>CM052023.1:25804745-30604745 GCA_028476575.1 Platygaster robiniae
TTTTGCCTAGGTCTTGGGTTGGTCTTTCAAATCAATCAGTAAACATAATTGTGTAAGTATTGAAATAAAATTACTTGAAAATATTAAAGATTATTCTCGAGCCTTGCCCTACACTTACCCAAGATTCTGACCCAGAATCTTGGACAACACTTGTGTGTGCACTGCAAAAAATGGTGTCTTGCCACGAGACACTTTTTGAGGCCATTTTTAAGGCGTTCAAAGATGTCTTTGGAACACATCTTTTTGACACATAAAAGTAAGACACTTAATGTCTGAAGATATGGATTTCGCGTCTTCGTGTCTTCTACGGAGACATGTCTCATTTATGTTTTTTTTGCAGTGTGTCTTGCGGTCATATTTTATCACAAGCCTTGCCCAAAGCTTCCCAATGATTCCTGACCAGACTCTTGGGCAAGACTTGTGTGGGCCTGTGGCCACAATCTCACCCTAGTCTTGCTCAAGGTTCTTCATGATGATGTCTAGACCAAGTCTTGCCCCAGTCTTGACATCATGTCATGGTAACCTTAATTCCTTGGGCAAGACTATCTCAAGTCTAACCCAAGAATCTTGGGTACATCTGGGAATTTTCTTGACCAAGATATGGTTCTATGGGTTTACGCACATCCAACCACATTTTCATACATTTTACATCATGCATGGCAACGATGATAGAACTGTTACGAAAATCGCCAATTGCTGCTTAAATTGACGATGTGCGCTTACGATCATTCAGTTTGTGCGCTTTTGATGGACAGCCTGAATAATCCGTATGTTTTTCCGGCGCTTAGGTACATTCATAGTAAAGAAAAGCCCTTCAAGTGCGTGGAATGTGGAAAGGGCTTTTGTCAGAGCCGGACTCTGGCAGTGCACAAGATTCTGCACATGGAAGAGTCGCCGCACAAATGCCCTGTCTGCTCGAGGAGCTTCAACCAGCGCAGCAATCTGAAAACTCACCTGCTGACGCACACGGATATCAAGCCGTACCATTGCAATTCCTGTGGCAAGGTCTTCCGGCGAAATTGTGATCTCAGGAGGCACTCGCTGACCCACAACCTGGGGGTGGTGTCTTCGCCACCCTCACCCGGGATAACACCCGTACCTGGATCTAGCAACACTGTTCTCCAGGAAACTTCCTAGCTCGTGATACTATTTTCTTCCTCTTTTATTCTTCTTCTTCTTTACATCCCTCTTTTCCAAGCACTCGGAGATAGTTTCATCGACCTTAAAGGCGAAAAATGGGTTTCAAGTACTTTGTACACTAGAGCCTCGATTAAGTGTACTCGTGCGGGGCTGGAGGAAAATTGGAATGTGCATTATTCGTTCGACGTGGCAAAGTTTTGTGATTTCTTTTTAGGGAAACGTTTTGTAAGACTGACGCGTTGTTCACTTTTTTTCCGAGTGCGTTCCCCTTCCTCGTCTTTGTACCCCCGGCTCTCTATATATCAATAATACTCGTCTGATTTCACGGTTGTAAAATATACGTAAGTAAGCTGAACGGAGTAAGGGATACAGAGAGAAAAAGAGACAAGAAATAAAATATGGTTTATTGATCTGTGTTTCTTTATTGTACTTGTGAAATAAATTTTTATTATAATTTTTTATGCTCGAGTTTCATTTTTTCCGAAACCTGTGGGGATGTTTTGAATACAATTTTTATGTTTTATAATTCATTTTGAATTCGAAAATCATGAGAAATTTGGATATCTGAATTATAAATTGAAATTATTGAAGATGATTGTTATTCTCCGTACTTTTTGAATATTTTATTAATAAATTTGAAGAAAGAAAAAGTGAAAAATGCGTGATAAATTTCTATATACACTTACAATTATTGTCGTTCCAGGGATCGAATGGTCAAGTTAATAAAAAACGTAACTCTAAACGCATCGAGGTATCATGTCGAAAATACACCTGGCGGCGTATTCTTTGTAACACGATATCTCTCTACATTTTTTTTTGCGTTCACCTCGCTCGCAAACTTGTAACGCGATATAGACAGATGGGAAAAAAACAAGTGTGCCTTATTAATTGGCTGACGAGATGCGATGACGATCTCTACTTGAAGAAATCCGGTCCCGCTCTTTCGTTTCTATATTTGAGTCATTGCCATTTATAAGCTCCCGGAATTTGGAAGTGAGGGGATAGAAGTCTAGAATTTCGAGTTGTAGGAATTTTGCAAATATCAAATAACAAAATATTATATAATTAAATAATAAATATTATGTATACGATTATATAATTAATACATAATAAATAAATATCATAAGAAAAATATTATATTTAAAAAATTTTTTTCTATTCTGATCTTATGAATATTGTTATTGAATTGAAGAGGATAATAATCTTGAGCAAAAAACCAAAAAATTGAGAATTTTCGGGAAATCTAAGACGTTGGAATAATGTCGAAAATTGAGAGATTACAATTTTATCTTGAATATTTAAACTCGTTCGAACATTTTTTTTTCTTTTGAGAAATTTGCTGGAATAGAAACTAAAGAGTAAGTTCCCGAAATTGAATAACTTGATGATTTAATAACTTGAGGTGGGTTAATTTGTACCAGCAAACTAAAAAATATCTACCAATTGATTAAAATATCAATTATTCCAAAAGTCATCTCTCATAAATTTTGAGGGCTGATTTTTCATTGAGTTCTCTATAAAATAAAAGTTAAAAGATGAGACATAATCTGAAAAAAAATTCGTACAGTAGTGTATTTAAATAATAAAAATAAAATTTTGAATTGAATAATTTTTAAGAAAATTTTGTTTAAATCAACATCATGACAGTTAATAAACAATTAAAATTTTTAACATACCTAATATCAACATAATTTTACTTTCTTCGGTAGTTATTTTACCAAATTATATAAATTAAATTACTTCTGAAAATTTAATCTCTGATTTATACATCGTTGAATAAAAAATGTTTTTCGCTGATTTTTTTATCGTTTAATCAAAAATTTGTTATTTTTGAATGATCCAGATATTTCGCATAGAAATTTCAATCCAGAACTATTTCACAGTAAAACGGTTTTGTTTTTCAAAATTATACTGCCCGAGAATGCTGTTAATTTGAATTACTAGTGTCAATTGACCATTCATTTGAAAAATAAGAATTTTCAATTTTCAAAAGTCCTTATTCAAAACATAGATAGCACTTATATCTTTCAATCCAAAGTTTTTTTTCTTCAAGTTATATCTATGTGAGGTGATCCGAGAAAAGGGACCTACTATCCAAAAAGCAAATTTTCCAGGACGGGCGATTGAATGAATCAAAATACACAACGGTAAATGGGATGAAAGATTTCTAAAAATTCATAGCTTGCAAAAAAATCAAAGTTAGTAAATTCTGATTGCACATAATTGAAGATTGGATTAAAAACTTACAGAATTACTCATAATCGGAAAAAGGATTTTTGGATAGTGGGTCCCTTTTCTCGGATCGCCTCACCTATACATACCTACTTACAGCTTCTTTAGATTCGATAAAAGTATCTTCAAAAATTCATGAATTTGACTCAATTGGATGATGATAAAAAGAAATTTCTTCATCTATCTACATAAATTCAATAATATGCAATCAATTTGATTTTTTGTGCGTTACGTTTATAATTTTCAAAAATTTTCCGTCCAAAATATCAATTTCACGAATTTTCTTTATCTTAAAGTTTCTTTTACTCGGAGAAGTGCTTTGTTAGAACTATGAAAATTTATTCAAACTAAATAAACTTTGAAAGGTAGGCGTACTAGACAAAAATTTTTAGTTAAATCGAGGAAATTATTATGAATCTTACTAAATATTTACAATATTGAAAAAAATTATTTTGTTTATTCCAAAGAAATTTGTTTCGCATAATTAAATTTTTACAAATGCGCACCTAAGAAAGGTTAGTAATAGAATAAAGATTTACTATATTTTCAAAAGACCTTACTCTTGAGTGTATTTTTCATTTATTCGAATTATTACTATTACAATCGTTAATTTTTTTTTGACTCCTCATTATGACGTTTATTTTTTAGTGAATTCGAAAAAGAACCGTCAGAAAAAATTAATAAGATCCTAAATTCAAAAAATCGATTAGTAATAAGTTGTATTTCATATTATGAAGATTTCCAAGTAATTGTTTTTTTTTGTTCACAGCATAATTTTTCAGCTTTGATTGAAAATCGGAATTTTTTAGGTTTAACACATTTTGTAATTGATATTTTTTGTCCGCACGTTGTGAAATTCTTTTTATTGGAGTTATAGCTTTAAAATGCAGTAAATTGCAGTAAATTCAGTAAAGAACTATGATAATCGACAGGTTAATTGATTTTAGATGCAAATGAGATTTCACACTCAGAGAATAGATTTTGGTAAATTTGACTAAAATTTTTAGTATCTTGTATATGGTAGAGATATTCAAAGCAACCAAGTTAATATTGTAAAAAAAAAACTAAAGAATACAATTTTTTTAACTTGATCTGTTTAGGAGTATGAAGTATAAATATTATTCATTTATTTTGAATTGTTTATAACATAGAATGCTAGCGTTTTCTAACAATTACTGCATTTTATTAATTACTGAAACAATCATTAGTTAGTTTCTTTTCATTAACTTTTAGGAATAAAAAATTGATGTTTAAGACAGCTAAAATAATTCGGTTTAGATAAGCTTCTTTTTATTGAATTCTACTTGAATTGACATGTTTATCTGATAGATGTTTTTTATTCCCTTTATTTATTTTTAGTTACTGCAGTTATTCGTACCCAGAAATATAGCTTTGAAATATTCTTCTATGTTTGATATTAATGGAAACATTAGTTAAATTTACCAAAGATTTATGATAGAATGATAAAACCTTTCTTTTTAAAGGAATAAACAAATAGCTAAAGCATCACAACTATCGTGTTTGATGTTAATAAAAATTTAGTAAGTCGTACTAAATACATTTTCGAAAGCAAGTAAACGTCTTTCATTAATCGACAGTACTTTTTATTCCGATGTGAATAAATGATTTATTCACTTTAACGTGATACATTCTCGAAACGTGTAAAGATCTTTTTTCAAAACTAAATATTATGCATTCAAAACGAAAAAATGCTACATTTGAGTTGACTAAAAAATTTAGTCAATCGTACAAAATACATTCTACTAAATGAATTTAGTCTATTTAGAAAAAATTTTAGCAGGTTGGTATGTGACTAAATTAATTCAGTCGGTTGAAAAAAATGTTAGTTTAAAAAAACAAATTTTTTCTGAGTGATCCAACAATTTCTTAAAATATCTTGATTATTATTAAAAAATGATTGATGTCTCGTTGATTAATCTTTTTTATTTATACCTATGTATTTGTAAAATATAATAATTATGTCATTTTTTACTCAAATTTTGTGAAAATTTTGAGTTTGAAACCACAGCAGCATGCTAAAAAATTGAATAATGAATTCTCTTTTGCCCTGCTTATGGTTTCACGAGCTGTTGGCGGTACGTTTAACCGCGACTTACGGCAACATTACCGATACAGGCGCTCGTACGCGAGAGCCGGAAAATAATAATAGAGCGGCCAGGAAGACGAGTTTAGGGCCGAGTTTCTCGCGAGGTTAAGAAACGCCAATAAATAAATAGTTACGGACGCGATCCTTTGTTTATAATGCGCTTTGTGATCGCGAACGGCGCCTTATTCCGGAGCAGCCGCGAAAATTAATCTTCCACTCGATATGGGACAACCCACGCAGCCAATTATCTCTAGGAAATACGTGGCGTAATTTACTCACTCGCTGCAAGAAATAGCCGTAAAACGTAAAATACAACATTGTTAAACGAAAAAGCAAACAAACAGTGAGGAAGAGTTGATAAAGTTCAATTTGTACAGTTACTATTTCGTGTTATGTCTTGAGATTCTTAAACTTGGTAATCGAGATTTTTTGCAATTGGAGTGGCTTTTTTTGGGTAATATGAGGTGCGTATGCAGAGGGAATTCATGAAATTTAGATAAAATTGAAATGCAAAGAATAATAATACTAATGGATAAGATAAGCAAAAGTTGTCAATAATGTACTTACTGAAATAAAGAGAAAAAAAAATAATGGTTTCATGTCAGTTCTTATAGTTTATTTAATGTTAAGCTTGTTGAAATTTTTAAACGGGAAGCTTCCTATGGCTCGTAAAAATATTTACATTAAAATGAGATAAATATAAATTAAGATAAAAATATCTGAATAATCAATTTCAACATGTTTTATTCTCATCAACAGTGAATATATTTCAATAAAACAGTAAATAATAAATAACATATAAATTAAAAACTTTCACCAGTTAGACATTCAAAGTGAAATAGTGGAAAGAAACAGAAATAGAGAATATATGCGTGAATACGGAAAACATCAACAAGATAAAGCGGGGCTAGTCATCAAAGTATTTATTTATTAGATGAAAAAATATATGCCTATACATTCATTAAATAATATTGAAATTTTATTTTATTCCGAAGATACTAGTATATTAAAACTTCATTACAATTCTGTAATAAATATTAAAACTATCCTCCATAGCAGGACAATGAGAAGGAAAATTCAGGAAGTAAAAACGACAGTAAAAACGATGAATGAAACAATTATCAAAAATAGGATTAACCATTTTACTATGTATGTATTTCGATGTGATGTATTCTTAATGGTATTGACTTGTTCACTTAAACAAAAGTACCAATTCTTGAAACATTATTCTATTTTGTGTAATAGATTAATTAGTTTGTATTAAAAAGAATAAATAGTTTAAAAAAATACGTAACAATTATTTGCATTACATAAACTGAAATTGGAAGTATAAATTATTACTCCTCTCTCATTACACTGTGCGACAAAAAAAAAATTTTTTTTTGCTATAAATGTAAATGCATAAAATCGATTCCTAATGACCACATCAATAAGTCTGCAAGAGCTTTTCGCGAAGTTAGCGCAAGTTTCCGAGAAATTATTCTTGCGAAATTTCGAAAATATAACTCTGTAATTCTTACAATTATGGCTCGATTTTTACGGGATAAAAGCGCATGTCTATGTATTTGAGGTCGAAAATTCTATTTTTATTATAAAAACGTTGAAGAACTGAATTTTCACATGGTTAAACATTTCCAAAAAATCACTTAATGAAAATGACTAACGGTTGTGGTTGGGGGTCTTGCTCGCGTTCGATCGTCATGAATAGTCAGGCATTCATGATGATCGAGCACTAGCGAGACCCCAACCACAACCGTTAGTCATTTGCATTATGTGATTTTCTTCAAATGTTTAACTATGTGAAAAATGCAGTTTTTCAACGTTTTTATGATAAAAATAGAATTTTCGACCTCAAATACATAGGCATGCGCTTTTACATGGTAAAAATCGAGCCATAATTGTAAGAATTACGAAGTTATATTTCCAAAATTTTGCAAAAATAATTTCTCGGAAACTCGCGCTTTTTTTGCGAAAAGCTCTTGCAGACTTGTCTATGGGGTCATTAGGAATCGATTTTATGCATTTAGATCTATAGTAAAAAAAAAACATTTTTTTTGTCGCACAGTGTTATCCATTATATCGTGTATTCTACGTATTATCAACGATTTGTGGATATTTCGGACTTACCAGCTTTCGCTTTAATCGTGTGGTTTTAAGCACGCTCACTAATTTTTTATTTTAATTGTTGTTTAATGGTTAACTTTTGCAGTAATCGTACGTTCAAGAGGAGTGGAGAATGTATTTATTTATGCCTTTATTCCTTCATCTAGAAATTATAAAATTTATGAAATTAAGTGAAAAAGCGGTCACTGAGGGTCTTGAAAGAGAATAGTTGAGAGTGGGGTAGGAGGATTAATCTTGCGATACGTTCTCTCGGAGTGGGGTTTTCGGGGTTACAGAAGACCACACACACGAGCCGCCCACAAATACGCTATCACCGCGACCACGAACGACGTGATCTGCATGCACGTGTCCTCTTTCATTCCAAAAGCCACGCGAGCCTATTTCTTCTTTTTTCATCGTTTCCCACCTTTGCTCGATTCCCCGTGTCCCGATGTATCCGATTTCAACACTGTGTCAGTCGAGAAAATATCCGTAGTACGAGAATATTTTTTAGATTTTTTTTTTCAATTTTGTTATTATTTTTAGGTTATTTTTGGTGGTAGAGGTTATATCAAGGGATGAACATAACTATGAATATTAAGTATGTTGAAAAATTGAAATGGGGATGAAAACAACTGACACTTGATGTGTGGCATATTTTGCATATGGGCAGAACTCTTCAAACCCAAATATTGTCATACTATATTACGTACCTGATTGCAAACCTCGGCTTCGCCTCGGTCTGCAAACTTCACACTCGTAAATAAAAAATGTATGTCCTAGTTACGTACGTAATTTTACGTACCGAGGGCTGGAAAACGAGTTTAAAGATTTTTAACTGGACGAGAAATGAGTTTTCTATGCCAGAGGTACGTAAAATACTTTACCAACTCAGTTTTTTTTGTATCCGGAATGTTTTGCGGATTTTCGGATCTTCCTCTTCTTCTGATTTTGCACCATCGATAACGTGTCTCTACGAAAATAAGAGTAAGAACCCATTAGAAGCAAAAAAACACGAGTTGCTGGTGATTTGATTTATAGGAGCAAGAAATTCTGAGTTTTTAGTGTATCTTAAAATACTGGTATAATTGAAAAAAATTAGAGCGTGTTGAATCAACACGCGTTAGAAGTGAAACTTCTCATGATGCTTTCTTTAAGGTTCCGATGTATAGATTTTTATTCCTCTTACCTTTTTTAGTTCTAACAGATCTCTTTATTTTTCTCGTTTTTTAAACTAGAAATCAGTTGGAAAATTCATTAATTCTTAATTTTTAGTCGAATCTATCAATGACATTCTTGAACTCTTACAGTGTTACAGACTTACGAAATCTCAAAATTATTCCGTCGAAACGAAAACATTATAGTCTTACATCTAACAGCCTTGCATTATTACAAAAAAATCTCAAAATTACTCCTTGCAATCGAAAATATTGCACTCTTACATCTCACAGTCTTACATCTTACATTGTAAAATCTTCAAATTACTCCCTCCAAACGAAAACATTACAGTCCCATATCTTACAGTCTTACATTACAACAAAATTTCAAAATTACTCCCTGCAATCGAAAATATTACACTCTTACATTTCACAGTCTTACATCTTACAATGTGAAATCTCCAAATTACTCCCTACATAAATTACATTCCAGTGAAGTGACAATGCCGCTTAAGAAGTTTTACTGAAAAAAATTCGGGAGTCCACTCATGTAACAGATTTCAAGATATTAAATTTTTATTTAGGTGAATCACAAAAATAGAAAAATATCGGTTTCCAATCAAAATTTTGCAGTAAATCAAGAATTTTCTATTTCAAGAACAATATTTTATGATTGTAAACGTAAAAAAAGTTATATGAAAAGCAATTTTGACTTTTTTCTCCCTTTAAGTACATATTTGATGGAATATATCTAGTGAAAAAAAGAGAAATGGCCAATTGGTATATCACCAACTCAATTAGTAGATTTTTAATCAAATTTCAGTTGCTCCTTTTTCACTTTTTCAATTCGTGAATTTTTGCTATTAAGAAGTAGTTTTTTATCGATTTAAACTGATGAAGTATGATTTCCATACAAAGATAATACTGAAGATTTCCATCTAACAAGTCAGTCGGGTGAAAAAAAGAGAAATGGCCAAATGGTATATCACAAATTCAATTAGTAGATTTTTACTAAAATTTCAGTTGCTCCCTTTTCACTTCTTTAATTAGTGAAATTCTACTATCAATTAGTAGTTTTTTACCAATTCAAACCGACAAAGTATGATTTCCATCTGACATATCAGCCGGGTGAAAATTATGGAAATGGCCAATTGGTATATCACAAATTTAATTAGTAGATTTATGCTAAAATTTTAGTTGCTCCCTTTTCACTTTTTAATGAGTGAATTTCTACTATTAATAAGTAGTTTTTTACCAATTTAAACTGAGAGAGCTACCATATAACCACCCTAAAATCGAAATAAAAATTTATTCGAAAATCAGTTGCAATGATTGGTATGACTGTTGTTACAAAAATGTTACGCAGTCAGCTAAAATATTACAGTATGACTTGTATTTTTTTTCTGCGCCTTCAACATTCTCAATCGAATCCGACACACCAGTATTGTAATTGAATGGAATCCGATTTGAATGGCGCAAAAAGGAGTAATATTTATCGCATGATACACGTTTCAACGGTGTTAAAAAAAGACGTAAATCTTATTTATCGAGAATTTGGCCTTTCCGAATTTATCGGTGCTCGATTTTATTAGCGCACGCGGCGCGAGTTACGTTCCCCGAAGAAGTTGTACTTGCCAATATACGATCGGGGATTCTGGCGTGTGAGCTGACCACCCGCGATATTCCACGCGTTGCACCCCCTCAATGCTCGCCCGGCAAATTTACAACGACACCTCGTTTCCATTCCGCAGCCTCCTCCTTTTTGCGCCATAACAAATTGGGTTACGTCCCGTTTCTTTTCTCGTTTTGCGCCTCAGACACTCGGACACGCAGGGCCTCAAATGGTGAAATACGACAAAACATTCGGCCCCAAAGTACGTTGCAAAATGAATTACGCATAAATAACGCTCTCGTACGTGTTATACGAAATGCAAAAGCACACCCACGAGCGAGCAGTTTGGAATCCGTGGTAGCCGGATTTTATTGAGAGTGTGGGGTTTGAAAATGTGTTTATTTTTGATTTTTTAGGAGGGAATTTGTTTGGATTTGTTGGTGGGGTTTTAGGATTGTTAGAGGTACTTTTTGGGGATGAAATGTAAGAAAAATGATGAGAAGGGGGTAGAAATTTTGGTATAACATGTCCATTACTTGAAAGTTTTAGAATTTCTAAATTTTTAACCATGGTTCTTACTTTTTGTTCTATTTGATTCAGTAATGAAAGTTTTAATTAATAGATTTTTTTATGCTACTTCTCTTTTTTTGTTCACTACTTATCTACCACTTGCTCTCTCAGTTTGAATTAGTGAAATTTTAGATAATTTATGTAATATGTAGATTATAGATAGACAGAGATCTCAAAAAAATAGTCGAAAACTACTAAATTTCATGTTAAATTTACATACCTTGTTATAAAAAAAGTTCATGTAATAAACATTATTAGAAGCTTGATGATTCAAGAAATGAATATTTTAACAAATTTCTGGGTATGTCTATTATTATTGTTTTTCTCTCAGTTCGAATTAGTAAAATTTCTACTAATTCAATTAGTAGGTCAGATATAGTCGGATAGTAGGTCAAGTTTAGTCAGAGATCTACTAAAAAATTAGTAGAATTCCACAAGTTGACTAGAAAAATAGTTAAATTCGACTAAATTATATATTGTTACTTGTAAAAAAAATTAATGTAAAAACATTGTCAAAAGTTTGATGTTACGGGGAATAAATATTTTAACAAACGTCTAAATATGTCTATTATTATTGTTTCTCTCTCAGTTTGAATTAGTAAAATTTCTACTAATTCAATTGGTAGGTCAAAGATAGTCAGAGATCTACTGAAAAATTAGTAGAATTCCACAAGTTGACGAAAAAAAAATTGTTGAATTCTACTGAATAGTTTATTATATGTACCTAGTTGTGAAAAAAGTTCATGTAAAAAACATTATTGGAAGCTTGATGTTCCGAGAAAAAAAATATTTTAACTAATGTCTAAATACGTCTATTATGATTGTTTCTCTCTCTGTCCAATTAACTAGAATTTCTACTGATTTCATTAGTAGGTCAGAGATGGTCACAGATCGACTAAAAAGTTAATAGAACTCCTCTAAAAAAAACGTTCAATTCTACTAAATTATATATTATATGTATCTAATTGTGAAAAGAGTTCATGTGAAAAACATTGTCAAAAGCTTGATGTTTCGAAGAATAAATATTTAAACAAATGTCTAAATACGTCTGTTATTATTGTTTCTTTCTCAGTTCGAATTAGTGCAATTTCTACTAATTCAATAAGTAGGTCAAAGATAGCCAGAGATCTACTAAAAAATTAGTAGGATTTCACAAGTTGACTAAAAAATAGTTGAATTCTACTAAATTTTATGTTCTATTTCTGTACCTTGTTGTAAAAAAAGTTTATTTAAAAAACATTATTAAAAGATTGGTGTTTGAAGTAATGACTATTTTAACAAACGTCTAAAAATGTCTATTATTATTATTTCCCTCTCAGTTAAAATTAATAAATTTCTAGTGATTAATTAGTGGGTCAGAGATAGTCATAGATATACTAAAAATTAGTAGAATTTCACAAGTTGATTGAAGAAATAGTTGAATTCTATTAAATTACATATCATATGTACCTAGTTGTAAAAAAGTTCATGTAAAAAACATTTTTAAAAGCTTGATGTTTCGAGGATTAAGTATTTTAACAAATATCTAAATGTGTCCATTGTTAATGTTTCTCTCTCAGTTCGAATTAGTAAAATTTTTACTAATTAGTAGGTCAGGGAAAGTCAGAGATCTACTATAAAATTAGTAGTACTTCACAAATAGACTAAAAAGTAAAGTTGAATTCTACTGAATCATATATATACCTAGTTGTAAATCAAGTTCATGTAAAATACATTATTAGAAGCTTGATGTTCCGAGAAATAAATATTCTAACAAATGTCTAGTAGTAGATTTTTACTGAAACTTTAGTTGCTTCCTTTTCACTTTTTCAATTATTAAAATTCAACTAATAATTAGTAGTTTTGTACTGATCAAATCCGGAGAGTGGACCCCGCAATAAAATTTTAGCTTTGATCTAAAATAAAGAAACTAGAATTAATGTTTTTAAAATCATACTTGCTTCTATAACCATCTTATACTCTCAATTATTACAGCTATTTGCAAGTATGGAAAAATAAATATTTAACAAGCCGAATTTTCAACTATGTACATCAGTATAAAAATAAATGTATCGTGTGTAATTTTTCAGGCTGGACAAAAAAGCGTATGTTTATTGAAACTTAGAGGTGATAAATTCTTGTTTCTTGAAATCAAGTTGATTTTATTTGAAATAGAATCAAATTATTTGAAATAATTATACATTAACTTGAGGAAATTCGAAGCCATTTCGAAAGATTCCTATGCTATAAAAAAAATTTTTAAAAAAAGAGAAAAGTTTTCGAAATTTACACATAATTAATATTGTAAATTTTTTTTCACTGTATTGATTCACATGCTAACAAAATAAACAGTACCTATTATATCGTCAATATCTGAATGTTCCAGAAGTTTAAACATTCTTTATTTCGGTGATAAAATGTATATACGTGAAAAATCGTTTCTGATTTTTTTAATCATGAGTGACGAAGTTGTCAGTGTGTTTTCGTAAATAGGAGGGGGGGAGGTGCCAGTTGATATCGTAAGCAAGTCAATTCAGTCGCTGTTTTTCATAGTGCACTAAAGTCCTAGTGTTCTCTGCGGAATATAAAAGTTTTTTTAAAAACGTATTTGAAATTTTTAAATCATCGACATCTTGTGTTTTTCAACATCGTGTGTTTTGGTAAGTGAATTACAATAATTACAGTAGTGTTTGAACACAATGGAAATTTTTAATAAAAAGTGCATGGTTTCATGACTAATTTAAAATCAGGAAACAGAAAATTCGACCACGATTTCGGTTAGATATGTTTTTTTGGTTTATTCTAGAAACACAAAGTATTTGCTCAACATTTATTAATTTGTGTTCTTATATCCCACGTTTTTCGGCAAATGTGTATATTTTAGAACTTTCGGCTAAATTGCATGATTTAGTAAATGTGAATGGCGTCGTTAACCTTTTATCAGCTTCAATGTACCTCTCAATTCTTTCGAAACTTTATCAAGTTAAGTTTTTTTGTCATTTGTCATTGCTATCTAAATGTTAAAAATCCAACGTTTCGTTCTGTTCGGAATGATGTGTTTTTGTTAATGGTATATTTATGATGTATACAAGCACCGAGTTTTTTTACATTGAAGTAAGAAAAGAAACGAGATATGACAGTGATTCTGGTATAAGACATTTATGCATAGTTTTTTTCAAAACTACGAAAATTCACTGGATATAATAATCAATATTATTTATACCGATTTTGAAGGTAATTAAGTAAAATCTGAGAAAGTACAAATTATTACAAATCAGAATATGCAATATAAGTAAAGTTTCATTTTTGTGAAAGCATTTCTTCGGAAGAGAAAAATCTAGACGAACCTCCAACGATAATATTTTTCAATATTCTACTAATCGTTTGCAGCGTTTATGCTAATTCTGTGAGTACTAAAATTAGATTGGTGTATACTTTTTGCTAATTTGGTTTCCCAAAAAAATTCATTCCCGATGCAATTTCTCCCACACAAAAATTTTTCCAATGAATTCTATCAAAAGATAATTCATTAAAAAAATTTCAAACCTGTTTTTTCCTAAGTAATCTTTTCTTCTAAATATTTATTTTTCCACAAAATGCTTTTTAGATATTTTTTATTGCGAAAGGAGTTTTTAAATAAAATCAAGTTCCTCCAGCATTAGCCTTTTAGGAATTGGAAAGTGTTACAAAAATATTATGTTTTGATAAAAAAACAATTATAAATATTGTTTAATTAATAAAAAATCACATGCAAATGTAATATATATTATCTATATCGATATCTGTAATATACATCCGGTATATCACAGATATTTCAAATACGTGACATCAACATTAACGACAGAAAATCATGACAAATTTTGAATGTTAGAAACAGAAAATTTCGACAAGGTATAAATGACATTGTTCAAATGACAAATAAACAATTGTTTATGTAGGTAAAGTTTGATACATTTCTTATTTTGCCCTAATTGTTAAAAAACGATTTTTAAGCTTTGATAGGAGTTAAAATTTATAATCTAGAAAATTATCTAATACCTTTTGCATGTATTAACATATTTTATTATTTAATTATTTATTATGTATGACGTAGATATTTCAAATAGTTTTTGGTTTTTTTAAAATTCAAATACCTCATATACACAGTAGTTTGGAAATAATCGAACAATAATTTAAATAGTAATATTGAATATATCTGAAAAACAGCATTAAACAAAAAATAAATTTTTTGGGAGAAAATGATTTGGGGAAGATACGATATAGTAGTAAAACATTTTTTCGGGAAAACTGACACCCCACCTAAAAATTGACGCTAAAGAAATGCGTATTTTTCTGTTGCTTTCGTCGATTGTTGCATGAAAATCTATTGATAATTTTTTTGTTAGCAATGCACACATGTTAAAAAAAAGCATCATCAATATGTTTTGGGTGGATTCTTTCGGAAACTAAACTTGCTTCGAAAGCTCTGGCATAGAATGTAATAAAAAATTTTTTTATTTTTGTATTTTTAGGTTGCTGGACAGGCAATTTCTCTTGAAGCTAAATATGATTCAACAGTTGAAATTAACTCACCTGTTACCATTGGTAACTCAGAACTTGCAAGTGGCACTCGAGTTCACTCTAATGCAGAGATAGGTTCAGGAAATTTTATTTCGAACTCGGAAATATACAGTTATGCTCAAATAAAAGACCGAAATCACATAACTTATACCACAATTGAAGCCAACGTGACTGTAGGTTCTGACAATGTCATGAAAAACACAGATTTTGAATCTCCTGCTATTGTTGGAGGTAGTGAGAACATGGACAGGGTTGTTGTCAAAAGTAATGCACAGATTGGATCGAGGAATTTAATTGAATTTGGATGCGTCATACATGAAAAAGCAATGATAGGAAACGATGTGAAAATCAGAAGAGATAGTAAAGTGTTGAAAAACGCCATTGTGGGGAGTAACACGCATATTCGAAAATACTCTGTATTAGATCATTTTAGTTTCATTAGATCGACAGTGTATTTCGCAATGTATGTCTATGTTGGTGAACAAGCTTTTGTTGGCTCTGATTCGCACTTAGGAAAAAGAGCCATCGTGGAAAAATTCGCAAAGGTTGAAAACGGAAAAATGGTTCCAGCAAACCCTGTCCTTATCGAACAGCCAACCTCAATGTACTTGTATTTGAATAGTACAGCGATTAGGAATATTGGACATAAATCAAAGTAAGATATTCAATGCTTCAGAATCAGTAACTTTTAATATTTTCAAAACTTGACAATAATTTATTCTTTTATCTAGGATTTCTATTGCAGATGAGGTGAGCAGAACATTTTCGTAAGTCAAACCATTCATATTTCTTGCTCTTTGTTATAAAAAAAAAATCATATAAACATGTTATTTTTTCAAATTTCACGTCAAGTTTAACGACAACTTAAAAAAGATGATTCAATTTCAATTGACTCACTACGTTCAGAAATGTAAAGGTTCAAACAAATGTGGTTATAATTTTGCAGAAATCATCACATTATATTTAATTGCATACGATGGACTTGATGAGTAAGAAAAAAATACATTTATAGGAATTATTTACATATTCTGCAAGGTATTTATTCAAATAATTTTTTTGTAGATTCAAGGCGAAACGCAAAATAATCTTCGCAAGGGAATCATGAGATAATGATTCTACAGATCATTTTGGGGAGAATGCAGCTAAAAGAATGCAATTAAAACAAAATTTCTAAGGTTGCCAGTCATTTTTCCGAAAATTTGTTTTCATTGAAATTCTCTCCAAAAATAATATATTTCGTATCAAGGAGCAGAAACGAGCGTTTTTACGAGTGCGAAGTTTTGATGCTCCTTGACACGAGAGATATTTTTCTCGCTCGCAGCAAGGAAATTACTTAGTCTTTTGTTTACTGTTGTGTCGTGAAAAGACGAGTTTCTCTGCCGCTCGACCTTCGAGCGGCATAGAAAACGGTGAGAAGGCGCGCGGCGAGAACGAGTTTTTCACGGGACAATAGTAAACACAAGAATAAGTGATTTTCGTGCTGCGAGCGTGAAAAATATATTTTAGGATATCGAATCCATTTCGATAAGGAATTGTCCAAGTTAAATTGCTGTTGAAATCACTGTCTTAATAATGACTATTTTCATAAATCAGTAGGTTATAATTTACTCTATAATGACGGTGATAAACTGAATGGTTTCTACTTACGTTTAGATTATTTTAATATATGCAAGTTACTATCTTTTAAAAACATCTTTGTAGAGAAGAAAACAATACATTAGCATCCAATTTTTCGTATAAAATGACATTTGAAAATAGGAAAAACAAATATTCATTAAGTTACTTCATTTGAGCGTTACATTGACACTAAAATTTGGGATTCCCGTTTTTTTTTATGAAAAAATATCGGACTTTTACCAAATGATAAGAAGATAGGTTTTAACATTACAATATGTCTTACTTGAAATAAGAAAAGGGTCACAAACCAAAATATTGAGAAAATGAAAAGGAACATTTTTCTTTTTACATTCGTTACAGTATGTTCGTATTTTTTGAAAATTTATTCTACGGTCAGTTGACGTACTTATGAGATAGGTAATTTTTAAAATTATTTTTCGAAAAAACTCAAAAACAATTTTTGTAACCATAGGTTTCTTTTCTTATTTCAAGTCATCATGTGACCACCGAGTAATAAATTTTTCATGGTCAGCGTTTGAAAAGAGTGAGTTAGGCTGCTCGCGGATTGAGCGTAAGAATCCCCTTTTCACTCCGCTGCGCGCCCAAGCACTCATTTCACACGCCGACCAAGAAAAGTACAGTTCGTATCACGGGGCCAGAGCCTTTTCACGCGCGATGAAAACATTCTCGAAACTCGTGGCATTCCCTCGTTCCGAGAATGTTGCCGTCGTGCATGAAAAGACGCTCGTAGGCCCCTTGATACGAAATATACTATTTTCCGTACGATTCTCGCTTGAAATAGTAGTTTTTTCGAGAT
Organism: Platygaster robiniae; assembly: GCA_028476575.1. Lineage (NCBI taxonomy): Eukaryota > Metazoa > Arthropoda > Insecta > Hymenoptera > Platygastridae > Platygaster > Platygaster robiniae. The sequence goes on from CM052023.1 coordinate 25,822,640, forward strand.
TTAGATATGAATGACATTATTCGATGTTAACGAAGCAGACACAAGGATGATCTGATTAGCAGTGAAGCGCCAAAGTTAAAGTTATGAACGTTTTTCCTCGAAAACTCTAAAAAAGATGTTTTCATGATAAACATACAATTTAACTTTAAAATTGTAAATGCTGAATATTTTTTTGTTCGATAGTGCTGCTATGGTTATATATTGACTAAAAGATGCAACAAATGGATGAAAATCGAAACTTGTAATTCCTATATTATGTGTTTCGTAAAATTATGGTATCGGGAAATAGAATTCTGAAATTGGTATTTTGGAAGAATGGTCACGTGGAAATAAAATTTCGGGACATCGGAAGTTTTCGGAAAAATGACCAGGAACGTTTTTTCAATAATGACCTAACTTCATCCAAATGATTGACATTTATTTATTTTATGTTTGTTTTTCAATAGTACTTTTATGTTTCAATAATAATTTCAGATTGAACGATGAAACACGGAAGGCATTCATAAAGTTGCTCGCAATCGAACAGGACAGAAAACTATTGTAGACCCGCAAATCTTGACATTTTATTTCTAGCAGTTTTGTTCATTCTTTTTCTTGTGTAATCAATATGATGATAATTGAACGACCGGGTTTTTCCAAGATATTTTATAAGTCTTAAATCTACGATTTAACTATTGTATTCTTGGTACTATCAAATTACTCCAATGTACGTAGCGTTATTAGTGCTTTGTGGCACATCCTGTCGTTAAACCGTTATTGCAGAATGTCGTTATAAGTCACTCATGATACACCTAAAAATAGCATTTCAGTAATCTATTCTCATTCTTGTAGACTATTGGGTTTTTCCGCTTTTTATTTTTTACCGATAATATGACATTTGATAATTTCGAGAATGGAACACGTCACTCGACGTGATTGGTTGGCTACGATCAACGTGTACAAGAAGTCGGGATATATAAAGGCGTCGAGAAGTCACTGGTCGGGGGAAAAAATTCTTTTACTGAGTAACATTCTTTTGTAAAACTCGCCGACTTTTGAACCATCTTTGAATAAACCAGTATTTGAGGTATAATACGTCATTCTTATTCCGAAATCCCACAACAAACTGGCGACGAGGATGGGATATTTCCTGCCTTGAGGTCTACCAGGTGTACTCCTAAGTAATTTCCGGTTTTTTCAATGGATGGCGTTCTGTTTTGTACCGCTGTTGGTAACACATACCATATGTCAGTTTGTTCAGTCATATCGAGTGCTTGAACTGCGTTGACATTTTCTCGAAAAAATCTTCCAGTAAGTTTTTATTGCGCTTCAAAAATGTCGAATTTTGTACCGAATTTTGAGCATATGCGCCATGCATTGCTTTTCATGCTCAATCAGGGGAAAAAAGTGTCCGAGAGCCACTGTGCGCTTGTTGAAGTTTATGGTGATCGTGCATTAATACTTCGAACATGTGAAACGTGGTTTCGACAGTTCAAAAAAGGAGATTTCGACCTGAACGACGCCGCACGCTCCGGCAAGCGAAAATCGTTCGATGACGCCGAATCGCAAGCATTATTAGATGAAGACAACACGCAAACGCAACGACAGCTTGCAGATGCGTTCGGAGTTCAACAGCAAGCAATTTCCAAACGTCTGCGAGCCATGGGAAAAATTCAGAAGTGTGGAAAGTGGATGCCCCATGAAATGACCGAGAGACAAATGGAGAATCGAAAAGTGACCTGTGAAATGCTGCTTCAACGATACAAAAGAAAGTCTTTTCTGCATCGTATTCTTACTGGTGATGAAAAGTGGATTTTCCTGGAGAACCCTAAGCGCAACAAATCGTGGGTGAGTCCAGGTGAAGCATCGACATCGACGGCACGGCCAAATCGTTACGGTCGGAAGGTCATGCTGTGTGTGTGGTGGGACCAGACCGGTGTTATATACTTTGAACTGCTGAAACCTGGTGAAACTGTGAATGCCGTTCGCTACAAACAGCAAATGAAAGATTTGAGCCGAGCCATTGTGGAAAACCGACCAGAATATCAACAACGACAGAAGAAGGTGATTTTGCTCCACGACAATGCGCCGTCGCATAAGTCGAAAGTCGTTCGTGACACGCTGGAAAGGCTCAAGTGGGAAGTGCTTGATCATGCGGCTTACTCACCAGACCTGGCTCCATCCGACTACCACCTCTTTGCCTCGTTGGGCCATGCCCTTTCTGAGCAGCGCTTCGACTCGTACGAAAATGTACGAAAATGGCTCACCGAGTGGTTCACCTCCAAAGGCAATGATTTTTACTGGCGTGGTATCCACAATTTACCAGAAAGGTGGGAAAAATGTGTAGAAAGCGATGGAAAATACTTTGAATAAAATAAAGGTTACGGTTTTTTTGGAATTATGTGTTTTATTTGCAAAAAAACCGGAAATTAATTAGGAGTACACCTGGTATCAACCAGAACCAACGAAGGCCGCAACCGAGTTGCAGAAAAGGACAACCATACTTCGGAATACGAAACGACAACCCGTGATTGGCAACTTCACCAGGAAGTAGCAAACCTGAGCCAACCTTCATACCTCCCCTAAAATTCTGCTGATTGGCGACACTCCAGGAGATAAAAAACCTGGGCCAACTTGAAGAATTCTGCTGATTGGCGACACACCTGCAAATAGCAACCCGGGACCAACGCAGACGTGATTCTCTGTAGACTGCGAATCCTGCTACGAGCTCAGTGCGATACCGGAAAACTTCCGAGGGCTGACCTAAGGGACGAATAGCTACAGGCAGTTTTTCAAGGTACTGATCAAAACACATGGTAGTCGTTTTACTTGCTTTCTCAGTATTCCCCATTCTTTTCAAACCATTTTCCAAACGTTGCAAATCCTGTTTTATATTGACTACCCGTTGATAAAATAAAAGATTGACCATCATTGTCAGGAACAAATTGGATGCCATTCGAGTCCCCCATTTTTCTGATAAGCATCCAATATGAGTCGAAAAAACGATGAGGTAGTTAATACGACGTCAATAACGTACAGAATCGAATTTCTCACAAAATTAATCACCGAAAAATTTGATGGGGACCGATTTAAGGTCCGTAGTTTCGTAAAGCAAGTTGATAGCGTTTTCGAAATCGCGGCTGAAGAACAAAAGCCAGCATTGTTATTATACGTTAAAAGTTTAATAACTGGGAAGGCTCGCGAACAGGTTGACATTCATTGTAACCTTACAACCTGGGACCAAATATCAGACCTCCTTTTAAAATTATACCATGATAAGAAGTCCTTCGATCAGCTGTTGGAGGAATTACACTTGTTTAAGCAAAACCCAAACGAGAACGTCACTTCTTTCTGTCAAAGACTAGAAGATCATTCTTCGCGCATTCTCGCATCTCTTCATAGTTCCAATTCTGACGAATCACAACTCCCTGGGAAAATTTCTATGGTCACATTGATGACGTGGAATCGCTTCGTTTATCACTCACAACCGCAAATTTCTCAAATGCTACGTTACCGTGAATTTGGTACAATCAACGAAGCATTTACTGCTGCGGTTATCGAGGAGAAAGCGTTGCGAATAAACGTGAACAATAGGCAGAGTAAATGTCTCATTTGCAATCGATCTAATCATACAACGGAAAAATGCTTCCAAAATCCAAATCGACGAAATCCTCAAATCAAACCCACAAATTCCAGAAACGATTCACGACCAATATTTTTTAATGATAACCTTCGAAATCCAGTTCCAAATTCAATATCTCGATCATCGCCTCTAACATCTGTCCAATGCAGATACTGCAAAAAAATGGGATATTCTATCGAAGAATGTCGAAAACGTGAATGGGCAAATAAACATCGCGGAAACTACCAAAATCAAAATACAAATCCCCACGATTCTTATCCTCGAAATCAAATCCCGAAATCGAACACTTATTCGAGAGGAAATCCACAACCAAGTTCATCCCAACAAAAGAACGTGAATTTCGAGCAAGAAAATTTTCGCGAACCCAGCCTGGTAACGAGATCGCCAGAATAATTGAAAGAAGTAGCAACATGGATGATGCCTTTCACAATTTTGTTCACTCAAGTGTTTTTTTTGAATCAAGTGATTTATCTTACGTCCTATTTGAATCGAAACTTTCCAATTCTTCTGATAAAAGCATCAAACTTTTAATTGATACGGGAGCGGGTGTGTCATTAATAAAAAGCTCAAGTCTCAAGTACTTTCGAATTACCGACCCCAAAACTATTTCACTCAATGGAATAGTTCCAAACATGAGTATAGAAACACTTGGCGGAATCGAATTACTTCTCGAAATTAATGAACGTTCTATTAAATCAGAATTTCACGTAATTGACTCACACACTAATATTCCTTTCGACGGACTAATCGGCTATACATTCTTTGAAACGCAACAATGCAACATCGATTTTGGAAAAGGAATAATAAATTTTGAATCCATCCCATTTCCGATCCCAATTCAGAGAAATACTTCGCAATACTCCAATTCTTCCTCGCTTATAAACGGTCGATCAGAAACTGTATTGCGTGTGAAAGTCGCAAATCCTCAAAATCTTGAATGTGGTATAGTAACGGCAAAGTCTACCAATAATGATAATTCACTACTAATTCCCAACGCTATGGTCAAAATCTCGCCTGGAAATGAGGCATTAATTACAATTGTCAACTGTTCGAAAGAACGAAAATCAATTCCAAGACCGGAAATCACTATTGAAGCGATTCAAAAACAGTCAAAACTTTTCAACATCTCCCAAACTGAAATCGACCATCACAAAAGAAACGAATTGTTATTAGAAAATATCCGTCTTGATCATCTTATCTTACCCGAACAAAGGAATTCTGTTATCAAACTTTGTAGAGAATTCAGTGACATATTTTATCTCCCATCTGACGAATTTCCTGTCACATCCGCGGGGACTGCAGATATGAAATTGACTGATGATACTCCAATCCACACTAAATCATACAGATATCCCGAAATTCATAAAACGGAAGTAAGGAATCAAGTTAATAAAATGATCAATCAGGGGATCGTAAGTCCCTCCGTAAGTCCATGGTCTAGCCCACTATGGATTGTTCCAAAAAAAATGGACGCTTCTGGCGAACGAAAATGGAGAGTAGTCATCGACTACAGGAAATTAAATGAAAAAACGGTCGGCAATGCCTATCCCCTCCCAAATATCGAGGATATTCTCGATCAATTGGGACACACGGAATATTTTACATTAGATCTGGCTAGTGGATTCCACCAAATCCCAATAAAGCCAGAGGATGCGCCAAAAACGGCTTTTTCCACGCCTGACGGGCATTTTCAATTTAACAGGATGCCCTTCGGATTGAAGAACGCGCCGTCAATATTCCAAAGAATAATGAATACTGTACTAACCGGGCTGAACAATAAACAATGTTTCGTCTATCTGGACGACATCGTTGTTTACGGGTCGAGCTTGCAAGATCATAATGTCAAATTGAGAAATGTCTTTGAAAGATTACGATAAAATAATCTTAAACTCCAGATTGACAAATGTGATTTTTTAAAGGAATCATGCCATTATTTGGGTCACGTAATAACACGCGAAGGAGTCAAACCCAATCCCGCAAAAATCGAATCAATCAAAAAAATCCCAAGACCAAAAAATACCAAAGAAATAAAAATGTTTCTCGGCATGACCGGGTATTACAGGAAGTTCATCGAAAATTATTCAACTATTGCGAAACCTCTTACCTTACTGTTAAAAAAGGACTCAGAATTTATTTGGAATAAGGAACAAGATGAAGCTTATCTGATTTTGAAAGAAAAATTAATCAAAGATCCTTTACTTCAGTACCCCGACTTTAAACATCGATTTTCCTTGACTACTGACGCGTCGAACGTAGGAATAAGTGGGGTATTGTCAAATAAAAGAAGGAAAAGACCTCCCAGTTGCGTACTACTCGAGGACACTGAATTCCGCCGAACAAAATTATTCAACAACTGAAAGAGAACTTTTAGCCATAATCAATTCAATCGAACATTTCAGACCATATTTATACGGACGCGAATTTGACATATACACAGATCACAGACCACTTCAGTGGCTCTTCAAATGTAGTAATCCGTCCTCCAAATTGGTACGCTGGCGACTTAGGTTAAGCGAATATCAATATGTCATTAAATATAAACCGGGAAAAGTAATTTCAAATGCTGACGGTTTATCGCGCTTATTTCCAGAGAATCAAGATTTGTCAATAATATCAATGAAAAATCCTCACCTCCCTACCAAGATTTCGTGAAATTTCACTACACGAACCAATATACAATCAGTTATGAATTTGAAAATAGATCCATTGACAAAATTAAAGGCAATATCGTTCTTTTCTGGTCATTAGACCTCGATGAAAGTAACTTATATTCTAAATACATTCAAGAAAATTTCGATTTAACTTCAATCAAGCCTTCATTGAATGAGGTGTCGTTATTACGAAACAAGAACAAAAAGATTTTCCTGCTGTTCTCAAAGAACTTACATCATGACAAACACGAGTACAAGAACATCTTCGAGAGTTTATCGATTCTTAAACACCTAATGAAAACAGGAAGTTTTGTGATCGTACCTCCTAGGAAAGATACAAATATTAAAATCGAATACCTCAGTGAGATGGTAAGGTTCCTCTTTCAGAAAAATCAAGTCACATTACTCAACATTCAAAGAATAACACCTAAAGGTGACGATGAAATTCGCGCTGTTCTCGAAGAATGCCACTCCAGTAAATTAGCTGGTCACAGTGGACTTCACAGAACTTACGCAAGAATCAAAGAGAAATATTTTTGGACGAGCATGAAAAACGATATAAAAAAATTCATCAAAGCCTGTCATTCTTGTCAAGTTAACAAGACTAACTTTAAGCCAACGAGGCAACCGATGGAAATTACCACTACTTCTGAAAACCCTTTTGAACGTCTGGCATTGGACGTCGTCGGACCGTTAACTATGACAGAAAACGGAAATCGTTTTGTGATTACGGCACAGGACGACCTAACCAAATTTTCTTTTGCGTTCCCAGTGCCAAATCACGAAGCAACGACAGTCGCCCGAGTAATGACCAAGATTTTTACGACATTCGGTATCCCAAAAAGCTTCCTCACAGATCAGGGGACGGATTTTATGTTGAATATGATAAAAGAATTAAGCAAATTATTCAAGACAAGACATTTAACGACAAGCCCATACAGGCCACAGACAAACGGGGCACTCGAAAGATCACATTTGACTCTTAAAGATTATCTCAGACACTACATTAAATCGAATCAAATTGACTGGGACGAATATGTAGAGTTTGCAATTTTTTGTTACAATACTTCCGTGCACAAGACCACCGGGTTTACTCCTTACGAATTAGTATTCGGCAAAAAGGCGATCCTTCCATCCTCAATTATACAAGAACCGAAGATTCAATACAATTACGACGACTATTTGAAGTCGCTTCAACATAAACTGAATACCACATTCAAGATTGCTCGCGAAAACATCGTCAATTTGAAATTGAAAAGCAAGGAATATTACGACCGAAATACGAATCCAACCAAATTTTCAGTTAATGATTTAGTACTCCTTGAAAACCGACAGTCATCTATTGGCAAATCAAGGAAGTTACTACCCAAGCGCAAAGGCCCTTATAGAATTACTAAAGTTTTTAAAAATCGAACAGTCGAATTACTCATTGGCAAAAAACGAAAGACATACCATTCTGACCTTTTGAAACACTACTTTCTTACAGATGGAAATACCGAGGACGTTTCTCCTTCTCATTCTAAAATTTAATATCGTCATGTGCGCCATTCATAACACTCAAATCAAAACTTCGGGGGGAATTTTCTACCATAACAAAGGTTCAGTTTCAATTTCAACATCCGTTCTGACTTTGATGACCCACGTTAACATTTCGCATATGGAACGCAGTAAGAATATTTTACTCAACCACTATCACTTAACTGAAATTTTATGTAAAAACATTAAGAATTCAGACAAAGGTAGCGACATTTCATCATACGATAATTGCAAACAAACAGTTGATCAGAAGTCCTTCAAATCGGGAAAGACGAGGTCTCATAAATGGCGTATCGTACCTTTTGAATCTTGCCTTCGGATTTCCGGATGCTGGAGACGCGGAATATTACACAGAAAGCATAAATTACCTACTTCAAGATGACAAATAGACACAAAATTTAATGAAGATGCAGATTCAAATAATTTCTAGTACTATCAAGAATTTCAAGGAGTCCTTTGCGACCTTGAAGCAACAAGAGGAAATAATGAATGAAAACGTAAAAAAAATCAATAGCTTTATAGATAAAACCGATAAAATAATCTCTCGAATCGAAATTGAAGCTATAGTTAACGAGCATCTTATCAACTTAAGATCATTGAGTACCAAAGTATCAAAACAGTTCGAAGAAACTATCGATGCGATTATCCTTGGTAGAAACGGAGTAATCTCCCCTTATATTATCATGCCAAACGAATTTATCAAAGAATTAAGAAAATACAGGGGGGATTATGATTTGGTAATGGAACCTGACATTGATGAAATTGGTCTTTTATATAGTATTTGTAGTATTCATGTGTTAAGATCCGGTGGTAATGCTATTTTTGCAATACGATTTCCCCTAAGATCAAAATTAAAATATAATCTCTATGATCTTGTTCCTCTACCTATGCAACACGAAAACAAAAGTGAATTCTATTCCTACATCCATCCCAAGGTTAAACATTTACTTGCATCCGAAACGAAAAATCATTACTCCCAATTGGAAGACTTATCCACTTGTCACGAGTATGCAAGTAAAAACTACCTTTGTTTCGGAGTACACGAATTACAATCTAGCAATCACCCTGTATGCGAAATGGCTCTGATGAGCCATTCTATGGCGAGAATACCACGAGATTGTCAGACTACGACCGTAAAAGCTATAATGGAGTCTTGGCATTATCTTGGAGATAACCATTGGATATATATTCTCCAACATCCAGCATCTTTGACCTGCTTCTGCAAGAATCGAGACGCAAAAGATGACGTCACTGATATCACTCTTCAAGGGACAGGGGTCCTCACCATGTCTAATGAATGTAAAGGTTATACAAATTTTTATACTCTCGAGCCGGAAAATTACGCTTCAGAAAATTTATCGTACTTTATCCCGAATATCAATATCGTTGATCAAGATTGTTGCGTCGAACTCCCTAAGGAAGAAAAACATTTTATTGAATTAAAACCAATTCATTTCGGCAATTTGAACTCCCAAGATCTCAAGTATGCAGAAAAAAAGTTGGAAGAATTTGACAAAATTATTTCAAAACGGCTCGAAGAAACGTTCGTCGACACTCATAAGAACGCGATTTCAATAACTATTCTAATATTTGGATGTATCATGATTTTATTTATCGCTTACTATTGCGGATGTATCACTAAATTGAAAAATTTATATTGTATTCCTAAACGGAACCAAACTCAGTTAGAAAGCGGTAATTCAAACATCGTTAAAAACTTTGTCAATTGTTGTTTCGGTTCATGCAGCCACAAAAACGAATATTCAGATTCCGATGTTGTTTTTCGAAATGTAAATAATCAAAAGCTTCCAAGTTTGCTAGAAGAAAGAGAAACTTTAGAAGAAGAAGATGCGAGACCAGTTCAAATTATCGCTCGTAGACGTAGCAATACCCCGATTTAGAATTATATTCAAGAGATTGAAAACTTTTCAATCTAAAAGGGGGAAGGTGTCGTAGACCCGCAAATCTTGACATTTTATTTCTAGCAGTTTTGTTCATTCTTTTTCTTGTGTAATCAATATGATGATAATTGAACGACCGGGTTTTTCCAAGATATTTTATAAGTCTTAAATCTACGATTTAACTATTGTATTCTTGGTACTATCAAATTACTCCAATGTACGTAGCGTTATTAGTGCTTTGTGGCACATCCTGTCGTTAAACCGTTATTGCAGAATGTCGTTATAAGTCACTCATGATACACCTAAAAATAGCATTTCAGTAATCTATTCTCATTCTTGTAGACTATTGGGTTTTTCCGCTTTTTATTTTTTACCGATAATATGACATTTGATAATTTCGAGAATGGAACACGTCACTCGACGTGATTGGTTGGCTACGATCAACGTGTACAAGAAGTCGGGATATATAAAGGCGTCGAGAAGTCACTGGTCGGGGGAAAAAATTCTTTTACTGAGTAACATTCTTTTGTAAAACTCGCCGACTTTTGAACCATCTTTGAATAAACCAGTATTTGAGGTATAATACGTCATTCTTATTCCGAAATCCCACAACAAAACGAACTAATCGTGTAGTAGGTACTTCTTTTTGTGAATTTGTTCAACAAGTCGTAAATAAGGAGCGCATTATTTTAATCGGCCGAACAACGCGCAAATAGATTTCAAGTCATTAAAATGTGAAATATTTTTCTTCGAATCTAATAAAAATACCCGACAATACAAAAATTTTTCCAACTGTATCGTAATTATTTTTCATCTTGAGATTCTTTTTTATAAATAATAAAGATAATTATGACCGTCACATTTTTTCTACACGTTGAAAAATCAACAAAATATTGGAATATGATATCAGTATCTTTTTTTTGAAAGTGATATTTTATATTTCGTCTTCAAAAAATTGTCATGCATTTTGAAGAGGGGGCGCAGTAAATGCTGGGTTCCTAATGTGGTTGGTAAGAAAAAGGGGTTGAGTCTTTAGGACGCGTAGGCGCGAGTGCGAGCTTATGTCGTGCGAATCACTACTAGTTGCTGTCTCCAGGGCGTCTTACCGTCCGTCATCCTGTCCGCCCGTTCCCTTCATTTCTTCCGAGCACGACTCAGATATATACGCGTCAACAGGATACACGCGCCGACACTTACGACTATGACCTGATACGAAATCGAAGGAAACTCGTACATTCGTCCAATGTTTACTGTATCTAAATGATAATGACAAATTGTAACTCATGAAACTCAATTATGAGACAAAAAACCGTTTTGGGGTCAGAAAAACGATTCATTTGATCTGAAGAGTGTCATAAAAGTAGAAATGCAAATTTTTACTCTCATTTCTCATCTCAGGTATTTTTTTTTTCAATATGTATGATTAAGGGGTTTCACCACTGTAGGATTTTCAAAAAATGGAATTTTTTTCGGCTTGAAATGTGCTTTAGGGTCTTGAAAATAATATATTAAAAGATGGAAGGTGTCAAAAATGTTTAAATGCCCAGGTTTAATGCCCGAAAGCTACAATTTTTGCATTGAGATAGACGCAGAGTGCATAAAGATAGCAAAGCGGTCGTTAAGTGAAGGCGCAAAACAGGCTTGAATAAATTTGAAAAACATAAGATTGGCCAAACAAGAAGAACATGTCGACGCAGAAGGACAATTGTATGATTCGGGCATCGCAGATTGGAGGTACATAAAAAAAATAGAATTTTACAGTACTAAAAACTTTGAACGCGTTTTTCTCAAAATCACTTTTTTTAAACTCGCCGGAAACATATCTCGTACAAATTTTTATCGATCAATTTGAAATTTTTGACATATTCAGAATCTTTTTCCCTAGGTCCATACGTATGATTTATTTTTTTTTTTGCATACTTTTTTTTTATAAACAATATAGTGACGATTTCGAACGTGAGATTGCATGTTTTTCGTTCAGAGGCACGCCATTTTGCGGAAAATCAATATATCAAAAAAGTCCGAGGTATGGATCTTGCTATTGTTTTATAGATTCGAAAAAATTTTGGTTTTTGATTCCAGATCAAAAATTGCGGCAGCTACATTTCCGTCCGTGGACCCTTCCGAAAAAAAAGCGTCGGAGGGGAAATGCTGCACAGCCGTTGTTTTTTGATATAATTACTTGAAATAAATTGAATTTCGTTCTCTACGATATGTAAAATAAATCCCAGTTAACGGCATTTCGATTTGTTACTTCATTGCGCCAAAAAAAATGCCCGAAAAATGTCTATTTCTCTGTGCTCTACAGTGGCGTAACCCCTTAAATATTCATAATAATTATTTCACGTTGACATTCACCATTTCATTCGTACAAGATCCAAGGGCTTGGAATTTCGTGTAATTACGTTTAAAAGCCATGTAACTCGTTGGTGCATGAAAACATCGAAGGAGGCAAGGGACAGCTATGTTTATAAGGATCCTCACAATCCATTTTACAGCTCCTCCTTCGCGGCAATCGAAACACACGCGGCTGCGATAAATAAATAAATTCGCAATTTAACGATCAATTAGTATTTTAACGTTTTGCAAAGTATTAAAGTCAGCGGCACGAAAATAGGAAGAGTGCTCGTTTTACGGCGTATTAACCATCACCATACGCACGAACGGATCATTCATTTATGGTATCGTATTGCTGGATGGGGGTATTACATGTGTAACTATAAAGTTATGTTGAGGGACCTTGACTATTACATCCGGGTAACCAATTCTTTCCAAATAAATATGGATTTTCGTATTATTGTATGTTAAGTATGTAGAATCATTTTTTTTTTCGAACATCAATCGATGATTCGTCATTGAGATATTGTACTCATGTTTTTTTCATCAGTCCCACTTTGAACCTGCGATAATTCCAGTGAATTCTTGGGAGTGTTGCTAAGAACGAGCAATTTACTCATTTTCTACACCTTGCTCGTCGATTTATCTTTTGCGAAAGTATAACAGATGTTGCCTTCCGAACGATTTTTCTACGACATAATAACACGGTGCAGGAAAACTAAGAAATCAACGCCTCGGTCCCTGATTTTTTTCTTCATGTTCGGCACATGTACACTTGAAATTTTTGTTCTGGTTCTCCCTCTACGGTCCTCATTTTCTTAAAAAAAAGGTTAACTTAGAGAGCAATTGGCAGCAATTTGCCGCATCTCGGAATTTCGTCGAACTTGGTTTTTACGGACCTTGGCTAATTTTTCCATCTGCATTTTTCCTTTGAGTTTCAATGCCTTGTGTTTTTGTGCTCTCGGGGAAGAAAAAAATGACGCATGAGTAAATTTTGAAGTTGCATCAGGTGTTTCTTAAAAATGGAAGAATTTGTTCTACTCGTTCCTTCTGCAGAGTTATTGAGGAATGCGTACACTCTTAGTTCCTCTGCCGCGAGTCTCGAAACGCAAAGTTGAATTGTTAGTTCGGCGCAGTACTACTAGAGGCGTCTCATAAGAGCGCTTCTCATGCTTATTTTGTAGTGCAGAGTCTACTTCAAGAGTGTGAAATCGCTGAAAAATTTGTCTTCTTTCCCGAGACAGTTACCATTGTAAACCGGTACTGATCCAATGGAAAGGAGTCCAAACCCAACGCTGTAAGTACTACATTGTAACTTTGTTATGTTATGTTGTGATTGTCAAATTAGTTATTTACGATTTTCCTTCTCATTTTGATAGAGTACTCCGTTTCGAAATCATATGAGATATTTCATACGAATTGAGTTTGTAAGTGAATATTTTGTTCCAATCCCCAAAATATAATTACCAAGTGATTAATATATTTTCACTGTTCCTTACCCAAACACATTGTTACTTATTTTATTCGATGATCATATATATATTCTGAATGAAAATAATTAATGCGAAATTCCTTACTTGATGTCAGAAGGCTCGAAAAAAATTTGAAATCAAGCTTTTGCGCGGATAACTAGATTGCTAAAATACTTATAAATACACAAAATTTCATGAGAATACTTACGTTTTCATTTCTTGAAAACACTTAAATTCATTTTCATGTTTATGGAGAATCCTAAAGATAGGATTATAATGTAACATAAAAATGTTCCATTGTGGAATCATACGATATCATCAGTTTTTTCATTCAACATTTGAAATTTTCTGAAAAATTTCTTTACATTTAGAAGCAAAACTAATACATATAAAATAAGATTTAATGCTTGAAAAATTTTTATTTCATCCTCAACATTCATTAGTTTCTTAAATGTATTTGCGTTGAAAATGCATTCCATGAATTTTTATCCATTAGCTTCATTTAGTCATCATCATCCGTGAATAATATGTAAAAAAATATTACGATAAATTTACGTCCACAATAGTAAATATATATTCTTACAAAATTTTCAATTATACAATTTTTACATTATTCTTTACAAACCCCAAATTTTATGTTTTAAATTTCATATCTAACATCAAACTTTACGATTTTTTTAAATTGAAGGGTTGGACATGTTTTAAATTCAATTCTGTGTTATAATCAAATTTGAATTTATAAGAAGTATTCCATTATTTAAAAGTTCTGTATTAGGTTTTCATGCATTTAAACTGGCAACTATCGATTTTTTTTAGTAATAGAATTCAAATTAATTTAATTGAATCGTAAAAGTGAAATTATTCTATTTTGAAAATGTTTAATAACTAGTAGTGAAACAGATTCAGAAACAGATTCCTTATTCTTCAAACCAACATCAAATAGTTTTAATTTACAATTCGACGAAAATAAATCTTTCGATTTAATAAAAAAAAAACCTTTGATTGTTTGTTCCATGTCCAAATCGTTACCATTCTTAAAATTATTGCTAATTTCACTGAAAATTCTACCTTCTATAAATCACGATAAATCACTTGAATTTCAAAATATGGTATTTTTACTATTTCTTATACTGATATGATATTTCTTTTATTTTCTCCATGCTTATCCATAAAAAATCGAAAAAAATGTTAATTTGTCATTGAACATGTGAGCTGTGAAAACTAATAATTCGAGCGTTTGATTGTTCAAAAAACAATTATTATTTAAGTGTACTGATTTTCTAGTAAAAATTGTGTAATCTCTTTAATTTTGCAGCAGATATTGCTCTTTTTATGAAAATTACAATGATTGAGTGTTATGTAAAACTGTTTTTTTATTCAAACTATAAAATATTGACATTTTGATTTATGGATTGAAACATAGATTTGGATGTTAAGTTTCACTGGTGACATATTTTTCAAATTATGGAGGGGTTCCCATCCTGGAAATTTTCCTCTGCATTCAACACTGGTTATTTTACGAGAGAGCTTTTTTTATAATTGTTTAAAAGAACTAAAACTTCAATATATGGTTATTAAATTTATTGAGAATTTTTTTTATAAAAAGACCATAACACCGATCAAATATATTCATTTTATTATAATTTCTTCAAGCTCTCAGCTGACTACATCCAGCCCTTATCGAGACTTACAATTATAACAATTTCCGAACAGTCATCATCAATCGCACAAAAAAAAATTATTAGGAATTTGTCAGTCTCTAATATTTCAACATGTTGATATATAATTTTCATTAAATTAGAGATTCAAATATGGTTTTCATAATAATTTATGAATTTGATATGTTCAACAGGATGAATTTCTTTGTTTTTTGTATTTATATTTCTGTTCACATTTATTAGTTTATTTAATTAATCATTATAGCCTCCTTGTGAAATGATTATATTTGAGCAATGAAGACTTACGTAAATAAGAAAAATAAATAAATTCCAAGTTCCATGAATGTAAAATATAATAATGCATTTATTCACACGAAATCAATGAAAAACTCTTTTTGCCCTTTTTGTTTTTCAGCTTGGCTCGTTCTTTTAGTGTATCTCACGATTCAATGAAGGCTGGATGGTATGCGAAACATGAAACAAGAAGGGTTGAGGGATGGTGGAGGGGGGAGGTTAAGGTTGAGGGAGGGGGCAGCTGACGACGTAGCGAAACAACTATATTAATGCGGGAACGCCGAGCAAGGAAGAGCTTTGAGGATGAGGGGCCACGAAGAAGAGTGTTATGGCATTTCATTTTCTTTGGCTGTCCGACGCACGTTGAAACTAAGAAGGCATTAATAAAACACAAGTACATTATTGAAGTCGTTGAACAAAAGAAAAAAAAAAGTTTGTGACCGCCCGACAGAGCGATGGCTCAACTTTCCTCGTCGTCAATGGCGATCCTTAAAGCACTCGAATCGTTTATAAGCCGACAATTACGAGATTGGTAATTGCTTTATCTTGAGAACCAGTTTTTTGTTTGACGCTCAAGTTTGCGAGTTCTTTTTTTTCGAAAGGGTTGTGAAGCTAAATTATGGGTGAAGGTTTATTGCCTATGAACGGTGGCGGATCTGAGGTACGTCTTTTTGAAGAGGACTGTTTGGGATTCAAGGAGTTTGGTTGATTATTTTTATTGTATAGTGTTACTTTTTTTACTTCCTTTTTCTTATTTTTGTTTGTTTATTCATTTGTATTCATTTGAATCAGAAACTACCAATCCAATGTCCCCTATAGCTATTAAACCTAATATAGTCGTGTATTGTACACTGTGAGTTGAAATTGTCATGGTGACGATAAGATAACGCAAGGGACAATGCTTTTAAGTTGCCTTAAGAAATCTGGGCAGAAGCTGCAAGGAACGATATCAGATACCTACCAGGACAAAACGGCAATATGATTTCGTTCCGAAACGAATACATATCCTAGTAACAGGCAGATGTATTCTTATGTCAGGTGTTTAATAGAAATTGAAAACGTATTGTCATCGTAATGATTTACACTCCTTATTGTATTGACTAATTATTCTGAGCCAAGCTCGAGTGAAATCGAGTTTTTATTTAACGATTCTACCCTGATTGCGTCGCTCGATTGAAGCTACCGGATCTTTATAAATAATATACCCTGGGTCTCATTGACTCCAAAACAAGGACGATAGAGAAAGAGTGGGAAGAAGTTGATATTGCAAGTGTATACATTGGATAATTTCGTATGATATACTGAAATATATATTCAAGAAAAAAAGAATAAAAAAGGAAAAAAACAATTATTCTCTCTTGCCCTAGAAACAACACAGTGTATGTACAACTTTCTGATGAGGGCAATAAACATAGGCCGAAAGCTTGAAGAATGAGATTATAAATAAAATTATGTGGAGGATTTGATCGATTTGTTTTGATATTGCTCCGAGAGATCGAAGAGATTGACAATTACAACAATTTATGTTATTTAGTAGAACTTGATCCAGGGGCGTAGGCAGAAAAAAATTTCTGGAGGGGGCCATTCATAAACCTCGTGTCCTTCTAGGTGGGAGGGGGGGGGGGTCAGATCAAAAGATACGCTCCATGTTAACGCTTATGGAGAATCGGGACACAAGGGGGGGGGGGGGGGATAAAAAAACCGAAATTTGAGTCACGAGGTTTATGAACGGCCCCAAGGGTTTTTCTGATAAATATTTTTACGTCGGGATTTCATAGTTTTTAATCTTTGGTAATATGGTTACAAGAGAGAGATTTTGGAATATTTTATAATTCGGAATTTAAAAGTTACGCAACTTTTAGAATCCAGAGTTGCACATTTTTCATGTTCCTAAATAATAAAATTCTTTTTTTTTAAATTGTCAATCATTAACTGAGGTTCAAATTTATTTTACTAATATTTTTTGCATTTATACCACTTTAAGAATTATCTGAAATTATGTAATATGGGTTTCTATAAAGCTTTATAGAATTCGATGCCCTAGGAATCGAATTTCTGAAAAATTTATATATTTGAATTGATTTTTGAGCGAATTTTAACCGCGCCGATAAAAGGTACCATCATCAATGTATATTATGTTCGTATGTTATATTATTTATCAAATTTTGTAGTATTTTCCGGTATTTTTATACATTCATAATATTTCTATGTATCGCTCAATAGATTTTTTGAAATGGATGTTATAGTCTTGGAACTCTCAAGGATTTGGGAGAATAAAAATTGATTTTTCAGACAACTGTTTCTTTTATGAATATTTTCAAAACTTTTGTTCCATATTTTTTCAGTATTTCTACAACTTTGAGTATGTTAAATTGTAAAAATTGTATAAAATGAATTAGATGTGTTTTTATTATTTTCTATATGAATTTCTAGAACCATTTCTTAAATATATATAATTATAGTATAATAATAATAAATATGTACCAAGACGAAAAAGTTCATAAACTTCTAAGAAAACTATATCGACATAATATTTATGTTTTGAAAGATTTTTAGTGAACTAGTAAACTGATAAGCTAGTAAACTGTCAAATTAGAAAAAGAGTGAACTAGCAAACCAGTAAGCTCTTAAACTACTAAACTAGTAAATAAGTAAACTAGTAAACTACTGAAATTGTAAAATAGTATAATAGTAAACTAGCAAGCTAGTTATCTAGTAAGCTAATATACAAGTAAACTTGTAAACTCGTTAACAAGTAAATAAGTAAACTAGTACACTGGTAAGCAAGTAAACTAGTAGACTAGTAAGTTAGCTAACTAGTACCCTAGTAAACTAATAAGTTAGCTAATTAGTACACTCGTAAACTAGCAGACAGGTTAGCAAGTAAACTCGTAAGCTAGTAAACTAGCAAGCTAGAAAAAGAGTAAACTAGCAAACTAATAAGCTAGTAAACTAATTAACTAGTAAACAAGTAAGCTTGTAAATTAGGAAATTAGTGAAATTGTGAAATAGTAAACTACCAAAATCGTAAAATAGTAAAATAGGAAAAAAGTGAGAAAGGAGAATAGTAAACTAGCAAACTTATTAACAAGTAAACTAGTAAATTAGTAAACTTGTCAAATTTGTAATAGTAAATTGGTAAACTACTAAGCAAGTAAACTTGTAAGCTAGTTCAATAAAAAAAACTAATAGACTAGTAAACTAGTAAACTAGTAAGCTAGTGAACTAGTAAAGTAGTAAACTCGTTAACAAGTAAATCAGTAAACTGGTAAGTAAGTAAACTAGTAAACTTGTAAACTGTTAAGATAGTAGACCAGTGAGCTATTTAACTAGTAAACTAGTAAATTAGTGAGCTATTAAACAAGTAAACAAGTAAGCTATTAAACTAGTGAGCTAGTAAACTTATAAACTAGTGAGCTAGTAAACTAGTAAACAAGTAAGCTACTAAACTAGTAAACTAGTAAACAAGTAAGCCAGTAAACTAGCTAGCTAGTAAACTGGTAAGCCAGTAAACTAGTAAACTTATTTTATACATTTTTCTAGTATAACATACAAAAATCTTGAGGATTTTTAATTATTTTTAAAGAAAACTTATATTTCTGTAGATTGCTACAGAGATTTAAAAAACTCGATGCTTTAAAATGCGGATTTCGATCTATTCTCTGTAATTTCAAATTTTGTTAAAATCACATTTATGTAGATTTTTCATGTTCTATATCGTTATTCTTTTTTCGTATTTTTGAAGTACTCAAATAGTTTTGTTGCATTTTTTGGAATTACCATATATGGTTTTATAGTATACTTAGAACTTGATGCTCTAGAATCCCACAATTCATAGATCCTAGAGGCATTTGTAGAGACTTTTTAAAAAACATTTTTTTAAATAGAATTCCATTAGTTTTATTATGATTATTTTTTTTTAGTTTGTGTAAATGGAGAGACTTTTATTACTTTTTTATAGATTTTATATAAGTTTCTAGAATTTGATGATCTAAGATTCCAAGTTTTGTAATTTTTTAGCATTTTCGTAGATTTTTTTTCATGAATATTCACTGGGTTACAACAATTTTTCTTAGTCGTTTTTTCCACGTTATTCTGCATTTTTATAATTTTTACTTTTTTCTTCAATATATACTGCTAACCTTTTCATGCATTTTCTTCGTAACTTATATTTCTAATGTTTATCTCTATGTAACTTTTTTCATTCTTGCATGAAATATTTATTTTGATTTTATCATAATTTCGGGTAAATTTTTTCGAACCACCATTTTTTTCATGATCCGATCCTTATCTAATATTTTCGCCCCCGAATTTTTTGTCGAACCTCGGCGTCGCGCGTTATCCAAGCCATTGGGGAAAAAAAGCGATTACATTTTCTCTCTGTTATCGCTCTTCTCATTCATGCGACGAGGGGTTTTACCTGGCCTGCAGCGTGGCGTTCGCCCAAAGTTCGTTGGCGAACGACGAGATAACCTAATCTGCCGTGTGAATGCTTATATAGCTCGGAGGTGGTGGAGAGCAAGGCTAGTACCCGTGCTCAATAACATTTAGATAAGGAATGGCCAATAATTTACGGGGTGATTCACGCCCCATCGCTTCGGAATGCCCAGATCAATTAAAACACCGTGAATTCACGCTTCTCCCGTTAAGAGGATATCAATGACTACCATCCGGATAACTTTCGTGGTGATCCTGCTAGAGATGTCCCGAACGAAAAATTATGTCGCACCTTTTCTTATTAACGACCTGCAGGTCCTTCTTGAATTATATCATTCGAGGTACTTTTTTTACATCATGCGAAATTCGCAGAGGGAAAGAGTATTTTTGGGGATGCGTTTTTGAATTTGCTAGATAGTTGGGGGATTTTTTATGTTTTTTTTTTCTGCAGAGTTTATCATTTTTTTTTTTGATCCAAAAAGTTGTTGGATTATTCGTAATTGTCAACGTTTCTACATGCAAAAATTAGAGAACCTATCCACAAATTTGCACTTTTTTCGGTATTTAATAACTTTTTAGGGTATTTCTCAAAATTAAAAGATGAATCAAAATTGATATAAAGTACGTAGGGTTTTTGGTGCAGATGGTTTTATTATATTTCTTATTATGTAATCCGAACATTTGATATCTTTTTCGGCTGTAAAAAGGTAAATATTAATCCTTCATACGAAAATACTACTGTAGTACGAATTCAAAACACTGGTAATTATATTGACCATCTGTGAAATTTTGCATATTTGTTTATTTCCCGAAATCGTCTAAATTTTAAGTTTTCTTTCCAAATTCTTGAAATTATCAACAATTTCCTTACAATAAACTCAGAGGCATAGGCAGAAAAAATTTTCGGGCGGGGTTTTTATAAAAAATATATTTCGACCGGAATTTCATTATTTTTAATCTTCTAAGAGTTTTTGAAAATTTTTTCACATTTTAAAGTTTAAAAGTTATATAACTTTTGGAGTCCAGAGTCGCACATTTTCCATGTTCGTAAATAATAAAATTCGATTTTCGTGATTTTCAATCAGTCACTGAGATTAAAAATTTTTTTACTTATACTTTTTTATGTTTATGCAACTTGAAGGATTTTCTTATATTATTATGGATTTTTATAAAGGTTTTTAGAATTTGATGCTGTAGGAGTCAAATTTTCAAAAAATGTATATATTTTGATAGATTTTTGAGAAAATTCTAACCACACCGATTAGAAGTATGTCATTAATTTATAGAATTTTAATATAGTGTGTTATTAATCGAATTTTGTGGTAGTTTCTAGTTTTTTTTATAGATTTTTAATATTTCTATGGATCGCTCAACTTACTTTTTAAAAATATATGCCAATTAGTATCGAAAATCACAACGATTTTAAATGTTTCAATGAATTTATTATAAAACAGTATCTTTTATATAGATTTTTGATATTTGTACTGTATAATTTCTAGTATTTTTGGAATAAAAAATATATTTTATTGTACAAATGGTAGAAATTGAATTAGATGTATTTTCGTTGTTGTTTATACTAATTTCTATAATAATTTTTAGAATTATTCTATTATAGGATTATGTATACAACTAAATCATGTAAAAGACATTCTTCAAGATTAGAAGTTTTGACAATATTTATAAAAATTATATCTACGTATTTTTTTTGTATAAGCAGATTACTATGTAGCAATATTTTTCGCATTTTTCTCGTATAATCTACGAAACTCTGAAGGATTTTTCAGTAGTTTAATAGAATTCTTACATTTTCATATAATTGCTGAAATATTTCAAAAAACTCGATGCTATAAAATTTTGTTTTTTATCTATTCTCAGTACTTCCATGAATTAATGAGGAAATCACATTTATAAAGAATTTTTCATATTTTATTGCGTTCTTGTTTTTTTTTTTTCATTTTTGAAATATTTCAAAGAACTCGCCATGTTTTCAACAATTTTTATAGAGTGATAGTATATTTTGAATTTGATGCTCTAAAATTCCAAAATTTATAGATCGTACAGGCATTTTTCGAGATTTTTTGGAAAACAGTTTTTTCATAGAATTTAATTACTTGAAGTATTTTTTCAGAGTTTATGTAATTCGAAAGATTTTCTAATACTTTAATTTGGATTTTATATAGATTTCTCGAGTTTAAACACCCAAGATTCAAAGTTTTCGAAATTTTTAGCTTTTTCGTGGATTAAAAATTTTTTTGATTATTTACTAGATTGCAACTTGATGATGATTGTTACTTTTTTTTTCAAAAATATTGACTACTAACGTTATTATGCATTTTTTATTATTTATCGATGTAAATGTTTTTATTATTACATGAAATATAAATTGACTTCATCAGAGTTTTTAGAGTGGCTCGAACCCCCAAAACTCTCCCATGTGTATGCACTTGAATAAACTATTTTTCGATTTTCATTAACTTTTAAAATAAGACACAGTTTCTACATTTTCACAGATAATGGCAGTATTTAATATTTCGAAAATTGTTTCTGTTAATATTTTTTAATTGTCTAGGGACAAACCACAATAACTGAATGTAGAATTTTTCACATATGTAGTTTGATAGTAATATTTCCGTATGTTTTGCTTTGAATTTTTTAGGTCCACTTTTGATTCATAATATTTGAATTCAAAAATCGTAAATTTTATAACCATGCCTTGTTAAACTCAGTCGACTTATAAAAATAGTTTCATAATGTGCTGTATGACATTCCTTAAATTTGATTCATCAAAATTAAAATAGTATATTACGTACCTAAGACAGAAATTTTATATTTTATGTACCGAGGGCTGGAAAACGAGTTTAGAGATTTTGAACTGGACGAGAAACGAATTTTCTATGCCAGAGGTACGTGAAAAAAACTTTTGTCTACTCCTCAGTGCGAGAAGGTTTATAAAGATCTTCTGATCATGAATATTGCTGTTCCAACTTTTTGATGTACTTTCATATTATTATCATCCACTGACTTCGTTCATACACAAGTTCAAAGTGTAACCACTGCAGCATTCTCGAAGAAATTAATAAGTGTTTTGCCTTAACGAGACCCCTCGCGTGGCGAGAAAACGGTGCAATTTGTCCGACGAGTTTACGAAGTGATGACGCGAAGAAACATCGGCCGAGCTCGTGTGCGTTCCCTCGATTACAATATAAATAGGAATTTATCGGCGCCTGGTGGGCGTTCATTGAGGAGGCTTACGTTCATTAATTCCGCTAATTCAGCGATTGGAACTCGCGCTGAATTTGAGGCCAGGAATATGGACTCTGCTCGATATCCTTAACTGCCACCCTCGTACCGTGACAAAGTCATCGGAATTAATTCAAAACGTGATTATGGACGAGGAATCCCGAAGAACGCGACTCGACGTGAGGTCCGAATTCCGAACTCGTCGTTGGCAAAACATTCAAACAGGCATAAAATGCTAACCACATCGTCAGAAAAATTCCAAATTCGCGTGTTCTCTTAGATACGTGTATTTCAAGTCTTGAGAGATATTTATCATGTAATTTCTTAAAATGGTTTGTGTGTATACTGTCAAAATAAATACATATGTACTAAGCTAAAGCCTGGTCACACGATGCAATTTTCGCCAATTTTCGCTGATAGATTGAATAGATGTCATGCAATACAATATCAAAAATTGTGGAAATCGTTACAAAGATATGTATTCGTACCGGAATGAAATGATATTATTTTATTCTCCTGGTAGGTATCTGATATCGTTCCTTCCAGTATCTTCTCGTCACCATAACAATTTCAACTCACAGTGTGATATATTTTCGTAAGCATGTAAAAGCTTAAAACTTGCAAATCGATTTCTAAGATATCACAACCCTAGGATAACTACTTGCTGGCACATTGAAATAAATATACATTGACTTTTTTGACATTTAAGCTCCCCCCTCCATGCAAAATTTCCTTACGGCGCCCTGCCCTGTTCATCACTTACATTTACTGCAACCAGGCAGTTACCTCACTGTATTGGCAACACTTCTCGTCAGTTCTCGATAAATATGATCGATAACCGAAGGTACCGTATCGGTATCGCCCATCCTTGACTTGGCGAGGACCTGTCGAAATACTATCGCCTCGCTCATGATTACGTCGCGAAAAAAATGGATAATGGTAAGGGGGCAAGGGACAAAGATTGAGCCGAGAAAGACTCGGAAGATCGTTGCCGGAGATTCGCGGGTATAAGGATATGAGTTGCGAAGTACGGGGACGGGGGTGTGCCGCGTGCCTGGCTCGAGGTCCCGCGCTCTCGAGCGGACCCCCGGCTGGCAATCGCCGGCAAGATAAGGCCCCCCGGGGCGAGCCGACGACGCGCGACCGACAACCATGTCACATTATTACCATACAGCTGAGTCCCATGTCGTCACAATATAAGCATCGGTATAGGAAGCGCCGAACAAAAAATACACCTCGCGTCACCCACGCGCCCAGTGGGTGCAGCCGAGTTATTAGCGATTTCGAATCCCCTGGATTTCGAATTTCACCGTGAGAAATTCTCAGCCCCATGCGAAAATGGCGCTTGAGATATTCTTAAATTGAATATTACCAATCAATAGGGCGACGAGCTTGAAACTGTTGAGGAAATTTAAAGGATACGAATCGGTTCCGGAACGAAATGACGTTTGTAAGTAGGGAGTCAAAACACTGCAAAAAATGGTGTCTTGTCACGAGACACTTTTTGACGCCATTCTTAAGACGTTGAAAGATGTCTTCAAAACCCATCTTTTTGACACACAAAAGTAAGACACTTAATGACTGAAGACATGGATTTCGCGTCTTCGTGTCTTCTGCGGAGACATGTCTCATATATGTTTTTTTGCAGTGAAGTCCTCACGCTAATTTCTTGGGGCCGCGTAGTGTCTCTGTTCGAATATTTCTCAATAATTTTATCCATCGACGACCTTAATTTGTGAATTATTGAAGCGATCATAGATTATCTTATCTAAGGGATTTCATCATATTTTTTTTATATGAAACTAGGCTATGGGTACATAAGAATGATAAAACCTCACTATAAAAATGAGTGCAGGTGATAAGAAATCAGAATAGAAATTACCATGAAAGAAAGAACAAGAACTATCATGATAACATTTAGACCAGTATTCAACGAATTACTTTTCCCTGGATCTGTCCTCTTAATTACCCGAAGAAACTATCAGTGGACGGCAGCTTATTCGCTCGTCATCACCTACAACAGTACAACATTACACCTATGATACATAAAAGAAAATTATAACATCAATAATAATAATTTTTTCTGAGGTCGTTGACTGAAAAGTTAATTTGAATCAATATTTTGACTAGATGCTGGCATAAGTGCCTATTTTTCTTAACTCTGACTCCATGATTAATTACATACGTTTTTGATTCATGGTTGGTTTTTTCTCGTAATTGCTGTTTAGATGGAAGGTATTTGTTGACGTTTGGAATACTTGTGTTTATAATGTTTACCATGACGTTTTCAAGTTTTGTTTGGTTTTTTGTTTTTTAAGACCTATTCGGATACATGGACCGGATCATGGACCATTTATTGGTGATTATTTACTTGGTATGTATTGATTCGGGACAATGATTGGTTATATGTGATTTGATCTTATTTTGGCTATTGATGGAAATTGGGGCGATCATAGTTGTACATTGGAATCCATATATTGATGTGGGATGTTTTGAAAAAATTTTTTTGATATGGACTTAATGAACATCTGGTTTTATGTATAGAATAATGATTCTTTTGTATATTTGATGATTTGTATTCCTGATAATGATAGCGGTAGGCTGTAGAAAGCTTGAATTAGTAAACACGATTTCCCTATTTACGTATTTATTATTGCTGGCTCCGAGGATCGACTCTTTACACAGTAAAAAATTATAAACTCGATTAGAATCTATAAAAATACAAGTAAATTTTGTAAAAACTAAGCAATGCTGAAATACTAAAAAACCTAGCGGTCGATCAAACATTCAAATCCTTTGCTGACAATTTTTAGAATAAATTCTATAAACATGTACTAAAAAAACCATAAAATTTTGCAACTTTCAGTATCCAACTCTTTGAATCTTTGTAGAAATCTATTATAATAATGGAAAAATTCTTACATTGTAAAAATACTGAAGATACGAAGAATACTGTAAGAACTAGAATGCTGTACAATATACATAGTAGAAATCTTAGGATATCGTTTTCTGAAAAATCTGTAAAATACTGAAAAATTCGCATACCTCAAAATCAAGACGGTAAAATACTAAGAATCGCGATAAGCATATATAAAAAAAAAAAAACTTGAGCCTATGAAGATAATGAAAAAATTCACGAAACTTCACAAAAAAATACATACATTTTTCATCCGGAGGAAGTGAAAAGAATAAATTATTATGAGAATACATAACTGAGATTTTTCTTTGGATTTGACGTCTTACAAACAACTAACGATACTTGAGCATTTACCCAAAGAAATATATCACTTTTCATAAAATTACAAAACGATTATTGTCTAACATGTAATGTACCATCTCTATTATCTTGTTCTCAGAACTTCAGCTTGCAAAAGAAGAATTGATGACGAGCTATAAAACTTATAAAACTGTACGTGAAATGAGCCAAGGTATTAGGAACTAGTTTTATCAACGTCATTAGAACGATGAGATTGTTTTTCATTCAAGTCATATTTCTAACATTTCAGTAGGTAATCCAACGGCAATTGACTTTAGAAATCACCGCCTTATCGAAATGGATTCGACTCTGAAAACAGAAGTCTCATGAATTTTTGCGTATTTTTGTATCTTTGACGAATTTTAACATTTTAACGAAATTCGTTGTATTTTATTGGATTTTTCAATAAATTTCCACAATTTCAATGGTTTTTTAAAATACGTATTCATCAGTTGTAAATGTCTACCTATATTTAAACTATTACATTGATTCTATAAATTCTATTTGATTATTATGAAATAAAGCTATCTAATTATCTTTTTTTTTTTATGTAAAGACGCATTTTGGCGTTATGAATAGCTTAAAATAACATCTCAACTCATTTTCGGTTTGAGATGCATCATTATTTGTAGTATCTTTATTGAAAAAAAATTTTAACAAAACTTTAATAGTATTATTGTAATATTCAAAGATAACGTATTTTTTTCTCGCACAAAAATTTACAACAATAGTAATCCTAACTAATCAACTGCACTAAAAAAGACTTTCAAAAAATATACCAAAAACTTAAATTGAAAACTGGTTTTCAATTTACGTATTAAGTGATCATTTTCTATTCTCTCGACAGAAGATTTCAAAATAATCATGCCTAAAATAGTAACATGAAGTTGATGTTGTTCAAAATGAATTTTTTGAAAAACTTTCCTAAACTATTTTATGGAGTTACGTAGTTGATGTCTTAAGCAGATTAGAACGTAAGATCCAACAACAGATGTATGTCGAAAATTCAAGTGCTTGTTGTATGTAGTAAAATAATTGCATTGGAGAAGTATCATCAATAAGTATATTATAAATAATGTTATAAACGAATAATTTCATAAGCTAATAAATTGTAATACACGAAAAAAATTATAATACAAACAATTGCCATGAGCGAAGTAAAAAAATTATATTATTGTTTTTTATTTTGACCAATGATTACCCGCGCACATCGTAACTAATTATGTGTAAAATGTTGTTCATGAAAAAAGACAATTTAAATTGATAACGGTGCCTTGTTACCTGTTGAGATTCAAAACCCTAAATATAATTGAAAAAATTGATCATTTTGCTAACACTTGAACTGTCCTTCTGCCCAAATAAAGTTCGAGTCGTATACTTTGATGTAAAAATGTCGAACGCTGTATGAAATTTATGATACATCATCTATGACTTTCTACGTAGTAACTTGTCAATATCCGTTTCTGACTCGGTCCTTATAATTTCGGAATATACAATACTTAATATCCTTCAGCACTGATTACGAGTCCCGATACACCGTGGTACCGTGTTGCACGAGGCAACGACTAATCATCGGAGAACGCAGCTATTTCATCTGCGCAGTCATCGCATATTTCGATTTCTCCACTGTCATTCGTGGGCCCGTTTTTACGGAAGACTTCAAAGAGACTCGGGGTCCCCTTGTCCCCGAGTACATGTGTTGAGCCCGAGGTGGCCCGCTGGGCTCGACTTTTCGTCGCGCCCAATGGAACGCACCTTTTCGTCTAGTTCAATTGACGATTCTTCGACGGATTCTTTTCCCGCGACCTTTTGTAACGCAGTGAATCAGGGAATTATATCAGCCTTTGATATAGGCACGCGTTTCACATATATGAAAGGGGAATTTACATTCTTGTCCTACTTTTTTGGGCCCAACAACGCGAACGTTGAGGATAAAGGGTTGGAGGATTTGGCAGTAAGTGGCAATTATTGGTGTTGGATGTCCCATATATTTTATCATTAGAATCAACTCCACGCAGTACCATAGAACGATTTATCAATGGCTGATAGATAGAAAAGTAAAACATGTTTGCATGATGTTTCATCATCGAAGTTTTACCTCAGATATGTGCAATCAAATTTACTGTTAGATTTTCGAGTACGTAAGTAATATATCTAGGGCACCGAATTTGATACATAAACTCGTAGTTCTAAGCGCTGGATTAGAAAGAATTGTAAGTTATTTGGAGGAACACTACACTGTTTGATCGAACAAAAATGTTCGATGAACAAATGATCGAGAAAAAAAATCGTTCATCACCACACACAGTCACTTTCCGATTCTCAGTTTCGTGAATGTAAATCTTCAAATTGTCAAAAAGACAAGTTCTTTATTCGATTTCCTCTTCCACTTGTTTGTTCCATTCACCCGAACAAATATTTTTCGAGCGTTTACCAAAGCAACAATAATACGTCGATGGAAGTAGAAAAATCAATATTTTGAGAAAAAATTTATGGTCCATGTTTGCTATGCAGGGAAAATGTTTCCCTCGTCGATAGTCCCAACGCCTCTATCTTTATAACCAATTTTTTACCCAACAAACTTCCGTGCCCCGGGAACACCTCGTAAAAATTTACTGTAATTTTATGACACCCGGTCGACTAAAGATGCATCGGATAAGGTGAAAAGAAAACAAAGCGAGATGGGAAAGAAGGCGAGAAGACGCTGGAGAGAACTTTCAAAACGGTGACGGAATTATCAACTTATCTTTTCAAAACACTGATAAAGATGTAACAAAAAAAAAAAATAAAAAACAAATATTGAAATTTTAGAAACTTCTTATCCTGTAGTTTACAAACGATGAACAAAAGAAAAAAAAGGAAGATTAGAGAAGGGCCAAATGTTCTAGATTAGATATTGTTAGATTTTTAAAAATACGTCTTCAAAAAGTGAATAGACCGAATTGGGAAAGGCTAATTCAAGAATTTTTTGATGTTAGTGATTGAATTTATTTTATAATAATGCGTTGTCCGCTCTATTCGCATGGCCTTTATATATCCTCAAAATTATCTCTTCAATCATTTTTACAATTACTTCGATTACAATTCGGCAAAAGTGATTTTACAAATGGCGCGATAGGCA
Organism: Platygaster robiniae; assembly: GCA_028476575.1. NCBI lineage: Eukaryota > Metazoa > Arthropoda > Insecta > Hymenoptera > Platygastridae > Platygaster > Platygaster robiniae. The sequence continues at coordinate 25,852,165 of CM052023.1, forward strand.
AAAATAAAGTGATTTTACAAATGGCGCGATAGGCAAAAATAAAGTGATTTAGTAAATGGTGCGATTAGAAGTTCCGGCAAAAAGTGATTTTACAAATGGTGCGATAGGCAAAAATATAGTGATTTAACAAATATATCGTTACAATAGTCGTACGTTTTACAGATAGATTGAACAGATAAATCGTAGCATACGAACTATCATTAAAAAGGATGATTTAGTAAAGTGACATGATAAGTTCGAATGTTTCTAATCGTAGCCAGACGGAAAATGAGCTGATGTAGTAAATTACTTAGAGATAAAATATGAAAGTGTAAAATTTAACATGAGGAAAATGAAATCCTATTTCTAAATCCAGAGAATTTACAATAATAAATTTTTTCGTAACAATATGATAGGGTTGGTTTAGATTGACCTAGCGCAACATTGACTTTTCAAAATAAAAAAGATCATTTCAAAACATTTGGATATTAGGATTAGGAAAGTACTTATAGTGATAGAATTATCAAAACTAAAAGTAATCAGTATAAAGCCTGAGCTTGAATAAACAGTTGATAATAGTTCAAATAAATACATATAAACACATCTATCCTTCGACTATTTGAATCCTCCTCCATCCGCCAACTTAAAAAAATGCAACGTCCCTGGGTCCATTGTTGGGTTAAGATAAGGTCAAATGTAGGTTTAAGAGTAGCGACGCGGGCGGCACACTATCTCTCCGATGATCTGTGACATTTAAACAAACCCTTGCAAGACAAGCCCATCCGGAGATAGATAATTCGACAACTCGACTATCGCGTATAAACTCCTTCGGCTAAGCACTTACCTGGGATCGGCCGATTGACTTTTTATGGGGTAACCAGTTCGTACAGTGAAAAAGATATTAAAGCATAGAACATTTACGACCACGTGGACACTAATGAAAGCGATTACACTTGTTGCCATGAAAGAGCAATCACTGCCTGAGATAAGGATCGTGAAAATGAGGATGCCATGTCTGTTGAGAATTCGGTATGAAGCATTTAACGGCGCGCAAAAATGTTACCTTTATTGCAGTTGTGGCGTTTTCGACAAGTTTTTGTAGGAATTAACACCGAGTTGGAGTGTACTTGAATTTCAACCGGGTGTTTAAAGTTGACGAAGACGTTTTTTTGAGTGTTTGTGGTGTAGTTTTGGTCTTGAGTTAAGAGGCTTGAAGATGTTATATATGGTGTTTTTATGGGATTTGGCGTAGTTTGTAATGGTGGTCAGTATTCATTTCTCACTTTATTTAGTTTTCTTTGTCAGCTTCTAAGGTTTCCAATTCGCAAAAATCTTTATTCAATATTCCACCAACCCAAAAAATTGTCCCATCTCGTTGACAAGGTCATCCAATCATCCAAACTCCGAATTGCGTGTCATGAAAGGTGCTTTCGTGGAAGTTTCACCTTGTGGGACCGTATACGGGCCCCGGCTACACGTCGAAGACATATCCATTAGCCGCGAGCGCGGATTGAGCAATAAACAAACTGGGAGGTAAGTCAAGTTCCCTCTGGGTTTCAAGAAGATCAGGCCCTCTAGTTCCTGTCGGGCCCGCATTCCCGTACAAGATGTCGCGCCGATAAGGCCCAACCCCCCTCCCCTCCCCTCCCCTCCCGGGAGTCCTCCTCGAGCAATTCATTTGAACATTCCCCGAGGTGGTCGCGCGACAAATTACCCCCTCGAACCCTGGACGCCGAAATGGACAAAAAAAAGAATTCCTCGGGTCCCGCGCTATCTCGATTCGATCATCTCCATCCTCGCCCGGCTCGGAAGTAGCCCTTTCTATTGCGCATAAAATACCTGGTCACACTTCTCACCCCTCTCGAGGAGACTGCGATACTCGGCCAGAACGGACGATTATGATTATTCCACCGGGCCCGGGAGTCGTTTCATAAAATTCTCTTCTGGGCCTTATGTGGACGTTTCTCCGTGAAAAGATAACCCGGTTTCGACGCCTTCTGTATTCTGGTCTATCAGGTTGGGACATGGTGACAAAGAGTGGGAGTGGATGTTGGAGAAGGTGGAAAGTGACGAAGAGTATTGATTGTGGTTTTTTTAGTAATAGAAGTTGTGGGGAAAAGGAAATATTTAAAAGGTAGTTGTATATGAATTAAAGAGTTGTTGAAGCGATTTGGAGCGTTTTGGATCATTACGTGACCCGGTATATAGAAAGGTACCAAACAACCAAATCGATGAGGCAGACTTTCTAGTTCATTTGACATGACGAATAGGCTGAGTCGATTTGGTTGTTAGTTACCTTTCTACAGTCCAGGTCACATATATAGAACGAAATCTTTACTTCTTCGTAACTGCTGCTCCGTACGTTCGTGTTCACTAGTTCTGCAACATGAGGCTGAGCATTGCCATAGAGCAAAATCACCTTGTTGGATCTGATATGCTATTCAGGATGTTTTTTCTTCAATGCTGCATTCAGTTCGATTAATTATTGATGATGGCGATCAACAGTAGCTGTTTAACCATATTTGAGAAGTTCGTTGTAATGTTAACCTTTCTGATCACACCAAGTACAGAACAAAACCTTCTTTCCGTGAACATTTTGAACTGTTAGCGACGTTGGTGATAAGCATAAGTCAACCCATGATCTAATGCTTTCGGGACTGTTGAAATAAATCCATTTTTTATAAATACCAAAAAAACTCTTTCTTCCATGTCTAGTAAGAAGCATTTCATAGAACATTTTTCTCTTTCGATGCCTTTTCCCTTCAATTCGCATGGCACCCATTTTACAACTTCTAGATCTTCTCCGTGGTATTTGAACGTCTTGAAACAGTTGATTCATCAACTACTAGCCAACTGTTTTTCAGTTTCTGTCTAACCTCCAAGTACACGATCATAATAGCGTTTCTTGACTCGCCGACGAGCTATTATTCACGTTGAAGTGTCAGGCTGGCAAAGATGTCCTCTAGATATTTTCCGTGATAGACCATCTTCGTTTCCGGAAGCTGTATGTCTTGGCCCGAAGCGACTTGAAACGCACGAACGGGACACCGGGCGGTCGTTGTAGGCCTCTATTGAGGTGGAAACTTCTCCCGTAGGTGGTACGAAAAAAGTGTATTGAGGAAACATTTCGAGATTCTCGAAAATAGATAAGGCCATTAGCCGATACATGTAACACTTCGAATTTGAGTGTGCAAGCAAACAGAATAATTATAACATTGGGGACCCAAAACCAACGATTGGCTATATTTTTAGAAAATACCGGCAGCAGGGTCGACTGCTAAAATATTGGTCGCGCATAATTTGTAGACATTTTTTCGAGTCGTTTTTCTCACGCAGTTTCTCTGCTGTTTTGTCATGATGATTTGCAGCCACCGGGTTTAAAAGAACCAATGAAAAATTCTTCTGATTTTATGTATCTCATGTTTGAAGACTTTTACGCATCACTCTACATGCAAACAATAAAAAATGATTCCGTTGTCGTTTGGGACTTTCATCGCTCTACCCACCCTTAATTATTATACGATCTGAGGTCATTCCTCGAGTCAACTCCACGTCCAGCCTTGATCGTTAGCATGAGGTCGGCTAATTGAACAATTCAGCATTCCATGATGGCCGGCCATATTTCTTCGGCCGTTGTACAACGCGGGGAATGTAAGCTCGGAAGATTGAGTCAGCGGATAATGAAAAATCCGAAATTCGTGAAAGACTTTGGATGCAAATGAACTTTCGTGGCAAGAGTGAGGGGAGGGTGTAAGGGAAGAGAGAGAAAGGGGGTCCCATGTGTGCGCGCTGCAGAGTGCCAAGGAGGAAAAGAAAAAAGCGAAAAATTGGCGAGAAAGAAGAGGAGATAAGAAATTCGCGGCGGAAGGTGGCCGATAGAGGTGGAGGAAAAAGGGTCGCCCACGCGCGTGTTGGATAATTGCGCGCGCGTTTCTTCCTCGCAGTTCGCTTTCTGCATGTATATATTCCACGTGTGCACGCGCGGATCTGCATGCGGCGAAGGTGCCGGTCAAAGAGGACGATGAGAGGACCGGGGGGTAAAGGGGTGATGCGAAATAAGGGGGATGGGGCAAGGGGGGCCCGGGGGTCAGAGGTCAGCCACGCTCGACGAGGCAGACACGACGCCCACCAAGCGACACCCACGCGAGAAACTACTTTCCGCTCTTCCTCTTTTTCCCGTGCCACTCTTTGGCTTTTTTCGAATTTTCGCGTTTTCTCGAAACTTGGCGCGTGGGAAATGAACGGGTTGATACTTGTAGACAGGATTATAGGGGCGTACTCCTTCCCCACAAGATTCTATAACCATGAAATAGCGATAATCAAAGTATTGGCCATGAATAGATATGAGCTTTTTCCATCTTTCTGTCAAAGAATGAAGTCAACAGAACTGTTTGTTCTTTGAGTCCTACCATTCAGGAAGCGAATTGTTCACTTCTTTGTAAGAATAGAAGTTTTCACCTGTGGTGTCTTGCACCTTCAGGTGAAGACACCGGAAGGTGCAAGACGTCCCATTCAGAAATGTTCAGATAGTTTTCAACGCATTTTGTAACATGAAGCCAAGCATCGTCATGTAAAAAAATGACTTTATCGTGTCTTTGGGCATATACTGGTCGTTTCTTCTTCAAAGCTTCGTTCAATATGGTCAATTGTCAGTATTGTTTGATAGTTATCCTTTCTTTTGGTTTCGACAGTTTGTTATAGACAGCTCTCCTACCATCCTATCAAACACACTGCAAAGCCTTCTTTCCATCCATACATATCGCGCACTGGTTCTAATGCTAAAGATTGGCCCATCATTTTTTGCGTTTCGGATTGTCAAAATAGATCCACTTTCCATCACCTGTCACAACTAAACGCAAAAAACCGTTTATTTTTTGTCAAGCAAGCAAAATTTCACAAGTGGTTTCTCGCTTTCTGATTGATTCATATAGATGCATATAGAAACCATTTTTCTTTCTTCTGGATCGCTTTCTAAATGTGGTTGATTGGGCTACGTTTCATGTTTATGCTAATTGTCATAACGTTCAATTTGAGTCTTTATCCAATATGCTTGTAAATCTGCATCTTTACACTTGTTCAATTGACCAATTCAAATGAAATTAAACTCCCCCGCAAAACGTATGTTCTTGGTACCAAAATCGAGATGTTCTAAGCAATGAACAGCTACGTCTTTTGTACTAATGACAATTCATAATAAACTAGAGTAAAATAGAATGAGTCTACTTCCTGAAATACTGTAAATCACTCTAGTCTACAGGAAAGAATGTATGAGTGACACCATCCTTTAGCAGAAGCGACATTAAATCTTAAAGAGAAAAAGGAAATGGCTTCATGGAGGGTAGCCATCTTGATCTATGGAGGCAGCCATTTTGATTCACAACTTAAGTATTGAGTATTGAGTAGGTTGTGAATATGGCTGCGAGGCGTTTGAATTTAGGTCGCAATATTTTTTATTCCTTTTAGCATTGACATAAAGAAAAATTGATGCCGTATGTAGATAATAACTCGTATGCGTATAGAAAGAATTTAGCTAGCGGAATCTCTTTAGCATTGACCTAAAGAAAAATTGATGCTTTGTATTATCAATTACTAACAATAAAATCAGTAGTAATCTGTATATGAAGAAATTTTGTTGATATGGGAAATTGGAATTAAAACATACAACCCAGTTTTCTTTCGTAGTTTACATAGATCAGTGGCAGTGGCGTCGGAGCCGGAGGTGCTCGGGGGTGCTGAGCCCCCCCATCATTTGTGGGTGCTCAGCACCCCCATAAAACGTCTCCAGTCTAATGGGACATTGGGGACATGATCTATGTATTCTACAGCAAAGAGGCATACAAACCGTCTACCTCGAAATCGAAACGTGAAAACCTGGAAAGCTATGCTCAAAATAACAGGATCAGATACCTGAAAAAAAGAAAAAATATGACAGATTTCCGGTTTGTCTCATTTCCAGGTAGACGCTATGTGTTTCTTTCTTTTTTTTATTTTTATTGTTACATTATCGCTTTCAATGCATCAAATTGTTTGTCTTCACGACCATCGAGAGAGTAAAAGATGAACTCTATATTAGGGTCATCATGCTGACTCATACGAAAGATCATTGAACCATTCGAAAGAACTATCTTGTCGGGCCATTAAAATGTCATTAATCTTCAGATAAGAATTTCGTCGATTTTCTCTAAGGTGACATTTCAGCAGTTATCAAACTTTTTCTGAGCATTGCTTAGCATTTCTTAGTGCGCAGTCTTTCGATCCGGCGCAACACGGAGCAATGAGGAATCCACGTCAAATAAATTAAGTAAGTACGCCAAAAGTGATTGAGTTTTATGAAATTTCAAATAAGTGATTTAACATTGAAAGTCTAGCTTTGCAACTCATTTGACCTCTTTCTTCGAACGACCTTACACGTATTTAAAAGGAAATCTTTCTATTTGAAAATATTATTAAGAATATTATAAATCACTGCTAAATCTTTTGAAAAAAATACTATCATGAGAAAAAGTTTTCACTAAAATTTGTGCATGTAAGTTCGTTTGCTAAAAAATTCGAAGTTTTTTCTGAAAACTGCTTCTGACTTAATTAACTACACACTTTTCTTGTGACGGCTTAAGTTTTCCAATACTCTTTTTGTACTCTTTTTGTACATTCAATACTAGTTTTTTATTAAAATCAATAATCATTTATATACAATTTTTGTGGACCAATTACTTCTAACATAATAAAGAAATTGAAATACTCAAAGCTCATGAAAAAATCTAATAATTTTGGGCGGAAAAAAATGCTTGTAAATATTGAAATTTCCATTAAATGATCTATCAATAATTGAAGTCGAAATATTAGTTATCAAAGCCTATAAAACTAAACTCGATTTAAAAACTGTCTCTGAGTCCAGAATGAAAAATTGCTTCCATATTTTTCTTAAAAGTAGGTACTTCTCAAATACAACTTTTAATAGTTTTTGTCTATCATATTCGAACTTCCTTATGATTGTCTCTGAATAAGAATAATAATAAAATTTACATTTTTAAATTAATGTTTTGAACAGGATTATCATGCGCCATTACAAAGCATGTTAAAGAAAAGTTGTTATCCAAGCGAAAAAATGAACAACAGATTCAGTATCGTTGAATCGACCGTTATCATGACCTTCAAATTATATATTTCCAGATACCTGTCAAAATGTCACAATTGTCCCCTTCCAAACAAAAAACGATTCGAGACTTTTTTCTTCCTCGGATGCAAAGTCAACAACTACCGCCGATCGAAAGAAAAAAGGATAGTGAGTCGAATAGTTCAGAATTGCAATCCACTTCAGAAAAAACTACTGCTGGTCCTGCCAATGTCAACAGCAACGCAGAACAGCTAGGACTATCAGCTCAAGTTTTAGAGACGTGCGAAAAAGACTTTGGCAACAGTTCAAGAAATACTAGACTTCATAATGGGGAAATTCCTGTCCTTCCGAAAATAGCAAGTAAAAATCATCCAGATAAAAGTTTTACTTTCCCAAAGCAAACGACAGGGCCGAGTGCTAATCGAACCTGTCAATATGCTTGGTTTAAAAAGTTTGATTGGCTACATTATGACGAGCGAGATGTTTTATTGTGTTTCGACTGTATCAAAGCATGCGAATTAGTAGAAAAAACTGACCTTTCATGGTATGTTGATGCAGAGCTATCTTTCATAAATATCGGTTTCAGAAAATGGAACAAAGCTTTGCAGAAATTCGCTGCCCACCAAAATAGTAATTTTCATAGAAAATGCGTTGATTTTTTGCACAAAAGAAAAAATTGTATGTCAATACTTTCTCAGCTTAGTGAGGCGTCATCAAAAGCACAACAAGATGCTCGCGCTTGTTTGTTAGCAATTACAAGTTCATTAAGATTTTTAGCTAGATCAGGGAATGCTTTTAGAGGCCACGAAAACGATCAAGGTAATTTGATAGAGTTACTAGAAGAAAGAGCTAATGATATACCGCAGTTGAAAACTTGGTTGCATAGACGCGACAATTTTCTCAGTGCCGATATTCAAAATGAAATTTTACAAGTAATGTCCGACACAGTTTTGAGAAAGATTGTTAAAGATATTCAACAATCAAAATTTTTTTCTGTCATCGCTGATGGTACTACCGATATTTCAGGTATAGAACAATTTTCAATTAGTATACGATATGTCGATCCAAAAACATTAGAAGCGCACGAAACGTTTCTCGGGCTCTGCAATCCTGATGACGCGAAAGGTTCAACATTAGCCGCAATTATAAAAGATATTCTCCTCCGGTTCAATCTCCCTATAAATTTACTTCGTGGTAAATGTTTTGATGCTGCACGGACTATGTCAGGCTGTGAGAAAGGTGTGCAAAAAATACTAGCTAATGACCAACCGAAAGCAGTTTATATTCACTGTGCGAATCACTCCGCGGATCTTGCCTTACAAGAAATCGCTCGATCAAATGATTGTGTTTGCGACGTTCTTGCGTTAGTTAAAAATTCGGCAAATGTAATTTTGGAGTCCGCAAAAAGAAAAAAAATGTACGAAAATATTTTCATTCCTCCGTGTAAAACTGATAATGATGTTGCGCCACAAAATGTAAGACAAATATTGGCTTTGTGCCCTACAAGATGGTGTGTTCGATCTAAAGCTCTAAAACGGTACAAAAGTGAGTATTCACGCGTTCAAGAAACTTTGCAAAACATCGTGGACGAAAAGGGTGCGATTTCAGATGACCGAAGAAGTTCTGTTCGCGGATGGTTGAAAAAAATCGCCAAATTTGAAACTTTGTTTTATTTGAATGTCTGTATTGAAATATTCGATCCATGCGAAATTTTAGCTCGTGCCCTTCAATCACTTAAAATGACCGCGACTGGGGCTGTTCGATCTGCAAACATGTTAATATCGAAGTTGCAGGATATGCGTTCCGACAAAGTCTTTCTCGAAATTTTTGAAAAAACCAATGAAGAAGCGACGAATCTTAACCTCAATCCTCTTTCTGAATCACGAAAAAGAAAAGTTCCTAAACGCTTAGAACACAAACACGATCCATCGCCATCAACCACACTTGATTCAAAATCAAGTTTGAGAAAGAATTTTTTTGAAGTTTTAGATCTTCTTATCAATGAACTCAAACGTAGATTCGATCAAGAAGGATTTCACGTTTTGGTTCGTCTAGAAAATCTCTTGTTAAATGCGTGCAAAGGTAAGGTGGCAACTCGCGAAATTTTGCTTCAAGAACTTGAACCGTTTTGTGAAGATTTTCAAATTGATCAACTGAAAACAGAACTAGGATTACTTCCTCAACTCCCGGGTGATCCACCGGAAACTTGTATGGATCTTGCTGAAATTCTCGCTAGTGAGTCAGGAACGGTTAGAAATATGTTGCAGCAAGTAATAATTCTTACTTCTCTTATCCTCACAGTTCCTGCTTCGGCCGCTACTGCAGAGCGAAGTTTTAGCGTTTTAAGGCGTATAAAAACCTATTTGCGAAGTACTATGACCCAAAAAAGATTAACACATGTAATGATTCTCCATGCACATAAGAAGTTGACTGGCGAGCTCAACCTTACAGAAATTATGCGGGAGTTCGTTTCAAGAAGCGATGTAAGGAAGCGTGTTTTAGGCTTAATAAAGTAAGAAGCGTTCAAGCGTTATACAGAATCAATACATTTTTTTAAAAAACTTCTTATGTAACTTTAGGTTTAAGAAGCATTTGATTACGTTGAAAAAAATAAAGCAATGAATTGAACTCGCATTTTTCTATTTGAGATTTTTAGTATTATATATATATATATATATATATATATATATATATATATATGACCACTATCTGAGCACCCCCATCAAAAATTCCGCTCCGACGCCACTGATCAGTGGTAGTTTATTATACATGTGACTGAAGCAAAATACATATCAATATCGCATTTTTTTGCTGTTTAATCATGCACGTATTTCACTATGATTATTTCTGAAATTATAATTAAATTGTATAATCCTAATCCCAAATAGGAAAAAGGAGATGACATCATGGTGGGTGGCGGCCATCTTGTGTAACTCTCTGAAGTTAAGTGCGAGTTCAGAATTGTTCCGTGATTAATATAATCGATAATTTTAATATAATCGATGTATGTAGAACAATCGTTAATCATCAGACTTCTGTACATCACTACAGGACAAATTTGTTTCCAAACAATTTCATTTCATGAATTCGGACTCATAAATTAAAATCATCATCACAGTTAATGATGAACATTCACCTTCGGTTCAAGTGTAACACGTTTATGTAGGCCATTTGACTCCAAACATAGACATGGGATTGAGGAATGAAAAAAGACATTAAAGAGACGGGTATTTCGGACGATGCGCACGTGACAGACATTGTTCTATGCGGAGGAGAAAGGAATCGCCGAGTGTTTATGAGTGGCGTGACCTAAGGAGCCTTCTCAGCCACGTTCGTATCAAATTGCCGAAAATTCTAAAGACCGCCGCCGACGTCGACAGTGTCACTAGTTTTGCTCCTCCAGCCTCTTTTTGGTAGCTTTTTTATTATCTTCTCTTTCATTTTGATTGTCATTGTTTTTTTTTAATCTTCGAATTGAGAAATATTCCGCAGAGACAAAAGGCCGTAAAAATTGGATGGTCGACATAACGAACTATCAGAAGTGGATATAGGTATTCGTTTAATGGTGGGTGGATGGTGGTTTTCATAACTTTATGAACATGATTTTGTTGATGAACGCTTCGTTATCTCGAATACTTCTCATTTTTCCTCGCGGGATTCCAATTTGACTGGGGGATCAGCGATGCAAGCCGATAGCCGGGGAACGAGTTAATCGGGCCCGAGGACGCCACCCTCGGGCCCGGGAATTCCAGGGCCTATCCCCGGATGGCCCGGCCGGAATAGGCGAGACTTTTTTGCGTGGGATATATATTTTTTTCCCCCGAAATACCGCTAATTCATCGGGCGACGTTTTCTCGCGACATGGACGGCTCGTGTTCGACGCGGAGGAGGCTCGCCGAATTCAAGTTGGTAAACCAGTCGGTATGGGAGTCCGGCTTGTCGGCGATAAATAACGCGCCGGGGACGAGGATGCGGGTGACAACAGTCGGGAGTCAGCCGCGAATGGCCCCGGCTCCACAGCCAGTTTACGCTGAATTTTCAAATCTCGCGATAAGGACGAGGAGCTGTGACTAATGGCCGGGGCCGGCGAATGTTGAAATTCAGAAATAATCGGAGCCTTATTCATTTCGCCACCATCGAGATCGGGTCCGTCCGGACGAAGCGCGTTTGGTGAAACAAAAGACTGGGGATGGGCAATGCTTATCGATTTATCGGAATATCGATGTTTTTTCTTTTTATGTATATCATAATTTTTGCATATATTTTTTTGTAATGCACCATTAGTGTTATTTTGTTTTGCAGAATAGGATTGATAACGAGATATAAATGTAATTTTCTTTCATCGATTTCTCCAAAGAGTCATATCTCTAATATTACACGGATATCATCAAATAATATTGAAATTAGGTGAAATAAGCAAGGATATCAAGATCTAGATATCAACGACATGGAACAATAAGGTTGTTTTTCGTTCGAATCATATCACTTATATTACCAAGTGATCTGATAACAATCGATTTTAGAGGATCACCGCCTTATCTTATGGATTCGATTCCGCTCTCCCCCGAAATGGTTTAGTATTTAAAAGAGGATGTGTTTGAATTTGGTGGCTATCCGAATTCTGTTCTAAGATTACTTTATACTGTGTGAACTCTATTCTATTCTGATGGATGAACTTTTGTGAAATAAAATAGTTTAGACAAAGTAGAACTTTAATCATGAAATTGTTATTTCCTGGAGCTGACATCGTTAGTCCTTTCCAACGCTTCCAACCAGGAACTAAGAAATATTAAAATCCCTTACATATTCATCAACCGACGATTGTGATATCATTATTTTCGTTTTGATTTTGAACAATACTGCAAACTGTTTGAGTGAAAAAAAGTTAAAACAGAAATTTTCGTTTTGATTTTTTTTTCTTACACATTTAGCATTGCGGTTTCTTCCAGCATGAATTTCATACTCTATTTGGAATCTTGTGTCTTTTTAAATTTCATAGCTATACATGGCTCACGTAGAGAATAACTGCGATTGTCAGTTACATAAATATGTTTGCATCAATATTATTGTATTCAAATATTCTACCTGCTATTTTCATTTATATTTCCGATGCTTTTTTATTTTATCATTTGGTATTTGGACTAAGAAACGTATATTTTCATGTATATGGAATCTAGGCCAGTCAATCTTTTTGATATCGTATTATCTTTTTGATAACGTAATGTTGTCTTTTCAATAAAACATTATACAAGTGGAATGTTTTGGAAGCCACATAAAGTCTATTATATACGAAGAATTACTAAAGTAACTGTTTAATGAACAAATGACAAATTAAATGTACAAAATATTCATAAAATTCAAGATTCTACAGCATTGAATTTTGAAAATATTTGTAATAATTAATGAAAATACTAAGTATGTTTTAATTTGCTAGAAAATTTCGTTAATTCAATGAATTACGAAAAAGTATAAGAAATACTTGGATCATTTAATATTATACGTGAATGCTGATTTAATTTTTTCAAGAATCTCTAAAAATTTTAAATAATTATAGAACCTTGATTCTTAGATCACTAAATTTTATAAATCTATACAGTTTTCCATTAAAATACTCAAAATATCTCAATTTGCTCGAAATCCCACGAAATTCAATAAATAATAACAAAAATTAGAATCAATACAAGAATTCAAATATATATGTAGGTATATGTGAATGATGATTAACTTTTTTCGAAAAAACATCGAAATTTTGGAAATAAATAAAGTTTGTATGTATTTATAGAGAATGAAATTCTAGAAATTCATTAAAAAATCCAATAAAATACAACAAATTTCCTTGAACGTAGAAATCTGTCAAAAAATACAGGTGAAACAAAGAAATTTAATGAGTACTACTGTATTTAGAATAATTTATCAAAGCGACTGAAACATTCTAAGCCTTGAATTCCAGTTAATAGTTTTTCCAAGTCTTACGAGATATTTATATGAAAAAAGTAGGAAGTCCTAGAACATTATATCAATACTTAAAAAAACAAAAATAATATAGAAATACAAGAAATATATGAAGTATTAAGAATTTACAAAACTGCAGTATTTTTAGAGCATTGAATTCTAAACATCAAGCGATGAATTATTACTTATATTATATTTTTTATGTTATGTACAATAATACTAAATTATTAGTAGAAAAATATTAAAAGATCTAGAAATGCATAAGCATTGTATTTTCTGAGAAATCTATTCAAATGTAAAAAATTGAATAAGTTTCCGATTATAAATTGTACGTCACGCAATTTCAAACAATTTCCGATTTAGAAATCAATAAGAATACTTGGAATCGAAAAAAATACGAGAAAATCATACATAATATAATAAATACTAAAAAATACGAATTGTTTCAAAAATACTATAATTCCACGTAGATAGTATTCTCTTAAAAGTCTATGAAATCACTAAAAATTTTTCAAATTTCTATCCTTTTGGATCAAATTGTAGGCATTAATTTAGAAATATACTAGACAAAAATCGAATTCCAAAAGTACTTAAAAAATACAACAAATAATGAAAATACTATGAATTTATAAACAAACTTTTTTCTGTTAAAATCCATCAAAATCAATGCGATATTTAAGCAAACCGATATTTTCTTTTCAATTTATTAATATTGAATATCAGATTCTTCCATGGTATCAGATGAGCTAATACTTATCGATATTTTTCGTTTCAATTTCAATTTTTACAATTGACTAATAAGATTTATTGCACTTTGGTAGTTAGAACTCGATGATTCTAGCAATTTTTATTAAATTGTGTTACACAATTTGGAAAATGTTTTGTGAGAAAGAAATTTTAATCAAAAATAGACAGAAATACTCCTGTTAAACAAATTGCAAATTATTATTTTATAAATAAATAAAAATAAGAAAATATATTGTTATTTTCTGTAGCAAAAATACATGCATGTAAATTTTTTTAGCAGCTTCTCGTATTTCAAATAACTTATTATTCCAAAATACAATAAAACAAAAACCTTCCGCATCGTTTGTTAAAAAAAATTTAAACAGTCCATATTTTTTTCATCCTCAAAAAAAAAGCAGTGAAACTCCAAATCGAGTTGGAAATCAGCTAGATCACAAAGAATAGTAAAAAATGTTTCCAATTTTTCATCGAAGAATTGGTCGACAAAAAATGCACGGAAACGTTTGGATCGTTGAACGCAAAAAAACTCTTTTTGAATTTTTTTTTGCATTCCCTTGATGATTCTTCAGGCTCCCAGACGCTCATGAATGAGCTGAAATGATCCTTCCAAGGTCCCTCCTCCTAGGATAATCAATCATCCGCTTCTACAATTACGCATTTCGGCAATTGCCGGCCAAGTTTGAAAACATGCAATTAAGGACGAATGGACCTGACTCTTTTGTACTCTTAAAGAGAAACCCGAAAAAAAGGCCAATGGTATGGGTTGACCCAGAGTCCTCAAATTTGTTAGTTATAATTTTGGAATGGAAGATAATCGAAACTATTTAATGACGTCAGACAAGCAGAATTTTTTATAATTCTGCCTACTAATTTAAACAATTTCTTTTTTTTTTTTCTTTGTAGATCACGCGGTAGGATATCAAGCTCTAAAGAAAGAAACGATTTTTTGCCTAACAGAAGCATAAAAAAATTTACATCCTTTTTTAGAAGGTTTTTTGCGAAGTTGGTTTTATTGACTTTTCTTTTCTTTGACAGAATATAAATGTCGGCCGACAATAGAACCTTTTTTTTTTAATGAAAAAATTCCAAAGGTATAACACTTTTTTCCTTTCCCCATTTTTTTCTAGACAATATTTTCCCATGGAATTGTAAAGGGATTGGATGAAGAAAGGCGATCAAAGGAGCGAAACTTCCGGCAAAAATAATTTTTAGAGGATTTCCTAAAACAGGCTAGCAAAAAACTGAGGGAGCTGGCAAACGAGACTATATTACGTTACAAAAACAGTAAGAAAGCCGTAGTCGTAGCTATATGGCCCTGAGTAATATTCAGGTATTACGTTATTCAGAAAAAAATGTTCTACAAATTATTGTAGATGATAAACGTTATGATGTTCTATTGCAGAATATACCTACAAAATTCGAATACTCGAATTTATATAATATTTTTATATAATTTTTAGTATTATTGTAGATTTCTGTGGAGATTCCAGAAGTCGATGGAAGTTGTATAGATTTTTATTACACTTCATGCATTTCTAGTGTTTTTAGATTTTCTTTGTATATTTTAGTATTTCTAAAATATTGTAGAACTTTCAATTTCTTTACAAAAGATATTGGCTTAAGGATTTCAAAATGTGTTTTTCTGGAACTTAAAATCCTAGAAATTTATTGAAAAATCCAATAAAATACAACAAATTTCTTTAAAACGTGAAAATTCGTCAAGGATACAAAAAATACGGAAAAATTGATGAGACTTCTACTCTCAGAATCGAATCCATTTTGATACGGCGGTGATTTCTAAAGTCAATTGTCGTTGGATGACCTACTGAAATGTTAGAAATATGACTTGAATGAAAAACAATCTCATCGTTCTAATGACGTTGATAAAACTAGTTCCTAATACTTTTGCTCATTTCACGTACAGTTTTATAAGTTTTATAGCTCGTCATCAATTCTTCTTTTGTAAGCTGAAGTTCTGAGAACAAGATAATAGCAATGGCACATCACATGTTAAACAATAATCGTTTTGTAATTTTATGAAAAGTAATATATATCATTGGATAAATGATTGAGTATCACTAGTTGATTTCTAAGATGTTATAATCCGAGGATAAATCTCATATACACACTTAAGTCGACAAGTCAACATTATGACATAACTGTTATGACGATGGATGACGCAGTTGAACTTCAAACAGTTTCTGGTAATTTTTAAGCCGACACTTGACACAATATCGATATCATTTTGCGTGTCGACATAGTATGAAAAACCAACACTACGTCTGTTCCATACAATGTCGCCGCGACAAAGAATTTCGTTCCCTTATAATGGTTTTATAAGGTCACGTTATAAAACATCTCTTTAAGTTTTCTATAATGTTTGAATTAAGTTCATAACTTGCGTTTGATAAAAATAAAAATTCAATGCCGAAATCCTGATGTCGACGTAGATAACGACATTTTTCAATGAATCCGACATTATGACGTAATTGTTCTTAAGACGGATGATGCAGTTGAACTTTAGACAGTTTCTGGTAATGATTGAGTCGACAGTCGACACAATATCGATGTCATTCTGTGTGTCAACATGGTCTAAAAAACCAACGCTACAATTCAATGATGTTTTAATGAAGTCCATAACTATCGGTTGATAAATATAAAAATTCACTGCCGAAATCCTGATGATATAAGGAAAAAACGTCGATATTCCGTTACACCTGTAAGTATCGTCCATCCCCACTCGAAAAACTCCCCTCTTCGCATTGCTGCTTCAGATTCTCAATCCAAAACATCTATCAAAGTCAGCGTTCTCGACTGGCATGTGGTATTATCAAAAAATGCTGAGGTAGCCGTTGAAGGGGGAGATATAATGAGGAATTCTAATTTGTCGAAATGAAGCGTAACACTTGTACCTGTCCCCTGGCGTTCGGAAGGGCTCGAGAATAGGCTTGTAACGGGCACGACGTTGATTCATCGGTCGTAAGGAGTAGAGCTTAACTAAATTGACTCGTCTATTTGACGTTGAAGCCAACGCCTACTTGACGCATTAGCGCTGACAATAGAGCCGCGCGCCACGGTTAAGTAGCGCGAGTCTTTCGCGATAATCACGCCCGTATAATCCGGCCGACGGGTTAAGGATAAAAGGAGCAGGTAAGGGTTGTCCGGGGCGCATTAAGAGGGATTACAACGGTAAGCCGCGGAGGTTATGTCGGCCGAGACCGACGTCATAATCTCGTGAAATATTCGGCTGCCAGGTTCCCTTGCTCCCCCCTTGGCCCCCTTATTACCGCTTCACGTGTCTCGCCGATTTTTCGCGACGTCACTCAGAATTCGAGTCCGGGTGGTCATAATATGCTCCTAGATACGTTTTTGAACTGGGGCGATGCGATTATTTGGTAGCTGGATGGGGGGATTGTCAGGGGATGATGGAATAGGTTTCGCGATGAGTTTTTTGGTTTGTGGAGAATATTTTTTGAAGATAAAAAGAATGCTATGACAATTAATTTTAAACTATATGTGGCACTATTATATCAAGTTCATACTTATAATATTAAGTTCATTATTTAGAAACGTATTCTTTACCATCCACATTCCACATTGTTCTCAAATGATGCCGAAATTAGAACATATTCGCACGCATCAATAGGGCTTTGTTCTCAAGCCTGTGTTACGCCAGTCTTTGTTACATTCTCGAACGAATTTTACTCCCAACGAGTCATTAGAAGTTTCACTTAAAAAAAAATTTGACAAGATCGAAAGAGACTCTCTTAAGATCGGAGTTGATCATTTTGAAAAATACATAGTTTGGAATGAAATCAAAATAAATGAATGCCGATTGCGGGAAATTAAAGAACAGATTCAAAACTTTGACAATTGGTTATGATATGAAAAACAATTTTTTCAACAGTGCCTGAATGCATAAGAAAATCATTAAATTCACATTGAATCATAGTGATATTAAAATATAAATATCATAGATATTATTATGCAGGCGCGGGTTTCGAAAATTCAAACCCCCCGATTTCGAATATTTAGAAAATATTAGAAAATCGTAATTCATGTCGAAAATTGAAAGAACATGCCTCTGTGCCATAAGCCCAAAGATGGGTCTCGAATCAATCAACCGGGGATAAAAAAAGAAAAATCTAGTTTAAGGGGTAGTTGAAGGTTTCGGGACTGAGACATTCCACGTCCTCGTTAATTCGGGCTTTACGCATAAGCTGTAAAAAGTAAATCCCACCAACGTTTCCTGCTCGGGTAATCTCTATCGCGAACGAGGATCGAGCTGACAAGATGACGAACCACCCAGTTCCGTTGTCGTCCGAACGATGCAAAAAGAATCGGGAATATTCGAGTAAAAGAGGAAGGTCGAGACAGAGGGCAAATTCTACAATGTCATGCTACTGAACTAAACCACAGAAATAACAATGTATTTCATTCATTGCTTTTTTATTTGTACAAGGATACTAATTTTTAACATAATACAAACTTTCTTAAGGGGAAAAATGATTGGAAAATTGGTGTCCGTACTCATCATAAGGCGTCACATAACCTACAAAATACACAGTTTATCGACACATAAGAATGTGTTCAATAATAGTATAACCAATTAAAATTTCCAATGTATAAAATTGTAAAAAAGTAGACAGTATTAATTCCAATTTTGTACCTTTGACCAATTTTTAACTAAAATTTGTTTTGGTTGAAAATTGCGTAAAAATGAATTGAAGAAAACAGGAATTCTTCGATGTGGAAATGTCAAAGATCATCAGACATTTCGTTTTCGTTATGATAGTGTTATTTAGACTCAAGCTTCCCCCTGTCCCCTTGAATTCATAGACCAGAAATCGGGGGGGGGGGAGGGGGAGAGGCTGGATCGAAAGGAACGAACGGTGCCCGTTGTTCTCGTTCGGGAGGATTACAGGTTTGCGGAGAGATCGAGATCTGAGCCTCTGCTGGTGCGGATCGGACGTCGGGCAAAACGATGGATGGATGGATGGATGGACGGTTCCCACACGCCGCTTAATTGATCGATTTGAAAATCCCCGTCGATCGCCCCGGGATCCGGGCAGATCGCTCGGCGAGATCGTCCCTTTCCGTTCGCGTGATTTTTCCAGGATGTCTAACGGGGATACGGAAAAATGGGGATGAACGATACTTATCCATGTATCGGAATATCGATATTTCTTGCTTAAGAACAGAATTTTTGAATTGATATGTTTATCAACAGATAATCGATATTATTGTTGTGAAATGCGTAGAACGATGTTGGAAACTTTTTGAGGGAGAAAAAGGGAGATTGAAATATTTGTTTTGATATTTTTTTCATTTAACCTGATGTTCTAGTGCAATGTATTTGGCTGTCAAGCCGAGTTATATCATTCCTGATTTTCTTGTGTAGAATACTTGGCTGTCAAGATGAATTATATTATTTTATTCTTGATTTTCTTGTGTAGAATACTTGACTGTCAAACCGAATTATATTATTCCTGATTTTCTTGTAGAATACTTGGCTGTCAAGCTGAATGATATTATTTTGTTCTTGATTTTTTGTGTAGAGTATTTGACTGTCGAGCCAAATTATGTTATTTCTGATTTTCTTGTAATTCTACATTACTGCATTACACTACATTTCTGATTCTACATTAGAAAATCATATTATTCCTGATTTTCTAATTTAGCATACTTGGCTGTCAAATCGAATTATGTTATTTTATTCTTGGTTTTCTTGTGTAGAGTATTTGGCTGTTAAACCAAATTATATTATTCCCGATTTTCTTGTGTAGAACACTTGGCTGTCAAGCTGAATTATTTTATTTGTGATTTTCTTGTGCTGAGTATTCGGCTGTCAAGCCACTTTATGTTATTCCTGAATTTCTTGTGTAGAATACTTGGCTGTCAAACCGAATTATATTATTCCTGATTTTCTTGTAGAATACTTTGCTGTCAAGCTGAATGATATTATTTCATTCTTGTTTTTTTGTGTAGGGTATTTGACTGTCGAGCCAAACCATATAATTCCTGATTTTCTAGCGTAGAATACTTGGCTGTCAAACCGAATTATGTTATTTTATTCTTGGTTTTCTTGTGTAGAGTATTTAGCTGTCAAGCCAAATTATATGATTCCTGATTTTCTTATATAGAATACTTGGCTGTCAAGCTGAATGATATTATTTTATTCTTGATTTTCTTGTGTTGAGTATTTGGCTGTCAAGCCAAATTTTATGATTCCTGATTTTCTTGTTTAGAATACTTGGCTGTCAAGCTGAATGATATTATTTTAATCCTGATTTTCTTGTGTTGAGTATTTGGCTGTCAAGCCAAATTATGTTATTTCTGATTTTCTTGTGTAGAATACTTTGCTGTCAAACCGAACTATACTATTCCTGATTTTCTTGTGTAGAATACTTGGCTGTCGCATCGAATTATGATATTTTATTCTTGGTTTTCTTGTGGAGAGTATTTGGCTGTCAAGCTAAATCATGTTATTTTATTTTTAATTTTTTTGTGTAGAGTATTTGGCTGTCTAGCCAAATCATATTATTTCATTCCTGATTTCCTTGTGCAGTGCATAAGCATTTAGCATTCAGGTCAGTGATTTGTTTTTACATTGATTTCATACTTTTTTGTTTCATTTTTGAACTTTGACAATATTATAGCTACATGTCTCACATGGAGAATAGTCTGTGGTTGTAAGATATAAAAATATAGTTGCTGGAATATTCATTAGACGTCGAAATTGTTTCAAAACGACATTCCAATCATTTTTGTGCAGAAAATGAATATAATTGGAAATAATATAATAAATGTGTTCTACGAAGATTCTACACAAAATATATGAAAGAATCTAATAAATACAAGAAATTGGTAAATTCAATGTTCGATGAACAATTTACATAAGTATACTGAAAATCTATGAAACTCGAGATTTTGGGGCGTCAAATACTAGAAATACACACTAAAATTAAGAGAAATACTAAGAATTTTTTAATCTGCTTGAAAATTATGCGCAACGAAATGATTAGAGAAAAACATGCTAAACGCTGGAATTTTTTTGGAATTTTTTTAGAATCTATGAAAATGCTTGAAATCAATGAAACTTTAATTCTTCAAGCATGAGGTCTTAGAAATCTATATAGAATCCCTAAAATAACAATTATAATAGTAATCTATTGATCTTCTGCACGTTTTACGATACTCAATGAATTAGAATAAAATATTAACAATTCCAAAATTAAATTATATCATCATACATGCTGATTTATTTTTTCAAAAATACCGTCAAAATTTTAGAAATAAAATAAATTGAGGTTTCTATAAAATAAAATTCTAGAAGTCTACATAAAAATCAATAAAAAAATCTAATCAGAATTATCAGATCCTCTAGAAAATATGGTGCAATCGAATAAATACTAAAAATATGAAGAATACTAGAATTTTCTTAAATATTTGTATACTACTATTTCATTTTTTCAAAAATCTCTAAAAATGTTGCAAATCAATGAAACTTTGAATCCTAGAACATGAAATTATAAAAATCTTCAACGAAAAAAAAAGAAAAAAAATCAAAATCTCTGGATCTACTAAAAATCTTGCGAAATTTAATAAACCGAATAAAAGTCTAATAATACTGGAATTGCATTAGACGTACACAAATTCTATATACATTTTTTCAGAAAATAATCGAAATTCTAGAAATCAGCAATGTTTGAATTTTGAAACCTTGACATTCTAGAGAGCTATAAAGAAATCTTTGAAAATACCGGAAATTCCTTAAAATCGTATTAAATCTTTCAAAAATACTCAAGATACCAAAAAATCTATGAAGTTACTCTTTTTTGGAAATCTATGAATACATTTTCAATATTCCGAACTATTAATTCCAGGAAACCGAATTCTTGACTTCTGAAGGGATACTTATCTTCAAAAAATTTTGAAAATTCTGTAATATTTTATAGATACTTAAAAATAGTAAGAAAATACTAGGTATATGTACTAAAAATCTACAAAACTTCAATAAATGGACTTATTGAATTCTGAAAACTTGGCGATTTATAAAAATGTTGAAAAATCCTTTAAACTATGTAATTATTTGATAAATATCTAAGAAAAGTATTCGAAGATCTATAAATCCATGACGGTACTGTTTTTTGACAAAATCATTTAAATACGAAGAATTTTATTAACTTTTGATTTTTAAGCATAAAGCATAGAAATCCAAAATACAACAATATATAAAAATACGAGCAATTTAAAGAAATATTAGAAAATATTACATTGATAGTACAAAAAAAGTACTTTAAAATAAAAAAGTTTGAAAAACACTAAAAATTTAAGTAGATCGCTCTTAAAAATTCATGAAATAGCTAAAAATTTTTGTGAATTTCGCATCCCATGGGATAGAATTCTAGATGCATATTTATGTTAAAATTTATTCAAATAGTAGAACATCATTCAAATTTCATGAAAAAAATACTTGAAGTACTAGAAAACTATAAACAAACTGTTTTCTGTAAAATACATCAATATGTATGCAATATATTGGCTTATTAAAATTTTCTTTCAAAAATAATCATATTGAATATATAATGATTCCGGTATAGCAAATAAGCTATTTCGATATTTTTTGTTGAGTATTTGCAGGGAAGTTGTGAAACGATCACAAAATGATAAATTTGGATTTTTTATATCAATAATGAAAGCTCGAGTATGAACTTTACGGTGTAATATGTACTCTTATTATTCAGTGATAACTATTCTATATACCTGGTAAATATTTTTTCTGAGCTAGGAGTGGAACTTCACTCTAATAGAGTGAAAATAAGCTCTAAAAGAATAAATTGTTACTCTAAGAGTCAAAGTTGAGTATCACTCTTACATTGTAGTCAGATGACCCCCCCCCCCTAAAAAAAAAGTTAAGCTTTACTCGAAAAGGAGTGAATTTTGACTACTTTCGAGTGGCCTTTCACTCTTCAATAATAAAAAATCACTCCAAGTTTGAGTGGCAGTATTTTTTGGAGTAAAAATTTACTCGAAAGAATTGAGCGAGACTGAGAATCCGTATTCCATAAAATCATTTTGATTGGGTGATTTGCCGAAATAACGAGATTTCGTAATATATTTCAATGAAAAAATTTGTTCAGCACCCTCATGCCCCATCGCCGTGAGATATCAGCGGCGGTGAAATTTGGACCCACACCTACTTTGGGCTCCTTTTTCGCTCGTCGCCTTTGTGTGGCCTGTCTCCGCGCTTAGTATCTAGTATCTTGTCATGGATACTCGCGATACGGCTTGTTTTCTTGCCTTCGTGCTGCTCTTATAACCCCGCTATATCTTGCCACGTAGATCCCCGCCCAACAGGAAATCGAGAGAGAATCGAGTGGGCCGAGGTGTCGAATACACTCGCGAGTTAAGATCCCGATAAAACACGATCATGCAAATTTCGCACAATTTTCACGTGAATCTCAGATTTAAAAGTTTTCGTAAAATAGACAACTCTATTTTTTACCTGGATTCTAAGTATCATTCTTAATATAGCTAAACAATTGTACATTATGCTACAAGTTGAAAAAGTAAATATCCTGCAATATTTACATCATCCAGAAAAATCAAGTATTATTCAATACAATGGCACGCAATCCCGGATTAAACTCGATTTCAATACAATTTCCCGAAGTGACGAACGAATAACTCTGGTAACAAATTACTCGACTCGTAATCCGGCATTTTAGGGGCTTTTCGGGCGGCATAAAAACCGGGAAAAAAGTCGGGTACGCGGCGGTATCATGGGGGACCGGGTGGTCGGCTGTCAATCTGATGCTCACGCCGCTTTCGGTACAAATATCTCCCCTCGAGAGCCGAGTGCACACGATGTTCGTTCTGCTTTTTTTTCGACACTCCACGCTGCAGTAACGATCTTATCCGTGTGGTTTCGCGGGTCCGCGAGAGGGACAAAAAAAGACAGGGGCGATGTCGCGCTTGAACAAATTCGCGATAAAACGAGGGGTTCACGAATAATTATGCATTCGGAAATTTTCCTCAAAGTTGACCTGTTGCTGGTTCCCGCAAAGAATAACACAATGTCACCGACAAAAAGAATTTGGAAATGTCCGTGACGGAGCGATAGGCGTTTTCAATGTCCCCCGAATGGAAATAAATCCTGCCTCGATAATGAGAAAAGCTATAGCCGTCACGATAGCGATCGGCTTTGGACACTGTTTTGTAAAAATCGTGTTAAATTAGGTGAAAGAAACAAATCCGAGGGAAGAATGTGACACGACAGGGCTCGAGCTCCCGTGGTCCCGCGCTGACAATGAGGTTGACCTTAAAACCGAATTCGGTTTTTGGGGCCCAGCCTAGAGCTAGGGAGCGAGAGCGACGAACAATATGTGAAATAAATAAAATGGACGTTTCGGGTTAATTGTCAGTGTCCACGGGATGGGTGGGCCTCGGCTGTTTCTTCTCAGATCGTAATCTCGTGCTTTACGAGGATTCTGCTCTTCCACAACGTGGGCACACTTCTTACATGAGGTCACAGATTGTCATGTTGCCTCGCTGCGCGATGAGGATGCGTGGAGCGGAATACAGAAGATGAAATTGTGACAGAGGTATGAAATTCAGCATTCGGACTGATTCTGATCAAACATGATGACCAAATGGTCTGGTGGTCTAGTTGGTTTGCCGGGGATCTGAAGGTCACGGGTTCGAATCCCGATCATGACGGAATGTTTATTTCATTCATTTTCGTCAAGATCCTCATGGAATAAAATTGTACACAAAACATCTCCCCATGCTCACATAACAACTCTTGTTTATTTACACAACGGCAAAGTGAGCAGTCAGAAAATCCATGTTCCACATATCCGTGAAATTCCCAACTCGCGCGAGCCATCACTATTCACGTTCGAAAAAAAGAAAAAAACTACTCAATCCCGAAGTGACGAACCTGACGTATCAATAAGCGAATTCTCCGAAGGACGCTCGAAGCCTTGACATTGGATAAAAATTATCGTTTCATAAAGACGAGATGCAGCATAATGGAGTATCGGGGTATATGGCGCTACGCCGGGGAAAAAAAGGGATGTAAAAAAGGGGGAGCAAGAATGACATTGTGCGGTACAATGCCGGCACCACTCGACAGCGTCAGCTTTTGAAGAGGGCTTTTCAGAGGGGCCACGTAGTTGTTAATAATGTATTACAAATATAAGCAAGCACGCCACGTACACGAGGGACGCGTGCTTCGCATAGCTCGGGCCATTGTGGGCCCATTGAGGGCCCAGCACGAGGACGGGGCCGCGACGTAGGGACACCGGGAGGCCGGCAACAATGACATTCATCGAGGGGCTCACAATACTTATCATAAAGACGCCGCCCATTATGGCACCCGGCGAATATCACGAGTGGGACCCGCGCCCAATTGGGACATTACCACACCATCGGGCCCCGTTTCGTTATCGAAGAATGGAATTCATAACCTTTTGTCGCCGGCGATTTCATCCGATGGGACCGCTTCTCTTGGATTGGGCCTTTTTCATTTTTTCAAGCTCCACTTGACTGACGCTTTAATTATCGTTACTGGAGATTTCTGTAGGATTCATCAATACTTTATACATAAATTTGTCGAAAAGTAGTGGATTCTTTTCTCACTACAGTTTACAAACAATATTCTGCAACCATCAGCAAGCACGCATTCTCCAAGTTGCACGGCAATCGCCGCGTGCTTTGGTCGGAGGCGGCGGCACCAAATCATTTCGAAAAGCCCGCGGAGCTGATTCCATTTAGTGCAATCTTGTGCACTTTCGCGGCCAATCGGGCGCGATTATTGTTGGTTGGCGACCCCTTGGAAAAAATCATGGGGTGAATTTAAACGCAGTTGCGGCGGCTTGTGGGAGAGGTCAGAGAGCTGTCACTCAAGCGCCTCATGTCTAGCTACCCTCCCATTAGCTCATTCGATCCTCTCTTTTTTTAATTGCCAAATTAACGGCAATTTTGTGAGAATGGAATTCGACTGTGCGCGATAGCGTTCGAGGAGTGAGGGAATCGCGCCCGATTTATAGACCGCAGGGATGGGGGATGGAGTTTGCTGTTTGGTAGTAACATGGCACCGATTTCTTGAAAATGTCCACAATAAATTGATATTTGTAATTAATAATTGTAAGTTTATTATAATTAAGTTTAGAATTGTATCTACAATATTAGTTGACAGTTGTCGAAGGTATGACAATTTGATGTTTTAACGATTTCTTCAGTTATTTCAACAGACGCAATATTTCTTTCATAAAGTATGTGCGACTTGACGTACCTCTGAACACTCTCAAAATTTTTAAACGAGTGGAAGAAAACTCAATTATTACAAAATTTAAAAAGGTCAAGCACTAAGAAGATGCCAGATTCGTCATTGAAAGATGTAGACTTTTGACATCTGTCAAAAATCGTCAAAATTGTCTACACCAGTGGGTGCAAGCTCTGATCCTTCACTAGATCAATAGAAATCGACGCCGCCATTTTGATTTATCTGGTCGGAACAATGAGATAAAGTGAGTGAGCACGTTAGTCTTCTCTTTCCAACTCGTTGAGTAAATCAAGATGGCGTCCAAGCTTGCACCAACTGGTCGAAACCATTTCTATATTTCTCATTATTGTTCAAAATTTGTTAAAATAAAATGAAAAAATATAGTAAAGATTGGAAAATACCCAAAAAGAATAATAATTCCGAAAATCATTGAAAGTTCGCAATCGTCGAAAATTCGAAAAATTTTTTCCGTAAAAAAGTTCCCAAAAATATCTGTCGAAATCTCAGAAAAAGAAATTTCTGATGCAGAAGTAAAAAAAATCATTTTTTTCACAATCGGTGAGAATTAATGAAAATAAATTTTGACCAATGACAGATTTATGCGAGGATTATACAGTGAACATTCATAAATTGTCGCAAGCGCGTTAGCGTTATGTCACGCATGTTTTATTCATTGGCGCCGAGCATGAAAAAATGTAATGTATCACGGTGTTATGACAACCGTCGCCGCTGCTTTTCTTTGTTCACCACTAATGCTACCGCGTTTTCACTTACAAATTTCTAAGTCTGAATTTTGACCACAGAAATTACCATAGACACTCAGAAAAAACCACCCTATTGATTTTAAAGCCCATAAACAACTTTAATAAAACCACAAAATTTGTGTCCTGGAGTCAAAAAAGTCGGGTAATGTATTCCAAAGTTCAATACTCTTCGAAACATTTACAAATTGTCCATTTGGAATATCATTACCCACCTTTTCATATTCCTGGTAAAAGGGAACATTTTTCACGGAAAACTTAGCAGATGGGTCATTCGAGTCTACTTAACTCCGGCTTACGTGGATTCGACATGCAATGACGCAATGCCATTTTCGATTAATGCCCGAGAAAAGGGCTTTTATGTACGAAATGGAGTCGGGGAAGAAGCGCCCCGCTGTGAGGCATACGGTAGCCACCCAAAGTTCAGGACCACCATGACGTCTATCCATGGGACTTATTCTTTTTGAGGCAAAAAGCCGAATAAGAAGGGAAAAAAGAGATCAAGAACGAGGAGGGACGCGATATCGTACAAGAATGACAAAAAATGGGCTGATCGAACAAAGTGGACATCATTGTCACGAGTGCACTCGCCTACCACCGATACACAGCTTTCGGGTATAAAATCCGGAAATTGCTACCACGAGAAAGCAACGGGCCCCAAAAGCAACGGGCCCCAAAAGCGCCGGCGACGATTGTGCGAAAGCGTCAGCCGTGAAAAGAGATTTGGTCCCGTGGAGCAGATCACTACTGACAATAAAGCCCACCATTGTCGGGCGTTCGCTACGTACCGCAGTTTGAGTAACAAATTGTGGTCGTTTATGTGGTATTGATTCCAATGCGCCGAGTTTTCGGGCGATGTGGCGCCGGAGTCAATCGAACGGAAATCTTCATGTCGAGACTTTTGTCATCGATGAGATGAATGTGCATTAGTGAAAAAGTTGAGAATCGATAGTGTTTGGAATGAGTTATTATGTTGAGCATAGATTTTGTACCATAAATGTAAATGAATGTGAAAACATGAATTTTAATTTATATTTTTATCGTCATACTGGTCCGGGAGAGATGGAACACCCCTCTTATTCTTAGTAGTCTAAGAGGGTAAGAGATTGTTCCCTCTCTCCCGCGCCTACCCTATAGACTTTATTTCATTATTTGATGTATCATATATGATAATGCTAACGTCTTTCATAAATGATGATATTGAAAAGTAATGAATCAAGATAGAAGACGAACTGCCACTTTCATCTTCATTCATGCAATCGCGAAAGACAGGCCCAGAAAAATACAGAACAAAAGCCATGTGTGACAAAGGGGCAGCGAGGGTTGCGAAACCTACCAAGTAGGGATTTTATTGAAAATGAAGAAGTGATTTCTCCTCGCTCCCGTGGTATACAAGACCGTCCTGAAATCAAGCGAGTCGGTCATAACCGGCGCCCCGCGTTTACGACTCGACAGGAGCACGTCTCTAAAAAGCAGGTACGCCGGGTTGTTTACCGGCTTGACCCCACCTATAACATGGTCCTAGACCAATAATAAGTTTAATGTCGAGATCATGGTCGTAAATCTTGGGAATAATGCTTCAGGGCGCTAAGAGCGAAGAAATAACGTACGCCGACTCCTTATACTGACGCTTTAACGCTTGTAGAGAAAGTCCGAAATCATGACAATACGGTCAAATTTACACGAGACTCTCTTTCTGATAGACCCAGTTGTGATTCAAATATTTTGAATAGTTGTTACGAGTTTCGTGAGATGAATGAGAAGTTCATCATGGAGACCATTTGATGGCAGTCTGGGAAGTCTGAATAGTGGAGACTGGTGGAGACTAGGAAGATTGGGACAACTCTCTTCATTTCAAATAGAATAATATCGCTTCTGCTAAGAGGTGGCATTACACATTCATAATTTTGGACATCATATTGGACGTCTTATCTCATTCACTGTATTGACCTGATTTGGCCTCTTCAGATTACTTCTTAGTCCGATCAATGCAGCACAAACTTTCATAAAATTTCCATTCTTATCGTGAAGTGAAAATTTGGCTTGATTAACAGTTGGCTTCAAATATTGAACAGTTCTTTCGGCACAGAATCCATTAATTGTCAGATTGATGGTAAAAGGTCATATCTTACAATGCCGAATACTTCAATGAAAAACGTCTTGAATTTCGCTATTGTAATTAATGCTCTGTATTACAACCATCATGTCATCTACTTTGGTGTTGTATATCACCGGACATATCTAGAGTTTACTCAAAAATAGTTGAATTACTCTGATTTAATCTCTGGTCTAACTATTATCATCATCAGGGAATCCAACATTGAAGTCTGCCTCTGCCTACCATTTCTAGCTAATCGAAAACCAAATGAAGTCGTACAGTACTTCGACCCGTGAATCGGCAAAATGCCAAAATTCAAGCGAGTCTGTTCAGGATCGAGCACGTTTTCTACCTTTCAATGCCTCGATCCAAACACGTAGTTTGAAGGAGGGCCTCGGGCTTTTGTGCGCCCGAAAAGAATATTTATTGTGGCACAGTGGTTTTCGGATTGTCACAGATACGGGAATTATATCCCAGAGGATTCTTATTGTCAACTTTTTCGTCCTTCAAAGGCATTCGAGTGTGTTGTAGCCACGTTACCAAGGTCGGAAATAATCACGAGTTGTCTGTTTTATTGTTGACGCTCGATTCACTTTTGTTGAAGGAAATAACAATTCGGATGTATTTTCATGGATGTGTTCCAACATTGTGAAAATCTACGGTCATTGCCGAAAAGACCGAAAATTCTGTTGTGGCCAAATTCGTGCGTTCAACCCGAGTTCAAAAAAGACGAAAAAAAGATGAAGAGCCCTGGGAATCGGGAGTTTCGGGAGTTCGGGAAGGCGGCGAAGTCCGGGAACTTGTAAAACAGGGCAACATAAAAGTGGCAGAAAAAGACGGGCACCGCTCGTGGGGGTAGTCATAACCCCATCGGGTAATTGAACGTTCCCAGTTTTTTAATTGGTTGCGTCGACGGCCCGGGCCGGTTGTTAGGCGTTATATTGCGCCGCGCTGTAAACGCTTTTGCTGGAAGTCGGATCGAATTTGGACACGGGGAGTAGCGGTCCCGTGGGCCGGACTTTTTTCAGGTCCCCTCGTAGCCCCCCTTAAAAAGAGAGGCCACTGGATCGTTTATGACAGAGCGATCGCAGGGGCGGGGGGCGGGGGGGGGGGACCCGGGGTCGTCAATTATACACATCAAGCGCGGGATCCTGTGATTCCTGAAATTGGGCCCCCGGGTCCTAGGGCCCGATCCTCCTTCTTTCTCTTTATTCGAGTGGAGTTTTCCCGATTAGGAGGATGGGCCCGTGCGGCCGACGGTAGGTATGAGTTTATTAGTGCCTATGTTTTTAGGTAATCGATACTTTGGGAAAGATAATTTGGATATTTTAGGTGATTCGGGATTTGGACATTGTTTAGATTTTTACTAGAATTTATTGATTGGGAAATCGAGATGGAGGTCTTACCTAATCTAACCTAACATAACTGAATCGACCAACATGGGACCTACAACAAAACATACGCACATAGTAGAAACCGATTACAAAATAGCGTAATTCTATTGTTTTTTAAACTGAAAGATCGAGCGCCGGCCGAGACGGATTTCGAAAGGCCCAGCGCCTACCATATAATTGTTATGTTATTAAATACCGCTTAACGTCGTCCCTGACGCGGAACACTGCGAGCATTCCTCGGCCAACGAATCTCGCATAATCTCCTCCCGAAAACGCTACGATCAAATTAGCAATACACTATAATTTGGAATAATTAAATTATACGTATCGGGCGCCGCTTTCAGGTAGGCAGTCGAGTCATTTCTTTGGATCCACAGTTTTTCGGCGGTCGAGTGTCTAACGTGGATCTTCCTCGTTCAAGGAAATGTCACGATATATTTTGTGATTTATGCATTGGATTGAACGGGTTCCCCGTTGGGATAGCCACGGTCCTGGAATCTTGATATTATATTTTGTGACCGATTGTTCCTTCGGGCTATGATCCGAAAATTCACTGCTGATTCACGAGTTTTCTCGGTAAGGTATTACAGGGAGATGAAAGAGGCATTTTTTTTCTTCCCTTCTGGACATTTTTTGTCATAACGCCCTTGATGTTTGGACGTTCGTGTGTGATGGAATTGAGATTTTGAGTGGTGTTTTTTTTCTCGTGGATAGAAGTTTGGTGGGAGCCCGATTCTTCTATTGACAGTGTTGATGTTTTTCACTTTCACTAGACTTTTTATTTCAGAAGCGGATACGAGAAGAATTTCGAGCTTGGAGTTTAGTGAAATGAAGAGATAGGGATCTGTGACTTGCGAGGGATAGTGATGGAAATTCAAAAAATTTTTGATCATTTTTTTGCATGGGGTTATTAATGATTGTCGTTCGAGGAAATCGAAGTAAGATGATGGATAGTTTTGCAGATGGAGAGAAAAGGTTTGGTTTCAGTTGTCAAAAATTTGGTAAGGTATGGGACAAGGTTTTAGATCCAAGTTCTGGTTAAGGGAATTTGAGTTGCTATAAGAAAAACGTGACAAACAGTTTAACCAAGTATAAGTGGTTCTACTGAACATAAAGTTAATAGGTGT
Source organism: Platygaster robiniae (assembly GCA_028476575.1). Taxonomy (NCBI): domain Eukaryota; kingdom Metazoa; phylum Arthropoda; class Insecta; order Hymenoptera; family Platygastridae; genus Platygaster; species Platygaster robiniae. Next base: position 25,883,629 of record CM052023.1, read on the forward strand.
GAATCTCACTTGTATGTTACAACTACCCTATATCTTGCGTGACCATTGTAATATAACATTGTAATATAACACCAATCTAACTAAATTCAATTTTTTTGTTGCAGGTAGGACATCGTATGCAGCCAAGGTGCTTCTATTGATTCCAAAGGTCAGATTGGAGCAATACTTTTTAGTCTTTTTTGAACATGGTATAGTTGACACAACTATAGGTATAGTTTAGGTTTCATTCACGCTAGTTACATGAACGTTCACACAATAGAATTGATTATCAATAATAAAGCAAAATCCCTAAAATCACGTATAATAAAGAGCCCAATACTTGAACTGAGTCGATCCTCCGAGGACGAAAAACGAGTTACGCAATCGTCAAATATCTGCGAGACGGTAAATTTGGGTGTATTGAAGGGTCGTATAATTTTTGTCGAATGTTTTTCACCCACTGTTAAAAGTGGGTCCGACGATCGTATACGAATATTATACACATGCCCGCGCTTTTTGGGACAAGTTTTTTGGTGGTTTGTCATATATGCGAGCCCAGGTGTTTCCGACGGCATAGTAAACGCGGTGTTCCTTGCTATGTTAATGCCAACGGCGTAATTTATTTATATTTAAGGCAGTAATCCCGTGTATTCGACGATACGAATATTTCCATGCCGCGCGTGTTTGATGGGTTATTGAGAGGAGGCCATTGTCGAGCTCGTGTCAGCAGGGTGCGACTCGCACCTGGATCGGGCTAATGCCCATAATTGGCGATCGAGGAATTTTTTCCTCTCCTAATATCAGCTCTGAATTCTCGATCATGATAAATGCCCAGACTATATGAATGGTAGCCTTTGTTGCAAATAAATTTTGTATGGTTGGTGAAATTCAATTTGAAGTTGCTGTGTTGTCTTTAAGTATTGTAGCATAGAAGTTAGGTCTATTAATATTTAATGTGACATTCTTATTTATAATAATATAACTATTTCGTATATATATTGATATTATTTGCTTTCCATATTATTCATATCGATATTTTTAATTATATGTTTCTACTAGCTGGCACCCGCGGGCTTCGCTCCGCGGTTTGGTCGGGTTTGGTTATTTGTTTGTTAATTTTCTTCTATGATAATTATCTTTAATACAATGTTTGGTCTGTAAATTTAGTAGCGTAATGTAACAGTATCCTATATTTACATATTATATTTGTATATTGATAAGCATTTTTATGTCTTTGATAGATCAGTTTTTATAATTTGTCGAAACGAAGGTTGGGAAAGGGTAAGCGTAGTAATAAAAAAGATGTATCAGCAACAATTCAATGTTTATTTGACTTTGCTAAGTCCTTAACTCTTAACAGTCTTTTAAAATCAGTACACTGACATACGTACCTACTAACCTATTTTATCTTAATTTCAAGAAACTTTGTAAAAGGATGTTGATTTGACATTGCACTTCATAACACAACAAACGTTGATCTCGTTATTCGATAACCACAGCGCATTTCTTTCAAGTTTTTTTTTTCGAAATTCATGAATAATGAATTATAAATATTCCTTGTAGCGTTGTTGAATTGCTATAAGGGTAAATGAAAAAAGCGTAAGAATTTCTAAGGGAATACATTTTATTTCTTTTTAATTAAATTAAAATTGAATTAAAAATGATACAATGAATGAAAATTTATTTAATTGATTTTTTATTTATATAAAATTCAATTAAAAATAATTTAATTGAAAATTAAATTTTTTGTTGTATGAAAGGGCTATACCCGTTGAATTGATTGAATAACTTGAATAAATTGAATTAACTTGATAAATTTAATAAATACTTCAGTTTATTATACTGAATTTATGATATTTGATATTCCTCGAGAAATAGCAACTATCTTTACCTAAAAGTCTGTGGAGAAAGGAAACTTCCTTATATTTTATATAAGTAAACTGAGTACAAAAAATAAGGAATAAGTCTCTGTTCGATTACAAAAGCAGCTTTTTTAGTCATCATTGTCTTTTTTTTTATTAACTTTCAATCTAAATTACATTTCGATTCCTGCGTTGCGATACTTTGGTTTTTATTTTGCGGCAAGTGAGATCATGTTACTTTACCAAAAATTGTTTTTTTTTTTTTTTAATCTTGCACATTTCATCAAATTAGTGAGTGATTTCACTTGCAATTGTAGAATTATTGTTAATTTGTTTCTTTCAAGATACTTTCATGTTTAAATGAATAATATTCAATATTTCATCATTGAAATAATATTTGAAATGAACAGAATAAAGGCGAAAAACCTGCACTATCAGTAATTCGATAAACTCCTATGCCAAGTACCGCAGGAAATTCAAACGTCCTCATTTCAGATTCGCGAAAAAATCGCGTAATCCGAAGTCCCGACATCTCGTTCACTTAGCGGGCACGGGTTATTCCCTCAGTTGATCGGGTATCCCTGTATAATAATATTCAACTGGTTTTTCGAAATCCCGGTGAAATGTTCAAGTAGTCGCGGGAAAAGGCCGTTACCGGCGCCTTTTACCTCGCGAGGAATTTACGGCTTTTCGGAGCGGGCGATTTCAATTTCCACGATCTCGCGGTTATCTCACGCGGGTGCGTTTACCTACTCGCCACCTACACGGGCGCGCCGTAGCGGGCCTATTTAGGCCTTACATTGCCGCCGATGCTGATAACGGCCATTACTATACATATCGCGCTTCTGCGTAATACTCGCAACTATCGGACCACTGCCGGCATACCGATGAACATTTTCAGGCCCATCGTTAAATAAATAAACGTCGCGAGTCATTCCCACACACGAACTAACGGACGTCGACTTTCCAACAGAACTATTCGTCCGCAAAACGTTCCGATCGTTTGAAATGACGCTTATCAGTTTTGCATGAATCGGTGATGATTCAAAGGTTTTTTAGAGAGGAGTGGTTTTTGAAAGTTCAAATTGGACAATTTTCTATAAACTGGTTTGTAAAAAAGAATATTGGTATTACCACATAAATTTCGTCAAAAAAGATGAATATTGTACTATATTCAGTAGTATATGCAACAGTAGGTGTCATATAATTGAAAATTAATTTTTTTTTTACTATAGCATAAGAATTCTATATTATAATAATAATATAGATTGAATTTGTTTATATGAAATTAAAATACAACATAAATGATTAGGAATTGCAATTCCTCAAAATAATTCACGAAATTCATCTGTATGAGAAACTCGTAGGGGGGGGGGGGAGGAGGGTCAAGCCACATCGAGTCAGACCAAAATTTTTGCATTATCTTTGGAAACTGTGAATGTAGAAAGTTTATGTGTCTAAAGTATACAATGCAACAAGTTTTTGAAAATTCCAGAGTCTTCGTTTATATTTTAAGCCATTGAAGCCGTGGGTGTGTGTTTTTTGAAAAATTCATACCTCTTGAACCGATTGTGTTACGAAATTTTCCGTCCATTACATATATTGTTTTTACACTTTGTTGTTCTAAAGATAATAGTAATGTACCGGATACTCGTGGAAGTGATTTAGGTATTTTTCTCTTACTAATCGTCATAATATTCTGATATTAGCAATGTACCGAATACGCGTGGAAATAATTTGAGTATTGAAATCTTTTACTGATCGTCATAATATTCTGATATTATGACGATCTAGTAATGTATCGGATACACGTGAACACAATTCATGAATTGTAATTTTCCTTCTAATTTATTTCTTTCGAAAACACCCCCATTTACGACATCTGAAGTGTATAAAACAGGCATTTGTTCGCAAAGCGATTCATTGTGATTTATACAACCGAGTACTTTACAGATCAATAAATAAGTTGCCATACATCTGAAATCATTTTTCACTTGCATTATATTATTAAAGCTTTTTCGATAAATTTAACAATTGTGATAAAAATACGAAATTTAGTACCGTTGCGAAACTATTCGAAATAATTCGGTTTCATACTATCGTAAAAAAGTTCTTTTTTTCATTACTTTGTTATAAACAATTTCAATTTGCGAAAACATACCCAGCTCAGTTTTTTAAGATTTTATTATCAGATGTGGAATTCGTTTGCTTTTCAAAATCTAAAAAAATATTTTCGTGCACTGTGTTCCATATGCTATATATTCAATAAGCACTTCGATTTCATGGAAGGATCATTATTTTTATATATAGTGTCTACTTTTTTCATAGATGCGTCCATAATTTAACATATTAAAAATTTATAATGTAAGTAAACCTTGGGTCAAATTCTTTCGATAGCTAGAATAATTTAATGTTTCAATACATGGAAAACTTTGAAAAATGTAAATATATAGAATAAATTAAGAAAAAAAAAAAAAATGAATTCTGAAAATTTTGTAGAACCTGGAACGAAATTGAAGGACTGCAAGGAAATATGTAATGAGAGAGATATAAAAACTTTAAAAACTCGGGGAAAAATGAAAAAAAAAAAAAAAAAAAAAAAACTATGGAAGGTACAGGAAACAGTAAGAAAACTAGAAAAATATGTGAAAACTGAGAATGCGATAACTTGCTTATTTTATTTTTCTTCTTTTATGGATATTGATTTATTCTCATATTGCCTCTATTTAACGTATTCTATATAAATAAGAAAATTTTGTTCTGTCTAGAATTCTTACGTCCTGAGCTTCTAATCGTATGATTCTATATTAATTCAAAGATTTCGATATGCCTAGAGTAGAATTTTCGAACTCAATATATCAAATTATAGAAGATAAAAAAGTAAAGTATAATCGTTTTTCGATATTCAGATTATTTAGAAATAATAAAAAATCATTTAAGGGAAGCTTCTCCTGTCAATGGGTAAAAAAATCGTTTTTTTTTTTTTTTCATTGTTATTCGATTGTATATGCATTAAGAAATACGCATGTAAAATTTCAGGCTGGAATTCGAAAAATTGTGGAAGTTATGAGTTTTTTTGTCACGTCGTGTTCGACCTCCGGATTTTGACGCGCCGATCTAATGATCGCTTTCCGGCGGTCAACGCGTCTCTTGGGTGCTACTAAAAACTCATTATGAGTGAAAAATGATTTTATGGATTCAGGAACTTTTCTAGAAAATAGTTTTACTGCAAATGTGCATGTGTGAGTGTGACAAATTAGTATGCGACTTTTTTCCCAGCTGCAGCCTCAGTTCTACGTAGCATTTCAGGCAGTGTGACAGCGTGCACGTATAAAAATGCCAAAAAAAGTTGGAAAAACAGGCAATTATCGTCGTTCGCGACCGCGAAAAATGTATCCTCCTCGAAAGTGTTCGAATTCCAATAACGAAAGTGCTGGTCCGAGTGCTTCAAGAAAAAAATTACGTTCTTTAAGTGCTGAAGACATTTCTATTTCTTTATCACATTACTACCGAATAATTTCTTTCGTAACTGTTTTTCAAGCTATTTCTGAAAGAGTGATTTGCCGCAACTGTAAAAATCAAGTATTTTACGAAGAAAGTGGTAGTCGCGGATTTGGTTTCAAGATAGTGCTCAAATGCAAATGTGGGAGGGAAGAAATCCCGTCGTCCCCATTTATTCAAAATGCATACGAAATTAACAGAAAACTTGTTTTTTTTTCATGAGACTTTTGGGTGTTGGAAGAGAAGGCCTCAATTTATTTAGTGGTTTGATGGACATGGGTCAGCAACTGAGCATCAGTGCTTACACGAAAATTGTTCAGCATATCTACGACGCAGGCAAAGCTGTTTTCCTTTGGTCAACTCTCAAAGCTGTGCATGAAGAAAAAGAAGAAAACAAAAAACACGGATTTGACGAAAATAAATTTACTGTTTCTGGAGACGGTTCATGGAAAAAACGTGGCTTCAGCTCATTATTCGGCGTTCTGACTCTTCTTGGATTTTACACGGGGAAAGTTATTGATTCTGTTGTGAAAAGTGGTTTTTGCATGAACTGCACAATAAAACATTCACAATGTGACCATGCAGAGTTTGAAGAATGGTACGCTACACACGCAGATGAATGCTCAGCAAATCATAAGGGCTCAGCTGGAAAAATGGAAGTAGATGGAATTCTCGAAATGTTTGCAACATCTGAAGAAAAATATAAAGTTTGATACGAAAATTATATTGGTGATGGAGACTCAAAAACTCACAAGGCCTTAGTCGACGCTCAGCCATACGGTTCAGATTTTGAAATAAAAAAAAAAGAGGATATCGGGCACGTTGCTAAACGCATGGGGTAACAGTGACTTTGTTGAAAAGATGAAAAATGCAGTAATGGCAACATATTTTCACTATTGTTCAACTGATGCTGAGCCGCGCCACGAATTTTGCCCGCCAGGAGCGGACAGTTGGTGCGTATGGAGAGTAGCTCAGGCAGAGAAAAAAATCAGAAACTTCAAACATCCCTATGTCCCATTCCATTCTGACTTACAAAAACATTTACTCCCTATTTATGAAACTCTATCTGAAGATGCACTTATGGAAAGATGTTTGGGAAATTTTTCGCAAAATGCAAACGAAAGTTTCAACGCGCTCATTTGGCGATTAGCTCCGAAACACGTGCATGCAGGTTTCAAAATCGTCCAAATCGCAACTTTTATAGCCACAGTCATTTTTAACGATGGTTTCAACGGTGTCTTGAAAATCATGGAGGTTTTGGAATTGAAAATTGGCCCGTCGTGCAAAGCGGCTGCCGAACAACGCGAGAATGATCGGCTACTACGTCAAGCGCGCGCTTCATCCGCACAGTCTAAAGAAGCCCGAACCCTTGCGAGAATGGAGAAAATGAAAGAAAATCAACTTTACGAAGAGTCAGAGGGTTTGCTTTATGAACCAGGAATAGCAGAATAGTGCTTTCATATAGGTAAGTTGACAAAAACATGCTTCTTTTGGAACTAAAAACTTTAAGCGCGTTTTTCTCGAAACCATGTTTTTCAAACTGGCGTGCACGATAACTAAAAAACGGCTTGACCAATTGTAAAAGTTTATATATCGGATTAAAGCGTATTAAATTTCAAATGGAAAATCGTCGAGAAAGTTGTTTAAAAAAATTTTTTAACACACTTTTTTTAAACAAATTTGCTGAAAAAAATGAAAATTTTGCAAATTTTGTTGTAGTTTTTGTAAAAATCATTTTTTTTTTAAACAAAGACGTCGTTCCATAGAGGACTCAAAAACAAACAAAAAACATACTATATTGTTTGTTCCAAAATCAACTCCTGAGGCTTTACAGTGCACGCCATTTACTTCTGCGAGAATAACATGTCCCACTTTGAGCAACCATATCTCAGGAACGACTCAATATTTTTACATAAAACTAACAATGTAGCAGTCTCTAATAAAGAATAATAATTTCATAAAAATTTAAGATTGGGCAACCCATAGTTTTTTTTAAATCCACGCTCGAAATTAAGGAGCGAAAAACCCCGTTTACAGGAGAAGCTCCCCTTAAATTGCATCAAACTACAAAATAAAATGCAACATATAAACATTAAACCAAAAAATAGAAATATATTGGCACTTTGAAATGGAGATGTATAGCAATGAAATGATGCTGGTCGTTATCGAAGGTGACAAATTGAAGGCGTGAAGCACGGGTATTAAATTAAAGTGATTATACGAAGTGGGAAAGCAGATTGGATTAGCGTGACAGTTACAACGTTTCACGATTAGTTCTCATGAAATATTGATTCTTCACTACAATGCAGAGGATTATAGCGATAAAAAAAATCCCTCTACCGATGACAAGATTTCTCATTCAAGATTCAATGGCCATTCATTTCTTCTAAACCTTACAAAATATATGAACAAAATCCACTTTTTTTGATTACCTAATTAATTTTCTTGATCGACACATTTTAAATTCATAAACGTTTCTTTTGTCTTCATATATCTTTCTATAATTACTCTCTTTGTGCAAAATTCTATCATTATTTTATTTTGAGTCATGATTTTTCGTGGACAGAATGATTCCAGGTTAAATAGAAAATTTTGCAATTATTTTCCAGTCAAAAATATAATTTCCGTATTGTAAAAATCAGTTTTGTGAATTTTTTTCGTTAACGGTCGCCTGATTTATTCATTGGGAACGACGTTAGCGCGGCGAAATGCGTTACCTAATTGAGAAGCGCAATGGCCGGTGAGTTATGGCTTTGCGACTCGCTCGCGAACGGCTTCGCGGGCGAGACACATTCCCTCGCGCGATATTCCGCATTTCGCGACACGCACACATCCCGGGAGGAGAGAATGGGCCCGAGAAGGCCCGAGAAAATGGGGAGAGCGCGTCGACCACACGCGTCGACAAGTAGATACTGATTGAAATACGACCAGGATTCGCTATCTCTCCTCTCGCCCAGGGCGAGGAGCTCGCCGGCTCTTGGCCACCGCCTCAAGCTTCTCTTCTCGAGGTTTCACACACCGGCACTTAACTTTTCTTTTTCACATTGCGAAACTTCCGGTAAAATTTAAGCTAGCTTTCTTTTAGCAGAAATTACTAGAATTTTTGGTTGATTAGTCAAATTTAGTAAAATTTAGTAATAATAAGTCAAATTTAGTGAAATGAAGTAATAAAAAGTCCAATTTAGTAAAATTTAGTAATAGTAAGTCAAATTCTACTAACTTCTACTCATTTTCGACGATTTCAATTAGGAGGAATCCGGTTACTCATATATACTTATAAATTACTGATTCAAATCGTCACATCTGCTTACTATTTAAAAAAGTGAGTAAAGACAAATGAATAAGTAGGTTTTTAGTGCTAAAATTGTGATGGATAATTACTTCTTTAATTATTAATAGACTAATAAAATATTAGCTGAAAGTTACAAAATTATATTCTCACCAATTGATTAGTTAGGTGTTACAAATTATTTAGTTACTATTTTACTACAGAAATAGTAAGAAATTTTCGCTCTCCCAGATCAAATGAGTCAAATTTTACTTATTAGAAGTCTTTTTGGACTACTTTAATTCGTAAAACTCCGGTAACTAATAAACAGTTATAAATTACTAATTCATATAGTCACATCTGCCTATCATTTGAAAATTGAAAAAATGACAAATGAATTAGTAGATTTTCACTACTACAATTGTGAAGAATAACTACTCCTTCGGTTATTATCTGACTAACAAAATATTATTCGAAATTTACCGATTAGATTCTCACTAATTAATTAGTTGTGTGTTACTGATTATTTGGTTACCATTTTACTACAGAAATAGTGAAAAACGTCTTTTCTCTCGCATCGAATTAGTGAAATTCTACTTATCACTCATCACAGTTAACTATTTTAATTAGTAGGAATCCGATTACTCATATATAGTTATAAATTACTAATTAAAATAGTCACATCTGCTTACTATTTGATAAAGTGAATAAATAATGAATGTATTAGTAGATTTTCACTACTGAAATTGTGAAGGATAACCAGTCCTTTAGTTATTATCTGACTAACAAAATATTATTCAAAAGTTACCAATTAGGTTCTCACAAACAAATTAGTTCAGTGTTACTGATTATTTAGTTACTATTTTACTACAGAAGAAGAAAAAACGTCCGCTCTCTCACATCGACTTAGTCACATTTCATTTAATATTCAACATTTTTGACTATTTTAATTAGTAGGAATCCGATAACTTGTATACAGTTATAAATTCCTAATTTAAATAATTACATCTGCTTACTATTTGAAACAGTGGATAAATGACCAATGAATTAGTAGATTTTTACTACTGAAATTGTGATGGAAAACTAAATCTCTAGTTATTATTTGACTGATAAAATATTAGTTAAAAGTTACAAATTGATTAGTGAGGTGTTACTGATTATTTAGTTACTATTTTACTACAGAACTAGTAAGAAATTTTCGCTCTCTCAGATCAAATGAGTCAAATTTCACTTATAAGTAGTCATTTTTTACTATTTCAATTCGTGGAAATCCGGTTACTAATGAACAATCATACATTACTAATTCATATAGTCACATCTGCCTACCATTTGAAAATTGAAAAAATGACAAATGAATTAGTAGATTTTTACTACTGAAATTGTGAAGGATAACTATTCCTTTAGTTAATATTTGACTAACAAAATATTATTCAAAAGTTCCTCATTAGATTCACACTGATTAATTGGTTGGGTGTTACTGATTATTTAGTTACTGCTTTACAGCAGAAAAAGTAAAGAAATCCGTCATATCGAATTATTCAAATTTTACTTATAACTATTCATTTTTGACTATTTTAATTTGTAGGAATCTGATTACTCATGAAAAGTTATAAAATTTTAATTCAAATAGTCACATCTGCTTACTATTTAAAAAAGTGAATAAATCGTGATTCACCGCGTCATTTGAATCATTCATCACGACCCCAAGGCCCAACTTATCTACCTTTAAACTATTTCGCTCGAACATGAAAATTTTTTGCCGCTGTACTTTGGCCAGGACAAAAAAAGCCCGCGAATGCCCGAGTGTTTGGAAAGAGGATCACGAAATGACAAACAGCTCATCCGTCGCCGGGGCCTTATCGCGATCAAATCGCAATACATAATCAACACCTTTTGCAAAAGCTCGTTTTGCATTATGGGACGAATTAATTTGACCGGCCTTCCTTTCTTTTTTCCTTCCTCGGCGACATATCTGAATCTAATTTGTTAACCAAAGCGCCCGAAATTGCTTGGCTTAGTATTCAAAAGGCCAGGCCGAACGTTATTTATGTGCTATCAACGACCGCGGGTCCGTGCATTTTCGAATCCCGAATAAGATGCATTCTTTTACGAGGGCAACGGCGATATATTTCTATCACGTGAAAATATTTATGCCATCTAATTACGTTGATGAATTGAAATTTATTGGCACCGCGTTAGCGGAATTCCAACGTGGGAACTTGGGGCCCAGCGATGCCAAATATGTTGCCACGCAGATTCGGAAGCGAAACGTACTGTTTAGGGCCCAATTAAAAATTTTGACTTGGATCTGGAAATTTCAGTGAGTGATTTATTGAACTAGTGCATCGAGTTTTTGAGGTTTGGATCGAGATTTTTATGATAAGAGAATTTAATAAAAAAGGTTAGAAAGTCCTGGGTATTTAAATTGAGTTTGGGTGGTTTTATGTTTAAAAATTAGAATTGTTATTTTGTATTTTTTTGAATGTGAAGTACAGAACTTTTTTTCCAAATAATGCAATACTTATTTCTATTGTTATATATCCGAAAATAAGTGCTATTTTCGCATCTATAGCCTAATAAACTTATCACGAAAATTAACGCATCAGAAAAATGCGCGAAGGAAGTTTTGACTACGCGCTGATAAGATAAATACTCCGACCGAACAATTCATAAAGAATGCAATTCTCAAATCCAGGTAGGATGAAACGAAACCACAGACAATACAAGTTTTATAATCAAGTTCTGGGAAATGATAAAATACCATGCCTCCCATGAGGAAAGGGATGATATAAAAATGCGGGTCACTGGCAAAGTCAGTCAGTCGTCCCATACGCTTTGCGAAAAAACCATTCCATGCTCGAAAAGTACAATTATCAGTGCAACCAGTCTTCCCCCTCTGACCCCTGCAACTTGAATCCGGCAATTGTCTGTTCAAGCGAAAAATCATTATTAGTAAGACTTGTAACATTCTCCTTTTCTTTTTCTTCGATTGTAATTCTGTTTCATTTTTTATGGTATCTTTTGAATTCAATTTGGTTGTTAAACCAAATTGGATTTCATTTTACTAATTTCCTTTTGTAATAACTGAATTTTTATTTGTATTTCATTTTTTCTGGTTTCTTTTGAATTCAGTTTTGGTTGTTAAACCGAATTGGATTTCATTTTACTGATTTCTATTTGTAATAACTGAATTTCGATTTTAATTCTGTTTAATTTTTCTGGTTTCTTTTGAATTCAATGTGGTTGTTAAACCGAATTGGATTTCATTTTTTTTCACAAGATAAATCTTTCTGCGTTACGATAACCTCGAGCCAATTGAACATGTGCTTTATCCTCTTTCCATCCGCGAACCTTTAGTGTCATCACAGTTCTGTACGAATTTGGGAGATGCCCGGGATCAAGTAGAGCTCTTAAACTCCATCCCCGAGACGGGTATAAGAAGTTTCTCGATAAAGGATACCCAGAGTTGTGGGCTTCATTACAAATCTACCACGGGAGAGTCCCCGACATCGAAAAGACTTCTGGATCCTCTGCGGCGGCTATACTTACCATTTTGAAACGACAGCAAGAATCTACCAAACAGTGCGACCCATCAGAAATCCTCCCCGCCTGCCTCATAGATGCTGGGTCTTCTCCTGAGATTACTTTGAATGAAATCCCCCTACCCGACGGTCCCGCGCCAGAGCCTCGGCCGGCTTCACCAAAACCCACAAGCCCTCGAAAGAGCTTCCTGTCTTCGAAACCAACGAAGCCTGTAGGGATTATCAAACCTACTATTCGCCCATCAAAGAAGCCACAATGGACAAATCGAAGGCCGTCAGGGCTAAGGGCCTCTCACGAGTTGACCCCGATCCTTATTGACCGGGGACACTCCCCGAGGAAATCTGGCCGCGCCGTCGGTGTCAAGAACGCTTCCTCCTGAATTTTGACGGGCCCTGGAGAGACGCACCCGACCCATCGTCAGGGAGAACCTCCCAGCGAGAACAATCTCCACGCCTTCCCCGCCACCGTCACCTCGGACCGAGGCAGAACTACTTCGAGAACCAGAAGAGGAGTTTCTGATAGCGGGCCCTTCCACCCTTAGGGCATCACACGGGGTGCCGTCCCGTCCCAACTCCGCAGGTTTTTCCAGGACCGATTCTGACGACTAAGTTGCTGATCCAGAATTGCTTGAGATGATTTTCGTCGCGCACAAAGAATAATACTATATTGTAGTACGCAAATGAAACCTTAGTTTAATCTCGACTGTTCCTCTTGGAATTCTCTCATCGAGAATAACCTCTCCTTTGAGAGTCTGTATAAAGTAGAGACGCCTGTTACGAAGCAATACGTAGCACTATTATGACATTTACATTAAATTCCTTATTTTGCAATAAATTATAAATAATAGAGACCAACATTATTCAATTTTTTTTAATAGTTCTTCAATCTAGACAGTTTTACTACTCGTTTTTTACATTTTTGTATAATTTCCGACATAATTTTTCTACATTCTGATTTTTAGTTATTATTGAAAGCTGCAGTTGTAATTTAACATTTTTCTGATATTCGTCGATATTTTACTGCGTATTACATTTAGAAAGCGAATTTTTCTTTACATTATTTTCATTACTTTATTAGTGTATGAGACCTTTTGTTTCAATCATAAAAAAATGTATTCATTGATTTGCTATTTTTTTCATTACTCAAAACAATTTCTTGAGTGATTACTTCAATAAGTTCCGAAAATTTATTAAATAGATTATCGCATATGCTTTTTTCTTTATTAATGTCAGTTTTTTCTGGCTAGTATGCGATAAAAAAAATTCAACAAAAAAAGATATTATAAAGAGTACAACAAAATTTATTAAATGGTCATCTTCACTTCTAAAAATTTTCCAAAATATTTGATCCTGTAGGAGAATATTTAAATTAGCAATTTTTCAAGAATAACATACCTGAAATTCATAATGAACTACTATCGATTTTAAAATATAAATTTTCGATTTCTTTGGATTTAGATAAAAAAAAAATTTCTTTAAATATTTCTGTGATAATTTTTATCGTATATACAAAAATAAAATAAAACTAGTGAATTAAATCGTGTATGATCAATTTAATCATCTAGTTTCTCTTATTATAAAAAAACTATCATTCTTTTGTAAACTTCTGAAATAAAAATTTAGAGATCCTGGAAATTAGAAACATCAATTAATTTTTCAATATTTTTTTCCTTTTTTCAATTCTACCAGTTTTTTTCCTTAAATAGGATAATATTTGAATTCAACGTGTGGTTCTTAATGCAAAATCGCCAGCTGATAAAAAGCTAGCTTTTGTCCCTACTTGTGCATAAAGATGTCACTTATAAAAAAATATAAACTTTCAGTGTAAAAATTGGAATAAATGTTTTTTGATTGCATAATTTTTCCAAACACAATTCATTTCTTTTTGGATACTTTCTCTCGAACGAAGGAAAGAAAAAATCGGTGCTTTATCACCCAAGCAAATTAGTTTCTACAGTAGTTTGAGAAGATTCTTATCAAAAACTTATTTCGTCACATTAATTAATAAAGTCTTAGCCCGAACGCACGCGGGACTTCCTGCTACGAGTAGCCGTGTGTTACATGTCCCTCGACACTGAAAGTAATTATTTCAAGTCCCATCTGATACAACGCGTATGCTAATACCGGAATATCCACGAGGCTCACAAGCGCATGAGGCGCGCGATTTTCTACTGAATGAAAATCAAATTATTCAAAGGAGCTGCGAAGAGCAAGATTCCTAATCGACTTTATCTTATCGAGGGGTTGAATTATTGCGGAGGACTTAATTAATTTTTTTATGAAATACACGAGCATCAACTTAAACGGCCTCATTAGCATGGAAATCACCAATTAGAGGCTTGTTTCGCTATTCCGGCGGCTCGGAAATTAATTAAAACATCGATATGATTCGTTACACGAATTCCGATCTTTTGTCGAGATGTATATATTTCAGGCCTCGTTGTGGGGATTCTGATATCTCGTTTGGAATTTTTACAAATTTTTTAACGCTTCGACAAACGGGACTTGGTCTTTACTGGAACCGAACACTTTTTTTTTGTATGAGGTATCAAGAATTTTGGAAGATGTTGGAAATTTTTTCTTTATTATAGAGTTTCTGCATATTTGCATATATTTTTGCAAATTTTTAGTTTTGTTTTTTGAAAATTCAGTGTATGAATTTACTTTCATTTATTTCTGTTGGTATGACAGGGTGATAAGAAGTAAGTGTATACAAAGTTCTCTCTGCAATTTGATGAATGTAAAATTTTTCAGCAATTGCTCCTATTTAGCGATTGTTGCATAAAAAATTATTATTGTCTGTTTCAGCTTTTGGTAAATACTTTGTTTAACAATGTCAAGTAATCGCTCAACTATTACAGCCCTGCATCAGCTGGGAGCACAAAACTACGAGATAGCACGGAAGATTAGAATTGCACTTTCATTGATTTCTCGAGCAATCAAACGATTCAAGGAGCTCGGTGATGAAGGTGATCGTCCTGGAAGAGAAAGAAAACGAACTGTTAACACTTCTAACAACCGAAAAATCATCAAAAAAAGAGTCGAATATGGCCCATAGCCCAGAATTTTGTGAAACGATTGAGCTTGAAACGAAACCACCCGAATACTTACTGTCGATAGTAAAATTTTTTCATTAAAAAATGTTGTATACACTTTTTTTTGTCATCTTCTATTAGAATCGATGAATGCAGAATATATGTTCATTTATTTATATTGATTCGCAACAAAAGTTGAAAAAAAATAAAAAACGGTTATTGAAAAAAAAAGCAGAAAAAAATGAAACAAGGAACTGGAAGAAAAAGTGGGAAGAGTCAAAAGGATAAAAGAGGGTTATTTACGAGGCAGCGCCACAGCATAACGAGCGCTTACGAGAACCTCGGGAGGCCACAAAGTGACGCGACTCCAATCCCTATTTTTGCGTAACGTTTTCGGAGCCAAGTCAAAGATTTCGAAATTCAAGAAATGGAAAGGTTCATTCCAAAAACACAATAATTACGTTTGTTTTAGGCATTTATTAACGTTTCTAATCAAAGCTAAGAAACAGAGAAATATCAGTTTTGATATGATAAATGTCTTTTTTTTCATCAAACTCCACAAAAAATAAAGGTTAAATGCTATAAAACAAATGAATAGTTTGGGAACAAAAGAGGCAAGCACCTACACCGAACAAAATTTCTACGCTAGCCTCTGTCGTTCCCTAACCATCCAAATATCAATACGTTTTTCACACCCACAAAAATTACATCTAAAACAAATAAAAAATGAAAATATGAAGTGAAAAGTAAAAAATGAGCCCCAGCAGGGGTACCAACAGCGTCCCATTATCCCATGCTAATTCCCGGCTATGGCTGTCATTGCCTTGGGCCAAGGACTGACAAGTAACACCTTTTGGTCCCCACTGCAGACTAGTATACTGCGTGCACTCCGAAAATCAACTCGTCATGCTCGCTTCATTTTCTCTGGGACGGTAAAACAGCTATTTTATTCAAACGCGTCGTGGGGTGTCCTGCTCTTTTCGAATGGCATCGATTGGCGATTCATTCGATCGACGTTTCGTAATAAATGTCCATAGAAGGGTTCACGTTTGATCAAAAATTTGTTTTTTTTCTCTTTCGGAAGATTTTGAAATCTTACAAAGAAGCCGGTTTCATATCAGTCGGAATACCAGATTGTGAGTGTTATTTGGGAATTAAAATAGTTGCCACAACAATGAAGATTCGATGAATGTGTGCATCAGCTTTGTTGGAATCCTTTCTTTGGAGAAATGGATTTATTGTAACATCAATGTTGATTCGATGACTGAGACATGAACATGTGCATCAGCTCTGTTGGAAAATTTGATACCTTCATCCTTTCTTCGGAAAACTGGATAAATTGTAACCGCAATTCTAATTCGATGACTGCAACATGAACCTGTGCATCTGCTGAAAGTTTGACAATTTCATCCTCCCTTCGGAAAAATTTATATATTCACAGTATCAGTCAACTATCACATTTTCTGATAATCGTAATTTTCATGGTTGACTTTGGTTTTGACTTCAGTCGCGTTCTTTCTTTCCTTATCTCAACAATCGCTCAATTGTACGCGGTTCATTTACATCGATTTACTCAGGATGATGACATTCTGATCCAACCGAGATTCCTCATAATCACGTTCGCATTGTAATGAGTGCACAATGAGCGTTTGGAGCTCGTGAAAAAGGAGTTTACTTATTGACAAGATCGCGAGACATTATCGGGCCCTGAAATCTCGGGGTCCCAACGGAGACAATGGCCAATGTGTGTAGCCGATGACGATCGAAATTCTCTTCACGCACACTTTCCAATCTTGCCTCCGAGTTCAAGGATATGACGGGCCACGCGTTCGCGTGGAAAACGCGTGATATCTCCGGAGATGACACCTCGGATCGACACCTCAAGCGATCTTGGGGATATTGCGAAAACATTGCGATCGCAGCGCTCCCACATTCCCCAATGACGAGTCCAGATCATAAAGCTGATAGCGAGGAAGCTGTTGGGGAAAGGTTGAAAGCTTGCGAGAATAGATTGAATGTTTGAATTTTTCGAGGATTTTCTAGAACATTAGTCAAGTATCG
The DNA here is from genome assembly GCA_028476575.1 of Platygaster robiniae. NCBI lineage: Eukaryota > Metazoa > Arthropoda > Insecta > Hymenoptera > Platygastridae > Platygaster > Platygaster robiniae. The sequence goes on from CM052023.1 coordinate 25,900,877, forward strand.
GTAAATTAACTGGACACTGTGAGTTAAAATTGTCATGGTGACAATAAGATACTGCAAGGGACAGTACTTTTTAGTTGCCCTAGAAATCTGGGCAGATGCTGCAAGAAACGATATCAGATACCTGCCAGGACAATAACACAATATGATTTCGTTCCGATACGATTACATAGATTTGTAACAGGCAGATATATTCTTATGCCAGTTGTTGAATAGAAATTGAAAATGTATTGTAATCGGGACAATTTCCACTTCTCAGTGTAAGACTAACTGCAAATCAGTGATTTTTTACTCATTTAACCCAAGAGAGCAGATATCGTTCTAAATTATTAACTTTTATTCGTCATTTCAAATAAAAATGAAAAAATTGGAAGAATATGCAAGATAACAGATGAAGTCATTAAGCATTCCTTAACATCCATTCACAAGTCACAACTCCCAGTAGCTGGATATTCTCCATGGAAATTAGATGACTCTGCGTGATCCGATGTAGTAGCACGCGTCATAATAATCGGTTGCGAATCGAATCAGTGCTGGAGGATTATAAGGGGTTAAATGAAGATTCGGGCGTTTAAGTACCGGGGATAAATCGTTTTTGGAATTGATGCGTGACGTGACGCGGAGATGCTCGGGGACGGTAGCTTGAACGCCGCAAATGGGCGCGTGGCTTGAGCTTCTGAAAATCATAATTCATCGTTCCTCAAGCACGCGTTATTAGGGCGCGATCACGCGAACACGCGATCTTTCGGAAATCGGCGGAAGAGCCCGTAACGGGCGCGTGGGCGAACCGGTGGTGCGCCCGGGGCGGGCATATTTTCGTGCCTCGATCGGCCGTTTTTCATCGGTCCATTCAAAATACTGCAGCGTTGACGTTTTTCAGGATTGCGACTTAATCGAGCCGGAAATACACGGACAGGGTTCGAGGACCTCGCAAAAGGATGTGAGAATTTCGGGGATTTAATCCTACACTGTGAGTTGAAATTGTCATGGTGGCGATAAGATACTGCAAGGGACAATACTTTTTAGGTGCCCTAAAAATCTGGGCAGATGCTGGAAGGAACGATATCAGATAGCTACCAGGACAATAAGATAGTATGATTTCGTTCCGAAGCGAATGCATATCTTTGTAACAGGCAGATGTATTCTTATGTCAGGTGTTGAATAGAAATTGAAAACGTATTGTCATCGTGACGATTTCCACTTCTCAGTGTAGTACGTCACACGTCGGTGATATTGTAGAGTTGTCAGACTGGGTGCACTGAGAATGGTAAATTGTCATCATTACGAAAATATCCTGTTGTGAACGATATTGTTAGCTTATCATCAGAATCTCAATGGATTCTGCAATCCACAATATCAGATTGCTGCCGCAACGATATGCGTATTCTCGCGAGTATATTGTCACATGAACTATATCTTACTCTTATGTGAACTTTATTGAATTGTCACTCCTTTACTGTATTGTGACTCTGAGTATACATTACCTTCTATGGACAATCTTGTATCGTTCTCTCAAGGATAAGCGATGATCTTTAGAGTAATGGAAACCAATGGAAACATTTCGCTATCACAACTGCTCAATTATATATGCTCTGAGAAACAAAACATACTCTTATTGTAGTAATGCAGTGTATTGTCAAAGAATATCGTTGTCACAAAAATCTTGAATTATCAGTGTGAAATTCACCCTTAGTCCAAAAAAGAAATATTTTGTTTAAACAATAAGTTCTAATAAACGAAGAAAAATATCTTGCTTTTCTCAGAAGGTATAAACAAAACGTTTTTTTAAATTACTAAAACTACGTAATAAATCTCAAACTGTTTTACAAAAATTCAATGAATGTATTATTGTACAGAGATGGTAGATAATTTTAAAAATATTAATAAGTCGTCAATTTTAGAAACTTCTTACAAGTTTTGACAGTTTAGTGACATCCAAATTATCGAATTAATTCGATTTTAACTGGGTATTTTTGGTGAATCTACTCCTTCGGAATTTTTTAAGTGGATTAGTGTTGGCCCATCATCCTTACATTTTCCGCGACCCCTGGCAAAATGCATTCTAAATTATCAATAGTCTGGAAGAAATCCAACTTCTCTCATCCCACTTTTCGAAAAATCTTATATACGCAAATTGAATAAACTTAATAACATACAATTAATTTCACACTTGAACTACGAAGATCATTACTTTCCCGCCACCGTCGAAACCAATTTCTCGATAAAACAGCGATATCTATGTCCTTGATCAAGCATGAAATCCACGCTGCAAGTCATGTATATCTCGTATCACTTGACTCGCTTCCAGAAAACACTTCGTAATGCGGTAAGTTCGATATTAAATGATCCACTCCCCTAGACATTAGAAACCGCACACAGCCTCTGTGCAAAGCTATGGGAGCGCCTTTCACCTAATAATTGTCGGCACAATGTGTGAAAACCTCGGCATCGCGATTCCCAGCTTAAACCGATGAACCGAATCGAGGAAATTCCACATTAGATGATCCAGAAATTAGCGAATTTCGAATTCAAACACACTGCGAAAAATGGTATCTTGCCACGAGACACTTTTTGACATCATTTTGAAGACGTTTAAAGATGTCTTTCAAACATATCTTTTTGACAAATAAAAGTAAGACACTTAATGACTGAAGACATGGATTTCGCGTCTTTGTGTCTTCTACGGAGACATGTCTCATATATGTTTTTTTGCAGTGCAGTCAATTTCGAAGTTTTCGATGTGGAAAACCCCCAGTTTTGAAGAAGCCATTCAAAAGAATGTTCAAATTTTCCAATTTGATCGAGCAGAGAATATGACTTTGAAATTGGCGTATCTTGGAAAATTTGCTTAGTTCGGTATATCGCGAATCGTGCTCTTTTGGCAGGCTCCGAGGCAGGCTCTTAAATGTCAACGCCGATGCCACGGCGGCGTAAATAATTGTTATTATTGAAGTGAGTCAGGAGAAGCCATAGCGGGGGCGACCTCGGCTTGTAATTTATAGATCGAAACACGAATCAACGAAAGGAGAATGAAGACGGGTTCTTCGTGGGCTGCCGGGATCTACCATTTTCGTGGAATGTTATATGTAAATCGGCGTCAAACAGGAGGATTGAGATAAGGAGGAAACGGTTATCCGAAGGCTTATTTTTCGTTTCGAAAAAATCCACTGACCAGATTCACGCAAAAAGCGTGAGAATAAGTCTGATTATTGATTTTCACGTGGAAGAAATTTATCTTGACTAGATTTATTGAGAAATTTTTTGAAGTAAAACTTCTAAGGTGGCATCATCACTTTTCTAAAATGTAATTTATTCTAGAATATAATTTATGTAGGGAGTAATTTGGTGATTTTACAATGTAGGATGTAAGAATGCAAGATGTAAGAGTGTAATATTTTCGATTGCAGTTAGTAATTTTGAGATTTTGTTGTAATGTAAGACTGTAAGATGTAAGATGATATTCGAGCGTGTTTCAGTCTAAGGAGTAATTTTGAGACTTTGTAAGTCTGTAACAATGTAAGGGTGTAAGAATGTTATTGATAGATTCGACAAAAAATTAGGAATGAATTGGTTTTTTTACTGATTTACAGTAAAAAAACAAGAAAAATACTACATAGAAAAATTCAGGAGTTTGTTCGAACTAAAGAAAGTAAGAGGAATGGAAATCTATACATCGAAACTTTAAGAAAGGAGCATGAGAAGTTTTACTTCTAACGCGTGATTATTCAACATGCTCCAATTTTTTATTTGGTTGAAAAATGGCAGTTAGATGTAGAATTCCAATTTTTTCTACAGAACTTTCGATTTAAGGCTCAAAGTGAGAATGATACATGAGAGAAATTTTTTTTACAGTAAAAAGTCAATTTCATTTGGATCTTTCGAAGAATTTTTTTTTCATTTTCCTGGGTAAATAAAAAGCTGAAAAATGATAGAACAACCTTTTTTTGTTTTTTTTTTTTTATCAAATTTGAAATTCACATGAGGAATTTCCGATTTTTCGCAATATTTATAATCTGATGACAGAAAAAAAAATGTTTGAAATAAACCTACTATTAGATTGTACATATGCAGACATACTGGAGACGCAGGAGAATTAATTCCATAAAGTCGCAGTTTGTCATAGAAAAGAAGAATACAACAGGTGAAAAGTCGTAAAGGCCACGCGATAAAGGTCAAGACAAAAGCGAACGGTGAAATAGCAGAATAGGATACGCCTTTAGCACTGAAAAACTTTGAAAAAAGATTATAGTGATTCATGGTGGTTTTTACTACAACCATGATTCGCAAATGATAATGAAATGTCAGCTTCCTGTAGAAGTAAGTTTTTTTTAAAGTCGGTAATATCTTATATATGATTATGAAAATGATCGCAACATTTAATCTCTATTTAAAAAAATGGATATTATGATTCCTTGAAAATCAATAAGAATATAGAAAATGTATGCATCTTTGAATATTAAAGCATCAAGAAATCTAATAAAAATACTGAAAAATATAAAAATACTAAAAGTACCTGCAGTTTATAAAATACTATAAGTGCAAGTAAATGAGAATATTTTTGAGATGAATAAAAGTATGCATGATTTAGAAAACTTTGTCATCTACAGGACACCAAAATTTATAAGTAAATATTTAAATTTATTTCTATAGCATAAAATCCTGGATGTTGTACGAATACTGTGTAAATACCAAAAAAAAAAACTATAAATATAAGATATCTATGAAATACTATTTTGTAATGTTTTGATTGTTATACGAGATATAGAATTTTAAATTTTTCTGACTCAAAAAAAACAATAATCCCCGCTTCAGCTTCAGAAGATTTTTGGTTGGTCAAAAAAATTTAGATAGTAAAAATTTGATAAATCTTGTATCCTATTGTATTGAGAGTATTTGGAATTTACAAAAATTCTAAAAATGTTCCAATTTTCAAACCCTGGAGCATCAAATTTTATTGGAAATAAAATAATAATAGAATATATTTACTTAAAAAAAATAGAAAAAAAAACAATAAATTCATAAAACGCATAAAATCACTATGAGATAAAATTTTCCAGAATTCCAGATAATTACCAAAAATAGATTTAAATTTGAACTCGGAAATGTTGAATTTTTGACATCTATATAACAATTTACAAAATCCTACAAATTTTACATAAATATATACAAATCTTCAAAAGTTTTATGTATACTGAAAAAATGTGAGAAATACTAGAAATCTACTAATACACTCTCTCAGTTTAAATTAGTAAAAATTACTTATGAATAGTAGAATTTTACTAATTGAAAAATTGAAAAGGCAACAACTTAGGTTTTAGTAAAATCGACTAATTGAATCAGTGATTAGCCTACTTATGAAATTGGTAATACTCCGCTGAAGAAAGAAGTGAAAAACTATCCTTAAACTTTATTAGTAGACAGGTTTTACCTAATTGAAAAGTCAATTTTTACTAATATTCTAGTAAATAGTTACTGTCTATGATAACAAATATTTACAACTGCAATTATTGATTTTCAAAATAGCATTTTAATGCTACTAATTCATGATTGTTTTACAGTAAGAAATCAAACTATTATAAAAGACATATTCAGACATTTATTTAAATATTTATTCCTTGAAACATCAAACTTTCAAGAATGTTTTTTACCTGAACTTTTTTTACAACTAGGGACATATAATATACGAGGGGGGACCCAAAAGTAACGGGAATTGTGTTACAACTTTTTTATTGACAAATTTTTTCACACACAATTTTTATCACCTTCAAAGTAACCCCCATTGACTGTAATACACTTGTTCAATCTTTTTTTCCAGTGTTCAAAACAGTTCTGAAATTCATTTTTTTCAATGTTTTTTAAACCTTCCAGCGATTTTTGTTTCACCTCTTCTACAGTCCCAAAACGTTTTCCTTTCATGTCCCTTTTGAGTCTAGGGAACAAAAAAAAGTCACAGGGGGCAAGGTCCGGTGAATAGGGGGGGTGAACAATCGGTGTCATGCCGTTTTTGGTCAAAAATTTCTTCACGGACAGCGCTGTGTGGGCATGTGCATTGTCGTGGTGGAAGAACCAATCTCCTGTGCGCCAAAGATCCGCTCTTTTCTTCCGGATGTTCTCCCTCAACCTTTTCAAAACCTCCAAGTAGAAGTGTTGGTTGACCGTTTGGCCTGGAGGAACAAATTCTGCGTGCACAGTACCTCTGCAATCGAAGAAACAAATGAGCAATGTCTTGATGTTGGACTTCACTTGGCGTGCCTTTTTTGGACGAGGCGAGAGAGGTGTCTTCCATTGGCTTGATTGCTGCTTTGTTTCGGGGTCGTAGCCATAGCACCATGATTCATCGCCAGTTATAACCTTGAGAAAAAAATCTGGGTCTTCATCCAACTGATTTTGCAGCTCAAGACAGGCCTGAAGTCGACGCTCCTTTTGATCGTCGGTGAGAAGACGAGGAACAAATTTGGCTGCAATCCTCCTCATGCTCAAATCTTCAGTTAAAATCCTCTGAATTGAACTCCATGACAATCCAGACATCTCACAAAGTTGATCGATGGTTCGGCGACGGTCTTCATGAACAAGAGTGTTGATTTTTTCAATGTTTTCGTCCGTTCTTGAAGTCGAGGGGCGCCCAGAACGAGGTTGGTCTTCTATTGACATCTCTCCATTCTTGAAACGCGAAAACCAGTCGTACACACGCGTTTTACTCAAAGCATTATCCCCATAAGCTGTTTTCAGCATCACAAGGGTTTCCGCGGGTGTTTTTCCTAACAAAAAACAAAATTTTACAGCCGCGCGTTGCTCTCCGCACTCAGCCATTTCACGTTTTCGCCGAAACGGAAAAAGTCGTTTCACTAGAAAAATTCTTACGGACGAACGAATGCACTCACAGCAAATGAACTTTGCACACTGACTTGGGAGAGTAGCAGCTTAGAAGAGAACCAGTGGAGAACCCGATCCCCCCCTCCGCGGTCCCCTCACCACCTAATTCCCGTTACTTTTGGTTCCCCCCTCGTATGATTTAGAAGAGTTCATTTTTTTTTTTATTCAGCTTGTGGAATTTTACCAATTTAGTAGATCTCTGACTATCTCTGACCTACTAATTAAATTAGTAAAAATTTTACTAATTCGAACTGAGATAGCATACTTGTAAAAACTATGCACACATAGTTTACTTATATATTTATAGAAGTTTGAATCTTTGAGCATGAAATTCTAGAAATTTATAGCTGGTATTTATGATACAATACATATACGTATACATACATATACATATGCAGAAAACTGTGAAAATACTTCAAATTTAACTTCTACAATTTTTACGATAGACTTTGCTTAATTGTACCAATATCCAGATAATATGAAAAAAAAAGTTTAAACTCATATAGAAAATACTTTTTTCTGAAAATTTAAATTCTCAAAATCTTTCAGAGTTTGAATACTATTGCATCATATTCTTGAAATCTTTATAGATCCATAGGAATAGTAGAAATCTATAGAAATACCACGAAATACAACAAAATTTTGTTCAAAATGAAAATTTTTGAAATCCATGAAATACTTTGAATCTGCGTCATAATATTCGATATATTTATTAAACATTAATATTTAATAAGTATTGATTTCTAGAAGAGCGAATTCCAGAAAACTGAAACAAAATCCATAATAATAATTGAAAATCTTCAGAATAGATAAATTCCCTAAGAATTCGAAAATAGAAAAAAATTATCATAAAAAACTCTGTTCCTCAGGGACTTGAAAATCGAAAAATTGAATTTTATTAAATTACATGTCAGCATGAAGAAAGTACGACTCTGGATTTTAAAAGATTTATAACTTAGTATTTCCGAAATTCGAAAAATAAAAAAACCTTTCTGTCATAACCGTACCGTCAAAAATGAAAAATTATTAAATCCCTAAGAAACTATTTTTTTTTTTTTGAAAACACCTCCCGAAAATTGTGTTTTTCTTTTAACTTCTAATGAGCTACAAATAAACTTGATTCTCTTCGCTCAGTGTAGGAGCTAATAAAACTAAATAGAAAAAAAAAAAAAAAAAAAAAAAAAACTATAAAATCAGTTATCGGAGTCGAGTTAGTAACGGTGATTCTTGTTTATTCGCTTACTCTAAAGAGCGCCCGTTTTCGCCATTTACGGGCCGGCAATAGTGACCGGGCTACTTAGGGAAGGCATATGATAATCGTTAGGATACGAGCTCTATGTTTCCGCAGTGAAAGCGCGTCTCGTGGCATTGGAGTTAATAGTAGCGATTGCGAGGCATTTTTTCACGGCCTCAGAAGGAGTCTAGCGAAGTTCACTTTCCGCCCGCGGAGGTGAGAGTCCATGGGAAGCTCCTGCACGTCGTACATAATATATCTCTTGTCACGTAAGGTCGCCCCTAATTCTGCGACGCCTTTTCCAAAACCGGCTGTACCAAAGTTCGCATAATTTTAGCGAATAGAAATTACCAATTGGCCATTTCCATAATTTTTACCCAGCTGACTTGTCAGAAGGAAATTTTTGACTGTAAATTTGTATGGAAATCATACTTTATCAGTTGGGATTGGTAAGAAACTACTAATGGATAGCGGAATTTCACTAATTGAAAAAGTGAAAAGGGAGCAACTAAAATTTTAGTAAAAATGTACTAATTGAATTTGTGATATACCAATTGGCCATTTCCATAATTTTCACTCGGCTGACATATCAGATAGAAATCATATTTTATCAGTTTGAATAAGTAAAAACTACTAATTAAGAGTAGAATTTCACTAATTGAAGAAGTGAAAAGGGAGAAACTAAAGTTTTAGTAGGAATCTACTAATTGAATTTGTGATATATTAATTGGCCATTTCCATAATTTTCATCCGGCTGACATGTCAGATGGGAATCTTCAGTTTTATCTTTGTATGGAAATCATACTTCATCAGTTTGAATTGGTAAAAAACTACTTCTTAGTAGTAGAAATTTACAAATTGAAAAAGTAGAAAGTGAGCAACTAAAGTTTTAGTAAAAATCTACTAATTGAATTTGTGGTATACCAATTAGCCATTTCTATAATTTTCACCCGGCTGACATGTCAGATAGAAATCTTCAGTTTTATCTTTGTATGGAAATCATACTTTATCGGTTCGAATTGTTAGAAAGTTTATGAATTTCTAAGAAAATTATTTCTGCATAATTTTTATGTATATTTATTTTTGGTAAACTAGAAAGCTAGTGAATTAGTAAACTTGTGAACTAGTGACTAGTAAGCAAGACAAAGGGTTAACCAGCAGACTAGCAAGCTATTCAACTACTCAACTAGTAAACTAGTAAGCTAGTAAACTAGTAAACTTGTAATCGAGTAAACTTGTAAGCTACACGGAGAAAAAAGTCATAATAAATTTTACTATACCTTCTCGGACTGCAATAATACCTTAGACCTATACCTAAAAATCAGTATATTGGAATGCTAACATAAAGTATACGATAGAATACTTTTTTTCGGACATCTACCAATAATCATTAAATCATATAAGAAATTTCATAATACGTATTGTATATTTTAATATACTGGTCTACCAATTTTAGCTATGGGCGTAAGGTATGACTCTGGTCTGAGAAGGTATACTAAAATTTCTTACACTTTTTTTCTCCGTGAAGTAAACTATGGCAATAAGCTAGAGAAAGAGTTCACCAGCAAACTAGTAAGCTAGTCAATCACTCAACTAGTAAACATGTAAGCTAGTAAACTATTAAACTACTGAAATTGAAAAATAGTAAAATAGTTAACAGGTAAAAAGAAAAATAGTAAGCTAATAAACTAGTTAACTTGTAATTTAGTAAACTAGTAAGCTGGTAAGCTAGTAAGCTATAAAAAGAGTAAACCAGCAAACTAGTAGGCTGGTCAACTAGTCAACTAGTAAACAGGTAAGCTTGTAAACTAGTAAACTACTGAGATCGTTAAGTAGTAAACAGGTTAAGAAGTAAAATAGTTAACCAGCAAACTCGTTAACAAGTAAATTAGTAAACTGGTAAGCAAGTAAACTAGTACACTCGATAACAAGTAAATTAGTTATTGAGTAAACTAGTAAACTTGTCAAATTTGTAATAGTAAACTGGTAAACTAGTACTAATAAACTAGTAAACTTGTTGATAAGTAAATTGGTAAAATAGTAAGCAAGTAAACTGGTAAGCGAGTAAACTAGTAAACTTGTAAACTGGTAAGCTGGTATGCTAGTAAACTAGTGAGCTAGAAAACTAGTAAAATAGTAAGCTAGTAAACTAGTTAGCTAGGAAACTGGTAAACTTATTTTTCACATTTTTTTAGTATAATATATGAAACACTGGATGATTTCTAAGTATTTTTAAAGTTTACTTATATTTTTGTAGATTGCTTCAGAGATTTTAAAAATTCTATCATTCAAAATGCGAATCTCGTTTTATTATCAGTGATTTTAAAAATTAATGATAAAATCACATTCATAAATATAGATTTCTTATGTTTTATATCGTTATTCTTTTTTCGTATTTTTGAATAGTCAAAAGTTTTTGCTGCGTTTTCTAGAATCTATATTGATTCATAATATATTTAGAATTTGATGATCTAAGATTCAAAGTTCTGTAAATTTTTAGCATTTTTGTAGCTTTTTATTTTTCTTGATTATTCACTGGGTTGCAACAATTTTTCTGATTTATATTTCCTAAGTAATCCTACGTTTTGATGATTTTTCGTAACCTACATTTTTATTGTTCGTCGATGCAAGTTCTTTCATTTTTACATTAAATATTTATTGATTTCATCAGAATTTCGGGAGGGGTTTGAACCCCCACTATTATAAAAATAGTTTTATGCAAAATGACGCTGAAAACTGCGACAAAGATGCTATTTTCCTCATGTACCCAAGAGTCAAAAGTACCATATCACGACATTTTGCGGAATAACAAATGATACAATCATCTCTCACCTTTTTGAAGAATGATGAAAAGTCGACCTTTGCACGCGTTGTTCGGCAGTAACATTCGCACCACCGTTGGCATTACCAGGCGTTCGAACCGTAACGCCCGTGTACTTAACATAAATAAATACTTGTAGCGTATACAAATAAAAAGCGTAATTATCCATTTAGCCGGGATGGTTTTTGCACGAGCGCGCAGGGAGATGGAAAAGAAAGAAAGGAAAAAAGGAAGAAAAAGAAAAATGTGCGAGAACGGCCTGAGGTTGGTGCTGTGCAAGGCGTGATGCAATGCTGGAGCATGGGAAGCATTAAAGCGTTAAATAATTGTGTTCGCCGCGGTTAATTTTAGCCAATACCGCGTGCGGATTGGCAAAGATCACTGAACATTCGCTCACAGTGGCATTCTGCTCACGATTTTTGCCTCAGGTGGTGAGAGCCGAGCTCCCAAGTTGGCGCATATAATATGAGCGTTGCGCGAAAGGTGCACACAAGGTGATGCATCTCGCAAGTCTATAATCCGCCCTTATGAATGACCGTGTCACGGCAGCTTTTTTTTAAGAGCATTGCGTAACCGAAGATGCGACTCACGAGTCCAATGCTGTTTAGTAGGAATGGGCGATATCATATCGATAACTAGAGTTATCGATATTTGGTATTCGAATATCGATATTTTTTCAACGATATCTGACTCGCCGATAAATTACTGACCGTACTAATAATTTAAACCGTAATTACTCACCGTATTGAAAAATACGGTGAGATTTTATAAACGCTGTAGAATATGACAGATGGAAAATGACAAGAATTTCTATAATACTGAAATTTTGTACAATAGAAAATTTTTGCAAAATTTTATGGAAATACATACATAATAGAAATCTGGAAAACTTTTTATCCTCAAGCATACAATTCTTATGCAACTAATACTCCCAGAGCATATCACTCTGAAAATTGATGTGAAAATTCATTGCAATATTAGAAAATCTTCTGATTTCTATAAATAGCAAGATAATATGAAAAATACTTTACTGAAAATAATTTTTTCAAAGACTAAAAATGAAAGCAAAAACTGTGTTTTGAAAAATCGTTTAAAATATTGAAAATTTTTGGATGTTAAAAGCTACGAGCATGTAATTTACAATTTTTTACAGCAATACGTAAAAATATTTTAAATTTATAACTGTAGTACTAATTGTAAATAAAATGACGAAATTTCATGAATGCTTCAAAATATAAAAAATAAATGTTGAATGATCGGAAACTCTATGATACAAAAATTTTGTACAGTTATTATTTCCTCGAAAAATTATAAGAAAAACATAAATTTTTACAATTTTTTATATTCAAGCTTTTTAATTTTAAAATCTGCACAGAAGTCCATGAAAATACTAGCTAATTTTCTAAGTATTGGAAAAAGTACTAAATCATATAAGTTTTAGGAATCTGTAAAAAATAGTAATTAAATGGAAATATTTTTATTTGAAAAAAATGATTGAAATACCAAGGATCTTCGAATCGATGAATTGTAGAAATATATTAAATTACAATTCTGAATAGTAATGGATATTTGTAAAGAACTTAATAATTTCCCCCTAATTTTAAGTTATATATGAAAATATTAATAAATAATTTAAATTCTTGAAATTTTCAAAATTTATGTATCGTTTCTTAAAGTAAATATATTATAGCCTAATTTTCATGAAACCTTGAATTCTAAAGCAGCGAATCCTGAATATCTATGTATAAAAATTTAAGAAAATTTAATTAATTTAAGAAAAAAAAACTACAAACAAATAGAATTGAATACAGAAAAAATAGTAATACATACGAAACATTCTAAAATACTAGCTTTTCATGAAATACCCTAGGAAGGGGAAACAGAGCATGGAAAACATCAAATGTACACATGTATAATTTTCTCGAAAATCTTACATAAATACAATACTACAAATTTATGAAATTTATGAAAAAATCTATAATATTCCTAAAAATACGAGGTAACCCTTAAAATCTGAAATATACTAAAAAATAAGCATTCAGAGACAACAGAAATAAGATATTGTGTTTACATATAGAAAGTTGCAAATTTAAAAAAATCAAAGCCTGATCGTGCTAATCTATTTCTAAGATATTATGATGCTAAAATAAATATTTATTGATATATTCTAATGAATACATTTTAACCCTTTTTAAAATTCGAGTTTCCCCTTCCATGTAAATTTTGTTGTAACGTCCTTGCTGAACATTCATTATATTATACAAGAAAAAATGCTTCTATTCTTCCATTAAATCTAACCAAATTTAGAAAACTATTCTCTGATCGTGACATTTCACTCCAAACCTTTTTTCTTCCATGAATACCAAAAAACTAAAATTTGATCACAAAAAAAAAACATTGTACCTCCAGTTTTGTACTTAAACGAAATCTACCTTTGATTCAAAATCGTTCAAACAGGTGAGTTCTTCAGTTCATAATTCCTCGACCAAACGTGTAATGAAATGAGGCTACTAACGAGCTCGTTCGACATACATCAAAATTCAAATGTAAGGTTACCTCGTAAAGTATAAATATTTGTAAACCCAAAGAACTTGTCTTTTCGTTCCTTTTTCCTCTCGCGACCATTCGAATTAGCATGCAGCCGAACAAGTTGTACCGTTTCGGACAGGCTCGTGCTTGACTGAATCGTAGTGCCAAATACTATTTTTAAACAAGGACAAAATTAATGAATTTTAAACAATCAGCAACTCACATTTAAAAAAAAACATCATAAATCTTTTAGTTTTAAGATAGAAAGCTTGCAAATCTTGAATTCAAAAAATTTTTCCATAGAGTTACGTCACTCTCAATTAATTGAAAAAAAAAATTGTGCACCCGCCACTGGTTTTTTCTACATTCACCACTCCGATTTATTCCACGCGACAAGCAAGAATGTCGAAGGAAAAAAGGATTATCTTATTCCGTCATATCTGCCTCATTATGATAATTTATGTCAATAGATCGAGACTCAAATTATGGATTCAAAAAAAACATAATACACTTGTTGATCGTTTGATCCATCCAACTTATCACTGAGGAGATTTTTTTAATTGATCCTAATTGAAAGTGTCGACTTTTTATCTGCAACAATGTAGAGAGATGGATGAATCTATAGTTGTACTTAACCTTTGGAGTTTTTTTGGGACGTCTTCGTGTTTGACTTTACAACAATGTTATTTGTTGAATACAAACGTTTTTTGAGGTCGCGCCGCAGCGGCGACTTTTTTTTCCTTGGCACCTCGGTATTTGCCGTTTTTATCCACACTGAGTAGAAGATTTGCTGACGTCGAGCAAACTTCATTGTCTGAAGGTATGTAGTTGGAAGAAATTTTAAAGAAAAGAAAGGAAAGAATTAACTTAAAATTGAAAGCAAAATGTTGATTTTCTGGTGGAAATAAGATGCAAAACGTATGTGTATAAATAAAAAAAATCAGATTCTTTGTTTTACGACTGGGCAACTTTATTGATCGCAGGCAGAAGACTCAACCCACACAAGTAGTACATACGTGGTAACTTTTCGGGGTATGGACGCGTTTTTTTTTTTTTTTTTTTTTTTTCGTTTGCCGATCCGTACAGAAGCTAGCATAATACAGAAGTAACGTAAGGACAATAAATTGCTATCACTCCTAGGGCACATTTGCGGACCATCGAAACAATGGTTTACTGTCGAAGCGATTTTTCAATGTGTTAAAAAAACGACTAACGTCTATCGGTTGATATTTATAGAACGGCGGCTCTACTGGCACATTCGGAAACGCTCCGTTATCCGAAATAACACAATTATTACACGCCTCCCGAGAATAAATTGTTAACGTGATTATAAAATTTACCCAGTCGTCGTGGAATGTGCCATCAGAGACTAGAACATAGTAATTCTCATTACAGTGTCATTGATAAAATAAAAATAGTCATAAAAATATTTATAATCGTTATTATTATAGTAATAAAATAATATAATAAAATAAAATAATAATAATAATATTACAAACGTAGGTTGAGCTATGTACAAAGCGCGACTGCAGTCTCGATTTCCGGGAATGATAGAAGATTCGGGAACGGTACCGAGGACAATATAAGCCAATATAAGGCGAATGAAATAATTTACACTGTGCGATGAAGTTAAAATCGAAATAATAAAATATAAATAACAAAACATTAGAAATTTTTTCCTTCCTGTGAATTAAGAAAAAAAAATTGTATAGATCCGAAATAAGATATTGTAATTTGTCAATAATGCACAGTGTTGATACAGTTTTCGGGGGAAAGAGCGACAATTTAAGTAAACATCGAACAACGCAAGCTAATAAGCCAATCTCGATCAGCTTCGAGATGCTGAAGTCTACGCGCTCGGGCTACGTTATACTTTTGCCAAAAATTTTTTCAAAGTAAATTTTCAATCCGAAAATCTCCCTGACCATCTTACAACGATCCACAAATATTATACACAAAGCACAGATGAAATTAATCTAAAATCATAATTTTTTCTGACACGTGCTTGAAAAACGCTCTTTTCGACGCATGTATGAAATAAAAGAAACCTATTAGTTCGAAAAATCGAATGTTGTGTAATCATTGTCGCGGTAGAAGTGATTCATTAATAACTCGATGGAGCGTAATGACGTCCAAGTGGTCGTTGTAGGTAGGAACGCGAGATCAATCGGCCAAGTGAAAAAATGCGAAAAAAAGGGAGACGCGATAGTCGTGGCCTTTGGACGAAACAGCATTAAAAGTGACACTGAGCAGTCCGGCGATATCAGGCTTACCGTGCACATCGCGCGACTAGCTCATAATGCAATTAATTATTGATGCCATTCCGAGCGAATGCGTCGACCGTCGACGTCAATCTTGGTGCTCGACTAGACGAAATCGAATTGACAATCCACCCGGCGTTTTCATCATGACCAGAACCCAGAAATTGCACAAAAAAAAAAAGGTTTGAATTTTTCAAGGTTAAATTTAGGTTTTATGTTGAGCGATACGAAAGGTAATTAGAGAGAAAAACGCATGCTGCGTTTATGTTGGCAGTTTTGAATGAAATAAGAAGGTTCTACAATTCAAAAGACATCGTAAAAACAACCTCAAAGCTGTTAGAGTCTTCTTATGTTCGAGCTTGATTCGATTGGGTCATCGTGAAGGACTCCATGTGGTATGATAACCTAACAAAGTAAAGTAGAAGATGTTTCATTTAGATTGGAAAAAGTATTGTTTGGTGGCAAGCCGAAAACTAGTTCTGTGAAACAAGTTTAGAACTACGTTGGGAAAGAAAGAATATCTTATGAACTTGATATCAGACTTGTCATGATAGACGCGAGGCACGTTGCTGTTTGAAGGTTGGCCCAAAGTGATCTTTCATTTTGAAAAAATATGAAAACCATACTGAGCCAATTTCACCATGGCAAGATGTTGTACTGTAATCGATAAGATGTATAAATAATCCGGAATTGGAATTGTGAGAAACAGATTGCCTTCAAGCTAGAAGAGCTAGATTCTATGGAATTATAGTGAAAAACTCCATGTGGTAGTATAACCTAAAAAAGTATAGAATCCTTTTCAATGATCATCAGTCAAGACTCTAGTTAGAATTCTTAAGCAAGATTTTAACATTTGAAAGAAGACATTCCATTATATACGAGGTGTGACTATTGAATGACAAGACTGATGCTACTACTAACATGTTGCAGCCGTGCTCCAAAAAGTTAAAACATTACTGTGTCTAGTGATACTTGTTCTATTCTTATTGTGAGCCCACTGGACAAGCCAGCAAGTCACTTAGTTTGACTATTGCAGTCGTATAAATCAATCTACGCACCAGCTACGCGCCGGAGAAATACTGAGACTTCAGAAGAAACAATGAGACAATCTCATGTTTTCAGTGTTAAAGTAGGTAAATTTTGTAACGAAGCTTATTTAATGATGAAATAAGGTGACAAAGATGAAATTGTATCTCCCACACAAGTTTTTGAATGGTTTCAACCTTTTAAAGCGGATAAAGTGAAACGACCAAAGATGACCCACGTCACAGACGGCTGTCAAAAACTGATCAAAACATTGGTAGAATGAGAAAATTTATCCGCGAAGATTGTCATCCGACAAACTTTAAGATTGTCAAGCGACAAAGAATGTGTTCGCCAGATTCATCATGGAAGCTTAACCAAGACAATGCATCGGCCTACTTTGCTTTGTCCGTGAAAGTGTTCTTTGCAAAATGCGGCATTGCTGTGTTTGAACATTTGTGAGTTTTTGGATGTTTTTGGTGCTAAAGGTGGCAAGGTTTGAAAGTGTAAAAGCAGTTAAAGCAAAAATGGCGGAGGTTCTGAACCAGCCTACAGAAGTGGACTTGCAGTACTGCTTCCAACAATGGAAGATTTATATGGAGTGGTGCACAGACTGCCGAATTCTACTGTAATTGGTGAAGAATAAAAAATGATAAAACAACTGTTATTCAATAGCCGCAACTCTATAAATAAATTAACAGAAACTCGTTTTGTCTTCAAAATAAGGACTTCTATCAACTTTGACGCTGATGGACAACAGATTGCTACTTCAAAACCACCCAAACTGCTACAAATTTCTGAATCGTGAATTTCTGGGTTTTGGTACCGTTGAAGGGAAACGTCACCACGACGCTTTTCACCGCTCGTTGTCCCGTCCTGGGTACTTTGGTGCACGCTCGGGTCGCCCGAGGCTGGGGCGTGGCTCACAGTAGCCGGAACGTAGCATACTCGAGTGCTATCTTTACGGGGTATCCGTTATTACGTTGTCCAACTCGTCCCGGCCGACTAGTGGAAACCCCGTGTTAACGTTTTTTTTTTCGTTTCGCTTCGTTTTTGGCTCGCTCCTTTCCTCCGAAAGCTCCTCAGGGTACACGTCGTCGCCTTGGTCTCTCGCAGTGTTCGGCGTTGATGATATGAGTGGTACCAAGCAATAAGTGTAGGGTAGTAAGCGAGATCAAGGTCATCTCGAACGACAGCACAAGGGATGGCACAAGGCTTGGGAGTGCGCGTAAAATAAAAAAAAGACTGCTCGACTAGCAAGAGGGGGAATTTTCTTGGGGTTGGGAAAGGGGGGGAAGTACACCCGGAAAAAAGGACCTGTCAGGTCAACATGGAATGGATTCACGTACATGTCATTTTTTCCGGTGTAGGCTGGGGGAATGGGACCGTACGTTATTTAAAATAAAAAAACATCTACATGTTGAATGTGAAAGTCTAGGGGGATTGCGTGGCAGCCGGATGGCTAGTACCTAGAGTAGCCATTCGAATAGCCATTCGAGTAGCCGTTGGAACCCTTGTAAGGAACGGAGTGTATGCTCCTGGAACAGAGATAGCCGAAAATCGGAAGGTGAGGAAGGAAGCGTTGACGCTCCTACTACAGTTATCACATAATTCTTCTCCCATCGTACTCTTGTTGTTGTTTTTTGTTGTTGTTGTTCTCAACGTGAATGAACACAACGCGTTAGTACGAAAAGAAGTGAGGATTTGCATGCTACATTGCGACTCGTGCGTATTGCCACTTGGTGGAAATCGCAGCGAATCTTAATGTATCGGCGAGATCTTGGTAGCGAGGAAGAATAAAGAAGATGGGAATAGAGTGAGTGAGAGAGGTTGAGAAAAAGAAATGAGCGAGAGAGAAATAGAGAGAGCAAGAGAGAGAAATGAAGAGAGCGAGAGTGAAAACGGTGAGTGAGAGATTAAAGTGCAGATATTGTTTTTGTTTTGTGCGTGAAGGCAGGAGGTTCAGAGCTCCCGCTCACCGCCACCCACATCTACAACAGAACAGAAAACAAGACCACCGCCATTACATACAAGGTATCCATTAGTGAACCACGGGTCAGAGATTACTTTTTACGGTCACGCGGACCCCGGGCATTGTTTTATTACTTTACACCGGCGACACGTTTGCTTCGTTTGATTTATTAATTCGGTTCCGTGGTGCTTGGCATGCGAGGAGAAAATATCGGATCACTTCTGGATTATTATATTTTTGTATGGACGTTGAGGACATTTCGATACCAGGTCGAATGTCATTACGAAAACTCCAGAAAAGGTGTGTTATTGATGTAAGACTTTTGAAGCGCGAGACGCAATTACCCGCGGTTACGAGCGTGTTATTGAGTTACCATACTCATCATTCCAGAAGAAACCGTTATTTTCTATTGAAAAGTTTGCATTGATTGTGTATAATGCTCGTGTAGGTACTGTCCGATCTATTCTCTTTGAGGGTGTGGGCGTATCATTCCATTCGCGGGTAATATCCTTATCCTCTTTCGCTGGCGCACGTAGCAGAAGGCACTCGCCGGTTTATTCCCTCGTTCATTTCTAATGACGCCGTATGAGTGCACGCGAGTGGAATTATACGCCCACGTAAGGACGTCGTTCTCAGAGCGTAAAGTGTACGGCGAAATCAAGCTTTGGCGGTCTTGGATCGTGAGATGCCGCAATTTTCACCGGGTGTATGTACAGGTTAAGGGCGATCCTGAGGTTTTTACGCAGAACTGTAGGAATCTAGGGATTTTTTTTTTGTTCCTTTGGGGCTCAGGTTATGTTCACACTGACCTTGGGGCTATGATATGACTCTGGTTTTATCTATAGGTGGACAGTTGTGATGTTACTGATGGAGTATTTATGGTGATATACTATATTGATGAGTGTTCAAAAATGATTATCAGAGTTGTCTAAGTACTCAATGGTCAAAAATGTATACTAAGTAAAGAAAATGAATGCTTGGTGTTTGCTGTCAAAAATGTAGAAAACTTGTAATAAGTAGTGCCAGGGTCAGTGTTTGCATAAATTGAGCTACTCCTAGGATTCCTCCCTCACTGCTTAAAAATTCAAGGATTTTTTCATGGGAATGTCGAAACCTCGTGTCAGTGAAATATGATCGTCTTTAACCATTGAAAAAAATCTATGCATAAAAAATGAACAAAAAAAAAGGAAATAAATATGCAATCAAAAAGTGGAACTTTTAAATTCAATTTTTAGGTTTATTTTTCAAAGATTGAAAATTTCAATAGAGAATGAATTTTGTGTGATATTTTCTAGATACTACGAAACATCATTAAAAAATTTCGAGCAATTACAGTCAGACACGTGTACATGGCAACCATTTATTTCATAGACACAGGGCGACGATTTCCTTTCAATGGCACACGTTTCGCAGCCGGATTAAAAAAACGATGATAACCAATACCTCGGTTGACGCTGAAGAAATCCCCGAAAGAAAGCCGGAAGTCAGCGCGCGCGCTTTCGCCTTGCTTTCTCAAAGTTAATCATCTTTTGTCGCGTCTTACTTTGCGACGCGAGTTTATAATAGTCATTAAAAAAAGGCATCGCAGGGATTTCTTCGCACTCAATTAAATTTACAAATAGAAATAAAGACGTTCTAGACATTGATTAACGTACGAGAGTAAATACAATACGATTGAGGAGGGAAAAATTTTTTATATCAAATTGTTTGCCATGTTTAAGGAACGATTTCAATGATTGGCTTTGAGATATTTCTTTCACCATACATTACATTTGATCATAACAAAATATTTTACTTGACGATGCATAATAATGTATAAAATAATATATGAAGAAGATTTATGAATTATTCAATAACAAAAATTTTTAAATCATGTGTAACTCGATAATGAGATATAAAGTGAATGAAATAATGAAAATGAATTATTTTAAAAAATAAAAAAATCTACAATAAATAAAAATATATGGTATCTTATATACTCGATCAATTGCACAGGTGGATGTATCCATAAATATAATGAAGAATATATGCAATAAAATGATAAAAAGAAAGGAATCAAATCGAAAATGATAAAATTATTATTTAAATAATAATTATAACTTAAATGTTAATACCTAAAATTCATCATAATTTATACACATATTTATTTGTGAATTCATTGTCGTAAAAAATATATTCAATTGACAAATGTCGAGTGACAATTCCTTTTTGAATCGTGTGATTAAAACATCGAAATTGATAATTTATAATCATTATGTAAATTCTCAAAGCGAAGAAATTCAGAGAGGCAATAGTTCAAAACGTCAACACACTGTAGACAGAAGAATTCAAAAATATTTAAAATTAAAGACCATTCATTTTGATAAAATGGAAAAAGGCTTTTTTTTTTTTTTTTTTTATTGTAACTTATATTGATAAAAAAATTTTGTAATGGTGATATTGAAGATTGAGAATGCAAGAATTATTTACGACGTCAAATTTGATGGATTCACAGTTTTTTTCTGTGATTTCTGCCTCAATTGGAAAATTTGTATTCACTCTCGGACACGTGCTAGTGTTGCCAGAATTTAAGCGTGTTCCTTGTCATTTTTTCTCTTCTAATTAAGAGTAATGTAGATTTCACGCAATTCAGAACAAACATTGGATAAAAACTTTTTACATAGTAAAAATATTTGTTTTTATCATTTCCAGAAATTTTAGCACTGAAGTATTCAATAAACCTTTTGATAAAAATTTTCGGTTTTTGGAATGTCGAATTAAAAATTGAAACCAATCTTAAACTCAGAAACTCTATCATAAAATGTACAATATGAAGGTTGAAAATGTATAAATACAAGAAATTTAAAAACAATGTTATTCTAAAAGTTTTCGAGTTTTTTTGCACAAAAAATGAGCGTTGAAAATGCAATATTTTGAGAAAATTATCCAAAATTTACCTGAGTTTTAAAAGTTGAGTGTTAAGCTTTGGATTTTATTTGGATTATTCATAAAAATTAGGATCTGAATGAATAGATTTTTTTTTTTAAATTCGTTGAGTTTTTCGAATTCTTAACTAACAATTCACAACTTGTTATCGGATTAAAGTACTATGAAATTGAAAATCAGTTTATATTATAAAAAAATGAAGTATTTATGTAAAAACATGTAGATTTTATAATATCAAATTAGAGATTGTCAATGTTACATTTAACATAGTTTAACATAGAATATAGAAGTTTTATAGAGAGTTTAACATACCATCATTCAAAATTAAAGGTATTAGATTAGTCAAAATAATTTTCTTTCAAATTCTACAACTGTATAAAAATTGAAAAAATTTGAACTTTCTTACTCAGGCACTGCAATTCAATGACCTCGAAACTTTGTATTAAAAAAAAAAAATTTTTTATTTACCTACGGATAAAAATTTTAATCGTTTTTCAGAGAATTTTTTTTCAGCTTTTACAATCAGACGATGTACATAATTTTCTTTAAAACCTCCCACAGTTAAATTTTTGAACATCACAAGTTTAAAAGATTAAAGGTTTTTTTTCTTTTTGTATGATGTTTGTAATAATTTAATGATCGACAAAAATATGATAGTTCTTTTATATACATTTATATATTTAATCAGGAATCTTCAGTTCATGAGATCTGAACAATAAAATATTGATAAATTTATAGACGACAGAAAAAATAGGCGAACAAGACAAAATGTTTTATAAAAACAAGTTTGACATTTTTTTCCATAAATTATAAATAAAAAAATTTTCCAATCAGGGAATTAAATTTAAGTTATTAGTTTAATATAATATATGTCAATCTTTAGACTGATTGTGACAATAATTCTGAATTGAAGTATCTTAAGATTTTAAGTTTCTATTTAAGACAGTTATCCATTCAGATCAGATATTTCTACCCCAGCATTTGAAAATTTCATTCACACAAAAATTATTTTTCTTATTGAATAAATACGGCATTGAGAGTCAAAAATCATCTTTTCAATTTTCCCACGTTTCGATCACTACTTAGTATTCGTTTTCAAAAATATATTGATTTCTGTTGAACATACTATCACTCATAATGTAGATCCGATGTCAAACTGATTGATTCATCAATTACCAGAAGCCGTTACAATCATTATGAGTTTCAAAATTTGCCAATTAAGAATAATAACACTCTCCATGAAAACATTTTCACAGTTCAGACATTATCATCTTCCTCGGTTTTTACATTGTAACTACATATTTGTGTATATTTTTTGAATTCAAAAATCATAAATGTATTCTTATTGATTAAAAGTTTGAAAATTAACTATATTTCCGTTTTTTTGAATAAAAGAAATCATACACGTATTTCAAACTTTCGCTTTTTGTGCAGAATAATCGATAAGGAATAACAAAACTTCATATTTCATTCTTGTTTCTTCAGTAGCACACGTAGAAAATGTTATCGCTGCCTCAGCCATACGCTCAGCAAGATATGCATGATTGGTACACTGAGAATGGTAATTGTCATCACAACGAAAATATCCTGTTATGAACGGTATTGTAAGTTTGTTATCAGAATCTTGCTCTCAATGGAGTCTTCTACCCACAATATTAGATTGCTACTGCAACGATACGCGTATTCTTCCATACCCTTCCATAGACAATCTTGTACCAATCTTTCAAGGATACACGATGATCGTTACAATAATGAAACATTTAGCTACTGCTCAGTTACATATGCTTCGAGAAACAAAACATACATGTTGGAGATTCTGATATTACGGCATTATCTATTGATGGAATGTACTATGCGCCATTACATTTGTGTGCATTCTTGTTCTTTTCTTAGTAAAGTGGACGTTCCTTATATGTGAATTCATTGAACTTCAGTTATCCTTGCTTTACATATTAATTGCCGCGTTATTGTTCTCATAGCGATGCCGGTTTTGTTTCCTGTTATTAGTTTTCAATAAATCAAGAAAAAGTGAGTTCAGTGCATTTGACCACACTCTCAAACAATACACTTATCATAACGATTCAGTGTATTGTCAAATAACATCGTTCTCCCAACAATCTTAACCTTCCAGTGTACAACCGAACCTCAAGCAACTGCGATCTCTCATTACATTGGATGAAGGTCACAAACCCACTAGGATAGGTACCAATCACTATCGCGCATCTCACTTTTCATTTGACCGTGACAACAATACCAAGTAATTTCCCCCAGAAAACTCCTAAAATCTGGCAACACCGCGATGGAGGGTCAAAACAAAAGAACACAAAGCTGACGTTACCTGTGTTGTTTGAGGTTGTCCTGGCGCTTGAAGGACTTGCCGCAGACCTCGCAGGTGAAGGTCACGTCGTCCTTGTGGCTGCGCTCGTGGATCATGAGGTTGTAGGGCTTGGTGAAACGTCTCTGGCAGTACTTGCAGACGAACTCCACGGTGCACTTGGCGCGCATCTTCTGCCTCCGGCCGAACTCCCGGCCGTGCCCCTCTGTCTCCATCGGCATTATCGCGAACATCCTTATAAATTTCCACCGCTCCTTCGTGGCTGACTACGTTTCACTCCGTCTATCACCTCCCTCCCTATTCCGTCTCTCTCTTTTTCTCACCGCGGGGGCTCTTTCCTCTCGCTCTCTTATCGCTCGTCAGCGCTTGTCTCTCTCGCACTCGGGGCCCGAGGTGCGAATTGGGCCTGTCTTTCTCGCTCTCGCCTCCCGCGCTTTTGTCTCTCGAACGGCTAACTGCTGCCCGACTCCCGGAGTGAGTTCACTCTCGCACTTGGATCGCCGGAGTATCCGCTACCTGTGGACAGCAAGGTATGCACCGTGTTTTATGACGTTGGTGTATGGAGTTTGATTCGATTGTCAGTAGGAGTTTCTGGAGTTTTCAATGTTTTGAAATGAATGAAAATGAAGAATATTGTTTTCATTTTCTTGTATAGTCAGAGTAATGAATAATTGATGATATTTAGGAAATTGTATAGGGTTAGGCGGAGTTCAATTGGTACTTTTGTGCTCAGCTCTCTGTAGAACATGAATCTTGAGCGATATCCTTGAACCTTGATAGATTTCTAAAAGTTTAAGTCCTTGGCTAGACAATTTGATCACGAGAATTGCATGGAACTTGCAGTCACTGTCATAACATGAGAAAACATGACGTCTGCCATACTCATCGCTCTCCTTCTTGAACAACGTTCTGTATCATCGTATTCTAGTTCTGGAGTCATTATTTTGCAATTACAGGGCTTCAAACTAAAATCAGACAATCGTCAAAGTGGCTGAATTTTGACAAGTAGATATTTTACCCTATCTTCTGATGTCTTCACCCTATCCTTTTTTGTAACACAATGGCACGACGAAATGTAACTCAGGCTGACGTGTTCCTACGATTGAAATGGGAAGGAAATATTCTAAAGAAGTAAAAATGAGTTGCTTGTATATTTTAATTTGTCTAAGAATTATTATTGTTAAGTTACTCTTACGAATGCGTACAACTTTGCTGACAATGAGATGTCTTGAAAAGAGTCCGAATGGGACCGAAACGTTGACGATTGCTATGAAATAAAACGTTTGACTGGGAATTCGACAAGAATTTTTATTATCAAGAACGAAATTTCACTCCGAGTGACTAATTTGTTTCAACATTGAAAAATACATATGTTGACAAAGGTAAAGAAAAATCAAGATGTATTGTGTTTTAGAAATCTATGTAGAAATCCATAAAAATACTAGAAATATTTGGAAATACTAGGAAATTTGACAAAATTTTAAGAGATGAAATACACATGCGCTCGAGAAATAAAGGGCATTTTAATGATTTTTTCCTATAAAAACAAAACAACTTTTCTTAAAAAACACAAAACCAATTTATGTATTCATATCACGAGGTATTTTATAAATTTTTTCAGAAAACAAATTTTCGTTACTAAGGTCGGAGCGATCATTGTGCCAAAACACAATTTTCTAAAATATTTCCCTAAAATATTTAATTTTGCAACGTCTGGGCTTTCAGTTTTTGCAGCAAAAAAGTGTTTCATAAAATTAAAAATCCTTCGTTCACGTGGAGGCTATGATAATTATGAACAAGCTTGAAAAAATTCAGACTGTTCAGATGAATGATTTTCGAGAAACTGGGCTCACCGCGAAAAAACATCGAATTTTGGCGAAATTGCTGTAGTAGACCCAATGACGAACATTTCATGCTGCAAAAATTTCTTGAATACCTTGTAAAACTGATGAATCAATAAACAATAAGTTTTTAAAAAAATATTGTGTTGTTTTCCCAAAAAAAAAATCGTGAAAACGCATTTATTTTCTCGAGAACGAATGTATATGGATAACCCCTTAAGAACCCGAAAAAGTTCAGGAAATAGCTAATTGAAGTTTTTGAGAACCCAAAATCTATGTTAAAATTATATTCTTTGAAATCAATGAATTTATTTGAAATATCCAAATTTTAGATCCTAGCCTATGAAGTTCTAAAAATACAGACACATAAAAATCAATGAAAATACAAAAAATTTCATAATTGTTATACTTGTGAAAAAGAAAGACCAAATATTGAATCTAAAAGAATTACATGAAACACTTAATATACGTGAAAATACTGTTTTGAAAATAATGTGTGAGTACATAAAAAGTTGAATCTCCTTTAAAGTCTACTACATCAAATTGTTAAAAACTATGGAAATGAATAATTATATGACGAATCTATAAAAATAAAGAAAATCTTGACCAATTTCATGTATTCTAAGAAATACGAGGTTGAAAGAAAAATGCACTACGTCTACTAAAATAACAATAACTGAATAGCATATAGCTGACAAAAAGTTAGCAATAAAATATTGCGACATTATTATCATAACTTTTATCTATTTTGTTTAAAAATCTGTCAAAAAAATATTATTTCAAACGGTTGAAACACTTAACACTTGAGCTTTGAAAGTCATTTTCTAATTTTAAGATGTCATGACATTAGCATTCATATTTATTTACACAATAAAAAAACTAATATGCATGTGAAGACACTTCAACATTTGAGTTTGTAACCCCCTTCCCCTCTCAATACAAAAATTTCATTGCAACGTTCATACAGATCAAGGCATTACAATAGCACTGTAGGCAAGGATTTTATACACTGCAATTTCTGTAACTCAAATTAACGTTAATCGAACAATCATAACCTTTTTTCTTGAATGTAAGTAATACCTTCTTTATTTTTATCATTTATCTATTATAACAAGTAAGCCTTCAAAAGAACCGTCGGTAAATAATAGACCATGTATGGAATTCAAACCGTCAATTGAAAAATTTTTTATATCACAAATATTGATTGTTTATTTAAAAATCAAAAATATCTAGCACACTTATGCTGTGAAGTTGTCTACTGTTTCGATTTTTTGTTATTCATTGATTAGATAATCTTTTTCTGGTTCAGGGCATTATTGACAATAAAAGTGGTCTAATTTCGACTAAATAAACTTTGAGATTAGAAACATTGCTGCTCTTCGAATCGAGATTGGAAGAATTTGCCTCATTTTTTAGTGACGTTCTTTCTACTATGTATTTTAATAATGAAATATCTTGTTCTTGATTGTTCGTCCCTAAAATTACAACATGACGTTTGATTTTTCGTGATATGTTTTCTTCATTGAGTAACGTATTGATTATCTATGTCTATTTGCGTGTCAGAACCGTCAGGTAGACAAAAATTTTAAATGTATGCCTAATAAGGCAAGATTATCAAATATTGGATACTTGTTACTCAAGGAAAATTTTATCATGGTGAACATATACTAGGAATAGATAAAGGTTGTGAAAACGAGGTGAATAAATATTACAATCTACGCTAATGTGTTCCCATGACATTCTTGATATTCTACCTGAAGAATGAAATTTTAAAACCATCGCTTTCGATAGATCGAAAATATAAAAACTTTTGGTATGTTAGTCATCATTTTCATTGATGTATTTCGTATTTATTGTAATAAATAATCCAAAATGAATTTTAATGATGAGTATATAGTTGAAAATATTTTAAACGTTAATTGGAATTCTTAATATGACTTTGTTTCATTCAACAGAATACTTAAAACCTTTTTTCGTTTATTTTTATCAATATAAGTTAACATTTGTTCATGATCTGACGTAAAAATATTTTGTAAACCTGTTGCTGACACATAGTCTTAAAAATTGTAGGTTCAATTATTTAGAATCTTCAAATCTTTCTTATGTGTAGGATTAAAATTGTTAGACGGAATGCATATCTTTCACAAAGATATGTAGAAATAAATTCAAACTACAAAACTGTTAAATATAAAGTAATAAGTTTGAAAGAAACTAATTTTGTCACATTTTTTTCAGCACAAAATTAAAATGCTAATTTTTCGACACTTGAACATTGGAAACTCAATATAATCATTGAAAAGTCATTAATCAATGGGAAAACGTTGACCCTACAATTTACACACACAGAATTACTTAACATTTTCAAAATCTGTTGACGTCTCAGCTATGGATTCTCCTTTCCACCAGGAGTTCGGAAAATTCCCAATTGTATTATGAAGTTAACCAAAAGTGTCGTAAATTGATAAAAAAGTATAGCGTTCTCGGTAAATTTTATTCTTCGCAAAAAAAAAAAAAAAATTTTAGTTTCACAGTCTCGGTTGCACTTTACTCAAGGAACAATAGGCTAGATCACCAACCATTACCCTTTTTTTTTAGCTCCATGTCGTTGCCGTATTCAAGAACACACTTTTTTCGAGAAAGGGTAGATACAGAAGAAGTCACACCATTTTCACAAAAACTTTACCCATTTATCAGAAAAAGATACACGCGTCTAAAAACGTGACATTGTTCAGGGACAGCCCCTAAGTAGCAGTATAGCGTAGCTCGGTTGGTGAAGGGGAACAGCGGTGGGGTCTAATTGGGCATCCGTGCTACGCGTGCTCTCCGATTCTCTTCTAGTCTTTTCTCCCTTTCGTTCGGTCCACCGAGAAGCCTCGGAACCCTTTTTTTTACGTTTTATTGCCCACTGCACTTTTTGCCCCTTCGTTTTTTTGAAGACCCCAAGGAAAGTTTGAAAAAAATTACGACAAGTGTGATGATTTTTTACAGAATAAACCCCAGCTGAGACACAAAAAATCAATGGCAAGGCCAAATCCAGAAACACCTTCACTAAAAAAGCACTAAAAACCCATTAACAAGAAGAGACACGCAGTTTTCGTAATGTCAAGCAAAAACGTAACGAATAGCAAGGGTATAGGAAAAAAAATGTTTCTTAGAAAACACAAATCTTCTACTAACGTTTTGCCTGCACTTCTGGGAACGTTGACAAAAATCCCACGTGGAACCCAATGAGCGGAAAACAAGGTCGGACGAGAAAAAACGTCCGAAATTCACCGACATTCCTTTTACACTTCTAATGATGTTCCACGAAAACGAAAGGCACGGTAACGTTTTCCGAGAACGCACCAAAAATTGGCAAATGCGCGGTAGGAGTTTCCTGGAATCGAAGCGGAAATTTCACACGAAAGGTAGAACGGTAACGTTTTCCGAGAACGCACAGAAAATCAGCAAACGTGCGGTAGAAGATTCCGAGAATCGAAGCGAAAATAACCTTGGGCGTGATTTTTTCGCGACACCGAGGCGCACGTTAGAGGAAAAACGAAGTCGAGCGAGGTGCGATCAATCGCGGTACTGATCCTGGCATCCGGCTGCTCCGTGACTCGCTCTTTCGCGCACAAATAAAAGCGACTTGAGAGAAGAAGGGAGCAGAGCCAACCAAAGAGCGGCTACCGTACGTGCACTGGTTCCCGGATAAGAAGGGAGCAAGTCTCTTGGACGCTCGCTTCTGGCCAACCAAAGAGAGGAGCGGCTACTGTGCGCCGCCCTGCGCTAAAATACTGCTACCGGTTTTAGACCAGTCGCTACCGCGCGTTGGACCACACCTTCTTGCTACGCTCAATTGCGAACACGGAAGGGCCCCAATGCCGAGCAAGGGTCTGCCATTTGATAACGATGAAAAATGGCGGAGGTTATCAGACCGTCGGACAATATCGGTCGCATGGGCCCGACGGATCGGGATCGCCGTTCAACGGGGTCATTGTTGGTGTATGATAAAACGTTCAAATGGGACAACAACGATCACCTAAGAAATTCATAGAAGAATTGACAACAAACGTTTTAAGATGAATTGGCCAATTCAGGACAAATTGATTGAAGTTATTGTAATCATGGATGGATGGAAGTAATAATACATGTGCATTGATTTACAAATTTGTAGATAGAAAATTAATTCGTCACCTACACCCTGGTCTGCAATATTTCATTAATAGTGTCACGTATAACAAAGGACATGATCCCGTTCAAAAATCGTAGATGTTCTTCGCAAGGACGTATACAATTGGAGGTAATCGGCAACAACCCAGAATTGAAGAATGAATGGATTTAAGAAGGATCGAACGAATATGACATGAGAAAAGTCATATTCTCAACAGAAAAACAATCTTGAAGCTGTCATTTGGGGTAGTCATTTTTTAGATGGAGAGAGATTGCAATTATTTCGATACCAACTGTAAATGTACTGAAGTATCGCCATACTGTCAAAGTACACTTTTGGGAATATCACTACCGAAACTTGGAGCAAACTTAGATAGAACAAAAATATGAATGAAACGAAGAGTTTACGTGAATCTGAAACATTACTAGTCACATTCTTTCTTTCAGTAATCTGTGACGGCAAAGATGTCGAGCACACTAAAGTATTCACAAAGTGTCAAGTATCATTGTTGGTCATGTCACTTTCTAAAGAAACTACATCGCACAACTGTCAGTTTGTGATTCATCAGTTGACACGGACCGTAAAATCAACACAAAAAACGAGTCAATGGGGAAGGAATCCAAATTGTTGTTACGAAGCTGAATACTCACGGCAAATCGTAGGATCCTGGCTGGCTGTCACACAAGCGTATCACGGAAACTCGCGCGAGCGTCAACACTGAAGGCCCGATAACAAGTGGTAGCTGAGTGAGTGAAGTGCGGTATGCTCATAGAGAGAGGTCTGGACCGTTTGGGTGCGCGGCGTCGACTGAACCTCCGGTTGGCCGGTTGCTTGGTACTTGGTAGCTGGAATAGTAGACCGAAGACGGTAGGTCGTAGTGTAACGCCAAAGGTATCCGCTTCTTCTGGTTGGAGGACCGGGACCTCCCTACCGAACTCGGGCCTGGTGTTCCTCCTGCAACCTTCCGCGGTCCCGTGGCAGCTCCCAAGTGGTAGTTGGAGTAGTAGTAGTAGTCGTAGGCGTACTAGTGTTAGTGTAAGGAAGATGAAGAAGAAGAGGATGAAGGTAGTTGAACAGAAGAAGAGGAAGACGGGGAGAGAGCGGCGATGAAGAAGGAGTAGTAGTAGTAGCGCTTTTTATCCCGGCCACAGGAACCGCCGACTCTCCGATCCTCTGTCCTTGTTGCGCCGGTCGCCGAATAGCAGAGCGGTTACTCACAAATCCTTCGACGACGCGGCTTCTTGAAGCTCCTGCTTCAGGTTCCCTTACTTAGTGTAGGTGCTCCCTCTTCCAGTTGCCCCTACTCGAGTCCCGCGACGCGCAAGAGAGAGAGAGAGAGAGAAAGAGACAACACAGAGCAAGCGAGAGAGGTAGGACCGCCCCCGTGTCCGTGAAACCGAAAGCGTCATCCCCGTGAGACCCTCTCCCCCTTCCCCTCCCCCCTTCGCCATACACCCCCACCCTCTCACTTTTATTCTCTCTGTCTCTCTGCTGGGACAAACAAAAATTGATTCGTCTCATTATTTATCGCGCGACGATCCTTTGGCGAGCGTTAATTGAGTACTCGAGAGCGAGTTTTATCGGGAACGCCGTTTTAATGGAAGCAAAGGCGCTCGTAGAAGTTTTTTGCTTGAGCCAAACTGCGATACCCCGTTTAACGACGTCGCCCTGGCTTCTTGCGGCGCGCCGCTCCCGCTTTCACGTTGCCGGGGCCGGTCGCAGAGAGAAGCGCGGGGGCCGCTGGAGCGCCCCAAGGGTTCCCAGGGCACGTGGGAAATGCACAGTAGTCGCTGTCAACCTCCCACCACGTGGCCGCTGCGCTCCCACTATGCGCGCAGAGCTCCCACTATGCGCGCAGGGCCCATCGCCAGGAGTTTGACTCCGCCCACGCGCGCTCTTGGCGTATCGGGTCGCGCGGCGCTCGTGCGACTATTGCCTCCTCTCACAAGCGCTCAAGAATGCGGGAGTTCAGCGGGCGAGGAAGAGGGACAGATGTAGAGAGATGGATGGCGAGTTTTTTTTTTTTCTTTTGCGTTCCACGGGCCGCGACATCTCCCTGAGCGAAATCGTGGCCAACTCCTCCAGGGGTCTCTAATAAATTGGGAAAGTCGCTTACTGTCAGACCCTTCTTCCGGGATCTTTTGTGCGACTGATCGCGGTTGACGTTGTTATTTACGTCGGGGAAAATCGCATGGGGGGATAGGGCAACGTTGTAAGTCGCTGTGGTGGCGATGAAAGGGGCCGTTGGAGAGTTGTTGAAACGTTGGTAATGAGCTACTTGAGCGATTTCGCAGCTTACCGGAATGATTGGGATGTGTCCCAGTTTGTTTTTATGATCAGTGGAGCTGTATTTTGCGTTACGGTACTTTGGTCGGTCATTACTTGAAGGGATTGACGAAGATGCCATTTTAATGTTTGCGTTGAGTAATTGTTACAGCTTTTTTAATGTTTTACAGACGTAAGAGCAAGTTTTACTTATTTTAAATTTAATCTTAAGATTTTTAGAAACGCATATAGATGTATTCGCAAGTTTGTATATGCCTACTGCAATAAAAATTTGAGGTATTGCTTTTGATTATCTTTTCCTAGCCATCGAAATTTTGTACGTTGAAGGTCTAACGATTTCCTAATAGTTCTCTCTGTGACACAGATACAGACATACACCCACGGCCATTAAAATCATCGGGTTCAGAAATTTTAACCCGTGATTTTTCGAGGTAATGAGTCGCTCTCTCATGGGACTTCTTACGGCGCTTTTTTGTCTCAATCGCGGTGAAAAAAGGCTCAAGTCCTCGGGGCGTGTGTATACAAATTGATTGCCGGTGATCGTGAAAAATCGACGGGGGGAATTTCGTACGTGTAGAGGAGTATGAGGCGGCGGCCGAGAGGTGGACGGAAATGAAAAGAAGAAGAGGACGATGATGATGGAAGAAATGCCTACGCGTGGGTCGCACAAACTCGGCGGAGAAATAATCCGCCATTGCCGATCGGTACTGTACGCCCCCAACCACCCTCGCCAAACGGCGTCTATAGCGACGTGACCGTGGTATATGCGCTCGCGTAATGAACCTCCTCGCATGGGAATTTTCTTACCGCTCCGAGTGCCCGGAACCGAGTTCCAGGGGACCAATGCGAGCTCGCAGCGAGCATTTTGGGGTCGCTCTTAAGGTGGTGCCATCATGGAATCACGTCAGTAGTAGTCTATTTTGAAAGTTTCAGCAAGAAAATGGAAAAGAAACATGAAAATTTGTGGGAACTTTGCACGCAGAGAAAAGAATGGATTATACGTCCATGAAGATGGACAATTTTAGACAATCCTTACAAAAATATGTCTCATGTATTAGAAAAAACTACCACACAGTTTAATTTGACGGTATAAACATAAAAATTGTTGTAGTGATAAGCTGTGATTGCACTTCATCCTTAAAATGAACATGACATCCTTTTTTTGAGGATTGTCCAAAATTGTCCATTAGCATTAATGTGACATCCATTCTTTTTTCTGCGTGTGACAATTCTTATAGCAGGGTAATGGTGAATATTCAATCGATTCGTTTGACGTTTGACGTTTGACGATGCCTTTTAGAGGCCTGCCCTCTAAAAGGCAGGCCTCTAAAACTCTTTTGTCGTTCCACGCCACGACGATTCGATTACCTAATAGTAATGAAGGTCATTTTGACATATTATTGTGAGTGGAAGATACGTTTCTTAATGTTGTATTCCTATATTACTTTTCGTAGTTTTTTGTTAAATGAAGTTATTGTAATATACCTCTTGAAGAAGATACGATTGGAATCGAATTATATGTATATGTATTTACTGATCTTATGACGATATAATTTCTTTTCCAAAACTTCGAGATTAAAGGTTCCTTAAAAAATGAATTCAGCGAGGTTTAAGGGTATAAACGAAACCACGCGTGTCATTGAGAACCCGAAATCGCTCCACGTTCGACGCGGTCCTCGGGAGTGTGAAAACGTGTGCAATGACTATATCTGTGCATTATACGCCTTTTAAAAACGCATTCGCCCGGTCAAAGCGGAAACAGTCGTGCCAAAATTTCGAGTGACGGTGGTCCTCATCCCTTCAATCCCAGGTTCATGGTCTTCTGCGGCTTCTTGCACCGCAGACTTTACGCTCGCTCGTCGTGATCCAAAATGGCGACGGACCACAAGGCATGACTAAACGACGTTCCTCCATACCAACCGTTATCGGCACTCATTAAAACCAATTTCGCAGTATTATCTTTTTTTCAAAAGTGAGGGATTTGCTTGCAAACTTCAATATTCCTTTTGGGAAAACAGATGTATGTATTAGTATGTTCGGCCTGAAGGATTAATTGAATGTGCACGTGTATTTTGTCATCGAAAGAGAGTACATAGAGAATTCATCGCAAAGATTTAAAAACAGGATTTTTTATTAAGGGCAAGCTCAAATGTTCAAACGGCTGAAATGTATTTATTATAAATGTGTATTTATGCAAATGACAACTTATTCTAGCATTATACTAACCTTTACTCAAAAAGCTTTCTTACGATGGATTTTTTCACGATATGCACCGCTTTATGGCCTGATAAAGAGCTTCTTTGATAAGAAACTTGGATCGTCACTCGGGATTACTGAGTCGTAAAGTCATTGCGGCTTATCAGCCTGGAAAATCGTTCGTTGTGTCTTCTGTGTCAATTTATGTCATGCTGTTTTGATTGAAAAAATGGAAAGCAATTTAAAACAATTGTTGAAGTCGGCACAGCAAGATGACGAGAAGTTGGATGTATGTTTTTGTTTCGGGATTTTATGCTTATTATATGCTTTTGTTATGTAAAAAACATAAAGGAAATATAAAGAAAAGGTTCCTGCAATTAAAGAAATATTATTGCTATCGTTATCGTGGAATTGATGTTTGAAATAAAAGCAGAAAAATAAGACGAATTCAAGATTTATTTCTACACTTGGAAAAAAATACGGAAATTTCCTATACCATGGTACTGCAAATTTACTATTCTTTCATGTTTCACGTACTTGAATAGGAAAATTTAATTAAAATATGGAATATAAGTATACAGTGACTGGAAAATTCCAACTGCGTATAGTAAAATTATGGTAAAATTTCACCACAAAGTAATAGTTAATGACTTTCGGTAACGTTACAGTAAAATTATCACAAATTTTTTTTAGAGTGCAACATGGGAAGAACTAAGAAATCGAGGTACATAAGCAGGTGAAAAATCTTTCGAATATCAAACAATATTAGCTACAGAAGTAAAAAAAAAGTATTGAGAAGGATAGTAAATTGTACTTTTTAAAAATATGAATGAGTAGTTTTTAAAGTTTGGTACGATAATTTAATGTTGAATTTCTTCAATACATAAATGAAATAAACTTGATTGAGAGAGGAATCTTATGTGGCAGGATGAAAATACACTTTTTTTGATAGATTTCAAATTATCATTATTTTTTCTTGTTTTTTTGTTTTTTTTTTGTTTTGTTTTTTAGTACTGATAGGATTTAAAAAATTGCATAATATTTTTTTTTTTTTTTTTTTGGTTTCTGTATATATAGATTTCTAGAATCCAGTGTTTTATAATTCGAATTTCTTTAGAATTCATTATTTTCATCGATTCTAGAGAAAGTTTTACAAAATGAATTTAGGTTATTAGTGTAATTGAAATTTTTAACAATTATTTAAATTTTATAGCATTTTTCTATATGGTCATGTGAAATTTTCAAAGTTGATCCTCTGGGTTTCAAAGATTTATGAATTTCAAGTAATTTAATGGATTTTTGAGAAAATTATGTCTTTATAAATTTTTGTTACTCAATGCATTTCTGATATTTTTAGTTTTTTCCCTGTTATCAGAATTTAATAAATTTTCAATGACCTCTTGATGTTTTACATAGTTTTTGCGCTTTTTCGGATTGTTATGTAGGTTTTTAGAATCTGATGCTTTCGAATTGAAAAATTTCATAATTTTACAATATTTATGTAGATTTTTTTATGGAACAAAATTTTTTTTACCTTCAGGAAACTCCTGAGTACAGTTGAAAAATATTGTGTTTAAAAACTTTCCGTTTCAAAGTGAAAGGGATTCTCTTTTACTGTGAATGTGTTCTTTCCCTTTTAAACATCGACCGTTTTGAAATAAAAGGGGGAGCGTTTCATTTTGAAAGGAGATAGATTTGAAATTCTTTTTTCTTCACGCCTAAATGGAAATTTCTCTGAATATGAGGTTTTTAGTCATTTTGATTTTTTTGTACCTTCCTAATATTCATCACTGTTGAAGCATTTCATAGTATTTTTATGCATTTCTTTATAGATTTTCAATATTCGTTGCCCTAGAATTTACATTTTTGTACATTTGAAGAGATTATTCTGATTTGAAAAAAGCTATATCTGTGAAATTTTAAGAGTATGTGACAGCTTGTATTGTGAATAATTTTTTTCTTATTTTTGGTTACTTATGAAATTTTTTAAAATCTCTTATAATTTTCTAAGTTTCTAGTATATTTATGGTTTTGATATAGGTTTTCAGGTGTGAAGCACTTTCATACATCATTTCTTCACTTTTATATTACCTGATTATGCAGATCTAAATGAATAATATTTTATTTTGCTATTAATGTAAAAACTATAGTGTCCAATAGTTGAAATACCTACTCATGAGCTGTTACAATCATAAAGAGGTATTGTTTCAGTGTTGCACCAAGTTTTTGAAAATACGCCCAGGAAAACTTCACATGTACACATCCTCCTTTAAGATACAAAATTTTTTTTGAGCTGAAGAAATAACTTGTTTGATAATAAAGTCTAGAGTTTCAGACTAAAGTACATTGTTTTGAATAGAGACATTGAAATTTGACAAAATTTTTTCTGGACTCAAGAAAAATCTGGAACTTTTCACATGCATAAATGGCTTTCAATCGAAGAAGTTCTCAATTTTCCTTAGCTGTCTGTGCAATTGTTATCTTGAGGCTCTTTCAACAATATTGAATACTGATACTCCTAAAACTTATGACAATTTGCTATAAATCAAACTAATATTACTTGCTCCAGTCAAAACTCCTATGGCAAATTGAAAACCAACTTCTTCCTAGTGCCATCACAAGTCCATTCCATTCTTAACAAACAACTTATTCAGATTCGTAGTATGTAGTAGAAACAGACATTCTAAAATTTGAAGAAGCACTTCCTGCAACTTCATAAAATCAGTGAAACCCATTATGACACGATGAAACACAGCTTCTTGCTGCAGCCAGAAGTCAACCATATATCCATTACACCAAGTAGCAAAAACCTCTTACCCAGATGAAGAAATCTCCAATTCATGGGTTTCAGGAAAAACGATGATGAACCGTCCATGTTTATCCCGATGTTTGAAATGAGTCAAGCCGTGACGTGACGGACGGGGCGTTTTCCTGTGACACATACTTAGGTGGATAGCAAGCCGATTTCACAAAAGACGCCGCGATGTTTGCCGGGCGCAGATAGTGCAGGAAACAGGAAACTCACGAAAACAAAGCCTCTGCAAACAGAACTGCGCCAGGTACCCGTCAAATCTTACGAGGGCAAACAGAATAAGTGTCGCTATCTATCACGTAGCAATTGGCAGTCGAGAAAATTCCACTATTTTCCTGAGAAAGGCTGCAATGACAAGTGTCGGTTTGTCAACACACAAAAAGAAACCTTTCCCAGATTAGGGTCCAGTCTAATCTGTTTGGATTGAAAAGTTACAGTCAAGGTAACTAATATTTTCACAGCTGCTCGATATGGAAAGATTGTTTCTTCAGTCGAAAATGGCAATATCGAAGAGCTCTGTTGGTCAATTAATTAAAATCTCTTCCACGCGAGTATCGCGGTATCTCGACAAGCGAGTGTTATAACATTGACGCGAAATCGATTAATTACGTAGCGTGTAGTCGATAAAAAAAATTTATTAATCGACCTGCCGGCTCATTATGATTCATTACGTCGCGGCAAGGTTTTGTCTCGTTGGGCGTGTAGGGAAAAAAGCGCCAGACCACTTTTGATTGTTCGTGTTGAACATCCCTAGCGGTTCGCCTCGCTGTAAATCACGACACTTTTCACACTTCATTTCTCCCGTTTGCGTTTACAACTGTTTGGACATATAAAACCCGTGTTTTATTGGCACTTGTTTCTTTGTCAGGTCATTTTGCGGAACTTTGAAAAGCGTGTAATCGCGAGCGTACGACATCTGATGCCATTAATCAATTCCATTGTGGAAACGTTCGACTTGGACGTGATTTGTGGAATTGATAGCGAATGCATCATCCGACTATTGTTCGGTATTACGGCGAGGCTTGATTGACCTTTTCTCCGTTGACCACAATCACTGACAATTCAAATGTTGGCGCAATCGCCGCGGGGATCGCGGCTTCTGCGAATCGAGGCTTCTGTGAAATAAACTATGATTTTTAAAGTTTATGGATCTCAATGAGGAGTTTTGCGAATTGTTGGGAATAATTTAGAATTGTTTTTTGTGGAGGTGAATTATTTTGTAATTGTTTTTTGAGATAAATGAGCATGAAACAAATTTTGATAGGTTCACGTTCTTGCACTGCAAAAAATGGTGTCCTGCCGCGAGACACTTTTTGACGCCATTTTTAAGAAGTTTAAAGATGTCTTTGAATCACATCTTTTTGACACATATAAGTAAGACACTTAATGACTGAAGATATGGATTTCGCGTCTTCGTGTCTTCTACGAAGACATGTCTCATAAATGTTTTTTTGTAGTGTGCTTGGAATTATTCAGAATTATTATTTCCCAGACAAAACGTTCTAGTTTGGAATGATTGTGTTTTTTTATGAATCGTATGTGAGAACTTTCTCTCTCACTTGAAAATAAGAAATTTAAATTATTTTTTGACAATTTGTCATATGTTTTTACTTGATATGTAACAAGAATTATCAGAATTTAGAGTTTTCGACTCACTAGACGGGAAATTACACATTTTTATAACAAAACAGAACTCATTACAATGTATTTGATTCAAACATATTGAACTTTTTTTTGAAGATATGAAAAAAATGTCATTTTGCGAAATTTCTATTAGAAGCATTAATCTTTGTCCTAAATTTTTTTTATTACGAGGGAAATCTGAAAAAAATTAAAGAAAATTCGCTCATCTTCCTTCATTATTGTATTGACATTTCATACGATCATACGAATACACTAGGACGAAGTAAGAGTAATATTAGAAATTATCATACATGCATGAATAAGTACAAAAACATAATTGTATTAGGCTTTAAAAAAAAGTAGTATAGAGCTTTCAAGAAATATGCAATGGAGATTATCAAATCATAAAAATTGATGGAGAAACCTAAATAAATATAACAAGTTTCTAAAAGTACTAGAAATTTTTACGAAAATTGTTAATATTAGA
This sequence comes from Platygaster robiniae, assembly GCA_028476575.1. NCBI lineage: Eukaryota > Metazoa > Arthropoda > Insecta > Hymenoptera > Platygastridae > Platygaster > Platygaster robiniae. The sequence continues at coordinate 25,940,245 of CM052023.1, forward strand.
AAACAAGGAAATCACTTATTATAGAAATATATATAACAAATTTTCAATCTTTGTAAATATAATTTTCTTGAAAAACTATAAAATTGTCAAAAAAACTTATAAAACTCTCAATTTTGTAGAGAATAAATTTGAGGAATCCGTATAGAAACTCACAAAAAATGCCTCAAAATACGATTAATTGTTAAAATACAGAAAGGAAAAGAGTATAAAAAATATGACTTCTTGTCTATGAATACTTATAATTTATGGAGGTAAAATATTTTTCTTCGTTCTCAGAAATTCCATACTGAAAGTTGATATATAACTTTTTATATCTAAGTATTAAGTTATAGAAATCTATATAAAATCCATCAACGAACGATAGAATTGTAAAAATTTTATACCCACTAAGTAATTATAAAAATTCTAGGAGTAATAGAAATCTACAAAATGTGACATGAAAACTACACTTGGAATCTATAAGTCTGTAAAGAAAATGCTTTTAAAAATCCATTTGAATATAAAATTCCATTAAAATATAAAATTATTTTAGAGAATCGAATTTAATAGACCTGGATAGAAATCTATGTAAATAATAAAAATCTATAAAAAAACCTGAAAATCTTACAAGAGTTAATGAATAGTTAAAAGATATTAAAAATACTCGAAATATATATAGTATCTAAAATCTGTCAAGACTATAGCGATACGTAGTTTCAAATATGTATGAATATGCTAAAAATTAAAAAAAATAAAAAAAAAATTTGAAATCTTAAACGATCTCTTAAAATCGGGTTTGAAATTTCATGGACGAGTATATGAAAAGAATTTCAAAGAAATTTATATCAAATTAATTGTTTTATATTAGATGTGTTAATTTCAATATTTTTTATTATTAATAATTTTATTCTAAAACACTACATGTTTGAATACTTTATAATATCTTTTTTGCCCGCGCGGGAGAAAAACGCTGTGACCTTGGAGTTTGAACGCATTTTTCTCCGCTCTGGGCAAAAAATATTGTATGCACCATGGGAATAAAGATTCCATTTTCGAGCGCGATCGAGACCCTCGGCTTCGCCTCGGGCCGCAAACGACGCGCTCGAAAATCGCACCTTAATTCCCTTGGTGCATAAATATCTATTACCTTCTATCAAGTACACGATATAATTTTTGTTATACAATTTATATTCCATACAGTATAAATTTTTTTTTACAATAGAATAGCTGTTGATAAATTAGGGAAAATCTGATCTAAAAAAATTTATTACGTCGAAATCTACTTGAGTTTAAAAAAGTTTGAGTACACATTTTCAATGGAAAACCATTTGAATGTAAAATGATTTTAATGTCTGCTTTATATTAAATAGACACTTTGATTTCATAGAAGGTTCATAATTTTCATGGGTGCGTCAAAAACCGGTTTTGCGGTTTCAGCAAAATTAAAATAACTTTTATTTTTTTATGAATTAGCATAATAATTTTTTATTAGTATTATAATTTTTAATTTTTAGTATAATTACAGTAAAGTGAATTTATAAACTTGTAGTTTCCCCAATACTTTTTTCAGGATGTCGAATTTTTTCAATACTTTTAAATTTCGTAAATATCTGAAAACTGGACTCAACGCTAAGATAAAAATCACAACTATACCTAAAAAATATTATTGATTTTTTAGAATGACTTGTGCTGCTGTCTTCTATCCACCTAAATTAAAAGTAAAAAGTGTAAAATAGCTTTTCTAATCCGATATTATTATTTACTTACTTTCATCACAATGCTAAAATATATTTAAACATATTGTTTTTTTTTACATTTCTTTTAATCACAAATCTCATTGAAATCAGATAACTATCTTGTAAATATGTGTAGCAAAATGCTCTCTAAATATTCAAAATTTTTTTTGATCTTATCAATAAATGATTATTGAATGACAATAAATGTATATCATACAGTAAAATATATTAAAACTTAAATACTGTTTTATATAATGGTCGAAGTTGAAAAATTTCAGAAAATGCCTTTGGAATTTTTCGGAACCACACGAAAAAATGCACAAAAGTTTAGACATCTTTGATAATATCGAAATAATTACGAATCAAAATATTTTTTATCTTCCCGATTTTCAGACAAAGTATACAAAATATAATTTTCTGAATTGTAAAATTTAAGAAGTAATAAAAATGCACATTCCGTGAAAATCTAAGACCTTTTTTGAGTAGAACAAAAACATTTTATGAAAATTCAAAACTCTGTTAAGTCGATTAACCCAATATTTCTATGCCTCAAAAAAACTCTCACCTACCTTTCAAGATAATCTACATCTAATCCCAATATAAAAAAAAAAAAACTTAGTAACCAATCCTTACAAGGATCCACTTAGCCATACAGATCACCCATTGTAACTAATCTCCAATTCATCAAGAATACAAAATTTTACGATGTTGCTCTCCTTTGGCTGGCGTAGAAAATGGAAAATCAAAGCGGCTCCGAAAGTCACCCGAAATTTTTGATTGTGGGCAAAAAAAAATGACTGATGATCTCAAACTTTCCCGGAATGCAGAAAAAAAATTACAAGACTCGTGTCTCGTAGTTTTACACGCCGACTAATTCAAAACTGCGTTTATCTTGGATTTGGGCGAGTCAGGGGAACTTTTTGAAAGTGAGTGCTAAAAAATTCGTTCGCTTTTTTAGTAGGCCTCTCCCTTTCGGAGATGATAAATGAGCGAAGACAGAAACGAGAATTACGAGCGATTTTCTGCTTCTGGTATTTGGCTGCTTATTTTAATTTTTCACTCTATTCCTTTTGTCAAATTAAAATAATAATATTAATAATATGAAAGCACATGAGAAAAAAAATCTAGCCATTTCATTTCATTTCTTTTTTTTTTTGCATTGGAATATAATTGTGCATATTTGACTAAGACATAAAAAAAATTGTTGTATTCATTTAAACCTAGTAAAGGATAAATTTACAACTTATATTTCATTTTTCGTGGTTTAGTTGTTCAAATAAATGCAAAGTGAAATAAATAAATAAATAAAATACCTGTTTAAAAAAAATCGTAATCTCGTCATATAATCACAAAAACCATTCACAATTCTCACGAATCCCCATGAATGCGTCTAGATCTAAGTGACATGTTAATTGAAAAAGGGAAAAAAGTCAAATGGAATCCAACGATGTAGGACACAGAAGAAAAATTATGTTTTCCCATGACGTCTCGAAATGAAAATAAATGATGTTGTAGACATCAATTTATAACTGGTATAATGTCGTACAAGTTTGAAAACAGTGGGTCGGGATGAGTTGCGAGAAAGAAAAAACCATTAGAAAACTACGATATCCTTTGACGTGTTCATTGTGATGGATCCTTTTCGCTGTCCCAAGAGATGACGACGCCGATCGAAGATATTTCGGCGGCGCCGTGATTGAACTTTTTTTCTCGCGAAAAGTGTATACGCCGATTGAAGAATTCTTGGGTCATGAAATCATGTTGGTTTGTTTTATTTTTTGAATGGTTTTCTTCGTTGACTGTCATACAGAAAAAAACTAAAAGAATTGAAGTTGAAAATTTATTCGATTTCTAAAAAAATGTTTATTTATCGATTTTTATCACTATTTTTAAGTGATAAGTAATTAATGCCTGTTGAAGAATGTGATTCAATCACCAGAGTCATCAAAGTACTGCTGTGTATACATTTTTATTGATATAGAAGAATTCTGTTTGTAATGGTATATTGCGTACCTAGGACATAAATTTTTATTTTACGAGTGTAAACCTCGGCTTCGCCTCGGTCCACAAACTTCACACTCGTAAATAAAAAATTTATGTCCTAGTTACGTTAGATATTTTATGTACTGAGGGCTAGAAAACGAATTTTGAGATTTTGAAGTGGTGGAGAAATGCGTTTTCTATGCCAGAGGTACATGAAGAAATTTACATGTTTTACAAATTAAGACTTATAAAACGAAAACGATGCATACATTTTACGTAAAAGTTTTGCTAGTCAGTGAAGCAAGTTATACAATATATTTAATTTTATGATACTTGCATGAGCGTTTTTCAAAACTGACTTTTTCCTAACTGAAGTCTCTGGTGAATTTGTATCGAAAACGAAAATATACCGAATTTTTCAATGCTATAATACTTTGAAAATTCCAAACTTTCGTTATTTTATTGAAAAATTGAACAATATTCAGATAGTAAATGTTTATTAATTAAAAAAATCGTAACTATAACGTTTGAATAAAGAAATATTTATCTATGGTATTGATAAGTTATAAATTATTACTTTAAATTTCATATTCCATGAAGTTTTTAACTATTATACAAAAAAATAAAAGTAAAATAAAAAGGCAAGAAAGTAAAATAGACGATATATATTGCTCTTGATTTAATGAGGTAAAAAATTATCATTGAATTTGAAAAAATTTTTTTAAGATTATGCGTAAATTTGTCTATATTTTGTATTAAAAACGGAGTTTACTTCATTTTTATCATTTCTTCCAAAAAATGAATTTTTTGTCATCGTTATATGATAAAGGTATTCTGGATTTATATATTTTTTATTAGTATTTTCAATTTATTAACAGAAAGTAAAGAAATATTTAAAGTTGAGAAAATAAACAAATGATAAAAGGTTGATGTGCATATGAATGAAACTAATGAAACATCAAAAAAAATTTTCGCATTAAAAATGTGTGATTTCCATATTTTGGATGAGGAATTATCGAATTTGTGAATTTTTGTTTTTATTAGAAATAAAAATTAACATCAATAAGTTATTTAATTGCATTTTGAGGGAGTTACAATAGAACAAAATTGAATTGTACAAAATTCATACTGTCAAAGTTCTAGATTGAAGGATTACTAAAAAATCCTTAAATAATTCGAAAATACAAAATTTTTGCTTAGATACAACTCAAAAATCAACCGAAAAACATTTATGAATAAAAAATGTGCGATTTAGTCTTCTAATTTGAAAATCCACTCAATTGATGTCAAAATATATAATGTAAATTTGTGACATTTTCAAAATTCTTGATTTATCATTATTTGTCATCGTAATTTTAATTTTAGCAAAATTAAAATATTAACTCGAGAAATGTGTTCGTTTTTCTAATTTTCAATTAACATTTTTCATTATTTTTATTTATACCTCTAATTATTTTCCAGTTTTCAATTTTTCTACTTTTCGTTTGAACTTTTATTATACATATAGTGAGTTCCACTTAAGAAATAAACTTTCAGAATTTATAAGATATGAAATTACAAACTATTGATTTTCAATCAATATAGCAATAATTCGGTCATTTAAAATGAATTGACCTATACTAAAAAAATTGTTCGTTTTAGCCAACAAAACTTTTTAGTGAAATTTGGACCAGTCAAATTTTTAGATATGATAACCAAAATTCACGTTACTTTATCTTAAGTTTTTGTTATGAAAATGTTATTTTTGTTGGCAGAACTAAGACTGTGGTTGTCATGGCCGAAAATTTGAACGTCACACACAAAACTGTGATTGGTACAAAATTTACCTAATACATAGTTGCTGAAACCAAGAATTTCTTGATGTGTATATAATTTATCATTTTTTTCACTATACGTTAGTAGTTCCTTCTAAATTGATTTGATATAATTGAACTAAAACTTCTAATGCGGCATTGTCACTTTCCTAGAATGTAATTTATGTAGGGAAATATTAGAGATTTTACATTGTAAGATGTAAGACTGTGAGATGTAAGAGTGTAATATTTTCGATTGCAGGGAGTAATTTTGAGATTTTGTTGTAATTTAAGACTCACTGAAAAAAATACCTTTTCACGCTCGCAGCACAGAAATCCTTTCTTCTTGTGCTTCCCACTGTCCCGTGAAAAACGAATTCTCTGCCACCGCCTTTCGCTGCTATTTCTATGCCGCTCCAAGGTCGAGCGGCATAGAACTCGTTTTTTCACGACACAACAGTAAACAAAAGACTAAATGATTCATGTGCTGCGAGCGTGAAAAATATCTCTCGTGTCAAGGAGCATCAAAACTTCGCACTCGTAAAAACGCTCGTTTCTGCTCCTTGATACGAAATATACTTTTTTACAACAACCAATATAAACTCGACCAAGATTTTTTTCTATTCTTGCAACAATGAAGTTGATAACGTGGTTTAAAAATTTGGTTGCTGCAACACAAACTTGGTTAAGAGAACGATAAATTTGGTTGGGACTATATTAACCAAGTAACTTAGTTCCTGCAACCAAACAGTTTTTTCAGTGCTGTAAGATGTAGGACTGTAATGTTTTCGTTTGGAGGGAGTAATTTGGAAGTTTTACAATGTAACATGTAACACTGTGAGATCTAAGAGTTTAACCCTCAGCTGCAACACTGGGGTGTATCTCCATAAGAAAACTATGGGTTACGTAATAGGTGTGGTAGCTAAGGGTTAATATTTTCGATTGCAGGGAGTAATTTTGATATTTTGTTATAATGTAAGACTGTAAGATGTAAGATTGTTATATTTTCGTTTTAAGGGAGTAATTTTGATATTTTTTAGGTCTGTAATTCTATAATAGTGTAATGTTAGATCAGAATATTTGAATTAACCTTGCTATTTCAAGATAAATTTAATTGAAATTCAAAGAAAGAGTGAGAATATTAAAGAATCATCATCTACTCCATCAAAATTTTCGAAATACTCTAATAAATCTTCAAACGATAAAATTCTCACGGACTTTCTCTCTAAAGTCCTAACATGACATGCAATTGCATCTGATTGACAAAAAATCTCCAGCCCCATTGTTGCTCGCTGCAGAAAAGTTATACCACAGGTAATGATTTGTGGCAAGTGTGAAATTTTCGTTAAACAAAATATCGGGATTGAAGAAAGTCGCATGTCGGAGGAGTCGCAGGAGGGTCCGAAGGCGCACGAGGGACCCTCGAACGAGGATGATAACATCTGTCCCCCGCAACGGCGGCCGACATCAAAAGACCATAAGTTTCTCTCGGCGAGAAGTCGCGCGGGTCGTAGATATGCGGACGCGCCCAATGGGAACGCACACGTTGTCGAACGATACATAATGGTCGTTCTACAAAGGATATACGCGTATCGACGTTCGCGAATAAATAAATTGCTCAACCTCGGGATGAAGCCGCGAAAGACGACCCGGAAACGCGCACAATCCCAATGAGAAAAGTGTCGCCAAGTCAGGGTGACTTGAATGAATGGGGCAGAGCTGAAATGTTAGTCCCCGGCTGGAAATGCATCGTGGCATACCCTAATTCTGTCCAGGCCCTATCCAAGCTTGCCTTTTAGAGGCCTGCCCTTTGAGGGCCTTACCGAGCCCATGTGAGGCGAACTTGCATTGGGTGAAATAAGGCAACATTGCCTTGGGCCTTGTCGGATCAATGTTCATCGAGCATGCGCGGAATCTTGTCGAACAGGAGATTGTAAACCTAACCAAAACAGTTGTTTCGATTGAACAGTTGAAAATAAGAAAACAAATGTTTTCAACAAAATAAATGACCCACAATAAGCAATCTTACAGAAACCCGTAATCTGATCACTCAGAAGAGCCGTTCCCCAGTAGCACAGATTATTATAGAATAATGCCAGAAATCAGAAATATTTTCAAAAAAATTCTCTGAATATAAGCAATCGAATGTCCACATAGTTTCGCATGAAAATATTCTGAGAATATTAATGACATACTCCTTGAAGGTTCTGTTGTCGTGGAAAGGGAATGATTATAATTGCTCAGAGTGGACAGCTCACTGTAAATTAAAAACATAAGGCTTTTTCTTAATGGGGCCTGACCAGAAATCCTGACCTGGGCCAGTCTAAAATGAGCGTTAGCACCCTTGCCTGGCTCAGACAAGGTTTTCCTTGTTTGGCCCTTGCCAGAAGTAGGGACAGCCTGGCCTGGGCCATTTCTGCGCCAATTTCGTTTTTCCAGCCGGGTCACCACGTTAGTCACTTGTCGATGGAACAAAAAATCGTTAGCAAAAAAAAAAAACCGGTGGAAATTAGAATTGGTGGAAAAAAGACCGATTGGGTAAAAGAATTAGTGGAAAAAAATACGGGTGGATAATATAAAATGGAAAATATGGAGTACAATCTTAAGAAGGTACCTTCATGAGACAAAGTGCGTGACTTGCATAATCTATTCTGTCGTTTGTAAGAGATTGTTGTAATGTAATCAACAACTAAATGTACATGATTTGCAATAGTATTATCAAAATTTTATATTTAATTGTAAATTACGTGACTTTACAATTTCTGAAGCGTATTTAAGCAGTGCTGAAAAACCGAAAATTGTCATTGTTCGTGTGCAATAAATATTGTCCAGAACGAAATACACTTCAATAAAGTTGCAATACGATTTATACAATAAATCACAATTATACAAATATACAGATAATAATTTTCTACCGTTTCTGAATCAGAATCAGAATCAGAATGACTTCAAATCTGGATGTCTTCAAATTCTGAAGATTCTTCATTTTTACTTCGGTTCTTCAGAGCACCATTCTTTTTAGTTTTCTCTATGGCCATTGTATTTACTAATTTTTTCATTTTTCCATACTTGTACATGTATTTACAAAGCCAATCAAAGCTGAAAACTTTCTCCAAAAATTTTTTTTCGGATTTCCAAATGAATGGACAATGATTTTTGAATGGATTATTTGCAATCATTAAAAAATATACTTGACAAATATATTCATATATTCCGTTCTTGGTCCCACGGAAATTATCCAATTTTCTCGTGCGTCGTCGCTAATTTCCGACAGGACTCTCCCCCTTCTTTTTTCCCACCTCTTCCTCTCCACCCTGAAATTTCTGTTTACCTCTCTAAACAAATTATACGTTTTGTCAAGTATTTATTACACGCGGCCTCGCCTAAATTACACGTTTCGGCGCGAAAAGCATGGACGACGAAAAACCTACTCTGACAATGGAGGATAAAACTGGGGTGGTTTTGGAGATGAGATTGCGTTTTGAGAGTAATGGTGTCAAAGAATTTTCTGTAAGGTGTGTGGAGAATTTAAATTTTGGTTTATGAGGATTGAGATTTTTTTGTGAATGAGGGAATTCTTGGGATTTTTGATGAGAAAATTTAATTAGAAACTTTATTTGGTCATAACAGTTGGGGAAATTTATATAGTTTTTTAGAAAAATTTTCACTAAGTCTAGAAATATAGTTTTGTAATTAAGAAACTATAATTAGCAATTCTGATTTGGAGTATAAGTATGTAAAGTTTATTTTTCTCTTTAACACACAATAACTGCAAAAATAAACTTATGAACAATAGTTGAATAAATTTTCCCTCTAACAAAACTACTTTGTTGATGTAATAAGGATTCATTCTTAATTAAGGACTAACCAAATTTTCGGTTGATGTCGTACATTTTATGGTTGCAAGGATAAAAAAACCAATAGGTTGGACCTGAATTGCCCTCTGCAAAAAAGTATTTTTTTTCAACAACTACTCCCAAATTGAAAAAAAAGGTACATAAATTTATAGAACTTGATGCTACAGTAATACAATTTTGAAGGATTATATTAGTATTGATATTTATTATTTGAAAAGCAGTTTCTTATTTTAGTTTTTTTTTTTCGAATTTTTTTTAGTATCTACATCAGTTCAAAGAATGTAGGTTAGCATAAATTGTAAAAAAAAATTTTTTTAGTATTTTCATGATGGTTTTCCACCTAGATTTTTGAAATCTATTGCTCTAGGATGATTAGTTTAGAAATTGTTTAAATTATTATAAATACATAGTTTTAGAATATTACAAGATTTCTAGTATTTCTCGTATTTTTTTGTTACTATTTATGAAACTTTGGATAAATTCTCGGTATTTGATGTCTAATGTTTCTATATACTGCTATAGTTATATATTTTCAATAATCAATGCTCCAGAATTCAAATTTTGATCGATTTTCTGTAAATTTATAGACATTCAGAAAAATTGTATTTATTTCGATTTTTATTGTCTTATCAATTTTTTGTATTGTATTTTTGAAGTTGTCAAAAGATTTTGTCGCGTTTTCTATTATTTTTATAGATTTTTGTGTGTTTTATATTAAACATGAGAAATCCTGTTTACCCCCAAAACTGAATATTAAATCAATAAATATTTTTAATTCCTTTCGTTTTCAGAGAAAAGTTTTTCTCCATAGTTTTTTTAGAGTCGAAATTGATTGGCTGGTCGAGAGTGAATAAAATGAAATTTATACTTGAAATATTCATGACAAAGAAATCAGAAAAATAATTTTTAGCTTTAGTTAGATTTTCCAAATTCAAGTTCTGTCCTTGGGCAAAAATAATTTTTTATTCTAATATTTTTTCTTTTTTTTTTTTTGGAAACAAAGAGCCTAAACTCTCAGAAATTTCTCCATTAAATTTCCCATACTGTATATCATTTTTCTATTAGAGTTAAGGACGCAACTATGAAAAAAATAGACATTGTTTATGAAATCGAAGTAATTATTTGATGTAAAGAAAACATTAAAATCATTTTACTTTTAAATGACTTCTAATTGAAAATGTGTACTTAAACTTTTTTCAATTGAAGTGGATTTCGACAGAATAAATTTTTTTGGAGCAAATTTTTCCTGTTTCATTAAGAATTATTTGATTGCAACAAAAAATGTATATTGTATGGAATATAATTTGTATGAAAAAAATTATATGGTATATTATTTGATAATATGCAAAAGATATTTTATTACATTCAAACATGTTGTGTCTTAAAATAGAATTATTTATAATAAAAAATATTGAAAGTAATATATCTTACATGAAAACAATAAATTTGGTATAAATTTGTTTGAAATCCTTTTCATATACGTTTCCTCGAAATTTAAACATGATTTTAAGAGAAAGTCCATAAAAGATGATTGAAATTCCAAAATTTCATGCTTGATTTTCAAGTCTATACACTGAAGAAAATACTTTGTGACAGCAACCAATATAGACTAGACCAAGATTTTTTTGGTTCTTGCAACAATGAAGTTGATAGCGTCGATCAAAAATTTGGTTGCTGCAACACAAACTTGGTTACGAAAACCACAAATTTGGTTGGGCCTATATTAAGCAACACGGTGGGATAAGGTTTAACCCAAAGGTTCCTGCCCATCAAAAATTTTTTTATTTATCTATTTTATCATTATTTTTGAATATTTTAAGCAAAAAATTTTAATAGTCCCAGGAAGGAATAAAGAGAAAACATAATTTTTGTGCATTTTTTTGAGGTTAATAGCTCAAACTCTTCAAGAAGTTGTTTGTTGTTGTTTTCTACAGAAAACAACAACATTTTTTCATTAGATTATTTGATGTTTTAAGAGCTTATTTGATGTCTTACTAGCAAGTGATATTATAGTTATCGAAAATGATAATGCATAAAATTTGATAGTCTTTCTACTTATTGTTATAATTATTCTTGAAAGTATGAAAAACGTGGTGATTCGTGTCAGAGAACACCGAAAAACATAGTTTTTTGCGGTTTTCTGTATATAATGACGTTGATATTTTTCTTTATGTAGTGAAATTCAATGAAAATTGTTAACTGTACGCGACGAAAGATTTTGAGCCTTAAAATTTTGATGTGGCATTGTTTTGTGGAGAGTTTGAGCTATTAACCTAAAAAAAATTCACAAAAATTAGGTTATCTCTTCATTCCTTCCAGGGATTATTTTAATTTTTTGCTTCAAATATGCAAAAATAATGATTAAATACATAAATAAAAAAATGTCTGATGGGCAAGAACCTTTGGGTTAAACCTCATCCAAGCCCACCGTGCCAAGTAATTTAGTTCTTGCAACCAAATAGTTTTTTCAGTGATAAAATGAGTATGTGTGGAATAGGTTCTGTATGAGCGTAATCTAGAAAAAAATACTCATATCATCGATGTACGAAAAACCAAAAACTTATTGGTGAATAATGAAGAAGACTTTTTGGGCAAAGATGTTAGTCCTACACGCATAAATTGAATCTCTATTCTCCCTCAAGACAATTCCATCCTCGCATGACCACCTACTTAAAAAATTGGCGATATCGATATTATAATTACCGATAAAATATAAACGATGGGAACAATTACCGTGGCCGGTGATGCTCATTGTGAGAGAGATGGCTCGGGGCTCAAGACTTTGGCCCTCGCATAATGGGCTTCGGATCAAGTCGAGATTGTGGATGAAGCCGCACCTCGGATGCATATACGCTCCGCCCGCAACACGAGAGACGCGAAGTTTATAGCGACCACCGCAATGCAAGACCCGGTCTCTTCTCTACGACGACACCGCCTATCTATCCGCTCGTGAATACCCTTCGCTAAAGCTCAACCGAATGATAGTTCGCGAATATTATGCTTTTTTGCATGCCCGAGAGTCCTCGTCGCGGTATAACAGGACAAAAGACAGTTCTTTTCACTCCGTCCAATTGATGCTTCACGTGGTCGTAAACGACGTGAATACGAGGGAAGGAGCTTTCCTGTGTTGGCGTGTACCGCAAATTATTGCCATTTCCCTAACGAAACTTGTAGGTTTTGTTGAGATTTTCTGGGCTTGACGTTGTGTCTTTTGAGTCTGAGATGGGGAGGTTATAACGAGATTTTTTAGGGGGGGGGGCAGGGGGGAATTAGGATTTCATAGGGTTTATTATGTCCCTAGTAATTTTGATGCTTAAAAAAAACATTTATAAGAAAATGAAATGTTTTCTTGATAAAAAAAAAATAGACATTAAAATAAGTGGAAGACGGCGTCTTGAAAAGATTTTTAATGGAATATTAGTGTTCTCCGTTGCAAGGACGAATAGGTAAGGAAGCTAAGTCTGTGTATATGTTTCATACGAATTGACTCGTCCACAGTCTTGAAGACTTTCTATTGGAAATGTGGATGTTTTTGAAAGATAAGGATTTTTACATACAGGTAGTGTTTTCGTGAATATTTTGTTTGTGATTTTCATATGACCTGGTTTTAAAATTGATAATTGAATTGTTAGATATTCCTGATGAGGACCTTGAAAATTGAGTCGAATGCTTGAACAAATAAAGGAACTTTTTTAATGAAAAAATGGATTCCCTTGTGTGTCAATGAACACTTCACTCCGAGGGAGCTTTCTGAAAATTGATAAAACTACGGAGTAAATAATAATCCACTATAAAATGAAATGTCTTATGAGAATTCACTTTCTTACAAGGCGACCTTATAAAAACCTTATAAGAAACTTTAGTTTCTTATAGAGAATTGATCGACAAGATTTTATAAACTTTCTTTATCATAAGATTTCATCAAATACATTCTTACAGGAAATTGAATTGAAAATGAAGTTTCCTTTTCTTATAAGGTTTTTATAAGCATAAAAATTACAAGAGCTGTCATTTATTTTGACGATGTGGGAATTTTTCCCCTTCCCGGGCTTTACGCCAATCTAGATATTAAACAAATTTTTTTTGTAAAGTTTGAAGTAAATCCGACATGATTTACACGTGCCACAGGAGATGCAAGAAAATCTTTTAAATATTTTAAAAATATTAAATAAGAATAACGATAATAAAAAAAATAATAATAATAATAAAAAATGAGATTTTATTAATAATTCTTGAAATTACTGAGAATAGATCGAAATCCGCATGTTAAAGGATGGAGTTTTTTAACTAATACATAGAAATGCTCCGGAGTTTCGTAAATTGTACTAGAGTAATGTGAAAAATGAGTTTACTAGTTGACCAGTTTACTAGTTTACTAGCTTACCAGTTTATAAGTTAAATACTTTACTTGCTTACCATTTTACTAGTTTATAAAATTACTTGTTTCCGAGTTTACTAGTTAACTATTTTCAATTTTAGTGGTTTAATAGTTTACTAGTTTAGTAGTTTAATAATGTACTAGTTAGCTAGTTTACTCTTTTTCTACAGGGTGCGCCATTTCTTATGTCGGCATGTAAACATTGAATAACTTGAAAAAAAAACAACCGATTTCTGTAAATGAGATATTTTTATTTAGTTTGGTCCTTTACAATTTATTTAGACTAGTTTTTGAACACAACATCAATCAAGTGGCCGCCCTTATTGTTCACAGCAAAATATGCCCTTTTTGCGGCGTTTTCCATTACCTTTTCGAGCATCTCGGGTGGTATAGCAATGATTTCGGCACGAATATTTTCCTTAAGCTCTTCAATGGTCTGCGGCTTGCTGGCGTACACTTTACTTTTCAAATAACCCCACAAAAAGAAGTCTGGAGGGGTCAAATCTGGAGATCTGGGTGGCCATTCAATGTCGCCTCTTTTTGACATCAGACGTCCAGGGAATTTTCGTTGCAGAAACTGGATTGTTTGATTCGCAGTGTGGCAGGTCGCACCATCTTGTTGAAACCAGTAATCTTCAAGACCTTTTTCACGCATTTGTGGGCAGACATAGTGAGCCAACATCCACCGATATCGGTTTCCATCGATCGTTTGGTTCTCTTTGAAAAAATAAGGACCAATGATGGTTTTGGCGCAAACGCCGGCCCAAACAGTAACTTTTTGGTCATGCAATGGCGTTTCATGGATCTCGTGTGGATTCTGCGTTCCCCAAATGCGGCAATTTTGCTTATTAACGCCTCCAGAAAGTTTGAAATGTGCCTCGTCGGTCATTAAAATTCGCTTCCAAAAATCAGGTTCAGTATCAACTATTCGAGCGATTGTTTGTCCATATTCCAAGCGACGTGGATGATCTGTAGGCAATATTCTTTGTGTTAATTGCATTTTGTACGGAAACAAATGCAAATCATCTTTCAAAATGCGCCGTAGAGTGGTTCCACTGATGCCGAGATGCTGAGCGCGGTGACGATATGAAACTTTTGGGTTTTGGGCAACGCTCTCTCTGACAGCTTCAATCAGTTCATTTGAACGTCTTGGTCGTTGATGAACGGGTTGTTCGCGATCTTTCACTGTCCCGTGGTCACAAAAATTCGACACCAAACGACGAATAGTGTTGTCAGATGGTGCCTGTTTGCCAAGATATTTTCGACGATATGCTCGTTGAGTTAACACAACTGAACGACTATTTTCAATGTACAAAGTAACTATTTCAGCGCGTTCTTTTGGTGTGAAGCGATACATGGTTGAAATTGTACTGAATTGACGTTTCCAAAACAAGTGAAGTCAAGTAAATCGGTTGTCAAATGTTTAAGTTATTCAATGTTACAATACCGACATAAGAAATGGCGCACCCTGTAGCCTACTAGTTTACTTGCTTACAAGTTTACTGGCTTGCCAGTTAACTTTCTTATCAGTTTACAAGTTTATCAGTCTACTAGCTCACTAGATTACTAGTTTACTAGCCTACCCATTTACCAGTTTACCATTACAAATTTGACAAGTTCACTAGTTTCTATTCACTAATTAACTAATTTACTTGTTTACGAATTTGCTAGTGTATTATTACACTTTTTAACTTATTAACTATTTTACTATTTTACAATTTCAGTAGTTTACTAGTTGACTAGCCTACTTTTTAACTAATTCAGTAGTTCACTAGTTCACTAGTTTGCTAATCTACTCTTTTTCTAGCTTACAAGTTTACATGCTTATTAGTTTACTAGTTTACTAGCTTCCTAATTCACCAGAGTTCTTAAAAAGTATTATACAATTTTCTCAGAAATTTATAAAATTTTCTACCCTGGAGCATATTTATTATTAATAACACTGTAATTAATATAGAATTCAAGAGTTCAATCTAAAAGATCATATAGAAAACAATAAAAATAAATTTGATTCGATTTATACAATTAAACGAATTTTCGATTGTGAAAATGCTAAAAAATATGGAATAAAAGTATTTAAAATCTTCATAAAAAAAACTGTCGTCTGAAAAATCAATAAAACTCTCAAAATCGTAAAAGTTTCAATACTTTTAATACTATAGCATCAATTCCTAAAAATCTATTGAGTAATCCGTAGAAATATTTGAAATATATTCAAATACCAGAAAATACTACAGAATCTAATGAATAATATAATATACGAAAATAAGATAAATCTATGATGTACCTTTTATTTGTATGGTTAAAATTTGCTCAAACATGAATTAAAATATATACATTTTATAAAAGTTTGATACCTAAAGCATCAAATTTCGAAAAGCTCTGTAGGAATTTATATTACTTAATATCCGACTTGATCCTTAAAGTGGTATTAATACAAAAAGTGTCAGCAAATAAAATTGAAACCTCAGTTACTACTTTACAATCACAAAAATTGAACTCCATTATTTACAAACATAAAAAATGTGCAACTTTGGATTCCAAGAGTTGTAAGACTTTCAATTCCTAAATGTAAAATATAACAACATCACTCTCTCGTAATCATACTGTCAAAGATCGAAAATTATGAAATCCTGAAAAACAAATATTTTTCAGAAAAACCACTCCCAAAAATTTTTTCTGCCTACGCCGCTGTATCTATATTTTACGAGTACCGAAAAAAGGCAAACATGAACTGTTTCGGTGCTAGTAAAACATAGATAACAGCGATAGAAAATTCCAGAAAAATTTGGACTTGAACGTAACATCATACACTTACACTGTGCCTAGTTTCAAACGTTTATCATAAGTTTTGCACAAATTATGCATTTTTGAACAATATAGATCAAAAACTACATTTAAATCTCATTTAAAACTTGAGTCGTTTTGTGGCACTTGTTAATTATGTCTCATTTTCTTCAAACCTTACAAAAAAGAAAAAAATTTTTTTCATTTTGATTCATTTGAATCCCGGAATAATAATAATTTAATATTGTTTCACTAAAAGTCAGTCGATTCAACGTATTAGAAAGTATAATATAATAATATTATTGTTCTCAGTATTTTTCTTTTTTTTTTTTAATTCACGTCTTTCCACAATATTTATATTTTCTTATGGATTTCTATAAAGATTACTAGATTTCGATGCTCTGAGATTCAAAGGTTTCTAGAATTTTAGTATCTTAAAATATTTGTCAAAAAATGATTTCTTTATTGATATTTGGTATTTTGGAGTTTTTTTCATCAATGTTTCAAGTCTTTTTCTTTTTTTTTTTTTATGTTAAGAGAATTTTATAGGAGTTTCTAGTATTTTCATTGAGTTCTAGTAATTTTAATTAAGCTTATTGTATATTTTAAGAACATCATGTTCTAGGATTTTAAATTACTATATTGTTTCGGAGTTAATAGTAAAAATTTTTAATCGATAAAGTCTTTTTATTCATGAAAAACGATTTCATTATATTAAGTATTTTTCAAGCTTTTTGATAAATAATAAAATTTGCAGGATTCCTTGTTATTATTTAAAATTTTTTATATTGTTTTGTGGATTCGATACTCTGAAATTATAAGTTGAATGTTTTTTAATAATTTCATGAATGTTTGAATAAATTTGACTGCCAGAGTTTCAAATACCTAATATTATAGAAATTTTTAGTTTTCCTTGGATTTTTAGTACTTGAAAAGTTTTTCACATTTTTGAAAATTTTTAAATAAATTATGTAGCATCAATTTGAAGAAATTTATCCATGTGCAGAATTTTTCAGTACTTCTCGAATTTCAAATAATATACCTAAGACATTCAGTAAAATTTTGTACCTAATTTTTATAGATTTTTATGCTAAGTTGAATATTTTTATTTCGTAACATAACATACTCGATACGTGTGTTGTATTTTATTAGATTTTATAAAACCGATTTATTTACAATTTTATAGTGTTTCAGGGGTTTCAAATATTTTATTTACTTACCATATTTCAGAAATATTCATGGATATTGTAGATTTTCCTGTTAATCCCATTGTTAAAATAAAATGTTTCAGGATTCAAATAGTAAACGATTTCTATATATCTGACAATTTTTTTAAAAAACGATGTCTACTGAAACATTAGTGTTATTTTTTAGTATTAAGAAAATTTTGTAGAATATCTTACATATGTATCTATTTTTGTAGATTTATGGTATGTTCATAGATTTCTGTATTGATATTCGGAGTTTTATACTTGGCTATTCATATTTTTATTCGTAGCATTTTTTTTCATACTTTCTTTATAAATTTTAAAAATATAATGTTAGATAATTTAACGTTTGCAATTTTTTTAAAATAAAAAGAATTATTACATTTTTCGTAGATAATTTGTAAGACTTTGAATTTTTCAAAGTAATTGCATTTACAAATGGAAACTACCTTGTTGCAACTTTACATATTCACTAATTATTAGCTACTATAGTAGGCTGGTTAAAAAATTCCTTATGGTAAAATATCTTTACAATAACATTTATATAAAACACGCGTATTTCTAATATAACTTAGCATTACAGAATCTGATTCTCAACCTAAAATTGAAAAAATTTTTTTCTATAAAATATCATTTCAGATTATATATGTGATGAAAAATCATGAATCTTCATGCATTCGGTTCAAAAAAGTATCATACGTGATTTTATACAAAAATTTTGAACACCACTTACGTAGACGGAAAATTGAAAAAAAAAATGTAATTAAATCATATGAAATATTTCAATAACTTCGTTTTTTTTTTTTTCAGATTTCATCTATCCATGGACGGTTTAAAGGTAAGTGAAATTTTCTCAACCAATTTTGACGAAAACGAAATTCGCGATTAACCAAAACTCGTACTTGAAAGAACAACGAATTCGAACTTGTCATAAATTCAAGATTTCTTTCATTATTACGGAATTTGGTTGCCAAATTAAACAAAATTTACGTACGATTCGTGATGATAGAATTTTCTAAAAAGATAGAGAATAAAAGTAAAGAAAAAAAAGTGAGAGAGAAAAGGAAAAAACCTCTTGGAACCGCTTGGGAACGTATGCAGAAATAAATGAGATCAGGAGATGGTCATCTCTCGATAAGGATAACAGAGGGACTGTCGAAAATCTGTAACTCGATTCTCATTCGTTCGCGAAAACAGCTTTATCTATTATTCGGCTTGATGAATTGCATCGCCGATTTCGCATGCGGTCTAGCGGTATCGTCCTTGTTAAGACCAGAAAAGAGAAAACGACGCCGGGACACGAATGTTCCTTTAGTGCGCGAGACCAGTAAATTTTTCGGCTTTTTTATCTCTTTTTTTCCTCTTTCCAAGTGAAAGTACAAGTGTGCACACATATTTTGAGCGACGAGCCACACTTACTTCACTGCAGAAATTGCACCATTGCCAGTTACATACTGATTTATTACTTAACCGAGAAGTAAATGAATGAATACCTTTTATTCATATCACCTTACAATGTGAACACAATTTACAAGATTTTTTGACAATTTGGCCACAGATAAATTGAACCCCCCCAATGAAAATGACGTGGAAGCTTCTAAAATAATTAATTTACTTGAGAAAATAAACTTGATTTTTTAATAGATGCCATGAATCTGTTTTTTTTTTTAAGTAGGGACAATTTGAAATTTCAAATTGTAAGTGTTTGTAGACATTTCGACCCGCCTCACTAAGAACATTACCTAAATCAGTTTACTATCAATTTATTGTGTTTATATTTTATAATTGCTGAATTTTGGAAGAACAGTGAACTATTGTTAAAATAATATTATTTCTAACAAACTGGTAGTTTTTCGAGTTTGAAGCATAGAAAAAGAAAGTGAGAAAAGTCTGACATGTTGCAAAACATAACCATTTCTTATTTCCACATGCGTTTGGCAGAAAAAGTGGTAAATGTGAGCGTTCTTGAACGTGTGTATAATAACGCTTAGAGGCTATGTTTGCCCAAGCGGGTGACTTCAACGCCCGAGTTCGAGTATGCAAATTCGCCTCGAGGATTTAGAAACAAGATAATGTCGCGTGAGCATCTTCCCCATTTTATTTACCGAGATCTTGGATAGGGGTGGGAGAGCAAAGGGGGTTTTGAACAACTCGATTTGTGCCCCCATAACGAAAAATTACGGTGCTTGTAGCTCTTCGAAAAATGACAAGGTACGAAGGCGTTGAATGACAATGCAAGTGCATGAAAAAGGAGTTACTGGAATTTAGGGATGAAATTCACTGATTTTTTCACTTAAATTTTTGAATTCATATTATTTAACTGATTATTCGTATAGTTTCAAGTTGTTGTCACTGGGTGAAATTCAATGGAAATTCAAGCTCTTTTCTTCGATTTCCCAGTCAAATTTTATTTGTTTAGTTTACAAACTCGTCGACGTTTCGACTTTTGGTTTGAGTCCTTTTCAAGACTTATTTACAATCAATAATTTCCATTTTACAAACCATTGAAAATCACAAATCGGTTTTCAATTTTAACTCACGTCATTATCATTGTATGTACAGTTATCTCGTCGAATCATTCTTACAAGACCACCTCTTCCTCATCCACAACGAAAGTCACAAACTTTTTTTGTACCCTAACAAATAAACTGAATTACTATGTCCTTGTATTCTTAGACCCAGGTTCGAGAGCGAATGATTCATTTTCAAAAAAGGAGGGGGAAGACCACGTAATGTAATCTAAAAGTGAATCATAAATGTTATCCCAATTATCAAGATCTCTCTGCTTGTTTGGTGTATTCTCTTGAAATTTTCTGATAAAAGCCATTTCACTGAATAATCTTTTTCCGAAATTGTGCTCCTTATTTAAAATTTCAATATCCTTCCAATCAAAATCACGATCTTATTCTATTCTATCTAAGTCTTATCACATCCCTCGCAATTTATCTTGTACACTACATTATTTTGTTGTTTGTCTTTTATTCTATCTTTACCTAGTTGAATGAATGCGTTATTATTTCTACACATTTTATTACTTACTCTTAAAGATCGTTTCTTATATTTTCCTGAAATTTTTTTCGAAAATCCCTTGCCATATATAGGTGGAAATCTTTCAAATCCTTTTTCAGAGTGGTTATCAGTCATATTCTTGGGAACAGTGTGCTCTTGTTTCTAAAAATTGTATTCTTCTTTCTATTGTCTCTGTAATTATTAAATACATCGGATAATTATTTTGTAAAAGAATATCCTTAATTTTTTCAATATTGTTTTTATGAAACTGTTGGTCAGATAAGAGAAAGGCCCGATCAGTCAAACCAATAATCACCCCGATTTGATGTGACAATGGATGAGATGAAAAGTAATTCAACATTTTATCAGAAACAGTCGGTTTCTGATACCAATCAGTAATTAATGAACCATCAGATTGCCTGATAAAGGTTTAAGGTACATTAGGTGTTGTAGATTATCACAACTGGGAAGAAATTTTCAATAGTTTGTAGTGAAAAATAATTCTTTGCTTTGTGTATATTATTCATTTTATCTGGGAAAAAAAATGATGTGGCTCTTTTATTTTCGGCATTTTGTCGATATTGATGAATTTTATCGTAATTGACGCACGGAAAATCTCCAGTACCCCCACCACTTTATCCCCATCAATAGATAGATAAATAATATTATATTTCATAATCGTTGAAATTTAACAATTTATTAATCTGTAGTAATGTCGAATAATTTCTCGGTAATTTTCAAACTGCAAATCGAAGAAAATGACCAATATTTAATGGGGAACCATGTATAAGAAGTACAATATTTTTTATGGTCATAAATAGTTGAAAATATTTGGGATTAAACATGAAAAACCTTACAATATTCACGAAAAATCTTAAAGTGG
Organism: Platygaster robiniae; assembly: GCA_028476575.1. Taxonomy (NCBI): domain Eukaryota; kingdom Metazoa; phylum Arthropoda; class Insecta; order Hymenoptera; family Platygastridae; genus Platygaster; species Platygaster robiniae. Next base: position 25,961,858 of record CM052023.1, read on the forward strand.
CGAAATATTTGTGTTCTGCCAAAAACTGCCAAAATATTTATGTAAATAAATATTTTTGGTTGCCATGCTCATAATGATATCTGAACATATTAAAAATGAAAAATAATCTCAGAAACTTCAAAAACATTTTAAAAACGAAAATATTTTTTTTTTATAAAGTCAAACAATTTTTTATGATCATTGAGAATTTGTTGTAGTTTTTAATAAGTTTGGAATGTAAAAAAATAAAAAATTTTTTGAAATTGTCAATAATTTTAAGTGATTCACGGGATTCGTGAAATTCGCGAAAATGTGGATTAATTTTTTTTAAATCGTGTTTTTTCCAAGTATGTAGGATAATATTTTTTTGAATTCCAAAAAAATATTTATTATACTTGAGAAGTACTTCAAAGTCAAAAAAAATCTTTGTGAGCTGGACAAAAGTTTTAAATACTTGGAAAATTCAAGTGTTAATACCATGTCAGAAATTTGACAAATTTTGAAAAATTAGCGAAATAATAGAAAATGTCAATAAATCTAATAAAATCAACAATTTTCTAAAATTTTGAAAAATGCTCATAATGAAAGTAATTGTGTTTTTAACTCAATTTTTTTCAATAGGCATATTACTATTTTGTATATTTTTTAAGAAGATTTTAAAATCACAAAAAATGTACAAGTCTGACAAATTTTTGTGATTAAGAAAGTGTTGAGTTGTTAGTTTAATTTTATCAATAACTTTATAGTTTTTATGAAATAATGCATTCATAATAAAGAAGAAAGTTTCATTTATTATCCTCAAAAATCCGGAATTTTTATAGAATCTTAGGAACCCTCATCAATTCAAACATAATGATATATTTTTATGTATTTTGACGGTATAGGTATGTATAAAAATCTTTTTCTAAATTTTTAATGAAACTTTGCAGTACTCAGAAGGCATTCAAAAACTTATAAAAATTTCACGTTTGAAATTTTCAAACTTTTTGAAAACCCAACACTTTTTGAACATCTTCAGAATGGCAATATTAAAAAAATGACCAATAAATCAGTAAAATGTTACAAAATAATAATAAATTGTGCATGCTGTGCTAATCATCATGTATACATATTTCTTCGCGTGCAGTTACTTGATTCAAAAATTTTTTAAGTTATTATAAGCGCGTAAGCAACAATAAAGTAATGTTTCTGAAAAATTTACAATTTGTTAATTACATTGCAAACTTTATCAGTATTAGAAATATGAAGGAATGTCAGTAAATCTTAAAAAATGTTACTGATGCTCAATAATACGAAAAGAACTGAGGATGATAAAATTATTACAAAAACTAAAACTGAATAGAGGTTTTTTGTTAATGTATAGGTAAGAAAATAATATGAAAATTCATATATGAAAATTGCACAGCTCCAATAATAGCGTTTTGAAATCTCAAAATTGATGTAAGAATCCATAGTATTACTAGAAATCTATTGAATTTCATGAATGCTGTAGACATACTAAATATACTTAAAGTTCCAGTTATCTACGAAATATGAGAAATTCTAAAGCATCAATTTCTAAGGATCGACATGGAAAATTTAAGAACTACAAGACACAACTAAAAAACTTCAATAATTGATCCAACCAAATTTAATTAATAGAAAAAAAAAGAAAGAAATATTTATTTTATGTAACACACGTCCACAAAATATCTTATTCTGACGGGAATATAATTGCATTCAAAAACTATTGAATCACTAAGCATTATTAATTTCCGAATTTTTAGACATAGATTAGTAAAAATCTGTTAAGTAATTTTAAGAATTGCCAGAATATCCTGCAAACTGTCAAAACACCATAAAACTTGGAAAACTTCGAAAATTTTTTATTAATAGTATATTTCGTAACAGGCACGGATGTGCGAATTTGGCTATGAGCACATCCGTGCCTGTTACGAACGATATTTTATGTACCGAGGGCATAGAAAACGCGTTTAGAGATCTCGAGCTGGCATAGAAACGCGTTTTCTATGCCAGAGGTTCATGCAGGTTTCGATGCAGATAATTGTATAGAAAAACGTTTGAAATTGTAAATTTGTATGGATGAATAGAATATAAACAATTTGTGAACTACATTGGAAGAAAATTTTGTTAGAATAAAAAACTTTCAAAATAAAACTTTTATGCAGTATATGCGAATCATCCTAAAAGATTAAATTTCTGCTTGAATGATTAAAAAATCACTGATTTAGACGTTTTTTTATGAATGATACAATAGATATAACAAGGATGAAAAAAAAGGTAAATATAATGTGACGTAAACAAAACTTTGAAAATTTTATAAAAGTCATAATGATGATTCTATCAGGATTCGTCATAAATATCAACATTCCAAATTTTTTCAATAAGGACATATCTACAACAAATCAAAATAAACAATCGCTATAATTTTAAAATTACTCCATTTTCTGCTTTTCCAAAAGTCGAATCGTTTTTTTTAGAAATCGATTAATTTTACCAATTTTCGACATTATCGTCTTAATTATGAATAAATTATTTCCACATGATGAAATGAAAAAAGTTTTTCTTACGGCAACTTCCAATTTTGTTACGATTAAAATTGATATTAATTTGTCGACGAATTAGCGATTTTTTCCTTATGCTTTTAGTTTTTTTGAAAAGATATATGTGGTTTATTTTTTAGATAACCGTATTTTTTTTAGATAAACTGATGTAGTTGAATGAAGTATTTCACGTTTATATTTGATGAAAATTACTATAGTTTTAGGAATAACTTGTATGGCCTCCTGCTACAATTTTAAGAGTTATTGCAAAAGTTATATGGAATCATCCTATAATTTCCAACTCCACTGTTTACAGTAATCTTTGATAGAAACGGCTTAGTGGTACCACCGTTCTAAAGTTTATGGTAATTTCTCCAAGAATTCTTTTTTCGGTGCAGCCTCCTGGATCAATTTTTCAAACGGTACATTATTTGTTTAAATAAAGTATCACTTAATGCAGACACACACCATCTTCAGTTTTCACAAAAAAATCCGTAACTTGCGCCCTACATAAGTCTCACAATAATCGATTTCTCAATCCAATCATGGACACTCGATCACTCATCCAACTAACGATCCAACTAATCGAAAAAAAGGCCCTTCCACCATGATTCCCCATAATTACGTCATCGGCCTCCCAGTGCTTTTCCACATTTCGTTCCGCCTCCTGGATGCTTTGGGGGAATAAATTCCGAAATTCAAGCACGTGGCTTAAATGTTGAGGGATAAATTACTAAATATTTACATGTGATTTGCATGAAAATGCGGGTGGAAGAAGTCTAAATGGAGCAGCGGCGCGGGGCGGGAAAAAATATTCCTCGGGGACCCAAGATTTTCACAAAGAAATTGCTGGAGATATCGTTCCCGGTATTTTCGAGATTTCCGTCATTTTTCTTTGTCGCAAATGCGCGTTTCATTCGACGATGATTATTCACATGACGGGCGGGTGCTTATTTTTTTCGGGGCCCGATCGGGGCCCGCCGTAGAACAATGGAACGCAGGAATTTCTGAATGGGGCATAAACCACCGTTGCTTCTTGGATGAATGAATGAAAGTGCTCTCGACTCACTGTTTCGCTTGCTTCCTTTCACGCGAAAAAAAGTGCAATGAAAATTAGGTGAAAATTTTTGAAATCTATGAAGTCAGTCATAGGGTAACTGAATGCTCTGGTTTTTAGAAAGGGGATGCTTAAATTTGGTACGTTTTTTTTAATTAGGAGTAAAAAAACGACAAAATTCTATTGATGGATCATTAAAGGTAAAAAAGTGTTAAAACTCCAATTGTTCATAAAAAATTATATCAACAATTATTTGTTTATACAATTATTGAACGTTTTTTTGAATATAATGTAGAAAAAACTCATACAAATATGCAAAAAAATTTTTATTTTATTATATTTAGTTGTTTCAGAGATTCGAATTTTTTCGTCCGGACTTACAAAAAAGTTTGATTGTTTATAAAAGCAACAAATAACAATATTTCGACGAATTATTTACATGGTAAATTGAGTCCCATAAAGACTATGAAAAACACTAGTTTTTTTCAAAATTCCGTGATGTAGTAGAATTTTTGTGAGACACTTGACGTGTTTGATATGATTTGTTTTGAAATAATATATAGTTACATAATTTTGTTCTAAACCACTGCTTTTTTATTATCAATTATTTATTATTTAGGATTCTTTTCCGGTTAAAACCCACTATTTTCGTACGGTTTTTCTATTATAATAATTAATTATTGAAGGGATTCTGAAGAAAGATCATTCCATTGATTAGCTCTCAATTTCGGCAATACAAATAATAAGAAAAGATTTTTTGAAATGATCGATATCGAGGAAAATTTTTTTAGCAATAATCAATATCTAGGAGAAAACATTTTTCGTAAAGAACAATGTCAGAAATTTTTTTTGGAAAATATCTTTTGAGAAAACTCATTGAGAAAATTTTTATTTGAGAGATATCACATTAGGAAATACAGTTTTTGGGGAAACAAGTTTTGGGAAAATTTTTTTCGGACACCAAATTTACGTGGAGTGTACCACAACTCTTTTTTTTATCATTATACAAAATTATTCTAAGAAGGTACGTGATATTCTGGGTTGATTTTCAAGAATTTATATTTTGAGTATGATAGTTTTAAAGAATAATTATTGCTCAATGATGAAATAAATTATCACATAAAATAATCATCTTGTATATCGTATTTTATTCATAATATATATTATTTTATTTACAGTTATAGTAGTCTATTAATGGATAAAATATTGGGTTTATAAAATTCTAAATATAGTTCGAAATGAGATTATTTAATACATATAAGTCATTTTAATTTTTTCGAAATGAAATTTGCAAATGAACCAGAAACACTTTTAACGTTTATTTATTGATTTATGTTTTCAATTTGTAGCAAACAAAAGCGCAAAAATACGTGCGCTCTGAAAATGAAGAAAATTTTTTTTAAATCTAGGAAGTGCCGTAAGCAGACAAAATTTTCAGGGGAAGTTTTCCGAAAGTATAAATTTCACTCGGAATTTCGTTTTTCTAAATCTTTCGCTATCTAGATAGAGAATTACAGTTTTTCAATTTTTCGTAGTTCAGGATTTTAGAGTTACACAATTTTTGGAGTCAAGATTCGCACATTTTGCACATGAGTTTTTAATAAGATTGAATTGTTTTTTGTTCATTTTTTCCCCGGATATTCGAATTCTATTCTTTTTTTGGTAATTTACGTATTTTTTATTATCTATAGTATTTATGGAATCTAAAAAAATTTGCTGACATTATTATGGATATAAATATAGCTTCGTAGAGTTTAATGCCCTGGTACTAAAAGCTCTTAAAATTTTTTAAATTTCATAGAACTTCGAAATAAAAACCCATATAGATTCAAAGTACAAAAAAACTATAAATTTTTTGCATTCTATGACGTTTAGAAAATATGGTAGTAATTTCTGATGTAGCAATAATATCTATTATTTCCAGTTTTGTCAAATATTTATGGAATTTTAAAGTATTTTTCTAATACTGGTATAGATTTTAAGCATTATTTTAGATTGCCTCATAAATTTCAAGGATTAGATGGTACAGAATGCAAAATTTTATGGATTTTCAGTATTTGTCGAATTTTTGTAAAAATTACATCAACGTACACACAGTTTTTTGGAATTTTCTACATTTCTTTTAATAACGTCCTTTTCTTAGTACCTATGATATTTCGTAGTATCTGGTATCGTGATAAATTTCTAAAGTATTTCTAATAATTTCTATATATTCTTTTTTACTTTAAAAAGTTGTGTTTCCAATATTTCTTTAATAATTGTATATGAGTTAATGGATTTTCTGGTTTTTTTTATATATTTTTATATGCAATGCTGTATAACAGTGTATTCAACTTAAAAAATTGAAAAATTTACTATTTAATACTCAATATCGCAATAAATTATCATTTTTAACTGTAACACGGTCAATAGAACTGTAAAACAATCAACTTTCGCCTACTTTATCAACAAGGGATCGAAACAATAAAAAAGTCACAATAATCATCAGCAACTTATCATTTTTGCGAATTACCCAACAAAAAGAGTTCACACTTATCATACCGAGGCTCATCAAACACAGCGCGTGTCAACATTTGCTGCGGCGATTTGCTTGGTTCCTATATTCATGAGATTTTCTTAAGAATTGTCAAGTTTTCACTTATAAATGGTGACAAAAGTAATGATTGCACTCGCTACGAACTAACTTTTTATTATTTTTTTGACCTGGTTAAATTCAATAAGTAAGTAGCATGATTACAAATAATACATAATTAAATGATAAAAGAGAATTTGAAAAATTGGAAAAGAGTAATATAAGAACAGTAATATACACTAAAAACTATTTATGCATAAATTTGTAACATCTCTACTATTATTATTTCTATAATTTTTTCACTGGGGGCTTCTTGAGGGGTTACACCACTGTAGAGCACGGAGAAATAGGCATTTTTTTTGGCGCAATGAAGTAACAAATCAAAATGTCGTTAACTGGGATTCATTTTACATATCGTAAAGAACAAAATGCAATTTATTTCAAGTAATTTGCAGCATTTCCCCTCCGACGCTTTTTTTTCGAAAGGGTCCACGCCGGAAACTTAGCTGCCGCAATTTTTGATCTGGAATCAAAAAACAAAATTTTTTCGCATCTATAGAACAATAGCAAGATCCGTACGTAGGATTTTTTTGATATATTGATTTTCCGGAAAATAGCGTGCCTCTGAACGAAAAACATGCAATCTCACGTTCGAAATCGTCACTATATTGTTTATAAAAAAAAAGATATGCAAAATAAAAAAAATCCTACGTACGGACCTAGGGAAAACGATTCTGAATATGATGTCAAAAATTTCAAATTGATCGATAAAAATTTGTACGAGATATGTTTAGGGCCAGTTTGAAAAAAGTGGTTTTGAGAAAAACGCGTTCAAAGTTTTTAGTACTGTAAAATTCTATTTTTTTTTTTTTGTACCTTCAATCTTCGATGCCCGAACCATACAATTGTCCTTCTGCGTCGACATCTTCTTCTTGTTTGGCCAATCTTATGTTTTTCAAATTTACTCGAGCCTGTTATGCGCCTTCACTTAACGATCGCTCTGCTACCTTCCATCTTTTAATATATTATTTTTAAGACCCTAAAGCAGATTTTAAGCCGAAAAAAATTCAATTTTTTGAAAATCCTACAGTGGTGTAACCCCTTAATAATTGTGTGAGTTTATTGATACCCAGTCGTTTATTTATTTATACTCGACGTTTCGTCTGTCAATGTGCAGTCCTTTTCCAGAGTCTCTACAATTCATAACATTTTACATAATACACGATCTTCTAAATACTTATAACCTCAATATATCTCTACTTACATTTATAAATGTTTACATCTTTCAATTCAAACGCGTCCTTTTGCTACCTTAATCGCTGTCGTGTCTGTAATAATCACAAATTCTTTATTTAATTCTATTTTCTTTCCATAATAATAACTTCAAAATACCACATCCTCTACTGCTTACATAGACAATATCATCACATTCCTATCCATATACATTCCCTTTATGTAAAACTTGAGTTTTCACAACTTCGCGTCATACTAACGTATCCCTAGTAACTCTGATTCTTATATGATTCTCAGAAATCTTATAAGATCACTGAAATCCCTTATATGTTTACCCATTTCTTATATGGAAACATATAGAGCCATATAAGATTTTTGAAATCTTATATTTTTGCCATATAAGTTTTCATAAATCATATATGGGCACCATATAAGTTTTCATAAATCATATATGGGCACCATATAAGATTTCAAAATTCTTATATGGCTCTATATGTTTCCATCTAAGGGATGGGTAAACATACAAGGGATTTCAGTGATCTTATAAGATTTCTGAGAATCATATAAGAATCATAATTACTAGGGATTCCATAGTAGAACCTGTCATGGCTGGACACAAACTAAGATATCGCAAATACTCTCATATCTACTATCATTATATCTACTATTCCATCATCCTTAAGACGACTCGCAAGACCTTCTCCTTTCGTCCTTCTTTCTTTCAATTGAATCCCGTTCTAGGCGTCTTTCTCGCACTACAGTAGGTTGCGAGTCGTCTTAAGCTTTCTAGAAAACTGGCAACTTCTGAAAGTCACGTTTCCGTCCCTCAAAGGGGAGTGGCACTTGCAAAATCCCCTGAAAAAAAAGAATTTCAAGCACCACGCCACTGCGGAGCACCCCAATTCATCAATCCTCCCTTCCCCCTCCGATGACAATAAAAATCCACGCCCTGGAAGACGTCAAAGAAATCCATTTCGAGGACAAAAGGCAAATCATTTCTCGTTTTGGGTCCAGTTTATTTTTTTCATTTTTTTTTTTTTCTCCACCCTTTCGGCAACGGACTTTTTTACGACTAGACGAAGAGCACATCAGCCTCGGAAGAACACGCGGCGATGCCGTGGCTTTACGGCACACTTAAAGCTGGCTGAAAATCGACAAACAACCTATTCCGCCGCGCATTTGACGAGGCGTTACGGATATGATAAGTCGTCATTGTCGGCGGCTTGTTCTGACAATTTTCGGCGTAACTCAAAAGCCAAGACAAACATGGGCGCGTTCGCGCGTTCATACGACCCGGCGGTAAATCCGGTAAAGAAACCTCGCGACTAACGTAGGTACATATGAGATATATATGTGAATTACGCGGATTCGTTCCTGGTAAAACGAGCAATTAGCGGCGCTATTAACGAGGTGTAATGAGCGCTTTTTTGCGCGATTTTCCGTTATTTTTTCGTTTCTTACAGAGAGAAAAAAATTCTTGGAGAAATTACCATAACCTTTAGAACGGTGGTACACTAAGCCGTTTCTGTCAAAGGTTACTAGATTACTGTAAACTTTTGGAGTTGGAAATTATAGGGTGATTTCACAAAACTTTTGCAACAACTCCTAAAATTGTAGCAGGAAAAATCGCTAATTTATCTATTATAAGATTCATATATCATGAGATTTTTTTACCTTCGATCGGACTATTTTGATATGTATAGTACTCATTTTTCCGTTGTTATTTTTTTTATTAGATTTATTGTTATTCTTCACCGATATTTTCGTTTATGATGATGCAATAATATTGCCATGCAATTTTGTTGTTGTGAGAGACTGTTTTGATAATATTTTGGATTATTTGACGATTGATATTGAGGAATTTGTTAATATGTTGACAGGATAACGGTAGCGGTAGATAATAAAGGGATACTTTATATCTAAAAAATAATTACTCCGATCCAATATATTCCTCTTGAATTTTATTCATTTCCTTATTATAATCTCTCGAGCTTTCGGACATCATTTTTGACCCTCTTCAAGAAAATGTAAAAGACTCGTTGACATCTCATTTCTTCATTATCTAACACACACGTTATATCGTCATTATCAGTTTTGTTGGCCGGATTCTGAACTAGGAAAATAACGTGTTCTATTCGTCGTTCAGTAGTTCCATTCCAAGAAAACCACAGAGAAAAAAACAGTATAGAATATTCTCACACATTAATCAATTTTCGGCTAGGATGATCTAAAAAATACAAATTTTAAAAATCTTTTTTACCTAGTGAATTATAAAGAATATTCACGAAAATGCTTAAGATGTAAAAAAACTTGTTAAAATCCTAGAGAAACGAATTTTAGAAATCTAAAGAGAAATTCCCAAAAATACCAGAAAATTTCTAGAGTAAATAAATTTCTCAAGAAATGCTAAAAGAAATAGAATCCAATGAAGAGAAACTGATTTTTGAGATTACCTGAATCAATACCACAATGTAAAGAACTTTAAATCCTAAAGCATCAAATTTTGAATAGCGTTTGGAGCAATCTATAAAAATAGTAAAAATCTGCAAAAATACTCTAAAATGCGACAGAATCTTGGTCAATATATACTGGAAAAAAAATGTTTAAATACAAGAAATCTAGGAATTGGAAAAAATATATGTAAATGTAATTTTTACAGTAATTTAGAAAAATACTGCGAATCGATCTAAATTTTGATTTAAGAGAATCGAATTCTGTGAATCTACAAAAGTTGTAAAAATACATGCAAAATACTTCAAAATCCTTCAGAGATTCAGTGACACAAATTAATAAAATGCGAAAAATATGATAAATTTCAGAATACTTAAAATCTAAAAAGATAAAATTTTCTCAAAAATTTGTAAGACTTTTGATTCGAGAGCAAACAATTCTTAAAATAGAAAGCCATAAATAAATCAGAAAATTTTTCCAATTGAAACAATAGTGAAAATGTACAAAAAAATACTGAAAAATCCTAAAAATATACTTTTTTCTAAAAATCAATTATTATGTTTGCATACATGTCTTATGATTCTCCAGAAGAACATAAAATGCTAAAAATCGACAAAAATTTGAATTCTATAGTATTAAATTCTAGAAATCTACAAAAACAATATAAAGTTAAAGAAATACTAAAATATTTCAAGAAGTTATATGAAAACTTGAAATAGCTATAAATGATAAAAATCTCTTGATAGTCAAAATTGCGTACAGATGTTTTTTCCAGACTGTAAAAAACTTTTAATTATAGAACACATAATTTTAGGAATCTTTAATACATAAAAATATGTATGAATACTCAAAAAATACGAAGAAAAAACCAACTACTATTGCTCCCTAGTATAAAATATACTTTTGTGAAGAATGAAAATAAATGTTTATGGAGCTGTGATTTTCCTAGAAATGCATTAAATTATGAAAAATCAATCGAAGTTTTGATTATACAACATCAAATTCTAGAAATCTATATAGCAAATATAGCAAATTAAAATAGAAGTAGGAATTTGTGAAATAACTCGGAAATACCTTCAATTTTTACAAATAATAAAAGCATGCAAGATACACTAAAAATATTTAAATACTCAAAAACTATAAAGACGCAAAATTTTTTCAAAATGATTACAAAACTTTGTATTCCAGACCCTACATATCTAGAAATCTATAAAGTATATTTACCGATGAACATAGCGGAAAAATTTTCAAATTACAAGAATTAAAAAAAAAAAACAAATAGAAAACAAAGAAGAAAAAAATAAATAACCAAAAAATACTCAAAATCTGTGTAAAACATTTTGTTTTCTAGAAAAGCATTCAAAATACTCGAAACCGTTGAAATTTTCACAACTAAAAAATCAAATTTTAGTAACCTACAGAGCAATCTGAAGAAATACAAGAAGTCTATAAAATTAGCACAAAATATTACAAAATTATATGAAAAACATACAATACGGAAATACTTCAATTCATGCAAAACTTTAATCTGTGTAGTTATAATTTGCTCAAAAATCTGTAAAAAAATGAAAAAATTTTTAGAACACCGATTCCTGAAGCATCGAATTCTAGATAGCTGTATAAAAATTTATCATTATATTAAAGAATCCTTCAAATAGTATAATTACTAAAAAATACTCGAATTAAAAGAAAGAAAAAATTTTTACCTCATTAACGTAAAAATCACAATAATCTAATGAATACGCAGAAAAAAATTGTGTTACACTTCTGTAGAAAAGGTTTTTAACTTTGAAGCCTCGAAATTCGAAAAATTCAAAAATGGCACTTCAATAGCTTATTAAATTTGATAAAAAACTGTCTTTTTTTACTGGCCCATTTTCTAAGTTGTCATTAATGTGGCTCTTTTGTTAAGTTGAAAAGACGAGCCAATTTATGTACAAGAAACAAGTTCTCGTTGAAAATGTCATAATTTGTATTTTGAAGCCATGAGAAATTTAGATAGAAATATTTGACTTATGGATTGAAGTGATGAGAAATTTGACAAAATGTTTCTTTTTATCAATAATTCTTGTCTGTTTTTTTGTGGAACGTACGATAAAACGCATTAAAAAATCATCTTCAAAAGTACATATCAAATAAGATAGCATAGGAATTTTATTTAGTGTGAATACAATGTAACAATACATTTTTTTTGGACACTTAAAATTTTTCTTTGGAAACTACAGTTTTTGATTACAGTCTACCGTGAGAATTTCATCTTTTTCTTCTACCTATCAAATTTTTGTCACGCTCAAAAGTAGCATAAAGTTAACTAAAATACGTCCACTATATATTCTGAATGATATGAGGCTATCAATTCAGGACGTAAACAACGAGCTGTCGTCAGGCAATTATGTCGATTTTATTATCATAAGCACGAAATCATTTCCAGCCAATGTTCTCGTCAGCTACATTTAGCGGGACTAAAGAACAGCCCGTAAAACGTCATTTGTATTATCAGAATAAAGATACCTCGAATAATTTCTCTGATAGCTCCTTTTTCATGCTTTTCAAATCAATGGCCCACGGTCGTGACAGCACCACCATTATTATCAAAAAAATAAATAAACATAACCTAAAAAGTTTTTTGTCTTCTACATTTACATATTAAAGACACGATGAATTTGCCTTTAAATGTTTGTAGTTTCTAAATTCTATGATACTCACAGTTTGTACACCTCACTGTCTCTCATTTTGGTCGAAAACAATTTTTCACGCTCGCAGCACAGAAATCCTTTATTCTTGTGCTTACTACTGTCCCGTGAAAAACGAATTCTCTGCCACCGCCTTTCGCTGCTATTTCTATGCCGCTCCAAGGTCGAGCGGCATAGAACTCGTTTTTTCGCGACACAACAGTAAACAAAAGACTAAATGATTCATGTGCTGCGAGCGTGAAAAATATCACTCGTGTCAAGGAGCATCAGAACTCGCGTTCTACTCGTTTCTGCTCCTTGATACGAAATATACTATTTTTCAATACTTCCCAAACGACTTCTGTCGTGTTTAGGAATATCTCAGTAGGACGCTCAGCTGTGATCGAAGATTTTTGACAGATAAAATTCGGCAAACGTCAAATCGATACATCCCTTTCAAAAAGTAGTATGTTCTTTGGTTCTTACAAAAAAACTCTTCGCATTCAAAATTTTATTTACTCGTTTTGTACTTCTAAAAAATGTAATCAAAAAAATTTGTTGCGTGCAACAGTTGAAGTTCTATAGGAAAAATATTGATTTGGAAATCTTTTTTGTTGAAATTTGGAGACTCTACTCAGATAGAAGCTATTTTTATTGATTCATTTAATTTCTTGTGAGGAGTGTAATCAATCTAGGGCGTTTTTGAAATCTATTGTCATACCGTAGTCGCAGAACATAATAGTCCTTGCACGGAGGTCCATTTCCTATGCACACGAAACGACAGTCGCGTAGGCGTAGAAACGAGAGGATATCCTTACATGCACGCGCGCATTTATAAGCTTATGGTAATCGCTGTCGTCGTATGATACCCCGCGCAAGTTTGTCCCGTCGATAAATCGCTCGCCGCTAACTTCTTCCGCGAGTTCCGTAAGCCTTTCTCACTCCCTTTCTTCCTTTTCTTTGCTAATTCTAATTTTCTGTCACAGAGCGAAAAGGTTCTGTTGCAAAATTGGAACTAGTACATACACCGTCTATTCGAAAAATGAAGAAATTTTGTACAAAGAGGAATAATCAGGGACGTAGGCGAAGAAAATTCCCAGGAGGAGTTTTTCTGAAAAATATTTTTCGTTCGGGATTTCATAATTTTTCATCTTTGACAACATGGTTACAAGAGAGTGAATTTTAGTGAAATACAGAATTTCGTATATTATTCTAGAAAAATTTGAAAAGTAAGATTACTAGTTTACTAGGTCACTAGTTTACTCATTTACTAGTTGACTAGCTTACTAGTTTACTAGCTTACCAGTTTACAAGTTGACTAGTTAACTTGCTTACTAGTTTGTTAATTTACTACTTTACTTGTAAACGAGTTTACTTCTTTACCAGCTTACTAGATTAATAGTATACTAGCTATTTTATTTAACTAGCTTACTAGTTTACTAGCTTACTATTACGAATTCGGCAAGTTTACTAGTTTACTATTTTACTTTTGCACTTGTTTACTATTTTACTATTCCACAATTTTAGTAGTTCTATAGTTTGATAAGTTACTTGTTTACCAGTTCAGTAGTTTACTAGCTTATTAGTTTACTAACTAACTAGTTTACTAATTTACTAGGTAACTAGCTTTCTAGTTTACTAGCTTACCAGTTTACGAGTTTACTAGTTTTCTTGCTTACCAGCTTGTGAGTTTACTACTTTACCAGCTTACTAGATTAATAGTTTACTAGCTTTTTTATTTAACTAGCTTACTAGTTTACTAGTTTACTATTACAAATTCGACAAGATAACTAGTTTACTATCTTACTTTTTCACTTGTTTACTATTTTGCTATTTTACAATTTCAGTAGATGATAAATCGAGTAGGCTACTTGTTCACTAGTTCAGTAATTTACCAGCTTTTTCATTTAACTAGGTCACTAGTTTACTAGTTTACTATTACGAATTCGGCAAGTTTACTAGTTTACTATTTTACTTTTGCGCTTGTTTACTATTTTACTATTCTACGATTTCAGTAGTTTAATCGTTTAGTAAGTTACTTGTTTACCAGTTCAGTAGTTTACTAGCTTATTAGTCTACTCACTAACTAGTTTAATAATTTACTAGGTAACTAGCTTACTAGTTTACTAGCTTACCAGTTTACGAGTTTACTAGTTTACTTGCTTACCAGCTTGTGAGTTTACTACTTTACAAGCTTACTACATTAATAGTTTACTAGCTTTTTTATTTAACTAGCTTACTAGTTTACTAGTTTACTATTACGAATTCGACAAGTTAAGTAGTTTACTATTTTACTTTATCACTTGTTTACTATTTTACTTTTTCACTTGTTTACTATTTTATTTTTTCACTTGTTTACTATTTTACTATTCTACAATTCCAGTAGTTAAATAGTTTAGTATGTTACTTGTTTACTAGTTCAGTAGTTTACTAGCTTATTAGTTTAAAAGCTAACTAGTTTACTAATTTACTAGTTAACTAGCTTACTAGTTTACTAGCTTACCAGTTTACAAGTTTACTAGTTTGTGAGTTTACTACTTTCCATGTTAACTTGTTTACTACTTTACTAGCTTACCAGATTTATAGTTTACTAGCTTTTTCATTTAACTAGGTCACTAGTTTACTAGTTTACTATTACGAATTCGGCAAGTTTACTAGTTTACTATTTTACTTTTTCACTTGTTTACTATTTTACTATTCTACAATTCCAGTAGTTAAATAGTTTAGTAAGTTACTTGTTTACTAGTTCAGTAGTTTACTAGCTAACTAGTTTACTAATTTACAGGTTAACTAGCTTACTAGTTAACTAGCTTACCCGTTTACAAGTTTACAAGTTTACTTGCTATTAGTTTGTTAGTTTACTACTTTACTTGTTAACGAGTTTACTACTTCACTAGCTTACAAGATTTATAGTTTACTAGCTTTACTATCTAACTAGCTTACTAGTTTATTAGTTTACTATAACGAATTCGACAAGTTAAGTAGTTTACTATTTTACTTTTTCACTTGTTTACTATTTTACTATTCTACAATTCCAGTAGTTGAATAGTTTAATAAGTTAATTGTTTACCAGTTCAGCAGTTTACTAACTTATTAGTTTACTAACTAACTAGTTTACTAATTTACTAGGTAACTAGCTTTCTAGTTTACTAGCTTACCAGTTTACGAGTTTACTAGTTTACTTGCTTACCAGCTTGTGAGTTTACTACTTTACCAGCTTACTAGATTAATAGTTTAATAGCTTTTTCATTTAACTAGCTTACGAGTTTCCTAGTTTACTAGTTTACTATTACGAATTCGACAAGTTAACTAGTTTCCTATTTTACTTTTTCACTCGTTTACTATTTTACTATTCTACAATTTAAGTAGCTACATAGTTTAGTAGGTTACTTGTTTACTAGTTCAGTAGTTTACTAGCTTATTAGTTAACTAGCTAACTAATTTACAAGCTTATCAGTTTACTTGCTTACAATTTTTCTAGTGTACTAGTTCACTAGCTTCCAAGTTTACTTTAAATTTTTCAATACATACAAATTATGTAGATGTAATTTTCTTGGAAATTCCTAAAACTTTCTGTCCTAAAGCATAAATTCATTAATATGATACTATAGTTATATATAATTTTAGTAATTATTCTATAAATTCGTATTGAAAACAATATAAATACATCCAATTCAATATATACAATTCATACTCTCAGACATACTTTTAATAGTACTAATGCTAAAAAAATATTGAGTGAAAGTATTGAATATATATTCATTAAAGAAGTTGTCTGAAAAATCAATTTCAATTCTCCAATTCGTTGAAAGTTTGAATACTATATCATCAATTACTAAAAATCTATTATGCGAAACATGAAAATATTAGAAATATATAAAAATACCGGAAAATATTACGAAATTGGATAAATACTGTACCATATGAAATTAATACAAATATATGATGTACATTTTATCTGCGTGGTTAAAATTGGCTCAAAAATCAATTCAAATATATCTATTCTTTGGAAGTTTGATTCCTAAGACATCGAATTTCAGGAAGCTTTTAAGAAACCCATATTACTTGATATCAGGTTATTCTGAAAGTGGTATGAATACAAAACGTATAAGCAAAAAAATTGGAACCTAGTTACTAATTATAAGTCATACAAATCAAATTCCATTATTTACGAACATGAAAAATGTACAACTCTGGATTCAAAAAGTTGTGTAACTTTCAAATTCCAAAATGTGAAATATTCCAAAATCGCTGTTTTGTAACATATTGTCAAAGGTGTAAAATTATGAAATCTCGAAGGAGAAATATTATTCAAAAAAACCCCTACCGAACATTTTTTTGTTCACACCCCTGTAATACGATCATGATAAATAATAGACGTCGTGATAATGATTTCGGAATTTGAATGAATACACTTTCCGCGAGTTTCTCGGTCGATTCATTATGAGCAGCATACTCAATCGATCCCGTGTCAAAGCGATTAACGTATCGTCGTCGATCGCTCGTTTGTGGAACGTATCGGCCTGATTTCGTTATTACGAAATACCGCGATAAACATGCTGAATGAAATTTTTTTGTTGTCATTTACATAGTAATTTGGGAAGAACGCTGGTGGGGTTTCGTTGCAGATGAGTTCCCGCCGTGTGACTCTTTTGCTTAATTATAGCTCTGAGGGATCCCTGGTATTTCACTAATTTTCGATTCTGTTTCACTGGGTTTTTAATTATTCATACGTGGAAAAGTACAGGGCCGTTTACATTTTTAGCCATGAGACTGAAAATTATGAATATCATTATTCGGGATTTTTTTCGGTCAGATTGGATGATTTACTATAAATTTGTACGTATTGATTGATGCGGATTTGGATATGATTTACTCGTGTTTGAGTTCGTCATTTTTTTTTAACGTTTCGAAAAAGTGGTTGGGGATTATTGATACTAAGGATAGAATATTGAATTTTTTCAGAAGAATGCTAACTATGATTCAGTATGATAAATATTTTTGAATATTGTTATAAGGAGAAATTTTTCCTTAAGATTTTGTTCATTTTGACTATTAACATTGAAGATTAACAAATCTGAAAGAAGAACAACCTGAAAGAATGAGAAAAAATTAAATTAGTGAAATGCTCTTTATTAATAAGATTCTTTGCTTTTGGTGTTTATATATACGTGATTTTTTAAAACTTACATTATGATTTTGGGAAACATATTTTGGGATATTTGACAAATTTTTAGACAATGATAAAATTTATTTTGGACCAGTTACATTTTCAAAACTTACTTATTCTGGTCATTAAAATTTTTTATATTGCCTATTTACCTTACTTTTTTTTTCTTAAGAAAGGTATACAATTTTTTAAATCGTAATGCGCCACTTTTTTAAGTTCGTCTTACCCAAAGACAATTTTTTATTTCGCTAGTTCTACCCAAAAATTCTTTTTCCCTAAATCTGTATTTTTTAAAAACATACTACTTGAACAAAATTTTTTACTCTATTTTTCCTCAGCATTAATTTCGCTGGGATTTGTTGCCCAAGAAAACTATGTATTGATTGACATAAACTTCTGGAGGAAAATTGAATGAAATTTAATAAAAAAAAAAAAAGTTTTGCTGTATATCCTCAGTTTTTGAAATGAGTTTGAGAATCGTAATTAAAAAAAGAATGTTTCTTTATATTTACAATGTATAAAATATTAATATCTGTATTTTTTTAGAATTTTGGTTACTACTGGACGTGCTGTATTGAAATTTCATTGTAATTACATGTAATATTTTTCAAGTAAGTTATTTTCATTGAAATTTTTAGAAGAATGTTGAGAATAAAATATTTGTCCTTTTTTTTCTTTTGAGGGCTCAATTTACCGCAGTTAATTGTCTTTAGTATGTTTCATTTTTTTCTTATTATTTAAATCCGACTTATTTTCATAGGAGATTAAAGCAACACGAAAAGAAAATAATAAAAAAAAAAAAGAAACTGATAAAATCTGGAAAAGTATTGAAAAAAAGCATAGTAAAATGATAATCTTACAAATAATAAAATTTTTTTACGATTGTTTACTACTTTACAATTTGAATGACTAAAATATATTTATGTTGATTAATTGTTCATGTGCATAACTAAAGATGAAATTAATTAGTCAGTTTCTATAGCCAGAAAAATAAAATATTGCAGAAATTTTTTTTTTATTAGAAACTCGTAATTATCATTCCTCAACCTATCCCTAGAATTATTTTGATCATTGTAAAAACCTTATGAGAAAATGAAATTTCTCATTAGAATTCAATTTTTTATAAGGTGACCTTATAGAAACCTTATACAAAAACTGAAATTTCTTATAAAGAATTGATCGAAAAAATTTTATAAGAATGTATTACATAAGATCTCATAAGGTACATTCTAACAAAAAAATTATTGTTCCTTCTAAGGTTTTTATAAGGTCCCCTCATGGAAAATTGAATTTTCATGAACAATTTCATTTTTCTCATAAGGTTTTTAGCAGGATCTACATTTCTAGGGATTTTTGTAGTTTTCACATTCCACTTTAAATTTATATGTATTTTCAAGGATTTTATTAAAGATCCCTGAATCTTTTACAAAACTCTTTATGTTAAGTGTACAAAATTTATGTGATTCAATTTCATTTTTTATTTCTTCACGAACTCAAAATTGCAATTTTTGGAATATAAAGCTTTAAAGTTTGCATTTTAGAATTTTTCGACTTTTTGCTATACATTTTCGGATAATTATTTTTCTACAGAAATGACGTGGTTGCAAGCTCTATGAATCACTATTTTTACATAAATTTAGTATTTCACCACTTTTTTTCGGAAATGACAACATTTTCATCATTTGCGATTGAATAAATAAATTTCTAAAAATTTAAGCTTCAGGCTTCTGTTCTAATTTTATACAACTCGCATCTTACACCTAGTGAAATCCAAATAAATTTCCAAAATCAATTTTGAATTTTGCATGTATTAGATTCCCAAAAGCCGTAATCTTCTACAATTATTAATAATTTAAAATAATAATCTATCACAAAATTACAAAAAACGCTTCAGTAGAAAAAATTCGAGGTTCAAAATATTGCGGTTACCGAGTGTCTAAATGGAATTTTTTGTAAGTATAAACTGTAAAATTTAGAATTTTTTTAATTGTTATGTAATCGATCACATTCGAATGTAGTAGGTACATCTTCACGTGAAACAATCAATCGCGAACTGAAGAGAAATTTCATACAGAAATTCTTCAGCTAATAAAATAGGGACCTAAAGTAATTTCAAAAATTTCTTTTTTTTATAACAATAGGCATAAAACTATCAAAACAACTTAAAAAGATATGAACGAATTCAAAAAACAATCTAATGAATGAATTCTGGATAAACAAGAAAAATTCTATTATTTATACCTTATATTTAACTTCTCTTGTAAAATTATTAAATAATTATTGTATCGTTATGATTCTTCAAAAAATGGAATTATCAAACAATTTTCTTTAAACCTATAATGGTAAAATTTTGAATCTCTCACCTTATGGATTGTAGGTTCAACATGTCCAACGTTGATAGAGAAGGTTTTTATTTTTGCACTTTTCGATTTGTTGGATTTCAAAATTCGTTTTCTGATATACCATACAATGTTCATCAAAATCATCAAAATTTATACCTATTATTGATTACAAAAAAACGAATGGGATGATTTTTCAATACCTTTGTGGGTTGACTCAAAAAAATTGATTTTTCTGTATAAAAATAACAATACGAAATCATTTTTAGATTGATATTCAAGTTTTGTAAAATTTTTTCATAGAATTTAAAGTGTTATAGATTTATGCTATTTGGATAAATTTTTAAAAAAATTATATCGTTTTATTATCAAGAGCGGGCTACAGCCCACTCATAAAAAAATTTTTACAAAAAAATAAATAATTTCTTTGAAAAGCTTACGAAAGGAAAGAGTTTTATGTAAAAAAACTGAAAGTTGTACGAATATTCATTCAAGTATAAAAATTTCCAATTTTCGTCGTCTGAGTCATTTAAGCTGATGTATTGATTTTCTCATTTCATAATGACGCGTCCGGTGTATGAAGCAAAATAGTCTAATCGTCTCGCTATTAACTAATGATATCTAGACTCAAATAAATAGGAACTTTTCAAGTAGATATTATTTTACAATAGGCACTATTTTGTTACATTAAACTTGATAAAACTTATGAACTCAGCGTTTTTGTAGAAGACTTTATCCAAAACTCTGAAAACATTTAAAGGTATTGGTTTTGCCTATCTAAGTATTTTGAACTCGCTCTTCACAAAATTATCTGGAAAATTCCTATTGAATCTTCTATAAAAGGGTATATCAAAAATAAACTAGATCTTCCATTGAAATTTATTTATTTCGACTTGCCTCACAATTTACAAAATGTCCAGTTGAATGGTATGAAAAATCTCGCTCCGAGTACTCATTATTCTATTGAACCTTAAATTATATTGTAAAAATAAACAGGAAAGCATTCACCGGCTACGCATCGAAGAATGCATTTTTTGTGGCACTCATACATTATAATTAATTATAAGTTTTCGTCGTATATAACAAATCTTAAGCATATCATACCACCTTTTTCTACAATGAACGAAGTCTTATTTTTTCCATTGAAAATCACATAAATTATCAAATTTTTCTGTACAAAAAACAAAATCCAATCAAGTGAATCGAGGTTTGATATAAGAATATTCATAATTGTTTGAGTTGAAAAATAAATGTTGAATAATCAAGCAAAAATGTTTATTAATTTATCATTATAATTTTGTACGTGATTCTTAAAAAATACCTAACACATTTTTCAATCGAATATCTCATTCACAATTTTATTTTCTTCGTCATCAGGTTATATATTCAAATACTCATCGTTTAAAAACGCTTACAACATAATTTTGTTTTATTTACAAAGTCGACGATTTGACTCTTTATTCACATCGCAATCTTCAAAATTTCTGAACTTCTACAACACACGAAATTTTGAAAATTCCATAACCCAAAATCCTGTGATAAATCTCGTAGAAAGACTCAAAAACATAAAAATTTCATCATTTAACAAACAAAGTATGTAACCTTTTGAGAGATCACTTTTAAAATTTTAAAAACTAACTTCAATCACAAGTATTTTGCATAATTGAATGTAAAATAGTCAAACCGTTTTTTTACTGGAAGACACTTTTTTATCACGACGACGTTATTGCGAAGAGCTTCAAAAATATGTGAACGGATTTACAGTTTTGTCTTACACGAAAATAGTCTTCTGTACCGTTAGGTAACAACTACATATATATTTATCCACGTTGGCACCATTAAGCATTTGTGCATTTTATACACAAGACATTAGAATTCACAACTTACAGACTTTTGTACATTTTATTGTTATTTAGGGTCTTATATCTAGATATTACAAAAACGCATCGTAGGTCGGATGAAAGATATATTTTTCATTGATAATACAGTACTTTCGTATTCGGCTAAATGGCAGGGCTGAATTAATACCTATAATTTCTGAAAATTGTCACAAAAAAAGTTTCAGGTAGAACAATAATTTCAGTTTCACGAAGTATATAGATTTGAAGTTAAAGGAATTTCTGGACAGTTTAAGTACACAAACAAATTTTTTTTTTATTTATACAAGTATACACAAAAGTGATAGAATTTGAGATTTATTTTGATTCGCTTTTTTGATCATTTGGAAGCTATTTGAGTGCTTTTATTGCTTTTTTCCATTTTGAAAGAGTCGAAATTGGAAAAAAGCCAACTCTTCGTTAAAAATAATAGTCCAAAGTATGAAAAATATATATTTATTTTTTGTCTAAAAATGGAGCTTCCACAAAGTTTGTACTAAATTCTTACACAAATCATGCACTGAGAAAAAACGGTGTTAAAATAGATGTAATTTAGAACAAAATTTTTTCGTTTATTTATACGTTTTAAAATCTAAACGTAACATAGAAAAATTATTGAAAAAGAGATGAAAATGCTAGGTTGAAAAAATATCCATGAAATCTTCGTTGAAATTTTATACTTGAAATTTCATATCTCAAAACTTTCAGTCAACTATGAAAATTCTAGAATTCGTTTTCGAAAAGAATGAAATATAAACTATATTTTTATCTATATAAATTGTAAAAACGAAGGAACTTAAAGTTTATAACTCAGGAACTGCAATTTCCGACACTTGACTTATTTTACAACTAAAAAAGGTTTGTGAAGTTTGAAATAAAAAATTATAATAAACTATCTAGATATTTTTGAAAATTCAAGTTACAAAAGAACAATTTTCTCTATTTTTTAATTTTTGAAATCACGATTTTTAAAATAACTAATTGTTTTTTTTTAATTCATAAACGTTACGTTATATTTTCGTATACTTAAAAATGTCTAAAATATAATGAAGATGGTGTAAAAATTTTTTACCACTATAAAGTATGCAGTGGAAGTTAAAGTTTTTGAAATATTTTCTCTCTGGTAAATCCAATACACCAGAATTTAAAAATTGAGTAAAATTTGGAAAATTATAAATAGAATATAAATACGTTATTAGACCAATTTTTTTTCTATACTGTAATACGAATCGTTTTCATTCTTTTGAATATTGTTGCTAAAAAGTTTAAGAACAACTTTAAAAATTTAGAAACTTATTTTTTAATTCCCATGGACTCTAATATTTTTGTTAAAGTATAAATATTATTGCAATGTAGTCAAATTCTGAAAATTATTTTCTGCACAAATCAGAGTAGTTTAATAGCAACGGTTTTTCTCAGTGCATATCTAAATGCTAAATCTGAAACAGTGGATATTCACTTATCACCAGAAAAGTAAAAAAAAAAATAATACTCTTACTAGCAATCAAAGAAATTATCACATGACTGACTTTTCATAAAAAATCAACCAGTTTCTGATCACAGAGAAGTGAATCACATCCCAAGGTTGTCTGACCCTATCTGTGTACAAATTCTGAAAATTGTCAAAAAGACAAAATTTTCCATTTTCATTTTTTAAAAACTTCAGAATGGTTATTTAAAAATAAAATGACAATCGTTCAAAATAAATTCACTCAATTTTTATGATATTGCTATTCATTTTTTTAACAATTTTTTGGGACTTGGTGAAATCGTTGGCATATGTAAGAAATTTTGAAGATTGTGAAGTGTGAAAAGTTCTGAGCCTTGCGAAATTCTTATGAATTCAAAATATTTAAATACATTTTTTAATAATGTCTCAAAACAGTTGCAAACCTTTTGATTTAAAAAACTGGTAAAAAACATTTTACTTTAACAATTGTAAGAACCGTTTAAGAATTATTATACTGTGGAAATTTTTAATTTTTTCGAGAACCGTAAGCTGTTTGAATCATATAGAAATTATCTGGATTACTGAAAATTTAACAACCGAAAGATAACCGATTTAATGATAACTGAAAATTCAACAGTTGCTAATTGTTGAAACTTTAAAATTGATAATAATATTGATTATTATTATTATTTTTAATGTTTATGATTTGTTAATCTGTCAAAACTGTTACAACTGTCTCAAAAATTATAATTTTTGCAAACTTTGCAATTGTGAAAAATGTCAAAACAGTTACAATCTGTAAAACTGTGAAAACTGTTCTGAAAACTGTCTGAAAATATTGCAAAACTTTCAATAGTATAACCTATAAAACCATCAAAAACGTCTTTGCTTTTGAACTCAAAAAACCGTCAAAAGCATAGGAAAAATGATAAAAATTCTTAAAGAGTTAAAAAAAAAAAAATTGTCAATTTGAAGAAATGCCGAGAACAAAAGTTGAAAAATAACAAATAAAAATAAACTTCTAAAAACCAACCAACATCTTTTAGAAACTCTAAAATTCGTCAAAAATAGTAATTTTCTGATATTTAAATACCATCCCTAGAAATGTTTATGAAAATCAACTATTCATTAATACCTTGCAACGTACCCATCACTGCCTCAAGCACCTTACAAAAAAATTAGGTTTTCAAGGTTCGCGAGTCGAAAAATCCATACTCCTTTCGTCCTCACTTTAAAAGCATTTTAGGGAAACGAAATAAAAGTGGAAAATGACGAAAAGGAGAAAATGTTAGAATTTTAAAAGAGAAGAACTCAAATTTTGTTTTTGGACGGTAGGTCCTTTTTCTCGGATCACGTCACACATAGTAACGTGAAACTGATCATTTGTTTTAATTAAGAAAAAAAAAAAAAAACCTTTAAAAGAACTTTACATACTCAGATTGCAATCATAATGACAGTTTTGAAATAAAACTTTCAATTTTTTACTTTGAACCTCTAATACCCTCGCTAAAGATTTCATTAAAATCGTTTTCAATTGTTCTAAACAATTTTTGTTCAACAAATTCGAACTCAAACTTGCCTCAAAATGAAGTTTCTTTTTTTTTTCAGCCAGCGGTTATTTGGTAAAATAATAATTTTTTTGGGTTAATCGACTAACCTTGAACCTCAACTTGAAAAAGTTGAGGTTCAAGGTTTGAATTTGTTAATTGAGACCTTTGTACGAGAAGCTACGAATCGAGGAATTTGGTGTACCATTTTTGGACACGTTGCACATATAGGCTTCTGAATCGTAATTCAATGCATTTATCGAACTAAGAAAATTAATTTTTGTACTTCGAAGTACCTCTAATAAACCACATAAGTTTCAGAGAAATTCGTTATCTTCTTCATCCCCAACAAAATCTTAGAAAATCGGTTACTTTTTAGGCTGCTCAACGAGATTCCCCTCATAAAACTCATTTTAAAAATAAAATAATGAAAGCGCAAAATTACAGGTTCCTAAACGCGAATTCAAATATTCGCGCGCGAAATGGCGGCTTAAAAAAAAGAGCGCCGCTATCTTGGAAACATTCGAATCAGCTGTAGGAGCGGGAAATTCAAAAGAGTGAACAAGGGACTTGTAAAATAAATTGAATAAACTTGAAAAAATTACAAGTTCCATAATGAGGATTCTAATATTCGCGCGAAGTGAATCAAAGAACTTTTCTGCAATTGAAGATTTTCCTCTATTCGTCTTCCCAAAATCCTCCTCTTCCTCTATTCTTCCACATCTTGTCTTCTTAAAAGAATCAAACAAAGACGAAAGGAGTCCAATATACTTTCCCACCCGGGTCAGATCAACCTTAGCTGGATCCACAACTCACAACAGCCACAATTTCAGATTTAGATGTAAAAAAATCCCCTAAATTCCCCCCTCTTCTTAAAAACATCCCCCTACCGTCGCATGATATCCGCAATAGTGAAACCCTGCCTCTGAGCCGGTCTCGGGGGCGGCGGTGGAGGTTGAGGCGTCGGTGCCCTCGGAGGTTTCGCTTCCTCCTTTCGCTCCTTGGACTTCTCCAGCTCCCTTTCCCGTTCCTGCAGCTCCAGAAGCACCCTTGAAGGACTCGGCGAACCCAAACGTCGCCTGTAGGACGACAATATCAAAGGCGGTGGCGGGGGCAGCGGAGGTGGAGGGTTCTGCACCCCCGTTGATAAATTCGTTATTGTCGACGAGGGCTTCAGAAGGTCGCGTCTTATCTGAAGCTGCGGTCTTGAAGAAAGAGGTGGAGCTGTCGGTGAGTAGCTTGAGGAACCTGAAGACATTGCACAGGTCGAGGAAGACGGGGTCGATGTGGAACTTACTGAAGACGGTCGCCCCGAGTCCACACTGGACTCTTCTTCAGGGCTGTCATCGTCCCGGATGTCTTCTAAAGCTTCCGGTGGAACTTCACCCACGGCATGTGTCAAAGCGTGCCTTCGGAGGTCGCAGTTCCTGCGGAAGACCTTGCCACAGGATGTGCACTCGTAGGGCTTGTGGTCGGTGTGGGTTAGAAGGTGGGTCTTGAGGTTGCTGCGCTGGTTGAAGCTGCGATTGCAGACAGGGCACTTGTGAGGGGATTCCTCCATGTGGAGGATCTTGTGGACTGCTAAAGTTCGGCTCTGGCAGAAGCCTTTGCCGCATTCGCCGCATTTGAAGGGCTTTTCCTTGCTGTGGATGTACCTGGAAGATATTCAGGGTTGATCAAAGGAAAAGTAGATCTGGGGGTAGAGGGTGGAAGGTAGAAGGTGGCTAACTCTATCGGACTTCCCAATTGGCCATGGCCAATTGCAATGTGCTCTTCAGCAAAAGTCTTTGTCCCATTATCTACGATCTTACCGATGATCTCGTAAATGGTCCTGCCGACGAAACGCCTTCCCGCAGATGTCACAGGAATACGGCCTTTCATCCGTATGCGTCCTCTCATGGATGAGCAGGTTGTAGGACTTGGTGAACTGCCTGCTGCAGAACTTGCAGATGAACTGCTTCTTCGGTCTTGAAGCCCTTCCAGGTGCCCGAAGGAGTCTTCGGTCGAGGTGCTGATGCGTCAAGGCTCCTCCAGGGGGATACAAGGCTGAACCGCTTGCAAAGGGCCCAGGAAAAACAGGATAACCTGGCGGTGGTTCCAGCAGTGATGGCGGGGGCAGTAAAAGTGCTCTGTTGGTCAGCTCTTTTCGCTTGTCAGCCATCATTGCCATGATTTCGTAGCTTGATGATGACTTTCTAGAGGAAGTTTCGGGACCATCGTGGTCTTGGGTGGAGGAAGATGAAGTAGAGGACGAAGGAAGATGAGGGTGCATGTCTCCAGGATATGGCGTCAGGTGAAGTCTTGATGGGACCACTGGGACGAAGGCTGAGGATTCTCTGTGGTGATGGTGTCCCAGGCCAGCGACGATGCTGTGGTGGTGATGGTGGTAGGCTGATAAGGCGTTGGTCGGGTCGAAACCTCTGGATGATGATGGTCCTCCGCTGGAAGAGGAGCTGGAACCGGACGGTCCGGAACGGGGCCCGGATGGGCCCAAAAGGTCTCGGGTTCGGTTGACATTTTCGGATGATGCCGTGGTTGTTACCACCAGGTCCGTCGGCATTTTTGCAGCTGTTGGGTGATAGAGTTGTTAGAATAGTGGTAATGGTCATTCACATCATCAAGTATGTGGTGAAATGGTTAGGAATATTTAGTTATATTTACGAAAAATGAAGTTAACTGTATAGAATCGATGAAGAACATTTTCTGGTGTTCATATATTTTTTTAAGTATACTAGTGGATGGATCGAATTAGGTATTATGATTGGTTAATTAGAAATTCGCTCTAATGGTGTGAAAATTCACTCTGAAAAAGAATTGTTAGTCTTAGAGAAGTTGAATTACTCTTGAATTTTTGTCATATATGTACATAAGTTGTATTTCATTTTCAGAAGAGTGAAATTTCACAACTTTGGAGTGACTTTTCAGTTTCAAAAAGTGAAAAACAAGTGTGAATGGCAGTATGTTGACTTGATGTAAAGTGGGAATGCATTGCAAGGAATTGAAGGAGTAGTAATTTTATGTTAGCAACGAGATTATAAAACATTGCCATGAAAGAAAAAATTAGCATGAGTTTTAATGCAATATGTTGGTTTCTATGTATTTTAGCTACTGGATCTGAATATGTAACCACTTTTTTTAGTATTCGATGAAAAAACGAGGCATATTGTAGGTATTTAGCAATTCGATTTAATGATGGAGTTAGATCTGTAGAAAACGATGGAATTTTTGTCATTAAAAATGTTGAACTTTACAATATAGGTCTTATGTTGTTTTTTACAAAAAAGGATATTTTCTCTTAAAAAAGAAATTATTTTTGTGGCTTGTTATTAAGAACGTTAAGGACTATATTCTTGTATTTCTGTATTATGTATATTATTTAACTGGTAATTTTTTGCAAACAAATGATGTCAAACAATAAAAGTGCTTGTTAAAGTAAATTTTTAGAAATGTATGAAAAAAATTTTTTCAAAAAACTTTGAAAATTGTTGAAAATTCGTTTGTGTTTACATTTCAAAATATATTGATATTTTTGGCAGTGTGACAAATCTTCAGATTATTTTAACAAATGCATGAAAAGTTTTATGAAAATTCGAAAATGATTTTAAAATTTTTACATTTGTCAAGAGTTTGAAAAATTCAATGTTTCATAGGTTTTTTTAATATGTGTATGAATTTTAGTGATTCTTCAAACGTTTTTTTCTGTTTATTGCTTGAAAAATCTTCGAAATTCTTTGAAAATTGATATTTATTTTGTGAAACTCGATAATGTTCATGAATATTGTATTTCATTATATCGAATATAATTTAATTTTCTAGTATTCTCTGGAGTTATCGTGATTTTTAATACAATTGAACAGAATTCCTGAATATTGCAGATTTCCGTTATAAATTTCTTTTGTTTTTCAATTACTTTGTTTTATAATTAATGTTTCCTAACAATCTAGAAATCTTTTGTTTACAAACTTTTTCAAGTAATGTATGGCCTATTTTTATTATCCATAAAAAAAACAAAATGCTGATAACATTTATCCAGAGTTCATGATAATCTTATAAATAAGCTGTTATCATTGAAAATAGTAAAACACTAGATAATTTATCATCAGTACCGAATCAAGAAGATTTTGAAAATATTCTTAACATTAATAAAGTTTTTTCGGTAGTTCCCAATTTTTGGCAATTACTTAAAGATCACTGAAAAACAAATTTTGAGTGACTAAACTTTCTTTATTATATTTACTTGCATATCTGTAAGGTTTATTTTTCAACTATCTTGTCATGTGAGTTTTGATCAATAATTCAAGAATATAAATAATTGAATTTATACATGGAAAGTTCCTGAACTCAAAAATTTTGTTTACATACACCAGTGTAAATATGTTCCAAGTGTAAAAGACAAGGTAAAATTTTTTGAATAACTGTAGCATAATTCATGAATTTCACATTATTCATCAATGTTTGATAATGTATGTTGATACGATTAAAAATTTTCTGCATAAAATATTGATCGATGCAGCAATTATTGTTAAAAGTAAATTTGTAAAATTGTCATAATGAGAACTCATTTTTCAGGTATTTGATGTATTGATTTTTTAAATACATTTTTCATCAGTTACAGTGCCAGTAAAAAAAATTGTTTCTATGCATCAAATCTTAAATCATGCAGTCTCTTGAAATATTCTTAATGTTTCTTAAAGGGTGCGATTCAAATGAACAAATTATATCTTTTACATGAAATATGATGACACAAAGTTGAAAAACCGTTCATTTTAAAAATAAATAATACTCTTGAAAAATCGAGATTTTTTCGGCATCCAAGATATTCTCGTAAGATTTCGAAATACTCAATATTCAGTATGTAAGCGTTACACTTCTTCATTTTCTTTATTTTTGATTTCTTTCTGTTCCATTAGAATTACAAAGTTTCCGATTGAAATTTTGATCGCTTCATTTTAAAAATCGCAAAAGACTCAATGAGATTTTTTTTCTTTTTTTATTTCTAAGTTACGAGAATTTTGAAAATTGAGGAACCATTTTTCCTGAAAGTTAAAAAAATAATGGAAACGTTCTTGCACGCTCACAAATTCTGAAATTTAATAACGATCCACAAAACATCGACTATAAGTCTAAAAAAATAACAAAAATTGCATTATTTCTTAAAATTTTATCTTTCTGCGATAGTGATATAAAATTTTAATACTATCCATTTTAAAAATTTCTTCATATCATATTCTTAACTACGCTATAAGCAATACTCAGCAACAAAATTTTAGATATTCGTCAATCTCGTATCTCGAACCTCAAACATAAGATAAAAATCTCGAACATTATCAGAAATTTAGACGTCATCGATTCTAAAAAAAAGTTGTTCGATAATTTTGTAGGTCTTATAGGAGTCTTACATCAATAAAATTTATGTACATAAAAATATATGATTTCTCTAAAATTATGATAATTTTTATCAGAAATATTTTCATTTTTTCGTAAGTTATAAGAAAATTTGTTAACTTTCTGAAATAATGAATTTTTGAAAAAGACTGCAAAAAAGTCATTGCATGATTATGAACTAATCACGATTTAATTTGTTTTATTCTATAAAAATTTACAAGAATAATGACAATTGTTCTGAAATACACTCAGAATTTCTAAGGAACGAAATTAAAATTGTTTTACAGCGAAATATTCCGAAAAAAGTTATTTCGGAAATCGAAATGTCAAAAAAGGGAAAGATTTACAAAACATATGAAAACTTTTTACTGATATTTTTCTGTAGCCTTTTATTTGCAAATGATAAGCAAATTATTCAATACTAGAGAGGATTTCAAATCGTTATTTAACGAAAATAATAATCTAGGGCAATAACTATGAATAATTCAATTTAGAATAATGCCCTAAATTTTTAAGGATGTTCTAATATTTTCCGCGTTTCAAAATATCTACATCAAAAGCAATACTTACAACATCAACAAAATTTTATATTTGAGTATAGTTTGTAAAACAAACAAATATTCAATAATCTACAAGTCTCCAGGAAATCCTAATCTAATTTTTCGATGTCAAAATGTGAATTTCATAAGAATTCTCCAAATTTGCTGATGACATTAATAACTATTAATAGTGAGTAGAAAAATTGTTTATACTGGGATAAGCAATAATTAAAAAAGACTCCGAAAACTATGAGATTGATTTTTCGTCATTTTTTTCTCATGTTATTACACTTTAAAATAAAAAAAAAACTGTAAGAATTTTTATTTAATTAAAAAATTTTGGCTCTGAGAATTTTGAAAGATTTCATTTACAATCCAAAATATCGTGATTTGAATTTTTCAAAAAACTTGCTTGATTTCTAAATATTTTATAATACTTTTAGAGGCTGTTATTATGATTGGCCAATGCTTAACAAAATATTTAACCAGAAAATTTTTGAATATACTATTTGTATGTTTCCTTTGAAGTAATAAATAATTGTACATATTGATCTAATAAAAAAATATTTAGCTAATTGTAAGTTATGAGCAATATTGATCAAAATTTTAAATATTCATCGAACTTGTATTGAAAACCTTCAAAAAGAGAAAAATTATGTGCATGAAATTCCAAACATTTCAATTCAAGCGAAAAAGTGCAAAAGGCGTGTATTCGAAAAAAAATTTGCTGATTCTTTCAAGAACTCTTTCGTCTAAACAATAAATTTTATGCTTACCAACAAAATATTTTACACGATTATCCACGAGTCTAGAAATGGGAAATTCAATAACTTTTCCTTTTCGTTTTATTTTAAAAGTTTGGAATTTAAGGTACATGAAAAATTCGTCAAGCATAATTTTAAAATTCATAAAAATCTTTTAGATACCGTTTAATTTTTCGACAAAAGTAACAAAAAATTATTATATGTACTCAATATTTGATAACTTGCAAAATAAATATAGAAAACGTTAAAATTTTTTTGTATGCATAATGCATAAATTTTGTATAGAATATGAATAAAAAATTCTATTCTAGAGAAATGATATGTATTGTATGGGTAATATAATAAATAATATTATATTATTAGATATTCTTTCTATATCAGAAAATTTCGATGTTTCATAAATTATATAATATCAATAAGCAACTGCTTCATGACAACAATATTGAAAAATATTAATTATACAAAATTGAATCCATAATCATTAACATTAAAATTTTTATCACATTGAAAGATTCATATATAATGCAACAATAATAGAATACATTGAATTTTTCGTAAACATTGATCCATTGTTCATTCATGATTACAAATGTCATACTTGTTTCAAAATCAAGTTGTGAATTTGACGATTAAAATTAAATAATCTTTCATTAAAAATTGTTCTTATAGTATTAATGTAGTTTAGGACATTCTTCCAAAAATAACCTAACCTCAAAAAAAAACTTTGTTAGGTTTATTCGAATTATAAGTTTCTAAAGAGGTGCACCTAACCTGAAACCATTAAGATAATCATTTTATAAAGTGACCACCTTATTTCTCGGATTATTTTTGGGTTACGTGCAGCTCTTTAAAATAAATTTTTTTGAGGTTAGGTTTTTTTTGGAAGAATGTCCTAAACTGCATAAATACCGTTCTTCTTATTCATTCATAAAAAAAAAAAAATTACCGTATTACAAGGGTTAATGACCATAATAATAATAATAATCATAATTTGGTTTCTTGAGAATCTTAATATATAATAAATGATTTCAAATTTATATAATTCATTTAAATTGGAGTATGTTTTTTTTTCAATTTTATGAAACAATGAGAATTACTCACGAATTCTTTGAAATTTTGGAAAAAAACGTACGAAAAAAGCTCAAGTATAAATTGATGCAATTGAATGTTCAAGATCGTCAGTTCACACGCGATCGCGAGCGAAGCGTGCCCATTGCACGATGGTCAATGCACTAGAACGTGAACCCTTGCAATTATACTCGCATTCTTGTTCCGTAACGTTTCCTGTTCATCTCAGCCACTCTAATCCAAAGCATTTCAATGATTTTTTTTATCTGTATCTAATGTATCTAGTTATTTACATATTTCGAAAATAAATTGATATTTGTATCTTTTGAACACTCATCTAAAACTTTTTTAAATAATGTACTCATTTTTTTTTATGACATGAGAGTGAATATCTTATCATGAATATGAAAGATTACGTGCAAATTTGATGTAAATTTACGTGCTGAACACGTCGCAATTGGAATGTGACATTCCAACACAAAATCTCATTTCTCTTGCTACGCGTTCAGCACGTGAATTTTGAGGACGTTAGTATGAAGTTTTTTTGCCGGAAGAATATATGTTCATGAAATTTGTTAAAAATTCAAGTATGGAGTGTTTGTCAAAACGATAAAAATGTCGAAAGTTTTTTTTTAATCGGGAATGTGATAATTCTAATCTTGTTTTGACAACGGTCTGTGAAATATGAAAATTATAGGAATTTCGACGAAAACGAAAGTTCATTACAAAAGAATAATAATGAATTATTAAAAAAGCAGAATTTATTTAAATAAATAAATAAATAAATTACACATTCATACAAATGAAAAGAATTGAAGTTTTGAAATTATATATTTTGAGTTTTTCATCTTCAGATTTGTATAAAATGTTAAATTTGTAAAAAAATGAATTATCAGAAAGTTTTTTTTTTCAAGAGATTTCAAAATTCTTTCTTCGTCAAAATTCCAGTCATTAAAAAACTCGGAAGCATACACCTACGTTTCAAAAATTTTCAATGAAAGAAACAAATAATTTTCAAAATCGATTCTGGCTCTAACTAAATAAAATTTTAGCATAGAATTGTAAATCGTTAAACAAGTTGGGATTCAAGTACAGTTTATAGTTGTTGATAAACAAATAATTCAATGTAAACGAGGGGTGATACAAAAAGTGTACAAAAATTTGGATTATTGATAAAAATTTTGTCATATGCTCCAGATATCTCAAGTTTATATATTTTATAAGTTCAGTAGACCAATAGGTCAAAAAACGAGAAGTAAATATATGTTGTGAACTATAATTTGACGTGGCATATGGCCTTAGAAAAAAAGGGACGATAGATAAATGTACGTTTTAATGTAAAAATAATCTGAGTAAAATAAATGAGTCTTTTAAGATAAGATTTTTTCCTTGTTCTAGGTCACACATGTATCTTGAAAAATTTTCTTTCAACATTTTCTGACGATTTCATTGAAAAAATATGTATTCTAATAAAAATTGTATAGTAAACTTTCGATAATATATTATATAATACGTAGTGTAATACTTAACTATGCGATAAAAAATATGTAATTCAAACAGGAATAGTATTAGAATATCTTATACAAACAAAAAAAAAACTAGTTGTGTTTGAGTATTTTTATCGATAAATTTAAAATTATTTCATTTCTGGTATACCAAGGCACTGATTATTTTTATCATGAACAAGTAAGTTATGAAAATTGGCAAATTTATTCTGTTTGAATAAAGATAAAAAAACTTTTATTCTTGTCAACTTTTGAAATCTAAAGAGTAAGGTGAGCATTTTTAAAATTTGATGTTTTAAATTTGGTAACAAAAAATGTAGCTTATGAGCTTTTTACATTTTGTTTTGGTTCTACGTTTTTAGGCAATGGTTTTTCTATATTCAAACTGAAGAAACTGTATATATATAATTTTTTGGTTCATTTTAAACTGAAACTCATTATCATAATCAGTTAAATTCGAAAATCTGAGAATTTCGTATTCCACATCATGTTCTTTCGAAATATTTGGAAAAATACATTCTTTCTCAGGTTCTTCAAAAGAATTTTGATTAAAATGGAATTAAAAACTTTGGTAAACATATTTTGAATTGATAATGAGGTTTTGGCAGTATACACAATTTTTAAGCATAATTGAAAAAAGAATGCAATGTTATATCACTGGTCCAGGTTTTGTAGGTTTAAGAAAAAAAACTGGCGCAGCTGGTTAATTTTTTCTTTTTTTACTTTCGAAGTCCGTGTATGACCCTTTTTCAAGGAATATTTACTTTCAAGGGCATTATAAGACAATGCTTAAAATTAAACGTAAAACATATAACAAGGATTATTTTCACTTTATAAATTGAACGAAAAAAATCTTCATGCGAACAATTAAAAACACGTTAAAAAACTTAGTCTTTGGAAGAAAAACCCAGTGTTATCAGAAAAAATCATGGTCAGTAATAATTATTCAAATGGTCCAAAAATGCAGATGTTAACTCAATATTGCAAATTTTAAGTATGTAATCAAAAATTTTTAATATCAAGTAATCAAATGGCCTTGAATTTAATAACTGAAAAATTGGTGGTTTTTGAGATTTGTAGTTCCTACTTCGCTTTAAAGTTCTAAATTTTTGAAACTAAGTTGTCCATGTAAATTGAAAAATTTTGAGTTTGAAACATCTCGAATTTTGTGACTCAGAAGTAAAATTTGCCGAAATCTTGAATAAAAAACAATTGATGTGCACTATTTGCCTCTTGGATCATACGAGAAAAATTGAAACAATAATATAATAAATTTATAGCTTCTAAGATTGTAATATTTTTCAGTGTACCATCGAAATCTGGTTTAATTTGCAAGATTTGACAACCAAATTAAAATTTTTGGTTTTTCTCCTAATTTTTCGAGTTAAATATCTAAATCTTAAAAACCTCATTACCCCTTCCATCTAAAAATCCAGTACCATAAGTTGCACATCAAAAATAAAAAAAGACCCTAAAATTGTAATGTTAGAGAAATAAAGAGAAACGGAAAAAATTTGTTTTCTGCTTTTATTTAAGAATATAATTAATAATAGTGAATAATGTTGGATAATATAAGTTCATTATCAGTTACTATTTAACGATCTCACTATGTGAGGTAGTAAAAACAAATTTATCATTAATTTTGGATTAAACTTTCTGTAGTTTGAATTCAATGAAACAAAAATCCTCAATGTTGCAATCCAATCTTATCTCTATAATCAAATGACCCCAATGTCTAAGTCCTTGATAATGACATTTCAACACAAACAAATATCAAAAGTCACTCATTTTACAATTTTACATCACTCAAAAAATCTGTACTACATACCACGTAAAAAATTTAAAAAATCATCAATATATCTCTTTATGTCATCAAGGACGATCTGTTTTGTCAGACGGCGAGTTTGTCAGAAAAAAATTGTCAAGGTTTCGTTTTTGTTTTTAGAAAAAGGCATTCTGATAAACTCGCCGTCTGACAAAATAGATCGTGCCTGTCTTCAGAAGACAACAAAAATAAAACGTCTAACAAAAAATCCTCAACCGACATTAACCTAAACATCCATTATCATACAGTAGACCCTACCACAACAATTTTGTTCTATTTTCCTTCATTTTCAACTTTCAAAACTTCAGGAACCAAAAAAACCTCTCGCGATCCCCGAAATCGCTTTCTACAAACAGGCCCCAATTTCTCCCAATCTCGACCCCAAAGCAAAAGAAACACGCCAAACCCAAACCAAAACCGCGAAATGAGTAAAAAGCGCAATGCCCTCCACCGATAATAATCCCATATCGAAGAACCCGGCCGGGTCACACATCTCGGCGCGCACCTGCCAACATGGCTCCCGCGGTACCGTCATGGCCACCTAGCTCCGCCATATTGGATCCGAAAATATTCGCACGATAACGCTATTATCAGACACCCTCCTCACTTCACCCTAATCCCAAATCAAGACCACCACATATGCACCACCGAATCTGGCTCACCTCGGGTCGCCAAATCCCCCGGAAACTATTTCTTCCGCATCTCTGTCCGACGACGCTTTCGCCAAAACCCGAGATCGAAAGCAAGATCTCCTTATTCTCGATCCCCGGGATGATGATGATGAATGATCCTCCCCGATGATCGCGATATTTGATCGTAATCCAGCGCGCACACGTATATATCAAAACACCAACAGAAGTCGCACTTGCGGCACTGGTAACGGCGCCCGCAGGTTTCGGGCCTAGGGCCCTACGGCGCAGGGGAGTATTCAGATTCGAAGGGACCGCGGAAAATCGCGAAATTCGATGAAATGAACGGGATGTTCCCGGAATGGAAAGACTTCGCGAGAAGTGCGCTCGCGTAACTGCGTGTCGGACGCGTCAGGTAGGCTTCGCCGCACACACCCACGCGTCGGAGGGCCCCTCACGCACGGGTTTCACGTACACGGGAAAGCGGTTACACAGGTCTATCAGGGGGGACTCGGCGAACTGCGACCGCAGGTAGCGCTGCTGCCTCACGGCTGCTGCCGTGGATGCTGCGAGAGCGGCATTTTCTCCCCGTCCTTGTTCATCCCGTGGCCAGGTAAAGCGACCGGCTTGGGGGGGAACAGAGAGAGGCCCAACGAGCAGGGGCGGCGGGTGGGGAGGGGGGCGCAGGGGAGGAAGGAATGGGCCCCGGCTGCAGGACGGGGCCTTCGAGACCGCGGTCTGCGATCTCGCAGGTTGCGCTGAGGGGGTTCCGGGACCGGCGGGGGAAGGGCGCGCAGGTGCGGGTCCGTCAGGTTACCGGGCCCCTGAGTACCTTGGAATTCGCGCGAACAGGGGATTGGAGGAAATATTGGTTCAGGGTCATTTTCTGGAGGCACTATTCGGAATATTTTTCTTTCGAATGTTTTCGGTCAGAAGGTTTGTTTAGAAAAGGATGTTTTCTGCAAAACGATGAAAAATATGAGGATTTTGGAAATAGAATATCCTAGTTTGCTTTAAAATAGATGAAAATCATATAATGGTGGTAGTTAGATTGTGGGATAAAAAAGGAAATTATGAGACGGTACCTTTGGAATTGAGTCATGAAGATTGCCGTATTATCGTACAAGGAGCTGTTAACAATTACGTCAAGAACTTTTTAACCCCGCAATACTTGACATTAAATAAATGTTCAACTCCTTGTAAAATGATAACTCCGATCAGTTTTTCCTCCGAACTTTTGCCAAAACTACATTTTATCGAAAATCATTATTAATCACTGCGATCACTTTTTGGGATACTTTGTCAACTGATTCGGTAAATAGTAATACCGTAGCTTTCTCAAAATGCGTTTACATAGGCATTTAATGCAAAAGCAGAAAAATAATGAATGATTTTAGAGCGAATTTCAGAATGACAAGTTTCATTATCGGATTGTATTTATCTACATGTTATTCCTTGTATAATTCTTATTTATATTTCGTATGCACCAATTCACTGTAAACAAATATGGAAATTTTTTCTCATTTTGTACAATCTGTGTATATTTGTAATTATTATAGTTTTCTACATACGTCGTTATAGATATATAATTTTGGAATTTTATGTCATTCTTATTGGGCCTTTATGGGAGTTTTTCCAGGCCAATAATAAACCAATTGAACGAAAATTAAACACGCAATCTTGGATTATTTATTTAAAGCATTTTTCATTCAAATCTAGCTTTCGGCCATAAATTGTGCTCTTTTCAAGATCTTTTACGATTTAAAAAAGTGCTTATTCAATCAAATTTCGTACAGTCATTTTTAACATGTTTTCGCCAAATAAACAAAGGCAAATTATATTTCTTAACGTATATGACGGGATTGGCTTCCGCTCGCATATCGCTCTTTTTGTTTCTGTTTATTAGTTACATTGTTTGTCAATGTTTCGTGTACGTGTTTTTGTCGATGTATTATATAGTTGCATTTCATAAAATTTCATGACTATAGGAATAAAAAGCTGCCCGAGAGCAGAAAAAAAAACCTTAAAAAAAACGAATTAAGGATGATTTAGAGTCATTTTTAAGGTATGTAGCAATAATGTTATGACATCAAAGTTATTGTTTTTTAATAGTTTATTGTCCACTTGAAAAAACAAGTATTTGTTCATAAAAAAATATCAACAATTGGCGAAGTCATGGCCCTTTCCTCGAAAAAACTTTTTTTTTGAAGAGGCTTGCGGTGACCACGATGCAAGTCGAACAGGTCGAGTTAAATTTGAAAATCCAAAAAATTTCATTAGTCTAGGAATGTATCTGGTTTTTAAACGATTGAAAAAATGAATATTACGTTTTTTTATGTATGCAATAACGTTTTCCCCGAGATTTCGATCTTTTGATTTCTGAAAATTTTATCAAAAAGTACTTATTTGCAAAATAAAAAGTGTTCTATAAAAAAAAGCAATCGTTCCAGAACTAGATATATTCCTAGACTAATGAAATTTTTTGGATTTTCTGATTTAACTCGTCTCGTTCGACTTGCATCGTGGTCACCGCAAGATTCTTAAAAAAAAAAATTGTTTCCGGAAAAAAACCATAACTTCGCCAATTGTTGATATTTTTTTATGAACAAATACTTGTTTTTTCAAGTGAACAATACACTATAAAAAAACTATAACTTTTGTGACATAGCATTATTGCTACATACTTTGAAAGTTACTCGTGGTCACCACGAGCCGTTTCAGAAAAAATATTGTTTCAGCGAAATGGCCATACGTAAGTTTCATGAAATGATGCTTGATTTTTTGAGTGGACTTTGAAGAAATTATAACTTTGATGCAATGAAATTATTGCTACATATGTACTTTCTAACATTATCCAAACCATCATCAATTTTTCACCAGAAAATATTAGATATATTATCGACAGGTTTTGGAAATGCTCGGTTTGACGAAACAAAAAAGGCAATTTTCAAATCTGACGATACGATATTTTATAGATAGTTTGTTAATAATTTATGCCCAAATCTCATACAAAAATTCTCGATAAATGAGACTGTTTTCTTCAAAATCTAACAATTTTGACAGACCTTTTATGTTTTGACATCGTCAAACATGAAATTTTTGACGATGATTGGTTTTTTTCTTCAGTACATGATTTTGTTATAGCGGCAACGTCTGTTTTTTCGGATTAAATATTTACTTCATGATCTCTACATAGTTCACTTGGCTGAAATGAATATTACTTGTATTATTTTCATTGGAATTTCATTACTCTGTTTTTCTTTTTTGCGATTATTTCATTGAGCACAAGATATTCTACGTTATATTGTAGTCCTATGAATGTATGTTGGACTTATGTGTTTCAAATAAAAAAAAAAAAACAGATTTGAGAGTGTCACAACTTCTGCAATTTTTCCTATTCTTGTAGGCAATTTTTTTAATAAACCGTTCAAAATGTTTTGTCAATAATTGCTTGTTATGAAAGTATAGATCATCCTTTTGTCCAAAATTGAAGACCAAAAGTCCCGGCTGGAAAAACGAAATTGGCGCAGAAATGGCCCAGGCCAGGCTGTCCCCACTTCTGGCAAGGGCCAAACAAGGAAAACCTTGTTTGGGCCAGGCAAGGGTGCTAACGCTCATTTTAGACTGGCCCAGTTCAGGATTTCTGGTCAAGCCCCATTAAGAAAAAGCCTTATGTTTTTAATTTACAGTGAGCTGTCCACTCTGAGCAATTATAATCATTCCCTTTTCACGACAACAGAACCTTCAAGGAGTATGTCATTAATATTCTCAGAATATTTTCATGCGAAACTATGTGGACATTCGATTGCTTATATTCAGAGAATTTTTTTGAAAATATTTCTGATTTCTGGCATTATTCTATAATAATCTGTGCTACTGGGGAACGGCTCTTCTGAGTGATCAGATTACGGGTTTCTGTAAGATTGCTTATTGTGGGTCATTTATTTTGTTGAAAACATTTGTTTTCTTATTTTCAACTGTTCAATCGAAACAACTGTTTTGGTTAGGTTTACAATCTCCTGTTCGACAAGATTCCGCGCATGCGCGATGAACATTGATCCGACAAGGCCCAAGACAATGTTGCCTTATTTCACCCAATGCAAGTTCGCCTCACATGGGCTCGGTAAGGCCCTCAAAGGGCAGGCCTCTAAAAGGCAAGCCTGGGTAGGGCCTGGACAGAATTAGGGTATTCCACGATGCATTTCCAGCCGGGGTACATTAAAGTCTTCAATATTCTGATATTTAAGATAATTTTCCCTAGTTCATCTAACTCAACCTATGAAATCATCTAAACCATTACATCTTCCAAAATTATTGTTCAAGATTGTAGAGGGTATCAAAAATGTAACGATCCCCTGCTATGAAAAAACCGCTTTAACTCCCCATACTTCCCCGTACTCAAAATTTGTCAAAAACTTCTATATCTTACACCATAAACAATTTCCCTTCAATCCTATTCCCATTTTGTTGACTCTCATACAAGAATCTACCACGTCATATCCCATCATTTCAAAACATCCAATCAACATTCTCCCCATTCAAAAAATCATCGCCAAAGTATCCTAAAGTCGTCACTATTCACGAAAGGTAGCAATAACTCATCCCCATTTTTCCCGATCCAACGTTACAATTTTCTATGTACCTATATGTACCTTCCCGAACCCTGCTGTCTCTACATTGTTGATTGTTGCGTTCTCGAATGTGCCGCCTGTGGGAGTCCTGGGACGTGACCAGGGCAATAAACCTGCGCACACCGGCACTGCATCGAGATCGTATTCAGGTGAAGGGGCCTGAGGGGTCCCAGGGGTTGTCGCATTATGGGCAGGGGAATGAAGGGGGGGTTTGGAGAAGGCGAGCCCTGCCGCCAGCCAGGGGCACTTGGAAAAGGAACTCCAAGATCAGGTCCTGGTCTCCTCTTGGCGGCAGCCGCCGACGCCCAGCCGGTTTTCAACACCGGCAAAAACCGAGCGTCTCGATATAACTCGGCGCGTAAACACTATTAGGGTAAACGCCGTTTCTAGCCTGACCCTACGTCAATATAGGGACACGGAGCTTTGATGTTTTGGGGTAAACAAGTTACAACGTGGTACAACGGTGTTTTTAAAAATTGGTCTCGCCTACCACGTTTTTTTGTGGATGAAAATATAAGGGAAATTTGGGGCTCCAGTGGCGTGCACCAAGCACGTAGACGGAGGGTGGTTTTGGGGGTTCAAAGCCCTTACGACATTCTGCTAAAACTAATCAATATTTTATGTGAAATTGGAAAAAAATTACTTCGATGAACATTAAGAATATAAGTTAGAAATGAATGCATGTGAACGTTGGGAGTATATATGTAATGAAAAAGTGAAGATTGTTAAAATGTAGGATTACATGGACAATATGTATCAGAAGAGCTATTGCAACACAGTGAATAATCAAGGAAAATACGAAAATAGTAAAAATTTACAGAACTTTGAAAATTAGATCATCAAAGTCTAGAAATCGATTCATACAAGCTCTAGAAGAGTGATGAAATTAATTGAATTCTATGAAAAAACTGTTTTCATCAAAATCTCGAACAATGCGTCTACGATCTAAAAATTTTGGGACTCTCGAGCATCAAATTCTGAATATACTAAAATTCTGGAAGACGTAACAGAATTTTTTAAGTATTTCAAAAATACGAAAAAATAATAACGATCGAAAACATAAAAAATCCATATAAATGTGATCTGAACATTAATTCTTGAAATTATTCAGAATAAATCGAAATTCGCGTTTTGAAGCAACGAGTTTTTTCAATTTCTGTAGAAATCTTCAAAAATATAAGTAATCTGGAAAAATACTTGACAATCCTTCAGGGTTTCTTATATTATGTGTATAATACAAAAAACATGTGAAAAATGAGTTTACTAATTTACTAGCTTAGTTGTTTATTCGTATACTAGTTTACTAGCTAACTAGTTTACCAGATAAATTGTTTACTAGTAAACTAGCTCACTAGTTCACTAAATTAATAATTTACTAGTTTACTGATTCACTGGTGCACTTGCTTACCAGTTTACTAATTTACTTGTTAACGAGTTTACTAGTTCATTAGCTTATTATTTTACTAGTTTACTAGATTACTAGTTTACTAGCTAACTAGTTTTTTATTTTACTAACTTGCTAGTTTATCAGTTCACTATTACAAATTTGAAAAGTTCACTAGTTTACTAATTAACCAATTTACTTGTCAACAAGTTTGCTAGTTTGCGATTTCACTTTTTTGCTTCTTTACTATTTTACTATTTTACAATTTCAGTAGTTTACTAGCTCACTATATAACTAGTTAACTAGCTTACTAGTTTTTTATATTAATAGCTTGCTAGTTCACCAGTTTACTATTACAAATTTTACAAGTCTACTAGATTACTAAATAACTAATTTACTTGGTAACTAGATAAATAGTTTTTTATTTAACTAGCTTGCTAGTTTGCCAGTTCACTATTACACGTTTGACAAGTTTACTAGATTACTAATTAACTAATTTACTTGTTAACGAGTTTACTGCTTCATTAGCTTATTAGTTTACTAATTTTCTAGATTACTAGTTCACTAGCTAACTAGTTTTTTATTTAACTAACTTGCTAGCTTATCAGTTCACTATTACAAATTTGAAAAGTTTACTAGTTTACTAATTAACTAATTTACTTGTCAACAAGTTTGCTAGCTTGCGATTTCATTTTTTTGCTTCTTTACTATTCTACTATTTTACAATTTCAGTAGTTTACTAGCTCACTATATAACTAGTTAACTAGCTAACTAGTTTATTATAATAATAGCTTGCTAGTTTACCAGTTTACTATTACAAATTTAACAAGTCTACTAGATTACTAAATAACTAATTTACTTGTTAACTAGATAAATATTTTTTTATTTAACTAGCTTGCTAGTTTGCCAGTTTACTATTACACGTTTGACAAGTTTATTAGATTACTAATTAACTAATTTACTTATCAACAAGTTTGCTAGTTTGCGATTTCACTGTTTTGCTTATTTACTGTTTCACTATTTTACAATTTCAGTAGTTGACTAGCTTACTATATTACTAGTTAACTAGCTAACTACTTTTTAATTTAACCAGCTTGCTAGTTTACTAGTTTACTATTACAAATTTGATGAATTTACTAGATTACTAATTAACTAATTTACTACAGGGTGCGCCATTTCTTATGTCGGCATGTAAACATTGAATAACTTGAAAAAAAAACAACCGATTTCTGTAAATGAGGTATTTTTATTTAGTTTGGTCCTTTACAATTTATTTAGACTAGTTTTTGAACACAACATCAATCAAGTGGCCGCCCTTATTGTTCACAGCAAAATATGCCCTTTTTGCGGCGTTTTCCATTACCTTTTCGAGCATCTCGGGTGGTATAGCAATGATTTCGGCACGAATATTTTCCTTAAGCTCTTCAATGGTCTGCGGCTTGCTGGCGTACACTTTACTTTTCAAATAACCCCACAAAAAGAAGTCTGGAGGGGTCAAATCTGGAGATCTGGGTGGCCATTCAATGTCGCCTCTTTTTGACATCAGACGTCCAGGGAATTTTCGTTGCAGAAACTGGATTGTTTGATTCGCAGTGTGGCAGGTCG
Organism: Platygaster robiniae; assembly: GCA_028476575.1. NCBI lineage: Eukaryota > Metazoa > Arthropoda > Insecta > Hymenoptera > Platygastridae > Platygaster > Platygaster robiniae. Next base: position 26,006,083 of record CM052023.1, read on the forward strand.
CACCATCTTGTTGAAACCAGTAATCTTCAAGACCTTTTTCACGCATTTGTGGGCAGACATAGTGAGCCAACATCCACCGATATCGGTTTCCATCGATCGTTTGGTTCTCTTTGAAAAAATAAGGACCAATGATGGTTTTGGCGCAAACGCCGGCCCAAACAGTAACTTTTTGGTCATGCAATGGCGTTTCATGGATCTCGTGTGGATTCTGCGTTCCCCAAATGCGGCAATTTTGCTTATTAACGCCTCCAGAAAGTTTGAAATGTGCCTCGTCGGTCATTAAAATTCGCTTCCAAAAATCAGGTTCAGTATCAACTATTCGAGCGATTGTTTGTCCATATTCCAAGCGACGTGGATGATCTGTAGGCAATATTCTTTGTGTTAATTGCATTTTGTACGGAAACAAATGCAAATCATCTTTCAAAATGCGCCGTAGAGTGGTTCCACTGATGCCGAGATGCTGAGCGCGGTGACGATATGAAACTTTTGGGTTTTGGGCAACGCTCTCTCTGACAGCTTCAATCAGTTCATTTGAACGTCTTGGTCGTTGATGAACGGGTTGTTCGCGATCTTTCACTGTCCCGTGGTCACAAAAATTCGACACCAAACGACGAATAGTGTTGTCAGATGGTGCCTGTTTGCCAAGATATTTTCGACGATATGCTCGTTGAGTTAACACAACTGAACGACTATTTTCAATGTACAAAGTAACTATTTCAGCGCGTTCTTTTGGTGTGAAGCGATACATGGTTGAAATTGTACTGAATTGACGTTTCCAAAACAAGTGAAGTCAAGTAAATCGGTTGTCAAATGTTTAAGTTATTCAATGTTACAATACCGACATAAGAAATGGCGCACCCTGTAGTTAAAGAGTTCGCTAGTTTGCGATTTCACTTTTTCGCTTGTTTACTATTTTACTATTTTACAATTTCAGTAGTTAACTGGCTTACTAGTTTACTAGTTTAGTAGTTTACTAGCTCCCTAGTTTACTAGAAATCTTTTAATACATACAAATTATGGAGATATAATTTCCTTAGAAATTCATTAAACTTTCTGTTCTGAAGCAGATATATTAATTCATTACAAAAATTATTTACCTATATTTTAAAAGACCATTCCAGAATTCATGGAGAAACGATTCGAAATACATCGAATTTAAATTATTCAATTCATACAATTAAACATACTTTCAATCGTAAAAATACTAAAATAGGAATATATATAATATATATAATAGGAATAAGAGTATTAAAAATATTTATGAAAGAAACCGTCGTCTGAAAAATCAATTTAAATTCTCAAAATCGTTGAAAGTGCCAATACTATAACATGAACTTATAAAAATTCATTATGCTATCTATAGAAATATTAGAAATATATAAAAATACCAGGAAATACTATAAAATTTGATGAATAATATACCATACGAACATAATACAAATTGATGATACACCATTTATCTGTGTGGTTAAAATTTGCTCAGAAATCAATTCAAATACATAAATTGTTCAGAAATTTGATTCTCAGAGGATCGAATTTCAGAAAGCTCTTTAGAAACTCATATAACCTAACATCAGAGAATTCTGAAAGTAGTATAAATATTACACCATTTTTTTTTTTATATATATATATATTTTAAAATTTTATTTATTTATATTACACTACGTACCAAACCGTAATCCCTAAATTCCACCCGAGGGGAGCAATCTCAGTCAGTCCGGAAACCGTGAAAGTGACGGCCCAAAAATTTTGTCAAATTTTATGAAAGTTTTGGATTCAGGAAAGAAGATTGACATTCTAGATTATGTCAAATATATTGTCAATGTTTTTTCAATATGAAATTGTAGAATCAAATGAATAACATACTGGAAACTTGTTAAAGAAGAATGTTTTTCTGAAAAATTAATTTGAAAATATATTGTGTAGAAACAAGTGTTTGAGAAACGATTCTTTACAAAATAATTGAAAGAAGGTTTGAGTGACTTTTATTTTGATTGCACCAACCACAAACATGAATGCAAACTTGTCATTCGTATGGCAGTGACAACCATATCGCTTTTTCCATGCAAAAACTTTTGTTAGAAGAGACTCTTTAAGTCCCAGAGCGAGCAGGGCCTCGCTTCGCGTGCGTTCAACTCGCTATCTGTGCCACAAGGTCAAAATCCAGCAGGCAAAGTATGCAGAAAAGACGACGCAAGCACGCATCGTTAGCCGTTTTATCGAGCGAATAAATCGAATCTGGCGTTATTTGGTCGAAGAGGAAGGAAACCAGAGACGCCGACCGCGCAATGTATACGATGTACTTGCGGTCTGCGTACGTAAGCCCGGTTAATTCTGTCACACCTGTAAGAATCCATTTGAAATAACAGATACCGCTGTATATTATACAGTTAAATCCCCTTCGGTGGTGATTTTACAATCTATATTAACATTGTCAAATTTACAAAAGCATTGTACGTTCTTTATGACGCTCGTATTTGTAGATTTTTGTGAAGTTCACTGCAAAAAAACATATATGAGACATGTCTCCGTAGAAGACACGAAGACGCGAAATCCATGTCTTCAGTCATTAAGTGTCTTACTTTTATGTGCCAAAAAGATGTGTTTTAAAGATATCTTTAAACGTCTTTAAAATGGCGTCAAAAAGTGTCTTGTGGCAAGACACCATTTTTTGCAGTGTTGAGAGCACCTTAGGTGTATTGTGGGGGGGGGGGGGGGGTGTTATTATTGTATTTTTACGAAATTCATATAATAATAATCAATCATTTTTTCTTTTATGAATAGTTCTCGTATCATATTGTTTTTCGTCATTCATTCTAATATGATAATGTTTTCATATTTGAAACTTAAAAACCGAGAAACTTGAAAAACATTGAAAAATCACGAAAATTCCAATTGAGTTGGACAATTTTTTCATGATCATTGAACATTTTTTATACTGTCAATAATTATCTGAAATTCTTAGAATTTTAGAAAATATGAAATTTTTTTTTAAATTCATGTTTTTTTATAAATATGCGCGATAATGTTCCCTTCCAAATTTTAATTACAAATTTGGAATACTTGAAAAGTACTTGAAAATCATAAGAAATCTTTGTAAACTAGACAATATTTTATTAATATTAGAAAATTTGAGTAGTCAGTACCATGTTAAGAATTTTGCAAATTTTGGAAGCGAAATTTTTGTAGAATTTCAGAGATTGTGTATTATTTGCAAAGTTTGTTTTTTGCGATAAAAATAAAAAAACATTTAAAATTTTGACATTTTCAAATTAAAAACTGAGAAACTTCAATATCATTGAAAAATAACGAAACTTTCTATTGGGGTTGGACAATTTTTTACGATTATCGAAGATTTTTCTAACTGCCAATAATTTTTGAAATTCGCGGAATTAATCAATTTTCGGAAAATGTGAATAAATTGAACACAAATTTGAAATACATACTTCGCAAATATTGAATCATAAGAAATCTATGTGAGCTGGAAAAATGTTTTGAAATTTCGAAAATTTGAGTAGTTAGTGCCCTGTTAGAAGTTCCGCCAATTTTCAAAAATCAAAACACATCGAAAATTAAATAAAATGTCTATAAATCTTAAAAGAAGCGAAATTTTTTAGAATTTAGAGAATGTTCATTATTTTATAAAGTGCGTTTTTTGAAATATTTGTTTGAAATATGAACGATAATACTTTTTGAATTCTCAACTTGGGTTTAAAGATTCATAAAAAACATTTAAAATTTTGATATTTTCAAATTGTGAAATGAGAAACTTTAATATCATTGAAAAATAACGAAACTTTCTATTGCGGTTGGACAATTTTTTAAGATTATCGAAGAGTTTTTAAACTGTCAATAATTTTTGGAAATTTGACAAATTTCTCGAAGATTCAGAAAATGTGAATTATTTTGTTAATGATTATGTGTCTATATTCTAAATGTGCACGATAACGTTTTTTTTTTTAATTTTAAACACAAATTTGAAATATTAAAAAATTTTTGAATCATAAAAAATCTTTATGAGCTGGACAAGTTTTTAAAAATTTGGAAAATTTGAGTAGTTAGTGCCCTGTTAGAATTATTGCAAATTATGAAAAATCAAAGCACATCGGAAATTCAATCAAATGTCTATAAATCCTATAAAAAGCAAAGTTTTTGTAGAATTTCAGAGAATGTTTATAATTGATGAGATGGTTTTTTTTTGAGATATTCGTTCAAAATATGAATAATAATATTTTGCAAATATTCAATAAAAATTCAGATTTCTTGAAAAACATTTACAAACCAGTAGAAAAGTTTACGAGTTTGAAACATGTATGCATAAAAATATTTTTTTTATTTTTACATAACCGTATTTTTCCAGGAAATTCACAGTTTGAGCGATTTTCTTTCATTTTTTAAACAAAAAATATTTGCAAATCAAAAGATTGTTGATGTATCAAAAAAGTTATTTAAAAAAAATATAATCTAAGCATATGTTCTGCGTGCAATCTTTAGAACTTTTAAAATTCATAAGTTTGTACTAAAAACTTTAAATTTCAGTTAATTTTTATAGATTCTGCGATTTGTGAAAAGTGTAACAAGTGGATAAAACTACAATTCATAAATAAATGCATTCTCCGTAGGTATTTTTGGATATTTTACCTATTCTTTGTAACACTAGTTTTGGTGGTGGAGTGGTCCGATGGCTTGTTTACAAATATAGTCATATTAGGTTCGAATCCTGACCTAAATGGTGCAGTACACGTTCAAAATTATCAGTTTAGGTTTTCAGACTGACAATGAAAGATAACATTAGTTAATATCATGGATCAGCTAAAAAAATACACACAAAGATATACATTTTTTTCCACAGATATGAATGTCAATATCTGATTTGGAGCAGCCACTGAAAATGCGTGAAACCTTTTTTCTCCAATGAATTCGTTCGATCTCGATTTCTGTTGCTGGGGCTTATTGAATTTTTTCCTTTTGTCCGCGATGTTTTTTGGCGGCTTTTTTTTCGGAAAGTAAAGCGGCTTTACAAAAGCCTTTGCGGAGATGGCACACGCGAAGCGCCCCATCAACGTAGGGATCGACGCATTCCTTTCTGCTCGAAATTCGTAAAGACCGGCCTTTCATAACTTTCGGTATGCGAGCGGAGCAAAATATTGGCAGGCAACGATGAAAGCATGTTAACTGATTACTTAGTGAAGACTTCGAGTCACATTGGAGAATTGAATTGACTATTTTTAATTGCAGTGGAAACTCGAAAAGGTCTTGATTTTTGATTAATTCAAGTTTTTTATGGAGATCTGAAAATATATTTATAATAAATTTAACCCTATATTTTAGAAAACATGTACATGAATGTAAATTGGTTTGAAATTAGAGTTTTATTTTTGTATAAAATTATTTCACTCCACAGCATGCTCTGTCTATGGCGGTGCAACCAAAATGCTACCTAACTTGGTCACAGTTGATTTTCGATCAATCAAGTTATTTTGAAGCATGTTTCATTTGTGCAAGTTTTATTCGAAAAAAAACTCTCTATTTCTGCTTAATTTCGATAAAAAACTTATAGTTTCTTATTTCTACAGTATATGCATTTCTTTAATAAAAAATGTATAATTCCCTAATGGAGCAGAATCAGTAAACTTCCAAATACTCTTTTCCTAAAGGTAGAACTCATTTTTACTGTACTATAGAAAATTTACTCTAGCAGAAACTCTTAACCCTACCCTCACGAAAAAAAATCAACATTATTTGAAGTAAAACTTTGCGTCACTTTCAACTTTCAATCATCACAATTGGATGAATAAATTTATACAAGTCTTTCTTTCAAGTTTTTTAAATTTGAAAATGAATATTTTATTTTATTTTGATTATAGAACCATTATATCGTTAACAAGTAAATTAATAAACCAGTGAGGAAGTTTACTAGTAAATTAGTAATCTTGTTAAGTATTAATTTAGTAAACTAGTGTGCTAGTTTACCAGTAAAAAAATTATCTGGTAAACTAGTTAGCTAGTAAACTAGTAAACGAATAAATAACTAAGCTAGTGAAGTAGTCAACTCATTTTTTTTTGTATTATACATATAATATACAAAACCTTGAAAGGTTTTGAAGTATTTTTACAGATTATTTATATTTTTGTAGATTGCTACAGAGATTCCAAAAACTCGATAATTCAAAACGCGAATTCCGATCTTTTCTCAGTAATTTCAAGAATGAATGATGAAATCACATTTATATATATTCTTTATTTTTTTTATCGTATTTTTGAAATATTAAAAAAATTTTGTTACATTTTCCAGAATTTTAGTATATTATGAATTTGATGCTCTAGAATCCCAAAATTTATAGATCGTAGACGCATTTGTCGAAATTTTTCAGAGAACAGTTTTTTTATAGAATTAAATGAATTTCATCATTCTTCTACAATTTGTATAAATCGAAAGGTTTTTAATACTTTTCTATGTATTTTACATGGATTTCTAGAATTTGATGATCTAAGATTCAAAGTTTTGTAAATTTTTAGCATTTTCGTGGATGTCGATTTTTCTGGATTATTTACTCTGTAGCAACAATTTTCCTGATGTATATTTTCAACGTAATTCTACGTTGTAATAATTTCCACTTTTTTGTTGAATATATACTGCTTACGTTTGTATGCATTAACATCTAACTTGTATTTTTAATGTTTATCGATGTAACTTTTTTCCAATTTTACATGAAATATTGGTTGATTTCATTAGAATTTCAGGAGGAGTTTGAACCCCCCCTCCCCCCAAAAAAATATATATATATTTTCGCAGAAATTAAGTAATCTGATATCGTAAGGTTTCAAATTCATGTCAATATATGTATAAATTCAATATTCTAAATTTTGACGATACATTCAGATATTCTTCAAAATTCATTCATCAAATTCATTCTTCATACATTACTGAAAACTTTGCAAAACTTCAATTTAATTTCAGAACAGGTCCTAAATATCCAATAAAACTCATGACACATAAGATTGAGAAAAAAAGCTTTTTTGCCTGGCAGTTTGTTTTTCTTTATTGTTGAATTATGCAAATTTATACAAGTGTATCACACGACTCATTATGTATTTTCCCTTTTTCAATGCTCGTAATAGTCTTCAAAGGTTCTAAGGCCCCAACTCCATACCTGATTTTCGTTTGAATAGTACTCCAACCGTTTGTCCGAGTATACAGGTAAACTGAGGGCAAACAAACCTAGAAGGGAACCTGTTTCAGGTATTTTTTATTTGACGACCGTTGCGAGGGAAACGATACAGAAAAAAATTTTTTTGGAGGTTCTGGCTGCTTTTATCCATTAGTCCAAGCTTTTACTTGTAAACCATTCGTTGCTTGTATGAATTTCTCTTCATATTACCTTTTTCTTCAATTAGGTACAATTATTCATTAAATCTTCACATGAACATGACTCCTCCAAAATTTTGATTCCCCCAGTCATCGCCAATCGAAGACCATAAAATAGGTCAATAAACTCGGACTATCTCGTATCATCAGACGACACAATAGGCCGAATATTCCTGTTATGTTCCCATCGTTTCGAAACATCTGCCGAACAAGCTTTTCGAATTCGGCGATAATTTATTCACCTCGGCAGTCAATGAAACGTGAAAATAAATCGAAAACGTTCGCACTTTTCCAGAACACATCATTGTATCAATGACATCTATTCTGGTCGTCCAAGATTTAATCCACCTGATCCCTAGAGCTCCTAAGTATCCCCTCATTATGCTCGAACGTGAAATCTCACTCTCGAGGAATATTTTTAATGTATGCATATTGAGAAACAAGTTCCCAGAGTTTCTTATCGGGTTTATTTTCCTAATCTTCAGGGAAACTTGATTTGGTGGATTGGCTTTTGCGGTGCTTCGAAACGGATAGATACTTTCTTGTTTGAAGTAAAGGCGGTGTTTTTTAGGTTTTTTGGTACTACAAGGTTGGCATTTTATTTGTGGTTGATTAGTTTGATAGAGAGATCATATTAGGGTAAGGAAACTTAAAAAATTGAGGTTAGGATATCAAAAATAAGAAAAAAGGTATTGTTCTTGCATAGAAAAATGATAGGAAAAAATCCTAGTTGATTTTTCCCTTCAAATAAGATAAAGGCCCAAGATGGGCCAAGTTAGGCCCATTTCCTGATAGCCTTGGGATTGTGTTTAATTCTGATATCTTGCTTAGATTATAAATGATAATAGGAATTCGCATTTGATTCGTGAAAGAAGATGGTTACAGTTCATGAAATAACATACAAAGCGAGTTGAATGCCTGAAGAGCGTTGGTCAGCATGCAACTGGCTCGTGGGTCGTTTTGTTCACTGAACTAGTTCCTTCTCCTCTTACGTCTTGTAGAACGGCCGTGGGCCCGTGGGGCCTGCGAAGACGAGCGTTTCACGTTCAATCTTACTGGCGCTGCAGTGGCGTGGTGGGAACCGAATTTCAACCTGGAATTCCTTAATTGCCATCATTTTTGCCTCTAATTACTGTTTGTTACTCCATCATTTATCAATTTAAAGCCACTCTCGTAGTAACAAACGACAATTCGAACGGAACATGATGTTTGACACTAGTATTATCTGAATATTGGAAAAAAAAATTTTGTATCAAAATTATGTACACCGGGGTCATTCGACGAAGTATTTTCCAATAAAAATGTTTTTCAGGTGAAACATTTTTTGTTCTGTTTTTAATGCATTTTTATTCGATACTTGTTTTTTTCATTTCAATGTTATACTTGTGATTCACGGATTTTGATTTTTCAAAGTTTCAATGTTAAAAATTTACAACTTTCGGAAATATCTTACTAATTGTAAAATATTTTACCTTTCCCATGGTCAGGTGCGTGCGGTTGGGGGGGGGGGGGGAGTTTGGGGGTTATAATCCTCCCTAACGAGAACTTTTAAACGATTTCGATGAAACGCTTCTATTATTGGTTTTTACGTTTTGAAATAAATTTTGTTATCTTGCATTGCATGATATTTTTCAGAATCAGCGTCTATAAAGATTTCCATTTCTTTTTGGTATTTTTCGTGTATATCTTCTACGATTTCAGGGATTATTCAGTATTTCTGAAACTAATCGTTTTTTTCAAGATCTATTAAATGTTACAGGATTTTCTAGTATTTTTATATATTTCTAGCATTTTCATTTGGATTGTTATAGATTCCTAAATTTCGAACTGTAAAATTTGGAGTTATTAAAATTTTACGTGTTCGAAGGATTTTTCAGAAAACAGTGTCTCAATAGATATTTATTTCTTCTCGTACTTTTCGTATCTCTTCAGTTTCTCTACGACTTGAAGGATTGTTCAGTATTTCTCAAAATATTCTTATTTTAAAGGATACATAAAATATTGCAAATTTTCTAGCATTTTTATATATTTTAAGCATTTAGGTATTAATTTTTATGCATGGATTTCGAGAATTTCGAGCTCTAAAATGTGAAGTTCAATAAATTTTTCATGTTCCACGAGAATTTTTTAGAAAACAGGAGTTTCAAAAGATTCATATTTCTTTCAGTATCCTTCGTGTTTCTTCAGTTTTCCTACAATTTGAAGCATTATTCAGTTTTCCTGTATATTTCTGTATTAATTTCTGGAATTCGACGCTCTCGTTTTGAATTTGAATATTCCATAGGTATACTTCTATTTTTCTATACATGTATTTTTTTTGTATTTCCTAGTATTTAGAGAATGTTGGGAAATTAAAAAATTTTTTTAAAGATATGGCTTTGAATTTTAAGAATTAGATTCCCAAGAATTGAAATTTTGGAATATTTGTAGTATTTCGATCGATTTTGCAGAAAACAGTTTCTCTATAGATTTAGAGTGTCCTTAATATTTTTTGAATTTTTAACAAATGTTGAAAATTTGGACATTTTTCTAGTATTTTGATGGTTTCCTATGAACATATGTTGAAATCCAATGCTCGAGAAATTGGAGTTTTTGTTTTTTTGGAATTACAGAAATTGTCGAATAATGTAATAGCTTCTCAAGTTACTCAAGTCGTAATTTTGTTAAGGCCGCTTCCACATTAAAATGGTATACAAAAGAATTTTTTAAAAAATGAACTTTTTGAGTAACTATTTTTTGCAGAATCAAAAACAACCAATAAATATGTAGTAGATTAAACTTGAAATATCTTCTGTAATTGTAGACTGAGCATGGATTTGAAAACGTCATTTGGAAAGGCAGACAAATAGTTCTAAAATGGTAGATAAAAGAATTTATTAAAAAATGAACTTTTTGAGGAACTTTTCTTTGAAGAATAAAAATCAATCATTAAATATGTAGTAGATTAAACTTGAAATAACTTCTGTAATTGTAGCCTGAGCATGAATTTGAAAACGTCATTCGAAAGAGCAGAGAAATAGCTTTAAAATGGTACATGAAAAAATTTTTTAAGTAATAAACTTTTTTAAGTTATTTTTTTTGGAGAATAAAAGACAACCAATAAGTATGTAGAAGATTGAACCTAAAAAAACTTGTGTAATTTTAGCCTGAGCAGAAATTTGAAATCATTATTTGAAATACCAGACAAGCAGCTTGAAAATGATATGTAAAAGAATTTTATCAAAAATCAACTTTCTAAGTAATTATTTTTCACAATCACATACATTAATATAAATTTATATTTACATAAATACATAACATTTTACAAATATAATTTTGTTAGAAATGTCTGAAAGGATTTGTTTATTTTACGTGCAAAAAAATGGAAAAAATAGACTCTCTGTAAGGAATTAAGTGAAATATTTTTTTACTTTTTATATTTTCGTTACGATTAAGTGATAATCATCCTGGGAAATTCTCTGTTTTCCTTATTGCCACCACGCCACTGGCTGCAGCAGCTACAAAATGAATATTTGCACAGCTTATATCGTAACACATTGGTACATACCTATATATGCGCGACACGTAATGAGTACATTCCGGTCTGCTATGTCTGCTATCAAAATGAATATGGGCTCAAGTGAGCTCTACTCAAGTTGTAATTTTGTTCACGCCACTTCTCTCCTTTCGACAATAAAAAATTCCAGTTTGTCATAAAAAATATGTGTTTTCTCAGGCTTGAAGCAGTTAAAATATCTGAACGATTACGAAGTTTGTTGATATTTAGAATTTAAAAGAATTTCTTATAATAACAAAGCTAAGAATCTGCTAACGTTTCGATTTGGATATCATTTTTTTACATACTCAAGTTACTGTTGAATTCTCTTATAACTTTCTTTCTTCAATTACACCTATTTCTTTGACATCAATTACAACGATCAAATTCAAATAAAATGAATAAAATAGAACATAATTCAATGAAGACTTTCCTTTAACCTCATAAAAAATGCGACTTAACTTGGTTTTTGCGTTGTACGTCAATTTAAACTTACGTATGGCTTAAGTGACTTTGCAATTAAAATTACAGCCCGCAGCGTCGTTTCGGCCAAGAACCCGCGTGTGTGTTATTAAAGCGACCGGCTCGACTTAATTATGCAAAAAAGGCATTTGTTGTTCACATGGGAGGACTTGTTCGATGAAAGTATTACCACTCAGGAAAATGGCATGTGATAATACGTATTTTTTAATTTTCAACGTTTATTTTCTGGATTTTCGAATACTCCATACTTTGAAAGGGAAATTGCTTTGTTTCGAAATTTTTAGTTTTCTTTAGAGGATTCTTTTTGGACATCAAATGAAACAATCGATATTTCATTTTTTTGGATTTAAGATTTTACCATGTTCACAATTTTAAAATGCTCCTTTTTTCAAGGTTATTGCGATTTTCGAGGTTCAAGTGTGGAAGAAATTTCATAAATAAAAGAAAACAATTGAAATATAGAATTACAAGAATTTATTAGAATTTTTTTCGAACTCTGAAATGGATGTAAGGCCAAGTGCAATTTTTTCAAAAATAACTGTTTATTAGAATTGTGATATGACATTCCGAAATAGAATATTCAGGGGCGTAGGCAGAAAAAATTTTCGGGAGGGGTATTTCTGAAAATATTTTTCCTTCGGGATTTCATAATTATATATCGATGACAATTAGCATTTTTAATTGGGCTTTCGTACCTTCCAATTGTAGGTACAGCTACAGATTTATGTACCTTCACCATCGGGCGGGACACTTGAATTCACCTATACCAGGTCCGGATTTAGGAAAATTCAAATTTCCCGCCCGATTGTAAGGTACACAAATTCGTAGCTGTACCAGTGTTCGTAACTTGAAGCATGCTAATGCTACACGAAAGAGACAAACTTATGTTTTGCTTTACGCTTTAGAGAGAACGAAAATCGATAGTTACGAACCCTAAGCTGTACCTACAATTCGGAGGTACAAAAGCCTAATGAAGATGCTTATTGAATTTACAATAAAATTACGATTTTAGTAAAAAATTAAATTTTAAAAGATTGCTACAGATTCGAAAATTATTTTTCATCAATATTGAATTATTCGTTATTACATCAATATTATTTTTGGAAGTTGAAATTGAAAAATCCATTAAAACTTCTAAGGTAGTCAAATTAATAAGAATATATTATATTTCTAAGGCTCCCCGCCATAACCGAGAAAGTCAAACATGCCATAAAGTTCAAAATTTTATGGGAGTGTCTATGAGTACCCGTTCCAACCGTTCTACCTGTTCGGAACGGGTAAAATTTTGTGCAACGAGAACGTTCACCAGTTCCCACTCGTTCCCAACCGTTCCTGCCTTTCTCGTCCGTTCTTACCCGGTCCCGCCCGTTTTCGCCTAAAAGCAACCAGTTCCCACCGTTTTAGGTGAGAACAGGTAGGAAAGGGTAGGAACGGATGAACGTTCTCGATGCACAAAATTTGACCCGTTCCGAACGGGTGGAACCAGTAAAATATTGTGCATCGAGAACGTCCACCCGTTCCAACCCGTTCCCATCCGTTTCTGCCCTTTCTCACCCATTACTTACCGTTGTTACCCGGGTACTCACCCGTTTCACCCGTTCAAGACAGGTGTAACAAATGAAACGGGTAGACGTTCTCGCGCGTTTCCGCGCTCGTTTCCTGCCCGTTTTCGCCTGAAAACAACCCGTTTCCACCGTTTTGAGTGTAAACAGGTGAAAACATGTGGACGTTATCAGTTCTCAAAATTTTACCTGTTCCGAACGGTTGAAACAGGTAGAATTTTGTGCATCGAAAACGTCCACTCGTTCCCATCCGTTCCTGCCCTTTCTCACCCGTTCCCACCGTTTGCGTGAGAACGCGTAGAAACGGGTAAACGTTCTCGATGCAAAAAATGTTACCTGTTTTAGAAGGGTGGAACGAGTAAAATTTTGCGCATCGAGAACGTCCACCCATTCCTACCCGTTCTTGCATTTTCTCGTCCGTTCTCGCCCGTTCCTGTCCGTTTTCGCCTAAAAACAACCCGTTCCCACCGTTTGAGGTAGAAACAGGTGAGAACGGTTCTTAATGCACGAAATTTTACCCGTTCCAAACAGGTCGAACAGGTGAAACGGTAAAAATTTTGGGCAACGAAAATGTCTACCCGTTCCAACCCGTTCCTACCCATACCCAACCATTCCCGCCCGTTTTCTCCCAAAAGCAACATGTTCTCACCGTTTTGAGTGGGATCGGGCGGAAACAGGTGAACATTCCCGATGCACAAGATTCAACCCATTCCGAACGAAAGGAAAAAAGTGTTAGTACAGAAAGACACGAATAGTGGCTATTCGTACTCACCCGTTACAACCGTTTCATCAGTTAAAAACCGATAAAATTTTGTGCATCGAGAACTTCCACCCGTTCCTAACTTAGAACGGTGGAAACGGGTTGATTTTGAGAAAACGGGCGGGAACGAGTGAGAAACGGCGGAAACGGGTAGAAACGGGTGGGAACGGGTGTACGCTCTCGGTGCACAAAATTTTCCTCGTTCCACACGTTCAGAACTGGTGAAATTTTGTGCATCGAGAACGTCCACCTGTTCTCACTTTTTCTTGCTCTTTCTTGTCCGTTCTCACCCGTTCCCGCACGTTTTTGCCTAAAAACGGTCCGTTAAATCTGTTCGAAACAGGTGAAATTTTTTGCATCAAGAATGTCCACCCGTTCCTCCCGTTCCCACCCGTTCCTCCCGTTCCCACCTGTTCTTGCGCTTTCTCACCCGTTACCGACTGTTTTTGCCCAAACAGAACGCGTTTCCACCGTTTTGGGTAGGAAGAGGTGGGAACAAGTAGACTTTCTCTATGCACAAAATTTGACCCGTTCCAAACGGTTGAAACAGGTAGAATTTTGTGCATCGAAAACGTCCACTCGTTCCCATCCGTTCTTATCTGCTCCCGCCCATTTCCTTCGAAAGCAACCCGTTCTCATAGTTTTGGTTGGGAACAGGTGGGAACGGGTAGACGTTCTCGATGCACAAAATTGTACTTGTTCTGTACGGGTAAAACAGGTAAAATTTTTTACCCCGTGAACGTCCACCTGTTCCCACCTGTTTCCACCCGTTCTTGCGCGTTTTATCCCCAGAGCGACCCGCTCCTACAGTTCTGGTTGGGAACGTGTAGAAACGGGTGGACGTTCTCGATGCACAAAATTTTACCTGTATCACCTGTTTGAACGAGCAAAATATTCTGCATCGAGAACGTCCACCCGTCCCTAGCTGTACCTACCCGTTCCTGCCCTTTCTCAACCGTTCCTGCCCGTTTTCTTTCGAAACCAACCCGTTCCCACTGTTTGAGATAGGAACGTTTGGAAATGGGGGGATGTTCTTGATGCACAAATTTTACCTGTTCCAAACAGGTGATACAGGTAAAATTTTGTACATCGGAAACGTCCACCTGTTACTACCTGTTCCCGACCGTTTCTACTCTTTCTCACCCGTTCCTGTTCTGAAAGGTTGAAACAGGTCAAATTTTTGTGCATTAAGAACGTCCACCCGTTCCTAGCCGTTCCTGCCCTTTCTCACCCGTTCTCGCCTGTTTTTTCCAAAAGCAACTCATTACACTGTTTTAGGTGGGAACGGTTCTGAACAGGTGTACGTTCTGGATAAACGAAATTTTGCCCGTTCCAAAAGGGTGGTATAGGTGAAATTATGTGCATCGAGAACGTCCACCCGTTCCCACCTGTTTTCACCTGTTCCTGCCTTTTCTCACTCGTTCCAAACCGTCCATCCGTTCCGAACCGTCCTTACCCGTTTCTGCCTTTTTTACCTGATCCCGCCCGTTTTTTCCCAAAAGCAACCCGTTCACACAGTTATGGTTAAGAATGGGTCGGAACTGGTAGACGTTCTTGATGCACAAATTTTACCTGTTCCAACCGGTGATACAGGTGAAATTTTGTGCATCGGAAACGTCTACCTGTTCCCACCTGTACCCGCTCGTTTCTACTTTTTCTCACCCGCTCCTGCGCGTTTCCTCCCAAAAGCGACCCGTGCCCACAGTTTCGGTTGACACAGGTAGAAACGGGTGGCCTGTTTGAATGCACAAATTTTTACCCGTTCCGAAAGGGCGTAACAGGTCAAATTTGTGCATTAAGAACGTCCACCCGTTCCCACCCGTTCCTCTTTTAACCCCTTCCTGCCCATGTACTCCCAAAAGCAACTCGCTCTTACAGTTTCGGTTGGGAACGGGAAGAAACGAGCGGACGTTCTCGATGCACAATATTTGACCCGCTCTAAAAGAGTGGAACAGGTCAAATTTTGTAGATTTTCCTTTTATCACCTATTCCTGCCCTTTATCGCCTGTTCCCGCCTGTTTCTCCTCAAAAGCAACCTATTCCCACCGTTTTAGGTGGGAGCGGGTGGACGTGTTCGATGGACAAAATTTTACCCGTTCTGAAATAGTAAAACAGGTAAAATTTTGTGCTTTGAGAACGTCCAATTGTTTTCATCCGTTCTCATCTGTTTCCAGCCGTGTCTGCTCTTTCTAACTCGTTCCCGCCTGTTTTCTCCTAAAAGCGACATTCTCCCACAATTTTGTGTGGGACCAGGTAGACGTTCTCGATGCACATAATTTTACCTGTTCCGAACGTATTGAACAGGTAGAATTTTGTGCATCGAGAACGTCCACCCGTTCGCAGCCGTGTCCACCCATTTCTTCTCTTTTTTTACCCGTTCTCGCCCATTTTCTCCTAAAAGCAACCCGCTCTCAAAGTTTCTGTTGGAAACGGGTGGGAACGGGTGGACGTTCTCGATGCACAAAATTTAATCTGATGCGAACGGGTCAACCAGGTGAAATTTTGTGCATGAAGTACGTCAACACGTTCTCACCCGCTCCCACCGGCTTCCATTCGTTACTGCATTTTCTCACCCGTTTCCACCCGTTTTCTTCCAAAAGCAATCCGTTCCTATAGTTTTGGTTGGGAACGGGTAGGAACGAGTTGTCGTCCTCAATGAAAAAAATTGTACCTGCTTCGAACACGTGAAACAGGTACAATTTCGCGCATCGAAAACGTCAAACCAATCCCACACGTCCCCACTCGGTCCCGCCCGTTTTCTCCCAAAAGCAAACCGTTCCTACCATTTTGAGTTAAAAAGGGGAAAAGGTTTTCGATGCATAGAATTTCACCCATTCCAAAAACGTGATACAGGTAAAATTATATGCATTGAGAACGTCCACCCGTTCCTACCCGTTTCCACCTGTTCCTGTCTTTTCTCACTTGTTCCCACCCGTTTTTTGCCAAAAGCAACCTGTTACCATAGTTTTGGTTGAGAACGTTGTGGAACGGTCGGCCATTTTCGATGCAAAAATTTAACCCGTTCCGAACGGGTGGAACAGGTAAAATTTTGTGCATCGAGAACGTCCACTCTTCTCTCCCGTTTCCACCTGATCTCACCCCTTTTTTTCCAAAAGCAGCCTGTTCCTAAAGTTCTGGTTGGGAATGGGAAGGAACGAGTGGCCGTTCTCGATGCACAAAATTTTACGTGTTCCGAACGGTTAAAACAGGTGAAATTTTGTGCATTGAAAACGTTTACCCGTTTTCACCTGTTTCCATCCGTTCCTGCCCTTTATCACCCGTTCCAGCCTGTTTCTTCCCAAAAGCAACCCATTCCCACCGTTTTAGGTGGAACCTACTTGACGTTCTTGATGCACGAAATTTCACCCGTTCCGAATGTGTCGAACAGGTAAAATTTTGTGCATCGAGAACGTCTACCCTATTCCCATCGTTCCCACCCGTTCGAACCTGTTTCTGCTCTTCCTCACATGTTCCCGCCCGTTTTCTCCCAAAAGCAACCCTTTCTCATCGTTTAGGGTTGGAATGGGTGGGAACAGATTGACGTTCTCGAATCACTAAAATGTACCCATTCCGAATGGGTGAAACAGGTAAAATTTTGTGCATCGAGAACGTCTACAATTCCCACCTGTTTCTGCCCTTTCTCACTCGTTCCTGCCTGTTTTCTCCTAAAAGCAACCTGTTCTTATAGTTTTGGTTGGGAACGGGTAGGAACGGGTGGATGTTCTTGATGCACAAAATTTTACCTGTTCCGAACGGGTGGAACGCGTAGAATTTTGTGCATCGAGAACGTCTACCTGTTCCCACCCGATCCTACCCGTTCCTGCCCTTTCTCAGCCGTTCCCGCCCGTTTTCTCCAAAAAGCAACCCATTCCTACCGTTTCGGGTGAAAATGGGTGTAAACGGTTGGACGTTTCCGATGCACAAAATTTTTCTTGTTCCGAACGGGTAAAACAGGTAAAATTTTGTGCATTGAGAACGTCCACTCGTTCCTAATTCCCACCACGATGGCTGGGAACGGGTGGACGTTCTTGATGCAGAAAATTTCACCAGTTTCACCCGTTCGGAACGGCTTAAATTTCGTGCATCGAGAACGTGCACACGTTCCCACCTTTTCCCACCTAAAAGGGTGGGAACGGGTTGCTTTTGGGCGAAAACGGGCGGGAACGTGTGAAAACGGACGAGAAAGGGCAGTAACGGTTGTGAAAGGGTGGGAACGAGTTGATGTTCTCGATGCAAAAAATGTTACCAGTTCTGAACGCATGGATCGGGTGGAACGGATACTTACTGACACTCCCATAAAATTTTTAACGTTATGGCATGTGTGACTCTCGGTTATTGCGGGCAGCCACAGAAATATAATAAATTCTTCATAGTTTGAATACCTCAGAAGTATCAATAGATTTTTCAATTTCTACTTTCAAAAATAATATTTACGTAATAGCGAATAATTCAGTATTGATGAAAAATAATGTATGTATCAGTTACAATCTTATAACATTTAATTTTTCACTGTAACCGTAATTTCATTGGAAATTTAATAAGCATTTTCGTTTGGGCTTTTGTACCTACGGATTGTAGGTACAGCCACGAATTTCTGTATCTCACAATCGCGCGGGAAATTTTAATTTTCCTAAATTTAGACCTGGTATAGGCGAATTCAAATGTCCCACCCAATGGTGATGGTTCTGATATCCGTAGCTGTACCTACAATTCGTAGGTATGAAAACCGAAATGAAAATGCTAAATACGGTTACAAGAGAGCGATTTTACAATATTTTACATTTAGGAATCGGAAAGTAATTCAACTTTTCGAATCTAGAGTTACACATTCTTCACGTTCGTAAATAACGGAATTTCATTCTTGTGATTTTCAATCAGTAACTAATGTTAAAATTTATATAAGGTACATTCTAAATTTATATCATTTTCGTATGGTTTATAATTCATTGAATTTCGTAGTATTTTCTGGTTTTTTTATATATTTATAATATTCCTATGGATCGCTGAATAGGTTTTTAGGAATTGATGCTATAGTATTAAAACTTTCAACGATTTTGAAAGTTTTAATTGATTCTTCAGACCACAGTTTCTTTCGTAGAGATTTTCAATACTTTTGTTTTATATTCTTTTGGTATTTTCACAATTAAAATTATGTTAAATTTTAAAAATTGAATAAATTGAATTAGATGTATTTTTATTGATTTCTAAATAAGTTTCTAGAATAACTTCTAAAATTATAGGTATATAATTTTTGTATCAAATTAATAAATATGCTCAAGAACAGAAAGTTTTATAAATTTCTAAGAAATTTGTTTCGACATAATTTTCATTTAATAAAAGATTTCTAGTAAACTAGGAAGCTAGTAAACTACTGAACTTGTAAACAAGTAAACTAGGAAACGAGTTAACTACTGAAATTGTAAAATAGTAAAATAGTAAACGACTGAAAATGTCAAATAGCAAACTAGCAAACTCGTTAACAAGTTAATTAGTTAAACAGTAAAGTAGTAAATTTTTCGATCTGTAATAGTAAACTGGTAAACTATTAAGCTAGTTAAATAAAAAACTAGTTAGCTAGTAAACTAGTAAGCTAGTAAACTAATAAGCTAATGAACTAGTAAACTTGTTGAGAAGTAAATTAAATTAACTGGTAAGTAAGTAAAATATTAAATTAGTAAACTCGTAACTATCAATTCAGTAAACTAGTGAGCTAGTTTACTAGTCAACAAGTTATCTGGTAAACTATTTAGCTAGTAAACTAGAAAGTGAGTTAAATGAAAAGCCAGTTAGCTCTCACGCTATCAATCTACCAATCTAGTAAACTAATTTGCTAGTGAACTAGTTAACTCGTTTATAAATAAATTGGTGACCTAGTAAGCTAGTTTACAAGTAAACAAATTATCTGGTAAACTAGTTAGCTAGTAAACTAGAAAGCTAGTTAAATAAAAAACTAGTTAGCTCGTAAACTAGCAATCTAGTTAGCTAGTAAACTAATTAGCTAGTGAACTAGTAAACTCGTTAACAATTAAATTAGTAAACTGGTAAGCAAGTAAAATAGTAAATTATTAAATTATTGTACCTATAATTTAGTAAACTGGTGAGCTAGTTTACTAGTAAACAAGTTATCTGGTAAACTATTTAGCTAGTAAACTAGTAAACGAATCAATAACTAAGCTAGTAAACTAGTAAACTCATTTTACCTTTTTTTTGTATCATACATATAATATACGAAACCCTGAAAGATTCTCAAGTATTTTTCAGATTAATTGTATTTTTGTAGATTGCTACAGAGATTTCAAAAACTCGATGCTTCAAAACGTGAATTTCGATTCATTCTTAATAATTTCAAGAATAAATGATAAAATCACATTTATACAGATTTTTCATGTTTTATGTCGTTATTCTTTTCTCGAATTTTTAAAATATTTCAAAAATTTTGTTACGTTTTCCAGAATTTTATTACACCTAGAACTCGATGCTCCGGAATTCCTAAATTTATAGATCGTAGACGCATTTGTCGAGATTTTTCAGAAAACAGTTTTTTCGTAGACTTCAACTAATTTTATTATTCTTCTACAGTTTGTAAAAATCGAAAGATTTTTAATACTTATCTTTGGATTTTATATAGGTTTCTGGAATTTGATGATCTAAGTTTTAAAGTTTTGTAATTTTTTAGCAATTCCGTAGATTTTCATTATTCTCGATTATTCACTGTGTGGCAACAGTTCTTCTGATATCTGTTTTTACGTTATCCTACGTTGTGATAATTATCACTTTTTTATTAAATGTATACTACCAACGTTTTTATGCATTCCTTTTTAACTCATATTCCTAATGTTTATCGATGAAAATTTTTTTTTGATTTCACACGAAATATTGATTGATTCGATCAGAATTTCGGAATGGGTTCAAACCCCCAAAACCCCTTATGCCTACCCGCTTGAGAATAGTCTTGTCGTTGAGAAAAAAAATATGTAGCATCTAGTTCGAAATGAACAATTTTAAAATCAAGACGCCAACGATTATTATTTAGATGTAACTCACGAAAACCGATTTGAAAAGATTGATTCTCGCGTAATCAGCATTCAAGTACCGCGTCCAGCTATAACACTCTACCTTAATGTAGTCATGCGTTATCGCTTCAATCTCGGAAAGAGCGAGACTGATAAAAATTCCTGAAATTACCATGGATTTCAGAACGCGTTCAACTCTGCAGTGGAGTCACGTACATCGGATAATTACGCGTCACAGTGCATTATTATAGAGCCGGCAGCGTTTGTCGACAAAATGCCATATTCCCTCCAATCAGCTATCACCGAGGAAAGTGATTTTACGAATTTTCTTGAAATCATTTATAATAGAGAAAAAAAGCATTTTATAAATATCGGGAATCAAGGATTGAACCGAAACCGAAAATGGAAAATTTTATTTTGGCTTTTTTAGATTTTTATTAAGATACAGCAAGTATAATCTGAGGACTGATGATTTTACTCAAGACTGCAGTTAATTGCAAACACTATACGTTAATTTATTGACTCCTACGATATGCCCATGGGTCTTTACATTGATAAACAAAGACAAGAATAAAGATTTTTCAAAAATTTCATTCACATTATCAATTGCTACGAAATTTTCCGTCCATTACATATATTGTTCTTACATTTTGCTGTTCTAAAGATAATAGTAATGTACCAGATCCATTACTAATCGTCATAATATTCTGATATTAGCAATGTACCGAGTACACGTGGAAATAATTTGAGTATTGTAAACTATTTACTGATCATCATAATATTCTGATAGTTATAATGTATCGGATACACGTGAACACAATTATGAATTGTAATTTTCCTTCTAATTTACCATACTTCTTTCGAAAACAACTCCATTTACGACATCTGAAATGTATAAAACAGGCATTTGTTCTCAGCGCGATTCATTTTGATTTATACGACCGAGTACTTTACATATCAATAAATAAGTTGCCATACATCTCAAATCATTTTTACTAGCATTATATTATCACACCTTTTTCGGAAAATTTAACGCAATAAAAAGACAGAAACTTGGTTTCTTTACTAATTGTTATAGTATGTTGAAGAATTTTTGGAGAAAACCTTCTAGAATATAAAAATAAATAAAATTAATAGCTCAAAACTTACCTTGTAGGATACAATTTACAATGAGATTCTCTGCTGAAGACTCATCTTTATATACTGCCTTATGCATGTAGAGGTTGTTCGCAAAATGACCCATCAAAGAAAAATACACAGTTGTCTTGAAACATTTTGATAAAGGATACCTATTGTAAACAAAAAAGTGGAAAGTAATGATAATTGTTGATTGGATGAAGTCAATGCAAAAATAATAATACAATGTTAATAAATATTCGGAATAAGAGATCTTTTTTTACAATTACTCAACATTGACACAATCTTTGAAATGTTTAAATGATTATAGATCGATTGATGGTATGAAAATTTGAAATCAAATACAATTGTTCGATTGCTTATCTTTCGAAAGATATATGTAAATATTTGTTTTTGATTTAGTTTTTTTCCTACGGAGCGTTCGATAAAGAAAACATGTTAGTTTCTAATAAAGATGTCTATTCTAATGAATAAATCATTGCAAATCATGTATTCGATAAATGTGGAAAAATATTGCGATATTGATGATTTACAAACTGTGTGATTTTGGTACTGTCAAATTTTAGTATAAGGTTTCCAATACCCTTGAAAAAAAATTGTTTCCTGAGTTGATTCTCTTATGACCATTTAACAGTTTTCTAATTTATAACAGACGTGTAATTTTCACACTTTGAGCGGTTAATCAATTGATTAGATTTTTGAGATTCTAAAATTTATTTCTTCTGAATGACGAAATGTAGTTTTCAAATGTTCGAGGTTCTAAATGGTATATTTTTTACTTTAAGTTTGCATAATTTCTGGATTTTGTGTACACTTTTATATGGTTTTTTTGAATCGACATGTTTATAATTTACTGTATTATCTTCAAATAATTGTAAGATGTATACTATAAAAAGTATGACTACACCATACGTAAAAAACCAATTTTGATCAATCGATGAACTTATTAAAAAAAATAATAAGAAACTATATAAAATAAAATTATATAGTGAAAGGAAGAGCTATAATATGTTACATAAATTTAAAAAACAATAAATCATAGAAAAATACTACTGTAAAATGTGTGCAAAAATTTCTAATTTTTCAAATTATTGTCAAAGAGTTTTTAAAATTTCAAAACTCAATAATTTCGAACCTTAGTATATCACAACGTTTTTTCAACAAATTTTGAAGATTTTTTATGGTTTTTAGATTTTTCGATACATTGAAGAAATTCATACTTGATCCACAAAAAAATTATTGTATAAAATTACAAAACTATATAGCATCGAATCTTTTTTAAGTATGTCCATTTTTTTATCGTACTTTGAATTCGGAATCGAATGAGAAGATTTGTTACAAATTGCTGAAAAATAACGATATTTTGACTGCCTTTTACATTTTCCAAAATTAAAATAAAATGAAATTGTTTGAAAGTTTGAGTTCGTAGGTAAAAAACTAATAAAAATTGTGACTTTTTATAATAGTTTATTCATTGTTTATTGTTCTATTGTGAAATTTGTAATAAAATTTCTATAAAATTAGGCTCAAAAGTACACAATAACTACGATTTTCGAATTCTCAAATATATCATAATATTAACGTAATTTTTACGTTTGACACGAAAATTTCGTTTTTAAAATTAAAGAATCACTGAGATTTTCATTTTTGTATAGTGTATTTGATTAATTTATTCAAATATCTCTAAAAAAAACTCATATAATTTAACGGGACAATTTAGTAACGATATGCTTACAAATTTTTATTCTTGTAAATATATTATGCTCGAATTTATTCTTGGAATATATGGGCGAAACTTACCTTGAGTTTAATTTTGAGAATAAAAGTACAAAAAAACTATAAATTTTCAATTTATTGTAAATTATCAAACGTAATCTCTTTTTTGTGTTAAAGACTTAAAATTCGTCCTTTTAAGTTTTATTTGTTTTTGTCTCAAAAAAATTGAGTAATCTCTTTTTGTGCAACTTGGAATCAAAGTACATATTCGAACTTTAGCTTCGAGGGTGCAAAATTACTTGACAGAAATTTTAAATTCTTATAAAAATGTTCGAATTTTTATTTCACTTTTAAGAATATCAAAATCAGTCAATAATCATTATTATAATTTTAAAGATTGCTTTTTTCTCACTATCAGGCATATATTTTTATTTTATTTTTCAAAAATTAAGAATTACATGAAAAATTTCAATGTAAAATTACTAAGAGTTTCAAAATTGTGTAATATTGTGAATTCTAAATAAAAACTGGAAAAAAATTCGAATAATGAAATTTTTTCCCGTATTTTCTGTTCTATTTTTGAGATTCTCAATCAAATCAGCAAGAAATTGAGTCAATTTGTTTCAATTTGCTTTCAATTTTATTTTTCGACCAAACTATATTTAAAAATAGGGAAAAATTCAAAATACATTCAAAATTTGTCATTTCACAAGGAGCATCTCTCTTGCATTTTAACGTTACGTAATTCACGTAAGACCATCAAGAAATTCGATAAACTTTTTCAAACAATAAAAAAACTATCACGTCTGCAATATTGAACAATAATGACTCGAATAACTATAATTACTAAAGGAGAGAAAAAAGAAAATATTTTCACTGTCCAATTTGCTGCGAATTTTCTGAAAAATTTGAAACAAAACGAAATATAACTTCACCAGAATTAGAGAAATGAAATCAATAATTACAGGATAAAAAAATCTGAATGAAAAAAACATGAAATAACTTGTATTAAAGTCTTTATTTGAGCGGGTCTTGATTTGTTCGTTTTATTATCAATATCCTTAGTCGTGGACTATAACTAGAAGCTTTAACTTCTCGTCAATCACTTTTACGTCTTCATCGTTTAACATTCATATTTTAGTTTACTCATAATCTTCGCGATTATAATTCACTTTTTTTATATCTCTTTCTTTTATATAAACGTTACTTTTAAATGCCGCCCGAATTTTCGAGCTTACGCGCCGAGTTGATGAATTACGACAAAATTACAATTACAATATTACATCATTCCCTTCGTTTACAACGTGGTTAAAACATTTATTTACGATCGCGATTTCGCGTGTGCGATCGTAATTTGCGTACATTTCGTAACATACATAACAAATATATCTATAGAAATATCAATGCAATATATATTGTTGTATAATATACACGTTCGTTCTCTTTGGAATTCTTAATTCCGACATTTGGCAGTTTTGAACATTTTTAAATCGGATGAAAGGAACGTTGAATGAAAAAGTTTGCGTTTCTAGTGGCTACGTGTTAACCCTGATTCACACTGACATTTATACACGTTCATTAGTTCGCTTTTTAAGTATATTATTTTTATGTATACATTTTTTTGATATAATCGTAAGTTGAACATGACGTTCTCGTTTTTCTTTCTACATTCGATAAAATTGTTTGTCAAGTTTTAAAGTGATCCAAGTTTTGGCAGCGATGAGCTTTCGAGTTCGAGGTTAGACATAAAGGGAAGGTTAGTGTTGAAAGATTTAGAAAATGCAAAATTTTGTTACCAAAACTGTTTTTGAAAGTTCTTTTTACTCATCACTGGATTATAAAAATTGCAACGCAAATAAAATCTGAAACCGCTATAAAAATATCGCAAAAAAACGCGCAGAATCTTTGAATCCTCAAAACAAAAATATCAATCTCTTCAAAAATGCAAATTTTAACAGGACGGCTAGGACAATCTTCAATGTACTTCGTTGCGTGTGATTTTTTTAGAAAAAGCTAGAAAATTATACAGTGGAGAAAAAAAATCACGAATAGTGGTGTAAATTTCGTTTCGCGTATCAGAGGACATTACGAAATTGTAAAAACACCGTAAATTTTCGAAAGAATGCACGACATCGTTATGTTTCTTGTCCTATTGGAATATCGTTGTGCGTGTCGAAAGACACAATTTTCCCCCTCGTCTCCCAAAAAATAATTTATTTCGATTTTTCATGGGAGTGGTGGAAAGGTAGTTACCGATCGTTTGACGTAAATTCGTTAAAATTTGTCCGACTTTGAGCCCGTCAGCCTATTTTTATCCATCGATCGATCGAGTATTCTAGAGCTGCGAGCCATCTGAAAAAAACGTTAAAAGTGCTAAAATGTAAGCAAATCATCAGTCATCAGAAAACTGCAGATTAGGGACTACAGATTTATGGGCGCTACCTTTTTTTGTCCATTTCGGTTTCGGTGGCGAAAGTGAAACTTCTCTGGGTGGAGTCTGGCGGCTGGAGTTCGAAGGAGTGCTTTCGGCCACCTGCGTTAGGGGCGCTACCGTGGACCCTGAAGCCATGAAGGCAGGCGACTCCAAAGGATCGTTCGGCGTTGGCATCCTCGTAAAAGTAGAGGGCAGCATCTTTAAGAACGCAGTAGCGACGAGACCACCCGGTCGGCGAAGACGTCTTTCTTGCTCGCTCCTGTTGCTTGTTGAGGTAGCCGAAACAATCGGGCCTCTGAATCGCGCCGGCTGGCATGTGCTGCATTCTCAGAGTCGCGTTTAACCAAGTGTCGGCCTGAGAAAACCGATTTTGTCATTTTTGTGTTTGAAGTAAAACTTCTCAGGCGGCGTTATCAGTTTTCTAGAATGTAATTTATGGAGGAAGTAATTTGGAGATTTTACAATGTCAGATGTAAGAGCGTAATATTTTCGATTGCAAGGAGTAATTTTCAGATTTCATTGTAATGTAAGACTGTAAGATGTAA
This sequence comes from Platygaster robiniae, assembly GCA_028476575.1. Lineage (NCBI taxonomy): Eukaryota > Metazoa > Arthropoda > Insecta > Hymenoptera > Platygastridae > Platygaster > Platygaster robiniae. The sequence goes on from CM052023.1 coordinate 26,032,637, forward strand.
GAGTGTCATATTTTCCTTTAGAGGGAGTAATTAGGAGATTTAAAAATGTAAGATGTATACTGAGAAAAAAATTCTTGGAGAAATTACCATGAACGTTAGAACAGTGGTACCATTGAGCCGTTTCTAGAAATAACTTAGAAACTTTTCTGAAATCCTGCATTCCTGAAGAGTAAATTCTACCAAAACTATAGTAAAAAAAAGTATTGCCTGTTTGAGTAACCAAATATAATGAATTTTGAACAAGCTTTTTGGCAAGTTTCAAGTCTGCTTGAACAAAAATTACTATAGTTTTTCACAAACTTTTTAAGTAGGTGCCAGAAGTGGACATTTTATTGACTACATGATAAACTGACTCGGAAAGTAGTACTCGGTCCTATAAAACTATGGTAAAAATGTCAATTTTTTGTATACGTGCGTCATCGCGCGCTTCTACGCGCTTTAGCAGTATCTGTGTAGTGTGGTGTTTTGTTTTTTGTCATTCGCCTGCTCACCGAAAAAGGTGGAGAAAGGGATTATAAAACTTAATTTCCCGGAACAGAAACACGAGGTGAGTCCAGAAAACAATTATTATCTATCATAGAGTTGTTGTTGTTTTTTTTTTCACTAATTACGTGTAGAGATCATACACATACATTCAAATTGCAATTAAGTACAACGAGAGGAGGGAAAAAAAAGAAACCTCAGCCTAAATTGTTGTTTTTGTCGGAAAAGCTATTTTTGAGTTTTATTTTTAAAATTACAATCGTTTTTTTAGAAATCAATTCATTCTACTAATTTTTGGCACTATCGTCAATTTTTCTTAATTATAAATGAATTATTTCTACATAATGAAATCAAAAATATTTTTTGTATGGCAACTTCGAATTTCGTTACGATTGAAATTGACATCAATTTGTCGACGAATTAGAGATTTTTTCCGTATGCTTTTAGTTTTTGTGGAAAGATATTATGTATTTTATTTTTTATATAACCGTATTTTTTTCAACGAGTGCTTTTGCTTTTCACTATTATTTTTAAAAGTGAAATACATTTTTTCTCGCAATAAAAATCGAGGTAGTAATGTTTCAAAATTAATTTTTAGAAATTAATCAAGGTAGCAAATTTTTATGAATTTTTAGACAAAATTAAAGATTCCAGCATGTTACCGACGAAATCCTTTTTTTTTGTTTTTGGAAAAATGTTTGAATAAACAATAAAATTATCGACCTCTTGAAACACATGATGAATAGTAATGCAAATGAGTATTTGCATTGTCACATTCGATTAAAACTTGTGAGCTATAGTAAATATTGACAAAAGTCAATAAAAAAGTCACTTTTCTGGAAAATAATTTATGTAGGGAAAAATTTGGAGATTTTACATTGGAAGATGTAAGAGTGTAATATTTTCGATTGCAGGGCAAAATTTTGAGATTTCGTTGTAATGTAAGACTGTAGGATGTAAGACTGTAATGTTTTCGTTTGGAGGAAGTAATTTTGAAATTTTACAATGTAAGATGTAGGACTGTAAAATGTGAGAGTGTAATATTTTCGATTGTAGGGATTAATGTTAAGATTTTGTTGCTATGCAAGACTGTAAGAAGTAAGACTAATGTTTTCGTAATGATTAAACCACGCTCCTTCATTATGATTCATAATTCTTCAAACGATGTTTTTGGAGCAAAAAAATTGAAAACCCTCGTATCATTTATCAAGCTTACGGTCTTTCTTTATTTAGCCCTCTTCAGGGACTGCATTCATAATAGTACTTTAATAAAAATTGAAATCACAAACTATTAAACAATAAATCTTATAACTTATATATTTTTCGATGATGCAATCCCTTTTTTACAATACTTTTTGAGGTCGGTTGTTTTAATAACAGCAAAAAAAAAAAATTAATAATAAACAATACGTCGAATGACATTGTATAACTTTCTTTCTTCCACACCGAACCTCTTACAACGGCGTATACTCGAGAAATGAAAAATAATGTATGAAGCTAAAGTATTATCTTCAAAACCACTGGTAAGAATGTCACTGTATTTCATGTAAATATTGTTCATACACCGAACTCAAAAACCGTGTATCCTCTTGTTTATTTATTGTGTTTCCAGTTCTCTTGATAAAAATCATCTCCGAAACCAATCTCTTCTTATAATTACTCTCTTTATCCAAAATCTTTATGTTTTCCCACTTGAAATCAAGATCTTCTTTTATCCTATGTTCAGTTAAAACAGAATGATTTTTTGCAATGTGTTGAATATTGCTTTTATGTTCATTAATTCTCGTTCCTAAACTCCTTTTAGTTTGTCCTACATACTTGGAGTCAAAATTTTCACAATTAATCCTGTAAACCATACTACTTTGATCCATGTTTTTTAATTCATCTTGACTTTCTTTTATAATCCCTTCATTTAATTAGTTATTCATCTTATATATTACTTTTAAGTCAAGTTTTCTAAATAAATTAGAAACCTTCTTACAAATTTCATCAATGTACCGTAAAACTACTGATTGTTTTATTTCATTTCTCTTTTCCTGATTTGTATTCATCAAGTTCCTAAATTTCATTTTCCCCATTCTGATTCTAATATTATTCTCAATAAATTCCTCGGGATGTAATGTTTTCGTTTTGAGGAAGTAATTTTGAGATTTTTGGAAGTCTTTAATTTTGTAAGAGTGTAATGTTAGATCGGAATAGTTAGAGGTCGATGATATTCGAGCATGTTTCGAGTGTAAGGAGTAATTTTGAGATTTCGTAGTCTGTAATAATTGATAGATCAATAAATAATTAATTATTCATCAATTAATAAATTGATAGATTCGACTAGAAATTAGGGATGAATTAATTTTTGAACTGATTTACAGTTGAAAAAACAAGAAAAATACAACACAGAACAATTGATGGATCTGTTATCTTTTTTTTAGTAGTTTCTTTTTTGTAGTAGATGTAGATTATATCTACATAGAATTTCTGTGTTCTAGATGTTCCTATAATTTTCAGTGTTTTTTATTATTTTTAGCATTACTGAAATTTTGTAGACATTTGTAGTATTCTTTTATTTTTATCAAATTTTAATGGATGGTTAGATGAAATTGAAGATTCTGATGCTGTGAATTTCAAATAGGGAGGATTTTGTAACTCTAAAAGATTTTTCGAAGTTTTCCCCCCTTTTCGTAAAATCCAGTTCGATCAATATTTTTCTAATTTCTTGAATATTCATGAAGTTTCAATGATTTTCTGATATTTTCATGGATTCTACACAAATATCCTTGAATCAAATTGAATCGAATTCTCTTTTTTCATCAATTGTATGTGAGTAGATGGATTTTATTGTAAAAATTTCATCTTAATCAATTTCATATGCGTATTTAAATAACTGCCTATTTTTATTAATAAATTTTACAGTGAATGCAATACTTAGGAGCTACTAGATACGAATTTTTTATAAGCACACCTAAGCAATTTTTATTTCTAACTACTCAATATTCCGCATTATTCAAGAATAAAATTCACCTGGCTATTCCTCTCAACTGCCTCGAGGATGATGGCACACCATCGGGCCATCACGTCATCAGAATCAGCTGCGAGATGCAACGTTGGGGCACCTTGTTTTCTGATGGCAAAACTGTAGGGTCTTGTTTCCAGTGTCGGTTCTACGTCGTATTTTAGAAGCATCACTGCTCCTACTGGCTGAGAATCCTGATAATTTTGAAAAAAATATATCTGCTGTAAATCTTTTTCAAGCACTTAGATTTTATGACTGCAATTTTATTGAATACTGTTCTTCATCTATAGAAAAAGATCAATATCAAAGAGGAAAGAAGTGTACTTGATGCATGATATAGAAGTATGTGTAGGAAACAAAAGAAAGTTCTTTATTATAAATAAGTGATAAAATAGTACATTCCTTGATAGTTTCAGAAAATAAACTATTTCCACCCAGAAAACTGCCTAGAAATGGTTCATCTTCTAAAATTATGAAGAAATACACTTTTTTCTCGATGTAATCTCATTTCCAGCGAAATTTCTTCTTACCGTGTCAGTCTTGTAGTAATAGAGGCAGTTGTCCCGACGAAGAGCGAACCACCTTCGCACCCATTTTTCCGGAAGCGACGTGTTGGACCTCCTCCAGAGGTAACCCGCGTAAATTGCTGCACCGCTGAAATTTTCTTTAGACCCACTCCTTCCTACTTGTGGGGCCAAAACATTGCACGTCCTCGCAACTTCCAGTTCTAGAACATCGGATCCTGAATGCGCGAATCGCACGACTTCAGAATGCGTTGAATCCATGACACTTCTGCCATTGACAGACATGATGATGTCGCCAACTTCCAGTCCGGAACTTTCCGCTGGAGTGTCTGGTTCGATGGCTGATACCACTACTGGTTTTGAGCCATGAATTCGAAAACCGAATTCCCCACCAGCCTCGCGTTTTACTATGACCCTTTTGTCGCTTTCTGAAGAATAAAGTTTGGAATAAAGGAGTAAAGCAATATGGGGTTCAGCAATGTCAGGTGTAATGCTGACATTTGATGTGGTTTATTTAGAGTAGTCGGAATTGTAAAAGTTTATAGAGAATTACAATATTTAAGTACATTCTGAATTTTTCTTGCGAAGTTTGTTCTTTTTTGAAATGAAACTTCTGATCGCTCGTTTGGAATAAATGAGTAATATGGGGTTCAGCAATGTCAAGTGTAGTGCTGACATTTGGTGTGGTTTCTTCAGAGTAATCGAGTAAAAATTTATAGAGAATTACAATATTGGAGTACATTCTGAATTATGTTTCTAAAGTTTGCTTCTTTTTTGAAGTGAAACTTCTGATGGCTCGTTTGGAATAAAGGAGTAATATGGGGTTCAGCAATGTCAGGTGTAATGCTGACATTTGATGTGGTTTCTTTAGAGTAGTCGAAATTGTAAAAGTTGGTAGAGAGTTACAATATCGAAGGATATTCTGAATTGTTTTTTCAACGTTTGCTTTTTGAAATGAAACTTCTAATGGCTCGTTTGGAATAAAGGAGTAATATGGGGTTCAGCAATGTCAGGTGTAATGCTGACATTCGATGTGGTTTCTTTAGAATAGTCGAAATTGTAAAAGTTTGTAGAGAATAACAATATTGAAATACGTTATTCTACGATCATAAAGTTCACACAGTCGATACAAAAAATTCAGTAATTTATAATTAAAAAAATGTATTTTAAATATGTTTGAGACACATTTTCTAAAAAATTATATCACGGATACCCCAAAAAAAGGACATTATCCCCGCAAATCGCGTCGATGAAGTAGCCATTTCTATGTATATATGGAAAAAAAATTTTCTGCATATTGTTTTTATTAATCAAGAAATCATTCTTTTTGTTTACTTATACCAAATTTTAGAAAATCTTATTTTTTCTAAACTTATATTTTGAAACATATTCAACAATCTATTTAGCTCATAAGTAGCGCTAGAAATTTAGAAATATTTTCTGCTAAAAATGAAATAAATAGGACCATAGGTAACCGAGATATCACGATTTCAAAATTTTGTTCGGGATTTCAAAATTTTGTTCGGGGTAAGATCTTCGGCTGCGCGTCGCTAGTCATCCCCTCTCTTGTCTACTAGGGTACGAAAGGTCACGCTCATATAGCGTTATGCTCGAAACGTCTTATAATAAATAATTTTTTATAAAAAATTTAAGAAAATTTAGTTAACGTGTTAGAAATGTTGATTCGGAGGAGAGCTACTGTCATAAATTTTCCATTAGAAAGAAAAATGTTTGTATTGACGTATTTTTCTGAATTTTGAAGATAAAAAAAATGTTCTTTACATAAAAAAAACTATATTGATCTCTGTACTTTTACTTTGAACAATGACAAAATGTGTTAACTGTCTGAAATAAAATTTATAAAAAAAAAAAATTTTTGCCTTAGAAAACTTGACTGTGAAGAAATTTTTCATTTTTCGCAAGTACGTTGTTTTTTGAGGGTTTATTACAATTTAGTACACTTTAGATATAAAATTAGAAATAATTTATGAACGCCGTTTGATTCTGACAAGCAACGCATATAAACGATGTACGTAGTAACTTGATTCCAATTTAGAACTGCCAGGTTCTACAGGAATACACATACTCTATTTTCATGACATTCTGACTGTAAGTCATGAATTTCAAAACGTTACTAAATAAGCGTGCTAGATAATATAAAAAAAATGTAAGCAATTTTTACTGTATTATATCGAAATTCATTTTGAAATATCTCTCCATGGTAATTTATATAATTATCTTCTACTCTTTCATATTATTTCGATATTCCTAATTGAGACCTTACAAAAACATTAAACAGCAAATTGAAAATAGAAAATTGTGGATCGAACCCTCCAAATGTCCATATTTTGAACAATTTTTGTTATAGTTTAAGAATTCACAATGTAAAGTTGACAAAATACAATTTATTTTAGGTCAGACAAAAGCATTAAAGTAAAAAATTACACTCGACTTGAGCCATTGCAACATTCGATTAAAGCCATCAAGGGCAGACCCAATGAAGTCTACAAGGCCAAAGTTATATTAACCCGCAAACGGTTTCTCATTTGCAAGATGCACAGCTTTTGCCAGTCGATCGTCGAACGTTGCCCAACTTTTTAAAAATATCCATCGATCATTATTCCCATGTCAATGAAATTCGCGTATTGCAAGAGCGAAAAAATTTTTTCGGTTATTAAAAGTATATTATTCAGGTTTTTTGAACTTTTAGGAGAGAAAATTATATTTATGCAACATGCAGATTAGAAAGTGTGACAGTTAAACTATTGTATAAATCTACATGGGTTGATTTATAATATTTGCGTCCTGCTTACCTTTTGAGTATTTTTCCTATTTTTCGAACGTATAAAATACAATGAAATTTTTTATAATATTTGTAAGTTTCTGGTAATTCAATAGATCGCTTATTAGATTGTGTGTGACTTGTGTTACAAATGTGCACTTGTTGTGTTGCCTTTTTTAATATTTATTATTGGTTTCCGTGGAATTATGAGTGGATCGCCGGTGTCTTTTATGTTTTAAAAGTGTTGTGAATCGGGCTGGCCATGGAAAAATAATAAATTAATTGACAAAAATTGGGATTTCCAGCACCACACTTTTGGCCCATCGTAGCTGTCAATATTTTCAATTATCCATGAAAAAAGTGAAGTAATTTGTATTTGATACAATTTTATAATTACAAAGTTACTTTGTATCTTTAACAATAAGATACATTTATTATTGTTTCCAATTGTTGCCACCGAACGTATGACGATGAAAAAATTTATTAGAATGGACATGTGAGTAATTTTTGTGAATAAGAAAAAAAAATATCATGTATGCATGAAAATTTAAAATTATTGGCTGCAATTTCTAATTCTAGAATCTGAAACTAAGTTTTAAAAAAAAGCGAAATTTTTTAAAAAAAATTTTATTTTTTTCGATTAAATTACAAATAAACATGTGAATAGCAATGTTCTCAATCTGTAGATTCCCAAACATTTTCAACTGTTTAAATCGAAAATTTTCAATTGTATGATTCCAAAGTTTTCACTGTCATATTAATTAAAGAAGAACCATTAACAACTGATTTTTTTTTTACTATTTTAATTTGCCGAAATTTCAAGATTGCACATTTCAAAATTCTCCCAATTCGAACCATACTCAAAACTAGTATATAGGAAATGAAAATTTCATACGTTATCTATAAATTAATTTTCTTCAATAATTAATACTCCTCAATATTACAAAAAAATTTTAAACTTAACGTTCAAAACAGAGAATACAAAATATCAATAATTTTATTTGAAAAATTTCCAAACAATTTTTTCAACGACAAGCCCAGTCAGTTAAACAAAAATATAAAGCTTTAAATAGGGATCTCTGTTGCTAAATAACATGTAGCTACAACAATAATATCAACATTTTCAGATAGTATTTATTGTGGTTATAAAAATAAGTTTTGAGTTTAATTGTAACCTCATCTAATCTTACTTTCATGCTAGAAGTTTTTTTTAAAATAATGTAATAGTTATTTCTGTTGTTATATTTATATTAATTTCATATTTTTTTTCAATTCCTTATATTGCTGTGAGTTATAAATGATGGGGACCAGAATTATTTATTTTTTCATTATTCTTCGTTATCAGCATTTTTGTATCATTTATCTTTTCGTGTAAATATTTTTTCAAATTTTCTAGCAATTTTTTGGTGACTTTATGTTTTTATTTATTTTTAGCTCTTTTTATAAGTGGTTTTTATAGAAGAGTTTAAAAAAAATATTTATTCATGATGTAGTTTTTCTGTTATTATTAGAATAAATGAGTGCAAATTCAGCAATTACAAGCAATCGACGAGCTTGAAAATTCTTTTTGTTTACAGGTATTCTCATATTCTTCTCTCTCAGATCAAATTAGTCAAATTTAACTATCTTAAAGTTATTTTGTACTATTTGAATTAGTAGGAATCCGGTTACTAAGAAATAGTAAGAAATGACAAATCAATTAGTAGTTTTTCACCTGAATCATTAGTCAAATATAACTTATTCTTCAGTAAATGTACGTGTGAGAGACAAAAATTACTGATCCAGTAGTCAATTTATATATATTTTTTGTTGGGATCTAAACCGAAAAAAATTGTGAGGATTTCTTTTTCTCTCTAGTTGATATTTGTCTGACAAAATTTGTTTCATGAAAAAAATAAAAAATTCTAATTAACATATATATTGATTATTTAGCATTCAAGATAATAAAAAAAAGTTTCATTGTATTTCAACATGTTCTGTAACCTCAAATTGTAAAACTACGAAAATATCGAATACAAACAATATTTCAAAGTTTGATTTCGTATATATTGCTGGAAAAAGATATCGATCGATCATATTTCATTGATAAACAAAAATATACATAGTCTGTGACAATTTATGTTGACGATCACCTTGAACCAAACAATTTTATCAATATTCAATTGAAAGTAAGTCATTTCTTGACAGGTTGTGATAGGCTCAGGGGAAGTAAGACAAAACTATGTCTTCTAATAATTATATTCTAAAATTATCTTTCCGTTTTTTTTTTCTTAAAGTAACGCAAAGCTTTCAGACATTATATTTTCTCCACATTACGATCATTCACCATTTTCTGAAAGTACTTGTGTATCAACACTTTTAAGTGATTCCCCAACTCCTGCCAATCACCCTCCATTAAAATCACATGGTCTCTGCTTCCTTCTGTCAAACAAGACATTCTCTTCAACTTCCACATTTTGATTTACAAATGGAAAATTCCTAAAAAAAGCTGGCTCTGCCAACGACAAACGGCACAAAAACCTGTTACCATTTGCACGGAATGGTGGACATATCGTTTGGAAATTGGATTTCCATTTCCATTTATGGGTTAACGATTCAAGCTGGCTGAGCACCGTACGCTCATTTCCACGTCGTTAACAGACCCAACATATCATAATTTTAACACTGAGTAATTGGCGAGCATCGATCGAATGAGAGGGCTTTGCGTGCACGGCAACATTGGCGATAAATTCGCGATATTTTGATTGAACGCTTCCGGAGGTCATGCACATTGCAGGTCTCCTCGAGAACTTTGCGTCGAGCAGCACATGGCCATGAAGAATGTTCATTAACCCGAGATTTCAATGTACAGTTTTATTCATGGTTCCCTTTTTTTTCGGTGCAGGGAACTTTTACTTTCCATGCTAATTGAAATTGATTGCTTGGTTCAAAGTGCAGAGATAATGAGGTGATAACACCTGTCTTACAGTGATTTTTTGTTATCTCTGTTTTTAAAATATCCAGTATTTTTTCTTCATTTTTTTGTAATATTTTGTTTCACTATGTTTTATTTCTGTCTTTTTTTTTTCGAAACACGTAAGTCCAAAATACACTTATAGGTCTACAAAATAACGTAGAATGTCTTGCGCTCAATGAAATTATCGCAAAAAAGGGAAACAGAATAATGAAATTCCAATGAAAATAATACAAGTAATATTCATTTCAGCCAAGTGAACTATGTAGAGATCATGAAGTGAATATTTAATCCGAAAAAACAGACGTTGCGGCTATAACAAAATCATGTACTGAAGAAAAAAACAAGTCAGCATTGCTGGCCATTTAATTAATAGACAAAATCGATTTAACAACGGGAGAATTAAGCGAACAATTAGTCCGAAGAATTTCATTTTTTAAATTCAAAATTTATTTACCGGAAGCAGGAACTCCAAGCTTCGTCAGGGCCCGTCCCTCCGTGCACCACACTCTTAGCATACATTTCATCAACTCTTCCAATGATTTTTTCAAAGACACATCAGGCTCCAGTTTCGAGTCACACGTGGAACCAGCAGAATCACAAACCATTTTATCATTCGTCACTTCAATGACTCGAAAATTTGAAAACCCCGTAAATTAAAAAAAATTTTAATATGAAAAACGAAACTCAACTTCATCGATTCAATGACGAACTTTCACTTCTATTTGACGAACAATTTTCCTGAATGGGAAATTATTGTGAGAAAAAAGGAGAACTATGTTAATATGGATAAAAAAGGTTTTTTCAATTTTTTTTCAGTGCTTCGGCTGAAAGCACAGCGATGACTGCTTCCCCTGGTTTTGGATCGTGAATTCCCGTTCTCGGGCGAGTATATTTAGTCACCGCTGTATAACGCAGAGCTTATTTAAAGAATTGGGAATAACCACAATACCATTTCGTGACCATCCCCTCCACAATTTTACGGTCACTTGATCCTTACAACATTCTTTGCTGACATTTTTAGAGCATAACGATTCAATTTTTTGCGCTGGCATGACCTCCAAGGTTTTGCAGAATCTGCAAAACTGTTGATATAATTTATTGACAAACTGACATATTTGTTATGACGTAGAAACATATGAAATTGTTCATTTCTTCAGGCATTCAACCGTGTAATTATGTCGAAGGGTGAATTTTTTATCCAAAGTTAGAAATTAGAATCAAGTTTAGTATTTATTCATCGAAAAATGAAAAAAAATACAACATTGCATACGTTAAATACTAACAAACAAAAATTGATGAAATAATTATCATTAAAAAAGAAAACCTCTTGAAATAGAGCTTTAAAAAACAATAAAAAAATAGCTCGAACCAAAATTAATTCTACCGGGAATCATGTGAAGATGCGTTTATGGAGACCAGAACTCTTGAAATTATTAATAGTAACAAATGAATGATTCTGCGCCTGGAAATCGCGAAACGTATGCGAAGAGAGTAGTATCAGGGAGCTACGCTCGGGAGCCGCTTTTTCCATTAGGAAACGTCATGAAGCTACAAGCCGGATGCGAATGCATCAATACGCAAGAACATTGTTCCATTAAACTGTCATCGAGGCAGATAAAATGCAAATGCCTCACTTCGACGAAGCGAATAGACGTCGCTCAGTGCAAGCCTAAATCACTCGATATTCAGTGCGTGGATGTTTCGCGTCGTGTACTAATTGCGTGCAGTTAATGAATTAATTCCAGGCCCCCTATTATCGTAAAAACGTATAAATTTCAGCCTCGAAATCAGTCTAATTTAGGGCTTTGTGAGTGTTTCGATTAGCTTTTTTGAATACAATTGGTTTGGGGTTGTGCTGTTTTTCATGGTACTGAGGTTTTCTAATTATTTGAATGATTTGAATCAATGATTTAAACCTTGTAAGAGAGTAATTATTGGGTCGATTTCATTTTTTCATCATTGTTTCAAGGATGATACAAAGAAATTTTTAATAGGGACCTATGGTGATCAATAAGGACTAACTCTAATGTTCACAGGATGAATTGAAATTAATAGATATGAATATTAATCATGAATATTTACTTCTTTGCTCACATTTCAGGCTTCGAAAAAGTCTAATGTTAAGCATTGTAAGTTTGGCTCTTTCAGGCTAAATTTTTTAAAAATTATACTATTTTTGAGGCCTTGAGAGGGTTTTCGTAAAATTTGTGTAATTTGAAGGAATATACATTTCGAAAATGGTTAGGTTGTCATTTTTAGGTTCATTTTGTTTTAATGTCATTGTTTCTAGGATATTTCTATGAAATTTTTAATGGGAACCAATGGGGACTAGCTCAAATGTTCGAAGGATCAATTCGAATTAATTCCAGACCTCATATTATCGTAAATACTGATTTCGAGAATTGTGAGTGTTTGATTAGCTTTGTTGAACACAATTGGTTTGGAGTTATGCTATTTTTCAAGGCACTGAAGTTTTCTGATTATTTGAATGATTTCAAACATTTATTAAAACCTTGTAAGAGAGTAATTATTTGGTCGATTTCATTTTTTTATCATTGTTTTAAGGATGTTACAACGAAATTTTTAATGGGGACCCATGGGGACCAACTGAATTTTTCAAAGAATCAATTTAAATTAATTTGTATATGTATTTATCGAAATGTCTCACGAATATTTTTTTTTTTTTTTTCACATTTCAGGCTTCAAAAAAGTCTAACGTTAAGCATTGTAAGTTTGGCTCTTTCAGGCACAATTTTTTGGAAAATATACTATTTTTGGGGATTTGACATGGTTTACGTAAAATTTGAGTAATTTGAAGGAATATATATTTCAAAAATTGTTAGATTGTCATTTTTTGGTTTATTTTATTCTGATGCCATTGTTTCTAGGATGTTGCTACGAAATTTTTAATGGGGACCAATGGGGACTAACTCAAATGTTCAAAGGATTAATTTCAATGAATTCGAATCTATATTTATTTAAATTTCTAACGAATATTTACTTTTTTTTTACATTTCAGGATAAAAATAAGTCTGGTTTTGGGCATTGTGAGTTTAGCTTTTTCAGGCACAATTTTTTGGAAATTATTCTATTTTTGAGGTCTTCACAGCGTTTTCGTGAAATCTGTGTAATGCAGGATGTTGCAATATTAATATGTAGGCATACATATTGACTACAATCAGTTGATAAATTTTTTTCAGGTTTATCATATGTATTTGAGAAATCAATTTGTAACGCTAAATTTTTGTACTATTTGATATTTATTACTTATCACGAAAAATTACAATATTACTTTTTTTAAAGAAGTTAAAAAGCGTTTTTTCACAATTCTTATCATCTTAGAGATGATCTTGTATTCAAATTGATTTCTTCAAAGATTTCTAGAATATAATGTTTTCAACTAGAAGTCATGAATTTTTAATATTTTTCATCGATTTCGGATCAAATTATAACTACAACGAACCGTAGTGAAACATAAAATTGTTTTTATTTTTCGATTTTTTAAATTGAATGTACTCATGAATTTTTCTAGGACTTACAAGTATTTTTGACATTTTTAGTATTATTTCTTGAATTTCAATGCAGAAAACTAGATATTGAAGTTCTTGATTCAAAAGTATTTCTAAAGTATTTTATTTAGATTTTCTAAAAAACAGGATATTCATGGATTTTGAGTACTTTAACAATTGACACTCCTTTTAGTATTTCGTTTTTGAACTTTTTACAGTTAGATGCTCTAGGATTAAAAACTTTCGTCGATATCAAGTATTTTAAATGGTTTAAAAAAAAATCGTATCTATGAGAATTTGAAGTATTGTATAAACTGGTAGAGTTTAACATGTGTTAGAATTTTCACTTTTTATAAAATTTTGGAGTTTTTCAAAAATATTTATTAACATTTTCTATATTATAGTAAGTTTTTGTAAATCACTGAATAGCTTTCTAGAATTGAATGTTCCATTTATGAAATTTAATGATAGTTTATGCATAAATAAATTTTTCATTACATTCTTACTGTTATAACATTTATTAATTTTTTTTTACAAATGTTTTATGCTTAGAGATTTCTAGTATTTCTCAATGTTGCAGTTATTTAATTATTTCCTAATCTTTTGTTTTCCTACGAATTAAAATATTTTTGTATGTTCATATGAATTTTCGTATAGATTACTAGATTTTATTGCTCTAGGATAGATTTTCAAGGAAATTATATCAATATCGATTAGTATGATTTTTTGAAGTCCTCATATTTTTTATATTTCTATTTCTCAGCATTTAGAAAAATTGATACAATGCTCTATTTTTCTATTCATTTTCATCAAGCTTATTAAATTTTTTCATAGTTGTCCCTGAGTGAAAAAGTTCATTGAATTTGCATATTTTGATCGATTCCTCTGAAAAAATAGTCTCCTGCGATTTTGAATTTTTCAGATATAACAATAATTTTTTTAGTTTTGCTATTTTTAGTTTATACAGAAACTGACGAACTTTCTGATATTTTTATGAATTTTCGTACCTACATATTTCTGGAATTGGATGATATAGGATTGAATGTTTTTTACATTCCTAGTTTTTTCGTACATTATTAGAAAAAACTTCACGCAGATAGATTTTTAGTACCTTGTAAACTGCTTTTATTTTCATCATTCTTCATATTTTTAGCATTTTCAAAACTTCGTATGATTTTAAAACATTTCCATAAGTTTATAATGTATTACTAAATTTCTACCTAGATTCTAAGAATTCAATTCCCTCTTTTTTTATTTCAACCATCATACTTCTTACATTGATTGCATAGCCTAAACTTTTTTTCATATATTTTTCATGTACAGTATGACGTCATGTATGAAGAATTTTCAGGGGATAACGATCGATGTTTGAATCTGTTAAAACGTAACGAAAAGCTCTCAAAAAAAATGTTTTCCAACAATGTTCTTGATGAATTCAAAATGTATAGAATTCAACTTGAGACCTCAAAGTTATTTTAAAAACCGTCAACATTTTAAATTCTTACAATCAGAAATCTATTTAAGCAAAATGAGCTTAAATATTCAAATTGTATCAGAAAAATGATTTTTAGCATGCATTTATAAAAAGGTCATGCAAATTTAACCTCACCAAAACTTTTCTTCTGTATCCTCTTGTACATTTCTCCGCTGCTCTTGCGATGCACCATCCTATGAGTTGCAGCCTGGTACTTTTTCTTGAAGGATTTTTCACTTTCCGTCGATTCCTGAGAGCATCGTCGTTCCTTAATGTTATTATCACTCAAGTCGTCCTCGCTGTCACGACTATCAGGTCTCCTCCATACGTGACTTTCTTCAAGGTCACCAATGTAGATCCATTCACCGCTGTTGTAAGGTTCCACGTATGCATCTTCATCCTCTCGACCTAAAGTATTACCATTTTTTCAATTTAATATATTGCATAATCTAAATGAATTCATCATTCATAAGACAAATAATAAATAAAGAAAAAATAAGTAATAATGTATCGATCGCTTTTGTTAGAACGAAATTGTCTAATATTGGTATACCTGTAAGTGTTTCCATGCTGACGTCAGTACTCCTAGCTTGCAATCTTTTCCTACTTCCATCTTCAAAACCACGTCCACTTGGTTTGCTCCCTCTTTCTTCAGACTTTGCTCGAACGTCAGACCTTCTAATACCACTTCTATGGTGTCTGCGATCTGTGCGATCTTCAGAGCGAAATCTCTTTTCAAGTTTTCTGTACAATCTTTGGCCAGGAAGCTTAGCTGGAGCTCGAACACCATCTGGTGAATCAGCAAAACCTGCTGGTGGCTGAACTATATCCTCCGGCACCTTTTAAAAAGTAAAAGAATTCCAAAAAATGATCTCTTCAGCCTTTTTGAACCAAGGTTGCAGTGTTATAACCTAATTAACACTTACATGCGGTCTTCATTCTCGGTAACATTACATTGATTACATTTTTCAATGAAATAAGTGACGTGTTTACCACGTATTGATTGACGGTGTATTTAAATATAGTGACGCAGGTAATTTTATTTAAAAATAGTGAAGGTGAAGAGCTATATAAACTTCTGTTACCTCTCTACCACAGTGATAACAATGCGACATATCTAATGCTGTTATGAACTGCTGATCAACTCCTTCTCCATAAAAAACGTTATCACTGCCTGGACTAGCTGATCGCAAAGATTCAGCTGAAACAGCTTTCAGTCGAGGTTCAGGACTTGGGGATTTCACCACAATTGTTGTATGACTAGGACTTTGTCGGTAACGTCCTCCTGGACTCGATTTCCTTGACAGTAGATCATCCATTCCTCTAGATCTTCTTCTTGGAAGACTGCCAGTCAATGCCGCATTTTTATCCTGAAGCACATGAATCTTCAGAACAAAACTCAATGTGAAGAAAACAGAAATCATCAATGAAGAATTTCATTGACCTCATTACTGCGACGTCTTGTAGACACGTAACTCCCTGACTTCCGCCTCATGGTTTCTCTGGTTCGCTTCGGTCTTCCATTGTCTCCGCCTTCTCGATGTGTCGAATGATGATAATGATGGTGATGGTAATGGTGACTGCAACTCGAGTCATCGGATGTCTGTACATGACTAGAGTCTTTTAGTTGCTCTCTCCAATCATCCAAAGGACTAGACATGACTAAAGGAGATTGCGATATAGATTCTCGCTTTTTGTTATTGCGATGTGGGCTTCTTGTCAAAGTTTTTCCCCTCATCTTTGGTCTATGACCAATGGTAGGACTGACTTCCATATTATCTAGAATCAAGTCGTTTTTGCGTTCCAGCTCGTCCTCGTTACTACCGAGGAACTCAAGAGTGACGGATTTTTTTCTACGGTGACGGTCCGCTTCGGCTGGAATTAAACTTTCTGGTGAGGCTCCACTGTACATTGGAGGTGTGTGAAGACCCTTTAAAAGTGACGGAATTAAAACAATTGGTTCACAAGACGAAATTGAGTAGACTATAAGTAGTTCTAAAATTTACTTGTACTTCTGGCTCAGGCTCCAAGCCACGTTGATACGAAGAAGGTTTTGGAGACGATTCCAAATCCTGGTCTGGCATCGCGTCTTCTAGATCATAACTGCCTGAACTGCTACTACTCGTAGACCTTATCGGTGATGATATCTGTTTCATCTCAGAATACCCCTCTTGTCCTTTTTTGGATACAGGCGTTGGGCTGGCAGTCTCATCGACTATAGCCTAAAAGAATGAAAGCTTAGGTAGCAAATCGTCATAATTTCAGAGTATGCTCAACTGCTTTTACAAAAGTACCTCGCTTCGTGCTAAACTGTAAACAGAACTCGCACTTTCGAAAGAACTTCCATCAGCAACAGTTCCAGTGGCTGAAGTTTGGGCGATCCCTTCCAGAGCCGGATGTGCCGGTTTCGACCAAGAACTCGTGGTAGCCGATGTGCCAGTTGTGGTCCCGGTACCGGTAGAAGTATTGGCAGTGATGTAATCATCAGTCGTAGAAGTTTCGGACACATCGGTTCGACCACCAGAATCGGTCCTTGCCAGGCTCAGTCCAAACTCGCTAGAGGATTGTGAGTGTGGTTGCGACATGAAGTGAAGTGGACTTCGGCGCAGCAAGCTGCTTCTTGGTCTGCCATTTAATATCGTCACCGGTGATTCACTGGGAACAAAATTTTAAATACTGTCTATCCACTATCAGTATATGAAAAAACTTGGATTCAGTATGCAGACCTAGTTGCTGCAAGAACAGGTGTAGCAGGTTCCAAGAAAAGCCTGGGATGCGAGGGATCAAGATCCGGTTCATCTTCTATGTCCAATGCCTCAGTGTCCATTGAAGATCGTTGCTGGTGTTGTAGCATTAACAAATGTCGTCTTTTAGAAGACGGAGTGAGAAGAGCTATCGCGTCAGCTTGCAAAACCGTTGCTTGCGACTCGTTCCATATTCCGTCGCTGTGGTCTCTCGTGACGTCATTTGTCAAAGAATCGCTCGAGGCAAAAGGTGACGTCATATAAATAACGCGATGATGAAAGCGCCGGCCAGGAACTCGATCTCTAGATATCTGGACGATCCTGCTGGGTGCTTCGAGAAAAATATCTGGGTCAGTTATCGATCGCATTCCGCGATGCTTGGATGCGAAATGTTTTGATAAAAACCTGACACCGATGTGGGTGACATGGGGGACGTCGGAAGAGATCTCGGCATTGTGTAATTAGAGGTGGATAGCATTTGTACGCCGTCTTCCAAGGAGACGCTTCTTTTACGGAACAGTCCTCGGCGGACGAGATTTTCATGAAATTCCTGAAATGAAGATGGGTATATTAGATTTGATGATAGATTTTGGGGGTGCAAAAGTTTACCTCCTCGTAATACTCTTCCTGAGGTGAAGTGACTTTCAACAAAAACAAGTCATTCGGAGTGGAAGAAAACTGGACGGGCGAATGCATAGTTGTGTTCCAAAGGTCTTGCCGGTTTCTCCGACAAGTGTGAGGATAACTTGGTTCTTCAGTCTCGCCAATGAGTTCTCGGCGCTCTATTTGAATCTCGCCGTCAGAAAATGTTTTCTGAAGAGGAATCATTTTGCGGTAAGTTCGAGGTGAACTTCTCAGCATTGCTCTTGCATCAGGAGACACAGGGGCAGGTTTAAAATCTATGAATATCTCTTTGTCGTCTGCATTCATTTCTTTTTGCGCATCCTGAAACAAAGAGAGATCGTGATTTGTTCTGGATAAAGAGGACAGTGAAAATGCTCACCGCTAAATTAAAATGTAAATCTCCATTTTGCAATTCTTCTTTGATTCTGTTCGTGTTCGGCGACCGGGGTGGGGTCACCATGTAAGGTGACTTTGGAGGCTCTTCACTCTGAGTTCTCTGAAGAGGCTCGTGCTCTGATTCTTCCTTGGTGATACCCCCAACTCCTTTGGAACCTAAAGGTGTACCGAGTTGCCCAGCTTCGGAGTAACTTTTGGTAAGCTTCCTGCCATTCAATATACCATTCGTCTGGGCCCCTTGCGACACCATTTTGACGCGATGAATCGTTCTGGGACTCAGCGTCACAGGCGGAACTTTGCCTCGAAAAAACGCCGGCATCTCGGTTTGCGTGGCCTGGGTTTTCATCGCTCCTCTTTTCGGTTGTTTCTCTGTGCCAAATAACCAGTATTATTCCAAGTGGATCACATTCTCATAAATACTGAGCAGAAATCGCACGCGTCACGGTGATTAATGGAGATTGGATCCTTATTAAGTGCACTCGGTTCATCGACGTTCAATCGGGTGATACGATAAGCGGGCGGAATTACCGTCCCGAATTCAAGGAAAATCAATTAAGCTAATGATGGGAGTTTTTCTGATCAGAGGGTGAGTTTTAGGAAGAATGTATTCGGAAGTTGCAGAATGAAAATGGAGCATCGGGTCATGAAGACATATGACAGAAGGGAATTAGTGGGTTTCTTGCAGGTTTTAAGAATTTATGAATACCTAGAACGAGAATTCGAGGCTCCATGGAATGTGTAGCAGGTAAAGTTGTAGTAGTTACAGCGCTGTGAGGGGTCGGTTGGGAGTCGATGAGACGTTCTTGATTCTGTGGCCTCGGTGGACTTCGGGTCCTCGAAGACTCAAAAGAAGTCAAAGTGTGAGATCTGGCAAAGCTAACGTGTTTTGTTTTGTGCGTTTGCGACGTATGCGGTGATGCTGGCAAAATTGACCGTGGCCCTTCCATCCTCGATGACTCTTCGTCCTCAGGAACCCAAGTGTAAGAAGTTTGCAACATGTACCTGCACATGAAATATGACTTCGTGTTCTTTTTAAAAGACTATGAGGTCATAAATTTGAACGAAATCTACGACATTGTACTTTATATTGCTCTAAACTCCATTGTTAAAGTTCAAAACGTAACTTTAGTCCATTATTCATGTTTCACGTCACTTAAGGTCAAATTTTTCCAACCTCCCGTCATACTCTGAGTGATCCATCTTTCACCGACGGTACATATGTAGACCGAGCATATATAAAAGTACACATGAAACTTGTATTATCTTGGTGAATATAAAAAGTAACTTTATCGATGATACATGTTGACGTGTTTCAGAACAAACTGCGGCTTGTAAATTTTCTGTTCGGACCGGAAAAAAGTTGTTAACACAAAACGTCGAGTTTTCTTGCAGCATCTGGTTTTTCGAAAACTTTGAATATCGATAAGCTAGCTAATTCATGAGCGGGGTAAAAATATGGAGCTCACGAATGGTTTGAATACGTGATTCTACGGAGAATATCGATTCTTTCAGGATTATCGTTCGCGCTCGTTCATTTTCCTGTCACATTTTAAAAGGAAACTGCATTAAGGCTCGGAATCCTATTAATTTCCATTAGGTTCCCTGCTAATGGAACGTACGCGTAGTTATGAGTTAGTCCGTGCGTTTTACTGTGGAATAATATAGAAGTAATGATCGAAATTTATTGAGTCGAGCGATTCAAATGAACAATTTTTGAAGTTATGAATTGGGATGGGGTTTTTTTACCTTCTAGGATCTGAGACCACGCAAAATGACCTCGGTCGCCTGCGAAAATATGAGCTGTCGACCCAATCGTCGTAGTATTCGCGGTTGCATCGCGATAATTGTTTCGGGTAGGTAGAATAAGGCTGGTACATTATTTGAAGAGGCTTCCGTGGATAAGGCGCGTCGACGAGGTTCTCGTCACTAGGAGCACTGCGAACGCATGCCGACAGAATAGACGATTTCGTTGAACTACAGGGTGAAGGTCCGCGACTGGTAAGGCACCCAAAAAAACCGCCGCCGGAACGTTCCACGGCGTCCAGTTGTCGACTGGTGATGCAATATTGCTCCTTGATGTCTTCGCGAGAGTACAACGGAGTCGATCGACGATCCCAGTCTTGAAAATTCGGGTTCAGATCGACTTGGGTCGATACGTCCACCTTTTGATGGCATACGGGGAAGAGGTTAGTTTGTGTTTTACACTTGAACCTCGATTAGGGTTATGGCTTGATTTTGAGGTTACGTGAGACTTGATCTGAGGTGGTGGGGGAGGCCTAATATTTTTTTATTATATTCCTTCAAAATATTTATAAGTAAGTAGTAATTTTTGAAATTTGGAAATATTGAAAAACACTAAACATTCTTGAAGTATGAACTGATTGATGGAATTCGTAGAATAAACAAAGTCAAGCAAATGTTTATCAATGATTCTGTTTGAATCTAATAATTTTTTTTTTTCGTGGAAACACCTCAAAAAGTGTTTAAAATTCTAGGAAACATTCATGATGTAGACAGATTAAAAGTTTTGAAAATTAGAGATAGTTCAAATTGTTTTCTGAATCTTTAAAACCAAGCAAAATTCCACCATGAATTTCAAGTAATGAATAATCATTAACATTTCTAAAAAATTCGAAAAACGTAGGTATGGAAATTCAGCAAACGTACTCTGTCATTGTAAATTTTGTTGCATATATTTTTTCGAAATATGTATAATAATGATTTTACGATTTCCAAGAAATATTTGAAAAAACTTTATAAAAATCTATAAAAAATTACGAGAAATCTTTAATAACAGTAGAAAATTTTTCATAAAAAGTTGATAATTTAAAATAGTTTGTATTTAGTTCGAAATGTAAATTCTGACAAATCTAAAGAATAATCATCATCAATAAAAATCAAATAAAAATCTGAAGAATAAAATTTTTGAGGATCGTTCAAAATTTTGAAAAGTTTGAGAAATTTGTAGAAAATTGAGAAAGGTTAGATATATTCGTAAATTATGTTAATTATCATGTTTATTTAAAATATAGATGATTAAAAGCTTTCTTCGTTTTTAATAAGAATGTAACATTTTTTAAGAGCATCAAAAATTTGGATTAATCTAAATTAATTGGACAAATATTTATTAAATGTCTACAGTTCAAAAGTTTGAATTATGTTTGAAATATCACAAAATTATAAAAAAAAAAAGAAAAAATCGAATATTCAAGGGATATCCAACGATTTTATAAATTATAATGCTGATCGAATTTCAAAAAATGTTTCAAATATTGTACAATACCACATTAATACGATACATAATGGTAATATTAATGATAATAATGGTAATAAATAATGGAAATACTCATTACCATAAAATTCATTCATAAAATGACTTATGATGTTTTATCATTTTCTAAAAATTCGAAAAAAAAATTTTTTAAATATGATTAAAAGTACCTAAATAGCAAAAACTTATACATATGAAATATGTAGAGTTTACTATAGTTTAAAAAACGTTAGTTCCAAAACATAAGCTATTCAATAGTTTGTCCATTATTCTGGTAAATTAAAAAATTTGTAGTTTAAAAAAATGAATATAATTTATGTGGGTTGTCTTAAGAATGATTTTTTATTTTCATGAGAATCATGGGTAATTTCAAATTATTCAAAAATTACAAAAAATATTCATGATTTCGACAAATTTTCATAAAATTTGAAATTTTTCTAAGGAGCTTGCATAGTGTTCGAAAAAAGGAAATTTTTCAAATATATAAAAACATAGATTATAGGAAGGATTATCAATAATTCTAGAACATTTTAAAATTTTGATCAATGCAGAAAATATTGATAAATTTTGTACAATATGCTCATTACCATAATAATCATTTATAAAATGACTTATGATGTTATATCATTTTCTGAAAATTTGGAAAAATTAAAAAAGTATAATAAAAAAATTTATATGCAATTCGTCGAGTTTAGAAGAGTTTAAACAACGTTAGTTTCAAAACATAAACTATTGATAGCTTTTCAATTATATTTTAAAATTTAAAAACTTTCAGAGTTTCAAAAAAATAAAAAATGATGTTTGTATATTATGTTAATTATCGCATTTCATCAGTAAACGCAAAAGAATTTTCTTTTATTTTGATTAGAATTGCAGGACATTTGAAATTATTAATGATTTCGACAGATTTGTATGAAATTTGAAATTGTTCTGAGCAGCTTGTATAAAGTATGAAATGAGAAAAATTTTCAAATATATAAAAACGTTGATTATTAAAACGATTGACAATGATTCTAAAATATCTGAAAGTTTTGATAAATGCAGAAAATTTCGATAGATTCTGTAGACTCTGTTCATATGCAACCATATTCTAATATTTGTGTATGAAAACGTTTTTTTTTTCATATTTTAATTTTAAATATGATACTCTAAGAATTTTCAAAAGTACGAAGTATATAAATTAGTCAAACAAATTTTAATATAATGTAGAATGTTTTCAATTGCGTGTTTAGGATTAAGAAAAAAAAAACTTTTTGACTATGCAGAAGATTGTTTTAATATTCTTATAACTTCGATAAACTTCTAAAATGTTTATAAATTTGGTAAATTGCGGAAATATTGAAGATTCCTTAAAATGACAAAAACTGCCGAATATACTGAAAATTTTTCGAAAACTACAATGTTTCATCACAGCTTTAAAAATTCTGATAATAACACAGAATCCATGAAAAGTTTACTAAATTTGTCAAAGTGTGAAAAATGTTGACGTCAGAGCAAAACATCCATTTGTATATTGAAGATTTTTTGCGTTTGTACTTCAGGATATTTTATCCATCTATAATTTTCCATGTGTTCAAAATAAGATCAATTAATTGATTCAGAAAGCATAACAAAAAAATCAGTGTTTTTTACTCATTGCAATTTATGCTACAAATACTAAAATCCCAAATTCACATTTCAAAAAATATCTCATCCCTAAAGTTCTCATAAAACCACTCTTTCCATAATTCATGTGATGAAGTTCAATCAAGAATCCAAATGATTGAAACCCATCGTGGAATGAAAAAAAAGAAATCTGAAATCTTCGCTGAGAAGAAAGTAGTCCAACTTCTAATCGCGGAATTTCCAATCAGACACTCTGAATAGTTAGCATTCATCGTTTCAATAAGATCAATCGCCATAATTTCCTCGCGATTCGAAGACAATTGTGACAATCCTAAATGACATTTCGAATATTCCAACAAATTTTATCACTGGAAATTCAATAGGGAACTCTCATCAACGTGAGTTGTGCAAACAATTTTCGTGTGTATGATTCAATTGAACTTGTTGTTCTCCTTTATTTAACGTTACTTTGATAACGTCGACAGTAGTTGGAGTTATTCAAGTGCAATTCAGACGCTCGTAAACTTTGGCAAATGTCTCCGTGCGATAACCATCGCTTGATTAATTTTAAACTTGATAATAACACCATTCAGGTCATTGATTTGAACCATTAACTCAGAAAACTAGAATATATAACATGTTTTTTCGTTTCAAGAAGTTACATTAGACAAGTTTTTTTCCTATACCTTAATTACGAACCGTACACTTTTATATTCTGAAAGGCAAGAGGATGTTTTATGAGATTTTACACGTCAGATTGAAAAAAGTTGCGCTGCTGGTGATGATAATAAGGAGGAAAGCAGTGACGTAATTTCGAATGTAATTAACCAGAGCACAAAATATTGACCCAACTTTTGGTAAATAACAACTTCATTTTCACGTAAATTATGGTTGAAGCCTGCAAGAACCCATTATCAAATCTGTTTTCTGCTTTGTGGGAGTGCATGAATTTAAAACGAACATAGATAAACAAACTGAAATGTCATCTTCGCTCACTTTTGCATGATAAATTCCCCTTGTTCGCGCACCCTTCGAACTGGAATATCCCCGTTTATTTGACCCTCGACAAAAACGTCGAAGAGGAAAAAGCTCGTGTCAATAGTACCAACTGTATTTTATAAAAGTCTTGTGAATTTACTTTATATTTTGAAGTGTGAAGAATAATCTCAAATGAAGTACGTTTTAAGTTATGGAATTTGAAGAATGAGCCTTTTAGCAAGTGTCAAAATAAATAAAAGGTACTTGAAACAGCTGGAATCGAAATGTTGAATCAGAAAATTTTGTACACCAGAACAGTAGCTTAGAAATCTAAGAACACAAATGAGTCAAATATGAGGAATTTAGTTTCTTAATTTTGGAATTAGGATAAAGCTAATATCTTACAAAGAAATATTTTTAGTGATAAGTATCATGTACTTTGTTAATACCTAAAATTATTTTTGTTTTTGATAAGTCCCATGTTTTCTTTCTCAGTTTTATTTGGTAACAAACTACTAATTAATTTATATTACATCTACTCATTGAATCAGTGATGTAGCTTATTGATGAAATTAGCAATATTTGACTGAAGAAAAAATTGAATAACTTTCTTTAAACTTGAGTAGAAATCCACTACTATAGTAAGTATGTCTTGACTAGTGTTATTCGTGCGTCATGACTAAAAGATAAGTATAATTCAACTAATGAATAAGTCAATTTTACTAATACTTTAGTAATTAGTAACTATTCGTAATAATAAATTTTTACCACTACCATTATTGATTATCTGAATAACGTTCAATTGCTACTAATTTATTATTGTTTTTTCAGTAAAAAATCAAACAATAATAAAATAGACATATTTAGACATTTGGTGAAATATTTATTCCCAAATATTATATATTTGGTATAATATTTAGTAAATATTAAGAAAATATTTTAATAGATTAGTAGATTGCTATCTCTGACTGAAATTTTACTGATTCGAACTAAGAGAAATCTGAATTTGATATGTAAAATGAAGATCTATAGAAGGATGATCATGAAAAATGTATAAGAATTATATCCAGTAAAAAAAGTCGATCTGTATGCAGTTAACGTTGTTTGTCTTCTCTCAAGAATACTTTCCACTTTATAAATAAGAAGTTTTTCAAGATCCTTAAAATGCAGACTATAAAAAGTGTCACTTTCTAAAATATCTGCATCTTCTATTCTTTCTTTTCTCACAAAATTTTTTTTATGAAAACATCAATTTGAACTATAATTTGTAGAAAAAAGTACTTGGGAGGTGCAGAAATCACCTGTTAAAAAAAAATGAAGAAAAATTTTCGAATATTTTTAGTACAACAAAAGACTCTCATTATAAAAACAGGAAAAATAATGACAATAAGCACTGGAAATATCTTCAAAACTTTTCTTGCAACAAAACATGTATCAAAATAAAAACAGAAATAAAAGAACGAGAGTTCAATTTTAATTTCATTGAAAAACTAAATTGGTTTAAACAATATTAAATGCTAGATAGAAATTTTTATGAAAAATCTGTAGATTCATCAATTATTATCATTTTCAAGTAAATTTGATATTTGTTGAGAAACCTTCTATACTATCATCATCAGTCTCAAGAGTACTATACAGTACTGGAAATTGTTGATAATACACAAATTTTGTTTGTAAACAAACTCATGTGAATGATTTCTACTCAGATAATTGAAAAAAAATACTCTTAGTTAGAAAACTATGAATAAAAAAAATAAGTTATACAGTTATTCAGATTGTACGATTTCTCGATAAAGTTTTATTAAAAAATTAAAAACATAAAATAAAAATAAATTGTTAATTCGTATCAGAAAACTAAATTTACTGCATTATTGAAAAACTATTATTTCGAAACAGAAAATTTTACAATGTTCAGGTTAAAAATTTGATAGCAAACAATATGAAAATGAATTTCATAATTTAACACAGAAATGATGACTTAGATTTTGAAGTTATGAATACACTTAGCTGATGTAAACAAATTAAGAAACAATTATTTACAATTCCATATTTATATACTTTATGACAAATTTTTTTAATGAACTATAGAACCAAACTTAAAAAGAAAGGCAAGATAATGAAAATTTATAATATTTTGTATCAAGTTGTGATTTCGATATAATGGATAAGAAATTTCAAAAAAGTGAATATTTTGCATAAAAAACGAAACTGACTTTGATCCCATGAATTTAGGTTGATTAATGAAGAAATTTTAAATAATCATCGAAATTTAGTGTTTGAAATTCGTAAATAAAGACGTTTTTATCAAATCAACTGGAAAGTAGAAAAGTTGACAAAAATTGAGTAATTAAAGGATAAAATTGATATACGCATAGATTTAACTAATAAAAAACAAAAATTCTGGAATCAAAAAGATTCGTAACATCTGTATCTCAGATGAGAAATTTTCATGAAAATTTTTTTTTCAATTATTCATGGTTTAAAAAAATGTTTCATTCGCATTAATCCAAAGAATTCACTGCATTCTTAAGCAATTGCAATTGGAAAAACAAATTTTCACAGTGTTATTAGTTTTACATAGAAACTGTTTTGTTAAATTTGAAAATTATTAAAAAATGACAAATTTAACTTGAGTGATTTAAAATTTGAGAAAAATTTGCTCAAATGGAAAATCAACGATTTATACTTACAATTTCAGACAATCATTAAAATAATATAAGTACCTATAGAAAAATGATAAAAAAGGAAGGTAAATTTGTGATGACATATTCAAAATATTGATTTACCATCAACGGTCATAATGTTGATTGAAACGAAAAAAACTCACCCAGATCATCAAGATCACGGATTTCCTGATTTTTTTATTCAATAATTTAATGCAACAATTTTTTTATTCTACCATTTTAAAACATTTCCCTCTCGAAAAAAGATTTACCTACTCCATAAATTTCTCAACAATACCTCATAAGCCAAATTACCGTACCAATAAACACAGGCCTACCCAAAACCTGCCATGTGCCTATGCCATCAAGAAAACCGACTTTCGACTACCTTCAAAATTTCCATACTCTCCCAACAAACTAAAAAAACTTCCCTCAAAACACCATACCCCCCTAACCTGCGGATTCTGGAGGGTGGACCGCGAGGGCTGGCCTAGGTTTTTGGGGTTGATGGCGATTTCCTGGGGCCTGGCAAGGCCCATGTGGGCCGGGGCCCCAGCCATGTCCGGGCCGCACCTCTATTGATTCAAACCCTCGCGTTTTCTAGCTCTTCTTCCCCAACTCGATCATCCCCTACGCACGAGAGAAAAAACCACCCTCTAAAAACCCTTGGCACTCGCGACCCCGAACGAGATCGTTGGCGCCCCTCGGGGACACGTCGAGATGCGCGACGACAACGTCCGCAGGGGGTGCACCGAGCGACGGGCGGCGTCTGCTCCGTCGCGACGTCTATACGCTTTTATCCCTTTCTCACCCCCTTTCGATATATGTCATTAAAGCGCCACCGTCGCGTGCAACCCCGTTTTCATCCCTTACACGAGGCGCCGGCGCCTATGCATCCCTCTGGACCACGGGAAAAACGGTCAAGGTGGCGTCATGGATTTTCCCGGATTTTCCGCTTTGCCGACTATCGTAAAAATGTGAGGTTTTTAGGTTTTTATGCAGTTCCAGTAAAGATGAAAATACTTATGTCTTATAACAAACCCAGAATATATATATATACAGAGATGGGCGAAAGTACTACTCACGAGTCCTCGAGTACAGAGTACAAAACTCGAGTACAATCCGAGTCCTCGAGTCCATGTACTCGAGGACTCAGTTGGGGCCGGATACTGTACTCGAGTACTCGGCTAGAGGTTGAGTCCTCGAGTCCATGGACTCGTGTACTCGGACTGTACTCGAGTCCACGTACTCTGAACTCAAGTACTCGCGAGTAGTACTTTCGCCCACTTCAATAATTGCTCTTACTGCAGGTAGCGCGTTACGTAAAACGCTAAATAAACTGACAATCATCACAAGGTACATGTGGACAATATTGTTGCTTTATCTGCTCATTCGAATTCTGCGATCAAATTAGAGGAATAAATTTAAATATTATTTTTTAAACAATTAGGGGCGAAATTGAATTACTCGCAATATGCTTGTACAACTTTTAAGACTTTCAGATGCCTGATAATAAATCTAGTGTATAATTTACAAATTTGATTTTATGAACATTTTTCAACAATTACTTTTAAAATTTAAGTATCCGCGAGATGTAAATGCTTTCTATAGTTTTCAAGTGCACTGATAATGAATCTTCTGTCGAATTTGGGAAATTGATTTGTTTTAACTTTTCTTTTAACATTAAGTTTGAAAATTAGTGTTATTGTAATATGCATATGTTTTCTATAGTTTTCATGTGCGCTGATAATGAATTTTTTGTCATATTTGCAATACTGATGTGTTTCAACATTTCTTTTTTGCAATAAGTTACAAAATTGGTGTTTCCGCACTATCTATATAGTCTTTATGGTTTTCAAGTTTCCTGCTAAAGAATCTTCTGTCAAATTTTCAATACTGATTTGTTTAAACTTTTTTTTAACATTAATTAAAAAAATTGATGTTATTGAAATATGCATATGCTTTCAATAGTTTTCAAGTATGCTGATAATGATTCTTTCGTCAAATTTGTAATATTGATTTGTTTAAACATTTTTTTTCAGCAACATGTTGCAGAATTGATGTTTTTGCACGATGTATATACTTTTACGGTTTTCAAGTTCGTTGATAAAGAATCTTTTGTCAAATTCGCAGTATTGATTTGCTCAAACTTTCTTTTAACAATTAGTTGCGAAACTGATGATTTCGAAGTATGCATTTGCTTTCCATAGTTTTCAAGTGCGTTGATTATAAATCTTTTTTTAAATTTTAGAAATAAATTTGTTCAAACTCGAGCAGAGGAAAACTGCTTGAGAAATACCTAAACAATCTACTGCATGTATTTTCTAGAGCCATATCCAGAGATGCAAGGCAAATGTGAAAAAAATTTCCGTTTTTTCGAATTCAGGTTCAGAACAATGCATGTAACCCAAGAATCAAGGATTTAAGACGGAAGTAAAATAATGGTTATAAATTAAACGTTCCCACAGTGATACAAACAAATAGTCGATAACTATTCAAACAATCGTCAATTGTTTAAACGATAGTAGAATTGTTTTAACAATTAACATTTGTTCGAACGATCGATAAATTCAACAAAAGATTCATCATCAGCGCACTTGATAACGGTGAAACGCATAGGCATATTTCAGAAACATCAATTTTGCAACTCATTGTTAAAAAAAAGTTTAATTGATTCAATTTTTTAAATTAGACGAACGATTCTTTATCAGCGAACTTGAAAACCATAAAAAGCATATACATCGTGTGGAAACATCAATTTTGCAACATATTGCAGAAAAAATGTTTAAACAAATCAATACTGCGAATTTGACAAAAGATTCTTTATCAGCGAACTTCAAAACCATAAAAGTATATACATCGTGCAAAAACATCAATTTTGCAACTTATTGCAAAAAAGAAATGTTTAAAACAATAAATATTGCAAATTTGACAAAAGATTCTTCATCGGCGAACTTGAAAACCATGAAAAGCATTTGCATCGTGTGGAAACATCAATTTCGCAATATGTTGTTAAAAAAAAGTGTAAACAAATCAATATTACAAATTTGACGAAAGATTCATTATCAGCGTACTTGAAAACTATTGGAAGCATATACATATTTCAATAACATCAATTTTTTTAATTATTGTTCAAAAAAAGTTTGAGCAAATCAGTATTGCAAATTTGACAAAAGATTCTTTATCAGCTAACTTGAAAACCATGAAAAGCATATACATCTTGTAGAAAAATCAATTTTGCAACATATTGCAGAAAAAATGTTTAAACAAATCAATACTGCGAATTTGACAAAAGATTCTTTATCAACGAACTTGAAAACCGTAAAAGTATATACATCGTGCAAAAACATCAATTCTGCAACATGTTGCTGAAAAAAAATGTTTAAACAAATCAATATTACAAATTTGACGAAAGAATCATTATCAGCATACTTGAAAACTATTGAAAGCATATGCATATTTCAATAACATCAATTTTTTTAATTAATGTTAAAAAAAAGTTTAAACAAATCAGTATTGAAAATTTGACAGAAGATTCTTTAGCAGGAAACTTGAAAACCATAAAGACTATATAGATAGTGCGGAAACACCAATTTTGTAACTTATTGCAAAAAAGAAATGTTGAAACACATCAGTATTGCAAATATGACAAAAAATTCATTATCAGCGCACATGAAAACTATAGAAAACATATGCATATTACAATAACACTAATTTTCAAACTTAATGTTAAAAGAAAAGTTAAAACAAATCAATTTCCCAAATTCGACAGAAGATTCATTATCAGTGCACTTGAAAACTATAGAAAGCATTTACATCTCGCGGATACTTAAATTTTAAAAGTAATTGTTGAAAAATGTTCATAAAATCAAATTTGTAAATTATACACTAGATTTATTATCAGGCATCTGAAAGTCTTAAAAGTTGTACAAGCATATTGCGAGTAATTCAATTTCGCCCCTAATTGTTTAAAAAATAATATTTAAATTTATTCCTCTAATTTGATCGCAGAATTCGAATGAGCAGATAAAGCAACAATATTGTCCACATGTACCTTGTGATGATTGTCAGTTTATTTAGCGTTTTACGTAACGCGCTACCTGCAGTAAGAGCAATTATTGAAGTGGGCGAAAGTACTACTCGCGAGTACTTGAGTTCAGAGTACGTGGACTCGAGTACAGTCCGAGTACACGAGTCCATGGACTCGAGGTCTCGAGCAGGAGCAGAGTACTCGAGTACATGGACTCGAGGACTCGGATTCTACTTGAGTACATGTACTCTGTACTCCGCGTTGTACTGGGTACTCAATGCGCTCGAGTACGCGTATCTCTGTCGTATGAAATATTTAGTAATTAACCAGAAAAACTTTACGTATCTTGTTGAATTTTTTTAGATTCTTTTTGAGAGTATCGTACATAATAATTCAGTTCAAAATGTTTAGAAACTTGACAGAAAACTTGCTAGGAAATTCAATATTTTATGGCCAGTTAGTAGTTTAAAGGTTATTTCAGAAAATAGTCTTTGAATGTTATCAAAATTACCATGTTTTATATTTCATTTTATTCATACATATTAACGGAACTTTTAAAATTTTCTCAAATTTCTAGAAAGGAATTAATCTACGGTGTAATGCACTCAAACAAAATTTTTACAAATTCATATCACAGTTTCAAATTTTGCACAAAATTTTATGCAGGTACAATATGTGGGTCCAAACAAATTTTCACATTTTTCAAGCGAGTCAATCTTATCAACAATCAATTTTCAGATAAAATAATTAACGAATAATAGTTTTTTTTTTCTTCTTAAGAATTAAGGTCGAATGAAACACATCATCAACCTTTGTTATTTATTCGAGAAAAGTCACATTAAAAAATTCTGATTTATTTTTTTCAAATTTAGAGAAAAAAACACGATTTTTATACAACAGTTCTTTATTTAAACAATTTTTGAAAAACGATTGTGAATAAGAAAAGCTTTTCGATTGAAAAAAAATTGAAAAAATACAAGTCAAACATTTTTTTGTTTTCGGTTATTTCGTTAATGTTTGGACAATTGCAGATACAAAAAAAAATTGTTTTTTTTTGCAAAATTTTATTTTCGGTTTGAGAAACTCATGATGAGTTACCAAGGGTTTACCAATTATTGCCACGGCTTATCGAAAGTTTTCCTCGGTGCCGACCATTGCAAATATGAAAATCAATTTGTTCATCAGACCAAAATTTAAAGTACATCCTTACCAGTTGTTACCACTGAAAACTAATAAAATTCATCTAGTATCATAGAAACATTCGTGGATAACGTCAAACGATTGTCGATATTCCTCTAAACATGAAATTTGTTTTGAACTTGTTTCAACTTGAAAATTTTCAATTTGTAACTTGTCATTATTATTTAAGCTATCTTTAAATTAAAACTTTTTTACATAAACTTAATAAATATAATTATCATTTTTGTAGGTTACATGAACATTTATGAAACCATAATCAATAAGTTTGTGTGATGAATCCCAGAAATTAAGAACTATTTTTAGTCATTTTGTACTTTTGAACATAAACTTGTAGTGCTTGCATTAAAAATTTCACAAAAATGATTGCAATACAAGATATTATCCACTAATCTAGAACTTGTACTTATTTTCAATTTTTTTAACATGATTTTACCTAATTACACAATGCATTTCGAGAAAAAAAAAAAATATAATTTTGAACAACAGTTTTGGATGTTAAGAAAAATTGATAAAATATTATAACTTTCTTACTTTTTACTCACGTGTCAAGGAAATTCGAATGAATTGCAATAATAGAAGACAAAATAAAAAATTATTTACGACATTCGAAATTTGTAGTAGATTTATATCTCTCCCATGAAACTTTTTATTCAACTCCAAATTCGAAAGATCAAAAAAAAAACAACAAAATGTCGAATCCTTTCAAATTTATACCTTTTAACTTGAATATTTTGAATGAACGTTTTTGATGTTGAATCTAAAAAAAGGAACAAACAAATATTAACTATGAAGAATTTAATTACTTAAAGTAATTTCGTAATATTGAGTCAAAAACTCTAGTTATTTGACTACACCTACACTCCATTTTTAGTTTGGAAAATTCAAAAACACTCGAGAAAATAAGAAATTCTTCTAATTTTGTACTCAAAGTGGAAGACTTTTACTTATATTTAATTCTGATTTTCAAAAAGAAAACAAGCAAGATAAAAACATTGAATTTACATCAAACACTATTAAAAAAAGTGAGTCACTCTTTTCTAGCATCAATGACAAATTATTCAAAAAAATTCCAAATTTGTACACTTTTTTAACCTTTTTAATGAAAACTTGAATAACATTTAAAATTCGAATTCCAAAAAAACACCAAAGTTTTTACTGCAACGGTTGATTAAATAAATAATAATTGATTTCTTAGCACAGTGTATTTAAAAAGTTCAGTGTTCCTAAAATTGGCTTAACTTATTATAAACTGGATAATTTCGAAATTAAACAATTACGAACTTTTATTTCTAAGACCGAGAAATATTTTTTTTCCGAATTTCAGGCGTTTCGAAATATTGAAAAATTTTGAGGGCTTTCTTGAAAATTTCAAAATTTGAATAGCAAAAGTTTTTCGAAAACATTGTTTCAGTTCAATAAATATCTTCATATGTTTTGTGTTTTTTATTTTACAAAGTATTTAAAAAGTTCATAGTGTTCATAAAAACTGCTAAACTCATTATAAACTGGACAATTTCGAAAATCAAACAGTTACGAACTATTATTGCCAAGACCTAGAAATAGTTTTTTTCGGAATTTCAGTCGTTTCAAAATATCAAAGATTCTGTTTTGATCGCTCATCTGAAAATTTCTTTCTGTCTTCAGTACAATAAATATCTTCCTATGTTTCCTGTTTTTTATGCTATTGCATAATGCGAAAAATTGCTCTAATTTTTTTTTTTCCTTAAAACTGCGTTACGTTACATCTTTGTGATAGAAGAAGTCTTAAAATCCTTAAAATCGTGTTACGTAATTTATGAACATCCCCTTCTTCCATGCGCCTTTTTTTCTCGCAAATCGCAGGGTTTATCTATTTTGCATTGGAAAATGTCCATAAAACGTTTGTTTTACTGCAAAGAGCGCAGGGTCGATTTTTCTTATAATAGTCGGGTTATTTCGGTTTTATGGATGTAATTCCATTCAGGACAAACATGAACGTTTGCGAATTCGGGAAATAACAACAGGGGCGGAAGTTATTTCGAAACGTCGTCTGTGATGGCGATGGGAATCGTGCTACCGTGAGATTGGATCAATTAATGTGGAAGTCACCTGAGCTTGCTTGAACGCAATGAGTAAAAAAGTCACGTAAAATTACATACTGTTCGTGTAACAGTGAGAGTATTTCAACGCATTGTTGGAAATCTTTATTTTTCTCTGAAGAAAATTATTTTCAAGATAAATTTTTTCATTTGAAAGACTTTTTATCAACCCATTTCAAACTTCAACATAATCAGTGAATTAGATATTTTTATCTTTATATTTTTGAAGCAATTGAGAAAAGATTTTTTTTAAAAGAACATTAAAATACTTCCGAGGTTTTTGATGTGTCGTTCGATATCACACTCTGCGGAAAAACTCAAGGAAAAATCTATGCCACCGAGAATATTTTACCTTCAATGCCATTCAGTCAAAAAACCTCGGGAAAAAAACCTCTCGACAGACCAATTGAGGGCACTATATTTTACTGGTTTTTACGTTGTTTATATTTGCGGCTCAATTTCAGAATCACACATGAATTTTTCGGAGTCTCAACAACACAAATCTTGACTTATCGATCAGAACTCGTGACACGGCGAATTTCATCATCTTGAGAACTTATCAATCAAGTCTAAAAATAGATGAAGAAGGGATTTTTTTTATGAAACAGTTCAAAAGATGTGAAAAATCACAGTTGGTTTAAATGAGGGAGACTGATGGTACAATATTAATTTTTTCAATAACTTACTTTACGAAAAAAAAACGAAAAAATAGTTTGAAAAATGGAGCAGGGAAAAAAAAGAAATGGTTCAGGTAGAACAAGACAGAGTTTAGTCAGACGTTTGGAATAGTACTTACTTTGTCCATTATTTATAGACTTAAATAGAGGAAATTGCATCTATTACAAAAACTTTTGATGATTAAAATCATGAAAAAACATCATATTACTATTATTATTGACAGAATATACTAAACAATATTCAAAAAATAGGACAAACTTGCATTTGAACTAGTGTTAATGATTTAATTTCTGAAAAAAAGCTTTTCAAGCACAGATTCCCTTTTTAAAAGTATGTGGTCTGATTCAACATATGTTGAGTAAATTTTTTTTATAATTCAAGAAAAGTTTATAAAAAATGAAGAAAATGCATCAATTTTTCCTGAGTAAATATTCGCATTTACAAACAATAATGAAACTATTTGAACTTGGAATAGTAATCAACTCTTAGAGATACAATACTTGAATTATGAAAAATTGTGGAATATATGATAAAATGTATATCATTTTTTATGAATTGGGTTTGGTAGAGTGGCTAGTAAAAAGGAAAAAAAATGAACGAAGGTAAATGAGAATCTATAAAAATTTTGAGAAATCGGTTCAATTGCAGAAATTCTCTGGAATACAGTGAATTAAAAAAAATGTGGAAATACAAAATACTAGTCATCTATATAAAAATGATTTGTTTTAGAAAATCGAATGAATTCCATATTCTGGAGCTTCGAATTCTTAAAATTTATAAAGCAATCCATATAAATATCAGAAACATTTTAAAATTCTGGGCTTCTCATGCAGTTTTATTAATACTAGAAAATACGAAAAATACTACACAAACTTACAGTATTAAAAAAAAAACATTAAAAACCAATCAAAGTTTAAACCTTTTTCAGTAGAACGTTGAATCAACTCCTAATCTATGGAACTTAAAATTTTGAAACATCGACATCTAGAAATCTTTAAAAAAATTAATAAAAATACGAGAATATCCTTAATATATAATAATATTGTAAAATAAGGCAAAGGAGGAATTTCAAAAATTTCACGCTCTAGAATTCAAAGTTCATTAAATTATTTTTATCTGAGAGTATTTTTCAGCAAATAGAGTCTATGAAGATTTTTGTTTCCTTTAACTTTTTTAATACTTTTCCCAACTTTTCTACGATTTGAAGGACTGTTCAGTATTTCTAAAACAATTCGTGTTTTTTAGGATGATAGAATGTTGCAGAATTTCCTAAAATTTTTACATTTTTTTAGTGTTTTTATAATAATAATTGTTATATACACTTCAAGAATTTCAAACTCTTGAATTTAAACATAATAAAATTTAACGGGTTCTACAGTATTTCCCAGAAAACAGTGTCTTTACAGATTTTTATTTATACCAGTACTTTTTGTATTTTTTCGGTTTTTCTATGATTTCAAGGATCGTTCATTATTTTTATATATTTCTGTATGTGTTTCTAGAATTCGAAACTTTTTCAATGTTTTATATACTTACGATTTTTTTTTCTTTTTTTTTAAAGATATCTCTTTTTTCTCCTAAATTTTTTCAAAATCAAGTAATATACAACTTATTCAAATCTAGTATTTTAAGTATTTCGTCATATTTCATTTTATTTTTTTTTTAATCATTATATTTCATAAAATTTACTGGCAGGATCTCTACACTGTCAAAAAAAATTTGAAATTATATAAAAAGGATTTTAAAGAAATTTTTATATCATATTTATTGTTTTCGTATAAGATGTATAAATTTTAAGATTTGTATTGTTATTATTTTATTTAAGGAAACAACATGTTTGAATATTTTAAAATATCTTTTGCTTATTATCAAATATACGATATAATTTTTGTTATACACTTTATGTTCCATACAATATAAATTTTTAGATTCAATTAAATAGCTGTTCATAAATGAGGGAAAATTTGCTCCAAAAAAATTTAATATGTCGAAATCCACTTGAATTTAAAAAAGTTCGAGTACACATTTTCCATGAGAAATCGTTTATAGGTAAAATGATTTTAATGCCTGCTTTATATTACATAAACACTTCCTTTTCATAGAAGTTTTATGATTTTCATAGACAGTGTCTATTTTTTTCCTAGTTGCGTCCATAACTTTGATAGAAAATTTAAAAGACAATATAGACAATCTGCTTCAAAGACAAGAAATTTCTGAGAGTGTACATCTTACAGATCCTGCTATAAATTTTGAGATCTATAGATTTTGAATATTTTTATATATTTTCATGCGAATTTCTAAAATTCAATGCTTTGAATTGTAAAAGTTTCTAATAAAAAGTAAAAAAGCCTATTCTGCGTAAATATTTCCACACAAATTACTAATATTTTACATTGTTTTATTGAAAATCAAAAGAATTGAATTTTCTTATTCAAGAATGAGTAAGTTGAAACTTTCTTAGATCGTAGTTTCAGAACTTTTCTTATTCTTCATTTGAAAGCTCCGAGAAAAATTGTAGAGAGGACATCGAGTTCGTTAATTAAATACTCTGATTGTCGATTTGCTGCATTGCACACAGAAAAGTCAAAGATATTAGAAAAATTTTAAACAAAAAATCACAAAAGGACGTGAAGACCTATAAAGAATATTTTTGATGATATTTAATGAATAATGTTAGTTTTGTAACTTGTGATTATTATGTTAGCTTTATTGAGAATTAAAACTTTTTCAAAAAAACTTCATGCATATGATTATTATTTTTGTAGCTTACACGAACATTTATAAAACCATAATTAATAAGTTTGTGTGATGAATCACAGAAATTGAAAACTATTTTTAGTCATTTTGTACTTTAGGAAACTTTTTATTAAACTCCAAATTCGAAAAATCAGAAAATAAGCAACAAAATGTTGAATCCTTCAAAATTTTACCTTTTAACTTGAATATTTTGAATGTACGTATTTTGATGTTGAATCTAGAAAAAGGAGCAAAAAATTATTAATCATAAAGGATATTCAATACTTAAAGTCATTTCGTACTATTGAGTCAAAACTTGACTACCTACACTCCATTTTAAGTTTAGAAAATTCAAAAACACTTAGGAACATAAAAAATTCTTCAAATTTCGTACTTGTGTTGCAGGACTTTTACTTATATTCGATTCTGATTTTCCAAAAAAAAAACAAGCAAGAAAAAAACATTCAATTTATATCGAACACTTTTTACAATACCAAGTTACTCTTTTCTAGCATCAATGACAAATTATTCACAAAAATTCCAAATTTGTATGCTTTTTTACCTTTTTCATCAAAACTTAAATAACATTTTTAATTGGAATTCCAAACAGACACCAAAGTTTTTACTGCAACAGTTGATTAAATAAATGATAATTGATCTCTTAGCACAATGTATTTGAAAAGTTTAAAGTGTTCGAAAAAATGGCTAAACTAATCATAAACTGGATAATTTCGAAAATCAGAAAATTACGAACCATTATTTTTAAGACCTAGAAATACTTTTTTTTTCAGAATTTTAGGTGTTTTAAAATATTGAAAAATTTTCTGTGAGGGCTTTCCTGAAAATTTCTTTCTGCGGCAACACAATTTATTTAATCGCAAAAGTTTTTCAAAAACATTGTTTTCAGTTCAAGAAAAATCTTCATATGTTTTGTTTTTTTCATTTTACAATATATTAAAAAAGTTTTTCAAAAAATTTGTTATCAGTAGAAAAAAATCTTTATATTTTAAGTGTTTTTCATTTTACAAAGTGTCTGAAAAGTTCTTAGTGTTGATAAAAATTATTAAACTAATTATAAACTGGACAATTTCGAAAATTAAACAATACCGAACATTTATTTTTGAGTCTCATGAATAGTTTTTTCAGAATTTCAGGTGTTTCAAAATATTGGAAAATTTTGTGTGAGCTTTTTACTGAATATATCTTTCTGCGTCGACACAATTTATTCAATCGCAAAAGTTTTTCAAAAACATTATTATTAGTTCAATAAATGTCTTCATATGTTTTTAATTTTTCATTTTACAACGTATTCAAAAACTTTAAAGTTATCATAAAAACTGCTAAACTAATTACAAACTGGAAAATTTCGAAAATCAAAGATTACGAACTTTTATTTTTAAGACCAAGAAATATTTTTTTTGGAATTTCAGGGGTTTCAAAATATTGAAAAATTTTTCGTAGGGGCTTTCCTCAAAATTTTTTTCTGCGTCAACGCATTTTATTGAATTACAAAAGTTTTTCAAAAACATTGTTTTCAGTACAATACATATCTTCATATGTTTTGTTTTTTATTTTAGAACGTATTTAAAAAGTTCGAAGTGTTCATAAAAACTGCTAAACTAATTATCAACTGGACCATTTCGAAAATCAAGCAATCACGAACCATTATTTTCAAGACCTATAAATATTTTTTTTTGGAATTCCAGGTGTTTCAAAATATTGAAAAACACAAAATATTTTCCCCTGCAAGATATTACTTGAATAACTTGCATTTCATTCTTCCTACCTCGAAAATTATTCGAATTTCCCACCAGTTCGTAATTTTCATCATGATTGGAATTCTCTTCCTGCATATATGAAATTATTTGTAAATTAAAGCACCCTTTCCCAGCTGTTTCCTGAACAACTTGATTTGTTCTGAATATAACTCGAAACATGGATGATATATAGCGTTTGGATGCGCCAAAATCAGAGGGTAAATGTAGTGGCACATCCAGATATTAATATTAAAGGGAATCTCTCTTGGTCTCACTTTGACTAGCCGGGCCAGCAATTTTTCCACGAGATTTATCGCACGTGACGAATGTTTTTTCTGCCCGAAACTCCGATAAGCGAAAACTTGGAATAGGGTTCTCCAAGGTCATGGAGATTTGTTGAGGAATAAGTTCACCAAAGGGGCTTCGCCCGCGGTCATCGCTAATTTTTCATCAAAGTTTTTGAATCTGTGGAAATACGTTCCACTTTTCTACTTCTTATACCGTGTTTATATGTGTGAAATTATTCATTTTCACCATTTTGATATTGAATTAAAACTTACAGTAATTTAGAATTTTGAAAAAATTGGACTGCTAAAGGCACCGAGTGCAAAAATAAATATTTATAATTTATTTAATTTAGTAAATACGAAGATATCAGAAAAAAAGTTTATTTTAGGAAATATCGAGAGTTTTCTAAAAAAATTTCTTTTCTATCGCAATTATTTTAATGTAGGAGTTGAATGCAGTGCAAGATAAATTAATATTGAAATGTATTCATTGACGTCAAATTTCGGTTCGACTGCGGAAGAAGCGGTAAATATAATTAACATTCGAATTATGATTCCGTGATATTGTTTCATATGATCACTGAACAAATGCCCAGAGGCGTTATTTAATTTGTGTTTTCAGTAATTTATGAGGATTCCGTGTTTTGTAAAGTATACTAAATTTCCCTCATCGTATGATTCGAACATTAACATGAATTGAAAACAGTATATTGTGTTACGAATTGAGAAAGGAAAGGATTTTGGATGAATGTGAAGTAAATAATCTAATGCAGGACGAATAAAAGGATTTTTGAAAAGCATCCATATCGATCATTTGAAGTAACTTTGTTTTTTGAAAATGATAAGTTGTTGAGTAGAATTTGTCAATAAAAAGTCAGTCGATGTAGTACTTCTATCAGAAGTTATTAAGTAGAATAGATAAATGATAAGTCTGTCAGTGATGCATATAAATTATTCGTTATAGTTTAGTAATATATGACTGACGAAAAAATCAGTAGATTTCATTAATTGTAAGTCATTGAACAAGACATTTTTATCATTCTCTAATCTGTAGAATAGATCAATGATCAATTTATAAATAATAGATATCAGTTATTTATAATAACCTAGTTTACTGAAAATAATCAGTTTATCAATAGACTTCGTCAAAGAATAGTCAGTCGATAAAGTACTGCAAAAAAAAGTTATTCAGTAGTATAGATCAACGTTTAGTCCATCAGTTGCATAATTATGATTTTTTGTAATTCAGTAAAATATAACTGAAAAGAGAATACGCAGTATTTCATCAATCATAAGTCATTTAGTAGACTATTTCAATAATTCAATAACCAGTAGAGTAGATCAATGATGAGTCTACCAATGATAAACATCAATTATTTGGTGGAACTTATTTTACTAAAAATATCAAGTTGATCAGTAGAATTTGTCAATAAATGTTCAATAAATGTAGTTCTTCTATTATGAGTCATTCAGTAGTATAGATCAATGTTTAGTCTGTCGGTAATGCATAAAAATTATTCGCTATAGTTTGGTAAAATATGACTGACAAAAAAATCAGTAGATTTCATGAATAGTAAATCATTGAACAAGACATTTCAATCATTCACTAATCTGTAGAATATATCAATGATCAATTTATAAATATTAGATATCAGTTATTTATAATAACCTAGTTTACTGAAAGTAATCAGTTAATCAGTAGACTTCGTCAATGAATAGTCAGTCGATAAAGTACTGCAAAAAAAGGTTATTCAGTAGTATAGATCAACGATCAGTCCATCAGTTGCATAGTTATGATGTTTTGTAATTCAGTAAAATATGACTGAAAAGAGAATACGCAGTATTTCATCAATCATAAGTCATTTAGCAGACTGTTTCAATAATTCACTAACTAGTAGAGTAGATCAATGATGAGTCTACCAATGATAAACATCAATTATTTGGTGGAACTTAATTTACTAAAAATATCAAGTTGATCAGTAGAATTTGTCAATAAATGTTCAATAAATGTAGTTCTTCTATTATGAGTCATTCAGTAGTATAGATCAATGTTTAGTCCGTCGGTAATGCATTTCAATAATTTGTTATAATCCAGAAGAGTATGATTGCTAAATAATAACCAAGAATCATCAAATTTTCTCGATAACTGTTATACAGTCACGAAAACAATGAAGAAAAAAAAAATTTACGGAAAAGCAATTTTGAGCATCTGGTCGCTATTGTAATCTGGAGATAGGCCGAAAGCTTTGACACGAACAGTCGTTTTGAGTTACATTCACCCCCAGTATCTGGGCCGTTTCGCTTCCGATACTGTTTTCAGGAGAATCCTCGTGATGACTTTGATAACATCGCCAGAAAGGGCTTTGGTAGTCATGACAACGGCGGCTTCCGAAAACTTTTCCCGAACGTTTGCGGGCGAGTTTCCCGGCCTTTTGACCATCGTCAGCCACTTCAACGCGTTCCACTTTCACGCGCAGTTTCGCCCACTCGACGTCTCACGACGTTGTTTTTCCGCGGCGAAAGCGCGAAAAACTTGGGAATTTAAGTTCTCGCCACGGCTGGACGCGTGGTACTTTTTCTCCCATTTCGTGCTAAGGGAGAAAAAACGTGCTTCCGTATCGGGTTAACAAGGGTTTGGAAAAACCTAGGTTGGATTCGGGAAATTGCTCGAATGATGGCCGGAGCTAGTTTTTATATGAATTCGCATTTTGCTTGCTTATTTTGCATATTATGCATAATTTTTTCGAAAATTCAATCTATTTTTATGTCTTCTTGGGGAAATTGTTTTTTCTGGTTTGGAGTAGTTTGCTATGCATTATGCAATTATGGGGCAAAATAGACCGAGTGTACTAAGGGTGGGAATTTGATGTCATTGAATTTTTCGAAATTTCGCAGTTATGTTGTATGAATTTCAAGCATCAAAAGTGTCAAGGATTTTCTGCTATAATCATTTGTTTGTAAATACAGGGCTGCCAATTTCACTTTTTTTCTATTTTTGTTTTTGTTTGGGGGATAATGAAAAATATTTACATATTTTATATGATTCTATTTTGTATATAATAAAATTCACAATTAATGGTAACTGATGAAAGTGCGATTCTGAAAAGAACAGCCATATTTTACATAAAAATAAAACATTAAAATTCCTTGGTTATAATAGGCATAGTCCACATGAAATTCTGAAAAATGTATTTTTAAATCTTGATCTTGAATCCTAGAGAATAGATTTCAAATTCATGATATCATCTTTGATTATTTTGATAATGTTATTTTTGCAACTTTTCAATATGATTTCAACTATCTATTATATTTCAATTATATTTTATATTTGAAATATACACTTTATTATATATTATATATATAGTATATAGTATATAATACAAAGCATACAATAAATAGTATAGTATATATATATATATATATATATATATATATATATATATATATATAATGCGTCCCATACACTATACATAGTATATATTTTTCAAATTTACATACACTATATATTATACATCAACAATACCCATCATATTTCAAC
Source organism: Platygaster robiniae (assembly GCA_028476575.1). Classification (NCBI taxonomy): domain Eukaryota; kingdom Metazoa; phylum Arthropoda; class Insecta; order Hymenoptera; family Platygastridae; genus Platygaster; species Platygaster robiniae. The sequence continues at coordinate 26,075,957 of CM052023.1, forward strand.
CCAAATATCAAAGAGATTCGCTTTGAATTGCAAAAACAGAAGACAAAATTAAAAACTAGTAAGTAGTAAAAAAAAAACTTAGACTACTTTCGTGATATTTGGCCAAAACTTTTGCACTCTATATATAAGTAAAAAAAATTCAAAAACATCAGTTGAGAAATTGAAAAATTGTAAAATTTTGTACTTAAGATGCGAAACTTTTAGTTACATTTGATTCTGAGTTTCAAAAAGAAAACGAATATAAAAAAAATTGAATCAATATCGAACTTTCTTCCAGAAATTTGAGCACTCCTATTCTAGATTCGAAAAAAAAGATAATGAAAAAATTTTTACACTAATTCAAAATTTGTATACGTTTTAAACTTTTATATTAAATAATAGTTTCTCGAATGTGAATTTCAAAACATAACAAAATTTTTAATGCAATAGTTATTTGAGTAAATAAAAATCGATTTTCTACTAACCACGAATTTAGAAAATCCAAAATGTATAAAAAAAACTACAAAACAAATGGCAAACTGAACAATATGAAAATTGAAACATTAAGGAACTATCATTTTATAAACTTGGATAAATTTTTCTCCGGATTTTCAGGTGTTAAAACATATAAAAAAAACTGTTTTTTGAAGGCTCTCCAGAGCATTCTTCATGCGTCGACATAATTTATTAAATTGCAAAAGCTTTTCCAAAATATTGTTTTCCGTACAATAAAAATCTTCGTATGTTTCTTCTTTTTCATGCTATTGTAAAATACGAAATAAAGCTTGAAGTATTCGTATTTTCCTTTTCAAGACTGTGTTATGTTACACCTTGAAGGGGGGGGGGGTCAAAAAATCCTGAAAATTGCGTTACGTAATTTATGAACATCCCTTAAGGCCAAAAAACCTTTTGTTTCTGTAGTAGTCGTAACTATAGACAAATTTGTAAACAAATGCTACAAAAAAATTGCACAGTAAATCGCATTCACAATTCTACAGTTCAGGACAAAGGTTCTTCATTGACTTGGTCAATTTCCAAAGGAAATGAGAAAACAGCGATACTTTTCGTACAAGCGATATCACGTTTCAACTAACAGCTGTCAAGTGCTGGCAATCTGTACGAAGCGTTATTGTCCATATGGGCAGTTCAAAGGTTGAGTCCTCCAAAAGGCGCAAGCGCCGCATCGACCGAAGTAGTGAGTTTTCAGGGCAGTGTCTTCAGATTTGCAGCACTGCGACTCAGCTATCATAAAAAAAAACATCTACAGTAATGACTGTTTACGCAACAAGAAGGGAAAATTTCAGTGAAAACGACGTTAATGTTTTATTTTCTTATATGATGATACATGGTCAAGCTTTCAGAAATTGTCATCATCAGAGAGAATAGAAGTTAGCAAGATTAATTCCATCTCTAGCACGTTGTAATATATTTTTTTTCTTTCTTCATATACAAACCCAACAGTCTTTCGACCAATAACAGGGTTACTACAAAACTGTGCTTACAACAATCTCGGTGGCGCTCAAAAACAAAAAGTAGACGTTGAATTACATTACCAAATCAATAACAGTGCCAAATCTTATATTACCTCACACTGAATATCATTATACATAAGGAAACATCATTCGTAAAGAAGCATTACATCTCAAACCAGATTATATTATATGATCAGAAGAAATTAAACTAACCCACTATTAGCAAATTTTGACAAATTAGCCTACATTTTCTAAACAATCATTATCTTTTTTTTTTAATTTGACTCAAAAGGTTAGGATTTTGAATAATTCAATCAACATGTTAGGTTCGAACGTTTTATTGGGTTATTTTATTTCAATTTTGTGTTCTTCCTGATTGACAAAATTGGATCAAACACTCGACACGACTGCCTAATCAGGAGCGAATCAAGGCTATATTGTCGATAGTCAACACCTTTGGGAAACACAAAGCAGAAAGTGTTGACAGTTCTCGAGGCAAAGTCATCTCGTTGGCTACACGATAAACCGTGTAATCAATCTCCCTGAGTGTCGACAGATGGGATGAAGTGCGAGGATAAACGAACGTAAAAAGCGCTTTGCAACGATTTTGCTGACAATGAAAAAAAATTCGTGAAGGTCACGCGTGCCAAAAAGTTACCAGTCACATTTATACGAACTTTTTCCAATCGAGTTGGCCATCATAAGAGCAGCAGAAACTTTGCAAATTGCAGTAAAAGCTTGCTTCACAAATGATTGCGCAACAGCTTTAGTTCCAAGAACTAAAGGTTTTGAATTTCAGATTTTGAGGTTAGGTATATGTTACTGCTCATTCTTTAAATGAAAAAAAAATACATTATGATAAATAAAGTAAAAAGATGACCGTTCAAAAAAAAAAAAAAAAAAAAAAAAAACGTCTTGTTGCAATCTAAAGTCATTCGTCAATGAAAAATTGAAAAATTCTATCTAAATCTCTATGAATTCGCCAAAATTTTTCTTTTTAAACCAAAATATTACACAAAAACATAAAATAAAAGAAAAACACGTTGTCTGAAAACTGCTTTGAAAAAATGAATTTTGTCTTCAAAATGTTCGTAAAAATGGAAATGCTTTTACTGGGAGCTTCGCTCTGTAATTGGATAAAACTGGCGAAATATGCTCGCAAAAACCTTCGCGTTCCATTAGGATAATTGAATTTTCCGGCGAATACGTCCGAGAAAAATGAAAATATTCGCTTATTATTGTTTGTCTAATCACGCGGATAAGCTCCATGTCAACGTTCCCGCGATGCGGAAATTGTATGGAATTGGTTCTGGACAAACAATCTGGAGAACAGATCGATTCGTTCGGTAAACAAATTATTGATGTTTCGATATGTAGACAACAATTATTTCAATAGATATCGGTTGTCGTTGTGGATGATTGTTCAGAATATGAATTTCAAATATGAAACGAATATAATGAATGGTAAAAATGTTGACAGCAACGAGCAAAGTTTATGAGAAAGAAATTTTTCCGTATCCGTTTTTGATCACTCCTAAAAGTTTTCACATTCGATCCAACAAATTACGAAGTTTTCATACACTTCTTCAACTTGCTCAACATACATTTTGACACCATTCAGACACCACATTTTGACACCATTCAGCCACAAGAAATTTGGCATGAAGGAATTTAAGTTTTGCATGTAAAAACGCAAATCTACATTATATCATGAAGCTACGTAACACTTTGTTTAACTTTTCGTCGGTTTCTACGGATGCATTTTTCTCCAGAAACACGCATTTTTGTGGGGTAGATGTTTGCTTAGGTTAAAGTGTAATGATGAAAAGTGTTTGAATGAGCTTATGAAGATGATTTACAGTAATGATGAGGAAAATTACTATTTAGTTTTTTATTAAATCAGTCTTATATTATACTTCTTGGTCGTGATGATAAAGTTTTTGAATTTTCTTATAACTACAGGAGAGCACACAAAACAAATTTTTTTTCGTTAGAGGGACGAGAAGTATGTGTTTTGTGTCTTGGAATTTTTTGAATATTTACATAACGAAATCATAAATTACGAATTTTTTGTGTAATGGATTCTTTTGAATTTCAAATTTGAAACCATTCAATTTGAAATTTTAGGGAAACTCATATTTTGTGAATTGAACATTTTACTTTGAGTAAAGTATTTCGTTAATAACAGAATTTTTCAGTTTTTCATGCGTTAAAAATGGAATTCATTTTTTTAATTCCAAATAGCATTAGTATAAAATCATCCAAATTTTTAAGTTGGATGGTTTCAATTCTTTGAATTGTCAACTTCAAGGTCTGATTTTTTCAACAATTTAACAGGGAATCATTACGTACTTACATTTAAGAAAAATGATTGTTAGAGTCTAAAAGATTTCAAGGTCTTCTTTTTAAATTTCTTTCGTACAAAAGTTTTTATTATTTTAATCCATATTTTCGTTTACTGAGATTTTCTGCTTTTTTTTATTTTAAAAGTTTAAACTACAGTTACATACTAAACAATTTTCGAAATTCGAAGTATTGAACCTTTCAAATTTTTCAGGTTATGTTTGCCCTTCTCATTAATGAATGTTCACTTGTTTTTCAACAAAAATTTTTCTTTTTCGACAATCGTACTTTTTCATTTCTTATTTTCAAAATTTACTTCAATTATTCGAAATCGTTTTTTGATAAAAACTAAACTTTTCGAACTTGAAATTTTTTTTTTGTATTGATACAAAGAAAGTTTTCCCTATTTCTGAATATAATAAATAAGAATATGAAAAATTACTCTTCGTGATTTTTAATATTATATATTCATGTGAATATATTAATTATCTTAGAATAATTGATTTTCTATAATTTATAATGATTTGTTTATATAATTGATGATAAACATTAATGACAGTTTGATAAAATTCATGATATTGATGGTGATTATAATTAAAAAATGACAGTAATAAGTAAATATTAAGTTACACGAAACAAAATCGCATAAATTTGTTGTATACAGGAAAGTTGATGAATCCTTCAACATCAATAAAATGAGGATAAAATATAATTCACTAATATGATTTATATATAACCTGATAAAATTTATGATTTTTTTCAGTCAAACGAATTTATAAATGAATCATTAAAATATCATGGTAACAAAATTATATTACAGTCAGCACAGAGTATAAATATGAAGTATTGCTCAAAAAAATAATACAAATAGTAAAACTAATGTATTATTATAAATATATGACTAATAATTTATTAATGTGTATGTTCTATTATTAGATGATTTTATTAACATTCATTTAATAATGTTATAATAGATAATTTAACATGCAAAAATATCGAAAATAATGAACCAGGAATAAATTTATAAATAAAGTATGATATAATTTACAGGATAATTTTTGAAAGTTAAGAAAATTCGGTATTTTTTATGTTGACGTGGTATTCAATTGTTGTTCCTATGTTCAAAAAAAATTCTGAATTATGCTTTCCACCATTTTACTATGAATTTAGGTCATTAAAACAACAAATTTTAAAGTTATATTGTTTTAGATTCTTTATTAAACTTTTGAAATTTCACATTATGACTATTGAATTTATAGTCATTTTATTATTTTGTACTAATGCTCAATTTCACATTACCTTAGAATAGAAGTGTCAATATTAGATTGTTGGAAATATTTATTTACTGTTTTTTCTCTGAAGCAAAATAAATTTTGTCTCTTCAAATAAATTACTTTCATTTATATTTCAAGTTTCATTTTTTGTGTATTTGAATTTTCACTGTGGCAATTACAAAAAAAATTTATTTTATCTTCAAATTATTTCTAATTTCTGTTTGTTGACATAATAATTATGTTATTGAAACTACACTTCAGTAAGATCGAACCTATCGCATTTTCAATGTTTTGTTTCCAAAATGCCAGAAAAATTGCAAATTATTCCATTACGTCCTACCATCGATATTCAATATTATTCATCAAATAGCCTTGCAGCAGTATTACTAAAATATACAAAAAATCACGTGCCTGAAAAAACTGCACAACAGAACACAATTCCTGTAAAACTGTCAAATTACTGAACCTGAAAATTATGACGTTCTGTGCTGTGTACGGTTCATGTCGACGATCGATCCCTTGCGAAAGTAAAATATTAAACCCAGCGCCCTCGCGAGAGCGATGGAGCTGTTCAACTTTGTAAAAGAAAGGATATTGGCTTTTTCTCCCAGCGCACATGGTACCTCTCCAAGCTGCAGCTTTACGCACGCTCGCGGAAAATTATAATCATTTTTACAGTATGCAGTTGTTGGATGTCCTATATATTCTATCATTAGAATCAACTCCATGCAGTACCATAGAACGAATCATCAATAGCTGATTGATAAAAAAGCAGACCATGTTTACTGTAATATTTCATCATCCACTGAGAAAAAAATTCTTGGAGAAATTACCATAAACTTTAGAACGGTGGTACCACTAAGTAGTTTCTATCAAAGATTACTATATACTGTGGAGTTGGAAATTATAGGATGATTTTATACAACTTTTGCAATAACTCTTAAAATTGTAGCAGGAAGCCATACAGTTATAGGATTTTTTCCTTTAGTAGCATACATCACATTGTTCCAAAAACTAGAGTTATTTTTACCAATATATAAACGTGAAATACTTCATTCAACTGTATCGGTTTATCTAAAAACTTCTCTGATAAATTACCATAGTTTTATAAGAATTTTTAGTGCAGCAACTTTTGTCGATATTTACTATAGCTCACAAGTTTTAATCAAATGTGACAATGCAAATACTCACCTGCATTACGATTCATCATGTGTTTCAAGAGGTCGATCATTTTATTGTTTATTCAAACACTTTTCCAAAAAAAAAAGGATATCGTCGGAGAAATTTGCTACATTGATGAATTTCTAAAAATTGATTTCAAAACATTACTACCTCGATTTTTATTGCGAGAAAATAACGTATTTTACTTTTAAAAATAATAATGAGAAGCAAAAGCACTCGCCAAAAAAAATTCGGTTATCTAAAAAATAAACCACATAATATCTTTTCAAAAAAACTAAAAGCATACGGAAAAAGTCGCTAATTCGTCGACAAATTATATTATTGTCAATTTTAATCGTAACAAAATTCGAAGTTGCCGTACAATAAATATTTTTGATTCCATCATGAAGAAATAACTTATTTATAATTGAGAAAAATTGACGATAACGAAAACATAAAGATTTTGGATAAAGAGAGTAATTATAAGAAGAGATTGGTTTCGGAAATGATTTTTTTCAAGAGAACTGGAAACACAATAAATAAACAAGAGGATACTCGGTTTTTGAGTTAAGTTTATGAACAATATTGACATGAAATAAAATGATATTCTTATCAGTAGTTTTCAAGATAATACTTTAGCTTAAGATATTATTATTTTTCATTTCTTGAGTATACGCCGATGTAAGAGGTTCAGTATGGAAGAAAAAAAGTTATACTGTCATTCAACGTATTGTTTATTATTATATAGTTTTTGCTGTTATTAAAAACAACCGACCTCATAAAGTATTGTAAAAAATGGGATTGCGTCACTGAGAAATATGTAAGTTACAAGATTTATTGTTTAATAGTTTGTGATTTCAATTTTCATTAATGTACTATTGTGAATGTAGTTCCTGAAGAGGGCTAGATAAAGCTTGATAAATGATACGAGAGTTTTCGATTTTTCTGCTCCAAAAAGATCTTTTGAAGAGTTATGAATCGAAAATGGCTTTTCCGACAAAAACATAAACAATTCAGGCTGAAATTATTTTTTTCCCTCTCTCGTTTTACTGAATTGTAATTTTATTGTTATGATATAATAATAATTGTTTTCTAGACTTACCTCGTGTTTCTCTTCCGTGAAATTAAGTTTTCCAATCCTTTTCTCCATCTTTCTCGGTGAGCAGGCGAATGACAAAAAACAAAACACTACACTTTACAGATACACACAAACTTTGAATGAACGGATTGAAATTTTTACCATAGTTTTATAGGACCGAGTACTACTTTCCGAGTCAGTTTATCATGTAGTCAATAAAATGTCCACTTCTGGCACCTACTTAAATGGTTTGTAAAAACTATAGTAATTTTTGTTCAAGCAGACGGGAAACTTGCCAAAAAGCTTTTTCGAAATTCATTATATTTGGTTACTCAAACAGGCAATACTTTTTTTTACTATAGTTTTGGTAAAATTTACTCTTTAGAAATGCAAAGTTTCAGAAAAGTTTCTGAATTATTTCTAGAAACGGCTTAGTAGTACCAACGCTCTAAAGTTTATGGTAATTTCTCCAAGAATTTGTTTCTCAGTGTAGGATATGTGACTTATGAGGTTTGAAATGGAAGAAAATTTTTTATCAAATTCTCTACCATTCAAATGATGTTTAATTTTTATAAACATATTTTTGCAGTCGAACCTTTCCTGTGTAAAAAATAGTTTCGAGTTCAAAGTTTTTATGAATGAATGCGTACACTCTTATTTCCTCTGCCGCGAGTCTCGAAATCTGAAATCAAACAATATAGTTCGATGCTTGTCACTAGTAGGCGTCGCAGTAGAACGCTTCTCGTTCTTATTGTGTAGTGTAGAGTCTATTTCAAGAGTGCGAAATCGCTGAAAAATTTGTCTCCTTTCCTGAGACAGCTACCATTGTAACCGTGATTGTATTTTTATTTTTAGATAAAGTACGTTTTATCAGTGCAAGTTTCATGATGAAATTTTCGATTTTCCACACACAATTGTGATATCCAGTGGATACTTCGTCCATCTTTCTAAAATCACGCATGTTCTACGAAATACAATACTCTCTACTGTAACAAAAAGTAATTCCTTTTTCATCAAAATAACACGAAAATTTCCTCTCGATTTTGTTCCAAAAACATTTCAACCTTGTACATACCCAAATGTGTATTTGCATCCCTGAGGGTCAGAGATCGATTGTGTGCCCAGAAATTGCTGCGGTCATCGATAATGCGATGTAGTACACAGTAGTACAGTGATGATTGAGAGCACAAAATGCGGAGTGTGAATGGCGGAATCTCGTTATGATTGCCGCGAATCGTTTGACAATTGCCTTTCGACAACATTGGCGATTCCGGAAAGGAAGATAAAAAAAGCTCCTTTGGCACGGCTTCTTTGTGCTCTTTATTTCGTGATCGTTATCTCGCCTCATTAAGCCCTTAGCTCGTCAATGAGGTCGATGGCTCAGAGCTGGCACTGTTTTCAAGTGTTGAGGCAGTGGAGCAAAAATTCGCAAAGTTTTTGATCTTTCAAGATTCTCAGGAAAACAGCTGCAACATGTTACTGTAAAATCTCATCACAGCAATAATTGAAAGAGATTCCCTCTATCTACTGTAAAAATTTTATATATATTTTCATTGCAAGTATAGGTTTCATAAAAATACGTTTTCTTACAGTTGGAATATTGTAGTTTTACGGATGTTAAGTACACTCAATAAAAAACCGAAATAAACCCTATTTGACCCTATTTATCTTGCAGCGAACTCTCGCGCTATTTGCCGTGAAAATCGTTACGATTACGTGCATCGCTTAAATACTCGCTGGGCAAACTAATCCTCTTTGCTGCGCTTTGCTGATAAGATGCAATGCAAAACACGATTCTACAGTTACCCTTCTTCTTTTTTTTATCTGCTTTTTTTCGCACTCTACTTTACTACAGATTTTTTTTAGACTTGAAAAGTCGAGACTTGCTCTTAAATATGCGACAGCCAGCTTTTTTTGAGGATGTTCAGTTACCCAGTTTAGGGTGAATTACATGAACGATGGAATCGCTTTTGATGTTTTAAAGGGTCACAAAAAATGCACGAATTATTTAGAATTTATCATAGAATTTTCATGACAAGAGAAAACTTGGCATTTTCGTTTATTTTAAAAAAAGGATAAGATAATGAATTTATCTAAATATATTTTATACTTGGAGAATTTCTTCATATTATATATTTTTTGTTATTTTCAACACATGAAAAATGTTTACTTACATAGTTTTCGTTATGTATAATTTGATACATAGATCTTATTAATCATTCAATGATATCAAACTGTAAATTATTATACTAATTTTACATAAAGTATTATATTTCCAAAGACATTGAGTATTTTCAACAATTGAAGAGTTAGAAAAGTAATTTTTGGCAGATTGTTTTTACGACTTGTTTTACTGGAGAAGAAAAAAAAAATAAATAAAACTTGAAGTGGCTCATTCATTTTTAGTTAGTAAAATTGCATTTTCAGATATTAGTAACTAAGATATTCATTTCCAGTGAATTCTAAGTGAAATATTTTGAATTTACTGACTCTTTTTCAAGGAAATTCTAAGATTACGTAAGCATAAAAGTTTTCATATTTCTTAACTTCTTATTATACCTTTTGAATATACGAAAAAAATTACGAAAAATACATTTTCTTTTCAAACAATAACAATTCAAAATATCACATATTTTTTGATGTAACATAAATATGAATTGATGATAATTACATAAATACTGCATAGAAGTATCAATAAAAAAATAATAATAATATAGTATGAAGTTAAATAATTATTATAAAATGATGAAAATAACATGAATATTTATGTAGCAAAAAATTTGTACCAGCATTACATGATAACATGAATATTACTCAAACGAAATATCCAATGTTACAAAAATTATCATCAACATAAAATTTGCATTAATAATTTCTCAAAATTTACAATTTTCAACTGTTTTTGTTTTAATTTTAGAATAATTTTCTGCTATAGTCACTTATTTTTTTCATTAAAAGCAAATTTTCTTATTCGTATTAGTACTACTGTCTAATTCTTTAATCAAAACCTTCAATTTTTGACTTTTATGAAGTCTCTTAAAAAATTACACTAATAATGAATATTGATGTAAAAAAAAAAAAAAAAAAAAACAGTACAAAATTATACGTAATATCAATAATTTACTTTTTCCTTCAGCGAAGCTTTGTTTCTGCGTAGATATCTGAAAAACTTTTTTCATACAATTTCAAAGTTAATTATTAGTTATTTCAACATCTAGGCAATCAGTAGAATTAATCAACAATAAATCAGGCATGGATGCATTTCTTTGATAACTCAGTAAAAATCTTACACAAGAAAATTTGTAGAGACCATCAATGACAAGTCATTGAGTAAAGTATATCAATTACTTGTCAATCAATAGGATATATCAATAATGAGACTATCAATGATGGTAATTAAAAATTTGCAGTAACTTAGTTTACTTAAAATAATAAGTATATCAGTAAAATTTGTCGATAAATAGTCAATGAATGTAGTACTTCAATAAGGAGTTCATCAGTAGTATAGATCAATGAAAAGTCTATTAGTTATGCATATTCATAATTTGTAGTAATTCAGTAAAATACGGCTGACGAGGAAATCAGTATATTTGATCAACCATAAGGCATTTAGCATAGTATTTTAATCATTCGTCAACCAGTAGAATAGATCAATGACAAGTCTAGCATAATGACAATAATCAAGTTTTATAATTTTCAGTAAGTCAGTTCACTGAAAATGATAAGTTGATCAATAGAATTTGTTAATAAATAGTCAGACGATATAGTATCTCAATAAGAAGTTAATCAGTAAAATATATCAATTATAAGTGTCTCATTTATGCATATGATTTATTTGTAATAATTCAGTAAAATGTGACTGACAAAAAAATTAGAAGTTTTCAGCAATTCTAAGTCTTTCAGTAAATTATCTTATTCATTTGGTCATCTGCAGAATAGATCAATGATAAATCTATCGGTTTTAGATATCAGTAATTTGAAGTTATTTAGTTTACTGAAAATGATAAGTTGATCAGTGGAGTTCGTCAATAAAAGTCAACAATGAAGTTTTACAAAAAGAAGTTATTCAGTAGTATAAATCAATAATGAATCATTCATCAGTCATCTGCAGAATAGATCAATGATAAATCTATTGGTTTTAGATATCAGTAATTTGGAGTTATTTAGTTTACTGAAAATGATAAGTTGATCAGTGTAGTTCGTCAATAAAAGTCAACAATGAAGTTTTACAAAAAGAAGTTATTCAGTAGTATAAATCAATAATGAATCTATCAATGATAGATATAAATAATTCAAAGTAACTCAGTTTACTGATTGTGATATGTTGATCAGTAGAATTCGTCAATAAACAGTCAATCTATGTAGCACTTCAAGAACGAGTTAATTAGTAGAATAGGTCAACGATAGGTCTGGCAGTGATGCAAATCAATAATTTGGGTAATCAGTAGAATCGGTCTATAATAATTTAATCAGTATAGTATATTTATAACGTAGCATAACAGATCAATGATGAGTCTATCAGTAGTATATATCAATCATTTGGATTAATTCAGTTGAATGGAAATAGTATATAAGATTATCAGTAGGATTCGTCAATACAAGTCAATCAGTAGATCAAATCAATGCGATGTCTGTCAGTGATTTATATTAATGATTTGTAGCAATTCAGTATAATACGGTTTTCGAGCAGATCAGTAGAATTAGTAAATGATTAGTCGTCCAAAAGAGTATATCAATTTCTTAAGAAATGCATTTCAATGATTTGTATTAATTTAGTAACTTGATGATGGCACATCAGTAAAATTCATTCATAGACATTTAATCAGTAAAATATATTATTGATTTGTTCATGAATGACGCACATAAAGAATTTAAAATTCTGAGATTTAAAAAAATTAGAATCAAGCACTGTAGGCTTGGGTTGAAAAGTAAGAAATCATCACTAATTTTAAATGCTTCCTATATTTTGAATTTATTTCTTGAAAAGTTATATTCATAAAGTTTGACAGTCTTAATGAAAAACTCATAAAAGACAAAGAAAAAAAGTTTCTTTATATTCTGAGTGCAATTAGAAACATTCTTTCTGCTATTTTTTACATTTCTATTGACTTTAATTTTTAATCTCGCTCAGCAGTATAATTTATTAAAGTATACGAAAAACAAATACTGTAATAATGATGAATTCGAATGTCAGAATGATATACGTATTATCTGAATTTATGATAACATTTTTTCGCATTCAACTGATAAATGGGGCGAAGTACATGTAAAAGTTTCGGAAATTTGCTCTCGCTGTTTCACATTGTAACGAACTTGACGTTTGACTAGATAATCTTGTGTGATATCAGTTCTATTCAAATGGTGCTTTTCATCATCCAGATTGTATCACGAAGTTTTCATCATTTACAGTTCCAAGCTTCGCGTCTGGTGCACTGGAATACTAAATGATTCGTGAAAGAATGTGAAAAAGAGTAAACACAACATAAACACAATAAGCAAAAGTTTCCAGAGAGTTTTGCAGTTTATAGAAAAGTTGGAATTAATGGAGTTTAGGGAATTCCCCCAAAAATAACCTAACCTCAAAAAAAATTCGTTCGGGTTATTCGAACAATAAGCTGCACCTAACCTGAAAAAATTAAAATAATCACTTTATAAAGTGACCACCTTATTTCTCGGATTTTTTTGGGTTAGGTGCAGCTCTTTAGGAACTTATTATTTGAATAACCCGGACAAATTTTTTTGAGGTTAGGTTATTTTGGGAGAATTCCCTAAACACCATAAATACCGAAAAGTTTAGTTGAATTTCTTCGATAAAGTTCAAATACGTACACTGATGTTTACAATTTGTAGAAATTTGTAAAATATAAATGTTCACATGATTTTAACGTTGGAAATAACGAAACAAAATTTAAATGTGATACAAAATCTTTCCGTTCGTTCATGATCATAAAATGAGAAATTGATAAGTAGAGTTTAATCACAAACGTTGCGATGTTCTACTTTCTATGATAACATTTTTTATGCTCGAGTATGGCTTGTTTTTTTCAAACAGAATTCAGCGAACGTGAATCATAAAACAAAAGGAACTTTTTTTTGCAGTTCTGAACGTTTTAACGACTAAACATAGAATCTTCTTCAGAATTTATTTACTGAATAAACAAATATTTTTATATTATATTTTAAATATTTAAAATATTTATATTATATGTAAGTTATTACTGTAATCTTATTTCTTTAGGTTATGTGTAGAATTTATTTACTTGTTAAGAAAATAACTTTGAAACATTTTTCTAAAAAACAAGACTTTTTTTATTTTGCAGATAGAATTTTTTATTCCTGATTAATTAATCTTCATATTGTAAATTCATTATTTGACATAAAATATTCTTCATATCTATATATTGAAAATTCAATTTCATTCCTTTTTCTAAATTTGTTTTAATTAAAATTCAGACTGTTATTCTGCTGCTGCAAATTATGAAAAAAATTGAGAAAACTACTTGACCCCATCCTCATGGTAAAGTGTAAGCACAAAACAAAAGAGAAACAGAAATGCGAGGGTTGAATAGTGGTATATGATATAATACGATACACAGTAATAATTAAACAGATGAATAAGGCACTTGAAATTCACGACCATGTTTGCTACGGAGCGAAAAATTTTCTTTATTCTCTGTGGAAATTGTTTTCCTCCAACGTAAAAGACGTTTCTATTCATTTTTTTAACTTGATGATGACTGATCTCGTCTTCATAAATATGAGGAACTGAAATGAAATCTGGAAATGAATATTTTAATTCGAATGTAATTCAAGGGATAGAAAATTCCTCAATAAGACTTTCTAAGAGTTAAAATTTACTGATTTTGAGGATAGAAACAAATTCGTGAATCTTTTTTTGGAAATGGAGGATTTAAATAATAGATGTTAGAATGTTTTTGTAACTTTTTTTTAATGTCGTGAACATTTATAAGTTTTTCCAACAGTTTTTGGAGAATAGAATAATTTTGTGCTTGTTCTGGTGGTAAAAAAGTTCAAGTTTATTCTCAATAATTTACTCGATTCCTCCTCCCTTCTTTTCTTTCGCTATACGTCCAATGAAAAACAACAAATGACCCACGCGAAAAACTGAAAGCAACTTCGATAACATATCATAAGAGAACGTCCCAACAGTTTGAGAAATTGAGAGGTCGATGTTACAGCAAAAAAGTTGAAGATGGTTTTCACAAAATTAAAAATATCAAACATTTGACACTTCAAGAAATATTTATTGTAAGTATTTAAACACTTGTGAATTTTCATTAATTCAGAATATTTATAAAGTACTATTTCTTAAACTTTTTCGGAAATTGTTTGAAAAAATTGGAGAAAACTTGTGGTAAGATTTTTATTATTTTTAACGAATGCTAAATGATTAAGGAAAATTTTTCTCCTTGGTTCTTGCAGTTCATTAAGTTTTAAATATTTGCTCTAATGGTTTCTGATTTATCTATGATAGATATTTTGAAGAATTTGACACTGGGATTTCATAAGATTTCTTACGAATTTTTCAGAAGGGAAGGGATCAAACTCAAATGTAAAAAAAGTTCATCAAACATACATATAAATAAACATTACTACATGTATAAATAATTGTGAAATTTGATGCTCTTGAATTCAAAATTGACTAATTTCTAGTATTTATTCAAATTATTTGAAAAAAAGATAATTCACACAGTACATATAAGGTATTTTAGAGATTACTCGTATTCTAAAAATTTTTAATATGACTTCATTATTTAAACAATTCGAAAGATTTTGTACAATAATGGATTCCTGTATAGATTACTAAAATTCCTTGCTCTTGGCTTAAAATTTTCATAAAATTCTAGTTCTAAGATAATTTTGAATTATTTCTTACATCAGTTCAAAGTATTTTATAGGTTTCTAAATTTCTAAGTATTTTCTGTTTTTTTTTTTTTTGTTTTTTTTTTTCAAAGATACTCCATTATTTTATTACTTTTTTTTATAGTTATGTGAATTTGAACATGGATTCATGGAATTTAACACTTCAGAATTTGAATTTTTATAAATTCCTACTTCGGATTTTGATGCTATAGTATCCAGATAGGTATTTATAAATTATACATATTTTTTTACATTTTTGAGAAAATTATATGAACATAGATTCAAAATACTTTTGTGATGTTCGCCATTGCTTGTACATTTTGTTATTCAGCCATTTGTAACATAAAAAATGATTTTCTATTATTCTAGTGCATTTCCAATATTTTTATTGGTCTCTACATATACTCCCAGAATTTATTGCTTTTTCTTTTTTATTAATTTTCTTTAATAATTGTATTGTTGGATAACATTTCTAGGTCTCAAGAAAAATTTGAAAATTCGCCCATGACTCCATTATTTTCTTTGTAATAAATTCAGTATTGTTTTTTTCCGTTACAGTAAAGTTCTGGTCCAGTTTACAATAGTAAATTTTGATAGTTGCCACATTGCAAAAAAGAAATAAAATTTCCAGTTACATATTCATAAGGACATTCGACTAGTTGCTACAAATTAATTCGAGTAAGTCATACTACAGTAGAATTACATAATAGTCAGACTGTAAAATTTACCCCAGCTCCAAGAAAGTGATATTTTTTTTGTCATAATCGAAAAAAAAATCTTGTGATCTTCAAAGTATCTTTAAATAAAATAATTATGTTTTTATCATCGAAATAGATTGTGTATTGGACAAGTGATAAAAGAGAAAAAATTTAGTTCTTTTCTAAAATGAAGACGTGACTTTCTGCAAAATAAATTCCAAGAATGAAAACTGCTCAAAATCCTTCGCAAAATATTCAGTTGACATAAAAAATAAGGATTGTCAAAATAGAAACGAGTATAAAAATCAGGTACATAAAATCAAAAAGTTAACATGTAAAAGCATAAAAAGAATTTAAGAACATTAATCCTAGAAAATGAGTATTGTTGCTTATTTTTATAATAAGCAATGCTTTTACAATATAAAACGACTTTTATTGTGGTTGTATTATTCCAACTTTTTGACTATCTTCTAAAATCGTGTTTGAAATTTCATGGACACGTATATGAAAAGGATTTCAAAGAAATTCATGTTATATTTGGTGTTTTTATATTAGATATAATAATTATATTTTTTTCAATAATAATAAATGAATTTGCAGTTGCTTTACATAAAAATTTGTCTAGTAAATTCAATGTTATAAATTATGTGAATCCACTTGATTTGAAAAAGTTTTAATATACAATTTCATTGAGAAATCATTTTAAGTTAAAATAATTTTACTGTCTATTATATATTACATCAATACTTCGATTTCGTGGAAGGATTATTATTTTCATAGTCATTGTCTATTTTTTTCATAGATGCGTCTACAAAAATTAGCTTCAAAGACAATCTCTTGAATTTGACAGAAAAATTTCTGACAGTGCACGTAGAGGGGGTGGGGGGGGGTTGCAAAATGAGTATAGAGCCACTTCGTAAAAATTTCTATGGAGTAGCTGTCTCTTATATTTTCTTCCCTGTGAAAAAGAAAATTCATGTTGTATAACAATTAATCTACATGAAATTTTCTTTTTCTTACATTATTCTCGATTTGAAGATATCATACTGGTTTCACTCTTTGACAGTGATGTTCAAACAAATTTTTTAATATCTACACAAAAATGAACGTTCTTTTTCCTTGTTCATTCATTGGCATTCAAACTCATTAAACTCACAAAACTCAGATGGTTCCCTGCTGAAAAAATCCAATTGGTTTTGCCAATAGCCCAACCAATTGGAAAAACCAATTGGCATTTTGCCAATTGGTCCGACTATTTGGAATTGCCAATTGGCCCGACGATGGTCCGACCAATTGGCAATCATAATCGTCGGGCCAAATAGGAATTCCAAATGGTCGGACCATTTGGAATTCTTTAATTGTAAAATGAGAAAAAAAATTGACTTCCATCTTGTGGATCTCGCAGTAACTACTGGTATGGCGCTGGAATTTCAAATATGTCTCCCTCAAATTTGAATATTCCGCGCCATACCAGTAGTTACTGCGAGATCCACGAGATGGAAGTCAATTTTTTTTCTCATTTTACAAGTTTAGGACTGATTCATTAAGTATAATGCATGATGATTCGAGTATGCGTTTCACAATTTTTATATGACATTTGGCAGAATTTAACCAATTTCACCGAGTGTGAAAAAATTACATGATTGCATAAATAATCTATGATAAACAAAATTCACATTTAGCGGCAAAACGAATTAGCATTTTGCCAATTGGTCCTACCATTTGGAATTGCCATTTGGCCCGAACGATTATGATTGCCAATCGGACAGAACATCAAGTTTGCCAATTGGTCGGACCAATTGGCACAACCAATTGGATTTTTTTCAGCTGGGTTCTAATGAGTACACTACAAACTCAGATTCTCTTGCACGAATTTTCTTGCATCTGCATATTCTTGCTGATTCTGACTCATTCATTCTTCCTGCACCCCCAATAACATGAATCCACTGAAAGAAGACGAAAAACCCTATAAAGGTGATTCTTGTTCACCCAATTCAGTTCGATCCTCGAAAACAAAAAAAATCTACAATTTTCAGTCCACCTCTTTCCTCAATGACCACATCAATTACCATACCTGCGGCACCAAAAGATTTTTTCGCTCGCGACGTAATCACGGCCGGAAACGTCCCGAGAGTGCGAGAAAACGCCGAAGCTCGAAAGCTCCTCCGACGCTTGCGCTGCCCTCACCGCGGAAGCTTCACCTCCGTTAAGGGTCAGTTTGAGTTCGCGCTCGAGTCGGAGAACCCACGAATTTCCCGGGTCCCCGTGGGAAAATCGCGTCAAGTTTTCCCGAAAAAAAAAGAAACCAAAGAAAAAACCCCTCAACCATGTCCAGTGACCATCGCTGAAGGACCCCGAGTCCGACTTCTCATAATTGTCCTTTTTTTCATGTTCGCGGTGTTGTTCCGCGATGAACCCGGTGCGAAGTGACCCGGTGAAAGCACGAGAAAGTGGAAGGAAATGATGATCAACGAGACATGAAAAAAGAACGAAGGGTGGGTTCTGCGATTTTCCAAGTTTTGGCGAAAAATGGGGGAAATCGGTTGCTTTTCACGGGGGTCCCTTTGGGTTCTTGGATTCGCGTGCGGGCAGCAACCTGTCATGTGTGCCTATTGATTCCACGGTTGGCCTGCAACACGGACTGTGACGTCAGGGCGGCATCGGGGCAGACAGGGTTTCGATCGACGACATGTTGCCATGAAAAGGGGGTTGCTGGTTTTCGGCTCGGGGCGAGCTTTTCGGGGGACGATGACCTTTGCTATCTGACCGGCTTACGATAAGGGGTTTGGGGTTGTGGGGGTGAAGGGGGATGGGGGTAGGTACGTCCCGGCAGGTGGTTTCTTGCCGTGTGGCGTGTGGGGGTTTCAGGGTAGTTTTCTGTTGTAAAGAGGTTGCGGTGCTTCCGTTGACGTGGGGTGACCAGCTGCCCGTGTTTTTGGGGACATGCCTGTTTTTCGCGTGACCCATGGGGAGGGTGTGTTTTTATGGGATGGCGATGATTTTGA
Organism: Platygaster robiniae; assembly: GCA_028476575.1. Classification (NCBI taxonomy): domain Eukaryota; kingdom Metazoa; phylum Arthropoda; class Insecta; order Hymenoptera; family Platygastridae; genus Platygaster; species Platygaster robiniae. The sequence continues at coordinate 26,094,851 of CM052023.1, forward strand.
GAGTTTTTTTAACCCTTGTAAGTTGACTTAGGTGCACTGTGAAAAAATTAGAAATTTTCCCATTAATATGAATGGAAAATTTCCCATAATCTCTATTTTCCCATAGATGTCCGGAGATTTACTATGAGCCATAGTACTTTTACAACTTGCAATCATAAAATTAGTACACTATAATGGGAAATTGAGTCTATGGTGATTTTTCCATAGTGAGACATATTTTTCACATTAATGTTAGTAAATTTTCTAGATAAGCTCATCGGAAATACTCTATATTGCATTACTTAACTTGCAATTAAATTCACAAATATTTCGATCTTTCCTCTTGCCAACTATGGAAATTTTTGCATACCTTCCATTTTCCCATAGATTGTCAGAAATTAATGTTTTGTTATGATTTTTCTTCATTTTCAACAGTAAATTTTTATAAAAGTCAGCAAATGGGAATTTTCACGTATAAGACGTGCAATTTTCTTCATAAATATTTGCAGATTTGCTACGTAAGTATATGGGAACTATTTTACTTACAATTATTGAAATTAATTTAGAATAACTTTCCATCCGAAAATCTTGAAAAATTTACCATTCAAGTGAATGAGAACTTTCTTATGAAAGGTGCTATTTTCTCTATATATATTTGCAAATCTGCTGGATGAGTATGCGAGAAATATTCTATTCATGCATTGAAATTGCCATCCATATAGATATCACGATCTGCGGAACATAAAGAAAAAAGTGATTTTTTTCCTATCGAAAGCTACAGAAATTCCACCATAGATATTTTTCGTTCCTCCATAAATTGTCAGAAATGAATGATAAATGAGAGTTCTTTTCTCATCAACTACATTCAAATTATACTCATGTAAGGGAAATATGTTTTCGCGCATAATAGAAGCATATTTATTTACCTTCATTTATATTTAAAAAAGAAATTTATATTGCGAGAAGATTGTGATGGTTGTATAATGTTGAAAGAATTAAGGTAATTGGAAAAATTGTATTATTGAAATATTAGGGTTATTATTGTTAAAGAAATATATTCGAATTTTAAAGAAATATTTTGGTACTGATAATTCCTATACATTTTCATGCGTCCAATTTGGCAATTATAAATTTTCTTCTCGAAATTCACGAAAATTTAGCAAAATTTTGGAATTCAAGTTATTCGATTCTTTGAATTCCAAACTACAGACGATAATGATTTTTTATTTATTTACATTCTAAACATTTATGTTGCGCAACTTTTCTAAACTGATAGAGTTTTGCAAAATTAATAAGAATTATTACATTTAAAAAGTGAGAAACATCAATTGTATCATTTCTATGTATTATATTTCAATTTATTTCGTCGTGGTTTGACTGAAAGTATTCAAATATTTCAAATATTACTTCATATACAATAAAAAGCTTAAATTGCATTTTTTGTATTTTTAACATGACTAGTAACGTACGTTATACTTTTACTATTTCAAATAGCAAATCTCTTACATTTATCGGGTCACAATTTTTCACTTTTTTAATTTTGAATGCAGAGCTTACTTTTTCAACAAGTCTTAATTCGTTCATATTTTTAGTTCCTCATCTTCAAGACTCACATCAAATAGTTAAAAAAATAACGTCGAAAACCTTTAATTCTTCAAATTTTCGTCCTTTTCCATATCGAAATTCTTCTCTATTTATAATAACAATTGCACAATTTTGTGGGTCATGAATCATTTATTGAATGTTACAATTTAAAAGTTGACACTGTCTAATCTCTCTAATTCTACAGGTAAAATTGCGCATTTTTGATAAAAAGAAAGTCGTTGGCCTGGTGTTACAATTGTTTATCTATTCAAACGATCCTAAAAAAACGAAACTGTTGACTTACAGAAAAAAACATAAATTTGGTTGTTATTTTTCACTTTTGCTATATATTTTTTCGAATTCCGGGAAGGTTTTCATCCCCAAAACTCTTATTTTGCGTTAGCCAATGTTCCAGTATAAAATATCATTTTCTACAAAATGAAAAACAAATGAAAAAAGATTGTATATTTTATTTTATTTTTGACTATACATAGACATTTAATCCTGTGTACAAGTACAGTAAAAATTACAATTTTTATAGTACAATTTATATATTTCGTACACTTTGAATTTTTCAAAAATATCTAGTAAAAACTGGCATACATATTGTAATTTATAAAATAGAACAAAAATGAAAGAATTAGTAACATGATTTCATAACCTGTAACAATATTATAAAACCTGCAATATGATGGTAAAAATTACAGAATTTCAATATTTGATTGTTTGACAAGTGTACTTCATCTGATCTATGCATATCAGACGATTATTTTAATTTCATCTACTTACGTTTTAGTTCCAATATTTTCTCTCAAATGTGCAATATTATATTATTAATAAATTAATTATTTATTTACTATGGTAAATTAACTAGTTTGGAAGAAATCGTGCTAAATTTTCTGAAAATAAGAACCAGAAATTCAAGAGTAAAGTACTAGGCACAGAAATTTCTTTCATGTTTGACGGTAAAAATATTTCTGTCACACAGTTACATAACCTTAAGTTTAAACCATTTACCCATCAAAAAATGTACACAAAATTCTTTTTAGAAAATAGTTCTGCTAAAATGTTTCCGAATTTCCATGTATTTCGCTTACAGTGGATATTCCTGAAAAAAAAATTCGAAAACCTGAGATCCAAAGGCGTTACACTGATCACTCGACTACTGAATTTCATTCGCTCGGTATTCGCGAACGACGGTGAGATGCAAATATTTCTCTGACGTCGCATTAATTATTCATGGCCTTTTCCATCGCGGTTTTTCAGTCTTTCCCTCGGAATGTGCATCGTCGCGCGTTCGTGACCAATCGGATGTCGAAAATGTGATAGGAAGTGAGAGTAATCGAATGAGAATCATTGCTGACGCAGCTACGTGTTGAATATTTTTTTCTCCCATTCGTGCACGAAAAAACAGACCGTCAGATGTTCAAATTGTAATATACATAAAAAATGAATCATATTTTACATTATTTTGCAAGTCAGCAGAATTTATTCCACGAAAAACAAAAACTATTGAATGACATTTGATATCATTCTATTTCATGTGTAATTCTGTCAAACTTACATTAAAAGCTTTTAATTCATCCTGAAAAACTTTCCTACATTTTTTCCACACAGTATTCACATACCACCAAATACGTAACATTCCGCACTAATTAAATCAAAATATTTCAACGACGTCATTTGAATTCCACATTAAACTTGAAAAAATGATGACTCTGTATCTCTGCAAATTTCACTTCTGCTATTCAATCAATCCTCTCCTAACTTTTCAAGCATGATCCAATTAATTCATTTTCACTGAATATTTCATCTTGTTACTAATTACAGTCTGCGAATACGAGGCTTATGAAATATTACTGAATTATAAACTTGCGCGAAAATCGATTGCACGAGAGTTAAAAAAGCTCCTCGACATGAAAGCGCCCAGTTTGTAATTTTGGCTCTTGATAGTCTTGATCCTTTCAAGGTTTTCGTGTATAAGAGAATGTGACTCTTACATCTTTTATTCTGCCTAAAAAAAGCCCTAAAGAATCAATGTTGATAAAGGCTGTAAGTTTTCGAGACTGGGGAGTCTTATAGGGACTAAAAATAGACGAGTTTGTTCTGGAAAAAAAAAGTCTTAGGATGAGGATGTTCTTCTTATTTTTTTTTTTTTTTTTTTTTACAAATTGTATTGTTACTGGATTGAAGAACAGAATATAATAAAATGATAAGAATTGAATAAAATCAATTGTTATAATAGAATGAATATATTCATGTATCATTTTATAGTGCATTATATTTTGTAATTTGTTCAAAAATGTTCTTTATTCCATCAAATTCATATTCTATGAAATGTAACTGAGAATTAGGCATGTTATTATTCTTTGTTTATGAAAATTCAATTATTTATTGATTTCTTGAGGTGGTGTATTTATTGGTTACAGATCTGGGGGTTTCCATTTAACTGGGACCAACGGTAGCAGGGTTCAAAATGAACCTAATCAACCAGGATGCAGACAACCGCGTGGTTTTGAACGGTATGATTTTACATAATCACTTCAGGTGTCAGTCAAGCGTTTCAAGGAAACAATAACATTTTGATAAAAACAATAGAATTTGGGAAGATTTGATTACTCTATAGACATTCTAGAAAATTTTTTTTCTTTTCCACCACATTTCAGACATGTTTTTTTTAAATTTATTTTTGTAGAAAGCGATTTCAAGTTTTTCAAAATCTCACCGTATGGAAAATCTTGTAATTCATGAATTACAGACTATCACAACCAGCAGGAAAGATTCCGATTCTACCAGCTAAAAATTCCCTTATTTATTGATTTAAATAATTAACAAAATTCATGAATTCTGACAAGACAGTGTCAGAGTTTAAGTTTTATATGAATCTATCATAAATGTAATCACTGAAAGTAAATTTCATAAGTACGATGTCAGAAAAAAAATTATGTATTTCGCGCGAAGGAATGATCGGGTTGTTCAGCTGGTAAAATAGGGATCTACCCTGCCGGTTGTAATAGTTTTGTAATTCATGAATTACAGACTATTACAAGATTTCCCATAGGGCAGTAATTGATTATCTTTGGTGATTGGCTCTGAAATAGAGCTTGTCTTTTTTTAGAGTCAATTTCTCAGAACTTGACTTTTTTTAGAGTCAATTTATGCATGACAACAAAATAATTCAAAATATCCCCATAATTCTGAAAATATCGTTCTTGAAAAAATGCAAACTAAGTATTAAATTTTATAATGTCTCCATTTTTTCGCAATCATGTATAATAAAAAAAAAAAAAAAAAAAAAAAAAAAAAAACAATTAAGAAGTTTATCATGATTTGAGAATCACTGAAAACATGTATATACTAATTTTTTATATCAGATTCAATTTTTCTACATTTTCAATTTCATTCAAAATTTTAGTTGTTCCCGATATTACATCGTGCAAATATTTGCAGAAACTAAAAAAATTCCATATCATAAATATTATATCTTTCCTTCTTTAGTAGCGTGACTTCGAATATTTTACTGAGTTTGAGATTTTTTTTTTTTTTTGAATTCATTAAGTGATGTTTTTTGCTGTATTTACTACCAATTTTATTCGAGGGAAGTTTTATTTTTTTTGAATCATTCAATATATGACGGCTAGTTAACCAAAAATAGGTTTTAAATTCTTGCAAAAAAATGCCAAGTACGAAAATTGAAACAAACTTGAATTTTTGACAATGATGAATTTTTCCAACATTTTCAAATCTTTTTCATGACTTCCAAAGTCCCCAGAAAGATTTAAAATCTTCATTGCATTTTAAATATAAAATGTTTCCTTATTTTCTAATTTCAATCAAAATCCTAGAATATTCCAGCGTGAACATATTCGAAAATCTTTTGAATATTAAGAATAATGAATTTTATGTCTCTTTCGTCTCATGTAAGAAATGCAAAAAAATTCATGCTACATATGTATCAACTTTATGGGAATTCTTGTAATAGTCTGTAATTCATGAATTACTCTCTTAATTCCTTAGAGTAAATTTTCACTCTCCATCGGGTCAAAATACTGCCACTCTGACATGGAGTGAAAATTCGCTCCAAAAGAGTAAATCCTCACTCCAAGAGAAGTTGAATTTCACTCTGAAATTCTAGTTAGATTTCACTCTGAAAAATGAGTTGAATTTCACTCTAAGAGGAGTGAAATTTTACTACTTACGAGTGACTTTCCACTCTAAAAAAGTGATAAATCACTCCAAGTTTGAGTGGCAGTATTTTGACTCGATACAGAGTGAAAATTCACTCTATGAAATTAAGAGAGTACAAAACTATTACAACCGGCAGGTTAGATCCTCTTATACCAGCTAATCAACCCGATCATTTCTTTGCGCGAAATATATAATTTACATTTTTCTGACAAATTATTAATTAAATGTAATTTGAGTGATTACAATAATGAAAGATTCATATAAAACTTGAACTCTAACGATGTGATTTTGGTAATTATTTAAAAGAATCCATGGGTGAATTTTCGAAATTGAATTCCGCGCGAAGAAATGATATGGATGATCGGCTGGTAGAATCGGAATCTACCTTGCCGGTTGTAATAGTTTGTAATTCATGAATTGCAATATTTCCCATAAGTAAACTTATGTAAATTGTTTTTGTTACAATTGATAATACCATAAGAAAATTTTTGGATAGTATTGTTATTTAATATTACATTATAATTCAAAAAAATATAAATAAAAATAATGGTATCATTTGTTTCGTCACCGTAGACTCAGAGTCAATTTTAATGGTTTAAATAATAAAACCTTGTCTTCACTTTAAGATTTTTTTGTATACAAGCTTTCGATCCCATTTCGGGATCCTCATCAAGAATCTCAATATTATTAATTTAATAAATTAATTGAATCATAAATATCATTTATTGAACAATTCAATGAAATGATGAAGAAATCAATCTCTATACAATGTAAGTGCAAAGAAATTACCTTAAAAATTGGTGACTCAGATTATCGATACAAACAGCCAATATTGATCAAATTTACAATAAAAATTGCTGGCTGTTAATGAGGAAAAACGAGTTCCTCACAATAATGACCAAATGTGTGGAGTGGAAATTCGTTGATCTTATTGAAAAAAAAAAATTTATTGTATTATATAATTGATTCCCGAATCTTATATATTCTATACCTACTGATTCAATATTTTTGACTATAAATACATTTTTTATGACAATTTCAACTCAGTGCACTTTCAATATAGTTCAAAATTACATAAAAACTTGAACAGTTGGTTAAATAAATCATAAAAAAATCGCTGATTGTTGTTGATTCACGTGATGAATCGATTCTCGCGTAGTTGGTGGGTGGAGGCACGAGACTTGCAAGACGACGCTGAAGAGGATCCCGGCGACGCGGCTCTCGAAATTAACGGAAGCGCAGGGAAATTACGACCCAATTCTGAACGAGTACTTCTTCGACAGGCATCCGGGAGTTTTTGCCCAAGTTTTGAATTACTATCGGACGGGGAAGTTGCATTACCCCACCGACGTCTGTGGGCCCCTCTTCGAAGAAGAGCTCGAATTTTGGGGCCTGGACTCCAACCAAGTCGAGCCATGTTGCTGGATGACCTACACCCAGGTACTGTTTTTTCCTTTTCCACGTCAAATCAAGTTTACAATATAATGCTGTATGATATCGTTTTCAAAAATTCCATTATTTCGTCCTTTTCTTCATAAGTGGCGTAATTTGCGAAGGTTGTTTTGATTCTGTCCGGAAGCATACGCCACTAATGTTTTTCCTAAATTGAATTCTTGAATTTGAATTTCTGTATCGGTGTGTTTTTTCTGTAATTTGAAGTACATCAAGATGGATTCTCCCTTTACTTTGTGACTTTTCCCTTTTTTCTGGAAACTGAAGACACTCTGAATTCTAAAGTAAATTCCTCTGGTTAATTTGTTGTGAAAATGAGCAACTTCATCTTCATATTGTTGGATTTCGTTTTGGGCTGAAAACGCCAAATGTAACCGAAATTACACCGGAAGTTTTATTTACTGGAGTAATTCACAATTATCGTTATACACGTTCCAACGATTCGTGACAAGTGTTTTTCGACTGATCACTGATTTGAGAAGTCTCGGCAAAACGCTCCCAATGTATTTCTATCTATTTAATGTGATCTGTTCGGATTATCTGCCTGGTCTAAAATGTGTCTATACAAATAAAATACGAAACATCCATAATGTAAAATAGGCATAAATGAGGAAATTGGAGATTTTCGAAAAAAAATTATTGATATTTTATATTCTGGGTTTTAAATGTTAAGATTATATTTTTGAATAAAATTAACGTTTAAAATTTTTATTTCCTATACACCACTTTTGAGTAGTGTTCGAGTTGGGGGAATTTGGAAATTCGCAATTCCAAAATTTCAGCCAATTGAAATAGTGGAAGAAAAATAAGTCGTTAATGGTTCACTTTTAATTAATATGAGAGTGACAACTTTGAAATCGTACAATTGAAAATTTACGAGTTCCACAGTTGGAAATGTTTAGTAATACGCAGATTGAGAACATCGTTATTAACATTTTTTTTTTTTTCATTTTTTTGTAATTCAAATTTAAAATGTATACCTTTGATAATAGTTCGAAAACGTTCTAGATTACACGAAATAAAATGATATTGCGTTGAATTATAAGCGATATATTCGAATAAAGAAATTATAGCAAGAATATTGATTACAATTATCGGTTACACATGTCGATTATGATTATGATTATATACTAATTATGAAATGCAGAGCATCTAACAATATAATCTTTTACACTTCTCCAGGTTTGATTTATTCCAATTTTCTTGTAAATAACCACAAGCAAATCTCGCTAGATTTCCAATTAGATTACCAATCGATTCGTAATTTTTTTCCGCAAAAAATGATATATTACACATGAAAATATGACGATTTTTAAGGATTTTACGATATGTATACCTATACGGAAATCGCACCAAAAAAATTCACTTTCATTACTGTAAAAATTCAATACTACAGATATTAGAACTTTTTATGCAAATTTCGCTTCTTTCAAGAAAGTTCATGAAAGCAAACTTTCATCAAATTTTCTTTGCATTCGCTTTTTCCTGAAAGCGTAGAGCATCCCTTATTTGGAAGTAAAGCACTCATTAAGTAAAAACTAACTTCCCCTCTGGTTAATTTATTCTGAAAATGAAGAACTTCGTCAATAAATTAACCCTTCCGTTTTGCCAGAAATAAATTATTCTCATTCTCTCGTAAATAACCGCAGTGGGTTTTGCAGGTTTAGGTTAAATATCCTACGGTGATGTTTAGAATTGGTAATTTCCTGAACTGTATTTTGAGTTTTCTTTCAAAGAAAATCGCAGTAAGATATTTGCAGATTTTATTTTTCAAGTAAATTATGCAGAAATTTCAACTACAATTATGTTTTTTGACCCAGATTTTGAACAACTTTTCATCTTTAAATTTCTCAAATTTCACAAGACACGATTTCCATTCTTTCGTAAATAACTTCAGTGGGATTTCGCGGGTGATTTCATCGTGCGCCGTTGCGAGCTTCGCAGCTATCTTTTATTGATTGATCTGCAATCTAAATAAAATGAATTGTCTTTTTTCCTTCTTCCTCGAAGCTCTCTAGGTACCGTTGGGAACTTATTGGGCTCTATTTATAAAGCTCGGCTAAACTTTTTTTTCTACAGGGAAAAAAAAGCGCACTCCGTCCATGTAGGCGCTCAATGGGAAATGCTAATGGAATAAAGTTGGACGGGTTTTATTGCATTCACAAGGGATCAAGTTTTCAGACTTTCGGTGGTTTGTTTGAACAATACTTTGAACGAAGTTTATGATCGGAAAACTTGGGGGAAGGTGAGAAAATCGAAGAGGGAAGAGGGGTGTTTGACCGATATTTAATTTTTAATATAGAATTGAGAATATAATATTGAAAAAAGTTAGAACGCAATAACCCATGGGAAAAATACCAACAAAAAAGAATGGAATGACATAAAATAAACCTATGTACCCTAAAAGACAAAATGTGCAAATTTCGTTTTTTCACTCTTAATAAATTTCCCCAACGTGACGCACGATGAATGATCCAAAGGCGGCAACTTTGATCGGCCTAAATACGATTCATGATAAAAAAAGGATGAAAAAGTTGAGGAAAATCCTTGAAGAAAAAGGGCAAGATGAGATTGATATTACGAAAAGGGATTATTTTTCAACCCCGCATTTACCGTAGTGATTCAGTTTCGGACTGATCCTTAGACCGCAGTAATTGCTTACTCGACATTGCGAGCGGCAAAATAACAAAACAAAATTACGCTGCCTCGAGTACGCGAAAGTGGAAAAGAAATTTTGTCAAATATTCACGTTGAAAATGTACACACATTTTCTGAACGTTGTGTTTCATGGTAACTTTTGAAATAGTCAAGCGCGATCAGAAAACTTATCGCATACGCCAACTTTTCATGCAAATCTCACAAATTTTGTAAAATTCATCGAACATCTACAGTAGTACTTATATACGTGCAAGAAAAAGTTGAGAAAAATATTTATTTTTCTCGTGAAATTGAAATATCAGAGATGATATGTTCATTCCCGACTTCGCACTTTTTTTCGCGAATTTTCACAAAAATGGACCAGAGCGCCAGAGGGCTTCATACAAAGGAGCTATCGCCGGAATTCAGCTTTTTGTGAGATGTATCGTTTTTTCATGATGTATTATTACATAATAATGAGATGTTAAAAAATTGAAATTTCGCAAAAATCGCACCAGAGCGCCATACAATGACATAAAAAAATAACATCTACGAAGCGATTTTGTTCTGCGACATTTTGTTATTGAATAAAATGTATTCTACTATTCCACTTTGCCGAGGCGGATTTCTCCTTAAAAATTGTTTATTTGCTGAACGTCTTTTGTTTTTCTTCTATTGAAATTCTGAAAACGTGTATATTCTTCATTGACTTTCTTTGTTAATTTTTTTTGTGGATTCCGAATCGTTAGTCTCTTTCTTCTACCACTCTATAACGACACGAAAGTGACCTAGTTTTTTCAAATAGAGAATCACACGTACATATTCAAGCATCACTGGCGAGTGATCTTCAGACAAATTACCGAGTTTTTTTTTTCGCGTTGACGCCTGATTTATGGTAAAGATCAACCTTCAAAGGGTTTGAAAATAACGATTCTAGAAGTGACATAACTTGACACTTGTTCATTTTCCTCAGATGATGAGTACTGGTGATTAGGAGTTTCAAGCGAGGTTTTTGAACTCTGAAGTACAGTTAAAATTTACATGTATCTGCACTGCAAAAAAACGTATGTGAGGCAACAAATTGTAATTATACAAAACACATAAAAAAAAGAAACTTTTGTATTAGGCAAACAATAACTACAAATGGGAGGACATGCAAGAGGTAGTTCACCCGATATGTACTAATTTCATTCAATACACATGCTTTGGTTTATTCGACGAATTATGTAAAAACACCGAAAATGTAACGAAATTTGAGTAAACACTTTTAAACAGTAAACAAACATCCTTCAAAATCTTAAAAATGGCGTCAAAAAGTGTCTCGTGGCAAGATACCATTTTTTGCAGTGTGCATATAATATAAATCAGGAGGTTTTTATGTATAGAAGTGTCTGGAATTTTCTGTTTTTGAAGAAAGAAAGGTTGTTCTTAAATCGCGTAAACAAATAATGTGGCATAATTTCAAATTTCGAACATTTACAAAAAAATTACCAACAATCAATGAATATTTATTCACGATTTATTAAAGTTGATCACATGCATTTTTATGTCATTTGTGTGTAAATCAAAATAAAAGTGAACACGTGGTATTGTTTTTTTCATATCTAAACAGTGAATTTCGAGAATCAAAACGAATTTCGAAAACAATTAAAATATTTCCATATTATAAAAGATTGTTTAGCTGCCGAACAAAAAAGTACATAATTATACCAATTATCATGCTCTCTAACATGGCTGGCAATTTTTTTTTTTTCTTTCACAAGTGTTTTTTGTTATTGTTTTTATTATTGATTTCGTAGCATTTTCTTAATATTTTAGCTTTGGTAGAATTTACTCTTCAGAAATGCAAAATTTCAGAAAAGTTTCTGAATTATTTCTAGAAACGGCTTAGTGGTACCTTTCTAAAGTTCATGGTAATTTCTCCAAGAATTTTTTTCTCAGTGTACTATTTCTGGAATTTAAGAAATATTCACCAGTTTGATGGATTTCTTTTTAATTGGCAAGATTTCATGCTTTACATTTTTAGTTTTACAAGTTTTTTGGTTATTTATTGAAGTGATAAGATTTAGAAGAATTTTCTGATAATTTTATGCATTTGTATATTACTTTCTAGAATTCGAATAGTCCTCATATTTATAAGTATGATGAGTATTTTCGTATTTTAGAGCATGTTTAGATATGAGAAGTGATTATATATTTATTTTTCTTATAAAGTTCCATGTAAGTGCATTTGCAGAATTCTGTAAATTTTTTAGAAAATAGTATACCTAGATTAATTTACAATACTTCATAAATGTCCAGTTATTTTCGTATTTCTTTTATTTTTAATGCACCTGATAAATACTCGAATTTTCTCTAACCATTGATAAATGTTCGTTTGAACTAGCCAGTAAGTAAAATTCTCCAAAAAAAGGCACCAATTCTTTTTCAACAAAAGTCGATTAGGGGTATCCCGGCGAGTCGTTAATTTTTCCGCGTTTTGTCAATTAATCTTCTACATCAAATGTTTCCGAAACCCAGGCGTTTCTGTTTCCATTCAGTCGCAGCTGATGTATAACCTGGATACGTAATTGGCATCGGGCCAAATTTTCAAAAATACGATCCCACTGGAAAGTCTGTCGGCGTATATAACTTGAAAAATTCATAAAATGAGATATGATTGCACGAAAAAAATGACAAAGCCCCCATTTTTCAAAAATGTTTTTCAAACACAAGAATAATTTAGGATCGAAGAATATTTCTACGTATCTAAAAATGTAACTTTTCGAGAGTTCTAAAAATGATTTTATCCACGACATTATTCATAGTGGAAAAATTGACTAAAATGTGGAAAAATAATCATGAAACAAAATTAGCTGATAAATTTTTTAGAGTCGAAGAATAAATATTTGTGCAATTTCGTGAGTGTTAAATTTAACGAAGAAAATGACGTAAATTGAATATCTTGCATGATAGTGTTGACATTGTGATGAAAATACATCCTGTGCTTCTAATGATGTTAAGACCTAATAAAATGTCACTTCCGGATACGCTGAAAATCATCTCGCAACGCACGGATCCTTTCAAATATTAACAAGCAAATTTTCAAAGTTTCGCCTCACAAAGAAACGTTACGCTGAAGAAACTCATCTCGCGTTCAACCACAAACTCGAGCTCCGATAAATTTCATGCAGAGCATTTCCGGAGATTAAATTTTTCCATAATTGATATTCTTCGCTGGCTTTTCATGGGAAATTCGAACTGCGATACATGTGCTGGAATTTCGAAACCCAAGAATCAAATTCTATATTGTTTCTTTTCAAATTGTCTTGAATCGGGATTTTTACGTTTTAGGGCCAAAACGCTCGAATCAGAAGTAAAAAGAAAAAATATGAAAATAACAATTACTTTGAAAAATTTTAACAGTACTGAAAAAATACAAAATTTGTAACAAGTCTGTAGATGTATGTAATGTATAGGAATCGAATTTTCTCAATTTATCATAAATATATGAAACTTTGAATCCTAGAGAATTTCTTTCGTAAAATTTATGGAGGAATTCAGAAGAGTATCAATAATACAAAGAAAATGAAAATTATAGATATAACTACATTTTTTTGAAACACTAGGAATCAACGAAAAATAGTTGACTGAAAAATTCTTGTGGAATGTTATGAAATCGTTAAAAATTTAAAGTTTAAAGCAATAAATTCCTAAAATAAAGCAATTTAAAAAAATAGTAGGAATATAGAAAAATACTCGATAATATGTATTTAGAAATTTCATTGATAGTGAAATAATATGAAAAGACTGGAAAATTTATTTCTTCAAAATACTAAATTTCTATGCAGATATTATTTTCTTTGAAATTTATCTAATCATTAGAAATACATATAACTGTTGATTTTAAAGCATCCAAATCTGAAATTCTATATAAAAATCCATCGAAATTCTAGGGGTACCATAAGTCTTAAAAATTTGTGGAATAATTGAAATCTTTAGAGATACTGTTTTCTAAATAATATATTGTAATACTTTGAATATCTAGAATCAAAGATTTCTGATAATCGAATTCTTCAAAATGACACAGGAATTTATAAAAAATATAAGAAATATTCAAGAATACATAGTACAGAATTTCAAAAATGACGAAAAAAACGAAAAATAATCAAAAAAGTAAATGTTTCTATGACACTAAATTTCTACAAAGACAGGTATTATTTTTTCTAAAAATTTATGGAGTTCATAAAAATCTAGAAAACTCATAGTCCTAAACATCCAAGTTAAATAATTGGAAACCCATCAAAATACTGAAAAATGTAATAAAATTCATGAATATTGAAACCGTATATAAGAAGTTTCAGAAATTGGTTGAAATATATTTAAAATATTTTTAAAAATGTTAAAATCTATTGCGATAGTGTTTTCTGGGAAAAGGTATTGGAATACTCTAAATATCTAGTATTTAAAATTGTTGAACATTGGCTTTTTTTAAACTTACATAGGAATTCATAAAAGTATGATAAATTTCATAAATGATGTAAAATATGAAGAATACATTAAAAATTGGCATTTCTAACAGACCCAATTTCTAAATAGAAATTATTTCCTTAAAAATTTATAGAAAAACTTATAACCCTAAGCATCAGAGTTGAAAAATATGATAAGAAATCCATCAAAATACTACAAAATTCAAAAAAATTAATGAATACTTACAAAAAAATATATTCGAAGTTATAGAAATTTGTATATCCATTCTTTAAATTTATGGCGACAAGGTTTTTTGAAAAATTTATTGGGATACTTAAAATATTTAGGATTTTATTTTTCTGAAAGCCAAATTCTTAAAAATTATAATTAAATTTCATATACCTACACAATATATTAGTAATCTGTGGATGAGAGTTTGTTATTTGAAAAATACATTGGAAAACTGAAAACGCCTAGAATTTTAGAATATAAGTATTCATTATACAACATTAAAATGTTCGAAAATATAAGACATTAATTTCACTCAAAAAATTATCAAAAAAGTACAAAAAATAATGCAAATTGATAAAATTCTCAATATCTATGTAGAAACTTCATTTCTTCAAATAAACATATAATTACTTGATATAAACATGAAATCGTAAATCCTCACTATTCAGATTTTAGAAATCTATAAAAAAAATCCATAAAAATGACAAAAATCGTTCAAACTGTGAAAATGCTTGAAAAATACGATACATTGTGAAAATAATCAAGATCTATGAAAGACCATTTATCTCAACGAATAGAATACTATCTTTTAGTAGATTCTTCAAAAAACGAAAAATACAATAAATTTATTTTGTATTAGAGATAATTGAATTATCAGAACATATACGAGGGGGGACCCAAAAGTAACGGGAATTGTGTTACAACTTTTTTATTGACAAATTTTTTCACACACAATTTTTATCACCTTCAAAGTAACCCCCATTGACTATAATACACTTGTTCAATCTTTTTTTCCAGTGTTCAAAACAGTTCTGAAATTCATTTTTTTCAATGTTTTTTAAACCTTCCAGCGATTTTTGTTTCACCTCTTCTACAGTCCCAAAACGTTTTCCTTTCATGTCCCTTTTGAGTCTAGGGAACAAAAAAAAGTCACAGGGGGCAAGGTCCGGTGAATAGGGGGGGTGAACAATCGGTGTCATGCCGTTTTTGGTCAAAAATTTCTTCATGGACAGCGCTGTGTGGGCAGGTGCATTGTCGTGGTGGAAGAACCAATCTCCTGTGCGCCAAAGATCCGCTCTTTTCTTCCGGAAAAGTAGAAGTGTTGGTTGACCGTTTGGCCTGGAGGAACAAATTCTGCGTGCACAATACCTCTGCAATCGAAGAAACAAATGAGCAATGTCTTGATGTTGGACTTCACTTGGCGTGCCTTTTTTGGACGAGGCGAGAGAGGTGTCTTCCATTGGCTTGATTGCTGCTTTGTTTCGGGGTCGTAGCCATAGCACCATGATTCATCGCCAGTTATAACCTTGAGAAAAAAATCTGGGTCTTCATCCAACTGATTTTGCAGCTCAAGACAGGCCTGAAGTCGACTCTCCTTTTGATCGTCGGAGAGAAGGCGAGGAACAAATTTGGCTGCAATCCTCCTCATGCTCAAATCTTCAGTTACAATCCTCTGAATTGAACTCCATGACAATCCAGACATCTCACAAAGTTGATCGATGGTTCGGCGACGGTCTTCATGAACAAGAGTGTTGATTTTTTCAATGTTTTCGTCCGTTCTTGAAGTCGAGGGGCGCCCAGAACGAGGTTGGTCTTCTATTGACATCTCTCCATTCTTGAAACGCGAAAACCAGTCGTACACACGCGTTTTACTCAAAGCATTATCCCCATAAGCTGTTTTCAGCATCACAAGGGTTTCCGCGGGTGTTTTTCCTAACAAAAAACAAAATTTTACAGCCGCGCGTTGCTCTCCGCACTCAGCCATTTCACGTTTTCGCCGAAACGGAAAAAGTCGTTTCACTAGAAAAATTCTTACGGACGAACGAATGCACTCACAGCAAATGAACTTTGCACACTGACTTGGGAGAGTAGCAGCTTGGAAGAGAACCAGTGGAGAACCCGATCCCCCCCCCCTCCGCGGTCCCCCCACCGCCTAATTCCCGTTACTTTTGGGTCCCCCCTCGTATTAAGATATACGAAAATGCACGATATATAATAATTGAACTATAATATCATTGAAAATTTTATGAATTAGTATATTTAACTCAAAAAATCATGAAAATAATAATAGCTGTTCATCAAATACTCGAAATGTATGCAGATCTATTATCTTAAAATTTCATAAAAATATAAACAATGCATTAAAAATGAATCATCTATAAAAATATCTAAAATTATTGGATTAATAATAAAAATCTGAAAAAATATTCAAAATCTATGAAAACGTTTAGAATCTATCGAAATGTAACATAAATAGGAAATCATTTAAATTGTGTAAAATTTAATCCAACATTTTCTTTCTAGATTTTCTAGAAATTTTCCAGAAAGAAGTATTCTCAAACTTTAATATTTGACAAAATTTTCCGAAAAATCGTGAAGAATTGAAGATATTTCTTGGAAAGATAAAAATTATTACTTTTCCAAAAGGCGAATAAGGTGACCCCTTAAACTTTTCTATGTTCTGTTAAATATTGTTTCTGTGTCATTATTTTGGCCAGAAAAATGAACTCGTGAAAGTTCACTATATGAAAAAACGACCCATAAAAGTGCACAATATATTTAATGCAAGAAATCTATGAAATATTTAAAATCCACAGAAATACTGTTTTCTGAAAAATGTAATAGCATTGTAAAAATATATAAAACTTTGTGCTTTGGGGTGTATAAAATTTTAGAAATCTTCATAAAAAATCGTCAAAATACTATAAATCTCAAATAAGTAAAAGAGTCAAACCATATAAAATGTGTCACGAAAATCATTCTACTACATGACAGAATTAATAAAAATTATAAAATATTGTGACTCATTTTACAATGTAAATATTCCAACAAAATATTGTTATTTGTTGATAAAATAACCTGGTATAATCAATCAAAATTTTGTTCGTCTTTTTCTTTGAGTGCGTTCTGAATTATAGGCAAAAAAAAATAATGATTGAATATTAACAATTAAAAATTCTTGTGAAATATCAACAATTACGCCTAGAATTAGCTTCATTATTAACAACAACATTATTTTCAAGTTGCTTTACTTATTATAAAGAAATTCTGAGTCGTTCTCAATTTCTCCATAAAATTATTTTCGAAGCACAATTTCCATAAAACCATCAAAACGCAGAAAAATAAATATAGCATAAACTAAAGATAAAATTACACTCGAGAGATATTGCTAATAATTCACATTAACTTTGCATAGTAAATATAGCGAACGCTCTGAAAGAAATATGAACTTTTTTTCCTTCGTTGCTTTTTTCTCAATCTCGTAAAGAAACTTCATAACTGATTGAAAAAAAGCCCAGACGTGATATCCCGAAAGTTGGCGAGGCGCAAAAATGAAGATAAAGCGTTATTTATTGTTGCCGGCGAAAAATGCGTAGAAATATACGTTTTCTCCGCTTCATTCGTGTAATTTGAATTTCACAATGGAGCTTACGATTTTCACGAGGTGAGCGCGAAATGAAACGCTTGGGGCAATATTGGAAGAAATTGAACTGGTTACATTACGAGATTTCACCTCGTGATTCTCGTCGTTGATCCGAGGAAAATGTGACGAATGGATTTGCGAAAATTGTACACACGTGATGAAACATACGCGAAATTCACGAAAAGGAGACGAAAAATAAGCTGAAAAGCAAAGAATTTCGACTGTATTTTTATGAATTAAATAACAAACATTTAAACCAATAATTAATTTTTCATTGCTTCAATTTAGCAAGTCAAATTATTGAAAATTCTCTTTTATTCTTTGACATTTTTGCAAATAAATGAACAAACGAATATTCGAGATTTGAACCGAAATCGTGCAAAGTAAAGTTTGGAAATCAATGTGTACAAAGCTTATCTCTGAATACGATCCTGCTGAAACTTGGCGAAATTTTCTTGTATTTTGACTGCGAGAAGAGAGATATTTAAATAACTTGGCCGACTTGTTATCACATCCGAAGTTGGAGAGCCAAGTTTTTGTTTTCACGAGCGTTATTGACGGAATGAAAAATACAGATAACTTCTTTATCGAACAACGTAAAAAACTTGGCCAGAGTTGAGAGATACTTTTTTGCTCTCGTCCATTTTAGTCATTACATTTCCGAAGAGCTTTGAATTTTTTTCATGATCAAACGAAAGCAGCAAATAGGAACGAACATTGAAAATTTTCCAATTGCAAACAAGACGTGAAACGATGAATTTGTACTTTAAATCTTGAAATGTTTTTCTATCGTAAAAAAATTAAATTTATAACAATTATGATTTTCTGTGATGAAGAAAAATTAAAAAATTTGTAATAGATTTGATATAAAATTATAAGTTGATTGTTATTTCGAATGTTTTTGACACAGAAAATCGAAAAAGAAATTTATTATTTATTTACTTATTGTTTTATTTCGTAAGTCGATAATTATATATTTTATAATTACTTGAATGGATAAACAATTTTAAACAACTGGTCATCGACATTTTTTTATTAAAAATCCGAAATTTTAACTGTAGAATTGGAGAGATTTGACAGTGTCAGCTTCCAAATTTTAACATATACCTATATAGTAAAATTATATAAAATCAAACACTTCAATTATTAATTTCAATTGTTGAAATGTCAGACCTGGAAAATTTAGTATCAACTTCCACTTTTTATCGTCAAACATTTCGAACATGAAAAAACTACACGTCAGTATCAGAAATAGTCAGTACTTCATATTTTTAAACTTTAGTGATGCATTTTAAATTTATAAACGTTAATTTTTCAAACAAAATAACAATTCATTATTATTAGTCATTATAGAGAATTTCGATAGAAAAGAAAATAAAGGTATTTTCGAATTTTGAAGACTGAATGTTTTCGACGTTATTTTGTAATTATTTAAATGCGATTTTTGAAGATGAGGAACTAAAAATATAGACAATCAAAGAATATTGTTGACTAATTAAGCCTAGCATTCAAAATAAAAAAAGAGAAAATAGAAACCTGAAAAATAAAAATATTTCCCATTTGAAATAGCAAAAAATCAGTGTATGTTACCTATTATTTCAAAAAAGAAAAAAAATGCAAAATAAGCTTTTCGTTGGATAAAGAATGATGTATAAATTGTTTTTTTTTTTAAACTACTATGAAATGAATTGTAAGAAAATGCATAGAAATCATTAAACTTTTCTTTAATGAAATCGTATGTCTTGTTAAATTTGAAAGGCTTTATCAGTCTGAAAAAGTTAGGTAACATTAATTTTTAAGCTGTAAAAAATTTTTTCTATTGCATTACTTTCGTCTATAGTTTCAGATTCAAAGAATCAAATAACTTGAATTTTGAAATTATGCTTTATATACATTGGATTTCTGAGAAGAACATTTATAGATGCCAATTTAGACTCATGAAAAATAAAAGAACCTGTCACTAACAAAATATTTCTTTTCAATTCGAATATCTTTATCAAAAAGTATCGAAATTCAACATAAGCAACCCTAAATCGGAAATGGTATTTAAAAAATTGAAATACAATACTGGAATATTCAAGACACAAAATAGAGGATTCGTCACAAAAAAAAGTTTTTCTGAAAAATCCCCTTGAAATTTTTTTTAGCTGCGCCCCTGAATTGAAGTATAGTTTTTCATCATAATAAAATTCAAAATGACCTCTTTTATTAAATGACATGCAAAAATTGCCGAGGGCGACGTAAAAACTGAATCCAATGCTTTTTTATTATTAAAAACTTCTCACTGGATTTCATATTGAAGCACCTCTCCAGATATAAAAATGGAACCTCTGCATAAAACACAAAATAAGGGAGCCCTTAAAAAAACTCATTTGAATGCAAAAAAAAATTATGAACAGTATTCAGGAAAATGCAGAAAATGAGTTTTTTTCTGATGAAAGACCAAGAAATTTTCCACTTGCATGAATTTGACTCTCCTTAAGGGAAATTTTATTGTTATCGTAATAAGCTCTGAAAGTGCAAGATTTATTATTATATCTTCGTTCGTGAAAAATCATATAACCACAGAATTCATTTAAAAAATTGATTTCATTTCATGAATCATTTAAAATATGTGATTCCAGCACTTTTCAATTCACTGTATTGCAATTCACTCCATCTTCATTTTCACAATTTAAAATTCATGATTCTGCTATCGTAAAATTCTCGATTTGATATGCAAATCTTCCCCTTCATACATCTCTACAGACTCGTAGAATAAATATTTTTCCTGAAAAGTGACGGCAAACTCTGACTCCTTCATCCTTAATAACAGAAATCAGTTTTCCTTAAGTAACGTCAAAAACATGCATCAGCTTGTGCATGTTGCTCATTGAAGTGAAAAGGGAACTGGCGTACGAAGATTTCTTTGCGTACGCAACCTCAAAAGGAGAGTTTCATTCCTGCTCAACCTTGTGTAGTAAAAGTTCCAAATCGACTTTTTCCATGCCACTGCAAGTACCAAACGTGATTCTTATCGATACGTGTGAGCTTTTTACATCTGTTTCGCGTATTTCATCACAAGGGATCAAACGGTTCGTGAAATGAAAGATTTTCGGGTTAAATAATTTTCACAAATGGTTTTCATCGATATGCAAATGCACTTATTTCATTTGTAAAATTAAATGTTATCTTCTGATGAATCTAACAGGCATGTGCAGAAGGGGGGGGGGGGTGGGGGTGAGAACCTTCTTAACGAGATCTTTCAAACGATTTCGATGAAATGCTTCTATTATTGGTTTTTACGATTTGATATAAATTTTTATATCTTGCATTGCGTGATATTTTTCAGAAGACAGCGTCTGAATAAATTTTTATTTTTTTTTGGTATTTTTCGTATATATCTTCTACGATTTGAAGGATTGCTCAGTATTTCTGAAACGATTTGTATTCTTCAAGATCTATGAAATGATACAGGATTTTCTAGTATTTTTATATATTTCTAGCATTTTCATTTAAATTGTTATAGATGTGGAGAATTTAAAACTGTAAAATTTGGAATTTATGAAATTTTACGTGTTCAAAGGATTTTTCAGAAAACAGTGTCTCAATAGATATTTATTCCTTCTAGTACTTTTTGTATTTCTTCAGCTTTTCTACGATTTGAAAGATTGCTCAGTATTTCTGAAACTATTCGTATTTTTTAGGATGCATAAAATGTTGCAGGATTTTCTAGTATTTTTACATACCTCAAGCATTTTGATGCATGGATTTCGAGAATTTTCGAGCTCTGAAATGTGATGTTCAATTAATTTTTCATGTTCGAAAAGAATTTTTCAGAAAACAGGTGTCTCCATAGATTTATATTTCTTTCAGTATCCTTCGTATTTCTTCAGTTTTTATACAATTTTAAGGATTGTTCAGTTTTCTTGTATATTTCTGTACAAATTTCTGGAATTCGATGCTCCAGTTTTGAAAGTTGTAGAGATTTATAATATTCCATAGATATACTTGTATTTTTCCATACATGTATTTCCTTTTTGTATTTCCTAGTATTTATAGAATGTTGGAACATTTCAAGGTTTTTATAAAGATATCTCTTTGAATTTCAAGAGTTAGATTTCCTAGAATCGAAAGTTTGAAATATTTGCAGTATTTTTATCGATTTTGCAGAAAACAGTTTCTTTATAGATTTAGAGTGACCTCAAGATTTTTTGAATTCTTAACAAATTTTCAAAATCTGAACATTTTTCTAGTATTTTTATGGTTTCTATACATTTTATTATTAGAAGTCAATGCTCGAGAAAATGGACTTTCTTGATTTCTGGAATTACAGAAATTTTCAAAGAATCTAATGGCTCCTAAAAAAAAGTAAATAACATCTAGTATTTTTCGTATATAATTTTTTTCTGTATCCATAAAATTACGTAACGTTTTTTAGCATAATCGATAGATTTTAGGGATCCTGCTATAGATTTGAAAAACTAAATTTTCCACTATTTTAATGTATTTATATGCAGATTTCTAAAACTTATTGCTTGAATTGTGAAAATTTCTAATAAAAAGTGAAAAAGCATCATTCTCTTTGTCGTTATTTGTACATAAATAATTAATATATCACTTTGTTTCATCTGAAATTATAAAATTATACAGTTTTTATCTGAACATAAGGAAGTTCAAAAATCACTCATATCTAAGTTTCAAAAATTTTCTTAAAAATTTACAAATCGTTTTAAAAACTTGATGAGACAAATGTTAAATGAATAACACGATTTTCGTTACTCGCTACCAAAAAAAAGGAACTCGTTCCTATTATCGGTACTTGTTAATTAATGTAACGCGTTACGTTACCGTCACACTAAAAAATTTTACATTTTTGGATACTATAATTTCAATTGACTTATTGTATTTGCATCGCAGTCACTGCAAGCCTCTTAAAAAAAAAGTTGGGAAAGGGCCATAACTTCACCATTTGTTGATTTTTTTTTTTCATCAAATAATGTTTGTATATTAAAGTTGACAATATTCTATCACAATAATATAACTTCCATGTAATAAAATTATGTGCTATATACATTAAAAAATAATCCAAACCGTCCTCAAAAAAGGTGCATAACCCTTTAAATCATAAAATATGTGTATAGTGCAGTAATAAAAAGTGTATCTTTTTTCATTTATTTTGCATTCGTTATACATCTAAATGTGGAAAAGAAATAATAAACGTGTTTTTTGCAATTGTGTATCTGTAATTATTGAGTTGCTTGTGTTAAATTTCTTGAAAACATAACAAAGATTCAATATATAAAGTAGAAGTTGTTGAAAACAAATGATGTTTTGATATTGCCTTATATATTTGATTATTTATTGATAAATAATTTATTTAGTTATTTATTCTACATTTATTATCTACATCACTATGAATGGACCATGTACCGTCGAACCAAAGTTTTTGTCTAAACCTCAACGAGTGAAATAAAAAATGTCACTCACGTATTTCGTCTTTGAAATAATAGCTCTTGCTATCAGACCTAACATCTCTACTTGTTAGTATCGATCACTTTGTGAAATACGAAACAATATCATTTTATCGAGTAATTTGAACGTGTCATTGAGTAGTAATTTAATTTGTCCCTTTTCATGGTAGCTTTAATGGAGGTATTTCGAAATACTCTGGATCATCATGAAAATTTACAAAGTGGTAGCATGAAGTGAACAATGTATCCTGAATCTAGGAAATCTATTTTCATCCCAATTTATTAACTTTTTTCGCGATGATTGAATATATTTTACTATCTTAATTTGATACATCAGGTTTTTTTGGTGGAAAAGTTACTTTTCACGTCGATGATTTGAAAAGATGTAATTTTCTATTTCAGCACAGGGACACACAAGAAACTCTCCAAGTTCTTGACAGACTGGATTTAGACACGGAAAAACCTAGTGAGGAAGAACTGGCTAGAAAATTTGGCTTCGAGGACGCCTACTTCAAGGGCAGATTGTCCTGGTGGCAGAAGACGAAGCCAAAAATGTGGTCACTTTTCGACGAACCTTACTCTTCTGTGTCTGCCAAGGTCGGTGCCAACTTTCAATATAAAATACAGTCGAAGCTTGTGATTTGTCTTCCCCAAAATCTAATTAGAAGGAATCAAGAGGCGTAGGAAAGTTTTGAAATTAGACTTTTTTTAGTTTTAGAACTGGAAAAATGAAATTCTTAGAGAATTTCGTTTTGCTTTCATCTATTTTATACTATTCAAAATTTTAAAACTTTAAATCACAAACTTTAATTTTAGTTAGATGAAGTTCTTTCCGAATTGAGAAAGTTTTGAAAGATTTTGAATCACGTTTTAGATATCGAAGATTTCCAGAAACTGAAAGACTTTAATGACTGAAAGGATTAATTCTATAAAATTAGGAAAATTTGTAGAGTTTTAGAGAATTTTCAAAAAGTTTGCTGATTTTTTTTGTCATCGTCTTTCTTCGAAAAATGCATGATAAGTTTTTTTCGTTTCTTTATAAAAATCTTAGCAATTTAGCGTGGAACAAAATTTCGAAGAATCTTTGGAAATTTTAAATAAATTGTACATTCATTCGTCATTCAGAAGTTTTGGAAAATTAATAAACATTGGAAATTTTTCAGTCTCAAAGTCTCAAATTCTCAAGTCTCAAAGTCTCAAAATCTCAGAGACTCAAATCTACAAATTTTAATAATTCAGAAATATCACCAATTTTTGGAATTTCAAATGGTTTCTGTTTTGAATAAAATTTTCAATCTTGAAGCATATTAGAGTATTTTATTTTTCGCAATTTATGAAAATTTGCCTAACTCATACAAGATTTTTCTTAATTTTTAAATACTATTCGAGGATTCTAAATTTGTATTGGTAAAAAGATTTCAAAATGAATAAATTGAAGAAATTTTTTTAGCACTAAAAATGAAATTATTGAATATATTCTGAAACTCTAAAAAAATTTTGATTTCCATAGAATGATTGACAGTTCTTAAAATTTCCAATGTGTTATGATTTTTCGAAGTTTTCAAAATTTTTGACTAAAGTTTTTGAAGTTGACAAAAATAAAGTGAAGTTTTAAAAAATACGTATAATAATGCACACAATATGAAAAATTCATTAAAATAATATCAATTTCTACCGATTCCTCGAATTTTTTTAATTTCTAATTTTTCAAAAATTCTCTTAGTCTCAAATGCAATACAGACTATTGAAATTTTAAATCGAATAAAAATTTTTTAACTTATATCAAGATTTTTCCTAGCTTTTGAATTTTGTTTAGTACTGCGAATTTCCATGGAAAATTTAAACAAACATTTTTATGCATACTTATTTCGTCGAAATACGTATAATAATGAACACAATTTTTAAAATGATGGATGTTTTTCGCAATTCTACCAAAAATTCGACTTTGTTATAATAATTGACAGTCTTAGGAATTTCACATGTGTTGTAATCATTCGAAATTTTGAAAGTTTTAAATAACATCGAATAACTACTCAACACTGTCGAAATTTTATAAAATTTTTCACTTCGAGAAAATTAGGAAACTATCCAAAAGTTTGAATTGTGTTTGAAAAATAAAAACACGTGTCTAGTAAAATTGTTTAAGACACAAAATACATGAATTTCAAGCGAAAATAAAATGGTAACCCGTACAGTTTTATCTAATTCAAATGGAATTAGTCATATTTTTTTTCAAAATTAAATTCTCTACTGCAAGATAAATTTCGAAAACACAAATATTGCAATTAGGACTGAGTCAACGTTCTCCATATTACTAAAAACATAGGCCAGGAAAGAATCTTACCCTTCTTGGCCGGGTGCCAAAATTTGTTTTGCATGCAATTCTTCAAATGAGCAGAGAAGCAGAAACTTTTCAAGCAGAAAAGAGTGTGCCAAGATGAAGATAATCGTCACTGACCATAATTGTTCTTTATTGATATTTCAACTTTATGTAAAACTCGTTGAAAATATAAAATTTAATTAAACTTTTATAATCTCCCTTACAATTCATTTTCGTGAAGAATTCGAAATTTATCGTTAGACAAAAATAAATTTCACAAATAATATCTTCAAATTGCAAATCCAAAATGATTATTCAAAGAAATATTTCGTTTATTACAGTTGCAAATTCCTGCCAATGTCCAAAAGTATCAGAATGAAATACAGTTTTCATAAAATGGATTTTCTGTGAGATGAAAAATAACCCCGGTTTATCGCTCTTCTAGAACACTGGAAAAGTAGTTAAAACCAACATTTTATGGTGCAGCTTAAAATCAAGTGTCACATAAAATAAACATAGAATTGTGTAGGACTGGAATTTATAACTCTTAATGAGTTTTTCACATGATTGTATTTTTCTACTAAAAATTCGGTTTATTACGTAATTTCTATCAAACTTTCAATGCAAAAGCATATTTGACATTGAAATAATTGAAATTGACCTAAACTTCAAAATTTCAAATAATGCTAGAAAAACAAAAATCCGTTCATCAAAAATCCGTTCCTGACCAATTTTCCGAACACTATTAATATCGCATGCTTTTCCTGGGAGATCGAAAAATTGCCCTTAAACTTATTGTTTGCGCAGCATGATTTTCCCAAGTTGGGAAATTTATACATGCGCCGAAGCATATTCTCGTGTCGCATGTGAGTAAATTTTCCCGAATCGTGTACTCGGTCGCGTAATGGGTGAATTTTCATCAATAATAATCTCCCTGTACAATGACGCTTCATTAATCAGAGTGTCGAAGTTCCGAATTTCGTTTCAATCAATATCGAGCATTTAGTTCCGCATAATACGGAATAACGCTGAATTGGCGGGGAAATTTTCCATCGATTCCATCGATTCCGAGGCTCGATATGCGGAATGGAAAAAGCGGAAAAACGAGCTCGGTCGGCGTTTAATTTGGAACTAACACATCAAACAATCGATTGCCTTTCGTTGCGCTTTTTTTGTGTGGTTTTGTTTCGGGAAATTTGTTTTTCTTGGGTTAAGTGCGTGGAATTATTGAAAAAATGGAATGTGTAGATTGAAAATTCATCATTGATTAATGATTTTAAGATATTTTGCTTTAGGAAAAATAAAATTGAAATTTATTGAGAAAATAGCAAACTTGGGATGAAAATTTCTATAGAAAGTCTATTAGTTAATTTTTTTTGCAGTGTAATCATAATTTACTATTATATTCAAGTGTTACCAAATCATCATCGAAATATTGCTCAGTAAAGCATATTGTAACTGTTAGATATAAATTTTTTATGTTAAGTTACAAATTTATTTACCGAATTGATGCTCGGACAATTCAATAAAAAATTTTACTAAGAACATGGAACCAACAAAATTTACCTTATATTTTAAATAAATTATGTATCATTTCAGAGCACATGACTTCTCAATCACGATTTTCAAAAAATCAATTAACTACGATTATGATAAATAGTAGATTTTTATGCAAACAAAATTTTACCGTATTTTTGGAAATTTTCAAATTTTATTCATACGATCGGAAAATAAACAATTTTGAAAATTAATGTTTGAATAAATAAATTTAGTCACTCAGTGATTTAACTAAAAAAGAATAACACCAATATTTACTGTTTTAAAATCAATTATTTCAAATTACAAATCTCATAAATTTTTTATGGTGGGTTCCTTCATCTAATTTACTAAAAAATAAAAGTAAAAACGAAAAGCAACAAAAAAAAAATTAAACTCTTTTTGCCGAACGTATGGTAATTTTTATCACTCTGGCAGTTCATTTTTACCGAACGTTTAGTATTCTGTCTCAAACATGGAAATTATCCCGCGTTTCTCAGCAGTTTGGTAATTTTTCGTGCGTTTTTGGTCAGATTTACTCTCGATTTTCCTCCGTGTATAACTTATGTATGGATAAAATTTCTAAATTTTAAGAAAAGAGATTGTATTTCTCACACCTATTTCTTATTCCATTTTATATCATTGTTAATATTTTGATTTCACGTAAAAAATTTTGTTTTTATATTATTTTTAATTTTTTCATCGTCATATATATTGTAATCATCATTCATATTATTTAAATCCCTTTTTTATGATGAGTCATTTTTTCGACGATGCGTTCATTATTTTCGATATTGCAATAAAATCATTATTTCATTCGTAAGAAAATTTTACATCAGTTCTTTGAAAAATTCTTACTTATCTTCAGGCCATACTGGGTCGGGTGAAACCTTGTGAAACCGTTTCATGAGGTTTCACTGAGTTTCATAGCGTTTTACGAAGTTTCAGGGAGTTCCATGTTTTCACATTGATGACATAAAATAATATAATACTTATTTATAGAGTCGAAAAAGCATGACGAATGGTATGTCAATGTAAATCGATGAAAATTATGTTTCATCAACTACAGTAAATTGATGAAATCCTGTAAATATAATGCAATTCATGAATTATATACAAAACTACTACAACCGGCAAAATAGCGAGCAAAGTTAACATAATTTTTCAATATAAAGATTATTGATATAGTTTGCCTTAATCCTAACACTATCAAGAACATTTCAATTGTATTTTGGCAAAACGAAACTTACATGATACTTTGTGAAACCTCACGAAACCTCCTGAAACGCAATGAAACCTCGTGAAACCGTTTCACCCGACCCGGTAGGGGGAATAATGTCAATAATCTTCATCAAATCAGCTTTCTTTTCCTTTTTCATGCGATATTTTTTGTGCAGCAATAGATAACATTGTTTCATCTTATATAAATGACTTTAAATTCGTCCACCTTGTTTCCAAAATGTCCTTATGAATTACACTTCAACACTGTGGACCTTGTCCACAGTTCACTGTGTACAAAGTCCACAGTGTTGAGTTTAAATTCATGAAAACAAATTGTTTAATTTCATTTTCTGTCAATGGTAATGTTTCGTTCTATCATAAGCTACGTATTTTGATTCTCTCTGACAATAACCCAATGACTGCCCTGACCTGCAAGCACCCCAAGATTACTCAGAAGAAGCTGGTCCCCCTGAATCATCTGCTTCCAGGCCATCGGCGTGCTGTCAGTATTCTTCATTTGCATATCGATCCTATCGTTTTGCCTGAAAACTCATCCGGACATGCGGGTACCTGTGATAGTCAACAGAACGGCTCGACGTGACAATGTCACGACCTGGGTCGTCGACAAGTCCCACACCAACGCCCACGTTGCGTTTTTCTACATCGAGTGCATCTGCAATGCATGGTTCACCATCGAGTTCCTCGTGAGGATCACCGCGAGTCCGAATCGCTGCGACTTCGTCAAAAGCTCTGTCAACCTCATCGACATGACCGCGACCCTCAGCTTCTACATCGACCTGGCGCTGCAGAGGTTCTCCACGCACCTCGAGAACCTCGACGTCCTCGAGTTCTTCAGCATCATCAGAATCATGAGACTGTTCAAGCTCACGAGGCACTCATCGGGGTTGAAAATTCTTATCCAAACGTTTCGCGCGTCGGCCAAAGAACTCACGCTACTTGTTTTCTTCCTCGTGCTGGGGATCGTCATCTTCGCCAGTTTGGTATACTACGCGGAGAGGATACAGCCCAATCCCCATAACGATTTTCAGAGCATACCCTTGGCATGGTAATTGACGATATTTGAAGGTCCTTAGGTTACAGTTTTTCGACTTTAATGGAATGCTTTTTGTTCAATGACTAGAAACTGCATTGTCTTAGGGTATAACGACATACACTTCTTGTTCTGTTTCATGTGTCTGACAATCCAGCTGGTGGGCGCTAGTGAGTATGACAGTAAGTATCTTTACTTTATTTTACTATATCAATTCTGTCAAGTAAATTTTCACTGTGCATCGAGTCAAAATTTTGTCACTGTAACAGATAAATTTTCAGGGGCGGCAGAAGATGTTGGTATGGTGGGTAGCATTACTTGCCTGAAAAATTTTGCATGGGTACACTGCAATAAAACATTTATGAGACATGTCTCCATAGAAGAAACGAAGACGCGAAATCCATGTCTTCAGTCTGTCACGTCCCGATCACGTTCCATAATGATTCAAAGTGTATTGCGTAACTTAAAGAATGTTCGAACGACGCATTTTTTCTATGACTCATATTGGGGCAAGTGTTTTCGTTTTCGGCAGGTATGAATCATTCAAGCGTCCTCCGAGCATTTTTCTATGATTCACACCGAGCCGTATAAATACCGGGAGATTTTGGAGCCCGATGTCCATTCTCAATTCAAGTTTGGTACCGTTCACTTAAGATTATTTTGGTCTGTTCTCAGTTCGAGTTTTGTACGATTAACTTCAGGGCTTAATAATTGAATTCACTTCGGTTAGATTTCGATATTTTGGACTCTCTCATTGATTATGTATATCATGCGTTAAATTTCGAGTTAATTTACAATCAATATTTCTGAAGTATGAGTCTCGCAAGTATTATTTGTATTAAAAACGAGCCCCGGATCCATGAAGTCCTTCGAATCCCGGACGGCCCCCCAAAAATACGGTACACAGTCATTAATTGTCTTACTTTTATGTGTCAAAAAAATGTGTTTGAAAGACATCTTTACACGCCGTAAAAATTGCGTCAAAAAGTGTCTCGTGGCAAGACGCCATTTTTTGCAGTATAAAATATGCAAAAGGACCCATGCAACAATGCATACATTTATAAATTGTAGTTTTATCGACTTGTTTAACTTTTCACAAATTAGAGAATTTAATAAAGTTGTCTAAAATTTAAGATCTTTAGTGAAAACTTATTGATTTTGAAAGTTTTGACGATTACACGTAGTTTTTGTGGTTTTACAGCATTTTTGAGAATTTCTGTAATCTACGGAGTTAACGTGCATTTTCCTGAAATCTACAAATTTTAATAATTCAGAAATATCAACAATTTTTGGAATTTCAAATGGTTTCTATTTTGAATAAAATTTTCAATCTTGAAGCATATTAGAGTATTTTATTTTTCGCAATTTATGAAAATTTGCCTAACTCATACAAGATTTTTCTTAATTTTTAAATACTATTCGAGTATTCCAAATTCGTATTGGTAAAAAGATTTCAAAATAAATAAATCGAAGAAATTTTATAAGCACTAAAGACGGAATTATTGAATATATTCTGAAACTACAAAAATTTTGATTTCCATAGAATGATTGACAGTTCTTAAAATTTCCAATGTGTTATGATTTTTCGAAATTTCCCAAATTTTTGACTAAAACTTCTTTCATTTTAAAAAAATTTGTGCAACTCATGAAGATTTGTTGTTATTTTTTAAAACTCTTCATATTTTTTAGACTTTCTTAGAAAATTTAGAAAACAATTTCATGCATATTTTTAAGGTATAAAAAATACCTATAATAATGCACACAATATGGAAAATTCATTAAAATAATATCAAATTCTACCGATTCCTCGAATTTTTTTAATTATTGGCAATTTTAAGAATCTCAAAACTGTTTTCTCATTTTTGAAAATTCTCTAAGTTTCAAACGCAATACAGATTATTAAAATTTTAAATTGAATAAAAATTTTCTAACTTACATCAAGATTTTTCGTAGCTTTTGAATTTTTTTTAAGTACTGCGAATTTCCATGGAAAATTTAAACAAATATTTTTATGCATACTTATTTCGTCAAAATACGTATAATAATGAACACAATTTTTATAATGATGGATGTTTTTCGCAATTCTACCAAAAATTCGAATTTGTTATAATAATTGACAGTCTTAGGAATTTCACATGTGTTGTAATCATTCAAAATTTTGAAAGTTTTAAATAACATCGAATAACTACTCAACACTGTCGAAATTTTATAAAATCTCTCAAACTCGTAAAATTTTTTGGTGATTTCAAAATATTGTTCTTGTTGAGTATTTAAAATTTTTGTTGTTAGTTTGAAAAAAAATTATCGTGCATATTTAAAAAAAAACATGATTCTCAAAAAATTATTCCACATTTTATGGAATTTCACAAATTTTCGAGAATTATTGACAAAATGAAAAATTTTCTATTTTCAAAAATTAAAACATAAAAAACTCCTTAAAAATAATCTGTGATATTAAAAAATTATCTAAATCAATAGGAATTTTCACAATTTTTACATATTTTTTAAGTTTCTCATTTGGTTATTAAAAAAGAAAAAAAAATTTTCAAGCAAGTTTCGAAATGCGATAATGAACCCCCCCCCCCCAATGATTAAGTCATTTTCCACATATTCGAAAAAATCGCGTTCTGCCGCCTCTATAAACTGTATTTTTTTTATTCAGTCTAAGTAATCAAGAAACTATGGTGTTCATTAAGGTGTCACTTATTTTAGCGATGTCGGGGTTTTTTTCATTCCGAGGCCTTAAATATATCATATTTCATATTTAATATATATTAAATATGAAAAAAAAAATTTTTTAATGTCTGAAGCAAATCAGACATGATTAACACGTGCCACAAAACGACTAAAGTTCTAAATGGAATTCACATGTAGTTTTTCATACATTTTGTTTAAAAATTCATAACTTGTGCAAACCATATGATAAATGTTTGAAACTTGGCATAGTTTGAGTGTATAATGTTACGTTCAAGACCAAACTTTTATAGATTTTTCTATCGCTGTTATCTATGTTTTCCAAGCACCAAAAAAGTACATGTATGCCTTTGTACGGTGCTTGTAAAACATAGACAACAGCAATAGAAAAATCTAGAAAAATTTGGTCTCGAACTTAACATTATACACTCAAACTATGCCAAGTTTCAAATATTTATCATAACTTTTGCACAAGTTATGAATTTTTGAACAAAATGTACGAAAAACGACATCCCTACATATTAATCATGTCCAATTCGCTTCAAACTTAAAAAAAAAATTTTCTACATCTTGATTGATGTTGAGCCCCGGAATGTATAAAAACCCCGACATCGTCAAAATAAGCGACACTCTACTGTAGATGCCATATCTTCTCAAATAACAAACTTTTTTTGTCTCTAGACCGTAGGGTACGGTGACTTCGTGCCGAAGACCTACCTGGGGATGTTCGTCGGTGCCCTGTGTGCCCTGGCCGGCGTATTGACGATCGCCCTGCCGGTGCCCGTGATCGTCAGCAATTTTGCGATGTATTACAGTCACACGCAGGCGCGAGCAAAACTGCCAAAAAAGCGACGCCGCGTTATGCCAGTGGACCAGATACGTTTTAGACCCGGGCCCCCGGGGGTTGGTGGTCCTGGTGGCCCAACTTCTGGTTGTGGTCAGCAGAGCATCCACTTACCCCCGGCGTCCGCCGGATACGGCGAACAACCCGGTGCACCAAATCGTAGGGCTAACGCCATTAAGACGAACCATCCCAAGGACCCGTTCGCCACCAAAGCAGGTGAGTCGCCAAAATCAATTTCTTCATTTTTTGCCATAAAAAAGCGAAATACGAAAAAACGTCAAATATACAAATTTGTATATCTCATTTTTTTTTGTCAAAAATGGTGATTATCATTTTTTCGATAAAATCAAAATTACGACTGTTATCAGCGATACAAGAGTTCGCCTCTTGATTCAAGATGGCGGACAATGGTCGATGGTGCACTGATGATGGCAAAAAAAATTTGTCTTACAACGAATTGCGAAATCTTGCACTCGTAAAAACACTCGTTTCTGCCCCTTGATACATAAAATACTATTTTTGCATGATAACAGCACTTGAGGGTCAATTTTCGCTGATTTCCAAGAATCCTGCAACAGATCTTAAAAAAAATATTACAAATTTAAGGAAAAAAACGCAAAATTTCTATTTTATAATTTTCAACATTCATGCAAAGTTTTTGACCATACGTAAAAAAAAGCCATAAAACGTACTTTGACCCCTAAATCTCAAAAATAATAAATGTGTGACTGGCCCCATTATTTCGCAAAAGATGTTTTATGTGCCTCTTCCATTCCATTCTTGTGAAAGTGGTGCAATAAAAATATACTTATCTCTGAACTTCGAAAGAACCCTCCACATTTAACATGACAATATGAAGCCCTCCTCCAACTTAATGTGCAATTTCGTTCTGCTTTCATCCTTGGTCATGCGTGTAAAGGCATTTGTTCAGGGGATGTGGAATGCGATTTTTGTGGGTGGGTGGTCATTGAGACTCGTTCTATGAAACAAGGGGGGGGGGGCGTTATAAGGCTACTTTGAGGTACAAGGGATCTTGTTTTTCATGTATTGATTGCAATTTGTAGAATTTGGAGGGTATGCAAAAAATTATGAGAAACATCAATTGATTGGGCAAGTTTTTATGGAATTTGGATGTTTTGAATAGTTTGGATAATGTTTCTGATTTTCGAGATATTTGATAACTGAAGAATATTAAAAATTTTGGAATTCGGAATAATTCTAAGAAAATTTTAACGAATTGTTAAATTTCAAAGAATGTTTCGAAAAACAAAAATACAATGTATCTTAACGAGTTTGACAAATTTTGTAAACATCCGTATTTTTTGGCAATCTGAAAGTTTTCGAGAATTGGAAAACATTAAAAGTTTTGATGGTTTCGAATAATTCTGGAAAATTTAAAAAACATGTGAAATTCTATAAATTATAGTGAAATTTGTAGGTTATGTTCACAATTATATTTTTTCGAATAAGTATGCATGATTTTTCCAATAAAAATCTCGAAAACTTGAAAGATATCAAGAGATTATTGTTTTTTTGACAAATTTTTATCAAATTCAGAAAGTTTTGCGTATGTAGTTCGTGTTATGTTCGATTTTGGAAAAATTTTAAATAACTAAAAAAACCCTCACAATTACTATCATTGTCAATAATTTTGAGAAAATCGCGAATTTTCTAGAACTTTAGATAATGTTCATGATTTTGTACATTCTGTTCACTATCGAATTTCTACGAAGTAGGCAAAATCTAGAGAACTTTAAAAGTAATGAAAAAATATGTAAGATATTTACGAGTTGAAAAAATTTTAGAAAATTCAGAAAGTTTCCAAAAAGCTCGTGTTTTGTTTAAAATAGCAGAAGTTCATAAAAATTGAAAAACATTAAAAGTTTTTAAGATTCTTTCTATAAATTACGTAAAATTCAAGAAAAATGCAAAAATGATAAATTACTGTCAGATGTGTAGATTGTAATTATTGTAATAATTTTTCAAGGTACGCATTATAATCTTTTACATTTTTCGATAAAAATCTAAAAAACATGAAAAGTATGAAAAATTATGAAAACTAAATGACTTTCTGACAGATTTATATAGAATTCGGAAATTTATACATAATTGTATAAATTATGTGTAGAAGAATATTTTTTCAAAATAGACTAAGTAATTTTACTATTTATTTATATAAATCAATTTCAGGAAAATAAAAAAAATATTGTTTCATGCAAAAAACCTTTAAAAGTACGACGAATCGACAAAAAATTTAGGATGTTCATCATTAATCTGTTTTTTAACAATTTTAAAATATTAAAAATGTTAAAAATGTCAACACCGCAAAAGAAGTCTGAAAATTCGTAGAATTTAGAAAATTTTCTTAAGTCTTGTGAGTTTTGTACATTACAAAACATTATTATATTTTTTTTTTATATTTTTCAATAAAATCTGGAAATCTTAAAAAGTTTTACAAATACGAATAATAATGAATAATTGAACAAATTTTTGTACACATTTGTAAATTTGAGTTCATATTAGGTACATTCGAAATTTTTAAAATTCGTCAAAAATTAAAAAAACATTCAAACTCTGGAAGATTGTCAATAATTCTTCAAAATTCGTAGAATAAAAAACTAGAATTTTAGAAAAAACTGATAAATTGTGTGTGTAGTAAAATGTTTTATCAATTCAATAAGAACATAATTTCTTTATTGATTTATTTTCACGTTGAAATTTTTGTGTACTTTACAATTTCGCTGATGGAATGGAAAGTGCTGCCCACCATTCTAACATCTTCCACCACCTCTGCATTTTTTTCTTTCAAATTCCAAAAATTTCATCATCCCTTCATCAAACAAATTATTTCCATTAGAATGAGTAAAGTACTTTCTAAGCCCAATAACTTGTACTTTTTAAAGAAAAATAAAGTTCTCACAATTTATATTCCTTACATTAATAAACAAATTTTACCTAATACATGAACAACAAAGTTTTTCTTGAAAAAACAAATCATTTTTTTATGTAAAATCCACTACCAGCTCCTCCATACACCATTTTTATCCCTGCTTTTTGCACCTCGTATCTTTTCCCAACACCCCCAAAATAGTTGCATGATCCGCCTTTTATCGTTATCAACCGACGTCCAATTAATCTGGAATATATGCAAATGACACCGCATTTGTACCAAAGTCACGCGCGTGGACCGATCATGATCGAATTCATATTCCGTTTTCGATGTTTGCTTTCGAACGATATTCGTGATTATCCGTGTTTATGCTACGTGGTTTGGCGCACTGCGATTGTCGGAGAAAATTTGATGCAGTTAGTTGGGAATCTCGATTCCCACTCGATTGAGGTCCTTTTGTTCTATAAACGTGATGCACGAAGGCGAAGAATTATTCCTAAAATTTATATGAGACTTTTCTGTCCATCTCAGCAGCAGTATGCAGAATTGTACCCCAATGTTACAACTTCTTGAGCATATCAATTTAGGTTGGAAGGTAAATTTTCTTTGAAAGTGCACATAATCCAGACCTTATTAAGACCTTCACGCAATCACAAATCTCGCTATCCATTCTGCTTGATTCACGAAAATTTCGTATCCAAGTTTACCTCGCGAAAATGCCATAATCCCCGGAGATGAAAAGTCCACGGA
Source organism: Platygaster robiniae (assembly GCA_028476575.1). Taxonomy (NCBI): domain Eukaryota; kingdom Metazoa; phylum Arthropoda; class Insecta; order Hymenoptera; family Platygastridae; genus Platygaster; species Platygaster robiniae. The sequence continues at coordinate 26,131,554 of CM052023.1, forward strand.
ACATGAATGAAACTTTTATATTCCATTAAATTCGTTATAAGAAGTTGAGATAACGTCTAGGGTATTTTGCGGAGCCGCTTGAAATGCACGCAAAATTTCGTTGAATAATCTCTCAATTTATCAGTGCAAAGATTAAATCCCTGGCCCGTGAATTTTGCGCTTCCACGCATTTTACGGGTAATGTAAATGCAAAGCTGCCTTTGTTTCTCCAAAAGCGTTCATAATATTTGAGAACTCTGATTTCGAAATTGGATTGACACAAAATCTTGAAGCGCGTTACTTTCACGTCTGAAAGGTCTTCTCTTCACCGTACACAGTGTATTCAAAAAGTTCGGGGACTGGCGCAATAAATGATAAGAAATTTGAGACAAATGAAATTTTGTATTGTTTTATTCTTTTTCAAAGTATTCTCCATTGTGATCAATACATTTTTGCATGCGTTTGAATCAATTTTCGAAGCATTTTTTCCACTCTGATTGAGGAATCTCTAAAACATGTGTTATGAACGTATCGACGGCTTCTTCAGGCACCGAAAAACGTTGACCACGCAATTTGTTTTTGATGTGCGGGAATGAAAAGAAGTCATTTGATGCCAAATCAAGGCTGCAAGGTGGATGACCCATCAATTCGACGTTTTGTCCGGTCGAATAGGCAGTTGTTTGAGCCGATGTATGAGAGCTCGCATTGTCATGATGCAAAATGATCCTTCGTTGGCGCTTCTTTTTACGTATTTCACTGATGACTTCTGGTAAACAAATGGTTAGTTACCATTCAGAATTGACCGTTCTACGATGCTCTAACGGTACAGTTGCCACATGTCCAGTAATTCCGAAGAAACAGGCGACCATCTGCTGCGAAGTGCTTCTTGCGCGAACAACTTTTGTCGCATTCGGCTCATCTTGAAAGACCCATACAGTAGATTGCTGTTTTGGTTCGGGCTCATACGCATAGATCCAAGATTCGTTACCTGTACAGATATTATAAACAGCTTTCGAGGCAACGCGATCGAACTTCTTGAGCTTTTCTTTGCACCAATCGACACGAGTCTTTTTTTGAGCTTCTGTCAAATTATGCGGGATCCAACGCGAACAAATCTTCTTCATGGCTGAATGTTCATGCAATATCTTATTGATGCTGGTCATACTAATGCCTAGGGTTGCCTCGATCTCAGATCTCACGATAGGTCAACGACAATGTTTTCTGGTACAACAACCGATTTTGGACGACCTTCACGAACTTCGTCCTCGAGCGAACTACGGCCTCGATTGAATTCTGTATACCACCGATATACAGAGGTTTTTGATGGTGCTTCATCACCGAAAGTCGAATTAAGTTCATCGATATACTGTTGCTGAGATAGTCCACGTCGAAAGTTGTAAAAAATTATCGCACGAATGTGTTCACGAGTCAAATCCATTCGTGGGCAAAGATGAATTTTTGAAGTCACTGTAAACAACATAAATATTGCTCGTAAGTCAAAATCATCTGAGTACTTTCTTGGAAAAAGTCAAACTTTCAGTGGCCAATGGCAGATTTGAAGTGAAAAGACTTGGGTTGCCCATTCCCGAAATGTAAATAGCAACCCTCGTACAAATCTAGGAACTTGTTTTTGTTGCACGACAATGCTCCCGCACATTCATCTCTCACCGTGACACAGTTTTTGGCCAAAAAAAAGTGACTGTCATCTCTCACCCACCCTACTCGCCAGATTTGGCTCCTGCAGATTTTTTCTTGTTTCCGAAATTAAAATTGGCCATGAAGGGGAACCAATTTCAAGATGTTCCGGCTATAAAAGCAGCCGTGACAAGCCACCTGAGCGCGATTCCAGAAGAAGATTTTTCAAAAGCCTTCCAGCGTCTGTGAGAACGTTCCATCGAGTGTGTGGCGAGAGGAGGGATGTATGTAGGAAATTAAATGAAAAAATTTTATTTGTCTGAAATTTCTGATTTTTTATTGCACCAGTCCCGAACTTTTTGAATACACTGTGTATGGTTGACTTCTCAACCCTAGGGTGAGTTGCATGATACAGTTATTTCTCCCTCGAGTTTTCGTTATTGAACGACGTCACAAAAATGAGAGGAAACGTGTAGGGGTCGTGGCGGATATTTATCAAGCACATTTTACTAGTTCATGTATGGAAAGCGACCAACATGCGCATTAAAGAAATCTTGCGTCAACAATCTGTTGAAAGCCTTTTCTGTGCAAGGAGCTTTTCCTACGTATGAAAGGCAATTTACAACGCAGTCACATTCCGCCTGAAGGCTTTAAATAAGAGATTACTTGAATTTTGGGGAGGTTGGAAGGAACTTGAACCGTTGCTTGGAAATTTTCTGAAGTGTGGTCAATGTATCTTTTGATGTTTGGATTGTTGAACGATTTTATTGGATGGCGAGTACCTTTTGTGAATTTTCATGCAATTTTGATCGAAGTTTCTTTGTTATGATGGTTGAAATAATTCTTAGAAATTTATTTTGCAACGAACTACTTTCACTCTAAAAAATATTTGTGATAATTTTACTGTACCGATACGATCACATAATTATTCCGTTACTTTCGTTGCAAAATTTTTTGTGGTTCCTAAATTGTTTCATGATGAGTGTAGGACTTGTTCAGGGCGCGAAAAATCATTTTTTGAAAAGTAAGAGGGAGAAATTTTGAATTACTTGCGGGCAATTGGTCACAATATCCGATTTTAAAATGTAAAAGGTAATTTAAATTAAAGAATTTGAATTTCGAAACTAAATTGTATTCCGTATATCCGATTATAATTATTATGTGTAATAAAATAATGATCATTTTTGAAATCTTGTTAAAAAAAAGGCAAGTCGAAAAAATTTCCTGTAAGAAAAAAGGTGAGTGGGAAAATTTTCCAGTAGAAAAAATGTTCAGTGGAAGAAAAGGAGTAGAAAAGACGGAGTGGAAATTATTGAGTGGAAAAAACGTCGCACTACCATACGAAAGTCATTAACCATTACCTTGAGGTGAAATTTCACTATCATTTTACTATACCTGTTGGAACTTTCCAGTTTATTTTTACAAGTTTTCCATATTATAATGAAATTTTCTAATTCAAGCATGCAGAACATGAAAGAATAGTAAATTTGCAGTACCATGGTATAGGAAATTTCTGTAGTTTTTTTTACAGTGTGAATGTTTATCATACTGGAATAATGTAATTGTAGTAAATTCAATATTTATTTTTAATTAATTCAATATTATTATTATTACAAAAAAAAACCAACTCAAAAGGTTAGATTTTGTTTTTTCGAAGTTTTCCCTGAAATACGACTTGCATTCCAAATTTTTTTATTTTATAGATTTTATCCTGTATCTGCATTCATACTATGGGAATTTTCTGAGATTTGTCAAAACTAGAGTGTAATCCAGAGAATTTTAGAAATAAAAAATCATCTGCAATTTTCAAAACTTCATATAGAAATCTTACATATTTCCTCACAATATAGTATTACGAAATTTAATTATGAAATATGATTATCATGAATTCAATTTTGATGAACGATACATTTCAATTCAGAAGTTACTGTTTATCATCTACTGTTGAACCATAAAAAAATGACGATAAATCCAACATTTCTAAAACTCATTCCCAGGTCTAACGAAAACGCTGGCAATATGTTTTTATACTAAATCGATGCAAAGTACGAAACAGATTTTTCGCTAGTCACGCCGGTGACTTTTCTTCATCAGGCGCCGCATTGCGCAAATCTAGATCTCGCCTCCTCGTTTCTATGAAAAGTCGGGTAAAATTTCGATAGAACGCAGTCGTAGAGGTTGCAGTTGCAAAGTCGCGATATTTCGCAGTTCCGGAGATAACCAAAGTCAGGAAGTGGAAAAGTTTGCATGGGAAGACGCCGGGGTTGGAGCAATTAATTCTGAGCAGCTCATTATAACATGACAAAGAGATATAATTATGCTCCGGAATTCCGAGATAATGCTTGAAGTATGAGAACCATTTGTTTGGGAAATGTGCAATAAGAACGATTTGAGAGAAAAATTGCTCTACTTTCGGGTTCTTGAGTTTCGAGTTATAATTTGTATCGTCATTTAGAGGTTATGAGAACTTTCGATGACCTTTATTGAAAATCATTTTCATCTTTGAATATTAATACGTTTCTTGATTTTTTGGGCCATCATTTTTGCAATTTCAGGACAGACTGAGAGTCTCTTTTAGAAAGAATTTTATATTTCTTGTTCTTTTTTGGGAATATGAAATGATAAGAATTTTCCAATGTTTTTTATAGATTTCTGGAATCAAAGCTCTCAGAAAATTGATTTTCCTAGATAATTAATGTTCTATACAATTTATCAATCGACAGTAGTTTCAGATTTCTGAATTTCATAATTTTGAAATGAGACGATGTCAAGGGTTATGAGGGAAGGTAATGAGTTTGCACCGTTTCTCGATTTTTTTGGGCCTTCACTTTCGCAATTTCAGGACAAACTGAGACTATTGCCATGTTTTACATTTAATCAATATTTACCAGCATAAGTTGATTTATTAAATAGTATTTTTCTGTATTTTTACATTTTGACTTTTAAAAACATCAAGAAAATCGAAATGTTCTCTATGATAGCTGATCTTGCGAAGATGACTTTGTCGTAACGTTTTCTCCTTACGAAATCGCTATGTTCAAATTGTGTCCGACAGCTTTGACAAGATCATACTACTGAAGTCGTATGATCTTTTTCCATCTTACAGTAATTTTTTATTTTTTAACCGTGTTGATGTAAATGAAAGAGACGAAGACTATTGAAATATTAAAATCAACATGAAGGTTCATTTATGACAGTTTGACAGTTCGTTATATGATCAATAAATTCCCATTGTCAAGCGAAAAATTAAAACAAGAGATAAACGTGCAGTTCGAACTGAAGTCGATTATGATTTGCAAACGAAATTTAAATACCTGCTTCAACAAACTGAAAGGAAGAAGAGCATTCCCGTTCAAGAATAAAAAAAAATCATCATCAATTGTCATAGATGATACAAAACTTGTAATTCATTCCATATAATAGGTGTTTCGGTTAATAACGTCGATTTTTTCCGGCAAATTGAAGCATTTATTTTCATATCAAAATTAAATACCCTAGTAATCAAAGTATTGTCTATCGTTAGATATGACCTTTTCCCATCTTTCTATCAAAGAATGGATTCCGTGCCAAAAGAACTGTTCGTTTTTTGAGGCCAACCATTCATCAAGCCAAATTTTCACTTCTTCGTAAGAATGAAATTTTCGTTCTGAAAGTCCGTGCTGCATTGATCGGAATAAATGGTAGTCCGAAGGGGCCAAGTCCGGTGAATATGGTGGGTGGGGTAGGACGTCCCATTTAATGTTTTCCAGGTAGTTTTTAACAGATTTCGCAACATGGGCCGAGCATTGTCATGTTGAAAAATGACTTTATCGTGTCTTTGGGCATATTCTGGTCGTTTTTCCTTCAATGCTTGGTTCAATTTTATTAATTGTTTTCGGTATCTTTCGCCAGTAATCGTTTCACCAGGTTTCAACAGTTCATAATACACAGCCCCCTATTATCCCACCAAGCCTTCTTTCCATGTATGTTGTGTTAATGTTGAAGGTTGACCTGGGTCTGTCCATGATTTTCTGCGCTTTGGGTTTTCAAAATAAATCCACTTTTCATCACCTGTCACAACTCGATGCAAAAAACCTTTCCTTTTTTGTCTAGCAAGCAAAATTTCACAAGTGGTTTTTCGCCTTACAATGTCTCTTTCCTTTAATTCATACGGCACCCATTTTTCTTCCTTCTGGATCTTTCCCAATGCGTGTAGACGTTCAGAAATAGTCGATTGGGCAACATTCAATGCTTCCGCTGATTGTTATAAAGTTTGAGTTGAGTCTTCATCTAATAATGCTAGCAAGTTCACAAGTTTTTTGGGTTAGGGAATGTTCGCCATAAGCTTCAACTAACAATCGATAACTTTGAGCAGCCGTTTCTTTTAAATGGAAGAAGGTTATTAAACTTCCCCGCAAAACGTCTTTTCCTGGTACGAAATTCAATATTTTCGAAGCGATGGAAAACTACTTGGTGACAATTCAAAACAAACTAGTTTTAAACGTATTTTGATTCATTTTGGTTGTAAGTAGAAGTGTAGAATCACTGCATAAGCCCCCGATATACCAACCCCCAATCGGCAATAAAATCGGATTCCACTGGAATGGCACTCGGCACCTTTTGAATTTCCACTCTCCAACTTTCAAATTACCGAAACTATGAAAGACTCAAGATCTGTAATAACGAGGCTCTTCGGGAAATCTCGCCTGGCATGATTGCCATTGGCTGGGGAAGGCTGCCAGCAATTTCCTCGGGTAAAAAAAGGCTTTCAGGTCTTAACAAGTCGCGTATTGAAATGTTCCAGATGGGGACCAAATGAAGTCCAACTTGCGGACAAACGGGACCAAAACGGCCGGGGGGTTGAGTTAAAGTGGATGTCGAGCGAAATCTTCACTGCCGTTACGAGCCAAGGTCTTTCGATGTGGAAATTAAGCGAGGGCTTTTTTTCGCCAAGAAAACGAAGGGTGTAAATATAGTCGGAGGAGGAAAGATAGAGATGGGAAGGAACGCGATGAAAAAGCGAAATTGCGAGGTGAGACCGAAGCAGATAACAAGATTTTTCAGTCTCAATTACGATAACGAATAATCCAATCAATCACGGTAATAGCCTCCATTGCCCGATGCCCTCGGAAGGGATTTTTGTTGGTTAAACGAAATATATGCGTGGGGGATTTTTCGTTGAGACAGCAAAGCGCAACTGCAATATTAAAAGCGGATTCTGCAAAATTATTCGTCGATCTTACAAATATTGCAATGATTTTGCGGTTGCATTGTTTGACTTTCTTTTTGTCCTCGAAAACTTATTATGCTCAAATTTCCAAATTTATTTTGTAAAGAAAGAGCTGTTTTATAACGAAAAATTGCTTAGGATCACAAATAATATTTTTGTTTGGACAACAAAATTTTCTAGTCCGAGGCTGCGCTCATCGAACCGAGAATTTTTGAAAAGCGGTATACTTGTAGGCGCTGCGTTCCAAAAACTCCCTTTTGCAAAAAAAGATTGCATTCTGAAATGTTTACTTAATATTGAGAATTTTTATTTATCGTCTATTTAAACCATGACATCAATCATTAAAACAATAATTTAATTCATTAAAACCCAGTTGTCAGTTTTCGTAGGTAAAGTAAGCAACTTTTTCCTAATCATTACATTTGTCAAAAACTTTGAAATGAGGTATCTTAAATTGAAGTTGTATTTGATGGACTCATATTGTTCATGAAAAAAATATTTGGTTGCAGCAACCAAAGCTTATAGTAAAATACGAACTGAGCAAATTTTTTATGTGAAACATCTTTAGGCGCGAGAAGAGGCAAAAAACTAGCACTATAATGAATTCAATATTGTTAAATTTAAGAAAATATTGTTACGATTGCAAAAATAAATTTTTTAAACTTATTCACGTTTACTTTTTTCAAGAGGTGTAAATTTTTTCTTCCGGTGGTTTGCGTGATAAGTAAAAACATCGTATTTCAATGACGATTTCGTAGAAATTGAGAAATTAGTGATACAAAATTAATTTTCTTCATTATTATGAATCTCAAAAATGTCATTATTGAAAAATTGTTTTTTGAAAATTTTTTTGACAAGATTATAAAAATATTCGAATTATTATAAAAAGATTCGAAAAATAATAAAAAAATTGAGAAAAAGATTTAAAAAAGTAGAAAAATAATTTATCAATAAATAAAAATTTCTGACATAAAGAATACGTAAGCAAAAAATTTAGTAGAATAATAGAATTATATTTTAAAATTATATATAATAAACTGTGAAAAAAATATGCAAATGTAATATATGAATCTTATGTACGATAAAAAATGGATTAAAAAAAAAAAAAAAAAAAAAAAAAAAATTCTGAAGTACAACATTTGTGATTCCTTATTGTATTTCAAATCAAAATGTCCTGTACCACTTTTTAGGAAACTCAAAATTAAAAAAGTTATTCATGCCTAAAATTTAAACAATAAATGCGCTCTCTCGACAAATGTAGTTAGACTTAGTAAACCAAAATTTTCCCAAATTTTCTTCGTGTTTTTCTGAGTCAAAAAGTCCTTTGCCACTTTTCACAAAAATCAAAATCAAAAAAGTTATTTGGGTCACAAGTTTCAACCAATCAAATTTCTTAGATTTTATGCTCGAATATCTTTTCTGATTTTGATTTTTTGAAAAGTGGCAAAAGACTTTTCAACTCAGAAAAATATGAAGAAAATTTGGGAAAATTTTGGTACACTTGTCGGGAGAGCGCATTTATTGTTTAAATTTTAAGCTTTAATAACTTTTTCAATTATGATTTTTATAAAAAGTGGTAAAGGACTTTTTTTATTGAAATTCAATAAAGAATGTTTTTTTTTTTTTTTTGGTGTCGGGAATTCGAAACACCCTGCATGTTTTCTAAAGATTTTTTTTTTTCCCTATGAACAGCAATATTTCATTGTAATAATTAAAATTTTGAGTGTCTCGTCCAAAAACTTAGTTGTTTCGTTTTCAACAAAATGCTTAGGTTGCTGTCCTCAAAAAATTTTTCTCATGTTTCTAATTGTCTTAATAAAGAGATAATATTGCAAAATGCCTTCTTATTTCCAATATTTTTTACATTATATTTTTTAATTCTATAAATGATAAAAGCAAGGGTTTTGTTTATATTTTCTTTTTTATAATTGTTTGAATTTTTGAATGACCCGTCATTTTCCGACAATAAATGATGAATGAAATCCGGCACTTGGTGAGACAAGTAATAAAGAGATTTTGGAACGTAGCTGAGAATTTGTATCGCCCCGCACACCCTAACGATACCGGGACCAATCAACCGCCTCTCTTGCAGGATCTCGTTATCAAACTTACCCTTCATGTACACGCGCTAGATAAAACATTAGCACGATCGTCGAAGGAAAAAACGGAGCCACGCGTAGTCCTGGTCGACCTTTACCTTGATATCGATCACTTAAAAAATTCGACTACTTCAAATACCCTCTCAATTTGAAAATTCCCCCTTTCAAAAATCCCCCTTATTTAGAGAACCTGAATGATCAAACGTGCAATTTTTTTCATTGAAATTCACTGAAAGATCTTCTTCCAATCTAAAAACAAATTTTCAGTTTCCGAAGCATGAGGTATATCTTGCAAGAAAAAAAATGTAAACAAATGCATGGAAGGTGCGAATAACAACAAATCGAATCATATCAAAAGCTTGAACCCAATAAAAAAACCAATCACATCAAACCGAAAATCCCTCGGATTTTTTCGGAGCGCGAAACGCGATTTTGCACCTCACGCAAATAACTTTTCGATGCTTTTTCTCGCCCATGCCATGGGACTAAAGCGAGCATCATCAATATGATACTCACATATCGAATTTCGATCTGTCTCCATTTTAACGTAACGCGTTACATTCATTGATAAGTTGCTGTAAAAGGTATTGGTTACTTTTACGAGGGAACTGGCGATGAAATTCTACCTTTAATGGAATTTTTTCAAGTGACTGTATGAATTGGAGCCCAATTATGTTTAGAAACAATTTAGAAACAGTCTTGAATATTTTTTCATTTGAACTGTCATTTTGAAATCGAAAATTGAGGCGAAATTCAAATTGGATTGTGACTTTTTAGCCAAATGACAGTGAAGTAACCCGTTACTTTATTCTGTGTACAATCTTCAAGTACACAAAAAAGGCTCCGATTTTTCCTCATCTTATCATGAAAATCATGAAACTCAAAATCATTACTTTATCACAAGGACGAAGTTAATAAAAACTTTTTGACATCTATTCAAAAATTTTTTTATTCATGTTTTTCTATGTTTTTGGAGGATTTCAATTTCTCAGAATTTCTTAGCTAAGGATTTAAATAACGAGACTTTTCAATTCTTTTTGTTTCTCAAGAAAAATTCCAAAGCCTATGGGAAATCTTGTAATTCATGAATTACAAACTATTACAGCCGGCAGGGTAGATTCCGATTCTACCAGCCGATCATCCGGATCATTTCTTCGCGCGGAATTCAATTTCGAAAATTCCCTCATGGATTCTTTTAAATAATTACTAAAATAACATCGTTAGAGTTCAAGTTTTGTATGAATCTTTCATTATTGTAATCACTGAAATTACATTTAATAAATAGTATGTCAGAAAAATGTTAATTACATATTTCGCGCGAGGAAATGATCGGGTTGATCAGCTGGTAGAATAGGGATCTAACCTGCCGGTTGTATTAGTTCTGTAATTCATGAATTACAGACTGTTACAAGATTTCCCATAGGAAATATACTTCACAAATTGCAGATAAAAAAAAAACAAAGCTTATCTGAAAAAAATTCAAGTTTATCTTGGCATCTTATTAATATCAACAATGTTTAAAATTGATAACTATTTTCATTTCATTCCAATTAGTTTCAAATTTAAAATTCTTCAAAATTTCATCATCGACTCTAATAAATTCATAATTTCATCTCAACGATTCTTATTGTTTTATTTTCCCATATTGATTCTGCACATATTTATGAGCGAACGATATACCTCCAAGGGTAAAAGCACAAAATCCAGGCAACCGAGATTAAGAATGCAAATTGAATTAGCAATGAATTGGAAAACTCGACTCCGTGAGTTTTATCACTCCAACGAACCCGAAATAATTACTTTTCCAATCACTGCGTCTTCTGGGACAATAAAAAAAGTGTTTGGACCACAGAAACTAGTTCGATTGTTCGAAGATATTTTGTTTCAAAATTGAAAATGGGAATTATCGAATTACAAATTCGTAAAAGAGGTAAATTGAATTTCTTGACATTTTACTCTGTTAATGACAAACTTCAAACTGCAAAAATAAATTAAAAATTTTGTAAATTGGAAAAGGGGTTGTTCACATGTTCAGTAACTTAATTTTCACCTTTCTTACCCCCTCCGCCTTGATTTGTTCGAAATTGAATGACATATCCAATTTGCGTATTTGTTTGATGTTACGTAACAACCTCCAACGTCCCCTCCCTTAGCCTGTTACGTAACATGTGGACAAGCCCAAAACTCTATAACTTGTTACAAAATAAATAAAAATTTTCATTCTCCAAGTTTCCTTTGTCGTCGGGAATAGTTCGATTGTTTACAATATAAGTTTTTTCCATCCGCGTAATCGAATAAAACAAAGCGTTGATTGGGGAAGGAGAAAGGCTGGGAGCGAAGAATTTTTCTCGTCCATATTTTATGGCATCTATTTCTACGGACAGACACACGCGCGATCTTAATTGGACGATCGTGTTTTCGCGCCGCGCGTTTTCCGAAGGCGAGAACGGTTTTCACGGCGCAATTGGTACCTCGGGAGAAAATGTAAAAGCACGAGAGTAGGGAAAAAAAGGACTGGATGAATGCGAGGAATGAGAGCGTACAAGCATATCCGCAGAACACATGAAACCGAGTCTTGTAGTGTCATCACAGTCATATGCATACACACGAGATTTCACCCTCCACGCACACGAAAATATAATGTATAACATACTCATACACGCAGAGAGAAACAGTTTATTTTGTAGTTTAGGGAGATGCGTTGAGGGATTTTTGAAAGGGGGTATAGTGCGTTGAGTAGTAAAGTGTCAGTTTTTTTCAGTTATTTACATGAAAAATGTACTTAAAAAGTATTTTTTTGATTCACTTTGGGTCATTCGGTATGTTAATATCCATCATAAGCTTATTCGAAGAAGGATTTTCAAAAGATTCAACAAATAGTAGTTTTTTCGAGTTCGAGATATGAATAACATTATTCGGTGTTTACGAAGGAGTTACAGTCATTTTTGTGTCGTCAAATAAAGAACGTCATTTCTTCAAGGAAAAATTCAAGTTATGGGCGTTTTTCGTCGAAAACATCTTTTTCCCACAAGGTTCCAGAAAGTGAGTCATTATTACTTTGTTTTTCGCTCCGAAAGCATTCTTATTTTGCTTGTTTTCAAGAATGCAGCAGAAAAGTAAATGTCTCTAAATTACTTGAAAATGACTAGAAAAGAAATACTTTCGCAGCAAAAAAAGAAAAAAAGATTAATACTCACTTCCCAGGACGATTTCAGAAAAATCACCTTTCTCGATAGTTTCAGAAAATAAACCATTTCTAGTCAAATCCTTGGGTCAGAAATTTATCAGATAACGTTCGAAAAGTTCATAGAAACCGATTATCTTTGTTTTTATATCATTCTTTCGATTTTATCATGCTTGTAAGTATTGTCGTGATTATATTTCGTTTCAATCAGAGAACTGTTTGGAAATGGTTTATTTTCTGAAACTGCCAAAAAATGTACTATCTTTGGCCTTTTTCTCAGTGATTGCCGGAAAAATCGGGAATGATCGATTTTCTAACTATAAAATTTAAATCATTCACGAAGTAATTTCGTGGGCTTTACGAAAATGTAATTTTTTTCGTAAATTGAAATAGAAGTTTTTAAGTTACAAGCATTCAAAGTCGAATCGCTTTAAAGCTAAAAAGTATACTTTTTGAGTAATATACTCTAGTCTACTAAATTAGGACAAATTCACTAAAAATTAGAAAAAAAACACGAAAAAGCGGAACGTTTTTTTTTAATTCTTCAATAATATTACAGTAATAAATTACTGATATTATACTGAATTATTGATGATTTTCTGATAACAGTAATTTTTCACTGATTGTTATAGTTGTTTGTTTACCAACTATTTCAGGTAAAAAATCATCAAAAAATAAGCAAAAAAATAATAAAAAATAACTATTTGTTTATGAAAAATCACTAATTAAAAAAGAAACAATTGCATCACTAAAGTTGGATGATTTTTTATTAATTTAACCTACTAGAGTACATTTCATGTTAAAAAAATCTGAAAAATAAAGTTTCTGCTAATAGTTTGAAAAAGTTTCTTTGTAAAATTAAAAGACAATTATTTTCATACTCAGCGACTTAAAATTAGTCTAAAAAACTGTTTATTCTTGAGGTAGTTGCAACTATCTAAAAATTTTTTAACTTATGTTTATATTTAATGCAGATATTCCTCATTAAATATTTCATTCTTTAGTGATGTAACGGAAGTATTTCAGACGGATTTCAAATCAGTTTCAAATATATATAAAAAACCTTGTGAAAAAAACTATTCAACTATTGAAACTATACGAAAAAACTATTGGAAACTACAATAGTTGCCAATAGTTTGAATAGTTTTTTTGCATAGTTTCCAAGAGTTCAACAGTTTTTTTTTCACAGGGGAAGCCACTTTTTATAACAAAGTTACATTTCTGAAATCTTACCGTTATTTTTATGTTACGTAACTGAAATATTTTTTGAACGTCACGTATAATTCTGTTGTTATCAATAGACACAACTAATTTTTAGCTGCAATCGAAAACTCTGATTTTTTGATTTTTTTAAATTAACACAGATTTTCACTCAACGCACTATAAATTTCCCTGCATTTTTCTACTTGTTTACTGTAAAATACGTAATAGAAATAGTTTATTTATTGTTGCTACAAGTACAAAGATAAATTATTTCGAAATAGCATTTTCAGACAGTAAAAATTTAAGAACTGTTATTGAGATTTATGTATTTGATAATAGTTGAAGCATCACATTTTCTCTTTCAAGATGATGAAAAATAAGTTCGTGTAAATAAAGTACATTCTTTTTGTAGAATCGAGAAATTCTGACTTGTTTATGTTTTTTCAACTCCTTTTTTATGTTGATTGACATATTTATTTTTAATTTATAAAGTTCTGAATTATACAAAATCTGTAAATTTGGTGAAAATGAATTCTACGTATAAATTGTTGTTAAAAAATCAAAAAAAATTGGCTCACTCATTTGAAACTTAAAAATTACAGATTCTGAATTATTTATTACGATTTTTTTCAAATATGTACATCAACGAATTTCAATGTAGGTTTTCAAACAAAAACACACTTTTTTTACCTAAAGCACAACATCCCATGAAATCGATAGAACAACGCATCGAATTTCCCATACAAGAAAAAAACCATAATTTTTCCCTCATTTCGTGCATATTGTTCAACAAAATCAACCTAGCTTAGCTTACACAAAAAAAAGGATCTTCACCGACTTGTCTTTCAAGAATAAACAAAACTAGAAATTTTTCATACGTCGCAATCGACGATCCTCGTATCGATCGTTGCCATGAATAATAATAAACAAATAAATTACTTATTATCGCTCATTTACGTCTCTAAGAATCCTGCGAAATCGGAAGAAAAAAAGTTTGTACATTAAATTGTGCGAATAAATCCTCGACTCGAAAGATGACCTTTTTTTCATGACTGCTGCTGTCGTACTATATCGTATACGTTAATTTTATAACGGTAAACGCGTTACGATGATTTTCACGAGTTACATGAATAAGGATTATACATATTATACAAAAAAATAATGACGCGAGCTGAGCGATTTACGTTTACGAAAAAGCTAGCTGATTTGTAAATAAACAATTTGATTCTTTAAACAGCCCAAGCGTATTTTCATCGTCCCCTTTTTTTACAGGATTTAAAATATTCTTGGACGTGTGAAACAATTCGAATTTTTAGTTTGAGAAATTTGAAAAGCACTTCGATGAATGAAAACGAATGGAAATTCTCTCGCGGCTGACAAAAAACTGCGGAAAATTCGAACGATCTCTTTTGTACGAATAATCTCTCTTTTGCCTTTTGCAACTGTTTTAGAATGTGGGACAATCGATAATACGGGATGCTGAAAATAATACATTTTGTAACATTTTTTGCTGTTTGCTCGATGATTTTTTTTATACTTGAATTTTTTTTGATTCGTTGCTTTTTCTGGAGTTTAGCTGAAAATCAATGTGGAGTAGGGAAAATTGTGAGATTATTTCTTGTGAGTTATTGATGAAATCGCTTGTTTTGACATTTATTTGGAAGACATTGTTTTTTTTATACTCTGTAAGAATCGCATTACAATCATTGACTTTTTTTGTGATCGTAAATGTGATAATTTCGTACATTTTTACCGAGATTAGTAGCATTTATTCAAACAAAGACACGCACTAATAAATACTCGCACACTGTAGAAGACACGTTTTATTACATTTTTCAGATATCTTAAAATTAAGATACGAAAATGGCACGGTATTAGAAGTTGCCCATTTATTACGTAATCAAGTGCATTTGAAGAATTCGGTATTTTTTTTACCTTGAAAACATTTTAACTTGAAAAATAGTCATTTCCAGAAAATTAAGGGGGTCGTCTTCTCAAGAGGCTGTAAAAACGATTCATTTTCGTGATAATTTTCTATATAGAAAAAAGCGATATAGACTTATCATTTGGCATATTTATTTCAAGCTATGTCTAAACAATATTTATAAAAAAAATGACGTCAAAATTTTCGAAAATGGCGGCGTAAACATTAGTGGACTGGGATGCCTCGTGACTGAAGTAGATGGACTGCGGACGCGATAGGATCTGTAATTTTCATCTTAAACAGAACATTTTTTTTCCGATATGCAATATACTTTTTTATTCTATGTGAGCCTCAAAAACTGAATGAGAATCGAAAATTCATCTTCCTTTTCACTCATTGAAAAAAAATGAACGATTTTTGAGGCAAAATAATTTACATTTTTGCATAAACAAGTATCGGAAATTAATAAAATTATTAGAAACTAAGGTTCATGTAGAATGATTGTTTATTCTGAACGGAAAAAAATTTGGATGAGACCGATTAGTTGAATATTTTTTGGGTAATCGTGTTCGCAGTTTTCAAAAACATGGTTTTGAGAAAAGTTTTAATAAGGTACAACTTGATGATAACACAATTTACTGTTGCATTAGAAAATTTTTTTCAGTTTTGAATAGACGACCCCCTCAATACATCTATTATTCTCAAGTTCTATTGTAAAGTTCAGCCTCTGGTGATAAGAATTAAAAACGCTTAAAATCTCATGTATCTTTTCCTTCAGAACCGCAGTCAATATATCATCCACATATCTAAAAAAGAAAGGTGGTTTCCAAGACAGAAGTCCTAAACAATGCTCTTCCAGATCCTGCATAACAAACTCAAAACTGGGGATATGGGGGAACCGATTGGCTTACCAAACGTCTGTTCATATATCTTTCCGTCAAAAACAAAATTAGTAGAGTTCATAAGGAAAAAAACACAGTTTACAATCTCATCAATTGGAATATCTGTGTGCCTGGCCATGAAACGATAACGTCATTTAATCGCATCAATCACAAGATCATGCAGTTCATTCGTATATTTTAACTTTGAATTTTTTTAAATTTTGAAAAAGTTGACAATGGGATGTTCATTATAACCACTTATAAGAAAAATGGAATATATGATTAAAGTAAGTTCATAATTATTCCTGTAATCCAAATTTTCCTCTTCGACACTTACGTGAGACCCTAAAAATCGATTACGTAACATATGGACGACTCCAGAAAAGCACCGAGGTCGAATGACCGGACGCGGAACCGGCAAACTGTTGGAAACTGTTTTTCCAGAGGTCAGCTTTGGAGTGGACAACTAGGTTATTGAGTGCTCTTTTAGGCTGAGTAGTAACTCGTAATCGCATCTCATGCACGTTAAAGTTGCCGCGGAATAATCAGTTTCAAGGAACACAGGGTAGCTGTTGGTAGTTGAGGCACATACCGGCGTTCTCCTCGAGGGAGCTTCCGGTGTCCTCGCCAGGACCAAAAGCTATCCTCACGTTGAACGGCATCGCCGAAGTTTCCACGCGACAGGTCCCGTTCGCGTCCACTTCACTCGGGCTGCACAAAGAACTTCCGCAGCGTTCAAGGTCGCAAATTGGCGTGACATCATTTCCAGGCTGAAAAATAACGATTCCCTTGAGGAAAATCGTAACCAATTTTGAAAAAGAACTGTACTTCAAGTGATTTTGATAGTATATCAATTTCTGGTATTTGATATATATGGAGGGAAAACTGATCACTTGGAGCCAGAATTTCAAATTATAGCTTTATTCCATATGATCTATATTTGGGCCGCAGATAGAACTCATATATCCAGAGCATCAAGTTCTATGGATGTTAGAGATATTTTTTTAAAGTACCAGACAATCTTGTAATCGTATAAGCTATAAGTATGTATTAATAATATTCAGAGCAATTTTGGTTCTTGAATATTAAAAGCAATGTATATGCGTGCCTCCTTTAATTTCCCATCAAACACATATACTTCAATTTTTCGAAATAATCTGTTGTCCTAGTGTTTTTTTGTAGAAGTATTTAGGAATGCGTACACTCTTATTTCCTGTGCTGTGAGTCTCGAAACGCGAACTTGAATTGTTAGTTCAGCGCGATGCTACTAGAGGCGTCTGAGCAGAGCGCTTCTCATAATTATTTTGTAGCGCAGAGTCTACTTAAAGAGTGCAGAATCGCTGGAAACTATGTATCCGAGGAAATCCAAGGTATGTACAAGATACAAGTGTGACTTCATTATATTATGTTTGTTCGAAATTTATACTTGAATGATAGTTATTATTCTCCGTTTTCTAAACTGGTTTAAGCGCTTTTTCCTCTGCCGCGTTCAGTTTTTCCAAATTCGGAAAAAAAAATTTTTTTATCACGTTCTCAGTTCAACTGATAAGTATCTGAGGTAATCCAAGAATTACACAAGTTACGCATGACTTCATTAAATTATGTTTGTCCGAAATTTATACAAATATGACATTTATTTTTCTCCTATTCCAAAATTAGTTCACGTATTTCGTTCTGCGTCGTTTCGTTTTTCCAAATTCGAAACATATAATTTGTTTATCACGATATCAGTTTAACTAATAAGTATCTGAGGTAATCCAAGAATTATACAAGTTACGTGTAACTTCATTATATTATTTTCGTAGAAGTATGACAATAGAATTATTAATCAGCCCATAATTCTGATATAGAAATTAGTAAAATTTTTCAAAGTGGGATAACCAGCCCATTGAGATCCTTTCCATGACTTTCATAGTTTCTTGTCAGGTAGATAAATGGAAAGAGGATCTCGTAACTTTACGACGTCAACGAAAAAAAAGGAACCTGTTGAACACCACAATGAAACTTTTCCTTTCTCGCTCGAGATCTACAAAGCCCCCGAACGCATTTTCCCCATCATTGTAGACAAATCGAAGATTTCATTCTACGATTATCATCTCGAGATCAGGAATTTTCCGCGTCACCTTAACTTTTGGTAAGGATCGATCGATAACGGGGAATTTCATAAATTTCTTCATTTATTGTCACGGTTGGCTGTTAAATCTTTTATCCACTATTCCATCTTGAAAAGCCCTCGGGCGAAAGTTGGAACAATTTGCGCGGTTTACAGCGGGTGCGTTTTTTTACGCCGCGAATAAAACGGGTTCTTGCATATCGTTCACGGGGGGTGATAAAGTCAGCTTCCAACTTTTCTACATGAAAACCCCGTCGTGATGGATGACCCACTTTTTTCCCGATTCGGCCATATTCTCCTACAGGCTTCGTTTTTTGTTGCAGGGTAGGTGTAAGTAAGCACGAAATTTTAGGGGTCTATATAGAAGATGTTATGGTGACAATCTTTTCATAATGATTGTTAACGAAGCCTTATTTGTTTTATTAATAGGGGAATTTTCTTTTTCTTTTGTTTGATTTCTGTCAAGGTCCAGCTTTTGAAAATGAACGAATAGTATGAAGCGTTTTATCTAGTTCTTCAACTGAGGCACATACTTTTCATGATGGAATAATCATCCGTCGTAGTTTGGCAAAATCGGTGTTGAGATGAACGTGACACTTTGTATGTTTCAGCTGATATTCTGATTGACAAACCTTCATTTTTCACAGCTGCTACTGCTTTCTTCATTTAACCTGTAGGCACTGCATCTTTTTACGCTTATAATATATATTATAATTATAATCTTTTTCAACATTTCTTCATTTTCTCTATCCAAGCTTTCGATCCTTGATTTCCATTTGGAAGAGAGCTGCAAAATCCCAATATTCGTGAAAAGTCAATAATAGAGCAAAACTCACCGCTATGAACTCTTCGAAATCGCAGGGAATTAGGATTCTGTCCCTGCATGGACGTCCCGAAATGAGGCCTTGTTCTGGTCCGCTACCCGAACCCTCGTCGGAATTCGTAGCATTATACATTTCGAAACGCGATGGTCCGATGCGAAATGAATCCGCGGAACAAGGCGCGTAAGATATGCTGCACATCCCAGCCTCGGGGCGCATGCAAATTATGTAATCCTGCTCTGCCAAAAATCGGCCATTTTGCAAATAGTTGAAGGATCGAAAGGTTCCATTTGGGGACTGCAAATACTGGAGGCAACCTGCAGGAGCCCTTTGTTCAAAAGGCAATTGGACGATTCGCAGTTCCCAGATTCTCGAATCCAAATTCCCCGGGAGTTGGAAATTTATGGTTATGTTGTCGTCGCTGGCGTCCATGTAAACTAGAAAAAAATTACGGATTTCGATGGGAAAATGAATGTTGTAATCTTTTAGATATGTTTACTCGAAGTTCGTGATAGGCTGTGAAATAGTTTTTGAGAAAATGAATAACTTTGAGAGTATCTCTGTCCAGTTGATGCTTCTTTTTTTCATTAGGTTCTTCAAACACTTGAAAGATTCCTTTGGATATTAACTAAATGAATTCTAGACTCTTTCATTCTATACAATGATATCGTATCATTATTTATTACTTATTTTTATCCCTTTTTCAATTTTCCTAAAAGAATGTCTTTAAATCTGTCGTAAAGCAATCGCGTAACAATTTATTCCTAGGAGTCATTAGAACCAAATCTATTTATTTGCTTCGATGATATCAGCATCGTTTATTTCAATTGATTCTATATGACTTTCCTGCCTAAATCATAAGATTGTTGAAGCAACGAGATTGGCCCACGTTGCTCTCGTGGTTTTGGATTTATCAATTAATAAGCACCACGTCCGAGTATGAAATACGAGAACAAAACAGTTGCAGTTCGAGACCTTTGGGAAAAATACAGATGTACGCAACGAATAAATATTGTTAATTCGTTGTTTAATTGTTGTGTTTAAATTTATTAAAGTAACATTCGAAACCTTCTCTTTTCGCGACACGACAAATCAATAATGATAAAGAGCGAAAACACAAGTCAAGATATGAATTTTTTGGAAATGGAAAATTTATTTATGTAATTACTTGTATTGTTGCTGTTAATTTATTATAAGTTTGAATCAGTGAAGAATACTTTGAAATATCTAAAGGTCAAGACGAATTTTCAAACAATGAATTTTGAACTAAAGCATTTAAAAAAACTATGAATCCTGAGAGAAATTATGCGTGAAAAATAAAATATCCTTGTAATATTACATTATTATTAAAAAAAAATCGCGTACGTATAAATACTTACTATGTTGGCCACTGTTCCATCCACACAACGAAAACGACTTGTTGCCACTTTTTATCTGAAAATCGTAACAGAAATTTCTCCATTAAATTTAGAAGACTGTCTTTGAAGCAGATTTCCCATACTGTCTATTAAATTTTCTATTAAAAGTTATGGACGCAACTATGAAAAAAATAGACACTGTTTATGAAAATTATAAACGTTCTATGAAATCGAAGTGTTTATTTAATATAAAGCAGACATTAAAATCATTTTACCTTTAAATGATTGCTCAGTGAAAATGTGTATTGGAACTTTTTCAAATTCAAGTGGATTTCGACATACAAATAAATTTTGTGGAGCAGATTTTCCCCAATTTATTAACATCTATTTGATTGAAACTAAAAATTTATATTGTACGGAATATAAATTGTATAACAAAAATTATATTGTATATTTGATAATATGCAAAAGATATTTTGAAATATTCAAACATGTAGCGTCTTAGAATAAAATTGAAAATAATAAAAAATATTTAAATTAATATAACTAACATAAAAACAATATATTTAATGTACGTTTCTTTGAAATCCTTTTCATATACGTGTCCATGAAATTTAAACACGATTTTAAGAGATAGTCCATAAAAGATGTTTTAAATTTCATATTTTCTTGACAGAGTAACACTTTTTGTAAAAATTACTCACAATTTTAAAATTATTTGAAAATTTCAATACAGGATTTTTATTTGCTAAATTTGAGTTGAACTTCTCAAACTTAATTTAATTTATATGGTACTCGAAAGTTTTTATTTGTAAAAGCAATATAGCTGGATGAGATTTTTGCTTTTCTAAATATACATATATAATATTTCTAAAATGTTGTAAGATTTTTTAATAATTCCAAACTGCAATTTTTTATAATATTACGTAAAACATAGAATATTTTACTCAATAATAAATTTTCTATCCAAATTTTATTGTTTATCTGAAAAAAAATGGAATTTCACAAATCTTCTAGGGCACTAAACTTGAAAAATTTATTTTTACTTTATTTTAGTTACCGAGCGAATAACAGAAAATTTTCCATGATATTCCTAAAAATTTCATTCAGTAAATAAGTTCATTATATTTTCTAAATATTTTGGAAATAAAACATTTACAAAAAATCACGAAAATTCTAGAAATTCTCACTAACATTAAATAATTATCTTTTGAAATTCCAGTATCGGTCTGAAATAATCGCTATAATAATAATTATAAAGATAGTATGTGTTAATCTGTGTACATGAATATGCAAAATAAATAATTAATCATTTCAATCATTTGAAAAAAAATGTAAAATACTTTAGGTTTGGAAAACCATTAAAATGCGGTTTTTTACATAATAATTCCCAATAAAATCTGTAATTATAAATTTTAGCTTTATGATAAAAAATGAAAAAATTAATAATCTTTCACTGAAAAATTTTGTTACAAACCTCCATTATGTCTTCGTCGCAGATTCCAGTCCGTCTATTAGGCTGGCCCTATAAAAAAAAACGTTATTTGAGATAATAAAATCGAAAAAATGCATAAATACACAAATTACTGATCAAAAAACTGCCCAAATAAGTGCTCCCTAGTATTTTTCCAGGTTCGCAGATTCTATGCTTTTACAGCATTAGCCTCAGAATCAAAAAGCACATCTCCCAATGCTCAACTCTCATGCTTTATTGAAACAAGTTCCAACGTGCATTATTGTTCAAAAATAATGTCCAAAAAGCAAACGTTACAGCACAAAAACACTACTCTAAATGCATGTGATTCAAGGCACAAAAGCATAAAATTCATACTTTTTCAACACCTAATGACATTGTACTTTTTCAACATGGATTTATACTTTTGTGTCATAATGTTACATTACTCCCTGCTCCAAAAGCATGAAAAGTTCAACTATTTTACCTCAATTTTTCTCCCAGTGTAAAAGCTTTCGTCTGAATGCAGGATGAAAAAACCTGCCAAAGCGTGATGGATTCGTGCTATAAATGCACGAAGCGTTCAAGAAACGCGACAATTCATCTTTAGTGAAACGACACGGATTCCAGTCAGCGTAAAGTTTTTTTGTCTCGACTTGGAATAAAAGGATTTATACTTTCAGCCACAATTGGTTTGTAATTTATTACTCGAGCTTGGAATGAAAATGAAAATAATGACGTTGTGTGCTTCAGATGTCGGGAAATTTATTGGGGTGGAAGGAAATTCTGGTCAAAAAATCTGGCGATGAGAGTTTTTTTTAAGCACGAATAAGTTTGGAGCATTGAATGATGTTTTCGTCGAGTTTGATGGATATGAAAGCCAATAGAATTCGGAAGAAAATTTATGGTCTGGTGATTGTATTCTAGTGACATTCGGGAAATTTATATTCGAAACGGAAAATATTTATGGGGGTTTTTCATGTAACTTCTTTAATGTAATTTTTACGTGACATGACTATAAATAAATTTGCAAGTAAAGTTTGGTTAAATTGTCAAAACTTTTTATAATATAAGAAATTGATCAAGGTTTTCTATGATTTCAGATTTTGATTGAATTTTTTGGAAACGTTGACGATGTCTCTAAGAAAAAACATTTTTTTTACGAAAACGCCAAGATTTTGTTGATATATTTATAATCAAGCCCTTAAGTTAAAGTTTCTTTAAGTTTTTGGGTAAAATGTATTTCTATCCATTTTGTTTACTCCAAATATTTCTATTGTTTCTAGTATTTTGAAAATTTTGAGATATTTTCCAGTTTTTTCATTGATTTTCGGTTTTTTTATCGATTGTGATAAATTATTGAAGTATTCAATTCTATGGAGTTTAAAATAATTTAGATTCTTAATAATGAATTAATATTTATTAATAATAAATTGATTTTTGAAATTAATGTTGATATAGATATGAAGATTCTTATTAATTTCTATTACTTTTCGTATTTTTTGTATTTCTTCGCAATTTTATGAGTTTACTGAAATTTTTGTAGATTTTCATACATAATTATAAAATTACATGTCCTAGTGTTCAAAGTTTTATAACTTGTGGTATTTTTCAAAACTGTGGAAAAAATATGTCTTCCCTGATTTTGAAAACTTATATTTCTATTATTTCTTTAATTTTTCCCATTTTCCAATATTTATCAGAAATTATTTGTTTATTCATAGATTTCCAGTTTTTTTTATAATTCGTTTCATAGATTTCCAAAATTCGATGCTGTAACATTTTATGTTTCAGAGATTTAAAATACTTTATGAAATTTTTACAAGTCCTACGATAGATTTTTCGAGATTTCAAAGATATCAAGTGTTACAAATTTTCGTAATATTTTTCTTACTTCAAAAATTTTACAAAATATTTTAATATTTTCATAGACTTAATACTTCTATGAATTTCTAAACGGGTTCCTAGAATTTGATGTTTACGAGTTTGATGTACTATAATTCAAAATTTTTTTCAGATTTTCTGTATTTCAAAACTCTTTAAAGTTTACAGCAATGAAAATTTTTAGACTATCCCAAATTTAGGGTATTCAGAGTATATTTCGAAGTTTTCAAGTATGTTTATAATTCATTGAATTTTTTAGTATCCTTATTACTTTTCGTACTTTTTAGTTATTTTCAGAGCTCCTCTGATTCTTCAATAATTTCGTGAACTTTTATTATTTCTAACAATTGCAAACTTGAATTTAATTTCGTTTTATTTAAGAATCGTATTACGATATTACAAGATTTCATTTTATTTCCAGTACCTCACGTTTCTTTAAAAAAAAGATCTGAGTATAAAAACTCAAAAACAGAATTTCGAAGAATTTCATCATATATTTAAAATTTCCAACAACTACAGCGATTAAATAGAGAGTTGCATATATTCATTTAAAAAGTATTCCAGGTAAATTCATAAAAATTCTGAAAAAAACCCGTGTAATCTCGTTTATTCACAGAATCCCTTCAGCAAGTAACGAAAACCTGGAAGAATCATAGAAGCTCATAATAAAACGTTAAAAATATGGTTATGAAACGTCAGCAAGCGATGGAATGGTCCAATTTTATTTTCCCCTGTACAAATATTTTACCGGAAGCTCATGTTTTCATATCAGGATTCCAACGTTTACCCCAGGTAAATGTATCTCCGAAAACGTAATAAAACCTCGAAAAAGGAAAATGCGCAATTTTTTAATGCAGACAAATAGTTCTGTCGCAAGCGAATTTTTCGCTTCTATGGAATCCGCGGAATATAAAAAACTTGCGTAAATATTCATCACCGGTGAAGTATTTAATTCCAAGTTTTTACGCTCGGGTATAATTTCATGCCTTAACGCGCCGTAAACGTTGCGAGGTTTTTCTCTGTCTCTACCGTAGTATCACTTGAAAACATCTCATTTTTTGAGCAGAGTGAACTTTGCGATCCGCGGTTTGTTTGAAATATGCGGGAGTCGAGAGCTAAAGCTGCAAGCAAGAAGTGCTTTGCAGATTTTTATTCTTATGACGAAATTGTTTGCATTACTTTTCATAACTTCTGGAATGTAGTTATTTAAATGTAGCACGAAATTGTAGATAAATATAAAGTATAAAGTTATGGAGATACTGGAAAATTCTACAAATTTTGAAGATACTAAAGACATACGAAAAATACTAGTAGTATAAGAAATTTCTACAGAAATCATGAGAAATACTGGATAAACATAGAATACTAGAAAATATTTCTTCTGACCGACCAGTTATTTTAAGGGGTTACACCACTGTAGGATTTTCAGAAAAATGAATTTTTTGCCTCTCACACATTAAAAATGAGCGTATTTAAACACGTTTCGACATACACAAATGAAGTATTTCGGGCCAACACGCAGGCTGTCGACAAATGACTGTCGGCAGGGAAAAGGGGGATCCTTTTAACCCGCAGGGTTTAACCCGGCGGACTAAATGCCCCCCTCCCCCTTTCCCCTGCCGTCTGTCATTTTCTCCAGCCTCCGTGTTAACCTTCAATACTTCATTTGCCATGTCGAAACAGTTTTAATACGCTCATTTTTAATGTTTTCGAGGCGAAAAGTATCGTTTGTACCTCGGAGCAATAACACTCGTTCTAAATCGGCTGTTTTTGCCCCTAGCTACATAATATACTATTTTTTCGGCTTAAAATGTGCTTTAGGGTCTTAAAAATGATACATTGAAAGATGGAAGGTGTCAAAAATATTTAAATGCCCAGATTCAATGCCCGAAAGCTACAATTTTTGCATGGAGGTAGACGCAGAGCGCATAAAGATAGCAGAGCGATCGTTAAGTGAAGGCGCAAAACAGACTCGAATAAATTTGAAAAGCATAAGATTGGCCAAACAAGAAGAATACGTCGACGCAGAAGGACAATTGTATGGTTCGGGCATCGCAGATTGAAGGTACATAAAAAAATAGAATTTTACAGTACTAAAAACTTTGAACGCGTTTTTCTCAAAACCACTTTTTTTTAACTCGCCGGAAACATATCTCGTACAAATTTGTATCGGTCAATTTGAAATTTTTGACATCATATTCAGAAACTTTTTCCCTAGGTCCGTACG
Source organism: Platygaster robiniae (assembly GCA_028476575.1). Classification (NCBI taxonomy): domain Eukaryota; kingdom Metazoa; phylum Arthropoda; class Insecta; order Hymenoptera; family Platygastridae; genus Platygaster; species Platygaster robiniae. Next base: position 26,157,524 of record CM052023.1, read on the forward strand.
TAGGATTTTTTTTTATTTTGCATACCTTTTTTTATAAACAATATAGTGACGATTTCGAACGTGAGATTGCATGTTTTTCGTTCAGAGGCTCGCCATTTTTAGGAAAATCAATATATCAAAAAAATCCTACGTACGGATCTTGCTATTGTTCTATAGATTCGAAAAAATTTTGATTTTTGATTCTAGATCAAAAATTGCGGCAGCTAAGTTTCCGGCCGTGGACCCTTTCGAAAAAAAAGCGTCGGAGGGGAAATGCTGCACAGCCGTTGTTTTTTGATATAATTACTTGAAATATATTGCATTTTGTTCTTTACAATATGTAAAATAAATCCCAGCTAACGGCATTTTGATTTGTTATTTCATTGCGCCAAAAAAATGCCCGAAAAATGCCTATTTCTCCGTGCTTTACAGTGGTGTAACCCCATAATTTTACACTTGAAGACAATTTCATTATTTTATAATACCTACTTCATTGTAATTTTGTTACGTTATGTAGTGTAAATAACTTCCGATCTTTTCGCTCGGGATGTCACTTTTTTCGTCACTTCCTCAAAAAACTTAAAGCGTGCTTTCTTTTGACAACGAAAAAATATCTTCTATAAAAAAAGCACGCTGCTCTGAACGTCTGTATACGACTGTGTCATTTTTCTTAAATCTCCTTCAATCTTAAGATTTTTCATTAGGCGAGGTCGAAAACCTTATGAAATCAAATAATTCAAAATTCATAAATATTATAAATTGAAGAATTTTTCAAAGTATCTAGAGTCATCTTAAATTCATTGATTTCTCATAATATGTACCGTAATTGACTATCGCACAATTTGGTTATGTTCTTTTTCTGAATATTAACGTTTCTTCTTGAAAATAATGGTCGTAGTTTCATCTCACAGGAAACGTAAATAAAATCACCGTTAGAAATTAACTTTTTTCCACGCGCTTCCCATGCATGGCCAGAAAAAATCAATACTTATGTACACTGTGGCGCTCTATAATAAACGATCTAATAATAAATAAAATGCTCTAGTTGCACTTAAAAATAAATTGTAAATCTGAAGAATAATGAAGTACTATAAAACGACTGAGCAATTTGTACTCTCGTTACTTTGAAATTCAAGTGCAAGTTCAAATTTTCCTGAAATTCTAAAAATTTTGTATGACTCATCAATTGACAGATAATTTTTCAAATTTCTGAAATTTTCAGACGAAAATTGCACTCAAAATTTCAATTATTTTTAAAAATATTAAATAATGTATCAATTTTACGAAAATAACTGAAATTGAGAAATTTTATTAGTTGATCCAAATTTAAAGTATTTCGATAGTTAAACAATGTGAAACATTTTTAAAATGAATAATTTTTTTTTATATGATATCGAAAAAATTACTCTATGTTTGGAAAAGTGAAAAAAAATGAAATAATTTAATGGAAATGTTTTTCAAATCGCATTGCCATAGAATATTTCCTAAAAACAAAATATCCTTATCGCTATAAATCACGTTAAAATTTTGTTTCTAAATTCTTTAAATCCACCCCAAAATACAAAAATTGAAAAAATCTGAAATTCATGAATACAAACGAATTAAAATACCATCACCGAATTCTTTCGTTTACGTTTCTACCACTGAAATAAAAGTGTGATGAAAGCCCTGTAAATTCTTCGCCACGCCCACAATTTTCCTCTATTTTCACAATGAAAAATGGCTCGAAAAGAAAATCAGCATGCTCTATGCAAGCACGATGTCAAAAGAAGAAAAAATTTACATGATAACGAGTACGGGGTAATCTCGGGAAAAATGGGTCAATATTATGTAGAACAGACCGAATCTCGTTTATGGCTCTTTAAGACGAAACACTCCCCAGCGATTTCAAGTTGGAAAAAGTGTATTAATCACCCTTTGGCATACGGAGTGCATAAATCGAGAAAAATAGGAATTTTACGACGAGATTTATCTTAATGTGTTCTTAAGATGGAGATGAAATCCAAAGAAAAAAACCACTGTCTATATTTTCTACGAAATCTTACAAATACTGAAAAAATTATGATGTAAATCATAGTTATAATTTTTACCTTAACTGAGTAATAAACATAATTACTGAAAATTTGATAAAATTGGAATTCTTAAACATCGAATTCTAATCATCTCTATACTTTTGAAAAATCTAAAAAAATACCTTTGATCTTTAAAAAGACAAGAAGCTGCATATTATGAATACTAAAAAAATGAAATTCATAAAACACTGAAATTATATATGTAATTTTCAATGTTTAAACTAATTAAGGTTGATTGTTAGAGAAATTTTTTTCCGCCACTTAGGTCTTGAGAAAAGTCGACGATTGTCATGAAATAAAACATTTGACTGGGAATTTGACAAGAATTTTTATTATCAAAAACAAAATGTAATTTTCTCAGGAATGTAAAAAATTATTGAAAATCAATTCTAGAACATCGAATTCTGAAGATTTATTTATCACCAAAATACTTAAAATAATTTTCAAAAATCCTTCTAAATATGATGAGAAAAATACTAAAAAAAAAGGCATGCAAATACAATTTTATAGCAAAAATTTTGAACTTTGAATTTTGGAGCATACAATTCGAGATATGTATAGAAAAATTCATAAACATACTAGAAAGTTCTTCAATTGTTATGAATACTAAAAAATTCAAGAAGTATTCAAATCTGTGAAAGACTCGAAAAATTAATACAAATACTCAAGATCGTTGAAGTTTTCAATACTATAGCATTAAATACTCAAAATCTGTAAAAATGTCAAAATTTTGAAAAATGTACAATAGAAAAATTCTGGAAATCTATGAAAATTACTGATAATCCTTGTGCGTATAATTTTCTCAAAAATCTAGAAAAATTTTTTTTTAATTTCCGAAACGATAACTCCTCAAGCATTAGATTCTAGAAAGCTATATGTATAAAAATGCGATGTATATTACATCTGAAAATCCTCCAATTTTTTTAAATACTAAAACAATTATGGAAAATACATCAAATAAAGTATTGAGAAAAAAAATCTTGACCTCAGTGACTTGCATGAAAATCACAAAAATCAAATCATATGAATGCCCAGAGCGGGCTACGACCCACTCTTATTTTATCGTAAAAAAATTTTTTTTAAATTATAAAATTGAATAAAATAAATAAATATTTTTCATATCTTACACCATAGATTTCTACTCAATCGTTGATTTTTATATTATTTATTTCTTCAGTATTTACAAAATTTAATAAATTTTATGATATTTTTGTGATTTTCCACGCAGATTACTAGAATTTCAAGCTGCATAGAAATAAAAGTTGTGTAAATTTATCATGTTTTTGTAAATTTTGAGAAAGTTATATCTTCGTCAATTTCGAGTGTTTCATAAATTATTATTTTTCCTTTTTTTTTTGTATTATTCATTTTTTCCCCTCATTAAAGAGTTATTTATAAATTGTTAGAATATTTATGGAGTTTTAGTATTTCAATGAACCACTGCAATATAGAATTCTAGAATTTGATGTTTAATTTTTTAGAAACAGTTTCATGATAGATTTTTGAACTTTAATTATTTCTAGTACATACTTCAATTTTTTTTTAATATTTTTGCTTTTGAAAAATGTTACACACTATAGTAGTTTTTGAGAAATTATTAATGTGTCTAAGGATTCTTGAATAAATTTTTTTAATTTGATGGTTTCGAGTTTGATATCCTATAGAATCTTAAGTTTTCTAGTTTTTTTGTATTACGTAAGATTTCTAGAATATTCTGAATTTTTATCACTGTAAGTATGTTTTGAATTTTCGATACATTTCCGTTTTTTATAATTTTCTATTAGTTTTATAAATTTTCATGCTAGATATTAATATTGAATTTATAGTACTCTTATTACATTTCGTATTATTGAGTGTTTTTTACAGACGTTATAATTTTACAGTATTTTCATGAATTTTTATTATATTCATCGACTGTAATAATAATTTATACTTTTCAATGATTGAAAGTTGAATAAATATCGAATTTTTTAATAGATGTTTCGAACTTTTATTTTCAGTTTATACCTCAAACAATTGTATTCGACACGTGTTTTTTATTTTCCCGCGGAAAATTTTTTCGTCAGTTATAAGGTAATTGTATAAGGTTGTCAAAATTTACTTTTCAGGTTACCCAATGAAAATTTTTTTTCAATCTCTACAGCTTTAACAAATGTTGACCGATTTTGCAAACTTTAATGTCAAAATGCGTGGAAAAGTTTGAAATTCTCCATAAGTACAAAATATATGATATAACAATATATTAGCTCGTTTAAATCGGAACAACGAAAAAAGGGAGAAAATTTTTAAAAATTCATTTTCTCGAAACGCATTCCTTTTTTCGTGATAAATTTTTTCAGTATGTTCAAACAATGTTTGAATTCCAATTCGGGAAATTTTGGGATAGCGAGAAAATTTTACTTAAGGTAGAAATATAAGAAAAAAATGTATGATTTCTTCGTGTATCATCATCTCACTGCAAAAAATGGTGTCTTGCCACGAGACACTTTTTGACGCCGTTTTTAAGATGTTTAAAGACGTCTTTATAACACAACTTTTTACACATAAAAGTAAGGCTCTTAATGACTGAAGACATGGATTTTGCGTCTTCGTGTCTTCTACGGAGACATGTCTCATATATGTTTTTTTTGCAGTGCTGAGTTTACATATTTTCCACTCTTTAGCACTATAGAAAACCTGAAGCCTATTGCAAATCCTCTATCTAGTAATAAATGCAACACTCAAACTGTTGTTCACAATACGAGCATCGCGATTATGAGACGGATAGCGTATCAAAAATTCATAAACGGCTGTTGAAGCGTTTAATATGAATTGGAAACTATACAAGATTTACCATCTTGGCATCTTTTCGGTGGACAATATAGCAATTTGTAGAAGGGTTCTGTTAGATAACAAAACATTTTTTTTCTCAGTGTATGTACAAGATCGTGGTAAAGTCTCATCCTTGTGTTATTGATTTGGGTTCAAAGCGTGTGTTAAGATTTCCAAAAATAAATACTGCAACGATGCAGAACTCACTATATTGAAGTGCAAGAAGTCGATTCTGAGCTGGCTGACTTGGGGCTCGATTTTCTTGACGACCACTGAACAATTCATGGGCTGATCGATGAGATTCGGGAATCCCGGGTTGGTTATGTAGGTTAAATTATTCCGCACCTCTCCGTCACAGCTTGCGGTGACTTATGGAACATACATAAATATCATCTTGAAGTATCGCAACCCTGGCAAATCGTAAAAGTAGCGATTCCACGCGAATCATGGTTGATTTGTCGCGTCAACATAGTTAACAGGGTTGGCAAAATGGGAATACGAATCGGTTTTACAACCAGAGGACACCCAAAAAAATTATACTTCTTCTTCAAATATTTTTGATTAGATCATCAATTTTTTACTTTATTTGTGACGAATCCTTAATTTTGTGTCTTGAAGTCTATAAAATTACTAATTTTATGATTTTGTTAAGAATTCAGGGTTGCTCATGATGAATTTCGATACTTTTTTGAATTTTCGACTATTATTTTGGTATTGATAGGTTGTCTAATTGTTCATGTGTCTAGATTGGCAATTATGAATTTTCGTTTCAGAATTCACGAAAATTTAGCTAAATTTCAAGGTTAAAGACTTTCGATTCTTTGAATATCATACTAGAGACGGTAATAATTCGATAGAAAAAAGAACCTTGTAAATAAAACAAGGAATATTTCATTCACAAAGTTTGAAATATAGGTTTTATGATTACTATGTATCATGTTTCAATTTATTTCATCGATGTTTGATGAAAAAGTATGAAAATATCATTCTGTATGCAACGAAAAGCTTATTTTGCATTTTTTTTTCATTTTTAAAATTATCAGTAACATGTAACATACACTAAACTTTAACTGAACGGCAAATTTTTTGCATTTATCAGGTTTCTATTTTTCGCTTTTTGATTTTGAATGATAGGCTCACTTTTTCAACAGTAGTCTTCGTTTTTACATATTTTTAGTTTCTCATCTTTAAGATTTACATCAAATCGTTAAAAAAAACAACGTCGAAAACATTCAATCTTTCGAATTTTAAAATACTCTTACCTGTGTTTTTCCCTATCGAAATTTCCTCCCATTTTTAATAAAAATAATTTCATTTAAAAATCAATTTTCCAAAATTTACAATGCATCATTAGAGTTCAAAAATATGGAATATTGACTATCTCTGATACTGATGTATAATTTTTTTATTTTCTGCATTTTCAAAGATGAAAATTTGAAGTTGATATTAACTGAATTGAGCTATGGAAACTTATCATTAAGTGCTTGATTTTTTTGAATTTTATTTAATACATGTTAAAATTTAAAAGTCGACACTGTCTAATTTCTCCAATTCTACAGCTCAAATTTATGTAATATTAATAAAAAAAAATCGATAGCCAGTTGTTTAAAATTGTTTATCCATGTAAACTATCAGAAAAATATTAAAATGTTTGACTTACAAAATAAAACATATTCATCATGAAAACAATCGTTAGGAGCCAATATCAATGGGTTATAAAATAAAAGACTTCCTTCTAACTTCTCATTTTCTTTCTCGAGCTTTCGGCTTTTATTAAGCCCTCTTCAGGAGCTACCAAAATTTACAATAACAATTAATCTATAAATATTAATATCCCATTTTAACTAATTCTCTTTACTTACATTTTTCACTTCCATGAATTCGCATTAACATTCAAGAAATTGATTATTACAATAATTCGTCATCATAGACTTAGTCAAGCTTTCTTCACAATAAATTACACCAAGAAACAAACTCAACAGCTTGCTAACAAGAACTGAACTTAATTTTACAAACGTCGGCATCTATAAAAGTCATATCTAAAGAACGAACTGATAATCATATTTTCAAACATCCATCGTAAATAGAACTCAAAAATCTAGTGTCATCCTGCTTATTCAACGTGTTTTCAGTTCCCATTATGAACACCATTTCAGAAACCATTCTTTTCTTATAATTTCCTTCTTTATCCAGAATTTTTACATCTTTCCATTTAAAACCATAATATTTTCTATTATATGATGAGTGAGGACTGAATGATTCCCAGTTAAATGACGAATATTGCTTTCATGTTCAGATATTCTGGTCTTTAAACATCTTTTTGTCTGTCTTATACAGCTAAAATTACAATTTCCACAATCTATTTTATAAACAACATCCTGTTGATCCATTTTCATTAATTTATCTTTCCCCTTTAAATGATTCTTTCATTTAATTTATTATTCGTCCTATAAATTATTCCTATTCCATATTTTTTAAATAAATTATAAATCTGAGGATGCAAACTTTCAATATAAGGCAAAAATAAATTCTTCTCTGTATCAATATGTATATCTTTGATTCTATTCATTCCAAATTTCAGAAAATTCATCCTAATATTAACATTCCTCAAAATAAAGCCAATAGCGTAATTATTCATTAACAATAAATCAACAATCTTATCTGAATTCTTTCGATGAAATCTTAGGTCAGATAATTTTAGAACTCTTTCCACCAAACTAAAAACAATTGCTTTTTTCTGATGTAGCGGATTTTGAGAATAAAAATCCATATACCGTCCAGATGAAGTCGGTTTACCAAACCAATCAAGTAACAACTTTTTTTTCTCCCTAATTAACTTCAATTCTCAAAAATTTAAAATCCCCGTAACCTCGATTTCAAGTGTGAATTTCAATCTTTCGTCACCAGAATTAAAATGAATCAAAGTATCGTCAATCTTTTTAAAATCTATGCACATCAAAATGTCGTCAACAAATCTAAAATTAGCAAGCTGTTGAGTTTGTTTCTTGGTGGAATTTATTGTGAAGAAAGCTTGACTAACAAGGGGCACCCCCATGATGTATATCGCGGATTGAACTCAAATTTATACTACATGTTGCCCAATAATATCTATTCAAAGTACTTTCTCACTTTTCTTGATTAGGCTTTCGTTTCGGAGATATTAAATTTTAAAAATCCAGTCGCACTTATGGATTGAGTCTAATTGATCCGTAAGTGCAAGGATCTGCACACCTCAGTGGCACAATGGATCAAGTGGCCGCTCGTCATCCGCATGCCTCGGGGTTCAAATCCCGTCGGCACCAAATTTTTTTTTTTTTTCATTTCGTCATTTTAAGCTGATAATAAGAAACGTGAAAGAATATATATTTTACTCCATTTTATTATTCTAAAATAATAAATGGGAAAAGAAATTTTGCACGGAATAGAACTGTAAATGAATTTTTTTATTTAATTCATAATCTCGGCAATTCTTCTCACAAACAAAAATTGTGTTTTTCACAATTCACGCATTTGTTTTCGTGCATACTCGAGGGTGATAGTCATCGTAGAAACATTTAAAACACAAAGTTCTTGCACACCACGAGCAGACAATGAACGAAACATTTTCGCAAATGAAACATTTTTTTTTCAAAAGGGACTGCGGAAAGCAAATGTCATTGACATTTTTGAAGGGACATTTTTCTGACAAAGGAAGTAATTTGGATTTTACCCAAGCATACTTCAACATTTCAAAAAATGCTGGTGCACTTAACTGATTATGAACCAGTGCGTGGATTTTCAAATTGTCCTCTCGAGAGGCGATTTCGCGTTGCTGTTTTAACAAATCCGGCGCATTTTGCAATTTTTTGATGATGTTTTTGACCTGCCGATAGAAATACACATCGCATGGTTGACATAAAGGCGTACATTTTGGTGGAATGACTTTTATCGAGCAAGTTACTTCCCCGGGTTTTTTGTGGAAAATTTCGTCATACATGGTAGCGTCGACTTGCCCTCCCCACGAATCAAGAATCAAGAGAAAATTATTCTCTTGAACATGAGGTTTCAAAGTTGTTACCAAGAATTCTTTAAATAATTCTTTGGTCAGTTTCCCTGATTTCGAACACGTAACAACGATGTTTCCGTATTCTTGTGTCAGTGTTTCCATCGTTTTAGCAACTCTCGGCCCAAATGAATTCCCAATTTCTTGCATGCACAAAAATACTTTCGGAAGTAACTTGCCCGATGCAGTCAAGCTGTATTGTGCAGTGTAGGAATGTGTTATTTTGTTCAAATTCTGCTTTTTAACGAAAACAGTTTTCGCGCCTTTATAATCTAATGACCTGTCGTAAGTAGTTTGATAATTGCACTGTGTCTGATCTGTATTAATAACGAGATCTTTGTTTTCGTATTCCTTTACTAATAGAGAGGTTTGCACTTGAAAAGTTTCGGCTAGCTCAACAGTATCTTTTAACTGACATACATCATTCTTGCTGACAAACTTCGTGATTTTTCTTTGTCTGATTCCGTGCCTCACTTTGAATTCATCAACCCAATGTTTGCCAGCGTTGAACGAAAAATTTTCCGACAAGTACAGGAAGGCCGCGGACATTGCCCATTGTTGGAGCATTCGCGTTGTAACCTGTATATGCATATTACATATTTTATATTTTACTATTACTTGTAGGAAGCATACAACGATGTCACTTGTTATACGAAGAATAAAGTGATTTATTAACCTGCTCGTGATTTTTTCTCGCTTCCTCAAAATTTTGAAAAGTTTCCTCATCAATCATTTTCCATTTATCATATTTTGTCCCTCCATTTTGTACGTCCATTTTCCATCGTCTGAAATCGCTCGTGTGTTTCAATTTGGAAAATCTCGTTTGTATTGTTTTTATACTTGCTTTGGGATTATCAAATGCAAAAGCCACAGCTTTGGCTTTGTATGAAAGAGGAACGTGTGTGTTAGGGCTAGGTTCCTCACAAGCAGTTGATTCGAGTTCGCCAATTTTAGGTTTTTTCGGAACGAACTGATAAAAAAAAAATGGATTCATTTGGAAATTCTGCCCAAGATAGATTAGCGAAAAAATATTTCTGAACATCACTTTTAAACATTTTAGGATTTCCAGTTTGTTAATAAGTTCATAAACTTGTAGAGATCACTTTATACATTTTTGAATTATTTTCATTTTTACTTTTATTCTACAGTTTTCAGAGGTGAAAGTGTATAGAAAAGTAAGAAGTTATTCAATGGCGCTAAATTTTTTTAATATTCATAATATAAATAAGATTTTTTTTTCTTTACATATACTTTTTGAAGTTTGAAATATATTGATCTTTTTCAGAGAACTTTGACAAAATTTTCTACTTTTTGCATGTGTCACATCACTTTTACACTTTCAGTAATTATGAGTGACACTATAACAATATTCAGGAGTAAGATGAACCGAACAAACATTTTTTTAACACATCAATTACCGTTTCATATTCATGTTCCTCATCAAGATCATCGGAAAGTATCAAATCTTCTTCTTTCGAAATTGTATTCTCCGAAATAGCATCCATTATTTTATCGAAAAAAACTTGCGCTATACAGTAAGATGCACTTGAAAACTTTTTTGGAGCATTTACCGCTAGCATATTTTTTTCTTCGAACATTGACATCATTATTGTCAAGGCATTCGTAAATGCATCACGAAATTCACTAATTTCTTTTGCGTCACCACCGGAATCACTGGACGTTGAAGGAGCTTCCTCAACGTTCATTATTACGCGATTTTCTTTTCTAGCACTGGAAAATGTAGTCTTTCCCGCGGATAAGCTAGCTCAAGACTGACGGGTGGAAAGTCTTGTATCGCACAAAAAAACCAGATTTTTCGAAAGGTATACTAATGAATGGAAAATTTACAGCGATGCAAAATAACCATTACTCAAACAGAAGATAGACGAAAAAATGTTTTTCTACGCCAGAAAAACAGGAAATGATCAAACAAAGGTTGAAAGATAGTTGGGTCAAGTACAAAGTGTCCGACATCTCTTCCGTCAAAAATGTTAATGACATTTGCTTTCCGCAGTCCCTTTTGAAAAAAAAATGTTTCATTTGCGAAAATGTTTCGTTCATTGTCTGCTCGTGGTGTGCAAGAACTTTGTGTTTTAAATGTTTCTACGATGACTATCACCCTCGAGTATGCACGAAAACAAATGCGTGAATTGTGAAAAACACAATTTTTGTTTGTGAGAAGAATTGCCGAGATTATGAATTAAATAAAAAAATTCATTTACAGTTCTATTCCGTGCAAAATTTCTTTTCCCATTTATTATTTTAGAATAATAAAATGGAGTAAAATATATATTCTTTCACGTTTCTTATTATCAGCTTAAAATGACGAAATGAAAAAAAAAAAAAATTTGGTGCCGACGGGATTTGAACCCCGAGGCATGCGGATGACGAGCGGCCACTTGATCCATTGTGCCACTGAGGTGTGCAGATCCTTGCACTTACGGATCAATTAGACTCAATCCATAAGTGCGACTGGATTTTTAAAATTTAATATCTCCGAAACGAAAGCCTAATCAAGAAAAGTGAGAAAGTACTTTGAATAGATATTATTGGGCAACATGTAGTATAAATTTGAGTTCAATCCGCGATATACATCATGGGGGTGCCCCTTGTAAGTCTATGATGACGAATTATTGTAATAATCAATTTCTTGAATGTTAATGTGAATTCATGGAAGTGGAAAATGTAAGTAGAGAGAATCAGTTAAAATGGAATATTAATATTTATAGATTAATTGTTATTGTAAATTTTGGTAGCTCCTGAAGAGGGCCTAATAAAAGCGGAAAGCTCGGGAAAGGAAATGGGAAGTGAGAAGGAAGTCTTTTATTTTATAACCCATTGATATTGGCCCCCAACGATCGTTTTCATGATGAATCAGTTACAGTTTTTCGTAAGTGTAAAAGTAATTATTTATAATTTATAGAAATATCACCATTCGTAGTATAATTTATAAAAAAATAATAATATAGGTACCATATTGTTATCAATTTTTGCAATATCTTATATGAGATAATATAAAAAACAATACTTACTACGATTTGTAAGTTTTTATATGAATATTTATATTTATTCTAAATTTTCTTGTACAGTTGTGTAAAATATTACATTTTTTCTGAATCACAATTCATATGTGGATTAAGAAAAATCGGTATTATAATAAATGAACACATAAAATACTCACATCTATTAAAATTCGAATATTCTACCTTCACATTTCACGTATTTAAAATCATGAGCACTTATATTTTCTAACCCATTCTAATAATTCTGTAATTTAATTTTTTTTGCATCCTGAAGTTGAATGACTTTCTTAAATTCTAAATAATGGGCACTACAATTTTTCAAAAAATATTTTGATCTTTTAGTAACCCAAAAAACCCAGATATCTTTGAAACTCGAATATCTCCGAAAACCGAGATAATTCCCAGTTTCACGTAACACTCGCGAAATGACCGAGTCAGGTTCCCTGCAATATGTGGGACGTCGAATGCCGAACCGAAAGGCAATTAAGTAACTGTACTCCACGAGTTCACCTGCCCAGTACACGAGTTCAAAGTTTTTTCCCCATGCAAAATCCACATTCAGAAATAACGTTACCTCGCGGACAAATTAAATTATTTCCAAAAAAAAACCCTTGAAAAATTCCATCTTTGTTTTCATCCCAATTACAGCTTTTTCACAGTATTAGCAAGTTTGGAACTTTCGACCCACAAAATGGGTTTTATTATTCGAGTACGAAAACTTTCAGGGGAAACAAAGTTTCTCTTTTCTTCCAGAAAAATTTGAGATGTAGTTTTTTGGAAATAAAAGGGAAAATCGTCTGTAAGAATGTTTGACTTTAGTATGCATGAACGAGAATCGTTGAAATTGTTGTTGAAGCAGTAACAGACATTTCTTGAGTTATTATTGGAAACTGCATGAGTGGTATTTGGGTGGTTGAATAATTTTCATGCATCTGAAATTATTTATGAGCATACGAATGCACGAGGTAACGTGATGTTGAATGGAGTGTGTTCGAGATTCTGGAACGAAACTCAGTGGGATGACACTATTCCATTTCCGATGAAGTCACAAGAAAGTTTGCAACTGAGATTTTTAACTAGAAACGTCATTCTGGTGAATTGAAAATGTTGGAAACTCTGAAATATTCTTCAAGTCAGAGAATTTGTTGATTATTACTATCTGGTCAATTTCCCGAAAAATTAATTCTATATTCATTGCAGGTGATCATCGAATAACCAACGTCGGAAATGGATGGCATAACCGGTTCCGCATTCTCGTGAGAAGAAATCATCCTGATATATACAATTTCATTAATGAATTTCAAAGATACCGAAATACAAATACAAGAATTTAGTTTGGGGCGAAATGTGAAGGCTGCACCAGAGAAAAAGATGGCATCGCTCCAAAGAAGAATACAAACGATTGTTTCCAATTACAATACCTACAAAGAAACTTTCGATATTTTCCTGATCGAAAAAAAATGTCCGATAATGTCCGATTTGTGTACGAAAGATATCCACCAGATGTTCTTCCTCGGATATTTGATATTCCCCAATCAAACTAAAATCATCGGCGTTTCTATATTTCGATCATTTCGATGCACTAAACAAATACCTAACGGATATAAAACGGATATCAGTACGCATACAATATCCATCTGTTTATTATTATGATGATTATGATTTTAATGAAATTGTAATCGATGTATTTTCAACATATTGTCAAAACACATGATATGCGAAGTCAAAGTTATACTTGTAAGGTTCTGTTTGTTACAAATTTGGTAAGAATAGAAAATGTCACATTATTTATTAATTAATGAATATGGTGCGAAAAGTGGCAAAATTCGCCAATATATTGACGAACAACAAATCAATTCTGCCGTTGGAAGGGCGCTGACGACATCCAAGGATTGGAAATGTCATACCCAGCAAACGTCATCCACGGGAGCTGATGAAAATAACGCGGAATGTCCAGGTCCATAGTCTTTCGATTTTTGCAAATTGTTGCAAATACATATTGTCATACAATATATGATTTTAATTGTAATAAAAAAAAATATATATAATTTGCCCAATAGGGTTGCTTAAATTATATCGATATTATCAAATATCGATATTTTGTTTGCAATATCGATATCAGATATCACTCAAATCAATAAACATCACATTTGCTACAGATAGTACATATTCAAATCTTTTTTTAATAAATTTTTGTAAATTGAAAAGGTAAAACTGTCGAAATTTGCAAACCAATGCTTTTCATGCCATATTTTTCAATTTTCATTTAAAATTTGAATTCAAATTTCAATATGAATATAAAAAAGATAATTTTTTTTAAAAAAGTTTTAATTTTTCTTTATTATTCTAAATGAACTTTTTTGGACGATGTATCGAATATCGATATTTTTAACCCTAAATATCAGTTACGATATTTGATATTTGTAAGAATATCGATAGTATCGATATCCGATAGTTTTGAGGAATATCAACAAACCTATTGCCCAATATCAATAGTTGTTTACATCTAACCTAACCTAAAAAACATCAATACTAGCAAATCGTATATATAAAAGATGTACTTAAGACATTCATTGTATATACTACGCATATACTGTAGATATACTTTATATATCTGACAGATATATGTCCGAATTCCTCTATGGTTTTCACAATGCCATTTTTTACGAAAGCGTTACATTCGTATGTACGAAAAATAGCCGCCGGATATTTTGTTCGGATATCCGCGTACAGATTTCGTACATCTTTCGGACATTTTTTCTTCGATCGGGTGAGATTACTTGAAAATCATTTCAAACAATGTTGAATTTTAAATTGTAATAAACAGTATTTCGGCATAGTCATTAAATAACAATTGAATACTGAAATTTTCGTGAACATGGATTTTCGGGAAATTTACCGGTAATCGATTATTAGTTACTTTCATGAACTTTTGATGAATTTCTATTCTGTACTGAAAAAATCGATAAAAAATTGATTCTTATACAGCATCAAATTCTACAAACTGAAAAAATCAATTTTGAGAGTTGTTAGAAATAACACAACGTAATAATAAAATAAAAGTAAACAATTTTGAAAAAAAAAAAAAGCTTCAGTATTCCGAGTCTTGTAATGCTAAAATAAATATTCATTGCCTCATTTGAATAAGAATACACTTTCGACATTCAAGTTTGCCCCCTTCTCCTAAATATAAAAAATTCCGTTGCAACGTCTTTGCGACTTGATTCCCAAAGACACTGCCTCGATTCGAGTCGCTATTTCTTAACCGTCGTTCGACTTTAAGAACACCCAAAAACGAGAGAAAAGCCAGGAAACTCTTGAATTTTTCACGGTCCAAATAGATGCTGCGCGAGGCACATAATCGCGCAAACATTCTGAAGACGAAACAAAGTAGGAACGTGCAAAGACGGTGAATGAAAACTCGTTATCAAAATCTGAATTCTAAAAGCACGAACCTTTGGGATTATTACTGGCAACGAAGGCATACAGAAAATATCTAGGAAATTTTTTTAAAGAGAATGTTGAAGACGTGGACTTTATTTGAAAATGTTTTTTTGGGCTTTGGAATATTCTTGAAAATTGTAGTTTCTGAAATTTTTATATTTTGATTTGTTTGAAAACTTTTCTGTGGTTGTATTCTTATAGTATAAGAAAAATTAAGTGGTCTTTATCTTGTTCAGGATTTCTCTTAATTTTTAAACTTTGACTATCTAGTTACCGGAGTACGATTCTTCTTCAAAATTTGTACATGATTCGAGTGATTTTCTTGTATTTTTATAGATTGCTATACAGGTTCGTAGAATTGGATGCTGCAAAGTTCAAATTTTTTTCGATTTTTAGAAATGTTTGTAGATTTTTATTTTTCTTAATAATTCATCGGTTTGAAACAAATTTCCCAAGTCTTATTTTCTACGTTATGCTATACAGCTAAACATTTTTGATTAAAGTTTTGTTCGGTAAACAATTTTTCTAAAGATAGGATTACTGTTATTTTTGAGTCAGTAAAATTTAGAATTTTGAATATTGCTCAACCTCAAGAGTACATCTGAAACAATTAGTTATATGTTATAGATTTCACTAAGTATATTTTCGATGATTTTCATTCAAGATTTATCATCATTATTTTTTCCATTTTTTATTTGTATTTTTAGTGTATATCACTGTAATTTTTCTATTTTTTTTATGGAAAATTACCAAATTTGACTCGTAAAAAACAAAATGCACTAGAATTTTCTGTAAAAAAAACTGAAATTTTTTAGAATACATACTGTAAATTAATAAGAGTAATGTTTCCTGAAAAATCTTTAAAAAATAGTAGAAATATATGAAACTTTGAGTTCTAGTGCACCGAGTTTTAAAAATCTTTATTGCTAACTAAAAAAATTCAAGACATCTATAGAAATACAAGAAATTCGGATATAATCTGATAGACACGAACAAATTTTGATGATTCAAAAGCTTTATAAATACTCAAAAGTTATGTTGATATAACTTTCTCAAAATTTTATAAAACTATTAATAATATCTCATATTTTTGACCATTTTAATCCTAAAGCATCGAATTCTAGAGTAATATATGATAATACAGAAAAATATTACGAAACCCATTAAATTATTCTAGTAGATACCTAATAAATATAAGAAATACTGACAGCACCAAAACATTTTTAAGCACGAGAAATCTGAAGCTACTGTTCATTGATCCATAGAATATAAATTATCTAGAAAACTTAATATTCTGGAGATCAATTCCAAAAACCTTCAAAAATGCTAGAAATTCCTACATAATCTGATGAACACTAAATAATAAGGAAACTGAGCGTACATTCACTGCAGAAATACTCAAAATCTATTTAGATCATTATTTTCTCGAAACTTTGAAAATACTTATCATATTAATCTTTGTCAAGTTTTCAATCCTTAACCATGAATTCCATACAATTTCGTATAAATACAAAAAATACCATTAAATCAATGAACTTATCTTGTTTAATATTGATGAAATGTAAAAAATGGTAATCGTACTAGAAAATTGAAATTAATTTAATTTAATTTAATTTAATTTAATTTAATTTAATTCCGCGGGTATATACCCTTTTCATACAGATAATTATACATAGTTGACCGCAAGTCAAAAATTCACAACACGCAAAAAATAATAAAAACACCCTGTATGAATATAATCAAAAAATACACGAAGAAAAAGCAATAATCAGTACATCCAAAATCCGTAATCCCTTAAGTCCATTTGAGAAAAGTAGTCTCAGTCTGTCCTGAAATTACGAAAATGACGGCCCAAAAAAATCAAGAAACGGCACAAACTCATTACCTTCCCTCATAACCTTTGACATCGTCTCATTTCAAAATTATGAAATTCAGAAATCTAAAGCTACTGCTGATGATTAAGGGGGGCACTCTATGAAACGCGACGAAAAAATTGTCAGTTTTCTTTATTAAATTGTATAGAAACAGAAAAGGACAGGAAAATTCCATTAGAAATATCTGTAGACATTAGTTAAACTAAAAATAAAAAAGTTTTTGTAATCAATAAAATTTTAAAATGACGAACATATCAAGCATCTCCCGAAGTAATAAGACTTTTTCCCGTTTACACCATACCACCCAAAGTTGAAGTCTCAATCATACTAATGATACATCAAAATCATCAGCAGGATTATCTCAAGTGCGAGAACCAGAAAAACTATAAATTTTTTAAAAATATAGCAACAAAATCATATAAACAAGAAATAGGTTGATTTTTGCCTTGTTGTTTTTATTAAGAAAACAGTTTATAAAAAATTTTTTGAATCCATTTATGAGGTTCATGCACTTGAGACAAGCCTGCTGATTAATCTGATGTATCATTTGTATGTTAAAGACTTCAATTTCGGACGGTATCGTGTGAACAAGAAAAAGTCTTATTACTTCGGGAAATGCTCAATATGTCCGCCATTTTGAATTGTTATTATTCAAAAAATTTTTTTTTTTTTTCTTAAACAAATGCCTACACATATTTCAAATGGAATTTTGCTGTCTTTTTCAGTTTCTGTACAATTAAATAGAGAAAATCGACTTTTTTTGGTCGGGTTTTATAGAGTGCCCCCCTTAAATTGTATAGAACATTAACTATCTAAGAAACTTAATTTTCTGAGAGCTTTGATTCCAGAAATCTATATAAAACTACATAAAAAACACTGGAAAATCCTTCTAATTTTCTAATCACTAAAAAGAACAAAAAATATAAAATTCTATGAAATATATATAACTAGTTGATATCAAGATTGAGTTAAGTTCAAATTGCGAGGAATTTCCCAGACTATAAAATTTTAAGTGATTCTCCAAGAGCTAGTTTTTCGTGATTTCGCGTACTTACAAATGCAGCAAACGCCGAAACCAAGTGCGCACGGTCCATGGGATTTGCCGTGCTGAATGCGACACTCGTACGTGTTCATGCATATTCCTCTTCGTCGTTTATCCTCGGTAAGGCACTCTTCTTCCACAGGGACAGGAAAAAAGTTGAGTACTGCAAGTAGTCGTGTCGGAATTTCAACATCTGAGCGAAGAACTTTCTTCATATTTATAAGTTATTATTGATAAATAATAACAAGTAGATAAATAGAACAAATAGAAAAAAAATAATTGAATCGAAGAAAATGTCATAATTATAGATTATCATAAAAAAAAACTCCGGGTTCTTCAACTTTTGTAGAATTATTGTATTTTAACCCTTGGCTACACCACTGGGTTAGGCTAACCCAGTCTGCTATTTCAGCGGTCTGTAACTCGGGGGGGAAAAAAGTTCTTAAGTACTTTTTGGGGCCTACCATTTTGCACTTGAAAATTTACCTTGAAAATTTGTACTTGAGGGTTTTAATGAACTGTAAATAATAATTTACCGTCAGATAATAATTATTTTCATTTCTAAGATGGCAGATTTAAAATGGCGGATCGAAATTCACGGAATTTTAAGATTTTGCTCTCTAGAAACTGATGAATATTATTTTTCTGGCGGTGAATTCTTATTCACAGTTGATTAAAACCTCCGAGAACAAATTTTCAAGGTAAATTTTCAAGTGCAAAATGGTAGGCCCTAGAAAGTAAATGTGAATGCCTATTAGGTTGTTTATATAAATGTCGAAACTTGTTATGGCTGTATCTTTGTGGTAAAAAATCGCTCATAACTGATCAATAGCTCATTTTGAAGAGGAAAATTAGTACTAAATGACGACACTTACGAAAAAGACGAGAACAATTTCTTGCGCTCTGCACATAACCTCAAAAGTAGCGAAAAACTCCATTTTTCGAGCACATAACCTCAAATATCTCAAAATCCTGACGTGATAGGCAAATTCTGGGCTTGGATTCGGATTCTACGTGAAAAATTACCTCGGAAGCGACCCATAGCTTTTCAACAACAAAACCTTGCAGACCTGTGTAATTATTTATAATAATTTTCAATAATTATTATATAAATACATTTTATATGACGAAAATAATAATTTTCCATGTGCTTAAACTGTTTACATGATTGATTTTTGCAGATAAATCGGGTATTTTGTTGTTATTCTGTACTCGCGAGACACCTAAAATTCATTCACTTTCGATTGGCTGGACAAATATACTTTTTGACAGATATTATAAAAATGAACCAAAAACTTTGAAGATTGACTCCTCAACTTCGGATTCGTGGTAAATATGTTCCATTTAATATCATTTTTTACATAAGTAATAGCCATTAAAAAAAAATGTAAAATTTCGAAAACATCTTTACTTTTCCCAAAATATTTACATGTTTCCTTATGTCAAAAAATCGGTTAATTACAACAAAGGTTGTGAGCTGAAACTTTTGTTTTTTGAGGAAGAAAAAACTATATTCCATGACAAACAAACTTTCTTAAATTGGATTTATTTATGTAATTTACTATAATAACTAAACGTAGAACAGAAGATCGTGAATAATTAATACTTGCAAATTAAGTCCCACACATAGAAAAACCAAAAACCTTCTACAACACTTGGTACAGCTCGAAAATCAGCGATACAAGCAAGTTTATCAACTTATCTCACCGCGAAATAATTAATGTTTTAAAACATCGATCGAGCTGTTCCGCTATAAACTCTCCTCCGTCTAGAGAAACCGAAATATCCCGTTGAGCGATCAATAATCGAATGTCACTAACCACTCGGTACGTGATAAATGACTCATATAATCGCGCTTAACATTACGACGAGATAATATGAATATCAAGGGAGCTACTTTTCCGCCTACTCGATAAATTTTCCAGGCCCATAAAACACGAGGAAAGGCGTTAAACATTATTGCCTACCTGTGCTACGTGGGTATTGCAGTTTATGTTTTGAGCCTATAGCAACGCTATTGTTTTTATTTTTCTTTTGCGAGGGAAAAGTCATGGGTAAAAATGGAAACCTTGACAACTCTTAGACAACACTATGAAGGAGTATTTGTTAATGTCAAAAGTCTGGACAACGCCTTAAAATTCAGAAATTTTTGCCAACTCCCAGACAAGTCTATGAAACTTTTGAAGAATAACTTCGCTCGTATCCCTAGAATAAAAATTTATTAAGAATTTTGAATCTTTTTGCGATATTAAGATATCGCAACTCTTTTGAGTAGACAGAAATTTCGGAAAGGATGTTTGTTTCGATTTTTTTTCCCATTTACTCAAATATTCAGTATTCAGGTCAAGACTTCTTTCTACATTGGTTTCATAGTTCTTTTTAGAATTCTTCAACTTTCAGTGTAGAAATATTCGTGAGATGTTTAAATTCTTTTTCATCAACGATATTGTCGCGATTTTTACTAATGAATATCACTAAGAAACAATATTATAAATTTGAACAGGAAATTTTTGGGGAAAACAAGATTAGATACTCTATGAAATACTAGAAATTTATGAAGTGACTCTTTTATAAACAATTTATTTATAATTTACTGAAAATCTTTGAACTTGAGATTCTAGAGCTTCAACATCTGGAAAAATACGATAGAAGGTTTTTGAATTTATTAAAATTGTAAAATGAAAAATAATAAAGAAAAAGACGCAACAATCGAAAAAAAAGAAAATGTGAAAAATTCTGAAATTTTTTTAGGGGCTTGAATACTGAATAAATTGAATTGAAAATCTATAAAAAATTTTAGAAATATCTATAGCATATATCTTACCCACAGCATCAAATTTAAAAAATGTATATAGAAATCTAAAAAAATCTCTTTATTTGTTGGAAAATCTTATGGAAGTCAATAATTAAAAAAGAAATACTAAAAATATTAGAATTCTATTTAACATTCATGAAAGTTGATAAATTTTTTCAAAAATCTATAATAATTCTGGAAATACCCAAGATTTGATTTTCAAAAAATGAAATGCTGTAAATAAATGATTTATGAATGTCCTAAAAATATATGAAACTACAGATTCTAATGTATCTAAATTCTGGGAATCTTCGTTGGGAATCTATAGAAATGATAAAAATTCAAATATGCTTGAGAATCTTACAAAATGGAATAAATGCAAGAAAATATGAAAATACTTACTAGCATATTTTTAGATTGAATACTGCTCTCAGTTTTTCAAAAATCTATGATAGTTCTTAAAATACACAAAACTTTGATTCGCAAAGCATTTAATTTAAGAAATAGAGGCAAAAATTTAAAATTATTAACAAAACCTCTAAATTTGTTAAAAAATTTACGAAATTCTAAAAATGAAAGGAAAATACTGAAAGTAGTAGAAATTTGTTAGATAATTATTAGTGCTTATCAATTTTTTCCAACAATCTATGAAAATTCTAAAAAACAATGAAGTTTTGATTCTTGAAAAGTTAAATTTCCGAAAAATATTGAGAAAATCTTTTGAAATGCCAGAAAATACCACAAAAAAAAATTTTCTAGTGTTTCTATGAATGTCTAGTATTTCTATGGATTTATTTATAAAATTCTTTAATAATGTGTTCTCTACAATATACGAGAAATCCATCAAAATGCTTGAATAATTAATTATTGTATACTCAAAAATAAATTCTGCCGATAATTAACAAAATCTGTAAAGTAGATGAAAAAAAAATTGTTCTGTGAAAAATTTCTTGAAATATGGACATACTAAATATTATTAATATATTAGCTTCTGTATTATCGAATTTCAGAAAGTCATAAAGAATTTCACAGAATAACCAGAAAATTTTATAACAGCTATAAAATACGAAAAATACGACAAATATATTAAAATACAAAATGTATCGATTTTTCCAATAATCCATTCAGTTACCTAAAATCTTTCAAGGGTTTCATTCTTAAAATTTATCTAGAAATACATGAAAATATCAGAAAATAATCCAAATCTTATAGATGTATGAAAATTATGGAAACTAATGAAATAACAAGAATTCTTCGAAACACTAGGAATCTAAGAAAAAACTGTGTTCTGAAGGATCGTTTGAAAAACTACTAATTTTTAAAGCTTTAAGTGCAAAGCATCAAATTCTTTAATTTTACATATTTATTGATAAAAATATTCGAAATCTTGAAGAATACTAGAGAATACTGAATTTTAGTAATGGTAAAATATATGAAAAAGACCAACAAAAATAGGAATCTCTCAAATACTGAAATTTTTGTCAAAATAAAAATCTATTAAACTTTCAATACTATAGCTTGCAATTCTGAAAATCTATTAAGGAATCTATGAAAATAATAGAACATTCAATAAAACTCTTGAATATTGAGAAAATGCAAAATGATATTTGTGAAGTGCTTGAAATAACTGAGGATACTGTTGCCTAAAAATTTATTGTAATGCTTAAAATCTCTAGGATTTTAGATTCTAGGGCGTCAAATTTTTGGAATCTGAAATATTTAAATTTTGAAAGGTACTAAGTATCTACAAAGAACCTATAAAATCCTACTAGATATAAATAATATGTGAATCAATAAAAAAAAAAAAAACAATCTAGGGTGCTCGAATAAAAAAGTTCGATTCTTTTCCAAAAAAACATGTTTTCCTTATCGAAATGTTTCCAATTTTCCAAATGTTAAAGTTTCTTAACGAAAATTCAAGATTTTTTTATATTTAGTTCCAAAATTTTACGTGCCAAATTTTTCTAAACAGCCCTTATTTCAACTTCCAAAGTGAAACATGTACATTTAGATGTAAAGTTTACTTTTCAACGCATGCAAATTTGCACCATACATTTAAGAAAATGATTTTTTTAGAATTTCGGAAGGAACTTCAACCCTTATACCTTCTCCTGCACGCAATCAAAAGATTGAAATATTAATATAGGACCTTAGCATCATATAAAATCTCTCTTATCCTTAATTTCTGCAAATAAAACCACTCCCAAGAACTCGTAATAACGTTATCTGGGGTGAAAATTTTCGGTTTATACCCGTACTAATTGCGCCATTACTTGGACTTGGACCAAGCCCTGCACTCATAATTACCCATTACAAGAACTCGAGTATAAATGTTTTTGGCACGCTACAACGAAAAAAGCGAACGCTGGATGCGTTTAATGGCTACTAATATTTCTTTTTGTACGATATGTTTGCACTCTTATTGGCAAAAAATTTTTAACTACATCATTAGAACGTATTCATCATTCCGCATCACTTCCGGAATTTCCGTTTTTGATATGCATGAATGAATGAAAAATTTGCTAAAAAATAATTCAAATACATAACTTTTTTAGAAGTTTAATTTCTAAAGCATCGAATTTCAAAAATCTCTATAGAAACTCATATGACCCAATATCAGATAATCCCTAGAATCGTAAGAATACGAAAAGTATCAGTAAAAAAATTGTAAACCTCAGTTAATAGTTGTTACATATTGTCAAAGATGAAAATTCATGACATCCCAAAGGAAAAATATTTTTCAGAAAAACAACTCGTACACGAAGAGAAATGCTTTAGATGACATATCAATGTCACAATTGATATCGCCACATTTGATATAATATACATTCACATTTGATCCATGAACAAACGTAATTTATATGTCTTCAAAATTGAGATGTTCCTCTAACAATATGACATTGATGCAGCATTAATTGATATCATGTCCATTATATGGACATGGCAAATATAACAATTGTTATGACAAATATGACAATTGTCACGTTAACAACAGTTGACTATCAAACCTATATGGACCTCACATCCATTTCTATTGATACGCCAGGATTATCACTTTTGCATTGACGCAGTATCCATATTTGACTATGCGACATCAACAAATTTCTCTCCGTGTATTAGTTGCTCGGATTAATCAATTTTAGCACATGATAATGCTACGTCAGTCCAACCCTAACGAAATGCCACTCCAGTAATCGTCAAAGTCAAACGACCGTAAACGGGATTTCGGAAGCGTTAAACAGATTAATGAAACTTATTCCGGTCCGGTGGTTTGATTGCGCAATCTACGCCGAGGAAATGAAAAAAAGTAGGACGAAAGCCAAAAGGTGCGAAACCTCGAGCGAATTCAAAAGCCAAGGTTCGTCGCTGAGAACTAAGAGGTCAAACTTCACTAGTAAACATGTTTGCCTAAACACTTTGTCAACAAGTTGTTATAACAGTGCACCCCGTTATACTTAACTGATGTTCCGAATAAAGTGAGGAAAACGACTGGTAGAAACGTTTTATACTGATGATGGGATAAAAAACAAACTGGTATTATAACCTCAAGATGATGCATACACTGAAAAAAATGGTGTCTTGCCACGAGACACTTTTTGACGCCATTTTCAAGATGTTCAAAGATGTCTTTAAACACATCTTTTTGACACATAAAAGTAAGACACTCAATGACTGAAGACATGGATTTCGCGTCTTCGTGTCTTCTACGTAGACATGTCTTATATACGTTTTTTGCAGTGTAGATACTCATGTGGATGAACGAATAATGTGATGTCCATGGGTATTGTTTGAAAATGAATATATTGACAAGCTGGCTAGCTTTCAGACCAATCCATGCCTTAAGGGGTTACACCACTGTACGATTTTCAAAAAATTGATTTTTTTTTTCGGCTTAAAATGTGCTTTAGGGTCTTACAAATAATATATTAAAAGATGGAAGGTGTCCAAAATGTTTAAATGCCCAGATTCAATGCCCGAAAGCTACAATTTTTGCATGGAGATAGACGCAGAGCGCATAAAGATAGCAGAGCGATCGTTAAGTGAAGGCGCAAAACAGGCTCGAATAAATTTGAAAAACATAAAATTGGCCAAGCAAGAAAAAGATGTCGACGCAGAAGGAAAATTGTATGGTTCAGGCATAGCAGATTGAAGGTACATAAAAAAAAATAGAATTTTACAGTACTGAAAACTTTGAACGCGTTTTTCTCAAAACCACTTTTTTCTAACTCGCCGGAAACATATCTCGTACAAATTTTTATCGATCAATTTGAAATTTTTGACATCATATTCAGAAACTTTTTCCCTAGGTCCGTACGTAGGATTTTTTTTTTATTTTGCATACCTTTTTTTTTATAAACAATATAGTGACGATTTCGAAC
The DNA here is from genome assembly GCA_028476575.1 of Platygaster robiniae. NCBI lineage: Eukaryota > Metazoa > Arthropoda > Insecta > Hymenoptera > Platygastridae > Platygaster > Platygaster robiniae. The sequence goes on from CM052023.1 coordinate 26,182,984, forward strand.
GTGAGATTGCATGTTTTTCGTTCAGAGGCACGCCATTTTGCGGAAAATCAATATATCAAAAAAGTCCTACGTACGGATCTTGCTATTGTTCTATAGATTCGAAAAAATTTTGGATTTTGATTCCAGATCGAAAATTGCGGCAGCTACGTTTCCGGCCGTGGAGCCCTTCGAAAAAAAGCGTCGGAGGGGAAATACTGCGCAGCCGTTGTTTTTTGATATAATTACTTGAAATAAATTGCATTTTGTTCTTTACGAAATGTAAAATAAATCCCAGCTAACGGCATTTTGATTTGTTACTTCATTGCGCCAAAAAAATGCCCGAAAAATGCCTATTTCATTGTGCTCTACAGTGGTCTAACCCCTTAATAAAATTGATTTCTGAAGGTACTGTAAAGTGGTTCACACAAAATTTACGAAGATTTTGAGTGTAATGTGAACGGAAAGGAACGTAATGGAATAAAATTTTGCAAACCAAATCTGGTTATATAGAATCCCAAGAGAACTCACCCCTTGAAAAACGCCAGAAGCTGTTGTTGTAGGGTGAAATGTCGAAGGTTCTTTGCTCTGGGGTGGACCAGAGTAAAGGAGTCGGCCAGTGATAGCCTGGGGCGAATAGTAGGCTGAAATAAAAGAAGCCGACACTTAAAAAAACGCGGTGTCGCGACCCACAAATCCGCAGCGGACGCCGCGATGACATGACGTTCGCCGAGCAACTCGGACTGTCTTGAAGACCTCCATGTAGTTTCAAGGTTTCCACCAAGAAACCGCGAACCGGATAATCAAGGCCCCTTCTCTGGGCCCAACAGCCACGTAACGATACAGTAATCGTGTAATCGTGATGCTGCTGATGATAGTCGTGAGCACTATCAGGCACGGAGAGTATTTTTGGATTTCAAGAGCGTGGAAGAAGAAAATTTGTGGAAAAATATACTTCCTACAGACACATAATTCACTCAGCATATACCAGGAATATTTCCAGAAATATTCTCAGAATATATATAATAATGCCCACCTTGGACTCGTAGACTTTATTTCTATTTGGACCTTATACCAAGAAACGATGATCAAAATATAATCAGGAGTGCTGATTTTGCTTAATTAGCAGTATTTCCTAAAGGAAAGTTACTTGGAAAAATGTAACGCGTCACGTTACCGTTACAAAGGTGAAGAAAGTAATTCTTTGCGTTAGCATTTTAATAAAGTAACGTCTCGTTATTTGCACGTTACTTTTTGGAATAAATTGAATGTAAATAACAAGACATCAAAAAACTAAGGCTGAAAAACAACAAAATCGAATTACTTGTGGTTTTGTTCCAGAGAAATTGTTTGTTTCAGATATAATATAACTGTCTACTCAGAAAACAGTGTTTCTATAGATTTTTATTTCTTCCCGCATTTTTCGTATTTCTTCAGTTTTCTACTATTCGAAGAATCGTTGAGTATTTTCAAATATTGCTTCATAAATTTCTGGGATTTGATGCTCTGTTTATTATGGTTGTATATTTTTTAATGTTTCATAACTTTACTTGTATTTTTTTATATATTCATTTTCTTTTTGTATTTCCTAGTATTTAAAGAATGTTTCAGAATTTTTCATATTTTTTTAAAAATATCTTTTCCAATGTCCACAATGAGATTTCCTAAAATTTAAAGTTTAAAATATCTACAGTATAACTATCGATTTTACAGAAAAAAAAATTTTGATAGATTTAAAATGGCTTTAATATTTTTTCAATTTTTCACAGACATTGATTTTTTGAAAAATTTTCTAGTATCTTTATGGACTTCTACATAAATATAGTCTGAGAATTCAATGTTCGAGATATTTAAGTTTCTTGATAGCTAGAATTACATAATTTTTTGAATATATATCATACCTAGCATTTATGAGAAACTTATTGTAATATACTATTTTGTGTATTTTTCATATTTATTTATTCGGGATTTTCATTTTGTTTTGCAAAACATTTCATAACTTGTTTTGACGAAAAAAATGGAAATCCCCAAAACAATAGAATCGTTTCTAACATAAAATGATTAAATAATGAATCCTGCCGATAATAACCTTCTTCCTCCAATCGTAGCTCCTACATATCATGATACGAATTTTACAATAAGTACGAATTGTTCTTTTATAGCGTCTGTTTATTCTTCAGACAAGCTTATCAAAGAAAAGAAAAAAAAAAAAACACATTTTATTTCTGAAACGAAATATTAGACTTTTTTTATATGATGAAGTTGCTACTGAAAAAAAATATTCAACAAATGCTACTTTATATCAAGGTGGTCCTTAAAATGGCTTTGGTGTAATTTTAACCGTGACGTCCTCCAAATCAGGCGTTAATTATAAATAAAGTATTTTCCTTAATGTTAGGTCTTTCAAGAACACATTTGTTTTGTATTTGAAAAATTTACTGATTTTGATGCTTTCAGAAACAACGTTTGCCGCCTTATTGATTATAGAATGGAATATTCATTTATCTCCTAGGTGCACAATGTTATTAGAATTTTTTGAAATTGTCAAATTTCAAACAATTTCAAATTCAATACAATAGTCAAAAAAATTCTCGTGCATATTTATAAAAAATATAATACTGAATACATGTTTCAAAACATTTACTTGAGAAGTTACAAATTGTTCTAAAAACTGGTAAGACTGATAAAAGTAACGTGAAATAAGGAAAAATATTTTCGTTACACGTTACTGAACAAAAGTAACTTGTCCCGATATCGTTACTTGTTATCGTTACGTTTCAGAGTAACGCGTTACTTTAAAGCAGTCGGCGTCTATGTTAAAACTATATTTCAGTTTTCATTTGGTAAAAAAACGATTTGGTCAGTAAATTACAGAATTTTTTTCAAACAGATATATCATCTGCCATTGATAATGATTTTTCTATGGTAAAGTGAAATTTAAAAAAATATTTTTAACACAATTAACGATATTTCAAACAGCAATCGTATAAGTTACAGAACGACCGTTATATTTGAAATTGGTGCAATTTCCGCATGGTAAAATCCGTAAAAATCGTATTCTCATGTGTAATATGTCATTTTTGCGGAAAAAAATTACGAATCGATGGATCTAAGCCAAATTAATCGTAAACTCGTGGTTTTTCTGAAATTCAGCACCAAAGTTCCTAAATATGATGAATTTTTACGGATGTAAACAACGTTATTTACCTTACTTCTATCCATTTGTCAGGTTCCTTGCTTGTTTTAAATCATTTCCATACTTGGTGTCACTTATAAAAACGTGATTTCACGTTGCGCACACAGGTAAATTTCACAAAATCCGGTTTTTTTGTGAAAACAAACAAGCGAACTGTCGCATCGCAAACTCGAAACTATGCGGAAATCTAACCTTGAAATTTAAATTTTAGAATACGAACGCTTTCCGAAATATGCCGAAGTTTGCCGAACAGTGCCAAATTCACAAACTCATAAAACTCACTAACTCACATTGTATGTGATTACAATGTCGTTGCATGTGTGTGTGTGTATGTGTTTTGACATAATTTTTACACATTCTAATAAATTTTTAAAATTGAAGAGCTATTTCCATATAAATAATGAACATTCATGCAAAAATAACTCTTGGCTGGTAGGTATGTAATTATTTTGGGAGTTTTTTCAATTTCCCTCGAAAATGTCTCTTCATATTTGTAACGAAACTGTATTATCGTTTTCTAACCTCTTCGTTGCATCATTAATTATTTTCCAAACACTAATTACACGGTTTCCAATTGTTTAAATATTTGTTATTACTCAAAAATTTGTTTCTCTTTTATTTATTTTACAGTTGTCTACGATAATTGACACAAAAATGAAAATCAGTATATGAAATCACAAAGTTCAAATAAACACAATATATAAAAAATTTTAATTATGCTGTGACTCTTAGATATTATAAAAAACAATGTTAAACTCTTCCTCAATTTGAATGTGTGATCTGTAGTGTAAAAATTTTTTATTTTTCGAAATTTTTCTATAATTAACATTTTTTAGAGCCTTACCGAAATCAATGTTTTCTTATTGGGCTTATTTTATTTTTACTTATATTATGTTGTATATTATTCTAATTGAATTTGTTATTATTATATAATTTTCATTTTCATTTTTTGTATTACGTAGATCAATACTAAAATATGTAATAATTAATTATTTTATGACAAATGTGCTCACAACTTGAAATTTTCTAATTTTTTTATAACATTTTTTTACAAATTTAAAAAATTCTAATTATTAAATAGTAGAATCAAAACTGCCAAATCTGGTCATCTACAAAAATGAATCATAAATAAAAAAACTATCTAAAATATTTCATTATAAATAATTATTATTTATAATTTTATGAACGTGGTTAACACAATTTCCAACTGCCTAAATATTTTTTCTTGCTGCCAAATTTGTGTTTCTTTTGTTTTTTATAGTTGTCTTCGGAAATTTTCACACAAAAAAAATTTAATGATATAACAAATGTTTAAATAAATGCGAAATATAAAAAATTTGAATAAAAATAATCCCTTATCCTATTTTCAATGCATGATCTGAAGTGTTCAAATTTTTATATTTGAATTTTTTGTAAATTTAATATTTTTTATAGCCCAACCAAATTCGATGCTTTTGAAAATCTACATATATTCTCATTTATTTTCATATTAACTCAGAAATTTATAATATATTATTTTTATTTATATTCTAACAAATGTGCTCACTATTTTAAACTTTCTTATTTTTTTCATATTATTTCATAAATTCTAAAAATTTTTCATTATACCCTTGTTAAAACTAAATTCCGAAAATTCTAACTATTAAGTAAAATGAAAATCACAAAATCCATGTAAACATAAAAAAAGTTCTATAATAAATAAAATTATTTGCTGATATATTTCATTTAAAATAGTCATAATCTATCAATTACAATTTTATAAACACCAATAACAAAGTTTCCAATTGTATAAATAAATATTTTTTCTTGCTGCCAAATTTGTTTTTCTTTCGTTGTTTTACCGTCGTCTTGAACAATTTCTACAAAATATAAAAAATATTAAGAATATTGTGATACTTACTATAAAAAAGCAAAATGAAATTTAATTCAAATTACAATGTGTGATCTGTAGCATTCAAATTTTTATATTTTAAATTTTTTGTACAATTAACATTTTTTTGAGCCTTACCAAAGTTCTTATGTTTTTAATGAGTTTTCAACATTGTTAAATATTAATATTTATTTTCATTTTGGAATATACATTATTAAAAATATTGCTATATTATGTATGTTAATGTTTATAATAGTAATAAATAATTATATATTATGACCAATATGCTCACTTCTTTAAATTTCCAGATTTTTCATTATATTGTTTAATAAATTTTACGATATTTTTATAAAGAGTCGCACTTGTAGAAACTGAATTCAAAGATTGTAATTATTAAATCGTGGAATAATGATTTCAAATCCATTTAATTATCTACAAAAAATTGAATTTTTTATTAAAATTCAATTTTTATTGAATTATTAATTTAATTATTTATTTATTTTATTATTTATTTATTTAATTTTTTTATTGAATTAAATACTTTTCTAATCATTTTCAGTGTAAAGATTAATAATTCATTATAATTCTTTAATTTTTGCTCAGTTTTCCTTCTATTATCATTTACTCACAAAAATTATTTACTATTATATTTTTGTAATATTGTTCATTTATTAATAATTTTCAAATATTCAAGTTATTAACTATTGATTTCAATTAATTCAAAGTCTCAACTATAATTTCTTTGATCAGACCTATAGTTTTTAACAAATATTTTTCAACATTCATAAATATTTTGATTCTTTGATATTTCAGTTTCAAAGATTAAAAACTAGCCAACCAAAAATTATAAATTTTTTAATCATTCGAAACTTGTTAAAAGACCTTTCCAATTTTATATTTTTCCGAAGTTGTTATCGTTGTTATTAAGTTATGAAAAATGTACTAGTTTCTCGAATTTTATTGATTTGTTATTATTTTTTGTTTGTTCTATTATATTATTTCATAAAATTCACAAATTTTTCATGAGGAGTTACAACTGTTGAAACTATAATATGAAAATTCGAATCATGAGGTTATATAAAAATTTCAAAACCTCTCCGAGAATCGAATAAAAATTATAAATAAATATAAAAATTAATTTTCGATGTGCTTCATTAAAAATAGTCATTTTTGACTATCATTTTTTATTTTTCTCTTATTATTTTATTCTGATGCATTATATTTTATTTATTTTCTAATATTTAAGTTATTAACTATTGCAATCAACTCATTCAATCTACACCTAAATTTTTCTTGAATTATTGTGTCATATTCAAATTTTATATTTAATCATAATTAAATCATCATAATCGAATTCCTCGACATCTCAGTTTTAAACATTCAAAAACTACCAGCCAAAAATTTTTCAGTAATATTTTTTTATTACTGAAATCCAAATTTTCTATCCTGTAAATATTATACTTGAAAATATATAAAAGTCTGAATTTCATTGATTATATAATTTCTGATAGCGATTTCTCCATTTTATAACAATAATACAAATTTTTTGAGAAATAATAAACTGTCTGAATAAAATAAATTTTCCATAGTTTTTTCAATCTATCAAAATTTTTTATGAAAACTTGACTTGGAGCAATCAATATTATATTTTTACTCTACAAATAGAATTTGAACTTAAAAAATTTTGCTACATTTTTAATAAATTTTAGAATTTACTCCCAAAATTTGCAGCTATTCTTTCACATACATACTTCTTTATTCTCAACCCACAAATTTGACCTTTCCAGGTTAATCGCTGTCGCAGCCGGACTATCCGCATTCACGTACTCCAGAAAAAGCGTAACTGCCCAGCGAAAGCAAGCTATGCAAGAACGCCGAAACAGTGAAAAACTCGAGCAGTAGAAAATTCGATTCACCCTTTACATTTACTATTTCTTTTTGTTTAAAACGTTGCAAAAATGGCTGGGATGCTCCAACTAGACGAGGAAAAATTGAAGATTGTGCAGGAATTGGAGATCGAAACAATGTCAGATATGTACAACAGAATGACTGCCGCGTGTCACAGAAAATGCATACCTCCGAAATATGGGGAGGCTGAGCTTGGAAAAGGCGAATCTGTGTGTTTGGATAGATGCGTAGCAAAATACTTGGACATCCATGAAAAAATTGGCAAAAAGTTGACGCAGTTGTCTACTCAAGAGGAACAAATGTCCAAGGTCAAACCACCAGAATTAGGGATACCCACATAATTATTTCATTGCATTTGTGTACGAGAGCAATTTTTATTTGTTGAATAATAATTGTAACGTTTAAAGCAGTTTTTATGTGTTGAATAATTTCTGTTATTGTATCGTTCATTTTCAATTATTAGTTTTTTAAAATGAACGAGGGAAATGATTTTCATAAAATGAAAAATATGGATTTATTCCAGTTGAAAAATTGAATAGTATTTTTATTCTTACATGTAATTAATTCATATTCAAAGATGTGCAAGATTCATATACGAGGGGGGACCCGAAAGTAACGGGAATTGTGTTACAACTTTTTTATTGACAAATTTTTTCACACACAATTTTTATCACCTTCAAAGTAACCCCCATTGACTGTAATACACTTGTTCAATCTTTTTTTCCAGTGTTCAAAACAGTTCTGAAATTCATTTTTTTCAATGTTTTTTAAACCTTCCAGCGATTTTTGTTTCACCTCTTCTACAGTCCCAAAACGTTTTCCTTTCATGTCCCTTTTGAGTCTAGGGAACAAAAAAAAGTCACAGGGGGCAAGGTCCGGTGAATAGGGGGGGGTGAACAATCGGTGTCATGCCGTTTTTGGTCAAAAATTTCTTCACGGACAGCGCTGTGTGGGCATGTGCATTGTCGTGGTGGAAGAACCAATCTCCTGTGCGCCAAAGATCCGCTCTTTTCTTCCGGATGTTCTCCCTCAACCTTTTCAAAACCTCCAAGTAGAAGTGTTGGTTGACCGTTTGGCCTGGAGGAACAAATTCTGCGTGCACAGTACCTCTGCAATCGAAGAAACAAATGAGCAATGTCTTGATGTTGGACTTCACTTGGCGTGCCTTTTTTGGACGAGGCGAGAGAGGTGTCTTCCATTGGCTTGATTGCTGCTTTGTTTCGGGGTCGTAGCCATAGCACCATGATTCATCGCCAGTTATAACCTTGAGAAAAAAATCTGGGTCTTCATCCAACTGATTTTGCAGCTCAAGACAGGCCTGAAGTCGACTCTCCTTTTGATCGTCGGAGAGAAGGCGAGGAACAAATTTGGCTGCAATCCTCCTCATGCTCAAATCTTCAGTTACAATCCTCTGAATTGAACTCCATGACAATCCAGACATCTCACAAAGTTGATCGATGGTTCGGCGACGGTCTTCATGAACAAGAGTGTTGATTTTTTCAATGTTTTCGTCCGTTTTTGAAGTCGAGGGGCGCCCAGAACGAGGTTGGTTTTCTATTGACATCTCTCCATTCTTGAAACGTGAAAACCAGTCGTACACACGCGTTTTACTCAAAGCATTATCCCCATAAGCTGTTTTCAGCATCACAAGGGTTTCCGCGGGTGTTTTTCCTAACAAAAAACAAAATTTTACAGCCGCGCGTTGCTCTCCGCACTCAGCCATTTCACGTTTTCGCCGAAACGGAAAAAGTCGTTTCACTAGAAAAATTCTTACGGACGAACGAATGCACTCACAGCAAATGAACTTTGCACACTGACTTGGGAGAGTAGCAGCTTGGAAGAGAACCAGTAGAGAACCCGATCCCCCCCTCCACGGTCCCCCCACCACCTAATTCCCGTTACTTGTGGGTCCCCCCTCGTATATGGTTTCGAAAGTCGAATATTCTTATATTGTTAAATTGGACTCGGACAACTCGTCCTGACGGCGTGCAAGCGCAAACAACTCGTCCTGAAAACATCGTGCTTTGCGCGTAAAGACGTCCACAACATTACTCGTAATGTAAAATACTATTATATTTATTATGTTTAATATTTATGTATAATTTTTAGTATTCAATTATCACATTTATATCCTGATTTTCATAACAATACTTACTGATATTTTCATGATTTTTATGATGTATTCATTTAATAATGTATTTTTAAATTTATTTTCAATATGTATTTATTGTATTCATACTATATTTGGTATTTTATTATTCTTTTATTACTTGATTTTCAACAGTGTCATTGTTATAACATTTTATTAACTATTATTATTTCCTATCATTTTTTACATTTATCAGTTCATTTTCATATTTAATGATCAATAACACTAATATTTATTGCATTTATATTATGTTTTATATTCATTCATTATAGGTTATAGAATTATTTGTTTACTAACAATTCAATTTTTATTATTATTCTAATCAGTATGATATGAAATCAATTGTTATTTTTACTGATATATTTTTTATCTAATAATAATGTTCATTGCATGAATATTTTATATCGAATTATATTTTTTTTTGCTGTATTTATTATAACTTTTATTATTTCTTGATTATTATCAATTAAAGTGCTGTTAGATTTTAATTATTATTATGATTTTAATTATATTTCTTTTTTTTGCTATCATTTTTCAAATTGTTGTATTCTAATATTTATGCATCAATGATGCTTATATTTATGTTTATTGTATCATTATTATATTTCATGTTTATTATATTTTACATAATATTCATAATTTTTTTTTAATAGTAAAAGATAGTCAACATTTTAATTTCTATCAAATTTTTACTACGATTGATTTTATAATATGAATTATATTACTTATCAATATTTTCATCATATTTCAGATTGTTATAGTTTTTTGTATTTATATATAATACCAATGCATATTTTTTTTTTATGTTGCGTTGTGCATTTATTATCATTTTTATATTTTTTTTAGTATGGAAAATTTGATTCTCGCAAAATATTATTCTTTATATAATAATTTGTCATGATTTTTTCATTAATTTTATTAATATTTTATATGAATTTTCAAATTTATTTGAGTTTTGTTAATTACATTTTACTTCTTATTAATAAAATCTTGAGTGACTATTCTTATATGATTAATATTTTAATTATAATACTATTTATATTGTTAATCGATATTTTTATCATCATATTTTTAATCATTATTTATTTAAAAATATGAGTTTGCCACACAAGTATTTATATTCATCGTATTTATCTTTTATTTATATTTAAATTCATCAGCATTTATTTGTTATTTGAAAATGAAAAATTTAAATATTACATGTCAAGAATAAGGATGATATATATTCATTAAATAAAAATAATAAATCGAAAATTATGCTTGACTTAATTAAAAAATTGTGAATTTTGAGGCTTATATACTATTCTTTTGAATACTATAGTTTATTTTGTTTAAAATTCTCTTTAAAATCGAAACGAAAAAATCATACATATTTATTATTCTTTGCACCTTAAGTTCTTGTTTCAGACAGCATCAAAAAAATCCCTCTTTCATTAACAAAAATGTCTGAAAACCGAAGTGCAATCGTTTTTGTTGAATAAAAGTCGTGAGCTACAAGGATAACGACTATTGACATTCAAGCGATTCAAGGTTGCCGCCGCGTTTTCCTGTTTCCTGTCTGAATTTTCAAATTTAAATTTAAATGGCCAACTGCCTGTCTAAAAATGGCGGCCTCCATATGATTTACATCCTAAAATAGTGTCTACAAAATGGCGTTGGCCAACGGATAAACGGCTGTTTCCCCACTCCATTTTATTCGGTTATCTTCGTGACGCTTCGAGATATTTCGTGCATTGTCGTGTCATACTCGTGATCGTCGTGTGCTCGGTGACAGTCGCGATTTTTTTGCGTCTGCTATTGTTTTTTTTTTGTAATCTACCCTCTCGAAACGTGCATTTGTTCTAATTTCTACTGAAAAATGGCGAATTTGAGGCAAACACCGTTGACCTGCAGTGGACATACTCGGCCAGTGGTGCATCTCGCTTTTTCTGACGTCACAGAATCCGGATATTATTTGATTTCTGCGTGCAAAGGTAGGAAATTGTCATTTGAAAATTAAATTTTCATTTAGTTCATGGGAAATTTGTATGATGTATGTATTTTTTGTTTCATTATATGTTGATGATGAATATTGTTTTGTATGTGAATCTGTATAAGTTGTTTTTTTTATTATTTTGTTATAAACAATTATATTGTTATCACATTTGAATTACATATTATTACAACAATACTAACTGTGTCATAATATTACTATTTTTTTAGTCATCATTTTTTATTGATTGTATGTGACATATTTTATATCAATGTATAATTTTTTTAGAATAATTTTATTATTGACAGTTTACAACCAGAAAAAATGTTCAGAAGGGGTTTTCCAGAAAATTCTTTCTTTAAATTGATGGTTTAAATATTTAAAATATTTGAATCATATTTTACTTTATTGATGATAAATCTTCAATTTTGTGCTTTGAATTCTATTGAATTACTAATTCTATGATTTTATTATTATTTCAGGGTTGCTCATATTGAATTTCGATACTTTCTTATAAAAATATTCGAATTTCAAATAAATATTTTAGTTTTAATAAGTTCTCAAATTTTGGATGTCGAAATTGGCAATTATGAATTTTTTTCTCAGAAATCACCTAAATTTAACAGAATTTCAAAGTCTAATTTATTTGATTCTGTGAATTTGAAACTACAGACAGTCATGATTCTATGATATAAATTTTTTACAGTTTTAAAAATTTATGTTGCGCAATTTTTCTAGATTGATAAAGACTTGCAAATTTACCAAGAATTATTTCAAAAAGTTAGTAACATCAGTTTTATTAATTATATGTATAATATTATTTATATGTATATTCAACAAAAAGCGTGTTTCGCAATTTTTAAAATGAGTGGTAGCATGAACTGAAATTTTAATATTAAAAGTGTCAAATCTTTACCATATATCAAAGATACAGAAATTTGTATAAGATTCTGACGATATTGAGAAGGATTAAATTGATGGGGATCGAAACATCGACGAAACTAAATTGAATAAACCAAAATTTGACTAGGAGATCGATGTCAATTCCATTTCATATCAAATTTATATTTTGAGTTTTTTTGAATTTTGAATGCTAGGCTAACTTTTTTAACATAATTCTAAAAAAAAAGTTTATTTTTGTCAGGGATTTGCGAAAATATAAAAACACGAGAGGCACCCGTGTTTTGGCCCATTATATGAGTCTTTTTCCCCAAATCGCCAATGAATAGAACATAAAAATGTCATAATAATAAAAGCCTCATGAACTTTTGTGAGAACATTGTAATTAAAATAAAATGAAAGTATGCACACAAGTGGAGAATATAATCCCGTTGTGTGAAAGTAAGAGTGCACGAATATGTTTTGTTTGTTCAACATTTGTATCTGTACATAACAATTTTTATCTGAATGAACACCTTAAAAATCAAAAATCAATTTTGAAAACATTCTTTGTTCCTCCATATTTTTAGTTCCTTATCTTTAAGACTCACATCTAATTGTTGAAAAAAAAAAAAAAACGTTAAAAACATTTATTCCTTAAAATTTTTAAATATCATCACTTGTTTCTTTTCATATTGAAAGTCTTCTCAATCCTGATACAATAAAATGTTATTTAAAAATTCACTATAAAAAATTTACAATTCATCATTTGAATTTGAAAATATATAATATTGAGTATTTCTGATACGGATGTGTAATTTTTAATTTACTCTATGTTCAAAAATAAAAATTTGAAGTTGATATTGAATTGTTCACCTAACATTTTAACTATTGAAACTTATCATTTAAGTTTTTTATTTTATTAAATTTTATTATAGAGGTACCTGTTTCAATTCGAAAGTTGATACTGTTAAATCTCTTAAGTTCTGCATTTAAAATTGCGCATTTTTTATAAAAAAAAAAGTCGAAAGCCAGTTAATTCAATTTAAATGATCATAGAAAAATGAAATGTTAAAAAATATTTTTTAAATGCTATTTTGCTGAAATCCTAAACGTTTAAAAATAAACAAGAACAAACTAAATGGTTTTCATTACCTCTTTGAGCTACTATAAAAATCAATCATTCGTGATAAATTTATATTCTCTAAAGTTATTTATTATTTTTCACTTAAATCTTGAGTGGAAGTGTAAAACCGATGTGTTCTTCATTTTCATTTATTTCTTCAACGTTTAGAACTTCGGGTACATTAAAATGCTCATATGTGAATTGAACAATAAATTCAAGATAATAAGTCTGTAAATATTGTGAATTTTCCACAAATTTGAATAAATCAAATATATGATTTGAACTTTTATGCATGCAAATAAACAAAGATGTTATGTATATTAATAAATCATAATTTTTGTTCTCAACTATGATATCAGAATTATGTTTAGTCCACTTTTTTTGGTGTTGAAATAAATTTAAATGAGGGTTTTTTAATGTAGCTCTTCATTTCTTATATTTTTTAATGATCTTGTAACAATCCTTGTATTAAAACTTTGAAATATCGAACATTTTGAAATTTTATACCAGAAAATCTTATTTACACAATTTTCTATCAAAGCTATGATTTTGTTTGTATGTAATTCATTGATTCTAAAATTTTTTACTTTTTATCCATTTCTGGTGTCTAACATTTCTACTAGAAATTTTTTTAAATTGACACCTTTTCGATTATTATTTCACCATTTTTTCAAAAGATTCAATTTTGTTTATAACTCAATTTTTAAGTGTTGATATTATTATATATAAATTTTGTAATAAATGAAATTTTCATTGTTCAATTTTAAATGAATAAACATTTTTTAAGTTACTGTATATTGAACTGATTTTTATGTTGTAGAAAAATTTTAAAGTTCAAAATTTCGATTACAGACAATTTAAAAGTTTCACAATTTTTTTTTTTTGAACAACAAATCTTAAACTTTGTCACTTTGATATGAAAACTTCAAAATACTCGAAATTCCAGAATCTTTTTGTCTGATAATATTACAAATTTGATAATTTTTTCAATGATTATGCTAGAAATATTCTCTTCAAAATTTTCAGTCACGTTTTCCAATAATAATTTATGTAAATTTCTAGAAATTATTATTGTACTAAAACTTTGTGTTTTGGCAAGTTCCGTATTCGCGCCGCGATTCGCGAATTTCGCACGCGATTCGTTTTTCTTTGACCGTCACTCGATTGCCTTGGCCCAGTTTTTGGGGCCTCTTTAAGGCCCTGAAACTCGCGCGCCGTACCAATGATTGATTTTATTTCCTATGCCACTCGCGGTTGCATTTTTATGAGCTCGTGGAATTTTACTGTCCATGATGTTTTACTTCTTCCTTGTAAATTATATCAAAGTATTTTTTACACGTTTCCTTGGAATTTTTCTCTGAGGATTGAAAATCGATGAATATAGTGTAACATGTATTATAATATTACATAGTATAATTTTTAATATATATATATATAAAAAGCAGAATATGTTGGTATGTTGCCACATCACATGATTTTTGAAAAATTTTTTTTTGTCATGGTTCAAGGATGGTTTATAGCTAAAGAAAATTTTTAATTCTCAGTTAGAGGGTTTAGTAACCAGGAAGTGAAGGAATATGACACATACACACAAAAAATGTCACAAAATCACAAAACGTCACAACATATCACAAAAACAGTAGAATAATGTCACCGCATGCATTAAAATCTCACTTTTTGTAATTTAACTGATTAAAAGAGTTAAAAACTGGCTTAAATAATTGTAAGTACATAATTGTACCTGGAAAAAGTTAATTTTCATTGTTCAAAAATTTTTTTAAGATGGGAAACCCATGCTCAGACGCGGCGACACTGGGGATTGGATCGGGACCTTCGAAGGGCACAAGGGTGCCGTTTGGGGCGTGGCCTTGAACCCACAGGCGACCAGGGCGGCCACTGGAGCCGCTGATTACAGTGCCAAAGTCTGGGATGCCATCAAAGGAGAGGAACTCCATTACTTCCAGCACAACAAAATTGTCAAATCCGTCAATTTCAGCTCAGATTCAAATTACCTTTGCACTGCTTCCAACGAAAGACTCGTCAGGATTTTCGATCTCAACAAAACCGATGCTGAACCTCAGGTATTTTAATTTTTATATATAAACTGAAGTTTATATACAAAAAATAGATTAGTTAATTTAGAAAATTTAATTTTTTACTACCTGATGCAATATAATCATAATAAAAAAATTGTTTATCAAAACTTATGGATTTTATTTTCGTTCTTGAACGTTGTGGTTTCATCTCATGGAGAACATGATTTTGCAGGTATTTACTGGCCACACAGGTGACTTGAAGCACGTAGGATTTTTTAAGGACAACGTGACCTTGCTCTCTTGTTCAGATGACAAATCACTCAGGGTTTGGGACAAGAGGAATGGCCAAGAAGTGAGGAAACTGGATTTCCCAACAGTTCCTCGATCAGTGGAATTGTCTAAAGATGGAAGCATCATTGTAGCAGCGCACGCGAATATCGTCAGCTTTTGGGATAGTAAAGAGTGAGTTATTTTGGAAGGTCAAATATTTTTTTAATTTTGAAAAATATAGCCAATAGTTTCATAACTATTCGTATATACATATATATATTTTAATGTATAATCTAGAAACACAACATTTTCAATATTATTAATAGGAGTTATCGATGTAATTTTAGATAATTTTGCAATTATTTTATCAACCAAAAATATATTTTTTCTATCGAATAGAAATTAATAACAAATGTTACTGATTTAAAATTATACATCATAATTAATTATTAGATAATTTTCACTTTATATTTATATTGAATAAAAATATTCTGAAATTATTAATTAGATCAACAAATAACTTGCAAATTTATTTAATGATGAATTCAATAACTACTTCATATACTTCAAGTATATTTATATTTATTAGATATAATAAGATGATGATTGAATTCGAATTTACTATCACATTCTAATAAATATAAATTAAATAGTAAAATATATTCATACATTTTTTATTTTGAAAAACATGGTTAATAGTTTTATAATCGTATATGTACTTTTTGGAAAAAGTCTCTAAAATTAAAAGCCCTTGGATCCATAAAAAATTTTCAGATTTTTTATGAAAAAAAATTCGGTAATCATAATTTTACCACGAATCGTTTTTATAAATAATAATCAATTTTCGAACTATTTTATGTACTTAAAATATATTTGTATTATAATATTTACATCAAATTAAAAAATATGGGATTAGTATTGCAAAAATAATTTATTAACTATTAAATTAATAGTTGATTTAATGAATAAATAGTTTTGCAACATTTTTTAAATTAATTTACATTTGGTTTACATTTTACAAATAGTTTTATAATTTTTCATGTATTTTTCAAAGATTTTTTTAGTCTCCGAAGTTTCAAGTCTCTAAATTAAAAAAAAAAGTTCTTTATGATCTTCTTACATAAAATCTCAAAATAATATTTTGTTAATTCTAAATTAATCATACATCATCTATACAATTATTGATCAATTTTTGGATTACTGAATATTGTACTAAAAATATATTTGTTAATTATAAATAATATAAAAACAATTTCGTGCTGATTTACAATATGAAATAACGTTTATAGTCAAAAATATATTTACATTTATCATTTGTATTTAAATTAGAATAATATAAGCACATAGTAACTCTTAAATCATAAATAGATAATAATAACAATTCAATACAAATTTATTTTAATATTCTGAATGAATTAAATAATAAAATATACTTCTTATAAAAATGGTATAAGCATGTCTCTCTAATATTCATAAATATTTACGTAACGTATAAGTTCATTCTAGAATTTATTGAAATAATTACTAATTTAATCATTAATCAATCATCGATTTTGATATTTTTAGATACACCGTTCATTTTTGATGTATCGAAATTATTTTGATACATATGAGTACTATGGTAGAATATATTTTTGTCTATGTATTCAATAAACTATCCATTATCTATTTATTTCAATTATTTTGTTTAATCTGATCATGAATAATTATTTTAATTATTTTTCAATTCCTGAATTCAAAAAATAATAGTTATAATTTTGATTTCTTTCAATTTGGAAACTTTGAACATTTTACTTTTTAATAAACATTTTCGATGAATTCATATTGAAAATTTTCAACTGCATTGAATTCATTACACAATGTTAAATTTATATACTTTTGAAATTTTAATTAAATATTTTGTCTAAGCCCCAATCAAGATTAATAATTTAGAGCTCATACATCAAATATCATAAATTTAAATATTTTCCCAACATAAATACTCTTCGAGTTAATATTATTTATTTTTTGAATATTAATATTAATTTAAAATAAATTTTTTTTAGTCTGACAAAAATTCGTGAATTCACCGTGCCAACACAAGTGAACAGCGCAAGTTTGCATCCAGATAGCAATATTTTTGTTTGCGCTGGGGAAGACTTGAAAATGTACAAATTCGATTACAATACAGGAATGGAAATCGGTAAGTCATCATTTATCATTTATGGAAAATTTTTCGTTTTAAAGTAGTATAAAGTTGTTCGATAACAGGTTATCAATATTTCAAAATTAATAAATTCTAAATATGATAAAAAAAATTGCTGTAATATAAAAATTTTCCCCTCCCCCCTTTATTCTTGAAGATTTTTGGTTTAAAATCCACAAAATTTTATATCGCTCTAAAAGCCAGAATAATTTGTAAAGTAATTAGTAGAATAAATATTTTCATAATTAATTACAAATAATACATTTATAACGAATCGACAGTTATCAATTAATAAATGATGAATAAAAACAAAATAATATCTTAAAAAAAATCATAATTAGAATAATTATTGTAAAACGATTCTTCTTCAACGAGAGAGTTGTTTATATTTTATATTTGAATTATTTTAAATACATTAAACAATGTATTTTAATGTACTCCGCCCCCCCCCCTTTTATTTTTGAGGATTTAACAGGGTATTTATGTTTAAAAATTGAAAAAGTTGAAAATTTATTCAAATATGCCTCCCCCCTCCAATTTTAGAATTTTTTAACGTTTTCTGATTTTTAGAATGATCTAATTGTGAGTAAATATTCTTAGTTTAAAATACGCAAAATTTTCTATCATTTAAAAAGTCAAAAGAGTTTTAAAAATAACTAATAAATTGATGATAAAATTTCAATATCATTATATGAATTGTGAATGCTTCATTTTTCAGACGTGCTGATTTTCATAATAAAGTAAAGATTTTTGATTCAAAATCCAGATCTGAAAGATTGAATGATTTTTGAAATAATAATTTGTATAGTTAATCATAAATTATGAATATCTAAAAAAATGTTATCAATGATGAATTCATAGTAAATTAATGACAAATATTATATGACAAATATTTCATGTTCAGTAAGAAAGTAATTTATGGTTAAAAATTAAAAAACTGAAATACGTTAGAAATTTCCAAAATATGCCCCTTCTCCCGTATTTAAAAAATTTTTCCAGGTTTTCTAATTTTTAAGTTGGAAGTGAAGATTTATGGAATCCATAAAATTTTCTTTCGCTTCAAAAGTTTTTCGAGAAAGCTTCAAAATAGATAATTAATTGATAATTAATATTTAATATCATAATATGAATTGTGAATGCTTAATTATTAATTATTATTAATTAATGAATAATGGGTTATTAAATAATTTTTTCTTCTTATTTCAGAATCATTCAAAGGACATTTTGGGCCCGTGCACTGCGTGAGATTTTCTCCTGATGGAGAACTTTACGCGAGTGGTTCCGAGGATGGAACTTTGCGATTGTGGCAAACGACTGTTGGAAAAACTTACGGTCTCTGGCGCTGCGTCGAGCAATCGGTCGCCTCGCAAGAAAATACAGTTAACCATAAACAAGAGGTTCCTGCCAATTGATATTCCACACTGCTGAAAATAGTATGCTTTTTCCAATGTTTTTTAAATAAATTACCGAGTCTGTACCGTACACGAAAAGCTGCTCGAGGTTTTTCGACAATTTTTTCTTTTTTTCTTCTTTTTTTACCGATGGGTCAACTGCTGCTGCGAAACGTGTATATATGTTTGAAGAAATATATATTTGGAGACAGCAAAAATAGGTTTTTTTGAATTTTTTAATTGTTTTTTCTAAAGGCGAAATTGCTCAAAAAGGAAATTCTTTGGAATGGAGGAAAATCAGGAAATTAGTTTGTCAAGTTTTGTAGGATTTTTACTGTAAAATTAGAGTTTAGAAAAATCCCTGAAGTTGGTAGAATATTTTTGCATTCACAAAAAAGAGCAAAATATTTTAATTGGTCAAAACTAAGAGTTATCTGGATTTTGCAAAATTTTAAATCAAGTTCATTAACTTCCGTTAATATTAATGTACTTTAAAGTATATGAACGTGAAAAAATTACTTTTTATTTAAATTTGGAAATTAGAAATTCTAAGTCGTAAAATGGTGAATTTAAAATGACGGAAGTAATTCATAGATAAGCTTTACATTGGAGAATAATAATTGTGTACGCCGTATTTATTCATTCCCATTGAAAAAAACCTCATGAATTTAACGCTGTTTAAGCAGTAGAAAAAATAAGAAAAATGTTTTGGAACTTGAAATATTCTTTTTTACTTTTTGAATTGAAGGAAATAAAAATAATTTGAATATAAGTATAAAGTTTTTAGATTCAAATTATATCTAATGACAGGAAATAAAAATATATTGAGTATAGAATACTAATTTTTATTTATAAATTATTAGGTTGTTTGGAATATTTGATTTAATTTGAATTTATTATATTGAAGAAGTAACTTTAGTGTTAAAATTTCTAATCAATAGATGGATTATTCCTAGATTTTCTTGTATTGCTAATTGAAATCAAAAAATATTATAGTTGAAACAAATTTCATCAAAATTCTTGCTGTGCTACAGATAAAACTTCTACTTTTGGAACTGAAAACTAAAAAATCGAAACTCAAATATAATATAGAATATTTTATAAAAATTATAGAATTTAAAAATCACTCTTTCAAATCGAAAAATTCATTACACAACGTTTCTTCAATTTCAAAATTTACAATGTAAAAATAAATTATTTCATAAAAAAAAAAAAGAAAAATAATTACATACATCTTACAGATTTTTCAAACTGATGGTTTGATATTTGAAATTATTTATTGTTGATCGAAGTTTCAAAAATTTTGGAGTTGATGAAATTTTTCTAATTTTTTTACTTTGTTCGAAAGTAAACTGATATTTTTTGGAACTGAAAAACTAGAAAACTTGAGCTCGAAAATGCTATCTTATCGAAATTTCAGAATTATAAAATCACTCATTAAAATTGAAAATTTTGATAATACTACGAATTCCAAGTTCTTAAATTTACGATGTAACAATATATTAATTATTTGGAAACTGAAAATTTGTCGTTAAAAATTCTTTTGTTATTTGGAATTTATAAAATCTTGAAATGAATAGAATTTTCTCAATGTGTTCTTCCTTTGCTATATATAAAACTAAAAAACTGATAAAAATTCTAGAATTCGAAAATCACTATACAAAATCGAAAAATTAACAATGTAAAAATATGGTATATTAAGATTCTAGAAACTAAAAATTCGTTGCTAAAAAATTTGATTTTTGATCGAAACTAGAAAACTTCGTTAAAGAAGATATCTTTTTGGAACTAAATAGTTAGAAAATCCAAACTTTAATATATTTACGAATAAAAATTTTTAAATTTGATAATCACTCTTTAAAATAGAAAAATTGATAAAACTATCTATATCAAGTTTTGGAATTCACGATGGAAGAATCAATTATTTTCATTAAAAAAAAAAAGAGAAGAAAAATAGTTCACATCTTGGAATTTTTAACACTGATAAATTACTACTTGAACATTTTTTTTTGTTGATCAAAGTTTTAGAAATTTTCTCAATACTTGTTGCAACTGTCTGGAACTGAAAAACAAAAACAAAAATTATTAATAATATCTATTTCAAATTTAAAGATCTAAGAATTTCGAAAACTATGTATTTCAAGTTCTGAAATCAACGATGTAACAATACATTATTTTTGTTCAAAAAGTAAAAATAATAATGTATACTTGTTAATTTTTTTCGCTATCAGAACATTTTTATTGGAAAAATTTAGAAGTGAATGAAATGGTTTGATTCTCTTACGTTAAGGGATTAACACCACTGTAGAGCACAGAGAAATAGGCATTTTTTTGGCGCAATGAAGTAGAAAATGAAAATGCCGTTAACTGCGATTTATTTTAAATATCGTAAAGATCAAAATGCAATTTATTTCAAGTAATTATATCAAAAAACAACGGCTGTGCAGCATTTCCCCTCCGACGCTTTTTTTTTCGAAGGGCTCCACGGCCGGAAACGTAGCTGCCGCAATTTTCGATCTGGAATCAAAATCCAAAATTTTTTCGAATCTATAGAACAATAGCAAGATTCGTACGTGGAATTTTTTTGATATATTGATTTTCCGCAAAACGGCGTGCCTCTGAACGAAAAACATGCAATCTCACGTTCGAAATCGTCACTATATTGTTTATAAAAAAAAAGGTATGCAAAATAAAAAAAAAATCCTACGTACGGACCTAGGGAAAAAGTTTCTGAATATGATGTCAAAAATTTCAAATTGATCGATACAAATTTGTACGAGATGTTTCCGGCGAGTTAGAAAAAAGTGGTTTTGAAAAAAACGCGTTCAAAGTTTTTAATACTGTAAAATTCTATTTTTTTTAAGTACCATCAATCTGCGATGCCCGAACCATACAATTGTCCTTCTGTGTCGACATATTCTTCTTGTTTAGCCAATCTCGTTTTTCAAATTTATTCGAGCCTGTTTTGCGCCTTCACTTAACGATCGCTCTGCTATCTTTATGCGCTCTGCGTCTATCTCCATGCAAAAATTGTAGCTTTCGGGCATTGAATCTGGGCATTTAAACATTTTTGACACCTTCCATATTTTAATATATTATTTGAAAGACCCTAAAGCACATTTTAAGCCGAAAAAAAAATCAATTTTTTGAAAATTTTACAGTGGTGTAACCCCTTAATGTAAATATTACTAATATTTTTTAGAACTGAAAATTCTGAAATTGAAAATCTTGACTGCTCAAAATTCCACAATTTCAAAAAAGTCCAAAAATGGGCAACATTTAAATGAACTTCCCATTCAAAGACCTAATTGTATATGTATCCATTTTCAATAAAAAATCCTGAATTTTCGAAACCTCTTCCCTCCACTTTATTTTCGTCGAGGGTAAAAACGAATACAAATGAATTCCCAAAAAAACGCGCATAAATGAAAGGTCGCGAAAAAATCGGTAAAAAACCCAAACGAGATGCGTTTTTGCACCCCAAACGTCGCCTGGACTTTGAGCCCTGATCTCGCCAATTCCACTTTTTTTCGCAAATTTTTTAAGCCCCACATTTCACCGAGATATGAGTAATATAAATTTTTCAGCCCCCCCCCCCCCAGACCGTCACTTATCAGCGCGTCCTTGATACATCGTATTCATGAATCGAGAATTTTCCAAACATCCGTGTTCCCGTATGCAAAAAAGCCGAGTTACCGAATCTCTTTGTCAGAATATGTTAATGTTAATTTCGTCGATGTCAAATGTCAGAATTCACGCGCGACAATGTTTTTCGAATTTCGCATACCGCGTATCATTACTTCCGCCGAGGGCCTCAGTCGGGCTTACGCGCTCGCTCTTAATCCACCAATAATTATTGAACGCGAGGAAATCCTTTGTCGCGGCCGGAAAAAAAGCGGAACATTTACAAATATTTGCAATTGCAATGCTACGCAAGTGCCAGCGCACTACACTTCGACCCAACTCGAAAATCGGTTCATAAGAAGGCTCTTGCGGAACCGGGAGATAATAAAAGCCAAGTCTGATTCGCGAGCTTTTTCATTTGGCCGGTTTTACTTGCCGCGAATCATGAAAATTATGTGAATGGTGGAAATTTTGGCAAGGAAAATGGGATTCTACGATGCATATCATTATATATTCTACGAACAAGCCGGTACGTGAATCCATGACGATGCATCATTTCACGGGAAGGCCATGGGTATGCCGATGTATTGGGTTGGTTTTGAGGTCCAAATGTATTTGGGGATTTGATTGTTATTTATTCAATTTATTTAATTATATACACGTACATACAACAGAATGTTTTTTTTTCTTTTTTTTTCCTTCTCTATCGTGATGTAGGTACAAGAAATTTCTAATAATATCATGAATTGTATTCTTTTTTTGTGAGCTATTAAGATTTTTGTATTATTTGGTGTATTATAAAATGTATTTTTGCGCACAGAAACTCTTGTTTCTATACGGGGATTATTATGTATATAATATGTATCTTTATGCACCTGTTTGAATTAATTATTATTATTATTATTTCAATTTTTTTTAATTGTTTTTTTTTTTCAAGAGAATAAAAGAAGAGGGTAGGGGTTTACTTAGTAAAAATTTTATAGAGGGGTTTTCCAGAAAAAATACACTGAGAAAAAAAACTTTCAGTTTTGACTGGAAGTCATTAACCAGTTCAATTCTGGAAAACCCGGAAAAAATTTCCGTTAATAGGCGCGACAATTTTTCAGTTTTGGAAGAAGAAATTCATCAAAAAATCAGACTTTATATTCTCGATACTGATGAATCCTTACGGAACTGAAAAATTTCCTTCTACATCAACAGAAAAATTTCAGTTTTTTTACAGTGTACATTCTTCTAAAAATATTTCGAAAATTTAAATAATCAATTTTTTACTTTATTTGTGACTCATCCTCAATTTTTTATCTTGAATTCTATTGAATTTTTAATTCAGGGTAGCTCATATTGAATTTTCATTCTTTTTTTTTTATATTCGAATTTCAAAGAAATATTTTGGTATTGATAAGTTCTCTTATTTTTTATGCATCTAAATATTGTGTTGTTTATGAGATCCAAGTGTATTTGGGGATTCAATTATTATTTATTCAATTTTTTAAAGAGTATAAAAGAAAAGGGGGCAGGGGTTCACTTGTAAAAAAATTTAGAGAGGGGTTTTACAGAAAACATAAACTTCGAAAAAAACTTCTAATTTTGACTGAAAGCCATTAACCAATTCAATTCTAGAAATTTTCCGTTATTTTCAGTTTTGTAAGAAAAAATTCATCAAAAAATGAGAATTTTCATTCTTGATACAGATAAATCCATACGAATTCGAAACTGGAAAATTTCCGTTGGAAATTACAATTTCCGTTCGAACTGGAAAATTTCCTTCTACTCCAACAGAAAAATTTCAGTTATTTTTTAAAGTGTAAATTTCTTCTAAAAATATTTTGAATATTTGAATAATCAATTTTTTACTTTATTTGTGACAACTCCTTAATTTTGAGTCTTGAATTCTATTGAATTTTCAATTCAGGGTAGCTCATATTGAATTTAGATTCTTTTTTTTTTTTTTAATATTTGAATTTCAAAGAAATATTTTGGTATTGATAAGTTCTCTTATTTTTCATGCATTTAAATTGGCAATTATAAAATGTTTTCTCAGGTATTACATAAATTTCAAAGTTCAAGTCATTTGATACTTCGAATTCCAAACTACATACGGTAATGGTGCTCTAGAAAAATTTTTGTACAACTTAAACATTTATGTTGTGCAACTTTTCTAGACTGATAAAGGCTTGCAAATTAACCAAGAATTATATAATTCAAGAAGTTAGAAACATCAGTTTTATCATTTCTATGTATCATGTTCAAATTTATTTCGTAGTAGTTTGATTAAAAATATTGATATACCGTTTTACTAACAACAAATAGCTTATTTTGCAATTTTTTCATTTTCGAAACGAGCAGTAACATACACTGCAATTTTACTATTTTAAATGGCAAATCTACATTTATCAGGTTCTCATTTTTTACTTTTTTAATTTTCAATGCTAGGGTAACTTTTTCAACAATAGTCTTAATTTGTTCATATTTTTAGTTCGTCTTCAAGACTTACATAGCATAGTATGGTTAAAAAAAATAACAACTAAACCATTCAATCTTTAAAATTTTAAAAGACCTTTCGTTGTTTTTTTCCATAAACTGTTATTGGAAAAATCCATTTTCCAAAATTTGCAATACTCTCTCAGTTCGAATTGGTAAAAAACTACTAATTAATAGTAGAATTTCACTAGTTGAAAAAGTGAAAAGGGAGCAACTAAAGTTTTAGTAAAAATCTACTAATTGAATCAGAGATATAACTTACTGATGAAATTAGTAATATTAGACTGAAAAAAAGTGAATAACTATCTTTGAACTTTAGTTGAAATCCACTACTACAGTAAATAGGTTTTGACTATTCTTATTCGTGCATTATGACTGAAAGTCTAGTCAAAAAGTCATTTTTTACTAATACTTTGGTTCAAAAGTTACTGTTCATAATAATAAATATTTACTACTGCAATAATTGATTATCTTAATAGCATTCAAATGCTGCATTATTATTTTATAGTAAAAAAACCAAACAATAATAATAGACATATTCAGACATTTTGTAAAATATTTATTCCTTGAAACATGAAGCTTTTAATAATGTTTTTTACTAAATATAACTATGCACAAAATCTTAGAAAAATAGAAGAACCTCCTTATGTTTTGCACGGGATTATTAAAGTAATAATTTTCCAAAATTTTATAAAATTTGAAAATTATTTACTTATTTTCTTCGAATCCAGCTGAATGTATGTTTTTTAATTTCACTAGACTTTTTGCTTCGTTAGAAATTATTCTAAAACAATTAAATAATCTTCAATCGATGAAATTAAAAATATAAGAATAAATAATGATGTTTTATGTACATCAGGAAATGGTGTCATTTTGTTTTCTATAATGAATAATTTTGATAAGGTAGAGTTTCGAATAAATACAAATTAAATTGAAAATGAATCATATAGAGCAAAATTTCACACCAATCCATAATTTAAAATTTTGAAAAGTTTCTAACATTTATAGTACTTCAAGATTGGAAAATTTTGAAAATGCTCTTGTTTCAGATCCGCGAACACATGATTGGTTTTTGGTACAGTCGCCTATTCCGATTTTTATCATAATATTCAATTACTTATACTTCGTATTAAAATGCGGCCCAAAATATATGGAAGACAAAAAACCCTATTCGTTAAAAGGATTTATGAAGTTCTACAACATTTTTCAAATACTCACTAACTCATGGATAGTTTATGGATGCATTGATGCAGGATGGTTCACTACGATAAGTTTGGGCTGTGAGCCAGTTGATTATTCTATGGATCCATCGGCTATGAAGGTAAAAAATTTATTTATTTATTAGGGATCATTATTCAGTTATATTGTTAATTATTAGTTATCAAAGTCAATATTAAAAACCAAAAAAAGGGTTATTATTGGTAATAGAATTTAAATATGAATGAAAATTAAATATTTATGATAACAATTTATTATAATCAAGCAAAGAATTGAATGATTTTACCTTTTTAATTTTAGACATTCTGGAATCTAAACAGTTTAAGGGGGTATTTTACCCGAGGCGGTCCGAAACATCGATGTTTTCAAATCATTGTGAATGAAAAACTTTTAAATATTTTTATTCGAGGTTTTTTGAAAGTTTTTTTGCAGGATATGAACAATAATTTTCGTTTTTACTGTTAAAAATATCTTCATAAATAATGGTTCATTCGACGCCTCGAACTTGAGCCTGCCGAAAATAGTTGCTCCCTGGTGGAAAGGATATCTCCGGTTTAAATATTCTGAAACACAAAATGTAACCCATTTTGTAATTGTTACACTTCCTGCTATCGCCTCGTCGAGGGAATAAAAAAAAAAATTTTTCTTCAATTTAAATCAGATTTAAAAAAAAATGACGATTTTTTACCCTGTTTTTGTTTATATTTTGCATTTAATTTACAACAGTAAAAACGAATATTATTGTTTACATTTTGTAGAAAAACTCGCAAAAAACCTCGAATAAAAATATTGAAAAGTTTTTCATTCACAACGATTTGAAAACATCGATATTTCGGACCGCCTAGAGCAGAATACCCCCTTAAAAAACTACCAAAGATTTGTTCTGGAAATTCTCAAACCCAACCCTGAAATAATTTAAATTTATAAGCATGGAGAAAAACTAACCGCTGGGACAGCAAATTATTCCACTGAATAATGTGGCACAATTTTTTGCTGTTCCAGCGAATATTCTGTTCTGAGATGTTTATAAATTACGTAACGTTCTGACGTATGGTATTTTTGATCGAAAATTGACGAACCCAAATCAAATGTACTTTCAATTTTGTACAATATAGTACATGGCATTGTTAAAAAATAATAGACAGTAATTCAATAAAATCATGTAAATTTTGTGTGGACAATCTATATCAAGAAAATTGCAATAATTAATAAAAAATGAGTTTTTTTTCAAACTATCCAATAATGCATTTGCAATACCTGTATGTCACAATTATAAAAATTTAGAAATTCTTGATGGTTTACAAAAAAAATTATATACACAGTTGGCCAATGTGATGTGGTGGGTGTTCATGCTAAAAGTCGTGGATTTGATAGAAACTGGAGTTTTCGTGTTGAGGAAAAAAAACCAGCAAATATCTTTTCTGCATTTGTATCACCACGTGTCGACGATGCTCATCGGATACTTGAGCACCAAATACATCGCTGGTGGAATGGCCACTTTTTCAATGTTAGTCAATTGCTCCGTTCACGTCATCATGTACACGTATTATTTCTGCAGCAGCCAGGGAGGATTCGTTGCTAAATTAGTCAGCTACGTCAAGCCATACATTACCATCATACAAATGGTAAATTCTCCAAGTTCTGCAATTGAAACACAATAATTAGCAAAAAATCCTCAATCGTTTTCCCAGCCAAATCAGTTTTTCTTCCTACTAAATTAAAACATATTCCTATTTTTCCAGGTGCAATTCATAATTCTAATGGTTCACAGCGCACAATCTTTGTTGCCATCTTGCCATGTTCCTCGTTTGCCTGGTAGTGGAATGATCATAAATTTGTTGATTAACTTTTACCTTTTCTACGATTTCTATCAAAAAAGTTACGTCAAAAAACTCAAAACCAAGTAGATCTATGTATTTTGTTTTTTGTAATAAATGGAAATCACTAAACATTGTTTTCTTCACACTATTTTTCAAAGAAACACACATCTGTAGTCAATCGTTTATTTCCTCAACAATGATAAATTTGAACAAACGTTACCTAACGTCACAATGCACAACTTTTTCAGGAAACCCGAGTCAACACGTTTTTCATTACAAATGTAGAAAAACAAAAAAACAGATCGACTAACATATTTCATCATACAAAGGAACGTTTCTACGTTTGTAACAAAAGGGTACAACATTTTTTTTCGTCTAATCATAAAAGAAAGTGCGGAATAGCTATCACGGTTCAGGTTTTTATAAAAAATATTTTTTTCAGTAAAACCACAAAGTTTGAGAATGTATTAAAGAATTCAATTCTCAGCAATGCATTAAGCCTTTTCCCTAGTAGACAATGTAAAAATAGCTTGCAAATAAATTTAATTCACGAGTCAAGATCGTCTGCGTCGGTCACGCATTTTGCGATTTCAATACCAATAGCTTTTGCCATTGGGGGTGGAACAGCGTTTCCAACTTGGGTATGTTTATCTGTGAGTTGACCGTAAAAAACAAACGAGTCCTTGAATCCTTGGGAGCGAGCACATTCCCGAACGCTGACAACTCGGTCGGCCCAGGGATGCAGGACATTACCCTTTAAAAAAATAGAATTTCATGTAAAATTGCATATATTTCCTCTAAGAATGCGTTTTATTAATTTTGAAAATTATCACAATTGATATGGAAGAGCAGAGGCAGAGTGGTTTTGGGAGTTCAAAATCCTCTGGAAATTCAAGTTATACTATTGATTTTTTTATGCAAACGTAAAAAAAGTAATAATCATCTATATATATAAAGCAGAATGTATGTTGACGGATTTTCGAAATCTCAGTTAGAAGGTTGGGTAACCAGGAAGTGAAGGAATATGACACATACGCAAGTCACAAAATCACAAAACGTCACAAAATATCATGAAATTTCACAGTGTCACAAAATTTCAAAATGTTACAAAATGTCACAAAAATAGAATTTCGCAAATTTAAGAAATAACAGAACATTAAAAAATAACAAAATTTCACAAAATACTCAAATAACTCAAAATTATTAAATCATCTTATCATTTTTGACTTATAAACCTACAAGTCTGTTGTCTAATCATCAAAAAAAAAAAAATTACAAAAACTAATTGTAAATGATAAAATATTGTTTAATCTTTTTTTTCATAATGATTCAATCGTACCATTAAAGTTTATTTTTTATCAGAATTTTTTCAGAGATGTTTCTTATAATTTCCATAGGTAATAAAGCGTTTGATTTTGAGGTATTTTTTAAAATTTGTTTTAGTATCTATAGATTTCTCGAACTTATCCTGATTTGCTACTAAAATTTAAATAAATTTATATACATTTAGAGCAGAATGTATGATTGTATGTCACTGCATCACGTGAAAACAGCTGATGAATTTTCGAATTTTTATTTAAATATTTTGTCATGATCCAAGAATAGTTTCTGGCTACAGAAAATTTCAAATTATCAGTTAGAAGGTTGAGTAACTAGGAAGTAAAGAAAATCGACACGTACACCCAAAATGTCACAAAACCACGACATCACGAAATGCAACAAAATCGCGAAATGTCACAAAATCACAAACTATCACAAAATGTCAAAAAATTAAATACCACAAAAATACAAAATTTCACGAAATGATGAAATCACTCAAAATTACTAAATTGTCCTATCAGTTTTGGTATAAAAACCTAGAAGTCTAAACTCTCTAATCATGATAAAAAAAAAATTTTACGAAACTGATTGTTAATGATAAAATATCGTTTCATCATTTAGTGATTGAACCGCACACTAGAAGTTTATTTTGTAGCAGAATTTTTTCGGATATATTTCTCATAGTTTTCATAGCTAATAAAGTGTTAGATTTCGAGAAATTTTTCTAAATTTGTTTTAATATCAATAGGTTTTTCAACCTTATCTTGATTTGTTACTAAAATTTTTATCAATTATTTATAAAACAGTTTTTCATAAATGTAGGTTTGCTATAAATTTACTAATTCAATTTCTTCGACTGAAAAAGAATATTTTCTGTATATTAATATTGAATATATAGTTGCTAAAAATCCAAATGTTTTATTATTCAAATTTAATGTTAATCATTAAAAATTGATGACTAAAGTAAGTGAGAATTATCAACATTTTACTAAGTAAAATTTAGAAGATATGACAAATAGATTTCTATCAATACTAAAAGGTTAAAGGAAATTCAGAATTCTTGACTTCAATAACTCAAAAATAACAATAATCTTGTTTTCAGAAAAATTTTTCCTTGAACAGAATTTTGATTATAAGTGTTCGGCTCGTACAACTAAGAATATAACATTTTTTTCAATTTTCATATTCTAATCTAGTAAAAAATAAAGAATAATAAAAGAATCTACGAAAATTTGAAAATCTTATAATAAAAATCTAGAAAAGTACAGTTTTATGGAAAATCTAAACTAAAAACTTTGAAATTTTATTTTTATTATTTGATCCCATAATCATAATATATGAAATCAAATGATAAAAAGTTTACAAAATTATATAAATTGACCAAATTCCTCAATTTTACCTGTTTTCCCATCGGCTCGGGATTGGTGATCGTTGTCCTGCAAAATCCATTCCAATCAAGCCTTCCATACAAGCCTGACCAGTTATTGTTACGGTTCGCTGAATGAGGCAAACACCATGGAATCATCGTGTTGTTATTTTCTTCACGATCTGCGGGATTGCAAGCCCTTCCCTCGGCACAGCTACAAACTCCTTTCAATCCTTTAACTTCAAATTTCTTCATACCGCTTTTGTCTTTGTACTTGTACACCCTGCAAACGAATTTATTGTTCATCAAGCATTACTCAATATTACAAGAGCATAAAAAACGCATTTCTGTTTAAGCTTGATAATTTTTTTTAGACAAAGACTATTTTACGCACAGTTTGTTGATCACTTTGCCATCCCTCAAAGTGACAGAGATGTTCGGTAAATCTCGCCAATCGGCTCCACTTTCCGTGGGAATATAAGAGATACGAGCTTCGACGATAGGGCTCATTTCTTTGCAGACATGGTCACGCAATTTGTTTGTGTTCTGGAATCTTGCCTTGAAAAAGTAAATGAAAAATATTTAGTTATAAAATGGGTTTCAGTAAGTTTGCAAAAGTGATTAATCAATGACCTTTACATTCAACTCTCAAACATTATTTGACACTTTTCTGAACTAACCATCCTTTGGAAATGAGTCATCGCATCTACACTGTATTCCATTTCCGGGTTGCTCTCTCCGTTTTTAATTTTTGGTAGATCTGACATGGCATCCCAGACGGTGATGGTCCTATAAGGTGCAGAACCAGTCCAGCTGCAGTTCGTGGTGAACTAAAGAAACAACAAATAACCATATTTATCCTTTTGCAATTTAGGTTAATTTTTAAAAGTAATCAATCCCAATGAAGTGAATGACCAGATAAAATTGTTTGTACAGACATTATATTGGGTGTATACATTGAAAACCGAACTTTTTTGGATGAAAATAATGCTTTATTTTAATTAATTAATGAATTGACATGTTATTCAAAATATTATCCATCACTTGCGATCACTTTTTCCCATCTTACTGGTAGCAAATGGATTCCGCGTCGGAAAAAGGCTTCGTCTTTCGAGGCCAAGAATCAATTAAGCCAATTTTTGATATCTTGTTCAGAAGTGAAGCGTTTTCCTGTGAGGGCGTTTTGCATCGAACGAAATAGATGGTAGTCGGATGGCGCCAAGTCTGGTGAATACGGCGGGCGAGGCAAAACTTCCCAGCCACTATTCTCCAGGTAATTTTTGACCGGTACAGCAACGTGTGGCCGAGCATTGTCATGATGGAAAATAACAGACTCGTGCCTTGTCGCATATTCCGGTCGTTTTTCTGTCAATGCTCTCTTCAAACGAATTAATTGTTGTCGGTACAGCTGTCCCGTAATAGTCTGACCTGATTTCAATAACTCGTAGTGGATCGGTCCCTTCTGATCCCACCAAATACAGAGCATTACCTTAGCACCGTGTATATTCGGTTTTGACATCGATGTTCCTGGTTGGCCGGGCTTCACATACGATTTCTTGCGCTTCGGGTTATCATAATGTATCCATTATTCGTCGCCAGTAATAATTCGATGCAAAAACGATTTTTTTTTGTAACGTTCGAGGTGCATTTCAGACATGCAAAATCGCCTTTCGACATCTCTTGGCTTTAGTTCGTGTGGCACCCAATTTCCTACCTTCAGGATGAATCCCAACGCTTTCAAACGCCTGGAAATGGTTGCCTGTGTCACGCCTAGTGCTTTTGCGAGCTCATCTTGCGTTTGGCACGAGTCTTCACTGAGGAGGGTCTCTAATTCTTCGTCTTCAAATTTTTTCTCTTGGCCAGGACGCTCTTTGTCCTTGATGTCGAAATCACCACTTTCGAAGCGTTTAAACCACTCAAAACACTGTGTTCTGGAGAGAGCATTGTCGCCATAAACATCCACCAGCAAACGACGACTTTCGGCTAAAGTTTTCTTGGCGAAAAAGTATCCCAGTAATACTTCCCGCAAATGCTGTTTTTTTTTCGCCAATTTTCGAAGTTTTCGATGAGGGTAAACAACTTATGCGCACACAATGTAAATAAATTGTCTTTGTGACTTTAACAGCTAACCGATGGTACTTCAAAATGACATATATGTCATTGGAGTATTACAACGCATGTGTTAGTGGGGCCATCTGTTGTAAAAGTTCGGTTTTCAATGCATGCACACAATAATTATTGTATATTAATTACTCTGCAGTTTTTCTTAATTGACAAAAAAGTTCTCTGGAAGTGACTAATTAATAGACAAAAGAAAACCATTTTCAGGATTCTTCATTCATCCAACCTTTCGAACAAAATTCGTGGTCTTCTTCAGAAATAACCTAACAAAATAATTATCATAACTCCCAAATCAATTAACAATTCACAGAAAACAATAGAAAATCTTCATGATTATAGATGGGTCAATGTTACAGAATCAAGTAAAATGATGCTTATGAATTTAAAAAAAACAAAATAATATTGTGTGAGATTTGCGATTTTTCTTACTCTTTTTCCATCGACATTGATATTGGAAAGACTAGCTTGTTCACGGAACGAATGAGTTGGCTCTGGAAATGGAGGTAGAGTTTCGTCTGGAGCAGCTGCCAAAATGATGACTCTGGTAACAAAACCCTATATTAAAACCAAATCACATTTAAAAATATATATATAACTTACCTTCTCCTGTTTTGCGGGACACCGTAACTTCCAGCTTGCAAAATCCCAAAAGTGCATTGGTAACCCATTCGAACAAGGCAGCTCAGAGTCAACTTCAGGAAAATGTTTTTGTGCGAAGCAACAAAGTTCCGCACATTTTCCATGACGAAAAATTTAGGCCTGTAGTAATCGCAGTAGGAAAGGTACGAGAAGATCAACGAATTTTTGAACAGAGCAGTCTGTCTCTGATTGAACCGATTCATTCGACTGAAACCTTGGCACGGAGGCCCGCCACAGAGCATGTCGACCTCCCCTTTTTTGGGCAATCGTTGTCCCAGGTCATCAGTTTCTTCGCCCTGTGAAAATTCGTAGTATTTTAAAATTATTGCAATTGAATAATCATAATCAGAAATTAATCATCAAGTGGAAAGCAATTTATAATAATATACAATATAACACAATGAAAACCACTTATCTATTTTATGGTGGGGCTGACGTACTTGGATGATAAAAATTCCTTATACTTACATCCAACACTTTCTGGAGCAACTTATTGACATCGCAAGTGAAAACAGTAGCTTCAGGATTATTAAGCTTGTAAGCACTGGATGCATCAATATCATGCTCTATCGCCCATTTAGTCTCTGAAACTCCAGATTCTTCGAAACCAGAAGTCATGCCTGAATAAGGAATACCAAAAATTACATTTACAATGTAAGATATATGCCTTACAAAAAATTTGGAGCGTGTTGAATCAGTACACGTTAAAACTTCTCATGTTACTTTTTATAAGGTAAGGAGGAATTTTGAGATTTTGTAACATTTCGCGATTTTGTGGCATTTTAGTGATTTTTTGACATTCCGTGATTTTGTGAAATTTGCGATTTTTCGTGATTTTGTGACATTTTATCGCATCTTATTTGTTTTGACAAGGCCGCCATCTTGACTAATTTCGATTCTCTGTCTAATTCCCCCCTACACTCGGACTAACATCTTACAGTCTTACAGTTTACAGTGTTACATGTTACAATGTAAACTCTCCAAGTTACTCCCTACATAAATTTTATTTTCTACAATAAATTACACTCTTGAAAAGTGATAACGCCGCTAAAGAAGTTTTACTCCAAAAATAGGTAGGTATTTCTTGCGCACCTCCACATCCTGCGAAGACGTCCAAAGTTTTAAGTTTTTTATTCATAACCGGATACTCGTCAGGTTTTTCTAATTTAGATCTGGTTTCCTTGTTGAATTTGGATTTCCCTTTGTTTTTGGCAATGCCACCAATGCTGCATCCTTTCCTTGAAACTTCCACAAATTTTTCCAAATTCCCATCGTACGCGTCTGTAAAGTAGAACCTGTTGGGCCCCCCGGAGGTCCACTTTTCGATTTTATCACTTTCGTCGATCAAGTTCTCAGAATAGGTCACGAAGCACTTGCCTTCCACGTTGTTTTTAAACTGCAATGTCACTTCTGAAAAAAAGGTAGTAAAGACAGAAAAGTTAATTAAAAATAAATAAGAAAGAATTTGGTGTAATGGATAAGGTCCAGGATTTTTTTTCCAGGAACAAGGAATCTAAGATTTCTATTTTGTAAATGTTACTTTAGGACACCCTATATTAAATTCTTTTCTAATGTATAATAAAAAAAAAGAGCTTACCTTCGTCACTCCAGTATAACAGATTCAGATCCTTTTCCCTCGTTCTTTCTAAACTGTTGGCCGTATTGTGAGGACGGTAGAATTTGTTGATCGTGATGTAAATATCCTCGGACTGAGGATGATTCACTTTGCTTTTGGCGAAGATTTCCTTTATGTACCCGATGGCGAATGGTTCCGGCGTGTTGAAAACGGTATGTTGCATATTTTTCACAGTTTTTCTATACAATTCAGGATACTTCTCTTTGTCATAATCTTTGGGAATGGGTTTCGGAGGTTTTGCCAGTAAATCGGAGAGGTTATGTTTGAAAGGGACCGCGTCTGCTTTCAAGTATAAACACTCTCCTACGCGATAGGTGTTGTTATTGTACTTCACTACTCCGTAAGTCACTTTTTTCGCACTCACTTCCTCCAATCTCTCGTCAACCTGCAAATGAAATAAAATCAACACTGTCAACACCATATAAAAACAGTTTTTCATTCTACACTCTGATGAAATAAACAAAATAATTACCCATGGAGTCCTGCGGAAGAAATGATCCGATTTCGTCCAGCAAGCTGGGCAAAAGTCATTGAGCCTCTCGTGCATCTGATTTATGCATTTTATTTTTTCAAAACGCGCATGAACTTCGTCATACGTGAATTGATAGAAAAACGTTTTTTCTTTTGAGGCCTTCTTGAAGTTCACGCCTGAATTGCCTGCACAAATTAAAACAAGGTATTAACACTTGAAACATGCACGAGTTCGAAATTAGGAGTACAAAAACTGCTTGATAATTTACCCAACATTCTCCAGTTTTCGGGCACTTGCAATTGCTCGACTACAAGTTTTGCGGAGACGTAGCTAATTTCAATATCCATGCAATCATCAACCATGAACAATTCGTATTCATCGGCCGTTTCTCCCAGGACCGTGTCTTTTCCATACACAAACCATTGTGCATGAATGAAATTTTCCTGATTTTCTTCGTATAAATAGATGATCTTGGCAATGGGACAGACGTCAGCATTCGTAGAGTCGACATAGATAAATTCGCCCGGTTTAAAGAGCACTCCGGCGACATTCACCGCTGCGTACAAAGTCTTTTTTCCTTTTACAGTGAGCGGTTCACCGACCCAACTTATGTTTTTCCGTTTCTTCTTTTTCTGGGAAAGGTCAATTCTCGGTTGTGGGACAGGCGATTTTTTGTCAGCTTCGGAAGTTTTTTCATTGCTGACATCATCTTCAACGTCTGATGCTGGGTCATCCTGGTCAAACAATAAACAATTGTTTTAAACTTAAGATTTTCACAAAAAAATTGGAGTGTGTTGAATCAACGCGCGTTAAAAGTAAAACTTCTCATGTTACTTTTTTTAAGGTAAGGAGGAATTTCGAGATTTTGTGACCTTGTGGCATTTCGTGATTTTTGCGACGTTTTGTGATTTCGTGACATTTTATCGCATTCAATTTGTTTTGACATGGCCACCATCTTGACTAATTTCGATTCTGTCTAATTTCCCCTTACACTCAGTCTTCCATGTTACAAAATCTCCAAGTTACTTCCTACATAAATTTTATTCTACAATAAATTACACTCCTGAAAAGTGATAACGCCGCCTAAGAAGTTTTACTTCAAAAATTACTCATCATAGTAGGAAAAAGATGCGAAAGAACGAGAAATTGACCATTTGTTGAATCAAAAAAAAAAATTTGTAAAGAAATCATAAGTTATCGATGATTATTATTGTCGTTATTAAGACTTCCACCCTCGCTGCACTGTTGAAATATCACACCCATACAAATTACAAAATGTCAAAAATATGCTACTAATCATAATTATCTAGCTAGTTATTTTATTCACAAACAAACACGAATCAATTTTAACCTTTACGATTATTGTAAAAGTATGATCACAGACATCACTTCAGAATGAGTATAACATGTTTTGCTGATACTACTTTTAACTGATCGTCAGAGATTCTTTTGAAAATTCGACAAATCTTCATCATTATTCTTTAATCAATACCTTCTTTTCGAAAATTACCAAAAAAAGAAAAATTATTTTTCCCATTTTCAATATGACTCCAATAAAACATTTACATACATAGTTCATATCATGATACAAGTTATAGTAATTAATAAAAATTCAACGTTCAATAATTCTTCGTGGCTGATTCAAAATTTTAAAAAACTTACGGCATTATTTTGTATGAAGTCCAAAGTAAAAGTTTTTATATTGTTTTTCATAAAATTCTACCAAATCACAAGCGATGAGAGACACTGATTCAGTCGAATGAAAATAACACAAATGGTAATAATTATAGTAATAATGAAAATAATTTATAAATTTATAAAACGATTAACCTAATCTGACTGAACCACGTGATATGATGACCAAATTTTGATTGAACGATGACTAAACAAAATTAAATGATTATATATAACTGCAAAATTTATTTTACCTCGATTGCCATATTCGGACATCGCCTTTTCAGACAAGCTTGCTTTCCCTTGCCGCTTCCACCAAACTTTTTCATGTCTTTGCAGGCATAGCATTCACCGCAATCTACTTGAGTGCAAGCGCTGCATACTCCGCACTTGCGATACCTCAGTTTCTAAAATGTCAGATTGCATTGAAAAATTTCCGTAGAAAATTATAAATAATAAAGATGAAGAAAAAATAAAATAAAAGCAACTTACAGGCATGATATCATTCT
Source organism: Platygaster robiniae (assembly GCA_028476575.1). Taxonomy (NCBI): domain Eukaryota; kingdom Metazoa; phylum Arthropoda; class Insecta; order Hymenoptera; family Platygastridae; genus Platygaster; species Platygaster robiniae. The sequence continues at coordinate 26,220,822 of CM052023.1, forward strand.
GATTCTGTATGTGGTCAGGGAAGAAGCCTTCGCACAAGTCATGGACCAGTTTAGTAGTTGTAGCCTTAGACAAGGGCTTGTTTTTTTTCCCTTCTCTATTTTTGAGTGCTCTCTTCTTTTTAGTCGTGGTGTCTTTGTAATTGATCCCAGCATAATCACTAACAACTCTCATGCAAGGAGTTGGCATGAGCAAGTCATCGTCCATTCCTGCCTTAGAGTCGTAATCGCTGACTTGGTCGACCAAAAATGGGGAATGTTTCAGCAGCGTTTCCTCGCTGAACCTTTCCATTCCTGGCGGAGGCACGTGAATCTATAAACGATTTTTTTGTTTATTGATAAGAAATCTTGCCATTTCCTCTGACTTCGCAATAATGATGATCAAAAAATACTTTGCAATTACCGTCAGTTGGTTGATCAAGTCCTCGTACGTAGGTTCGATTTCGTTTGAGAGGAATTCGATGAGGAATTTTAAGAGATACATTTTTTCTACGAGGTTTTGCATGACTGGTGCAAACTCCTCGGAAGGCGAATTCGAGAGATAGTACTCTCCAAAGGCCGTGTCTATTTCCACAAATGGCTGTGCGCCGCCGTCGTATCCGGAAATGAACCAGCAGTTTATCGGGCCCAAATCTTTGACCCATACTCCGTTCGTGGTAGAGGGATCGTCATCGTAAATGGCTTTCATGTACCCAGAGATGTACAGCAAAACATCACTTTCGACCAATCCAGTGTCCAAGGGTACGAGGTGACCATTTTTGCAGTAAATGCTGAAATATGTAGAGTAAAATACTATTGTAATAAACTTTACAATTAACAAAACGAAAAAAACTTTATACAAGCATCGTGTTCCAATGTACTCTTAAAATTTGAATTGAATTATAAATATTTTATCTATAAAAGAAATAAATAGGTATTTGCAACATATTTTTATAATTTTCAAATGATATATTTTGAAAAAAATTTTAGTTTTTGATTTCAAGGTAGTACCTCCGGGATGAAATGATATGAATATAGCCGCAACAAAAAATTCTTGCAGCCACATTCACATTTCAGGCTCTGTGCACATGTATCGTCAACGTCGCATCTACCACTGTCTGCTACCTGCTTCCACATAAACAGTGGTAAGCACTGGCAAGCATGGAAAAAAAAGCTATAATACGATCAGCAATTGTTTTGCTTGAAATGCGACGTTGCCAAATGTTCGTTGATAAAATGAAATAAAATAATTTTTTGTCGCATAAATATGTAGTCAACTTTCATGCGATTTTGCACAGAATTTATAAAGATTTTGAACAATATGTCCTCAATTTTCCAGAATTTTCGGCCAATAACTTTTTGATTTATTCGAAAAAATGACGCTGTGCCATAAGAACGCATGTAAAAATTATTGAATGTTGAAGTAGTGGATCGACATGAAATTTTGCAAGGAATTTGCTTCAATTTTTTTGAACCTAATTTCCAAATTTCATCCAAATTGGTCAATAATTTCTATCATGAAGGTACTAACTTAAAAAAATTCAAGAAAAAATTGCTGAAATGTTCAAACTTTTGTTATTCCTTTTTACTAAGAGCTTTTGTCATTCATAGCAAAAACTTTATCGCAAAATTAATATAAAAGTTTTTATTCTTTTTGAAGAATCATGATTCAGTATATTGCTAAGGAAAAGAAAAGAGTTCCTTAAAAATATTTTTTTCTATTATAAAAAACCTTTGCATCACTTTTTAAAGTGACTTGTCATTTTTGGACCAAATAATTAAGAAAAAGCTGATGAAATTCACTTATACTCTTGGAAAAATAAACGAGTTTTGACAAAATACTCATTTCATATACTGTATAAAAAAATGATTTCTTAGATAAATTATGAGTACGTGATTTGAATCAATATATTGTTCATAAAATACTTTATTCCATTCTTTGATGAAATTAAATTAGTTAGGGAAATAATAAAAGTAAATACTAAAATATGTAAAGTAAAATACTATTGTAATAAATATTACAATCAATAAAACAAAAAAACTTTGTACAAGCAACATGTTCCAATGTACTCTGAAAATTTTAATTCAATTATAAATATTTTATTACTACTACATAATCAATGGCCCACGGTCGTGGGCCGAGGTGAGGGCCCGCGACAGCACCATTATTATCAAAAAAATAAATACACATAACCTAAAAATTTTTTTGCCTTAACTTTCTCTATATTAAAAACACCATGATTTTTTCTTAAAACACTCGTAGATTCTTAATTCTATCATAACTTCAATATGTACACCTCAATTTTCCTTGTTTTAGTTTAAAACATTTTTTTTCGATACCTCACAAAACGACTTTGTCGTATTTGGGAAGTTTCGCAGTAGGACGCTCAGCTGTAGTCGGAGATTTTTGACAGATAAAATTCAGCAAACGTCAAAATCGTGACACAGCTGATCGCTCGAACACCTGTTTGTTATAATTGTGTTGTGTTCGTTTCATAGATATAGGAATATAGGGACAGAGTGTAAAGTTGTACTCTAGGCGAGGGGGGCTCACGAGCGGGGGAGCGGTGCGGTGACACCTTTTGATTGGCTGTTGGCTCTGCGCATGCTCCCTGCACTTGTACTTAAAAACCGCACTCTCGCGTGCAATTCTAATAAGGGTATCCGTTCAGATTTTGTCCATCGCTATTTATTCGAATGAAATAAACGTACAGCGTGATGTATGTTATGCTACGCTGCAAACAGAAAATTATAGGAGACACAAAAACGGATTGAAAATCACTGCGTTTTAATACTTTTTAGCGTCGGCGCCTTCTATCTCACGCAACGCTAAGAAGTGTTGAAATTCTGTGCTTGTAAATCATCTTTTGTGTCTTCCAATAAATTTCTATTTGCAGTGTAATAACACGAATGCATAAAGTATTTTGTGAGTCATGTTAGCGATTTTATAAGGTAAAATGGTGATAGCCGTAGATTATTGGTGGGAAAGATATTATTTCTAGAAAATTTATTATTGAATTATTGTATTTAATATTAAATCCGTTTCAACAAAGAAAAAAAATGAATTTTCATACAAATCCAAACCGCGGAAGTATTTATATATTTTTCCAGCTTTTCATTCAGCTATTCATTAATCACATCAAAGTCTTTGAATCAATAATATACAAAATTGATAAATCTCCAAACTTTCATTCAAAATAATGTTTTAGCGTAGGAAAAAAGTATTACGAATTACAGTAATTTTCCAATTCAACTCAACAATTAATCAAAAACTAGAAAATTATCCAGCATCTAAGAAACTCAAGTATTTCATTAAATCTAGGTAAAAGCTGGATGAAAAAGATAGAAAATAAAACACGCAAAGATCAATTTGATAGGAAAGATATTAAAGTAGATCTAATAAACCTAGGAAGCCAAATGTTGTCAATTTTTGGGTCATATTTGCCGCATGCTCTTTGACATCCATGACGAAAAGTTAGCAGCAGTTGCAGACGCAATTGGTCGGCAGTTTGACGACAAGCGTTTGTCACAACAAAACAGCTGCAAATATGATGCAAGCTAGCTAAATGTCATGCCTTAAATGCCCATTTGTAAAATATCAATTTTACCCTTTTGTCGCAATTCTATGCTCTTTAAATAAAAACGATTCGTAAGTATGAGGGTTAGTTAATGCGAAAAAATTTTTTATTTATCATTTTCTTTCGATTAATTATTTGTAAAATTTCGTCAATGTTTTATTAAAAAAACTTGTACGTTTTTTCATGTACACGTGCACTACGTAATTTTTCCCTTCTGCAGCTAGCGTGGTGTAGCGTGGCCTGGCTTGGTCGGCAGTAGAAGCAAATGTGTAGACACAAGTAGAAGAGTGTTAACACACAGTGATGAGGGGGGAGAGCAGGGGAGGGTAGGAATGGAACTTACATGCCTTATCTCCCCCTCCCCTTCAACAAATCGAATTCCGCATACAAAATGAAAAGAAATGAAATAAAAACACGAAGTTCAACTGAACAACAAATAACAACAATTCGAAATACACAAATAATCGATTAATATAAATAAATAATGAATTTGACACAAACTTTTTGTATAAATACATATAATGCGCACAATAAGTGAGACTCTTGTGGTCAAAAAATAACAAAAAATAACCAAATCCCCACAAAAAAACATTTTCCAGTGAAAAAAGTAGAGGCGAGGGCTTCGTTTGCCATAGCAATCTACAAAAAAAAACCAAATAAATCACATGCGCTTAAGTGAGTTAAAGCAAGTAAGTTTGCATCGACAGTTCTATGATTCAAGTTCTGTAGGGAAATCCGCGGATGATTCCAATAAATTAAAAATAAATTTTTAATTTTATTATCATTTTTCGCCTTTTTCTGTGTTACAGTACTTTCTGAATCATTTTTTTTACGCGGCCATTTCAAGTCACCTGCCCACTTTTTATGACAATTACTGATGTCAGTGTAAACATAATCGATTGCTTCATTTTTCTAACTAAACGCTTTTTAAAAAATAATTATAGTGCTTCCCGAATGAGAAGTTGAGTAACGACCAAGAAGTGGCATAAGGTGAAATACTTTCACATTCAAACATTTTTTTAAGAAAGAACATTTCGTACGAAAGTATTCTGGAATATAATTTTTCTATTCAAAGTATCAATTGATTTATTTCATCGTTTTTGCGAAACAAGGATACTAAATGCAAGGCACACCCACTGTCTCGACGATATTCTATCGGTGTTAAAAAGCGCTTCGAGTATACGAGTCGAACATCCTTATTCTAATATCCATGATGTGGAATTTTAAAATGTGGTTAGCATAGAACTTAAGACGCACCTGTGATGAGAACTTCTGCAAATGTGATAAAAGTATCCGTAGCACAAATTGTGTAGAAATTCTATGCAATCTACTCATACGAGAAAATGTATATCCCAGCTAAAAATATTCAAATGGATGACAATGTGAACATACATGTGGACATCTATCTAAAAAGTGGCATGGTCGGTCACGTGAAAATGCCAGATGAATGTTGAAAGGATCAGGATGTTCAAATACATAGTTGAATGTTTGAAGCTGATATGATAATGTACCATAAATTTAGACGCAAACTTGCTACCTAGAAAAACACACCTCATTCATACCTCCAAATAATAAACATACTTAGAGAAGTACACACAAACAATGAACAAATCATCTTATTCGTTATCTTATGATTTAATTTCATATAAGTGGGCAGGTGGGTGACTTTAAATGGCTGCGTAAAAAAAAAAAAGATTCAGAAAGTACCGTAATACAGGACAAGGGGAAAAATGATGATAAAATTAAAAATTTATTTTTAATTTATTGCAGTCGCCCGCGGATTTTCCTACAGAACTTGAATCATAGAACTGTCGATGCAGACTTACTTGCTTCAACTCACTTAAGCGCATGTGATTGATTTTTTTTTTTTTTTTTTTTTTGTTGATTGCCATGACAAACGAAGCCCTCACCTCCACTTTTTTCATTGGAAAATATTTTTTTGTGGGGTTGGATACTCCATTCATTGAGAAAGTCTAAAATTTCAATTAGTTCATGGAAAGAAATCGTTAGAAGAAATAAAAAGGTATTTACAAAATATTTATATAATTTTAAAATGATATATTTTGGAAAAAATGTTAGTTCTTGATTTTGAAAAAATGTTTTCAAACCTTTCAAAATTATGTATCTGGTTTGGTTTTTTTAAATCCAAGAAAAAATTACTGAAATGTTCAAACTTTTGTCATTTCTTTTGACTAAGAATTTTTGTCATTTATAGTAAAAACGGTATTGCAAAAATATAATGAAAATATTTAGGCAATCAATTCTAAAATATCAAATTTCTGTTTTTTAACATAAAAATTGTTCTTCTTATTTAAGAATCTTGTATTCTATTTACTGCTAAGAAAAAGAAAAGAGTTACTTGAAAATATATTTTTTTTTTTCATTGGGGAAAAACTTTGCAATCACTTTTAAAGTGTCTTGTCATTTTTGGACCAAATATTTGAGAAAAAAATCATGAAATTCACTTATACCCTTGAAAAATATATAAATTTTTATAAAATACTTATTTTATATAAAAAAAAAATAATATGTTAGATAAACAATGGGTACACAATTTGGAAAAATATTTTGAAATCAAGGCAAACATTTCTAAAATGACAACTAAAAATATATTGTTTATTAAATACTTCAATTCATGTTTTGATAAAATAAAATTATTTTGGAATATATTTTTTTATTCCAGGTTGAAATACTCAAGAAAACAATAATTGATGCTGAATTTGTAATAGGAAAACATAAAGAGGTAATCACGACACATTTAAAAATACAGGAAAATAATTTGTTTTTGGAAAGTAATTGTTTAAAAATTTGAGAAAAAAATCTTTGAAATTGAGGTAAGTATTTTTTAAAACTTTATTTATTGTTTTTCTTTCTTTTGAAAGAATAAAAAGTTATTGGAAAATATAAATTCAGTGGGATAAAAAAAATTAATTATTTATATAGAAATATGTCAATATTAGATTATTTTATTGATTTCATCTTATAATGTTATCGAACAACATATTTTATTAAATATTTTTTTAATAACTTCAAAAAATATTTTTATATGGAAAAAAATATATTCAAAATCCCATACCCCAGAAAATTCTAAAATCGTAATTTTATGCTGGAAAGAATGAATTGATATCTTGAAAAAGTTACTTTTTTTCAATTAATTATATATTTTATAATTTTAGAGATTATTTTTTACTTTGCAGCCATCATTGTTGTACATTTACTAAAAATTTCGTGAAACGAATATTTAAAGTTTTTAAAGCCTTAGGTTCCAAACGATGAAAATTAAAACATCATTTTTTTCTATTTTGGATCAAGGTCAAAATGAAAAATAGTTATCAAAGCTGAATGATACTTGTCAAATGTCATTAATAAGTATGTATTATTGATTAATATTTAGGTTATTATTATAATTCTATTTTTCACAGAATTATATAGAAACATAAATAATTAATTTTATGTCAATACATTATTCATTATTTTAATAAATTATTAATTACTCTAACTATAAAATATAAAAGAAACAATTTTTCTAATTTTTTTTTTCTTTTTTTGAACATTCAGAACTCCAGAAACAGATTATTATTCTTTGAAAGACTGAAAGGAAAAAATACCTATAGGAAGTAATTCTGTTGCAAGGCCTTACGTCCATGTCGTCAATAGCTTCCTCTTCTCCAGTGAACAACATAAATCCATCATGCATTATGGCGACACACTCTTCGACAGCGTCATTATGATGCCCTGAATAAATTGGCGCCTCTTGAATTGGCTGAAAACACAAGTCGCATAGAGCAGTCTTTCCAGAATTTTTCAACTTCTGGACCCTTTTGGCCACTTCCTTGGTGACTTTGCTTTTCTTCCTTTTTTTGAACTTCCCGCCATCTTCGTCGCTGCTGTCTGAGCTTTCTCCCTTGTTTTCCGAATTTTCCACCAGTGGTAGATCATCTTTTGCTTTCCTCTTCAACTTTTTCCTTCTGGAGTTTTCAGTTTCTTCGTTCTCTACCACATTTTCATGTCCATTCTCTCGTGAGCTGGGATCATTTTCAAAATCTGATGTTCCCATTTTTTCATCTTCTTCCTTAGGTTTTTCTTCAGAATAATCATTTTCGTGGTTTTCAGGATTTTTGGTGGATTCACTTTCGTCAGAGGAAGAACTTTTGGGTGTTTCAGGTTCTACTTCTTCAGGACTTTTTTCTCCATTTTCAGGAGGCTTGGGGGACTTGCTTTCGTCAGAGGAAGAACTTTTGGATGTTCCAGTGTCGAATTCTTCAGGTCTTTTTCCACTATGAATTTTGGATTTCTTTGCAGTGGTTTTTGATCTCTTCATGGTGGAGAAGATCTGAAGGTAACAAAAAAGGTATATCAAGTGGAATTTAAAAAGTATGCAATTTGGTATACTTAAAGATGCAGAAACCAGAAATGTTCCTTTTAACAAGATGAAAATTAAAATGGCGCTTCCAAATTAATCGTTAAAAATTTGTAATTGTGAAAAATAATACTGTATGCATTACTGTGATTACGGAAAAAAGAGAAGAGAAATCAGGAGGCACTTCCTAATCTTGTATTAAGAATATCGTAGTAACGATTATATTGTAAATGTAATTCTGTGGCTTCCCGGTATAACCGACAAAGTCACTCATGCCATAATGTTTAAAATTTTATCACAATATCATGTAAAATGAGCCTTATGGCATGTGTGACTTTGAAAATTATTTATATTTTTATATATTTACCACAAATACAAATATTTATCATGCAGATGAAAAAACTGGCACGAAAAACCATAAATTTACTGTACCTGAAAAATTTTTTTTTACTAAAATTCAATATATGCGTTTTCCTTTCTTATTATGCCAATGATCAAAAACCTGATAAATAGTTTGTTTTGTACAAAATGTATAAATAACACCATACAACATACTCATAACGGATTTTTCAAAGTAATGAGTTTTGTGAATAAAAAATCACACATGACAAAAATTAACAACCAAATCTATGTTTCATTATGTGAGGCAACAATTTCATTTTTTAATGATCATTTGAATGGATTACATTTCTAAATTCTAAATTTTAACAAGTACCTATATAATAAAATGCAATAAAATCGAACACCCTAATAATATATTTTAATCGTTTAATTATTAGATTAAAAAATAAATAAATAATAATGAAAGTAAATAAATCATAACTGGAATGATATGTATTCTAAATTTTGGAAAGTGGATTTTTCAAATAACATTTTATTGTTTATATAAATAGGAAAGAATTTGGATATGGAAAAAAAGGAATAGTTATTTTAAAATTCAGAAGATTGTATGTTTTTGACGGTTTTTATTCAATTATTTGATGCAACAATAATTAGGAACAAAAAATACTAACAAATGAAGACTATTGTTGAAAAAATTAAGCCTAGAATTTGAATTCAAAAAACTAAAAATGGAAACCTGAGAAATGTAAAAAAATTTGACATTTGAAATAGTTAAAGTAAAGTGTATGCTACTAATTATTTCAAAAATAAAAAATAAAAATATGAAATAAGCTTTTTGTTAAATATATAATATTAAAATGGTTTCGATCAAACCACAACAAAATAAATTGAAACATTATTAATGGTAATCTTAAAACTGATGTTACTAACTTTTTTAAAATGAAATAATTCTTTCAAAATTAGCAAAGCTTTATCAGTCTAGGACAGTTGCTGAACATTAATTATAAGACTGAGGAAAAAAATTTTATATAAAAAAAAACTAGCATAGAAAACGCGTTTCTATGCCAGCTCGAGATCTCTAAACGCGTTTTCTATGCCCTCGGTACATAAGATATCGTTCATAACAGGCACGGATGTACGAATTTCCTCGTTTCACCAAATTCGCACATCCGTGCCTGTTACGAAATATATTATTTTTAATATTACTGTCAGTAGTTTGAAATTTGAAAAATCGAATAAATTAGATTTTGAAATTTTATCTAATTTATGTGATTTCCGTGAAGAAAATTTTTGAACTGCCAATTTAGACGCTTGAAAAATAAGAGATCGTATTAATACCAAAATATTACTTTTTAATTCGAGAATGTTTTTAAAAAAGTGTCAAAATTCAACATGAGCCACTTGAAATTGAAAACAAAATAAAAAATTGGAAATTTCATAGAATATAAGACACTAAATTGAGGATTTGTTACGAATAAATTAATAAATTTTGGAATTCAAATACAGGAAATATTTTCAGAAAAAAAAATGAATTCCTGGAAAATCCCTCCTGCAAATAATTTTTGAGTGCCTCTTCGACTACAAACACCAATATTCAGTGAAAGTTATTTATCATAATTGCGAATGAGAAAATTGGCACTAAAAAACATAACCTCATGGTACCCAAAATAAATTCTAGAAAATGAGAAAATTTTCCACTAAAATTAAATTTACAGACATTTATTTTTTCTTATATTATTGACCAAAACATTAATAGTTTGTTTTGCACGAAATGTCACAATAACACAAATTTTACCCGATCTTTGAAATTGTCAAATTTTGTAAATATAAAATCACACATGTTTCACATAAAGAAATTAATTCACTCAATCGTAATCTATTCCACATTCTGAATATGCTGTAATCTATAACAACAAAAAATATACCTTCCTCCAAACAATCAACCTAACCTAAAAATGATTATTGGTTTTTTCATCCCTAATCAACATTCGAATCATCATTGATAATTTATCACGCACAGTCAGGAAAATCTCATATTCGTATTTGAATAAAAATGTAAACAAATATACCTTTATACTCGATGTAAGATGAAACAACGAAATGCCGCGAAATTGGACCACAATTATGCACAATAACCATGCGAAAAACACGAGGACGCACCAGGCCTCGCAAGGCTTCGGAACTGCTCGGAACTTTGAATCTCGAGGGGCAGCCCCCACCATTGTCCACCATCATTCTCTCTCACTCTCTTAGAGCTGAAAGAGTGAGAGAGAGTGATGGTGGGGTTGCCCCTCGAGATTTAAAGTTCCGAGGCCTGGGATGCACGAGGACAATTATGAACAATTACCGGAAGTAACCGAAACAATGAATTGAAAGCAACGCAAAACAATGCAACACAATCCTCCACAATGCTCCCACAATGAACATCAGAAACGCCACAAAATTTGCCAAAGGGATATATAATATGCATATATATGCGTGGTATTCGTATGTATGCACTATTCATGATAGGAGCATGTAGTAACAGCCGAACACCAAGCAATGACGTGTGATACTATATCTGTGTATATAGATGTACTACATATATGATATTATATATATAGATATACTAATGAATGTATAATGTTGTCGTTCGGCTTTTACTACACGCTCCAATGTTGGGTTCATTGCGCCATGTTGAATTGTGTTGAATGCTCAGTCCATGTACTTTATGGTCTAATTGGGTCACTTTTTCCAGCACCGACAAAGGCGATGCTCAGTCCATGTATTCATGCGTCATCACCCGTCCGCCATTTTGTTTTTACCGCCAATTAGATTCGTTCTCTTCTCTTATTAGTTGAAAAGTTACGACGTATGCCACTTCGCGCGGGAATAATTAATTGACATTTAGCGTTAATTGTTATTTTCGTACAGCGACTTGGTTATTGTTTATTGTTTACTGATAATAACAGAGGAATAAAAATGCCATTAAAATTAGAACCTTCGAGATATGCTCATCCGGAGGGGCATACTGATGCTTGTTATTTTGGAGAAAAGTTAGTGATATATGCTGTTACTTTAGGAAAATTAATTTATTTATTTTCGAACTCTGGTTTTTAATTTTCTGTATTTTATTTCTTAGGGGTGCAATCGTTACTTGCGGGGTCGATGGGGATGTTAGGTCGTGGGTTAATTTTATGGACGATGATCCTTCTTCTGTTTGCGTTGCTGAGATTGTTACTGCTGTTGTTAGCAAGGTAATATTTTGGAAATTGATGTTGTTATTGTTATGGAATGTGTAAATAAATAATAGGGTTTGAAAAAAATATTAAGACAATTGAATTTTTTTTCATGTAAATAAAGGATTTTGATTATTTAGTACTTAAAATTTTTATTATTGATTATTTTTATAAAACTTTATTACAAATTGATACTTATTTAAGGAATAAATTTTTTATTCAAATAAAATCCTAGAAATTGTTTAAAATGATGAATATTCAGTTACATTTGTATTGTGAATTTTTATTATTGCACATTAATTTTTCAATAGCAATTTTTTATGAATGTCATAAGAATTGATTAATTTTTTTGTTGAAATGAAAAATTGAAAAATATATATACATTTATATGTATACTTTAATTAAGTTTCATTCGTATTCTAAATTTTCATTACTTAATAATTATTTTTCTATGTCAATATTTTGTGAACCCTGCACGAATTCATGAAATTTATATTTATTGCATCGAGAAAGCAATAAAGAAATTATGAAGAAAAAATATTAAGTATCATCAGTATTTCTTTATCAGAGTTTTCCGTAAATGTAATACTTATTTGTAAATTTTTTTTATCCAAATGGAAATGAAAGAAATAATAAAAACTAGAAGAAATTAGTTTTATTCGTATTTTGAATTTTAATTAATAATTATTTATGTTTTCATAGAAATTTTAACGAAATGGTGAAAATTTTGTTACTTGGATTGAAATAAAAAATTGAAAAAAAAAGTGAAATACTTAAGTAAATTGGTATTTTCAATTTTCATTATTATTTATTTTCATAGAATTTTTTTTGCAAATTCTATCTTATTTATGGAATAAATTTTTATTTAAATAAAAAATCTATAAATTATTGACAGAAAAGAATACTTAGTTACATTTGTATCTTGAATTTTCACCAGTGAATATATATTTTTCCACAAATTTTATAAAAATTCGTCAACATTTATTCAGATTCATAGAAAAAAATGTATCTATTGATAACTTATGTATAGTTCAATTGGTATTTTAAATTTTTATTCCTGAAAAGTTTTTTTCTACATGAGTATTTCAGAAATCCGATACAAATTTGTATAATTTGTGTTTTAAAATTCAAGCAAAAAAGAAAAAAAATCAATAAGAATATAAAATGTATTTGAATTTGTATTATAAATTTTTATCATTTATTATTTATTTTTGATTAAAATTTTTCACAAACCTAATACTTATTTGTAAACGTTTTTTTGTAATTCAAGTGAAAATCAAAGGAATTGTGAAAAAAGAAGAAATCAGTTTCATGAAGTATTTCGAATTTTAATTATTGATTATTTAGTTTTCTTTGGAACTTTTAACAAAATAGTGAATGTTTCGTATTTGAATAAAAAAATAAAATATTAATAATATATAGTATTAAATTTAAAAAATGCAGTTAATTTGGTAATTTGAATTTTTATTATTCGATATTAATATTTTTATCAAAATTTTCCACAAATCTAATACTTATTTCTGAAGATTTTTTTGTAATTTAAATGGAAGTCAGAAAAACTGTGAAAAAAAGAAGATATCAGTTTCATATGTATTTTAAATTTGAATAATTGATTATTTATTTTTCTATAGAAGTTTCACCAAATTAGTAGAAATTTCGTTCTTTGGATTCAAATAAAAAATCGAAGAAAGACTAAATAAATAAAATATTCAGCTTAGTTACTATTTTAAATTTTTATTCTTATAGAAGATTTTCACAAATTGAATATTACTTTTTAAAATAATTTTCTGTTTTGATAAAAATCTGTAGAAGTTACATGCAAAAATATTAGGTTACAGTTGTATCTACAATTTTTATTATTGAATATTTTTTCTTCTATAAAAATGTTTCACAAATATAATAAAAATATTTCGACATTTTTATATTTTTAATATAAAAACAAGAAGTTGAAAAAAATTTTATACTTATTCATTTTTTTATTCAGTTGAATTAGTATTGTAAATTTTCATTCCTGAAAAGTTATTTTCCTGCGTCAGTATTTCACAAATGCTATACGAATTTGTGAAAATTTTGTTTTTTGGAGTCAGATGAGAAATCAAAGAAATTAAAAAATGTATATATTCAGTTCAATTGGTATTTTGAATTTTTATTATTTATTATTAATTTTCTCATTGAATTTTTTAACAAACCTAACATTACATTGTAAGTGTTTTTTTTTTTTTTTATTTTAATGAGAATCAAAGAAATTACAACAAAAAATTTTTGAAATTCAATTTATAATTATTTATATATCTATGAAAGTTTTTACAAATCAGTAAAATTTTTTTCTTTGAATCCATAAAAAAATATAAAAATTATAAATTATGTGTCCTCAAATAAGTTGTAAGGAATAAAAAATATTGTGTCTACGTTATCTCATTTTGCTCATTCTTTAGCGTCGATTTTTGAAATTCAATTAAGATATTCAAATTTCTGCACAGATATTAAAATCTTCCATATTTTGTAGAAAAAACCTTGAATTGGCTTTGAATTTTAACAATCTTTGCTTTGATTAGAAAATTTGAAAAACTTTCAAAGTTATTGTAAATTTTACAGTTAATTCCAAGATTAGATATCTCATGATTCTGTGCAATGCTTTTTTTATTTTAAATTATGTGAACGATCTTAAAAATTTTTAATTATTCTTCGAATCTTGTTGCATAATTTTTGAAGCATTTGTATATCAATCGAAAAATGATGAAGATAAAATTTTAATTTTTTAGGGGGAACATGTATACGCCGGAAATGATAACAACAATATTACGATCGTCAGGTATAAAGACCTAGAAAAAGAAGGTTTTTTGACGAGATTCTCAGCTCCTGTAACAGCCTTAGCTACAGCCAAAGAAAGCGATCTCCTTGTTTCAGGATCCAGGTTGAATATAAAAATTAATTTTCCATGTAACTTTATGTATATGGCTTGGATAATGATTTTTAAACATTTACAATACATTGAACAACTGAAAATTATTGTCAAAAAACATCAAAATATGAGTAGATGAAAATCTTGTTCAATAAGTTAATTTTGAAACATTAATAAATAAATTGTTGTATAAAATATATACTAAGGAATAACGTTAATTATGATAACCTCAAGTATTTTAAAATAACTCTTTTGACTGAGAAATTAAAAACATGTTATAATGTAAGTGTAATTTCTAATAATTGATAATATAATTTTTTATAACATTTATTGTAGTCAAAATATGTATCTGTACTGTCATTTGTTTAAACAGAAACTACACTTTTGTTAAAATTGAATTTTCCTAATCCTTTTTAATTGTTCGTTTTTTGGTGATTTTTTTAGTGACATGCGAATACAAATTTCGAATATAAAGACCAGAGAACACGTGGATTTGCATGGACATGAGGCTCCTATTTTAGGCCTTTCACTGGATCCGAAAGAAGAATATGCGGTTTGTTTATTGAAAATTGTATCACTGGATAACTAAAGGAAACATCTCAAATTTATTTCTCTACATTATTTTTGAACTTAAAATAATATAAATACAATTTTAATTTTATAAAATATTCAAATATTTAATGATACAATATTACTCTGAATAAATAATTCATCATAAAATGCTGAAACGAGCTATAGTAAATAAAATTATAGGCTTCATCAAGTGCAGATGGAACAATCAGAATTTGGAACATCAAAGAAAAAAAAGTTGAGCACATGTGGAGTGATATTGTCCCCTCTTGCAACTCGTTTATGACAGCCAAAGCATTATGCACTCCATCTTTCCAATGCAAAGATGGATCCATTTTGGCCTATCCCCATGGAAAAGACATAATTCTCGTGGAACGTTCGACCTGGAAAGAAACTTCTCGCTTGAAATGTTCGGATCTAATCTCAGTGAGTTCATCATACATTCCAAAAAAAAAGAACTTGTAACAAAAGAAAACTTTTCAGGACCTCAGCATATGCAAATTTTCGGAATGTGGTGAATTTATGGCAGCGAGTTCCCTGAATGGAGAAATCGTCATTTGGCAAGTTGAGAGCAAGCAAATTGTGGGTTACATATTGCATCCACAAAGGAAAAAAATGACCTGCTTGGTTTGGCATCCTAAATCCCCAAAAGAAGTCATTTTCTGTGACTCCACTGGTCAATTGGGCTGTGTGAAAGTTGTAAGTCTAGTCTCGAATGTTGAAATTGAATATTATGACCACGAGAAGTGAAGAGTTCATCATCGGTGCCAGCGTTTAAGAAGGCTTATATATGATCAAAACGACTTCAGTGCTATTCAATAGACTACACAGGGTGTCCCAAAATCACATATGCAAAAAAAACCTTGGATTCCTTATTCAATTTCAAGTCGAAAAGTCCTTTACCACTTTTTATAAAACTCAAAATATCAGTTTTGTAACTGCTGCTTGAAATACTGAATGATGATGATGATGATGATAATTATAATAATAATAATAATAATAATAAAATCTTATAAATCATTTTTTTTTAATCTAACAAAATACTTTAAATCTAGCACACTTGAATTTTAAAGAATCAAATTCTAGAAGTCTATAAATATAGCTATAAAAAAACGCGAAATCTATAAAAATACTGGAAAAAATCATAAAATTTCACACAATAATAATAAATACGGAAGTTGCAACAAACTTTTTGATCAGGAGAGGGAAAAACTCAAACATTTAAAGTATTGATATAATAAAAATGTAAAATATATTAATTTGACTGAATAAGTGACTATATAACTGAGAAATATCATAAAATCTAATAAATCAAATTGTTTTTTGAAAAATGTAATGAAATACTAGAAATCTAACATACTTGAAATTCAAAAGAATCGAATTCTATAAATCTACTTATATATTCATAAAAAAAAACTAAATTTATTAAAATACGGAGAAATTTTATAAAATTTCTTACAATACTTAAAAAAAACGAAAATTGCATCAAAATTTTTATTGAGAGGGAAAGGAACTCAAACGTCATAAGTATTGATAAATAAAAAAACGTAAAATATATTTATTTGACTGTATAAATTGAAATTTAACAAAAATCTTAAAAATCATACAGTTTTTTTAAAAATCTATGAAAATACTAAGAATCTTACACGCTCTAGAAAAGATAAAAAATCTGAAAATCTATAAAGATATCCATAAAAAATCTTGAAATCTATGAAAGTACTAGAAAAATTTACAAAATTTCATACAGTAATAAAAAAAATACGCAAATTGCAACACAATTTTTAAATGAAAGAGGAAAGAACTCAAGCATTGAAAATATTGATAAATATAAAAATGTAAAGTATATGAATTTGACTGTATAAATTAATAACTATCTAAAAAAAGATCATGGAATCTTAGAAATCAAATTGTTTTTTGAAAAATGTATAAAAATACTAAAAATCTAACATACTTGGAATTGTAGAAATCTACTAAGATATTCATAAAAAAAACTCGAAATATAGAAATTTATTTGACTTTATACATGATAATTAACCAAAAATATATCAAAATCTTAGAAACATTGTTTTTTTTAGAAATCTATAAAAATACTAAAAATATTTCACGCTCCGGATTCTAAAGAAACAAATTCTGAAAATCTATAAAGATATCCATACAAAAACTCGAAATCTATAAAAATACTAAAAAAATTTATAAAATTTCATACAATAATACAAAATACGGAAGTTGCAACACACTTTTTTATTGGAAGAGGAAAGAACTCAAACAGTGGAAATATTGATAAATATAAAAATGTAAAATATAATAATTTGACCGGATAAATGACTATTTAACTGAAAAATATCACGAAATCTCATAAATTGAATTTTTTTTCGAAAAATGTAATAAAATACTTAAATATATAATGTACATAGAATTCAAAAGAATCAAATTCTAGAAATCTACCAATATATTCATAAAAAACTCAAAATTTATATGAATACTGGAAAAATTTAAAAATTTCTTACAATACTTGAACAGAAAAACAAAAATTGTAACAAAATTTTTATTGAGAGGGGAAGGAACTCAAACGTCAGAAGTATTGATAAATATAAAATTGTAAAATATATTGATGTGACTGTATACATGATAATTAACCAAAAATATATCAAAATCTTAGAAAACATATCGTTTTTTTAAAAATCTATTAAAATACCAAAAATCTTACACACTTCGAATTCTTAAGAAACAATTCCGAAAATTTTTAAAGACATTCATAAAAAAACTTGAAATATATAAAAATACTGAAAAAATTCACAATATTTCAGAAATATTAAAAAATACAGAAGTTGAAACAAAATTTTAAGATGTGAGGGGAAGGAACTCAGACGTCAAACAAATCGATACATATAAAAATGTAAAATATATTTATCTGATTGCATAAATGAATATTCGACCTAAAAATATTATAAAATTTTAGAAATTATAATTAACAAGCCACACTTGAGAATTTACTGTATGAAATGTACTACTTTATATATAAAATAACAATTCATTTAAAAAATTTTAAAATATTTACCTTTTCAGAAACTACTTACTCCTTCCAGATAATTTCCAGAACATAATTCTGTAGAATTCGAAATTTCATAGATTATTATTTTGATGGATGTAATGTTGAGAAAATTATTTGAACATGAATTTATAACATTTCATAAATTTTTTGGTAATTATGAAATTTGAAGGATTTTCTGGTGTTTTTTATGGATTTTACATAGATTTATGGAATTGAAGATCCACTATATTAAATTATCTAGATGAATAATTTTTTATGAAATTATTTTTCTTTTATTTGAAAAAAATCTTCTCAATTTTATTATCTCCAGTGTTTCTAGTTTTTTATAAAATTGTTTTCCATCTAAATTTTCTAGTATTTTCGTATTTTTCTAGTATTTCATTAGATTTTTTTACAAATCGCTGCACACTTTTCTTGGACACCATTTTTAATTTTCCTCTTTTTCATCAAATGAAATTTCTTTTCTGGAACAAAAATCTTCATGAATGAACTAAATTATGACGTGATGTTAATCTGGATTATTTTAGGAACTTGCACCTCTGACAAATGGACACGCGAAACCAAAATCCATCGATTTAGAAGCTGATTATCCAGTTTTGCAAGACGACGACGACGACGACGATGATGGCGAAAACGCTTATTCTTTGACCAAGATTAAAGCCTCCGTGGAGTCCCAACAAAAAGAAGATGATTCTGACTCTGACTCTGAAAAAATGTCCGAACCTAGACGATTTGTACCTGAAATTAATATGCAGAAACCTTTTCAACCTGGTGCATCGCCTGTGCACTGTTTGTCACGATATTTGGTAGGTATTTATGTGATTTGAAATGATAATTAAAAATTATTTCAGTCAATTAATAAATTTGATCAAATAAATTTACTTTACTAAAATTTGATGTTTTCAGGTTTGGAACGATGTTGGAATTGTGACGGGTGAGCCGAATGAGCCTGGACTGGATCCCAGTATCGAAGTTGAATTTCGTGATACTTCCGTGCATCATTCTCTGCGGCTCATGAATTCCGATAATTTCACAATGGCTGCGTTGTCGAAACAAGCGCTTGCTATGAGCTCTCCATCGGATGAAGATTCTCCCAGCAAAATTAAGGTTTTGGTTTTGCAAGGTAAGTTTGAAAATTATGATATTTGTGGGATTGATGAGAGCAATTTTATAGGTCGGAAAGACAGATAGAAACTGTCTTTCTATTATAATATAGAAAGACAGTTTCTATAGTGTTCTATAATTATTTTATTATGTATTGAGTTAAATTGTATTATTTATTATTCCACTCATATATTATATATTATATTTTTTGGGATGTGTACGATTCGGTGCAATACCAATGAATGCCAATTCTGAATCAGTTTCTTCTAAAATCTTGATATTCAAGAAAGCTTTTTGAGATGACAAACTTTTGAAGTTAAACTTCAGAAATGTTTCACAAAAAAATTCTTTCACAAAATGTCACAAAATCACAAAAATCATGAAATGTTACAAACACATAAATTGTCACAAAATCACCAAAATGCCACAAATCGCACAAAGTCACATAACCTCACAAAATTACCAAACTCCACAAAATTACATAATGTCGCAAAACCCGAAATGTCATAAATCACAAAATGTCACATCATCACACGTCAAAAAATCGAAAAAAGTTACTAAATATTACAAAATTACAAAATGTCACTGTATCACATGTCACAAAAAATTGTTAGAACTAAAAAAGTTAAGAGGAATAAAAATCTATACATCAGAACCTCAAAGAAAGCATCATGAGAAGTTTTACTTCGAACGCGTGTTGATTCTACGCGCTCCAATTTTTTTTTAGATGAGGAATTAGATTTAGATCCTGGCACTGTCTAAAATATTTATGACTAGAAAATTGTTGGAACAAATTTCACATTTACGGTAAATTTAATGGATTTAAGCAATCGTTTGCATTTGAATGAATTTGAATTATATCAAAAGTGAATTATAATTAAATTCGAATTAAATTTGTATTATAGGTTGGGGAGGGGGACACAAAGAATGGGAAACTGATCTTCCCGAAGGCGAAGATTCTCTTTGCATCGCTGCGGCTGACACTTTCGTCGCTGTCGCAACCAGCAAAGGACTTTTGAGACTCTTCACTGTTGCTGGCACTCAAAAGCAAATTCTGGCTATTCCTGGGCCTGTTGTTTGCATGAATGCTCGAAAAAACCAACTTTTAGTTGCTTACCACGCGAGCGTTGGTCAGTATTATTATTAACAGGCATAATAATCCATCATCAATATAAATATTCAAGTTGGAAGTTCAGGAGTTAGAAAAAGTCTGAAAAGTAATAAATATCTTTTTAAATTTGGTCTTCAATTTTGCTAGGTGGTTCCGAGGACCAGTACATGAAAATGATGTGGTTAAAAATTAATCCCTCAAACTTCCAAAATCAAACCATCGACGTTCCCTTGGCACCTTCTTCAAAATTGGCATGGCTTGGATTTTCTGATTCCTTTTCGCCCACAATTTTGGACACTAGTGACTTGCTAAAAATTTATAGGAAAAATAGTTCATCGTGGATTGTTGCTTGTGATATGAGAACCAAGGTTTAATTTTTTGATATTCAATATAGCTTTGACTAAAACTTTATGAACTATTTGGATATGTTGTAAAAACTTTTGCAATTATAACTTGATGTATAATTTCAGTTAACGAATGAGTCTGATCACTATTTCATGGTTGGCGTCAATGAGTATGATGCAAAAGCTCGAGCTGTTCATTGCAAAGGCAGTTTTTACCCTCCACTGCATCCAAGGCCCTTCGTCGATGAAGTTTCAATGACCATACCTTTGTGCGACCCTCAATCTGAAAAATCCGAGTTGGAAGCCCAACTTTGGCCACTCGTCAGGAATGAAGCCCAAGAACAAAAAGCAATGTTGCAGCTCATTTCAGTAAGTTTTTATAGAGTGTTTGATATCCATTATTATTTGCATCGATTTTCGAATGAAAATGAAATAAAAATTACAGATGGCTTGTCGCAACAGATTAGAATTCCGAGCCGTTGATTTGTGTCAACACATCGCGTCCGAAAAAGTCATCGATTTGGCCATAACATACGCGTCTCGACTGAAACTCAGAGCTTTGGAAAAAAAATTGCAGTCCATCGCAGAAAACAAAAATTATAGCATTCAAGCTAAGCAAGAAGTCGAAGTTTTAGAAGAAGAAGAAAAAGAAGAGGAAATTTTCGAGGAAGTAACAGACGATACCGGGGATGATCTCGACTTGATTTCCGAAGTGAAAAAAGTCGAGGTTGAAATCAAACCTTTTACCTTCCAAAGTCAAGGTTCTAGAAGGAGTAATAAATTTTTGAAAACTTCGGATTCACCTGTTGGCATGGGTAATTCTTCTCTTTTTAAAAAATAATTTGTTTAAAAACAAAAAAAGTGTTTTGGTAGAGCATTAAAATATACAAGTATTATCATCCTCCATTGTGTGTGAAAAAAAAAAAAAATTTTAAGTTCGAAAACGTAAAAAAAAGTGTATGCACTAAATCGAGCAAAACGGAATTTAATAGCTGTTAAAACAAACATATTGGAAAAAGCAAGATTTGCAATTAAAAAGTGAGTATACTCAGCCAAAAAGTCAAAAATAAAATTAAAATAAAAGGACAATGGTAATTGACAATTGTTTCAGACTCATTTCCAAACATATTTTCAGTCACACATCTTTTTTTGAACACATAAAAAGATAACCTCAACGGCAATTGACAATTATTGATTTTCTATATCAATTCATTCATCTGATCGTTGATAATAAATTTTGTTGGTTGTTTCAGGCTTGGCAGGATTGGAAAGTTTGGCTAAAAAATCTGCACCAACTCCGGAAACTCCGAAAGCTCCAAAGCCAAAACCTGTCAAAGCAAAAACCAGAACCGTTCCTTTCCTAGAATGGTTTAGGGAAAAAAAAGAGTCGTTGCAAAAGGAGTATCCAGAATTGGACGGTCCAAGCTTGACGAAAAAAGCTATGAGTTTGTTCAGAAGTGGAGATGACGATAAAACGGAAACCCCAGAACCCAAAAAACGCAAAACCGACAGTGAGAGCCAAAAATCTACAGCGGACAAACTCGCTGCTTTCAAGTTCCAAGACTGAAGTTTGTAATCGATTCAAGCTCATAGTTTTAAACATTTTCATCCTAAATTGTTGACAATTGCAGCTGTGAATTCAATATGGATTATTCTATTCAACTTAAAACATCAAATCGATCAAATCTGTTGAAAAATATCGTTGGAACATTGCAGAAAGTGCAGTTTGTAAGGAAAATGTGTTTTAGAGAGTAAGATCGTTGCATGAGTAATAAAAAACAGAAGTTGAACATTTTTGAGATAGAAATAACAAGTACAGTTTTTTACGTTTTTTTTTACAGTTGCATTATGTACATTTTCAAAAAAAAAAAAAGGATTTTGGAGGAATTAAAGTTATTTTTGGAAGGATTTTTTGTGAAAATTGTTTTCTTCATTGTTCCACACTTGATCAATTCTAGACTACCTGTTGTGAATGCGACGTTGATCAATTTTTTACCAATTTCTGAGCATGTTTCTTGAAAATATCCATTCAAGCTAACTTGAAAAGAAATTGTTAAAAAGTTGTTCAATGTTATGTAACAAAAGTGTTGTCCAAGATTTTATCAATTCCTGAGATACTTTGTGAAAATTATGTGAACAATAATAATTTTACTTGAAAGAATGATTAGAAAAACGAAGGCTCCATTTGTATACATTGTGCTAATTATACAGATTTTCATAAAACTTTGATAGAATATAGAATTTTGACCAATCAACGTTAAACCTTTACTCTCATTGAGTGTATTAGCTCCATCTAATTACGAATGTCTATCACCCTACAAGAATTCGGAATCAGTTTTTCTTCCTGTAAACCCTAGTGATTTTAAACCTTATAAAAACCTTATAAGAAACTGAAATTTCTTATAAGAATGTATGTGATAAAATTTTATAAAAAAAAAACCTTATAACATTTTTTCTACCCATTCTTTATAAGAAATTGAATTACTATAAAATCACTAGGGAATGATGAAATCTATGTTACAAAGCCCGTCAAAACTGTTAAAACAGATTATTATTAATATTATCTCCTTTTTTTCTGGAAACTTGACAGTCTGCAAATAACAGTTAATCAATAAAGTTAGCAAATAACATAATGATCCGACAAAACAAAAACACCATTTGTTCGTTCAGTTGACAGTGTCGAGAAAGTATCAAGAGATTTGAAAAAATTACTCGACGTTTGTGAGATTGCTTTTTTTTCTTTCGTTTTTTGCACGTATAGTTTTTCTTTATTGATAAGAATATTTTTAAGAAATTTAATTATACTTTCATACAGAACAAATTTCGTTTTGGGCACTGTAGTTGTGCCTTGATCAGAATATTTTCATTTTCAACAATTTTTTCGTTTCTCTGTATAGAAATAAACTTGTTGTTTGAAAAAGCTGTTCGAATTGATCAGAAAATATCTGTGGATTCGCTTTTATATGCACTTGACGGAACACATCGAAGCACAAGACGAGGCTCGTCGCCTCGAACGCGTTAAGCATTTTTCCGAGACAGTTCAAGACAGTTCCCCGCACAGTTCGGTCGAGCGGGTACAACGCCCGGGAAAAACAGAAAAAATATTAAAAAATCGTAGAAAATTTTTGGAAAATTTCGTAAGCCAAAGAAATAGCGTTCGCTGAACTTTCGGGGATTTTTCGATGACGGAACCGTCAGAGAAGGGTGAGGGAAATTGCGGCGAAACTGATTATAAATAGCTAGGGAACTCGCGAAAATTTATTTTTGCCGCAGTGAACTCGATCCTCGCATTCCGCATGGTCCTACTTGTTGCTCACTTTTCAGATCGAACTCTAGGTATTTCTAGGTGTTTTCGAAATTTATCATTATTATTAAGTGGTTTTTTAAAGGGAAAATGCAGTCTTTTCACAATTTTTTCTGGATTCGAAGTTTGGGGCGTTTCTAGTGTAGCCAGAGAAGTTTTTTCAAAAATTTTATTGCAGTATAATTGAGTAAATTTGAAAGACTGATTTTTATAAATTCTTGAGCTCCAGGTTCGAAAATGTTTCCTCTATGAAATGAATGTTTTTAAAATATGTGTATCAGACAGTTTTTTATTTGAAAATACGGAGTGCATAGACCAATCGCGAAAAATCATGAATGACTGTTACAATAAAGTATTTCTCAATGAGTGCCTTTGGTTCCACGTTTTTTTTGTTTGCAATGCTGACACTTGATGCCCGGATGTCTTACTTAGTTAAAAAAGACACAAATGAAAGAGTTGGTCGTGTCGGGTACGGTCTCAAATTGCAACTTCAAAGAGAGAATTGTGCGCGAGATCTGGCAATTATATGAATTAAAGTACCTCAATTATGAGCCTTCTGATTGATTCGAACACAGAACTGTGTATTAAAAAAGTTAAAGGTGATACTATGAGAATTTGAAGAAACTTGTAAAGATTGTAAATTTTGTTGATCGAAAGTTTAGGCAAATAAACAATAAAAAATGACGATGACGCTTGAACGTCAAAATTAGCATATGTTAACAACAAAAAAACATTTTTAATTATTCTTAGACCATGGCTCCGACGCTGTACAAAGGGCCATGGGCTCGTTTGGGCCTTGGCAAATCGTCATCGCTGTGGCCATTTCTCTCGTGAAATTTCCCGTCGCGTGGCACCAGCTTTCCATAATTTTCCTGGCCCCTCCAACCGATTTTACTTGCGTTTTTCCACGTCCAGCTGTCAATGAAACAAGCTTGGGAAAATGCGAAATCAATGTTGGAAACGGGGTCGTCGAAAAATGCACCCAATTTAAATATGATCGCAGCACTTTTCGGGAGACCATCATTTCTGAGGTTTACAATAATTATGTATAAATAAATTAGAATGCGTCAATACGGAAATGCTATGCATGAGTATGTTGTGCGATGTTTTGTTTAAAATATTAAAAAATTGAAAAGTACGCCCTAGCGTAACGGAGCCGACCGCCATGGTCGGGTAATGTTCGGAATGTAGTCGGCTTACATTTTTAGTACATTATTGGCAGTTTATTTTGACAGGATGTTTTAAAAACTGTTTTTTGTAATATTCAATGATACACAGAATCATGATTTCATGATATTTTTGCAATCATCGACAAAATGAAAATTTTTTCACAGTGGGACTTGGTCTGTGACCGAAAAAATTTGGCTGATGTCACGCAAATGATGACCATGTTTGGAATTTTAGTGGGGAACATGGTGTTTAGCATGATGGCTGATAGGTATGAAAAATTGGATTTTTACGTAAAATATAAAATTTTCAAATTCAATAGAGTTAATAAATTGAATAAATGAATTTGAGGAAATCGATAGGCAAAATAAAGAAAAAAAATTCTTGAAAGAATTAAATAAGGTTGATCAATGAATATAATTGAATGAAATTTCCTTTTTATCCAAAATGTTATTATTTACAGAATAGGTAGAAAAATCCCATTGATGATAGCCATTTTTCTGCAATCTCTAACCGGATTAGCCAGTGCATTTTCTCCTTGGTTCCCCTTATTTGTGACTTTGAAATTCGTTGCTGCGGTCGCAACTGGTGGTACAATGTTGATAGGCTTCGTATTGTGTAAGTCAATTCTTGAATAGTAAATTTTTTCTTGACTAACAAAATATTTTATACATGGTGTTTTTCAGTGATGGAAATTGTTGGGGCCCAATGGCGTTCGGGAATATCGGTTTTATTTCACGTCCCATTTATTCTTGGGCAGTTGCTAAATTCCCTGATTTCGTATTTGACGAGGACTTGGTCGGGTTTTCAAATGGCAGTTTCGATTCCACCGATTTTTCTTTTGTCGTATTATTGGTGAGTTGTTCGATAAAAGATTGTTTTGAATAAAATATCGAAGTATTTTTAAACTGCTGATTTGACAACTTTTAAAATACTTAAACATTTTTTTAACTTCTCGATAAAAATTTCTTTCAAGCGCAGAAAAACAAGATTAATCATTTTTCCTACGTTTCCCTAGTTTTATCTCACGCAGAAATAACGACAATTATGACCAATTACGCAGTAATTAGTGTTTGATCAAGAAACTTGAACTTTACGAAAAATCTAGGTTTTAGTAAGACTTCTTCGTATGCTGACCTAAAAATTCTAATATGCAAACGTTATTTGATGAAAAAAATATCAACAAATAGTGGAGTTATGGCCCTTTCCTAACTTTTTTTTAACAGGCTTGCAGTGACTGCAATGCAAATACAATAAGTCAACTAAAATTATATTATCCAAAAACATTACACTTTTTAGTGTAACGATAACGTAACGCGTTAAATTAAGTAACAAGTAACGATAACAGGAACGAGTTCCTTTTTTTTTGATCAGAGTAACGAAAATCGTGTTATTCATTTCACATCTGTCTCATTGAGTTTTTAGAATGATTTGTAACTTTTTTAGAAATTGTTTGATACTTGGATATAAGTAATTTTTTAACTTCCTTATTTTCAGATAAAAATTGTATAATTTTATAATTTTTGAAGAAACAGAGTGATATATTAGTAATTTATGTACCAATTTCGACAAAGAGTATGCTTTTTCACTTTTTATTAGAAATTTTTACAATTCTAGCAATAAGTTTTAGAAATCTGCATATAAATACATGAAAATACTGGAAGCCTTAGTTTTTAAAATCTATAGCAGGATCCCTGAAATCTATGGATTATGCTAGAAAATGTTATGTCATTTTATGAATACATAAAAATAAATGAAATACGAAAAATTATAGATATTATTTACCTTTTTTTAACAAGCTATTAGATTCTTCGAAAATTTCTGTAATTCCAGAAATCAAGAAAGTTTATTTTCTCGAGCATTGAATTCTAATAATATAATTTATAGAAAACCATAAAAATACTAGAAAATTTTCAGATTTTTAAAATTTGTTAAAAATTCAAAAAATATTGAGGCCACTAAATCTATAAAGAAACTGCTTTCTGCAAAATCTATCAAAATACTGCTAATATTTCAAACTTTTAATTCTAGAAAATTTAATTCTTGAAATTCAAAGAGGTATCTTTGAAAAAACCTTAAAATTTTCCACTGTTCTATAAATACTAGGAAATACAAAAAGAAAATGCATGTATAGAAAAATACAAGTATATCTATGGAATATTAAATATCCATACAACTGTCAAAACTAAAGCATCGAATTCCAGAAATTTATACAAAAATATACACAAGAAAACTGAGCAATCCTTCAAATTGTAGAAAAACTGAAGAAATACGAAGGATACTGAAAGAAATATGAATCTATTGAGACACCTGTTTCCTGGAAAATTCTTTTGGAACATGAAAAATTTATTTCACATTTTGGAGCTCGAAATTCTTGAAATCCACGTATAAAAATTTATACCAAAATGCTTAAAGTATATAAAAATACTAGACAATCCTGCAACATTTTATGCATCGTAAAAAATACGAATAGTTTCAGAAATACTGAACAATTCTTCAAATCGTAGAAAAACTGAAGAAATACAAAAAATAGTAGAAGAAATAAATATCTATTGAGACACTGTTTTCTAAAAAATCCTTTGAACACGTAAAATTCAATTAACTCCAAATTTTACAGTTCGAAATTCTCGGAATCTAAAACAATTTAAATGAAAATGCTATAAATATATAAAAATACTAGAAAATCCTGCAACATTTTATAGATCTTGAAAAATACGAATAGTTTCAGAAATGCTGAACAATCCTTCAAATCGTAGAAGATACATACGAAAAATACCAAAAAGAAATAGAAATCTATCCAGACGCTGTTTTCTGAAAAATGTCATGCAATGCGAGATATCAAAATTGATATCAAAACGTAAAAATCAACAATAGAAGCATTTCATCGAAATCGTTTGAAAGATCTGCTTAGGACCCCCCCCCCCCCCCGTTCGCACGGGCCTGTCACGAAATATAAAGTTTTTTCATTTTTTAAAAGGATTGTTCCCGAATCTCCAAGATGGTTATTGGCAATGGGAAGGACCGCAAAGGCCGAAAAAGTTCTTTTGGCAGCTGCAGAAAAAAATGGCATCCCCCAGGAATTTGTAACTGAGGCAATTCAACAATATAGACTTGAAAAGAGGAAAAGCCCCGAGGAAATTGAGACACAAAAAAAGTACAACATGACGCATTTGTTCCGAACCACGAACATGAGGAAAAAAAGTCTTTGCATCATTTTGAATTGGTTTTCTACTGGATTTTGCTTTTACGGTGTGAACCAGTACATCGGGACTTTGGCTGGGAATATTTTTACGAATACTGCTTATTCTGGTAATTTAAATAAAATGAACGAGAATTTTTCAATAGGAAACTTATAAACGTTTTTTTCAGCTGCCATGGAAGTGCCTGGAACAATGGTCGTTTTTTTCCTGATATCTCGAGTGTCTAGATTGAAAATTTTGATGGGTGGAAATGTGGCCTGCAGTTTGTGCCTTTTGGCCATTCTCTGCACTAATAATCCCACAGCTCAGGTCGGTTTGGCCGCTTTGGCTTTGGCTGCCTTGGTCATAGTTTTTCCCACGGTTTATTTATACAGCACAGAAGTTTTCCCTACTGTCGTCAGAAATGCTGGAGTCGGGCTTGGAAGCTCTGCAGCGAGAATTGGCAGCATGATTGCGCCCTTTATTGCATCCCAGGTTCGATATTTAAATTCAATTTTTTCATTTTCTATAATAAAACCCAGTGAACCTGTGAGCTCGCAGAGTACTTCCAGTCGTTGATAATTATTAATATATATTTCAGGAAAATGAAAAGATAATTTATTATTTACAGTAAAAAGTAATCACAATGAAGCTGTAAAGCGATTATTTATTAAAAAAAAAAAATTACTCCCGGGTGAGAATTGGTCCCGTGTTTTGCGGAGTTGAACGCCAAAAGTATTGTATTTAATAACATGAGACATGCACTTGATTTAAGCATTCTACACAAAACTTGAAACATGAGAAAAAAAACCAGCAGCCATCTGGTGAGCGCTTGGGGAGAGCGCGCGAATTTTCAAAATTTGAATTACTTTCTATTGGAGCTCACAGGTTCACTGGGAAGTAACTTTTATAATTTACGTGCCTTTGAAATTTATACACACCTTTAGTTTAAAGGATAGTCAATATATTTTGAAAACACATTTTAAAAAATTTTAGAAAATACTTATGAATTTTGTATATTGTAAAATTTTGTGAAAATTCTGTTGAATTACCAGAAACTGTGTCGTATTTCGAAAATTTTACATAATTGAAAAATGGTTTATCGTAGGAAGATCGTTGGAAATTAAAAAAATTCAATGAAAACCTAGGATTTTCGGAATATTCTATACACTCAAAAGTGTTGAAAAATTTGTGGACCTTAGAAAATGTTAGCAAATGTGATATTTTGTAGAAAATTTTAAAATTTTTATAAAAATGCAGAAACTTTGAGAATAATGAACATTGAAAAACATTGAAAATTTGGAGAATTGATACTGCTTTTTAAAAATTTCTAGAAACTCAGAATGTGTTGATAAATGTTGTACAATATGGGAAATTGTGAAAATTATGAATAATTGAAAAAGTTTGAAAATTTCCAAACTCAAAAAAACGTGTATCGTACGGAGATCGTCAATATAATTCCGAAATTTAGTGGAAACCTAGAAATTTTGAAATATTAGAAATTTCAAAGACTCCTGATGAATGTTGTAAAATGTGAAAACAATTTCCAAACAATCAAAAAATGCTCTATTGCATGAAGATTGTAGAAAATTCGACAATCAAGTAAAAATCTAGAAATTGTAAAATATGACTAGAAATTTTAAAGATTTATGAAAGTTTTCGTAAAATTTTTAGAATTTGTGGACATCGTAAAATGTCATCGTAAATATATATTATTTCGTAAAAAATTTATATAGTTCGACTATGGTACATAAACTGTCTATCCTTCAAATTTTAAAAAACAAAAAAATGTTTTATTTCATAAAGGTCGTTAATAGTTTGAAAATTTAAATGAAAATTTAGAAACTTTGATATATACTAAACGAAATTTGAAAACCTATTTTTGAAAAATTTCTGTTGATAAATTTTATCCGATGTGGGAAATGGTAAAAATTTTGGGAAATCGTAGAAACTGTAAAATATGTTAACAATTTTCAAAAAACAAAAAATGGTTTATCGTATAAAGATCGTCAATAATTTATTATGCAAATTTAGTAAAAACCCAGAAATTGTTAAATTTTGGAAACTTGAAAGATTTCTGATAATTTTCGTAAAATCTTAAAAAATTGTGGACATTAGTAAATATTGTTCAATAAAATAATATTTCGTAAAAAAAATTGAATATTTTGGCTACAGTTTTTATCTATACTTTAAATTTTAAGCAACCGAATTATATTTTATTCTACACAGTTTTTCAAGAATTTGAAACTTTTTATGCAAATGTAAAAACTTTGGGAAGAATTGAAATTGAAACTTTATAAATTTCTAGAAACTCAAATAATTTTGAGAAATTATGTGGAAATCTGTAAAAAATTCTGTGGAATTGATGAAACTTTGAAAAATGCTTTAAATTCTCCAAAATCGAAAAATGGTCTATCGTAAAAACATTCTAATTTTGAAAATTTAGTAATAAAAACATAGAAATTGTACAATATTAGAAAATTTGAAGATTTCTGATGATTTTCGACAAATTTGTAAAATTTGTGGACCTCAGAGAATGTTGTTCATATTTCGTAAAAAATTCGAATATCCTGACTACAGAACCTTTCTTTTTTTCAAATTCTTAAAAATAAAAAAAGCTGAAGTCTAAGTACATAGATCGTTGATAATTTCAAAATTTCAATGAAAATGTAGAAACATTGCTAGTAATCAAAATTAGATAACATTGCAAATTTTACTAAATTTCATACATAGTGTAAGATTATGAAAATTCTGTTAAATTATAGACACTGCACAGTGTTTTGAAAATTTTTTAAAATCGTATGTATATTCCTCGAAATTAAAATGGTAAACCAAAAATCGTAGGTTCGAATGCCATGTACACACTATACATTTTCTGTAATTAAACAGGATTTTCACAATCTTTGACAATTTAAGAAATTGATTAAATTTTTCTGTTTCTCCAGTAGTTATTGACAAAAGCTACAAATTTTTAATATGTTTTCAAATTCTGATTATCATCAAAGTTTCTGCATTTTAATTGAGCTTTTTAAATTACTAACGAATCAGTAGGAATAAAAAATTTTTTTTTTTTTTAGAATTTGAAAAGAAGACGGTTTTGGCAGTCGAAATATTCAATTTTTTTACGAAAGACCATAATGTGAAACATTTTTTGATGTCCTCAAATTTGAAAATTTCACAAAAACAACCAGATATCTTAAAAGTGGCCATAATTTATATATTTTTAATATTTCAAAACTTCTTTGTTCATACTATATTTTCAAAATAATTGTTGATCCTTATACGATCGACCATAGTTGAATCTTGGAAATTTTGAAACATATCAATGGCACAGTACCACCATTTTTATCAAAAAAATAAATACACATAACCTAAAAAATTTTTGTCTTCTACATTTATATATTAAAGACACGATGAATTTGTCTTTAAATGTTCGTAGTTTCTAGATTCTATGATACTTACAGTTTGTACACCTCACTTTCTCTCGTTTTGGTCGAAAACAGTTTTTTTCAATACTTTCTAAACGACTTTTGTCGTACACATATAGGGAATTTCTCAGTAGGTCGCTCAGCTGTGGTCGGAGATTTTTGACAGATAAAATTCGG
Source organism: Platygaster robiniae (assembly GCA_028476575.1). Classification (NCBI taxonomy): domain Eukaryota; kingdom Metazoa; phylum Arthropoda; class Insecta; order Hymenoptera; family Platygastridae; genus Platygaster; species Platygaster robiniae. The sequence continues at coordinate 26,252,634 of CM052023.1, forward strand.
CAATCGTCAAAATCGTGACACATATGTTATTTAATTTCGATTATTTACAATGTTTCTACATTTACATGACACCTAATTTTCAAATCATCGACGATCTCTATATGACAAAACATGTTTCGATTTTTTGGAATTCCAAGAATGCTTGATAGTTTGTGTAGCAGTACAGAATATTTAAGTCAGCAAATAATGAACATTTTCTGTCATTATTATAGGAAACTGTCAAAATTTTCGATGATTTTCCAAAATTTTGAAAAATTTGTGTATTTTAGAAAATGTAAACATATGTGAATTTTTTGTAGAAAATTTGAAAATTCTGTATTGACTATAGAAATTGATGGATACTCTTCGTATTGCAAAAAATCATTCGAAAATTTTAATAAAAATAAAGAAACTTTCTAAATAATACAAATTGAAAAACATTAGAAATTTTAGAGATTGCCACAGTTTTCTAAAACAGAAAAATTTCTCGAATTTCAAAGAATGTTAATAAATCTTGGATGCTTGTAGACTGTGTTGTATTTTTAAAATTTTCTGAAACTAAAAAATAATTTAACGCAGGGAACTCGATAATAATTTTGAGAATTTTAATCAAAACTCAAAAGTTTGAAAATTATCAAAATAAAAAGATGTTTCAAATTGTCGAGATTTTTGATGACCCACCTAAAATTCGAAAAATCGTCAGACTTAAGAAAATGTTAATAAATGTAGTATTTCGTAGAAAATTTTTAAAATTATCACAATTACGAAAACTGTGTAGTATTCTTAAAATTTTGAAAAAGGTTTTACCATACTGACATCGTTTATTATTATAAAATTTTGATAAAAGTTTAGGCACTTGGAAAAAAATAAAAATTGTCAATTAAAGAAAATTGTTGGGATTGTCTATAAATGTTGGAAGAATAGTAAAATGTTATTCGATATTGTTTATTGTATAAAATTGTGCAAATTCTCTGAAACTATAAAAATAAAGGAAAAATGTATGCACAAAATTATCAACTACCTATTTATCTTATTTGAGGATAAACTCGAGTCCTGGCAAAGACCACTAATTTTCGGAATTCTTCCTCTCATCGCTGGAGTATCTTGTCTAATGCTTCCTGAGACCATGGGATGTGATTTACCAGAAACTATCGAAGACGGAGAAAATTTCAAAAAGTAAATATATAAAGCCCTACTTATAAATTCTACCTTCGTAGATACAACTTTTCTCAATTACTATTTCAGGAAAAAATCCACAGGAAACCGAACCTAGTATCTGCAAAAAATTTACAAAGGAACAGCTTTATACAAGTTTGTACTAATTGTAGGATGAACTTATTTATTAAAATTTTTCGAAAAAAAAAAACATTCCATATGAGTCATTCATTTCAAACTATCCGTATAAAATACAGTCAAAATGTAAAAAGCACCAGAAATAATTGTTTATTGTTCAATTGTGAGATTGACTCAGGTAGAGAATTTTCCCAGGCAGACCATTGACGACCCCATTCGTCCTTTTTTGGACAGCATCGATCACTTGATTACTGTATTTTACAGTATTGCTCAACGAATTCAACCACGAAGAAACAATGCTTTTTTCAGTCGATTTTTCCGATACCGCTGGAATTCCTGAAATCAAACATTCACGAAATCATTCAATATTCGTGGCTGCATGTTTGATGACAAAATTTCGCGGAATGTGTTACGTATCTTATCTCAAGACTGTTACGTAATGACACTGATATCAATGACTACGATATAAAACGTGTTTCGTTTCATGCGTTTCAAAATAAAACCCAAGTTCAATAATTCCAAAATTCCAAACAAATCTTTTTTGTTTTTGTTTGATATCAAAGTGACCGTACCAACGAGGAATTTTAATATTGCTTCGTTTACAGTATCTGGCATTTCCTGATGAGGAAAATGTCTCGCACCGATGATGACTTTGACGCTGCATTTCTCAACGAATTCGGAACTTTGGACCATACTTTGCAAAGAAACTTTGTCGTCTAGACTTCCTACAATAAGGAGACTCTTGACGATCATCGTTTCGAAGTCGCTCATTTTCAGTCTTACAAAAGGCAGGTTTCTGTAGTAATTTATGGGCCCCGTCCAGTCGTCTGGAACGAGAAAAAATTGTGAGAAAATTGCAATAGGGTCCAAATTCTGATTCTTTGTTGAAATTTGGGTCGAAAGTTCCTCAGTAATTTTGCTTAAAAGTCAGAAGGAAGGGAGTTACAGGTGTTTGAAGGTGAACAACTAGCGCCCGGTGCGGTGGCGTCATTAACTAAGTGGTCCCCACCCCAGACGAAACTGATCCGACCAGGATTCCCAGTGCTGGCTAAATTTGACCAAATTGGCTAATTGAGATAAAATTTGGCTACTTATTTTTTGCAATTGGCTAATGGCTAAATTTTTGGCCAGACAATTTATAAAAATTGGCTATTATTGGCTCTTATGGTCAATTCCACTTGATTTGGTACATTCACTTTTGTTCTGTTCTTCTCACTTTCGCATAACAAGAGCCAATAGTGGCCCGGCCAGGGTGCGTCAGATTGCCCTAAAGTTCGAGGCGTCGAATGAACCATTATTTACAAAGATATTTTTAACGGTAAAAACGAAAATTATTGTTCACATCCTGTAGAAAAACTTGCAAAAAACCTCGAATAAAAATATTGTAAAGTTTTTCATTCACAACGATTTGAAAACATCGATGTTTCGGACCGCCTTTAATAGATAGTTATCGAATGCTCAGATCGATTGAAAGCTGATCGATCGAAGAAACACATGAATAACGACATTCAGTGACCAGAATCCGCGAATGATAACAGTAAGGGTTGTTGATATTTAAAAAACATCGATATCGGTATTTATGGTTCGGAAAAAAATATCATCATAGGCCGATATTAATAATTAAAAAAAGTATCGATATTCCGATACATCGATAAAAAATCTGGATGTCCGATATTTATTACGATATTTTTAAACAATATCGATTCTTATCGTCAATAAATATCAGTAATCGATAAATATCGCCGAAAAATATTAGTATTTGATATTTTTTATCGATTCTTCAAAATATCGATATTGATTAATATCGGCGATAAAAATATCATCGCAAAAATATCGATATCGTCTTAAAAAATATCAACAACCCTAATGACAGTTTAACAGTTAGAACCAACAATTTTATATGCCGAAAAATAGTGGGTTGAAATTATGTAGCGATTATTTATTAATAAAAAACATATAAGAAAGAATCAGTAATTTTTTAAATTGAAACCCCTAAAACATAATAGTCCTACTTTTTAAATAATATAACTTATACATTAGCTGAATATATTTTTTTATAAATGGCTTAACATTGGCATAATATTGTTTTCTCATTGGCTAAAATGAAGTAGTTTAACACGGAATATCGTCCGAATTTGAAAGATTTTTTCCATGAAACAATTTCAAATGCAGAATTAATATAAAACTCTTATTTCCTACTGAAAATTCATAAAATGCAAAATGATATGTTTTTGATAAATATACTTTTACTTCATTTTATTTTACCGATTAAGCAGATCCCTATATTCGAATATTGCCCGGGAAATTTGAAACTTTTTTTTTTATTTATATAAATTGCAGTAAAAATTTATATTTTGTTGGTAATTACATAGGATGTCGTAAAAACATTATAATTCATTAGAAAAATTGTTTGAGAAAGACCTATCAAACTCAATTTTAACAATCCAACCGCAACCGACTAGAAACCGACTGCCATAGTCGGCGGTCGGATTCTTGTCGCCTCAGTTTCGTCAACTTTGAGGGTTCATAACTCCGTCACTTCTCAGTTTTAAGAATGATAATAGAGGAACTTTTTATTCAATTTCGACTCCTTTGAAAGGTAACAAACAATATTCCGTAAAAAATTCTCGCTCTGCGTTTTTCATAAAAAAATTATAAAATTTTCTCATATACTTTCTTGAATCACCTTTTCTACTAAAAGTATATTTATACGCCTCAAGGTAATTATCCTCGGAATCAGCAGACGCTGATTGCAGGTGTTTGTAAGTGTCACTAATTGCCGAAATATCCTCTTTCAGCACTTCGATTTCCGGCAAAATCGGTAATCTGCTAAAATGAAACCACCTAAAAAAATATTTACGTTTCGTCATGACGTACTCCGAAAAATCTGGAAATTATGGGTTTGTGTTAAGAGCATCCATGAGAGGCCAAAAAATGGTTGAAAATGAATTCTACAAAAAAGAATGTCCAAATAGTTCGCTTTTATATTGTTAAAATTTTTTCATATTTTGTAATTTATTACGTTTTGTCGAAAGCTTCATCGCCGAAATTTTCGCCCCAGTATAGATTTGGGTGGGGACTCGAAATCGCTATGAATTTGGTCACAATGTCTTCATTTAAGGCCGCCATGTACCAGCCCAAAAGACCGCCAAGGTCATGCCCAATTAAGGTGCAACTTCGGGCTCCTAGTGCAAAAACTAGTTCTTTTAGCTCATCTACTAAAATTTCTATTTTGTAGGCGCTCCGATTTTGGGGCTTCTCGCTGTCGCCGAAACCTTTGAGGTCCAGGGCGACGACTCTGAAGAATGATCATGAAGAAATTAAAAATTTTTGTATAAATATTTTTTGTGATTATTAATAAAAATTCAAAATGTGTAAGATTGAGATTTAAAAGTGGGAAGATAAAAAGTGGGGAAGGTGTCTTAAATCGTGTAGAAAGTGCTGTTTTGGTTTCTTTTTTTGAAAGTCTTATTGAAAAAAATTGTTTCCGAGCAAAATGAGAGAAAGTGAAGTGTACAAACTGAAAGTATCATAGAATTTAGAAACTACGAACATTTTAAGACAAATTTATCGTCTCTTTAATATATAAATGTAGGAGACAAAAAATTTTTTAGGTTATGTGTATTTATTTTTTTTATAATAATGGTGACGCCGTCGTGGGCCATTGATCATCAAACTTGCTTCATATTGTTTACAAATTAAAGAAAATAACAATTTTTTTTGTTCTTTCTCATTTTTCGTACCTGTAATGATCGGCGAGCAAAGGGATTTGCTCTCTCCAGGAAAGCCAAAAATCTGGAAAACCATGGATCATCAAGAGCAAAGGCTTTTTGGGATTTCCAGCTTCAACATAATGAAATTTGATCCCCTAGAACAAGAAATTTTTGAATATTGAAGGAATAGGGGCATCGATAAAAAACTTTCGCGATTGCATCGCTCGGTTTCGACGCGATAAAAAAGAACCCTCGCGCGACAGAGGTCAAGCTGCAATATCTACGTGATAACCAAATTTTGTCACTGACAAAAAACACGCCTCAAAAAATTTTACTTCTGTTGCATTTTTGGAAATTTCCGAGTCTTTGGGATACTATATTGAAGACTTTTCGAATTTTCGTCAAGTGTAGAAAATTTTTTTATGAGCTGAACTTCAAAATGTTATTTATTCCTGTTGGCATGATTTTAAAAAAATTTTATTGTTATCTTTATTATATGACAATATTTGTAATATAAATTTTCAGGAAATTGAAAAACATCTTCGTTGTAATAACTATATTCCAAAAAAAATTTATTTATTTTATTTTCCGATATTAACTTGCTTTTAGCTTGATGTACGAATGTTTTCCGAACCCGTCACTCATCAAACACGGCGGCGGTCGGTCCCTTTGTTTTGCTAGGAAAAATTCTCGGGGCCTTAGGGCCCACTTAATGGTTCTCTTCAAGACCATGTAAAGACCGAAAACCAGGCTTAAAAAATGGAGATTCAGTGCATCCCAGGTGGTGATGTACTCGATTTCCATTGTGGGAGTCCTTACAAGCTGATTGGGTGTCACAATGAGCCAATCATTAAGGGTAGGATTGTACCCTTAACCTTCAAAAATTAGAAAACCATAATTTTTTTCTTCTGCGATTCGCGATATTTTTGAAGATCCTTTTGAAGAAGAAAAAATTAAATAACTTTGTTTTCCAAAGATAAATGTTATATGCGTATATATTTATTGCATTGATGAACATTTTTTCTAAAAAAAAAAGTTGGTTCTCAATTCAAGATTAATAAACCAGTGAAAAACGAGGAAGAATTTTCAATTGACTTTCGTATTTTTTATTTTTCTAATATTTATGCAATTTCAGGGGTTATATACCTTTTTGTGCGGACAAATTGGGGATCTTTTGGAGTAACTTTTGAGTTATGTAGCAATAATGTTATATCACAAAAGTTTTATAATAGTGTATTGTTCCCTTGAAAAAACAGGTATTTGTTGATGAGAAAATATCAACATTTGGCGAAGTAATGGCCCTTTCCCCGAAACAACTTTTTTTTTGAAGAGGCTTGCGGTGACCACGATGCAAGTCAAAAAAGTCAAGTTTAATCAGAAAATCGAAAAATTTCATCAGTCTAGGAATGTATCTAGTTCGTAAACGATCGATTTTTTATTGAACAGTTTTTATTTTGCAAATAAGAAATTTTTAATAAATTTTTCAGAGCTCAAAATTCTTATCACTTAACACTTTGTCGCTCTGAAATTCAAAGTTTCAAGGAACTTGAATATTGTTATAGATTTTTGAAAAACAAAAAAATGTCTGTATCCAGTTACGTTATCTTATAGACTGCTAGTATTTTTTAGAATTTCCCGTATTTTTTTGGATGGATAGAATTTTGCTTGATTTTTTAATATTGTTTTACATATATTGTGCATCTTATGTTAACATAGATTTTTATATAGATTTCAAGAGTTTGATGCTCTTACGATTAGATCCAAAGTAATATATGTAAGATTTTGTCTATTTAAGAGATTTTTAGACATCACCATCTTCATTGATTTCCAATACTTTTAGTATTTTTCATGTTATTTCATTATCTATGCGATTCGAAGGATTTTGTAATATTTTTATGAATTTTCGTTTGCGATGCTAGAAATAAATTCTCTTACATGCGGTCTATTAATTCTCGGTAAACATAAATTTCCGAAAAAAATATCAATATAGATTTTAGCTATCTTTTTGGTTGTTGGTATTCAATATTTTTCAATATTTTTTAATTTTTTAGTATTTTTCGTTCTTTTTAAAAATTTTTCATATTTCAATAGATTGATCTAAATATTTTATAGTTTGATACTTTGTAAGATAAAATAAAAAAGGTTTTCAGCTTTTTAGTGGATTTCTTAACCAGAAATAAATTTAATACTTTTTTGTGTCTAATTGATTTCTAAAAAGTTTTTTTTTTTCGGTTTTTTTTTTCATATTACTTTAGTATTTATAAAAATTAAAAAATTTACTGGTATTACAAAGCTCTGAAATTCAATGCCTCACAGATTTATAGTGTGTTTTAGAATTTTTGAAGAATTTACATTTACAAAAACACGAATCTGTAAAGATATATATATATATATATATATCTTTACAGATTCGTGTTTTTTTTTACTGTCAGTGTTTTTACTATTTCTCGCAGTTTTTATAATGAAAAAAAATCATAATATTTTATATTAATTTTATAGATTTCTATTACTATTTTCATACTTTTGGCATTTTTCAAATTTCTATCATTTTTACGTTTTGGAGGATTTTTAGGTATTTTTTTATATTTCTGAAGTTAGCTCCCAAGTTTTACAGTTTTCGAATATTCTAATAGCGATGTTCGAGAAAATTGTACTTACGTTCATTTCAAGTTTGAAAAGATTCGTAATATTTTTATAATTATTCGTGATTTAAAGTGCTTAAAAAATTTCGTAGGGTCTGTATACTTTCGATATATAAGAGTAAAGAAACAATAGTTTTTTTTTTCAACTATTATTTTGTTTTGACTAATGAAAATTTTTGTACAGATTTCTAGTATTATAATAGATTCTTTTAATGATACTATTGTTTGATGTTTTATTATTCAAAGTTGATAAGTATTAGGTGTTATAAAACGTTTTTTGAAATTACAATATGTTCATTGATTTGTAGTATTTAATAAATTTATAGTATTCTTTGTATTAATTCAGTATTTGGAAGAGTTAGAAGATAAACAGGTTTTTTTTAGACTTTTATGTAGATTATTTTAACCGTACTCTAGAAATTCGAAGTTCCTTTGTATTTTTTAAAATTATTGAGTAATCCATCTACACAAATAAGTCGTATTTTTCTTACTATTATGTATTTTTTTTCAGTATGTCTAGTATTTTTAACTGTGCAACAAATTTTGCAAGATTTTCTAGTAGGGGAGACCAGGGCTGGTTGGCCAACTTTTTACGTTCTAATTTTTTATGCTTCCCCTTTTGAATTAAATACAATTCTGTTTTCACTATATGAAAGAGCACATTTTCAGCTTGTAATGTGAATTTTTTTAGGCATAATTATTGATTTTTGGAAAAACCACAGATATTTTTATAGTGACGTGAGGGACTGGTCGACTTGCCCCAAGTACGGGGCAAGTTGGCTAAATATATTTTATATAGATGTATTATAGATTTCTAGAATTAAGAGCCTAAGAAACGAAACTATCCAAAATTTTAGTTCCCAATCAAATTTTCCACAAAACAATATCATCATTAACTTCTATCATTACAAAATTTTTGTCATACTCTTGGTATTTTTCAATGGTATAGGAAATGACGGGCAATTAAACAAATTTTTCTCAATTTTGGAAGAAAAAATCACTGATATTTGGAAATATGCCGAAGAATTCGTGAAAATATTGTCTAAATTAGTGGACGACAAAATTTGGAATACCAATATTTTCTGAATTTCGAAGGCAGAATTGGCTTCCCTCCCCTCAATACCTTTGATCTCGCCGAATTTGGAATTATCTGGAAGACTTTTCCGGCCGGAATGGCAATTACCTCGGGATTACGATAATTTTTTTGCTATCTCGTTTTCGCGGGAGCACGCGTCGGCGCGAGCGTGCAGTCATCTCGCGCAATGATGATCGCTGACTAAAGTCAACTAAAGTTTTGCTGATATTTTTCCCCCTTTTTCCTGTACGGACTGTGGAACCTTTGGTGTCCCCGAGCATTCTTATCTTTGAACTCGCCGATGCTTGGATTCATTTTTTTTTCTAAGTCGAACGATGTCTTGGTCTTATCTCGTTTCAGTGAAAGATCTGTGGAGGGGGGTAAGGAGTCGAGCTCTGTGGCTGAAATCTTGATTTTGGAAAAATCGGGTCATTTAGAGAGCAATAGAAATGTGCAAGAAGAATTTCATTTTAAGGCATTAATTAATAGTTAAGTAAGACAGTCGAAATAATAAATAATAAATTATATTGCTGTAAACTGAGAAGAATGATGCGAATAATTATACTGATTTGTGTATGGGTGATATTGATTTTCATAAAAGTATTTTATTTATTTATATAACACCATTAATATCTTTGTTTATGGTATTTTTGATATAAAGTCTAAATGTATGGATATCATTTATTAGGTAGAAGTTCAGGTGGGTATTTGATGATGATGATGATTATCAAAAAATCCAAAAAAATTCACAGTTGTACCCTCTACCATGTACTCAAACTCTGCCAAGTTTCAGAATATTTCGTCAGTTATTTAGGAAGTTATAAATTTTTAAGCGAGAAATGCGAAAAAAGTACTATTTTCCATTAGTTGTAAAATATTATTTTCCACGATTTCTAATTAGGTTATTTTTCATTTTGGTGATTTTCAGATTGACTCGACAGAATATTTTGTTATTTTTATAGTTTTGCGATATAATTATCGAGATTATTTATGTATGCGAAAAATAAACGTTTTAAATCATATTGAAACTTTAAAGTGTTGTATGCACTTGTTCTCAAAGAAAAAAATGCGTTTTCACGATTTTTTTTTGGAAAAACCATTCAATATTTTTTTAAAAACTTATTGCCTGTTAATTTATCAATGTCTCAAGGTATTTGAGAAATTTTTTCTGAAAGAAATCTTCGTAATTAGGTGCACTACAGCAATTGTAACAAAATTCGATGTTTTTTCGCGGTGAGCACAGTTTCTCGAAAACTATTTATCCAAACTGTCTGAATTTTTTTAAGCTTGTTTATAATTATAATAGCCTCTGCGTGAACAAAGGATTTTCAATTTCTGCCAAAACTTTTTTTTTCTTGCTGCAAAAACCGACCGCCGAGACGTTGAAAAATCAAACATTTTAGAAAAATGAACACTATTTTCGTAAAAATATTAATTTAGCGAAATCCTTTGTTCATGCAGAACATTAAGGTATAAACTAGAAGTTTTTTTTTTATTTTTGGGATTACAGATGAACAGTTCCTTATTTATCATGCTCACCGCCCGCGGTGGCAGAAAAATTGTGTTTTGGCATAATGGTCGCGACGACCTTAATTACGAAAACTTTTTTCTGAAAAAATTCATAAAATATCTTGTGACATTAATTCATAAACAGGCTTTGAGTTTTTTGAAAAAACTCGTTTTGTTTTCCTAGAAAAAAATCTTGAATATCCCCTTTATTTCTCGAGCGGAAGTGTATAACTCTTTGAAGTATAAATTTTTAAGTGAAACATGCGAAAAAAGTACATTAATATTCCATTATAACTTTAAAAAATTTATAAAAAACTTTTTAATATTATTTTAATTGTTTTTAAGGCCTATAGCGAAAAAAATTCTGACATCACCAAATTAACTAGCACTCTAGGGTTAATAAATTGAAAATGATTTCGAATTAGGTTATTTTTTATTTTGTTGATTTTCAGATTGACTTGACACAATATTTTGTTTTTTTTATAGTTTGTGAAATGATTTTCAAGAATATTTATTTTTGCGAAAAAGGCGATAGAGGGTAATAAAAGTTTCGAATTATTTTGAAACTTTAAATAATTTTGCAGAAAGTTTTTAGAAGTTTTTGACAGTTTTCCAGTTTTAAGATTTAGTATAATTATCACCTAAAATTTGACAATTTTTCAGTTTTGAAAGTTTCGATAGTTCGAAAATTTACAACACTTTGCACAGTACCACTCATAATAATTCAAACACTAAGGTAGAATATATTTTTGTGAGTTAAAACAATCGAAAACATTACAATTTTCTAAATCCAATATTTCAATGATATTTATGAGTGTTATAAACAACTTTTGGTTACAATAAAAATTTGAAAAATCGTTTTCTATGACTTCATACTGTCAAAAATTTTCATAGAAAGGAAATAAATTAGAAAAATCATCATATTGTAAGAATTTGGTGACGAAAATTCAACTCAAAAACAAGTTTGATACGATTTTTTGGGATAAAAAAGAGAAAAATTTTAAATTTGTGTGTAATAGTCAATGCCACAACTTCAGAAAAAAAAAAAATTGGCAGCGGTGGGATTCGAACCCACGCCCCCGAAGAGACTGGTGCCTTAAACCAGCGCCTTAGACCGCTCGGCCACGCTACCTAGCCGATGACTATTCCAAAAACATAGTACTGACCCTGTGAAGCTAGTCACAATTGTTTGACATGAAGTTAGCAACAAAATAATAAAAAATGTTTACTATGGACTCCTAATAATCTTTAATTGAAAAATTGACTATATTAAAATATTTTTTAGTAAACCTTGACTTTTTTAAGCATCTAGAATAAAAAGTGCAAAAAATCACTCGAATTATTTTGATGTATAAAAAGAAATTAAAATCAACTTTTGTGAATGTCTTATGTTATTTCATATATTTATATTTGTTGATATCAATATATTTTGATGTGGCGGATAATGTTTTTCGGACGGTTATTAGTCAAGGTAGCATGGCCGAGCGGTCTAAGGCGCTGGTTACAGCATCAGTCTGATCGGAGGCGTCGGTTCGAATCCCACCGCTGCGATCTATTTTTTACTTTTCTATTTCAGCCATTTAACCTCACAATCTGGAATTTAAAGACTGGGGGGCACATTTTTGGTATCTTTTCGAAGACATACTTTCTGATATTATCATCTTTTTTTTTCTTGGAAATGATTTATTTATCTTTCAAATTATATGTATAATTTTCTATCAATCTAAATAAATAATTTAGCTTCAATCCATTGATACTTTGGTGATGTTTTTTTTTGTTTTGCAATTAAATATGTGGCGTAGTTGAGTGGACTAAGGCGCTGTTTTGGGCAGTTGTAGACGTCGATTCGAATCCCACCACTGTTAATATTTTTTTATACTTTTTATTCAGACAAAAAACTCACAATCTGGAATTTTCAGACTGGAAACCTTTTTGTATCTGTTCAAAGACATACGTTTCCGTTTTTCTGATATTATCATCTTTTTTTTCTTGGGATTGATTTGTTCACTGCATATCTTTCAAATTATATGTATAATTTTTCTATCAATATAAATAAATAATTTAGCTTCAATTCCTTGATATCGCGGTGAGGTTTTTTTTTTTGGTTTTTTAAAATAAATATGTGAGGTAGTTGAGTGGACTAAGGCGCTAATATATGCAGTCGTAGACGTCGGTTCGAGTCCCACCGCTGTTAATATTTTTTTTATACCTAAAAATAAAAATAAAAGTTTATATTCCTCATTATTATTATTTTTTCATCCATATGAAAATCAAGAACTTAACCATTATTACTCTTCAATCAATTTTTTATGTAAAGTTTTGCAGTTTAGCATAATATATTCCTCCAATTCCTGTTATTATTTACGATTTCGGAAACACGAACTCAAAACCCTTAAATTCTTGTATACCATCGTTAGTTAAAATAAAGTTATTGTTTATAATATATTTTGTCACAATTTTCAAACTAGAAAATTCTACTCCCTTTGATCAGACTTCAGTAACTTTGTTTACAAATCAATATTGAAGGTTTTGCAAAATCTTGATCTCTAATTAATATGATAGATATTTTACTTACATGCAATACCAAAAGCGAAAATTCTTTATCTTTTGACTCACAATTTCATTCCTTAATGTAATAATCATTATGGTAAATTTAAGTGTTTTATTTTGAGGAGTTTGATAATTACATTCTCAGGTTGAATTTGAGTTCAAAAATTGAAAATATTCCAGCAAAAAACTCTTCAACACATGGAATAAAAATCGAATTCTCGAATAAGATGATTTTACGATAAAATATGAAAAAATCCTTCAATGAATATAAAACGAAATATCTTCGGTTGCAATTTAAGGCAACACCGAAAAAAAAACAATTATTTTTTCAATCGAATCCACCCTATGGAAAATCTTGTAATTCATGAACTACAGACTATGACAACCGGCAAGGTAGATTCCGATTGTACCAGCTGATCATCCAAATCATTACATTTGAATAATCACCAAAATCACAGTGTTAGAGTTGAAGTTTCATATGAATCTTTCATAATTGTAATCACTGAAAGTATATTGAATGAGTTAGATACCAGAAAAATATAAATTATATATTTCGCGCCAAGAAATCATCAGGTTGATGAGTTGGTAGAATGGTTACCACCGGCAGGGTAGATCTACCCTGCCGGTGGTAATAGTTTTGCAATTTTTGAATTACAGACTATTACAAGATTTCCCATAGAGTAGTAATATCTCAATAGTTTCAATGTATAGAAATATCGTTTTAGAGGCCAAGTTTGGCGTCTATAAATTTGTTGTTCGAATCAAACATTATAAGATATGAATAACCTCTTTCGAAATTCAAATCTGCCAAATAAAAAATATCGAAAATTACCTACACAACATAGCAGAATTACAACGTAGTACTTACTGTGTTGGGTTGGGACTCTTTCCCATTGGATCAGTAACGGCTTACAATGGTAACTGTCTCAGGAAGGAAGACAAATTTTTCAGCGATTTCACATTCTTGAAGTATACTCTGTACTACTTGATTGAGACATTGATATTTCTTTTAGTGTATGTAGAGTAGATAAGTTGGATAGTAAAATTTCAAAAATCATGGAAGTAAGCGAACGTTTTTTCGGTGCAAAACTGCAAACGGCAGAAACGCGAGACTCCGGCTCGAGAGGCCGGTGTAGAAGTGGATTTGCACTTCTAAGGAAGCATATTGGTGCGCAAATCAAAATGCAGCCATCCCCTAAAGGGCCCTCGAGAGGGTTGAGGGCCCTCAGGGCTCTGCTACAGTCGCGAGCGTTTCTCGCCACTCAACAAATCACTCACTAATTGCATTCGTGACATGCTCGACTAACAAACTGTCCTTTTATTCGAAAGCTCCGTCGCTTTGGCACACCCGACATTCTTCTACAGCCTTCACAGCTCATTAGCCTCTGATTTTGGACCAAAAAAATTTCTATCTAGATTAAAATGATAATGAGGAATTTTCGTTTAGGAATTCGGAAGGAATTTTCGAAACGAAGTAAAGCTTCCCTATTCTGAACTTAATATTAAAAAAATATTGAAAAATGTAGAAAATGTTTGGGATTTCAGAACACGTTGAGAGATTTCGTACAGTTGGCTCGTTACCATATTTTCTCATTCTTCAATCAAAAATTCAATAATGGCAATAGAATTCAGAAATTTTGAATTTCAAATATATCTGGAATAAATAATGCAATTTGAAATGTGAAGTTCCTACAAACGATTCTAGTCTTTGATTGGTTAGAAAATGAAGAAAAAGGCTTGATGAAAAAGCGTCAATCAGCATTAAAATCGTCTGTCGCCATGATAATTCCCCGAAACGCAAAGCTTCTTAGTCCTGATAGAGACGGTCCTCGAGACTGCGCTTCCTCGAATAATCCTGATTGTCTTAATGACGAGTAATCGTGAGGTTCGACTCGAGAATCTCATTACGAAACGATCTGCGCTTATTGGCCATTTGCGCCAAGTTTGACGGCTCCTCCAATAAATTGACGAATATTAGAGATTTCGATGAAGAGGGAACGGGGCTGATGCAGTGGAAAGTGATTTTTTTACGTGGTTTTCTCATAATAAAAAAATTTTTTTTAGTACAAATTTGCAATGTTAAGAATTTCGTTGAAATAAAGAATAATCAAAGTGAGTCAGAAAAATTTGTATAGTGTTTTAAAATATTTGAATGTTTTTTATCACGTTTGAAATTTCTATAACTTCGTAGAACTCCTAGATACTGAAATTTTTTCGATTGTTAATGTTTCTGAGGATATCGAAAAATTTGTAGAATTTTAGAAAATGTTAAAAAAATTTTTCATTTTTTCGATAAATATATGAGAAACTTACAATTATTGAAAAATTAGGGAAATCTCTGTGAGTCAGACAAATTTTCGTATTTATAACTTCTTGAATTGTTTTTAGTATTTTCAAAATTCGAATAATTAGAAAAAATTTAAAAAAACAAGAAAAATTTGAGAGTATCGTTCAATAATTCTGGTATATTTGGAAAATTTATAAAGTTTCAGAAAATGATGATAACCTAAGTAAATTGTGTCTTTTACCATATTTATTAAAAATATACATAAGTATATACTATTTAACCTTTCGATAAAAAACTGCAAAACCTGAAAAGTATTATAAAATTATGAAAAAACTCAGACATTTGTACAAATCTTTGTGACATTGAAAAGTTTTGAATAGTTCTTCATACGTTTGAAATTTCGGATAAAATTTTGAAATATTCAAAAACAATGAGAAGTTCAAAGATCGTCAAAAAGCCTAAAAATTGTAAGGATTTGAAGTATTTCAAAAAATATTGATTAACTTCACATCTGGTATAATTATCCTTATTTTTCAAAATTTCAGTATTATGTTTCTTTATCATCCTAATGAAAATGCGTGAAACTTGAAAATAAATCAAAAATTACGAAAAATCTCAGTTCTACAAATTATTATAAAAATAAAATATTTTCCAACAGATTGTCATGAGTTTGAAAATTTCAGAAATTTTGAAAAATTCAAAAACAATGAAAACATCTTAGTTTGTTCACAATCATAAAAAATTATAAAAATTTGTAGAATTTCACAAAATGTTGATAAACTGCATCTTAAGATAATTATAATCATTTTCCGAAATTTCATAATCATGTGTTTTTTATTTTCTTCGTAATCTCTTGAAAAAATTGCTTAGGAATTCGTTTATCTCTGGATATATATAATGTTATAGTATTCAGAAATTTCAAGGCATAAAAAAATATTGGCATTTTAAAGATTGTAAATAATTCTTAAAAAATGCAAACGATTTTCAAAATATAAAAAATACTTTCTGGATTATGTGAAGCATCATATTTCCCAGAAATATACATGGTGTTTTTGATTCTCTGTAAAAATAAAGGAAACTTGAAAATTCGCAAAAGATTACGAAAAACTATAAAAAAGTGGACATATTTCAATATTATATTGAAAATAATGTACGTCTTGTATTTTGCTCAAAATTGCTAATTTCGAAAAAATTAAAAAGAACTAAAATTTTGACGGTTCACTATTATTTCAATATCCAGTGGTATATGGTAATATTTAGTAGAAACAGCTTAGTGGAACCACAGTTCTAAAGTTTATGGTAATTTCTCCAAGAATATTTTTCTGGGTGCAAGATCTGATTTCCCAGCCCATGGGAATCAACTAATTGGTCGCGAGTCGAGATGAAAAAACGTCTGGAAATTTTCACAATGACCCGTATAGGGTGGTTGTTTCCTGTATTACTTTTTGTATCGCGACGAGCATCATGCCACTCCATTTTGTCATCCCCTTCGTATCGTAACCATGACGACGTGGCGTTTCTGCAAAGGGGGTGTACAAGGAGTGTACGTCCCAATACTGAAATATACGTCGTTTCCATTACTGAAATTCAAGAAAGCCGACGTACTTTTCCCATACATCGTCAAACATGACCTCCCTCTTTTTCCCAACTTTTTAAATCTCGTGAAAACTCGCCATTGAAGTTGCATTGTCGCGTAGCAAGAAAAGATTTTCCCTGGATAGCGACATTTAAGGAAAAATTGCGAGTGTTGAATAAAAAGAATCAAACTTATGAAACTTGAAGAAACGTAAGTTTGCAGAGTCAAGTTTTTGTTGGAAAATGGCTTGAATAATTTTTCTGCAAATTTTAGGGCATTAGGGCATCGACTTTGAGAAAACTGTAAAAATATTCAAGCAATTATTAGAAACTCAAGTAACTGGGACCAAGACTTGGAATCAAACTTCGACAATGTAAAAATAATAAAAAAAACTGCAAAATACGAAAAGTATGGCAAATAAATTGAATTTCCGTTCATGGAAAATCTGCAGGTAAAATAATTGTTGCAGCGCTTTTTCCTCGTTATCTGAATATTAGCAATAGTGCAAAATTGGTGATTGGAACTGAATCCCGAAACGAACTTCACCAACGGTGAATCCTCTAGTGTCGTTGCACGTCGAGAGGATTTAATTATGTTTGCAGTACGTACGGCGTCTCGCGCCTCTAATCGCTAGAAACTCGGGGCGGAGCCCCTGTGCTCGGAGCTCACGTTGAATTAATCATTTCAGCAGCTGCCATCGTATTAGCGACAGCGGATAAGACAAATGACGTCGTGGAGCTTGTTAGGACGTAATCCGAGATAGATGTGTCTGCTTCATCTCCAGCTTCCAAGTCTTCCCAGCCCACTTTTCGCCCTGTCTCGACACCCTTGCTCACTTTTTCTTATGTTTTCAGGTGAAAAAGTTACTTTCGTCTTTGATGAAGTGATATGTAACTGAATGAGTAAGACCTGTTCTTCTCTTTGTATTTTCAGCCATTTGGTTTTAGATTGTCGACGTTTGGACTACTAGAATATGGTCATCTTCAGGACTGAAGTCGTACATCTTATTTTACATCATGTATCTCAGTTGAGCATTAAACAACTATACCTGTACTCATCTTCCAGGTCTTCCAGAGGTCCATGTTCTCGAATTCAATAACTATATCCAAATCAAACTGGTTAGCCATTGTGGCACCGTCAAGTCTCTGACTTCAACTGAAAGTTCCTACAATTCCGATCATCATGAAACGACGCTTACATATTGGAGCAATATGTAATATTACAGTGATTTTGAGATTTCAGGAGCTTCCCAGGATAAAAGATCAGAGTACCGTTCCAGTCTCGAAGAGTATTTTGATTCCTGAGTACTGAAATCAGCATCACTTGGTCTCTGGTGAAGGCTCAAAAAAGTATCTTGTAGTCTGCATGGGCGTAGCCAGGATAAAAAACGATATCTTTCATTTGTGCCACTATGTCTGGGTCATTTTGGGTTAAAAAGTAAAATTATTCATAGGAGAACAAGTCTTCTTGGATCTTCAGCAAATTTCTCGAGTATTGCTTTTTGAAATTGAGATTTTTTTTCTTCCATTTAATTCCGGTGAACGCTCAACATACACAGACCTGAAAACAATTATCTATGTTACTTTTACAAACAAGGCTTTACAGGTAATAATGGAATCAGCTCCATAAATATTTTTTGACAAAAAATTATTCAGCATTTAGGCATTTCTCAGTCATTGTTGATCGTAACCAGGTTTTAACTCTTTTCAAAGATCTTTCAATGGTGCTTTCGTTGGTGCCTCACCGTTAATAACAAAACCTACTTACAAATACAAATAATGTCGAAATGACCATTGTTGAAATTCAAACAACCAAAATCAAAGTCACAATATCAAACTGTCATGTGTGATGAATTCGTTATGATAACAACATCGTCCATTTTATCAGTAAGACCATCGTCAAATCATAAATATTTTCCTGAAAAGAAAAGTTTGCTTTTAAAATATATTAACTAATCATTATATCATTTTATAGAACGTAAGAATGGAAAAATATTCTTACCTAACCTCCACTGAGAGTCGAATTTTTTCTCGTTCCATGACCCTCGATCTGGCGTCCAGTCAGATGTCTCGTCATGAGAAACAGTTTCTATAACAATGGGGAAGATGAAAATTTCGATCCTCTGGGATGACAACTCGGGCGCAAGCGCAAAAAGTCGGGGTGGAGCCTTTTGTTTACCGCCCATAGATTAGACGTGTGTTGGAATATCTCATACGCCCTGGTGAAAAAAAATATCTTTGCAATGGCCGACAGAAGATAAAAGATATCTTTGAGATTATATCGTGTTTCTTACATCTGTGAGACATGTAGAAGATGTTTGCTTGCAGATATATATACATGTATTGTTTGTTGTTGTTTATTTTGGTGTTGCAATAACTCGCATGATATGTTGTTTGATAAATTGCAATTGAAAGGCGATGGTATGAATTTCATCAATTAAACGACGTCATGGAGAGAAAAAGAGAACTTAATCGCGCCTTAAAACGCGCAAGAGTGGAAGCTGAATTGGCAATAGACAATATTTTGCGGGAGGTTATTGAACACAAGAAGATCAAACACCAGGTATTTATGTTGTAGCACATCAAAATAATTTATTTAATACTTTAACACAATATATAGTGTAAAAAATGATCGTGCCTTAGTGATTTTGATTTTCATACAAACCTCATCAAGAAAATAAAATTAATGTAATGTTTAAAATATCATTATAAATATATCTACAAAACATCTGCAACAGTATGTCGCGGGAACATCTTTTAACTGATATGTAGATGATATCTTTCTCGAAATGTCTGGAACATATAAATTGAACCTTACACAAAAATGTCGTGCAGATATCTTTATAAAGATTATCTCCGGACAAGTACAAGATGTACAGAAGATATGCAGAAAACTTTTTTTTCACCAGGGACATTGCCTACTGTAATGCTACGAGCCCTCGCTTCGCTCGTGACACCAGTTTCGCGATAATATCCCGAATCATGGCGCCGGTTCTCCCGGCCTTTATTTTCCTCTCGCCTACACGTGCCTTAAGAATCAATTATTTCAACGAGATCAAATATGCGCTGCGCAATTGCCCGTACTTTCCTTCGGGGACCCCCAATTACTCTCTAGGATTGGATTAGTTTAAAATGGCGGTACAAGATAAAGTGTGAGAAATTGAATTTACAGGATTTTCCGGGTTTTCCGCAATCAAAAACTTATTTGTTGCGGTTAAGAAAATGTTCGGTTGGTATTTGGGTGAAGAAGTGTTTAGGTTTCTTGGATAAACTTTAGGTTCAGGCAAACAAATTTTGGTTTTATACTTCTGCTGACTGAAATTTGCTAGTCCTAGGTGAAAATATTTTACAGCTGAAAAAAAATTTTGATATCCTTTTGTGGGTAATAATTTGCGTGTTAATGTCGATTGGTTTGCTGATTCTCTTCCTAGATTTAAAATTACTGCGGCGAAAGTCTTACAATTACAATAATGCGCCTCCATTTTTTGGCCTCCTTTTGATGTATTTTCCCTATACGTCTGGGTTATTTTTAGTGTGTTGTTTCTTTCTAGTATTACTTTTGAGGGGAGAAGTTGTTTTTTTTTGCTTTTCGTTTTTTTTTCTTACAGAAGATTATGTATGTACGTTTGCCTATTGTAAAATTATGGGTTATCCCGTGTGTTAATTTATAAATAAATAAATATCCTAAAGCAGAAGCTTTTAGTCAACCGTGTTTTGGTATATTTGACTAAATTTTTTAATATTCTGTATACGATAGAGATATTTAAAGTAACCAAGCTAAGATAGTAAAAATAATTAAAGAGTAAAGTTTTTTAACTTGATCTGTTTAGGTATATGTAGAATAAATATTATTCATCCTACAAAATTGTTTATTACATACAACAATAATTACTGTACTTTATAAATGACTCGAAAAAAATCTTGAGTTGCATACAATAAAACTATTTAACATCGAATTTTGAAGCATTGAAGTTAATAAATATTTAGTTATAGCGATCTATAAAATTACTAGAAATATATGAAAATACTGGAAAATACTAAAAAATTTCATAGAAATAAACCAATACGAGTAAAATTTGAACTACTGAAAGTCTATGCAATACCCAGAACTTTTTTGATAAAATTTTTTTTAACATCTCTACAAATACTCAAGATTTATGAAACGTCAGATCCTAATATTCCAGATATCTGTATATAAACCTTTGGGAGTTCTAGGAATGCAATGAAATCGTATTATTCCTGCAAAAATACAATAATACTAAAAGTACTAGAAATTTGTAAGGGTTTTGTTTGATGTGGAATCTAATAAAATACCAAATATCTATAAAATATTGAATTCTAGGACTTTTAACTTCGAATTCCAGAAAGTCTCATATAAGCGCCTATTGATATCTGATTCTATCGTTTAAGTCTCAAGAGTATCTTGAGTATTCCATTTTGCCAAACGGAATACTCATCTGGAGACTCTTGTCTATTCAAGAATTAAATTCGGAGACTCGAGTATCTTGAGTTTCATGAGCAAAAAAAAATTACGTATTTTACGTATTGGTATTTTTTAGAATTTTTATTGTTATATTGTAAATATATACTCGAAGGATTTTCAAATATATAATGAATTTTTATATAGCTTTCTAGAATTCGATAGACTGGAAATTAAAGTTCTCAAAACTTTTTATATATTTCAAGATTTTTGAGAAAATTATACGGAAAAGATTTTCAGTAATCAATAGACTTCTAGAATTTTCGTATTGTATATATTTTTGGAAAATTTTATAATATTTTCTTGCATTTTGATAGATTGATAGTATTTGATACTATAGTATTGAAAATTCCAACGAACTTGAGTACCTCAATTAATTTTGAAGAAATAAACAGTATCTTTCATACAGACTTCTAACACTCTTTGGATTTTTCTCGTATTTTTACAGTATTCAAACCATTTGAAGAACTTTCTACTATATGAATTTCTTGGTATACTTTTTGAATATTAAATAATTTTCAGTGTTTCTCGCCTTTTGTTTATTACGAACAGAATCTGGAGGATTTTTTAGTATTTTTCATGATTTTTGAAGTTTTTGCAGGTATATCTCTAGAATTCGATGTCCTGGAATTGAAATCTAAGTCGAGTCTTCATAATTTCATACATTTTCAGAAATATTACATTTATACAGATTTTCAGTGTTTTATAGATATCTGGTATTTCCGTATTTTTTTAGTATGCATAGAGTTTTTTAGCTTTTTCTTGTATTTTTAGAGATTGTCGGTTTTTTTGAAGATATTTTAGAAAAATGTTAATTTCTAGAATTCAATATCGTGGAATTGAAATTTTAGCCGATTTTCAGTAATTTTGTAGATTTTTGAGTCAACTACATGTATATCGATTTTTGGTGTTGATATATTTCTTGTTATATCGTATTTTATAGTATTTATAGAATTTGTACCTTTTTTTTGTATTTTCATAGATCGTGGGTATTTTTTCAGATTTTTAAAAAGTACCTACATTTCTGGAATATTCGATGTTCTAGAATTCAAATATTTTAATAAATAAATTATTTGTGATTGATAGATTTCTTATGTATTCGTTTTATTAGTATTCGAACGATTTCGTAAACTTTTTTGTATTTTTCTAGATTTCGAGTATTAATATAGATTGAAGATCGATACATAAGTTTTGTAAAATTTGATGCTCTAGCATTCAAAGTTGATAGTTTTTTTCAGATTTTTCAGAAAATTCTTTCACAGAATACCTACTTGAATTTTGAGTGCTTCTTCAGAGTTTGCAGGATTTAAAATATTTTCTGGTATTTTCCTGGAATTATTTGTAGATTTCTAGAATCCAATGCTTCAGGGTTCGAAATGTCCCGAATTTCGAAAATTTTCCTAAATTCCAACTTCTTAATAGTATACTTTCATTAAATGAGAACAATTTTTCAAATTTGTGTTCACTACATTATCCTTACCAAACATTATTCATGATCCTAATTATGTCTATGAAAAAATTCTTTTGGAGACGAAATGATCACAATTTTTATGTTTGTATTATCGTGAATCCTGAATATTGTTAACTTTGAGTACTTACATGGAACCATTTGTTTACGTGCATTTTTGATAATTTATCTTCTTCCATTTTTTCTGCATTATTCTTTTTAATGTGTGTTTTCCTCATTTATTGTCATAGTTTTTTATCATTTTAACACGAAATAGTAATTTTATTCTAACAACAATGAAAAATCATCGTCATTATCTCGATACCCAAAAATTTCTTCAAATTCAGCGACGCCTTGATTCTCACGGATCGTTTCGCTGGGCGCGTATTCCTCCTCATGCCCCGAGATCGTGCTTTATCTGCCGTTTGGAAAATCGTGAAAATGGTGCCGAGCGTTGCTCCGAAAGCGGACTCCCATTAAAGCAACACCCTTTGTCCCGTGTCGCGTTATTGTGTAGCCATTATTGTGCGGCAAGAACGCATTATGATTCATTCTGTTATTCCCGCAGCGCCAACTTCTCTTTCCGCAAAGTAACACCTGGTAGGTGTTACGTTGCCGCCATTTCCCATTATGAGCATAATTTGATACATATCGCGCGGCCCCGCCATTGTGCACTCGAGTCCGTCCTGTTTTTCACAATGCCCATGTCTTCTGTACGCATTATTTTGATACTTCGTGCAGTCCTTTTTGTATGGCACCTAGGGCTGTAGACTGAAATTTTGTACGAAAACGAAATGCGACGAATTTTGACAGAAAACTACTCAAGAGGTTTTTATTTTTGGATATTGGGGTTCTCATATTGAATACTTGGGTCTTCAGGAGCTCGTGAAAATTTGTATACTCGAGGAGACAGACAGTGACCTTTTTTTACAACTTGTTGCTTTTTGTTAGGTACAAGAATTATAAATCTTTTACGATTTTTGTTACATCTGGAGGCCCACAGGGATCTCATTTGGGACCGTTACTTTTCATCGTATTCATTAACGACGTATTGCCGATTTTTAGATATTCTCTATTTCAATTATATGCACTAAGAGAAAGTATTAGTTCTTGTTAGCCATTTTTTTTGTAAGAAAGGGTCATAAGTATATATTTCTATTCAGTGTAATTGAAACACGTTAGTCCTTACTGATACATTAAGTTGGTATCGATTAATAAAATTATTTGTAAACTCTACGAAATCCGGTTCGTTGATCTGTTTTGTAGCCATGACTATTTGTATGTATTGTACATTGTATTCATTTTATAATAGAATTTGCAAATTCAGTTTAGTAAAACTTACCAATCGCATTATTTTCTATGATTATTTTTCCAGAATGGTTATAACAAAAGTATATTTTTTTGTAAGACAATAAAACTGGTCTATTCACAAATATTTCAGTACAGTTAGTAATAATAATCCAAAATTTTTCGCTATGTATGTAATTAAATTTGTAATCAATACTATAAAAAAATATTACATTCGCTAATCGGTGCAAAGAATAGTCAGTGCATTATAAAAATGGAATTCGTGGGTTAAAAAAGGATTGAACAACCGTGTCTATAAATGAGATGTTTATTTTTGTACATGTTTTTATTATAACGTAGAAAAATACTTAGTCTTTTACATGTAGCACCTTCAATTTTCCCACTTTCATAAGCATTCTTTGGCGAAATCTGTTGGGAATTCGATTTCGGCTACAATAGAATCTGCAACAAATTTATAACAAATAAATAAACTGTCAATAATCGAAATACGTAATGTTTGATTCGTATATGGTTACGTCTTTGTAAGAAAGATAAACTTACCGTCATTGTTATTGTTCGTGTCGTTCGCGATCGAGTCGAAATTGTCACAATATTCATTGCTCCTCCCGCTTCCTTCTGATGCTTCCACAGAATCGTTCATTTTTAACGACGCTCCGTACGAGTCGAAAAATCTCGTCACAACTCCCGGTAGAAATTTTTATATTTAAACAAAATTTTCTCTGCTTTTTTGCGTTTCGACGCCAAAATAAAAAACGCACGAAGTGCGGAGTGAAAGGGGAGTTGAGGGGAGTGCAGACTGGGTCGACTTGGATAGGAAAAATCGCGAATTCTAAGGTTGGCAGTAAGGGCGCGAAATCCAAATTATCCTCTGAGTATATAATGTAATTTTTTCGAACTATCTAATTAAAATTGTAAAGTTCACTTTTTTATGTTCTTTGATATGTCACAAAAAAAGGCTTGTAAAATCTCATTCGTCGGGAAAATTATTTTTTAAAAATCACTATAACCAAAGAATTGAGAGTCATACTCACATACAAAATTTTGCTACTGGAAAGGAAATATTTTTATGTTCCAAACAAAATGAACTTCGTTAAGTTTGAAAAAATAAATTACTAGTATACTTAGTAACGTGGACTATTGAATCTTTGTAAGTTGTACAAATGTATTGGTAACACGTACAAAAAAAATATAGTTATGACCTATTAGTCAGCGTTACTAGTAGGATTTCCCTCAGAGTGCTGATGATTGTATATTCTGGCGCATCATTAGAAGTGAACTTGATGCTTACATGCTACAAGAGGACATTAATTCTTTATCAATGTATACAAATAATCTTTCTTTGAATGTGGAAAAATGTAATATAATGTCAGTTTCAAGAAGCTGTAAGATCTTCGAATATAAAATCAATGGGACAGCAATAAATAGAATCACACAAGTTAGAGATAATTATAGATATCATTATCGATGATAAGCTGACTTTTGCACCTCACAAGGAATTGATTATTAATGAGTTCTTGAAATTGTTAGGTTTTCTGAAAAGACAGGCTCAGGAATTTAAATCGTTGAACACTATAATATGGCTGTATAAATCGTTAATTGTTCCTAAGCTTATGTATTGTTCGACAATTTGGTCACTTTCAGCTGATTTTTGGGTTGAAAGGATTGAAAGAGTTCAACAAAAATTCTTATCATATGCAGCTTACAAAGCGAGAATTACAAATCCAACTGTGACTCATGATTATACTGTGGTTTCTAAGATGACGGATGTTTGTTCACTTCGATCTAATTATTTTATTTAAAATACTTACTGGAGTTATAACTTGTGAACCGTTGCAAAATTGTTTCATTTTAAATGAACCAACATACAGTACGCGTACGGCTAGGAATTTTGTAGAGAATTGTCATAGAAATGAATTTACTCATAACTCTTCAATACCTCGAATGATTACATTGGGGAATAGAATTGTAGATAGAAGAATCTTAACATTCAGCCTTACAGAATTTATGAAGGAAATGCGTGGCTCTATACTGGATTTTGCCGAATAATATTTGATGATTGTCATAAATGTTATGTTTATATCGGCTTCATGAATTGTTATGGTCCTTAGGTAAATTGGGATTTTGTATACTGTTTGTTTTGGGGAATTTTTGTATTTTGAGCATTTTTTGCTTGTTGAGAAAATAAAGGAAAAACTTTGTATACTCTCAATTTTTGAGCATTCAGAGACTGAGCAATACTCATTTTGAAATTCCCCGGGTTGAAAATGTGCCATTTTTACTTTTTAGCGTCGAGGGGAAATTGAACAGAGAAAAATCAGTTCAATAATTTCAATTGCATTTTTTCAATTTGAAGACAAAAAGTGTACAATAGGGAAATTCTTGTTTGCTGTAATCGAACAATTCTGTTTGCGTCATAGCTAGCACTAGAAAATTCAATCATTTTAACTGAAAAAAATGCAACGAAATGATGCATACTGAAATATTTAGGTATGATACTGTCTTCACTGAAAAATTCAGTTAGATCTAATGAAACTAAAGTTTTTTTCCTCAGTGTAAATATTATACATTCTTAAGATAGTGAGAAGTTGATATCTTTCGGAAGAAAAGAATTTCCCATATTTTTCGGTTCATTGCTTCAATACCCAAATGGATTGACAGATTGTGATTTTACTAAATAGACAAAATTTTCCAGAAATTTACGAAATTCATCAAAAATCTTTATAATTCTTCACTTCTTTGGCAAGATTTTTAATTTTTAAAAACTTTTTAAAGAATAAAACAGTTGATGAGGACTAAGTAAATTGTTAAAAGCTAGGTGAATTCACTTCAATAATGTTTTAATATTGAAACCCGAAGGAATAATATGCAGTGGTTCCAAGAAATGGCAATTTTTCGGAATTATTAAATTAATCTTAATTATTATTCGAATTATTATATTAAACTAAATCTTCTACGATCTCCAAAAGTATTATTGTATATATCACAAATCTACCAGTTTAACTCATTTTTTAAAACTATTTTTAATGCAAAAACGCTAATTATTTCCATTTTTTCCAATCCTTACCATAGTACAAACTTTTCGAACCTTTCTTAATTTCATAAAAATTCGAGCACCTTTCAAGATTTTTCACAGATTTTTTAAACTTTGAAATTATTAAAATTTTGTATTAAAAAGAAAACTAATCATTATGAGTATTTTGAAGAAATAATATGATAATACACCAAATCTACACTTTTTTCCGTACGTTAGAGAATAATTATTCTATCAACTGTTAACATCTTCCAAAATTTATCAACATTTTTGAAAATTTTCGAATTCTTCAATTTTCCCACATTTCCGACTGTTTCAAAATAATGTTGACTATTAATTCAAAATTTGTAAGATTACATTAAAAAATGGTTGAACTTGTTATATTTTTCGTAATTTCATAGTACTTTTTAATTTTTTCAATATATAATACAAGAATAAAAAAAAAGTAATAATAATGAATTCTTAACGAAATTTATAAACATTTTCTGGAACTCATGCAAGTTTTAAAAATTCTGAAAACTATTGATATTTTCTTAAATTGTCGATGTTTTTAAATGTTATAAAATTTTCAGAATTTCAAACGTAGTACATACCGTATATGTATACAAATTTAAAATTTTCTGACACTGATTCATATTCCCTACTTTATTTTCGTTATATATTACGTTAGATATAAATCTTTTCCATAAATGTAGTTCTTTATCCAAATTTTCACTTGATTCCATATAAAATCATGTGTTTAGTTCAGTTGATAAAAAAACAACATAAAAACCACAATTTTTCTATATTTTTCTGCATTTTTTTAAATTAAACATTTTTTTCTCTGTATTGTCTAAAAAAATTTGAAATTTCAAACATCTTTCTCAAACTTTCTGTTAAAATGGCGTTACAAATTTCATGGAAACGTATATGAAAAGGATTTCAGAGAAATTTCTATTAATTTTATTGTTTTCATGTTGGATATAATAACATCATTATTTTTTATCACTATTAAATGAATTCCGAGATACCTTATTCAAAAATTTTCCCATCAAATTTAACGTATTTTATTCAAATCCACTGAAATACAAAAGTTTTATTACATGCTTTTTCATTGACAAAACATTTGAAATTGAAATCATTTAAATGTCTGTACACATCAACACTTGAACTTCATATAAAATTTTTTATTTTACTAGACAGTGTCTATTTTTTCATTGATGCATCCATAGCTTTAAAATTTCTCAAATTATGAACAGAAAATTTTTTTCCCAGTGCCTATGTAATTACTACCGTTGGTGAAAAGCTGTTCACTGTTTATAAAAAAACGCTCCAATAATTTCATCACGATCTCGTAAATTTCCAGGGTTTTTCCGAATGAGCGCAATTATGTAAAATCCAAAAAGCGTATTTTTTTTTTTTCATCTTTACTTCGACGCTCGAGAATCTGAAAAGACGCTCATGAAAAATTGCAATCACGTCGGTGCGTCGAAATGACGTTATTTGCCGAGGACTCGGGAGTCCATAGAACCAAATTCAATGCACCAGAGTCAATTGGACGCGTGGACTTTTTTCCCCTTCGTATATAATCCCCAGCTTCGCTCGTTTTTTTATTCGCATTTCGCTCTTTTCGAGCTTGCCGATGGCGAAAGTGTACATCGAGGTGTTTTGTGTTTGAATCATAAACGTGAGGCTATTTTTTGATACTTTATTTGAGTAGAAGTTTAAATCAACAAATGAACAGTGAAGTGTTCAAATGATGGCACAATAGTACAAAGTATGGTTTTTTTATAGTGCAGCTATGTAAGATTACTTTGTATACACAAAAGAAACTTTTTTTACAAGTTTCTTTGGTGGAGGCTAGAGCTGATAAACTAGTCCCCTCGTTCGGGACATTGCCATGGAGACGAGAGCGAAACAGCACAGCTCATTTGTTTGTCATTTCCTCGAGAACGAAACAAAGGGCGAGGCAACAAAAAGTAATAGCTGCTCGACGAGATGGTCTTGTCACCGGAAAAAAGTGAAATGCCGGAATTGCCTCATCGGAAAAAGCACCATTCTATCGCCATTTTCGTTCCTCTGCTGTTCAGTATTCGACTGTTTCTTACCGATTTAAAATCACTACTTCGAGCAAAGTTTTTCGTGCAGCGTATTTATTGTGCACGGAAGATTGTGCAAATTTTAGTCCGAGACAAAAACTACAGCTGGACATATTCTGGATAATAATTACCAGGTGTAATTATAATCTCTCAAACATGGAACCAAATCTACCTGCAATTTTATTGAAAAAAAAAACCGTGGAAATCGAGTTCCCTCTGCTACAGGAAAAAAAGCCTGCCAGACGATGATCAAATTTCACGGCGTTACACGTGTATCTTTTTCGACCCATGCATAATACCCAGAGAAATTTCGGTACGCCCAAGTGTCTTAATGGCGACCGTGAGATATCCTGACGTCTCGTTAGCAGGAATGACTTTCGCTCTCGAGGTCCACGGTAGCGAGTGCTACTTAAAAAAAGCCAAATACGGCAATTAAGAGGCATTTTCGAGTCGACGCATCTTCGGTAATGAAAGTTCTTCGGGATCGACCGCGAGTGACGCAATGGTCCTTCGAGCCGGATACCGAAAAAAGCTTTTTGATGACTCAGCGTTGAACTCGAGAACATCATACAGGAATATCGCTATCGAATATGAGGGGTGGCGATTCTATATGTGGCAACTGACTAAAATAAGTTGCTTACACAGAAAACATGCACTGAAAAAAATTGATGATAGCTACCCTAACTGTATTCATGCTGTTAAGGGAATAATAGTTGAAGTAACTGAAAATACAGTTATGACAACTGCAATTAAAGGTATTCTGAGTTTGCAGTCTGCAGTTGAAGCTTAACCATAAATTCACAGTTCGTTTTGGAACCTACATTTTTTCTATAGTCTGTGCAATCGAAAATTCAAGTTGCTACTCGAATAGTCGTACAGGTATGCGAGCTTTTCGAGAGACAGTTGTTGCACCTTTTTAAAAGATACGTGAGGCAACTTCAATATCCTGTAGAAAATCACATAAAATTAAAAGCTAAAACATGAAAAGAAACGTGACAGTGAGTTGCCGTTTTTGTCTTGAGGAGGAAAAGTAAGTCATTCATTTTGAACTTTTAATGTTATTTTACTTGATAAAGTGGCTTACTGTGAAATAATATTCATGCACGTAAATGCTTTTCTTTAAATCGC
This sequence comes from Platygaster robiniae, assembly GCA_028476575.1. NCBI lineage: Eukaryota > Metazoa > Arthropoda > Insecta > Hymenoptera > Platygastridae > Platygaster > Platygaster robiniae. The sequence goes on from CM052023.1 coordinate 26,282,729, forward strand.
GCGCGCTCGAACTCGCTGATACGTTCCACCCATACATATGAATTAAACTTAAAAAAAGTTGTTGACTACTGTATTTTCCAACCACAGTTTCGACTAAATTTTCGAGAAAAAAGGTACAAAATATTAAAAATTGACATATTTATTTTGTAAAAAAAAACTTTTACAATGACGAAATAGCGTACTTTTGTAATATTAGGACGATTTGTCGTTGCTGTCAACTTTTTTTCTTAACCTCACTTTGCGACAAAAATGAACAAACTTTCCAACTGTAGTTTTATAGTAGATGCAACTTTAACCTTTTCTTAAAAAGCATCGCACACCATATGCATTGTAAGTCCAACTGTAATTTTATAGTAAATGCAAGTTTAAACTTTTCTCGGGAAGCATGCAGAACCGTAGTTGGAGTAACAATAACTGTACTGGTTGGTGTTGGAACGAACTACGTATTTACTGTGGGGATAATAATATTTTTACAGTTGGACAGTCAATATTTTTCTCTTAGTGTGAGACTTTGCTACCATTTCGAGTAAGAACAATGGTAATTGCAGGGATAGTGTTCGTTCTATAAGTGGTAAGTGACATAGAATCCAGGTAAAAAAATTCCAGCTGCATTCAAGTCGAATAATTTTTATTTTATTCAATTTACAATATCTTGCAAATAAGAGCGTCGTTCTGGGGGAATGTAAGTGATGATTTTTTGAAGGTCTTTCTTTTTTTCGTCACTCAGACCCTTTTTCGTGGCAAGTGAGATTTCTAGGTCTTTCAGGTTTTTCATCGATTTCAATGTTGTTTAAACAATTAGTTTGAACTTATTATTGCAGGTTCTTGTTTTTACAAAAGATATGTGCTTTTCATGGTTTTTGGGGATACTGAACAAAAATTCAACATTCTTTTTGCAAAATTACTATGTTTGGACTATGGATGATGATCAAAAATTCAACACGAATTCTGAAAAATGAATTTACATTCAAGTAATTTCTATAAACAAATTATTACAGCATTTAGTTTTTACAAAATATGTGTTTCTCATAGTTTTCTGGGTTCCTGAACGGGAATTTGACATTTTTTTGCGAAACAAATTTGTTTTAACAATTCGTTCGAACAAACTCATATCACACTGCCTTTAACTTACCCCTCTTGAAGATGTTACAACACTCGAAAGAAACATCAGTGAAATATCTCCCTGATTTCGTTGCGTAGCTCGATTTTCGTTGAATGGAAAATTCTTGCTGTTTTGCACTTGTTACATATATAGAGATGAAAAACTGGGTGCACTTTTTTTGTTATCACAATAATTCTTACCTAAATACGACGACAATTCTCAAAGGACACATCGAGTTTTAAACATACTTTCACTTTGTAGACGAACTGGAAATGACGCAAGGAAAATTTTTTCACAGCCTCGTTTTCACGACCAATGATGACTCGTTCGAGCTCACAGATGGCAGTTTTCAGAAAAAACAAACGTAGGAACCGACCGGTTATAGAAAAAAGCACGATCCTCACGTGTATCCAAATGTACAGTTACTACACATAGAACGATTAAGGGGTATGCAGTTACCTCATTTCGATTTCCAAAAATCTAAATTAAAATAAAAAAGCCGTATTTTATACAAATTTTCATGAAATCGTGTGCTCCTAGGCCTAATTCTTCAACAAATGCGGAAAACGATTTTGCGAAAAAATGTCAGTTACCACATGTAGAACCACCACCCCTCATATAGCGATTCAGGCGTTGACAGTGTTGCACTGAGAGAAACGTTCATTTATAGCAAACATGCAGCCAAACTTGGTATTTTTCAGGAATATTTATTAACATTCAAGAAATTTTCTTTCTACGAACTTTTCAGGTAGGTCGTTCAAATATTACCGAATTTCGATGGCAATAATTCGTTTATTTATTTCAGATCGTAAATGTTGCAAAGTTTAATACTGAATATTTGGATGAAACTGATAGAATGATTACTTGAAATACATTCATTTCTTCCACTCGAACCTTCACGTTTTGTCTGAAACAAATGTTTCATTCCCTGAAACACCGATTTGTTTACAGTTAAGAAACGTGTCGTTTGAGCTGAATCGGTATGAGCATTGTGCGTGGTGACGTGACTGTCCTAACAGAACTTAGAGGACTTCAAGCAACATCGTCCATATTTCACTGTTTATAACTGTTTTGTAGTTTTGTATACCAAGTGTTTACAGTTCGAGTACTTCGAAAAAAAAATTAAATATGAACCTTGGTGAACATTTGGAAGCGTGGGGTCTTGACTTCATGTCCAAGAAACTTATTGGTAAGTTTTTGAATCGTTACTAAAGTTTTTTAATGCACCATGATAAATCTAGTATTTCTGCCAGTGAATCAAGGTTAGATTACCATGTGAAATTTTCAAGCATTAGACACTAAAATTTTTTGACAAAAATATTTCTTCCTGTTTTTCGAGACGAGCAGATATATATTTGCACTTGATTTTTTTTCGGAAAATAGGAAAAAATATGAACCTGAAGTTCCGATTGCGCAAGAAATGCACGAAAAAGAAAAACAAATAAAAAATTGATTTTTGATTTCAACAAAAAAAGTTACTTTACGCTACTCCGCTGTAGGTTTTGAGCATATCATTTTTGTACGAAATAAATATAACTTTCGGCTTATTTTTATTTCATTCTACTAAATTTTAGAAAAAAAAATCAAATGTGTAAAACGAAATTGAATAATTACACAATATTGGAAAAGACTGGAATGAATATAATCGTGAAATAAATTTCATCTACAAATTTATTTTTTGAAATGAATGTAATAATTATATTCAAAATAAATAAGGAAATTATCAAGAAGCATGTCATGAAATTATTAATTATGTAAAATGTTATATTTATCATGATGATTATTAAATATTTTATTACGCAACTTATATATACATGATAAATATTATAAATATTTAGTATAAAATATCAATATTCATTTAAATGGATATTTTTTATATTTTAAATGAATATTGATCATATTTTTAAAAGAGCATTGATTATATTTTTTTTATTTGAAAATTTGAATCTTAAGTTAAGTGTTAGACACTTCACTGGAAAATGTATACAATTGCTGCAACAAAACATTTCATAATAAACGAAAAATGATTATTCTGTTGAATGATAAGTCTATTTGAATGAAAAATTAATTTGCTCACCTTCAATATCGAAGCACTTGTACGAAAGTCGGGTTTGTTAACTCATAATATGTATCTGTTCCCGCAAAACAACGATTATGTAGCTGATAACATACAATAGTTTTAATCAAAATCAGATTCATTCACTGTTAGTATGCCTGCTTAAAATAATCCATTCAAAACCATTGAAAACCATTGAAAACCAAACAAAGTTCTCATTGCCAATGGTTCTCCATGCTGAGTAAATGGGATGTTCAATCGTCTTGGGGACTATTGGTCGATTAGAGACCATTGAAAATCCCATTTACTTAACATGGAGAATCATTGGCAATGGGAACTTTGTTTGGTCTTCAATGGTTTTCAATGGTTTTGAATGGATTTTTTTAGGCAGGGATGTGTTAGTTTCCATCTAATATTTATTTGCTTCAAGTTAAGATGGACGCGTTTGATTCAAATACAGATTTGTTAATAGTTATCAAATCACATTCACGACCAAAGACAGATTTCTTAACTGCTAACAAATCATGTATTTGAAGCAACTTAACCGCTCAAACAAGTGGCTTCTTTGACCAAAAACGATCCTTATTTGCTCGTATTCAAATATGGGATTTATTAACTATTAACGAATCTTATTTGATTGAACCAAACGTTTCTCTCGGCGTGGTTCAAGAAAAGGAAATTCAATTTTCTTGTATTTTTCATTCGAATGTGACAATTATGAAGAACGACGATCAATTGGCACAGAAAATTTTTGCACAACCCAGAAAATGAAAATTGCCTTGTTTATTCGGCGAAGAACGAATTTTTGTAAGACAAAACATGTAAAAATGACCTGAATGAACATCTTTAAACGCAAACTGGAATAATATCGCGATAGCGAACACAAAGGGCGTCCTCAACGTATCGAATGGAAACGCGCGAATACTTGTACACAATTGTGTTAACGATGTAATAGGTACTCCAGCGAGGCCGGAGCCCCATGGAAAGTCGAGTTCTCTGGGTAGCAGGAGAACCCATTGACTTCGTTCATTGATTTTACGTCAATCTGCAGAGCCCTTGTGGGGTGTCCATGATGCGTTTACCATAAGCGATAACGGGGAGGCCGGAGGAAGGCACACCCCATGAAAGGGAAATAGAATAGAAATGACCCCCATGGGTGTCGCATTAGCGACACATGGCAAGACGACAAAGCCCGAATTCGTGGCACCCTCTCCATCTCGTTGGCCATGTATACGATTGCGTAACCTTACGCATTGCTATCCCGATTCGCAGTGTATGAAACGAGGGTTGGAAACACGTCTTCGTACCACCCCTCGTGGGCGAAGCGCCATTTTGTCATAAAGTCCGGCGAAGGGATGAATGCGAATGACGAATCCATGAAGCTGCGGGGATGATACTCGCAGTTATAGAGTAATGACCCTTATGGATCTGCTCTTCATATTGAAACAAAAAATGTGCTCAACAGTGAACACCAGATATTGGAAATTGGAAATTAATTTCGTTAAAGCTAAAAGTCTAAGATATATTGGTGTATTTATTGATTATCCCTAAAAAACTTATGCTCCTAAAGAAAGAATAATATTTAATTTTAAGGCTAACATGTACTTTTTCGGTGCAGAAAAATTCGGTTTTGAATGTAACAATATACACTCGAAAATCTTCAAATGTGTTATTTAACAAGATGGCGACTTTTTGTTCTGATCATTGATTTGTTATTGTGAATTGGCGATTTTAACGATGGTTAGTCGGGACTAGAAATTTTTTTGGCGTTCGTCACATGTTTGAGTTTGGGAATATTACACATGATTGATCCTGAAGAGGACCTGACGTAAGGTCGAAATATTGATCGTTTTTATCTTCAGTGAATAAAATTCGTTGAAACAAGAATCGTCTCCGAGTGACCACTTTTTTTGACTTTGAATTGAATAATATACACTACAACTATGCCAAATTTCAAACATTTATCATGGGTTTTTGAACAAAATGTATGAAAAACTACATGTAAATCCTTCATGACTTCAGTTGGTTGAAAACATTTAAGGCAATGAAGTAAAGTAAAGTGAAAATGAGAGTAAAAAATACAAAGATATCAATATTAGACTACGGTCTTCTATTATAGCAGAACTTATGCAAAATTATTACTTTTTTTATTTCGTTTTTTCGTTTTTCTTTGATTCGTTTGACGTTGATGACAGTTTTGCAGATGAAAACTCCAGAATCTTCTACATTACAAATAGTTTTACTAAAAATTTCTATGGTAACTGAAATTAATTCTTGAGTAACTTGGCGATAACGAAACAAAAATCTCTGCAGATTTGGATACGCTGACATGAAAGTCCAAGGTGAAATTACATGAATCGAAATCTGACAGTTTCTATTGGAAATTATTTCCGATAGAACTGATGCAGCGTTCTCATTGGTTGAGTGAAATACCCCGGAGCCAATCAGTGAAAAATTCAGGAGTAACCCCTATTATATGCTTGAAGTTTCTAAAGAAGTTTCACTTCAAAAATTTTTGTTTAATATCTTGATTGATATAAAAGCCTGGAATGGAAAAAATTCCGACATCGCTAAAATGAGTGACACCCTTATATACATTATTTACTAAAAGAGTAAATTTTATTTTACAATGGATTCAACTGTAAAATGTCGGTCTTTTATTTCTTTAGTGAAATTCTACTAATTTTAAAATGTCTTTCTTCTTAATCCAAGAAATTCGAACTACAAAATTCTGCATTAGTCGATATTTACTGTTTTAGATTAAAATTGAACGTAAAATTTTTCTAAGTTGAATCTTCATCCTGAAATAAGCAGAAAATTAGTAAATATAAGTAGGAGATACTAGTAATGAGTGAAAAATTAGTAACTAAAAAAAGATGTTATTAAAAATAAGGGATTTATTAATTCAATGCAAAGGAGTAGGTTTCTTTATAAAAATCATAGAAAAATCTTTGGTTTTTGTAAGGTCCTATTGAGTGCTAAAGTAAAGATGTATCTACTAATAATTAGTGATATTCAAGTCACTGTTGCAATCAGTGAGATAGAACTATTTATATTAGCTCAAAAGTTCGTTAAAATTATGGAGACAGTTTTATGTGCTTAAATAAATGAAACTCAATTTGATGAAGAAAACGATAATGATTCAAGTTTATGAATTTTGTTATGAAATTCGTAATTTCAGATAAAATAAAAAAAGTCAGTTTTATAAGTATTACATTATTTATTCATGAATCATCTCAAAAGGATTCAATAATTTTTCTCGAAATCTTTGTTTTTCTAAAGATGTTCTTATTGCACTCCAGATTTTTTTTTGATGGGGGGGGGGGAGTTAAAACTTTTCATATGAAAAACTTGTAATCAATATAAGTGTAGAATTTTGTGCGTTTTTCGCAAAAACAATAAAAATTATAGTTGAACGTTGAATAAATGTATTATATGATAGGAATTTGTTATATTTGATAGACTTTTAAAGTTTATATTTTGAAAAATGGTTCCATTTTTTCTGAAAGGCATAAATCTTGGAATTAAATTTCAATTTGTGCTCGAAATAGAGTTGAATAGAACTGTAAATACTCGCGCATCAAATTTCGTAACATATGTTATTCCTAAAAAAAATTGTCATTTCCCAGAGAGGGGCGAATTCCCGAGAACTTTGGGAAAAATAAAAAAAATTTTTTTAAAAATATTCTTCAATTTTTTGTTTTAGGTATTGATAGAGACCGTTTTTTTGTGGAATGATGAGTGAAGGAAGTATTGGCAAGTAATTAAGGTAAAATGAAGTCAATGAATTCAATGAAATTTCCACAAATAATAGTATAAATTATATAAAATAAAATGATATACCTAAATCAAAATTTCGAAAACCCTTGAATCAAGATTTATCAAATTCATGACATTTGTTATCGTTCCCTCCCCCAAAAAATAATTACCCATATCGGCATCAATGACTGTCTTGTCCAAAGATATCACATAGAATTCTTCAAACATCACCACAACAACAATCTCAGCCAAAACCGAAAACAATACACTACTTTCCATTTATAGAAAGGCTTAATATCAAAAATAAATCCATGCAGAAGGGGATAAGCCAGAAACGTCGACCCTAGAACGTATCACACCAGAAGCTGATGACGCGTAGCTATTTGGACAAACAGGTTGTTATATTAATATAAGTGACGAGCGCCTGCAGAATGCGATTCAAAGGTATATCTGTCACACGATTTCGAGATTTATCAAACGTCAGAGACAAGCACCTGTTGTATCATCGATCGAAGGCATAAGTTCATCCAGCTCGCATTAGTTTCGAGTGAATTTCCATGTAAACGACGATGGCTAAGGCGTTTAAAGACGACACCACGGATCCTCCAAGACGGTGGTTAATTTTGTACGACTTGTAATCCTCGCCAGCATCGAAACGTAGATATACAATCGACAGGATTTGTGTCCAGATTACTGCCTTGTTCTGACAAGGATTATACCTTGCATATTTGATTAATCGATGATTTTACACGGGCAGGGCGATTTTGGCTGCGAAGATGGAATGTATTCACATGCGAGTTGTTTCTTATCGAAAATACTATTTATTTATAGCTTGCTTTTGTATTTTTGATGCTGCAGTGAGACTTTTTTGCAGAGAAATTTCCTTGCTCTCGTTCTGAGGATTAGGGAGTGAAGTCAGCAGAAGAAGGACACCAGTTCTTATCACGAATACAAGATGATCCGTTGCTACAGCAAAATTTAAGATTTGTTAGTATAAAACTGGGAGCTGCTAAACTGTTTAAAATACTGCGTTAACTTGTGGACAAGAAGAGAAGCTAACAAGAATAGAAGATTGACAGGGGTAAAAGCATATCACTGTATTCCAAAATTTGGCACAGCAACTATGGTAGATGATGCGACTGATCAAATTCAGCCCTCATCAGGAAGAACATTCTTTGATATGTTATTTCTTTCCTTCGCCGTTAAAGTTGCCTCCAAAAGATCGCAAAGAAATTTGATATGCGACGATTCCCCCATACCAGAGTTCGTACGGAATAATGCACGCCAGTGTCAGCAGGGTCAGAAAAGGGAAAATGAAAAATGTCCCGACTCTCATTGAGATTAATTGCGAGGAATGGTCTCTTGAAAATGTCCGAGCGGGATCTGGACGTGCTTAGGTTGACAATTGCGATAACACGGCTAGGTACCTAACGTTGCGAAATACACGTGATGCATCTGTGAAGTAGAACGCCGTTCGTCTCGTCAGTAATAATGAGAAAATGGCGAAACAGGCGGACGTCACGTAGAGGTAATTCAGCACGCGTTCGCTCGTCTATTAAATTGATTTTCACACCCCGTTCCGATGTATGCTTATATGAGCGCTATACAGTTCCCGCCTCGCTTTTTGATAAAAATCTCCTCTCCTGCCACAATGGAGAATAATATCTCGGCGTGCAACTTCTTTCTTCGCACCGTTGGCTGGGTATATATGTACACATCTGCGTCATTTTCGTCCTTTCAACGTGATTGTGTGGATAACGTGAGTTTTTTTTATATAAAAAGGCAAATTTTTCTTTATCTTGGTCGTTGGCATATGAACGTGTTCATCGAAACTTATGTCCACTGGTAATTCATTGACTATACTATATTTGGTACAACAAAATGGCTTACTGTGTATTTCCTTGTTGAAGTCCGGTACTAGTTTAAACTTTCTTCAGGATCTGGTTTTGCTTAATTCATGATATTCTTTCTGTAATGTCTTGAAGAAGTGCAAAATCGTCTTCTGAACATAACCCTTACCAAGATTTTAAACTCATCATAAAGAAGTGCAGATGGATAGCTTCTTTTCTATCCGCAACTATCCGCGTAAGAACCAAAAGCAATGAATACTGTCTTATCCATATTCACTCTAAAATAATTATCATTCATCGGAAATGATTTTCATTAGAAAATTTGTTAATGGTATTAATAGACAGGTGGACACAAAGAATTTGAACGACATTTATGATAAGATTGTAAATTCGATGGTCTTGAAGAAGTAGTCAACATGAGATATCGAGTTCGATTTCTGATATGATGTTGATTTTTTTTTGGTGTTTGATCAGTCCCCGAGTGTCCACCAAGAGGGACGGTGTTCTCTATTACGTAAAGGATTGAAAATTGAAGTGACAGTTATTTCCATTGCACATATTGGAAAATAGTGATTTTGGTTGCTTATATTACACGTTTCTTATTCTCCATTGCGAGAATGTTTTGGAAAGGAAGTGGAGGAACTGATTCTGTATCAGTATTGACTCATCCGTAATCATGAGACTTTCAATTGGAAATGTGGATGTTTTGAGAAAGGGAAATTCGACATGCAGGTATTGATTTCTGTGATTTTTGATTTGAATTTGATAAATTGTTGTTAGATTCCTGAAGAGGACCGCAAAGTTGGGTCAAAAGCTTGAATGAATAAAGGATCTTGAAAATGGTTTCCGTTTATTTATAAATTGAGACGTCACTCCGAGAGAACTTTGATGTTGATTTAAAAAAATTACACTTGAACCATGTCTTCACTTTCCTCAGTTTAATTTCAGCCATCTTGATTACTTTCGCCCAAGTTTCCGCAAAAACATTCAATGAAAATTTGATGGCTTTTTTGTCATACAAAATACGTTCATTTGCATATTACGAACTTGTAACTTGTTAAAAAAGAACGAGTTAAATGTAGATCAAAAGTTGTAAATCTTTTTACTCGCCTGAAACAGGAAATTAAAAGCTCACATTCAGGAAAGTTCTTCAGAAAACAATTCTTCTCTTCTTGAATATGCTGTTTCCCATATTCCCCGAGTAGTCGACCACTTTTAAATATTCATCCCTCATTCCCAGTCATCCTCATACAAGATAGGACCCCTTCCTCTGATGATGTTGCAAAGGTCTGCTCAGCATTCGTTGTCACGTAGCACTCGTGGTTTAATACATCAAAAAGCCAGCGTTGTCCCCGTCTCGGATCCGGCGTATAATTCCTCTTCCCCGACGGGAACCTCGGGGAAATGGGGAATATTCAGCCCTCTCGAGCTCGTCTTTTGTTTTCCCGACACGGGCTTCGATTGGACCGCTACCCAGGATTTTGCCGGCCATGCCAGTTTGCTCTTCAGCCTTGCTATCCGGCCAATAGCTCAGCCGAGGGCGTTTCAGGGCGTGTATCCCCTCGTGTCCTGCTTGGATTTCGTATCCCATCTTCGTGACTGAAAGCCCCGTTGTCGATACTATTGTTCCCCTTGAGCTTTTGTCGACAAACTGCCTTGCTGGCAATGGCTTAACCTAGGGGCTTGCACAGCCATTCCAGGACCTTTAGAGAGATGGCGCCTGACTGAAGTGTTCTTCAGGTTCTTCAGGATGGAGAAGAGATATAGTATGGAGTAGTATAGTATAGTAGTTTTGGTATGGTAGACTGTATGGTTATATTGTATGAACAATGGAAGTTCATGATATGGACGAGAATTCCGGAGAGGGGGCAATAGATTCATCCTCCTCTCTGCTTGATAGCATACAATTCTAGAAATCTAAATAAGGGTTACGGAATTCCATGCGATCAATTTCGGAGCCAATTTTTCAATGAGTGTTTTTTTCTTTCATTCTAATTATGAATCATTATATCATAATATACATTCAATCTTCTACTTACATTGCTATAACGTGGTTAGTTATCGAACACAGCAAAGATCCGATGGTACATTCTAAATCTTCGTTATTCACAAAAAGATCATCTTCATCATAAAGCAACATTACAGTACAATACTTCTTCTGGCAATGACTGATATCTGTCACATGACTTTTCGAAGAGAACGAACTGATACGAATATAAGCATCATAAACAGAGCTGAAAAATTTCGTGTACTCCTGTTTATTCAATGTATCTTTCTAGATCAGGGTGTCTCTTATTTTGTCGATGTCCAAATTCGTTCCATCCTGGCTCTTCAAATCAATCAAGATATTAAAAAAAATTTCTTTGTTAAATTTGAAGCAAATCTGATGTCATTAACACGTGCTACAAAATAACTGAAGTTTCCAATATAGTTTTTCATACATTTTGCTTCAAAATTCCTAACTTGTGCAAAACTTATGATAAATGTTTGAAACTTGGCAAAGTTTGAGTGTATGATGTAATGTTCAAGGCCAAATTTTCATGGATTGTTCTATTCCTGTCATCTATGTTTTTACAAGCGCCGAAAAATATTGGAATACTAAAAATATTGAAATTCAATTAAGTACACAAAAACTATGTGAATATTACTTCCTTGAACAACTACACTGTTAAATAAGGTTGATAAAAGTATTATAAGTTTTCAAGCCATATATTTCATGAGGTTTTTCCTATAAATGAATCTGGAAAATTTTAATACAGAACATGGGTTAAAAACTTTTAATAATTTCATTATAAATTTACTAACTCTTTTTCAACAGTGTATAAAATTACTGTAATAATATCTGTCAAACCCGAAATCCTGAAGCATCGAATTATATAGAAATCCATAAAAATTTTAGAAAATCGTCCAAATTCTAAAAATATCAAAAAATACTACGTATGCTAAAAGTACTTAAAATGTATGAAATATCAGTTATCTTGGAAAATGATATTTCCTAGAAAATTCAATAAAATTCAAGAATATTTGAAAAAATTAGAAATGTACTAGATGTTAGCAAACTGCAAAAATACAGAAAAAAAACATAGAAAAAATTCTCAAGTTATCTTTGAAAATGCTGTTTCCCAGAATATTCTTTGAAATACTGGAAATCTGATAAAATTGGAATGCTAGATGATCGAACTCTAAAATTATACATGAGATTTAACTATGCAAGATTTATATAAAAAAACTCAGTATCTTTGCAAATTTCAGGAATCGTATTATATACGAAAAATCCTAAAAATATTATCACTCAATGAAATACCTGATGAAACAGTCAGGCCAGAGTATCAAAATATCTGAAATGTATGCATGTATAATTATCTCAAAAATATATTAAAATACTAAAAATATGTAAAACCTCCAATCTTAGAGCATCAAATTTTAGAAACAAATGTAGAAAATTTCTTTCAATGGAAGATAATTATTATCGAAAGTATCTATAAAGTAAAAGCTTGAGCTTGCGAATCGATTTTTGAGGTGTCATGATGCTAGAGTAAATATTCATTGATACATTGAAATAAATGTATATTGACCCTTTTGTCATTTAAATTTGAATTGAGTTGGGTTTCAGCAAAATTCATGTTCCTTCAACGATGTTCAAGGGTCTTCCTTATTTCATACTGATATAACAGACTATACCATAATCGAAGGAAGAAGTTTGATTGTTGAAAGAATGAAATTTTTCTTGTATTTCTCATTTGACAGACGACCCACAAAACTAATTGCCAAATTCCTTCATCATTCACCTGAAAAATAGTTACGTGAAATATCGAAAAAATTCATATACTTCAACGTTTCACTAAAAAATACAAGTGAATCCAAGTTTAGTAAGTTGACCTCAATAGTTTTAGAATAAAAGTATAAAAAAATCTTTATTTATACATATGTATGTGACAACTATACCGTTTCACTGCGAGTGGGTATTTTTCGGAGGCCCATTAGTCGTCACCGCGTGACGCTCATTTGTGTACTGATAATCATCGCGAGCTCATCTCGTAAAAAGCCAGGGCTTAACGACCACGATAGAGAGAAATGATATATCGCGTCACAGATCTGACAGTGATATCAAAGACGCGAGCGCGAAAATTAAAAACGTATTACCAACGACTCCGTCGCCTAATCCGGCTACTTCACTTTCGCGATTCGCTCGACGTCCCCTAAATGGGCCACTCGCATTAGCACGATACGCGAAATTGATAAGAGTTCAGGTGGGATTTATTCATGTTTAAACATTAGAAACTCAGCTTTTTTTAAACTCAAGATTAGAAAATTATACTTTTCGTGTTGGATACGAGACGAATAAAAAAGAAATTCACTGGTATCTTACACCACATGTCAGATTTATGTAAGATATAAGAGATCAGTATTTGTGGATTCTGACATTACTGCAAAATAAAAATGAGTCTGTGATTTCTTTTCAACTTTTTAAATTTTGCAGTTTTTTTATGAACAAGTAAATTTCTGTACGTAAAATGATCTAAATCGAAAAAATGCCTGCAAAAATAAACTGTCGTCCAATACAATGAACCCTACAAAATGTCGTGACTTTCGCGTTCATATGATAGCTAAGTCCTGATCATTTATGCAGTGATGGGGAGCTTAATCCGCATTACAGTTGTTTTTACTTGGTAAATGTCACTTGAATTATTGACGTAACAACCGATTTCATATCGCAGAAGTAATGGTCTACCCCATGACATGTAATAACTTAGATCGTTTCGACGTTGTTTTCATACATCAACGTTCTACGTATCCGAAATTCAAACCTGTCTGTTACGTATTCATTAACGATTCGAGTTTGCGGTCGAACATAGGTGAAGAGGTCGAGTACAAAATCAAGAGAAACTCAAAACGCAGAATAGTCATAATGAAAGACGAAAGAAGAAATATACAATAGAATAAAATGCATTCTCTGTCTTTCGTGATTCTCTTTATTATTCGCATTGTTTATCAATGTTTGCGTTCAAAACCTTTTGCCTTTTATACTACTGTAACGAACCGAGTTATGAGTTCGAGGCGTTACTTTCCTGTGACCGGGTAATAGTAGCCAAAACGATAATCTTCAACGAAAATCAGTTTATTCACACACTTATAGAATGGTACAAAATACGTTTGATTTCAACAATACAACAGTTATCAAGACGCGAGTGGTGATTCCGAACTTCAACTGCACGAAAACTTCTAAGCCCAGTTAATTGTGAGCGCAGACTACCAGAAGCTCGCTTTTTTATATCCTCGATTTGACATTCTGTATGCCCATATTTGGGCATGTACACGATTCCCAATAACATGATAAGGTGACGAGTTGAAAATCGTTCACCGGAAAAAGTATACTTGGGGATTTCCAATAGCTCACTATCTAAGTGAGACGGTAATCTTCGATCGAACGTCTTGATGGCCTTCTAATGCCTCTTATCGCTGATAATTCTAAAGTATCCACTCCCAGTATCGGCAACATTATTTCAACTCGATGAATAGAAGATTATAAATGCACTCCAAGAAATTAAAAAACTTCCCCAAGAACAATGTAACGCCATGAAAAAGGTATAAAATCGCGCGTTTTTTTTACACCGAAGGCCTTCGGAATGAAGTTGTAAGAGATATGGATTTTGTAATTATCGCGCTCGGTGGCGGAGCGTCGTCAGCCGCGACATTGAATGCGAAATGATAGGAAGGAACGGCAAAAAAGGCTCGTTATCGCTTTAACGAGAGAGAGAGAGGAGGAAAAGGTAGTGAGGAAGTGAGAGAGAAAGAGGATAGCGGCCATTGTGTGTGTATTATAATACCGCATGCGAAGTGCACTCGTGCACGTGATGTGACGTGGTGGTAAATTCATACACCCGGTTGACGCATCCCGATGACTCGGTATCGATGAACCGACAATTAAGAGGGCTCAATTCAACGGATTCCCGACGCGTTAGTCAGCGAGATGACTGACTTTTGATCTTAGGTTTCAGCTATTTCCCAGCGAGTAAAAATAGAATAATTACCCAGTAGAACAATCATCTTACAAGGCCTTGAGCAGGAATCTGTCAATATCTAATGAACTCTTCTACATCCGACATGGTTATTAAACTTTCTGCAGTTTTGAATGTAAAAGTTGTATGGGTTCGATACAGTTTTTGAACAGACAATTGAATATTTTTAGGTTAAAAAATACCCATGTCACTGGGACGTGGCAATTGCATAGTTCAAAATATTTTTAGGTTGGGTTCAAATACTGCCGATCAAATGACAAAATTACTTTACAAATATGGATGCCATTATACTTCGGACGACGTTACGATGTTTAAAGAAGAATTATAGCGAAATTGAGAATTTGTTTTGTAATTTATATTGTTGTTCTGATGCGAGTTCGGAGCAAGTCAAAGGCCGATGTGGCGACCGAGGAAAAGAAATTGAAGAGCCTGGTCGGCTGCTGCAGCGCGAAACGCTCTTTCTTACGTGTCCGGCAATAGTCAATTCGTCTCATTAATTCGAATTATCGCTGCCAAGTGGTTCTGCAGTCGAGGATATTAAAACCTCTGACCCACACCGCGAGCGAGAGAAATGATTCGATTAGGCTTGCACGTGAAATTGGGTTTGGGCTGCATTTTTCCCGATGAAATTTACTCTACATCATAAATTGAATGAATTATTGTTCAACATTTTCAGAGCCAAAATTACTGTTGATAACGGTATGAGGTATCATTCTAGTGATACCTATCACTCAAAGTGGGTTGAGAATTCCAATTTTGTAAAATGAATTGGTTACAACTATTGTTGCCACTCCCTCACCCTACATCTGCTGTTGTCACAAGGACATTTTTCTATCCGCGTTACACTCGCGATGAGGAGTTACGTTTCGTAACAACGCTACGAATTTCCAAGTTAATGACGTAATTGTAAGTACGAGATTGCGTGTTTCAATTATGAGACATAGTGCATTAGCAGCGGGAAACGCTCTCTGGGGCGATCGAAATAAGGCACCGTTGTTCGCTTTGTTGTTCGCGCCCGTGGCAACCTGCGAAGAGGACGGGCGTATCGCTCCATCATAATCGGTCATCCGACATTTTTCTATTCTGGACCCCCTACCGTCGAGGGGCCCGGATATTATGCGGGCCCGGAATACCTCGTTGACAGCCCAAGAATTTGATATCATGATTAGCTTGTTAAGGCGTTCGCGCTGGCGTGGCGTTACCGCGGAACACTCATTGTTTCGTTTTACCTCGTTCCCTTACAAGAGATCAATGAACCGATATGTACATAAAGAGAAACTTATCTAGGCATCCCGCTAAGATTTTGTGGCCATGAGAACACGTTCAAGTGAACAATCAAGAGTCAGATGCTGCGAGGAGGTTATGGAACACTGCTTGTAGGGTGTCACTTAAGATAGTTCGAGTAAGTTGATCGTCGATGTTTTGGTCCGTTTTAGATCCCTTTCAAGACGTCATTGATGAATGATGAAAAGAGATGAACGAAGATTTACACAACAAAATTATAAATATATGCAACGGAGCGCATGATTTGTGAACAATTGTATAATTTTTAAGAATACTTTTAAAGATTTTTTTTTGTCAGTGTAACGCACTTTCTGATGATAGGTATCACTAGAATGATACCTTGCACAGTTTTCTTCGTGCACTGAGGGAAATCCTACTAGTAACGCTGACTAATAGGTCATAACTATATTTTTTTTGTACGTGTTACCAATACATTTGTACAACTTACAAATATTCAATAGTCCACGTTACTAAGTATACTAGTAATTTATTTTTTCAAACTTGACGAAGTTCGTTTTGTTTGACACATAAAAATATTTCCTTTCCAGTAGCAAAATTTTGTATGTGAGTATGACTCTCAATTCTTTGGTTATAGTGATTTTTAAAAAATAATTTTCCCGACAAATGAGATTTTACAAGCCTTTTTTTGTGACATATCAAAGAACATAAAAAAGTGAACTTTACAATTTTAATTAGATAGTTCGAAAAAATTACATTATATACTCAGAGGATAATTTGGATTTCGCGCCCTTGCTGCCAACCTTAGAATTCGCGATTTTTCCGATCCAAGCCGACCCAGTCTGCACTCCCCTCAACTCCCCTTTCACTCCGCACTTCGTGCGTTTTTTGTTTTGGCGTCGAAACGCAAAAAAGCAGAGAAAATTTTGTTCAAGTATAAAAATTTGTACCTAGAGTTGTGACGAGATTTTTCAACTCGTACGGAGCGTCGTTAAAAATGAACGATTCTGTGGAAGCATCAGAAGGAAGCGGGAGGAGCAATGAATATTGTGACAATTTCGACTCGATCGCGAACGACACGAACAATAACAATGACGGTAAGTTTATCTTTCTTACAAAGACATAACCATATACGAATCAAACATTACGTATTTCGGTTATTGACAGTTTATTTATTTGTTATAAATTTGTTGCAGATTCTATTGTAGCCGAAATCGAATTCCCAACAGATTTCGCCAAAGAATGCTTATGAAAGTGGGAAAATTGAAGGTGCTACATGTAAAAGACGAAGTATTTTCTGCTTTTTGATAAAAATATTTACAAAAATAAACATCTCATTTATAGACACGGTTGTTCAATCCTTTTTTAACCCATTTTTATAATGCACTGACTATTCTTTGCGCCGATTAGCGAATGTAATATTTTTTTATAGTATTGATAACAAATTTAATTACGTACATAGCGAAAAATATTGGATTATTATTACTAACTGTACTGAAATAGTTGTGAATAGACCAGTTTTACTGTCTTACAAAAAAATATACTTTGTTATAACCATTCTGGAAAAATAATCATAGAAAACAATGCGATTGGTAAGTTTTACTAAAATGAATTTGCAAATTCTATTATAAAATGAATACAATGCAGAATACATACAAATAGCCATGACTGCAAAACAGATCAACTAACCTGATTTTGTAGAGTTTACAAATAATTTTAATAACCGTTACCAACTTAAGGGGGGAACCTGGTTTAGAACGCCGAAAATTACATGGTATTTAGCACAGTTTCTAAGGTTGTTTATCTTATGAAATGTTTCAAGTACTGTTGAACTAGGTCATAGATACACAAATCTTGCAAAACAAATTTATTTTCATGTTATTCGATAATGTTAAACAATAATTATTCATATTTGTTTCGGGCACTACTCGCTTGAAGATTCTCCACTGCGTACACGATAGCGATCGTCCTATTTATCAGAAACATGAAAACTAAAATTTTTTTTGCACTTTAGAAGTTTATCTTCTATTTAAACCTAAGAAATTTTTTAAAATGTTAAAAATTGCAAATTTTATGGGTGTTTAAAAAAAAATTCTCGTTTCACTGACGAAATTTTGAGATAATTAACCACAAAAAAAATTGATTAAAAAAATTTTTTACGTAGTTTTTTAGGTTCACATACAAGCTTACACTTTTAGCTTTAAAAAGAGCTATCACTTATAAAAATGCGGCAATCACAACATTTTTAATCGTGTACGCAGTGGAGAATCTTTAAGCGAGTAGTGCAAGAAACAAATTCGAATTATTATTGCTTAACATTATGGAATAACATGAAAATAAATTTTTTTTGCAAGATTTGTGTATCTATGACCTAGTTCTACAGTACTTGAAACATTTCATAAGATAAGCAGCCTTAAAAACTGTGCCAAATATCATGCAATTTTTCGTCGTTCTAAACCAGGTTCCCCCCTTAATGTATCAGTAAGGACTAACGTGTTTTAATTACACTGAATAGAAATATATACTTATGACCCTTTCTTACGAAAAAAATGGCTAACAAGAACTAATACTTTCTCTCAGTGTGCAAGGGGCCAGTAGTTTAGTAATTGGAGGAATAGGCGAAACGACATCGGCGAGTATGAAGGCAAGGGTAATTATGGCTCTCGAGGTGCGATGAACTTGCTGGGGCGAAAGGTCCGCCACGGTGAAAAATATCACCTGGCAAATTGTCGAGGCTTGCCGGCAGCGGCCCTGTCAAATAAACATGCCAGCGAGCGGCTATTTGGAATATTAGGAGGACCTACGCATCCATGCTGGCCCTACGCGCTATCTGACATTCAGCATGAGCTACGGTGATGGCGTCCGACCCAGTCCAACCGCAGAATGTCACGGTTGCAAGACGCGCCGACCGCGAGCCAAATGGGACCCGGCAACATTTCAGTCTCTCTCGCGGTTTTCACCCGCGAAAAAGCTTTTTCTGTGGTAGAAGTGAGTACTTTTTTGACTGTACAGTCTTATTGTTCGACGTCGTACCATGAAAGTGCAAAAGTAGAAAGACGTGGGTTGGAATGAAAAGTAAGTATTATAATTGATAAAAAGTCACGATATTAAATGATTATTAATTTTTCTACGTAAGATGAAGAATTCTGTAAGGCTCACTTTCCTAGGTGATTACAGCACAAAATGGGTCGTAAGAGAATACGTCAACGTTGCAGTTTCGTCATCGTCTAACGAAATTCGCCATTCGAAATCTTGGCAAGTCGAAGGAAGTCGAATTTAAATAATCTTTCAGAGTCGCTGGCAAGGGCGAGAGCACCCTGTAATCTTGGCCACGTGCGTTCTTCCGAGGGGAATCCAGGGTACAATGTCTAGGCGTAGGAAGGCGACATTATCGAGCGCAAAAAGTCGTATATGCCTGCCCTGAATCGGGGGTTAATTGGTGTAGCCGATCGTGGAGAATAGCCGAGGAATACGGGGTGTGATATTATATCAGTTATGTCTGAAACTTTATCAATACGCTTCATTTTATTCTAATGACTCTACATTTATATCGTCATCTTTCTGCATATTTCTATGATTGCAATGGAGCGTTGAGAGCTGTGGATTTTATTTTAAGTCTACACTGAGAGAAAAATATTGACTGTCCAACTGTAAAAATATTGTTATGCCCACTGTAAATACGTAGTTCGTTCCAACACCAACTAGTACAGTTATTGTTACTCCAACTACGGTTCTGCATGCTTCTCGAGAAAAGTTTAAACTTGCATTTACTATAAAATTACAGTTGGACTTACAATGCATATGGTGTACGATGCTTTTTAAGAAAAGGTTAAAGTTGCATCTACTATAAAACTACAGTTGGAAAGTTTGTTCATTTTTGTCGCAAAGTGAGGTTAAGAAAAAAAGTTGACAGCAACGACAAATCGTCCTAATATTACAAAAGTACGCTATTTCGTCATTGTAAAAGTTTTTTTTTACAAAATAAATATGTCAATTTTTAATATTTTGTACCTTTTTTCTCGAAAATTTAGTCGAAACTGTGGTTGGAAAATACAGTAGTCAACAACTTTTTTTAAGTTTAATTCATATGTATGGGTGGAACGTATCAGCGAGTTCGAGCGCGCGCGATTTAAAGAAAAGCATTTACGTGCATGAATATTATTTCACAGTGAGCCACTTTATCAAGTAAAATAACATTAAAAGTTCAAAATGAATGACTTACTTTTCCTCCTCAAGACAAAAACGGCAACTCACTGTCACGTTTCTTTTCATGTTTTAGCTTTTAATTTTATGTGATTTTCTACAGGATATTGAAGTTGCCTCACGTATCTTTTAAAAAGGTGCAACAACTGTCTCTCGAAAAGCTCGCATACCTGTACGACTATTCGAGTAGCAACTTGAATTTACGATTGCACAGACTATAAAAAAAGTGTAGCTTCCAAAACGAACTGTGAATTTATGGTTAAGCTTCAACCGCAGACTGCAAACTCAGAATACCTTTAATTGCAGTTGTCATAACTGTATTTTCAGTTACTTCAACTATAATTCCCTCAACAGCATGAATACAGTTAGGGTAGCTATCATCAATTTTTTTCAGTGTAGTTGAAACATGGGAGAAAATCATGGTGCAATCTGAATCGTGAACTTGTAAAAGTCTCTTTTGTTTGTTGATAAAAAAGTTTATGCAAAAAATGCACTCGCCAGTAAGGAACTTTAGCGAGTATGACGCACCGAGTTAGCGCATGTCAGATCGATCATGTAGCGAGAGATGCCCTGCTGCGATGCAGGATACTGGCTGCATTTCATTTAATTCATTTGAAAAGTTGTTTATTTATCGTATTTTATTACATATTACATTTTTGTGTTACAAATAAACAAAGTAGTTCATACATGTTCATATCTAGATGTACGGCTGGCTGTGCCTGCACTCACTCTTCATTCATATTTGTGTCTGTAGGTTAAGTCTGTTTATTTATTTCGTTAACAATAGGGTTTCTTTCCTTTTCTTAATTCTAGTCGAATACATTTCCCGTTATGCAGAAAAGTTTTACAAAAAACTGCCTGGGTTTCATTATTGTTTTTAGGATATTGGCTGCACGATCCACGCTCATATATACGCCTCCGTCCTGCCAGTGCATCCTCACAGCCATACTCGATGCAGCAACAAACACTTTGTATTTTGGTTAAACATTTTGTCGAGGAATTGCTATTGCATTCGTGATATTTACACTGTTGGGTAAAAACGTACAAACACTCTATTTGTTTAGAATAAACTTGCAGAAATACCTGATGAGTATCAGAACTAAAAAAGGCAAGTCTATGAAAACTAAACTATTTCTAGTAATACATCATAAATGTTTTAAACATTCTGCATTGCCGAAGGGTGAATATTAATATAGTTATTGTAAAACGAAGTATGGCCTGTTTGAGTCTCGGATTATAATAAAAATTTAAAAAGTTTCCCTTCGGCTTGATCGAAAGTTTTTATAGTTTTTAGGAATACTTTCAAATAGGTGCTAGGAGTGACGATTTCATTGGCCATACGATAAATCGACAAAGAAAACAGTATTAGTTAGTCCTATAGAACTATAGTAAAATTTTGTATCTGCGAAATTGTGGCGTGTATGTGTGCGTCACACATACACATGTGCATCCAGAAAGACGTTTAGTGTTGTGCTGTCTTTTTTTTATGTTATTTTATTGACACCAAGCAACGCTAGCAAAATATTGAACGGTTACGTGGGATTTTCTTCAAAAATGGAAGGTTAGTACGTCGTAGATTCATGCACGACTTCACACGTTGAATCTGTGACCTATAAATCCAAATTTACGATTATTTTACTATTATCTTTTTCTCGTGGCTTTGTATAAATACCGGCGCGCAATCTAGCACATTGGGTCTTATTCTGTAATCGTCCACATCAGAAGAAGATCGTCAATGTCACTCGTAAAATGAAAATATTTCAAGAAAACTAGAAGTGATTTATTTCATTTTGTTCGAAGGCGCGACAAGTATATGGAAATATTATACGCATAAATTTTTTTTTTTTTTGATATTATTTTAGATTCGAGAAAGCTTAAGTCGATGGTAAATAAGATGTGTTGCAGCAAGTGTGAAAAATACGACCTCAATCATTCCTGAGAATTGAAGAAAATAATTGTTTTCCGGAATGTAATATCAGACTTGTAAATTCTTGCAAGGTCACCAAAGTTTTCGAAATAGTGTTTCGTTGTGCTACTTGGAATATTTTTATAGTTTTTTGTAGTATTTGCTCCGTAAGTTATCGTAACTGAAATAAACTCATATAGAAGTAAAAATTCCTATAGTTCTTTAAACTTATTAATATATGATACTCTAGCAAAAACACCTGTAACTGTATGAATTACTGCTACAGTATTTGGGTGTTATTGATACAATTATATAAATCTTCACTATAACTACAATGTCCAATAGTTTATGGTAATATTTAGTAGAAACAATTGAAAGGAACTTCTGTTCTAAGTTTATGGCAATTTCTCGAAGAGTATAGGGCCCCCATTGTTTAGAGATGTTAAGAAGGGCAATTTTCAGATTGTAAATTTCATCAATATCAGTTGTTGGTGAGGATAATTTTTGACGCCATTTTTAAGACGTTCAAAGATGTCTTTGAAACACATTTTCTCGACACATAAAAGTAAGACTCTTAATGACTGAAGACATGAATTTCGCGTCTTCGTGTCTTCTACGATTTGATTGATTTGTTGAATTGTTGATATTCAGATTCCTGATGAGAGCCCTGAAATGGGATGAAAGCTTGTATACAATAAAATCTTCAAGTGAAGACAAGGTTTCATTATTTAAACCATTAAAATTGGCTCTGAGTGAACGGTGACGAAACCATTGATACTCGATTGGCAAAAAAGCATTTAACTTCAAATATTCTCCAAGAGTATTATATTCCTATGAATTTACCTTCGTCCTATTTTTTTTCAAATTCAAATAGTAAGCTGAATTCAAATTCAGCCAGGAGGACATCTTTATCTACTCATTTTATTCCATCTTACGTTCTGACGTTTCATCCCATGTTTGGGAACATCTTTAAGGAAACATATAGTATCTAAACAAAGAGTATAATTTCTCCAAGAGTATTTTTCTGAGTGTATCAACGTTCCGAAAATCCCACTTTTTCCACGTTACATTGTAATGACGAGAAAAATAGATTCCTGGGCGTGCGAGGAACCTTTTTCAGGTAATTCTCATTCGCTTTCTTCCGTGTTTGCCCTCCAAATCTGCAGCTCGGAGCTTCCCCGGCGTGGCCTCATTACCAAAGCAAATATTTCATAGTCTCTTTGCAGTGCCCCACTACTTGGGAATAAGGTGTCGTCGAAAAAAAAAATCTCTAAAAGGACCGAGTCCCTAGCCCCCAACGACCTTCGGAATTTGCAATCTCGAGACTGTTTCCCCATTCCGGATTCTCGTATGAATAAGTTCGAGTTTCTCTCCCCTTCGCAGAAGGGATGGATTTTGAAGGGCTGCTCTTCTTCTTAACACTTGAAATTTTGTTATTAGAAGATGTGTTGATTATTTATTTGTTGCAACTTGAATTTTTCAAAAATATTGTTGAATAAAAAGTCGAAATCCAAGTCGTGTGGTCATGCTTTGAAAGTAATGGCGCAAAAATATAGAAAATTGCAACTTCTGGCCCCTTGGCAAAAAATTGCAGGCATTTGAATAAAGGAATGACCAAAAACGCTGTTAAGAGATCAGGCCCGTATCTGTGCCATGTGGTTAGCAGGGCTTGCAAAGATATTTATGCCCCAGTAACTGTCCGCCTCCCCAAAGTAATAGGGTTCCTAAACGCATCAATTTCACGCGCCGCTGTGAGAGGGCGTCAACGCTTGAAACAGATATCTATCACTCGACGCTATATGTTGGCTGCCCGAAAACATTCTTATCACTTTTTTCCGTTTTTTCTGCACACAACCTGACCAGAACTCCCAAAAAGATTCGTGTGTTGCAAGGCATCGTTTTCGAGTAGGCACGAACGTGGTCCAAAAGAAAGTAACTATAACCTAAAAAGGTTTTTTAAAATTCGAATCAAATCTTTTGAAAATTCTATTAATATAATTGATCTCTAGGAGCCATTAATAAGTCAGTATCTTGATCATTATTCTTCTCTTTATTTCTTCAAGCTTTCGACCTTATAATTTTCGGTCCTCTTCAGGAAACTAAGTATAAATATAAAGTATCAATTCTGTACGCAAAATAAAGTATGCAAATTTTGAGTTTGATTATGAAGACTTTTGAAATTCCTTGATCAGTCACGTTTCGTCCCCCAAAAACAAAGCACACAATTAATAAGGGACACATTTTGTAAAAAGAATAGAGAATGAAGAAAAAATGACTTGGGGACGAAAAAGACATTGAATATCGTGACGTAATTGACAAATCAATTTAGATAAAGAAAGCATTGCAAAAATGAGAAATGTAAGTGTGAAAATCTGATTTTATTAATATTTATTTATGTAAAAATGAATTGATACTTTATTTTATACTTAGTTTCCTGAAGAGGACCGAAAATTATAAGGTCGAAAGCTTGAAGAAATAAAGAGAAGAATAATGATCAAGATACTGACTTATTAATGGCTCCTAGAGATCAATTATATTAATATTTACTACAAAAAACGGAGCGAATGAATAATTATTAATATATTCTTAATTCACGTAATTTTGAAAATTCATTTTGAGGTTGATTTAATTTGGGTTTCACCTTCATTCTGGACCATCCCAAAATTTCTAAATGGTCATACCCTGACATAGGCAAATCAGTCGCGATTTCAGTTGATATGCAAAATGGAAGGACATTATTTCGTAGGTTTCCTTCAGGATTCAGTTCAATCGTCAATTTGTCTAGCATTATCCGGAGAAGACGCGGTAAAGGGCCCCAGCTTGGGCGTCTCCAAAGGATTTCGTGTATTTAGGATAACAAGCTAGCCCGCCCCCGAATTGGTATGCAGAGACACCCAACGAACTCCTTTATATTGACATATCGCGGTACGTGATCCAAATACATGGACCATTATACCGAACGACGAACAAAGCACGTCGTGGTCTGGCCCAGCGAATCGTCAAATCGCCCGTGAAGGACGCAAATTGTTTCGACGATTGCGAATTTTCTGATGTGCACGCGTCGAGAGCAAATACCGAAAAAAAGCAACTATATATGTATACATTCTGCATGCACAGAGAAAGAAAATTCAGTACTTTGGGGCATATGTGTGGTTATAAATACTAGAACATTGTAAGTTTTACAATATTATTGCAGGTTTTACAGTATTATAGCAATTTTTGTCATTTTTTTTTGCTCATTACAATATTCTATCGTAAAAATTCTCATATTGTACAAGTTACAATATGTATGCTAGTTATTACTGAATAATTTGAAAAAATGTAAAATAAACGGAATTCAAACCGTAATACATAAATTTCAATTTTTACGATCCTAGTACACAGGATTGATTATTTATGTATACCCACATTTCATAATTTGTTTTTCATTTCGTAGGATATATTTCATGTACTTATAATTAGAGAAAATATTGTATATTTAAGTATATGCATACGAGAGAATGGTAAATAAATTAAATACAATATCTATATGAATTCAAAAACTTATTAGAATACTAAAAAATTATTAAAATTCTATCAATCCTAAAAAATTAGGCTCTATAATCAAAGTAGTGACTAGGAATGCTATAAATCAATTAGAATATAGATTTTTGAAAAATTTTACAAAATTATTAAGATGCGAATTTTGGATTCTAGAAATCGTAATCTAAATGTCTAAAGAGATGTTTCGAAAATAACTAGGAAACTCTACAAAGTTTTATAATAAATAAAAAATAAAAAAAAAATTGAAAATACTTAAAATTCATTCCACTTTGATTATAAGACCATCGAATTTCAGAAATCTATATAAAAATTATGTAGAAATACGAAATTACCAAAAAAGTTATAAATTTATAATGATACTGATCCTTAAAAAAATCTACTGCTTAAATACGAAAACTGATATAAACTTCCAGTTTTATAGTACTAAATTCAAGAAATCTTTTAGCAATTCATAAAAATACAATAAAATCCGATACGATTTTATGAATGGGAAAAAGTTGCCAAGGTTAGACATAATTTTGACTTATGCCCATATCTATTGTAAAATGAATAATTTTTTCATTCAAACATCGTAAAAAGTAAGGTTAAACGATGAAAAATCTCCTGATCCAGAAATAAATTCATGTAACTTAAAAAAAAAAATCATAATAAAAATGTACGATTGAAAAAAAGGTACTCACACTGTGGGAAATGTTCGTAAATTCACAAACTTTTCAGGGTGCAGTACCCTAAAAGTGTACTTCAAATTGAGTGCACATGCTTTCAAATGTCATTTTACGAATAAGCAACTCAAACTTACAGAATGCACGAAAATTTTACAGAATGTCCCCTAAATTTATCATAATCTAAGTTTCGAAATTTGGCTTTATTTTCAGGATACGTGGGCAGCAACTTCACAAACCAAGTTTTGTAAATTTACATTACAATTTTCTTAAACTCATGGTACACGCAACCTACTGGTACTTCCGAGTAATCCCGATTTTAGGGTACCCATTTATAATAACAGCTAGCACAAAGATAAACACCGTCTAAATTTGAATCAGTCAAATATGACAGATTTTCTGTCAAATCTGACTGATTTCATATTGCCACATTCCTTTAAATTCAGAAAGTCAGATCTGACTGTTTCAATCTGTCATATAAACATATGAATTTGTCGAATCAACAAATGACTCTGTCAAATTAACAGATTAATCTGCCATATTTCACTGATTGAATTCAAAGAAATGCGACAACAGAAAAATCAGTTATATATGATGACTCAGATTTATAGAGTTAGTTAATTGAATCAGTTTGTTTTGACTGTTTGAACCTGTGATGTCAACATATGAATCTGTCGAATCAACAGATGAATCCGTCAAATTCACAAATTAATGTGTCACATTTGATTAATCAAATCAAAAGAACTGTGGCAACAGCAAAATAAGCCAGATATGACTGTTCCAATCTGTGATATCAACAAATGAATCCGTCGAATCAACAGATAAATCTGTCAAATTAACGGATTCATGTATCACATTTGACTAATCGAATTAAAAGAAATGCGACAATAGCAAAATCAGTCATATATGACAGGTTGAGAGGGAAAACCGAACAAGTAGAGTCACATAAAACATGGAGTTTCACATTCATCTGTCTCTTACTAGTTCCATTTTTACTCTCAGCCTTTCATATGATGACCCAGATTTATAGAGTTAGTTAATTGAATCAGTTGGATTTGGCTGTTTGAACCTGTGATGTCAACATATGAATCTGCTGAACCAACAGATGAATCCGTCAAATTCACAGATTAATGTGTTACATTTGATTAATTGAATTAAAAGAAATGCGTCAACAGTAAAATCAGTCAGATCTGACTGCCGCAGAAGTAGAGAGTATGTTCATGGCTGCGACAACCAAATTTCTAAGTGTAGAGTATCCAATTGAATTGGAGGGCGAGCAATTTTTACACCGGGCGTTTATCTGCACTATATTCGAGCTAATGCAGTAAGCATCGTGTCATTGCACGACGAGAAACGAGCGATATATTAGCGTTTCAACGGCTGATGGCACGTATAGAGAGGACGATATAGGAGGTTCTGCTGCAGCTAGTACAGGAAATGAGCCGTTCTGCCTTGTGATTACGCTTCGGGACGGAGGCCACAGCCTCTCATTAAGACTCGCGTGGCGCGCGCAAAATGAGGGTGTATCGTCAGCCAGGAAAATTGTAAGTGTCGCGAGATCAAAGGGTGAGACCGTAACGCGATATCGCCCACGCTTACGTAAAAGCCAACCTCCCCCCTTCACCCCCTTGCCAAGAATTCTACCCTGAACAACCCCCGATCCGACTTCTTCCAAGTTTCGTTTTCGCGAGCTTCCCTCTCCTTCTTCAAGATCAGAGCTTGCACCTTTTATCGACTTCCAATCACCGCCTTGTTGTAAGGAAAATGAGGAAAGAGGTGTCAGAGTCAGGCGATTGCGTGGGGATTCGTGTCAGATCTTTTTTTTTAAGGGGTTTTAACGGTTATTTTAACAGATAGGGTTTCGTAGGAATGGGGGTTAAAGGAAAAATATTGATATTGGCCTAATCGATGCGTTGGATGGTCTTGTATGCAAAATCAATGTATTTTGCGAAGAAAATATCCATGTGACGATGTACTGTATGGATTTCGATTGATTTTTTAAAATACAGTTTGTTCATGGATTTAAAATAGATTGTTATTATTTTTCAGTACTTATGTAACCTGAATCTGTTGAATTCAAGATTTTGCCTTTGTATTTCATTGAGATGTAACAGATTCAGGACGCTATTTTGAAGTGTCTTTGAAACACATCCTTCTGACACATGAAAATAAGACACTTAATGACTGAAGAAATGGATTTCGCCTCGTCATGTTTTCTACGGAGACATGTCTTACATACGTTTTTTTGCGTCGAAAAAGCGTTGGAGGGGAAATGCTGCACAGCCGTTGTTTTTTGATATAATTACTTGAAATAAATTGCATTTTGTTCTTTACGATATGTCAAACGAATCCTAGTTAGCGGCATTTTGATTTGTCACTTCATTGCGCCAAAAAAATGCCCGAAAAATGCCTATCTCTCCGTGGTACATGGTGTAACCCCTTGACGGAAGCATGCAAATGCACAATGCGAATTAAAGAATGAAACAAAAATGGGGGATTACAGCGAAAGGGCCAGAAGCGTAAAGCGAGATAGGATATTGCGATAGTATATCACTGGTTGTCCGGGCCGGGGCACGGCAAAGCTAGCGCCGGCAGCGATAGATACCGCTAATTATTGATCGTAAATAACGCGCAGAGGTGTATACGGCAGCCTGATTCTATCGGAACGCGTTCCGACAGGACCAGGCCCCGATTTGCGCGTTCGTCAGCGCGGCACACTCCGGGATCCGCTTATTATACAGGCGCGATAATTGCACAGCGACCCTTGATTTGCGCTTCTCTACACGCGGAAACCATGGAAATAGCCAGAAAACGAGCATCGCAAGAACCTCAATCTATCGTACATTCTCCAAAAAATTGCAATTTCAGACATATTTTATACACTTTTTCTCAAAATTCTGTCTTACAAAAAGTTAAAAAAACATTTTCTGCAAAACACGCCAAAAAGTTGTACTTCGAGGACCTGTATGGCCGCATTGAACACGCCCTTTTCCGATCTAAATAAACATGAATGGCAGGAGGTTTTCCCAAATCAACATAACGACGACAACAAATTGTAATTATACAAACTTCACCCGATATGTACTAATTTCATTTATTACACATGCTTTGGTTTATTCGGCGAATCATGTAAAAACGTCTAAAATTTAACGAAATTTGAATAAACAGTTTTTATACAGTAAACAGTGATAGCAGGGTTTTTTCTGAAAAATAGTTTTTCTTAGGATTTCTTAACTTTTTCGTTTTTGACAATATGGTTGCAAGAAAGCGATTTTGAAATATTTTACGTTTTGCAAGTTGAAAGTGATACAACTTTTGGAATCCAGAGTTGCACATTTTTCATGTTCAGAAGTAATGGTATTCGATTTTAGTGATTTTCGATTAGTAACTGAGGTTTCAATTTTTTTTACTTATACTTTTTGTATTTCTACCACTTTTAGGATTATCTGATAATAAGTATGCAATATGGGTTTCTATAGAGCTTTCTGGAATTCGATGCTCTAGGGAAGGAATCAAACTTTTGAGAACTTATATATTTGGAGTATGATTTTCGAGCAAATTTTAACCACACAGATAAAAGGTGTATCATCAATTTATACTATTTTCGTATGGTATATTATTCATCGAATTTCATGATATTTTTATATATTTATAATATTTTTATGGATCGCCCAATAGATTTTTAAAAATTGATGCTATAGTATTAAAACTTTCAACGATTTCGAATATTTCAATCGATTTTTGAAAAGACAGTTTCTTTGATGGAAATTTTCAACAGTTTTATTCCATATTTCTTCAGTATTTCTACAATAAAAAGTATGTTTAATTGTGTAAATTGTATAAATTGAGTTGCATGTATTTTTATTTTTTTCTGTATGAGTTTCTAGAATAATTTCTAAAATTATATATATATTCATAGTATTATAATAATAATTATGCTACAAAACAGACAGTTTTATGAATTTTTAAGAAAATTGCTAAATTCAAATGTTAATTATTAATTGTTCTTTGTTAATTATTAATCGTTAAGTTTTAAATAAATTGTTAAAATTAAGATAAATTATAATAGCAATCTATAGAAACACTGGAAATCTATATAAATACAAAAAAAAGTGTGAAATCGTACATAGATATTAAAATATATGAAAATACAATAAAACTAATGAGATACTAAAAATCTTTCAATACGAATTTCCCAGAAATGTATAAAAAATACTGTGAATTTTCCGGAATTTAAATCCTACAGGGCATGGAATCATAGAAATCTACAAAGCAATCTACAAAATACTAGACATGTATAAAAATACTCACAAATTAAAAAAAATTTTTAAAGTACTAAAAAACTACAAAAAGTATTATTTTCTATTGTGTTCAGAATTTCGAAAATGTAGCGAAATTCAAAAGCATTGAAAATGTTAAAGTTTGACAATAATTCTTACAAATTTTTTCAAATTCTTGTCTTTTAGAAAAAGTTTATAGATTTGATGAATTATGGGAATTTTCAACCATCTCAATGTACGTAAAAAACTAAATGATATATTAAAAATTATTCAAAATCAAAAAATGTTTTTTTGTACCGAGGTCGTCGATTATATTAAAAGTTCCAATAAGAATCTAGAAATTGGAAAAAATTTTTTAAATCAAGAAGTGTCAAAAATCTTAGAGATTGTTAATAGTATAAATAAAATTCGAAAGTTTTGTAGAATTCTATAAAATATTGATAGATTTTGCGGTTTACATAATATTTTGAAAATCCTATCAATTTACAGAAAGAGTAGAATTCTCAAAATCTTGAAAAATCAGAAAAAGTCCATTTTAGAGAGGTGCCGGATAATTCTACTAAATTTCTTTGAAATCTAGTGATTTGAGAAAAAATGTTGACAGATGCAAATACGTAGTCAACATTATAAATTATAAAGGGTTCTCTTAATTCCAAAAATTTTTTTAATTCCAGTAAACATTGATAAATTTTGTAGATTGTAGAGAATTTCGAAAATTTTGTAAAACTACAAGAACTGCGTGATGTTCTTCAAATTTTGAAAAAAAAGTCTGTAATTTCGGGAATTTCTAGAAAATTCTAGATAAGTTATGCAAACAAAAATTCAGTAACATTCATAAACCTCAAAAAAATCAACAATATTTTAGAATCCTAAAAACTTGTAGAATAAAAAATAAATTTTTAAAAATTCAATAAAACTGCAGAAACTGTTTGAACTCATTTAGTTTTTTTCAAATGAAAAAATGTTTTATAGCTTGGAGTTGGTCCAGAATTCAGAAAATAAAAAAATAGAAATATTGATAGTTTTTAGATGCACAAAAGTTATCAAAATTTCGAAGATATGTGTCAATTTTGAAAAATTTGAAACTGTTTAAAAATTTTTGCAAGTGTTGAATTATTTGGTGAGAAAAATATAGAAATCTATAAAATTGCAGTGAATGTGCAATAATAGTTACAAAATTCTTGAAAATCAACAAATGTTGCATCTCACAGAGATAGTTGATAATTTGCAAAATAACATTTACAATAATTAAATTCGGAATATTTCAAAAGATATACTTCGTAATTACTTACGAATAGTTGAATTGAATGTTTTTTTTTCGTTTCCTCATTTTTAAGCATCGATAGTCTATCTGATGGTCCATCAATATTTATACCTGACTATCGAAAAACTCTGGATTTTTGTAATATGATGATACTGATACAATTGTACGTGAAATTACTTCACCCAAATTTCTTGAAAAATACGCACAAATGAAGATCGTTTGGCAATAAAAATAAATATACATTTCTATGCTACAAACGTCCAAAGAAAATATTTATTCCCAGTTCCACTAACATGTCAATACTGCTAATAAACTTCCAGTATTTCCTGGTACAGATATACCTTATGATTGATTTGTTATAACTAATATATGTTTTCTTGGTGTATCAACGCGGGCGACGGCCCATAACCCGCTGTCGCTGTTTCGGTGTCAGCAGATGGGAAAACAATGTCATTTAGCCCTATAATTTGTCATTTACAGGCGTCGAGCATGCGCGTCCAAAAAAATTTTCGAGGTATCCGTTGCGTGAATGTATAACAAACGTCAAGCCTAACTGTCTGTTTGTGTATCCAGTTTTGACAGCCACTTCCGTTTCCGACCTTACTTTTGGCCTTCGACGCATTCGGGACGACTTAATCACTCCTGTACATCATTTGGAGTTTTCCTAACTCGAATAATACGATAAACAAAATTATCTGTAGTCTTAATTATGATGATGAGAAATGAAAAAAAAAAGGGAATCATATGAACAAACAGGAAATTAATATTCTACTGTACAGAAATAATCGACATCGTATTCTATAACATTTTGAATAATTTGTTCGATTTGAACCAAATTTTGAAGCTATTCGGATGAATAATGTAATAATAATAAATAATAATAAGAAATAAATTTTTTATAGTATTGATTACAAATTCAATCACGTACGTACCGACAAATATTGAATTATTTTTATCAACTGTACTGTAATAGTTGTGAATAGACCAATTGTATGGTCTTACAATAAAACATACTTTTGTTATAACTATTCTGGAAAAATAATTATAGTAAAGTGAATTTGTGAATTCTATTATAAAATGAAAACAATGTAGAATACATACAAATAGTCATGGCTACATGAGTATTTGTATGTATAAGTACACTGAATAGAAATATATACTTATGACCCTGTTTTACAAAAAAATGGGTAACAAGAACTAATACTTTCTCTCAGTGAAGGATGCCAAATTAGGAATTTTTATTCAACACGTGTCATCATGGACCACTAATCCTGCAGCCCGGATTAACGGAACATCGCACGTGTGCGTTTCCTTTTGTTCAAGACTTTCCTGCTGAAAAACCCATAACCGACGTGTAGTCTTCGTGCAAATACAATAACCCTTTATTTGTTCCTTCAACTCCTGAACTGGACGTAATTCAACAATCCACGAAACGGTGGTAAACAACACTGACGCCACCCCCGAGCGATTCCACATATTCGTCAGATAAGACAGCAAATCTCAGAAAAGAAATTGGGATGGATTATGGATTTTATTTCAAAAAGATCAGCAACATATCAGTTTAATGATATAGTTAAATTCTTTTCCATTCCAGGATTTTTGTACGTATCATCCAGAACTCAAAAAGTTGAAGGAAGATTTGTGCAGGTGATAGAGTTTCTCAGAGTCACATCAACTTTTAGATTCAGCTTAATTAAAGTGTTTCGTGATACGTCCATAGTCACACGTCTGACAAGTATTATGTGAATATCTTCTAAAAGAGCTCTTTTATGCTCGTAAAGGGTCGAGATCTTGATTAGTCCATCGGCTACCGGAAGACGTCAGCTCTTCGGATGAAACCTGCTCTCGGCCATTGACTACGAAAAACGCAGCAACAAAGGATTACGAGGAAAAAGTCCATAGAAGACGTGAAAAAAGGAAGTATCTCGATTTCGAAATTTGACAATTTTATTTTTCTGGGTTTCCCAGCTGCGGCCAGAGGCGGAAGAACGCGATGTTTTTGGGTTGGTTTGACATTTTTTTATTCTTATAATCGGTATTGATTATTAATTTTTGGAATAAATAATTTACATTCCGCATTATCTGAATGTTAATAATTTTCTTCTGTTTCAGGTCGAAATTGAACATGTGGATTTGTCACGATAGTTTATAATGTTAACATTGTGTTGAGATTCAATAGTTTGGAAAAGACTGAGTTTTTCGATTGTTTGACATACTTTACAACTGTTATTATGACGTGAGTTCCTGAAAGTTTGATTAGTTAATTGGAATATCGTGGAATTCAGAGATGTTATTTATTTTATTATGTAGGTCTTGAGAAGGGGTTCGAAAAAGGATCCGAAACGCGTCGACAGTGTGTAGAGAGAAAGAAATAAATATTCGACTGGGCTACAGAATATGAAAAAAATGTATAAATTTTGTGCCCAGTGATCAGAAACAACCTTAGAAATTAAAAAAGTAATAACAAATGCAAAAAATTCTAAAAGGTTTGACAATTTTCATAAATTTTGCAAAGTGATTACATAGTTTCTATTGCGTTTGTTAATTCGGAGAATTTGTATTTGGTTATTCAGAAATTTCGATAAATTTTGTAGATTGCGGGCAATTTTTAGACTGCCAAAATACTATAAAACTCAACTTATTTTTTTGCAAATTTTAACAACCAAAAATTTTTTATTGAATCATAGTGGTCGTGAAATTTAAAAATGTTTGCGAAAATCTAGGAATTTGGAGAATTATTCAAAATCCGAGAATATTGTGAATTTTAGAGACAGTCAATGATTCTGGAAATTCGAAAAATTGGTAGTATCTCAGAAAATTTTGATGAATTTCGAGGATTGAGAAAATTTTTTAAATTTTGTCACTCAGCAAAACTTAGTATTATTTTCCAAATCTTTGAAACTCAAAATATTTTTTCTGCATATAATGTCTGCTGAGAGTATAATAATTAAAAAAATTTGGAAAAATGATGATGGTTCATGAACTTACTTTATTATCAATAGTTTCGAAAAACTTTGAAAATTTGTAGGATTTTAGAAAAAGTTGATAAATGTTCTTCGAATTTTGAAAAAATCGAAAAATATTTTACTGCGCGTAGATAGTTGATAATTTTGAAAATATCAATAAAATTCTGGAGAAGTGTTACTCAAAGAGAACATTGGAAAACTTTAAAGAACTTGGAAAATGTCAATATTTTATATAATTAATGTCAATATATTTATATAATAATTAATGTACCATGAAACCGTTTGATATCTTTAAAATATTTCCAAATAAAAAAAAGTTTCCAAGTGCAAAGATGATCAAAAATTTTAACATTAAAAAAAATATCTATAAATACGTAAAAAAAGTAAAAATAAAACAACATAAAAAAATTTCTAAGATCATTATTTTTCAAAGATTCGAATATATTTTAAAATTCCAGCAAATTTTATAAAATTTAGTAACTTGCAGAATAATGGAAATTTCATACAACTGCAGAAAAAGTGCAAGAGTTATAAAATTTTTAAAAATTACCAAATGTCTTATTCTGCAAAGATGGACGATAATTTAATTTAAAAAATTTTAATAAGGTTCGATAAATTTGAAGAATCAGTATCAATAAAAAATTATTTCAATATTCGAAAAAATGAAAAACATTGAAAATTGGAAAACTTGTTATTATACCTATAAAATTAAAATGTTGCAATAGTTGCATTAAACTAACAGACACTGTGTGAATTTATTGAAAATATCAAAAAATGAAAACGGTTTGTCGTGCCAGGATATGGTTGATAGTTTTAATGATTTTGATAAAAATATATAACAAGTTTTAAAAAACAAAACAAAAGAAACCAAAAATCTTTTTATTTTATTAAAAATCTATGCGTTACCGAGGTAAAAGTGAAATTTCACAATTTCGTCCAAAACCCCATATTTAATCTAAATTATACAAACATCAGCTCAAATTAGTGTAAAATTTTATCTTATATAATTAATAAGTATCCAGAATTTCATCTTTCTTCTTCCACCACCAAAAACAAATAGATTAAGAGTATGTAAATAAAATTTCCTTTCCTTAGGACATCACCTCGACTTCCTAAACAAAATTTCAATATATACTCTTTCTACAGTTTCTGCTTCTAATCGACCACCTCCAAAATGATCTAAATTCGTCGCGATAGTAATTTGATGGCAATAAAATTATTGTTACTGTTATTCGACCCCCGAGATTGGACTTGGTGTCAGCTGGCTAACGTTCGCGTTTCGGCCCGTTTCTTCGGTTCGCACCTTGCAGGAAACACTCGAAACTTAATTGCTCCTTGACGAGACTCTCAAATTGTCGGGCGCGAAATCAGTAGCGAACGGAAAAACGCTTTGAATACACGAGAAAAATCTTGCTTCAGCTCAGTGTGGGAACTGGACACAGATTTCATGCATTTTTTGAATAGGAAGTAATTCAAGTGCTTTCAGCTTGGGCACGAGAGAAAAAATTGCGCATTTTTCCTGAAAGAAAATTCGCGTGGAACAACGTAAGTAATTTGTTTTATGGTAGGTTTTTATCTGTATGTTATAATTTTTTTTAATCATAAGGAATCAAGTTTCAAAAACTTTTTCTACTCTTTGAGCCCGTCATCGTAATTCCTGAGATTGTAGTAAACGAAATCCAATCGAGTGATCTTCATGAATAAAATTTTTCTGACAAAGAAGCCGAAAAAAGATGTCGAAAAGCAGGCTGCCACAAGTGCAGCAGGCTGCTTCTGGAGAGGTGCGATGAAAAGTAGCCCCGGTTGCGCATGTTGAGGGCCGAGTCGTCATAACACACTTTGCTGACAAAAGATCGCCAAGCAAATAAACATTTTAACGAACCAGTTACTTAACCATCGGGCCTGGAGAAAAAGAATGGCCAGTAAAAACTGGGAGTAGAAAAACATTCCGACCGGTACGAAATTCAGCCAACATATCGCTACTCGAGTGTACCAGTTTGCCCCGAACTCTTTGACAATTAGGTTACTTGGAACGAGCTTTCGCGTTTTTGCAGCTGCCTCCTAATTTTTTTCAACTCTTTAAATGGATATTTTATTCATTTAACGTCGATTTTTTGAATTGCATCGTTTTTATCGTGGTAAAAATTTTTCAACTGTTAACTTCCAATTATACTTATTCAGTTGGGGGCGAGAACCTCCTTAACGAGATCTTTCAAACGATTTCGATGAAATGCTTCTATTATTGGTTTTTACGTTTTGATATAAATTTTGTAATATCTCGCATTGCATGACATTTTTCAGCAAACAGCGTCTGAATAGATTTTTATTTCTTTTTCGTATTTTTCGTATATATCTTCTACGATTTGAAGGATTGTTCAGTATTTCTGAAACTATTCGTATTTTTCAAGATCTATAAAATGTAGCAGGATTTTCTAGTATTTTTATATGTTCCTATTTTATTTTATTCTGTAGCTTCTCACTAATATACATGTCCATCGCCGAAATTCGATGAAAGGAACAAAAAATCCCATGGCAAAATACTTGGACCTTCGCAAAAAAGCGACAAAAAAAGCGACACCATACAGAATCAGGCACCGCGTTTCATAATAAAAAGCACAACGTCACCGCCGTGGCGTCGTCAGTAGTCAGGTATCATCTCAACTCCTTATTTATATAAATGACCAGCGAATAACTCACTTTTGTGCATTCGAGCCAACGGCTCAATAAGACGGCTTATAAAGCTGCCTCCGATTGACAATAAAAAATACGTATACATATAAAATAATCTTGGAGCCGAATTAAGAAGCTTCTACGATTTCTACACCCGATGCGAAAAATCGGAGCCATAAAAGATATCCGAGAAATTTTCACACAGTAGAATAAACGCGAGGGATTTGAAAAAGTTGATGGAAGTTTGTAGAGAATTTTTTGTCAAGATGAATATTTGTATGGAATAACCTTCTGATTGGAAGATTCTAACCAGTCATTTGTACGACTTCATAGAAAAATATGTTCTATTAGTGGTCACCAGTGTATATCAGCAATCCAGAGTGGCAAAAGACTGCACTCCGGCGCGAGGATTGGGGATGAAATCGAGCGAGGGAAAGCTAGGGCGCGGAAAATCATGCGGGGATCAGCTCCTCTGGCATGTAAGCGCAACCGCGAGCCGATGAATATGAAGCAGCAAACAGCGTAGCGGCATTGCAGCGGCAGCAGCGGATGCGAGTGCGAAGCAAAAGTGGGACACTCGCATGTTCTAGACACCTTGGTGCGAGAAGGACACTGTTGGAGGGTACATATTCATGACGTTAACGAGCCTCCGCCGAACGTTTAATTCCGCCAGCCGCCTCAGTTGGGACAGGCTAACTCGCTCGGCAAACACGAACCCTAACTAACTGCCTACGCCGCATCCCCGCAGCCCTGGCTTCCGGTCCGCAGTCCACCGTGCTCTGTCTGTTTGTCTTTCTACACCCCGGAGAACTTACTCTTCTGATAACTGCCCTTCGCGACCAATATGTGCTTGTTCTGGTGGAAGGACCTTTTGCCACTTTTTTTAGGTGGAGCTGTCCATAAGTTCATTGCTGAAGAGTGGCTTTTGGTTTGGCCAGGTTATAGCATGACAATTGGAGGGATTTCTTGTGGAGAACATATTTTTATTGCAATCTATTACAAGTTTCTGCAGGATCTTCATCAGGACTAGTGTTGCCAGACAGTGGTGCCTTTTCTCTGTCTAATGTCAAGCAAGTCATAAACTTGTTATTGTCTTCTATAGTATGTTTTCATGATCTGGCATCATTGCATCGGATCAGTTTACTCTTTTACCAACTGCCCTTTGCAACCAGTATGTGCTTGTTCTGGTGGACAGACCTTTTGCCACTTTTTATTAGGCAGAGCTGTTCATTGCTGAAGAGTGGGTTTTGGTTTGGTCAGGTTATGACATAAAAATTAGATGAATTTCTTGTGAAGAATATATTTTTATTGCGATCTATTACATCTTTTTGTAAGATCTTCATCAGGACTAGTGTTGCTAGACAGTGGTGCTTTTTCTCTTTCTAATGTCAAACAAGTCATAATATTGTTATTGTCTTCTATGGTATGTTTTCATGATCTGGCATCATTGCATCGGATCAATTTACTCTTTTACTAACTGCCCTTTGCAACCAGTATGTGCTTGTTCTGGTGGACAGACCTTTTGCCACTTTTTATTAGGCAGAGCTGTTCATTGCTGAAGAGTGGGTTTTGGTTTGGTCAGGTTATTATATGAAAATTAGATGGATTTCTGGTGAAGAATATATTTTTATTGCGGTCTATTACATCTTTTTGTAAGATCTTCATCAGGACTAGTGTTGCCAGACAGTGGTGCTTTCTCTCTTTCTAATGTCAAACAAGTCATAAACTTTTTATTGTCTTCTACGGTATGCTGTCATGATCTAGCATCATTGCATCGGACCAAATTATTCTTCTACTAACTGCCCTTTGCAACCAATATGTGCTTGTTCTGGTGGACAGACCTTTTGCCACTTTTTTTTAGGTGGAGCTGTTCATTGCTGAAGAGTGGGTTTTGGTTTGGTCAGGTTATGGCATGACAATTAGATGGATTTCTGGTGAACAACATATTTTTATTGCAATCTATTACATGTTTCTGCAGGATCTTCATTGGGACTAGTGTTGCAGACATTGGTGCTTTTGTCAAACAAGTCATAAGTGTTGAAGTTAAGTATTTAAATTTCTTTTGTTAATTAGAATCGACTTCAGTTCAAACTGCACGTTTATCTCATTTTAATTTTTTGCTTGACAATGGCACTTATTGATCCTATAACGAACTGTCAAACTGTCTTGAATAAATATTCATGTTGGTTTTCAATAGTCTTCGTCTCTTTGATTTACATCAACAATAAGCTTGTCCTTGCCTTCTACGGTATGATGTCATAATATAGCATCATTCCATCAGACTAACTTACTTTTCTAATGACTACCTTTTCGAGACCAATATGTGCTTGCTCTCGTGGACGGACCTTTTGCCACTTTTTTTTAGACAGAGCTGTCCATTGCTGAAGAGTCGATTTTGGTTTGGTTAGTTTATGGCATGGCAATTAGATAGTTTTTGGCGTGAAACATATTTATTGCATTTTATTACATGTTATTACATGATCTTCATCGAGACTAATGGTGCCAGGCAGTGATGCTTTTTCTCTTTCTAATGTTCAAAATTACCCATTATTCTAAAAATTCAAAAAATGTGTAGAGTTGCAGACAATTGTCGGACATGTGAAATATTGGGCTCATTATCAAATTTATTCGAAAAGTTTATAACACTGTTTGATTGTTTTAACAAAAATCTAAAAAATTTAGCGAGTATCAAAAAATTTGGAACATATTCCAATAATTTGAACACATTTTTCAGAAATCGTAAAAGATTCTAATATTTTGAAAACTAAAAAAAAATTTTTTTTCAATTTCGAGAGGATACAATCATTCTGGTAAATTTTTTGAATTTTAAAAAATGTTAATAAGTTTTAAAAATTGTGCGCGTTATCATATTTGTTGGACATGGTTGTATGCTTTTTAAAAAAAATTTTTTTAATTCAAATCTGAATAACTTGAAAAGTATTGGAAAAGATATTTGTGTGGATTGACTGAATTTTCCAAAAATTTGAAAAGTTATGAATATGTTGCCTTATGTTTGAAATTTTCAAGATTTTGAAAATAAAAAACATGGAATATTTCAGGAAGCATCAATATTCCGAAAAATTCGTTGAGTTATAGAAAATGTTCATAAATTTTCTGACATATGTTTATTATACTTGTTGGATATAATGTTCGGAATCGATCAACGATTTATTTCATTTTTCTAATAAAAATTTCAAAAAACGTTTTAAATGTTGTAAAGCACCAAATATTTTAAGAATTAGAAAAAGCTTTCAGAAAATTGGAAAAGGTTTATTTGGCTGTATGACGTTAAAAATTTTGAAAAATAATGAAAACTGATTGTGAATGTTGGAAATCGTCAAAAACTTTCGAAATTTGTAGAATCTTTAAAACTACATCTTAGCAGAATGCGATCAGTTAAAAATTTTCACTGAAAAATCTGCAATCTGCATATACGTATCTGTCGAATTCAAAAAATTGTCTGTCTTTCCAACATAGTGTCTGTTGCATTCTACGAATTCAATCTGTAGAGATCTTCTACAGGTTACATTGTGAAAATCTTAACAAGGCGATCTGTTGAATTCACGAAAATCATTACCAGAAATTCAAAAGTTTCGAAGTTAACTGTGTATTTTGTTCGAATAAATTGTCCGTCTAAACCTAAGTATAAAAAACACTGAAACACAACGGGCTGATAATGCAAATACTCTAACTTTCTAAGATCTTTCCAGTATGAACTCATCCATCAATTTTTCAATGTCCAACTCATCTGATACTTCCAAACAAGTATTCGCAAAAACGCAATTCCATTCAAACGATTCTGCAATTGTGTGCAAACAATTTTTCTCTGAATCTTGCATCTCTGGAAACGCAATTGCATCTCCCAAGTATTGGATTCCATCTTCTTGACGATTCCATGTCTTGAGTACTCAATCCCATCAACACCCCTTTCGCTGGCCCTGATATTCCGTGTTGATTTCAAGCTCGAAATCCGTCAATTCCAAAAGTAAATCTCGCCTTGGTGATTGGGAATAATTCCTCTGATCCCAAGTCGACTGAAAAATCCACGCGGCTATATAAACTCGCTTGAAAGGCGTCAGGAATAAAGAGGCGATACCCATCGTCGAAGCTCGGTTCATCGTCTCAGGATTTGTGATCATCAGCGAGGCGTTCTTACGAAACGACGTTCGATGTGTTTTTATCGATCGATGTATATAAGCCGTCAATGTAAGCGAACACTGCGCCTGATCCGAAGCGTAATACGAGGCGCACGAGCCGATAAGCACGTCAAGTCACTCCTGAGAAAGTGCACCATCTAAGGACGCATTCCGCTTTTGATATACGCATATACACGTACATACGTATATACAAGCACTGCTACATAATATCCCGGGATAAAACGTGTACGCGAAACATCTCACTCGGATCGTGCGCGAGAATAACTTCGCAGCTTCGTAAAATCCGCCCCGGCATGCGGTCTCTTTTTTTCCATCCAGATTTACTTCGTCATCGCGGGATCATCATCCCGAAAAATCTCTTCGATTATCATCCGTCGTTGTGGCGATGACTGGGAATGGCAGGATGTGTACATCAGTCTTTTTCATGGTCTTCGCGGTTTCGCCGATGCTGAGAAAAAATCCAGTGTTTACAAGTGAAGGGTCGGAGGTCAAAAGATGATAACTGTGTTGTATATCTGATATTCCCTTAGGTTTTTTTCAAATACTCGTATTATTCCGAAATTGTAAAACTTGTTATTTTGTGAGTCTTCGATGTCCGTAGGCAGACATAAATAATAAAACACTTGTATACACACTTGATATACACTTGTAACTTTCAATGAAATCTAGCATGAAAAGTGAAACAGCTTTTACAGAACTGCTCCCGCTTAATCTGTTGGTAAATATATATATTTATATATAATTATTTGTGAAGACAATAGATCAGGGGTTCTTATAATGATTGCTTCAATGCGCGGAGCGAAAACAGAATTTGGGAATCCCAAATTATTAGTAAAAGACTCTAATGTCGAAAGGATTAAGATACGTACATATAATCGCAGTCAAAAGACGTGATAGAGTATACGAGGAAAGCTGAAAAACAAGTTCAGGATGTACTCGTAAGTTATCATAATCATTCAGATTGGCATCACGCATATTATCTTAAAGCTAATCAATTTCGAATTCGTACATTTCAAGTCACTCAACAGTGACTTACGATACAAGTGAAACTGTAAAAACCTAATCTCTGTTCAAACATTAAAATATGAAAATACATGTAATTGAGGAAAAAGTCACGGTGCCCACGCTTTTTCTAGAAATCACTGAAAATTTCGTGACTGTTTGATCAGGCCCAATATTTATCTACTTTTGGCCGTTGCGTTGACGAACGCAACACGTTTGCTGCTTCGGTTTTTGTTTTACGAGACCGATGATGACTTTGAGCTTCTGGATACTTTCCAATTCATCCCCATTAGACTGGCGATTTTGGGTCTTGAGTACAGGAAAGATTAATGGCGCCAGAGATGATCCCACACTTGTAGAGATGAATATCAAATGTGATTTTGGGATGATGACACACTTGTTTTTAAATACATTTTTCCGGTCTTCAGGTTCGAATTTCGCGTGTTGCGTGGATTTTTCTACTTAGGATTACACAAGATAGATATGTATTCATCCCAACTTGCAGCAGGAAGTAATTGCTTTTGAAAAGTTCTGTTTTCATCAGACAAAACAGTTCCATAGTTGTAACGTTTGGTAGGATTTTCTTTACAGAACCCAAATTCATCTGGAATATATCAAACCCTTTCATTGATTTTTCCCATGTTCCACATCAACAATAGTTCATAATTCGCGTTCTCCGTCCAACATCAATTCACAATTGAACGAAATTATCAATTTAAAGCCCTGCGCTCAAAACTCCCTCGATACATGGCGGAGCGTGTTTTTCCTGGACACAATGCAGTGAATTTTATCAATGATCGTTAACCTGAATTCAGTTTCGAATAATCGTTGCCCTACATTTTGGCCAATGTCAATTGAACCAGAATTCCATATTCACGGAAGTGAAATCTTTTCCTACCAAGGTTGCAAAAATCGGTGATGCTTTGTAAGATCTATCAAGATCCTCTGTAAGTATGAGCTAATTAGCGAAGGTCAGTACAAAATAGTCAGACGAAACGCTCTCAGCTCGTTACACCAACGTGATATCCGTAATAATGCACCAGCCGGTGTCCTCTTGTTGAAGCCAACAATGCACCCAGTAGATGAGTTAATAGGTAAGTTCCTCCCCGGAGGCAAGCGCTAAATTCTGCGTTTCACGTTCCATTGTGCGCGGGCATACCCTTAATACACGGGAACAGAGACAGACGACGCGTGCCGATCTCGCTCGCACTTGGGCAAAACCAGCCCCGGACGGTATCGAGGAACAAAAGGATGAGTGACGTCTCTGGCGATCCTAAACGAGAGTACCCGCTGCTGACCTTACTACCTAACTTTCACACATTTTTAAAATGAAATGATACATTTTCACGTAATCACAGTGTATTTTTATACATCACATATTTACATCATGAGGGAAATCCTATTAGTAACGCTGACTAAAAGG
The DNA here is from genome assembly GCA_028476575.1 of Platygaster robiniae. Classification (NCBI taxonomy): domain Eukaryota; kingdom Metazoa; phylum Arthropoda; class Insecta; order Hymenoptera; family Platygastridae; genus Platygaster; species Platygaster robiniae. The sequence continues at coordinate 26,326,834 of CM052023.1, forward strand.
TCATAACTATATATTTTTTGTACGTGTTACCAATACATTTGTACAACTTACAAATATTCAATAGTCCACGTTACTAAGTATACTAGTAATTTATTTTTTCAAACTTGACGAAGTTCGTTTTGTTTGACACATAAAAATATTTCCTTTCCAGTAGCAAAATTTTGTATGTGAGTATGACTCTCAATTCTTTGGTTATAGTGATTTTTAAAAAATAATTTTCCCGACGAATGAGATTTTACAAGCCTTTTTTTGTGACATATCAAAGAACATAAAAAAGTGAACTTTACAATTTTAATTAGATAGTTCGAAAAAATTACATTATATACTCAGAGGATAATTTGGATTTCGCGCCCTTGCTGCCAACCTAAGAATTCGCGATTTTTCCGATCCAAGTCGACCCAGTCTGCACTCCCCTCAACTCCCCTTTCACTCCGCACTTCGTGCGTTTTTTGTTTTGGCGTCGAAACGCAAAAAAGCAGAGAAAATTTTGTTCAAGTATAAAAATTTGTACCTAGAGTTGTGACGAGATTTTTCAACTCGTACGGAGCGTCGTTAAAAATGAACGATTCTGTGGAAGCATCAGAAGGAAACGGGAGGAGCGATGAATATTGTGACAATTTCGACTCGATCGCGAACGACACGAACAATAACAATGACGGTAAGTTTATCTTTCTCATTGTTTACATTTAGTTATTAAAATTTCTTACGAAGACACCCTGGTGAAAATGTTCCGACCGAAAATAGTCGGACCATAGTCGTAACATTGTCGAATGTAACGACTGTATTTTTGAACTTCGATTTTAGGCCAATCCCATCATATTTTTTGCAAAAAATTGTCAGAAAAGAAGCAAAATTACCTCCTTTAATTAATTATCATGCTAAATATTTGTATAGTGCTTTAAAAATTATGATATACAAGTATCAAAAGTAACAACATCGCCATAACCTCAAAAAGACATTGTTCCATTGTTTCGTCCGTTCAAGCGCGCGAAATTTGAAGATGGTATTATTTCAGTTTTTTTCAATCTTAAATTAAAAAGCGTTTTGCCCTTGAATTATTATAAAAACATATAATAATTGAATATGTTATTTATGATAAATCAATTATAATATATGAACAATAATATTATTATTAGAATAATATTATTCAATGATAACTTATTTCTTAAAATATATTTATTCGTTATTAATTCATTATTTTTTATTATAAATAATGTATATATCAATTAGAATATATTAATTATTATATATCAGAATATTAAAATATACACTCATATGCATAACTAATTTTAATTTATGTTATCGTATATATTTAGATTATTGTTTTAATAATTGTTAATATTAATTCTAAATAAACCCCGCGCGACATACTACTCCAGCAAAAAAATCAAGCACTAATATATAGATTGACACAGCTTGTCAGATCGACAACTTTCTCGATAAAGTCGCATTGTTCTGCATTGTTTTGTATCGTTCTGTTTTATCCAACTCGAATACCACTGCTAAATTGTTATTTATTTTTAATAAACACAATATAAAATGTATAATTTTTTCTGGAATCAATACATTCATAACTTTTACTTATTTTCGCAACCACAAGACCACATAACGTCACATCAGAGAGTGAAGGAAAAAAATAATGAAAGTTATAGTCGTAACTTCGTCAAACGTGACGACTATCTTACGACGATTAATCGTCGTACTATAGTCGGACAATTGTCGGATTTTTTCCACCAGGGATAACCATATACGAATCAAACATTACGAATTTCGATTATTGACAGTTTATTTATTTGTCATAAATTTGTTGCAGATTATATTGTAGCCGAAATCGAACTCCTAACAGATTTCGTCATAGAATGCTTACGAAAGTGGGATCTTGAGGAATACATCGAAGCGATTGAAAGTAATTAATTAGTGAATGTAATATTTTTTTATAGTATTGATTACAAATTTAATTACGTACGCACCGAAAAATATTGGATTATTATTACTAACTGTACTGAACTAGTTGTGAATTGACCAATTTTATTGTCTTACAAAAAATATACTTTTGTTATAACCATTCTGAAAAAATAATCATAGAAAATAATGCGATTGGTAAGTTTTACTAAAATGAATTTGTAAATTCTATTATAAAATGTTTACAATCTAGAATACATACAAATGGTCATGGCTACAAAACAGATCAACGAACCGGATTTCGTAGAGTTTACAAATAATTTTATTAACCGATACCAACTTAATATATCAGTGAGGACTAACGTGTATTACACTGAATAGAAATATATACTTATGACCCATTTTTACAAAAAAAAAAAATGGGTAACAAGAACTAATACTTTCTCTCAGTGTATATTATACGAAATATATTTATGAGGATGAGTAAAAAATTTTAATTCCATTAAAAAACTGTTCTTAAAAAAATCATTTGATTTATTAAACAAAAATACATGAAAATGAATAAATAAATCAAACTACGTTTGCGCGAAATTTATTATTGTCGATAAATAATTATTCAATATTGAAATATCATATATTAAAATAAATCATTTAAACTCAAAATCATCATTATTATGTTTCTAAAATATTATTAACTAAAATTATAATTTAATAATTCTTTTTTGTATTGATACGTTTGGTGGTGTTAACAGATTTTTATGAAAAAATTTTTTTTTTAATTTGAAACATATCATGTGATATTAAGTGTGAAATTACAAATTTTATGCAATCGATTCAGAAAATTGTGATCTAAAATGGAAAAGACAGTTTTTTATTGTCTGCTGTAAATTTTAAAACCTATATAATTTGAAAAAAAAAAAAAAATTATATTGTTTAACTATTCGGTTTTCCATAGCAGAAACAACGATGATTGGAAAATTTTGAATATTTTTTTGAAGCACTTCATATTGTATTTTCTTTCGCCAGACGAAAGGCGAAACAGAGCTGGGAAATAATCGGAAATAATGATTTGGGAAATGAAATGATCGGAAACGATGATTAGATGATTGTTGACTGTTATTGTTAACACACAACACAATGCAACAGCTGATTGCAGCTCAGGTGATAAGCCACAATGCGTATGCCCAGAATGCGCATGTGACGTGCATTAAATGCAATGACTTCAGATGATTTCATTAGATTTAACGTAGATCACAGACGTTATAAAACCATTGACTACAGAGTGAGATGCCCCTCGCCAAAATCTCGGCAATCTTCCTCTAAATTTTTCCTTTTAACCGCATACCGTACCTTCTGTCTGTACATATTGTTTTTTCTCCAGCCCTATATACTTTCTCAACTATGTGCATTGTTGGAATTATTTCCATAGGTTCGGTTCGTCACTGGGATTCGCTAAAAAATAATGCCTCTGGTCACTCAGCTATACCCGTAGCTACGCCACTGACGGTAATTTATCGAAGAAGAGGATGCTGGGTAACCCGATCCGCTCGGCTACGTCCGTCTGATCTTCCTCCGAGTGACGAGGAACGTCATGATAGAAGAAAAGAGACGGCGAGCTTCTTATTCGGCCTAAGTTCTTAATCCGAATCCGCAATGGCAACGAGGTCAAGACTGCGCTCGTTAATTTGCCCCTTCTTTTGTCTTGGCCTCTCGGAACAAGAGCGGCTTCTTTTTCGTCATCAAGAGCATCGGTAGCATTGATAAATGATTCTTTTCGGCAGATTCAATTCGTCGCACTTGCTGCACATGCGATGAGTAGGCTCTGGGAAATTGGATCAACGATGTTTTTATGGGTCCACGAGTTGATGATGGCAGGGATACGTTTTATTTCTGCTCTTGCTATCCATTCCATTAAAAACATTGCAGAAATTTGTTAGTCGAAATTTCAAGATGCAAGACAAATGTACAGATTTCCTACGCTAGAGCCCATGCTGAAGAATCTCTAGAAGTCGTTGTTCCGAGGTCACGGCAACTGACGTCGCTTAATGTCCTGCAGTACCGTTCCGTGCTTACAAACGTAACTCGCGTTTCAGCACTTTGACAATTCCATTATGCGAAGTTGCTGGGATTGTCATACTTTGTAACTGCCGGGCAAAAAGGATGGCCGTGGCAGGAACTAGGCGTGAAGTGCAGAGTATAACTCGTAGCACGGTGCATTTGTTGTGTCGCGGATGCGCCGGATGACGTATGATGATAGTGGCTCGGGAATCAAGATGGCCGTAATAATATCATTATCCCAGTGGTCTCCTTTGCCGCTACGGCCCGAGTGAGACATTTGCCGTAACGACCGCTCGTAACTTATCGAAGCCTCATCGCGCGCCTTTTCTTCAACTCCGCCGCTTCTTCCTTTTCACGACTCTTATTTGCAGAACGAACAATCCTCTACACGTGCATGCGTAATGCTATTTTTCACGGATGAACGTAAGTTTTCGAGTCACGAAGACCGTATTCCAACTGTTTCTTCTGCGCATTTTTCGTTCCCATGCAAATCGTTGAGTTAATGATGTTTTTTGTCTTTGTTTTAGAGGCTATGTCGATCTTAGGATTGATACCCATTTCCATGGACAGGTGAAAATAACGTTACCTAACGGTATCGTAAACTAACGGTGTTGTGACTTTCCACGTGGTTAGATGTTATGGAGGTTATGTATGATGCATGGCATAGGAGGTGACTTTCTTTCGTTTTAGTTGATACTTGGGATTTATCTTTTTCAGAAATTGGTGATTGCATCGAGAGGGAATGAGAAAAAGAAGACATTCAACGGGGTGATTTGCCTGAGAGGTGAGGTTCAATGAAAAATCCAGAACGTGCCGCCACCGGTGGCGCTAGTGATGTATACCGGCGATATCTCAGGCCGGGTTGAAGGCTCGCGAAAAAAGCTCGTCGAGGGCAAAAAGCCTCGTAATGACGGTGACTCTGTGGCAGCTGCCTCGGTTATTAATTAAGATCACGAGCAAAGTTATCCGGCAGGGGCCGCAGGCCGAAATTCGCCTCGGGCTCCCAAGAAATTAATCGAGTCAGATGAATTTCGAGGCTGGCATCGACGCTTAGATGTGGGAACAAACGACTCGGGAAACGGATACCTTAAGGCTAACGCGTGCTCGGCTCAAGAGGCTCGGTACCTCTTACGTGGAGAGGAAAAAAAAAGTATATCACAGTCATAAAATTTGTAATTGATTTCGCTATCCGCGGGGTATTGTGTATTTGCAATGTACACGGGGTGAGTCTAAAATATGGCAACAACGATTTTTGAGTTATTATAGAATTATCGATGTAAGGTTACATGGGAATGAAAAAAATTATCAATACAAATAGCACTGCGTTGCATGTTTATGTGCTATTGTTTCATTATAGGGTAGACTTGATTTAGAAGACACAGTAAAGAACGGAGAGGGGAACCTTAGAGCAGCGATATTGAAGTAACTGGAAAACTCTACAAGGATGTAAAAAGAATCCCAATCCAATTTTGGCCATCGTGACGAGAAAGAATAATTCTTGGTTCCGATCATTATCAGGGAAAATAAGCAACCTAAAAACGAGCAGCTTAAACAATCAACTACTTGCAAAATGCTTTGGTATGCTGAGAACAATTGTCAACAGCATGCTCAGTTGAGAGGATAAAGTTGAATTAAATGTATATTGATATAATTTGAATTTTTTTTATTTGATTTTTTTTTTTATTTAATTTAATTTTTTTCTTCAGATTACTTTTAGGTAAATCAGGTTCATCGCATCGTGTAATACTAATTTTCGAGTTTTCAGCAATGTTTAAAAGAAAAAGGTAAAATAATTGTTATCAAGAAATGTTATAGCCACAATGAATACATCGCAGAATATCAGCCCAACGTTTCAAGACCCTTACCCCGCCCAACGAAACAATTTTTTTCAACTTCTCCATATTCTTCAAACCATTGTTTGACTCTTGAAAAGAGTGTGAAACAATGATAGTGTTCTCAAAAAAATTTTCTTTAGAAATTTCCACTGCACTGATTGTGACCTATACTGGTGCACAATAGGTGCATGAGTGAAACTCTCATGCCCTTCTGGGGCAACTCTCTTCCTCGAACCTCCATTGAGGAAACATCGCGGGAACATATTCCCTGAAATCACTTCTCTTCCAAAACGTTCCAAGACACGTAGCCCTAGTTACAAGGCTGGATAATCCCCGTGGTAGTTTACCCTCCCGCACGTCAATCAGGATTGCAGTCCCGCAAATCTCTGGTAACGTCTCGCAGCTCGCGGGATGAGGGTTTTTCCTCCGGATTAAATTGAGTGCGGCTCAATAATTTATTCCGCGAGCTGCACTATTTCCGTGATAATTCGCGTTCTTCGCGGAGATGGTTTAATCCCCCCCCCTTTGCTCCGCAGGCGGGGTTACTCGGATCCCTCTAACCCCTTCTCGCAATCTTCTCCGACATCCCTTCGCGTTTCCCAATCGACCAACGGATTCCCACTTTCATACCCGCAGAGAGCTACTTTCATATTTACATGGAAGGTGCTCTTCTCCCGCAAAAGCAAAGTTGGTCGGAGCTAAGCTGATTTAAGCATTCGTTATTATAATTCTTGGGAAGCAGACTCTTGCCGGAATATGCTCGACTTCCCGCGGGACCCGCTGCTGGGGAAACATTAGCGCTTAATGCAAGCTACGGCGCGACAATTCTTTTCATTTATTCAGAACCGCGTTTCAGTGATTGCCTTGGCTCTGAATACCATTCGGTCGGATCTGAATAGTTTTTTTTGAACGTGTGTCTTGAATTGTTATGATTTTTGGGAGAAGTTAGTAGAGAGTTTCTGGGTGAATTTGAAATAAATATATTCTGTTATTATAAGAATCTTATCGCAATGACAAGAATCAATTTTGGACAGGAAACAAACAGATAAACAGCAGAATGAAACGACTAAAAAAGCTTATGGAATGAACGGAACGGAAACCGAAATTCACCGCTTTTCCCCTTTCTTGAAAATCGTATCTAACACTACAACTCGGCCAGAACTTGGGAGAAATGCTCAAAGTTCGACGTCCGAAAAGACTTCTCACAGTCCCAAAACGTCAAAACAGAAAATTTCTCTGCGATAAGCCCCTCAGAAGGCCCGACCTGACGACGACCTTCTTGACTCCATCATTGCAGAGTATCTATTGATGAACAGCCAGAAACGAATAGACATGAGGATAAACATACTGTCAAGAACTTAAAATTTAATATTGTTTCTATTATTACTATAATATGAAAGATAGTTGACTATATTGGGTATGAGAAAGGTCTTTAGAAATAAAAAAGAAGCTGTTGGTTTATACGAGAAGCATTCCCAAGGCCACAAATTGAATGAAATGTTGAAATATAAATAAGAACGCGAAACACAAACAATGAAACTATGTAAAACATGCATGCTGCAACTTGAGATTTTACGAATTATAATACTGAATTTGCAACTCTTCTCCAAAAAAGATGCATGAAACGCTGAATCACATTTTTCGTCATCTATTGTTTCATCATTTTGGGTGACAATTATAGAAGAGCGACCTCGCTCTTCACACGTCAGCTAAGCTAACTTTATTGGTTATAACATTTGTCTGTTTTATTTTATCCTCAAAGCAACGCCCTTTTGTCCTTAAGAACGATCCGAACTGGGATAATAAGTTAACGTTGGATTCGATCCAATTTCTATAATTACGTCGTTGGTTAACTGAAGCTTGCTCGTCACAGTGATGATGATATACTACGTCAGTTATATGTATAAGGATAAAAAGAATTAATCATCACTTACCTGATATTAACTGTTCTTGCGACTCCAAATTTTGGATTTGTGGGAAGAAAAGAAGTACAATGAAGAATCTTACAATTTCACTTCAATAAAGTTCAACTCTCGTCTCTCGCGCTCAGCGCATTCTTGTTCTTTTCTTAGTACAGTGTGGGGAATTCCTTGACGTTTAGTTTTTTTCTAACTGAGCTACTGGAATTCCCCAAATATGCTTTTTCCGGTGAGGATTTTCAACTCGTCGCCTTATCATGTTATTGGGAATCGTGTACATGCCCAAATATGGGCATACAGAATGTCTAATCAAGGATATAGAAAAGCGAGCTTCTGGTAGTCTGCGCTCACAATTAACCGGGCTTAGAAGTTTTCGTGCAGTTGAAGTTCGGAATCACAACTCGCGTCTTGATAACTGTTGTATTGTTGAAATCAAACGTATTTTGTACCATTCTATAAGTGTGTGAATAAACTGATATTCATTGATGCTCACTGGAAAGTAACGTCTCGAACTCGTAACTCGGTTCGTTACACTTTACATATCAATTGACTATATGAATCTTCATGCGAAAGTTTCGATCGAAGTTTATTGGAACTGGAAATCAGGAATGTGGGTGTCCATGATGAAAGTAATAATTTTACGTGTGATAGTTGCGAACAAATACATAAATAAAATATGAGCAGAGAATGTATTGACCCCGCTCTTCGGGAAACATATATACATACATGTCGAAAATTGCGCTCTCGGTTCAATTTACAGACGGAAGGTAATTATTGTTTAATCGGTCGTTGCGGCCGCTGGCTCGCGAGCCCCTATTCTCGGGTTTCCATGCCTCTCATAATGGCTGTGTGAAAGGGGCATCATGGGATTGAATCCTTGCAGCATCATGTTTTTCTATTGTTTTTTTAATGGAATAATGTGAGATACACATTCTTCTGTCATCATGACACATTATGTCATCATGACACATTCTGTGTCATCTTTTTGACACATAAATTAAGACACTCAATGACTGAAGACATGGATTTCGCGTCTTCGCGTCTTCTACGGAGATATGTCCCGTATATGTCTTGTTGCAGTGCAGAGAGAAAATTCAAATGATTGCATTGGAAAGCTGGTAAATGCGAAAAAGGCAACTTTTAAATGGAAAAAGTAAGTAAGAAAGAGCCGAGAGTGAAAAGTTTGGCGAGAGCCACGTTTTCTACAGTGGCATTATCGCGCATATACATCTCAGCCGCGAATCTGTTAGAATTTGCGGGCAATGTGCAGACTGCACCCCTGGCGGCTCCGACGTCTTGTTCGCTTTCCCCGTGCTCGCGGACGAGACATACTTGTGCTGGGATAAGTATTAAGTATACAGTCGCTAGATACAGGCGGCTGGTATCGACCGGAGAGCCAACTTCGCAGCCAATCCTCGGCTGTGAGCCAAAACCACGCCCTTTATTTCGCGCTTACATTACCCGCGTTTTGCGGCGGCGAGAAGAGAAAAAAAAGGGGAGAAATTCCCTCCGAGGGGAAAAAAGCTCTGAAATCTCGTCTCAATGGCGACGTCTCGGCAATCGGGCCGCGATTCTCTTTCCTTTCATTCCGCGATCTGTTTGCGTCCATTCTGGACTTTTTTTGAAATACTGTTTTCTGGTTATACTGGCACTAGACAATTTTTATTTATGATTGGTGTAAGAGTAAAGTACAAGGTTCTTTAAATGACAGGTTTCTGAAACAAATTACCGTTTCAAACAAATTACGAATTTTTACCGTTTCAATTTCAATTTATTGGCGGTTGTACATAAAAATACAATATTTGTGTACACAAGTACGCCTAGAAAACTTGTTTCTGAATGCGAACCGTCGAAAAAGACTATAACTGTACATCAACAATGACCTAATAATTACATATTTCTAAAAAAGAGGTAGTCCACATCATCCTTAATACAATCCATTATGGAAATTCTCATGTTTACTTTCAATCAATTAACGTTTTACATTGTAATATTATTTTCTAGTTCCTGATAGTTTTTTGAAAATCATAGCATTGGTCTTATTGATGGATTTTTATTTATTTTGACGATGGTCGCAAGACATAAGTTGGCCTTTATAAACCTGCACTTGAGTTCTTGAATAATCGAAGTGTGAGTTAGTTTAGCCCTGTAGATGATTTTAATGTAGTGACCTAAAGCTTGGTTTCATCATTTTTCTGATTGTTCCCGATTGACTGCCTTTTTGGATTATAATTTTGTTAGTATTCTTCAATTCTTTAAACAAATCGGCCTGAAATTCGATTAAAACTGAATTCATTGCAGCAATGAATGAAAAATGATAATTCATAACCTAAAAATAAATTTATTCTAACCTTAACGTTTATTTATGAATTGATTTAGATACTAGCAATCTGAAAACATTCAGATTTTAAAACATTTAAACGTAGTTTCTCTATAAATTCCATTAAAATAATAGAAAATTCTTCAAATTGCGCTGATTCTGGAAAAAGACGAAAACATTTGAAGTGTTGGAAATCTATGATACATAAAGAATGTGAGGAGTACGGATTCAAATGAAATCAAACGTTACGCTTAAATTTTTTGAAACTTTGATTTCAAGAGCACTGAATTCTGAAAAATTACAAAGCAATCTACAAAAACAGTAGAAATTAACAGAAATGCCAGAAAAATCGACAAAATTATATTATCATCAAAAGACATTGAAGTTTTTAATAATACTTTAAATTAACAAAGATTTAGCTTATTAGAAAACCTACAAAAGTGCTTAAATTCATCAAAATTTTAAAAGTTACAGCATCGAAATGTAGGAATCTATGAAAAATATATGAACATATTTCTAATTGTCACAATCTTCAAAAATAGAAAAAATATTCAAAATACTCGAAACCAATCAGATTATGTGGTTTTAAAAAAAAATTTAATTTTTCATTTTCATTTCAAAATTTTAGGGAGGAGTTTTCCAAGGAAACATATATTTCTTTTTGAATTTCAATTTTTCAGGTTCATCAAATTCGTATTTTATTCATGACAAACTCTCGATTTTGTGTTTTGAATTTTATGAAATTTCAAAATTTTGAATTTCATTTTAGCTTTCAAGGTTGCTTGTGTCTAATTTCGATACTTTTTGATAAAAATATTCGAATTTATAAGGAGTATTTTTGTATCGATAAATCCTCCAATTTTGCATGCATTTTAATTTGCAATTATCAATTTTCTCCTAATAGAGCTTAATTAAGCAAAATTCCAGAATTCTAGCAATTCGATTATTCGAATTGCAAACTACAATCGGTAATTATTCTATAGTAAATTTTCTTTAGTGTAAACTTATGTTGCGCACCTTTTCTAGCCTTACAAATTTACCAAGAATGATCTCATTAAAAAAGCTAGAGATATCAGTTTGATGATTTCTATGTATCATATTTTAATTTATCACATGATGGTTCAGTTAAAACTTTTCGAAAATAATTTCATGTCTTACAAAAATCTTTATTTGCAACTTTTTCATTTTCACGATGAGCGATAACAGACACTGCACTTTTACCATTTTTAATGGAACATTTTTTACATTTCTCAGGTTTCTATTTTTCGCCTGTATGATTTTGAATACTAAACTTACTTTTTCAATAAAATTCTTCATATGTCCCTATTTTTACTCACGAGTTCCGCATTTCCAAGACTCGCATCAAATCGTTAAAAAAAGGTCGAAAACATTGAACTTTTCAAATTTGAAAATACCCCTTTTTTTCGAAATTCTTCCCTATATTCAATTACAATAAACGATTATTAAAAAAATTCACCATAAATAAATTACAATACATCATTTGAGTTACAAAATATATAATATTTACTATTTCCGGTACTGACGTGAAACTTATTAATTTCTTTCATGTTGAATTGTTGAAAGACCAAAAATTGAATTAGGTACCTCATTTTTCACCTAACCATTATATTTTAGCAATCGAAACGTATTATTTGATAGTTTGATTGTATTGAATCTTATTTTATAGGTACCTGTTGAAATTTTGAAGTTGACCCTGTTGAATGTCCCTCACTCTATAGTTAAAATTGCGCATTTTCAATAGAAAAGTCGATGACTAATTGTCGAAAACTGTTTATTTATTAGAACGTTAATAAATAAAAAGTTTATTTGTTGACTCACGAAGAAACACATGAATTTGGTAGTTGAATTTCATTTTACATATATTTCTCGAATTTCAGGAAGGGTTTCGTCCCCGAAAACCCCCCTTTACGTTCGCCACTGCCAGAAACACAGAAAAATACTGGCAAATCGTAAAAAATTTTTTAAATACTTCAAAAACAAAAAACAATCAGAATAGTTGAAATCTAACTGAAAAGATACACACAAAGTCACGTAAATGCATGAGATATTAAGATTTCATCAAATAAGTGATGTATTTCAAAAAAAAATTTTAATTTTCACTTGCGAGTCCACTTCTTCGATACTATGATACAAGAAGAAATATTCAATGTTACTTTTAGATAAACATACATTCATTAACGTATTGACTTACATTATTTTAAAGTTCATTAACTTCCTTTTGAAAAATTTCATTTCTACCTTTTTGACATCATTCTTGAGAAACCAAGACGCCTGGTCACCCCTTCTAGTTCACCTTCTATCGCGAATTATAATGAGTATAAAACCATCGGAATTGGAAAATAAAATCGAGGAAAGTGTATCCGACACTCGGTGTTTTGATTTTGCCGAGCCAGTGAGCAGGATGGATATTTAACCAAGCACTAACAGCGGCCGCGGATTAAGGGGTGAAATGTTATTGTTGCAAGGGGTACCTCCACCTCGAGAGTACTAAGTAGCTCGGCTAAGTATGTTGTTTAAGCCAACACTGTAAGTAAGCATCCCCGGAGAAATTGTCGCGCCGGCTCTATGTAATACTTCGACATTACGAGGGACGCGAGCAGATGGCTTTCAGGGGCTTCTTCTTTCCTCACCGCGCTTTTAAAAAGTGTTTTCAAGCTTTCTTCGCCAATTCGCAACATTTTTGCGAATCTTTTGGTACACTTCCTAAACGTATACTAAGCTTGTCTTGGCAAAATTGTATTTTCTGGCAAAACTTGCATTAAGGGGGGAACCTGGTTTAGAACGACGAAAAATTGCATGATATTTGGCACAGTTTTTAAGGCTGCTTATCTTATGAAATGTTTCAAGTACTGTAGAACTAGGTCATATATACACAAATCTTGCAAAAAAAAATTTATTTTCATGTTATTCTATAATGTTAAGCAATAATAATTCGTATTTGTTTCTTGCACTACTCGCTTACAGATTCTCCACTGCGTACACGATTAAAAATGTTGTGATTGCCGCATTTTTATAAGTGATAGCTCTTTTTAAAGCTAAAAGTGTAAGCTTGTATGTGAACCTAAAAAACTACGTAAAAAATTTTTTTTATCAATTTTTTTTGTGGTTAATTATCTCAAAATTTCGTCAGTGAAACGAGAATTTTTTTTTAAACACCCATAAAATTTGCAATTTTTAACATTTTAATAAATTTCTTAGGTTTAGATAGAAGATAAACTTTTAAAGTGCAAAAAAAATTTTAGTTTTCATGTTTCTGATAAATAGGACGATCGCTATCGTGTACGCAGTGGAAAATCTTTAAGCGAGTAGTGCCCGAAATAAATATGAATAATTATTGTTTAACATTATCGAATAACATGAAAATAAATTTGTTTTGCAAGATTTGTGTATCTATGACCTAGTTCAACAGTACTTGAAACATTTCATAAGATAAGCAGCCTTAGAAACTGTGCTAAATATCATGCAATTTTCGGCGTTCTAAACCAGGTTCCCCCCTTAAAGCAGGTGAATTTCATTTTAGGTTGGAGTTATGACAATTCAAACTTCATTTTTCAGTGAAGCGGTTACGCAGGGCCGGATTAACAAGTAGGCAGAATAGGCAGTTGCCTGGGGCCCCCGATTTTAGGGGGCCCCCGAAAAATGAAAAAGACTTCTCAAATTTTCTTACAAACATACAATTCTAGAGAGTGAAAGAAAAATATAATCAGAACTGAAAATAATTGAAAAAATACGAAATAATAAAACAAACAAAGTGAAATCACAATTGACTTGAATAGAAGCCTTCAAGCGGAAATTTCAACGTGAATGATGAATGAGTGAATGATGGATGACAAATGACAAATAAATTAATGTATCATTTGACAGGCTCAGAGGCAAAACGACACAAGAATTCCCAAAAGAAAGACCGACTTATGTGAGTCAGCATATTTTTTATCCTTTCTTGGAAATTCTTGTGTCGTTTTGCCTCTGAGCCTGTCATTTGGTATCATTTAACAAATACGTTTTCGTGAATGTTCGAGAATAGAAATCAATGAAAAGGTCGAGAATATTCGAGAACAATAAATGACTGGAATTTTCTGTAATATTCTGGAACACTTGAATTTGTATATAAGACGAAGAATTCGCTGTACGGGGATAGTCACGTCTGAGAATACTCACCGTGAACAATAACATAGTGTAAAGTGAATAAGTGAATGAAATATCCTTGTTATTATCTCGTAAATGTCCGCGTTTTTTTCTTTACCGTAGTGAGACCATCATTTTTCGTGAGTGATAGTTTAAGTGCAATACACTAGTAAATACTAAAACCATCGTTTGTGTCTTAAGTTGTTATTTTGTAAAAAAATGTCTCGTTCATATTTAAGTGGTGCGCAAAAAAGAAAGGTTGCCGAAGAAAAACGATCACGAACAAGTGCAGTGTTAGAAAAAGTTCCAAAACTCGACAATTATTTTCATCGGAACGTAAAAACACCAAATTCATCAGGCAGTCAAGGACTTGCAACTAGTCCTGAATTGAACGATGATCCAGTCAACTCAACACCTGAATCTTCAAACCAATTTCTTGTGGGCGAAAGTGTACATAAAAATCAAGGTGTAGAAATTTCCAACCGTTCCAACGATCCAGGAAAATGGGAAAAATTTACTAGTGAAGATGTAAGATTTTGGATTGAACATGGGCCATCCACATGTCAAAATTCGACTGGACCATTCGAATCATCTAAGCGTTGGTATGAAAACGAATCAGCATCGAGATATTGTTCGCCCAACGTATTTTTTGGGACTAAACCAAATGGAGAAAAAACAAACCGAGATTGGCTTATTTATTCACCAATGAAAGGTGATGTATGATTTGAATCAATTTCTTTCACGAAATTCACTCTATTTTTTGAGAAAGAATCAGGTTTTTTTCTAGCAAGAAAAAAAAATCCTTAAAAAATAAAACTTGAGGTTAAACGAATTCGCTTAAAAAGTAACTTCTAATTTCTTACTTGAAAATTTATGAGTAACTTGTAATATAACCAAGTTACATTAACTTAAACAAGTTACATTAACTCAACCAAGTTTCTTTTAAAAAGTAACTCACCCACCCTTAATTCATAGTTTGTGTATCATTCACATAATTTGTAACACTGTGTGACCTCAAAAATTACAAAAAAAAAAAAAAAAAAAAAAATACGAAACCTGTCTACAATGGCTGGTGATGATTCTTTAAATACTTCCATTACATTTTTTTTTCAAATTTAGCCCTCGTTTTCGATTTACTCATTAAATTAATTTTTTTTAAAAGCATGCTTTTGATCACGTAATATTGGTCCTTTTTTTCGAACAAAAGACTAGTTGTGTCCTCTTATTAACCTGATCACGTTTCTGGAATAAAATAGGTCAAAAACTGCACGGGAAAAAATTTGAAATAGCGGTCAATGAGTCTTTTTTTTATATTCTCTGACCTTGAAAAAACATTCAGAGAAAAGAAAACGGAAAATGACAGAAAACCGGAAAGCCGGTCGAATAAATAGACTTAACATTAAAAAAACCTGTAAAGAAAGTATTCAGGGGGTCATTACCAACCATTCTAGACAGGTTTCGTTTTTTTATAATTTTCAAAATTATTTTTAGGCACACAGTGTAATTGATAATAATAATTTTTGGTTTTTATTCACAGGGTCTGTCTATTGTTTTTATTGCAAGCTATTTCTACCACCCGACCAATCGATAAAACTTTCTCGTGAAGGATATGATGACTGGAAAAACATCGGAAGTCATTTACAACAGCATGAAAAAAATCCAAAACATCGGGAGTGTTTGCTGATTTACCGGCAAAAACGAAAGGACGAAAATAATCTGCTAGAACTACTCGAGAATGAACTACTAAGTGAAAAAAAATACTGGCGCGACGTTTTAAAACGGGTAGTTGCTGTCATTACCACATTAGCAGAGCGAGGTTTGTCATTCAGAGGTTCGAACGAGCAATTCGGGGTGCCGGGCAACGGAAATTATCTAGGGTTACTTGAACTCGTTGCGAAATTCGATCCTTTTTTGCAAGGTCATATTGTTAGATACGGCAATGCTGGGACAGGTGTAACTTCTTATTTATCGAAGACGATCTGCGAGGAGTTCATTAACATTATGGGTAAAAAAGTCAGATCATACATTTTAAAAGAGGTTACTTCGGCTAGGTATTTTAGCTTATCTGTCGATTCGACTCCTGATGTATCGCATGTTGATCAATTGTCTATTATTTTAAGATATGTTTCTCCGAACGATTTTCAACCAGTCGAAAGGTTTATAACTTTTCTTCAGTTGGAAGGTCATACTGGTGAAAGTCTAGCGAATCAAACTTTAAACTTTCTTACTGAAGACTGTGGTTTAGATATTCAAAATTGTAGAGGACAATCATATGACAACGCATTCAACATGTCCGGAAAGTATAAAGGTGTGCAAGCAAGAATATTGAGTTTGAATGAGAATGCGATCTATGTTCCCTGTTCCGCGCATTCCCTTAATTTGGTTGGAGAGCATGCTGTGAAGTGCTGTTTTTATGCAGTAGATTTTTTCGCCATTATGCAGACATTATATAATTTTTTTTCCGCTTCCACCTATCGTTGGGGCGTATTAAAAAATAAAATAAACAATGAGAAAACTTTGAAGACATTGTCAACTACACGCTGGGAAGCACATTCGAATGCGACGAATGCAGTTTACGATTCATTTGATATCATATTAGAGGCTCTAGAAATCATTGCTGATGATGAATCACAAAATACTGATACTCGTTATGAGGCGACGTGTATCGCGAATAAAATGCAAAAATTCGAATTTGGTTTCATGTTGATTTTATGGAACTCTATTTTGACTGCTATGCGTTCAGTCAGTAAGTCATTGCAAAGTGAAAAAGCAGATTTGCAAACGTGTGCTTCTTTGTACGGATCGTTAGAAGAGAGTTTAGCTTCATTCCGTGAAAAGTTCAATGATTTCGAGGAAAAAACAAAACGATTATTACCTGGTGTAGGCTATACAGAAATCGTAAAACGTACTCGTCGTAGAAAAAAACAACCTAATGACGGAAATGCTCCAGAAGTAGAATTTTCGCCTCGCGATGATTTTAGAACAAAAGGTTTCCTCGAAATCATCGACAATCTTCACAGTGAAATCAAACGGCGTGCGAAAGTGTATATGGAAGTTTCAGAGAGATTTGCATTTCTCATCAACTTTTCTCTAAGTGATGGAGACCTCCACGAGGCTATAAATAACTTAGTTCGTTTTTATCCTAGAGATTTGGAAGAATTTTTCATTGAAATGAAACAATTCCAAAGTTACGTGAACTCCAGATACACCGATGCACAAAAAAATCATAGTCATTTGTATAAGATTCTAATGGAAGATCAATTAGCCGAAGTATTTCCTAACACAGAAATAGCTCTTCGAATTTTTTTAACATTAATGATCACAAATTGTTCTGCCGAACGATCCTTCTCGCAATTAAAAAGAATCAAAGCTGCTGAAAGAGCTACAACGCGACAAGAGCGACTCGAGATGTTAGGTATACTTTGCATTGAGTCAGATTTATTGAACAAAATCGATATTGATGATATAATTGATGAATTTGCCGAAAACAAATGTAGAAAACGACATGTTTAAAATGTAGATAGTAATTTTATTGATATTATTACATTGTGACAATAAAATTTTTATGAAAGATATAAGTTTGTATTTTTTAATCGAAAAAAGAAGGGAACGGACGTAAAAAAAGGGCCCCCAAATTGATGGTTGCCTAGGGCCCCGTTGAGGGTTAATCCGGCCCTGCGGTTACGTTTTGCAGAAACTTTGGAAAAAAGATCGGTCACTAAGTTGAGAAATTTATTTATTTATCGAGCTGAACATGTCCCAAGTTCTGCGCATTGAAAAAACGAAGCTTTGGAGTCCGCGAGGGTGAGGAAGCTCATTAACGGGAGCTTTTTTGGCATTGACGACTTCGCTTCTTTTCTTACTTGGACCCTTCTCCGGCTTCCGATTTTGCATTTGCATAAGGACTTCAACGCTAATGACGACAGCTCGCGGAAAAACTGGCCTTTTTTGCATTCCTAGTCTTCGTTTCTTGCGGTCTGCATCCCGATATACTTACAAAGGTTTTGCAGGTGCTGAAGGTTGTATTGGAGTGTTGGAAAGCTCTCCTACATCCAAAATTCTCTCAACCAAAGTCCCGCCAATCCGAAACATCCAAATAATCGATTCATGCTCGGAGAGTAGCATATTAACGAGGATCTAACAATGCGAAACACGAAAAAACCACGTGTAAACATCCCGGTCCATTTCAAAGGCGTTGGAAAAGTGTAACGTTTATTTCACGGCAAATATCCGATAATAGCCGACCTCCGTCACGTTTTGGGAATCGGTTATAAGCAGATTTGGCATTGTCCCATACTGCAGTGTGGGGTTCCTGACAAATGGCGCTGGCGTGAAACGCTATGGGTATATTGGTAGCATACGCCGAACAGGGATAAGATAATGCATGGTTGGCGAGCTACACAAGTTTCGACGGAGTTAGGAGGATACCCCATCGGCGAGCGTAAACCCCATAGTGCTAAGCGGCTTAGTACCTCACAGGGCCAGTGACGCCTGACACATCCACCACTGCCACGGGGTAGTCGGGCACCAGATTTCGCTCCCCGCAGTCGAACTGTCACATCACGGATCATATCAACAGCCTCCATTCATCCCCTGCACTGTAATTCATTCCTACTTTCGGTTATTTCTCTTCCATTAACGATTCCTACGTCCACTGATGAGATGAGAATCTAGCACTTTCAGACATATTCACATCAAAAAGTTAATATTCTCCGGAAAGCTACTGACATAGCGCATCTTCGCCACAATATGACATTTCGTCATTGTGGCCGTCACGAGGAATGTTACTTCATTTCTTCAACATAAAGGGAAGTGCCGTGGAAAGTCATCGTATTTTAGTAGATGTTTATGGTGAACTTACTCTGGCTGGGCGAATTTGCAGAAAGTGGTTTGTGCAGTTCAAAAACGACATTTTGACTTGGAAGACAAGAGTTGTCCTGTACAGCCGGAACAATTCAGATTTGATGATGTGACAGGCGAAATAATTCGCTCCATGATAATGCAAGATACCATGTTTCGAAAGTCGTGAAAACTTAGTTGGAAACGCTGAAATGGGAAGTTCTGCTTCACCTGACAATGCTCTATATGATTTTCATTTGTTCCGATCCATGGCGCATGGCTTGTCAGGGCAGCATTCGGCAACTACGAAATGATCAGAAATTGGATCGATTTATTCAACGAGTCTGAAATCTAAGAATTTTTTTATGAGGTATTTGTGTTTTGCCAGAAAGACGGCAAAAAGTAGTGGATAACGATTAATAATACTTTGAATAAACGACGTAACTTTGCGAAAAAACGCTATGAATTATTTCCAACGCTTTGTAGAACAACTGCTCTATTTGACCCTTGGGTGACTTGAAACTAATATATTTTGAGGGTTTGAAAATAAAAACAAATTTAGGTTTGTTCTCGGGAATGCAGACAACCAGCGTTATTGTGAAATAAGTTTTCAAAGTTACATAAAATCATTGTTACAATACAAACGATGTCTCGGTATAGTTATCATCACAAAAGTCAAGGCTCTGGCAACGTGTTTCCTTTTCTTTCTTTTTAATTGTACACTTTAGATTTTTTAGATTTTTGAGAAACTTTTCGTCAACCATTTTCAGTATTTTACAGACTTGCATAATTTTGTATTGAATATAATGTTTTCATGAAACTTTGTAATATTTTCCGGCATTTATATATTTGTACTATTTCATGTCACAAATTTTATTGCGAATTTCAACCACCTCGAATATTTTAATTTTTTTTTTAAGAAACAGTATCTTTTACTCCTTGTTCTAATACTTTTTGGATTTTTTTCATATTTTTTTTAGTATCCAAACAATTTAAAAAAGTTTCTAACATATTTATGAATTTCGATATGGGTTTCTAGAATTTTATGCTTTAGAACTCAAAGTTTTATAAATTTGTACATTTTTTTTCGAGTATTGAATGATTTCGAGAATATCTTGCGTTTTATTTATTAGTTATGAAATCTGGAAGATTTTTCAGTATATTTCACGATTTCAAAAATTACATTCATGAAGATTTTCTGTGTTTTAGGTATAGATTTCTAGTATTTCCGTACTTTTTTTTTTTTTTTTTTTTGTATTCATTGGATTTGGAAGCTTTATTTATTATTTTTAAAGATCGTGAGTGATTTTTTAGATTCCCTAAAAGTACATGTAGATTTCTAGAATTCGATATGGTAGAATTCAAATTTTAGTCGATTTTCAGTAATTTTATAGATTTATGGGAAAACTACATGTATATTGATTTTCTGTGTTATTAGATTTCTCATACTTACGCATTTTTTTAAGATGCATAAGATTTTGTAGCCAGTCGTATTTTTATGATTAGTATGTATTTTTTTTAATTTTTAAAAAGTACTTACAGTTCTAGAATTTGAATTTCTAGAATTCAAATTCAAATAATCTTCAATAATATTCTAGATTTTAGGCAAAATTACGCTTACATAGATTTTTCGTGATCTATGGATTTTTTATATTTCCACTTCAATAGTATTTCTACGATTTTGTAATTTTTAGTATTTTTATAGATTTTTATTATTTATCGATTGATAGGTATGTGTTTTTTTAAAATTTGATGCTGTAGAATTTAAGGTTGATTATTTTTCAAATTTTTTAGAAAACGATTTTTCCACACAGAATACTTACTCTAACTTTTAGTATTGCTTCAAAATTTGTAGGACTTGAAAGATTTTCTAGTAAATTTTCTTCTATTCCTATTGTAAATTTCTAAAATTGGATACTTCAGGGTTAGAAATTTTCCACATTTCTAACACTTTCGAAATTTCCGGTTTTTAGAGTATAATTTCATTAGGTTAGAACAATTTTTCAAATCTTTGTTTACCCCGTTATCCTTTTCAAACATTTATGATTGGAATTTCGTTTAAGGAAAAAATATTCGTCATTCAAAATCATTGTTATTTTTATGTTAGTATAATGAAGAAACCTGAATATTGTCGAAAACGCAGTATTTTTTTATTTTTGCAGAATCTTGTGTGCACTTTCTGAACATTTCCTAGATTTTTTTGTATGACGATTAAGTTTGAAGAAACGAGAACCTAAGTTTTTTTTGTGATATTACTTCAAAATAAGCAATATGTTTTTTACTAATGTGAATTTAGAAAAGTTAAATAATGTTGAAAAATTTTGGGCGATAAGATCGAATTTTTATGAAAATAGGGATGTAACATAAGTTTGCGATATTTTTGAAATCAGGACAATGTGGAAAAGAATAAAATCATTTAAAATTGTAGAAGTTCTAAATAGATCTGAAAAAATTCAAAAAAATTGTAGAATTCGTACAAATATTTATACTTACATTTTCAATATTTTCTAATAACAACAAATTCAATAATTTTCTCAAAATTAACCTACTATACACGAATTTTCTGTTAGCAACTTTAAGTATGTTCTAATCACGTGACATTCAACAGTTTTTACATCATCTTCAACAGCGATGAATGAAGTTATCTATCACGACGTTATTCACCTTCAACTTCAATCTGGAAACCCGATATTTCGAGCCCGACTCAAATGCATCCCCCAAAGTCAAAGAACATGATAAATCCCTGGCCCCACGTGTTTTTACAACAATCGAGCATGCATTAGCCAGGAGCGTTTGATCATGTAAGTCTCGGCGAGTAAGTAAATGCAGCGGTAACTAAAACATTTTGTTTTTCCCATGGGTACACAACCCCCCTTGGGTGTACGGTGCGCACTTGAAAGTGCAGGAAAACGGGGCCACACCCTCATTAAAACCTCGTGTTGGGATATGCTTCGGTTAAATGGACGCCATTGTTGCATCACACTGCCGAACGTCAAGTTATAGCTAACCTCTCATTAAAGTCGTGTGAACACGACGATACGGCGCCGGTGAAAGATGAGAAGACGCTAATTGTACTCTGGAATTACAGGCTAACGCGTTACTGTACACGTCCGTATTCGACGACATTGAAAGCGATCGCTGTGTCATTACTTCATATACCGAACACGACTAGTTCGGATTTTAATCATCCCCATACTATAATTTACTGTATGCTTTGGTATATTGTATGGTTATTTCATGTGAAAGCAGGAAAAGCATACCTTCAACATATGACTACTTTCTAATATACACTGAGAGAAACGTTCATTTATAGCAAATATTCAGCCAAATTTGGCATTTTTCAGGAATATTTATTAGCATTCAAGGAATTTTCTTTCTACGGACTTTTCAGGTAGGTTGTTCAAATACTACCAAATCTCGATGGCAATAATTCGTTTATTTATTTCAGATCGTAAATGTTGCAAAGTTTAATACTGAATATTTGGATGAAACTGATAGAATGATTACTTGAAATACATTCATTTCTTCCACTCGAACCTTCACGTTTTGTCTGAAACAAATGTTTCATTCCCTGAAACACCGATTTGTTTACAGTTAAGAAACGTGTCGTTTGAGCTGAATCGGTATGAGCATTGTGCGTGGTGACGTGACTGTCCTAACAGAACTTAGAGGACTTCAAGCAACATCGTCCATATTTCACTGTTTTCAACTGTTTTGTAGTTTTGTATACCAAGTGCTTACAGTTCGAGTACTTCGAAAAAAAAATTAAATATGAACCTTGGTGAACATTTGGAAGCGTGGGGTCTTGACTTCATGTCCGAGAAACTTATTGGTAAGTTTTTGAATCGTTACTAAAGTTTTTTGATGCACCATGATAAATCTAGTATTTCTGCCAGGGAATCAAGGTTAGATTACCATGTGAAATTTTCAAGCATTAGACACTAAAATTTTTTTGACAAAAATATTTCTTCCTGTTTTTCGAGACGAGCAGATATATATTTGTACTTGATTTTTTTTCGGAAAATAGGAAATAGGAAAACAAACAAAAAATTGATTTTTGATGTCAACAAAAAAAGTTGCTTTACGCTACTACGCTCTGGGATTTAAGCATGCTATTTTTGTACGAAATAAATACAACTTTCGGCTTATTTTTATTTTATTCTACTAAATTTAAGAAAAAAAAATCAAATGTTCAAAATACTACTATTACATACTACATCTCGTACTATTTATTATGCAGAAAATAGTCCTAAATCGATCAAACATTCACTGGAAAAAGTATGCAATTGCTGCAACAAAACATTTTATACTAAACGAAAAATGATTATTCTGTTAAATGATAAGTCTGTTGGAATGAAAAATCAATTTGCTCACCTTCAATGTTAAAGCACTTATACGAAAGTCGGGTTTGTTTACTCATAATATGTATCTGTTCCGGAAAAACAACGATTATATAACTGATAACATACAATAGTTTACATCAAAATGAGATTCATTTACTGTTCGTATGTGTTCGTTTCCATCCAATATTTATTTGCTTCAAGTTGAAATGGACGCGTTTGTTTCGAATACAGATTTGTTAATAGTTATCAAATCACATTCACGACCAAAGACAGATTTCTTAACTGTTAACAAATCATGTATTTGAAGCAACTTAACCGCTCAAACAAGTGGCATCTTTGACTAAAAACGATCCTTATTTGCTCGTACTCAAATATGGGATTTATTAACTATTAACGAATCTTATTTGATTGAACCAAACGTTTCTCTCAGTGTATCTAAGGATATATTCCATAGATTTCAAATATTTTCGTAATTTTTTCATCCTTGTATAATTCACTTTGATGAAATCAACATATAATGAAAGTAATACATTAGGCAACAGAAATCTATGAGAGAGCTGTTATTTGGAGAATCTGAACAAATAACAACGATCTCTCAAATTTCGAATTCCAGAGTATCAAATTCTGAACATTCTGTACAGCAATTCAAAGAAGAACTAGAAATGTATGAAAATACCACAAAACGCGACGAAATCGTTCAAATTCTGAAAAAATACAAAGAGAAAAGAATGTTATAGAACGTGAAAAATCCAATACAGACGCAATTTTATGAGGAATCTATAAAATTACTAATCATTGATCGAAATTTAACTGATTCAATTTCCATCGGATCAGTAGCAGTTTACAATGCTACACGGAGAAAAAAATTCTTGAAGAAATTGAGTCCACGAAACAGTTGATCGTCAATCGTAGCAGACGTGCCTTTCTCTCGCGCATCCGTAAGAGCGTGCGCGTTAGAAAGAGACGAGACGAGATTATTGGAGTAAATATACACACGGCGGTTTCATGTTCATTCAAGCGACGGATGTAACGCGACCGCGTTTCAAGATACATATATCTGACTTTTGAACAAAACATTTTAAACAGCTCTGGTGATGAGCAATTTTAAGGAACCATATATGCATCCCATTTTGAAGATACCTTCGAATGTAGACAGAGTCACTAAATTGGTCCATTATCATTGACTTACGTATATCAATGTCATCACGACATCACTCTTTGTTCTGATCTTAAAACGATGTTTACCCAAATCAGAAAAAAAAGAATGACCCAACAATGACTTCCTGGGTGTATCAGTATAGGTTAACCTATATTTTGACACCCGAAACTCCCGGCTCGTTGTAAAAACAAAAATAGGCATTTTCGAGACTCCGCGGGAATTATACCCTCCTGGAGGCAAAAGCCCGTGATCCAATGATCCGGTGTCGCATCCGGCCCGATGGCGGGGCCCGATGGTAACCGCAGGGGCCCAGGGTTAGAGATGACGCGAAGTGTGTGGAAAGCCACAAAATACAAAACTTCTTAGCGCGACAATGGCTTGAAGCGATTTCGAAAAGAAAAAAAAGAGATCCTCGAGAGATTTGCCATCGGTTTCACACCTCTCCAGGGCCCCCCGACTGGTTGCTAAAGATCCCGGGCGACAAATACCTGCACCGGCCAAA
Source organism: Platygaster robiniae (assembly GCA_028476575.1). Lineage (NCBI taxonomy): Eukaryota > Metazoa > Arthropoda > Insecta > Hymenoptera > Platygastridae > Platygaster > Platygaster robiniae. The sequence goes on from CM052023.1 coordinate 26,351,857, forward strand.
TCGGTAATCTCACTCGAGCCTCGGGTCCCATTATGATTCCCCGTCATTGTCAGGGTGTCGAATCTGTCTACAAATAACCACTAGAGAAATGGTTACTTCGTCACCACATATACGTGGATGCCATGGCATGTCGTTATCCCTGTTCAATATACGGTATCGCTATACTAGTCTTCCCCTTCTTGCAAATGCCGAAACCCCAATCTTCAGCTATGTTGCAGCTCTCATTCCGGGGATATGCCATTCAAAGTGGACTACATTATTTTGTTGTAAGGCCCGGGCTACGCCGCATTATTCGCCACGTCTAAATCCGGACAGCTGGAACTGCCCGTTGACGGTTCTCAACTTGGGCCTTTTTTTTAATGAGTATCCGACATCAGGATTTTGAAATTATCTGCGGGTTGGGATTCGATGAGGATTTAGTTTGATTTTTGGGGTCCAGCGGGGTAATTAGGGTACATGCGATTTGAAATACACATCGAAATTGGAAAAAAATCAATGTGTTGCATTTTTGGGGATTTCTCATTGGATGTTTTTATATTTTAGGCAAGTTTTGGATGAATTTTATCAGTTACACACTGAAAAGTCGTTTGGACAGCCTACCAAACATTTGGTAGCTATTTGACCAACCCAAATTTTGGCAAATCGAAGTTAATTTGTGTTTGCACTGTAAAAAGTCAATCTTACTTTAAGATGCAGCAAAATTGAGGCACGGTTTGAAATTCAAACATTAGCTTGAATTTAGTCCATGTTCGAATTGATTTTTAAGCAAGCAAGTCTTCAATTAAGATGATATGGCTAGAATCAAGAATAATTACCTCGGATTATGATAAACGTTCTTAATTTAAGACTTTCGCTTTCATTTCAAGTCATGTCTTGATTTTGATGCATCTTAAAATAAAATTCAATTTTTAGAGTGGGAGCTTACAAATATTTAGCTGATCTAAGCAAAAATTTGTTAAAACAAACAAAATTTTGTAGGGCATAATAAAAATTTGGTGAGTCAAATAGCTACCAAATGTTTGCAAGTTGTACCAAACGCAATTTTCAGTGTAGAAGCATATTTAATAAAAAAAAGAATACCTTTATGGAAGTATGATATTCACATTAGCAATCTTTGTTATTTAATTTTTTTTATTTTATTTTTTAGGCTTGATTTTTAAATGATATAGTGTACCCTTACATAAAACTAAACAGTCAAAATTATGATTATTTATTGTTGTGAACAAATTTTTAACCAAATATCACTTTTACTCAGTAATTTTTGTACAGTATGGGGTAATTGTTAGACTATATGATTCTTTGCTAAAAAGCTCCATTCACTTTTAATGAGAATTATTCAAAAGAGTTTTTTTATATTACTTGAGAAATATTACTTGTTAAAGATAGGAGTAATTCCAAGAATTCTGCCCCTCCCCCCCGAAAAATTCAAAATTCGTTTTTTAATACAATTGAACTAGCGGAAAAGTAAAAAAAAAAAAAACAAGAAAAATCACAAACGGTACCCAAGTTGTGACAGTTTCAAAATCGTTGAAATGAAATAGTTTAAAAATCTCAAAAATGTAGTATTCTGCAGTACTACAAGGAAATGAAAAAAATTCATAAAATTCACATGATGAATTTCTGATGCTCGTTATTTTAAGCATTTATTAAAATTTTGAATAATCAACATGTGATTATATTTTTCAAAACCTTTTCGTTTTATTAATTAACAGCTCTCAAATCTTAGAAATAATTTTCTTAATGTGAGTGAAAAAAAAAACAATTTTGGAAATTCATGTGCGACGCATCGAAATCTTGAAAAGCGTTAAAAAAAAATTTTTTTTCAACAAATTTGAGCGAAATCGATGATGTTTTAGAGGTAGCTCAAAGCAATTGTTTTTTTCCGACGAATGACGAATCTGAAATACATCGCTTATAAACAATATCGCTCATTCTCACAAATTTCAAGATAAAAGTCTGAAATTTTGCAAATAGTATCTTTGAACACCCCAGAATCAAATTTCATTGAGATCAAATCAAAATTATTATTTGCCTAATTATCATTCAATCGTTAACTAACAAAATTTAATTAGGTACAAAATTTTAGATGCAAACATTTTTCTAGTCCTCAATTTGATAAAATCCTTCAGAATACGTTTAGAAACTAGAATTACACAACAGCAGGACCAAGTAAAATTTGCGAGGAGAAAAAAATTATTCTCTTATTTTCAAATTATCTAATAATACTTTTGTAGAAAAGAATGTGATATATTTTTAATTCACAACTTGTAATGGAATGGACCTGTTACGACAAGTTTTGTAGAATCTAAAAACGATAGAATGATAAATCGCTCGCTTGTTGAGAACCACTTCTTAATGAATACGCCATAAGTGTCAGAGCAACAACTGTCAAAACACGGTCGAACGAGGCGAAAGAGACATGTGGGGCTCGGTTAAAGAGAGAAGGGTCCAAGTGGGCGAAAAAGGAGATAGAGAAGAATGAAACGACTAAGTCTCCTTTTCATGCCACCCTGGTTATCGTGAAAATTCTGTTTCAGCGATGTTTATCAGCAAATCATGATGCTTTTTTCCTTTTTTTCTGTGTAATTTGACATGGTTTTTACAACTCGATGGGTCCCTGCAAGTCTATTCTATCTCGTGAGCGCGCTCCAACAGTATTTCAACTTTGACGGAGCCGCTCTGAGTATTCTATCCTTCGGGACTACGAAACGATCTATTCTATGTTTCAGCGCTCTCGAACGTTTCATCCCATCTCTGACAGAGTTTAAACACTTGATCGTAACTCAAAAATCACAGTTTCGAGAAAACTTGATGTAAAGTTTCCTTCACTGAAGAAAAAAAATGATGGCAGGGAAACATGTTGCACTGAGAGAAAAATATTGACTGTCCAACTGTATAAATATTGTGACCCCCACAGTAAATACGTAGTTCGTTTCAACACCAACCAGTACAGTTATTGTTACTCCAACTACAGTTCTGCATGCTTCCCGAGAAAAGTTTAAACTTGCATTTACTATAAAATTACAGTTGGACTTACAATGCATATGGTGTACGATGCTTTTTAAGAAAAGGTTAAAGTTGCATCTACTATAAAACTACAGTTGGAAAGTTTGTTTATTTTTGTCGCAAAGTGAGGTTAGGAAAAAAAGTTGACAGCAACGACAAATCGTCCTAATATAACAAAAGTACGCTATTTCGTCATTGTAAAAGATTTTTTTTACAAAATAAGTATGTCAATTTTTGATATTTCGTATCTTTTTTCTCGTAAATTTAGACGAAAATGCGGTTGGAAAATACAGTAATCAACAACTTTTTTTAAGTGTCATTCATATGTATGGGTGGAACGTATCAGCGAGTTCGAGCGCGCGCTATTTAAAGAAAAGCATTTACGTACATGAATATTATTTCACAGTAAGCCACTTAATCAAGTAAAATAACATTAAAAGTTCAAAATGTATGACACACCTTTCCTCCTCGAGACAAAAGCGGCAACTCACTGTCACGTTTCTTTTCTTATTTTAGATTTTAATTTTATGTGATTTTCTACAGGATATTGAAGTTGCCTCACGTATCTTTTAAAAAGATGCAACAACTGTCTCTCGAAAAGCTCGCATACCTGTACGACTATTCGAGTAGCAACTTGAATTTACGATTGCACCGACTATAAAAAAAGCGTAGGTTCCAAAACGAACTGTGAATTTATAGTTAAGCGTCAACTGCGGACTGCGAACTTAAAATACCTTTAATTGCAGTTGTCACAACTGTATTTTCAGTTACTCCAACTATAATTCTCTCAACAGCATGAATACAGTTAGGGTAGCTATCACCAGTTTTTTTCAGTGTGCATATGTTACTACCACATATTTTTATTTTTTTTTGAGTTTTCGTTACAAGATAATAACGTGATACTCGTCATTTTTGAAATTATTAACAAAATAATGTATAAGTTTTTTAAATAAAGCAAGAAAGACAAAAATTGCACCAAATTAAAATATTTTGGTTCATTCAAAATTCAGGTGCAATAAGAATGATTTTTCTTGCACTTGCATGGAAAAACATTATTTTGTGGATTTCGAAAAACAAATTGTTTACTACAATAAATAATTCACCCAGTGATCGTTTAATTTTTTGAAAGAAGGCTGTAAACTTTCTATTTATGATAAATATTATTTACCGCCTTAAAAATTACTTCTGACATAAACATTTTCATGTATCTATCATTCAGTCTTGATAAAATTGTTTATAATGATTTTTGAGGTCGTTAATAAAAAATGGTTTGAATCATTATTATTTACACTACTGTCATTAACAATTCATATATCATAATAAAATAAATTATTCGTAAGATTTGTTCACGTAGATTTCAGTGGCATATTTTGCATGTGATAAATAAAATTCATCAATTTGTTTAAACAATAATTTTTAGCTCATTGTTGCAAAAACACATTTTTGCAAGATGCATATACTTTTCATGGTTTGTAAATCTGTCTGTTTCATATTTTGTATCAGAATAATGTAATTTATTTGATTTAACAATAAACTTTAACTAATTGTTGCAAAAACACATTTTTTCAAAACGCATATGCTTATTATGGTTTCTTCACCCGTCTATTGCATATTTTGTATCAGAAATATGAAATTCATTTGTTCAAACAATAATCTTGAATTTATTGTTACAAAAACATATTTTCGCAAAACGCATATACTTTTCATGGCTTCTCAATCCGTCTATTGCATATTTTGCATTAGAATAGTAAAATTTATTTGTTCAAACAACAAACTGTAACTAAGTGTTACGAAAGCAAATTTTTTTATAATGTTGATTTGTAAAAATCTTATTTTATAATATTATTATAAGATATTATCTACTCTTCCCGACTTAAGATAATGTCCCATCCCTTTTTCTTTCGCAATTTTTTAAACAGTCAAGGTTTTCGCTACTTATTAACATTCGGAATAAATTCAATATTTACATGCTGAACAAAGACTTTGCGATAGTGAAACTGTAGTAACATATTTCCTATACAAAATAGTTGAAAAACCTATTTAAAACATTCTAAAAAATAATACTTCGAGTTATAAGACGTCCTGATTTGTTTTTCAATTTTGAAGGGTAAAAATTGAATATTTTTTTCCAAATTTTTTGTGGAACATGCTTGAAGCTTTGAAAATTTTCAAAATGACTTTTTCGGAAAATGTCCAAATTTTGAGTTACGATCAAGTGTTTCAACTCTGCCAGAGATGGGATGAAACGTTCGAAAGCGCTGAAACATAGAATAGAGCGTTTCATGGTCCCGAAGGATAGAATACTCAGAGCGGCTCGATCAAAGTTGAAATACTGTTGGAGCGCGCTCACGAGATAGAATAGACTTGCAGGGACCCATCGAACTAAATTAAAACAAATTTTACCCGCCAACAGAAATTTAACTCTATTTTACGATAAAATACACTCTTAAAAAGAAAGAAAAGTAAAAAAATGCATGATCTTACCCTATACCAAACCTACAGGAAAAATTTCCCAGTTTGTACCTCGATGTAGAAATACAATGACAGCATTCCAAATACAGTACCTCTAAATAAATAAAAAAGATAATAAGGATGTTAGTTTTTTTATAAGTAAATTGTGGAAAAATTAACACAAAAAGGCCAAGACTAAAATTTTTTCACCCAAAGCCAGAGCTTATGCAAACAAAATAAAGAAACATGAACAATCAATCATTTACCCGTCATGTGCATGCAGTATGTTGTATGAATTGTCTTAGTTTCTTCGGCTAACGTAAAAAATCTGATGTAAATTATTGGAATAAACAACTTTTAAATCAAATCAAAATCAAATACAGTACCTCAGTAATTCTCTTCGACAGAGTAATGAAACCTCAGGAGATTACAATTTTGAAACGTTCACTAGAAGTAACATGACATGAGTGCATGCATATCGTTTTCTGAATTGGTCGGATAGACTCTCATAGCATATTATTGATATCACTTTTCAAGTGCTTTAAAATATTATCTGACATTTATTATGCAATAAACCGGATAACGCGTAATCCCTGACTCGAAATCCCAGGGAAATTAATCTTGATATAAGATAAATAATCGTGATGTAATGAATAGGATGCAAAAATGAATAAAGGATGAGATTGTTTTTGATGAAGAATGGAGTAATAGTTATGTAAGGTTTTGTAGTGATTTGGGATTTGTTTTTGAAGAAAGTTTTTTCAAAGAGAAAATAAAAAAAAATTAAAACAACTTTTCGCACATTAAATTTTGAATTCTTCCAAGTTACGATGTTGAATAGTAATTATTCATTATATCCATCATTTTTGATAATTGTCAGAAATATATTGCAATAGCCGAAGTTATTTTTCAGTCGCTTTATTTTTGTGAAATTTTCGAAGATATGTATCTGAGGGTGTTCAGATTCAAGAATTTAATAGTGGGATCAATATTCCGATGTTTATCGCAAAAACACACAAACAATTCAATTTTAATTTTTCAAAGAATGAATATAAATTGTTCTGACAGTTTTATTTTTCAAATTTTATTGTAGTAAAGAGATTCCTATTATTTTCAGTCTTTTTCATACTCTTCAGCATTCATGAAATTTCGTAGTATTTTCTAGTATTTTGTATAATCACTCTTTTTATAGATTGCTATACAACTTTTTCAAATTTGATGCTCCAACCTTCATAATGTATTAGGTTTTTTATATTTCAAATTATTTCCTAGACCACAGCTTTTCGTAGGCTTATGTATTTCGATGAATTCTGGTAATTTTAGTTTTATTTAGTAAATATTCATAAAACTTGGATGATTTTTTCATGTTTTTATGGATGCTTACATGAATTTTAAGATTGATATGCTCTGGGATTTAGAGTTCCATAGATTTCAAGTAAATTAATGGATTATCAAGATAATTTTACTGTTATACATATCGTGTACTTATAGATTTGTTGTATTTATCGTATTTTTTAGCACTTGTAAAATTTTAATCGATCTTCCAGTTCTTTTGTAAAATCCTCATTGAATTTCAAAATTTGAATACTAAGAAATATAAAGTTTTGAATAATTTTTGTATTTCAATGAATTTGTCAGAATAAATTGTCAAAAATTTTTGCAAATTTTTAGTATTTTAATGGACTTTTACACAGCCTTTCGAAATCGTATTTCCTTGGATAAAAACTTCCGAAGATTTTTTTGCTTTGTTGAATTTAAAAAAAAAAATATCTTCATTGAATTAGATTAAATGATAGATTCCTTTAACTGTAGGTTTTCTTTATATTTTACAACAATCATGATATTTATTTATAAGAAATTATGATGAATAACTTAAATCATACGTCTTTGAAGTTATAATAATGAAAAATAAATTTATTTATTTATGATATTCTGGGTAAATTTGAAGACTTCGCTGCCTTGAGTCTTCAAATTGAATATTCGAGTCTCCAAGAGTCTCCAAATGAGTATCCACTTTTGAAAAATAGAATTCCTGAGATACTCTTGAGACTGAAACGATAATCTTGTTATATCTTCCAGGAAATAAAGTGTTTGAATCTAAATGCTCTATATAAGGGTGTCACTTATTTTGGCGATATCAGAATTTTTTCCATTTCGGGGCTTTAAATCAATTCAGATATGAAAAAAATTTTTGTAAAATTTGAAGCAAATCAAACATGATTAACACGTGCCATAAAACGACTGAAGTTGTAAATGGAATTAACATTTAGTTTTTCATACATTTTGTTCAAACATTCATAACTTGTGCAAAAATTATGATCAATGTTTGTAACTTGGTATAGTTTAAGTGTATGATGTTACGTTAATGACCAAATTTTTCTAGATTTTTCTCATTTTTTTAAGAGCAGTATTTCGCAAACTATAGAAAACATTCCAGGAATTTCTATACTTTTACCGGTATTTCCTCAGTTTATAGACTATCATGAAAAATATATAGGAAAAAACAAAAAAATATACTCGATACATCAAAATTCATATACACCATGTTCAAAAATTCATAACTTGTGCGAAACTTATGATAAATGTTTGAAACTCGGCATAGTTCTAGTGTATGATGTTACGTTCAAGACCAAATTTTTCCGGATTTTTCTAATTTTTCTACATCAGTATTTTCAAAACTATAGATAACATTCTATTATAAAAAATGTATGAAAAAAAAAAAATAATTATTATATGCTCGGAACACCAAAATTCATATGAACTTTATTCAAAAATTCATAACTTGTGCAAAAGTTACGATAAATGTTTGGAACTGGGTATAGTTGGAGTTTATTTTTTCACGTTCAAGACCGAATTTTTCTGGATTTTTCTTATTTTTCTAAAGGCAGTATTTCTAAAACTATAGAAAACATTCCAAGAATGCCTATAGTTTTACTAGTATTTCCTCAGTGTATAGGCTATTATCAAAAAACAAAGGAAAACAAAATAATAATCATATGCTCCATACACCAAAATTCGTATGAACTATGTTGAAAAATTCATAACTTGTGCAATTCTCATGATAAATGTTTGAAACTTGGCACACTTCAAGTGTATAATGTTATGTTAAAGACCAAATTTTTCTACATTTTTATCATTTCCCGGGATAAAAAATTAGAGTATCGTTTCAGTCTCCAAGAGTATCTTGAGTCTCGGAATCAGTGTCATCGAGCCTCCAAGAGTATCCAAGAGTATCGAAGGAGTCTCCGAGAGTATACAAAATTTTAGAAAAAGGTGACTGTGAGTCTCCAAGAGTAAACTATTTTTTTTCACGAATCTCAAGAGTATCTTGAGTATTCCATTTTGCCAAACGGAATAATTTTAATGATCAATTTGGAGACTCTAAATACTCTTGAGTCTAAAGGATACTCTGATTTTTTATCCCGGGTTATGTAAGAGCAGTACTTCTAAAACTAGAAGGAACATTCCAAGAATTCCTATACTTCTACCAGTATTTCCTCAGAGTATAGGCTTTTATCAGAAGTGTACAGGAGAAAACAAAAGAATGTGCTCGATACACCAAAATGCGTGTACACTATGTTCAAAAATTCATAACTTGTGCAAAACTTATGGTAAATGTTTGAAACTTAGCATAGTTCTAGTGTATGATGTTACGTTCAAGACCAAATTTTTCCGAATTTTTCCAATTTTTCTGAATTAGTATTTCAAAAACAATAGGAAGCATTCCCAGAATGCCCCTAATTTCACCAGTATTTCCTCAGTGTACAGGCTTTTATCAAATGTGTATAGGAATAAACAAAATAATACGCTCGATACACCAAAATTCAAATAAACTATGTTCTAAAATTCATAACTTGTGCAAAACTTATAATCATTGTTTGCAATTCGGCATAGTTTGAGTGTATGATGTAACAATCAAGACCTAATTTTTCTGGATTTTTCTAATAGCAAAATTCCCAAAACTATAGGAAACATTCCAAGAATTCCTATACTTTGACCTGTATTTCCTCAGTGTATATTCTATCATCAAAAGTGTGTATAGAAAAAAACACAAGAACCTGCCCAATTTACCAAAATATTCATATAAACTATAGGAAAAAATGCTGAAAATTTTCTCAGCGTGGTTTTCCTCCGAATCCACGGTCTAAAATCGACGGTGGCAACGAGCCCCAGAGCGGTCCGAGCCTGTCTGACGCTTGTTTTTAGAGCCTGCGCCGTGGGCTTCTGCGCGCCGGGTTTTCATGAAGTTGGTCGATGGTCCCTGGATAACCTATGGGATCGGTTACAGACGCGACTCGCGGCTGGTTGGTCGCTTTTGTCAGCGACCCCCGCCCACGCAATACTATCGCGAGACTCCGAGTGACGATCTTTCATGGATCCCCTCTTCGCCTCAGCATAGCTCTCTTGGTCGCGCTATCATGGCCACTAATCCATGATACAGTATAACAGTCAGGTGTTTTACAATTCATGCGCCACAATCGAGCCCTGAAAAACCTAAAAAACTGAGGGAAATCCGGTACACAAATTCGCTGGCCTCTGTGTTCTGAAATTTCGATAACTCTCGATATAGTAACTGACAGAATTGAACGAGAGCAGAAGCGAAATTGTCAGAAATCCAACCGGGTCTTCAAATGAACAAAAAAAGCAGGAATGCACAAGTTCATAATAATATTCATATATATTTCGCGTGAATTTATTTACAGCCGCAAATAATATTATCAATAATAATAGTCAATAATAATAATTATACGAATGTTCATTTTCCATGTTATATATACATACATAAGACATACAATCGTATATATTTATGTAATTACACGTTATCGTTCTTCCGTGTTATTCGCCTATGTATAATATTTATATGCATATTCGTATAATTCTTCCGTGTTTATGTTCATATTTATAGAATCATTGATGTTAACAATGTAATTTCACTATTAGGTCTATCTACAAAAACAGAGAAAAAGTTTGCTTCTCTGACTTGTGCCTGGTTCGCGTCTTGTCATGCTGACGACGGAATTTGTCGTGTTCTTTTTTTGCTCTTTAGTTTATTGCAATACCCTTTTTTTTGCAGTGATGGGCAAAATGTCGTGTTTAATTATGCAAAGGTGTTTTTGGAGATGGTACAAAAATGATGTTGTAAACAATAATGATAAATCATTTGAATTTTCTTTCGAAAAGTTGCAAAAACTTGTTTAGTGGTGAATTGATCTGACTCTAGTAACACATTTTGCAATAGCATCATCATTCATCAAATTGTCAAACACTCGACACATTAACATTCAGGATCGCACCACCTGGTTAGTACTGTTTAATTGGCCCATTCACTTGAAGTTCTGAATGGAAAAGTTGGGATGTTTGCGACAAACGTTTGTCATCGTGATGAATGATCTTTTCGAAAAGTATGTTATACATTTCTCATGCATGTAAGTTGCAAATGTAATAATGGCTAATTGACCTTCGCATAAAAATTGTACGACCGTTTAATTAATGATTCGGAAAATTGAAATAAACGTTGGGACTTTGTAAAATGAAACTATTCAAACTTACATGCTCGCTGGTCGCAGTATGAAAAAAACTTCAAAGTTTTTACGTGCGTCTTTTCTATCACTGAAATTCGAAGCAAGATCAAAAACTCACGAATCCTCCCTGATAATGTAACGAAGTGTAAATTTCGTAACAATGTTAGGTACTCATCAGTGTAATTTGAGAAAATTAAAATCATCTTTGGATAGTTTCGGGTTTTATGATGCTTGAACAAATCATGAATGGCAGATGAATTTTTTGCTTACTGGTCATAAAAAACACTAAAGGGAAGCAAAGATTACCTAGAATTCAAAATTTTTTGCCTGTCATCATAAAGCCCAGAACAAAAATCTTCCGACAAACATCTCACAATTCCTGAAATCCGCGAAAAAAAAACTGAACATCAAACGCTCACAGTTTTTATTGTCATTCTTACTCTGTTGTGCTTCGGCGACGCAAAAGACGAAAACCACAAATCTAAAAAAATGGAGAAAAGTTCCACTTCGGACTGTACATAAATTGCGTATTGCACAATGTAAAACGCCGGAAACAAGCTTGCACGGATTTGGGGCTGTCCATAAATTACGGGACACGAGTTTACGGTTCTTCCCATTTCTCCAGAAGCGTCCAAATAAAATGTAAAATCTAGTTGAGATTCTTTCGCGATTTGCAGACAGCCCCTAACTATATGGTAAGCTTAACATTCTGCACTATCCAATGAATAGAGCACTATTCGGTACTTTTCGGGAATGTCCGCTGACGTTCGGACGCGTTCGTGTATGAATCGGATATCCCCGGCAGCGTTCGGACGCTTTCGTGTATCAATCGGATATCTTCGGGAGCGTTCGGACGCTTCACGAGTGCAGCCGGACCGACCCGAAATGTGCCGACTGGTACTCAAGGCGAGGCAAGCGTCACGCTTGAATATAAAATTGTTTCGATTTTAATTTTGCCATTTCTTTTCGGGCAGAGCGTTTCAAGAAAACTTGGAAAGAATTTGTAAACTCTTTTTCCTTCGATCTGAGAAAATAAATAAATCGATTTAAAGAATGAACATGTGCACAAAATGGTTAAATTTGATTATTGTGAGTCAAAGGGAGGCCTGCCTCCCCTAATGCATTGGATGGTGGAGAGTATTCTTGCTCTCCATGTAAGTTTTCGAAAAAGCTCCAAAGGAGGGTGAGTTTCACAGCACCTCGAAGCACTTGCCCGGTGGCACCCTTCTGGTCCCCTCGTTTTCGGCATCGTATCACGCGGGGGAGAAGGGTCTGTGAATTTGGGCAGGCTTTGGGTTCGGCGATGGCGTGATGACCCTTACCAGGCTCATCTGACTCTGGCCCGTGGGACTGGCCCGAGAGGTTTGACTGTTGGGACTGTGCACGGAAACCCTGAGGGGCCCTGTCACCGACAGGTTTGTCGCGACAAGGGGTGGACTATGGGCCTCCGACAGACTGTCCGACAGCCGCGACATACCGCTGTCGGACAGTCGAGTCGTCTCCGATATCCTGGGCAGGACTTCGTGAAGACTCTGGTGCTGTGGCTGGGTATGGCTGTGGTGCAGGAGGCTGTCCTGGGGGTGCAGTCTGGGAGGCGCGATGCTCAGGGCGTCTGGTAACCTGCCATCAGGTAAAGGAAGCGTCGTTTTATAAATATTTTTAATTTTTTCGTCAATGCAGAATTTGAATGAAGAATATTCATTTCATTTCCACCTCCTTTTATACTGAACGGTTGGCTCCGAGGATCAGAATTTAAGAGAAAAGATAAGTTCGTCAAGCAATATATTTGCGCATGAAGACGTACCTTGAACCAAGGTCTCCTCTGGGCCCTACGGCCTGAAAGGGGCTGCTTTCCGTTAACCTAAAGATGCCACCACTGACGAGGTTGGGGTTCGGTTGGGGACTGTGGGGCCCAAAGCGCAGACCCGCACCCGGGAACTTGTAAGGCCCCCCGTGACCGAAACGGTAAGGGGAATGGGTTGGGTCGTACCGGAAATTCAAGGGCGGTGGATGTATGGGCCCTATGGAATTTCCAAGGCCGCCCACGGGCGAGGGTTGGTGGTGGCTTGGAGGTGGCGACGAGCTCGGCGACGGCGGCGACGTACCCCCTAACGATATGTCGGACTCGTCGGAATCCGACCCTGGACTTGGACTCGATGTCCGGCGTGAACTTCCTCCACCTCCACCGGATTGTTGTTGCAATCTGGAACAAAAAAAGGAAAACAAAATATGTAGACCTGGAATTCATGATTGCTGAATTGGGAAGAGTCCTTGTTTGTTTAGATTATTTTTGGGTAGGTCGATGAACTTAGAATCTTTTTCAAGTCGACAAAGGTTTATTTCCATGTCTCTCAGCTTGCGAGCAATTAATCTTACATTTGCGTTATTCCAACAATTTTTGCAAACGTCGCACCGTCAGTGCATCACCCGATCGGTTTTTCTCCTACTCATGCCCAATCGAGTACATACAAGGAATGTCCCAGTCACCGAATCCACGACGTTTGAAAAAGATAAACGACAGCAACAAATGACTGATGTGGATTTGTACTGATGCCGAATCAATTGCGCAGCTTCCGGTTGCGCGGACATCTGGCTCATTGTTTAGCGCGGAATTCGCGCTGATACCCCGATTTTTCGCCAACGCGACGGTGATTGATGTCCGAGTTTATTATTCTTTCCCAGGCAAGCCAGGAGGGATTTAACGATGACTCCGTAGGATGATTTTTTTTCTTCGCGACGGAGCGTTCAAGTCATTACGGCAGATATCGCGGAAATGACGCGGTGCCTGTTCCCGAGGCTACATGCAAATGCGAGCCCGATTAGGAAACATGGGAAAAGAAACGGGTATGGGTTCACTTACATTTTTTTTTTGTACAGATATATGAAGTTTCTTTTTGTTTCAGGGGTGTTTTGGGTCTCCAAATTGATTATTAAGAGTATTCCGTTTGGTTGTGAACAAAATGTCCGAATTGAAGATCATCAGTTTTGTACCATGAATTTTTATTTGTAGGTAATTATCGATGGTTTCAGCTGCTGATGGAATTAGAAAACGAGAAGAACATCCACCCTTGGCAAAACGCGAATTTCAGTACCTACAGGAAGAATTCAGACAGAGACAACAAAATAGTGGCCCAAGGAAGATGGGCCTTTAGGAAACTGAAATTAGATTTGCCGAAGCAGAAACCCTTCTGGACTCTTGCTCGAAACCAGAGGAAAATGGAGGAGATAACCCAAAAGGCCAAACCCAATATAATAAACGATATTATTGAGGATTCAGAATTTCATTAGATTTTTGATACCATCGCGACGGGAGAATCTCTTGCAAAAAGGGTAAAGCTAGAACACTCGTTTATAACGGATTCGGAAATAGAAGAAATCGTTAATTAACTTAATGACAAGACAATTGTTTTGAAACATCGTTTGTACTATGACAATGATTACATGTAACTTTGAAATTTCGTTTTACAATAACCCTAATTGCCAACGTTCCCGAAATAATCCCGGAGTTAAGTAAAGCAGTTGTTCTACATAAAATAATATAAATTCTGTTTACTAGTAAAAGTATAGCATAATACACGATATATATAGAATTATTAGCATCCTCAAACTTCCAACTTCTCTTCTATCATACAGTATAACAGTTTAAATTACATTTAATTGTAACAAGTAAGATTAAACGACATAATCTGCAAATATATTATAAAAATTACAGTATTTGCCACTTTTTACTATACATACCTCAAAAACTACTATCTTCCTTTTCTCAGTGCACTTGAAAAAAGGTTCTCCACTTATAATTGCGTTATAAAGTTCTGATATAAATATCTTAGTTAAAAAAAGTGGGAATAAAAAGGGACAGTGAACGCATCTCCGTTGAAGGGTGCATCGATCTTGCGGATGCTTTTAAGCGGTACCGCGGGCTGGCTTTCGTATTGTGCCGGTAAACGTCCGCCCGGCTTTTGCCAAAATAGGGGAGGTTACAACCCCGGCAAATGGTCCTCGTCAGGACAAATTATCGGCGTCGACAAAACGTTTCCTCGCGAGCAAAGCGAGTAACTCGAGACTTCACGTTTCTATTTCCATCTTTTCCTGAGCAATTGACGAGTTCCAACCTGGCAAAGACGATTTTATCAATGAACGCGTATTTTCGTATTTTACGGCTTGACAAGAAAATTAATTAACCTTAATTAGCAAGTTTCGAGAACGTAAGCTTATTTTAGAGACGTTTAGGAATTAATACAAAAATGGCCTCAAATGACGCTCAAAAAATCAGAGAAAACGTATGAAGTATCAAAATTGATGTTTGCTTTATTGTTCACTGTTCGGAAAACTTTTTGATATAATAATTTTCTTGGATATGCCTGACTTATTCGTTTTTTTGGAGGAAATGATTCTATCTGATATAATTTTTCATAATACAACCATTTAAGATGCCGTTAGAAAAAAAAATTGTAAAATTTGAATCCCATTCTCAATGAACATCTTTTTTTTCGTAGTGGCTTTCTCGCTCTCTGGCAGTTTAGTTTTCCCGTCTTTTCTTCATCTTTAGATTCTATTGGCTTTCGGTATTTTCCTTGCTAATTGAGTCCCGGGAGAAGCCCCGAGCTACTGTCGTCGGGTAAAACAAACTCGGCCCGTCATTTTCAAACGATTTTATCTTTTCTTTTTTCCACCTTTTTTTCTATGAACGGGGCTTCCGCGTCGTCGAGGCGTCGGAAGCTCGGCAGCTGTCAATCTATTTCCGCGCGAAAAAGCTCCGGCGATGAAAGCAGAGCTTTCGCGTTGACGACGGGGGTTCTCTGGTTTTTTTTTTTTTTTTTTTTTTTTCATTCTTTTACCAAGAGAAAATTCTCGAAAACTTGTTGAAAAAGGGATTGGTTTTTTGATGGAATAGTTGTTTTTGAGTAGGAAAGTTTCCTGAAGTTTTGTGATGAAAGGAAAATAATGTGCAGGTTTTAATAAAGTTTTTTTGAGGTTTGAATTACGAATTTTAGGGATAATTTTCATATGTGCTGCTTAAAAATTAATTTTTTGATAAATACGTATAAAATGTGTTGATCTTTGTCGAGTAATGTAAATTGAGAATAATGATTTATCGCGATATAAATAAATATTAGCAATGATCTAGAGTAACTGATATGTCTCAACATATTGTTAAAAATGAAACTGTTTTAGATATTTTTTAACAATTAGGTTTTAATTACGAAATTATAACATCCCCAAAGAGGGTCAAATTAGAAGAACCTAATAATAATAATCATATAATCAAAGTCTAAATTTACTATTCTTCGGTTTCAAAAGAGAAAATATTTATAAGAAAAATATAAGGAAGTGGAGAATTACACATTACTGATTGAAAAAACAGTTTTTTGCACACTTTTAAAACATATTCCTGAAATCGGAAAAAAAGTCAAAAACTCTCTAAAAGTCTTACATTTTTTCTATACTGGTTAAAATACTTAATTAATCAGATTATGTACATTGAAACTTGCCATTGCCATTTTTTTCTAAATTGATGATAAAAAAAGCGGACGATTGAGCTTCTATAACTACAAATCATCGTTCGAAATAAAAAACCTAGAATGTAGAAGCTAAACTACGCTGAAAGCGAATGGGAACAAAAAATCATGTTCAGAGATTCACTCTCTTTTTTTAATTTTTGATTGATGATTGTTGATGTTGACTACATGAAGTCTAATGAAAATTGATGTGACAAATTAACTGTACTATGAAAAAAAGAAATGAAGTCCATCTCAATTTTTTGAAAGTTACAAAAAACTTGCATTCTCTGAATCGTACGATTTTCAAAAAAAGCATCTAGACTATCAAAAAATCATCATTTTTAATGAAATAGTGAAGAATAAAATTCAAAAACCATTGAAAGAATTAAAAAAAAGGCTGCAAAACTAAAGTAAAATTATGTAAGAAGCAATATTTTGAATGAAAAATAGAAAACTACTTAACTCTACGCAATTGCTTTTTTTAAATTTAGATATTCGATAATGAATGAATTTCTAGCTGCCTGAATTTATTTATTTATTTATTTATAAATTAACACACGAGATAACCCATAATTTTACTATAGGCAAACGCACATACGTAATCTTTTGTAAGAAAAAAAAAACAACTTCTACCCTCAAAAGTAATACTAAAAAGAAACAACGCTCTAAAAATAACCCACGCGTATGGGGAAAATACATCAAAAGGAGGCCAAAAAATGACGGCGCATTATTGAAATTGTAAGACTTTCGCCGCAGCAATTTTGAATCTAGCAAGAGAATCAGCAAACCAATCGACGTTACCATGCAAATAATTACCAACAAAAACCAGACAGTCATTTGTCGACGACGAAGACGAAAGTTTCCTACCAGTCACAGATAAAAGTAAAGGTTTGCTCCGCAACGAACGATTTGGTACACGAAGACTTATCGAAGATAACGTCTGCAAGATCCCGCCTAAGTTTCAAAGTCTAAATGCCGAATTTACACTCATATTCCGTGTACACATGATCGAATCTGTCAATCGGGTCCCGTCCATAAACGAGATATATCTCAAAAATTTATGCTCAACAGAATTCAACCATCCCGCAAAGACTCTGGTTAAGTTCTTTGCAGGATGAATAAAAAAAATGTATGGAAACTGAAAATTTCATCGAAGATCTACATGTCTACATTGTCATCAGTAGCCTGTTTTCCCATATTATTTGGCTGTCCAAAATGATTCTATTGTCATTGCTTAAAAATTGGGATCAAGGTTTGAACAGATACTTTATGAAAAATATCCATCGTAATTTCAAAAAATCAGGCACATATAACCCACAACGCATTTACAGATAAAATCAAGACTATCGCGATTTCTAAATTGAATTATGCGAAAAAATACGGAAGCATTGACGTGGAATAATTGAGGTCGAGGAAAAATACGTTCAATGTGCTGTAATGCATATTGGAGTGTAACGATCCTTGGCTGCGCCGCCGAAAGGGCCAGCTCCGGGGCACTTTTGCGCGTGAGAGATATAACAAAAAGTGCCCAGTCACCCAGTATAAGTGGGGAAGATGGTGCTGATCGTCTCGTGCACCTGATATTTATTCGCCGCTAATGAATTTTTTTTAATCGCGCGATAATGCGGCACCTGTGCGTTCGTTGCGTCCCGCGATACGTTTTTCAACGGCCCCAAGTTTGCAAGATTCGCCAATAACTTGCCAACATTTGACAATTTTGAAAATTACTTCACCTCAAAAACTTCCATGTTTGTTGAATTTTTCGGTGAAAAGCTACTCAATCTAAATTAAAACAAATGACATGCATAGTTGACAAACAATCGAGCTTGGAGAAATGAGTTACATTGGGTGACAAGATAAAGGGACTCGTTCCAAGAGCATCATTCTCAATGACTCGATCAGATCCAATTGACGCGGTGGCACCTCGAAGCCGATGATTGTCGAGGAGCATTAACGGTATCGATTGCAGACCCGGTCCCTCGACAATTGCTCCAGGACTCGCAAAACGAGAAAGAACTGAGCAACGAAATGGATCGAGGCTCGTATCGTTTTAACGTCTCTATTAGCGGCTATTAAAAGCGGGCTAGAGAGGAGAAGACGAAAGAAGAAGGGAATAAATAAAAAAACTGAGTTGGGGACCACTTGGAAATCGCGCCCTGTTCACATAGCGCTTCTCCCGATGGTATCCAGTTACCTTTTGTGAGGGCACTGAAAGCTCGGATTTTCAACGATATGTGGCCCATTGTGCTCTTCGGGTAGTTAGCATTGGCATTGCTGGGTCGTGGACATGCAGCACGCTGGAATCTCGAGGGCGAACAACACGCCGAACAGTCCACGGTGTCTTGTGACAGGGGCACATTCTGTTAAAGTGATATCCTTTAACCCTACTGACACTACAAAATATTTCACCACCTCTACATCGGGCGCGCACAAAGGGCGTTTCGTGTACGCACCGAGGACCGCATTTTCTCCGGTGCCTCATTATTCCTCAATGGGAAATGACGTTTCTGTGCCGGTACATTGGTTGACTGCGTTTTGAGAAAAATGGAGGTTATTTTTCTGGAAACTTTGGGGTGTGACCGGCTGAAGAGATGCATGGGAAGGTTTTCATGACTCCCTGAATATTCTACGGACGAATTTAGGATTATTTCGTGCACTTTTACATGTAACTCGGAGTTCTCATTTTGTAAGGTGCTGAAATACTTGATGAGTATCATCACTAAAAAAGGTTAGACAGTGAAAACTACACTATTTCTATAATTGTGAATTATAAATTGAATACGTGAAGTGTCGTGCTGTTTCTTATTTATTTTATTGCATTGACACCAAGCAACGCTAGCAAAATATTGAACGAATTCGTGGGATTTTCTTCGAAAATGGAAAATAAGTATGTCGTAGATTCATGCACGAATTCGTACGTTGAATCTGTGGCTTTAGGAGGCGGTAAGTAAACTCTTATAATATAGCAAGAAAAATTACAATAGCTTTTTGTAGCTTTTGCTCTATAAGTTATCGTAAATATTACACAGCTCGATAGCATATTTTACGTTTGGACAAAAGTGAAAATTCCTATAGTTCTTTGAAATAACTAATATATGGTACTTTAGCAAAAACTTTTATAACTGTTTTAATTACGGCTACAATATTTGGGAGTTATTTATAAAATTAAATGAATCTCTACTACAATCTCAATGTCCAATACTTTATGGTGATATTTAGAAGAAATAGCTAAATGGAAACACTGTTCAGAGGTTTATAGTAATTTCTCCAAGAGTATTTTTCTGAGTAAACAAATTGATATATATAGAACTTAAAATATATAAAAATATATAAAAAAACAAAAATTTCTGTACCAAACTGTAAAGTGAGTAATTAAATTTCATTTTGTGAGAAAATTACTATGATTTTTTCAATAATGATAATTTTTATCTAAAGGTACGGTTTTGTTTATTAGGACCATTTGAAGTACTTTAGAAAAGCTCTAGAAAAATCTATCTCAAAAGAAGTTTTACGAGTGTTTTTAATGAAATTTTTGTGAAATTATGTCACTTTTTTTGTTAATATATTTTATACTTTGATTATTACTGTTAAAACAACCACGCATTTCTTTTACAGAACATGAGTTAGTGACTTTCTCTATAGTATAACATAGAAAAATTTTTACGATATCTCAATATTTTATAACATTTTCTAGAAATCCTGTTTCAATCATGAGAATAATAGCATAAAAACACGAAAATCCCATGTGAAATTATAACGAGAGTTATTCATTTCTATTTTGTGGAAAATTCAGTATGGTTTTTCACAGTGATTTTTCTTTTGTATTTTTAAGGTGTCAATTCGTTCATTTAAAACTTCTGACACAATTCTAGAAGTAGTTACAAATTCTCTTTAAAAATGTGTTTTTGTAACAAAAAAAGTTTCACGTACACTTTTCATAAAACTCATCTGGTTTTTTATCTTTCTACTGTTGATTCTTTGAATATTCCGATTATCACTGTGAAAACAATTATGTGATTTGTTCGCAGGAAATGGATAAAATGATTTATCATACGTACAATAATTAATTTACAATACTGTTGCACGGTAAAATTTTTCTTATTTCTTGATATTTTGAACAATTTTTTAATAAAAACTATAGAAAATGTCGTAAAATTATGATAAAAATATTATGAAAATGTACAGAATTTTCCCCTGAAACTGCACAGGAAGCATATCATTTTTTGGAAAAACTACTATTGCCTTTTTTTACAGTGCTTTAGCTTTTGTACTTTTCAAGTGCAAATTCTTTTATTAAAAACATGTAACGCCATTTAAGAAGTTGTTGAAAATTCTCCGTAAAAATTTATTTTGGCAACAAAAAAAGTTTTACGTGTATTTTTATTATAGTATTGTGATATTTTTACAATTATTTTTCTTGGATTAATTTATCACTCTGATTATAACTGTAAAAAAACAAAAGTAAGTTGCCTATAATATTAGTTAATAAGTTTCCCTACAGTTGCATGAGGAAATTTCAATCATTTTTTTGTATTTTAACAACACTACGAGGAAAAAATGTACACAGAAAACGAAAAATATCGAGACTATACAGCAATTTCTCCATACAACTGTTTAAAAAAGTATTAGACTCATAGTTTTTTGGAAAAATACTACAGAAATTATGAAAAATTTGTAATTTATTGAATTACTAGATAAAAAGTCAATGGATTCTACTAAAAATATTATACATTTCTGTAGAAAAATTTTCACAGTTTTTTCGTATTTTGCCTTCGATTTCAAGAAAAAAAAAAAAGTTAAAAATATCGTAAAGATGTTATTATAATGATGAAAGAAGTAATTTCCTAGTATTTAGTCAAAAAATAACTAAATTATCTGTTTAAATAGTATGGGTACCAGTATTTTTTATTTACACATTTTTTCAACAAATGGTAAAATTTATCAATGAATATTATAATGTTTACCAAAAGAATATGATAATTGAATAAATATTTATTCGTTCACGTGTTTCGAAAGTCTCTTGAAAAACTTCAAACATTGCGTTATCGTTACTTAAGTAACGGTAATTAGCTTTTTCGAGACATGACAAAAGATTAAAAATTTTTTCAATTTTTACTCCTCAACATTGCAAATTCATTTCTTCGATAAATTATCTTCGTAGTTTATTGTTGGGGATTTCAAATTCGTAATTTCGCATTACTCAGAGAACAGATAAAATTCGATTGAGAGTCGTTTTGGGAATCCCACTAGAAAAAGGAAACATAAAATAGCAATTTGTCTGGAATAATAGACGGTGATATAAATTCGATACTTCATCTTTATCTAACAAATAGATATTTCTTAAAATATTTGTTGTTACCACATCCTGACTTTTCCTTTAAAGAAGGGAAAAAAATATGATGCAATGTAGAAATATTTGAAATTGGATAATATCAGATCGGAATGAATAATACGGTAACAAAAAATTAAGTTCAATACTATGAATTTGGAGTTTTATGGTAATAAATTACGAAATCTTAGCAATCGTTGTAAAAATATATTACGTTGCATAATTAAATTCTTACGAGAAAATAAAATTTGTCAGTAAAAAAACGAAATGAGAATGAATGTTACATCGAATTTTTTTAAATATAAATAATAATAATAAATAAAAGGTTTTGGAGATTAGACATAATACGTTGGAAAATGGTATCACCGTTAAATTCTGACGGAAATTTCGTGTAACAGTGCAATTTGCGAAAAAAGGTGCAGGCGGCCGTTTTTTCTCGGTCTACTCTTCTCGCTGCAGGATGCATTAGCGCTTGAGACAAAGGAGGCAGTCGAGTTTTCGAGCCGGGTGCATTAAACGACAGGTAGTCCATGATTTGCAACATTTTATCCAGCTCGGTATCGAGGTTTCGAGTGCCAGAGCAATATGGCGTCCATAAAGGGCGCAGCACGTGAATTTCAAAGCCCTTTGCTACCAAAATAATTCGTGCCCTGGCATCAAACTACTGCAAAGATATTCTTTTTCCTTTCTTTATTTTCTCAACAGGCAGAAAATTCTCGAAAACAAAGAGTACACAAAATTCCGATTTACCCAAAGACCATAATAACGATAGAAACATAACATTTAGGACAATCATCAAATATTATTCGGCAAAATCCAGTATGGAGCCACGCATTTCCTTCATAAATTCTGTAAGGCTGAATGTTAAGATTCTTCTATCTACAATTCTATTACCCAATGCAATCATTCGAGGTATTGAAGAGTTATGAGTAAATTCATTTCTATGACAATTCTCTACAAAATTCGTAGCCGTGCGCGTACTGTAAGTTGTAGGGCGATATCGATCCAATACTATCGGGTATCGATACTTTTAGAGCGATACTATCGATACTTGGTACCGATTCTTTCACAATGCGATACCGAGTAGTATCGATTATTTCGAGGCAGATTTTTTTCATTTTCGATATCCGTTTTCCTTGCTGCTTTTCCCGGCTTTTTCTTGCTGCTCTTGACGAAAAATATTGGTTTGTCTAATGATACAATTTTCGGTTTTTCAAAAATGTAATTTCTTCATAAAAAAAGGTTGATTATGATTGCGAAACCGTTTTTTTTCCATTGACACATGCATTTTTAATGAAAAACGGGTATCGATTTACTCGATACCGATACTTCATAGTATCGATACCTTGGACCTCGATAGTATCGGTGTGTCGATACTAATAGAACTCGGGTATCGCGACACTCGAATATCGATACTTTTTCAGGTATCACTCATCTCTAGTATGTTGGTTCATTTAAAATGAAACAATCTTGCAACGGTTCACAAGTTATAACTCCAGCAAGTATTTTAAATAAAATAATTAGATCGAAGTGAACAAACATCCGTCATCTTAGAAACCACAGTATAATCATCAGTCACAGTTGGATTTGTGATTCTCGCTTTGTAAGCTGCATATGATTAGAATTTTTGTTGAAATCTTTCAATCCTTTCAACCCAAAAATCAGCCGAAGGTGACCAAATTGTCGAACAATACATAAGCTTAGGAACAATTAACGATTTATACAGCCATATTATAGTGTTCAACGATTTAAATTCCTGAGCCTGTCTTTTCAGAAAACCTAACAATTTCAAGAACTCATTAATAATCAATTCCTCGTGAGGTGCAAAAGTCAGCTTATCATCGATAATGATACCTAAGTCTCTGACTTGTGTGATTCTATTTATTGCTGTCCCATTGATTTATTCGAAGATCTTACAGCTTCTTGAAACTGACATTATATTACATTTTTCCACATTCAAAGAAAGATTATTTGTATACATTGATAAAGAATTAAAGTCCTCTTGTAGCATGTGAGCATCAAGTTCACTTCTTATGATGCGCCAGAATTCACTGTAAAAAAAATACCTAAATTTCCGATACCATGGTACTGCATATTTACTATTCTTTCATGATTCACATACTTGAGTAGGAAAATTTCATTAAAATATGGAATATTAGTATAAATAAACTGGAAAATTCCAACTGCATATAGTAAAATTATAGTGTAATTTCACCACAAGGTAATGGTCAATGACTTTCGTATCAGTAGAGTAAAATTACTATAAATTTTTTTTAGAGTGTTCACAATCATCAGCATGTAATTGAAATAGAGAATATCTAAAACCGGTAAAGCGTTGTTAATAAATACGAGGAAAAGTAATGGTCTCAAATAAGATCCCTGTGGGACCCTAGATGTGACAGAAATCGTAAAAGATTTATAATTCTTGTACCTAACAACCTGACTTCTATTTTTAATTTCGAAAAATAAAAGCTGTTTGGTGTTTCTAACAATATATTATTCAATATTTGCACCTCTATTTACCCATGGTGAAATTTTACTAATCGAAAATGTGAATTATCTGCCTGCAATGATACTACTCTGGCTTGAAATATTTCGTATACGAAATTTTGTATTTGCATTTATTTCCTGCAAAAAATCACAATATTCTTCGTAACTGAAAGAAGGCGAAGAAAAAAAACGTGAACAGCAAATTTGATAAAGCTCTACCTCATTATTGCATAATTGATGAAAGTAAAAAGTGAACATCATTATAAATATTTGCAAAAAACGACTCATTTCAAAATTAAGTAATGGGAGTACCGAAAAGTATACCCACAATTCATTTTCGATTGGTAAATGACTGGGAAATTGTATCTAAAACTCCTCTCTACTATCTCTTTAATGAACTGTTCTGCAACTTTTAAAAAGGGGGAGTGTGATAAAAAACGCTATAAAACGTCGAGTTGAATCAGTTTTCCGAACAGTTGAAGAAGTTCTTGTCTATAAGCTTCAGCAAGAAAATATTGAAACAATTTTCGGCAGAATTAGCGACGTTGGTAAGTTTTTTATTCTACCGATAAACAAGTGATTTTGCAATACATCGAAACTGTGATAAAGTTTCATTTTCATTTCAAGCAAAGGAAAAAATATGTATAAACTTTGTAACATATTGAATTAAAGTCTGATCTTCACTTTATCTACTGTAATTTCTATTTCTTTTTGCTTTACTTTAAAATTGTAAAAATTAAAAAAGTTACGGAAATTATTTTTGTATGTATTAGTTTCTGTTCAAATTGCAACTAGTATTCCAACCGATAAACAATCTGTAAGATTTTTCAGGAAAGTTTTACAAAAAATCTCTTGGAAAACATTTACTGCGTAATTTTTGTAGTTTATGCGAAGTTAATTATTTAAATAATTATTTAAATGATGTTGTTTTGATATTTTGAAATTGCAATTTTCAATACCTGGAATGTTTCAAAAATGGGATAATGGAAAAATTTGACAAAATTATTTATTCAAATTCATCATAGCATAAAAAATTATGCATATGTATAGTGTTTTTTGATATTTCGATCATATTTTCGCGTTTTTTGAACAATTTTTTTCGAATTTGCTTTTTCTTTTCCGTTTTTTCTGGAAGATTGTGCAAATTTAAACGATATTAAAAGTTAATATTTGATATATCGCTGTTCTATTGAAAATTTTTATTTAATTCGATTAGATTATATTGATTTTTAGTAATAAAGTAGTAGCCCAAAAAAATTTACAGTAAAAACTGTATAGTTGGCGAATTATTGTTTTCATAAATTTCATTGGAATAATTTTTTTTTACAGTAGTCAATGATCTTTTCATCCAAATTTTTTAATAGAAGTCGAATATTTTTCAGTTGTTATTTATTGATAATGATCAACTTTTATATTTTTTTCTGCCATCAATACATACTTTTCAATTATTCTTATTGTGAAGTTGTTGATGATAAATTGAGAAATGATCAAGTTTTCTCAAAATAAATTTTTAATTATAAAATATATTTATTATATCGAAATTGACGAAGTAAAATAACGAATTCATACTTTTGGCTCGAATTATCCTTTCATACTTCAGTATAATCCTAATGAAATATTCATTTTTTGACTCTGCTGTAAAACATAAAAATTTGGACGGTTAAAAAATTAATATTTGTAATGAATTATGTTCCATTCAACATACTAATCTCGTTATGAAAAAAATAATTTCTGAAGTTAACGTTTCATGATTTTGACAACAATTTTTTAAACCAGTTTCTTCATAGTGCACTCTATAATATTGATGATATGAAATATTTTTCAACCCCTTTTTTAAGAGATATCAACAATATATTTCAAATTTTTATTATTTTCTTCATTGTTTCACCTCAAAATGGAATATTGATGTATGTTAAATTCACAGTACGTTTTTCTCAGCATAATAAAGTTACGATATTATCATTTCACAGTAGAATCTGCTATAGAAGTTTCACATTATACTATTATAGAATTATACTTTCATACCTACTTTTTATTCGTACGTGGAAATTAACAAAAAAAGTACCTATATTGGTGAATATCTAGCTTAAAATGAATAGAAAATGTGCCAACGATGTGGAAGAACAAAAAATAATTATTTTATAATAATTTTCGAAAACAGAAGACTTGGGATTCAACATCTTTTGGCCATTAAGGAAATCTCTGAAATCATCAAAAAAAGGACGATACGAGGATCTTGTGGGTTGTTTCTGTTTTTTGTTTCTGCATGCTTGCCATTGATCATGCAAATGCTACTGTATACGAAAACGTGAGTTTTTTGTAAAACAGTTAATACTTTTCAAGGAATTCTGTTTCATCAATATATAAATTATGATTGATCATTACAATATGTCAAAAAAATTACTTCCTTTTTCTCTGCTTTTTTTATTGACATTCGTGCATATTTTTAATGAATGTATCAATAATTATACTTAGGTTATGTTTTGAACATTACATGTATTTTTTTCAGCTATCTCAGAATCAGAGAGATAATGAAATCGCAAATATCAGGACTCAAATAGCGGCTTTAGAAGCAATAATTCAAGAGAAGTCAGATCAAGTTTCTGTGTTGAGAGGTATGCTGCAACAAAAAAAAAACAAAGAAACGTCACAACAACAACAATAAGAAGACGAAATACTCGTAGATCTGCTTAAGATACCTTAAAATCTTTTTATCGAAATGAATGCTACTGTAAAGAGGAATAAAAATAAATTAACGTTTTCTTATCCCATGAAAACTCTTATTCATAAGTTTACTTTCCCACAAACATTTATATAATTAAATACTCTTTGATATTCGTGTTCTGCAAAATCATTCTGAAATTTCATTTATACTGCAAACTGAATTCAAACTTTCTCAAAATTTTTATTTATTCTCAAGGACGTTTGAAGAACCTCTTGAGAGATCTATTTATTCACGTCGATCGCGAATACAACATTCAAAAAACGCCATTTATTACAGCTTTCAAAAACGTACAAAGAAATGACCAGCACTTTTCGAGCCCTTGAGAAAGGCCAAACATTTTTGTACACGAGTGTAGACATATCGAGTGTTTGCCTCAGGACCCAAAACGAGCCACTGCCTACGTTGTTTTACACGAAAAAGCGCGTCGTGGGAAACACTTTTTGAATTTCTTCAACGTTAATTAATGAGGATTAATTGTTTTTGGAGTGATTTTGAAATTTTCCAATGAGATCGAAATTCGAGAGGGATGATTTATTTTTGACTGTGAAATACGTACGTTAAAAAATATATAGGTCTTATCATCCTCCATTTTGTGTCCTGCAAAAACGTATTTTGAAGCTGTTCAAAGAAATATATTTGGAAGAAGCACGATTTGCAATAAAAAAGTGAGTATCTTCAGCCAAAAAGTCTAAAATAAAATTTTATTAGAATGACAATGTTAAGCAACGATTGTTCAAGACTTATTCATCAAAATAGATTTTCAGTCACACATCTCTCTTTCAAAATAATAATAAATATACAAAATAATAATGAACAAATAATAATTATATTATTATAATTATTAAAACAATATATTTCGTTTATTTCCATATATTTCAGGTGGATTATAAGTTGTAGAACTAGTGATTTGCTGGCTTTTTTTTATTTTTATTATTAATGGCATGTCGAGTACAAAATTATATGATGTGAAATGTTATATATCTGAGAAATTATAAAAACTATTGTAAAATACTTATAGCGTCGTTATTGTAGGTAAATTGATTTTTTCAGTTTCTGATGTCTGTACATCAATAAATACGATATTTATTTATTTATTTTTGGAACGTTTTTTTGGCGTTGTGGAACTCAAAATTATTATTTTTCTGGCCCAAATATTGTGTTTCGTGCAATTCATGTAAATATATAATTTTAGACATTATTCTAGAAATTCATATAGAAAACAAAAAAAAATACATTTAATTCAATTAATAAATTTATACATTGTAGAAATAATAAAAAATATGGAATAAAAGTATTAAAAATCTTCATAAAAGAAACTGTCGTCTGAAAAATCAATTTTGATTCTCAAAATCGTTGAAAGTTTCGATAATATAGCATCAATTCGCAAAAATCTACTGAGCAATCGATAGAAATATTAAAAATATACAAAAATAACAGAAAATACTGCAAAACTTGATGGAATGTATACCATACAAAAAAATTATTAATTTATGATGTACCTTTCATCTGTGTGATTAAAATTTGCTAAAAAGTCAATTCAAACATATATATTTTTTAGAAGTTTGATTCCTAGAGCATCGAAATTCCCTAATAGTGAAATAATCCCTAAAGTGAAGTAAATACAAAAAATATTAGTAAATAGAAATTGAAACCTCAGTTATTTGAAAATAACAAAAATCGAATTGAATCAAAGATGAAAAAATAAAAAATAAAATAAAAACTCAGATACAACATTGAAAAAATTGAAGTTTTTCAATTGCAATCACGAGAAAATAAGAAGCAAACGACAAAAATATATTTGATTTATACTCGAGTTGCACTGTTAAGCTTGCACGTCAGATTTTTCAAGCCCGCCAGAAAAAGATATCGAGTTCGGCTTTTGCCACGCAACGTGTATCGGTTTTCCGCGGACTTTACTAAAGAGCTCGAAATCTCCAAACATATCAAAATTCACGGAGGTTAGAAACGGGCAAGCCCCGAGTTAGTTGATATTCTTTGTTCTACGGTCGAGCATTTGCTTTTTTCCCAGGACCAGAGTCGTTTTTTTTCGTATAGTCATGATTAAATAATAAAACAAATATACTGCTGTTTAGTTTAAAGTTTTAAAGTTTAAAAAGTTGTTGATTCAAGTATAATTACACAATTTTTCTCATAAACAGTGGCCGAACGAACAAGGCTTTTCATACTTCATACATAATGTACATGTACGGGTTACACACCTCTCGCATGTTATTATCTTTTTGATTATTGTTTGATTGAGTAAGGTTCATTCATATTTATTTGTTCATAACTTTTCATCGCGACACTTATGACCTACGTCTTTGGCTTATTAGGTGAAGAATTTAGTCCCCCTTTCGGTATGGACTTACAAAAAACCTCGTGCCATTCATGATTGTGCCGATTCTCGCCTTAACTTGCAAAACAAAAAACAACAATAGATTGGAGAACATGGAGAAGGTGTAAAATTCTTCATATAGCCTAGGGTGAAAATCTCTACAAGGATTCTCTGTAATAACTAGGGACATGTATTCCTAATAGGTGTTCCGTATGCGTAAGAGGTACAGGAAGATCCTCTGTAAATAATTAATACATAATCAGAAGGGACGGGAAAAGGGCGCCAGCAAGGGTTTAAGGGTGTTTGCTGGCAAACACCGTGAAGGAGTGCTTTCGTACGTATTCGCATGCCATTCTTTCCCATCACTCGCACCGAGAGCGATGAGTCGAGGAAAAAACCGTCTCGAACAAAAAACAACTCGCCTCATTCGCGCGGTCATTAATCGTCTTTAATACTCTTGTCAAAATCTTTATTATAATTTCGACCTTAATAGATTTCTTAACTCGCGAGATGGCTTCGGATCGATGGAACAAAAAAGTTGATACTCAATCGATTACGAAGAAAGAAACCTGGATCACGCAATTGGTCCACTTGAATCGGAAGGTTGAGTTGTACAAGTGATTTTTCAATAAATACTGCAACCGATGACGATGATACGCCCAATCAACTTTTTTTCGTCCTTTTCTTTCGATTCTCTTCTTTGACACGCAGAAAAAAGAATGGATGTCACGTTAATGCAAATGGACAATTTTGGACAATCCTTGAAAAAAGAAAGTCATGACTATTTTAAGGATGAAGTACAATTACAGCTCATCGATTCTACCATCATTTCTACCGACGAATTCAACTGTGTGGTAGCTTTTTCTAAAAGATGAGACGTCCTTCTTTAAAGATTGTCCAAAATTGTTCATTTTCATGGACGTATTATCCATTCTTTTCTCTGCGTGTGCAGAAGCCTTTTGGGGAACTCTTCTAGTTTCTAGCAAGAGATGAAGAAACGATGTCTCAGCTCAGGAGGAAGATTCCGTAAGTCCGGGAGTGGACGAGAAAAGGGTGTATCGGGATTTGTGAGGTGAATGGAAATGAGATTGCGTATAAACGTGGCGGGTAAATGACGCTTTCATAGCTACGAGGCCAATGGGTGGCGTATTTCAGGAGTTAAATTTAATTTGAGGCGAAGTGCGCTACGGGACTCGGATCGATTCGAGGACCCTTGAACCTCCAAGAGCCGGCCGCTAAGCGACTAAAGGCCGGCGACTAAAGCGACTAAAGCGACGGCGCGTGCCCCGATCGAATGCCATTCAGTTTCTTCTCCTCAGTCTTCTTCATTAATCAACGGGAACATACTATACTATCCGTATAACGCACAGACCAGGCCCAGGCAGAGATACATTTCAAGAACAAGAGAGGTTTCACAAGTTATGTCTTTTGC
This sequence comes from Platygaster robiniae, assembly GCA_028476575.1. Classification (NCBI taxonomy): domain Eukaryota; kingdom Metazoa; phylum Arthropoda; class Insecta; order Hymenoptera; family Platygastridae; genus Platygaster; species Platygaster robiniae. The sequence continues at coordinate 26,382,648 of CM052023.1, forward strand.
ACAACTGGTCGAATGTTCCGCAGACTATGGCGTTTGAAGAAAAAACCAAGGACAGAGCGATTTCATGACAAACATTCAAGAACAATAGTTCCAAGCAATGATGTAACATACTGCAAAAAACATTAAGAGACATGTCTCCGTAGAAGAAACGAAGAGCGAAATCCATGTCTTCAGTCATTGAGTGTCTTACTTTTATGTGTCGAAAAAACATCTTCAAACGTCGTAAAAACGGCGTCGAAAATTGTCTCGTGGCAAGACATCATTTTTTGCAGTGCAGTTACTCAAGTTTCAAAGTTATGAACCTTAAAGCAGATATACATATTGGATAAGATCTAAGGTAAAGGGTAACCTATAAAATTGTCAAAATTTTTTTCAAGAACTTACTAATAAACAAAGCTCTTGCATTGTTTAGTATCTGCCTGACATTAGCTTCAAATTAATTTCAACCTAACTTCCTACCTCTCATTGTACATATAATTCTATCCTTACCTTATTCCTCACCGAAATGTAATGTTCCACAAAACAAGCCTGTAGGCAGAGGGGGGTTCTGGAGGTTCAAACCCCTCTCGAAGTTCTTATAAAATCAATCAATATTTCATGTGAACATAAGAAAAATACAGCAATAAATAATAAACATATATGGAGGGAAAACTGATCATTCGGAACCGGAATTTCAAATTATAAGTTTATTCCAAATGATCTATATACTTCAGCCGCAGATGGGGCCTCATCTGGATCCTTTAATTCGTAAAATTCATTAATTCTCAAACAATATCAAAAACCAAACGAATCAGTACTTACAAATTTTAGCATATTAAATATCCCATTATAAATGAGTTGCCAGAAGTGCGAATCAAAGTCAAAATCAAAAACTCAACTATAAAACCTATTTCAGTGCGTCCAAGAACAGACATGTGGAACGCACTTACGACGACTGACAAATCTTTTTATTAATTCTGTGGCTTCCCGCCATAACAGAGAAAGTCACACATGCCATAACGTTCAAAATTTCACCAGAATATCATGTGAAATGAACCTTATGGCATAAGTAGTCACTTATGGTGACTTCTTATGTTATGGCAGGAAGCCACAGAATTGAGACAACAAGTTTTTTCATATAATTTTGAAATTTTGAACAATAAAAGTTTTAGTTACTTTTAGAATAATAAATTCCAAAAATCTAAGTTGTAAGAAGATGAATGAAAACGTTAGCAATGTATACAACACAAAAAAATAACAATTACGCGAAACGTCAGATCACGTATAACATACAAGTTGGAAAAATTATTGCAACTTAGTGAATAGTCAAGAAAAAAAAAACCTACGAAAATGCTTAAAATTAACAAAACTTAGAATTTTAGATTATTAAATTCTAGAAATCTACATTAAACCTATATGAAAGTATTGAAAATTTTTCGAGTATTAAAACTCTGAGAAAATACTAAAATTAACTGAATTTTATGAAAGAATCTGTTTTTCTGAAAAATGTCGACAAATGCCTCTACGATCTATAAATTTTGGAATTCTAGAGCATGTATATATATTTGAATTTCTCGGGATTCAATATATATTCAATTTCTGAAGTAGATTTCAGGGAAAAAAATAATATGGAAAAGCAATATAAGTAACAATACTGCAAATACCTTACACAAAAGTCTCGTCTATTCTATATTTCTCGTCGCATTCTATATGTTTCAAACCAACGAATCGTAACTCATGAAACATGACTTTTTTTCTCCTTCAATCTTGCGTTGTAACAAGATTACACAAAACTCGAATGATCTAGTCATCCAGAGTTCTTTTGGAGGAAAACAATGGCTTGCAAGGGATTTGGAGGAACTGTTTCACGAGGGTCATACCGAAAAAAAGGAGAGAAAGACGGGAACTCGATGTCGCTAGTTTGCACTCCCGTACGCTCAATTAACCATTTTCAGGGAAAAAAAATTCATCGGCCAAATTCTGCGCGACGGCCCGTAAAACCCGGGGCTCGTGTTCACCTCGAATAAGAACACTCGTGCAAGACGATGATGGTGCGTATCATGTTTCACGCGGACCCTGTGCTTCGACGAAAAATATACCTCTTTCGTGCTTGATGATACGCCTTTGATTCAATGAAATCACACACTTCTTTGAGTATTGACTAGAGAGGATAGGAGTACAGCGAGGATGTGGCAAGATTTGTAACCGACACTCTCCATTTCCATTGTGGTACATCAGTCTTCATTTACTCATACCAAGAGTAGCTTCCAACACAGTTGGTGTGACAATATGCTCAAAGTATATGACCTATCTCAAAATAAATCGAGAGGTCTTCAATTTGATGCAATGTTGCAAAAGTTCCAATAGACATCTAAGTTCTGGCAATGACATATCAAATGATCTGTTCCAGTCGCAGTTTCTCAGTTTGCTCATGTGGAGCGCAGGCAGTATCAATGAAAAGGTCACGTGAGTCAAACGTCCAATCAAGAGCGAATCACGTGACCTAAACTAAGACCGTCAGCGCCTCTACCGACTACTCGGCACAGCAAAAGTCGGTCAAAAAACACGAATACACTTTTTCAAGCCCGGTGATACCGAGTGTCACCCCCTGATCTGTTCGAAGCTGTCTTTTCATTCTATTCGAAACCTACCTCGGAAAACATTGTATTCCAATAAAGAATCTGTCCTCTAGCCCAAAATCCAGAAATCTTCGTAACCTCATGAACAAATAAAAAGCACCGCGTCATATGCGGAATCTCTTTTTGCGTTTTGACAAAACTTCATTAGACTCTCGTATTTTAATGGGAAAGTTCGCCATGCGGGTCCCGCGACGTTTTCAATCCGAATCATAACCCACCCCGACCCCCTCCCGAACCGTCGTACAAACGTCGGGGACGAAATCGAATTTGGCATTGCATTATAGAGATACACAGAGCAAAAATGAGATCCGGAATAGCGGATCTCTCTTTGCCGTCCCCTTCTGCGACCCGGCCGCTATCATATTCATTCGACTGTTATGATCCAACTCGGGCATCAAAAGGAGGCGAAGATTCGCAAGCCCCCGGGGCGTGCAAAAATTGTTAACCTTAACGCAATCCCGGCGATTACGCGATACACCCCCTAACCCGAGCGCCTTGATTGGCTTACATTGTCGCTGCTTGCTTAAATGTTTCATGCACCAACGAACGGGGATATCATAGTTCCCGTATAGGCCTCTCATTTGCATTCTTCCCCCGGACACGAATCGTCATTTTCGTACGATTCCGCACGTGAATAATTCGAAGACGAGCCTTCGCGTGTGTGCTGATGCAAGCGGGTGATTATCCATGAAGTTATGGAGATGTAACGCGGCTAGGGAAGAGTCGGGGCCACGTGGGTATCCGGCTCGAAGGACCATCAGTCTCTTCGTTGGTCAGAGCCGGGGTTTGTTTTGGAAGTCAAGTTTGAGCAATGATGAATTACTGGATCGAGGATCTCTGTCAAGCAGAAAGGCAAAAAAGGTGACTGCATAACAAAGTACGATATGTTGGAAGTACACAACAACGGACCCTGATAAGAGCCACTAGGCAAGGAGCAGGGGACAGATCCTACCCAAGAAAGAGTGAGATGAAAATCATTCCAGTATTGAGCGAAAACGAAGTATGACGGAAACTTAAAATATTTCATACTGACTCCACAGTACAATTCGATATTGTATTAATTACTATATTTTTTTCTGAGTGAAGGACATGATGACGATCAGGTCAAGACCAGAAGACGTCCTATGAAAATAATATGCCTGTCGCCCTCATAAGGTACGTAATAAAAGACACGACAAGTTTGGAACAAAAAGCACCGAAATTTTGAGAATTCGGCGAATCGGGAACGAGGCAGGGCGATCATTCGATTGGGGGAAGGGAGGGGGAACGGTGTAACGCGACGCTGTTTTGTAGTCTCATTAAGGGGACACCCGGTATCTAGGGGATAAACGTAGCCGATGGTGTAACACAAAACTCTCGGTGGACCTGATCCGATCCTCAAAAAAGATGCTATCTCCGTGATCCTGCACGCTTCTAACCGTCACCGGGTTATTCGCCGTTTACTGCGTGCAGCCGAGGATACGCGGCTTACGACAGTGCGCCATATCAAGTGACTTGCTCGACTTCCTATCGGTATTGCTTTTTTTCGGAAATCGGCCGTTTCCCTGATTCAGGGGGAGAGGATTGTATGAGGTTAACAGAGGTTGGAAGATTTTAGTGGGGGATTTCTTGGAATTCATTGTCCTGATCCCTTATGTGCAATTTCCAAAAGAACGATCCATAAGGAATGAATAATGAATGAATAAAATAAATGAATCTATCAAAGTATCGATGTATGTTCACGAGGAATTTCTTTTCTTCTTTAGCATGACTTACAGAAGTTTTTTAAGAGCGCGGTCGTGGTAGGTTGGTCAAGAAGAGAAAAATACAGTGAACTCACTTTTTCTTGATTTGTTGAAAACAAATAGCAGGAAACAAAATAGCGACTCCGCGATGAGAACAATAACGTGGCAATTAACATGTAAAGCAAGAAGAAAACTGAACGTCAATGAATTCACATATAAGAAACGTCCACACTGTACTAAGAAAAAAACAAGAATACGCAGATTATGTAATGGCGCATAGTACATTCCATCAATAGATAACGCCGTGATATCAGAATCCTCAACAGAAGTAAAGAAATCTATTCTTCAAGGTCTTGAAGTACTATCGCATGGAATTTCTTGTTCACTGGTATCAAACACTTTAAAAAAAAGTGATATGAATTTATTTCAAGATTATGTTACAATTATTTTCATCTCTGCAATCAAAATTTGTTTCTGTAGTACTCCCTATATGTAGTCTCTGCCAAAAAATAATCACTTTGCATTCCGAAGATTACATCGTGATCTAGCATATTGCATATTTACCTGACTTATTGCGATGAAAATGTAATGACAAATCGCATGAATGAAGACAGCGTAAAAACTTTCTGGACAGTGCAAGAGTAATTTTATAACCTCCAAATGCTTCTTAAAAGTGAGCAAAAAAAAATCAAAATATGATAATCGATGTTCACGGTTTGACATAGATGTTACTAGTCTCAAAAAATTCAAGTGGCCCACTTCTGTCTGTGGCACATGTCTGTTCACAGCACACAGTGAGTGTAAATTGTCATGATGATGATATGATACTGCAAAGGACACTACTTTTTAGTTGCCAAAAAAATCTAGGCAGATGCTGCAAGGAACGATATCATATACCTACTATGACAACACGTGCATTCTTGATTGCGTATTGTCATGATAAATATGCTGTATACGTGCTAGAAGTGTCAGATATTCGACAAGACAATCATGATTTCGTTCCGATACAAAAACGTATACTTGTAACAGGCAGATGTACTCTCATGCCAGGTATCGAATAAATTTGTTTTTCAATTTGTTTATTTGATACACTTTGCGAAATTATGACAATTCCATTTTTTATCTCTTCTTCTTCCTCTTCTCATAAACGTTGTCACACAATCATAAACGTTGTCAAACAAAGACAATGATTTCCCTTCCCCCTCACGAATAATTTTTAAAATAAACAAAAATCTCATCTTGTTAGGATTTCTGACGAGTATTTCTAGCCCGGAGTCCTTTTAGAAGCACGGCTTCCTTTCGACCACCCTGGTAAAATATCCAATTTATCCTACCGGCAGGTCCAGCATCTCGTTGAAATAGTAAATGCTGATAATTTGGAAAGCAACAACAGGTAGAACTCTCGAACAGCCTTTCAAAATCTTGCCCTCCTTGAATCTTTTTTGTCCCCTATTCTGACCCGCGGAAATTCCTTTCTGGACGAAACGAACACAATGTATTATCAAAAAACTCACAAATTCATGACAGAAACCGAATTAGAGGAGAGAAAATTTTCAGAGAGGAAGAAGAAGAAGAAGAAGGAGGGGAACGAGAATCGATACCCATCGATCTGCCCCATATCGATCCAACATTCTCCACTCGATATCAAAATTCCCTATCATATCGACTATACATAATTCCATGGAAAGCTACCATCAAGATATATATATATATATATATCCGTTACCAGGTTCATTCGCGACTGGTCCTTCGAGCCGGATACCCCAAGAAAATTCCGCGGTCACTCTCGACATCGGTGGTAACCACCCCACGTAAATACCTCAACCGCAAGATTTATAACGTCCGATTAAGCAATTACCAACGACGTTTTTGCCCTTCCACGGGAGCCCTGCTTGCCGACATGGCGCGCGTCAGAAAGCTCGTTACGTGGACGTTAATTGTCACCGGACTAACGATCTGGAGCTCCAACTTTTCGACGCTTTTTTCGGTCACGAAAATTGCTTTCGACCCGTTAAGAACGAGGATCCTCGAGCCCGACGTACTCGAGTGGCCGCTTTTTTCGAGTACGGTTAAAATTGGAAAAAGGCTCCCGGGGAAAGTCCGTTCATTGTCGATGGCGAGAGGCTATTCTTGACACGAAATTGCCTGAAATCGGTTTACTAAAAGTGGAGATTGACTGTACGTCGGCCCTCGACCAACCCCCTCCCGCAACTCTATCGACCCCCAACCAAATCGTTTAATTCCGTCCCAGGATCCGCAGGAGCCCTTATAAATTCGATCGCGTATTTTTATATCGCGCCCAGATAATATAACGACGTCTCGGGATGACAAAGAGCGTTTGTTTTTTCGTCTTTATTTTTTCTGGGATCGTTTCGGCGGAAGAATTCCCAGGGCGGCGTAATCTCTTTATGCTGGTCGAACGAAGTTTCGCCTCTTGTTCCAGGATCGAGTTATCGCGCGCGAGACGAGAAAAATTAATAAAATGAATCAACGAACGTCGCCGGAGGGGCGGGGGTTGGGGGGTCGAGATTTGAAAATTAGTTGACGAGTGTCTTTCTTTTTCTCGGTGCTTTTCGCCGTTCCTGTCTTTCGCACCGTCGCGTCTCATTTCCGCACTTTTTTCCTTCGTTTCCTCGTTTAGGGTTGAAGTGGAAAGTCTATCGGGTTTGTTGAACAAGGTGTTTTTTTTATATTTAAAGGAAGGAAAGGGAGTTTTGATAGTTTTTTTTTTAGTTTTCATTTGGTTTTTGGAGAGAAGATGGATCATTATCCCTGGACAATGTTTAACATCACGAGTTTTTCTTCTCGTGAAGGAGAGCATTGAAAGAGTCGGGAAAATGAGAATTTATTTTTCGACGTCGCGTGGAAGAAGAAGGGCGGCGTCCCGGCGAAAGCCACATATCGGGGGGACTTGTTACGAAAACACAGAGCGACTTTATTCAATTTGACACTTGAGGAACTTGGAACATTGAAAAGGGACCTGGTTGTATCAACTCGCTGATCCCCTGCTTCGTCTTTGCCCCACGCTCAAAAGCGAGGCCCCGGGGGAGGCAGGATCCGCTAATTTCAACTTGGACACGCGGCCTCGAAACCTTGCCCAAGTATCGCCTTTCCACATTTCTCATTTCTAATCATGTTCATATACGAGAGGAAATTTTTCTCGCGCTCTAAAAAAACTTCATTGTGGCTCCATCAATGTTTTCAAAATTTCATTGAGATAAAATAATATCCTAGGATTCATCTTCTTCGATAAGTCACAGTGAAGAGTTACTTTACATTGTTTTTATTAGTTCCTAACTGCTGCAAGTTGATTTCTTTATTTCTGCTTTAAGAGGCAGCGTAGGCAGAGGAAAATTTTGACGGTTTAAAACCTTCGACGATTATACAATGGGAATTCTAGAATTTACAACGAGCAATGGGCTGCAAACATATATTGTGTGGTTTTACTGTGACTTTTGGATTGTATTAACATCAAGGAAAATTCTGAAGAGGGCACAAAATGAAGATGCCGAAAGCTAAATAATTCAACTGAAGTTTTTTTCATTGGCTCCTCGTGAGCGATGTGATTCTTCACAATTATAATGAAACATAAAATGAATGAGATTGATCGAAAATGGGCTTCGTGAAATATATAAGACATAACAAATGGTTTTATTTATGTTCTTAGTTCAAAATTCTTAACTTTACTAACTCAAAAATAACAATAATCCTGAGAATTTTTTTCCTAAACAAAATTCTAGTCATTAATTTTTGGCTGTGTAGCATGACCTAGAAAATAAAATTTTAATCAGAAAAAGCTGTCAATCGGAGCGAAAGGGAAAAGTTTTTCCACTTTCAAACTTGTGCTAACATCGCACTTTAATTAAATTCAAGCTCTGTAGAAAATTAGAGTTTAAAATTTTCTTTCAGTTCAATTAATTGTAAAGAAAATTAAAACCTATAAAAATCTAAAAAAATTTGAAGCTTGCAACATCGAATTCTAGAAATACACATGGAAATCCATCAAAATATAATAAAATCTTTCCAATCATATATAATAGAAATACTCCAAGTATCAGATTTCTAAGGTAGAACTGTTTTCTAAAAAATCTGAAAAAAACAAAAACAAAAAAAAGAATCTTATTCTAAAATACGTAGTAGCAATTGATGGTAATACTGCAAATCAACTTAAATATTAAAAAATGCTACGAAATTTTATGAATACTAAACAAATATAGAAAAACAAAAATCTATGAAATACTGAGAACCTATGTGCGTAGATGTAATTTTTACATGATTCCATCAAAATATTCAAAATTTATTGATAGTTTCATGCTAAAGTATCTTATTCTACAAATCTATACAATAATCTATAAATAATGTTTGTCAAATATTACTAGAAGTTTATAAAAATAGCCAAAATTGTTTAAAAATTTAGGAATACTGAAACAGCCAAAGATACTAGAAATGTTTTAATACTGAAAAACGATGAACATAATTTTCTCGAAAATTAAAAAAAAATAATCCTGGAGCATATAATTAAAGAAATCTATACAGAAATTCACTAATGTATTAGAAAATTCTTAAAATTGTATGAATCTTAAAAAAAGGAAAAATATTGGCAATCTGTGTAAAAGAAACTATTTTCTGGAATATTCAATCAAATGTTCAAAGATGCTCAAGACCATTAAAACTTTTAATACTGTAGCATAAAATTCTACAAAATATGTGAAAATATCAGAAAAAATTGGAATATTCTAGAAAACAACATCAAATACAAAAATCCTCGAATTCAACAAAATAAAAAACATTTTTTATATAAAATTTTCTCAAAAATATAGAAAAGTATTTTTTCAATTTCTAAAACTTCGGTTCTATTACTACTCTGCGTTATTATATGGAAAATGTGCGAATTTATACTCGAAAAATGGTGTAATTTTGGTATTCCGAAATTCAATAAGTTGAAAATTCGAACTCCGGTAGCCAGATAGTCAAAATTCAAAAATTGAGAAATCCTGAGCCAACATATTTTTTTGGAAAACCCCTCCGAAAATTTTTCCTGCCCACGCCTCTGGTAAGAATGAAGAGTTAATTTTTTGTATAAAGATAAATAATTATACAATAATTTTACACACGCATTAAAATATTTTTTTACCTTCAACATGTTTTATAATGAGCTTATAAAAATTTGGCAATTTGAAAAATATGGAGCAAGTGATTCTAATGCCCTGGAGACTGAAGAACATAAGATTCTCCTAGCGTTTTGTGAGATGAAATGCCTTACTTTTTTACATTTCTGTGTTTGAACATGACGGTGAAAGTGATTCTCACAGTTTGGAGACTGCAGAGCAAAAAGTTCTCTTAAATCAAGAACGAGAACAATAGACTGAAAAATAAGGAGCAAAAAAACTCCTCCCATATTCCCAAACCTATACAATCAATATTATAAACCTCGTATAAACAAATCCTAAAGGCAACCCTGAAATTTCCCAATATTATTTTCCTATGAAATGCAAAAATAGAGAAACTTGCTCAGATTGGAGGTGCATGGATGTGGTTTCAGCGGGTTGAGAGCGCCGCGAAATAGTCGTTTGCGAGAGCGTCTATCGATTTCGATTACTCGCGCCGGAAAATCCGAGTTTCCGAGACGCAAGAGGTTTGACGAATTTTCGTCAGAGACGAGTTAATTTGCCAGCGGGAGAATCTGAGAGAAGGCGTTTACAAGAACAAGACCATTTAGGGAGATAATTAGTTCTCTGATGTCTGTGCTATGCTACCACCTCGAAAGGCAATATCACGACTTTGCGTCTCTCTCTCGCTGTTTCCCCGAGTATATAGGTACATATAACCATTTTCCTTCCTTCACGCTGCAAGAGAAATTAGGTAGAAAAGCCGACATCGCACGAGGATTTTGCGAAAAAAGGTCGTTTTTGTGTGGCAGGAAAATCTGGGGTAGAACTTGATGTTGGGTTTAGATAATGAGTGGTCAGACTCTCGATCTATTAAAGTAGATTATTTTTTTTATTGATAAAAAGTATTGTTTTTGCGGACTGTATTTTGTTACTGGAAGAATGATTTACCACCAATATTTATAAAAAATATTAATTAGTCATTGAGAAAAAGCAACGGAAACATTGAAGAAATACATATACACAGTAAAAAAAATCTTGCAGAATTACTAGGGCATAGTAGAGGTGTTACTACTTACAGTATAGTCAATGCACTAGAAAGTAGTACGAATTTACCACAGTGCAGTAAATGAGCATCACCGGATAAAGTAGTTTTACAAGCGTCTAGTGAGTGTACTAAAAATGCGTAATAGTACACCTTTCAACATAGCAAATAAAACGACCTCCTTCGGAAGGGGTAGAATTACGAACGCTAGTAAATTTACTACATTGACGTAAGAGTGCTGCCAAAGTATTAGAATCGCTGCAGCCGTGGTAAAAGTATCACTAAATCGTATTTATGCAATGAAATCGTCAAAGTGCAAGTTGGACTTAGAGTCCTGTTGCGTCTTTGGCGTCTTGTACCATGGCGTATGTTGCTGCATTTTTATCGCGTCTTGCAGTGTCTTATGCGAAAAAAATATTATATGTTCTCTTGTTCAGTTTGTTATGAATAAAGCAGTTTATATTGAATTCATTTTTATTACGCTGTTATTGCATAACTCGATTCATGCCATGCAAACCTAACCTCAAATTTCTCAGTGCATTAAATATTTTCTAGTACTTTTACGAATTCCTAGTAATTTTATTAGTTTCAAGTACTTTTACTAGATCCTAGTACTTCTGCTACTCTGTTGTAGAATCACTACAAGTCTGTAATTTTACCTCTTCCAAAGGAGGTCGTTTTATTTGCTAGTTTGGAGCTGGTAGTTCTGCAAGATTTTTTTTACTGTGTAGGTCCGGTTAAAACTTGCGCCGTCGACACGAGGGGCGCTGCTCGCGGCATCGTTATCTCTTGCTAGGTTGCCCAACATGGCACGCGGGAATTAAATTCAAAATAAAAAAAATCATAATATTTAACAATTATTATTAATTAGTTGTGACAGATTCTTAATAGAATAAAAATGAAAAAAAGAAAGGCAATAAATATGGAGTGACAATTTTGTCGAGAGGGTGTCAATTGTGCATAAACTTATTGCGCACTAGACAGTTCTGCAAATTTTGACAAATTTCATCACTGTGATCCTGAGTTTAACAAATTAAGAAAAAAAAACTTCTAAATTATCAAATTTATACTACGAATCAATTTGGTAATCACTCTGTGCACACGTTCATGACGTTTCGCACAAACGAATGGTCCCATTTTAGGTTAGGTTATGACCACAATCATCCCCTTTTTCCGTTTTTTAATGTGCACTGAGAAAAAAATGAGTGATCCCGTTTACAAATGATATACAAAGATCGTTGGCATAGGCTACCAACTACTGTACAAGATGTTTTCAGTAGAACCTGTTAAAATGTATTTGTATTCGAAATCTACAATTTATATTTGCATCAAAGATTATCCACTTGTAGATTATACTTGCATATCTTAGGGTTAACTACATTTCGTGAATTGGTGAGAAAGGCTCTTATTATACAATAGACAGAGTACGTCATACTTATTGAATGAAAATAGTTGATTTTACAATCTTCCTTTCGATATACTTTAACGAATTAGGCGTGTATTCGTGATTGCCAATCCGTTGTTGATTTGTTCTGATTTGTTCCGTCTCGACGCGTCTCGAGGTTCCCGGTCCCGGAGAACAGCACATTTGAGTAGGGCTGGGAAAATCGATAAGGAAACGAAATCGATAAAATCGATTTTTTCAGAAGTGCTACCGATGAAAATCGCTAATTTCCCCGTCCACTAACCTAAAGCGGGAAATTTAAATTGCGCTAATGAATCAAAATGATACCATACCTGCAAAAGTTTGGGGTACAAATTACTTTCACGTTAAAAATTGTTACTTGTTTACTGGGACCTGCAGTATCGGCATCGAAATTCAATTTTGATTGTTTTCGAAGTGACCTTCGCAATGCATTTTCCATTTGGCAGAAAAGCCAAATCATTAATAGTCGTTGATAATAATAAATGAATAAGTACAAGTACAATGTATAAATTCAAAATTGGCACTTTTAAACACTGTTTTCACCGTTTGCACATGTTTACGTACGTTACATGAAGTCAACTCACGAGTCACGAAAATCTAGTGCTTTTGTGTTCACTCGACTTGTTCGTTCGTAAAGCTTATCGATACCGATTATAAATCGATAACAAAAAATTTACCGATTCTTACCGATTTTAAAGTTTATCGATAACTTATCGATACTTACCGATTTTTTCCCAGCCCTACATTTGAGCACTAAACATCTGAGTATCAACGATAAAAATAACAACAGCGAAAAGCCCGAAAAACATTGAAAGTGAAAAAATAAGTGAAATTGACGCCGTTGATGGTGACGCGGTCGACCTTGATGGTGAGCATGGTGAGTTGAGTTATTATTTGCTCTATTTTTTGTTTCCTTTTCGTAAAAGTGTTAGCTAGCCTATCTTTGTTAGAAAAAAAACGTTCTCAAAACTGTTCGAGAATTCCGGCGCGAACGGCTTACATCGTCTTCGACCATCGTTGATATCAGGATTTGTTGATAATTGTGACAATATATATCAAATAGTAAACTCTACAAAATTCCCTCGGTAAAGTTCAACATGAGCTCCACAGTAAACGAAACTATATAAAAATAAGCGACTTTACTAATCGTGTTTACTAATTGGATTTTGTAGAGTTCACTGAAATATTAATCATATCTACGCATGCAGGGATGGTTGCTTGAAGTAATACTTCTTATACTGATTACTAGGAAAAAATATTTGTGACGCTTGTTTACTAAATTCGATAGGTAGCCATGAACGATTATTTCTCTCAGTGTGTTAATAGACGTTTTTTGCCGATTGTTTGTGTCTCGTAATGCGTTGTTTTATGAGTTGCGAAGAAAGCATTTGACAATGACCATTTTCTATTGTTCCTTCGTCGGCTTTGTTGCAACGTCAGTAACAGCATCGCGTGTTATTTCTGGTTTATGAAGGCGTTGGCATTTCACGTGTTCAATGACATTTCATACATTTAGGCGTGGCTGAGGGATTAGAAAAATTTGCAATGACGAAGTCGAAATGTAAACATTTCATTAGGCAACTCACTGATTGGTCAGCTTGTGTAGTTGGTATGTACAGATGGGATTTGATGTTTAGAAAACCTTTTATTGAGTTATTTGAAAACAAAGATCTGAAACGGAAATACTAGATGAAAAAAAAGGAACTTATTATATGAAAATTTAGATCTGTCTGTATATTTGATACATTCTTTATATTTTTTTAATAAATTGAATGAGATAACTATTCTGTAACTCAAACAGCTTGAATGAAATAAAAAGTAAGCAGCATGAAAATTCAGTGACATAAAAACAGTTCTCTTGTCATCGCCTTTAACTTGTAGCGCCGCGTGTCATTCCTGATTGCATGCGCTATCATGGGCTTGTCCACGGGTCACAAAGAAATATGTCACCGTGAAATTCTTCCCGTCAAAGAAGGGCTTTGAGAGAACGTCTCCAAAGTTACGAGGACGTCATAACACAGAACATATTTTGACGTGTTGTGTCTCAAAAAAAATGTGCATGAAATTCGGTGTTTTTCTGACTCAAAACGTCATCCAAAACAGAATTTATGAACATAAATGTTATCTTTCAGGCAATAACAGCTAAAATTTTATTATTTCAAAGAGATGCTTTTTTATAGTCATGAAACAAAATAATGCACTTAAAGTCTGATTATTATGAAATTATACAAGGAAAAATTTTTCTTTTGCTACTGGAGTAAATGCAAATGATATTTCTCAAATGTCTGAAAAAAACCGTAATCAAGTGTAATTTTTTTTCTAGTTATAAGTTAATAACTATTGATATGTTAGCTGTTTAAAATTTATTTTTTAAAAATGATTCTCTGAATTGCAGATCAAATTCGAGTATGAATTCCACTCTAAATAATTAAAATTTTACTTGTCTGGGACATATACTTCACTCAAGAAAAAAGAGGAAAAATTAACTTTATTTTTCAAACAGAGTAATATTCATTTATGTGTAAGATTTCTACTTGCATTGGATAAAATTTTAACTCGTAAAAATTTACTGAGCTACTTGCTTTTATTTTTGCACAATATCACTTATTTCATTTTACAGAATAAAACTTTGCACAGCCTTTTATCTATAAAAAAAAATAACCATCGTAATTTTAAGACAATTTGAAAATTACCTTCATATTTTCGAAAAAATCTTTATTCATGCAATAACATTATTGAATAATAAAGACGAAAGAATAATTGTCTTAGATTTTCAGTAATATGAAAAAATATCTTCCAAATCATGGGAAAACAGAGAAATTTCGGCAATTGAGTATTTTTCGTAAAAACTCAAGATTCGTTAAGAACTCAACAATTTAATCCTTGAATATCCTGATGAGCTGAAGATTTAAATGATTTCTGGAAACTCGATGATCTTTCTTCAAATTTTTCATGACTTTGAAAATTGTTTTTACTATCAAAATTTAGTTGGGAAATTGATAATAAATTCACTCCTCTTTCATGAATCAAAACTCTTATTCTCGATAACATGAGGATATATTAAAAAATATGAATATAAAGAATAATTGATAATCCATAGTTATTTTTAATATATTTATTACTAAATTTTTGAATGAATTTTTGATCACTCAACTATTTGTCTGTATTTCAGTCCTTCGATTTTTGATCAAAAACGGTTAAAAATAGAAAAAGTTCCTCAAGGTTTGTCTATTAATGACGTCATTCCAAATTTCAAGAATTTTTCACCCCCCCCCCCCCTTCTCAGTGCGTGACATAATTTATGGACAGCCTCTAAATGCTTTTTTTCGTTTACACTTATTCGAACTGATTTTCATATTTTCTGAAATATTGGCTTTAAGCGTATTTTTCGTTCAAAATTTTTGTGAAATCCTGAATATTGTTATTATTTTTTCTTTGAATAACTATTGTTAAAATTTTTAGAAAACTTAAATTTTGTTGAAAATGTCCCAGTTCTGCATGTTACACTTTTCCTTTAATAATTTTCCACACTTTTTAAAAACATTGTTGTTCTTTTAATTATCATTCATAGATGCTTAGAAATTGTTAGTGTTTGATATTACTTTGAAATGACAATTTTCGAAAAGTTGGACTTAGTAGAAAGTTTTAAAAAGATTAAACTCTCTATAACATTTTGTAAATCTTCGACTTTCTGTACCAAAGAAACGTCGAAATCTTTAACTACAATTTCTTCTTAAGGGTTACGAAATTAACCTGAAATTACCATACTCTTACCTCTGAGTATAATTCAACAAATAGAAATCATGCACGTTACTTAAAAATGACATACGTTCATCTGTTGTTGAGAACATTTTTTCCTCGAAGTATCCTCTGTTTACGAATTTCTTACCTGAAACAATGTAAAAAAATCACTCATAAATTTCTACCCTATCATCGTAAATTTGATTTGCCCAAAATTTCAAAATCTCGTTTCTATACTCAATTTCAATGTTATGTTCTCCAAATAAAATCTAATGATTTTAAAAATCAGAGAAAAAGTTTATCGAATAGTTCATTAATTTCATTTTCCTACATTTTCTAAAACATTAAATTATTCAATCGAGTATTACATACCTTACAAGTAATCAAGTTCAAGTCAAAATCCATATTTCTGTCCTTATTAACCCCAAATTTAAAAAAATAACCAAAAAAAAAAAATACATCTCTATTTCTCCCAAACGAGCTTTTGTGCAAAAGCTACATCTCATAACTGAAAATCATCAAAAAATTACCTAACCTCCCATAAACCATCCTAAACCATCGTAATTTTGTGAAAACAAAACAAAATAACTTTTTTAACCAAACCCCCCACGCAAATCTCGCTGACAAACGAGGACGAGCCTAAGATTACAAGTCACCCAGGTGATGAGTGAACCCAAAGGGGCAAAGGGGTAAGAGGAGAAGAGGAAATCTCTGTCTATTCCAGTGTAAGAAGAGTCAGGGGAGGGGGAAGAAACGTCGCCTGATAAACAATAAGCCCCCACGCTGGAATGATAATTTAAACGATGACTCTCGGCTTCCTCGCATTCAATTACTGAATAACTGACGGGACTCGCGGAGCCCTCGCTTCGCTCCCATTCGTCGTTCGCGTTTAACTCCCCCCTCCACCGACCCACCGAAACAAACGGGGCCCGAAGCGCGGTCATTTCGCAGGCACTCGAGGTGACGAGCGTGACTTATATCTCGCGAATTATAATCCAATTTGTGATTATCGCGTAATTTTTATCTTGGAGGGAAGGGATTCATTCGCGTTATTTCCGATCGCGGACTCGCCGTTATGTTTTTAATGAATGGAGTGATGAGCGTTGTACGGGACGATGAATTTTAATTTGGAGAAGAGCGATGGTGTTATGATGGTAAATTCGAATTTTGGGTGTATGATATCTAGTGTAAGCTTGATGAAGAATAAAGCATTTTTTTGAACTTTAGTAACTCATAATTCGTAAGATCCTTCAAAAATATTTTTTTCTTGTGTAAACCTTTAAACGCGTTTTCCCGAAAGTCGTGTTTTTTTATTATTAAAACAGGCAATAATAATTCGAAAAAAAGGAAAAAAAAAAACACTTTTTTTTGTGTCTGAAAATAGTTGATGTAATATTAATTGTAGATTAGTTTGGTTTTTTGTTGTAGGTTACGTGGTTGGCCAAAAATCTTGCAGGCAAATTGGTACCAAAATTCTGATGAGTGCACGTTCAAGGTCATCCTGTAGTCGAATATGTGGAAATATCATGTCAATGGAATTGCCTCTTGAAAGATTACGATTAAGCAAACAAAAAACAAAAAAAAGTGTGTGAATATCTTTTTCCTTTCCTTCGTAATGAATTCTGGAAAACAGGCTCGAAAATCAAGCTGCTGTAGACGACCCCCTTAAATTTAACATAACTTTTAAAATTACAATTGATAACCCAAGGTATCCAATTTTACAAAAAATTCCTCAAATTTTTTTCAACTGCATTACTTACAGTTTAGGGTAGAGTGGGGAAAATTTTTTTCGTTGATTTTACTTAGATTTTTGCGTAAATGTTTGTTTACAAGTTATTTTTATAAATAATATGCCAATATTATAGAATGTTCGTTTGGAATCTACACTTAGTCCATAAAGGATTTTTTATTTGTCCAGCCTACTGTTAAAGAGAGGGGAGAGTGATTCTGCCTTCAAAAAGAAGAAAATTATTCTTAGAAGTTTTCTTGGCCTACTTGCAAAATTTTTGCAAAAATCCTATTTCAAACTTCATTAAAATAAGTAGTAATATTCGTCTCGAGTTCTAAAAAAAAATTTTTATACTTCCTTGTAAGGAATAAAAATAAAATAAAATAGCACAGGTCATGTGACAGTCATATCACTCCCTTGTTCCCAGTTTTTACAGTACATAATAATTACTGTCATTAATAAAAAATTGTTATAACCTATGGAACAATCTACTATTACATTTGACATGAAAGTCATAAGGGTCGTTCTATCTGTTTTTTACACTCAAATTTTGAACTTCCTCAGCGTAAATTTTTTCTGATCCTACATCAAAAAACATAAGATACGTATTTTTGCTTTTTATTTTTCAAACCTTTTTTTGAGGTACATAATTTTTTAAGAATATTTGACTCTTTAGATCATTTGATTTATGATTGCGCATTACTCGAAACCTCTCAGTCGGACAAAAAATTTTCCTGATAATGAATATTAAGATGTTAAGTCTTGTTTCAAAATATATTAAAATTGTTTACAATCATGCTAAACATTATAAACAATTTTACAATTTTATAACGTAAAGTGGGATTTTCAAACAAAAAGTAAATTTACAGACAAAAATTTGTTTCTCTTTTTCTATTTGCGAACGATAACGAGGATTTAGCAGTTTTTTATTTGATGGTATGTGTAATAGTTTGTGAATAATGCATTTTAAAAAATAATAAAAATGATTTCGTTTAAAAATTATTTTTAGATGAAAAATGCAATTTTACTCAAAAAAGAATTTGACAGGCCGTACATTTGCATTGAGAAATCTACTCGTAAAAGAAGGTTCTTTTAAGAAAAAGTGCTTTCATATAAAAACGAATTTATTTCAAGCATTGAAAGGCGGAACAGTAAAAAATTCTGCTTGTGTCTACAAGACCCTAGTAGAAGTTTAACAGTTAATGATATATTATTTCGTACAATTTGAACCAAAGAACCCTATCAAAACTTTCCAAATTATAATCACCTGAACAATTTTTTCTAATTACTCTCACCTCAAAACCAGCTACAAAAACATATTCTCCACTCTCTATCATAACAAAATGTTTAAAACTTCGCCCTGAAACACGCGATGAAACAGTAATTAAAAAATGCGACTCTCCTCATTGCGCGAAACACGACTCGTGCGACCTATGACATCACGAAGGCGCCGGTTGATAGGATCAGTTAAAAAAAAAGCGCATTAATAAATTACTCGGAACGTGACTGCCAGAAAAATTTTGACAAGTTAATAACGCGTCTCCCTCGGGGACGAATATCCACAGAATCACCGTCCGCGTGGAGCATACTTATGTAGATGCAGCGTCCAAACGCCGATATATATCTCTTTGTTTTCGTTCGCCGCGAGTCTCCCAATGACTTGGCATCATTCAACTTCCCTCCAGATCAAACCCCTTCTATCCTTTTTTACTCAAACAGGAAAATGGCCCGGTGAAGTGATGAACAAAAAATTTTTTTCTATTTTTCTGTTAATTATTTAATAAATTTATTCACTTGCATTTAAAATGGTCATAATATATTTAAAAATTGTTGTGAAAGTGCAATATTAACTCAAACTTTTTTCTTTTTCTAGTTATTTGTAGTGAAGCACTGCACTGAGGGAAATCCTATTAGTAACGCTGACTAAAAGGTCATAACTATATTTTTTTTGTACGTGTTACCAATAAATTTGTAAAACTTACAAACATTCAACAGTCACGTTATTAAGTATACTACCAATTTATTTTTTCACACTTGACGAAGTTCATTTTGTTTGGAACATAAAAATATTTCCTTTCCAGTAGCGAAATTTTGTATGTGAGTATGACTCTCAATTCTTTAGTTATGGTGATTTTTAAAAAATAATTATCCTGACGAATGAGATTTTACAAGCCTTTTTTTGTGAGATATCAATGAAAATAAAAAAATCAACTTTACAATTTTAATTAGTTCGCAAAAATTTGAAACATCACGAGTATAAAAAAATTACATTATATATACAGAGGATGATTTGGATTTCGCGCCCTTGCTGCCAACCTAAGAATTCGCGATTTTTCAATCCAAGTCGACCCAGTCTGCACTCCCCTCAACTCCCCTTTCACTCCGTACTTCGTGCGTTTTTTGTTTTGGCGTCGAAACGCAAAAAAGCAGAGAAAATTTTGTTCAGGTATAAAAATTTGTACCTGAAGTTGAGACGAGATTTTTCAACTCGTACGGAGTGTCGTGAAAAATGAACGATTCTGTGGAAGCATCAGAAGGAAGGGGGAGGAGCAATGAATATTGTGACAATTTCGACTCGATCGCGAACGATACGGACAATAACAATGACGGTAAGTTTATCTTTCTTACGAAGACATAACCATATACGAATCAAACATTACGGATTTCGATTATTGACAGTTTATTTATTTGTTATAAATTTGTTGCAGATTCTATTGTAGCCGAAATCGAATTCCCAACAGATTTCGCCAAAGAATGCTTACGAAAGTTGGATATTGAGGAACACATCAAAGCGTTTGAAAGTAATTAATTAGAGAATGTAACATTTTTTTATAGTATTGATTACAACTTTAATAACGTCGTACCGAAAAATATTGAATGATTTTTACTAACTGTACTGTAATAGTTGTGAATAGACCAATTTCATTGTCTTCGTAGAGACAACAACTCTTCGAAATCTATCGATTTCGTAGAGTTTCTAAATAATTTTTATAACCGCTACCAACTCAATATATCTGTAAGGACTAAAGTGTTTTTATTACACTGAATAGAAATATATACTTATGACCCTTTTTTACGAAAAAAAATGGGTAACAAGAACCAATACTTTCTCTCAGTGTACATTTTGGAACTGTTGAAAAATTCAGCACAAACAGCCCTCTCCTAAGAGCTACCTTAGATGCATATTTTTTTGCAAAAAATGTCGATGATAAAATGAACAAAGGAAGCGAATCTTGTGTTTCGCGGGTGTCAAAAGACCCGTGAGTTCGGGGGCCAAAAGTACTTCCGCCGGGGAAACGGATTTCGCCAATCGGCGACTTTGCATGCGCGCGTGTTTGCGCTCAAATAAGAGTCGAATTGAAGCGCGTTTAGAGATCAAACGAGAAAGCAAACACGAAACAAGTGACAGGCGTCGGCGTGTCCCCGCTGTAAAAACAGGCACCCGCCGAACGGGATTACTCCCGCTGCAATCCTTTAAATTTTCGCGTCGATGGTACGCAGGGCAAAGGGGGTGAGCCAAGAAACGAAACCTCTGTGAAAAAAAAGAACAATAAGAGAAAAACGAGACGAGATCCCCCGATTCCCCAACAATGGCTTTAAGCTCTACCAATATTAACTTTGCACGGAAGGCAAATTGCTGGCGCATTCGGCTTTGGCGACGAATTACTCGAGGACTCTTTTTTCGCATGAAAAAAGGGCTTTCCGCGATGGCGGAATTAGCGTTTTACTCTTTTGGGACTTTCTATGCTCTGGAAATGGTATTCGGGAATCCTGAGGGCGAGGATCAAGAGGACCATGTGACCTGGTTCTCAGGTGGTTCAGAAGTTTGGCAGATGGACCTTCAATTGGTTATTTCAAGAGAAAGAGAAGATCCATTGCTACAGCAATTTCAAAATTTGGTAGTACAGAATTGAGAGCTTTGCCTAGTTTGAGTATGTGACAATTTCCGTTCTTCATGGCCTGTCTGTCTATCTGCCTGTCTTGCCTATATTACAGATATGACACCAATTCATTCCTCAGCATGGACTCATTGCTGCAAAGGTGATTTGGGTTTTGAAGTTTTTCGGAATGACATCTTGTAATACAAATTTACACTATGTAATTCTTAAAAGGACGTAATATTTCTGTCTATAGTCGTCCAGCTGAGACCGAAGAATCAAAAGTGACAATAGTGAAACACAATTGGGAACGTTCCGCTGAAGAACATCCAGAGCAGCCTCTTGTTCAAATAACAACTTTGATATTTTTTTTCCATAATTTGCCAGATTAAATTTTGCTATAATTTAACACAGCAGATTGTTTATCGCTATTTAAGCGAAGCAAGATAAGTTCGAATAACCAAATGACTTATTGCATTACCAAGACTTTTCTCTCCTTGTAGAAAATAATACATATTTCTGAAGTAAAAAGCAATATGTACGTCAATGAGGGAAAATCGTGTTCGCTAATTACACCTTGTTACGTAACACCTGAGAATCCTTATTTCGGCGCGTGCAGAAAAAGGCCGGGTCGTCGGTTACAGTCCGTGGCAAGAAACTCGCTCGTGGGTCAGTAAATCAAGCGTTTTTGTTAAGCCTTTTATCGGCCACCGAGCTCGCGTAGCGCTGATTGTGTCATGCATAAAATAACGATAAATCCCGCGGGTTTCTCGTGTTGTCATAACAATTGACCGCCCCGGGCAGCCAATTGTTTTACAATGCTAATGACTCCTCCGGCGTCGTTGTGGGTGGTGTTATCGATATTTCGCGCACATTTTGTTTCCTCGAAATCGGAAGTTTCGATAAGGTTCTGTCCATCGAGTTAATTACCTTTTTTGATTTACCGAAAGTTCTTTGTCGTCGTCATCGTTATGGAGTTATATATTTGAATTTTCGCTATTATTATATTTACGAAAAGAATCGTTCAAGTTAGATGCATAAGTTCTTATACTCCTAATGGGTAGTCCATAAACTTGTTCATTTTTGAAATTTCCAACTTCATTTAATTGATCACACGGGCGATCACACGAGTCGAGCGATAGTGAGTAGTAGCAGTACTTGGATGGGTGACCGCTCGCCAATATCGGGTAGAATTAATACACGTTGACTTGAAGGGCAGATATTGAGGACCTCTATTGTCAGCATACATCAGAGGGCCTCGAATGACAAGCCTGGATATATCGCCTCAGGGTTTTTTCACATTTTCGACTGCAAATTCATGTAGAACTCGGGAGTTTCTTAATCTAATGCGAGTTTCTAAGTATGTGAGATCAAATGATGGTTGCGTTTGGTCAACAATAAAAGAAACCAGAAGAAAAAACGTGTCTGATTAGTAGTTGCAGTCAATTGATCGAATTTCTGTCCACACTGCCATATTACACCTGACTTTTCCGTTTGATGGACTCCAAGACACGGCTTTTTTATGATCTTATTTCAAAAAATTTCCGAAATACGAACGCATTTAGCCGACAAAACGACATTAAACGTCTCTAACTTCTGGTTGTCGAGCATCGAAAACTCTGTCGTATCCGAATTTCTCTCGTCTGCAATGAGTTTTCCATTAGAATTCGATTTCGGGCCCTCCGCGAGAGATCGCATTATTATGCTACGACGAGTCACCACTTTCCATACAAAACTCGTCGCTATCGACGTATAAATATATAAACGCACGTTGTTGCGCGAACGCGTTTAACGGAGCAAACAGACGTCCTACGCGGGCAAAAGGGTGCCGACTGAAAGGCAAACAGTTTAGCTGGAAACAATTGACTGCAGATTGAAGAGGGTCGGAGAGTTGGAGACATCTGACGATCGATGCCACGAAAAGCTCCGAGCTACATCTGTCCAACTATGGAAATATCACCGAGAAATGCCACATCACCCAAAACGAAGTCTCAGAGATAACTGAAGTCAGAGATTTTGAGGGAATGAATCCAAGAGTTTGGAGTTTAAACAGATCGTTAATTGGGATGTTGCCATATGAGATTCTCTCATACGAAAGTTGGGTAACTCCTCCATACTTCTGCTTCTGTTAATGAGGATTCGATTGTGACATGACTATTGTAGTCGTCACCTGCTTTTTCTCCGACAAAGCTCAGATTCTTCAGATCAAGTAAAACACCCCTAAAAGCTCGACTTTATTGCGCGGAAACAATGGTCATCGGGTTCAATCCATCGATTTGCCCAACCTCCGCCACTTCCTCGAGGGACTCGACCGAAGAAAGACAAGTGTCACTCGACGGAACCACGATCCTCGAGTACTTTTTGTGCTTCATCCCCAACGCCTTGTCTTTTCCTCGTTCTCGAGGAGTGATAACGAAAACGACCCGGCGCGAAAAAACACGTCGAAATGAAACTATGAATTATTTTACGATGTTTTCATATGGACAGAAACAGTCAGTTAAGTTTTCAATCAAAATGAGTTGAAATTGAGGATCATTCTGAAATTCGATGAATAGACCTTGAGAAATGAGAATAAACCAGCACGTTTCCAAGGTCAAGTGACCATAAGAAGAGTTTCCAGTCAAGTGGAAAATATTTTAAAAATATGGCACCACACTGCAAAAAACATATGATACATGTCTCCGTAGAAGACACGAAGACGGGAAATTCATATCTTCAGTCATTAAGTGTCTTACTTATATGTGTCAAAAAGATGTGTTTTGAAGACATCTTTCAACGTCTTGTGGCAAGACACTTTTTTTTGCAGTGCAGCTTCCCGTGAAGATCATCCTGCAATTCACTACACCAAATGATCTTGAAATCGCACGTTTCCCAAAAGTTCGAAGGTTACTCTCAAGAATCACACTCCAAAGTACATGTTGCTCATTTTTATTCTGCAAGGAACATGGCACCAGCTATTTTCTCTCGTTCAGCGAGCCGATCCGCTTTTCAATTAGTCGTCAATTAATCACCTCATCGCTTCGTGGAAGCCAACGTCTTAATTATAAAACAATCGCGAGGTGAATAGCGCGTTCGCCGCGCCCGCGGTGCATGTGCTAAATCATCCTCGGGTCGTTAGTAACAGGTTCCTAGGGATACCCATATAACCCGTAAAACGATCCCCGATCGCGCTGTCGCAATCGCCCGCATGGGCCCCTCGATGAAAAAAGAAAAATACAACATTGGCCGGGATTTCGGGGCCGATTTTTCGTGGGGCGCATCCGCGGATCGATTTCGCCGTGGCAGGGGCCCTTCGTGCCAAGCCACCTGTGGCGTATAAAGTTCGCCGCGGTCCGGATCGCGGTGTCCGATTTCGGGGGCCCGGCAACATGTATACCCGTGATCGGCGTGCATTTTTTTCGGACGTTTTGAACCCGGTAGTTGTTTCATCCACCCGAAGTTTGCTCGAGTTAGGCGTTACTTTGATACGGGAGGTATAGAGCTGAGGACAAAGTTTAGATATCATGATTGCGAGTTGTGCGATCTTTTGGAGCAGACGTGATAAGAACTTTGTAATTGTTGAGAAACGTTACGAGTAATAACATTATATAATAATAAGAATGACTCGGTCTTTAATAATGTAGATATCAGTAAAGTTGATCTTCGGAGCCATGTTGTAAATAAAGAAGTTCGACTTGTCCTTTATTTAATGTTTGTTCATTATCATTTATCTTCTTTCTTCAAGCTTTCGACCTCACTATGCAGGTCCTCATCAGGAAAATAGTAGAAGAATAGTAATAGAAATAAAATATCCCACTTCCTAGCTAAGCAGTGCGTCCAATTCATTTCTCTTCCTCCAATTCATGCCAGATCGGTCATTCTCGTAACTTCATTATGGTAAAATGCGTTCATAGCTTCCTTTCTCCTGATGTTTCTGTTTTATGTAGAAATGTCTCACTTTTTTTTGATAATTTAAATTATCTTCTCAACGATCATTCTGGAGCCACACCAAATCAATAATTCAGACAAACATCTTTTTCAAGCTTTCGGCAGTTTATTTCGTCCTCTTCAGGAAAACTGAATTTTACTAAATCAAAACAACAATCAATAAAATTCCAAATCAATAAATAAATTTCATCACAACATCACTCGCTACACTCACCCAAAATATATAGTCCAGGTTAAAATCGCCTTATGTGTAAAAAAATTTCGTCATCTTTTCATGATATGAAGTGAACAGGAAAGAAACAATATGTACTTATCAGTGGTCTGTACACGACTAACAAAATTGCCTCAGTTTTCCTTCCATATATAGAAAACGAACCGATAAGATAATATTTTGATAATATTTACCAGAAAAAATTAAGTCACCTGTTTGTTGTTCTTGAGCTTTTGGCTCATATACTGAGCTCTCATCAGGAACTACATTCACAATATAGAACAGTGTCATAAACAAACGATGAAAATTGATAAAACTTTACAGTTAAATTCAATCAACAGAAATTTCGTTACTCAGATTGCATACTCTCTCAGTTCGAATTAGTAAAATTTTTACTAATTTAATTAGTGGGTCAGAGAAAGTCAGAGATCTACTGATAAATTAGCAGAATTTAACAAGTTGACTAAAAAAATAGTTGTATTCTACTAAATTATATTTTATGTGTACCTGGTTGTAAAAAAATTTCATGTAAAAACATTGTTAAAAACTTGATGTTTCAAGAAAAAAAGATTTTAACAAAAGTCTAAACAATAATGAATTAGTACTATTTGAATGCTATTTAGATAATAAATAATTGCAGTCGCAAATATTTACTATTACGAACAGTATTTTTTTACTAGAGTATTACTAAAAATTGTCTTATAGATTAGTTGAAATATACTCATCTTTTAGTCATAATGCACAAATATAAGACGAGTCAAAACTTATTAACTGTAGTAGTGGATTTCTACTCAAGTTTAAAGAAAGTTATTTACTTTTTTCTTCAGTAAAATACTGCCGATTTCATCAGTACGCTATATCACTAATTCAATCAGTAGATTTCTACTAAAATTTTAGTTGCTTCCTTTTCACTTTTTCAATAGTGATATTCTACCATTAATAAGTAGTTTTTTACCAATTCAAACTGAGAGAGTATCAATCAGCATTTTTAGATTTGTGTATGTATAATTCAGTAAAGTCGGTTTTTGTACTTGACTGATCGCTTATCGAGCTTAAAAATCAAGTTATGTACGTCGTAATTCATTACTTGTAATTTTTCGTTTCTTCTCAAAAGTAACGTTAGAAGAGATTCAATGATATTATTATATTTTAAATGTTAACAATCTTGCCTTGCTTATAATGATACATATATTTTGTCCAACAATATTTTTACTTCAATTGTTTTTTTGGCCACACTTCTAACGTGACAAAAAAAAGGAATGGAAGGATCAGAAGAGTCATGAACTGAATAATTTCCGAAACTGTTGGAAAATCAATGACTGTCGATATTTTCAAAAAAAAACTCGAAAAAGTTGACAATAAAGAGAATTTCAAAAGTATGAAAACGTTAATATAGTTTTTTATGAGTCGATTATAAGTCAACTATTGAAATTTTTATATTTCTCATCTACGTGCATTCTTTGTATTTGTTTCAGTTGTCGAATAAAAAATGATACTAAAGATTTGAAAAGTCTACTCAGGTACATTCATTAATCATCCTTTTTTGCTTATGATAACTAATCCATTCTATTCAACTTATTTTGTTTTTTTCTTTTTAGTTTTTTATTGTCATAACATTCCATACTTAACAAAAAACGTTCTAACAAGTGTGCGAATAATTATTCAAATCGTTAAATTCAAAAACTCTCGATATGCCTAAAAACTCTTTCAAAAATTAAAAATAAAGGGAGCTGAAAAAATTACAAAACTATGAAAAATTTTTAAATCAATGATAAAAAAGATTGAACGAGTTTATTACATTTATTTTTGAATTGTCATGTTTCAAACATCACTAGAAAAAAAACATTATGGAAATTAAAATCCTTCAGTGGATTTTATAGCGTCGCCTTATAGGAAGAACGAATTCCTTATGAGGATGCAACAAGGTTATCTTTCCATGAAAGGTAATCACCCGAGAAATTCTGAAATTTACGGGAGGTTTGACATTTTCTTCAAACGATCCTACTGTTTTTTATAATTTCTAATTATTATTAGAATTACGCTCAAGGCTAACAAAAAATATGAAAGTCGAGCTTGCATGAAAAATTTCACTATTAAAGTTTCGGGACTGACGTTCAAACGCATAAATATAAAGTTCGAAAATTGCAAAAATGTATAAAAATAAGAATGTTAAAAAGTAGAATCGTTAAGTTTACATGCTGACATGTAAAAGCATAAAAAAATGTAGAAACTTATTAATCACCGACATGAGCCCTGTAAATTATTTTTACGATCAACAATTTCATTAAATTCTGATGATAAGATTTCCCAGTCAAATTCAAAATTATTTAATTACAATCGGTCGACGTTTCGGCAAGACGTCTAAGTTATGCACAATACAGTAAATCCGTTAAAGCAAAACCTGTTTCTTTAAAATTTCCTAAATTTAGAAGAGTGTCGAACCAATTACATGTTGCTCGTTCGGGTTGAGGCTGGACACAATTACACTAAATTTCATCAAAATTTCTATAAAAAGTCAATTAAAAAAAAGAAAACTTGAAAAATCTTCTTCGACCACGTGATTTACTGAGGTTAAGAAATTGTATTCATTCTTATTGATTTTCTATCTTTTAATTATAAAAAAATCATTCTGGAGCCAGAATCAAGATCCAAAAACATAATTTTTCGAAAAAGTCACAAGCTATGAGTATTTCGAAAAACGGTAGCCCAGTCGGTTTTCGGTCTGGCGATTTCAGGAGCAGGGCCCCGCGCGGAACCGGGCGCACACGTCTCGCGGTCAGATCGTCACTTGCTCAATTAAGCGTGAAACGAGCGAGGGTTACCGTGGAACGAGACCGCATTGCCTGCAAGATATTCGATACACCCCCGCTCTATCTCATGGAAAATATCACGCAAAAGGTAGCCCCCGGTAAAAAAAACCCATGCCTGATACTGCCAGCCTCGTTTTTTGATCATCGAACTTTTTTGAAGGTTCCCGACCCCGAAGACATTTTGTTAGTAATATAACATGAATGGTCCAAGACAAATTTTTCATAATTAATCGTACATTACGTGCCTGTGAGGAATTTTATGTCGTGACAACCGAGACGTCACGTCAAAATTTCAATTTTGAGGTTAAAACGGCATAAATGATTTTATTTCAGTTTTTTTCCTTATTTTATTATCTTATTAGAAAATTTGTGAAAAACAATATTAGTAGAGTGTAAAAATATTGCGTATTTTAACGTTATAAACAAGTGGAATGACAAACAACGTATTGTTGTGAAGTCACCGGAGCCTTTAACACAGTGCTTCGTGCTGCTTCGTGTACTTTCGTGTAGCTTCGTGTTTGTTCGTGGTTTGGAAACTTGTACCATAATGTACTTCAAATGAATTTACGATTCAGTCCTAAAATGAAATTGATTCAATTTTGTTCAGTTAAATTAACTTAACTGAAGGTGAAAAAAGTGCTATTTTCATCCCTTAGAATGTAAAAAAGATGTTATTTAGTACAATTTGTTTTTTATTATATTTCGCCCGGCTGAAAAAATCCAATTGGTCCGACCATTTGGAATTGCCCATTGGCCCGACGATGGTCCGAACAATTGGCAAACTTAACGTTCTGTCCGATTGGCAATCATAATCGTCGGGCCAAACAGGGCCAAATGGCAATTCCAAATGGTCGGGCCATTTGGCATAATACCACTTTGCCAATTCGTTTTGCCTATAAATGTGAATGTAGTTTATTATAGATTAATGATGCAATTATTTAATTTTTTCACCCTCGGTGGAATTGGGAAATTTCTGCCCAAAAATTGTGAAACGACATCGCGTTCCCGCCCGATACTAATAATTATGCATTATACTTAATGTATCAGTGCTGAAATTGTAAAATGAGAAAAAAAATTGACTTACATCTCGTGGATTTCGCAGTAACTACTGGTATGGCGCCGGATTTTTAAATATGTCGCCCTCAAATTTGAATATTCCGCGCCATTCCAGTAGTTACTGCGAGATCCACGAGATGGAAGTCAATTTTTTTTCTCATTTTACAATTTCAGCACTGATACATTAAGTATAATGCATAATTATTAGTATCGGGCGGGAACGCGATGTCGTTTCACAATTTTTGGGCAGAAATTTCCCAATTCCACCGAGGGTGAAAAAATTAAATAATTGCATCATTAATCTATAATAAACAAAATTCACATTTATAGGCAAAACGACTTGGCAAATTAGTATTTTACCAATTGGGTCCGACCATTTGGAATTGCCATTTGGCCCGACGGTTATGATTGCCAATCGGACAGAATATTAGGTTTGCCAATTGGTCGGGCTATTGGCAAAACCAATTGGATTTTTTTCAGCTGGGCCGCGGTTTGAGTGCAAAAATATATTGATAATGAAAGAGCAATAAAAAAACCGTGTAAAGTGCGCGGGTGCTTTAACGGAGGGCAAGGCGTTGAAAAGGCCATCTGAGCTCGTAAGGTAACGGATACCCGGGCCCTTTTGCCTTTGTTTGCGCCGAACAAATAAAATATGCCTTTAATCACGGTGCGTTTTACTATGGAACGAACGCCTTTTTTTCTCGCCCCATTCGGTATCATAGTAATTGGCTCAAAAATAGTACGAACTGAGTAATTGAATGAACCTAAGGGGTTAAACTCGTTCCCATCTATTGCATATAGTACTATAAAAAATGTTTAAAAATGTTTTTATAATCTTAAGATATTTTTTTCACTTTTCGTCTTCTTTTTTATATCTTCCAATTTGTACTTTTACATACTATCTTCGATTAGACGTCAGATATTATACGAGGTTTCGATTTTCCACGTATCAAAGGAACTTCCGTAAGTATCTTTCGACTGATTATTGATACCAGCCGAATGTGTTTTGCTGGATTTTTCCCACGTTCGCAGGCAAAGACAATCGTTCACCCTCGAAACTGATATATGGGGGGTGTTTCGGATCTAAGATTGCCCGGTGAAACTTCATAAATTGACGCCCGGGCGTCTAAACAAAGGGCTCCCTTCGCCCGCAGATGATTGCTCGCATTTGTCCGGCTGTCTTGTCCTCAGGACCCGGGAAAAGCTGCTGGAAAATCCCGAGATCGCGCACGTAATTACGGACATCCAGCTGGCACATATACACTTATTTTACCGATGTCCCTGCTTGTTTGTTCCGGCTCTCGTCTGTGGTCGAGACACATGAACGAAACGCGCTGATTTCGATTCGATACTGTGTTCACTCCCCAAAGCACCCAACTACCCTTTTGGACTCAGTGTGGGGTACAATATTCGGTCAATCGAATGGACCTGATATCAATTTTTTTTTTTTTCAACATGAATATAAGTATGTATATATTTTCCTGTTGAATGTATGTGTTCTTATTGTTGGATGACATGAGGGGGACATGAGGGGGGGTTTCAAAATATTTATGTACAATGCATCAATATCTTGTTCATTTATTATAATGAGTTATAAACATCTATTAGCTAAATATTATTATTTTTTATTATTAATAGTATATTATTTATATGTATGATAATGTTTTTTTTAATTATTCCAGAAAATCGGATCAATTTGAAAAGTATTAGGAAATTTAAACATAATAAATGTAACTTTCTCGTGATTTCTGGATGCTTTCAAGTTTTAAAAATTTTCATAAAAAAAAAAATAAGTTGCCGATCATATTTCGAAAAAATACAACAATGTATTTTTGAAATTACTCCAAACTCCACAAATTTTATTTTGAATTGTTCAAGTCATCAATTTTTGTTTAATTTCATTTTTTCCAGATTCATGTCGAAAAATTAAAAAAAAAAAACACTATAATGGATATTTACAACGTATAATATGAAAATGAGCAAGATCAACATAGTTCAAAAAAATTTTCTGGGATCCCAAGAAATTTTTAGGTTTCATAAATTATTGAAAGCCGTCCGAATATTCTTCGTTTTTATAATTTATAAAAATCTATGTATTAAGATTTCAAACATGATTCAAACTGTTCAAAAATTTACTGAATCATCAATTTTTTTATAGTTTTCTCAAATCGTTAAACTTTTTCAGATTTTCGTAAAAAAATAAAATACTGAATCATGGATATTCCATAAAAATATATACTGAACACCATCTACATAATTCACAAACATTTTCTGAAAATATCTTGATGGATTTCTAAGAATTATTATCTACCTGAAGTTCCAAATATGTAAAATTAAACGGAAATAAAAAATATGAATTTTTCAATTTTTTATCATGATAGGAAATGTGACAAATATTTTTTTGGGGAGCATCATGTTTGTTGTTACGATCAAAAAGTGTTCAAAAGCGGTTCGAGAATTTTTTTCTCGTATATTAACTTATAAATTTTTTTCGGAACGTCAGGCACATAGAATTATTAAAAGTCTTGTGAATTTTCAATGTATCTTCCACTTTTTTCAAATGTATTTTCTCAAAATGTATTAAAAAATCAATCATAATTAAAACTATTCAAAATTACTCAAATTGTATAAAACATTGGTTACCTCATCAAGTTTTTTCATACTTTTTTGAAATTGTTTTACTTTTTCATGTATTTGTTGAAAAATGAGAAAAAGAATCGATAATGGATATTTTATAGAAACATTATCATGAACACCATCTACATAATTTACAAATATTTTCTGATATTCTAAGAATTTTCTCGATTTTATAGAATTATTGAAAACAGTCCGCTTAATGACTTTTTTAATGCACAATTTTTCTTTCTGTTACTTATCAATTGATCAAACATAATGAAAACCAAGTACAAACTCCTATAATTTTATAAAAAATTGTTTAACTAAAATTGTTTGAATAAATTTTTTAGCACTGTTATCGATATATTTCAAAAAAACAAGATAATGTATACTACACATCTATACATAATTTAAAAACACTTTCTAAAATTCTAGGAATTTTCGGATTCCAAAGAATAATTGAAAATCTTCCAAATATTTAATGTTCGCTTGTTCTTCAAATTATATTCTCTCGAAATGTCCCAACGAATTAAACATAACTGCAATTTTCTCAAATTTCTTCGAATTTTATGATGCATTGTTCCTGTAATTTTTTAAAACTGTTCCAATTCTTCAGATTTTTGTTTGAAAAAAGCAAACTTACAAACATTTTCTAAAAGTCTAATATTGTTTTTGGCTTTCAAAAAATTATGATGTATGCATATTTATCTTCCAAATATTCAATGTGTTGTATTTTTTCAAAATGTATCAAAATTTCGAACATTAATGAACCTTCTCAGAAGCCCTTAAATTTTTTTAAAAATTACTCAAGTTATCAATCTACTCAATAACAGAAGTTATCAATTACCATAAATTGGTTGTTGACTTCCAATTAATCTATTTTCTATATTAAATCTAGATTACTCTGAAAATATTCTAATACATAACTTTTTCAACAAAACCCTATTCCTGACAGAATAAAAAAAGGGGGGGAAACTCAACACGTGGCAATAAATCACGTGGTTTTCGAGGACTTTTTGCTCGGATTCGTTTCACCGACAAATCGAAATTCCGAATCAGAAAAAAAGGCTCGCGCGATCCTCGAGGCGCTGCGTAATCTATCACGAAGGGTCCGCGTGAGCAGGTGTCATGGGACCCATGGGCCAAGGCGCTAATGATTGCTACATGAAATTAATCATCGCCTTTGTCTTCGCCTCGCGTTCCGCGCTCCTCGAACCTTTCAAATTTCAATCAAACTTTCACCTCGCTTTTCCTCGCAATACAAAGGGCAAACGATCCATTTTCTCCATAGAATTTAAATTAAGATTAAGTAAAAACATAAAAAACATAAGAAAATACTATGCGAGTGGATAGCACTCTTTCCACCCAACTTAAAATTTGCCTGGTTTATTCGACAAAAATTTTGTATATGTACCACATTCATTTTATCATAATAAATATCTTTTTGAATTTGAATTTGAAAAACATAAAAAAACATGAAAAAATCATACAATTTAAATTAGGATTCAATAAAAGACACTAACACATTCACAGAAAAAAAGGCGTGATCGTCACAATCAAAATTTCCTAAAATTTTCATTTTATTTTTATCCTCTGGTCGCTTTTGTAGTCATTCCCAGTGTAAAAAACTTCTCTTGAAACGCTTATAAATCATTCACATGTTGAAAAAAAATTTATTTCCCTTCTATAAAAAGGCGCAATTGAGATCAAAAGCGAATTTCGGATTATTCAGCTCCCGGAAAATCTTCTAACAATGAGGTATAGCTTTCAATTCTTTTGAAGTTGTAAAAAATGCCTTCTGTCTAGTGTTTGCTAACAAAAAATAAATTCTTACATCATAGTCACGAACTGGTCCCAGAGGGGCCTGATTCGATGTATGCCTTTTTCTTTGTCACTGGTCCCTGGAAAACGTGTATGATATAGGGAAATGCCAAACAAACAAGTTTCAAACTGTGAGAAGGAAATCCAGAGTTTTCTATTCATGCGGTTTGACTTTGAAATTAACCCACTAAAAATTAATGACAGAGATTTCTGAATGCCGGAAGTTTGGGGGGAGACAGTGACAATCTTTTATTCTCAGAATGAAAATCAAAGCTATCGATTCCATTTTATTTGAGGTTCCTGTTTTTCTTTTGAAGTTACGAAAATATTTTGAAGGTTTTTTTGGTGTCTATTGATAGATTTTTTGTAAGTTTGTGTACGATGCAGATTTCTGGAAATCGATTCTGTATAGTTTGTTATGATGGATTTTTTCTCAAAATACAGTTTTAAAATAGATTTGTAAGTGACGTTTCTTTCATGTTTTTCAGTATTCATATTTTCATGAAGAGATAGGAATCGAAAGGGACAATATCGATATTGACCTTTTCGATGTATCGGATCTTGCGATATCTAATATCGATATATCGGAATAAACATATCGATGTATGGAGTATATCGAAAGGATTTCGTGTTTTTTTATTATTAGCTGTATTAGCAAAATCACATACAATAGAGAAAAATTTATCGAGGCGTTTCAA
This sequence comes from Platygaster robiniae, assembly GCA_028476575.1. NCBI lineage: Eukaryota > Metazoa > Arthropoda > Insecta > Hymenoptera > Platygastridae > Platygaster > Platygaster robiniae. The sequence goes on from CM052023.1 coordinate 26,417,056, forward strand.
ATTATGAACATAAATCTTTCAAGATCATAGATTAAATCGTTCGCAATTTTTCATTTTCATTTTTGAATGAATGAAAATTTAAGTTAGAAATTATTGAAGTTGAAATTATCCCTCTAATCCATCTTCTTCCACTGAATTCTTTTTGATATTCGAGCTTTTGGCCGCCGTTTTTAGGTTCTTTGCAGAAAAATGGTATAATTTTTACACGAACAAAAAAAACATCTTTCACTTAGTATAAAATAACAATCCTTTTTTGTCGCCCACGGAAAATGGAAAAATCCACGCAAAATCCAACCATTTTCCGACCACCTGTTAGGATCATCGATATTTTACCGACAATTTGTACGTCATTTTATAAACTGTCACTTGTCAAATTTACCAGGGCAGTAAAATATTTGGCGATAGCATTGTGTTTTGATTGTTGGCGAGGAAATCTGAAGTTCTAAGGTATAAACTCAAAACATATAATGTGTATATGATGTCAATTATAATGGATACACAAAAACACAACTCCGTAAGGGATCGACATCGATGGACAAATGAGACTTTCTTTGTTTCTCACATAAGTGAAAAATAAAGAGACGTATAGTAAATAAAGGAATAGTACGGTTTTCGAAAATTTTTATTATATGTGTTAAAAAAACAGCAATATAAACAATAAAAAAACTTGATCTATATAGCTTCGCTTACATTTTATGACATCTTGTTAAATATGAATCTAATTATTACAGTTGCATGTAAAATATATAATATTTTACATACATACACATAAATATCTGTCACTCAATATCGATATACAGATATATCGGATGGGGGCATATCGATGTAATATCGAAAACATATCGGAAGTAAATATTGATATTCCGATATATCAATATATATCGCCCATCGGTAGAGATGAGCAGGGCAACCAATAATATTTACGATAGAATGCAAAATATTTATTTATTTATGCACGAGAAAACAGCGAAATATTGATGATAGGCTATTGATATGCAAGAAATATTTATGAATTGAAGCAAATTCTATGTTTTTTGTATATTTGTTTACATTTTCAGCTCCAAATCAAAGTTGTTACAGAAATTGACCACATGTTTTGCTAAGTATTATATGTAACGAATTCATCTGGCTCTGTGCTCAAAATGTTTAAAATTTTCTTGATTTTTGATAGCCCCTTATTGCGAGCTACAACTAAATTGAATTTTCGTTTAAATTCTGGCCGCTCATGCATCGTTCAATTGATTATTTATTTTGAAATGTAAACAGATTGGAATGTAAAAATAGTTGAAAATAATCGGGAATAACTATGAAAAACCTTGAAATATTTACGAAAAATCTAAAAGTGGCGAAATATTCATGTTCTGGATTGATTGGAAGGAAATTTTCGCGATACGAGATGAAAAATCGTTTTCGATCGAAAGGGTTGTCGTTTTGAGCGGATCGATTTTTCCGGTGCAGGGAAACAAAGACTCAGGGCACCCGAGAACAAGAGAAAATCGAGTTACTTTTCAGGCAACGTCGCCCGCTACATTTTCGCGGTCCGGCGAGCGAGTTATTCAATATGCTCGGCCCCGAAAGCCCCGGGCAATTTCTACGGATCGTGTGCGTCTCCAGGCAAGATCCTTGCACGATTTTTGGACTTGCTCACTCACTTTGTGCCCTTTTTTTTCGTTTTGGTTTTTCTTGGCTTTGGGAGAGACTTTTATTGAAGTCTGATAGACTTTCGTCTGGTGTCTGTTATTAATAATGGTTTTTACAATTTTTTTTTGGAATAACACCGCAATATTTTTCGAAAAACTTGTTGCCTATTTATTTACAAATGTCATCTACTTTTATCATCATTTATTTACAAAATCGGGTGCACTACAGCGATTGTGCCAAAACTCGATGTTTTTTCGTGGTGAGCACAGTTTCTCGAAAACCATTCATCTGAACAGTCTGAATTTTTTTAGGGCTTGTTTATAATTATAATAGTCTCTGCGTGAACGAAGGAATTCGAATTTTAGGCGAAAAATTTTTTTTTTTGCTGCAAAAATCGAAAGCCCAGACGTTGTTAAGAAAATTTTTTTCTGAAAAAATTCATAAAATACCTTGGACATGAATGAATAAATAGGCTTTGAGTTTTTCTTTCATACTTTTATCAATAGTTACAGTATGTGCTTCTGAATTTGTCGGAAAAGTTTAGTAAGCTGCAAAAAAAAGTTATAAAAAATCAAACATTGTATTTTCATAAAGCCCTAGATTACATATTTGAGGAAGGAGGGGGGGAGGGTGTCACAAAAGTAAAAAAAATGTATTTTGCAATTTGTAGACAGTTCTTTATAATGCGTCAAAAAAATGAACTCAAATAAAAAGTAGAATAGTTATATCAACCATATGAATCGTAATAAAATATTCGTAACCCAAATTTATAGTTCTCACAACCATACTTAAGGGTTATGAACAGCTGTCCCAACTATTAACAACAATTCGTTAAAAAGAAAATCATTTTTTTCAAAATTTGCCAGTTTTTTCATTACTTTGCTTAGCAATCGTAAACAAAAAATTGTACTTCAATATCGTATGGTCGCTGCAAGACACTATACAATTTTTACTATATCTTATTCTAAGTACAAATGAAAAATTTTCTTTTCATTAGCTTGCAAGATGAAAATAAGGTGGAAAACGCTCATGAAAAATATATTTGTTTTTACGCGGTGTGGACGTAATTTTCGAGGGTGAATACAAATAGTAGCTATGAAAAGCTCGTTGATGGGAGGAGGGGTGGGGGAAGGGGGATATATATTTGTGGAACACGATTTGAAAGACGTAATTTGAAAATCGGCCGCCGTCGGCAGCGACCCTCCGACGGACGTCGAAATGAAATTACGCGACCCTCGCTCTGCTCTCTCAGGGCACAAAGGACTATGGCCGGAGACGAACGTAACGATTTGTTTCGGGGCCCATGTACGAGCCGCTAATCGCCTCGCGATTAGCTTTCATTAAACGCCGCTTGATTAATCGACCGCGATCGTTGACTCTTTTATCTTTCCTGCGATTTTTACACTGAGGGAAATCCTATTAGTAACGCTGACTAATAGGTCATAACTATATTTTTTTTGTACGTGTTACCAATACATTTGTAAAACTTACAAATATTCAATAGTCCACGTTACTAAGTATACTAGTAATTTATTTTTTCAAACTTGACGAAGTTCATTTTGTTTGGAACATAAAAATATTTTCTTTCCAGTAGAAAAATTTTGTATGTGAGTATGACTCTCAATTCTTTGGTTATAGTGAATTTTGAAAAATAATTATCCCGACGAATGAGATTTTACAAGCCTTTTTTTGTGACATATCAATGAACATAAAAAAGTGAACTTTACAATTTTAATTAGATAGTTCGAAAAAATTACATTATATACTCAGAGGATAATTTGGATTTCGCGCCTTTGCTGCCAACCTTAGAATTCGCGATTTTTCCAATCCAAGTCGACCAAGTCTGCACTCCCCTCAACTCCCCTTTCACTCCGCACTTCGTGCGTTTTTTTGTTTTGGCGTCGAAACGCAAAAAAGCAGAGAAAATTTTGTTTAAATATAAAACTTTCTACCGGGAGTTGTGACGAGATTTTTCGACTCGTAAGGAGCGTCGTTAAAAATGAACGATTCTGTGGAAGCATCAGAAGGAAGCGGGAGGAGCAATGAATATTGTGACAATTTCGACTCGATCGCGAACGACACGAACAATAACAATGACGGTAAGTTTATCTTTCTTATTGTTTACATTTAGTTATTAGAATTTCTTACGAAGACATAACCATGTACGAATCAAACATTACGGATTTCGATTATTGACAGTTTATTTATTTGTTACACTGTTATCTGTTGTACTCCCAACAGATTTCGCCAAAGAATGCTTACGAAAGTGGGATCTTGAGGAATACATCGAAGCGTTTGAAAGTAATTAATTAGTGAATTTAATGTTTTTTTATGGTATTGATTAGAAATTTAATTACGTACGTGCCGGAAAATATTGGATTATTATTACTAACTGTACTGAAATAGTTGTGAATAGACCAATTTTATTGTCTTACCAAAAAATATACTTTTGTTATAACCATTCTGGAAAAATAATCATAGAAAATAATGCGATTGGTAAGTTTTACTAAAATGAATTTGTAAATTCTATTATAAAATGAATACAATGTAGACTTCATACAAATAGTCATGGCTACAAAACAGATCAACTAACCGGATTTTGTAGAGTTTACAAACAATTTTAATAACCGCTACCAACTTAATATATCAGTAAGGACTAACGTGTTTTTATTACACTGAATAGAAATACATACTTATTACCCTTTTTTACAAAAAAAAAAAAATGGGTAACAAGAACTAATACTTACTCTCAGTATAGTATCGTGCCGAGAACCTTTTTTTCTTAAGGTTAAAATGATAGTAAGGGGACAGACCTTCAACCTATTCTTTTAAAACTTTTTTTTATCAAAGCTTCTTTTTGCATGCGTATTTTCTTCCGAAACTTTTTTTTCTAATCAAGGGTCAGTTCCAGAAAATAGTTTCATGAAAAGAGGCTCTTTGAAAAAAATATTTTGGGATGTTTGCAGATTTTTGGTTTGCGAATTTTTCATGTTTGTGTGGTAATGATTGTGTTTTATCTTCTTCAATATTTTCTACATCATTAGTGGTTTTTTGTATAGTTATGACGAATCTGAATAAAAGTTAAAAAATTGTTAAGTTGGAGTCATTTGAGCATTTTTCGATAATTTTTAATTTTTAGATAATTTTTGTATTACTGAATGATTTAACTAATTTACCAACCATTTTAGAAGTTAGGCCATTTGTAGAAAATTTTAGCACTTTTCAATGGTACAAGAATTTTTACATTTTTTTCAATTTTCTGGAATATTGATGATCGTTATATCATCTAAACATTCAAAATTTTACAAATCATTCAAAATTCGACAATTAATGCCGATTCTGACAACTTTTTACCAGTCACAACAGTTTTTACAGTTCATAATTAACAGTTTTCCAACTGTTCAAAAAATTTTCAAAGGTCGTTACAGTATTTTTTCAAGTTTTTCTTGTTTTGTCAATTTCGAACATTTTGACCTTTTTTCGAAATTTGTGAAATTTACAGCAGTTCTAACTGCATTTTTTATAAAAATTTGTAGGTGAAAATTTGGCAAACAGCGGCCCATCTCCAAAATCAATATTTTGTATTTTAAATTGATGTTACGTGTTTTACACTGGTTTCTCTAAGAGTTAAAAAAATTTTATAGTTTCATATAAGACATGACGAATGTTAAAATATAACTTTTTAACGCTCGCAGCACGGAAATCACTTATTATTGTGTTTACTATTGTCCCGTGGAAAACTCGTTCTCGCCCCGCGCCTTCTCGCCGTTTTCTATGCCGCTCGAAGGTCGAGCGGCAGAGAAACTCGTCTTTTCACGACACAACAGTAATCAAAAAACTAAGTAATTTCCTTGCTGCGAGCGTGAAAGATATCTCTCGTGTCAAGAAGCATCAAAACTCGCGTTTTACTCGTGCAATTTGCTCACTAGCTACGCTCACTCGCAAAACTTCACACTCGTAAAAACGCTTGTTTCTGCTCCTTGATACGAAATATACTATTTTGTGTTTATTTAAATTATGTTTCATTTATCTTCTTACTGTGAGTATCAGAATCTCCATGACAGAATATTTTGCTAGATTTTCTAAAAAATACAAGAAAACTTTGGATAGTAGAACATTGAATTAAAAATATCCGATTTTGAAATTTATTGTAATAAAATTAAATCCATGATATTGTAAGATTTCTCTATAATCAGCAAAAATAGTCAAGGTACTAAAAATCTATAAAAGATAACTGTTTCCTGAAAAATTTGAGAGCATTAAATTTTAGATCATTGACTCCTAAAAACCTACCATACAAATATTAAAAAAAAAGACTAAAAATCTATAAAAATACGAGCGTATCTTGAAAAACATGATGAAGACAAAATAAACACAGAAAGCAAAAAAAATTGAGAATTTATGTAACACTGGAATTCTACAATGATTTTTAGAAAAAAAAAAGTATTGTAATACTATCTAACTTCTAAATTCGGGATTCTAAAGGACCAAAATTTGAGAAAACAACGAGGCAATCTATGTAATTACTTGAAATCATTCGAAATATAAAAAAATCCTACAAAATATGAGAGATACCAAAAAATACAGAGAGCATTAAAAAAGACTACTTAGGTATAATTTACTCAAAAATACATAGAAATACAAAAAAATATAAGTTTATCATTTATTGGGCATCGAAATCTGTAAATATATATTTTCAAATCCATAATAATGCTAGCAAATCATTAGATCATGTAATTAAATACTAAAAAAATACGAAAAATATTATAAATACTATAAATAAATGAAACTGTTTCTAGAGCTTATCGAAATGCTTGAAAAATAATAAATTTGGAATCCTCCCTTATCAAATTCTAGAAATTTGTATGAGATTTCATAAAAGTACTTGAAATCCATCAAAATACTAGAATATGCCACGAAAAATGAACAGCTTCAAAAAATACGAGAAAAACTTCGAATACCAAAGATCTATAAAATACGAAAATGTATATCGATGGCAATTATTTGAAAAACTATAAAATTACTAAAAATTTATAAAATTTCAAAACCTAGAGCATCCAAATCTATTGTATCAAGATCTATAAAAATATCTGAAAACCATCGAGTTGTTGTTGAAAAAAAACATGAAAAATACAAAAAATACTAGACACCTATGGACAGGCTGCTTTCTAAAAAAATCAATAATTAACGTGAAATCTGTTCAACTTGTAATTCTAGCTCATCAATTTCTAGAAATCTGTATGAAAGTTTGTGAAATTATTTAAAATTCATTAAAACATTAAAAAAACCTACAAAATGTAAAAAATCTATGCTATACTATAATTTACACCGATTTAAATTACTCGAGAATCTAATCATCAAAACCTATATCAAGATCCACAAAAATCTAGTAAACCATCTAATAGCGTAAGTATCTACTGGAAAATGCAAAAAATACTAAAAGTACTATACATCGGAAATACTTTTATCCGAAGAATCAATTTTCAATTCGACCACGAATGTAGAGTGCGATTTATCCATTATTCACTTCAGTTACACGCACGCGTTTACTAATTTTTACCGAAAAAGAAAAAAAAAATCCGACAAATCACAACGTAAAAAAAACAAGAGGTTCATGATGCACCATAAGGACCGCCCCCCCCCCCCCTCCTCGCACTTCCGCGCGCATGTGTCAGAAAATTATTCAGTCAATTTTGTGAACATGGTTTGAAGCACCAAAACACAGTGTTGTCAGAAACATGTTACTTGGCTGCCACAACAAAGTCTGATGTCTCTGTCGAATTTTTCGAGTAACAATAATTAACTGTATTATATTGTGAGATCAATAAAACTTCTTTGTTATAAAGAGTCATGATGTTTTTGTTAATTTAACCAATCTAGTGGTTCTCTCAACTAAACAAAGGCAAACAAAATGATTTTAGTAGACCGATGAATATTTTTCAGTCCTCTTACTTCCTACTATTTCTATGGTTGTAACAACCACAAAGTTTTCTCTGTTCAAATTTCAATCCGTATATCTACCGTCGGAGCAAGAATCCTGGAACCAGGATCTGAAACTCAAGTGGAGGGGGTAGTCAGCCACGCGTCGGCAATGATGTCGCAGTCCGAACAATGCGCACCGACCAATTTTCGGTCACTGCGCATTCTGTTTTGATGGTGAAATTCAATCGATGTAAACAAATGTAAATATTGTTCAGTGATAAGAAACAAGGGGAAATCTATTGCGACCGAATGCAACTGAATACGAGACAATCAAAATAGACACATATCAGCTGTCTTGCCACGAGACACTGTTTGACGCTGTTTTTGAGACGTTTAATGTCTGTAAAACCCATCTTTTTGACACATAAAAGTAAGACACTTAATGGCTGAAGACATGTCTCATACATGTTTTTTTGCAATGAAGTAAGTGTAATTTATCGAGGTTGTAAACAAGATGCGCAGATGTTTCATTTATTGCTGACCGCGCACTGTTTAGACCTAGTTCGGCCTCCTCCTAGTAAGGTTGCCGACATATTTCGAACCACTGCTCTGTACAGTGAGAGCTAGGCAGTTCCAGATCCTGGTTCCAGTATCTTTGCGTCGGAGACATAAGAACAAGTTTCGTCACTGACAATTGTCACTTACCTGTTTTTAGCAGCAGCGGCGCGATCGCGTTGCCTCCTGTTCTTGAACCAATTTCCAACCTGCGTCGGCGTCAATCCTGTAGCATTCGCCAATTCCCTCTTCTTCCCAGGATTAGGATAAGGATCCTGCAGGTACCACTCCCTGAGGAGCGATCTCGTTCTTTCCTTGAAGCAATGGCTCTTTTGCTCGCCATCCCAGATGGTCCTCGGCAGAGGAAACTTCTTCCTAACCCTGTACTTGTCAACAGGCCCAAGAGGTCGGCCCCTGAGCTTTTCAGCCTCTTGATAATGCGCTTCTAACCACAGAGCTTGGAGCTTCCCGTGGGACTTTTTCGTGAATTTGTTGCGCTCGATGATGGCGTAAAGCTCGCGGTATTGGCCTGCGTGAAAGGCCACAATTGCGCGAGCCCGCAAAACGGCCTCGCTTTTGTTGAGCTCTTGGATGTTGGGATGGGCCACCGGAAGGCTCCAAAGAAACCTCGCGAGGCGATCGATGTCGCCGCTATCCTCCAGGGTCTCGCAAACGGTCGCGACCTGGTCCACCGTGAAGGACAAGGTCGGCAGGGCAAAAATCGGCGCCGGCACCACGGGCCCCGCTGGCGCTACCGCTGACATCTCACCGCGACGACCCTCCGGTGCTGCAATAAAATGGGCCCTCTGCATTCTACACCAGTTTCTTTTTCCTAGCTTATAAAAAAAAATTTGGTTTTTGATTCCAGATCAAAAATTGCGGCAGCTTCGTTTCCGGCCGTGGACCCTTTCGAAAAAAAAGCGTCGGAGGGGAAGTGCTGCACAGCCGTTGTTTTTTGATATAATTACTTGAAATAAATTGCATTTTGTTCTTTACAAAATGTAAAATAAATCCCAGTTAACGGCATTTTGATTTGTTACTTCATTGCGCAAAAAAATGCCCGAAAAATGCCTATTTCTCCGTGCTCTACAGTGGTGTAACCCCTTAAAGTAGTTTACAAATCGCCAGCACAGCAATGCACCTTTCTCTCTTTGGCCGTGTGAACTTGCCCATCTACGAGTTGCTTATGTTTAAATTGATCAGGATTTTGGTAACCATGTAAAAATTGAACATGCGTCAGATGATCAAAATAAAAACTGTCACGTTCATTTTAGCATTGACGTTTTGTGCAACTAATGTTAGCAGTTGTTATGAATAATTTTGGGACCCAGACTCAACATGGTGAATTTCGATGAGTAAATAATTGAGTGGTTGAGTGGTGACAGTTCCAGGCTTTGTCAATTTTACAAATTTTGGGGAATACTACTGTAAAAGATATCAAACTTGCTGAAATTCTTTATGCGAATCTGGATTTTGGAACAGAAATATGCATTTGGCCAAAAAAGATCAAGAGGCATTTTGATTACGATTAGCGAGATGAACCATTTCAATTAGAAATTGTGTCCTTCAAAGTTAATTTCTTTTATTTCAGGCAAATGAAGAGCCATAGCGACAATTTCAGCTTTTTGTATGACATTCACGGGTTGACACACTGTGCTGAAGTCCAACAAACTGCTTTAATTTAGAAAAGATTCTTACACATGAAGAAGAATGTGACATCAATGGAAATGAAATGCATCAAAAATTTGTTATCTTTTTACAAATGATTTTGTCTGAAATCACTCCAGTTGGTGCACTGAACTATAACACAAAGAACGAATTGGTAGATACTTTTGCAAACGTTATCGTATCTTTGCGAATTGTGTTAACTTTGTACCAAAATAAATTGATCAAAACTTGTTTGCGGTTAACTATTTCTCAAAAACGCTTATTATTTGATTTGGCTACTATTCTAATTAAAAACGAAGTCCACAAACATTGGACGTCGCGACGACATTCAAAAATTTTATCACATTGAAGGAAAGAAAAGTGAATTTATAGGTTGAATTTTTTTGCTGCTGAAATCTCAATTTCTTCATTGCGTATTACAAAATTTTTGAATCATTGATTGAGTATTGATAGGTTAATAAAAAAGTATGATTGTATAAAACGTACTTTTTTGAAAATAATCATTACTTTTCACTCCCATTGACTTGAAAAAAAAAAGAGTTTTTCAATTTTCAAAATTACTATTGACACTAAATATCCTTGCAATTGGAATATCACACAATCATAATTTATTGAAGAATTGTTTCGAACTCGACGACTTTATTCTCATTTGAATAGAAAATGTTTACACGGTCGAAAAATTTTGTGTTGTATAGTAATAATCTATGTTTAGTTTTTTACTTATGAAAAGAGCCGAAAAAATGGCTGAAAGCTTGACAACCGATAAATAAAGAAAAGTTTTTGATTGAAAATGATGAATGTTCCCTTTGAAAAAAGTCGATAAGCAACAGATAAAATAAACATTGAATTAAGTTTGTTGATAATTTTTAGTTTCAAATGTCTTCTTTTGGTAGTGTTGATTTTTCTGGTTTTTCCACGTGCTGGTTCCCAGATAAATATATTGTATAGAACACGAGTTATCAAATAACTAAAGGTAGTGTTACAAAAATTAATATAATCAAGGACGTCGCAAAAAAATTTATTTATGGATAGGGAAAGTGAACGCAAATTTTAGAAGGGATAATATATGTATATTCATTTATGTTAGAACGTAGCAATGGATGTTTATTTTTAAAAATTTATTTAATTATTAATATTTAAATATTTTAAATATTATTTTTTTAAAATTTTATGTACTTCAATTGCTAGTATAGATATTCAGTACTTTTTCTGTTTTATCATTTATGAAATTTTGAAGGACTAACTATTTTCTTTTCTTTTTTTTTTAGATTCCGACATCGTTTTCTAGGATTTATAAAACAGTGTCAAATAATTTTCATACTTTGCCTTCAAGTGTGAATTATGATCATTAAATTAAGTTTTAGATTTGCATGAAATTCGGAATTCTTTTCATTCACTTGTATTTTTGCTTATTTTTCTTGAGCTTAGAAAAAAAGGTTTAAAAAGACAATGTTCAGTATGTTAAACTAAAATACATAGATTCGAGTAAAGACTCTGTAGTTAAATAAAATTTTCAGTAACCCCCCGAAAAAACAGAATTTTCACACTATCGATTCGTTTCACTTGAAATTTTCAATATACTTTACACTCAAAATCTTGAAATTTTATTTATTTTTGTTTATTCAATCACAGAATAGGTTATAGACAGAAATTGCAAATCGAAAAGGGGAACTTCGAATTCAATAGGAAAACTAAGTTGCACCTGGATTATTTGGGGTGAAGAGCTTTGACAATCTAGCATCGCTGATGTCAGATAACTCCAAATTTCAGACATTTTACCAGTTTTCTTTGTTGAAATATACTTACTGACAAAAACCAACAATCTAATAAAACACTCTGAAAATTCCATGATATTCAATTTTCATTAAGATTCAAAAATATTCTTATATTTCATCACTCACCGAAATTTCCATAAGAATAAAAATCCATAGTTGTGTACAAACCTCATAAACAAAAACATTTGTCATTTTTAATGTCAACTGTTTTCGATGTCATTCCCTTAAGATACATTGAGCTCTTGGTAGAAAAAAAAGCGTAATCGATAATAATCAGAGTGTATAAAAAAACCCTAGATCACGTACTTTATTTTTTCATAAAATTTAAAGATTTTGGCTGTTTCTTGCATAAATACAATATTTTTTTTATTTTAGTAACTTTTTCAATTATTGTTATGACGGCTTCGGAACTAATAGATTTAATTTTAGGAAATCTAGTTACTGATCTGAAAACTGCGAAAGTAGTACAATTGACTTCATAGTTCAAAAATTATCTTCTTAAAAACAATTTCAAGCGGAATATGAAACAAATGCATAGAAAATTAGGAAACTTGATGTTCAAACTTAATAGATAAAAGTTTATTCAGAAAAAATATTTTAAAACTTGTCAGTAACAACTTCACAAATTTTTAGATGAAGAGCATTTTTGTAAATTTCACCTTTCCGAGTTTTTTTTATCTTTTTCAACTTTTTTTACATTCACAGCATACAAAGTAACGATTATTACGATAATTTTGTAGTTAAACTTAATAGCTGTGACAACCATTCTCTCTTCTCCATAAGATTTTTAAATTTTTTCGAGTGAATATTTCTGCTAAAAATTTATGAAAATTCAATAGTAGAAATAATCATAAATCGATATAATAATATAATTCGATATCAGAATTATGTTTTCTTCTGAAGTAAGTCAATTTTTATGTATTTTAGTATGCAACATTTATTTTAAAAAAGCGAAATTTCACTCTTTTAATTTCTTCGAGTGAGAATCATGCGATTCAAACTTACGAGTGAAAATTTCACTCCGTTCGAGTAAAACTTCCAGCCAAGAAAAAATCAAGGAACTTCACTATGACTCATTGAAGTAAATTTTCACTCTTTAAATTTTTGAATAGTGCTAATCAAGCTTGAACTACTTCGCCACTCTTTTACAGAAATTTCACTTTATAACTTCGTAAATTTCTCAGAGTGAAAATTCTGCATATTGAACTTTCGAGTAAAAATTTCACTTCATTCGAGTAAAATTTTATTCAACGGTAGAGATACTTTACTCGAGAAAAATGATTAGATTTTTAGTGGAATTTTCACTCGACAGTTTGATTCGCAGTATTCTCACTCTAAGAAACTCAGATATACAGAGTGAAATCTGCATTTCCATGCTACTTTTGAATTATAAATGACAGCCAAAATCTTTCAAACTTTTAGTATTAAAGAAACAATCTAAAAATAAACCACCCCTCTTCGACCAAGAAGACTTCAACCTAATTTCTTAGAGTGAATTTTCACTCTTCATAGAGTAAAAATACTGCTATTCAAACTTGGAGTAATTTTTCACATTTTTAGAGTGGAATGTTTCACTCCTCTTATAAGGAAACCTAAATCATTTTTCAGAGCAGGGACTGACTAAATTGACTTAATAAAAAAGGCAGTATTTGGACTCAATCCAGTGAATTATCATGAAATCCGGTCCGAATCACTCCAAGAAATCCAGAGAACTGTCCGGTATTAACGTAGTTCAGGACATTCTTCCAAAAATAACCTAACCTCAAAAAAATTTGTTCGGGTTATTCAAATTATAAGTTCCTAAAGAGCTGCACCTAACCCAAAAACAATCCGAGAAATAAGGTGGTCATTTTATGAAATGACTATTTCAATTGTTCCAGGTTAGGTGCACCTCTTTAGAAACTTAGAATTGGAATAACCCTAACAAATTTCTTTTGAGGTTAGGTTATTTTTGGAAGACTGTCCTAAACCACATAACTACCGAACTGTCCTAAACCAGTCCTAAAACAGTCTCCCCAGGTCCGACCGTCAGAAAATGCCCACGTTCCTAACTTTTCCGGAAAATCCAGATCCTGAACTGAACGTGAACCCCGGAAACACCAACACCGCCAAAAGCGAAAATTTAACAAAAAGGTCACCATCTTCAAAAATAAAATTTTTTCAAACTGACACCACCTTTAGAAAAAAAATTAATAAACCCCGCACCTTTCAACACGCTGGACGACGAGCATTACGGGGGTACAGTGAAAAATGGGGAAAACGCGCACCACACCGGACAGTATCCATATACCGGGTCGTTCTTTTCGCGATCAGATCGGATGGCAAACTGGTTTCGCTTACATCTCAGTCAGCATCTCGGGCATGATACACTTCGTACCTCCCGCGCTCGGCCAATGAGCGAGCCACGCCTTCGACAAACGCCACGATTGGCCCGATCCGGATCCCCGTAGCCATGGAAACCTTTGATCGACCCCGCGGGCTTCTTCCCCGGACCCCCACCAACGGGTTGTTTAACTATCGCCCGTGCCTCCTGCCACTATAACGAGGGGGACTACCACCCCTCCACTGCGAATCGATCGTGGGACGGACAGAGACGGAAGCAAAGGGAAAGAGCGAGACCGGGGAATCGGTATGGCGGCGCAGGTGGAGGAACGAGGAACTAGGCAGAAGCCATCGTGTAACGGATGAGGATTGACACTTTCGCCCTCTGTTTTTTTTTCTCACCTCGGGGATATGATGCTGGGTTGTCGCGCAAGCGCTAAATCGGGGTTCAGGTGTGTGCACGTGGGATGGGTGTCGTCTACGAGGAGGTATCGGGGTATTCGATACCTTCTGCCATGATCGGGTTTTCACGGTGTAGGGGTAATATGGACTGATTCCCGAGTGTTGAGGGATGCGGCATTAATGGGGGGGGGGGGGTTGTTAAATTAAAACTGTAGGGAGTAGGACTGTTTGAGGGGTTTTAGACTAGAGGAACTTTTTTGGTATACATTATTTATACGTTCGTTAAGTGGTCAAGGTTTGAGGGTTTTGATATTGAAATGGAAATATGACCTATAAGTCGTGATTCAGGGTATTTTTTGTTTTATGTTCACTCTGCAAAAAAACATGTATGAGACATGTCTCCGTAGAAGTTTTCCCTAGGTCCGTTCGAAGGATTTTTTTTTATAAACAATATAGTGACGATTTAGAACGTGAGATTGCATGTTTTTCGTTCAGAGGCACGCCGTTTTGCGGAAAATCAATATATCAAAAAAACCCTACGTACGGATCTTGCTATTGTTCTATAGATTCGAAAAAATTTTGGTTTTTGATTCCAGATCGAAAATTGCGGCAGCTACGTTTCCGGCCGTGGATCCTTTCGAAAAAAAAAGCGTCGGAGGGGAAATGCTGCACAGCCGTTGTTTTTTGATATAATCACTTGAAATAAATTTCATTTTGTTCTTTACGATATGCGAAATAAATTCCAGTTAACGGCATTTTGATTTGTTACTTCATTGCGCCAAAATAATGCCCGAAAAATGCCTATTTCTCCGTGCTTTACAGTGGTGTAACCCCTTAAGCATGTAGAACAAAGCTTTCCTACATTTTTTTTTTGTAGTTTTATTAGATGATGCGCGAAACAACATAGTTCTTCTTTCTTCTTCTTATCTTCTGAGTAATCTTAGTATCTTGGCCTATGAATAGTATTACGAACGCCGCTTTCTCGATTTGTATGCCGCAAATTCGTTGATCGTTTCGCTGAAATCGATCTCTCTTGCTCTCTCATTCTTAATCGAGGATAATGCTGACCCATACAATCGCTCTTGTCCCATTTTTTAAATAATTTTCATTAATTTCAATTTCGAAAAAGATCTTTCTGCCATTGCAACTGTGACAGGACGTGTCACGCACATGATACATCAGAGTAACTTGACGTCAAGGAACTGTCTTCAATTATAATCATTTCGGCAAGTTGTTTCACACTATAAACCTGACTAATTCTTTTCCTGGACGCTGATCGCAAAGAGTTCACAGCTGACAGCACAATGTTGTTTATTTCTTTCACATATATGTATCAGTACGATATCAATTTGCTGAAAGTATGCGAAAAAACCAAAGTTCGTCAAAGAGACAATAAAAAACTTGGGCATTTTTACAATTTTCTTATGTATAATAAAACAGGAAACTCAAACTATTGGCTAATCAGAATCACTAATATAATCAATTAATCACGCATTTTTTTCCTCGACCGTCAACAAAGAAAGTGCCTCCGTCGAAAATTGTTTCTTCTTTTTTCTTTTCATTTTTGTTGCTCATTGCAGAAATGACGGGGTCAGATTTAATGAGTAAGGGTAGAAAAGTATCCTCCATTGTCTTCTGCCTACTGCATTTTCTTGGATATATTTCCGGGTTTTTTTGATTATTTCAATGCAGGATTCGTCATCGTGCCATTTCTGACATTTGCTCTATAGGCAGCAACCAGTTTTCTATTATTTCATGACCGTCGATCAGGATTTTGTGCACAGCGGTTGGCGCGCCGCAAAAAAAAAACAACCTTCTCCAACCGATACTGACGAGGAAGAGGACGTTGATTTCTTCAACGTTCATTACTTCAAAAATCGATACTGAAAATATCGGAAAAGTTGTTTAAGCGAGTTTGTGAGAAAAATCAGAAGATTTTTCGGCAATAAGGTTAGGTGTTATTTTGTTAGATGATGAAACCTTTTAATAATTTGAGAGTATTCTGCAATGTGTTGTAATTTGCTACGATGACTCCATTAATTGAACGCAGATTCAAAAATTTTGAATACAATGTTCTCGAGAATATTTTTTTCCACGCACATTTTGCTTGTTTTTTTTTTTCCAAATACATAAAATATTCTGAATAGATCTGACATGTCCTGCTGACATATATATATGCTTCCTGAAGAAGGTCGTGATTTTCAGCTGAAGGTTAAAATTGTAATATTGTTTTCAATGAATTCGTGGTTAGGTAAGGTCTTTCTTACTGTAAAAAATCATAAGAGATAATACTTATTTTCGGAAGGTTTCGGTACATACTGTTATAATACTTCGACGATACTCTCCTATTAAGAATTTGGAATATTCCTTTATTTCTTCATATTCATCGAAAGAAAGACAATATTGTTGAAATGAATAATATCAGCACTCTTCAAATCTTTTTTATTTATCAAAGATTTATCTATAATACATATGAAGAAGGACACACATAAAATCATAATGAAATTCAATTTATACTTGATTTACGTTGTATTCCGTTAGATGGATTAATAGTCACTTCCGAGCTGGGTCGAATTGTTATCCGGGAAATGTCGCTCGAGAGGATCGGGTACATAATCCTCCTGAAAAAGTAAAATAAACAAGGCGCCTCGGCGCCAACGCAGATGCCGCTCGTCACCCTGATCTTGGGCTGATTTCTCGTAAGGTCGTCGATGAGACTCTCTCACGTTCTCTAGATAAACATTCCGACTTTTCTTGGCGCCACCTAAGAAAACCTATACTTGTTGTACACATACAATATTTCGAAAAATAAATATTGGGCTCCAAACACTAGTTCAGTGACTCAGTAATTATGAGGAACATAAGTGAACATGATTATATACATAAGAACTTGAGGGTATTGTGGCACAAGAACTCTTAGATTGAATGAGTCGAGATTTTTTTGCTCCAGATTGCCATTCAGGGTTTACAATAGAAAATGTGTTGACTCGTTTACGAACTTTGTTTCTACAATTTGACTGTTTTATATGTGCATTATTGTCAGGGGTGTAGGCAAAAAGAATATTCGGCGAGAGTTTCTCCCTGACGGTCCGGAAGCGTCCAAAAGGGATCCAAAAAGCGTCCACCTTGAATTCGAAATGAAATCGATGGTGTTTCTTTTACTATATAGCGCTATTGAGTATGAAGTTGACTTTGCATTTACACGTGATTATTTTTGTGTTTTTACAATTTTTACGATATGTATGTAAGATGTTTATGGAAAAAACGATTGACAATGTGTTTTCGACAGATTTTTGTGCAAATATTGAGGAAATATACATGAAATTTTACAAAATCGCAAGGAGTCCAAAAGAGCTAAAAGGCGTCCATGACGGCTGCCTCGGGATCGTCAAGCGCTTGAAATAGATTTTTCACATTATTGTCATACTCTATTTTAGTCAAACATTTAAAATTATCTTTGCATGTTTAAAATCAATTTTAAGCCATTGAATCTACAAATAGATAAAAAACTTGTGTTTTTTGCATGATAGTTTTATACTTCAGGAAACCTATTATATCGATTTCCATATCTTTCCTCCCTCATGTCGAACGCTGTCATTATTTTCGTGGCTTGGAAAAAACGCTATCGAAAAAATCGTGGGACAAAGCGCACGCGGTTGTCTAAGCTTGACAATTGTGCGCGTTTGGCGCACGTCAAAAATAGGCGTCGTTGACTCCGGCGCAGGAAGTACCGTGGAATTCGATATCGTGACGGCTACAAATGCGTTTGCTTTCACGTTCGAGAAAAGCAATGAACGGGTGGTCCCGAAATCCAGTCCTCGACATTCCTCGGACTCAATTAAAAGCCCAAATATTTGTGTTCCACTCGATTCCGATTGTTCGAAAATCTTCTCGAGGCTTGCGCTATATATTCCGACCATGAAGGAGTAATCTTACACGGATCCCACAATCGCTGATGATTAAATTACGTCCTGACACCAAGGAACAGATCATAACAGATATTCAACCCAGAGCTCACAGGATTCTTTTTTTGGAATTTCTTGCTGAGCTTTGAATTTCGAAGAAATCGAAGAATTGAATGCAAATTAAAGAGGGTATGGCTGAAATTACATTGTGCAACACAATTTTTTACCTGGAAAGTAGAAGGGAAAATGAAATGGACCCTGAATAAAAGCCATATGGGGAAAAAGGAAACAACTCCACTTCTAAAAATGTTGAAAAGATTTTTTTAATGATCGATAATGTTTGGGCATCCGAAAATTTTAATAGACTCGTGGGG
The DNA here is from genome assembly GCA_028476575.1 of Platygaster robiniae. Classification (NCBI taxonomy): domain Eukaryota; kingdom Metazoa; phylum Arthropoda; class Insecta; order Hymenoptera; family Platygastridae; genus Platygaster; species Platygaster robiniae. The sequence continues at coordinate 26,435,620 of CM052023.1, forward strand.
CGTCAAAGCGTGAATCGAGAACAGGACTTTGGGCACAAAAGGCCCACGGAGATTACGGGAAAAGCTGCTTACGGTCGGTATATAGCGATCCGTCGTTTTCCGGTTGTCCGAAAGTGCCCAGCCTACAATGCTTAATCGCCGGAATATGGATAATTCTTCCGATTCTTCCTTTCTGCCGTCATTCATTCGATTCATCGGCCAACACGTTCGGGGATATTATACCTTGGAATGCGACGTGTTTTTTTCTAAATATGTTGCAATATTAGTTTGAGAATCCCAATGTAAGCATTGAAGAGACGGAGAAAACGGTGTAGTTGTCACAACATGGTGGAACCCCCCCCCCCCTTCCCCCAGCAAAAGGGCCCGAAAGAAGAGTAATGGCTTGATTCAATACTATGGAATGTTAATGCAAAATTTTCTTCGTGTTTTTTTTGTAATGTGACATGCTGGCACATTACATGCTGGTTTCGATCCCTTGGTCTGGGATCATCATCAGGCAAAATATAAATTCACAGACATACTTGATGTAACCAAAACAGCCATGTTATTATTGTCTAAATCTCATTATATTCAATGCGTGACAAAGTCGGTGAAAAGGCGCACTTTATTGAACAATACATTTAGCGAAGTATGGAAAATCAAAGGGATGAGAGAGTAAACAATCGTCAATATTTTATAACTCTTGGCTCGGACTCATGATAAAATTGGAGCCCAACGAACTGGTCTGGTCCGTGATTCTTTGGCATAAAATAAAAACTTTGAGATCAGAACAATTTACAATTTGTTTTTTTTTTGACCCTGTTAGTACGTTACTATTAGTTACCTATAAGATTCTTTTTCCTTTTTTTTTGTTCATGTTCCACGATGCCAAATTGAGTGATTATAATAATATACAAGTACATCCTGTACTTGTTTTTCAGCTTTGCACGTACACGTTATTACTGTACTCACGTCTTTTGACTACAGTCATAATATACGCTATAGTCGAATCTTAATCCTTTCAACATTAGAGTCTCCTATTAAGATTTTGGGATTCCCATATCCTGTTTTCGCTCCGCGCGTTTAAACAGTTATCATAAAAACCTCTTGTCTACAATAATAATTTTAGCATCGTAAATTACCTTTTTTATTTCGTCATTCATCACGCTCTGTTCACGTGATGAACCAACCGATCATACGTATAAATACGACGCCAATAGGAAGTGGAAGCAGTTCTGTAAAAACCGTTTCACGTGTCACATGGAACATTACAATGCAAATAAACTTTATTTTCAAACAAAAGTTATACAAGTGTTCCTTTATTATTTATGTCTGCCTACGGCACGACAGTAACATTTCAAAATTCATAACGATTTGTTCCCCCCCCAGTTTCGATAATTTTGGAGACAAGACCTTCTTTTTTCTGCGGCCAAATTAGCGTGCACGGTGTGTCTCGTATTACGGACACCCAATACCTTGGGGCTCCGTATTCGGATGCCCGAAAGAGTAGTCTATAATAATGTTCCATCAGCATAATCGAGATGGTGCAGCCTATGAGCTGCACCATCCGAGAATATAAAAGGGGGTCGTAACCCAATAAGCTAGCCGTGCAGGAACGATCATGCCCCGAGTACAAAGGCTGATCGGAACATCGCACGCGATCATAAACCACGTCACGTTAACTGACGATCTTTTTGGTGCAAAGTCGAAACCGCAAGAACAACTTTTGGGTGGCGGTTTTGGGATTTTTTCAAAAAAGGAGGACTGTACTCAGACGAGGCAGAAAATGCGGTAATGCTGTTTTCTGAATCTACACTGAGAGAAGTAATCGTTCATGGCTACCTATCAAATTTAGTAAACAAGCGTCACAAATATTTTTTCCTAGTATCTAGTATAAGAAGTATTACTTCAAGCAACCATTCCTGCATGCGTAGATATGATAATACTTCAGTGAACTCTACAAAATCCAATTAGTAGACACGATTAGTAAAGTCGCTTATTTTTATATAGTATCGTTTAATGTGGAGCTCATGTTGAACTTTACCGAGGGAATTTTGTAGAGTTTACTATTTGATATATATTGTCACAATTATCGACAAATCCTGATATCGACGATGGTCGAAGACGATGTAAGCCGTTCACGCCGGAATTCTCGAACAGTTTTGAGAACGTTTTTTTTTTCGGAAAGATAGGCTAGCTAACACTTTTACGAAAAGGAAACAAAAAATAGAGCAAATAATAACTCAACTCACCATGCTCACCATCAAGGTCGACCGCGTCACCATCAACGGCGTCAATTTCACTTATTATTTCACTTTCAGTTTTTTTCGGGCTTTTCGCCATTGTTATTTTTATGTTGATACTCAGATGTTTAGTGCTCAAATGTGCTGTTCTCCGGGACCGGGAACCTCGAGACGCGTCGAGACGGAACAAATCAGAACAAATGAACAACGGATGGGCAATCACGCATATACGCCTAATTCGTTACAATGTATCGAAACGAAGATTGTAAAATCGACTTTTTTCATTCAATAAGTATGACGTACTCTGTCTATTGTATTATAATAGCCTTTCTCGCCAATTTACGAAATGTAGTTAACCCTAAGATATGCAAGTATAATCTACAAATGGATAATCTTTGATGCAAATATAAACTGTAGATTTCGAATACAAATACATTTTAATAGTTTCTACTGAAAACATTTTGTACAGTAGTTGGTAGCCTATACCAACGATCTTTGTAAGCTTTACAAATTTCTTCGTATCGTTTACAAAGAATGCATAGTTGTGACGCATTTGTAAACGGGATCACTCATTTTTCTCTCAGTAAGTCTTTTGATTTGACAGATTGTTGTATTCTACAGGTTGCCCTCTTTTTTCATTTTAAAATGAAATATGTGAGAAATTGAAAGAATAAATTTGTAGAACGCAACAAATATTTGTTAAAACAACGGACAATTCTGTTGAATTTGACAGATATGTACATCTGTTGAAGGTACAGATTTTTCAGTGAAAATTTCCAGCATATTGCAATATTATTTATGAGAGTGACCAGATTTAGATTAATAGAATAGAATAGAATAGAAAAACACTTCTTACCTTGAAAATTCTGGATGGGTGGAATACTCAAAACCACACACGTAAAAATGCATTAATTTACAAATTGCAGTTTAACCATATCGTCAAAACCTTACCAGATTTACAAAATTTTGTGAATTTTTTTGAAATTCTAGATTTTTATTCAAATTCTCAAAATTTTCGACAATCCTTGTACGATTAAGTATTTTCTGATTTTCGATAATTTCAAGGATAGTGCACGATTTACGCAGGTTTGATAGGAATTAAAAGTTTTCCACAATTCACACAATTTATGATCAATGTAGAAATTTCTTCAATTTTTCAACTCGCAAACATAATACAAACAGTCGAGAACTTTCCTATTTTAATGAAAATTTGTCAAACTCATTAAGATTTTTCAAAATTTGTATTACTTCTAAAGTGTTTTCGAGATTTTTATTCGAAAGTAAAAAAAACATCATTATGAATATAATTTGCACAGTTTGGTTAAACTTTCTAAAACTCTTCAGATTTTTCAATTTTTTTTTGGCAATTGTTCAATTCTTTAATGCTTATTATTTTTCAAAAAAATTTTTTAATGGACACAATACCAGCCTATGTGTGACTATCTAGAATAAATTTAAATATATCTAAAAACTAAAGATTTTCTGTGTTTTTTATACTTTCACAGTTACTTAGATTTTGATTTAAAAAATAAATAATCATTATTATGCATGTTTCGAAGTACTTGACAATAGACACGAATTTACCTAGTTCATAAACTTTTTTTCATACCCTGCACATTTTTAGAATTTTCTAGAATCATTGGCATTCGTTCATACTTATTTGTCATGTCCTTTTTTTTTTCGAAATTTTAAACATTTTGAAAATAACGCGAATCATATAAAACAATCCATATTTTATTAACATTTGTCTCAATCATTAAGATTGTTTATTATTTTCAAAAACTTTTCAAATTTTCAAAAAACCAAGTCATACATCAAGTCAAAAAAAAATGTGAAAAAATCATGCCTACTTAAGAAATATGATATGAAAACAATCTATAAAGTTGATGATCTTTTCCAAATTTGAAAATTTTTTTTAAAATACTTTCGAATAACTAACAGTTTATTGAATTTTAAATGTTTTTCAATTTTTAAAGATTATAAAAATTGTTAACTTTGTATGAAATCATAACTTTATATATACGCAATTTCTACTTACTGTTCACTGTAAATCGTGCTACATTATTGCTTACTTTTTAATTTTTCCTAAAACATTCAATATTTCTATAGCTTTATCCCACCTGATGAAGAAAAAAATAAATTCAAAGATTCCACGGAAATAGGCTCCAACCTACTATAAAATGTGAAAAATCGCACTGTAAAAAAAAATCTAGAGACTTATATTTCTTCAAAATATGTATATCCGTAAATTACTTCTTTTGCAGAAACCAGGAGAAATGTCATGATTTGAAAAACTTTTTTCCGTACTTTCTACATTACATTACAATTACAAGTCAATGACCATTTTTCTGCCATTCAGATTTCAGATTTCATATTCACTCTGAGTTTCGTTCAACAAGCTAGGTTTTGTTATTTTGAATCTTAAAAGTGAAAAAATGGGTTTAACTGGAATAGCAAAAAAGCAGTAAAGTGTTCACGATTTCAGAGTTATTTTATTAGAAGCAGTTATGGTTCACAAATATTAGGTCGACATCAACAATAAGTCCAGTAGCCATTTTATTTGTCGTCACATATTTTTAACACATGAAACTGTAACTTCCGTACAGAGGACGATCAGAATTTTTTAAATTTGTATAATAAACGAATTAAAAACGTTAACGGCAAGAATTAAAAAATTCGCCTCATTTCTGGAAATCGGTTGGCAATGCTTCATTTTCCAGAAACATTTATGATTGTTGATAACGAATGTGGAAACTGCTGATGTTGATACAGAGCCAATATTTTGAACTCAAGATTTGGTCATCTTCCTCTGATGACTGAACAGACCTTTTATATAATCCTCATCTGGTGACTTTAGCTGCAACATTATACAAATCAATCGAATATCTTTTCACCTTCGCCGGAGTAATTGATAGCATATTTTATAAAATCAGTGTTCTGCAACATGAAATAAATGTATACTAAGATTCTGGCTAATTCTCTTGTTCGCAAAATTTGTTCGAGAAAAGATAATTATGGATGAAAAAGAATAGCTTTAAGTTATAAACCAAATAGGGGTCAGCTCTGTCGTCAATAAAAAAAACACTGAAGCTAACAAGACAAACGCATGTTAGATGCATGCATAAATATCTTTCACTTCCACGGATGTACGTATCTTTTGCTTAACAACAAAAAATTTTTAAAAATAAATTTATGTTATGCTCACCTTCTATAAGCCAATGTTGATTTCTCATATTAGAAACTTCTTCAGGAGAATAATTGAGATTTTCCAATTCATCGAGCAATGTCTTTATCTCATCGATATATTGCCTGCTTTTCATTTTTTGTTCTGTTGTCGACACTGAATGGGTAAACGGGTCAAAGCGTATGTTATTGAATCCAGAACATTCATATATTGTTTTTGCATCAATATGTACCTGATCAAAATCGTGTTACACTCGTTATCATTTGTTGTTGGACGAGCTGCAAACATTCTGTCATTACAAAATGATTCGCTAAACAAAGTCCATCTTAAGATATAATGAACAAGATCAACTAGAAATATCGACGCTATTGTTTATCAAAAACCCGAGTCGAAATTAGAATCAAACTTTGAATCAAATAAATCGAGAATATCTCTGTTCTCATCGGTTCAAACTAAGCTCATTTTCAACCAACTTTACACCATAAATATGGCGGTTATTATCGATTTTACGGATTGTACGCCTAAAGTAGGTTGTATTTTGAACCTCATCCAAACCATTCATAACTGGTGTTGTTGATATTTTTGAAAATATCGGATTTGGTATTTATCGATATTTTTTCAATATCGATATCACGTTTTGATATATCAACAAAAATTTATCGATAATTCAATATATCGATAATTATTAATTGGCCAACGATATTATCGATATTTTAGATTCAAAAAATAGTTTTCTTTCATGATTCAATTGCTGATTTGTGTATTTTGTATTGCAAGTTAGAGTTTTTGTAAAACGATATCGATATCCGATATCGTCATTTCAATATCGGATATCGATAATATCGGATCCTCAAATATCGCTTCGATAATATCGAAATTGGTAATTCAAATATCGATATTATATCAACAACTTTATTCATAACCAACAGCGGCGAAAAATCTGCCACATTGCGCATGAGCGATTTGGACATGAAATACACGACAATTTTCAACATTCTCAAAATGACACAAGCTCTAGTAACGAAAAGTATGATAAAAGTATGTCAATAATATTCTCGAAAATATTCTTTTGTCCAGGTTTTCCTCATAAGGACATTAATTAAAAAAATTCACTAAAAAGAACATTTCTAACGAATACTTGAAAATTGACAATAATTTAATCAACTCACCATCGATCGTGAGGATTTTGGCCTGAAACTGCTCGATTTTCCTAATTATCTACTAAATAAAAGCAATTTTTTTTCAACCCATTTTTCAAATTTTTGATCAACATTCAACGCTGGAAAACAATTTTGAGCGCGTATTAATATTTGACGTATAAAATGGAAATCTAAACAAAAAGCAAAAGACGATCTGGGTCAGAAACGCGCCAGAATTCAAAAAGCCGTGAAAATACACGTACAGCAGATTACGGTAAGCATTAAATTGTATTATAAATTAAAATTGACTTTCACTTTGAATATAAATGTTTTTAAATTATATTTCTATAATATATTAGAAATAAATTTAATTTAATTAGAATACATTTTTTTCTCTTGTCAACATACAATTTTGGCCACAGCGTTAGAAAAGAAAATTTCGAAGAGAAGTAAGTTTGTTCGAAAAGAAATCTATATATCTCTATTGTTTTCAAATTTTTAGAAAAAAACTGATGCGTTCTTTTCAAAGCGTAGATTTTACATTCAAGGAGCTCCCATTTGACAATAAATATTCCGAAATGTTTCTGAAATTTTTTCAAATGTTTAAGAAATATTGTTCATTCAATTTAAAAACAGAAAGTCATGAAAATTTGCCTTCGTTTTTCTCAGGTTCAACTTGGTTGTATTTTCGATTTTGATTTCGAATGCGTAGGTTGAAATAGTTGAAAAACCACTCACAAGGATTACTGCGTGCTATTTCAGATTTCACAGGTCATAAAGGTTTTCAATCCGATCTAAAAGGTTCAAGTTGGTTATGCTTCTGATTCTAATTTCGACTCCGGAAAATTCTATGAAAAAATCAATGTGGAATCCATTTTCCTGTCACGAAATCCGTTGTTTCTTGATGGTGTGACACTTTGGAAACTGAACACTGAATTTTAATTTCGAAAGTCTTTTTGAAACACTCAACCAATCATGAAAGAACGTGAAAATAAATTGTAATTATGGATAGTTCGCACTTTTTTGGAAATGAAAAAAAATTTTTTTTTCTTATAAGATTTTTTCTTATATTTGGCTGTTCCATTTGGTCAGACGTTTGTTCGATCATTGGGAAATCCATTTGTCGACCCATTTGATCTCGTCATTTGACTAGAATTATCATTTATTCATATGATCAGTCAAATGACCGGATAAATGACGGATCATTTGATTATTTTCAGCTGGGTAGTCACTGGAATAATTATTTTGACTCAGGGATACAGAAATGACTTATTTTGGAATTTTTTTTTAACTAATCTTCCGCAAGTAGATTCAGTGTTACTTTACTAAAAGTAAGACAAAAAAATAGTATATTTGTCAAGCAATGAGCTTGTTTATCGAATGTGAAGTTTGCAAGACTAGCCCTTCGAAGGGTGTTTTCACCCTTTTTTCAAGGAAATTTTGGAGATGATTTTGTTTACAAAAGTTCTTACTAGCATTAGCGATCGAGATTAGACAAAGAAATCCCAAAAGCACCAATGGACGTGCCATCGTTGGGTGTTGAAAACTATTGGAAACATTCAAGTAAAGATGAAATGATAGATGCACTGATGCACTGATGTCTGTCAAACACTGGAAAATAATGGAACTGAACAGAATTGAAACATGCTGAACCGCGTCGATCGATATTCAGGACTACCAACACAAACAGGGGCTTTGGTTTGGGTGCGAGCGCCTAATTCACATTGAAATTTATTATTTCAAGTCATAAAAATTTACTCTGAGTCACAGAATTACTCGAACATTAGTTTTAAAATAAAATGTGTGCCTATTTAAATTATAGTACATATATATAAAATATAAAATGGATATATAAAATAATTGTCGCGTAGTAAGAAGTCTTGGCCGTCACTCTTCGAATCTCAAGTACGCAGAAAGGCAAAAAAGGTCCTTAACAGCAAATCGATGGCCATGCATACTATGATAAAATTGTGTAATGATGTCTGTATTTTTCTAAATAAATCAAAATTGAGAAATATATATTAGAAGTTTTTTCATTGCATAATACAAATCCGCAGTCCTTCTACATTTATAGTAACCACTATAACATATATTCTTCAATTTTTTTTTATTGAAGATTTCAGGTTTATTTCTACAAGCAATGGGAAATTAGTAACGAATTCGAAAATTTCTGCAACAAGATGAATTTCTACTATTTGAATAAATTTCATATTCCCGCTTTTTTTCATTGGTGCCGCCATTTATTGAGCGCCAATGGCGGCGCCTGCCAGCGCCAATCAAAAAGTTGCCACCTCGTGTCCAGACTATCATTTACAGGGACTTTATCGCGTAGCAAGTTGACGAAGAAATGTCTAAAATTGTTCATTATTATTAATGTGGAGTATATTTATCACGACGATGGATCTTCCGATTGATATTGTACTTGCTGTTCCAATATTAAAAATTTACTGATACCGGATTCTCTTTCCTGATGAAGGCTGAAATAAATAGCTGAAAGCTTGAAGTAGTAGCTGAGATGGTGTTTTGTTAATAAAACCCAAAATTGTTCTATTGGCTCCAAAGAATCGTTTTTTCTGGAATTGCTAAAGGTAATTCTTTCTTAAATCTAATTTTAATTAGAAATATTTCAAATTTTCCGAAAGTATCCAAAATATTGCAATTTTGTTTAGTTCTTCAAATTCCTTATATACATATTTTTGACACCGTGTAAATCTTTCAAAATTTTATGAAAATTGCTCCAATTCATCAAGGTTCTCCGTAATTTACAAAAACCTGTTGTTCCTCCATGTTAAAAACATTTACACGCTGACCAAAATTCATTCAACCACATAATCAGTTGAGCATATGTAGTTGGATAAGCTGAATATTCTATTAATCAAACTGTGTTGCAGTTAAATGCACTGAATTCATGTTGTTGATGCAACTGCGTAAGGTAGTTTAATATATTGTTGTGTTAACTGACTTACAATCCTAAATAATGGTGCAGATACATATTTCAAAAAAGTATAATAATGATTAGATTTCCCATTTTTAGGGTCCTCACTGCAAAAAATGGTGTCTTGCCACGAGACACTTTTTGACGTCATTGTTAAGACGTTTTAGGATTTCTTCAAAACACATCTTTTTGACACATAAAAGTAAGACACTTAAAGACTGAAGACATGGATTTCGCGTCTTCGAGTCTCATATATGTTTTTTTGCAGTGCTCCATCAACTGCTCCTAAATTTGTTCCAAACACACATAACCTTATCGAATAACTTTATTATTGTTCTTTTTTTACAACTGTATCAAAACGATTTTCAAACATCGTCTTTCAAGAATGAAATCAAAAAACAAAAATTATTCTTGATCAATTCTGCCTCACGGAAAATCGAAAAACCGTATTTACAGTGAACTTGTAATACTATTTACAAATTTTTGATGCGGTGTCCCCTCATAAAAAACAATACAAAACTATGTATAAATGTGTATTTAATGATAATGTTAAGTTTATTCTTCGACTTGATGCGATGTCTCTCCTTCTGGTAATATTCTAATCAAATCGTTAGATGACTCAACAACGTTAGCATAAGAAATCGTATTTCCTGATCGTTTTCTTATTACTGGTAGTTTTGATAGAGAATCCCTGAACAAAAATACAAGTGCTGTAATAACAAAAGCGATCACTAGGACAACGATGCAAATCCATATTATTTCGAACACGGAGTTTCCTGTTTTCGGGCATTGCAATTCGTGTTCTGGAATGTGGACCAAAATTTTAGCTCGGTGTTCCGATGGCCACATGCACCTGGAAGATAATAAAATTTGTGTTTTGAAAATCGCGAAATGATGATTTTACTTATAATTTTGAGAAATCGAACCATTCCAAAATTCCGTTGATAAAGATGAAATAGCTTAGAATTTTCCGAAATTTGCATTCAAGGTTGGAGATGATTATGTTTTTTTTTTTCTGAATTTAAGTTACAAGAAAATAAGTCATTCTAAAAATTGCACTCAAAATAGTATTCTCGCATAAATCTCTTGAACTTCGTCAATTTCGAAAATTTGTTAGATGACTTAAATTATTATATATATTTGATTATTAATTGATTACCCAATTGATTAATTTACTTATTTAATCTACATTTATTATCTACATCAGTTTGAATGGACCATGTACAGTCAAGCCAAATCAATTTCAATTGCATATTATTCTACAAGTACAACATAAAAGTTGAACCCTCCCCCCCCCCACCTAAAAAAAAAGGTTTTTGTGCACTGGCTTGGTTTCCAGAATTGAAGGCAATTTTACTGAATTCTGAGTGTTCACATTTCTTTTGAGGAAAAAGTATCTCATGTAATATTTTCCCACTATTGTTTTACGTATTTTAATGACTTACGCCATAGAAGGAATTTTCAATCGTACTGATTGTATAAACTGAATTGGAAGTGTTTTTACGTTTTTTCTACATGAATTTCTAAAATTATTTTCTCTGGAATTTGAAGCCTTCGGTTAATCTTGTTGAATTATTTTATGTGATAGATTCAACATTCGCATTGATAAAACTTGCCTGATAGCATGTTCAATATCCCCCGTAACGTTCATATTATGGAACCACTTTAATCTGCAATCGCAGGCCCAAGGGTTGTTCTGCAATTCCAAAACAGCAGTTTTTTGCAAAAGGGGTTGAAGCTCCGGCGCCAAAGTCTCGATCGCCGCATTTTTCACTGACAAATGCTTCAACCTTGGCAACAGTTCATCATGATGTTTGTTAATTCTTAATTCCATTAATTTCGGACAACCGGATATCGACAAATCTTCCAGGCTTGTCAAATTTTCGAACTCGTTCAAAAACGCGGATTCTAACAATGGCATGCTGTCTAATCTTAGGTATTTCAAATTTGGAAGGAAGATGTAGCTCAAGTGAAGAAGTCTCGTTTCAGACAAGTCGAGTTTTTCGAGACTTGAGGGCAATGCTGGAATTTCGTCGATGGGGTTTAATGAAATGTCCAGGTAGGACAAGTTTTTTAAGGTCTCGAACATGACTGGAGAAAACCACGTCATGGAGACGTTCCTTAGGTTGAGTTTCGTGAGGGCCCGAAGACTCCAGAATGTGGATTCTTCGATACCATCGGCCATTGGGTTGTTAGCCAGGGATAGGTGATCAAGAACCTGTGAGAACGAGGATTTTTGAATGGTAGATGCCAACTATACTTATGGTTGTAGATGCACTTAAAAAATCAAGTATTTTTCTACGTTTTTGTAGGCAAAAGATGCAAAATATTGTAGTTTTTACAACAGGGGCGTAGGCAGAAAAAATGTTCGAGAGTTTTTCGGAAAAAATAATAATTTTTTTAAGATTCTAAAATGATGATGGACGATCTGATTACAAGTGTACGATTTTCCGAAATTTTTAAGTTACACAACTTTTGGTGTCCAGCGCAACACATTTTTCATGTTTGATTTTAAGGGGTTACACCACTGTAGGATTTTCAAAAAGTTGAATTTTTTTCGACTTAAAATGTGCTTTAGGGTCTTGAGAATAATATATCAAAAGATGGAAGGTGTCACAAATGTTCAAATGCCCAGATTTAATGCCCGAAAGCTACAATTTTTGCACGGAGATAGACGCAGAGCGCATAAAGATAGCAGAGCAATCGTTAAGTGAAGGCGCAAAACAGGCTCGAATAAATTTTAAAAACATGAGATTGGCCAAACAAGAAGAAGATGTCGACGCAGAAGGACAATTGTATGGTTCGGGCATCGCAGATTGAAGGTACATAAAAAAAATATAATTTTACAGTGCTAAGAACTTTGAACGCGTTTTTCTCAAAACCACTTTCTTCAAACTGGCTGGAAACATATCTCGTACACATTTTTATCAATCAATTTGAAATTTTTGACATCATATTCAGAATCATTTTCCCTAGGTCCGGACGTAGGATTTTTTTAAATTTTGCATACCTGTTTTTTTATAAACAATATAGTGACGATTTCGAACGTGAGATTGCATGTTTTTCGTTCAGGGGCACGCCATTTTGCGGAAAATCAATATATCAAAAAAATCCTAGGTGCGGATCTTGCTATTGTTCTATAGATGCGAAAAAATTTTGGTTTTTGATTCCAGATCAAAAATTGCGGCAGCTACGTTTCCGGCCGTGGACCCTTTCGAAAAAAAGCTTCGGAGGGAAAATGTTGGACAGCCGTTTTTTTTTTTTATATAATTGCTTGAAATAAATTGCATTTTTTTCTTTACACGATATGTAAAATAAATCCCAGTTAACGGCATCGGCAATTTGAAAAACTAACTGAATTCGATGCTCTTGATTTCAAAGTTTTTCATATTTTTTACATTTTTGTAAATAAATGGCGTCGCATCCAAATATAATCCCTAATCAAAATGTTTCCTACAAATATATTTTTCAATTTTTAATTTATCAAATATTTTGAGATTTACAAAGAAAAGAAATTATTATATACAATGCATTGTATATAATAATTAATAAATAAAGTATGCAATGATTTCTATCTCTAATCCTTAAACTATCTCAATTATTTTCATTATCCTACGGATCATCAAACTTTTAAACAAAATCTTGAAAATTAGTAAATTACCCTCATGTGGTCGAACATAGTGTCATTCAGGCCACTAATCATGTTGTTCGAAAGATCGAGGGTTTTCAATTTCGTAAGGCTTTCATTGACGAATTCACTATCAATAGCCTTAAGCTTGTTGTGGCTCAAATTCAAATACTGCAAATTCTGCTCGTTCGAGCAGAGAATAAATACTTTTTCCAAATTATTTTGCGATAAATCCAAAACTCGCAGGTTGTTGAATTTCGCCGAACAGTCGAGAAATCGGTCGAAAAAGTTTCCTCTTAAATTGAGAAGCGTGATATCTTGGCTGTATCCACTTTTTTGCATGGCAATGAAAAATTCCCTCGTTGTTAAACCGCGAAAAGACCAATCCAACTGAGAAAATCGACATTCCGAAAAATTAAAAAGTAATCGAAGAATGACAAAAAAAATTAAAACTATGCATTGTGAAACATTTCCTGACAGCAACAAAATTTTCATCCATCTCTAAAAAAATTCTTTTCTCCAAGTTACGAAACGACGAGTTTTTCAAGATAACTTAAATGCGCGCAAAAATCAATTTCGCAGTTATCGCGTTTCGTCAGATTTGCAAGCATTGATCAGACATTTAAAAAATATGAACCGCAAAGTCATCTTTAATTAGCCGCAAATTACGATTATCCTTATCAGTAACTATTATTTAATCAGGGTTCTGGTTACTCTGTGAAAAATTTATTCATTCATGATGGATTCCTTCGAAAACGAATTCATCTACAATTATTAACTATTGAAAAATGAGCCTTAGTTTTCCAAACAACGTCTATCAAAAAAGTCACATTTTAAACACGACGAAGCAGTTCATAAAAACAATTAAATAAAATTTATTCATCTTCAAAATGACATGAAAATTATCTTGAAGTATTGAAAACTTTTCTCTATATGCAAAATTTGTAACTGAAATATAAAATGTAAAGATGAAAGTCGGGTAATGATAAAATTATCCGAATTTTTTTTGACTCACTTCCAAAGCAGATGAAAAATCGAGGCACAAAATCAGGAACAAAATTGAACTGAGTAAAGGTTTGGGCTGCATTTTTATAAACAATTTTTGAAAATTTACGAGTCACATGAAAACAGCCGGGAAAAACGAACGCGCCGCTTGACGAGCAACGCGTTGAATGGGCCGAGGATTTCGTTGACGAAGCTCGGGTCATAAGTTCACAACTCTCGAGCCTTCGGATAAATTGAGATTATCGCAGCCGAATCGTAACTCAGAGCTTTATGAAATTTTCAGTATTTCTCGAAAATGCACATAAAATTTTCGAGTTTTTTTCGAAAAATATTCTTCAATCGTGAGAGGAAATCGAATTTTTACGAAAGCTTCGCGATTAGGATTTTTTTTGGTTGTTAGGATTTTCAAGAATTTTTTGTTTCTTGATTTTTGAAAATCCTGGGGAGTTAAAGAGTTGTAGACTATTTTCGAAATTCTGCTAATTTTGTAAAATATTCTCACAAATTTTTAGGATGAAGAGTAAACCTTCATTTTCTACGAGTTTTTGATGAGAAGTTTCGTGAAGTTAAAATTTATTAAAAGATTTCAATTTTTTTACGTAGTGACGCTCCGTTTTCAAATGAATATATCATTAAACACTAGTCTCTCGGGGCCAAAGCAATTTTCAAATTAACTAATTCTTCCTTATTTAAAGCTTCTTTTATTTATTCACTATACATGCTTCTCAAGCTTTCGACCTTTCTTTGAGGTCCTAATCAGGAGTAAAGTCTCGATTATATATAAAATTAAAAAACAAATTTTTTTTTAATATTCATAAAAAAAAAAAAATTATTAAACTCAATTGCAATAAAATTGAATAACATTCTTAAGTTTATCATATTTTTATCATTGCGTATTTGAGGGGTTGTATACACTTGTTCTCGAAGAAAAAAATGCGTTTTCGAGATTTTTTTTGGAAAAACAACACAATATTGTTTGAAAAACTTATTGCCTATTTATTCATTAATGTCAAAAGGTATTTTAGACATTTTTTCAAAATGAAATCTTCATAATTGAGTGCACCACAGCAATTGTGCCAAAATCCGATGTTTGTTCGTGGTGAGCACAGTTTCTCGAAAACGATTTCTCTGAACAGTCTGAATGATTTTTTTAAGCTTGTTTATAACTATAATAGCTTCTGCGTGAACGAAGGATTTTTAATTTCAAGCAAAACTTATTTTTTCTTGCTGCAAAAAACGAAAGCCTAGACGTTGAAAAATCAAACGTTTCAGGAAAATGACCACTATTTTTGTGAAAAAATTAATTTAGCAAAATTCTTCGTTCACGCAGAGCGCAAAGGTATGAAAAAAGGTTTCATTTTTGTTTTTTGTATTACAGATGAGCAGTTCTTTATTTATCATGCTCACCACGCACGGTGTCAGAAAAGTTAAGTTTTGGCACAAAGGTCACCATGACTTTAATTACGAAAATCGTTTTCTGAAAAAGTTTCATGAAATACTTTGAATACATTTATAGGCTTTGAGTTAAAGAAAAAGTTTTGTTTTTCTAGAAAAAAATTCGTGCAAAAGCCCTATATTTCTCGAACGCAAGTGTATATAACACCTTAGGTAATTTATAAAATTATGCTGTAAATAATAAATTTAATTACTACATCCTTGACAATCCCGTGGTAGTCGCTATGGACGCCTTTTAATTTTTTTTTTGACTCCTTACGATTTCGTAAAAATTAAATGTATTTTACCTCAATATTTTGCACAAAAATCTGTCGAAAATACATCGGCAATGGTTTTTTTCATCAACATTTTACACACATAACGTAAAAAATTGTAAAAACAATATTATTTGACAATAATAATTTGTTTCAATTTTGTCATTGAAATTCGAGCAGTATGGGTCGTAGCCCCGTCTTGTTGAAACCAGATATCGCCCAGATCCGTTTCTTCCCCTACTTCTTCCAACTGAGTTTCAAACAAATTTTCTAACATCAAAACATATCACTGCGCGTTGACAGTCACGGTTCGTCCATTTTCCTCAAAGAAATAAGGCCCAATCACTCCGAATTTCGAAATTGCACACCACACAGTCACTTTTGGGGAGTGAAGAGGTTTCTCATGAATTTGCCTTGGGTTATTTTCAGCCCAGTAGCGAACATTTTGTTTATTGACTGCTCCACAGAGATGAAAGTGGGCTTCATCACTACTGAAAAAAGTTGACGCCTCTGGGATTCGATTCAACATTTCTTGGGAGAGATTCATTCGGTTTTCATAGTCAGTATTCTTCAACTCTTGGGCAATCATGATTTTGTAGGGATGAAATGATAAATTTTTATGCAAGATCCTCCTTAGTGAGCGGTTAGATAGACCCACCGCAATCGCATGTTTCCGGGGTGAGCGCCTAGGCGACTGTTCAATGGCTGCTCTCACTCTCGCTACGATTTCGGGTGTTGTTGCTGATTTGGGTCTTCCAGAATTCTTGGATCCTTGTGTCTTACCAGTTTCTTCGAAATTACGCGCCCAAGTCGCGATAACATTACGGTGTGGGACTTTATCGCGACGCGAAAGATTGAAACGCT
Organism: Platygaster robiniae; assembly: GCA_028476575.1. Classification (NCBI taxonomy): domain Eukaryota; kingdom Metazoa; phylum Arthropoda; class Insecta; order Hymenoptera; family Platygastridae; genus Platygaster; species Platygaster robiniae. The sequence goes on from CM052023.1 coordinate 26,452,306, forward strand.
GCCGGAAGGCCCGCTGAGTCGTGATGAAAGAATGGCTATTTTCAAAAAATGCGCTGACAGCGAAATCCTTGTGTTTCCGGACCAAACCATTGCAACTACTGAAAACGGCAAGATTCACCCGACCCATTGATACCACTCCCAGTTTTCTACTCCCACTACATAAAATATACCAGCCTGTCAAAATTGCACTGAAACTTTTGCCCCACCCTGTACAATACTGAAAAAAAAACTTTCATTTACAGTCAAACATGCATCAATTGTTTTTTCAATAAAAACCTGCAATAAAAATTTCAGTAAGCATTTAGTGCAAATATGAAATTTATTCATCCTCAAATAATTTAAAATAATTTACTTCGATTTTCTAAATATGAACTAATTTTCCATACGTTTACGCAGATATTTTTTCGAGAATTTCACCCAAAAAAATGGTTATTTCCAAAAATGATGAATTGAAGTTCCAAAAAATGATTGCACTTTACTGTTAATTCTTAATAAGTAATCTGGAGTATTATATTATAGGAAAAGTTATTTCTATTTCATAAAAAAATTTATTTTCTTACCAATTATTCAAAAAGGACTAGCAACAATATAGATTTTCATTTTTTCGGTGTTTGAGGAGTGCTTGTGGCATCGAACTTCAAAGTATTAGCAACTCGGAAAATACTTGGCAGCATTGTAGCGAGTGTACTGAATACGTCTTCTGACATTCCCTGAAAATGAAATTATTATCGTGAAATTATCTTTGTATTGTAATTATTACCAAGCAATTGTTGGTAGAGTGAAATTTCCAATTTTCTCTTACTTTTGGTACCAAGAATTGTAAATTTTTTAGTTCAGCACCACCCCAGGAAGCCATCTCGATCATGAAACCTTTGACGCATTTGAACACGAGTTCTGCTCTTTTTGTGCACCACGCGACGGTCATATCCTTAAAAAAAAGTAGAAATAAAAATTTGTGAACGTAATAATTATTTTTTAACTCGCCACTTTTGAATCGTTTAATAAAGAATATTTTTACGAATTGAATACTTTTAAAATATTGATGAATATACTCCATATCCACCTTTTTTCAAAAAAAAAAAAAAAAAAAAAAAAAAAAACAGTAAAACTCGTACTTTTAAGATTCAATTTCGATTAGAAAATTGAATATAATAAACATAATTCTTTTTGGATGATAATAAATTTACCTCAGTCATTTCATGGACAAGCAATACAGGGATCGTCAATGTTGTAACGTCATTACAACAGGCAGTTTTCAAAATATTTCGCAACCCCAAAATTGCTGGATGCCTGGAATTTATGTCACCTAAAAAGTTACAAACATCTCACACACAAATTTTTTCACAAATATGTTTACAAATTAAAAATCCTACCTGAATAATATTCTAGGTTCTTGAATTTTTTTTAAATAACTTTTAGGCAAGAATTACAAAAAAAATTATAAAAATGTGACTCCAGTGTTTTTATTATTTTCTTATATCAAGATTCGTGTATTCAATAGTAAATTTTTGTTTGAATAATAAAAACAAAGTTTTACCAGATCGCAGTGAATCATTAACCACCAGATGGAAAACAACATGAACTTGAGCCAAATTCGAATGCCTCGTAATAAAAACATCACCAGTTTGCAAAGTTTTGCTCATGGACTTTTTTGTCTGCAAAAATTCATGTTAATTCGATTCTAAATTTGTTAAAAAATAATTCGTTTCGATAGATTTTTGGGAGATTACTTGGTTTTCGTTGTCTTCTTTTTGATGAGCATTTCTCCATGCAACAGCTTCTTTTACATCGTCTCGAATTTTTTCCAATTGTTCGTCGATTGGAGGAAAATGAAATTCTGTTGTTAATTGTGATATCGATGAAAGTTCTGGAAAAATGTTTGCATAAAAAATTCATTATTAAATTAAAAAAAATTCAATTATTATTCCAAATACAATGATATATCGAGTAAAACATTAATAAAAATTAAATTCTGGAAAATTTTTGAAGATTTTATATTGTTTGATAATATAAACGTATTAAAAAACTTATGCATCATTTAAATCGGGAATGAAATTTTTTTTATACATTAGGAGTCAAGAATATTTGTTTACTTGTTTCTGTTTAATTTTGCTGCAAAAATTAAAACAGATTGTAAAATTTTTTACCTTTGGTAACTCCAGAATAAGTTCCTAGATCGTAATCAGCCAATAATACTAGTCCACATAAATCATATGAGTACAAACCCAAAGCAGTTTGCGAACGTTGTGGAGTTAATTCTTTTCTGATTATGATAATAAAAATATTAATAAATTGCAAATCTGAGGCCTGTAATTGAAGAAAATTGAGGCTTGTCTTCAATAAATAATGATGAAAAAAGTGTTCTATTGGAAGTTTCAAAAAGTACATTTTTTATTTCCAATGTTACATTTCAATTTTTTATAACTTTCTCTGCAATAATAAAAAAATTATAACAATTCGAGAACTTTAGTCAGTGTTCAGAATTTCTCGAATGTCGAAAAAATTGGTGTTACTGTTTTTATTTTGTGTTTGTTAATAAAACTAACTTAAACAATAAAATTAATGAATTGCCGGTTATTCTAACAAAATATTTTAGAAATTACAGGTTTTATAAAATTTTTTGACAGTTTCACAAAAATCATTGATACTTGAGGAAATAAAAATATATGTAATTATTTTCTGATATTTCTGAGCTTCTAGAAAACTTTTGAGATATTTTTTCAAACTTTGAAGATGTCCTAGAAATTGTGACAAAGTATAAAACTATTTCCAGTAATAAATTCTTGAATTATTTCGATATTTCAGAATATTTCAAACAATTCAACTTAAGAATTCCAAATTCAGAGTTTTTTTATCATCAAATTACTGAATCCGAATGTGTACAAGTGTAATATTTTACAAAACAAAATTTTCGAAACTCTAAATTAACATTATAATTCAAGGTCCATGTATAAAATTTGAAATTCACATAAATTATTGAATCACAAGTTTTTTATAAAAATATTTTTTGATAGAGTAAAAAGTTCGAAAAAATTATATCTTTCATACTTTTTAAATCATTTTTCAAGATTACTTAAAATGCTAATAAAATGTTCATATACTAAAAGTATATTTCATGTCAACGAATAAGAATTTCTCGAATTTTTTTGATATTTCATAATTCTTCGAACCGCTAAACTTAAAAATTCAAAGTATCAAGTTTTTTTAAATTCACAATCGAATTACTTACACTCAACATTTGCAAGTATAATATTTATGAACACGAAATTTTCAGAATGTTTTAATAAACATTATTAATGAAATGTTATTTACGAAAAAGTGTTTTATTATTCCAATAAATCCTTAAAATATCAGTTATGCTTTTATTTATGTTTTTATACTACTCCAATCATAAAATTTCGAAAGACAAAAAAAATTTGTATAACTTTTCTAATCATTGAAAAATTTTCAGGTATTTTTGCATCTGCCTACATTTTTGTTATATATATATTTATTAAACTTTCTTAATTCAAAATACTATAAGATTTTATAACCGACAAATCGAAAACAAAAAATATTCAATTATACTCCAAGTTCGTTTTTTCTGAAATTACATTGAATTAAAATTTGATGTGCAATCGAATGAGCTCAATTATTTTAATCAATATTTAAATTGACTTAAAAATTTTTTTGAAACAATTTTTGTTTGTTCAATCGTATTAATCTAATGTTGTTGAACTAAAAAAATTTAATGTTCTATTTTTTGTATGAACTCACCCAGAATCACTAGACTGAGTTCGACAAAAATCCATGACATCTCCTGTTAAAATCCTGATATTATGCATTTGTTTCATTTGTGATCCTAAATGAATTGTGAAACTTTCTTCAAGTTGAGGCACATCAGCTACATTTTTTTTTTCATTGCCCATGGAAGGATTGAAAACAGGGTGAAGTGGTGGTAACGTACTAACAGGTGATTCTCTGAAAAAAATCAATATAATTTAGGGATGGAAATCGCAATGAAAAGTATCGATTCTTGGCATCGCGATACTTTTTGATATTGCGATTCCAAGTACTCGATGTATCGGCCCAAACGTATCGATACCCGAAATTTTCGGAATCGAATTGAATATTCGTTAAATCATCATAAAATCATTGAATATTAAATGCTTTTAGTATTTATTTATGTTTTAATTGTTTGATTTTTCATCTTACAAAATACAAGTTATTTATAATCAGCCAATATACTTTTATTTTTCCTGCCCTGGCGGACGGCCGAATTCCGTAATACGGTATTCAGCGGAATTGGGCGAATTCCGCTTCATAATGTCGATAAAAAAACGAATAAAATCCAATCCTTTTACAAAACCAACTTGTATGGCAATCCACAAGCCATTACAATTACCAACCACTCTACCTAACCAAGGAAATTCCATTTCATGTAAAATATGCTATTAAAAGTTTAATCCTTTCTTTTATTAAATATGTGTATTTTTAGGAACAATAGTTTCCACAAATTCATAAAAAACATCATTTTTCCTACCACCCGGTTTTTTTCTTGCAAAATCGAGTTTTTTCGAAAGTGGAATTCGCCCAATACCGCCGAAAACCGTAATACGGTATTCGGCGGTATTCGGGGGGATTCGGCCGTCCGCCAGGGTGGAAAGTCTTAAACTACTTGCAAAAAGGCTTTGTTAAGTCAAGTGAAGTTACTTTAATAAAATGCTTCCAAGCATCACTTTTCCCCGTAGCCATTCTCACAAGCAAACAAGTTGCTTCGGTGTTTGTTAATATTTGTTACAATTTCGATTTGTTTGTTATATTTTGACAATGTTTGACAACAGTAGGTTTAGTTATCTTCAAATGTCAAGTGAGGAAGACGAATGTATGTCTAAAATATCTTTTTTTATGATGTTTTATGGTATGGCATAAATAACACATATTGGTGTATAGTGGTTTTTGTCGCTTTAATCTCATGCAAGTGTGACAGAGAGAGCAATACCGCCAAGGAACACTATAGATATCCAGTGTTCTTGAATACCACTCAACTTTTAGTATAAGTGGAATCAAGCGATACTGACTGTGAATGTATCAATACTGTAGGTATCGTCAAGTCTTCAGTATCGATGCAAAATACTCGAGCATCGGAAAAAAAATATCGATACTCGAGTAAACTGCATCGGTATCGTCCATCCCTAATATAATTCATTTTCAAAAAAATATCAAAAAAGTAACATAACATCCAAAGTAACTTCATTGAAAGAATTTATAAATTATGATTATCAAATTTAATTCAGCTTATTTTATTCTCAATGCAGAAAAAAAATTCTAAATTTTTTCTTGTTCTGATATGAAATAATACAGCTTAAAAATTAAAAAAAAAAAAAAAAAAAGAGTACAAAATTTTACATCGGAGTCAAAAGTGAACTTGTTTGTTGCTCTTCCAGTAGTCTCATGATCCAATTCCTGTATTGGCGTTTCTGCTCGAGTTTCAAAGCATCGATTCTCGAGCCCCAATGACCTTGCATCAAACTTTGTTCCTCAAAATGACGCCCTGCCATGTGATTAATTGACTTTTCTGTCGAGCCTGTTTCCAAAGTCTCCACTGCAACTCGCATTTCTTCGGTTTGCCTGGAAGCAACTTTCATTTTGTTTTAAACGTTTTCGAAATAGAAAACTGACAGTTTTGTTACATGAGTTTTTTTTAATTTCACGATAAAGCAAATAAATTGGATTCTAAAGTGAATATTTATTTAAATTTTTAATTCAAAAACCCACATAAAAAGTAAATTGGTTTTTTGATAGTAATATAATGATTTCTAAATTAAATATTACAATTTTATCAAAATGTTCATGGAATGCAGAGCTCAGCATTTCACCCTATTTTCAAAAACGATGTCAGACTCTTGTTTTATATATTTTTTTAAATTTATTCTACCATATTTATTCATTTAATTATATTGATTCGATATTTTATTCCTCTGTAATAAAATTATATTTTCTTTATCAACCTGTTTCAAAATCCAATAAATCTCTTACTCTTCCCCTCTTCAATAAAAAAAAAACTTGCTTCGAAGTCAGCTGCTCGTAGGCCGCATTCCGCATCTCCACAACCTCGGTGACTTCCTTTCCAAATTTGTGTTCCGACTGCAAAATAGTGTCCAGCGAAGGTGAATGTATGAGTTTGTGATAAGCCACTGCGAAGAGTTCCTCGTCCGTGGTACCCATGGGTTCCGAATATTCCACAGTCTTCGTCTTGTACAATTTTTCCCATTTTTTGATGACTTCTTCGACTTCCACGTCGTTGCACCTCGCAGCCTCGATGAGTTTTTCAGCCTGCTCGTCATGGAATTTCAGACCCTGGATCTCGACGAATTTTGACAGTGAATCGTGGAGCTCGGTTTCAATGTAGCAGGGTAATTTGAAGGACGACATTATCCGATGAACAAGTTCCTTGACTGAACCTTCGTGAGGGATTTTTAGGGGAACTTCCAGAGTGTATTTTTGATTTGTTGTGCATGTTGGGAATTTGAAGACGAATGATTCTGTTGTGTATTCTTCCTCGGCCATGATTTAATGATTTTTAGGATGATTTGGGGGGTGTCGTGATGATTCTGAAATTGAAGAGTCGTTCTTCCGTTATTTTTTAGTTTGAAAATGTGAAAAGCTTTTTGTTAGATAGAGGTTTGATATTTTATTAGTAGTTCATTATGTATTTTCTATACAAATATAAAAAAAGGAATAATGATAATTAAAATACAAGCTGAAAAAATTATGCATTCAATGATTATTGATATATAATAAAGAAAGAAAAATTCATTAAAACTTGGGATAATGTAGAAAATAAAAAGTTGTAAAAAGCTGTGTAACAAAAAAAGAAGAAAAAAAAAAGAAAATATGAATAAAAGAAATCTGTAAAAATGGAAAATCAGATGTATGTAATTTTCCCATGAATACATAAAATTACTGAAAATTAATTGAAATTTTTATTACAAATCATCAAATTTTCGAAATCTGTGTACCAGTCTAAAAAAATATTCAAAATTTGTAAAAATACTGTAGAATTCTTCGAAATCTCATGTATATGAAGAAAACACTAAAAAACTTTTCCCACATAAAAACTATGTAGATACATATTTATAAAACTTTTAATCCCAGAAAATATAATTTCAAAAATTCATGTAAAAAACCCTCAAAAAACTTTCAAATAAATAGATATAATTTTTGCAACTCAACATTCTTTAAATTATAATAGCTAAAAAATATTACCAAAAGTAGTGGAAATGTATGTAAAAGATACTATCTCAGAAAGAATTAATTTAAATACTCAAAATCTTTGAAAGTTTTAATACCATAGCATCCAATTCCAAAAATCTATTGAGAAATCCACCGAAACATTAAAAATATATAAAAATACCAGAAAATGATACAATATTTGTAAGGCGATCCTATAAAAGGGACCTACTATCCAAAAAATCTGTTGTATAACTAATTTTGTCACAAGATTCATTTTTTATACTTTTACTAATAGATTACAATTACCGTCTTAATGATTCTGTTTTCGACGATTTATCATCGAAATGACTTTTTGCTGAATTATTGTGCTATTATACATTATACTTTTATCATCGTAATGACTCTATTTTTTGCTGAATGATTGTGCAATTTTAGATTTTTACTTTTATCATCAAAATGACTCTATTTTTTTGCTGAATGATTGTGCAATTTTAGATTTTTACTTTTATCATCATAATGACTCTATTTTTTTGCTGAATGATTGTGCAATTTTAGATTTTTACTTTTATCATCATAACGATTCTATTTTTTTTTTGCTGAATGATTGTGCAATTCTAAACTTTTACTTTTATCATCGTAACGACTCTATTTTTTGTCGAATCACTGTATGATTGTAAATCTTTATCACTGCGAACATGGATATATATAGACTCACAGTGTGGGAGTTGTAAGAAGAAGAGAAAAATTGTCTGTAGTAAAAAGTATTTTCTGTATTAGAGGATCTTGAAATTATACTTATATTATTGAAATCAGTTGGAGCATTTATTTAATTTGGTTGGAACATAACAAATCGTTTTTCCGACTATGAGTGATTCTATAAGTTTTTAATCCAATCTTCAATTATGTGCTATCAGAATTTATTAACTTTGATTTTTTTGCCAGTTATGAATTTTTAAAAATCTTCTATCCCATTTACCGTTGTGTATTTTGAATCATTCAATCGCCCATCCTGTAAAATTTGCTTTTTGGATAGTAAGCCCATCTCGGATCGCCTCACATTTGACACACAAAAAAGCAAAACGTGAAAGAGAATGTGTAAAAGGAAAAATGAAGAACAGATCGATTCCCGAAAAAACGTGAAAGTAAAACATGAAGAACGAAAATAGAAATGCTCTTCCTAACGGGAAAAAACGAAGGAAGATCTCGTGAAGGGGAAAAACGTGGATCAGTAAAGTATGAGGAAAAGTGAAGTAGAGAGGGAGTAAAGAGAAAAATGACGATGCATATAGAACTGGCAACAACGCAGAACCAGAGCCGTTGAAACAAAATCGTGAAATAGTAATAGAACTGGACATAATGACGATTTTATTCTATAAGGAGAAAAACACTCAATGAGAAATGGAAGGAACGCGTACAATTAAAGGCTCATACAGGTTTTCAGCTCGAGCAAGTTAAATTTATCATTAATTTAAGCTGTGCATCACAGGATATGGTTCACGACTATTTTCACGAAAAACCAATAATTTTTCTAAACCTCATAAGTTGTTAAGAATAAGATTTGCGAAATTCAAGTTTTCGCAGGATGCATATGGTTTTCTTGTTTTTCAGATGGGGTGATAATAAATTTGGCGTCAGATTTGCAAAACTGAATTGTTTAAACTTTTTTTAACAATGATTTGCAAAATTGAAGTTTTTTCTAGATGTATATGCCTTCTATGATTATTAGGTGCACTGATAATGAATATGATATCTGATTTGGAAAATTTATTTGTTTAAACTTTTTATTTAACAATTACTGGCAAAATGAAGTTTTTTCAAGATGTATATGCTTTCAGTGGTTTTCAGGCATGCTGATAATAAATCTGTAGTCAAATTAGCAAAATTTACCTGTTTTAACATTTTTCAACAAATACTTGCAAAACCTAAGTATTTTCAATGTGTATATGACTTTCATAATTATTAGGTTCTTTGATAATAACTCTGGTATCCGATTTGCAAAATTTATTTTTTTAAACTTTTTCTTCCACAATCACCTGCAAAACTGAATTTTCTCTCAAAGTGTACAAGCTTTTCATGGTTTTCAGGTGCACTAATAAAGAATCTGGTCGTATACGATACTTATCCGACAATTGTATGGCACTGTGTTACAGTCATATTATTCAGTGTAAGTGCAAGAATATATGATGAAGCACCCTAAATGTTATCGATAATACATAAAAGGACTATAAAAATCTTATTTTGCAACGAATACCCATAAAAATATCTCTGTAATACGGAAAATCATAATTTTCCGGACCGCTCATTGCATATCTGGAGTCAAATATGAAAATTTAATTTGTTTAAACTAATAATCAAAACAAAAAAAACACTGACTAAATAAAGTGGGTGTAGAAGAACGTGCGTTTGCTTTGTCTCGAAACAAAAAAATATTCGAAAATTCGAGTTCATCCGTCTTCCGGATCGGGCTAGGCCACGGAAATCCCAAAGGGCCTCGAGCCTCTTGGTTTTTATCTCTTCATTCTCTTTGTGTTTCCACGAATTCGTGGAATTTTTTTCAGTCACCTGGCATCATAGTTTGGTGGAAAAATGACTCCTGTATTTTGTTCTACAATGAAGAAGAATGCGACAGAACAAGTTTTATCTCGTTACGGTCATCAATTGTCACAAACGAAAAAATGAGAATTCGGTTCTCCACAGAAATTGTAGGGAGTCGATACACTCTGGCCTTCAGTTTCCGTGAATGTTCCTTTGGAATTTTATTAATTTATACAGTGACACCCAGTATCGGAACACGTGCATAACTAACAATTACTAGATTTTTTTTTGGAAAACGTGACACATGTGGTACATTTAGTGTGTGCATCATATAGTACCACGAGATTTTTCATCATGAGCTCACAAGACAAAGGTAAATAATTCGAATTAATTTACAATAGAGAGTTTGCAGAAATTTGAGTGTACCTATTCATGAAATTTAAATACGTGCAACCAGGATAGTAAAGTGATTGCAATCATTTTACTGTTGCATAGTTAGTAATCTCACTTCACAACGGTATTCAATTTTTGCAACTCTGACTTGTTTAGAATCGAATGATAGAGAAGATGACCAGATGAATATCGCAACAGCAGCGGACCATCCCGAGGCGAGCGACGGCGACGATACAGCCAATGGCTCGGCCGAGGGGGAAGATGACGAAGTCGCGAGTGGAAACAACGATGACCTAGTGGACGAAGGTGCTACTTTCATGCTTAAAAAAATTCGTGTACTTGTAGCTTGAAGTGATTTTCTGTCATTTATAGAATTTTTTTTCTCGGGATTTCGTGTGTTCCAGGTTACTTTATTTTGTGATTTTTTTCCAAACTTTGGTATTCTTGTTCCGTTTTTTGTAGTTTTTCGTAACTTTTCGCGTTTTCTTAGAATTTTGGTTCTTTGTTGTGATTAAGCGTATTTTGTTATCATGTAGAGTCATAGAATATATTGTACGTTTCTGCAGTTTGCTAATCTTCCATGTAGTATTATTTTTATTTAATTTCGTTTCAAATTTTCTTTTACTTTTTCCGTTACTTTTGGAACTTGTTTAGTTACTCGACGTCTTCTTCTGTTACATCAATTACCTAGTATTTCTCCATTCTTCTATATTTTTACATTTTTTTAAAACTGTAACTATTTTCATACCGTTCTCTATCTCATGTTTCTAATGTTTTGCACATGTCTCTCGTAGTATTTCGCTAATTTCATTCATTTCGTGTAATTATTCATGTTTTATGCAATTTCCTACGGTTACTTTCCCTAACAGTTTTTCGGAGTTTTTCGAATTTTCCTGTACAAGGAGTATTTGTTCCAATTTTAAGTGATTTTGTTTTCGTTCGTAACTTTTCTTGACTTTTTTGTCTTTTTTTATACGCCACTTATTTTTCTGTATATTGAAAAAGAGTCCCAGTATCTTGCAGTTTTCCTATTTTTGGTCTGATTATTTTCTTATTGTCGCTATTTTTCGTTATTTTCCTTTCTTTTTAGATATTTTATTTTTGAATAGTTTTTTAACTTCTTGTATTGTTTCGTAGGGTGTTGTACTTTTCTGTAGTTTAATACAATTGTGAATAATAATCTTATAGATGTCGATTGATTGTTCAGAAACCAGTTTGTTCATCGATATTTAAAATGTTGTTCGTTTTCTTTCAGTACTCACATTATTTGTAAGAATTCACTGTATTTTTATAGATTTCTACAAATGTTGAGATCTGTAATTTGATTTTATGTAATAATTCGAAGTTCAAAATTTTTTTGTTTATTTAAAGATTTTTGAGAAAATCATAAAAGTTGCCTGGATTTATGGTATTTCCGAATTTTGACGTGTTTTTCAGTATTAATGATATTTTGTTACATTTTCCAGTATTTTTATACATTTCTAGTATTTTGGAAGATAACTTTGTATATTTCTATAATGTCGTACTCTGGAATCCAAAGTTTATTCGATTTTTCGTATTTTAATGTATTTTTCAGAAAATAATATCTCTATAGATTGATACTTCTTTTATTATTTTGCGTCTTTCTTCCCTTTTTTTACGATTTGAAAAACATGTCTCTAAAGTTAGCAGAGCAAGGTCAGCAGATCCAAAATGTGTTGATTCTATTTCGAAGTGCTTTTAAAATGCTCAACAAAAAATATAATTTTATGAAAAAAAAATTTTTTTTTAAAAGTCGGTCTATGAGTTCGGCATATTGAGCAAATCTGCAATGAAAAACAGACTAAGACATTTAGAAATTGTCAAAAACCTGCATTATTTCAAAGTGCTGTTAAAATGCTGTGCAGTGAACAAATTTCTACTAAAAAACTCTGTTTTTGGGGTTTTTAAAGTAAGTCACCGATCTTTAGGAACATCGAGCAGATCATCACTGAAAAACAGTCTCACACATTTCGAATTCAGTGCGCAATGAAAAAGATTCATAGTGCCTTTAAATTACTGCCAAAATAGCAAAAAAGTTTTTTCAATGCTCTTTAATTTTTTAAAAAAAAGAAGATCTGCTATATTAGGCTCAGATCATGCTAGCAGATCATTTTTAAAAAGCACTACAGTACAGTACTTTAAAGGCACTATGAATCTTTTTCATTGCGCACTAAATTCGAAATGTGTGAGACTGTTTTTTAGTGATGATCTGCTCGATGTTCCTCAACATAGGCGACTTACTTTAAAAACCCAAAAAACTGATTTTTTTAATTGGGAAGTTGTTTATTGCACCGCATTTTAATATTACTTTGAAATAATGCAGTTTTTGACAATTTCTAAATGTCTTACTATGTCTTTTATTGAAGATCTGCTCAATATGCCAAAACTCATAGAGCGACTTTTCGAAAAAAAAAATTTTTTTTCATGAAATGATATTTTTTGTTAAGCATTTTAAAAGCACTTTGAAATTATTTAGATTTGAATCCCATCGAAAATAATTTAGTCTGTTTTTAAAAAATGATCTGTTAACTTTATCCACACCTAGCAGATCCCGTTAAAAAAAAATAAAAGAGCATCAAAAAAACTTTTTCCACATTTTTTAAGCATTTTAAATGCACTTTGAAATAGAATCAACAAATTATGGATCTACTGACCTTGCTCTGCTAACTTTAGAGACATTTGAAAAACAGTATGTTATTTTTCTGAATTGTATAGATTTCTGAAATTCGATGCTTTACTTATTGCAGTTTTTTAGGATTTTTTTGTTTTATATAAGTCTGGTGTTTCAGATTTTTTAGTATTTATAAAATGCAAGATTTCTGAATTTTGTTTCAGAAATTTTCCTAAATTTATTTACTGAATACTAAATTCAATTAAGCCCTTATCTACTTACAGCTACTGACGTCCTGCCGCGCAAACGCTCGAAGAAACGTCCGAAGCACGTCGAATTGCGAAAAAAGTACTTGGCTAAACAGGCGGTTGAGAAAGGCAAGGAGCACACGACTCGCACGGGCAAGGTTATTAAGGAGAAATCATTTCAAGGACAGACCATCTGTAAGTGTAAGAAGCCGTGTTCCGAGAAAATTGATTTAGTGCAACAGGAGAACTTGCACCGAAACTATTATAGTAACATGGATCACCAAGGAAAAATATTTTTTCTTCGAGAAAACGTCCAAAGGACCCCCGTGAAGTCACGAAAGTCAGACGACAATCCAATAATCCGGAAGAGAAAGCATGACTACAACTATGCGTTTTCACTGAAGGACGAAAATGGCGTACCGCACAAGGTCTGCTCCAAATTTTTTCTTCAGTGCCTTCAAGTGACATCATCTCGAGTCTACAGAGCAGTTGAGTCGGCCACTTCGAACTCGGGCGCACAAGAGAGAAGGGGGAAACACTGACCAGCTAATAAGACGAGCGAAGAAGCAAAGAATTGCGCGAAGAAGTTCATTGAGAGGATTCCGAAATATGAGTCGCATTATGGACGAGCTGCAACAAACAAGCAGTATTTACCCCAAGGGCTCTCGGTTGCGTCACTTCATAAAGACTACAAAAATTGGTGCCAGAAGGACTCATACCCAGTCGTTTCCTACCACATTTTCAACGAGATTTTCAAAACCGAGTTCAACCTCAGTTTCAAGGTCAGGCACAAGGATACGTGCAAAACTTGCGACAGGACAGCAACGATTTTGGGCGACGATGGAGCTACTGCGACTCAGAAAGAAGATCAGCAAAACGTCCAGAAAGAACATTCGGCGCTTAAGGACCGCGTCAGCAAAGCTTTTGCGGATGACGTAAAGGATGCCAAGTTGAACCCGGAAGATAAAGTCGTGCTTACATTCGACCTCCAGAAAACGTTGCCGACGCCTTCTATTACAACGTCCGTGGCATACTACCTCAGGCAGCTTTGGACCTACAACTTGTGCATTTACGACGAAGGAAAGGAAAAGGGTGAGTCTATTTAGGTGATGAAAGAAAAATAAATGAAATTTAAAAAATTGCATAAAATTATGGTGGAATTTCATAAGTTATCAATTTTTCTCTAAAATGCTGCATAAATCTTCGATGTTAAAAACACACACACAAACGAAAAAGGTTTTTGAATAACGATTTTAAGCGAATTTTATATTTTTTTCCATCTACAAGTTTTTACAATTTTAACCTTTTTCCATAAAAAAACTTACATTACAGCGTCACTCTTGATTTTGTCGAACACTTGAAATTTAAAGAGAGAAATAAAAATGACTAGAAAGCAAAATAAGAATATGGAGAATAAAAAGATCAATAAAAAAAATTAGATACGATTGAATAAAATTCAAATTGGTTTGCAGCGTACATGTATATCTGGACAGAGAATATTGCTTCACGTGGAGGACAGGAAATAGGTTCTTGCGTGATACGTCACTTGCAGCATCATATCCCTCCGATGGCCACGCATGTTATTTTATATTCTGACTCTTGCGGTGGACAAAATAGGAATATAAAAATGACTTTAATGCTGAAGCATTTCCTAGAGTCTAGCGATGTCAAAACAATAGAACAAAAATTTTTACTGTCAGGCCACAGTTACAATGCCTGCGACCGAAATTTCAGTTACATTGAAAAGGCACAGAAGCACAGATCAAAAATCGAGGTACCAGAAGACTGGGTGGATGTCATTCGAACAACTTTGCAAAAAAAGCCATTCGTTGTCACCGTCATGCAAAAGGAAGATTTCAAATCCTGCTCGGAACTACAACACTTGATCCAGAATCGCAAGAAGGATGTTCTGAAGAACAAAGTGTCCTGGCTCACTACGCGTTGCTTGCGATATGAGAAAGGTGAAACATTCATGATTTACATGGTGGGCAACGACGAGAGAGCGCAGAGATTGGACATTTCCCTGAAAAACGTGACTCAAGAGGAATTCAAGGACGTATGATTGGGTTGCTTGTTTCCCAACGGAAAGAAGATAACTTCAGCTAAGTATAAAGACCTCCAGGCAATGAAAGACTTCATCTCTGAAAGACATCACCAATTTTATGACGATTTGGCGCACGATGGACAAGTCAAAGACTACGGGCTCGAAAGTGGTGACAGTGACGACGAATAAATGCTTTTCTTATGATTTCTGTACATATTAATAAAAAGCATCCTCCCTAAGCACAAAAAAATTGTTTCGAGATTCTAAATGTAACTACATACAATCAAGTAATATTAAAATAATATAAGATTAACTTACTACAGAAAATCAAATCGCTTGTATTATTATTTTTCAATGAACCAATAAGCTCACAGTGGGTTTACAGCAAGCTTATAAAAGACCTGCTGATAAGCTCACGAGGAGCTCGAAATTTCAGCTTTTTTCTAAGCTCCTGGTAAGGTCGCATTGAGTTCAATATTTCAGCTGTATCAGACGACAGTGAGTCCGCATAAGCCCCTCTGATAACCAGCCACGATCCCCCGCCCCGGCGCAAACCAATGTTATTAATTTACTACTGGGTGAGTAAAAATTAACTGTTATAGTAATTTCTTAATCATCAGAACATTAATTTCAGACCCACATTAACAATTGATGAACGATCCACATCACGCAGTTTTATCGAAAGACAAAATATTTTTAAAAATACATTTCAGATAAATCAACCATTTTATAAAGCTTCCAGCTCTTGAGAGAAATTACGTTATTTTTAAAAAAAATTTAAGACATAAACATCAAAAGTTTTGACATGAATATTAAATGTGTTATTTAAATTATGATGGCGATTACGATTGTTACTAATAATAATAATTCTGTAAAATCGATAATCATTACATTTAAAGTATTATATGGATTGATGTTTACTTTCGCTATCAACATACTATTATAATATTCAGATATACTTGCAATGAATAATATTTTTGATTTCATTTCATTACAGTAAATGAAAGGAATATAGATTATTACAGACCGGAAATATCATGAATATAAGAATTTTCAAATTTTGTATGGATTCTACTTGAAAGTGGAGAGTTATTCACTCAATTTTGCTAAATTTTAAGTAAAGCTAAAAACTCAGTACTGAGATGTGGAGAAGATTATATCTAATGAATGAATATACAATTTTTTACATGTAATGTACTTGAAGGTTACAAATATGTTGTTATATTTCATTTTATGTTAAGTGATTTAAAAAAAAATGCATTTATACAGCTCGAAAAGATGAATTGAAACAAACATTGAAAGTTTTCAAGAGACATGGTATTAGAATTTAACAACCAAAATAATCGTCTCGATATTACTGAAGTTGAAGTTTAGTGAAGAAAACTTAAATTTCATAGCTTTGAAAGGACAATAAAAACAGCTTTAAAATATGTAATATTTACTGTACTTTAAGGTAATTAAGAATTTTCATAATTTTACTGAATCGTAAGTCCAGAAAAAAAAGATGATTTTTACCGGTCAAACAGATAATAAGAAACAGGATTTGAAATTTTTTACATTTTATAAACTTAAGATTTTACTGATAAAAATTGCAAGTAGAGAAAAGCATTAAGATTTTACTGATTAAAATTGTTAATAGAGAAAAGCATTGGATTTTCATGGGTGGGAAAGATAAATAAACAACATTATTTCAATTTTTCAACTAATCTTTATCTGAACTTAACTTGAATGATATTAAAGTAAGAACTTTGTGAATATTTACAATTGGGTAGCATTTTCCAATCATCTATTCAACTTTGGAAAATGCTGTTTCTTATTCCATAATATTCAAGACTAAGGAAATCCAAAAAATTCGTTATGACATCCAAGAACAATAATAATATATATATGTGTAAAATTTATAATCCCCACAGAATCATTCTGACATATTTTGTAGTAATCTAATTTCTCTTTCTATACTTTTGAAATTTTTTAAAAAATACTTGCTAAATTGACATTTTAACAAGATGCATATTCTCTCCATTGTTTTCGGGTGTCAGGCAATTGATGTAGTTTTTAAAACCATGCTATTTTATGAACAAATAGTTTGATCGAATCGATTTCGTAAATATGACACTAGATTATTTATCCATGTTTCAAAAACCCATCAGAAGCATATACATCTTGAAAAAACTTCAATTTTGTAAATCATTATTGAAAAAAGTCTAAACAATTCAATTTTACAAATCTAATACCAGATTCTTTATTAGTGCACCTGAAAACCATGAAAAGCTTGTACACTTTGAGAGAAAATTCAGTTTTGCAGGTGATTGTGGAAGAAAAAGTTTAAAAAAATAAATTTTGCAAATCGGATACCAGAGTTATTATCAAAGAAACTAATAATTATGAAAGTCATATACACATTGAAAATACTTAGGTTTTGCAAGTATTTGTTGAAAAATGTTAAAACAGGTAAATTTTGCTAATCTGACTACAGATTTATTATCAGCATGCCTGAAAACCACTGAAAGCATATACATCTTGAAAAAACTTCATTTTGCCAGTAATTGTTAAATAAAAAGTTTAAACAAATAAATTTTCCAAATCAGATATCATATTCATTATCAGTGCACCTAATAATCATAGAAGGCATATACATCTAGAAAAAACTTCAATTTTGCAAATCATTGTTAAAAAAAGTTTAAACAATTCAGTTTTGCAAATCTGACGCCAAATTTATTATCACCCCATCTGAAAAACAAGAAAACCATATGCATCCTGCGAAAACTTGAATTTCGCAAATCTTATTCTTAACAACTTATGAGGTTTAGAAAAATTATTGGTTTTTCGTGAAAATAGTCGTGAACCATATCCTGTGATGCACAGCTTAAATTAATGATAAATTTAACTTGCTCGAGCTGAAAACCTGTATGAGCCTTTAATTGTACGCGTTCCTTCCATTTCTCATTGAGTGTTTTTCTCCTTATAGAATAAAATCGTCATTATGTCCAGTTCTATTACTATTTCACGATTTTGTTTCAACGGCTCTGGTTCTGCGTTGTTGCCAGTTCTATATGCATCGTCATTTTTCTCTTTACTCCCTCTCTACTTCACTTTTCCTCATACTTTACTGATCCACGTTTTTCCCCTTCACGAGATCTTCCTTCGTTTTTTCCCGTTAGGAAGAGCATTTCTATTTTCGTTCTTCATGTTTTACTTTCACGTTTTTTCGGGAATCGATCTGTTCTTCATTTTTCCTTTTACACATTCTCTTTCACGTTTTGCTTTTTTGTGTGTCATTTAATAAATAATTTGCAATCCGAAAATTCTAGAAATCTATGTATGCCATCATGACGTCATATGATGTCATGACATGACATCATGATGACATACATATGCAGGAATGTGTCTGTGTACATTATGTCATGATCACGAATGTTGACTGGGCTTTTTATAATGTTGTACAATTCTTGTTATTGATTTTAATAACTAAGAAATTATGTTCTTTGATAACTGAAATTTATTAGATTCTATATTTTGGAATATTAAAATGTGGATCTTGTCAGTATAAAAAAAATTATATACTTATAAAAGTATATGCTTATATACTTTCAAATTATAAATTCATAATCCTATTTTTTAAATTCTTCACTTCCTCATAATTGAAATTTTGAATATTTATATTTCTAATTTCTTGCAACTTTTTGGACTTAAAAGTGTGATATTGTTAATTATGATTGCACGACATTTTATTGAAGAATTCGGAATTCTGGCTTTTGATATTTTGCAATTCTGTAAATGGCGAATTACTAATTTTTCAAATTCTTTTTTTCTATTTCATATATGGAAAAATTTGCAATTTCAAGTAGATTTCTGTAAACATGTATTTTAGGGTAACTTTTCAAAAATGGTCAAAAAAGAAAGTGTTTCTTTCAAAATATAGCTAATTTATTTCTAATAACGATTCCGTCAGCGGATAGTGGCTTTTTTAATTATAAACATAAAAACATAAAAAAAGCACTGTTCTGAAGACGATTTTGTAAAGGCATTTTGGCAAAAAATAGACCGATGTCAAGTGTGAAAATAGCGAAATACATACGTGATCATTGTCCGACATTAATGAAGTGCATTTTCGAAGTGTAATTGACAAATTATACTGTTTAAACGCGAAAATAGACAATATCCAAAAGTGAGGTTATGTGACGCGAGTTATGCGTGTAGTGACACTGGGACCAGGGCAGACCATAGGGCTGGGAAAAACATCGACAACTATCGATAACTATCGGTAGACCTGAACATCGTTAAGTATCGATAGTTTTTCAGCTTTACCGATGTTTCTATCGATAAAAAGTCACCAATCAGTAAAGTCTGGTAAATGTCAATATTGTGAGTTGATTCAGTTGATTGTCATCATTTTCAAGGCACGGGTTCAGAATCATTTTCAAATATCTGTTGGATGGTTATTTGTTATGTGAGTTGATAAATTGTGATATTCTAAATAATGAATGAAATGGATGAAAGTCAAAGTCGTGAAAGTGTTTCTCCTGAAAAATCCTCCACGTCCGTTCTCCGGAGGTCCCCGCGAAAACAAGTTCAAAGGCAAAAGTCCATATCATCGTTTGTTATTGCACCTGGGGAAAAAAATGATGCCTTTCCTTCTACTTCTGTTTATAAAAGGTAATTTTTTCGTATTATTTAGACTGATGAGAATACTTCAGGTAAGTTGAAATCAACAAAATATGGCCAATTGACAGGCTCAAAGGCAAAACGACAAAAAAATTCCCAAGAGAGAGATAGATTCCTGTGACTCAGCATATTTTCTATCCTTTCTTGGGAATTATTTTGTCGTTTTGCCTCTGAGCCTGTCAATTATGTATGAGAACAATTTAATTGTGTAATTTAACTTAATTGTAATAAAGTGATAGGTAATTATTAACTGACGAACTAACGATGTAACGCTTCTTGCCCAAGTGTACTCGAACAGTTTTAGAAACTAAAACCCTCTCTACATAAAACTTGATAAAAAATTTTGATAATAAAGATCCTAAGAACGTAATTTTAATAATAATTTTTTTATCATATGTGGATGATATTTGAATAATTAAAAGTGTATCCTTATATTTGAAATTGACGATTTTACGGCATCAAATTTCGTGCAAAGCGATCTGTAGTTTGGCAATTTTTTCATCAATCTAGCGATGGAAAAACTGCAACTTGCCAGATACAACAGTGCAAAGAAACTGTTCTCCGCTTCGGAAACACAACAAACTTGATGGATCACCTCAAGAGGCGCCATGCTCCCGAATTGAATGCGGCACAAAAAAAAAAACAATGCTAGTAGTTCATGCGACACTGATGAAGATTCTGATACTAAAAAAAAATAGACAGGTTTGATTAAAATTTATGAAACTTTTTTTTGTACATTAGTATATCAAGTAAAGTACCATTTAAAATTATAGTACTAATGAGTTTTAGTACTAAGTAAAACTATTTTGTACATTATTCAAAGTTTTTGCTTGCACTGAGTAAAATATTTCTTCTCAATGATATAGTTCTTATTACAATAAAATTAGTTTTCGTCACTTTTCAATCAAATATCTTCCGAAAAATCAAAGAAATTTGATTGAGACTTCTGGAAAATTATATTTTTTTGAATTTTTTGAGTTTGTGATGTTTTCTATACTTTTTGAAACAAATTTTAAATTTTTTCACGCATGCTATTGCTTTCAGTGAAAAAAAGTCATCTTTGAAACGCAAGGCGGATGAAACTTTCATAAAAAATTTTTTCAAAAAACAGAAGTGCAATCCATACAGTCGTAATTCTGCTCGGAAGCAGCAATTGGATGCAGCAGTAGCAAAATTCATAATTCGCGACAGTCAACCATTGTGCGTTGTAGAGGATGAGGGTTTCGTACAAATGATCGCAGAATTTGATCCTCGATACACAATTCCCAGTCGTCGCTACGTCTGTGATACCCTGATCGAAGCAGCCTATAGAAAAACAATGGCAAATGTTTCCACTATTTTGGAAAACGTGCAGTAAGTTACGTCGATCGTTTTCATATTTCGAACAATTTTTAGTCTAACTTATTCATTCTACAAATGATATAACAGATATATATGTGTAATAATTAAATATTTGAATATAATATAACCGTTTCAATGGTAAATTTTGAAAATATCAAAACTTATCATCATTGGTTTTAAATATACTTAAGATCAATGGTGTATGCTTCAAATGTTATTTTTTTTACCCAGAAATGCAGCTTTGACTTTTGATGGATGGTCGAGTCGCACCACCCAAAATTATTTAACAGTGACAGCACATTTTTTAAAAGTGAAAAACCTGGACGCTGCTACACTCGGGGTTGTTCCAGTTCCTGAACGGTCTACAGCCGAAGAGTTGAAGATTTTACTGAACAATAATCTGGGCAAATTCTCTGTTTTCCATATCGTCTGCGCTGTTACTGACAACGCAGCGAATATGATTGCAACGTGCATTCAAATGCAGGTATAGTTGAAAGAAAACCATTAAATAAATATAGTAAGGAATAAATTTTTTATTTTTTTATGAAATAGATTTCATTTATATGTTAGAACCCAATTTGAAACGTTGGGTATAATTATACTTTACGTTGTCCAATCCATTGTTTCAGATGAAGAACATGCCATGTGCACCCCATTCGCTTCAACTTGTCATTAACAAGGCAATATGGGACACGAGTACAAAACGTTCTATCAGTGAAAATGACATGAAGATTTTCGAAAATGACGAGAAGGAAGATCTTGATGAATCTTCGGTGTACACGATTCTGAAAAAATGTAAACGAATCGTGAGTTTTTTTCATCGCAGTGGACTGGCAACAAAAGAGCTCATGAAAGAATTAAAACTTCGAAACCAACCCGAAGTCAAATTGAAACAATCGGTTTATACAAGATGGAATTCATCTTTGGATATGATGAAAGACGTTGATAAGTCTGTGGACGCTGTTGTCGTCGTCCTTGCTAAATCAAAGACGAAAATCCAACCGTTGACCCCATCAGAAATTGAAGCCATGCCCGAGATTATTTCCCTCTTACAACCGTTCACAGACGCTACAGCAGAACTCAGTAGAGACTCGTATGTCACCATTTCCTTGATCATCCCACATACCAAATTGCTTTTGGAAAAATTGAAGACTACGAAAGTCTCTCATTCCATTTCGAGAAACTTGCAAGAAAAACTCTTGAAAAGAATGGAAGAATCATTCCTCAAATACGAGGAACGGACAATTTCTGCGTATGTATAAAAAATACATTCCAGTACTTTCGTTCAAGTCGATATTTTGATTAAGTTTTCAATGATTGCAACTCACATTACATTTTTTTCAGCATAAGCACGATTCTGGATCCTCGCTTCAAACAGTACGTTTTCATCAACGAGTTCAACTATCGCAATGCTGCACAGAAGATCAAAGTTGAACTCGAATATGAGATCAAAAAAGCTATATCAGCTGCAAGAAAAACAAGCGACACGCCTGCAACTCCTACGAATTCGGCCGTTGAAGAAAATCAAGAAAATACTGGTAAATTTTTTGAGAATTTTGGCAGCTAATGAAAACAAATCAACCCAGTGGTAAAAATCGAATTTGAATTATACCGATACTTATTTTGAAAAATAGAAAGTTCATAAAAACGTATGATTCAAAATATTGATGATTGATATCTATAAACAAAACGCACACATATAATCACAAAATATATATATATAAATGTATGAAAATGGGAACACAATTGTTAATGTATCATCTCCATAATTCTACAAGTTAAATTGAAGAATCTTAATATGAAAAAATCTAAAAATCAATATAAATATATATTTCAATAGTTTTAACTGGTAATTTCCACAGGTAGACATTTAATGAATATAATTATCTGAAAAAATTCTTGCAGGTCGCTTCACATTTTTAAACAAATTTCGGAGCAGTGGTTCAAAAATGTGCACAATTGCTGGCTCTTCACAAGCAATTGTTCATTTCAACACATACTTGGAAAAGCTTTTGTTGAAAAAAAATGCCAATGTGATCGAGTATTGGCAAAATCACACCGCTTGCGAAAGCCTCAAAAAAATAGCCTTGAAATACTTGATCATTCCAGCCTCCTCTGTTCCCTCCGAAAGAACAAACTCTACGACTGGAAACACAATTTCAGAGAAAAGGGCTTCCCTCCGGCCAGAAATGGCAGAAAAATTGGTTTTTCTGCGTCAAAATTATAAGCACATGATTATGTGAAAATGGACTACGATTAAAGTTTTTTTTTTTTTTTTTTAATAAAGTATTGCCCATAATTTAACCTTTATTCTCATTTTTACTTTCTATAAAATTGCGATGATAATAAAATAACGAAATTGCGAAAGCAACGGGTTTACTGCACCGCTTGTTCCGAATTTCCTTTTTTCCTGCTTTGCGTTAGTTACTGTCGATGTTTTTCGATAGTTTTTTTCAAAACATCGGTAACTATCGATAGTTTTTGTTTCCGATTTTTCCCAGCCCTAGCAGACCAGGGGACTGACACTCGGGCTTCAGGCGTCTGACTTAAATGATCCTTTACAAACACATGCACACTGAGCTTTGTGATACTCTCTTTCCCCTTGCCTCCGCCCTCCCGCTCCTATACCCATTGCCCGTTGCGTTTCGTGTTACTTCGTATATGCTCGTGAGCCACGAGTTATACTCTAATCCCTCTAATCGTTCGTTCGCTCGGAACGTTCGAAGGCGTCCGAAGGTACTCGAGGCGCGACGAAGGAAAATGATGGCGAGAGGGAACGAGGGAAAGGGGGAGTTTGTATCACCACACCGCTGTGTGTGCGTGTATATTGTCCCCTCTAACTCCGAAAGAATCGCTACGGCCAGGTATACGAGTGTCAGTCCCCTGACTGGGACCAGGGGACACACACTGTGGGTAAAATTTTTGTCCGAAACTAACCTAAAAAAAAATACGAGTGTATATCTATATATACCATATATATAGATATATTTAACTAAGGATCCCTCCCGCCCCGTCACCCACTTTTTAGGCAACTTTTCTCTTATGGAGTGTGTGCCCCCTGTACAGGGAAAAAAATCTCGGCGATTCAACATGGCTGCTTCACGTTACTGCTTTCACGTCAATCCAGCGAGGGTGGAAAAAGACCTCAACTGCTAAAGTCCCGAATGCTTGAAAATCCCGATACCTAAAGTCCCGAACAAGCTTTAATCCCGAGAACGAATATACCCGATCAACTATTCCCCGACATTCAAAAATCCCGATGTATAAATGACACCCTCCGTTGTAAAGTCCCGTTTATTGGTCGCTGCAATTCAGGGCTCGTCGACTATTATGTCTATTATGGGGGACCTTGGCAAGGAATTCCAAGATAGCGCATGTGCCGTGTGTATATATATATATATATATATATATATAGTGATATAACAAATGGATTTCTTTAGTTCCAAATTCCTCCCGAGGGATTTTGGCGGCGCTGTTCTTTACAAACTTTTTAACATGCGAGTCGATGAGCCCTGGTACAATTTTGCTGAATTTTGCATATGCTTACAATTGCATACAATACAACGTTGCTCTTTTAAAAAAAAATGAAATCTTCTGTCAAATGTGAATTTCAAAAACTTTTAATCCATAGTGAGAATAGTCCAGAGTAGTCGGAAATCGCGATGTCACATTTTTGCTAACTGTCATAAATTTTTGAGTTTTTTTAATGACACTGCTGCTGGTGAGTTTGAAACAAATCTAATTTTTATAAGACACTGATGATATTTCATTTAATTTCAATATGTTCATGAATTGTAATAATGTTCGACTATTTCTTTCAACACTTTGAATGAACACAAAAGTGACCGAAAAATTCCGTAATGAAATTTGAAAAATTTGAGCCCAAATATCAAAGAGTAAATTGTAGGAAATTTGATTTTGCAAAAATTTCTTTAATAATCAAGATATAATAAACTAAAATTATATTTAAAAAAAAAATTCCACATGAATCTTTATATGTGAAGTTATGTGAAAAATTTCAGTTAAATGATTTTACATTTATGACTTGATAGATTTGAAAATTTGAACCTGCAAACATGATTTTACATAAATATCAATTGCACACTTATTTATTATACAATATTTTGATACGCCATTAAGTACATTTTTATCTCATGAATTTTTACGCTGACTTTTTCATTTAAATAGATTTCTATATTTTAATGCGAAAAAAAACTACAATTATTGATTGAATAAATTTTATTATAACTATCAAATAATATTTAACATTTTAATAAATAACTCAAAAAATTCAGAAATGAAAAAATTGTGGAAAACATTAAATAATATTTTATAAATCGAAAATAAAAACTAGAAATTTGTAATTCGTGATTTCATATTTTGAGTTAGTTTCATCGAAATCGGCATTACGACAGTTGATAAACAATCAAAATTTTTAATAACTAAACCAAATTCACGTTTTTTATTTCATCATTCTTATTAATCACATTAATTGAATATTAAATCGCAAAAAAAAAAAAAAAAATATTATTTCTCTTATTTTTTGTGAAAAAAATTCAATTAAATTCTATAAATGTAAGTATGCAATTGAATTTATTAAATGTAATACAACCTTTTTTAAATTTAGTTGAATATTTGTATTATTGTCAAGTATTTGTAAATGTATAATATTGTTATATGATATATATCACTACAATATAAGACCAAATGAATAAGGAAAGAATATTGAAAAATAAATGTTGAAATCATGAATTTTTGTATTTAAGGAAGGTTTTTGTTTAGTCTTGTAGCCATTCATGTGAAACTTTGAAATTTTTCAATAATCCACATATTTAGAAGAATTTTAGTTTGAAGTTTCAATCTAGAATTGTTATATTATGAAAAAACTATGTATTTTTTATATTATAACTGTCTAAGAATGCTATAAATTACATTTATTGATAAGAATTCACTATTTATTGCAATAACCAAAAAATCCACAGTTTTGAGAATTTCTGATCAAAATTATCTAGATTGAGAAGTTGGCTAAATCTCAAAGTTTAACTTTTTACTTATAAAATCTGTAACTATTTTCCATTTGTAAGTTGTTTCATTTTTTCCAACTTTTTCACATTGCAGTTAATTTGATAAAAAAATATTCATTGAAAATTCACTCAAAACAATGAATTTTATTGATATGACGAAATTTCTAAATTTGTGAAAAAAAATGTATAAGAATGCAGTTGTTTTAGTTTTTCGAAGCTAAATTTTTACGAATTCCTTTTTTTCTGTTCCAAAATATCAAAATCACAAATTTTTCCGACATTAAAATTTATGTATTTTATTATTTTAATTCCTTCCAACCATAACTATGTTAATTTTTTCATTTCTTTCCTTCCTTTTCAACTTTATTTTTGAAAAAAAAAAAACGTCATGAAAAATAATAAGATCTGAAATTCGAAAAAATTGATTTTTATACAGTTGATTGAAGTAAGATGTTTTTTTTTATTATTACACTAAATAGGTTACCATTTCTTTGAACGAACATCTTTTTAATCTATTGATTTCTAATTTGTCAAAGTTAAATTATAAATATAACGAACACAACTGAATAAATTATAATATAATGTTATGAAATTAAATTTGTATTTATGTATTGATCAGTTGATGTAGAAAACGACAGAAATGTCGACATCAGCAGTCTACATTCTAGACGTGAAGGGCAAAGTCCTGATATCCCGAAACTACCGAGGCGACATCGAAAACGGCGTGATCGAGAAATTCATGTCCGCTGTGATGGAACGCGAGGAAGAAGGAAATCTAACCCCAATAATCCGGTCCACAGAATGTACATTCGCGTACATCAAATACAATAACTTGTATATAGTCTCCACAACAAAAAAGAACGCGAACGTATCCCTTGTGTTCGTATTCCTGCACAAGGTCGTCCAGGTTCTGCAGGAGTACTTCAAAGAACTTGAGGAGGAGAGCATACGCGACAACTTTGTCGTTATTTACGAACTCCTGGACGAACTTTTGGACTTTGGTTATCCCCAGACGACAGACAGCAAAATTCTCCAGGAGTACATAACCCAGGAAGGGCATAAGTTGGAAATCCAGCCAAGGATTCCAATGGCAGTGACAAACGCCGTGTCCTGGAGGTCAGAGGGCATCAAGTACAGGAAAAACGAGGTCTTCTTGGACGTGATTGAATCTGTGAACCTCCTGGCTAATGCCAATGGCAACGTCCTCAGTTCAGAAATCGTGGGGGCCATCAAAATGCGAGTGTATTTGTCCGGGATGCCGGAATTGAGATTGGGTCTCAATGACAAAGTCCTGTTCGAGTCTACAGGTATTGACACTATTCGAATAAAATGAAAGATGAGCCATTTTAATGGCTTTTAATATTCTTTTCTTTGGTTAATCTCACCAGGTCGAGGAAAGTCCAAGTCAGTTGAACTTGAAGACGTCAAGTTTCATCAATGCGTGCGACTGTCACGGTTTGAGAATGACAGGACCATTTCTTTTATACCTCCGGATGGTGAATTTGAGTTGATGTCTTATAGGTATGTTGAAGGTATCTACAAAACGTTGAAAGATGTTTTCGAATCATGAAAATTGGACATAAATTGCCCATTTCCATCATAGTGTTTTCGTGAACAATATTATGGTTCATTTCTCACTTAGACGGGATAACCCAAAAAAAATTCCTTCAGGAATGGGTTATAGAGTGCATGTACATTTATTTTATTTTGGAAAAACCCCAGACTGTTCACTTTCATCAAATTTTGTCGCACAGTGTTATTAAATATTCTCGAATTCAATAGGCTCAACACGCACGTGAAGCCCCTGATCTGGATCGAGTCGGTGATTGAGCGACATGCCCACAGCCGAGTCGAGTACATGATAAAGGCTCGTTCGCAGTTCAAGCGTCGTTCGACAGCCAACAATGTGGAAATCGTGATCCCCGTGCCGAACGACGCCGACTCACCGAAATTCAAGACGACTATCGGCAGTGTCAAGTACTCCCCTGAACAGAGCGCCATCACTTGGTCCATCAAGTCGTTCCCCGGTGGTAAGGAGTACTTGATGAGAGCCCATTTTGGGCTGCCTTCTGTTGTCAGCGAGGACGTCGAGGGAAAACCCCCGATTCAGGTGAAATTTGAGATTCCATATTTCACGACCTCTGGCATCCAAGTACGGTACCTCAAAATCATCGAGAAAAGTGGGTACCAAGCCCTGCCATGGGTCAGGTACATCACCCAGAATGGTGATTACCAGCTGAGGACCAACTGAGGAGACTAGATTTTTGTTTATTGTTTATTCAAGGTGAATTTTTGGGTCAAATATTTGTTGCTGCCGTATAGTATTGTATATTGTTATAAAGAGAGGGCGATACAATCGTATATGTAATACTTGTATTTGGCCAGATAAGAGAAAGGCGAGAATAAGATGCTGGCCATATATAAGTATTACATATATGGATGCAATAAAGTTTGTCTCTTGGATTATACAACGCGTATTTACAGTTATTAAAACCTGGAACTGGGGATGGAGATGAAATTGGCACAGTATCCATATTTACGATCCATTTATTATCCATCCAAAAATCGTCTGGTATTTCATATCGATATATTGGATTTTTTAGGAAACAGTTTGTTCATGTATTTATAGTTATTTCAGTATTTTTTTCATTTTTGAAGATTTACATGATTTGAAGGCTTTTGTGGTATTTTCATGTTTCTGCATAGAAGTTTAGAATTCGATCACTAGAGTTACAAAATTTCGGATTTTTTTTGATTTGGAAGATTTAGTGATTTTTTTGTATTGGAATTCAGTGTTTTAAGAATGAAAATTAGATCAGTTTCTAGATTTTAGAAATAATTCAATGAACCTTATGTTTTTCTTTTTTTTTTTTCTTAATTTTAAGTATTTTCAGTATATTTGTGTATTTATTGAATTTCGTGAGATTTTATAGAAAATTTCGAGATTTATAGTGTATTTTAAAGCATTTCTAAATATTAGATTTCTGAAATAAAATGTCATAAGAATTATACTTCCTTTCATTTCCAGAATTTTTACAGATTTTCGAAATAATCTATTCAGCATTTAAAAAAATGTGTTAAATTTCTAGTATTCGTAGTTTTTTCGTGTTTTTATTGAATTTCGTGAGGTTTTCTATAAAATTCAGAGATTTTCAGTATTTTTTGGATTTTCATGCAGATTTCTAAAATTTAAATGCTCTATCAATTAAAGTTTCATTAGTTTCTGGAATTTTTGTAGACTTTATTACAAATAATTCACTTAGTATGCACTATAATAAGTTTTTTTTTTTTATTTCTGATATATTTAGTATATTTATGTTTGAATGTCAGAGATTTTATGAAAGGTGTGGAGATTTATAGTATTATTTTAGATTTCGATATGATGTAGATGTATAAAACTCAATGCTCTAGGAATTGAAGTTTTATCATTTTCCAGAATTTGACAAATTTTAGAACAAGTTACATCAGCATTTAAAAATATATCTTTTGAATTTTTTGTATTTTTAGGTATTTATTGGATTTTTCAAATTTTCTTGGAGATTTAGAGATTTCTACATATTGTTTGATTAATTTACAAAGTTTTTATTGGTTTTAGAAATAATTAAATGAGCATTCATGTTAGGTATCTTTTTAATTTCTAATATTTTAAGCATTTTTAACTATATTGAATTTCTTGACATTTTATAAATGAATTAGGAATTCGTAGCTAGTGTTCTTTTAGATTTCTATGTATATGTAGATTTTCTAAAACTCAATACCCTAATAGGAATCAAAGTATTATTACTTTGCAAAATTAGATAGATTTTAGAAATAATTACATCAGCGCTGATAAGTATCTTTTTCATTTATAGTATTTTTGGGTATTTACTAAATTAAGCTTAATTTTCTTGAAGTTTCAGAGATTTTTCGTATTTGTATAAATTTTCAAGTATTCTTAAAATTCTATACTCTGGAAATCAAAGTCTAATTAATTTCCAAAATTATCCAAATTTTCAAATTCAGCATATGGGTAACTTTTTATTTTCTTGTGTTTTAAGCTATATATTCAATTTCGTAAGATTTTCTAGCATATTTAAAAATTTATATAGATTCCGTTATAGACTCTAAAATTTCATAGATGGTTAGTAAATTTACTAATTGTTCATAGAAAAGTTTCTCCATAAATTCCTTTATTTCCTAGATTTTAGATAAATTAATTCAAAGATTTTTGCGCAATAAATTTATTACCTTGTTTTTTAAACTTATTCATTTCATAAGAAAAAAATCATGAAAATATCGTTATGAAAGAATATCTCTACGTAGAACAGGATCAGTAACAAGCCTTTGTGATTAACATTTTTATTATTAATTTTTTTTATTCTTTCGCTTTCTCTCGTGTTTTGCTATTGCAGTACAGTCGCAACATCTGATTTGGCTTGTATTATTTGTAGACACTTAATTGACCTTAAGCACAGCCACTCCGTCGATAGCACTCGTTACACCGATTACATTTCGCGGTTTTATGTACAAAGTAGTCTTTCGTCTTTGGTATACATTTAGTTTGTGATCGCATGTATCATTGCACGAACGTTCTTATGCACAAGTTTTTACTTGCCGTTGCCTCAAATGGCGTAGCGTTACACTTCTTTCAAGTTATTCTCGAGTTATCCTCAAAAGGGCCTCACAACGCAACGAGGAAAACTCACAAGTTACTAGAGTAAAACTCATGTGAATTTTCTACCTGGGTAAGTAAAAAAATTACAAACGATAAATAGCCATTTTATAAACCTTAAAAATACTGTCGGATACAACCAACGTGATAGTCTTTCAATCGAACACTCGATAACGGCTTTGAGCAAGAATGAAAAAAAAAAACATAAAGTTAATATTCAAACTGTTTGAAACATTTCCCGTTTTCACGCTCGCGAAAATTCAGGGAAACCTTGAAGGCACTTTTCGCGCATTTGCAGCAATAAATAACGTACTTGAGTAATAAATCAATCAAGTCGAGAGAAAAAAGCCTGAAAGACTAGAACAACTTAAAATCCCAGTTAACTCTCGATTAGAGACGTTTTTCTGAGGTGTCCCTGCTCTGACTAGACAACTTGTCGTGAATATTGACGATGTGAAAATCGTCGGATAAATATAAGTAATTGCTCGGAGACTTACGAAAAATAAAAGATACTTGAATTGATGATCAAGCACTTGATTTACA
Source organism: Platygaster robiniae (assembly GCA_028476575.1). NCBI lineage: Eukaryota > Metazoa > Arthropoda > Insecta > Hymenoptera > Platygastridae > Platygaster > Platygaster robiniae. The sequence continues at coordinate 26,483,597 of CM052023.1, forward strand.
AAAAAACGAAGTATTTTACATATTTTTTGTACTCGCCTTATGGAAAATCTTGTAATTCATGAATTACAGACTACTACAACCGGCAGGGTAGATCCTGATAGTACCAGCTGATCATCCGAATCATTTCATTTGAATAATTACCAAAATCACAGTGTTAGAGTTCAAGTTTTATATGGATCTTTCGTAATTGTAATCACTGAAAGTACATTTAATAAGTTAGATGCTAGAAACATATTGATCAGCTGGTAGAATAGGGATCTACCCTGCCGGTTGTAGTAGTTTCGTAACTCATGAATTACAGGCTATTACAAGATTTCCCATAGGGGCGCTTTGATAATTTAAAAAATATAAAACTTGGCGAAAAAGCGCGAAAATCCATCAGTCTTGGATGGTGGTGGCAAGCATGATATTATGGTGAGAATTCTCAGCCAACAAAATTTAGGTAGCGATTTATTCTCGATGGATAAAATACTAAAAAATACATGTTTAGAAAATGTATCATTTTCGTGAATTGAAGTATTAAAAAATTATCCAAACTCTTCATAATTTAATAAATTTATCAATATTTTCTAGTTTCTGATTTCATTGCTTGAGTCTCAATTACTATCCACTCGGAAAATTGCATTTTACTGCCTTTGGTAGTATTTTGCTAGCTGGGAAAAACATCGACGACGTGTGGAAAATACGATGGTGTGAAATGCATTAACGTCAGTCGCCGCGCTCGCGGATGAAGCGGAATCGAAGTGAAAGAATAAATAACACTAGTTTACAAAATTTTCGACAATTGCAATTACTTCGAAAAAAAAAAAACACTTTTTCTAGACTAATTTGTAGTTGCAGCGTACAAAAGTAATTGTCATTTATCAACATATGAGTAAAAAAACATGTTTTTCATCTTTTTATTGAGTTATGTCCAAAAACATCAAGAACAATAGATTTTATTAACGTAAAATATATATCATTCAAAAGATATAATTGCTAGTTTTACGGCGATATGCTGTTTTTGTCAATCAGAATAGTACTTTACAAGTTATAAGTGTTCAAAGTCGAAAAAAGTGCATACTGAACAATAAACATGATCAGTTCTCAAAAAATCCACTTTTCTTCAACTTTGGCTGCTCGTAACTTGAAAACTACAGTTTAGATTTTCAAAAACTGTATATCGTCATGAAGCTAACAATTATACCTTTCGAACGATACAAATTTCATCCTAATAAAATCCAAAAGAATCAAAAAACTTTCTAATATTATAAATGACAGTTATTTCCGCATCCGACGACTCGAAGTAAGTCCAAAAAAACATTTTTTTCATGTAAACTAGTGTAAAAAACAACTCTTTTCAAGTAAGAGGAAGGAGCCTCGAGTCCTCGAGAAGAGTATTGACAGGTACATCGACTAGATTCGCCGGGATGCCCCCGGGATGGCCGTCGGTCTCGGCGCCTTCTGTGAGCTCTTGCACATTGCCCGGGAGGTAGTCCTTCCAGCTGCGGAAAAGGTATCGCGTAAATTTTCGCAATTGCCGAAACTTGCAGTAGGTGGCACCCTCGGCGGACTCGAGCTGCTGAGTCTGGATGAGGAAGCCCTTTTCCTTAAACGTCTGCTCGAGTTTCTCTCGCTGTAGCGACTTCCGGCTCTTGCGCTTCCGCCTTCCGTCTTCGGCATTCACTGTTTTCTGACAAAACAACTTTTTAATAACACAACATTGGAAAACTAAAAGGTACTTGCGTATGACGTTCTTTTTTTAACTTTTGGACATTTTTCTTGCATCCCTTATATCAGATGTTTATACATGTGCAGAGAAAACAATGGATGTCCATGAAAATGAATAATTATGAACAATCTTCTAAAAGATGACGTCTGCAGTATGGACCAGTTTTCATCAGTGAGGGATCGTCAAGTACGTGAATTGGGATTTGCGTGGGCGCAAGACAATTTGGAACGTGACTAGAGTAACGTGATCTTCTCCGACGAAGCGTCTTTCTGGGCGTTTCCGACCATTAGACACGCCTGGATAACATCCGCAAGGAGATTGGTCCAACGGACTGTTAAACACCATGTCAAGGTTCATGTTTGGGGGTGTCTTTCAAAAAAGGGTTTCGGATTTTTGTACCTGTTTACTGAAAACTTGAACGCAGAGAAAATGAACGAGATATACCATAAAGCATTATTACCGTCAGCTAAATGCTAGTTTCAAAAGAAAAATGAAAATTGGATCCTTCAAGAGGACAACGATCTGAAACATCGGAGCAAGGTGTGCAACTCGTGGAAGGAGCAAAATGGCGTTGTCACCTTGGATTCGCCAGCCCAGTCACCGAATGCAAATCCTATTGAAAATTTTTGGGCCCAAATGAAATTGAAACTCCGAAGAGGTGGACCCTGCAATTTAAATCAGCTTTGTCGGCAAATTCGGAAAAGTTGAAGAACTTTTCCTAAAGAATACCCCGAAAATCTGGCGGACAGCATGCCCCGAAGATGCCAGGCCATAATCGATGCTGAAGGAGACTGGACGTGCTACTGAAGTGTTTGCATGAAGGTTAAGGTAGAAGACAAACGATTTACGTAAAAAATTCGTCAATAAATATTTGTGTTCTTTCATAACAGTGACTACGCTCTTATGTCACAAACTGTAAGTCGGTGGAATCATTTTGAGCTACAGAAAATTATAGCTGATAAGCTCTTACTTGACAGATTGAATTACCTTCTAAAATGGACTTGACATCCATTCTTTCCTCTGCGTGTGCTTTCAATTCTAGACATCGAATATTTTATGTGAAAACAGTATTACCATGATAGCCTTTTCGACGTTCAAAGCCGGTTGCATGATCCTTCCAGCTGCAGCGGCGGCGGCGTTTAGAAACGTTCCTGCAGATGATCCAGACTGATTAGCGGATTGTTGCAGTGACTCCCGTGGGAAGAATTCGTAGCCTCGCATACTTTTGTCCCCGGTGCCGCTGTAGTAACGGAAATTGCCCCCAGAATCGACCGAAAGGCTCTTTTTCTCCTGCAAGCTCGGTTTCGCTCCGCCCGTGAATTTGAACTTGCAAATGCTGACTTCGGTCGCGGGGTTGTTGTTTTCAGTCGGCATCGGTGGGATAAAGATCGCCGAGCGTTTCCGTTTAACGGGTACATTTTGGTTGCTGGATCTATGCGGAAGCAGAAAAAATGGAATATAGATCCAGGAATGCAAGACATGAATAGTCTGGGAACAATAGGGGCTAGCCCTCAAACCATTTTTCTTGTACCGAATTATTTTATATGGAAGATCTAGAATTCAATCACAATTACCTTTTAACATTCTGCGCAAGCGATGCTTGAATCCTCGCAACCGAAGGAACCGCGCACTTATTGTCTTGTGTCACCACAGGACTTTGCTGCGTTTTAGGAACAATTTTCATGGCCGTCTCCTGAGGCCCACAATACTCAGCTGGCCCAAAAGACATTTTCCGCTGTTCCCCCATCTTCTGGTAATACAAAAATTGCGACTGAAGGGCCATGGGGTGAATCAAGACACCTGCTGCAGGATTTGGCCAATAAACAAAACCAGAAGGTGAGCAGCCATGCTCGCTGCTCGGCGTTTCCGGTTGGCTCGAGGAATCTGGTGTCCCCAAATTCATGTCCACCTGGTCTTCCAAATCCATCGCCAGTTCTGCCTGTTTCGTTGATGGTACCATCATCATGTCCCTTACGCAAAGGTTCAAGGGTTCGTCTTGTTCCCTGCTTGAAGAAGCACAATTTCCGCCACCACCGAAATTACTACCTTTACGTGACTCCTGAGTCAGGCGTTTTTCCAAAAGACTGCTGATCCTGTTTTGGATGTCAGATCTTTGGAAACCAAGTTGAGGTGTTTTTTCGCTTTTTTCGCGGGCCATGAGCCGACCGTCCTCGTGTCCCGGAGTACCGGGTAAAATGGTTCCGTAGTTTTTGTAGATTAGGTGGCATATGTCAGCCTTTTTGGGTTTTCTGCCACGCCGAGGTTTGCTGTTGTCCAGTGTTATCTCGCCCATGTAAGGCAGGTCCGAGTATTTCATTGGGGGTCTTGGTGTTGAAGCCGTTTGGTACTTTGGCTGGCTCGATTGAGGGGGTGTTGGAAAAGGGGTCGGGGCTGTTAGTGTCGGAGTTATCACGGATCTGTCGAGGGAAGAGAAAGATTTTTATGTAGTTGAGCACTGAGGAAAAAATGTTTCTAATTAAATAAGTACGTTCCTTTCGATTCAATCTGTCGTATTTGACTGATTCAGATTTAGAGAGTGATTATTATTAATTAAAGTAACTGACCTGCGAAAATTGGGACTCGAAGGTGTTGGTTGAACTTGAGTTCCAGGAGGACAAAGTTCTTGTTGCATGATTGCGATTCGTTGTAGCCAACGTTGTACATTCGCAATTGGGTTCAGAATAGAGGAAGCGACGTTTATTTGAGCCGGCGCCGGGGCTGCTTCCGGGGCCGGTGTTGGGGTAGCATTTGATGCATTCGAAGCTTCCTGAGCAAGGGCTGCCTCGTAGTGGTCCAGGTACTCTGGAGGTAGCGCTTGATGATGGAATTTCAATTTCCACCTCGATTTTCTACGACCTCTACTGCAAAAATACAAATTTGCCAAGTCACTCGCATGTTCTGCAAATCGTCCATTGACGTGTCTAATGTTCCGAATGACAACAATAAGAAAATTAGTTTCTCATTGACACCTAAAATTGTAGTGAAAAATAGTTATTAACAGTGGATAGTAATTGTTGACTATTAAAGTATATTTAGAAGTCTAACTATAAAAGGTAATGAAGACAGTTATTTTTTTTTTTTTTTTTTCATTTTTTTTTACAATGACATGTCAATCTGGAAGATCCAGTTTTTATGTAACATTTACCTTGGCCTTGCTTTGTTCTTCTCAGTCTGTGAATTTTGGATTTTTGCATTCTGCTCTTGTAAATTTTGGTATAGCTGATGAACGTTGTGATCTTCATCGCTTGTACCTGTTGCGCTGTCAACGTCTTCTTGAGCACTGTGACAAATTAATTGATCCTTTCTCAAAAATTGTTATGGTCCCTGATCGTTGAATATTTTTAGAAATTCTTCACGAATCAATGTTTACATAGGAATATTTACAATCGAAACGATTTAAAAAAACTATAATATGATGACAAACTATTAACAAGTTTTATCATCATTAATTATCAAATGATGATACTACTATCAATTTATTAAAAATCTATTCTTTCTCATTTTAGATCTAGGTAATTTAAAGTGACGATTTTTTTGTCAAATTCACTACAAAATAAAAGTCAAAAGACAGGCAAAAAATAAAAAAATTGAACTATTATGGATAAATACAGTGAAAAATCGAAGTTTTTGGATTGGATGATGAATTTTGAAAATTTCGTATCAATAAATAGTACTTACTGCATTGCTAGGCAGTTGAGATTGGAAAAAACAGCAATTTTTTTCGTATGAAAGTTCGAGATTGAAACTTTGAAATTTAATGTGCTGGTGATTCAAAAATAGCATATTGATGCTTCAATTATTAAATATCGAACAAGTAAAATTATTTTTCAAAAAATGTGTAGTTAAGACATTATATTTCAATACATTATTCAAATGACATCATTTTCGAAAATAGTAAAGAAAGAAGGTAAATTAGTGTTATGTATCAGTAGTTCTAAACGTTAAAGAAACGAAAATGAAGAAAATTATTTTTGTATTTCTGCATAGGATTAAAATAAAAAATAGCTAGTTGATAACATTGAATAATTATAATTACATATAATTAATCATACTCGTTGCTATAATTATTAGAAGGAATTGAAAATTTTTTTATCATTTTTTTCATTTTTAACTTTTGGTATACGAAATGATCAAAATGTGCCATAATGTCATTATGTCGATTTGAACAAATTCACTTCAAATATAACATATATTCATGATTTTTTCTTGATTTCTTAATTTTTACTCTTCATTTTATAAATGCATAGCTATAATCGGTTTTGCTACTTCTATTTCTGACCTTTTTTTCACTTTCATTTTGTAGTGAATTCGGTGAAAAAAATTCGCGCTAGAAACTCATAAGTGATAAAATTCGAAATAATTAATTGTTATTTATGTTGGATATTCTAAGTCCAATATTATATTCATTTTTCTTTTTTCGATACCAATATTTTAGAATAGGAACGTAAGATAACGGATCAAGTTCAACTGCCTATTTTCTTTTTCAAAGTTAAGTAAATGACATTTTTTTTTATCATTAAATATTTGTGAACTACTTCTAAACCTTTATCATCACGTACACGTAAACAACCTCTGTTTTTAACACGAATATGTAAACGACCTCGATAAATCGGGTTTTTGTAGCGGTAAATAGATATGTCGAAGAGTATAAAAGTCCACGTTCATGGTTAAAGATAGCCCATTTTTTAGTTAGAGAAACACCTTATCGAAACACAACCTTTGTACATAATAAAAGTTCCGTATTGAAAAGTGAAGTTTTTCGTGTTAACCTGACGAGTGCCCAACATATATCAAGTAGTAATTTCCGAGTTTGATGATAAAAATTTAGCTTTTTAATTTTTTTTTAATGACACAATGTAAGTTTCCATAATTTATTATTAAATATTGACATTTTGACTGTTCACAAAATTACATTCTACTTGACTGTCAATAGTCGAATTTGAGTTTTTTTTTTTCGTCAGGAAAATTGGACATTAATGTGGTTATCTACGACTTTAATTTATTCGAACTTGGGAAAGCTCAAATATTTTTACTAACTTTGATGTTCTTTTAATGAAGATACTAAAGCATTGTGTAGCCTTGGTAGCAAAGTCAACAAATATTTAAGTACATTATCCAGATTCATAACCATAAGGAATGAAAATATGAAGGAAAAAATTCATTTCTAGCCCTTCAACATTTAATATAAACACAAAATGATTAAAGTATATGGAATAATTTCAAAATTTAATATTATTTATCTTCTGTATACCTTTTACAATTATTAATGATGTTTTTATTAAATTGTCGATTAAGAGAGCTCGTCTGCATTTGATAAAAAATTATTGTATGTGGAAAAAGATCGTTCGACTTCATGCCCTTAGGAAAAAAACTCTCAAATTTCGAGCGTTGATGGTCAAATTTGATCGTTTCATGGTCAAAATGACCCATATATGGCCAATTTTAGCGTCAACGTTCAAACGTTGAACGTCGATGCTCAAATTCGATCGTTTTACGGTTAATTTCAGCGTCGACGGTTGAATTCTAGGTTTTGACGTTAAAATTTGAACGTCAATGATCGAATTTTGAACGTTGACGGTCAAATTCGATCGTTTTGCAGTCAATGTAGCGTCGACTGTCAAATTATGAGCGTCTACGATCAAATCTCAGGTGTTGACATTAAAGTTTGAACGTCGACGGTCAAATTTTGGGTGTTGACGTTTAAATTTGAGCGTCGACAATCAAAGTGACCGTCGACCAGTCAAACTTTGGGCGTCGATGGTAAAATATGACCGTTGACGATCAAATTTGAGCTCTTACAGCCAAATTGACGATGGGCAGTCAAATTTTGACTGCTGTGAATATATTTTCTTACATTTTTAATAGCTTGTAAGTTAATTTTTTCAAAATCGTTACAGTTACATACATACTCAATGCAATTTTGTTATAATGTACTTTTTAGATGAAACACGTACGACACCAAAAAAAGAATAAGTTTTTTTTGGATGCGTATCGCTAATATATATAAAAAATAATGACACGGAAAAGAAGGTAAATAAATAAGAACAATCGGTTAATACACTCTTCAAAAATGATTTTGTTTATGACTTTTCGGGAAAAATCAGGAATTTAAAATTCTATATGAATTCATAAGGCACAGAAAACTGCTCTGAATCGGGAAAATAGCCATTTTCAAGTTGAAAGCACAATTTTCGAAAAAGTTGCAAACAGACTGAATTTTTGCCAATATAGGCGTAAGAATCTCGGATAGCATAAATATACAAAATGCATATAAATACTCGTGGTGATGAATATGCGTAGTGACTTTTACAGTTGTGATCTGTTCTTTGATTCTTTACATGAATTTATTGGGAAGAGCATTAGATATTCTGACGTTATTCAGAGTTTGCAATGACCATGCTTTTGTATTCCTCGTTGCTTTTATTTTGTAGTATTATGATTGTATGTAGTTCTGTAATTGAGTCATTTAGACCTTTTGGTCTAAACAAATAAATACCCTAGGTACTTATTTCGATGATTTGATGTAAAATAATTAAGGACCATGTTTCTCATTTTTTTTTTTTCTTCTTTTGGGAAATTGTTTTGTATTAATATCATATAGATGACATAATTTGGTGTTAACTTATATAGTTCCTCACGAGGGCTTAATTTGAAGCCGAAAGCTTGAAACGATCGATGGATGCACTTATTTGAAATATACTTCTTGAAAGGATGGCTCCTTGTTGATCGATTCTTAAGTGGAAATTGGAAATCGAAATTGGAGCATTTTGGATTTTAAATACATAAATGTTGACTTGCTGACCTTCTCTTTGGGAATCTTTTGGGACACCAAAAGCTCAAAATAAAAATCAAACTCACTTGACAGCGGTGACAGCGTCAACTTCCGGTGGTTCTTGCTTGACCGTCATGTAAACAAACGGCACGGGACACTGCGTTTCCGGTTTGACGCCGCGTGAAGAAGGGTGAGCAAAGGTCGGCGGCTCTTCCGTTCGCGAATAAACGAGCTCGGCCGGCTTCGCGAAAGCCACCCCAACCTCGTCGCTCTGCATAATACCCCCTAATAGAACAAAAAATCATCACCCCCAATCATTATTTGCATCATTCCACCCCTTCCCTTCCATCTTCCGAGGATCGGCCCCGAAAAGCAGGAATACACATTCGGGTTTTTCGGATTTCGCAATGGTATATACTATTTTGAGACGGCTCGACAGCGCGGATGGATTGTTGTATATGTATATATCTGCAGCCCACACGTAACCTGCGTACCAATGGACAAATGGAGAAAAAACAGACGTTGCGAAAATACCGCGATGTGTCCCGGCGATGAAATGCTCGACTTCGTTTTCATGTCAATGCTACGCCGCGAGGAAAAACGAGATATGATGTATAATAATGGACATTAGAGTCGAAGGAAGCCTTTTTTTCCCAATTCAAGAATTACAGAGGAGGAGGACGGAAATTGTTCCCAAATAGAACGGCGCCGGAAAAAAGAGGAACGAACGCGGCGCTTTTTTCGCGGTCTCTATTTATAATGCGTGTAAGATGATATGCATTTTCCTTAAACGACCAAAGCAAAATCCTGAATCGGTGGCGGATTATTTTTGGGTCCTCGTGGGTGAAGAAGACATGCTCCTTCCAGAAGAAGTCTATTTTTCTGCATTTATACATTGTTGCGGCAAATAGATCTTCTTCATCCCCCGCAGAAAAAACAAATTCAAAAAGAAGTTTCACCGTGACAGCTCGAACAAGAGCTTAGGGGGTGTGCATCTCACCTGTGACGGGAAACTTGTTTTCCGGCAACATGAACACAGCCGCTAAATCACAACCGGATTTTCATCGACAAATTATCCCTCGGACACGACGATCCATGGGATCGGTAAGATCAATCGATCGGCGGCCCGATCATTCAACCCCCGTCATTTCCGGGGTCCGCGGACAAATGAGACCCACGGCGCACGGGGTCTTATCGGGTAACGCGCGCGAAAGTAACTGCGTTTGAAACTCGAAAACAGGGGCAATGCGACACAGTGAGGGGGAAATCGAAAAATGGCAAATCGGGAGGAGGAGAGGAGAGCGCGAACGGTTTTGAGGCTCTTTTGGCACTGTCGCTCGCGCGCCAGAAGCGAGATCTCGCGAGTGAGGGCGCGGGCGTATATTCTCTGATTTGGGCGGATGGAAATCCGAGATTGCTCCATATCGGGCTGTGCGCTGGCTCGCGCCGTATTATAGCGGGCTCCGTTTTCCTCCGGTGAGTACGCGGGCCATATGATTATATTTAACCACTCCGACACCGCCGCCGAGGAGCGCGAAACCCACTCCCCGAATGGCAAAAACGGCTCGGTTTTTCTCTATCTGTAACCCTACACTTACAGACGATTACGGGAAAGGTGCTAATAGCACTGACTGATTTCTGACTGATTTAGAGTGCTCATTTTAAGGGGTTACACCACTGTAGGATTTTCAAAAAATTGAATTTTTTTCGGCTTAAAATGGGCTTTAGGGTCTTAAGAATAATAAATCAAAAGATGGAAGGTGTCACAAATGTTTAAATGCCCAGATTTATTGCCCGAAAGCTACAATTTTTGCAAGGACAATTGTACGGTTCGGGCATCGCAGATTGGAGGTACATTAAAAAAATAGAATTTTACAGTACTAAAAACTTTGAACGTGTTTTTCTCAAAACCACTTTTTTCAAACTAGCCGGAAACATGTCTCGTACAAATTTTTATCGATCAATTTGAAATTTTTGACATATTCAGAATCGTTTTCCCTAGGTCCGTACGTAGGATTTTTTTTTATTTTGCATACTTTTTTTTATAAACAATAGAGTGACGATTTCGAACGTGAGTTTGCATGTTTTTCGTTCAGAGGCACGCCATTTTGCGGAAAATCAATGTATCAAAAAAATCCTACGTATGGATCTTGCTATTGTTCATAGATTCGAAAAAATTTTGGTTTTTGATTCCAGATCAAAAACTGTGGCAGCTACGTTTCCGGCCGTGGACTCTTTTGAAAAAAAGCGTCGGAGGGGAAATGCTGCACAGCCGTTGTTTTTTGATATAATTACTTGAAATAAATTGCATTTTGTTCTTTACGATATGCAAAATAAATCTCACTTAGGCATTTTCATTTGTTACTTCATTGCGCAAAAAAAATGCCCGAAAAATGCCTATTCCTCTGTGCTCTACAGTAGTGTAACCCCTTAATGAAACCTATCAAGAACGATGGGTTATGGCCCCCTGAATGCTTCTCCAAAGGGTTTCTTTCCATTAGCTCTTGTTTTTGAGTAATAAAATGATTCAATCTTTGATTCTTCCATATCCCTTAAGGAAAAACAGGACTGAAGATAATACAAAACCTGTAATGGTCTATATTGGTCATGAAATGGTCTGTTTTGGTCATGTGATGGTCTGTATTGATAATGGCGATGGTATGTATTGATCATTTGATGATCTGCATTGGACATGTACCCGCCTGTATTTGTAATGTAATCTGTACTGATAATGCATTGGTTTTCATTCGTCGTGTAATAGACTGTATTGGTCATGTATGTCATCGTCTGTACTGGTGATGTAATAGTCTGTACTGCACTAAAAAAAAAACATATACGAGACATGTCTCCGTAGAAGACATGAAGACGCAAAATCCATGTCTTCAGTCATTAAGTGTCCTACTTTTATGAGCCAAAAAGATGTGTTTGAAAGACATCTTTGAATGTCTTAAAAATGGCGTCAAAAAGTGTCTCGTGGCAAGACACCATTTTTTGCAGTGTGATCATGTATTGGTCATACAATGGTCTCCATTGGTCATGGTAATGGTATGTATTGATCATGCGATGATCTGTTTTGGCCACGTGATTGTCTTTATTGGTCATGTAACGGTCTCTATTGGTTCTGAAGTTATCTGTACTAATAATGTAATAATTTGTATTGGTCATTTGTAATGATCTATACTGATCATGTATTGATCATGTGATGATCTGTATTGGACATGTATAAGTATGTACTGACTATGTTTTGGTCCTAGAAATTGGAAATCAATTAAAATAAGAAATTAGAAATCAATTAAAATACTTCTTTTTTAATTCGATAATATACTGAACAGCTATCGAACATAAAATTTTACAACATTGAATAGTATAAATCTCTGAAGCAGACGATAAAGGTAATAAAAACCAATAAAAAATCTGAAAAATTCTACGTAATTTTAGGGATGATGAAAATTCTGAAAAAATGCTGAAGAGTTTGAAAATCTACGAAACTTTCGAAAACACTGTGTAATTAATTAACTTGAAAAACTATTAAGAAATACCAAGTATCTAGTAAACTTGAACCCTGAAAGACTAAATTCTAGAAATTTATAAAGAAATACAAAAAATATCAGGAAATCATTTGAACTGTTCAAATACACAATAAAAACTAAAAAAAGAAGTGTTAAAAATTTATGGATTATTGCACATCTATGAAAATGCTATTAATATAATCAGTTGATCAATTAACATTAATCATTAAAACAGCCTTCAAATCTTTACCAGATCCACAATTTTTCGTGATTGTTTATTCGCGATTGTTTCTCCTTGTCTGAAATATCATTTCCATCATGCCAAATGTACAAAAAATTCGTGGATGACGTAAAACAGATTTCCACAAATAGTAAAAATGACTGACTACTCCTTTTATGTAACCCAATATAGACCTAAATCGAGTGCGAAAGCGTGTGGGGTTTATTTTTGGGCAAAGAACCGTAAGAGTAAACAGTCTAAAACGATGTATTGAAGTTGTGTGTGAGTGAGGGTGATCACGATTTAGGCTAGAAAACCATCATTAGAGATAATTATTAGCTCGAAGAGTAATTACCCTAAACTAGCAAAAAATTTGCAAAGAAATAAATATTTTTGCAACGGAAAAATCTCTGGGTGTCTTAACGAAATAATTTCATTAGAAAACAGCATGAGTATAATACAATAACAAATTACCAGTTTTTATCAAATTTTTGAAACATTTTTAAAATAAAACGTGCTTAATCAAAATTATTAGATCTTAAAATAATAACTTATGAATAAAACAAACAAAATCAAAATTATGTATTCTAAAAAGAATCTCGTAACAAATTTATTATTTTTGAAAATTACAATCATGGAATATCAGTCCAAAAAACAATCTTTATTTGAATATTAGATTTCGTCTCCACTTCAAATCTTCGATTTTCGCAATCTTGTGGCGATTCCATCAATTTCACGGTTGATTATAACTCAACAATTTTACGAGTGAGGAAACGCGAGGGGCGCGACCCCAAACGCGGATATTACACGTAATTTGCGTTTAGACTTTCGAGCAGCAAACATGCCATCGTAAAAATATACAAAATACAACATCCAAGGATGTCACTATTTCAAAATGAAAACAAATCCAAATTTCACTGAAATCCTGCGTAAATGAAGTTCGTTTTCAATTTTTCAATAAAAAAAATCCTGGTATTGTAATAATTATTCTATTTATTTCTCAATGTATCGATCCTCTGAAAACTGACAAAAATCAGTTCAATCAGGAATCATGTTACTTGACAAGATTTCATGATTCCTGATGAAAATGGAATCCAAGACAGCCGCGAGATTCCAGACTTTGCACCAAATCGTGCGAGGTGCGAGCAGAGCATGGAGTAATGAGCTTCATAAATAACGTCGTTTCAACATCTCCATTCATCGCGCGGGTCATATATACATGTATACATATAATATAAACGGATGTAATATTTTGTGCCTGCTCCAGCACAAGAAAAAATTGATTCATTCGTTTCAACTGCATTTTTTCAATTATTATAAGATGAAAAAATTTCGTTCTCCTCATAGTTTCTACTGAAAAATTTAATCATTTCTACTGAAAAAAGAAGCTGGGAATGGTATGACTGAGATGTCAGATGTAAGACTGCTATCAGTAAAAAATTCAATTATCGAAAGAAACAATTTTTTATATTCACATTATTATAAATAATATTGTCAGAATTTATGTATTATGATATGAAAAACTGGTGCATTTATTGAGTTTAGATCCTATTATTTCGTACGAAAAAACTTTTTGCGCCAAAAATACTGCTTATAGAATAAACGCTATTTTCGCTAGATAGTTGTATTAACAATGAAAAATTCAATTTTCATAGGTTATGGCTGAGGTAAAAACAAAAATTAAACAAAGAAACAATCGGAAAATAAATATCAAATGTTACTTACCGCTTCTCTGGAGTCATCTGCATTTTTTTAGGGATGTTGAAGAACGCAATAAAATGAAATTGTCTGAACTTGAAACATAATTTGTTGATAGATATATTATCTGAAATTCGAAATTTACTACTGCAAATTAGATCTGCACTACTGACATTTTCAATGATGCCTATTCCAACTAAAATTCAGTTAGATCAAACGAAATTGAAGAATTTCCTCTTGGTCGCGTTTCCGGAAGCGCTTAAGAATGAGCTAATGATTCAAGTTCTCACTCGTGTATCCCATTGAAAATTAATTAATTGAATAGAATCGTGCGTGATAAATTGACAATTTCTATTGAATGACGATCGAACGTGGTCCCGTTCGTTTTCGCCCACTGGAGAAGTATGATTTCGCTTTTTCTCCGCTCTTGGCTCTTCCATATCGCCCACGCATTCTCGCACCGATTCAAATGCATTTCGCTCTCGCGTCAAAACATAGCGCGGGTTACGTGACTTGTAATACGGCAATGTTGAGAGGAAAGGAAATTATTACCTTTGAATGGAAAAATTCGTTCGAGCCCATTCACCGAGTAAAATATTCAGTTGTTGGTGCTGAAATTTATTGGTACCGTTGGGTATCACTGCTAGAAACTTTCGTACTTCTTGATTTTCGATGTAACAAATGATCAATCTTGTTCCTTTACGTCTTTTTTCTGCAAGGATGAGTGATAATCGAAAGTTAAAAATAATTGTTTATTGGTTAACCAGGATGACCCAGCATGGACACCGAAGATGATATCAGCAATGGAAAAACTTCCGAGGGTAGCAAAATATTGTCGAAGTTTTTTTTATTTTATTCGGCGAAGAACAAATTTTTGTAAAACAAAACATGTAAAAATAACCTGAGTAAATATCTGGGTAGGCTGTGTGATAATAATTACTGTCGCAAACGTGCTTGACATGATTTTTCTGTTGCACTCGTGGCGGTAGCATTGGGGACCTGACAACGCTATGAATATATCGATCGTATTGCCGAGTATTTGCATCAATATGCAGTTATGACACTGGCACCATTCACGCGAGCCGCACTGACACTTTGCCTTCTTTTTTCGAAATATGCTAAAGCGAATGGTAATCTCGCTTGTGCCCGTTCTTACTTATAAGCCGATAACTTTTTTTCATATTTTTCCTCTTCTTCGTCGTCTTCTCCTCTTGGATACGAGCTCTCATGCTGTCCAAGGTTGCTTTGTCCGCGCCAAAGGATTGAAAATACGTCCCAGTTACGAAATAACGATACTTTGGGACCGGATTTTCAAGCTTCAATGGCTTTTTCATGATTTCGTCGGATTTTTATGATACTTGATGATACGTAACGAGAAGAACTTGAAACATGGTTTCATCTTCATCGTCAGGATGCATGTTCGCAGGATGTGTTGCCAAAATGAGTTTTTTGTTTCTTATTTCAACAAAACCTGTCAAAAACGATGGATTATGCCTCCCTGGATGACTCCAAAGGGTTCGCTGAAGCACATGCAAGACGTTGTTAAATTTTATTTTTGTTTCTGATAGCTGCGTTCGGATTGTTTTTCCTTCAGCTGGATCAATCATCAGGCTGGGAATGTTGTTATCTTCAGATATCTGTTTTTTCACTGCAAAAAATGGTGTCTTGCCACGAGACACTTTTTGACGCCATTTTTAAGACGTTTAAAGGTGTCTTTAAAACACATTTCGTTGACACATAAGAGTAAGACATTTATTGACTGAAGACATTGATTTTACGTCTTCGTGTCTTCTACGGAGACATGCCTCGTATATGTTTTTTTGCAGTGTTGATTTTGAATTGTTCTTCACAATTGAAACGCAAATAGTCTTTGACAATTTAAAACAGTTCACGCCGAGTAAACTGGTATTTGCCCTACTTCTGGATCCTAAGTTAAGATATTCACATTTGAACACAAATTAAAATATAAAAAAGGGGATTATACGCTTGTTTTTATAAAATTGTTAACAATGAAGAAAATTTGACACATATTCAATAAAAAGTGCATGAACATTTAATTCATGGATGCTGCGTATACATTGATCATGTGCTTCCAAATTTCAGAGCGCACGTAACTTCAGGTAGATCTTGGTAGAGGTTTTGCTTTTTAGTAATAAAATTGTAACTATTTTTCTTTATTTTCTCATTGATTTAACGGTGAAGCATTGCGGACCATAAAAATTATCGGTATTTTAAGCTATAATGCCTTTGAAATTGCAACATACAATAGCCACATGAATACGGTTATTGCACACTTACTTCCAAAAACATTTTAATGTATATTATTGTCAATCAGTGAATTACTCACCTTCAGAAACGCAATCTATTGCTAAAGTTCGATGACAAACTCAGATTTTGACTTCATTAACATGAACATCAATCACTTATATTGTATAATATCCATATATTGTATAATATGAATTTAAATAAGAATTGGAAAGAAAGTTCGATCATTTTCCAAAGGAAAATGGTTTGATTTCCAGCTAAGAATCCGGTCTATTACAATGAATTATGAAGACTACTCAGAGCGTGGCGAGATTATCGAATTTTTGAGATTGATCGGTCATAATTTTAACGTCTAATTTCGATACCCTTTTTTGGTTCCTGTTTCGACTCTTTCGATACACTATTGTACTTTTGAATAAAGCTAGAAAATAAAATTTTGCGAATACTTGTCACTCTGCACCATGCAACACGGAAAAGATGAATTTTTCCGTCTCCCAAGTATAATACCTCAGTCATGGCCACTATTGCTAAAGAACAAAATAAAAGTTATTTCACGACAAAGCATCGAAATTTCGTCATTCACTCAAGGTGACACGAACGAATATTTCGCCATTTATGGCCTTTTTTTTAAAGAGTCGTTCTACCTGTTTCGCGTTCCCTCTGCAAAAATAAAAGTCTAGCAAGAGAAGAAGAGAGGAAGGGGATGGTTTTTCCGAAATCAGATTGCCCCTTGGGGAATGAACGTGTTGGATACGGGACTTGAGCGTATTTCACGGTTGCAGGTACGGAGAAAAGCGCGTTTAAACAAGTCGTTGGCGTGGTTCTTGTACGCGGTGTCAAGTGGGCGGGGTGGCTTTAACTTATAAGGAATATAATGCGAAAACACCTACGCACGCAGGTATTCCACGCATATAAAATTGCCGACGTTACCTATGAATCGCGGTCGTTAGGAAATTGTACAAGGTGTCGTAAGTGCCGTTTATCGTGCTCACCGTGGGTCCCTTTGTCCGGATCTGGGCTTTTTTTAACCCTAGAGTAGTCATGCTTGTTCCAAGAATTCCAAAAAAAGAAACGAAAAATCATTACATGGTTATTATTCACGCAATCACTTCACGTTACGTACATTGACGACCAGCACCAGCTAAAGAACACTTTGCGATAATGCCTGAAAGACTCGAATTCATTTACATCTTCTAGAAAAGACAGTCCAAAAGACAACAAACTACTTTTTACTGTATTTCCATCCGCCATATTCCTGATCAATCGATTTCTAGTTTCTTGAAGACACCTTCAACCCCAAACAGGTCTTCCGCACTTTTGCCTTTCCCTGGACGTTTCGACTCATTAGCTCGTTTCTCTTTTTCTTCGGTCAAAAACCAATCCCGATGATCCTCGAGTCTCTTGATCACGGCTTGGTGCATTTCCGCAATAGGGCCAGCCTTGCCACCCATTTCGTTAGGCAGTGCTTCAGCAGGGATGAATTTCGAGAGACCCTTGATGCTGGTGTGAATATGAAGCTGGAGGACAAAAATTCATTTACAGATATTCAAGTTTCACCAAATTTGATTTGCTCATTACCATGTCCATAAGTTCCTTCTTCATAAAGGGCTTCATCATGGCCAAAATGAGGTCCATCACAGGCACTGAATTGGTGAAGTGCAAGCCCTTCAATCGAACTGGCAGAGCCTCTTGAAGGTAGTACAAGTATTTTTTGATGCCCATGGGACTGAGCCTTGCTACATGGCCCAAGACAACCCCTTGCATGTCCAGGACCATGATGTGTCCCTTGGTTGTGCCTCCTGAAGCCATCCATAGGTCCAAGACCATGTTGAAGAACTTCATAGAGTTGTTGTAGTTGAACACAGATGGGTCAAAGTCGAGCAATCTTCCCACAATCACGTGGTAACCTTCTTTCGTCGTGGCATCCAAGTTATAGACGAAACTGCAATTTGAATGCGGAGTGTTTTTGCAATGTTGCGTCTTGGTAAATTGATAGGATGTTGAATAACACGCTGTGTGGAAGTGTTCAAAGGCTTTTTTTTCTGTAACTAATTACATCGTGGTTGTTTTTCATGTGGAATGGTCTTTTAGAGAAGAGGGACGAGTCATCGTAGTCAAATTGTCATAATTGTTGAAGCCCAGCAGGAAGACTTGAAGCTTGAAGTTTTAGTTCTCTTTTGTTATTATGGAAAGAAACGACGTTTTGAAGGGAGACAGAAAAAAATTACCTCATTTTCATGGCACTTCGGACCTCTTTTGCGCCCAATGGATCCCTGTTACCGAAGAATTCCGGAACATGGGTTCGACAAGTGTAATAATTGTCGATAGTCGTTTTTGTTGGCTCGATGCGATAATAATTGCTGTGCAAAAATATCGCCATCTCGCTGTCCGTAATTTTTGGAAGATGCGGTTGTTTTGCTGCCCATTGTCGCAAGTGCTCGATGTCAACTTCCTTTAGTTCTGGGTTTCTCTTCTTCTCTTCCTCGTATGTCGTGAATTTCAACATCTTCACTCTATATTCACGAATTTTACGTTCATTCTGATTCAGAGCAATTGATGTTTCAAAAAGGTGAATTCTGTATCACATTTTTGATATTTTTAAGCACTCTACTCACATTTTTTCCAGCAGACGACGTGTTTCTGGGATAAAACTATAAAATTACGATTTTGTTGATAAAACTGAAAATAATCCTCTCGGCCAAACAGCTCAGCGCGTAATGATAAAGGAAACTGTCTACTTTTCGCGAATAATTACAGCGTGAGTTGCATGATATACGGAACTCTGCCACTCCGCGGCTATCTACTTTCGTGCATGACTATGAGATTTTAATTAGAGCCTTGTTCAAGCCATCACTGCTATGGAAACATTTAAAATAATGAATTGATGCATTATTCCAGTTGGCATTAAATTAAATGATAAATGAAAAATATCGGGCGTTATTTTTACACCTCTGGAGGATGTTTGAATATCGAGGATAAATTTACTTGAATGGTATGAGAACAAAAGGGGCTGAACTTAAAGCAATTTTTTTACTGTAGAGTTATTATATTTGTAGGAATCGAGAATTTGATGCTCGAGAATTCAAGGTTAAATATATTTTGAATCGCTTGGAGACAGAACTTCCAAACCAAAACATCTAATGTTCGAATCGTCAAAAAATCAAAACCACCAAAATTAATAAGATCCAAAAAAATTTGTCGGTTTTTTTAACTTTTCTTGCTTTTTTAATGTTACAATCGCTTTTTCAAAGATTGAAAGTAATTAGAACGTTGATTTACATGTCAGAATAGTATTTTTCGTATCAAGGGGCAGAAACGAGTGTTTTTACGAGTGCAAGATTTTGCGAACGAGCGAAGCGAGTATGTACTCGGATGTTGAGTGCCCCAATCATTTTGAATAATTTAATAGATTTTTGCAAAAATAATAGGTATTTTTATAGATCTGTAGTATACTTCTTGTATTTTAGGAATTTTCAAAGATATTGATATAGATTTTTAGAACTCTTTGTATTTCAAGTTCATAGATTTTTGGTATTTTCAATTAGTTCTGTATTTTAAGTATTATGCAGATTTATAGTATTCTTAATATTTTTCTCAGTTTCTAGCATTTTCCAAATTTTGCTGAGTTTTACAGTTATTTTAATAGAATTTGTGTAATTTTAGTAACTGATGTATAGATTGCTAGAATTTGATGCTCTAGACTTGAAATTTAGATTAACTTTCAATATTTTTAATGAATTTTTCAGAAAAAAGTTGTTTAGATGAATTTCTGAATTTTCCAAGCATCTTAATAGATTTCTGATTTTTTTTGCATTTAAATTTAGTTCGATTTTGTAGTATTTCTACACATTTCAAATGTTTCTCCGGATTTTTGCTGAATTTCTAGAATTTGATGCTTCGTATGTAATTTAATGTTCTAGGATTAAAATTTTTAGAGATTTTTAATATTTTATCATTTTTTTTAATTTCATACATTGTAAATATATATTCTATCTTTCGTAATAATACAATATTTTTACAGTCTCATTGATTAGTTATTATTTCATGTTTCGTAGTTTTTTTATACTTTTAAACATTTTTCATAAAATTATGTCTACATATATTGTAATTATTCAGTATATTTGAAGTATTTTTTTAGAATTTTACGCATTGCTGAACATTCTTGAAATTTTCTAGGATTTTTTAGTGTCTTTACATATTTTTAGGTATTGTATGAATTGCTATGTAGATAACTATAATCTGATGCTTTTAGATTCAAATTCAAATAGATTTGAAGTTTTTTTGGTGAATTTTTTAGAATGCAGTATGGGTTTGCTAGGATTTTTATATATTCTTACAGTTTATTGCTCCAGGCTTGAAAGTTTCATGAATTTTTTAAATTTTTGGAGATTTTTCAGAAAATTATATCTACATTTTAGTTATTCAGTAGATTTGAAGTATTTTTTAGAATTTGACGTATTTCCGAACATTCCTAAAATTTTGTAGGATTTTTAAGTATCTTTCGATATTTTTAGGTATATTGTATGAATTTTTATAAAGATTACTAGAATCTGATACATTAAGATTCGAATGTGTTATTCAGAATTCGGTATGTCATATATTTTGAATTTTCGAATTTTTTTCTGTATTTTTTATTTACATATTAAATTTTGTGGAATTTCTCGCTATTTTTACAGATTTCTATTATTTTTTGTATTTTTTCAGCATTGACGCCATTTGATCGATTTCCTTGTATTTTTACACATTCTGGTAAAGATTTCTGGCATTCAATACTCTGGGATTCAAAACTTCAAAAATTTTCAGTATTTCTGTTCTTTTTTGAACAAATTTTATTCGCATAGACTTAAGGTATTACAAATATTCCTCGTGTTTCTAAAATATTTCGTATTAACCGTATTTCTAAAATTTTCCATTCTGACAAGTTGTCGCTCCTTTAAAATAAATAACAGTAGTCTTACTACTTTCAGAAGACTTTCTAAAAGAATTTTCAAGATTTGATTTCAAAATTTTGAAATCAATCTAAAAATGCATGCATATATTTGCAGCAAAAGTTGTATCATCGACCTTAACTGCTCTAATTAATCAATATCTAATTTTTTGAAAACCCCCTCAACCCCGAAAAGATCTTCAGCACTTTTTCCTTTCCCAGGACGTTTAGATTCGTCGACTCGTTTTTCTCTGTCGTCCATCAAAAACCAATCGCGATTGTCCTCCAACCTCTTTATTTCAGCTTGATGGAGCTCAGAAACAGAGCCAGATTTTCCTCCCATTTCGTGAGGCAAGGCTTCGATAGGGATGAATTTCGACAAGCTTTTCAAGTCAGTGTGGACATGAATCTAGGAAAAAAATGACATAATTTGTTAGAAATATGTATAAAAAAAATAGATGATTTGTTCCAATTTTTGAATGTTTCTGTAAAATTTTATTACCATGTCCATGAGTTCTTTTTTCATGAAAGGCTTCATCATGGCGAGAATAATGTCCATCAGTGACATGGCATTTGCAAAATGCAGACCTTTTATTCGCACAGGCAAAGCCTCTTGCAAGTAGTATAAATATTTTTTCAGGCCCATCGGGTTGACCTTTGCCACATGGCCAAAAACGATGCCCTCCATGTCCACGACTATAACATGTCCCTTCGTTGTACCATGAGTAAACATCCACAAATCAGAGACCATGTTGTAGTATTTCATTGTGTTGTTGTAATTGTACACCGATGGATTGCAGTCAATCATTTTTGTTATGAATATCTGGTAACCTTCCTTCGTTCTTATTTTTGAAGGTGTGCATAATCTGCGAGGAAAGATATAACTTGGTCGTGTATATGACTTGGGGAATTGAAAAAATTAGATTTTTTGAGAAATTGTGGAAACTGCGATATTTATGAAATTTGTATGAATTGAATAATATTTTATCGTACTATTGAAGACTTTGACGAGAATCTAGGAATTTTGGAAATCGTGAGAAATCGAAGATTATTGAAAATTTTGAGCATGTGCAGTCAATAATTCTAGATAATTTGAAAATTTTAGATTTTTTGGGAAAATTATGAAAATTGTCATATTTATCAAATTTGTATGATTCGAATAATATTTTATCGTGAAGGGGTAATATTGAAGACTTGGATAAAAAACAAGAAATTTTGGAAATCATGAGAAATCGAGAAATATTGAAAACTTTGAACGTTTGTAGTCGATAATTGTAAATAATTTGGAAAATTTAGATTTTTTGGGAAAATTATGGAAACTGTAATATTCATCAAATTTGTGTGTATTGAATAAAATTTTATCGTAAAGGAATAATATTGAAGATTTTGATATGAGAATCTTGAAATTTTGGGAATCATGAGAAATCGAGAAATATTGAAAATTTTCAACATGTGTAGTCAATAATTCTAGATAATTTGAAAAAATTAGATTTCTTGGGATATTATGAAAACTGTCATATTTATAAAATTTATATGATTCGAATAATATTTTATCGTGAAGGGGTAATATTAAAGACTTGGATAAAAATCAAGAAATTTTGGAAATCATGAGAAATCGAGAAATATTGAAAACTTTGAACATTTGTAGTCAATAATTGTAAATAATTTGGAAAATTCAGATTTTTTGGGAAAATTATGGAAACTGTAATATTCATCAAATTTGTGTGTATTGAATAAAATTTTATCGTAAAGGAATAATATTGAAGATTTTGATATGAGAATCTAGAAATTTTGGGAATCATGGGAAATCGAGAAATATTGAAAATTTTCAACATGTGTAGTCAATAATTCTAGATAATTTGAAAAAATTAGATTTCTTGGTATATTGCGGAAACTGTAATATTTATAAAATTTGTATGAATTGAATAATATTTTATCGTACTATTGGAGACTTTGATAAGAATCTAGAAATTTCGGTGATCGTGAGAAATCAAAGAACATGGAAGATTTTGAACATGTGTAGTCATTAATTCTAGATAATTAAAAAAAATTAGATTTCTTGCAAAATTATGAAAACTGTCATATTCATAACATTTTTAATAATCGAATTATATTTTATCGTAAGGGGATAATATTGAAGACTTTGATAAGTATCTAGAAATTTTGGAAATCATGACAAATCGAAGAACATTGAAAATTTTGAACATGTGTAGTTAATAATTCTAGATGATTTGAAGAATGTATATTTTTTCGGAAATTATGGAAACTGTAATTTTCATCAAATTTGTATGAATCGAATAATATTTTATCGTAAAATGATCAATATTGAAGACTTTGATAAGAATCAAGAAATTTTGAAAATCATGAGAAATCGAAGAACATTGAAAATTTTGAACATGTGTAGTTTATAATTCTAGATAATTTGAAAAATTTAGATTTTTGGGGAATTATGGAAACTGATATAATATTCATAAAATTTGTATGAATCGAATAATATTTTATCGTAAAGGAATAATATTGAAGATTTTGATATGAAAATCTAGAAATTTTGGAAATCATGAGAAATCGAGAAACATTAAAAATTTTAACGTTTGTGATAATTCTAGATAAATAATTTAAAAAATTTTTGAAAAAATGATGATTGAAGTTGCTTATTGTAAAAAATCAAGATATTTTATCAACTTACGAAGACTATAATACTTATAAAATTTCGAAGATTCAAATAATAATATTTTATCGTAAGGATAACGTCGATAATTTTGAAAACTTAAGTAAAAATCGAGAAAATTTTCAGAGTCATGGAAAATTGAAGAACAGTAAAAATTTTATGAATATCCGATAATTCTAGACAGTTAGAAAAATGTGCAGGATTTCAGAAAATGATGATAAGTTTTTCAGATAAAGAAAAATTTCAAGAATTTCGGTCAAATTGAAAAAAATTGTGTATTTCATATTCTAATACTAAAATACCTTTGCTCATATATTGGTCGATAGTTTTCGAATTTTCAATAAAAATCTCAAGATTTCGAAAATTGAAAGAAATTATAAAATACACTTGGAAAATTTGATCAGATTCCAGAAGTTTTTGAAAATTTCGTAAGATTTTTTGTGGAAACTGAAAAATACCCATATATTCACAAAATTATCAAAGAATAAGAAAATGTTCTATCCTACAAAGTTATTTGATAATTTTGGAAATTTCAATGATATATAATATACAATCTAGAAATTTTTATTGCGATAAAAATTTAAAAACTATTGAATATTTCGAAAATCATCAATAATTCTAGAATTCCAAGAAATTCTTATGATCCCTAAAAAAAATAATGAATGTTGAAAATTGCGAAGGATTTTTCTGATTTTCTGGAACTGACACTCGGTTCTTTAAATTTTCGAAAAATCGAAAAAAAAAAATTGTCTTACGAAAATCACTGTGACTGAGATTATTTTTTTTTCAATCAATTAAAAATTTTTTGTTGTACAATCGTAAAGGAAATTTAAAAAATCTCGAAAATTCGAAACACATTTAAAAAGCCAGACTGTAAATAATTGTGGAAAATTCGGAAGTTTTCAACGTTCTAGAAAATATTGATAAATTTTATAGTGTAAAAAATTCAAGAAATTCCATTATGTTACAGGTATTGCATATAATTCATAAAATTTTGAAAATATCAGAAAATGTTTTCTCTATACGCTTGCAGAGACCATCGATAATTTTGAGAATTTCTATAAAAATAAAATATGAAAATCTTTAGAAATTCAAAAACAAGAAAATTTCAAAGTTAGTGAAAAACTCTGGGAAATGAAAAAGATATGTAGAATTTCAATGAATTATTCAAAATTTTATACATCGTAGAAAATTTCGGAATTTCAATGAAACAACAGACACTATGTAAATTCTTTGTTTTTTTGAAAACTAAAAAATTTTTCAATTATGTTATGAATAAATATTCAAAAACATCAAAAATTGTAATTAAGTCCAAAATATCCAAGAATCGATGAATTTCGTAGATTATGGAAAATTCTAAAAGTTATTTATAACCAGGAAATATGTAAAATATAAATATAAATGTTTCATTGAATCATCAGAAATCAAAGTAATATTCTTTTAACACTAAATTTCTTCAACAATACTTTTTTTTTTTCAAAATTTACCTTCATTGATAAAAATCACTAAAATGAAAAAAACTTTGCTTAATATTTGAAAAATTTTTTCAGCAATCTTTCCAAATCCTCGAATATTTAAATGAAATAATTCCTTAAATGTTTATAGATTTGTTGAGCAAAAAACAAAAACAATTTTTGATGATTTTGTTATAAATAATTACGCTATTTTCATGGCACTCCGAACATCCAAAGACACCAAAGGATCCCTGTTGGCGAAAAATTCCGGGACATGAGTTCGGCATGTATAGTAATTATCAATGGTAGCTTTTGTTGGCTCAATTCGATAATAGTTGCTGTGCAAGAATATCACAAGTTCACTGTCAATAATTTTCGGTAAATGCGGTTGTTTTGCACACCATTGCCTCAAGTGCTCAATATCTGCCTCTTTCAATTCAGGATTTTTTTTCATTTCTTCCTCAAGTGACACGTACGTAATCATTTTCGCTAAATATTTTAATTCATAAGAATTAAAATACAAAAATAAATATATTCTTTTTAATTTTATCAATTTAACGTAGGATTTACTTACGTTTGATGTGAAGAATAAAATATTTTCGAGCGTAAAAACTTGAGAACAAATCCTTTTGCTTTAAGAGTTTCTTGAGCAATGATACACAAAATGCTGAATAGTCCAAAATAATTGCAGCATGAAATGCATGGTTGGAAAAACATTGTCGAACAAATCATTATTTTATATGACAAGAATTTTTTTCGCTTTAGAAGCAGGGAGTCAGATATGGAAGAATTTATTATAATTACATACTTGTATGTAGCAACTTATAATTTGCATATCTTAATAATTATTAAATGCTGAAGTACAAATGAAATGAATGTAATTAGTTCCATTACATTAACAGTTTTTTTCGTTTTTAAATAATCTTTCTCTTTCTTCGCACATTTGCATCGTGTTTTTTATTGAAAAATCTCACATAATTTACATCATCATACCCATTACAAGGTGCATTTTCCAAACAAACTTTTCACCCAATGAAACAAAAATTTCCACAAATAAGAACCAAAGCAATGTTTCCTTAATACAGTAAAATAAAAAGATTAATCAATCTCCAATTTTTTGAAGACTCCCTCGACACCGAAAAGATCTTCTGCACTTTTTCCCTTTCCAGGACGTTTAGACTCGTTCACGCGTTTTTCCTTTTCGTCCATTGCAAACCAATCTGCATTTTCCTCAACAAGCTTAATTTCAGCTTGATGAAGTTCCATAATAGGACCAGCTTTTCCTCCCATTTCGTTGGGCAAAGCTTCAATAGGAACGTACTTTGTCAAGCCCTTAACGTCTTTGTGCATGTGGAACTAAAGGGACCAAACCTCTTCATTACTGTCATATCATTAAAATAAATCAATTCCCTGCACAGTTATTTTCATAGCAATATCAAAATGCCTTCCAACTTTACCATGTCCAAAAGCTCTTTCTTCATGAAAGGTTTCATCATGGAGAAGATGAGGTCCATTGCAGGAACGGTATTGGTGAAGTGCAAGCCCTTCAATCTAACAGGCAAAGCCTCTTGCAAATAGAACAAATATTTCTTCATCCCCATTGGGCTCAGTTTTGCCACATGACCTAGAACGACCTTTTCAATGTCCACAACAATGACATGACCATTCATTGTACCCTCAGAAAACATCCACAGATCCATCACCATGTTGTAATACTTCATTGTATTGTTGTAACTGTACACAGATGGATTGTCATCGAGTAACTTGATGGCAATCACTTGGTAACCTTCGTTTGTTTTGGTTTTCAATGGCATGCAAAATCTGGAAATTGCACACAGGTATGTGCAACTGTGGTCATTCTTTGAAAAAATATGACTTGGAGAGAGAAATAAACTTTTATTAATGTTGGGTCGAGTGATTTCTGATTAAAATCGTGGAAATACACTCGATGCTCAATCGAAGAAGCAGCTCGGGACCGTGACCTTCGTTGCGTTGAGGTGCGTGGAGGGCTCCCACTCTCGAACGAACTGCGCAAAGCAAGATGCGCGAGAGTCAGTCAGAGCCAGACCGTCGAACGCGACGAAACATAAGAAAGCTACAGCCTTCAGGTTGCGGAAGGAGGGAGAAAGGAGTTCTCGCCTGTTCCCTCCCCATCGCCACAGGCCATGGGTGGGAGTAAGGGGTACTCGTTTCCTCAAAATTTACACGCTCATTCGCTTGGCTTGCTTGTTCGATTGAGCAGCGAGTGTAAATAATTTGTTTTTTAAGTGTAATAAGTGGTTTCTAATTAATACAAGAAACTTATGTTGTCAAAAATAAGAGAATCATGAAAAAATTATAACTCTAAAGCTAGTTTAAAAAGTATACTGTAATCACCCAATTTTCATGGCGCTTTTGATTTCTTCGGATGTAAGTGGATCCCTGTTGCCAAAAAATTCAGGAACGTGAGTTCGATAAGTGAAGTAATTATCGATTGTGGTTTTTGTTGGCTCGATGCGATAATAGTTGCTGTGCAAAAATATTATCAACTCGCTATCCGAAATTTTCGGAAGGTGCGGTTGCTTTGCACACCATTGACGCAAGTGTTCAATGTCTGATTCTTTTAAATCGGGTTCTCTCTTGAGTTCTTCTTCGAGGGAAACGTAGGTTATCATTTTTGTCTGGAAATTATTTTTATTGCAATAATAGTAAGTCAAGGATTTTATTTTGAGGGATAAGATTGAGCAGTTTACTGAGAAAAAAATCTATAGTACTTTTCGACATATTCATGGTTAAGAGTACTGTAATATTGTGTCATTTACTATAATATTGCAGGGGTTGTCATGTTGATTAAAATTATTCATTATTTGCAATATTGTACAAATTACTATACATAAATACGAGTTTTTAATAGATAATAATATAAGAAAAGTTATAATGCCCAGAATGGAAATTGTATTACATAAATGGTTTTTTTTACTATATTAGTTAGTATATAGTAATAATTACAATACTGTATTTTGCTGATGATCTATGATGTATGTATAGTAAAGATAGTCAAATGGTATTGTAGTAGTGGCTATATTTTGTTATAAAAACTCTAACACATATTTCTTCTTCTACTATACTTTTTTTGTACTTTTTGCAATATCATATTGTAATTCCTAGTAATCCAGATTTAAGAAAATGCCATACATTTTTGCCAGTATTCAGATCTGTATAGTTCTCTTCGCTATATTTTTGTGTACCTTCTAGTATATCATAGTGTAGTTGATACAATATTGGAAAAAGTCTTAAAAATATTGTAGATTTTGTAATATGATATGAATTTTAACAAATGTTAAAAACAAATATTTTATTTGATATTTCGCTTTACATGAATAAATTACAATTTATTTAGTAAGATTTGCATTTTGAATATTCCAAATTTTCTAAAACCATGTATATAGTAAAAACTGGTATAAAAATTGTAATTTGTACAATAATAACAATGTTTACTACACAGTATTGTAATCAGTAGAATAAAATTGACAGAATTTGCAATAATATTCTAAAAGCTTTTAGAATATTTTTTTTTTTTTTGTAAAAAATATTCTTAAGATAAGTCAGAAAAGGGTAAATTTTTTTCTTAGTACAGTGTTTTGAAAGTTATTATAGCATTTTCACGTAATATTGCGTTATAATGAAATATTTCATAAAGTAAAAAAAAAAAGAACTTTTGTCTGCCAGATAAACTGGTTTTGAATGAATAAAATTCGAAAAATATGTTTGATACAAAGCTCCTGATGACATTATAATTTTGAATGATACATTGTTGAAAGAATTGAATTTTCGTTGTTTTCCAATAATGCACTGTAAGATAATTAACTGTTGCATTATCAAGTGATGATGCTGATGTTTTCGTGTGCTCTAATTTTGCTACCTAATGAAACCAGTATTTCAATGGTATTAAAATTTTATTTGAAATAGTTTTTAATTCATAACTACCATTTCTTTTTAATCCAATCCATGCCAAAGTATAAAATTAACTGTTTAGAATGTTTGTTTGTGAAATTGAAATTTCGAATGTGAAAATAAGATTAATTTATAGTAGTTTTTAAAATTGTTAGTTAGTAGGTGCAAAAGGATTTTTTTCGAGCTAGGGGCTTGAATCGTAAAAAATTAAGACTTGAAAATTTTATCTAATAGGAATTATTGAAATGGAACATAACTGAATAATTGAAAATTTCAATGAAAAACCTCGAATTGGATCATAAAAAAGTAGAAAACGTATTTTTTGAATATTTCGCAATATTCTATAGTTTAGGGTAAAAATTTTCTACCTTCAACAAAATTTTATCGTTAAAATCTTTCTCATTGTAGAAAAGTCCCATTTCTTTTGAAATAAGAATGATGAATTTCATCTCAAAAGTTGCGATTTGATGATTCAATGATTGCTGATGGTTCACTAAATTTAGAAATTGTGAAAATTAGGTTTGCTGGAAAATTTTTATCAACTTACAAATTTCTATAAAAAGATGTTCGGTATCAAATTTTCACAGTTGATGAAAAAATATCCTTACGCTTCAATGGATAAATACGTAATGATGTGAAAAATCGCTCAGTTTTCACATATAACTAGAGCATGAACTGCATGACCAACAAAACTACACATCTTTCAGCAAGTTTCTATTGTTATCGTATGACTAGAAGAATTCAATTCCAAAGTCGTGAAGGACTTGTCGAGCTCTTTTTTCAGTGTTCGAAAAAATATTATTAGAAAACAAACTGAAACACAATTCTAAAATTTATTTCTACAAACAGTTTCGACTTGTAAAAAATACATCTTAACAGGGTTCGAAATGAAAATTCATGTATTCAGATAAACGTTTATTTTTTCAATGAGTATATGCAGTGTCTTTTTTACAAAAAAAATCACAAAGTGAATAAAAAAGTAGAATAAGAATAAATTATCCTGCCTACAAAACTTGAACAAAGCATACATTCTAATTTTTGACCATTGTTAAAAAACAATTAAACACATTATTTATTTTCAAACTTCAAGTCGAAAATTTCTTAGCTACTTCAGAAACGAAGAACGAATTTCTTTTTGACGTAGGGAATAAAAAATTCTAGCATTCCGAAATTCTAAAATCATGTTTGGCTGTAGAAATCGAGAAAAATTGATAGTCTAAGTTTTCTAACCCAGTGAATGATAATCCGAAATTCGTATATTACACTCAATTTTCACGTTTACGACCTATAGGTTAATGAGCGACTTACGTTAACGAGCGCCCGAAAATCCCCGCCCCTCCGTCATCCCCCCCCCACCAAGCATGTTCGCGCGTTTCCTTGGTCCGCAAAAAGACCAATCACGCAGGACCACTTGAGTGGTGGGGATCACCCCGACAACTCGTTAACCTAAGTCGCTCGTGCATTTTCCTAATCGTTAACGCGAAGTTTAAGTGTATTCAATCCATCATATTCATTTGTCCAAATTTTCTTGACTTTGATACAGACCATTAGAAGTCAAGAACTTGGCTATTTCCGTCTTAGAACGACTGTTCCCAATCCTCGAGCGAATTGATTGAAAAAAGGGCAGGACAACCAAATAACTATTATCAGCATTGTTGTTACTCTGAGTCGCATTTCTCGAGATCCTGCGAATTCTTCTTGCCCCTCTTCGCCTGTTATTCCGAGGCAAGACGTTTCTTTTGGCCGGGGACAAAGCGTTCGTTTCGAGAACAAGTGACCTAGAGGGAGCAAGAGTTCTTGCACGAGTCGTAGCCGAGGGAAGGCTGAAGGTCCTTGGCCTCAAAACCGGTGGCAAGGATTCGGGGTTGATATTTCCCTTCGGAGGGGGAACGTAGTTGGCGTCACCGGGCCAGGGACCATTTGGCCCCGCGGATCCTCCGGGGTAATTTTTGTCGACGGTGGCTCCAATTCCCCCCGTACCGCCTACGCCCCCGACGCCTCCGACGCCCCCGACGCCGCCAATGCCTCCGATAGGGCCCTCTTTGCCTCCTGGGGCCTTGGGGTAAGGTGGGTCCGCTGGGTCACCTGTATAAAAAAATAAAGTATGTTATGTAACAATGAAATTTTGGTAGATTGAAAAACGTTTTATACAGAGAAGAAAGTAGAAATGAACATTTATATGCAGTTTATTTATTTATTGCTTATTTTGCATATTTATTCTATCCGAGATTATTATTCATAAATTCGCGAAAATTCAATCTTTTTCGAAAAATGTGTTTTTTAGTTAGCGATAGATATGTTTCATTAGCTTGATATGCCTTATGCATTTATATAGAATTTTCAATTCTAAACTGATTTATCCCGAAAAGTTATGGACAAATTCAGTTTTAACCAGCTTACTAGCTTACTAGTTTGCTTGCTTACCAGTTTACTAGTTAACCAATTTACTTATAAACGAGTTTACTAGTTTACCAATTTACTTGTAAACGAGTTTACTAGTTCACTAGCTTATTAGTTTACTAGTTTACTAGCTTTCTAGATTATCAGTTTACTTTTACAAATTAGACAAGTTTACTAGTTTACTAATTAACTAATATACTTGTTAACAAGTATGTTGGTTTAGTATTTTTCTTTATCACTTGATTACTATTCCACTATTTTACAATTTCAGTTGTTTACTAGTTTACTATACTACTAGTTTACTAGTTTACTAGCTTACTTGTATACTAGTTTATTAGCTTACTAGTTGACTAGTGCACTAATTAACTAGCTTACTAGTTTACTAGCCTACGTGTTTACAAGTTTACTAGTTTATTTGCTAACCAGTTAACTAGTTTACTATTTTACTTGCTAACGAGTTTACTAGTTCTTTAACTAGCTTACTAGTTTACTAGCCTACGACTTTACAAGTTTACTAGTTTACCAATTTACTTGTTGATAAGTTTACTAGTTCACTAGCTTACTAGTTTTTTCTTTAACTAGCTTACTAATTTACTAGTTTTTCCTTGAACTAGCTTACTAGTTAACAAGTTTTTTCTTTAACTAGCTTACTAGTTTACTAGCCTACGATTGTACAAGTTTACTAGTTTACCAATTTACTTGTTAACAAATATATTAGTTTACTAGCTTACTATGTTACCAGATTTTTATTTAATACGCAGACTAATTTACTAGCTCACTAGTTTACCATTTTTCTATTACAAATGTGACAAGTTTACTCATTTACTAATTAACTAATTTTACTATTTATTAACTAATTAACTATTTTACAATTTCAGTAGTTTACTATTTTATGGTTTCAGTAATTTACTAGTTTACTAAGTAATTTAGCTAGCTTACTAGTTAGCTAGCTTACTAATTTACTAGTTTACTTGCTAACCAGTGTACTAGTTTATTAATTTACTTGTTAACGAGTTTACTAGTCTACTAGTAAATTAGCTTACTTGATTACTAATTTACTAGCTTGCTACTTTACCAGTTATTATTACAAACTTTACGAGTTTACTTGTTTACTAATTAAATAATTTATTTGTTAACAAGTTTGCTAGTTTACTATTTTACTTTTGCACTCGTTTACTATTTTAGAAGTTTACTAGTTTACTAGCATACTTGTTTACTAGCTTACTAATTTACTTGCTAACTAGTTTATAAGTTTACAAGCTTACTCGCTTGCCAATTCAATGGTTTACTAATTTACTAGTTAGCTAACTTACTAGTTTACTAGTATACTTCTTAGCAAGCTTACTAGTTTACTTGTGTACTAGTTAGCTAGCTTACTAGTTTACTAGTTTACTTGCTTACCAGTGTACTAGTTTACTTATTTACTTGTTACCGAGTTTACTAGTAAATTAGCTTACTAGATCACTAGTTTACTAGCTTGCTAGTACCAGTTTACTATTACAAACTTGACAAGTTTGGTAGTTTACTATTTTACTTTTTTACTCGTTTACTATTTTAGTAGTTTACTAGTTTACTAGCATACTTGTTCACTAGCTTACTAATTTACTGGCTAACTAGTTTATAAGTTTACAAGCTTACTTGCTTGCCAATTTACTGGTTTACTAATTTACTTGTTAACGAGTTTACTAGTTGACTAGATTACTAGTTTTCTGTTCAACCAGCTTACTAATTAGCTAGCTTACTAGTTTAATATCTTACCAGTTTACAAGTTCACTAGTTTACTAGCTTACCAGTTTACTTGCTTATCAGTGTAATAGTTTACTAGCTTATCAGTTTACTCGAAATCTTTCAAAACATTTAAGTTATGTAGATATAATTTTCTTAGAAATTTATAAAACTTTTTGTCCTGGAGCATATAATGTAATTGAAATTTTTCGTGCATATTATGAGGCACATAACCAATATTTCTCCTAAATAAGGAAGAACAATAAATAAAATTTTTCGGGCATATTTTTATTCGCTCTGGTTATAGCAAATGGCTTCATCTAACTGATTAATGTTGAAAAATATTAAGGAATTGTTAATTTTTCTAACTCAAAAATATAAATAATACATATTTGAAAAGAACATTTTTATTAAAGAATTTCTAATCATAGATGTTTTGCCAGGATAAGGTAGAAAAATTGGTCGAACTTTTGAATCATAGAGAAAAATAAGAATCTACACGAAAATGCTAAAAATCTTCAGAATTTCGAACCCTGGAGCATCGAATTCTACAAATCTTTATAGAAATGTATAAAAGTATGAAACAAACTTTCGCATCATACAAATTCTAAAGAAATAGTAGAAGTAAAAGAATTCTATGAATAAACCGTTTTCTGAAAAATCGGAACAAAAAATATTAATTTTTGAAATTTTGAATGTAAGATCGTCAAATTTTCAACGCGTATGAATAGCAATCAATAGTCATACTAGATTTCCATAAAAATACTAGAAAACGTGACAAAAATTATTCAAATATAAAAAAAAGACGAAAATTTAAAAAATATTAGAGACATCTAAAATCTATGTACATGTGTAACTTTCTCAGAAATCGATAAAATTACTGAAAATAGATCGTAAATTATTGAAAATACAAATCGTAAAATAATTGTTAATCATTTAATATATTATAAATCATTTATTATATAACAAGACGAATAATTAGTATTTGATTTTGCTTTAATTCGTGTCCCAAATTTATAATATTATGGTATTTGTTGATGATGATTGGGGGGGGGGGGGGGGGTAATTTGGTACTCACGTTTTGGTGGATAAGGTTTAGTCAAAACAGTGTTGCGTCCACCAATGGATTCTTCACAAGCTTTGGGGAAGTACAGATTGTTCCAAGCCACTTTTGTTCCATGGTGATCGTGGTGGGCACTTTCATCGTGTTCGTGGTAGAAAATTTCAACCTCTTCTCCAGGTGAAACTACCCTATATCCCCAACCATCACTTGGGGTAAAAACATAATGTTTGATTAACAAATTCAATCGTACAATACTAAAAAATCGTGCAGAAATTGAAAAATATGGAAAGTACTCATAAAACTAGATATCTATGAAACACGAGATAATAATGAAGATTCTGAATATACTGTTTTCTAAGAAATCAAATAAGAAACTTAAAATCTATTTAATCCTTGATTCAATTAACATAGCATTCAATGAATCTCTATTATAACAAAAACTGAATGTTCTACAGAATTTAGAAAATAATGAAAAATACCAAGTTTACGGAATGGAAATACTAGGAATCGATGGAGTACAGAATATGTATTTGAATGCAATTTTCTTAATAGACTTTGAAAATACAAAGAGCTTCTATAAAACTTTGAAACTTAGAGCATCGAATTTTAGAAACCTACTAAGGAATCTATAAAAATATACTTTAAAAACAATTGTATTGCATAGGTACTGGATAAATACAAAATATTCTGAACGAGTACAGTTTATCTATGTATAAATTGGTAATATTGACAATCTATAAAACTTTGAATTTGTGAACATGAAATCTAAGAGCCTCAAATTCTATAGAGTGAAATACTGAAAACCAAAATCCATAAAAATACTAGAAAATCATTCTAAATCTTATAAAGACTAAAAAAAAACAGAAAATACTCAAAAAAGCTCGAAGTTTGTGAAATATCTCAAATCTATGGAGACAATTTTTTTTTAAAAACTTCTCTAAGTATTTAAAATGCAATGAACTATGAATTCAAGAGTATCAAATTATAGAAATACATTCAGCATTTTATGAAACTACTTGAAATCTATGAAAATACTAGAAAGTCTTGCGAAATTTTGAATATGTTAAAAAATACGAGGAATCAAAGAAAGACTAAAAATCTAGAAAAATGTAATTTACACAAAAGTCTATGAAAATACCAAAAATCGATAGAACTTCGTAGCCTAGACCATCAAATTCTAGGAACCTAGTAAAAATACCAGAAAATTAAAAATCAGAAATAACGAAAAAATTCGAAAAATACTAAACGTACCAGAAATCTATGAAATACTCAAAATTAATAAGGAAACTATTTTTTGAAAATTTAATGAAATACAGAAAAACCAAGTGAATTCAGGAACATAAAATTCAAAAGCCTCAAATTTAATAGCATGAAATACTAAGAAATCCGTAGAAATATTAAAAAATTTTAAAAATACGAAAAATACAGAAAATATGCAAAAAAACCTAAAATAGGTAGGATATCTGAAATCATTGTAAACAATGTTTTTTTTTTTTTTTTTATTATTTCTTCCCTAGTGATTTTGAACCTTATAAAAACCTAATAAGAAAAAGAAATTTTTTTAAGAATTAAATTTTTTATGAAAATCCAATTTCTTATGAGAAACTGAAATTTCTTGTAAAGAATTGATCGAAAAAATTCTGTAAAGTTTTTTTCTTTTAAGATTTTATCACATACATTCTTATAAGAAATTTTAGTTTTTTATAAGGTTCGTAAAAGGTCGCCTTATAGGAAATCAGATTCTTATAAGGTTTTTATAAGGCGTAGTACCTTATAAGAAATTGAGTTCATTTGTTTTCTTATGAGGTTTTTAGAAGGTTCAAAATCACTAGGGTTGGAATATACAAAATCTATTCAGCTATGAATTCATTAACATTAAATTGTAGAAACCTATGTAGATATCTATAAAAATAATAGAAAATGTCAATAAATTTCAAAAATTTTGAAAAATACGAAAAAAAAAAAAAAAAAAAACAAGTACGAGAAATGCATGAAATATAAAACATCTTTAAGAATATGTAATTTACTCAAGAATCTATGAAAATACTGAAAATCTGAAAAACTTCGAAATCTAGAGCATCGAATTCTAGAAATAAAAATATACGAATCCGTAAAAATACCAAGAAATCAGTTGGATCGGATAAACATGAAAGAAATACGAAAAATACTAAATGTCTTAGAAATCTATGAAATACTTGAAATCCATGTAGAAACTGTTTTTTTGAAAAATCTAATGGAAAAAATCCAAGTGACTTCCAGACCATTTATTACTGGAAACTAATATATAAATCCATTGAAATACTAGAAAACGGTCAAAATTCTATAAAATCTTACAAAATGTGATAAATAGAAAATAAATACAGAAAATATTGAAAAGAACTAAAAATTAATGAAAAATAAAGAATATGAGGTTGTTTTCTGAAAAATTTATTAAAATATTCAAAATCTATTCGAGATTTAGCTTTGAATCAATGACCATCGAATTCTAGAAATCTTTAGGTACAGAGATTTATAAAATAACTCCAAATCGACAGAAACCTTAAAAAATTTTTATTAACTTAAAAGATGTTTAAAAATATAACATACCAGATAATCTTTAAAACTAGAAAAAATCTATAAATTTTATTCCTTATTGAAGCATAATGTTTCAAAATTTGATAGAGCCATCA
The DNA here is from genome assembly GCA_028476575.1 of Platygaster robiniae. Classification (NCBI taxonomy): domain Eukaryota; kingdom Metazoa; phylum Arthropoda; class Insecta; order Hymenoptera; family Platygastridae; genus Platygaster; species Platygaster robiniae. Next base: position 26,520,611 of record CM052023.1, read on the forward strand.
AGATCCCTAAAAATCAATTGAATTGAATTTATTGAAAGAATACGAAAAATACTGAACATTCTAAAAATCCACGAAAAACTATAAAAATCTATGAAGATAGTGTTTTCTGAGGATACCCATCATTCAAAAAACATTTTATTTACCTCAAGTAATAAGTTACGAGTAAATTGCCTAGTGGATCAATATGGCCGTAGCAGCCATAAGTCACGCCATCAGTACCAACTGCCTCGTGATGAAACTGACCATTCGATTGCACAGCGTAACCATATCTATACGTATCTAAGAAAACGTTCAAAAACTTTTTATTAACCACAGAAACAAAAAAAACAAAAAAAATTTGAAAGCAATAAAAAGATTTGATATTGGAAATAATTTATGCAAAGAAAAAAAAACACAGTTTATATTGATTTCTTATTATTTATTTATTTCTTGTAGTCTGTAACATTCATGAATTGAAAAATTCGTCAAAATTATTACATTCCCCTTGATCTAGATATTAAAATTAAAACATATATTTACTATCATCGATGTTTTGGGCCATATATTGAGATTTCCCATCGTCATTGATTAACAATATGCTGTCAATGGCGTTCTCAGTGAGCTGCTTTTCAGCTGTCAGTTGACTGGAAATTTCTCCCATAAAATGTAACAGCACTATCTGGAAACAATTATAATAATGGTCAAATAGTACACTATTTCGTCAAGTGAATTTCCTAAAAAGTCATGTTAATCAATCAATTAAACCAAGTTTCTATTAGACGAAAATAATGTATCATTTCCTCGACGCGATGGAATCATCCATTTTTGTATATTGACATTTTCTGTGTTGAAAAAGACATTTCATCCATATCCCGTCGTACTTGAGTCGCTTAATTTATGATGATGTTTCAGCTAATGACATTCCACGTTCAAGTTTTACAAGAATCTTTTTATCTCGAGATCATTCCCAATTCCTCTCGATGGACATCCAATTTTCCTCTCTGCGTTTCACCCACATGCAGTCATTGAATTTGAACCTATTCCAACTTCGGAATTTTCCTCGAGCCTCGAATTTTCGCGTCTTGATGGAAGAAAATTCAAACGCGACTTGTTGCATATTTAACGATTACTCCACCAAATGTCATATGAAAATGTTGGGATTTCGCAATTTCACTTGTGATTTGCGAGCTGTGCATTCGAGAGCATTCGCGAGCCGTTAATGGTGGCCTTTCGAAGACGGTGCAGCACTCGTTAATTGAGATCTTTAAAATCACCTGAATTTAATGACCCAATGATTCACCAGCGAGCTGAATTTTATCATTCACTGATTTTTTAAATTTTCTTTTCATCGGGAATACACTGCATGTAAATCATCACATGACCTTTACTGATTTTCAATGAGTCACATTAAATGGATGAGGAATCGAAAAAATCATATTTTGAATAAACGATTTCTTCGCCTCGTAAATCATCGATGAAATTTGAATAATAAGGTGTAGAAGGTATTTAACCTACAGAAATTTCGAAATTCACTTATCCGTAGTGTAATGAAATGTAAAGAACAAATCTTGGCTTGGAGTTTTTTTTTAAGCGAAAACTCACCGTGAAGAGAGAAAATGGACGAATTGAGGATGACATTTCGGTGTGAGAAGAGGGAATGTTGGTTTATTTGTATTATTAAAAATTTCACGTGGGGAGTTGGGAGAGACCGAGGATGAAGATTTCGAAGGGGTTCAGCGCGCTCTAATGAAAGACTGAAGTCATCTTACAGCTGAAGAGACTTTTATACAGCGTACAGTTTCCCCCTGGAATGAATGAGAACATGAGAAGTAAACAACACAAGTTAGGGATGTCGCATCATCTTTGTTTTTCAAGATTCTTTTGTATGAAGTCGGTTTGGAAGTGACAATGGAGGAAAAAATATAGTACTTTTTTATGTATTTTTAGTACAAAAAGTACCAGAATATTGAAAATTTTGCATCGTTATCACAGATTTTGCCATTTTTATTTGAGTTATTACAATATTGAATAGTGAAAATTGTTATACAGTAGGGATTTCTTTATGTATGCAGGTTTTGAATTTGAAATGCTTATATAAAATCTTATAAGAAAATCAAAATTCTTATGAGAATTCAATTTTTTATAAGGTACACCTTATAAAAGCCTTATAAGAATTCAAATTCTTATAAGATGACATTATACAAACCTTACAAGAAACTGAAATTTCTTACAAAAAATTGATCGGAAAAATTTTATGTCTTTTTCTCATATGATTTTATCGAATACTTTCTTATAAGGAATTTCAGTTTCTTATAAAGTTTTTTTAAAGAATAAAATTACTAGGATTGTTATAACCAATGTGGATCAAAATCTACACTTATGGATTTTTTTTAGTGCCTTTCTTTAAACTCCAAAACCAATTCTCAGAATGTAGTTTATTAACAATATTATAAAAAAATTAGAGATCAATGTCATGTGTTTCACTATTAATTGCAATTCTTGCCATCATAGCGCAAATGGTCAAGCCGCAACGCTGGTAATCGGGAAGTATAGGTTCAATTTCAATGGTCGACTTTTTTTTGTAATATCCACACGCTATATTTCCATATAAATGCGTGGCAAGTAATAAAATTTACGAAGGGACAAGTTTTCTACGAAAAACACAGCAAAATGATTTTCTGAAAATTTGCTAAATACACTGCAAAAAAAATCTAGTACTTTTTGACATAGTTATACTGTAAAAAGTACTAGAATATTGCTACTTTTGCATCATTGTTGCAGAATTTGCCATTTTTATTTAAGTTATGACAATAATGAAAAGTAAAAATTTTTATACTGTAGGAATTTCTATGTGTATGCAAGTTTTGAATTTAAAATGCTTACGAAAAGAGCGTCCGACCTTCCCTAGTAATTTTGATTCCTAACAAAAACCTTATAAGAAAATGAAATTTCTTATAAGAATTTAATTTTTATGAAGGTGCACCTTATAAAAGCCTTATAAGAATTCAAATTCTTATAACATGACATTATAAAAACCTTACAAGAACCTGAAATTTCTTACAAAAAATTGATCGAAAAATTTTATTACGTGTTTTTTTTAATAAGATTTTATCAAATACATTCTTATAAGAAATTTCAGTTTTTTATAAAGTTTTTAAAAGGTTACCTTAAAAGAAATTTCATTTTTCATATTTTTTTAAGGACCAAAATGATAAGGGTTGTTATAACCAATATTGATCAAAATCTACAATATTATAGATTTTTTTTGGGCTTTCAGAAAACCCAAAAACCGCTCGTGCGAATTCTCAGTAGTTTGTTAAAAAATATTACAAAAAATCAGCGATCTATGTCATGTGTTTCACTGCTAATTGCAATTCCTGCGAACGTAGCTCAAATGGTCAAGCCGCAACGCTGGTAATCGGGAAGAGCAGGTTCGATTTCAATGGTTGACGATTTTTTTTTTTTTTTTTTTTTTTTTTTTTTTTTTTTTTTTTTTTGTAATATTCACATGCTCTGTTTCCATATAAATGCGTGGCAAGTAATAAAATTAACAAAGGGACGAGTTTTTTACGAAAAACAGCAAAATGATTTTCTGAAAATTTGCTAAATACACTGCGAAAAAAAATCTAGTACTTTTTGACATATTTATACTGTAAAAAGTACCAGATTACTGCATACTTTTACATGATTATTGCAGATTTTGCAATTTTTAGCTAACTTACAATAATATTGCATAGTAAAAATTGTTGTACAGTAGAAATTTCTATATGTATGGAAGTTTTTAATTTAAAATGCTTACGAAGAGAGCGTCTGACCATCCCTAGTAATTTTGATTCCTTAAAAGACTGTATAAGAAATTGAAATTTCTTATAAGAATTCATTTTCCATAGGGTGCGTCTAATAAAAATCCTTATAAGAATTCAATTTCTTTTAAGGTTACATTATACAAACCTCATAAGAACCTGAAATTTCTTATAAAGAATTGATCGAAAAATTGCATAATGTGCTTTTTTTATAAGATTTTGTCAAATACATTCCTTTTAAATATTTCAGTTTCTTTTATAAGGTTTTCATAAGGATGAAAATAAATAGGGTTTTTATAACCGATGCGTTGATCAAAATCTACAATTATGGATTTTTTTTGGTGCCTTTCAACTCCAAAACCGTTCGTGCCAATGATCAGGAGTTTGTTAACAATATTATAAAAAAAATCAGCAATCTATATCATGCGTTTCACTGTTAATTGCAATTCCTGCCAGCATAGCGCAAATGGTCAAGGCGCAACGCTGGTAATCGGGAAGTGTAGGTTCAATTTCAACGGTCGACATTTTTTTTTTTTCTTACCTTTGTAATATTCACGCGTTATTTGTTCAAATAAATATATGGCAAGTAATAAAATTAACGAAGGCACAGGTTTCTTACGAAAAACACAGCAAAATGATTTTCTGTGGAAATCGCTAAATAGACCGAGAAAAAAATCTAGCGCTTTTTGACATATTTGTACTGTAAAAAGTACTAGAATACTGCTACTTTCGAATTATTATTGCAGATTTTGCCATTTTTAGTTAATTCATTACAATATTGAATAGTGAAAATTGTTATGAAGTAGGAATTCCTATATATATGCAAGTTTTTAATTTAAAATGCTTACGAGGAGAGCGTCTGACCTTGTAACCGATTTTGATCAAAATCTACAATAATAGTTCTTTTGATTCCCTTCATAAAACCCACATTCGTTGCAGTTCTGAGTAGTTTAAACTACTTATTAAGAATATTGCAAAAAATCAGCGATCTATTTCATGTATTTCATTGTTAATTACGATTTCTGCCAGCATAGCGCAAATGGTTAAACCGCTACGCTGGTAATCGGGAAGAGCAGGTTCGGTCTCAACGGTCGACAATTTTTTTTTACCTTTTTAATATTTACACCTAATTTTTTTAAAATAAATGTGTGTTAGTTAATAAAATTAACAAAGGAACAAGTTTTTTACGAAAAACACAGGATAATGTTTTTTTGAACATCGCTAAATACACAATACAAATTTAAATGATTTTTTACACATTTATTCGAAAATTTTACGTGTTAAAAATATTGCTTATATTCGAAGGAAAAAAAACCTCTACAGTTGAGACTGAACTAATAAAATATTGTACCACGTAGATTTATTTCAAAATATTGTACTTTTTGCTGTATTTTACATTACAATAAAAAAAAATTTGCTCAACCCTATAACAAGGATATGATTTTGTTGCAAAAATTTTTCCCAGTACATTTTTTTCGTGTAATGAAAAAAAGATAAGCTAGTCTCAGAAGACTCACATTTCCTAAAAATCGCAATATAACTCATCCATTAGACAAGTAAAAAAAATGATAAAAAATGCATTCTCGATTGCAGGAAACGCTGTGCAATAAAGTACTGTATTTATTGGAAGCGCTTGCCACATTCTTGCATAATCCATTTCAATTAAGTATTTCCCAAAAATGCATTCTGCGTTACTCAGCTTAATTGATGTAGCGTGTTGTTAAGTCAGGAGATAAACAACAATATTCATAATTTTTCATCGATCGATGCACGCATAAGCGAATGATATCACGGATAATGCAAATCTTTCATTAATCATGAACTTGATGTCATACTCTTGTTTTTAAATTTTTTTTTAACTCCCTGTACGAAATTTAGAACATTGATATGAAATCGTTATAATTTATTTTATTATATTTCTGCTTTTTCGAAGGTAGAAGAAATTTGGGGCTGAGAAATAATTTCTTTCTTTCACACTTTTCACTCGTAAAGTGGACTTCCTTTACTTCTTTTTCAACTGCTCGACTTTCGAATTCTTGCCATAATTATCATCTCCCACAATTGCAATTCTGAGGCGAAAGGAATACGAATAAGGTTGTAACATTAGTCACCAAATCGATCGCCACAAAAACACTTCACTCTTCGAAAATTTTATAAAACTCGTTGTATTATTTTTTAAAAGTGGTAATTGTTTAACAAATTTGTTATTATTCTTAAGCACTTCCTTGGTAAGTAAATAATTAGTAAGGTGAAATATATTGTACTTTAAAGTGCAATTTCCCAAGCAAATTTTAATTTTTTACTGCATGGTTATCCACCGCTCTTTAAAACATAACCTTCAAAATTAACGAAATATTTCATCTATTTAAATTTTTTTATACTTTAGGTAATATGCTCGCAGACTTGATACCATTTTGGTCAAAATGGTGGTACCACATTTTCCTCGCAAGTATTGTATGCATTCTATCAAAGTATTTTATAAAAAAGATGAGAAGCTCAAGAAAAATTACAGAGGAAGAGTTTGAAGGTGATGATCCAGAAATATTCCGAGGTAAAGGATTATTTATGTGAAACATCTAAAAAAACCTTTTTTGCAACAATTTCACCATTCCAGAAGAAGAGTCATTCGAAAATCCAGCCCTACCAGAAAATTTACAACATATTCCTTTCAAGTTCGTAAAACCTTCAGAAGAAAAAATGAGGCAAGATTCTCTAAATTTCTACAATGCTGTGAATGCAAGAAGAACTTTACGCTTTTTTAGCTCTGAACCTGTGCCTCGAGATGTTCTCCACAATATCATAAAAGCTGCAGGTTTTTACAAGAACAAAATGTTCATAACAAATCAAGAAATTCGTGTACTGCAGTCAAAAATTCTATATTTTAAATTTAAAAGGTACATCACCGAGTGGAGCACATACCGAACCCTGGACTTTTGTTTTGGTGTCATCTCCAACTGTAAAAACCAAAATTCGCGAAATCGTCGAACGAGAAGAAGAGCTGAATTATAATAAAAGAATGGGCAAAAAATGGACGACGGATTTGAAGCCATTGAGGACCGATTGGGTAAAGGACTATTTGACCGAGGCGCCTTACTTGATTTGTTTATTTAAACAAACCTACGGATGGTCTGATTGCGGAATGAAAAAGAAAGTTCACTATTACCATGAAATGAGTGTGTCTATTGCAGCTGGGATACTTATAACTGCCATTCAGGTATAAATGAACAATTTGTACTTGCATATTTTTAAGATACTTTTGTTTTTTGGAAACTTTTTTGCACGCACACTTTGAAAAACTGTCTGTGAGCTCTCACAGACGCGACCTTTCGTAGTGTGCGAGCGAAAACGTTTCTAACCTATGTACCTGTTTTCGACGACGGTCGAAATCCGCCCCGGATTGCTAAATAATTCGAAGACAATGAATTTGAAATATTAAAACTATCGATTGATTTACTTTCAAAATGTTGATTGGTTATAACTAAATTTACCTAAAATACCATAATCTTACATTTTCATGATTTTCAATACATGTCCTATTTTTTATTTATTTTATTTATAAATAAAACGTTTTAGAATTTTTTCTGACCTCTATTTTAAACAACTAGGTTATTCTTGCGCACTATTGCATTTTTCTTTTTTGTTATTGTCCCCTGGCAGTCAAACCAAGGCAAACATAATTTTAAATTCCCGCTTTTTTATGCGATGCGCGTGAATTTTATTTCTACATAACAGCCAACTTCAGGCAGTGGTGAACATTTTTAGAAAGATAAATAAAACGTTTTGGAATTTTTTCTGCCCTCTATTTTAAACAACTAGATTATTCTTGCGCGCCATTGCATTTTTCTTTTTTTTTTTTTCATTGCCCTTGACAGACAGTCAAACCATCACAAACATATAATTTAAAATTCCCGCTTTTTTTATGCGATGCGGGCGCATTTTATTTCTACATAACAGCCAACTTCAGGCAGTGATGAACATTTTTAGAAAGAGAATTTTAATAGTAAATTGGATAAAAAATATCATTTTCTACCAATTCACAAAAAAAATTCAGATTTTGTTCATGAGAATTTTTTTGAACTCTATGATCCTTTGTTCATCACTGCCTGAAGTTGGCTTTTATTTAGAGATAAAATGCGCGCGCATCTTACAAAAGTGCGGGGATTTCAAATGATATGTTTGTAATGGCTTGACTGTCAGGATACAATGACAAAAAAAAAGAAAAATGCAATGGCAAGCAAGAATAATCTTGTATTAGTTAATATATAACAAAACTCAATAAATTTAGTTTCACAATCAATTCTTGTCAAGTTGGATTATCATAATCTCCAGAAAATATTATACTATAAGCTAAAACTAAATATTGTTCTGTTTTTTATGTTTATTATATTGTAACAATATTACAACAATTTTATTACGATATTACATGCAATAACATTGTTGTAACATCATAATGGCCCATTATGTAGTTGGATGACAATGTCATCATGTTACTACAATGTTACTACATGTTACATCATTGTCACATGCACCTTATTTCAATTACCTATTTTTTCTCCTGAAATAACTTTCAAAAAAATGCAATATAGTTTGCAGGCCTGGTGACATTAACGTCTACACCCTTGAATTGTGGACCAGCTCTACGCCAACTCCTGAACCGACCGAATAATGAAAAACTCGTCCTCTTACTCCCCGTTGGTTTTCCCGCTGCTAACGCTACTGTTCCAGATCTCACAAGAAAACCACTCAACGAAATCCTCATCGAAATTCAATGATGACACACATCGCACGACACTTAACAAATGAGAACACACGTTATTTTTTGATAAAGTTTTATTGTCGAACGATTATCATAAAAGTGTAACAACAAAAGAAAAGCAGAATTAGTTTTGAACTTATGTATCGTAATATTTTTATCTTTTCCTCAACTGCAGTATAAATTTATTTAGACAATGTTTGTAACGCCGGTGTGTTTCAGTGCGCGCGCTGGTGACTAGAATAAAATTCAACATGATCCACACTTGATATCAAGACACAAACTACAACAAATTTCTTTGTTTCATCAACTCAATAGACTATTTTAAAATAAATTTGACGCGGTAAAAATGGTATTACATGGTTTGACATTGTCGTAACATTGATGTAACATCGTGATGGCATATGTAGTTGGACAACAATGTTGCAAAATGTTATTACATGAAATAACATCGTTATAACATTGTTATAACATCGCAATGTCATGTGTAGTTAGATTCCAACGTTGTGACGATGTTACTACAGTGTTACTATAATGTTACGACAAGGTTATTACATGTTATATCATTGTTATCGTACTAAATTTTCCAAGGTTCGATTTCTTGGATAATAAAGTTTTGTTGAGTGCATGAAATCAGGGTTGCAATAAAAATTTCTTCTCATTTTTTGAACGAATTCAAAAAGTTTTTAGCAAAACAGTCATACTTGTAAATAAATTTAATCTAACTTGAATAAAAATTACATATATAAGGAAGAAGATAAATCGAATAATCTTGACCATATGGAAAATGATCATGAAATTTCTTTCAGTGCAAAATTAAAAATTCTCATTCACCAAACTTTTATTGATACAATTCACAAATACGAACCGCTCTCTGGTAACAATGATGCATAACAACAGTACGTTATTGAACTGCAAATGTGAATTGACTTTTTAAGAATCTTTATTCTCCCAGTTATCCAATCGAAAATTATAGAGGATATAAATTGGTTTCAAAACGAATCTTTCTCGAAATTCAAAATGTCATAAAGAAATCTTTACAGCAATCTAATCAAATAATAGAAATGTATAAAAATACTAGAAAATTTTTGAAAAAGTACTGAAATTTTTTAGAATATTAGAAATATATAAAGGAAATGTTTTCTATGAAATCTAAAAAATACAGGAAATCTGTAACTAGAAATTTCTACAGAATCTGATAAATACTAAAAAAATACTGAAATTCCAAAAAATGTACAAATACTTAAAGTCTATATTAATACAATTATCTCAAAATTCTATATAACCATTAATTATTAATAATCTGTATCTTAAATTCTATAACATCAAATTATACAAAAATATATAGTGAAACATGAAAATACCACGAAATTCATTAAGTTTTTTTGGCAAAAATTGAAAAAATACAAAATATGTTAACATAACTGGAAAATTATTAAATATTATAAATCTGGAGTTACTGTTTACTGATACATCGCAAAAAATTTAAACTATCTACAAAACAATATTATGTACCTTCCATTTAAAAAATCTTTTAAATTTTATAGGTTATCACTAAAAAATATCAATAATACGAAAAATCTATTGAACATTGTAAATTTATTTAGATGCAATTTTTTCAAATTTAAATCCATCAGAATACTAATAATCTATAAAATTTCGAATGTTCTGAAAATTCATATCAAAATTCAAACAAATGCTATGTGACGCTGAAATGATTCAACTCACTTAAAAGACAAATATAGGTATATTAAGATTTTAGAAATGTATATTTGTATTAATATATAAAAATTGATATATTTGATCAAATAAATGTCCGACTGTCGCTAATTAATTTAAAAGGTTAAATATTCATTTATACAATTAAACAAATGTACGTTACACTTTTATATTTATCCATTCCCAACACAAAATTTTACTGCAATTTTCACATTTTTTAGTATTTATAAAATTCTGTAAATATTTGAATTTTAAAGATTCCGAAATTGTTATAGATACCTCGATAGATTTCTAGAATTTGATTTCTTAGAATTCGAAGTATCAAAATTTTTACAAACTTTTCAGAAAACTATATCTTCATAGATTTATAGTATTTTACAGCTTTCTAGTAACTTTAGTTTTTTTTTTCTTTAGTATTTATGTAATTTGAGAATTTTTCCATATTTTAATCCATAAATGTATACATTTATAAAATTCTATGCTGAAGGATGCAAAATTTTAGTTTCTCAGGTATTTGTTATAAATATTGTTAAAATTATGTCTGCATGAGATTCAATTATTTGAAAAACTGCTATTATTTTTAGTATTGTTTGATATTTTGTAGTTTTTATAAAATTTCCTACTATTTTTATAGATTTTTCGTATTTTTTTTTATAACATTATAGATTTCTAAAATGTAATCCTCTAGAATTAAAAGTATTTTTAGTGTTTGAATACATTTTTCAGAAAATGGCATCTTTGTAAATTTATAGTATTTTACAGCCTTCTGTTTCTTTTTGTATTTCAAAAATTTCAGGATTTTTCCATGTTAGAATGAATTTTTACATGGATCCATAGAATTTGATGCTGAAGAATGCAAAGTTTTATAGTTTTTCCAGTATTTTTATAAATATTTTAAAAATTATGTCTGCATGAGATTTAATTATTTGAAAAACTGCTATTATTTTTTGTCTTTCGTAGTTTCTATAAAATTGCCTAGTATTTTTATATATTTCTCGTTTTTTTTTTCAAATAACATCAGTAAATTTATAGTATTTACACCTTCCTGTTTCCTTCAGTATTTATACAATTTAAAGATTTTTCCATGTTAGAATGAATTTTTATATATTTCAAACAAATTATTTCTTTTAATACTTCTCAACTTTTTCTAAAATTTACTAGTATTTCCATAAACTTCCCGTATCTCAATAAATTTCTTTATAGATTTCTTCACTCTCTAATAATTCATGTGAGCATCACTGACTCCCCCATTAACACCATTTTAAATTTCACCAACAATTTATTTCGCAACCAATCCACATGCCCAAACTACAATCCAACAATAAATAAACCCATTTCTTCCTCGACGTTCAGAATTCTCAAAAAATAAAATTTTTTCTCTCCAGATACCAGTAAAGTTTTACCAACACGCGTTGACCCTTCGATTCATCCCTAACATTTTCCAAAAGCAATCAAAAATATTCTTCCCACGCTAAAGTGTTAGGTGTTGAGTTTGCTAACTTGGGATTCCCCCGGAGGTGTCCTCGAATTCAAATAATTATGCCTCGAGAAATAAAGTTCTCCTTGTTGCTCCGGAGTAGGTGGTGTTGTCATGCATTCCAAACTCAACTGCAACGCTTTTCTCAGCTCATCCTCTTCCTCTTCATTCTCATTTACACTTTCTCTTTGTGGATTGTTCACAGGTTCTTCGTCCAAGTTCTGCAAACTCAGTCGCAGTGCTTTTTGCAATTCCGTGTCTTCGTCGTCCTCCTCCGGACCACTGTCCAATGTGACGGGTATGATTTTATCCTCTCGTGTTTTAGTCTGTTGGTCCTTCGAAGTCGAAGGCCCTTGAAATGACTCCAACTTGGAGGTCATGGGCACTGGTTTTTTGAAGAGAACTTCGTCTGCACGACACGAAGGGAAATGACCGATCACGATGAAGATGGAATACCCTGAAAAACGAGATCAAATTACGAAACTGAATTTTGTTGTCACTTTTAAATAAAATTACCTTCTTTGATTAATTGAGCTAGAAACATGGCAAGGTGCAAGTCTGAAATGGGCTCTGGTCCATCCAACATGGAATTCAAGTTGAACCATTGATTCCCTATTTTCCTTATTGTGAACCAGTGTCCTTTGTAATTGCATATGTAAGCCTTTGCTCGCCTGGAAACAATATGGTACTCATTTTTTTTTTAATTCCAAAAGCATCTGGTATTGAAGGAATTTTTTTTTTAATTTACTCAGGATTTTTTTGTGTTGTCAGAGCCACGCTTTCAGTGCTTGTGTAAGGAATTAACTCCAGATCCCAAGTTTTCAAGGCACTGCTTATGACTTGCACGGAAAAGTAGCCACTGTCATCAACGTTTCCAGAAGGTTGCTGTTGAAAGTTTATCATCAGTCAATCATAAATAATATTTTAATGATTGAATTAGGCAATGGAACCAAGTTCTGGGTATACCTCCAAAAAATGACGGTAATCTTCGGTTTCGACTCCACTTTCTGCCATTCTGATGCGCTCCAATTCGTCCATTGAATGAGCTATTGTGGACAACTCCACAGCAGTGTAATATGATCCTTGCAGAAGAGCATTTAGGCAATGCTGGGCGCACAGGTAACCCTCTTGCTGAAATTTCGAAAATTTGTTTCTAGTATTTATAAATTGGTACGTCTTGAATGTTGCAGATTAATTTTTTCCTTAAATCCTGTTGCTATTTAATACAATTAGATTTCATAATCTCTTCCATTTTTTCTTTATTTTTTCAAAGTAGGACCTTATAACATAATCATTTTATGAGGGAGGGGCGAGAGGGGGGGGGGGTTGAACAAAATTCGTTGTAATAAATCTACTCCTTTTTACAAATCTGAAAAAAAAGGGCAAAAAAACAAAATTTCTAAATTCCTAATATTTTTTACTTTCAAACCTTAGCCTTGACTCATTTATTCATGAATTCCTAAAGAATCAAAATTCAAAAATAATGTACAAGATTCAACATTTTCATTTATGCAAATGATAAGAAAAATTTAAAATACATGCAAGGAATTTTGGATTTGGCGATTCTTTTTATTTTAAACAAAAATTTGCAGTGTATTAATTTTAAAATCGTAAAATATGACATAAAATTTAAATACAATCAAGAAATTAAAAATTTTTAGTTATTTGTACAAAAGCTCTAGTAATTTGAATCCAAATTTCAAGAATAGAAATAAAAAACAGGCAAATTAATAATAAAATAAAATATTTCTTTGAATTTCGTATTTTTAAACTCAAATCTCTAGTAATTTGATTTTAAATTTCGAGAGGAAAATAAAAAATGCAAGAAAAATTAACAAGATGACACAGTTTTAAGATTGTTGTAACTTTTGACTTTTAAAAGAAATTTTGAGTTTTTTTATTAAATTTCAGAAAATTGTTTTTTATTATCTACAAAATTTCTTGATTTTTGGTCACTTTGTTTTTTTGAGTCTAAAACCTGAAGTAATTTGTTATTCAATTTCAAAAGAAGATCGAAAATTTCGAAAATAATTCTCTAGACCCAAAATATTCAGTATTTTCAGGCAATTTTTGCATATAAATATCAACTTTACAAAATATAACAAAAAATTATGCAATAATTATATAGATTTCAAAATTGTAGTTTTTTTACTTTTAAGACAAAATTTTTAGTGATAAGCTTAAGAATTTCAAAAATAGAGCCAACAGTTGAAGTATCTGAAAAATAAAATTTTTTATTTGTGATTTCGTATTAATTAACTTTAAATTTAAGTAATTTACTCTTATTTTCAAAAAAAAAAAAAAAAGACAGAAAATATGAAAATAATAAAGACAATTGCATTATCTAAAAATAACTGTTATTTTGGGATTTCAACTAAAATTGTGAGTAATTTGACTCAGAATTTTGTAAAAAAAAAAAAATAAATAAAACCTCTTTGCTGCGATTTCTCATTTTTCGGTGCCTTGTATTCACAAATCTAAATTTTGACTAATTTGTTACTGAATTTCAGAAAAAGAAAAAAATGAAAAGATAATCCTAACAATATAACTAAAAATATTCAGATTTGAAAATAAAATTTCTCACTAATAGTTCTGAATTTTAAAAAGTAAAAAAAAAAAAAAAAGAAATTGAAATACATGCAGCGAAATTTGATTTGAGTGGTACTTTAGGATTTTTTTGGTGTACGAATTTTAAGTAGCATAATATAAGGATAAATTCAAAAATTATCATCGAAATTAAAATTTTTGATTATTCTGTAATTTTTTGCTATACATATCGACAACTCATGCTTCAAGTAATGAAATTGAATTCTGATTTTTAAAAAGGAAAATAATATCAGAATAACTAACATAATGTTTTAATTTTTTATTACAGACTTTAAATTTAACTTCAGGTAATTTAACTTAGCATTTTTGAAACACTAAAATAAAATTAGTTGCGAATTAGAAAATTCTTGTAGTTGTTTAAAATTTTTTTTCAAATTATTAGCTATAGACATTTCGATGTGAGTAAAAAAATTGCTTAGGTTTGTGAAAAACGTTTTTAACTAAAAAAAGGTGCCAGTTTGACATCCTTAATTCTATATCACGAACTTTAGTTCAATTTTTTTGAATCACTTTTTTTTAATTGGTAGTTGGGCAGTGGTGGGGGGAGTAGGAAATACGATTAACTCGTCAGACATGGGTGGGGGAAGCATGAAACCTCATTGGCTTCAGAGAAAAAGGTGGGGGAAGAGTTTTAATGAAGTGAGAGTTTTAATGATGTTTCGCTTCATTTTCAAATTATCTATCTTACTAGATTTACCATTCCGCACTCCTCGTGTTTATTTACTTGGATGTACTACGCTGCTGTAAATTTTCAATGACCAATTAGTTATTGGTATTCTAAATGGTTTTCCAATTACAAATTGAACTCGAATTGTGAACATCGTGCATCTCAAAATCAATTGTCAATCACAAAAACAATTGATCACGGAATAATTATTTCTGAACTCGCAGCTAACTTCAAAGAGTTACACAAGATGGCCGCCACCATGACGTCATCTCCTTTTTCTATTTAGGGTAAGACTTAATAAATAAAAATATTTTGACGAATAAAACGTGGAACAAATTTTGTTAATCCATCAAAATAAATTGATTTTTTTACCATACACTTAGGGTCAATCAACAAACTAATGACAAATACAAATAAAAAGAATAAAATACACCAATCCTTAACCTCAAAAAATGGCCAACAGTTAGTGTAAAAACAACAAAAATACACTTAATCCTGTTCTACAGAAAATTTGTCATCGATTCAACCAGAATCTAAGAACGCCCAAAGTTACTGCAATTACAAGTATCAATAAATCGACTCGCATCATAAATGTAAAAATAGAAATTACTTTTTCATGAAATATGCAATCCATCGCTGTCGCTGATTCACTTTTTCACGTCAGCTTGACAACTGTCAAAAACCACCAACAATTCAACTATAATAAAGTCGCGATCTTTTGGACAGTTTTTTCAAATTGCGTTTTATTCAGTTTGCTAAAATCTCTCGTAATTGACGGGAAATTATTATGACAATTGCACCACTCAACAAGTGCAGCAACATAATAATAAAAATGAATAAAAACAACAATAATGGGCTAATTGGATCAATCTGGTCACTTGATTCGTTGAGAACTTTCTCTAACGGAAATTCCCTATATAGGTTTATATATTCTTGTGTTGATTGATCAAGAATTTTCTCTGACGGAAAGCCCCTGTTTGCGTTGTGCATATTGTGTATGAGTTGAAGAGTTAATGTCGAGTTGAATTCAAGTTGAGTTTTCTATCAACAACATCAACCATCAACTTTTACACCTGGCATCTACGATTGACATCACAATTGACAATCATCTTCAATCGTTGCCGAAAATCGTAAATATTTTTTCTTCTGAATTTCAGAAAAAATCGTGGCTCTTGTATTGTAAACAAGAGTCTTCACACGAATCGAAAAACGCTTGAAAATCAAGATGGTGAAACTTCCGAAAAAGTATTCTGTCGGCGACAAAGTATTCGCCAAAGTTCGAGGTTACCCACCATGGCCCGCCAAAGTAGGCTTTCTTTTGTTATATTCATTGTACATTGTATATTTTTGTGCTTGGCCTTTGACATTTTGTTTATTTAACGAGTTCGCTTATTTACGAAATGTTTTTTGCTTGAGAGTACGTTGATTTTTTTGTCATGTTGAGATTTTACTCGATACAGACATTTTGATGGTTGTTGTTGATTTGATTAGACAATAGTTTTCTTTTTTACTCTGAATTTTTTTGTCTCGATTTTATGAAATAACATGAGATGTTGAGAATAATTGACAATACTTGATTTTCATGAATATGAGGTATAATTGTTTAAAAAATTTTTGTTTTAAGAAAAAAGTACAATATTTCTGAAAATATGGCAGAAAATTTTCTAACATGGCCTGCTGAAAAATTTTAGAATTAAAAAAAAAATTAAATTTTTCTATTATTATGGTTTACTGGATTTCCACTGTTACGAAAAATACAAGACTTTAAAAATCCAAAATCACGAGTTTCTCATAACAGTAAAGATCGAGTGTAAATAATTGAAAAAGTTTTAACACGGCTTGTAAAAAATTAAAAAATGTAGGAAAATTTCAATAAATTTTTATAGGTTCATGTTTTTTTTGATATTTGAAAAAAAAATTTAATCAATTCAAAAAAATGTATTTATCTGTAAACTACGAGAAAACGATGAATTTCCGGTAGTCTGGATTTACAAATTCACTTTTTTCTCGTTATTTACAAATAAAATATAGTTTTGACAGTTTTGGAAATGCCTTTTTTGACAAAACGATTACAACCCTTGGTTTTGCCTCGGGCTGCATTTTTTTGTTTCACCAAACCAGGCATTCCCGAAAACTGTCAATAATATGCTGTTATATCCTGGATTTTTACGAACATAAAAAACAGAAAATTCAAAAATTTTTTGAACTATCGTCAATAATAGAAAATTTTTAAATGTAGTCTGTGGAAAAATCTTAAAAAGTATTTAAGGCTTATAGTTATATCAATAGTTGAAAAAACTTGAGTAATTTTTAATAATAATTCAAATGGATTTTTATGAACATCAATAGAAAAAAATTGAAAAATATTTGTTTTAATTCTGATGTTTCTGAAAAGAAAATTTTAAATATTTTTCTACAATGATTATTGTAAATAATGGAAAATCTCTCTACATGGCCTGTGGAAAATTTTTTAAATTAGTAAAATTTGAAATAGTTTTTACAGGCACATGGTTTTATTAATTGTATGAAATAGATTTATAAATTTTTAGAAAATAAATTTTTAACCAATTAGAAAACGCTCTTTCTTACACTGACATTTTTGAAAAAAACAAAAATTTATTTTTCTAATTATGGTAATTATATAACATTTTTTAACATGGCTTGTAAAAAAAATCGTTAAATTTAGAAAAATTTGAAGACGTATTTTAATAGCTCAAAGTTCTATCAATGGTTGAAAAAAATTTAATAATTGGAATTAATTTATTAAAATGCTGGATTCTTAGAGATATAAAATGTATATGATTGAAAAATGTTATATACTGACATTTTTGAGGAACAATCAAAATATTTCCAAAACATGAGTAAATATTACAACATTTTTCAACATAAACATCAAAAAAGTTTGAACAGTTATGGAAAATTTAAAGTTATTTTAGGCTTATATTTTTGTCAAAAGTTTGAAAGAAATTAATCAATTTTGAAAAATTTCGTAAAATACTAGATTCTCATGAACATTAAAAGGAAATAATCAAAAAATTTTAATTCTCATTCTGGCGTTTGTGAAAAAAAAAATTGATTATTTTTCTAATCATGGTAAATCATGAAAAATTTTAAAAAGTTTTTTTAGCTTACAGTTTCATCAAATGTTATAAATAATTAATCATATACTGGATTTTTACAAACATAAAAAGTGAAAAATTGAAAAATATATCATCAACTTCAAATCCTCATACACAAATTTCTAGAAATCTAAATTATAGCAATAAATAGAATTACCAAAAATCTATACATATACTAGAATATTCTTTAAAATTTTATTAGCAATGAAAAAAAAATAAGAAAATTTTCAATATCCAGTTATTCATCATTCTGTGACTTCCTGCTATAACAGAGAAAGTTACACATCCCATAACATTCAAAATTTCATCAGAATATCATGTAAAATGAGTCTTATGGCATAAGTGACTTTCTCTATTATGGTGGGAAGCCACAGAATTGTCCTAACAATATCTATAAAATTAATAGAAATCTCATATTTTGAATACTATGGAATCAAGTTCTGGAATTTTCTGTGGAAGTCCATAAAAATACCAGGAAATTTTTCTAACTGTATGACTACTAAAAAATAAAAAAATTCTGTATGCACTTTGTATCTATGAAAAAACAGTTTTTGGTAAAATTTATTACAATTTTTGAAGTTTACAATTTGAAAATTTTAAATTATTTTTTATATCTTCAGATCAGCGAGCCACTCAATCCAACAACTGGGAGGTATGGCGTGTTATTCTATGGGACAAAAGAGACGTAAGTATTGATGCATTTTTTTATTTATTTAAAAAATAAAAATACAATCACAATAACGTAAAATTCAGTTTATGATCTTTTTAATGATTCAGGTCAAGAAAAATTAATGAATTCTAATTTTTTTTTAATATTCAGAACAAAGGTATAATAATTTGAATGTATATTTATATCTTCATTAAAACATTAATACCATGTTATCAGATTGTAATGTAAATGAAATTGTTTGAATATATTGGTTTATATTTTTCATCGAGATCATTAATATTGATGCGATCTTAAAATTTGCTCTGCTCATTACTTGATAACAAAATGTTTTTTTAAATACAAAATTTATTATTCTCGAAGTTTTAATACATCCTTTTTCTTATTTTTACTTTAAATTAATTTTTTTATTTAATTAGGGTAAAAACCTGAATTAAAATTGAAATATGATATTTTTTTGGACAAAATCTTTACTTACTGTGAAAATTTTAACTTTACAGAGGTCAGTACAAAGTTGACGAACTTTTTGACTACTTCGAGCATAAGAACAGGTTGGGAAAGCGAATGAAAAGAAAAGACTTCAACAATGGCCTCGACGAATTGGAAAAGGAGCTGAAATCAACTCCCATGCCCACGAACGTTCCAGCAGAAATTAAAGGTACATTTTTTGCAAGGAGATAAATTTTGCACTAATTGGAATAATATTTAAGAATTATATGTACATTATTGATAATTATTATGAGTTAATCCAGATTCTGTATTTATTAATCTCCCAGTTTTTATTTCTTGGTTCTAAAATTGTGCATCATAATAGTCTCCGAATTTTTTGCATTCTATGATTTAAACATTACCATATGAAAACATATAAAATTATTTTGCATGGATATTGAGGTGTTTTTTGTTTTTGATTTTCTGCAGATGAAAAACCAACTGAGAAAACGATTGTGGTCAGTAAGGTGGAGAAAGAGTTGGACAAGTTGGAAGATTCCAAAGATGATTTCTCAGCCGCAAACAGCAGTGACACAGAATCCAAGCTGGTCATCGATGAAGGTCAACCTAAAAAGACCTTCAAAAGGAAGATCAGCACTTCTCAAAATACACCAGTAATTTTTAAATTTTTACCCCCCTTTCCCTCGAATTTATTGATAGGATTATAATAGTTTAATATAAGCAAAAAATTAATAAACGGCATAAAAATTCAGGAATCATTAAAGCCAGTGGTTAAGTAAAACTTCGTTCAGATCATTTAAGTCAATTTACTAACTAAATTGATCTGGTTAAATTTAAAAAAAAATAAAAATTACATATTTCATCTGGAAAATGAGGTAAAAACGATTTTTTTTTGTTTTCATGAAGGTGTTGCTTGAATTTGAATTAAATTGGCTTATAATTTTTGAATTCTTCATCCAATAATAATTAAAATTGTAATAAATGTGAATGGGGTTTGCAAAAATGCAACGGGCAGTGATGCAAAAAATGGCGTCACTGTATCTAAGACCCCGAAATAAAAATAAAAAAAAAATGGAATAAGCCAACAAATCTTTTTAAAGTCGAAGAGATTTGAGCGAACGTTCCATACATATCCTTGGTTTATTTAGATGACTTTAGTAAATTTGGAAATGTGTGGAGAGATTAAATTTGAAATTTAGAATTTACATCTTTTGGACTTTGAAAATATTTTTAAACTGCTATGGTTATTATCGTTACTTATGATGAATTATTATAAGTCAAACATCATTGAAATATATGAGTAAAACATTAAAATGTCGAGTGTGTATTATGTTCGAATATATTACAAAAATGATTTTGAGTAATTTTGTTGATTTCATTTAACCATAATAAAATTATTCTTAAATAATAAATTTATAATTTACAATTGATCATTATTTATTGAAAATCAATTTTTTTTTTTTTGGTTTTCGATCATTCCTGAATTGAAATTTCAGTACATAATTCATATTTCTATTCCGTCAGTTGTTTACATCAGTGAATAATTTAGAACAATGTGTTTTTTTGTACAGGAGACACCTGTAGTCAAAAAAAGGCGAGGGCGCCCATCTTTGGCAGACACTTTGAGGAAAAGAGCCGAGGCCGCAGCCGTCCCAGGGGTTTCCAAATTCGATGACACTGACATGGATTCCTATGCAGATGAAACGCCAGGAAAAGAAATCATCAGTCGAAGTGGCAGGAAAATAAAACGCAAACGATTCTCAGATGCACCAGATTCACCGAAAATTGGTAAAAATCAGTCAAGTAACAATATGAACAATGAATCAAGAAAATATAAAAAATTACGAGTACATCCAAAACTGAATGTCAGAATGGGTTTTTCTAAAAGCAAGAACTAACCCAGACAATCTAGCTTTTTTTTAAAATAATTTTCCAGACAATCTGTATCTCAAAATATTGATTTATTTTGGTTTTCCCAATTAGGATTGTTATATCTAACGAGATTTTGAAAATATTATTGCTTTGCAGAAAAATCCATGACTGTGAGTCCTGTCTTTACCAAAAACATTTCTGCGAAATCAGCTGCTCCATTGAAGAAGTACATTTTGGCTCGCACTCCTGCTGGAGAGTACGTGGGAATCAAGATCAATGTGGACACTTATTTTGACGAACCTGGAAAAACAAGAATGAATTACGATTGGCAGAATATCAAAAAAGCTGTGAAGCATAAGATGCAATTGGAAAGTGGAGAAGTAAATCCGGAGGATATCAAGAATTGTTTGGACTTTGATATCGAGGTGACGGAACAAGACAAGAAAACACACGCCAAAGAGGAATTCTTCCCACAATTTTACAGAATGAAGTATGATATACATTTTTGAATTATCGAAAATTTGAGAATATGTAGATAAAGTAAAATTATTTCGTGGAAATGAGTTGATTGAAATGTGAAAAATTTTCAGATGGTTGCGTACGGAATTGAAGCTTTTGCAAATGGATACCAATGTCAAAGCGAACCTTTGTCTCGATCATGCCAATGCAGAAAAATGCATCGAAGCAATGAATTCAATCAGTAAATTGTCGATGGATCCTCTGATGCTAAAAAAACATCCACATGTGGTGGAAACAGTCAAAAGAGTAATTATATATTATATTTAATAATTTTTGAAAAACGAATGAAGAATTGTCAATTTCGGGCTGGTAAAAAATTATATAAAAGTTTTTCCATCATTTTAATCAATTTTAATGAATTTCAATATCCGTAAAATTCGAATCAATAGAAAAATTTTTGTGAAATTTTAATGTTACTTTGAAGATAAGTAAAAGTTTTAGAGGCATTATTAAAACTGTTTTAGAAATATTTTAAACTATTTTGTTCATTGCTCTGATATTGATTTTGAGTTTGGTAAATTTTTATTTTTAGTTACGTCGGTACATTGGAAACATTGCTGAGTGGAATCTATCTGAAAAAGATTCGGTAAGTTTGCATTGTTGATTTAGTGATTTTTCATAACACTTAGGTTTACTTGAGGATTTTAATTCTTATTGATTTACTATTATTTGTATATATACATATTCATTTATTATGATCTATTTTATCTTTCTATATTGAATTTATATTAATTTAATGTTTATCTTGTAAAATTATTTTTATTATTAGTTACCTTTAAATATTGTTCATATAATTATTTATACATACTATTCTTATTCACTATAATATATATATAGTATTTTTTTCCTTGGCATTGTTTTTGATAAAAAAGATTGTATCTTTACGTTTCAGAATATTTTTAAGAAAAATGCTGAACAAATCAGAGAAACTGCTGAAATCATCTACAAGAAAATGAAGGTAAGCGTAAATTTCTATGAAATGGAAACATTGTTAATAATTTTCTTAGTAGACCTGTACTATGTTTTTTTTATTAGTATTAAAAAGTTATTTCACTTATAATATTCATATAATATATATAAATATGATAATTAGAATAATAATATAATAAATAATATAATATTTTGTGATTGAAATCCTCCAAAAAAATTGGATTACGATTTATATCATATTTTACGAAAATTTTTCAGAACCTGTTCACTGTACCTTCCGGCAAGTCATTCTGGGAGACATTTTCAGCTGATGCTCTTCAATTCAAAAATGTGACGAAGGATATGGCTGAAGAAAAAATCTTCTCTCTTATGTTCGACCCTACTGACACAGGTAATTGCACATTTCTGGTATTTTGAAATGTTTAAGAATTTCGAATTATTTGCCATATTTTACTTAAAAATCATTTAGATATCTAGTATTGTTGAAAGTAATCCTGTGAATTGGGAAATTTTTTAATTGAAAGTTTTTGAAAGTCAAAGAATGAATCTTAAACTGATGATGCATAATTGTTTCAGATTCCACGTCATTCAGCACCAAGGCCAACTGAGTTTGAACCCTCATTTTGTTCCGGTAGCACCACGCCAACCAAGTAATTTTTATGTTTAAAAACGATTTTCTAAGGTTATGCAAAGTATACCAATTTTAAAGGTATGCATGAAAATTTCTTCGCCGAGATTATTGACATGTACAATTGCATTCGCTGCTGCAATCAGCTTATCCTAAAATAATTGAAGTCGAGTGGACGACTATTTTTTATAACGCGAAAATAAGACGTATGAGAAATGATTGTTATGTCAATAATTAATATGATTTTCGTTTTTAATTGCTGGCGATATGCATACATTTTTTTTTGTATTGGAATTGGGAAAAGTAAACAATCTTTTTTTTGCACAAAAATTAAATTTGAATTCACCGGTTGTGCCATTGAGCAGTTTCTTTCTTCATGAGTGATGCAATGTACTTGGTTTAGAGTTATTCAATGTAAGTTTATATACTTCGCAATTAAAGTAATATATCTTAATTCCATTTTGATATTGTAGCTCATAATTAAGTGCTTATTGATTATGAGTTTCTGTTCTGACTGTGGTAGTGTGTGCGAGGAAAAGAAAAAAAAAATGGGAATTAGGCCAGGGTAAGATATACGAAAAGTGGCAGCACACCCACCACCTTGAAATAATGTACTTCAGATATTTTAAATAAAAAATACCAAGCAATTCCATGGCTTTTTTTTTCAATTTTTGCTGATGGATGGGAAGATGTAATTACTCTCGATACAAACGTCACAAACAAAATTCTATCAATAGTATAAAATTTTTATTTATTTACACGATTATTTTCTTCTCGAAAGGACACTTACACATAGGCCATATACATAATACATATTCATAAAACAGTGTACAAAGTGATAAATCTCGAATCGTTATTAAAATAGTTAAACATCAACAGCATGCATTAGATCAATCATTTCACTCTCAAACAAATTTTCCAACATGCTTATCACATACAAGAGTATAAAGTACAACAAATAAGCGTAGTCGTTGCAAGTCATTTTCGAAATGCTCGTTTTCACGAAATAATTATTTTTGAATAAGGCAGTGTTTAAACAATGCAAATAAATTGTTCGATAACTCCAAAGCTTTAATCTTCATGATATGAGTATGTAGGAATGAGTATATTATTGAGAGTAAGAAATCAAACATTTTTTGAGTAAATGGAATGCGTTGTCGGAAAATGTAGACCACAATGTCCAAACCACAATGTCCAAAGATTTTTATTTTTATTTCACGTCCAACTTCTTGAATTATGCAACTAACAACTTCAATTGTTTATAACGTCAAATGTCAAAGTTATTAATAAAATTTAGAAATTTCAGATAATTCGGAAAGTTCGGAATACCATGTGGTGGAACTTATCCTGACAAGAAAAAATGGAAACTTTTTGAACATAAACTATGTTCCGGCAATTGAATCTTGGACAGCCAATACGAAAGAAGATAAACCAAGTTCGAGTACAAAATTAAAAACGTATACACTTGTGAAAGAAAAATCTCTGTTAAAGTCTGCAAAAAGTCTGCAAATGTCTGCAAAACTTTGCCATCTGTCAGAGCTGCCAGGTTATGACGTAAAAACCGCCAAAAACAAGGACAAGCTTACGTTTTGTTTAAAGCTAGACAGAGGAAAAAAACCGCAATCTGGCCCTGCCATTTGTTTACGTTTTTCTCTGCAATGTTTCTTATTCTCTGCACTTTTAATTTTAATTGTGTCCATTACATATTTGAGCCTGAAAATTTAAATAACTTTTATACTTTCTTTTAAATCGAAATGATCACCAAGTTCCTATTAGACTTGATGAATGTCGTATTTCAATCAATTTTTTATATATATACAACGTTGTCAAAAGCTATCAGGACCATGTCAACAAATACCTCCAAAATCTTTTCAATTACAAGAATATATAAAATAAATTTCTTTGGTATAAAATTCATCTAAATTTGATCTCATAATATTTTTTGGACATTGGAAATTACGTGAATATATCTGTGGCTTCCCGCCACAACCGAGAAAGTCACTTGTGCCATAAGGCTCAGTTTATATGATATTCTGAAAAAATTTTGGACGTTATGGCATAAGTGACTTTCTCGGTTATGGTGGGAGGCCACATAATAGGTGTTTTGGTTAATAATGTCGATTATGCTAAGAGGTGGTGTTACTCATACATTTTTTGCCATAGACTAGTGACATTTGTAGTGTTTTTGAGTGTGAACATATACCATTGAAAGCTAGTTTGTTTTGAATTGTCATTGTCCAAAACAAGTAGTTTTCCATCGCTTCGAAAATGTCGAATTTCGTACCAGGAAAAGACGTTTTGCGGGGAAGTTTAATAACCTTCTTCCATTTAAAAAAAACGGCTGCTCAAAGTTATCGATTGTTAGTTGAAGCTTATGGCGAACATGCCCTAACCCAAAAAACTCGTGAACGATGGTTTCAGTGCTTTAAAAGTGGCGATTTCGATATAAAAGACAAGGAGCGCTCTGGTCAACCTAAAAAATTTGAAGATCCAGATTTGCTAGCATTATTAGATGAAGAATCAACTCAAACTTTCAAACAATTAGCGGAAGCATTGAATGTTGCCCAATCGACTATTTCTGAACGTCTACACGCATTAGGAAAGATCCAGAAGGAAGGAAAATGCGTGCCGTATGAATTAAAGGAAAGAGACATTGAAAGGCGAAAAACCACTTGTGAAATTTTGCTTGCTAGACAACAAAGAATAGGTTTTTTGCATCGAGTTGTGACAGGTGATGAAAAGTGGATTTATTTTGAAAACCCAAAGCGCAGGAAATCATGGACAGACCCAGGTCAACCTTCAACATCCCAATCAGTGCGCAACATACATGGAAAGAAGGCTTTGCTGCGTGTTTGGTGGGATTGTAGTGGAGCTGTGTATTATGAACTATTGAAACCTGGTGAAACGATTACTGGCGAAAGATACCGAAAACAATTAATAAAATTCAACCAAGCATTGAAGGAAAAACGACCAGAATATGCCCAAAGACACGATAAAGTCATTTTTGAACATGACAATGCTCGGCCCATGTTGCGAAATCTGTTAAAAACTACCTGGAAAACATTAAATGGGACGTCCTACCCCACCCGCCATATTCACCGGACTTGGCCCCTTCGGACTACCACTTATTCCGATCAATGCAGCACGGACTGTCAGAACGAAAATTTCATTCTTACGAAGAAGTGAGAATTTGGCTTGACGAATGGTTGGCCTCAAAAAACGAACAGTTCTTGTGGCACGGAATCCATTCTTTGACAGAAACATGGGAAAAGGTCATATCTAACGACGGACAATACTTTGATTACTAAAGTATTTAACTTTGATATGAAAATAAATGCTTCAATTTGCCGGAAAAAATCGACATTATTAAATGAAACACCTATTATATAAAATCGAGAGTAAATAAATTTCTTTGGTCTAAAATCGATCCGAATTTGGTCATATAATAGTTTTTGGACATTATGCTTTGGACAATACAGTACCCAATCAATTTCGTTTTTGTTGGAATTTGAATCCTCGTGCAGTCAACGCTTAGCTATTAAATAGGCACCAGACTTTGAAACAGTGATAATCTCATTATGATATTTCGATTTGACCTGCTGCACATTGAAAAAATCTTTGTACAGCTGAAGTTACTGATATTCTGAGTATAATGTTCAATATGTTTCATTCTTGGCTTCGAATAATTTATTTACATATCAGTATTGGGCCAGGAACTTTGTGGTGAAAGAGGCTGTAGTCGTAGACTGTTTCTTGGGCTCTCTTCGCCTTCGTATCCTTGATTGACGTGTCCACTGTGATCGAAAACAATGTCCGTCACTGAGGTCTTGCTGTTTCGCGCAGGTCGACCTTGAACCGCGAAACCATAAATATTGTTGGCTCCCAAGGTTTGCATTTGGGACTTTCTTCGTGACATGGCTATGATGCTGTTCGTTCGGCCTTGTAAAGCTTTGAAGGCTTTCGACGAACGACGAGTTGAAATGTTCCTAGGCAAACCTGGGGAAATTGAATGAGATTATTTGTTTATTTTCGCCTTTAATTTTGTTTGTTCAAGGTAATCATTTATTGTAAATGGAAATCGAATGAACGTAGATCATTTCAGAAAATAATTGATATCGATGGTCATTTCAGAAAATAGTACTCTGAAGGTTTGTAGGTTTGTGCAGGATATTTGAGGATGCGAATTGGTTTAGAAACGAATTTTTGGTGACATTCAGAATAGTATCTTAAGAGAATTAGTGTTGCTCGTCCAAATTTCTTATGTGTGGAGATAAGACTATCGAGGGGAAGTCTTGAAAGCAATCTGATTAAATTCAGAAAGTACTAGAATTTTCTAGAATACTAGAAATATATGAGGGCAATGTTTTCTAAATAATCTTAAAATAAATATTGGAAATCTATGGAATATTAAATTCTAG
Source organism: Platygaster robiniae (assembly GCA_028476575.1). Classification (NCBI taxonomy): domain Eukaryota; kingdom Metazoa; phylum Arthropoda; class Insecta; order Hymenoptera; family Platygastridae; genus Platygaster; species Platygaster robiniae. The sequence continues at coordinate 26,548,219 of CM052023.1, forward strand.
TGCATTGGATTTTAAAAATCTATGGTAATAACCATACGAATTATAGGAATCTATAAAAATGATAGACATTTCTGTAGAATCTGATTATTACCAAAAAAAAATAATAATAATAATAATTACAATAATTACTTTCAATATATCTGGATACAATTTCCTTAAAATTCTATAAAATAATAATAATCTCTAAACATTTCAATTCTGCAACATAAAATTATTGCACATAATGATACTATGAAATACACAAAGTTGTATTGGTAAATATTAAATGAGTATAAAAAATTGTAGCAGTACTGGAAAATTATAAAATACCAGAAATCTGAAGCTACTGTTAATTGATGAATAGTGCAGAATATTAATTATGGAAAAAATTTAATACTCTAAAGCTTCAATTCCAGAGATCTGTACAAATGAAGTTTCACGAAAATATCAGAAAATCCTTTAAATTTTACAAATAACGAAAAATACGAAAAATCTATGGAATATAAATTTATGTACATGTATAATTTTATAAAAATTACATCCATCAAAATATCATTAATCTATAAAATTTCAAATTCTACAGACATGTCCTGATAAAAAAACAAAATACTAGAGAATTTTCTAAAAGAACACAATTGTTTAAAAACTCAAAATAAATACTGAAAAATTTTCAATCAATAAGACATTTTTAGAAAGTATACAAGAATTTTATAGAATATGAACTAGAAATACATAAAAGGTACTGTTTTCCGAAAAATCTTTAAAAAATACTGAAAATCTATGTAACATCAAATTCTAGAAATATAAATAAATATATTTATGATGGAGGGCCCAATAAAGTGACTGAAAGTTCGAAAAAAAATAATGAGTGTTATTATGTTGGTTCCAAATGATCAATATTTAAAGAAATTATAAATATATATTTAATCATAAAAACTCTGGAAATCTATAGAAATATAAAGAAAATCTATAGAAATATAAAAATAAAGAAAATGTAAAGAACCTGATAATTACTAAAAAAAATACTTAAAATACAGAAATCTGATGAATACTCGAAATCTTTGTGGATATAATTTTCACAAAATTATTAATAGTATATGAAACTTTTAATCCTAAACCATCGAATTCCAAAAAATTACATAATAATACATGAGCAATACTACGAAATCCATTAAGTTTTGTTGATAAATACTGAATTAATATATTGAATTGATACTACTACTACTAGAAAATTATAAAATCCCAGAAATCTGAAGCCACTGTTTATTGATGAATTACACAGAATATTAAGTAGAAATTCAATTCCAGAGATCTGTATAAAATGTCATAAAAATACTAGAAAATCCTTCAAATTTTATAATTAAACAAAAAATACGTAAAATCTGTAAAATATAAATTTATGTAGATGCATAATTTACAAAAATTACATCCATTAAAATATCATCTATAAATATACGAACTCCGCAGAAGAACATTATTCTAATGTAAAACTATGAAAAGACTAAAGAATGCCGTAAAAAAAAAATGAACAAAAAACTCAGAATAAATTTTGAAAATTTTAAAATTAACTAGACATTCTTAGAAAGTATATTACAGTTTTTTTAGAATATGAAGTAGAAGTATATGTAGGTATTTTTTTCTGAAAAATCTAAAAAAATACTGGATATCTATGTAAAATTAAATAATAGAGCATTGAGTGTTACAAATTTATATATATACTCTGCAAAAAATGGCGTCTTGCTACGAGACACTTTTTGACGCCATTTTTAAGACGTTTAAAGATGTCTTTAAAACACATCTTTCTGACACATAAAAGTAAGACACTTAATGACTGAAGAAATGGATTTCGCGTCTTCATGTCTTCTACGAGACATGTCTCATGTATGTTTTTTTGCAGTGTAACCATAGTAATTCTAAAAATCTATAAAAATACTAAAATTTCTTACAGATTCTGATAAACACTGGAACAAAAATCGCTCGTGACTGTGGAGTTTCTGAATTTTAAGTTTCTCGTAACTCTGGAGATCGTGTGTATTTACAAGATTTACACGTAATTTTCAATTTCATTAACGAATTTGAAAGTTACAGTCCTGAAAAAATTGGTGTTTAATCGAAAAAAAAAAAAAAAATCTTCCATCACTTACCCTCTCCTTCAGCTAAGCTGAAGAATCTTTTCCTGAAGGCGACATCCAAAGTATTGATGGCCTGAGTTTTCCTGCGACTTTTCTCTAAGTTTCTTATAGTTTTTCTTCTCCCTGGACCATGTCCACTGCCTTCGTCGTAATCACCTTCCATTCCATCGAGCCTTTGCAAATCTCGAGCTATCGCCACAGCATGTTCTGTGAGCAAATCTTCCTCCGAAAGATCTTTGGCCTTCAAAAATCAAAGATTCATTTATATTTCATTAGGATTCGATAAAAGTTTCGACCAATTCCCTAACGTATTTGAACACAAATTTGTTATACGTTGTTTATCAAAATTTAATGAATATAATCGAATAAAATCAACTTTTTATTTATTTTATCCTCAAAATATTTCGTGTACGTGGATAGAATTTAAAAAGGCATACCTTTTTACAAAAGTACCAATTGAGCGTAGTACTCGCCAAAATGTGCGCAAAGGTTCCAAATCGATGGAACAACATTGCCGTAAACTGTATCACAATAATCAGGCCGAAGAAAAATACGAACACCAATCCTATCGGCTCGAGCTGTAAATATTCTTTCGTGATGTGGACCTGCAATAACAAAGATATTTTATTAATAGTCTGTTTTCGATTGACATGATGATAATATGGTTATCACAAAACGAGCAACATTCACATCTATATTAAGTACAAGAACCTAAAGAAAAAAATATATTATTATATTTTTGGAGGGGGTATTCTACCAAAAAAGGTCTAAAAAAATTTTGTACAGAATTAGGATAAATATTTATATGTTATGAGATGTTCATTAGGTGGACATAGTTCCTATGCATATAGTTTTCGAGATGTTTGATAGTTTAATTTTCACAGAATTGTGAAAAAATCGTAATTTTTTAGTAATTTGGGTAAAATACCCCCTTGTCAAGAGATTTGCATTTTGTACTAATCAGGGTGTCTACTGTCCTAAAATTCTAGAAAAATGCGTTTTTCACATTCTAGGATATAAATTCAATTTGGACATTGTTCTGACATTTGTCAAAATATCTGAATGTTACTTTGAAGACCTAAGTATAATAACTATAAAATAAAATAATTATTTTGAAATTCCTTCAAATATTCATCAAAATCCCGTTAAATTATAGAAATTCTAGCTAATTAAATCAGTAGACACCTTTCTAACGTGTTCTGTAACCAAACACAGTATTAGTATGACATCGTAGTTGGATTAAGATCACATCGACTTTAATGGTGCCGTGTCCATTCCAGTTGTGCATCCTAATTTCCAGCGACTAAGAGTTAATCGGACAGACGTAGTCATCGTGCAATATCTGAGGGTGAAGGTTTACCACAGTTTGACCTCAACCAGTAAATCCATTAGTCGTATACGAATTGCAATTCATACTTGAGGAACTGATGGTAACGACTCGAAATCGTGGGTGTCGTGCAAAATAACATCCATATCGCCGATATCTCGACTTTCCAGAAGATCAGAAATTATTTACTTTGAAATTAGGTATTTGAGTGTTGCGTGATATGAAAAAATGTACGTTGGTCAATTTATTAGTTGTAAGACATCAAAGTTCTGGAGAACCGCAAATGCTAGTTGAAAAAATTGAAGGATTTGCAGCAGGGCGGCAGAACGTGGTTTTTAAATTACAAAACCCCAAATTATAGTCGATTTTTATAATAGATGTTTCGGTAAATAATGTCAATTATGCTAAGAGATGGCGTTACTCATACATTTTTTGCCATATACTAGTGATATTTGTAGTGTTTTTGAGTGTGAACATATGCCATTGTAAGCTAGTTTGTTTTGAATTGTCATTGTCCAAAACAAGTAGTTTTCCAACGCTTCAAAAATGTCGAATTTCGTACCAGTAAAAGACGTTTTGCGGGGAAGTTTAATAACCTTCTTCCATTTAAAAAAAACGGCTGCTCAAAGTTATCGATTGTTAGTTGAAGCTTACGGCGAACATGCCCTAACCCAAAAAACTCGTGAACGATGGTTTCAATGCTTTAAAAGTGGCGATTTTGATATAAAAGACAAGGAGCGCTCTGGTCAACCTAAAAAATTTGAAGATCCAGATTTGCTAGCATTATTAGATGAAGAATCAACTCAAACTTTTAAACAATTAGCGGAAGCATTGAATGTTGCCCAATCGACTATTTCTGAACGTCTACACGCATTAGGAAAGATCCAGAAGGAAGGAAAATGCGTGTCGTATGAATTAAAGGAAAGAGACATTGAAAGGCGAAAAACCACTTGTGAAATTTTGCTTGCTAGACAACAAAGAATAGGTTTTTTGCATCGAGTTGTGACAGGTGATGAAAAGTGGATTTATTTTGAAAACCCAAAGCGCAGGAAATCATGGACAGACCCAGGTCAACCTTCAACATCCCAATCAGTGCGCAACATACATGGAAAGAAGGCTTTGCTGCGTGTTTGGTGGGATTGTAGTGGAGCTGTGTATTATGAACTATTGAAACCTGGTGAAACGATTACTGGCGAAAGATACCGAAAACAATTAATAAAATTCAACCAAGCATTGAAGGAAAAACGACCAGAATATGCCCAAAGACACGATAAAGTCATTTTTCAACATGACAATGCTCGGCCCATGTTGCGAAATCTGTTAAAAACTACCTGGAAAACATTAAATGGGACGTCCTACCCCACCCGCCATATTCACCGGACTTGGCCCCTTCGGACTACCACTTATTCCGATCAATGCAGCACGGACTGTCAGAACGAAAATTTCATTCTTACGAAGAAGTGAGAATTTGGCTTGACGAATGGTTGGCCTCAAAAAACGAATAGTTCTTTTGGCAAGGAATCCATTCTTTGACAGAAACATGGGAAAAGGTCATATCTAACGATGGACAATGCTTTGATTACTAAGGTATTCAATTTTGATATGAAAATAAATGCTTCAATTTGCCGGAAAAGATCGACATTATTAACCGAAACACCTACTCAAATTCCGTAAATTATATTTCACCCAAGTAGTTAGTCCTACCCACCATACCCACATCTTCTGCCGCCCTGATTTGCAGTCTTCATTCCTTAGACTGTAAGGAATGAAGAAATCAACTTCAAAGTTTCCAGTGAAACGTTTGAGGACATGAAAGGAAGCGTTGAAAAAAGAAAGCCAACGTTTGAGGTTAGTCTGACACCAAGTGGACATTGATCACTCCAGGTTCGATGTCGGTACCTCCGAGGTTTCTTCGACAAAAGTGATGTTTGTCCTGACCCCGAACGGCCACTCAATGTGCAACTGGTTTTTATTCAGCTGCAGTAAGAATACGACCAATACGAATAAGGCATTGAACATCAAAAACGCAAAGACGCTCTTATTTCGCAGTTCTACCAAGTCTGCCGCGATTCTGGCCTAAAGGAAAATGATAAAAAAAAATTTTGCATTAGTATAGTAGGCGTGAGCCCCACCGGTGACGTTCGTGCTGCTTCTAGGGTTCTTTTTGTTGTTAATCCTGAGGAAATTGGAAGAAAATCATTGACAGGCACGATCGCCACGCGGCGGAGCAATGTTTTACCTCTTGGGAAATTTCGTCATAGCTGATGTTGGTCTTGATGCCAAAGGGCCATTTCACGTGTAACATGTCTTTGTTTAGTTGGAAGAGAAAGACAATCAGCACGAAGAGGGCATTGATCATAAAGAACGCGAATACGCTCTGATCCCGCAGGTCCTTTAGGTCTTTGGCGATTCTTGCCTAATGTCAGCGGATAATGCGTTTAGAAAACAAGGAATCTTTGAATTTGAAAAGAATGAAGTTATACATTACACTGTACAACACGAAAAATTCACCGAAACGAAAGTAGCCAATAATATAGAATTTGTAAGATTGTGCTTTCAAACGATTCAAATGTCACAAAATGCAAGTTCGAAATAATTGGTCCATTGGTATCTCAATCCCAACTTTCAGAAATATCAATTTTCACAGTGGAGGGCTGTCCATAAATCACGTAACACAATTTTTGGTACTTTTTGACACCAAAAGTATGAGAAAACTCATAATTTTAAATTTTACGATGATTATGGTAGTTCATGGGCAGCCCCTTGAAGAATGTTATAAATTCTTGGTGTTCCAACACATCTGGAATTCGAGGAACTCATTTTAACGTTAGACACCAAATACCTTTTCTGCCTTGTCCTCGTCTATGGGGTAAAGGTACTTGTCTATCAGATCTTTCCAAAACAGCTCTTCCTGTTGCGAAAGACTGTCAACCTCGCCATTTTTGAAGATGTCATCCTCCAGCCAGTAGGGTCTCTTGAAGGGATTGTTGCCTTCACGATTTGTGTCAGTATTGTGACTGGCAACGGTGTCGGTTTCGCTGTCATGGCCATCTTCTTCGGCAGGATCCTCACCGATCGCGCCAAGATGATCTCCGCCCCGAGACCCCACCGACGACGCGCGTTTTCTGTGTCCAGATGAAAACCCATGAGGGTCAATCGTTCTGGAAGAAAATTTTCATCAATATGACATTGAAATTCGCGAGGCCTTCTTATTTTTCCTCACTCACTTCTCGATTCCTTCAAGTCTTCTCCCCAATACCTCCAGAGATTCGGCAATAGCAACCAGTTGCTGCTTTTCATCGGAAGTTTTGCCATGAGTGCATAACATGCACCTGAACAAACCAGCCAAAGAAATTTCAATCGACCCTTGGTCATCGTCATTGTTTCCCGCGCCGTTTTGGAGGAATCCCAAAAGCGATTTTTGCTTCGCTTTGCGTTTTGCTTCCTCTGCTTCTTTTCTTTCCTGTTCCAATTCCTAAATCGAAGGAAACATTACTATAACTATATTCGGACAGATAAAAACTGTTTCCACATTTGGTATCTGAGGCGAACCTTTTTCGTCTTCTTCACTTGCACTTCGCGAGTACCCCAAGTGACGACGTTCAGATTGATGATGGAGTATAAGATGAGAAGCAAGTACATTGATGGAATCGAGAGTAAGTAAATGATACCAGGGCCAATGCACTTGAATTCTTGAGGATGCAAACAAGCTGCTATGAAAAACGAGCTTGTCATCGATATGAGGAAAATGGCCGATGGCGATCCGATTCCATCCTCGCCTAACTGAAGAGCGGTACCCACTATCACGGCCATCATTACCATTGCGTAAGCGGTTGACAGGATTTGAGCGCAGAGTAGCTGGAAATTGCGGCATTGCAAGTTAGAAGATGTTTTCGAAGATGATACTGTCTTATGGAATTGGGAAAATACAGACTATTTCAAATAACGTTTTCATAAAAGCATGATTGTAAACTGACTTGAATGTTGGATTTGCATGTGAAGCAGATGAACATGAAGAAGAGAATGGGTATAATGTTGTAGTAGAAACTTGTCCAATTGTCTATTCTGAAAGCTGCTACGAATGCTCCCACCAACATGAGGAAGATCGTGCCAGGACCGAGAATCGTTCCTCCTGAAAAATTTCACTACATTCAATAAACAATCATTAAAACACCAAAACTTATCAAACAATTCTGAAGTTCTTCAGAACTTAAAGATGCAGAAGATATCCTCACCCATGAGAAGTGCCTGGTACCAAATGTAAGGCATGGAAATGTTATCATTGATTTTGATGGTTCGTCCGGCATCGGATAAAAGATCTAAAATGTTCGCCAAAGTGGAAGGCACCCATCGACGACGTTGATTGTAAAACTCATTGAAACCTTCTGGGGCGTGAGTATAGGCGTCACTTGCAGCGCAATATTCGACCTTCAAGAAGTTTCATTTCAGAAATTTTGAATGAAACTCCATTATATTGAAGTTCAAGAAATGTGACCATCTCGTGACTCACCCTATACCCTCTCTGCAACAGCAAAGTGCACAGCCATCGATCCTCCCCTTGATCGTACTGCACGTAGTGCCTGGCTTCCTGAGACTTCATCGTATACTTTTTCATGACATTGTCGTCCATGAGAGCTTTCCCGCGGAAGAGGGAAAAGCAGCCTGGGCTGCAAAGCACGCAACCGATCATGTGCTCGGTGGCCTTCTGGAGCCAATGACCAATAGCGTACTCAAACATCTGGTACCAAACCATAGGCCCGGACCCAACTGGATGAATGCGGCCGCAGGCAGCCCCGAGATTCTTATTCTTCTTCATCAAATCCACCAAAAGCTTGACAGCCGCGGGTTGGAAATCGATGTCCCCGTCAAGGGTCAAAAGGAATGTGTTCTCCGCTATGATTTCCTTCCGGTCTACGCTTATGGGGAGTTCCATCAGACGGTGGCCAAGCAAGTAGTACATGTACATAACCTGAATATGGGAAAAAGCATGATTTTGAAGTAGATCTTCGCGGTTTGGGTTTATTTGCAACGGAATCGGCAATTGTTTGTATCGTGAATTTGGTGAACAGACCTGGCTCCATCTCTTTCGGTGACGGATTTTGCTTTTGTCCTTGAGATGCGCGATCATTTTGGTTTTTCCGGGCAGTGTCCAAATCAAACGACCACCGTATGGAGTCGGGTACTTCTTGGCTGCTCTGACATGCATCCTCGTCTGGTGGACGTCTGAAGCAGCTTCATCCAAAGTGGCGACCAGAAGCTTCACAAATCTGTTCACCTGAGATTCGTTGTCGTCATGATCCGACAACTCAAAGGCGTCGTCGAAGAAAATGTGTGCTGAAGCATAGATAAAAGAATAATACATTTCCAGGTGATGATGAGAAAGAAACATTGGAACTTTTGGTAAAAAGAACGTACTTTCAAATTCGTAATAATCCGGGTCCACAACTTTCAGAAAACTTTGAGCATTACGTCTCGCGCATTGGTCTTCATCCAACCGCAAGATACTTTTCAGAAACTCGATCATTTCTTCCCTGTTCTCATGCCACATGGTGGCACAAGCGTAAATTCTTGTAACGTGGTCACTGCTTCTAACCGCAGTTGGAGGAGTGTTGGTCCCGTCAGTTTGCTCGTAAATGGTCTCGTAATCGCCGTCTGCTTTTTCCTTATCGATTTCAGCTAAATCCTGCGAGCATTCATTAGAGTATTCGAAATTACAAAAATATGTTTCCTCGCAAGAACAATTACCTCGACTTTGACTTCCGGTTGGTCATCCCGCCTGCGATTGAGCCCCATAGACTGGTCGATGAGCAACGAGTCGTACATTGGCACCACGAAGAGCTTCTCCGTGGAAGCCAAACGCTCGCATTGTGGTGTCCATATGTGCAGCGTGAACCATGTCTGTGACAGCAACCACAGCAACCAAATCCAAGCGTATTGCTTGGAAACAAAGTCATTGAGGAAGTATTGCGGCGGTGACTCGAAAAACAAATAATCCGGAATGGTTTCATGGAAAAAACAAGGATCTCCATATCGCAAACCGCAAGCCGCGATTAGGCAAGATATGGAAACCGGTATGGTAAGGTTCACCGGGAAAGCGTAGCTGAAACCCTGTATCAGAATCTTGCAGGCGAATTTTCCTGTAACAATGAAAGAAGAGAAATCTCGTGGGTTTTGTCACTTTTCTTCGTGGCCGTGAATGCTCGCCCACGGTCTTTCGGACATAATGTATATTCTATTGTTCGAATCGCAGCCAAGGACGAGTATCCACGATTCACCTGTTTCCTTGGGGTGTATTCCCAATAAATCAATGGAGTTTACTCATCAATGTTGAAATCGGGGAAACATTTTCTTATCATGCATGGTAATTATTGCGTGGGCTTACCAAAGACGTAAGCGAAGTAGGCTCCAAAGATTTGCAGAAGCAGCACGACTATCGGAGCGTTCAAGTCCGCGTTCACGGTCTCGGTTTCACCGTTTGGAAGGATCTCGGAAAAGTCGCTGATGGTCCCAGTCATGGTGGGCCTGATGCCCTGCACTGTGATTTTATGCTCCCCGAAGGCCGCTCCGAACAGACTGAACAAGTGCCCGATGTTCTCGCCTCTCAAGTGGAGTATAACCAAAGAGGAGATGAAGAAGGCGATTATTTTCCATATGGACACGAAGACGTATGTGAAGTATCGCGTTGTCCTCAAGCCCTTCTTCACTCGACCAAGAGCCCTTACTAGCCCTTTTCATACGCAAGAAGATCAAGAAGATGAAATTATTCGAAATAGCAATAAAAATACGAAACAACATCATGCGAGAGGTGCGAAACCCGACATGAATATTGTATGTACACATGTATCGGCCTTGTTTGTTCGGCCACAACAAAATATGTAACTATTGAAAATGAATAAATAACTTTTTGAACTTGAACTTGAAGAAGATGAAATCAGGTCATGAAGTGATAAGTTTTTTGAGACTTATTTTTACTTACCAATGGGACTCTTCATGGAAACGTAATTCTCCCACCAACCACAGGATACCAGGATTAATGTTGGGGGTATGAGCCAAAGAATTGGCCGAGTGCTGTCAAGCAAAGGCCAAATCACAAAAGCTGTTGATTGGGCAGCCAGGGCTGCTAGATCCACCAGGACCAGAACGTATCTATTTGATTCGTCCTTGCTCTTGTTCCTCGACATCAGCCCTGAAAGAGGGAATTGGCCTTGAGACTTCAACTCTTGTTCTGTTGAATCTGGAGCAAGGGCGTTTACTCACCAAGAAGACCAGGCACGAAGCACACGCAGTTTGTGAGCATCGCTCCCTTGACCACATCAAGTTCTGGAAGTACGACGAGAAACATGAGCGCGAGCCCAACGGTGTGAAACGTCTCCATGACGAATGTGCAGAGAAAATGCGAGGACAGAGGCTTCTTCCAAGACTTGAAAATACACATCCGGATGCTGCGGATCAAGGTGCCCACTTCGGGTACTGCGTAGGCTATCATGATGCACCAGATCCAAGCTATCCTCTCTTCTTCCGGCAGAGTCACGACGAATTGCCGGTCTCGGCCTGGAACGTGCGGAAATGATGGATTGAATTTCTCTAGACATGGATACCAGGTTTTTGCACAACTTACCTAGCAATTTGTTGCAATACGGTACTGTTCGGTCACGCTTAAGTTGCGATGTCATGAAGAGTATTGTTCCTTTGGCTAGTACTCCACTTCCAAGGACGATAACAAAGACTAGGAGATATACGACTACTTTTGTCACTTGGACCGTGACCTCTAGGCACCTCTGGTTCGCCATAGATCCGGAACCGATCTTGGGTGGTGGATCTCGAAAGACATCCCATGCTTTTGTTTCTACGACGGTCCTTTGACTGAATTTAAAAAAATTGAAACGATTACGATCGAAGAATTGTAGATAGCAAGATCTAAAAGTTAGATCTGCATCAGCATCATTCGAAACAAAGTGGGTTACTGTGATTTCATATCCCTTGCCCAACAACTGGCTCCATTAACACATTCGTCACGCGGCGATGAACACTGCGCTTCGCCATTCGCCTCAGACACATTTTTTGCACGTGAAACAATCGTTGCTATTTGTCAATGATTGAGTCGTTCTCCGGAAAAATTATCTATGCTTTTGAAAGTTCACTGTTGTTAGGTGAACATGCTGTCCGAAAGAGTCAACTATCGCTTTTGGGGATGGTAGAATGAAGATCTTATGTAACATCAGTTTCTCGAAAATAGTGTACTTTCAAGTATAGTCTTTTGAAAGTGCCGATTTCGTTATTAATAGTTGTTAATTACGTTGAATGTATCGCACTCAATAGCAGCGTTTCGAAGTATCGCGTATCGACACACATTTTCTCGCGGAGAAAGCAGTTCAAACGACCCAAGTAAAACAATGTGCGCCATAACGAGGCTTGTAGAGTTTCGTTAACACGGATTTATAGCGTACTTATCTACTGGAACGCGCCAATTTTATGTAACCCATGCGAAAATTCCGCATTTTATATCGCGTTGCGCAATTTTCGCGGAAAGCTTCTGGTTTTTTGTGCAATGGAGTCTGACGATTGATGGGATTGTTGGTTGACATTGAAGAATGTTTCGAGTGAATCATTGAGGAATTACCTTCCGACGTCGTAATCGTGAGGATTGGGGGTGCCTTCGTCGTCGGAAAATTCGTCAGGACCTCTGGCGACGCCGACCCCGGGGACCCCTCCGTTTGGTTGTGCTTTCATCATGGCGAACTGTAAAAAAAAATTTTATTGATTTTGTGTAAAGACAATGATGTATTGTATTGTATTCGAATAAATAAGACGTGAGTTTTAATGATTTGAACATTGCTTGTAATATCGATAATTTGATACTTCGATCATTTGAATTACTGAATACATTGTCAAAAATTGGCAGGTCTTGAAAAGGGCACAAAACCAGAACCGAAACGTCGACCGATTGTAAGTAAACAATTTTGAATTTGACTGGAAAATCGAATTATTATAATTAATGATTCAGAGGTCAAGGGAGTAAAAATTTCGAGGGATTTGTCGGAAATGGATATTCCCTAGGGATTTTATGATTTTTAATCTTCGACGATCTGGTTATGGGAGTACGATTTTCCAATTTTGCTAGTTTAAGGATTTTAAAGTTGTACAACTTTTGGAGTACAGCGTAGATTTTTCTTGTTTGTGTTCAATATATTGGAATTCGATTTTTTATACTTCAGATACTTTTCATGATTATTAAGTATTTTTACACCTTGGAAGGATTTTTTGATATTATTATGGATTTCTCTGTAGCTTTCTAGAACTCTAAACTGAAGGAATGAAAGTTCTAAGAAATTTTATTATTTTTATAGATTTTCGAAAAAATTATATCTACACAGATTTAATATATTACATATATAGATTTCTAGAATTTTCGTATTGTATGTTATTATTATGGCAATTGAATATATTTCTAGAATTTTATGCTTTAGCATTGGAAATTTTGCGATCTTGTATAAATAAATTAATTTTTCAGGTAACAGTACCTTTTTTATAGATTTTCAGTACTTTTTTCGTATTTTTTTAGTAGTTTTATACTACTTAACCAATTTTATAGTATTTGTATGATTTTCTATATACCTGGATTTTTCGAGATCGAAATTGAAACTAAAAAATTATATCTACATAGTTTTTTAGTATAAAAAGATTTGCAGTATTTTTCGCATGTTTTTAGTGATTATAAGACTTGAGATGATTTTCAAGGATTTTTCATTTTATATTTCTAGTATTTTCTATGAATAAATATAGAATTCGATGCTCTAGAATTCAAATTTCAATCGATTTTAATTTATTTACTAAATAAATAAACTTCTATGTTTTTTTTCTTTATAAACTTCTTGGATTTTCGTATATTCTCGATACTTAAGCAATGAAAATTTCAACGAATTTGAAAATTTATATTCATTTTTCAGAAAATAGTAACATTTTTGTATATTCTTCGTCCTTTTCTCGTATTTTTTTAATGTGTATACAGTTTGATTAATTTAATGTTATTTTCATGGTTTTTTTAAATGGATTTCTAGAATTAAATGCTCTAGGATTCAAAAGTTTTATAAACTTTTGGAAAACTGTACATAAAATTCAACGAATTTTAAAGTATTTTTATGGTTTTCCACATAGATTTCTAGAACTATATGCTTTTGAAGATTCATAATTTCATGAATTTGAGAAAGTTATATCCTAATTGTTTTTTAGTATATTAAAAGATTCGTAGCATTGTTAGAATTTTCTCAAAATTTATGAAACTTTGAAGGATTTTGTTTGTATTTTTAGAGATTGCTTGTATTTTGGCAGATCGTTGTGTTTATAAATTTAGAATTCGATGTTTTCAAATAAAAATGTTGATTGAATTTCGGTAAATTCATAGATTTTTGAAAAATTGCTTCTAATACGTATGAATTGTTCGTGCTTAATATATTTCCTGAATTTTCATATTTCTTTAGTATTTATAAGATTTTTTAGCAATTTCTAATATTGTTATAGATTTTCAGTATTTTTATCGATTGCTTTACACGTTTTATAGAATTCAATTTTTCAAAAAGCAGTTTTTATTATAGAATTCTATTACTTTCAGTATTTCTTCAAAGTTTGTATAATTTTAAAGATTCTGTTACACATGGGTTTCTAAAGTAAAATTCTAGAATTCGTTACTCAAAGATTCAAAGTTTTCCAGATTTTCGGCATTTTCGTAGGTCATAATTTTTCTTTGCAATTGAAATAATTTAAAAAATTTTATTTTCTCCGTTTTTCGAGCCAAACATTTATAATTGGAATTTCGTCTTCTCAAGCAAGGATTATTGTTATTTTCGAGTTATTAAAATTACGAATTCTGAACATAGTTCAACTTTGAGAACTCACACGAAACCATTTTTTATGTCCATTAGATTTCAGAAAGTATACTTTCGATTTTATTTGGAATTCTAGTTTTATTCATATTTATTTCATTGTTTACATTCTTACTATTTATCCTTTTTTTACACGATTATTTTAATTGATTTTATCTGAATTTTGTTAGAAGTTTGAACCCTGCAATAATTTCTGTCTTGCAGTGATTTCGCAACAGAGTGATGAGATATTTTTTTAGGTTCAGAACATTCAAAAGCTTTCAAGAAATCGAAAAAAAATAGAAGGTCAATTGAAATAGTGCTTTATTTGTTTATTGAACTATAAAATAAAAAACAATGAAATGAAAAAAAATAGAACTAAAAAATTGGATAAAATTGCAATTTTCCTCGAAATTGTTGTTTACTAAAAACTCAGATTCTCTTGCAGTATGTTTTCTTTGAACCCTGAATCTCCTGGTCATTTTGATTCGTTTATTCTTCCTCTCCTCCTGATTTTGTACCTCCGATAACACTGAGGGAAGAGTACGTATATGACCCTTCCAAGGCAAGAATAAAAGAGTTTCAGATGATTTCATTGGATCAGAATGAGCAAGAAATTCCGAGTTTTGAGTGTAGCTTTTTTCTCCCAAGACCTGCAGCTCCTGAACTTTGAAAGTGAAAGGAACACGCGTGTCACAGCCAGATAACGTAGCAAGGTCATCAGGCTGCAAACGGACGTGCCGGTTACCGCCCTCGCCACATTCGTTTTCTTATTCTCCTCCTATAAAACTGCCGCATTTTTATGTGATAGGGTCCTTTATTGTCCTGTAATTTATCACTTGAGTGAATGACGAAATCACTTTTCGTTCAATTCCTTCGCGAAAGTCAAAACCCTATAGAAACTAACTTAAACTTTCAACCTCCACATTTTTTGAGTCGAATGAACCACCCATAAGGGTCAGATTTATATTTAAAATATCATAACTTTTAAAATATCTTATATATTTTGATTTGGTATTGAAATATTAATCATTAAAATGAGAAATGAATAGTTAATATAAATTTTATTATAATACATCAAAAATATATGCAATGTCTTACATAGATTATAAAAATTATATGATACATTGTACATTAAGCATGTATAATGAAAAATAAATTTAATTGTTAAGCTCTCCACCTGCTATGAATTGAATAAACGCCTTCCTCCTATTAGGCTCTATTGGACCCCGAACCAAAAATGCTTGTTAGAAAAAAAGTATTCAATATTTTGAGACGAAAATTTTTTCTGTATATCTCTGAAGAGTTACAAACAAGATAGTAAGCATTTTTTAATAATAAAAAATAATTCATTAATAATTGATAAAAAAATATGTGGAAAATGAGGATTATTCTCGAAAAAAAAATTATACAGGCCGTAAATTTGCATAGAAAAAATATATATTATATAAAACATGTGATACACCATACTTAAAATATGTGTAATAAAAAATTAATTTAACTGTTAAACGCTCCACCTCCTGTGAGTTAAATAAACACCCCCCTCCCATTAGGCTCTATCGGACCCCGAACCAAAAATGCTTGTTAGAAAAAAAGTATTCAATATTTTCAGTCAAAAAATTTTTTTGTATATCTCTGAAGGGTCGCTCGCGAGATAGTAAGCATTTTTTAATAATAAAAAATGATTCATTAATAATTAATAAAAAAGTATGTGGAAAATGAGGATTATTCTCGAAAAAAAATTATACATGCCGTAAATTTTTATTTAAAAACCCAAAATTTTGAATGTCCACTCCTTTCAGATGGTACTTTAAAAAAAAATGTGCGATGTTTCTATTTTGTGAAATAAAAGGAAAGATTTGAAAAAAGTGGAGTGGGGTCAGATTAAATCTGTAATTTATTAACCTTATTGCGTTCAAAAACTATCTTTCAATTCAGTGAAATTGTTATCTTGATCTTGACTGCAAAGGCAACGAGAACGATTAAAGATGAAGAATGCAAAACGACTTTGAATTCACGTCCGTGGCTTCGCGTTACCTTGTTAAGGACATTGTCCTGAGCCACTGTCTTGACCTTAAAAGTTCATCCTCTAAGGCCGTGGTAGTTGGGGACACTCAGAACCCCTTTGCTTCTTTTTTCATTTTCCACCTAGCTCACCTTTATTTTTTTTTTTATTTGTTCGTGCATGGCAGTTTGATGGTTTCATATTCAATGGTGGATACATGTACAGGGGATGGCGATACATATGTAGTTTCGAAATCTTGACAATCGAATTTAAGAATTTTATATTCTATCGTATAGAAACAAAGGATTGTGATTTTTGCAGTATAGTTATGTATATATAGAAAACAGATGTTCTGCATTTTACAAGATAGTGTTCTAGAAATTCTAATATTTTACTGTAATGAGATCTGGAATTAATAAGTATACAATTCCAAGTTTCAAAATTATTATAAAATGCGAAATTTAAGGCCTAAAGATCCTAAAATCGAAAACTCTGAATTTTTAAGTTTTCGATTCAAATATTCTTGGATTATAAATTCTACGATGCAGAATTCCACGATTCTGGTACCTATAATCATGAATTTGATGATACAGGATAAAATTCTTAACCTTTGAGTATCAAATTCTATGAGTATTTTCGTTGAGCTAAGAATCGTAGGATTTTGATTTTGATAGTAAGTATGTACTTCTAAGGCTGAAGAATGAATTTTAGAATTCTCAATCTTAGAAAACAGAAGTTCTAAATTCTACAAGATAGTATTCTAGAAATCCTAATTCTAAACAATTGAATAGGATTTGGAACCGATGAATATAAAATTCTACATTTTACGATCATTATTACAGAATATAAAACTCAAGGTTTATAGATCCTAGAATCAAGAATTCTATATTTCTTAATTTTAGAATCTAATATTCCAGCATGTCAAATTCTACAATTCCTAATTCCACGATTCTGATACCTATAATCATGAATTTGATAACACAGGATCAAATTCTTAACCTTAGAGTATCAAAATCTAGGAATATTATATATCGTGGATTAAAGAATTTAAGAATTTCAATTTTGATCGTAAGTCTACAGAATGAATTTCAGAATTCTAAATCTTAAAAAGCAGGAGTTCTAAATTCTACAAAATAGTATTCTAGAAATCCGAATTCTCGACAATAATTGGATTTTAAGGGGGTCCTCTACTCTCGCGGTTTCGAAAAATCGATTTTTTTTTTTTTGCATAATTTCATTCTATAAGTATCCGAGAATACGCCACAGAAAGGGTTCCGTGAAAATCAAATTTTTTCGCATGTCCCTGGGAACCGAAACGTACCCGTCCCCTGCGGTTTTCGAGAAACGAAGCGTGGCGCCCCATGACCACCGTTTTCTCAGTAAAAATCATTGTTTGAAAATTTCATTGGTCCATCCTTGAAATTCAATGAATGTGTGAGTGTCTGTGAATAGTTTTCCATTTTTCCTTCGATATGGGATACTCGTCTTAGTTCAGTGTTCAATCGAATATCGAGCCGTTCGCATTTCAGTCATTTCAATCGTTTCCAATTACTGTTTCGGAGTTTTTTTATTAAAAATGGACGGAAAGCGTAAGCAATCAAAGGGCTATTCTCGTGTCGCTGGCCGCGTGAAGAAAAGGAAAAATAATAGCCCTTTTTTGGCGGAGCACGATACGGAATTTTCAAGCGCGTCCGCGCGAAAACTGAGTGGTAGGCGGTCGTTGGGAGCAGCGATTTCTGCGGCTTTTTCTTATTGTTTTATTGAGTTTGTTTCGGTCTTTTCTGCTATTTCGGAAAACGTTGTCTGCAAAACGTGCCACGGGAAAGTGAAATTTCTTCGTAGTGACATTCGTGGGGCGGGATTCAAACTCTTAATGCGCTGCGACAAGTGCGAAGAAAAATCGGTTCCGAACTGTCCGAAAATAAAAAGTGCCTACGAAATGAACCGCCGATTGGTATTCGTGTTTCGATTGCTCGGTGTGGGACATGAGGGCTTGAATAAGTTTTGCGGTTTCATGGATATTTGCGCTGGAATAGCAAATAACACCTACTACAAGTGCCTTGAAAACGTCGAAATCGCCGCAGCTGCTGTCTACGACGCCGTGTTACGGATTGCTGTCAAGGAGGAGAAAACGTTGAATGCACAGCGTGGGAACACAGCCGAAAATTTAACTGTTTCGGGAGATGGTACCTGGAAAAAACGAGGCTTTTCTTCCTTGTTCGGCGTCGCTACTCTCATCGGGGGTCTCAGCGGGAAGGTAGTGGACGCGGTCGTAAAATCAAGCTTCTGCCAAACGTGCACTACGCAAAAAAAATCGATTGGCGAAAATACTGAAGAGTTCAAGGAATGGTACGACAGCCACGAGGCGGATTGTTCCATTAATCATTCAGGCAGTGCTGGGAAGATGGAAATTGACGCCGTTGTAGAAATGTTCCGGGTATCAGTTGAAAAACACGGCGTGAAATATATACAATACGTCGGTGACGGGGACAGCAAGACGTTCAAAGGAATCATAGATTCGAAACCATACGGCGATGAAATAATTGTACGAAAGAAAGAATGCGTCGGTCATGTTGAGAAGCGTATGGGGTCGAGATTGCGAAAATTGAAGAAAGAAAACAAAGGTATCGGTGGGAAAGGAAAGGGAAAGTTGACGGACAAACTAATCGGCGAACTGACGAAGTTTTACGGGCTGGCAATTCGAAGAAACTGCAATTCTGTAGAAAATATGCGAAACAAAATCTGGGCTTCCCTGGAACACTGCTCGTCAACGGACGAAAACCCCCAACACTCTAAGTGTCCTCCCGGCGAGGGCAGTTGGTGCAAGTGGCGTCAGGCTGAGGCAAAAGGAACGTTAGAAACTTTCGAACATGACAGGATTCCAATTGCTCCTTCTATTGTTAAGCTCATGAAACCTATCTATGAAAGTCTATCGTCCAATGATTTGTTAGAAAGATGTTTGGGAGCTCATACTCAAAATAGCAACGAGTCTCTCAATAGTGGCATTTGGGCCTTGGCGCCAAAACACTTGCATTCTGACAGGCAGGTGGTTAATGTTGCGATATATTTGGCAGTTTCCATTTTCAACGAAGGATTTTCATCGATCCTGCAAGCTATGGAGGTAATGGGAATTACCTTGGGGCCGGAGGTTGCAGCGTGTGCTACTCGACTCGACGCGGAACGTATCGATCGCTCCGAACGCAGGGTGAGCGACGCGGCAAAACGGGCCCGAGTCGAACAGAGGGAGAAGAATGTGGACAACCAAGAGCATATTCGTGATGAGGAAGGGGAACTCTACGGCCCTGGTATAGCAGATTAACTCGAAAGTTACAGCAATCAAGTTATACACCGTAATTTATCTTTAAACGCGTTTTCCTGAAAGTAGTGTTTTTTTAGCTGCCAAGTAAGACTTTTTATAGAAGTATTAGTCCGATTTCGATAATTTTTTTTTTAAATTGTTCAGAAAACATACCGCTATGTTTTCCCGAGTACGAATTTCAAAATTTCATTTTGTTCGATTTTTATAGCCTCTAACATCTCAAAAAATGACGTGAAAATTGAAATTTTTTACAAAGTTTTGCATAACTTCTACTCGGTGAAAAATAAAAAAAATCTGCCTCGGGAAAACATAGTCAACGTTACTATGATTAAAACGAATATCAATTTTCTGATTTCAGATCACCCTATTGGCCAAAACTTTGCTTAAGCGGGACCATTCAAGTTTTAAAATCCATGTCATCAATGGCATTTCAAGGTCGCGGGATTTTTTTTTCCTCTTCAAAAAAAAAAAATTTTTAAGTCAAAACATGTATTTTTGAAAATAAAATAAAATTTTTTAATTATATGTAGTAGATCTTTCGTAATTAATTTCTCAAATAGCAGCTTAATTTCTTGCCTCAAGAGTAGAGGACCCCCTTAAACCGATGAATAATATGCTAGATATTCAGATTATTACAGAATATTAAAATCAAGGCTTATAGATCCTACTATCACGAATTTCTTGATTTCTAAATTTTCGATTCAAATATGTATTCTTGGATTTCGAATTCGACGATGCAGAGTTCTTTAATTTTGATACCTAGAATCTTGAATTCGATAACACAGGATAAGGTTTTGAACCCTGGAATATCAAATTCTAAAACTATATATTGTAAAGCAAAGAATTTCAGGATTTCGATTTTGATAGTGAGTATAGATTTTTAGAGCTAAAAAATCTGAAATTGAGTCTCAGAATTTATTCTCAATTCTAGAAAACAGGAGTTATGAATTCTGCAAGATAATATTCTAGAAATCTGAATCGTCTTGGAATCTTGAATCTATAAATATAGAATTTTAGATTCCAAAACGAAAATAGAATCTGAAACTTACGTTTATTAGAATCTGAAATAAGAAATTCTAGATTTATAAAGTTTATGAATGAAATATTCAGGAATAGCGAATTCTACTATAAAGGTTTTACTATTCTGATACCTAAAATCTTGAATTGGATAACACAAGATCAAGCTTTGAACATTATAGAATCAAATTCTAGGACCTTATTTTATAACAGCAAAGAATTTAAGGATTTGGATTCCGATAGTGAGTACACACTTCGAGAGCTCAAAAAATTCAGAATATTATCGTTTTAGGATTCGTGATTCTAGAAAACAGGAGTTATAAATTCTACAAGAGAGTATTCTAGAAATCCTTAATAGAATCTTGAATCTATAAATATTAAATTTTGGATTTTAAATTTATTCAAGAATTTGAAACAAGAGACTTCTAGATTCTGAAATCGAGAATTCTGGATATATAAATTCTGGAATCTTACATTCTGGAAAATCAAATTCTACAATGCAGAGTTCAACGATTCTGGGACTTAGAATCACGAATTTGGTAACACAGGATCAAATTCTCAAACTTATAGTATCAAATTCTAGAACTTTATTTTGTCGTAGGGCAAGGAATTGTAGGATTTCGCTTTTGATAGTAAGTTTGCACTTTTAAAGCTAAATTATGCAAAATATAGTTCCAGGATTCTAAATCGTAGAATATAGGATTCTAAATTCTATAAGATCGAATTCTAAATTCTATAAGACACAATTCTAAATTCTGTAAGACAGAATGCTAAGAATTCTAATTCTAAACTGTAATAGGATTTTGAATAGATAATTTATAAATTCTAGATTCATAAATTCTGAAATCCAATATTCTGAAATTTCAAATTCTACGATTCTAATAAATAAAAAATTAAAATTTGATAACACATGAAAATAGACTCATAAAATTCTAAATTTTTATGTATCAAATTCTAAAAATCTACGTTGAAGACCAAAAAATGTTAGAATTTCGATGTCTAATGGTATACATACACTCAGAGCTAATAAATGTGAAATATATTTGAAATATTTCTGGAATCCTCGATTCTAGAAAACAGAAGTTCCAAATTTTACAAAACATAATTCTGTTACTCTTAGTCCCAGAATATAAGTCCATGGAATTTGGAATTATTGAATCTAAAATTCTCTGATTCGCAATTCTTAGAGAATTTGAAAAAATATACACTTTTGAATCCCAGAGTACAAAGTTCTATATTCATTACTCATTAATTTTGTATACTAAGTTCAGTATTTTGAAATCTAATATTCTGGAATTTCAAATTCCACGTTTCTGATTCATAAAACTATAATTTGATAAAACATTGACACAAAATCATAAACTTTTTAATCTTAATATATCGAATTCTAAAAATTTACGTTGAAGACCAAAAAATGTTAGAATTTCGATGTCAAAATACAAGAAATTCCTGGAATTCTTGATTTTAAAACTCAGAAGTTCCAAATTCTACAAGATAGAATTCTGTTCCTCTTAGTCCCAGAATATCAGTCCATGGAATTTAGAATTCATGAATATAAAATTCTAGGACTTGCAATTCTTACAGAATTTTTCTATAAAAATTCAGTTTTTGATTATCTGACTAACCTTTTTTTACTATTCCACATTATCGTGATTATTTTTCATGCACATATCAAAGAAACCTCGAATAGCGAACATTTCAATTTTTCGGCGTACTCCAAACAATTTTGATTGAATCATCGTTATCATTTTCCCAGATCATGCTGATTTTTCGTTATTTACAGAATGAAATTTCACGCATCGCGTGAGACTGATGTGATCCAAATCTCGAAAATTTATTCTATCATCGGAGATTAGATACGATGCATCCGGCGGTTAATGGTCACAGAGAATCTTCAATAAATATATTAGATATAAAATCTGTTATCAAAATTCTATCATTTGTAAGTCAGATTCACAGAAAATAAGCACAATTATTCGTTCCATTTTATGCAGGGTTCATTTATTGTAAATGGATAGTCTAATCTGTTCTTCATACAGAAATATTTTACTGACATTAATTCGGTATAATAATTCCATCATGCCTAATTATTTTATCTGTTTAAATGAAAGGGATTTTATTCAGAAGAAATTGAAATTCCTTTCTGGAAATACCGTTTTGTCGTAAAAATGTTCGAATTCCTCTGGTTCGAACTCTTGCATTTTTGCGGGAACAAGATCCTCGCGAATAAAAAGAAATGGAGAGAAGGGAATGACCTTGTGATATCTCGACAAGTAATTATTTGTCGTTAATCGCGATGGGGAAAGAAACGCAATTCGCGAACGTCATCCGCATTCTCCTGCAGAAAAATCTGAGCCGATACAATTCCGCATGATTCGAAGGCGTTAACACTATTTTTTTATCCAAATTTTGCCTCCCAAGAATCTGTCATTCAACTTTTTTGTCGCTTTTTTAATTTTGTTCTACCACCTTGTTCGCTTTTCGAAGACCACTCGAATATTTATCTTTCCGAGCGGATTTGCATAATTTTGTGCATGACAGGACGTTGAGTTCTTTTTCTTCGTCTCGACTAAAAATTTGCTGTAAATGTCAGAAGTGAAAATTAGGGCACTGATGAATGCCTGGAATATAAAAGTGGCGATTTTGAAATCGGTTGAAATTTTGGAGATGGTTGTGAATGAGGGGAATAATCATTCAACATAGTCAGTTTTGGCGAGTTGTCTTTAAAATTGTTTGAAAAACAGGATTTTCATCATTTTCATCCGAATTTTTGTCGTTGAGATTGAATTTTTTCTTCTTCTTGTTCTCTTTTTCTAGATAATAAAGAAAGTGTGTGATTTTGTTCGATATTTCGAATGTTTATATGCAAAAGTTCTTTCATGTTTCTTTCCATATTCTATTATTCATTTTATATTGTTTATTTCAAAATTTTAAAACTCTGAACTGTAGGATATACAATTCTAGAATTTTTAATCACAGAACACAAAATGCAGGATTTCGAATACTTGAATGTAAAATATAATATTCTAGAATTCGAAACTATTGCAGAATGAAAAAATTTAGACATGTAGATTCTGGAATAAAGAGTTATGGTTTTATAAATTTTAGTATCGAATATTCTGGAGTATTAAAATTCTGAAATACAGATCTTACGATTCTGAAATCAAGAAATATTGATAGAATAACAGAATTATGAAATTCTAAGTTTCAGAGTCCCAAATTCTAGAAATCCATATTATAGTGCATAAAATTTGAAGATCATGATTTTTATAGTGAGGAATTCTAGAGCTAAGGAATTTAAAATATACTTCTGAAATTCTTAATTCTAAGAAACAGGATTTCCGAACTCTACATCAGGGTCTGAACATTGTTCCATAAAGTCTTGAATAAATAAATATAAAATTCTAGAATTCTATACTACAAAGAATTCAAAAATTCAGACCTGTCAATTTCAGAACATAGAGTTCTGGATTTCTAAATTAGATTCCCAAATTCTAAAATGTAGATTATACGATTCTGAAATCAAGAAATATTGATGGAATCATAGAATTATGAAATTTTAAGTTTCAGAGTCCCAAATTCTAAAAATTCATATTATAGTGCATAAGATTTCAAGATCGTGATTTTTATAGTGAAGAATTCTAGAGCTGAAGAATCTAAAATATACTCCCAAAATCTTAATTCCAAGAAACAGGATTTCCGAATTCTACATCAAGGTCTGAAAATTGTTCCATAGAATCTTGAATAAATAAAAATAAAATTCCAGAATTCTATATTATTAAAGACTGAAAAAATTCGGACGTGTGAATTCCAGAATAGAGGGTCCTGGATTTCGGAATATGAGAATCAAATATTCTGGATTCTTAAATTCTAAAATGTAGATCATACGATTCTGAAATCAAGAAATATGGATGGAGTAACAGAATTATGAATTTCTAAGTCTTAGTTTCAAATTCTAAAAATTCATATTATAGTGCATAAGATTTCAAGATCGTGATTTTTATAGTGAAGAATTCTAGAGCTAAGGAATCTGAAATATATTTCTGAAATCCCTAATTCAAAGAAACAGGATTTTTCAAAGAAACAAGAAATTTTTAAGTCTTAGAATTCAAACTCTAGAAATTTATTTTGTAAAGTGTAAAATCCAAAGATTGTAATATTTATAATGAAGTATTCTATAGCTAAAGGATTTGAAATATATTCCTAAAATTCTTCATTCAAAGAAACAGGAGTTCCGAATTCTACACCAGGGTTTGAACGTTATTTTCTATAAAATCTTGAATGAAGAAATAAGATTCTAGAATTCTATATTATTATAGAATGAAAAAGTTCAGACGTGTAAATTCCAGAATATACAGTTCTGGATTTCTGAATTTGAGAATCAAATACTCTGGATTCCAAAATTCTAAAATGAAGATTCTACGATTCTGAAATCAATAAATATGAATTGAATAACAGGATTATTAAATTCTGAGCCCTAGAGCTTAAAATTCTGGGAATTTATATTGCAAAAAATTCGAATTCAATGATTTTAACAGTGTAGAATTCTAGAGCTAAGAAATCCGAAATATTTTCCCAAAATCCCTAATTCTAAGAAACAGGATTTTTCAAATAAACAAGAAAATTTTTAGTCTAAGAATTCAAATTCTAGAAATTCATATTGTGAAGCGTAAAATTCCAAGATTGTGATGTCCATAATGAAGAATTATATAGCTCAGGAATCTGAAATATATTCCTCGAATTCTTAATTTAAGGAAGCAGGATTCATAAATTCTAATACGAAAGTCCGGAATATTATTCCATAAAATCTGTAAAGAATAAATGTAAGATTCTATAGAATTAAAAATTATTATAGAATCAAAAAATTCAGGCATACAAAGATTCTAGCACTAAGAGTTCTCGATTTCTGAATTTTAGAATGTTATATTCTGTGATTTCTAAATTCTAAATTGTAGAATTCACGATTCTGTAACCCAGTAATACGGATTTTAAAGAATTTTGAAATTTTGAACTTAGAAGTTTTGTATTCTGAAAATCCATATAGTGGTGCATGAAATTTAAAGATAGTGATTTTTACAATGAGAAATTTATTCTAGAGCTAAGAAATTTGAAACATATTCCTGAGATCTTTAATTCGAAGACACAGGATTTCCAAAATCTACACTTAGGTCTAGAATATATTCCATAAAATCTTGAATGAATAAATACATGGTTTTAAAATTCCAAATCCTTACATAATGAGAAATGTGGATTTTAGAATAGAGAATTCTTGTTTTTTGAATTTTAGACTCGAATATTCTGGAATTCCAAATTTTATAACGTATAATCTACGACTCTGAAATCTATAGACACACAGATTGAAGAACAGGATTCTTTTATTCTAAATCTAAGAATTTTCAATTCTTTAAATTTATATTCTGGGGCGAAAATTTCGAAGATTGCGATTTTTAAAGAGAAAAATTCTAAAATTCCTTTTTTCAGATCGAGAAACAGGATTTATAAATTCTACTAATTGGGTCTGGATAATTTTTTTATAACATCATGAATGAATAAATATAAGATTTTAGAATTCAAAGATATTATAGAATATACAAAATTCAGACATGTAGATTCTGAAATAAAGAGTTCTTGATTTCTGAATGTTATAATCTAGTACTCAGGAATTTCAAATTCTTGATAATAAATTTCGAACATTTAAGTATTAAATTCTAAAAATGTATGTTGTGCATAAAATTCGAATATAGGGATTTTCGTAATGAAGAATTGTAGAGCTAAGGAATTTGAAATATATTCCTGCAAGTCCTAATTCCAATGAAGAGAATTTCTAAATCCTAATACTGAGGTCTGGAATGTTATTCCAGAAAATCTTGAATTCTAGTAAGATTGTAGAGTCAAAATTTATTGTATAGAATGAAAAAATTCAGATTTGTAGATTCTGGAATAGATGATTCTGGATTTCTGAATTTTAGAATCGAATATTTTGGAATTTCGAAGCCTTACAATTAGATGTAGATTTTGTGATTCTGAAATCTAAGAATAATACGGATTGAATAACAGGATTCAATAATTATCAAAATTTAGGTTTTAAATTTTAGAAGTTCGTGTTTTCCTGCATTAATTCGAAGATAGTGATTTTCCTAGTCAAGAATTCTAGAGCTAAGGAATCTGAAATATACTCTTGAAAGTCTGAATTCCAGTTCGCATAATTTCTAAATCCTAATGTAAATATAAATTTAGATTTTGGAAAAGAGAATTCTAGATTTCTGAGTTGTAGAATATATTCTGGAATTCCAAATTCTCAAATAAAGAATCTGCGATTCCGAAACCAAGAAATTCGGATTAAATAACAGGTTTATGAAATTCTGTACTTTGAAGTTTTAAATTCTAGAAATTTGTACTCCAGTGGATCAAATTCAAATATTCATGGTGATTTTTATATTGAAGAATTTCGGAGCTAAAAAATCTGAAATATATATTTCTAAAATTCCAAATCCAAAAGAAAAAGATTTCTAAACTCTAATTATTTCATACAATCTTGAATGTATAAATTCAAAATTCTAGAATTCCAAACAATGATAGAAAGAAAAAATTCTGACAAGTAGATTTCGGACTAAAGAGTTCTAGATTTATGAATTTCAGAAGAAAATTTTGAATTCTACGATTCTGATTGCTGAAATTTTTCGTTTTAATAAAAGTATCATCAAGTTTCTAATCCTACAGTATCGAATTCTAGAAATTTATAAAAAATGCAAGTTTAGAATAAAAGGATTCTGATTTGTTCATAGTAGAATTTCAGAGCTAAGGAATTCAAAGCATGTATCTACCACTCTAAATTCCAGAAAATAAAAATTACGAATCTAATAGCATAGTATTTTAGGATCTTGAATTCTTGAATTCACAATAATGAAATTTTATAACTGAAAATCACACTTTCATAAATCCTAGCATAGTGAATTCTAGTCTGAAGAATTTCATAAATTTCGATCCCAGAGCATTTTATTTTATCACTCCATACTACGCAAACAAAATCTTTATAATTTCGGAAAAATTTCATAATATGTATCTTAATGAATTTCGATGAAATCTGAACAAGATTCTAGAATTTATCCTCAAGTATAAACCTTCAAAAGTTTCAGCTCAATAAATTAATTTCCAGAATTCATACAGCAAAATTACGATATGATAACAATACATTCTTCCCACATACATTGCATCAGATATAGTACAAAAAGGCCAAAAAAATCGTAAAACATCAAAGATTACCGAACTTTTCGGGTTGTTCTGACAAATCTGAAATCTCATTTTTGATCAATCGAAAGTCAACAAAACACTTTATAAGCTCAAAAATTCTCGTTTTATTGACCATTCTCACAGCTGCAAATGATTCCGAAATATTTATTTCCCTTCTTTCCAAAATGCACAAATAAACGGGGCATAAGGCCCTAAAATAACAACTTGTTGCATCCGTTCTTTTCAGTATTCAGTTGACATGAGACCAGTTTTCTTAACTGTATCTGAAAAATGAAACGTTGATGTTTTTCATCTTCCGAAGAAAGAAATTTTCGATTTCCTCGTTATTTTCTAACTAAACAACTCCAAGACATCGTAAAATCGCGGTTAATAAGCGCTGCTCCGCTTTTCACTTTCCATTTTCTCACACCATTAATCCAACAAACTCAAGCGTCTAATGTAACGGTGAATTCAACGGTGATTTCAGATTCCTCATACATATTGAAGCAAGTCCCACATGCAACAAGACTGTATTCTTCACGTTCCCCTTTCCCTTAAGAAATCGCAGTAACTCTCGCTTACACCAAAAAAAGGGCCCTGCAGCGATTGGGACCGTCACTTGCTCACGCTCCACGATTTTCCCAATCGCGACAATTCATGCAGCTAATTTGTTTAATCAGACGATTAGATACCTTTTCGGAGATATCTCCGAAAAATACGTGTGTCGAAAAGACGAGTGACAGTCGAGATGACGAATTGGGGTTCAATGACGATTTTTTTCACATGGCAAACAATGCTGGGGCCAGAGTTGCAAGGCTTTTGCAATCAGTCTTTCGCAACCGAAGAGATAGTTGGTGGCTGTGCAAAAACCGAGGAAAACTCACCAGATGTTGGTCGATTGTCCAAGGGGACCGAGAAATCCTGGATTTGGGGGGTGCTACCGGAAGCTCAGGATGCCCCTGGTTGGATGCATTGGAGCGGCTTCAGCTTGGATCCATTTTGAGACGATCGGCACTTGAGGATTCTTGAGAGACGAACGCGAAAATTGGGTGTTTTTCGGGTCGGGTCACTTGGGGAACGAGGAGCCCGAACAATCGACTTGGTGAAAGCGGAGGAGACTGGCCACTTGGCACAGCCATGCCATCGGATCCCCAGGATCAACATAAGAACGTGTAACCCCCTCCGTAGGTATTCGTTACTTTCACAAGAGCATAACTGACTCGAGTAAGAAACCTGGTTTGTATGTGAGAGCGTTTCGCAATTCCAGGCCCAACTACCTCCCAAGGAATTGGATTTTGTCACTGTTTTTACAGTCATTTTATCATTTTTTTGGAGGGGGTGGTCGGCCTGAAAGAATGGAAAATTGATGTAGCTCGAAGAGGGATTTCTTATATTCTTTGTGCAAAAAAGGTGCATCTTTGTATGACGAATGGCGATAGTGGGAGAGGGGTTGGGGGGTAATGTACTATATAGATACATGAAAAATAATTTTGGATGAGGTCTATACGTTCAAATTTTTCATAATTTACGAATTTTTTATAAAATTCAAAGGACACGTTGAGTTTTTCTTTTTTAATATTTTCTAAGAATATTTATGAAATATTTGAGGGATTCTACAATTTTTTCGAATTGTTTGCAATTATTAAGAAAGTGTGAAGTTTTCAATGTTCTTTTTTTTCAATTTTTCAGATTTTATTGGAATGTGTCCCATTATTCAAATACTTTTCGAGATTTTTGGATTTTTTTACTGAAAATAAAAACCAAAAACATTATCATGCATATTTCAAAGAAATATGATCAGAAGAACAATCTACAAAGTTCATTGACATTATTTTCCAGAATTCCACGAATTTTTTTAATTCCGAATGATTACTGTCGATCTTGAGAATTCCTAATGGTTTTGATTTTTCCGAATTAGCAAAATCTCGAATCTAATAAGAATTATTCAAAACTTTTTACATTTCTTGAAACGAGTAAAAAACATGAATAGTTTCCCTATTTTTTAGATATTTTTCAAGTTAGTCAAATTTTTCTTCAAAAATAGTAAAAACGTCACGTATCTTCTAAAATTCTAGAATCTTTTCCAAATTTCTCTAAGAATTATTGACGACTCGTAACATTTTTCATGTTTTTTCAATTTTCTGAAATTTACAGACATAGTTTCAACGATTCCAAATTTTTCGAAAATTGGCTCAACTCATTAAAGTTTCTAGTGATTAATTACTACTTATCAGGTTTTTCAGCTTGCTATCAAAAATTCAAAAACTTTACCATGTAAATTTTGTAAGATGTGATGATTTTTTTTAAATTTTTCCTAATTTTCAAAAATTCAAATATACTATACAAACTATACATATAGTAAAAAGTCTACAACTTGGAGTTCAAATTTGCGCGATTCCTCAAAACTTGTCATACTTTTTTTAAACTTTTCGAGTTTTTTGTGTTTTAAAGGAAAGAATGAGAAAAATAAACAACAACATGCATGTTTCAAAGAAATATGATTATGAAAGCAATCTACAAAGTTTATAAACATATTTTTCTGAAACTTATCTACAAATTATTAGAATTTCGAAGGATTACTGACGATCTTTAAAATTGTTGATGTTTTTGATTTGAAAATGAAAAAAAAAAACACATCACGTATATTTACGTATACAGATTTTGTAGCGCAATTTCAGCAATTTTTAGTAGGGGGTGGTCGGTCTGAAAGAATGGAAAATTGATGTAGCTTGAAGAGGGATTTCTTATATTCTTTGTGCAAAAAAGGAACATCTTTGTGTGAAGAATGAGGATGGGGGGCGTGAGGGGGGGGGGGGGGTAAAGTACTGAAAATATCTCTACTGAATCGTTCAAATTTTTCATTATTTACGAATTTTTTATGGTTTGTGAATTTTTTCGGAATTTTTGGAACGATGATGTGACACTTTTTAATGGTATTTTTATTATTTCCTAAGATTTAGAGAATTTATGAAATATTCATGGGATTCTACAAATATTTTGAATTACATTTGAGAACATAAAGAAATGTTTGATATTTTTGAAATTTCTTGCAATGAGTAGAACTCGTTAATATTTTCCGTAATTTCTTATACTCTTTGTGCAAAAAAGGAAAATCTTTGTATAAAGAATGGGGTTGGGGGGGGGGGGGGGGTAAATACTCTGTACTTGAATGGGGTAAATACTGAAAATGTCTATACTGAATCGTTCAAATTTTTCATTATTTACGAATTTTTTCGAAATTTTTAGAACGATGACGTAACATTTTTTAATGGTGTTTTTATTATTTTCTAAGATTTAGAGAATTTATGAAATATTCATGGGATTCTACAAATATTTTGAATTTTTTCAAATTACTAACGAAATATGGAGTGTCTCATGTTTTTTTCAATTGTTTACTTTTATGAAATTCGAAATATAATATATGAACTGTAAAAAATAGTACCGTGCAATTTTTTAAAACTTTTTGAGTTTTTCAGACTTTTTTACAGAAAATGAAAGCAAAAAACATTGTCATGCATGTTTCAAAGAAATATAATCATCAGAATAATTTACAAAGTTTATTACCATCATTTTCTGGTATTCCACTAATTTTTCGAATTTTGAAGGATAACTGTCAATCATAAAAATTTTTAATGTTTTTCATTTATCCGAGCTTTCAAAATCTGAAACATGAAGAAATTTTCAAAACATTTTGAATTCCTTAAAATGAGTATAACTCGTTAATATTTTCCGTATTTTTTGGATGTTTTCCAAGTTTTTCAAATTTTTTTTCTAAAATAAAAAAAAAACACGTATATTTCGAAGAAATATAATAGTATAAAATTTCAGAAATTTCCCCAAATGTTTCTTAGAATGATTAACGATCTTCAACATTTTTAATTTTATTATTTTCTCCAATTTTTTGAAATTTACAAGCATAACTTGGACTACTCCAAATTTTTTGAAAATTTGTGCAACTCGTTAGAATGTCTCGTAATTAATTAATACTTAAGTTTTTGAAAATGCTATGAAAAATTGAAAAAATTTACCATGCATATTTTGCAGGATGCAAGGTTCTTTTTATTTTTCAATATTTTCAAAAACTCAAATTTATTATACAAAGTAATGACAAGTGTACAAACTTAGTTAAAATTTGTGCGATTCCTCAAAATTTTTCGTGATTTTTTTATACTTTTAAAGTTTTTCGGGTTTTGAAACAAATAATGAAAATCAAAAGAAAAAAAAGACCCTATCATGCATGTTTCGAAGAAATATGATTATGAAAACAATGTAAAAAGTTTATGAACATAATATTTCTAAAATTTTACAAGTTTTTCGAGTAACGAAGGATTTTTGTAAATCTATTGAAACTTTTTTCATTAAAATTTCCGTTATTTTTAGATATTTTTCAAAATTTTCGGATTTTTTTAAAAAAATGAAAAACAAAACACATCATGTATATGTCGAAGAAATATGATAGTGGGAACAATTGAATAAAAATCTCCAAAATTTCACAAATTTTTCTCAAAACGATTGATGATCCTAAAAACTTCAATTTTTTGAAATTCACAAAAATAGATATGAACTGTTTAAAACTTTTTGAAAATTTGTCGAATTCATTAGAGGTTTTCGTCATTTAGCAATGATTTTTAGAGTGCTTTAAAAATATGACCATGCACATTTTGTAAGAGGCGACGTTTTCCATTTTCCAAATTTTTCCAAATTTCAAATATATCACATAAACTAAAAAAAAATATACAAGCATAATTAAAATTTGTTCCATTCCTTTAAAGTTTTCGTAATTTTTTCGTATTTTTCGTGTTTTTCAGGTTTTCATAAAAAAAAAATGAAAAAAACATAGTCATGCATATTTCGAAGAAATATGATGGTGAATACAATTTACAAAGTTTTTAGACGTATTCTGAAATTTCACAAATTTTTAGAATTTGAAAGGATAACTAACAGTCTTTGAAATTTTCATTTTTCTCTATTTTTCAAAATTATCAGAGTTTCAAACACAATTTAAGCTGTCAGAACTTTTGAAGTTTCATGAAATTATTCCAACTGATTCAATATTTTTCGTAATTTTTGATACATTTCAAGTTTTTCAGATTTTTATCAAAAAATGAAAAAAATATCATCGTGTATGAATGTATAAAGAAAAAATGATAATGATCGAAATCTACAAAGTCAATGAATACATAATTTCTACAATTGCTCAAATTTTTCAAATTTTCCCAAATTTTTTGAAAATTTTATATGACCTTCAATTTTTTGAAATTTTTCGAAATTTTCTTTCCAATATATAACGAATTATTCTAGATTCATAACAAATTTGTCCAACTCACGAGGATTTGTCATAATTTTTCAATACTTCTCAAGTTTTGCAGATTGATAATAAAATAAATTTAAAAAAACACTGTCATTTACCGCAGTCTACGAACTGAATTAAAATTTTTTGAAATTTGACAAACATTTCAAATTCGGAGAGTGACCTTCAATCTCGAACTTTTCCGATGTTTTTCGAGTTTTTCGAAATTTTAGAAATTCTAAACACAATACGAACTTCTTTCTAAATTTCTTTGATTAAGAATCTTCGAAATGAAAGAGTGAAAATTTAAAATTTAATCTTACTCGAGAAAAATTATTAAATTTTTCGCTTGTATTTAACTGAAATTACTCTCTCCAAAATGGATGAAATTTTACTAGAATAGAGTGAAATTTTCATCCGACGGTTTTATTTGCAGGGTTCTCACTCGAAAAAATTTAAAAAGTATTCTAAATGTGTTCAATTTTTAAACAATTTGTCAAACTCACTAAGATTTTTAGAAATCTTTCAATACTTTTCAAGTTTTTCAGATATTTTATATAAAAATTGAAAAAAATCTATATTTCTGAGAAGTATGTTAATAAACCTCCCCAATTCTTTGCTTGAATCTTCATTCGTCACATTGTAAATGGTGCTTCATGTTAAGTGAATGTGATTTTAAATAATCCTAATAGAATATCTAATAATAAATATCATTTTTTTCAAAGGTTTCAAATTTCATTTTTCCAAACAGAGATGATTTACCTTTATAATCATTCTCGTTTTAAAAATTGCTTCGATCAATTCCCATACAATTTGAATATTTCAAATGTAACCCCCAATTTAGAAAATTTTCTAATAATTTCGTATTTCTATCATATCAAATTTTCTGTATATTAAATAAAAAAAATGTATTTCCCGTATATAATATAAGCCTGATATATTTAAAACTCTACAAGATCTTATATTTTGCGTTTAGTTCTCCATTACTTTTTTTTCTGAATTTATTTCATATCAGTCATCTGGTATAAATTAAAAATATCGTAGCACTTATATATTAATAAATTATAATGTCTTTCCTTCGTTAGAATTTTTTTATTCAAATGCCCCTTTTTCCCCCTCGGTTGCTACTTCCCTGATTCGAGGCATTCGAGTAGTGAAAGGTGGCGTGACATGATGTGGTGCCAACGTAAAATTACGGTCATTTTTACCGTCACGCGACCGTCACATGACGGTCAAATAAAAAATTATGTCAAATAAAGTTTAAAAAAATTTCTCAAATGATAAGAATTTTTCATGTTCTAATTTGGCGATAGTAATTGAAGACTAAAAGTAGCCCTAGTAAAATACCCCCAGACATTTTATCTTTTATATATATTTTTAGTGAAATCTCAAAGTTAAAAAATAAAAATTACATTTTTCATGACAACATTATTATTTTTGTTGTATAAGTATAGTAATTTTGAAAGTATAAGATGAAGAAAATATACAATACATAATTTATTATAACAAATATGACCGTATGCATAAGTTTTCGAAATTTTAAAAACGTTAGATACGCTTTTCAAGAATTAATTGCACCTTCCAAAGTATGATATATTATTAGAATTTACCATTTTGAAGACTTAAAAAGAATATTAATGTATATTAATTCAAACGAAGCATTATACAATTTGTTTAACATATGCAAATAAATAAATGTTACGAAAATGAGCCGGTCATTTACCCATACAATCATACAGACCGTCATCTGACGGTCACTGTGATCATGACCTTCACAATCACACCTTCTTACACCTAGTATCAAACCTAGAATCAAATAGTCAGTGTAATGATCAGTGATACAGAAACAAACAAAAATTAAAACTAAACAAAATGCAAATAACTTTCACGCACAACGTTTCCGGTGACAGAGAAAACGTACAAAATTCTTCAAAAACCCTGTAAAAAAAGAAAAACTTCAAGCTTAAGTTCCATTTCATAAAAATTGCACTTTTGGAAAAGTCACTCGAAGCTGACAAAGAATTTCAAAAGATCGTAAGTCCATGCAGTTTTCTCGACTTTCCCGAATAGACATTTATAGTTTAATTAATTTCGAGCTCTTTATTATGATATAGGGCAATCATGGGAATTTTGACTAAAACGATCGTTACATCACTTTTGCTGAATCTCTTGCATTTATCTCCAAAATGCATTGCTGCATCGGCTCATATTCGAAGCAACAATCGTGGAAGTGCAGAACGCACTAAGGATGGGGCCTTCAGTACAAGGGACAGCGATCATTACATCGATGGAGAGCATCAGCAAGATTTTGATCATGAGGCTATTTTGGGTGAAAAAATGCAGAAGTTGAAACCAGGAATTTATGAATAAATCTCTGGGTTTTAATCCCCTGTGGAACTTTGTAGACACACGTAAATACTTTGTGAAAACCTCAGGGAAGTAGTAACTGAGGGGGCTGGGTAGACCCAAAATTAGTGACAAGTTATGAACGTGTAATTAAGTAAAAAATCAAGAAAAAGTATGGGATTTTGTAGAAATAGTAAAGAAATTACGAGAAAGGAAATTTTTCTTTGATTAGAACATCAAATTCTTGAAATCTACATAGATATCTACAAAAAAAACAATCTACAAAGTTCCACGTAAAAAAAAATTAATAGGAAATACTGAAAATCATTTGATACATAAAAAGTGAGAAGAGATAATTTGCTCAAAAATTTGTAAGAGTTTGAATCCTAGAGCATATAAATTCAGAAAACTGTACAGAAAACCATAAAAATTCTTTTGATTCACATCTTGCAACTTATGCAACTAAAAATTCTTTGAATTCTATGCATACTTGAAAGGTATGAAAAAAAAGATTGCAAATCTTTATGAACAATATTGTTTTTTCAAACATTATTTTAAAAACTCAAAATGGACAGTTCCAATACTATAGCATTGAATTCTAGGAAACTAGATCGATCCGTAGAAATACTAGAAACCTATAAAAATACCAGGAACTTCTGCCAAATTTTATAAATTACTAGTTGGGTTTTTTTTATGATTTTCATTTAGCATATACTTTGATGAATTTTCAAAGTATTTTTCTTAATAAATATATTGTTTTTCGCATGAATATATTTGCAATGC
Source organism: Platygaster robiniae (assembly GCA_028476575.1). NCBI lineage: Eukaryota > Metazoa > Arthropoda > Insecta > Hymenoptera > Platygastridae > Platygaster > Platygaster robiniae. The sequence continues at coordinate 26,584,506 of CM052023.1, forward strand.
ATGAATTAGTAAAAAATCAATGACTAGTTTTTTTTTCTTATCATGACGAGACAGTTCTTTTAGTTCTACTAAAGTATTATTTGACAAAATACTTTTTTGTTATAAAGAGTGAGTTGAGCCATAAGAAGTTTCACTTCATATTTATGGTGAAACATAAGTTTCATTGTAAATCTGTGTTGAGACATAAGAAGTTTCACTCTATAGTAGGCTATAAAAAAATTCACATGTGATCTACAAAGTTTCACTCGATTGTCAACCATAAGAACTACTTTGTTTGCTATAAACAGTATAGTGAGAAATTATAAGTCCCACTTTACATCTATGTTGAAATAAACAGAAGTTTCATTTTATATCTATGATGAGACATAAGAAGTTTCACTTTATAATGGGCTATTAGAAGTTACACATAGGATCTAAATTTTTGATGATACATAAGAAGTTTCACTTTATAGTGAGATATCAGAAGTTTTACATGCGATATAAATTTATGATAAGACATAGGAAGTTTCACTTTACAGTAACATAATAAGTGTCACTTTATAGTGGGCTTATGATCTATTAGAATTTTCACTTGGGATTTTCATATATAGTGAGACATAAGAAGTTTCACTTTATAGTGGGCCTTTAGAAGTTCACTTTGAATCTATGGTGAAACATAATAAGTTTCAGCACTTTATATTTATGGTAAGTCATTAGGAGTTTCACTTTATAATGGGCTTTTAGAAGTTTCACAAATCTATGGTGAGACTTAAGAAGTTTCACTCTATAGTGGCCATACAAAATTTCATATATGATCTACAAAGTTTCACTCGATGGTCAACCATAAGAAATCCTTTTTTTGTTTCAAATATTATGGTGCGTAATAAGAAGTTTCAGTTGAATTTTATAGTGAGACAAAAGAAGTTTCATTTTATATCTATGAAGAGCCGTAAGAAGTTTCACTTTGGAGTGGGCTATTGGAAGTTTCACTTTATTTTTATGGTGGAACATAATGTTTCGCTTTATATTCATGGTAAGACATAAGAAGTTTCACTTTATAATGGGCTATTAGAAGTTTCACATGCGATCTACAAAGTTTTACTCGATTTTCAACAATAAGAATTAATTTTTTTGCTATAAATAGTATGGTGAGACATGAGAAGTTTCACTTTATAGCAAGCCATTAGAAGTCTAAAGGGCTTTGTTTGATTGTTCACCATAAGAACTACTTTTTTCGCTATAAATATTTATAGTACACCACAAAGTAGAAATTGTAATGGTACGATGTAAAGTGAAACTTCTTATGTCTGACCATAGATAGAACGTGAAACTTCTTATGTCTCACCATAGAAGGTCGGACTGAGACAGTTGGGACAGAAAATTTTTTCATTATATAGAGAGATATACATACACAACTAAAATTAAAAAAATCTATGAATTACTTAAAGTCAATAGTAAAATTTTCTTGAAATCCATAGAAGTATTAAAATTTTTGAGAATTTTGATTCTTTATTCGTGAAGTTTCTGTTAACAATATTTTAAATCTTCTTGCTTAAGGAAGTGTCAAAGAAGCTGAAGAATTTGACAAACTATCACCAGAAGAATCTAAAAAACGACTGAGACTTTTGCTGAAAAAAATGGATTCTAACAATGATGAGTTCATAGAAAGGAATGAACTCAAGGCTTGGATTTTAAGATCCTTCGAGTAAGTTCGAACTGTTTCAAAAAATTGACTTGTACTTCCATTTTCTTTACCAATTTCGTATAATGATTGTGAACTTCTCTACCAGCATGTTATCATCAGAAGAATCCCAGGACCGTTTGGAAGACGCCGACGCTGACGAAGATGGACGAATAACGTGGAACGAAATTTTGCAAGACAGTTACGGATCGGATCCAGATGATCTAGAACTCGAAGATCAACTCATCCAAGATGACAAAGCTTCCTTCGAATGGGCAGATTTGAACAAGGATAATTATCTGGATCGTGAAGAGTTCAAAGCTTACACACATCCTGAAGAAACGCCCAGGATGTTCCCTCTTCTTCTCAAGCAAGCTCTTGATGAAAAAGACTTGGACAATGACAGTTTCATCAGTTTTCAAGAATTCTTGGGTGATCGGGCCAAACACGAAGACAAGGCTTGGCTGATATCGGAAAAGGAGAAATTTGATCATGAACATGACAAAAACAAAGACGGTCGATTGGATTCTGACGAGATTCTGTCGTGGCTTGTGCCGAGCAACGAGTATGAGAATTTTATATGTACACTCGTTTCTCGCAAGAGCGAACTTGGCTGGAACAAGCCCTGAATCGAAAGAGCGCATGGAAATGAAGAGAAGGAGAACCCCTTACTCCCACCCACGGCGTGCGGCGCTATGTTTTTCTATGTCCGACGTCCGACGCGTTCGACGGTCTGGCTCCGACTGACTCTCGCGCATATCGCTTTGCGCAGTCCAGTCGAGAGTGGGAGTCCCTCGCGCGTGTTCGTTCTCTTCATTTTCTCGGTCCCCAGCAGCTCGCTTCTGCGAGGAACGAGTGTAGCCATATTCAAGTCTACAGCAAATAATTAATGCATTGAGTTAATTGTTCTTATATTTATGTCACTTCATGTAAGTGTCAATATTTTCTAAAAATCATTGTAGAAATTTCTAATTCTATTGTAAAAATGTGTCCTGATGGTTGCAATTTATCAGTGAACAAGACAAAATTATTTTATGTGAAACAACTTTTTGGTTCTTACAAACTTCAGGAAATTTTAAATGTTGTCTATGAATGCTGATCTTCTGATGTTTTTGCTAACGAAATTGCTATGTTCGAATTTTGTCTGACAACTTCTACAGGCGTTAAAGGATCTTTTTACACAAAAAGTTGTTCATTAACTGAGCTCAGAAAAGCATTCTTGTTTAAAAATTTGAAATAACAAATCATTACTAACTGCAATGGATGTAAGGATGGATGATGCTAAATTTTTAGTTCATTCTGAATACTTTTGTGCTTTAGTAGCAATTATAACTGAATTTTTTCGTACATATGACGAGGCATACAATGGACTGTTTTTCTTGAATATTGAAACATGTAAAATGAAATTCTTCGATCATATTTTTATTCACTCTGAATATCATTTTTCTATAAAATCTGTATGGTAATGTTTTTTTCAAACATCAATATGATAAACTTGAAAAGTAATAAAAAATTACGAAAAATGTAAATATGTTGAACAAAATTTTAAAAATTTGCAATACTTCGTATTATGATGGAAATAAAACGAAAAAAAAGGGAAATTCAAAGATCAATAATAATCATATTACTTCGCGATTATGGAAATTTTGAAATAAAAAATATTGAGAAATTCAGAGATTGTCACTAATCCTTTGAAATTCGAAAAATTTGTAGAATTTCAGAAAATGTTCCTAAACTTTGTAGGTTAAATTCAGTTATCATCATTTTTTAAAATATGCAATTTATGATGTTTTTTTTTTTTTTTCATTTTTTAACGGAAATTCGAATAACTCGAAAAGTGTCTATAAATATTACTAAAAATTTAAATAAAGAGATGGACTTATGTCGTGAAATTTAAAAAGTTTTTCATAGTTCGTATTAGGTTAGCAATTTTGAAAATTGAGAGACAAAAAAAAATTGAAAATTGTAATTAAGCTATAGCTATAGTCAGCAATCCTCGAAAACTCAGAAAATTCGTAGAATTTCAGAAAATTTTCATTCAGTTGTAGATTTGGTCCATGATTATGTTTCTTTGAAATATGCATGATAAAGTTTTTTTTATTCTTAATGAAAATTTGAAAATTTGAAAAAAAAAGAACTAAGCTCCGGAAATTTCAAAAAATCATTCGGGCTCATTTCATGAAATTCGAAAAGTTCTAAATAGTTCTTACGTTGAAATTTTAAAAATTTCGAAAAAAAAAGTATTAAAATTGCAAAAATTGTGTATAACCCTTCGAAATTCGAAAAATTTGTAAAATTTTAAAAAATGTTTATGAAATTCATACATTAAGTTAGTTATCATTGTTTTTATATTCATAATTGTTTTTATCCTTTTTTGAAACGAAAATTTCCATAAGTCGAAAAGTGTCTAAACATAACGAAAACCCAATATAAAGAGTTAGACTCATTTCAATAAATTTGCAAAATTTTGAATAACTTTTGTATTAGGCTCGCAATTTTGGAAATTTTAAAACATAAAAATTTCGAAAAATATCAATATAGTCAGTTATTCTTCGAAATTTGAAAAAATACATATGTATAATTTCAGAAAATATTCATAATTTTTGTAGATCGAGTTCATAATCATTTGAGATATAAGTAATAAATAATGATAAGGTTTTTTTTCTTTTTTGATGAAAATATCAAAATCTCGAAAAATGTTACAGGATGGAATATTTAAATAATCATTCAGGCTATTTTCATGGAATTAAAAAAGTTTAAAATAGTTATAATCCTCGAAAATTCTAAAAATTTGTAAAATTCAAACAAATTTTCATAAAACTGTAGATTCGGTGCTGATCATATTTCTTAGAAATATGCATTATAATATTTTTTTATTTTTCGATAAGTACTTGAGAAACTCGAAAAGTGTCTAAAAATTACGAAAATTTCAAGTAATGAGTTAGACTTACTTCATGAAATTTGAAAATTTTTAAATAGTTCTCATAATTCTCGAAACTCTCGAAATTAAAACAAAGTAATAGTGAAAAATTCAAAAATTGTTAGTTACCCTCCAAAATTCGAAAAATAAGTATAGTTTTCGGAAATATTCATGACCTTTGTGATTTGTGTTGATTATCCTATTTCTTCGATATATGCATAAAAATATTTATTAATTTCTGAAAAACATGAAAAATATCGAAAAATCACGGAAAATCATTATTATTTACCTGCCTTGGAAAAATTTCATTATTTCATCAAATAAATCTATTTTCCAGAGAAATCGCCACCGAAGAAGTAGACCATTTATTCGCCGCATCCGATGATGATCATGACAACCGACTATCATTTGACGAAATTCTCGATCATCACAATATATTCGTCGGAAGCGAAGCCACTGATTACGGAGATCATTTAAAAGACATCGATCGTTTTTCTGATGAACTTTAAATTTTTTAACCCGTTTTCAGTCAAAAAAAGTTTGTAGAAAAACATTCTAGAAACTAAACTACTTTATAATTTATTGTTTTTGTCCTGTCCTTAACACTTTGAAAATCGCGTCAAAATTGCTTCCCAACAAGAAAATTCATAAACAAAGTGTATATTGTGACGCGAAAAAGCAAGGTTGAACTCAAACAGTGTGCCATTCGTTTCATTTTTTATTTTTGTCCGTTTTTGTTTAAAACTATTTATTTATGTCCGACGGACCGAAAATAAAAATTTGACAATTTCATACATGATGTATTTTCTACAGCGATCTTCCAAAGCTGTTACAATGAACAGAAATTTTTTTGTTACCATATTTATTTCAATAATAAACCACATAATTTATAAAGCGTTTGTGATGTTATTAATAAATGATCGAGTTAACAAATAAAACCGTAAACGTGCAAAATTGTGAATATCGTTTTCTTTATTCTGTAGAAAACTTCGTGATAAGTACACCAATAATCTTGCAATGTCGAAATGTGGTTAACTATCGGAGTCCCGATTTCGAAAATCAAAATTCCAACGGTCGCCGAGGAACCCTTTGATTCTATAAACATTATTATTTTCCTATCAAGCCAGAACAGTTTACAACGATTACTTTTTGTTTTTCTTTTGCTCTGGATTATTCTCTGAATATGAAAACGCGTTTGGACGAGACCTTGAAGGAAGCGAAACATTTTTCAAACTGCCTCTACACATCGATCGATTACTTAGACATCATTCTTCGATTTTTTGCTCCTTTACTTGTATTCTTAAGGCGCATTTCCAGATCTCGGGACTGTCCCGGTTCCAGTTTATAGGCCAGCGCGGGTTGGAGTGGGGTGAAGGTCCCCCCCCGACCGCGCTTGCGCACAAACTAGCGGCCGACAGAAACTGGCACGATTTCAAGAGTTGGAAACGCGCCTTTACGCCCCTCTTATGACTGGAAATTTTTCCCATCTGCGACTCAAGATTTGGGTCATCCTAAATTTTTCAACAAAATATACAAAATAGTGCATCGATGTTTATTTTGCCAATCTTTTGTGGAAAGAGCAAATTTCCACCATTGTTTTTATGGAGTACATTTTCTGATTTGTTTTGAAAAATTTTGAAGTCTAGAAACAAGTTTAAATATTCTTGGAAATTTCGATTTTCAAATTTCTATGATTTTGTGATAAAAATTTCACTTTCAAAAGATAAAATTTTGCTCTTTCAACCCAGAATTGTCAGAAACGATGTAATTTTTTCACTTGTGCCTCAATCACCGGGCGAGAAATTGCGATAAGGTTGTCCATGGTAGAATTAACATACAAATAATTAATTAATTAGCATACAATTAATTCTACCATGAGGTTGACTACACATTTTTTTGGACGCAGTCAAACTTTTTGATTATCAATTTTTCTACAATCTTACTTTCATCGGGCGGCCTGTGCTTCCAATTTTTCCCGCAACCTATATTTTCCTCGCCATCGTCATAAACAAAAAAATAGACAATATCCGCAACAATTTTTTGTCTACAATCATTAAGATGAGAATCGCCGAATTCCTATTATAAAGATCCTTTTGAATCCACGAAAGACTAGAAACATTAATTTCGTATCAACAATTATTTATCACCAACGAGTTTCCTGCAATGCGATTTTTCCATTAGCATTGTCTTGATTGTGCTTAAAAGAAGTTCGAATTGACCAAATTGAAAAATGATAATAATAGAGCGTCTGCAGTGAACTTTATAATGATTTTTTTAAAACGCAGAGCTAAATTCTGTATAAAAAATGATGGTGAACTGAAAATCGAAGGACTAAGGTTCGGAAATTTCAAATACAGGTCATCATAAAATCACAATACGCAGGACAGAAAATCCACCCAAACTCGTCTTCGCTAATAAATTACACGTCCTAACAAACGTATTAAATGACAATAATAATAATATATATCAATACAGTAAGGATCAACGTATTCGTGCTCCGTCCGCTCTTGTCAATTTCGAAATCATTCCTATCAAATGGCGGCTGAACGAAATTGTCAACTCGCGTCGACTTTTTGACACTGGGCCATAATTGCATTTTTCCGATTAAAATTTACAATCACTAATTTTCGTGAGACTAGATCATAAAAATGGCCGTTTGCCATATATAATCAATTATATTATATATATTTACAGCGATAATTGCACTTTTAATCACAACACAACAAAAAATCGCGAGTTTCCCTGGAAATTCAGCTTAAGATTTTGCCGAAAAATTCCAATTGTTAAGTAATAATGTATTTTGGAAAATAAGTTGAATCTCCAGGAATATAATATTTCCTTTGAATCATTTGGTTCCTTCAGCGACCACTTGACAGCGACTGAATTTATTATTTTCGAAAAAACCTTCAATTTGACTTGAAACATGTTTAGTGGATAGGTCAAAAGCACAGGGACATTTTTTCGGTGGAGACCCGATCCACTATAATTGAGCATTCGGCTCAAGAACATCGAAATATTATACTAACGAAAAAGTTTTCTTTCTCTCGCTCTCGCATTGTTTCGCTTTTTTTTCACGTCGCTTGAAAATCGCTTCAAAACGTTTGCCGAAGACATAATATTCCAAAATAACGACCAAAAGTTAGGACAGGGAGTCAGCAATATTTCATTCAAATTTTATGTTGTGACTCTGTCAGAGTTTGTTAGGTCTTGAAAATTTAATCTTTCGTTGGCTATAGTACAAAGTTTAATGACTTATAATCAGAGCTAATAAAAATACGCGAAAAAAGGCGTTTTTACGTTCAAGAAAAACAGTTGCTATATACAAGGAAAAAGATTTTATGTGGAAAAAGATCGTTTGACGTCAGTAGCAGTAGCTGGAAAAATGTTGCCTTTTTCACTGATGTGAATATGTGCAAAATATATGCATAATATGCAAATGCAAAATAAGCAAGCAGTATAAAAATGCACATAATTACCCGCTCTGATTATACTCAAAATTTACATGTCAGTTCTTCTGCAGGTGCACATAACCTTAACGTATACAGAAAATGTTAACTGCAAGTTCTTTGAATGCAAACGATGCATATGATATGTAAGGAAACTGTTTACATTAGATGTTTGCATCAAGTTTACACGACGATAGCAAAAAATTTATGAAAACAAGCCCTTATGCAAACTGTTTACATAAACTTTCCGTAAACGTTTCTGCAATGGAAGACGACAGAAGTTTCGCTCCGTCATCTATTCCAAGAATAATATAAATTATAATATCAGCAGTAATGTGAATAATAAAATAAGAAGAAAAATTATTGTAAAAATAATAAATGATGTACGAGCGAAGAAATTCAAAATTCAGTCTGATAATTTTTTTACACAATCTTGAAGTCAGAATGGTTTCGATAGTTCTAAAAAATTGAATCTCGCTTTTTAAGAGTATCCGCCATATTGTCGGCATTTAATCATATTACATATCGTATTTCATTCGATCTTAAAAATCATGAATATTTTACTAACTAACCTAATATTTACAGAACGTTCTTGGCACTTCTTTCTCTAACTTTACTTTGCTCTCTCGCTCCCTTGAACCAATACTAAGGCACTAAAGTATGAGTATTATCATCCGCCATTTTGTGTCCTATCAAAGTAAACATTGCGCGAAACACAATGTTTGAGCATAAAAAATAATAATTTTGAGTTCCAGAACGTAAAAAAAACGTTCCAAAAATTAGGAAATATCGTATTTATTTATGTATAGGCATCGGAAACTGGAAAAATTTATTTAGTTTCATGAAGCTGCTAGTATTTTACAATAGTTTTTATAATTTTTCAGATTTATAAAATTTCATATCAGATCATTTTGTACGCGACATGACAATAAAAATAAAAATACAACTATGTGTAAAATATATTGTTTTAATAATTATTTAAAAATATATTTTATCTATTATAAAATATACAATAAAATAATCATTGTACTCTTTTATAATGATATTTATATTATTTATTTACTAGATACTGTGGCGAGTTACACGCGTTGATTTGAAAAAAAAAAACAGGGTTTTCTATATTTTTAACATTCGCGAAAGAATTTAATATTTTTTTCATAGACTTTTCCTGTTTCAGAAATAGTTATTTGTTAGAATCATGGCTTTTTGCTAGTGTTGTTAATTTCTTTTTTCAAGTACTATACATATACAATGTCGTAAGAAAAAAAATAGCACACAATAGAGATTCCAAGGTCAAGAGTCGAATTTTTCTTTAAAACGAACCAAATCGTAATGAAATTTCACTCGACAAAACTTTTGAATTCAAATGCTCCGGTCAACTTCAGGGAATTACAAGATTGAAGTGAGCGTTCAAGATGGCCGCCCGCACATTTCAAAATAGCCGCGCACATTGCGGCTGCTCCTTTTTCTTTTTAGGATTATTATTTTCAATATAATGTTAATATGTTTAATATTATAAGCAATGCAATCAATTAATTCTCAATGGCCGTTGAGGTTATCTTTTTCTGTGTTGAAAGAGAAATGAGTGACTGAAAATATATTTTGATAAATAAGTCTTAAACAATTGTCGATCAACATTGTCATTTTATTATAATTTTATTTTGGACTTTTTGGCCGAATATACTGACTTTTTTTATTGCAAATCTTGCTTCTTTCAATATAGTTCTTTCAACTGCTTCGAGTTTGCATAATTTAGTCACAAATGAAACAATATTACTGTATGTTGATTATTTGCATACACTGTTTTTTTATGTTTTGGAATTTATTATTATTATTTTTTTGGTTAAAAAGTTTAGATCGTTGCAATGTTTGACAGGACACAAAATGGAGACTGATAATACCTATATATTTTAGTGCTCTGCTAATGTACAAAAACTCAAAAGCGAACTTATACACGTCAAAGCGATATACGACGTATCAAGAGCAGCAAAAAAGTTTTGTGAAACTATTACTTAACTAATAAAGTATGTATTGGTGAGATCGCTCCGTTACGTAAAAACGTCAATGAAAAGTTTCTTAAATGATCCTCGGAGCCAATTTTTTTCAGAAAATTCAGTAATGAACCACCATATTTCTCCAAATTCCCAAGCTTTCGAATTTCTTTCAAAACCTTTTTTAGTTATAGACTCCGTCATATCTAACTATCTAATAACGAAATATCATGAAAGTAGCCAAGCCTTCTAAAACTCGCCAATCCAGAAATTCCAACTGCATTATGTCCCATCAGAGAATATATAAGATACTTTGCTGATTCGCTGTCTAACCTTTGGACGTTTTAAGGACAACCTGCACTAAACCAAACAATTTGATGTCACCTCCAAGATTCAAGAGTCCTGCAAAAAACCTGTAACCACGTTCATTTTCTATCAAAATTCGGCGATGGAAAAAAAACCGTTTCCTACTTCGTCGTTCCAGCCGTCAAGAGCATCGTCATTTCTCCACCGGATGACCTAGAATTGGGCCATCTTGGCCCTTAGCCCATCATCTTAAATAATTCTGCGAGTGGATCAGATCGAACGTAATCCTCCGAAGTTTCTCTTGCGAGTAGTCAGTCTTGAGGAATGCTTTTGCGCGTTGTTATTTTCTTAAAGGGCGAACCAACGACGCAAATGAGAATATGCTGGGCCCTGTTTTACGCGTGTAAGGCCCCTTTCATTGCCGCCGATCAGGCGTAACGCTGCTGATCTTCGTTAGTCTCGCAAGGCACCACTGTCAAACTGGACAGATTGCTTAAATTACTACTTGACTCGGAATAGCTAGATAGAGTCAACCGCCTCGGCGCCGACGTCCCCGAGGACTCCGCCGACAACGCGGTGCTCGTCGTCCCCGACTTCCGGAACACCTTCAGGAGTGAACTGCCCGCACTGTGGCACCGTACTATTCGCTCCGAGGGCTCCAGCAGCACAGACTGACTTCGATATGGGGGTGGACTTTCGCTGTCGAATATCGTCCGGTTCGGCGGGGGTCGCACACATTTTTGATATATTTCACGTTCCTGGGGACAATGAATGTCGATCAAATTTTTCGTGGTTGAAACATCTACCGAAATCAGAATAAAAATTAGTATTTCATGCAAAAAGAATAGAAATTGTAACAGCAAATGAGAGGAACAGACATATGAAAGAATAATGCAGGAAAAATGAAATGAGAAGAAATCATCGAGAATTGACCCACTGAAATCTTGAGAAAATAACAAATGGTTTCATGTTATTACTCAAAGATAACATTAGTCAGGATTATAATGACATACGAAATTGCGATTATTTTGTCTGAGGGAGAATTTTTTCAGTAACAAAATTCTAATGGAATCCATGAATATCTTAGAAATTTAGGGAAATTCGAACCCTGAAGAATCGAATTCTACAAGTCTGCAATAGAGAGCATAAAAAATACCAGAAAATCTTTTGAATCTTGCAAACTTTGAAAAAATAATAAACTCGAATTCTAGAGGATGTAATTAAAAAAAACTTATCCATCCGTCTTCAATATACACGAATACTTGAAATCTATAAAAATACAAAAAACTTCACCAAATCGTATAAATACTAATAAAAGAAAAAGATAAGAAATCTATAAATCACATCAAATCTATGTATTAGGTATGATTGTTCCAAAAATCTATGAAATTTTTGAAAATCGATTTAAATTTGCATTCTAGAACATCGAACTCCAGGAATAAAGGTGCTTCTGAAAAATCTGAAAAAATACACACGATCTATGAAAATACAAAGAAAAGGTACAAAATCTGATTAATACTATAAAAATACTAAAGTACATGAAATCTATAAACACTGAAAATCAAAGTAAATGTGCTCAACTCAAAAATCTAAAAAATTACTGAAAATCGGTTGATTATTAACATCCTTCAAGAAAAGCTGGAAAAAAAACCACGATCTCTAAACATACAAGAAAAAGCGACAAAATACTATGCATACCAAAAAAATACGGAAATACCAGAAAGCTAAAAAACACAAAAAATCCGTATGAATGTATTTTTTCCAAAAAGTTACTAAATTATTGAAATATGATGTAGATAATAATTCTAAAATAATCACAAAAAATCGTGAAGTATACTAAAAAAATTTTCCAGGTTTTGTAAATAATAAACAAGACTCGTGAAATACTGAAAATTATTTAATACTCAAAAAGTATGTTAATATAATTTTCTGAAGGATTTGTAAAACTTTGAGTTCTAGTGCATACAGTTCTAGAAACCAATTAAGGAATTGATGAAAATAATACAACTTTTTTTTAATGGTCTAAATCCCAAAAAAATACGGAAAAAATCCAAAAAGTATTAGAAATTTGTGTTCAAGATACTGTTTTCTTCAAAGTTGATTGAGGTACACAAGTTTGTTGAAATTTTCAAAACTATAGCATCAAATACTAAAAATCCAATAAAATGCCAGAAAATATTACAAAATTTCATAAAAAAACATACAATACTAAAAATCTGGAAGTTTGTAAAACATTGAAAATCTTTTACGTATAATTTTCTCAAAAATCTAGAAATATATTAAAAAATTTTCAGAACTTTCATTCCTAGAGTATTAGATTCTAGAAAGCCATAAAAAATGCATTACACATTTGAAAACCCTTCGAGTATATATTAACAATAAAACAAAAAAAAAATTATGAAAAATATCAAAAGTAATACAAAAAAATTCTGAACCCGAGTGACTTGCATGGAAATCACAAAAATCGAATCCTATCATATTAAATACGAACATAAAAAATGTCCTACTCTGGACTACAAAAGTTGTTTAACTTTAAAATCCTGATATCCAAAAAATTGAAAAATCTCGAAGGAAATAATTTTTTTCGAAAAACCCCCCCGAAAATATTTTTTGCCTACGCCCCTGCTCCGAATACTAGAGAATGTAATCCTGAAATTCTATAAAGATATCCTCCAAAAAACGTGAAATCTATAAAAGTATCGAAAAAATTTACAAAATTTCATGAATACATACTAAAAATCTACTAGAATAAATACTAATAAAAACTAATATTAAATTCATAATTTCGTAGTATTGTTGGTATTTTTCATATTAATTCAATATTCACAAACATAATATGATAATATTTGTAGTATTCTTATGTACTACTTAAAATTTTCCTGGAATTTAATGCTTCAGGATTGGAAGGTTTGTAAACCTAGATTTTGAGAAGTTTTTGTATTTTCAGTCCTTTTTTTTTTGGAACTTATCATTTTTAAGGTGTAGATTACTGTCTTTTTTTAAATGTTGAAACAACTCATGTTTCTGCAGCCTCGGATTAGACTCTAAAGTGACCCTTTTTGAACGTTGAATGTTGGTCCTCTGTTGTAGCATACAAGATTAATTACTTTAATGCCCTATGACTTAAAAGTAAACTTCTCTGAAAAGGAAAAAAAACTTTCATCCAGATAAATTAAGCCATTAGGGCAAATTTTATGATGGCATGACGAACTCAAAGTTTCATAAATTCCCTGTATTTTTCTAGATTTCTCCAAAAACATAACCTGTCTTCAAAAATTCTAATAATTCTCAAAAAATTCGAGTAAATTCAAGTTTCCAATGGTAAAAATGTCGGGAGCACCCCCCAACGTATGCTTGACGTTTTTAAAGAAGTTTCACTTCGAATATTCCCAGTGAACCTGCGAGCTCGCAGCGTTTTCATTATTTCCGCCCCTTTTCGAACTCGAAATTTGAATTACCTTATATATTTTTTTTCTCATGTTTCAAGTTTTGTGTAGAATGCTTAAATCAAGTGCATGTCCCATGTTCATTAATGTGAAACTTTTTGGCGTTTTACAGCTTCATTGTGATTACTTTTTACTGTACATAATGAATTATCTTTTTATTTTCCTGAGATATATATTAATAATTACAACGACTGGAAGTACTCTGCGAGCTCACAGGTTCACTGGGTTGCTGTTTCGGTTCTTTTCTGCTGGAAATTTTCAGTATTTATGGTTGTCGGGCAGGGTTTTTTTCTTCACCTGTTCAGGATCCCGAAGGTGCAAGCCCGTATGTGCGCCGTAGGGTCGCTCTTCACCGTCAGGCAATTGCAGTCTAGGTGGTAGATCTAGGGCTAAGTCTTGCCTCACGCTACCGGTCCTTACAGCTCGGTCTCTCGCCGCTGCTACCACTGCATCCTGCATATCTTTCGCGTTTCTATTCGCTAAAGCACCTTCCAGCCCGCGACCGTTCTTCAAACCACCATGACCTCCTCCGCTGCCAACTTCCATTGCTGAACTCACCGACAGCATCTGGCACAAAATAAATGCACTGTAAGAAAAAGCAACAGTGAGTTCCCTAAAAACGAAGATGGGAACCTTCATATTCTTTCCTTATTCCCCAAGAATAAAGATTGGACACTGGAACTCGCCTATACCAAGCTTTTGCATGAATCGTGTTCTTCAAAGGTAATTTTGTTATACGTATTTACAGATCGACCTAAGGTAGTGGGGTTCCCAGGGTGAAACCCCCTACCGAAGTTTGGATGAAATTGAGTATTATTTTATGTGGAAATGAAAAAAAGATTGATAAAATATGATCTCTGGTAACAACTTTTTTGAAAGATAAAAACCTTATAAAATTTTGTTAATAAAGATTTTCATGGAATTTTTTTCTTAGCAAATTTCAAAGTTTCAGACAAATAGGTGCTCACGTATTTATCAGCTTATCAGCGATTTTGAATTGAATGCTCTTCACTCGTCAATAGATATTTAGGCCATTGTTTGTTATGACTTATCATTTTGAAGAAATGGAGGCTATGTTTAAAGAATATGACCATATATGGTCATGTTTTCGAAGACGCAAGCGATGACGAATTCTATACAGACAGTGCATTTTTTCGGGAGCGGGCTGAGTGCCGGTAGAAATTTTGTGAAGTAACAGTGTTCAATCGTGTCGTGGGAATTTTTTGTCAGAAATTTAGTTGTTCTATTACTATATACTATTGTATCTAGTTGCATCTAAAATATTGGGCAATTCGGTGTTTTACATTATCCAGCATTCAGATCCCTGCAGAAGTGTAACGAATCTGACATATCCAACACGTTACAATTATTTTAAAAAATTTACTTACTGAAGTTTGAAGTACATAACAAAGAGATTTAGGTAAGTTCCCAAATTTCAATAATATGAAAAATAATGAATTTTATTACCAACTTAAGAATACCAATGATCTTGGCTTCAGAAGTATTTTTTCTTGAATGAAATTCTAGTTATAAATATTTGCTAAATATTATGTTGAAAAAATCAATTTATTTAACAGTTTCAACGTCGTGAATTATGAAGAACGAATTGAGAGCATAAAAATAATGAAAATCAAAAAAACTTCACCGAATTCTAAAAATCTACATTGAAATTCATAAAAATATCGGAAAATTTTTCGAATTATAAAAAGTATGAAATAACAATAAAAGTAATAGAATTGTACGTAAGAATTATTTTCTGAAAAATTTAAACAAATACCTCCGATCTATAAAATTTCCTATTCTAGAGCATCAAATTCTAAAAAAAGTTCAAAAACGAGATATATTTGTACTATAAATTGATAAAAATACTAAAAAATACAACAATATCTTGAAAATAATATAAAAAATGTGAAAATACAATAAAAGCATAAAACATGAGAAATCTTTATAGAAGCAAGTATCCCAGAAATATTAAAAAAATTGAAAATAGATTTAATTTTCAGTTTTCTGGAGCATTAAGTTCTTAAAATCCACAAAAAAACTGGAAAACCTTTGATATTTAATGAATACAAGAAAATGCGAGAAAAACTAGAAATTTTTAAATACATTCAGAACTATAAATGAATAATTTTTACAAAAAATTTGTAAAACTTTGAATCGAATTCTAAAAATTTACGTAGAAATCTATTACAAAAATGCTAGAAAACCTTTCGAATCATAGAAACTCTGAAAAAAAAAACAATGTAAATAATGGGATTCCAAAATAGAACTGTTTTCTGAAAAATCCGAACAAATACCTACGATTTATGAAATTTCAAACTCTGGAGTATCGATTTCTAAAAAAAGTATAAAAACATGCTATATTTGTACTAAAAATCGATTGAAATAATATAAAATGCAACAAAATCTTAACAAAAAACAAAGTGAAAAAAAAATTCGTAAAACATGAAAAATCTATACAGTAGCAAAATTTTCCCAGAAATCTTTGGAAATACTCAAAATGGATGTAATTTTGAGTTCTGTAGAACATTGAGTTCTTAAAATGTATAAAAATGATTAAATTAAAATTAAAAATTTATAAATCTTTAGACATATAATTTTTTTTCACATAATTCGTAAAATTTTGAATTTTAGAGTATACAGTTTCAGAAACCTGTGAAAAAACGGATAAAAATGCTCTCGTTTCCATTTTTTACAAATTTTACAATGGAATATTTTGTCGAGTGTAAAAATATTAAGAAAATTTTCAAAAAAAGAACTGAAAATCTGTAAAAAAGATATCATTTTCTAAAATATTAATTTCCAACACTATAGCATCAAATTCTAGCAATCTAGAGAGCAAATCTATAGAAATACTAGAAATTTATACAATACCAGAAAATGCTGCACACTTTCATGAAAAACTTGAAAAACGAAAATTTTCAAAATCTATGATGTATATACTTGACTTTTGTTATAATTTTTTCAAAAATCTATAAAAATATTTATTTTTTTATAACTTCTTGTTCCTACATCATTGAATTCTAGAGAAGTTGTATAAATATCAAAGAATTATGAAAAGTATCAAAAGTATCAGAAGAAAATCTAACTCTCAATAACTTGAAATTACCAAAATCGAATTGTATCAAGTTATATACAAACATGAAAATATGCGACTTTCATGAAATTGAAAATTGAAGAATTGTTCTTTTTCAACCGTCATCGTTAAAGATAAAAAATCTTAGAATCTTAAAAAACTTTTTTTGTCGAAAAACCCCCTATTAAATTTTGTTGCCTACGCCTCTATTTGGTTAGGGTAACATGAAATATCGTAGAATGTTATGGAATGAATACAGATGTACAAATGTGACAACTAACAAAGCAATTTGATTATGATAGTAATATGATTATTTATAGTTGTTTGAAATATTCCTAGAAATAGTAGTTTGTACTCCGGTGTGAATTATACAACCATCAGTAACAAATTAGTGGAATTCTCAGTAAAATCATCAAATTCAATTCATTTTTCAGTGTTGCAGTCCAATTTCAAACCCTTTTCAAGACGAGTTACAATATCAAAGAGTAGAAATTGTATAAAAACCGTCTTCACCATAAGAATAAAATTTTCCCTACAAAACAAAAAAATGCCAAACAAAAGTAGCGATTGCGTTAAAACCCAAAGCCAGCTGCACTCGATATAAAATTGAACGAGGCACGTGACATGGCCATTTTAAAAGCGGTCTGCTGTATATTTCATTCACTATCGTGATTTCTGTGTGCGAGGGGACTCGGAAATCATTGAAACTTTAAGTAAATAATTGCAGAAGCAGCCTTTGATTTCGTGCTGAACGACGAGTCATTTATGCAAAGCGCATTAATCGCGTAAGGGCGATTTTGAAAGATGCGTTGTAATTAACTGTCTAGACTACCTTACTCCTAATGCTATTATCAAGCTCTCGTGTTATCTCCGCCAGCAAACAAGAGATACGTCTGCTGAAGATGGATCGTATAAATTTACACGCTTCACTGGGCAAAACTCTATCAACTTATCCGCGTTTTTCGGTTGAAAGTAAATTTACACAATGTCGATTCAAGGCGTGAAATACTCGTGAGAATCGATTTCGGGATGTTTGAAATTTGGGGTTTGTAAATATTGTATTTGGGAAATTCGGATTGGCGTTCTTTTTTATTACTTAATTATGGTTTTATGAGGAAAAATTGTATTACTTATGTAATTTGTGAGATAGGACGTGTTTATAAGTCATTTCGTTCACACCGGATTACAAGTTTATTTTATATAAAAGGTTAATGAAGTAATTTGTCGAAGGTTGGAACAATGAAAGGTCGTGTTTGAACTATTTGAAGATAAGGTTTGTTAGGCTGGTTTTTTTTAAGAAGCTAGGGAAGGAGTTTTCAGTATGAGATAGAATGTAAATCAATTTTATAAACTTATAGAAATACGAAAGATACTACCCGGGATAAAAAATTAGAGTATCGTTTCAGTCTCCAAGAGTATCCAAGAGTATCGAAGGAGTCTCCGAGAGTAAACTCATTTTTTTCACGAATCTCCAAAAGTCTCATACAGTCACCTTTGATCTCCGATTTTAATACTCTACTTCTTGAAAGCAACAACAAAAGTATCGTTTGAGTCTCAAGAGTATTTTGAGTATTACATTTTGCCAAACGGAATACTCTTAATGATAAATTTGGAGACTCTACACACTCTTGAGACTAAAGGATACTCTGATTTTTTATCCCGGGTAAAACTTGCTGGTATTTTTTGATATTTACTAGAATTTCATAGAAATACATTCATTACTATGAAAATTCTAGAAAACTAAAAAAATACTTGAAATTTCAGAGAGAATTTGATAAATACTAAAAAAATACTAAAAATACTATAACTCTGTAAAAAATGTAAATCTATATAGATATAATTTCTACCAAATTCTATGAAATCATTCAAAATCTCAATAAAAATTTTAAAGGTTTTCAAAAACTCCTGAAATTTATTACAACTACAAACAATATGATATTCTTAAAATGCTTACAAATAAGAAATGTTCGATCGCATTTAGTTCGTCGATATTTTGAAAATTTTCAATAAAAATCGAAGAATTCCAAAAATTCCGAAGAATAAATCGCATTTAATTTTGTCTAGATCGTCAATGAAACTAAAAAGAAGAAAAATTATTAAACTTCGGAAAATTCTTGTACATTTTTCAAATTGTAGAAATTTTCAAACATTCCATAAAATTAGAGAAATTAATTAAGTCAGTATCCTGAAAAATTCCCATATTTGTGAAATTTCACGAAATGTTGATAAATTTTACTGACTATGGAAAATTTGGGAATTCCCATGAAACTTAAGAGTATTTTTTATATTTTAAATATTGTTAAAACTTTTAAAAATCAAAAAACGTTTCACTGTATACGTACGTCAATAAATTTAGAAATAATAATTAAAAATTCAGAAATATAGAACATTCTTGAAAATTGAAAAACATTTGAACTTTAGGGATTGAGGAAACTACTAAAATATTTCAAAAATTTGTAAGAATCAATAAAAAGTTGATAAATTGTAAAAATTGCAGAAAACTTGGAAAATTCCATAAAACTAGGAAAATTATGAAATATTCTTAGATTTTCAAGATCAAAAACTGTTCTATCGCATTTAGATCGTCGATAATTAAAAAAATTTCAATTAGAATCTAAGAATATCATAAATTTCAAAGCACAAATCACATTTAATTCTTTCAGATCGTCAATAAAACTAAAAAACAGAAAACCTATCAGCCCTTTAGAAAATTCTTGTAAATTTTTCAGATTGCAGAAAACGTTCAAAATTCCAAAATATAATAGAAACTATATGATATATTCTTGAAGTTTTTAATAATCCAGAAAAAAAAACAGTTTCATTAGAGTCTAGATATTTTGAATAGTTTAAAAAATATGGAATGTCTTGAAATTGTTTGTAACTTAAAAATTCTTCAATTTTTAAAATTGAATAATGATAATAATGAAAGGAATAATGTAAATGCAGAAATTAAGAATTTTTTTCAAAATTCAGAGACATAAGAAACTTCAAAGATTGAGAATATGATAAATATATTCCGAAAATTTGTATAAATTAAAATATTGATAAATTATACCGATTGTCAAATATTTCGAGAATTCCATACAAGTGCAAAAATTATGCGAGTATTCTCAAAGTTTTTCAAAATCCCAAAAATGTTGCATCGTTCGTAGATCGTTGTTGATTTTGAAAATTCCAATAAGAATCTAGAAATTGAAAAAATGTTGAAGAACCAAATAACAAAGAAACTTTTCCCGATTGTCAATAAAACTAAAAACCTTACAAATAAGTAGTAAGTTTCGAAAATCTATATGAGAAAATTTAATTATGTTTAGAATATTGATTATCTAGAAAACTTGATATTCTCCAGCTTCAATTCTGAAAATCTATATAAAACTCCATAAGAAACTTTTGTCAAGGTATCAAATTGAAATTTTTTTATCGTTAGAAGAACCGAAGTATATCATAATATTCGATATCTTCTACATCGATTCATCTCTTCGAATGAATTTCAATTTATTCATTCAACCCAAGTCAATATAATTTCATTTTCATTTTTAAAAGACCACCCTTTATTTCGACCCCCACTCTGCAGTCTCCAGACTACTGCGCACATAACGGAGACAAGCAAAACGCATTCACGATCAGCTCGATTACGTCACGTCCGTCGTATTATCACCCGCGTGTTAGAGGCTGGATAAAAAAGCGGACCAGTGATTATTTTCCCGCGATTTCCCAGCTTGGCAATCAGTCCTTGAAGCTCTCTTTGTCTTCAGTAAAAAAAAAGAAAGAAAAAAAAAGCGAAAGCGGGTTTCTCACGTTCGAGTCAAACAAAAACGCAGGATAAGTTAATTAATCGCGCCATTAAAACGTAATCATCGTTACTATGAATTGAAGCAACGAACACAATGTATGCGAACAGCGCATGTTTATCAGTGGGCTTGTTTTGTCTTCTACTCGCCGATACGAGCGCAGATGTATTATCTAGACCAGAAGATGTGTCACTCTCCAAAGATTCCAGTATTCAGTCTGATGAGTTTTCATTCCGCTCGTGATTACGATGTCGAGACAGACGAGCAAATAATGTCCATGCCAACATTGTTTAACACTATCCGTCATTTCGACATCGAGAATTTTTAACAAAAGTCAAGCTAAATGAGTTTTTTTTTCGGAATTTTGTTATCAAGTCCTACAAAAATGTCAGTTTTCAGAGACCTACATTTGTTCGTACAAAGATACTCGTCATTTTGTTTAATTTTTTTACATTAGATACAATTTCGAGGGCCCTTTCATCGAGAGAAATTTTAGGGATTATTTTTTATTGCAATTCTTTTCGTAAGACTTTAAAGTTGTCAGGAATGTCAGACGTTTGAATTATATGCAGCTCGCTGCAAAAAATGCATGATTTGTTGCAAATTCAAACAAGTTTCTCTACCATATTGTGTACCTGAATACATTTTCATAATAAATAAATGTTATGCAATGACACCAGCATTAATATTCATTCTAAACAAAAAAAGTCTAATCATTAGACATGAACACTCACAAAACCAACTTTTTTTTAATTTTTCGTCATAATTTACACAGTAAAAATTCCTTTTTTCCTGCTGGGAAATCAATACTGGGATTAACTATAATGTTATGAAAAATTTTCCGGGGTAACAAAAATTGAAAAATTATGATTGCAACAGTTATTGATGATAACAAAAGTTCAATGTCATGACATGATCATGATGTGTCTCGTGAGTAGATGATCGGATTTCGACGATCTTTCGGTCATTTTTTAATGGATTACTCAAATTTTTGTTGTTGCAGAGATGAGACCCCTTTCAATACTACGCCACTGTATGGGTCATTCGACAAAAATTGAAAATTCGACATCGAACAGAAAAAAAATGGTAAGTGAAAAACACTACAAGCATAAATTCCGGCTTATAATAAAACTATATAATTTACTTTTTCAACAACGAAAAACAAATTTTTTTCCATACGTTTATGTTAATTTTTGAATCTTCAAAAAGAAGTTCGCTTAAGTTGGTTGAATTTCTCTTATCTATAAATAAATTGTTTTTACATTTTTTTCTTAATTCACATGTAAATTTCGAATTTCGTTAACTTTCATATTCCCAGATTATGAAATTATTCGACATTGCAATAGACGATTATGTAAGTTATGTTCATAACTTGCTCAATTTCGCGAAATTTAAAATCTGGCAGAGGGAAAAGCGTCTAATGTCGCGAACTTTCAAGCTCTTGAATATTGATCGGCGACTGTGGGACACCCTGTATATAAATGTGGCGCGCTATAAGAAAGAGAACCTTTTTGCCTTAAAAATATTTTGGAAAAAGGCATTCAAATTTTGCGATAGTTCGTGATTGTTAAGAACAACAAACTTCCGATTATTTAGAGCTGTGAAAATTACGAGATTCCAATTTATAAAAAAAATTGTTTTCGACCAATGAGTATATGTAGAAATATACTTTCGGTTCGTGATTACAAGTTTTTAAGCATGATATATTTCCTAATCAAATCTGGGAATTTTCCAAGTACAGTTTGTGAAACTTTTGAATTTTGGAATGCATAATCGAAAGTTTAGAAAATTCTAGAAGGCTAGAATGTTATTTTCTCCGGCAACCTGTTTTCATTATTTTCTGAAGACACTCAGAATTTTCGAATGTAGAAGGGACATAAATTTTAATTTAAACCATTAAATTATTGAAATGGCATATTTTTCGTAAAAACTTGCCAAGCTCTTGAGCGTCTTGTAATCTGCTTCCAAATTATTCATTTATCCCCTAATTTCTTACTAAATATAATAGCCCTAAGTACAATCATATATTTGATCATTGGTCATCTTTTAGTGATGTCCTTTTAAAAATCATTTCATTTTTGTGATGATCGCAGTCACGTTCTCTCTTGTCACATAACGGTCACATTTTTGCTAACTTTTTTTATGTAAAATCAATGTCCCTCCAAATACATGACAAAAAAATTCTTGAAACAAAAAGTTTCTCAAAATTAATTATTGTGTTGTTAGCTCTTTAAGCGACAATCATCCAAAAAAGGGGTTTGGCATCGGCATAACTTACAATGACATATGTCACCCAGTTTAAAACATTTCAACCTTTATCGAAGACAAAATGTATATTTGAAAAAAACAAAAACATTTGCATGAACCAAATACAGAGCACAACAAGAATAAATTGAAATTATGCTTTCAATTTCAGTAAGCCTTTCTGTAAGTCTGGGAACAGTTGGAAAAAATTTCCTACGTTTTCAAAATTTCGTATGGTTAAGTTTTTTAGTGACTGAATGATTGTTATCAAATACCTAACGTATTTTTTAAGCTATATATATATATATATATATATATATATATATATATATATATATATATATATATATATATTAAGTAGCTATACTTCGAGAATAAAAATAACAGTGTTGTCTGAAACTACAATTTTCCAATGATCACCTTCAAGATTGCATGAAAAAAAAAAAATAATAAATAATAAACGGAGAAACTCGGGACGTCTGTCTGGCAGCCGCTTTCATTGCGCACGCCCAGCCTTGATTGCAAATTAAAAAATTGAAGCATAAGAAGACTGAAATTCAAATTATCCAAAAAAATCATTCGTCACACCCATACGGACGTGCCATGACCAGTCATTTAATTTGAGGTCACGTCACAAACTTTTCGCCAGTGACCGCCACATGACGTTCCCTTTTCTCGTTCCAGGTCACGTATGTTCACATACGATCATATGAGGTCTATGAAAATATTTTTCGCTGGCATCTGTCGCTTTGGGGGGAGAAAAAAGACCTGAGCAAGTAGACGTACCACCAGGGCCATGTCCCGGGTCGTTTTCGAGCTGGGTACATGCAAGAAACGCCCGCCGAGCTCGAAGAGTTTCCTTCTCAGTTGGTTCACGGAGACGCCAAGCGTCTGCATACAGCGATGCCTCAGCTTCATTTGAATGCCACCGCCAGGTTGCCGCCGCCGCCGTCGAGTTGTGAAGAAACCACTGAGCGTCCTCTCTATCTGCCCCGCATCCCGACGCTTTTCACGCCTCTTCGATCTATCAATCCATCAAATGTGCAGTTCGGCCATGCAAAAAACACCCCGTCCTAGACGACCTTCTGTCTGCCGCAAGACATCCTTCAAAAATGAACGATACCTTCGGAAACGAGTCCAAGCCTGCAAGTGACATCAAACGCATCGGTCAGGCCTTTTTCCAAAGCCATGAAACCGACCCAGACCAGTCAGTGGAATGATTTTCGCAAAAACCTTCGAACTGCACATTTACCTCGCCAACGAGACAAGGAAAGGTACTCTCGCAGAAAAAAAAGTTTTTCATCGACTCATCGGGCTGCGACCGAGTCAACCCGTCATTGTCAACTGAAGAATTTTCCAACGGGGACGTGTCCTCGTTTACTCCCTTGGGCGCGAAGGCTCGGGTCGACGGTGACCGAGGGGGTACTGTATATCCCGGAAATTTTGGATATCGTCGAAATCCACGTCACACACTTGGCACTCGCAAAAACGACCCGAAGCCTGGCGGCAGCAAACCACAGCAAATGGCAGACTGGATTTAACCGACGACTGTCAGACTGCAGTGAGCTTCAAAGCCCCACCCTCCGACCCTCGATGTCTGCTCGATTCCCCTCATCTCCTTCAGTTACCTCCCCTCAGCCCCCGACCTCACCCCCGCCACCTTTGATAGCCGCACAGGCGCAAGACCGAGGCATGCATCGACTCCGGCCTTTTTACATTCGACCTAACCCGGGCTCAGGTGTACTCCAACTTGACTTGCGTCGTACTTTCTCTCAGCACTTTCCCAGTGTTTCATCATATGCGCAAAGAAGCGTCAGTTGTTTCGACTTTGGCATCATTTGCAGGGTCCTCGTCAGTAATTGCGATACTGAACGCTGGAGTACTTTAAACTCAGGCACTGCTAATGGTATCATTCGGCGCAGGGTCGACGCTAGCCGACTTGTCGCCATGGGAAGAGGCGTTCTCCCTACACCCCAAAACCCCTTTGTATGATGAAGTAAAAATGTGCCAACTTTTTTCCATGTCTCTTCTAAAAATGAAGAAAATAGAATCCGTTGGAGCCGGAAAAATATTGTAGGAAAAATAATTTCGGATGGGTAAGTTTTGTTTCATTTTTTTGAGCTTCGGTCCTTTACTTGATACTTATCGGGAAATTTTGGTGGTAATCCTGTTTTTTCGAAATTTTTCACAGTTTTAGGGATTGGATCGACAAAACGAAAAAAAGAACTGTTTGTTGCTGAAATAACTAAAGGTGGAGATACTAACTACTATACTACTGAAGATTTATAAAAATATTGGACAGTCGAAGATACTAACCACTATACTACTGAAGATAAAAAAAGTATTTGACAGTCGGAGATACTAACCACTATACTACTGAAGATAAAAAAATATTTGACATCTGAAGATACTAACCACTATACTACTGAAGATAAAAAAAGTATTTGACACTCGGAGATACTAACCACTATACTACTGAAGATAAAAAAAGTATTTGACACTCGGAGATACTAACCACTATACTACTGAAGATAAAAAAAGTATTTGACAGTCGGAGATACTAACCACTATACTACTGAAGATAAAAAAGTATCTGACATCTGGAGATACTAACCAATATACTACTGAAGATAAAAAAAGTATTTGACAGTCGGAGATACTAACCACTATACTACTGAAGATTAAAAAACAAAGAAAATTATTCGATTTTTGGTAAAATAAAGGTTTTCCAATATATAGACTAAAAATGCGTGACCACCCTTCAGGCAGTTATGGATAAAAGTGGAAAAATTTTTTTTTAATCCAAAAAAATCATACGTCTTGTTCCAGGGTTTCTCGATAAAATCGTATTGAAATTGAATCAATCCAGTCGAATCTGAAATTTATAGATTAATTTTTTTGAAAAACATAGGTTAAACATCGTAGAAGATAAAAGGATGATGATAGATAACTTGGAAATTTCGAATCCATTTTCACACGATTTTAATCAAATCGTCTATTTTATTGTTAGAAATCCATGTAATTTAGATTGATTTTCTATTGCAAAATATGATGGCAACTATACAAGTTGTAAAACCCTTTAAGAATTCGATTTAAAATAGTCGGTCTAAAATTCAGGAAAAATATATTACTGGAATCTATTCACTAATAAACTAATTACTTATAAATAAATGTAGCGTTAAAGAAAAACGTCATTAAAAATGTTTTTTCATACAATTTTGATTTACATCGATTGACAGTTTTGACACACAAAGGATTTATACTACTGGAAATTTTTTGGAATAAAACAAGATTCGTTTGCATTCATCTAATATCAATAGTTATCAGTTAAGACAGACTACAGATTTAAGAAGAATAATTTTAAATGAAAAAGTAGGTTTCACTGGGATTGAATTTGTTTTCTAAATCTGAATTTATTTCTAAAAGGTTGATCTTAATTAGGCCTAAATCTAAGAAATTTTCCTGTTGGATCAACTAGATTGCGATTAAATGAAATTGATTGAAAAAATGAATCCATTTCAATCGAAGTCAATCCATCGCCGCCTGAAGGATTGATAGGTTTTGGGGTTTTATGAAGAGCACATAATTTCAGATTTTCATCAAAATAGGTCAATATTTGCCATACGGTTTCCTTTTAGACTTAAATTTACATTCGTTTCGAATTCATGAACGTTAGCTGCATTATCGACCCTCAGTTACAATGCGTCAAGTTTGAAATGTTTCAACGACAGTTTGCTGTTTGATTTTGAAATAATATAAGAATCTCAGTTTTCCCTAGATGTTGCATATTTTTGGCTGAGGCGTTGTGAAACTAAACAGATAAAACTAATAAATAACGATAAATGTATTTCTTTCTACAGTTAACTCTGGATAAATTAATTATATAATACTTCCTGGGTTCTAATAGCCCTTTTTTTCATCAAATTCAAGCCTCGAAATAGTCGAAACCCTTTTTCTGCATTAATCTACTTGATAGAGTTTCACAAAAAAGTTTTGTTCTGTATCATTTACATCTGATTTATGTTATATCGTTTGTATAGTTATCAAAATTATACTAAGATAATACAAATTAAGGGAAATTATACAAAACGGTTTTAATTTTGGTAGACGTACGTGATTCGTGGATTGAAGCTGAATACAACCGGCAAGGTAGATACTGAGTATTTCAAAATACACGATACCTACTTTGCTGGCTGCAATCCAGTTGTAATTCATGAATTACAAACTTTTGCCAAATACCCGATAGAGACCATTTACAGGGCCCCCATCTTGATTTTTGGGGGCGACAGACCGCGGCATTTTATTTAAAGGGTTCTGATGGCTGGAAGCAGGGTGCGATGTTCAAATAATCAATACGTTCCAGACTGAAGTCCAGGGAAGGTTTTCGCGAAGTAAGAAGGACATTTTTTCATGCTATCGAAATGAATATACCTTTTTCGATATTTCACTGTAAAACTTAAGATGAAAAAAGGTCAACAATGTGCCTATAGTCTGATTTTTGAAACTTAAGTATTACACACAGTATCCTATGGAAATATTGAGATTCCGTCCCTTGTTCAAATAACTTCAAGATTTGTTGAAAATCGAAACATGAATGATACCTTTAGTAATTACCAATTATGCAATTTTATGTCAGAGTATCGGTACAGTTATAAATTTTTGTTTTCTTCACATGTCGAAAAATTTAGTACCAGAGTTTTCGAAGTATGTTTTTCTGAGGAGAAAAAAAACTCGAAATTTTGAGTCGAGTTTCTGGACATTGATTTTCTGGGCTTGTCGGAATTTCGAAAGTCCCTTTCTCCGAGACGCCTCAGGTGTTTCGAGGCATAGGCCTTATCACACTTTCCCCACCGGTCTGCAGCCTTTACTTGCGGCCTTTTTCTCATTCTCCCCTTTAGGCACTAACCTCCCTTCTCTTACAAGGCCCCCCCCCCCTTCGCCAGCATATGTTGCAATGCACCAGCGAAACTGGTACATACCGTACATACACATTGCGCGGGCGCGATGTGTGTCTACAAAAAGGAAGTTGCATGACGCGAAAGTGATGCAATTTTTTCCGCTTTTATTGTAAAGACTGGTCATTCAGAGCCAATTTTGAATGGCCCAATTTCTCTATTATACGTCCAGCTTTCGGTTTCAGAATGTAGTCCTCTTCAAGACTTCAAATTTTATATACAGCAATTAGTTGGGCGTTTTCCATTTTTACTTATGACTCGAAATGCAATGTAAGAGAACGGTTGTTTAATTGTTTAAAATAATTTTTTCTACTTGTTCATAAAATAGATCCTAAAAAGTGCTAGAAGTATCGACATTACACTCAGACGAAAAAAGATATTCATGCAAAAAATGAAGCTGAAAATTTTTCTGATTTTAATTCGGCCTTATGGGTTTCAATATATTTTTTTTTTGGAAAACGAGAATTTTTTCACTATTGGTGAGCTACATTCCATACGTTTTTTTGGCTTGTTTTTTAATGGGAATTTGTATTGATTTGTAATGTACTTTTGTCTAATAGCCTGATGATGGCCCAAACCTAGGGTCGAAACGTCGTGTTAAAATTCAAATAATTAACAAATAAGTAACCCAGAGTGACTTTTTTTTCCTTGGATTAACAGGAGAAGTTAGAAAAGTATATTTTAATAAAAATTCAATAATTTGCCAAATTCGCTGAGATATTTAGGGGATATTCTTAAAAAAAGATGGAAAAAATCCATTTTTCAATACAACATGTGTGTGCAAAATAATATACATGAATGATAGTTATATGAACATATGTTCAGGGAATATTCTCATATTTCTTTCAATATTCACATTTCAGGAAATGACTTGGGCATTAGTATACTTGAAAATTTTTTTTTAGAAATAGTCTCGATGAAGTCCTAGAATAGTCTATCGATAAGGCTCTGCAAATACCGAAAATAGTTAATTATGTAAACATTAACTATAAAAACTTTTCTCCCTATGTATACTTTTTGCTATTTAGTAAAATGAACCGAAAATCGTGCTGGGAAAAAAAATTGCGTCCATATCCACATTTCGATCAAATCGTTTATAGAGCTAGTTTACAGTTGAAATGATGGTTTCCCATGTTTTTTTGAATTTTATTATTGAGTTAAGTTTACAATAACAGATAAGTAGGAATCTGTAAGACTACTACCAACGAATGAAAAGATTAGAATCTTACTTAATGACGTTTGTTAAATAAGTTTATGAGTAATTGAATTATTGGAATACAAAATCTAATCAACAATTTGTTACTCGTCGTATGATTTTTTTTCGGTTGACTAGAGCTATTACGAAATTCACTAATTTTAATTGTTTAACAATTTGATTCAAGTTTATACAGGAAAAAAGACGTTATACGTATAAATTTTTCCATGTTCCAATTTTTGAGATAACTTATAAAGATGACCAATGCTTGCAGTTTTACTGGTGTTGGTACAAAATACATTTTTTCATACGCGTGACTTATAGCTTTCGAAGCGCCTAAAAACAGTTAACCGTCGTTACACTCGAGCCTCGATTTATCATTTTCAAGGATCCCGAAAATATTCAACAATCAGTGTAGAACGTATTTGGAATAAATTTTATACAGTTTCGTGGGTAGAACTTTTTGGTACTTCTAAGCCAAATGCATATCCCACATAAAAATTGCAATACTTTGAATCGGATACTACATTATTTGAAATTTTTTTGAAGACTCTACAGAGAATAATTCAAAAATTACAATCGTATGAATTTTAGATTTTGAAATTCCAAAATTTTATTACCAGAGACTTGGAAATTAAAAACCTTTTTTCAATAGCAAGATCCTTTCGTAGGATTTTTTTGATATATTGATTTTCCGCAAAATGGCGTGCCTCTGAACGAAAAACATGTGATCGCACGTTCGAAATCGTCATTATATTGTTTATAAAAAAAAAGTATGCAAAATAAAAGAAAAATCCTACGTACGGATCTAGAGAAAACGATTCTGAATATAATGTCAAAAATTTCAAATCGATCGATAAAAATTCAATTTTTTTTATGCACCTTCAATCTGCGATGCCCGAACCATACAATTGTCCTTCTGCGTCGACATCTTCTTCTTGTTTGGCCAATCTTATGTTTTTCAAATTTATCCGAGCCTGTTTTGCGCCTTCACTTAACGATCGCTCTGCTATCTTTATGCGCTCTGCGTCTATCTCCATGCAAAAATTGTAGCTTTCGGGCATCAAATCTGGGCATTTAAACATTTTTTACACCTTCCATCTTTTGATATATTATTCTTAAGACCCTAGAGCACATTTTAAGCCGAAAAAATTCAATTTTTTGAAAATCCTACAGTGGTGTAACCCCTTAAGTATAAAACTTACCAATCAAAATTTACAAAACCACAGGGCTCTCTCCTAATATTGAAAAATTATTTTCCTTAAAATAAAATCTGTTACCCTGTCACACAGATTCTAAAAATTCATGACACACTGCAACCTAACGGAAATAAACGAAAGAAAAATTTTGAATATAAACATTCAGAATATTGAATAATATGTATTTTTTTGGATTTGAGGATGGGGGGTCGATAACCCTCATCGCCATCATCCTGTTTCCCATTTTAGAAAAATTTTCATCGCCCTGATCATCATGATGTCCATTCTCGAAATCTTTGAAAAATCGTTGCCGTCCTTTTGACTGACGCTTCCAAGCATCCGGTTTCGCCTTTCCTAACGAAATCGCCGAATCATGGTTGCACCTGCGTCGCTCTCCTTATCTTGAGTTGAAAATTGAAAAAGGTTCAGGATTTCCTTTCACGTCATCAGGAAAAACCCGGTCCTTTCTTCTACCCGTCCATCACCTCCGCAACCACAAAATATTAGCTTTTCTGACCGCAAGGCACACCTTTCCCCAAGTTTGTTTAAACGATCTAATCCGCATCTAATCCCTCAAAAGGTGGTCCTCATCATCCCTTTGGTCACGGACTATTGTTCACTTCGATTTCTAGAGCTCGACTAAATAGGTCCCTGAGGAGTCCCCGAAAACCGATTTTTTGGGCCCTCGCAAGCATAATCGATTGCGACCACATCCCGTCATTTGTTTCGTAAAAAATGACGTCTCTAAAATAATGGCATTTCATCTTCACGCGATCACGACGTTTCTCGCCCATCCGTTTCGTTTTCCCATCCACCAATGCCCCTGTGTATTTTGCCTTCTTCTTCTTCGTTTCAAGTCTTTCCAGATGGTTGGACACTCGTGGATTCCCCTCATCAAATACGATTTTCGTGCGTCTTTTTGTCTGAGATTACACGATTGATCGTTTCTCAGAATTTTCAGAAATCCCTTGGAAACTTGTAGCCGATTCACGGAGGACGTAGAACAATTCGGTTTTTCTTTGTCAGGAAAACAGCAGTAGTGGTTACGGTTCATCCGTCATTTTCGTCGTTTCCTCTTTCAAAAGGTCGATGATGATGCAGGATTATCTATGGTTCATCAGTCAAACTGATTTCTCTTACTGTACGAAAATCGTTTTTCCGGGCGTTTTGGGAAGGATTTTTGTTTTAATGTTTGAGCGTGAACAAGGGTGCTTAAGTTGCCCGAAAAAATCGAAAGTGGCAAATGAAGTCGATAGTGATTTGAAGATCAAAGAGTGGCGACAAGAGATATGTGAAGATCTAAACGGCGATCAGTGCTGACGGGACGGCAATCACTTC
This sequence comes from Platygaster robiniae, assembly GCA_028476575.1. Lineage (NCBI taxonomy): Eukaryota > Metazoa > Arthropoda > Insecta > Hymenoptera > Platygastridae > Platygaster > Platygaster robiniae. The sequence goes on from CM052023.1 coordinate 26,616,073, forward strand.
GTGGAGCTCTCGTTGAGGCTCATCAAAGACCCGTGAATAGATAAATGTCGGTGCCGTTTAGCGAGAAGTCGTTGCTAATTTTAATTATAGTCTGATTTACGGATGCGCAAAACTGCTTTCGATATTGTGACGCCGCTTCGGGCCGGTTTCGATGCTATGGATATTTTTACGTTTCATTTCGCGCACTCCAAGTTGAAATGAAAATAACCTTCGAAACCCCAAAATAATAAAAAAGAAGTATGCAAAATATCGATAGTTTCAAGAAGAAAATTACAACGTCCGGGGTCAAAGCACACCCTCGTTTTTTTGTTGAAAAAAAATGTCAGCGAAAGGTCGTGAGTTTCCTATGTGATATGGCACTGCGAGAAGCGGCCACTTCGTCAAAGGGAAGGAAGTCGGATGGTTTAATACCGTGGTTTTCGTCAGACCATTAATTCAGTTTTCGGATAGGCTGGACAGCCCATGTGATGAATATGTGACCTTATTTTGGAAAAAGCCATGGTTGAACGAAGGGTGCCACGCTGTCTGCTCGACAGCGCTCTAAGCTTTTCAGCTATTTCTTGTTTGGCTCTTTCGAATGTCGGAATATTCAAATTAATTGCAGGGACAACTGAGAGATTTTTTCCCCAAATATCTTATTACAGAGAAAAAAGTGATCAAGTGTAGTGCAGCAACGATTTGTTGAGATTTACTTATTTCTCTTTGTTGCTTTGAGTTTGAATTCTGGATGAAACCTGTCTTCAATAATCTCTTTGTTGTATAATGAGTGCGGACAAATGAGACACGCTTTGAAATTTGGGTAGAGTTAAATACAAGATGCCTGGTGCAAACTACATAATGATGGGGTTTCTAGCTCTTTGTAGTATTCCGGAAAAGTGATGGGAAACGACTTGGATGGTGATTCCGACGCATCAGTGTTTACTCAGGCACAGTATCTGATATTACCGTGGCTGTGTTTTTTCAAACAGCCGACCCACTTCCTTATTACCGCATCTTTTAAGAAGCTTCTGGTGCCATGCTGTCTGCTGTCAGTATATTTCAGTGACTTGTGTTAACGAACCTATATCAAGCTCACAGTTTCCGGCCTCGATGAGTTTCATTCATTTCGACGAAATCGATGAAAGATTTCACTGCCTTAAATTAAAACCTTGCACTCGGCAAACTACTGTTTTTAACGTCCTAAAATTCCAGAAGAAACGACCCTAACGCAATCAGAAAAAAATACCCTTTTTACAAACGTATTTTTCATGAACTAAATTATATTCATGCCTGAGACATGGAAATAAATAATTATCGCTCGCGATGAAGCTGTCCGTCATTCCCTCGAGAGTGCATAAAGAACTTTTTTTGCACTTGGTGGACATGCTACTGTCAACTTCGTGGACGAAGGTATGAAATTTATGTGCAAGAAAACGATATCACCGTTACTTCCTACTGTGTATATTTCATCCAGTGGCATCAGGCAGTGGGGCTCTTCTAAAAATATGGCGGATAACCTTTTGTGCAAACCCAAAGAGGGAGCGTTACCCGACGGCCATTCTGTTCACACTACACGCAGGATATTACAATTATTCGCTCTTTTGCTCGACACGCCTACTGCTTTATCAATTTCGAATTGAGCGCTTGCCACTGCCGGCAATTTCAGACTCCCGATTCACACCTCTGTCATTGTTTTTCTCGAAAATTCGCTATCTTTCATCAGAAGTCACAACTTTTTGAAAAATACTTGAAGGAAGGTATATTTACTGAAATAAACGTACACTGTTCAAAATGTTCGTAAATCCACAAACTTTTCAGTGTACGGTAAAAAAGGTACTCTACATTTTGTGTACATGCTTTCAAATGTCATTTTACGAATAAGCAAGTCAAATTTACTCACAAAAGTTTACAGAACGTATTCTCAATTTTTAATAATCATCAGATTTGGAATTCGGCCTTGTTTTCAGGGTACGTGTGCAGCAACCTCACAAATCAAGTTGTGTAAATTTACAGTACAATTTGTTCAAACTCATGGTATGTATCCGCAACCTACTGGTACTTCTGAATAATTACCCTAAAGTTGGAATAAAAATTTTGTAGAGTGTGATTCAATTACCAACCCTCAAAAATGAAATTTATTCATTTATTAATTTATTGTGCGCGGGGCTCGGGAGGAGCAACATGACTCTCAGAAGTTTTGGTTGTTCTGTGAGAAAAAGAGTATAATTGTAAATTATTATGGAAGATGAATCGATTTAAGAAGCGGAGTTACGCCATTTTAAAATCTCTGATGAAGGCTCGATTTGTAGCCGAAAGCTAAGGAAAAAGAGAATAATAAATCATTTCAAAACACAACACATCTGGTGTTTTGAAATGATCAAAAATCAAGTTTATAATGAAATTGATCGCATCAAACATCTAACGAACGTTCCAAGAACATCTAACGAAATTTGAAAAATACAAATAAATACAAAACATTCGTGAATTTTTTCTTGCACATGAAGAATGATTTAACTATTTACAAAAATATATTCAAATTTTCAGAATTCATGAAAATTTACTTCCTGTAGCATTGAAACATCTATATAGTAATCCATCTAAATACTGACAAATTTTATATGCCCAAAAAAATCTTTCAAAAACAAGTAAATACAAGAAAATACAAGGATTATTGTAAAAAATTGGTACTTTATCTAATATAAAGTAATACTGATGGCATTTTTTTGCATTGAAATTTTGGAGTCGAAACTATAATTTCTATTGGTTATAGCATTGAATTGAATTTCAGAAATCTATACAGAATTTTCCAAATTTATACCTATACTAGAAAATGGTTCGAATCGTTTTAGTTGTTTAAAAACTGTAAAGTACTGAAATTTCTAGAAATCATTCAAAATACTGTTTTTTGGTAAATTTATCAAAATGATTGAAATATTTCAAATTTTGTATTACAGTAAATCCTGCAATATTTGATGAATACGAACAAATAAAAAAAAAAAAAAAAAAAATACATGGAATACTGAAAATTTCTGAGATACTGAATACATGAATTCTATAGAAAACTACTAAGAGTTTTTGAAGAATACTGAAAAATCCTTCCAATAATAATAAACACTGAAGAAATGTGACAAGTATTAAAATAATTATCTATAAATCTATTAACATACCAATATCTACAAAATCTCTCCGAATACGAAAAACTATATATATTAGAAAATCCTACAGCATTCCATAAATTTTGAAGAATAAGAAAAGTTTTTATAAAACGAAAAACACTAAAATTATTTTTCATCTATTAGCGAACTGTTTTTCATGAAATACGCCTACAATAGTTTTTTTTCTTATGTGTTTTGTATAATTACAATTTGTTGTCGTCGTTTCGTTGATTTGGGTGGCGTTAGGAAAAAGGCTGTTTTTTTTCGAAACCAGCAAAAACCTCCTGCCATTCGTATTTACTTTTGTTTTCTAGATTTACTACAAAACGTCGTAAATAATATAATATTTGACGATGGTATTTTACATTTAGGCTCTATACTCAAGTAGCTTTCAGAAAATGTATAACATTAGATCATCCCCGATTTAAAGGGATGCAAGGTTACTTGTGATGCACCTCGACGCCTCGATGAACATATCAGATCGATTGAAACCTGAAACAAAAAAAGATACTGATGGGAAAGGAAATTTCCAAATTTGTCAATAAGATGAAATTGCCGTGAAATTCGTCTTTTGTATTCCTGATTACGTAATTGCGTCGTAAGTCAAATGATTTTCGACGAAACCATGTTTTGACATGAAGACACCTCCATAGGTAATCTTTTAAACTGGCTCTCTATGGGTGGGCCTGGTTAGCAAGTCACAAAAACCCCGTACGGGTAGGCCGTTGTTCCTCTAATCCAGTTTCCTACTCCACAAAACGCCCGCAAGTTCACAAAAGTGAGACGTCCCAATTTTCGAAGATGAAAAAAAAAGAATCTGTCGACCGCGAGATCATCGTCGTAAGGTCTTCCGTTTTCCCGAGTATTGACATGACGTATCCGTCAAACGTCTATCCCATAGTCAAATATTTCGGCTAGCTCCGGATTTCTCGAAAACGCCTTAATGACTTCGTGAAACGTGTAATTCCGGAAAACTCGACTTTTGGCCGGAAAAAAATTAGGCCTAGTGTGTGAAAGAATGTTTCGAGCCAGAAAACTTTCATTTACGTATGAAATTTCGTAAGCCGATTGGCTTACGAAATCACAGATGCTGCTCGTCGTTATGTATCATTGACTATGAATAACTATTCCATCTATCAAAACAATGGATGCTTCATGTTCGGCTGAAGAGCGCGTGCGAGAAATAGTTGGCCAGATGCATAGTGTACTCTGATCCAATAGACAGATATTTCTTCGTCTATTCGCCTGTCAATCTCACGCGTTAGCCAAAGAATCAATACCAAGTCGCATATTGAAGCGAAAACGCAGGAATCCAGTCAATTTCTCTTTGTGCTCTTGACTTCGATCTCGAGATTCTCAAAAAAATGTTGGCTTTACAAAAGTAAAGGTATGCTGAGGCTCATTCTTAAAATATTCAAGTTAAATACATATATGCATTAAACTGTCATCCAATACACTTGGAAAAAATCATATTCATTATTATTATGTATTATAATTCATCTCCGTGTTTTTGTTTCTTTCGGGAAACGATGGTTATGACAGACCTTGCGGAATATTTGTTTTTGATTCCTAAAGCGCGTCGCGCTTTCGAATCATCACTGATTTCCACGCTCATAAATTTCTTTTATAAAGAAAATCGGCCCTTTTGGAAGAAAGCTGGTAATATATACACGAAAAGCGTATCCGGCGGAGGTTCAAAGGCACGAAGGCAACGAGGCGGAGAACTCCGTCTTTCAGGGCACAGGAACCGCGTGCAATGCTTCGTCCTTACTCAGTTCCATCCGCTCTCGGTCATTCAATATTTTATTCAACTAGCGCTGCTTCCTATTGACGTCCGCGAACACGTGTTTCTGAGATTTCACGACAATTTAGAATTGACGTAACATCTCACGCTCATCAAGTTTTTTTCTCAACTGAAAGAAAAAACGTGTTACTGGAGCACGAAAACGAACGCTTTATGTTGATATATTCAAAGCTTCGAAAAGAATTTTTCGTGATAAATTTGGTTATGAAACTGTTATATCAGGAATAAATAAATTAGTGCGAGGACTCGTCACGTCCGGGAAATATTCTGGCATGGGGGTTTTGGGCCAACAAAAGGAAGGAAATTGTTTGTAGTGGCGTCTGTTTTTTATTTTTTGTGTGACAGGTTCTTAAATTTCAGTATTTTGGTCCGGATATTTTCGTTGATTCTGTATCTTACGTTTTGTTTATGAGGTATTCTGACCTAATGGATTGAAAATCATGGAATGATGTTGGAATGAAAATTGTTGTGTACATTTGCACAATTTTCACCAGTATGATCCTGAACTCAACAAATTCGGACGTAAAATCTTTCAAGTTTTCAAAATGATTTTGTTATCGTCGTATTCTGATTTCTTATCACCCGTACTCCTCTTTATAGTACATCATTTTAAGTACCCATAGCCCAGTTTCATGTAAAAAATATGATGAAATCCCTTGGATAAGATAATCTATGAAAATCTCAGTTCCAATGAGAAAAATTGGAACTGAGATTTTGTCAAAATCAGCTTTCCACAATTCAGACTTCCTTCCTCTCTTCATGTTAGAAGAGAAATGGAAGACAAGTCTCTTCCAGTGTCTTCACAAATTGGACTGAACCCGAAAAAAATTGCAAAATCGCTTCAAGATACTGTATCTATCATAGGTGGTTGAAATTGTAAACCCTCTTGCTCTGGCAATGGGGGACGACCGCGGAATTAGAAATATTCGTGACCAACTTTCAGGAAACGAGCAAATAATTTCGGTCACGTTCCGTCGCGCGTCACAATAGCGGAGCCTCCTTAAATAGGATTATATTAAGCTGTTTCACCGGAGATGAATAGAGTCAAATGGAGGATGTCGAAGATGTTTTGGTAGGCTGACGCATTGAGGCGACCTTTACCACCCCGAAGAAGACACATAAGAGGACGGAGCAAAAACTCCTCGCAAGAAGTGGAGAGGGAGAAGGCTTGACAGGTGAATAGTAAGGTATCTCGCTTGTCACATCTTATTCACATCGTGTTATTTCCCACGTCTCACGTACACAGATCTCTATTTCATTTTTTTGCTAACCACCGGAAAATGTATCAAGATTCATTCGTTACGGTCGAAATGAATTGGATCAATGCTTGAATATGAAAAATTTATCAATTTTGGCGGGGTCATTCATTTGCTTCAGGGAAAATGCTTCCTTTCAAATTTAGAGAACATCTGTGGAGCAGCTCACGCAGGCTGTTTATGAAAATGTCTGTCATACATACCACTTCCATTTCCGGAGTGAAATTTCACGTGGAATGGAGTTGAAATATCGCAATCTAAGTTACGTCATTTTTCCACTCTTTCGAGTTGAAGGTAACTCAAGCAAATTTGATTCGTAAAGAAGAGTTTCAAAATTCAATTCAACTTCCGTTCAAGTGACCATGCTCTTTTTTTAGTTTATTTTTACTCTTGTAGGGTGACTCTCACTTCTTCTTTGAGTGACAGTACTTTGACTGAAAATCTACTCCAAGGAAACTCTAAAGTAGGTGTATAAAAAAATTAACCACACATGGTGTTCTTGTGTACCATTGATAAATTCACGAATTTTCTACCCCACCCCCTTCACATAATTCTCACAGTTGTGACCCCAAGTTTCCATGAATGGACCCTAATACAAGAAATTCGAATGATGAGAGATCGTAACAAAAACAAGCTCTATTCTTTGGACTCAATCTTCAAGTATGGATACGAAACATGCAAACAAAACGTGCGTGGAATCGTTTTCATGTGACTTCGTAACAAACTTTCTCATTTAACGGATACTCAGTTCCAAACACAAATTTTCATTACATTTCGAAATGATCCACCAGATGAGGGGGGGGGGGGGGGGCGGTAGGTGGGTGGATAGGAGGTGTGCAGACTCTCTTCTCGCTTTCACTGCTGATGTATTGTAAAAAAAAGTCCGTAAGATAAACATTGCCCGGTTGAAGTGACGCCTATTTGTATGTTGATGAATTGAGAAGCTATATCTTTTTCTGCACCTCATGCCCTCGCACGTATGTCAATGTTGGGGAAAAAAATGAAAATAGAAAACATCAGGAGCGCGTCAAAAATGACGTAGCGAAATTCCACGTGAGGCAAGAACATTATGCGTCCCTTCTCTGGAAACGACCACACGGATGTATCTTTGATATTCCAAAGAGTGAAGTGGACGAGGCTAGGCTCCGAATCTTCTGGTCGTTCATTCATTTAGCCTCGGGGAACTCGCCATGTTGGTAGTCTTCAGCAGACTTGCAACGCAACGGATATAGCGGTAGAATTGATTCTGACGTGCATCGCTGCTTCTTCAGTGCAGAGTTTATTTTCATCATCTCCTGGATTTGTTCAATCCTGTATAGTGTGTCGAATCTCAATGCTCAATAGTAGCTAAGAATGAATATTGCCTATCTTTTTCATGATCGACAGTGCGTTGACTTCATTATATTTGTCACAAAAACCAGATTCTGGTGAATCGTTCATACGTAGATATGAACGTGTCAGGTTAAGTAACATCGAATTTCTGGGATCATTTATTTACTTGACTGTTAAATTTACACGAAAGCGATATATCGAACCAATCAACGTGGTTCTATTTTAAAATATCCGGTGAAAATACGCTTTAGGACCTTGTTGAATTATTTTAGCGACCGATATTTCCATCCGTCTTGCTGCCGAACCACAGAAAGTGGCCAACAGCCAAAACCAACGCCGCAGACAAGAACACTCTTCCTTGGTACCTTGCGGTATGATTCAATGCCTCGACTCGAATATCTTATTCAAATTCGGGCCCTCGTTCGTATCTCTCTATAGTCCTCGCAGCACGATTGATCGATCAACAGTAAATGATGATCCACAAATTCGCACAAGCGAGTCACATTTTCTTACAAATTCCATAGGTTTTTTTCTTCTTCATTTTGACGATCGAGCTAACAATCATCAATGACGAGGTAAAAATGGAATCATTCACATATGATGCACTTTGAAACTTTTTCAAAGGATGTGTACTCAACATTTCTATACATCCCCTAATGTACACAATAGGCAAAACATGCAGGTTAGGCATGTTTGATTAACCACAATGGAAATTCGATAATCTTTGGGATTGTGGTAGATCAATGACGAAATTCCGGTCACATAGATACTTGTCCTAAAGTAGAAGTTAAATACAGGCAAGTGTTCATGTTCATTCTTGCGTTCCCTTAGGTATACTTTCGTGTGCGTAGGTAAACGTTAGGTGCCGAGTGTGTCAATAGACAGTCTAATTTTTGAAAGATTCTACGAATTGTATTGAAATTCCTCAGAAAGATTACAATCATTTTTTGGGTACTGATTGACACTGGTGCTTCTGTATCACTGATGAAAAATTCAAGTTTGACAATTTGCGAAATTAACGATCCAAACAGATTTACTTTAAATGGCATTTCATTGAATTCTACAGTTTAAACATAGGGGAACAACTATTGAAAGTGGGCAAGAAATTGCTCTTTCTTTCCCAATTTTCAAGTCATAGATTCAAGAACAAACGTTCATTTGATGGTTTACTATGTCGTGATTTTTTTCAACTAATAAATCCAACATTGATTTTGGAAACAAAATTTTATCGTTTAGACAAATTCCACTGGCTTTACAAATTTTTCCAATACAACTCAACGTTCGGAATTCCAAATTTTTCTAGCCCCTCGAAGTGAAAATTTAGAATTAATTTTCACACTCCTGAATTGAACATTGAACCTCTTTCGAAACATGGTTATGTTTTCCATGATTCAATTTTGAATGAAAATTCTTCACAATTGAAATCTTCAGCTCAAAGAAAAAAATGCGATTCGAGATTCATTAAGATTAAGACATTTGTATTCAATCGAATTAAAAGAATCTATTCTCAAAATTTGCAAAGAATATGACGATACTTTTTTTTATGAAAAATGATCCATTTTCAACAACTACTGCTGGAACCGCAAAACTAAAATTGATCGATGAAAAATCAATTTATACTATATCTTGTCGTTTTCCTGAAATTCATAAAAAGAAGTGACAAAATTCAAAATCGATGATTTAGTGTTAATTCAAAATGAAGCAACAATTGTCGAAAAATCAAAAAAAAAATTACCTAAAAGCAATGGACAAAATGACAAAATATTCAAATGGTAGAATTATTGATTGGAAAGAAAAGAGAAGTTTATCATATACAAATCTTTTGAAACATTATTTCGAATGAATATGTTTACTTACAACAAAAATTTTGAAATTCTTTAATTTTTCTTCCTCAGATGAATGGTGACGCGGTCGACCTTGATGGTGAGCATGGTGAGTTGAGTTATTATTTGCTCTATTTTTTGTTTCCTTTTCGTAAAAGTGTTAGCCAGCCTATCTTTGTTAGACAAAAAACGTTCTCAAAACTGTTCGAGAATTCCGGCGCGAACGGCTTACATCGTCTTCGACCATCGTCGATATCAGGATTTGTTGATAATTGTGACAATATATATCAAATAGTAAACTCTACAAAATTCCCTCGGTAAAGTTCAACATGAGCTCCACAGTAAACGATACTATAGAAAAATAATCCACTTTACTAATGGTTGTCTGAAGTAATACTTTTTATACTAGATACTAGGAAAAAATATTTGTGACGCTTGTTACTCTAGTTACTCTAAAAATAATTACCGAACAACTTTCAAAATACAGAGGTTAATATGATTTACTGATAAACCCCGAAGAATTTACTACGGTAACTCTTCATGAGTTCAAGTACCCATAAACAAACAAAATAAATGAATCGTCAACGAAATCTCGGAACAATACAGATTATATTATAATAATATTTACATTAAAGAAAATGACGCAACAAGAGTTTCCTTCGATCTATGAGTTTCCTGGCTTCATATCTTCAAAACAGGAAAGTCGCGTTGATTTTCAATCGATCATACGAATGCGTGATCTAGGGAAGATTTTTCTCATTTGAGGCCCAAAAAGCCAATAACACCGATCAATCGTTCGATGCTGACAAGCAAGTAAAAAATCTTTTCCAATGACAAGGGCGTTGTCACGTAAAAAAAACTGTTCATCTTTGGTGTCTCGAATGACGAATCTACTGTCGACAGATCGTTCCGTGTTCCGCGCTCATGAAAGCATATCGTTTTACCTAGTCATCTATTTTGACGTTTGTTTGGTGGAGATTGATAAAAAAAATTTCTCGCATTTTTTCGAACAATCAACTGATGACATTATTTACAAGATTTGCGTAGCCTCGACGAAACTCTTTGAAAACTTAATTCCTGCGGGGATTTTTCGGGCACGAAATAGGTATTGTTGACGACTGGTTTTTTGACATGCAGGATGTCACGATCACTCATGTAACGGAGTTTGAATTTTGGAAATTTGCGATTCGATGCGTAAACTCGATTCAACATCCGTCAGTTTAAAAGATTTCCTGTCAAGTCAACTGATTGAAACTTGAGAAGAACATAATGTGTTCTTCACTCGAAATAGCTACACGTTTTTGTCTTTCAGGACATGTCCTGATTTTTCTCTGCCCGTCTGTTGGGTCGTTTAAAAATTATATTTACAATAACAATCCAGGGGTTGAAAATACATCTAGATTTCTGTCTTCTGAAAAGACTTTCCGGGTTGCAACTTTTTGCAAGTTGTTGAACGGGAGATTTAATCCGCGAATATGATTAACAGCGGGGTTAAGGAAACGCTCGTGGTGTGTTCAAAGCGTTGTTAATGGAGCGTAAACGTGTGAGCAGAAAACAAAGAAGGAGAAAGAAGAAACGTGGAAGTTGGTAGCAAAGCAGCAAAGGTCGCGTTAGAAAAAAAAAGATGAAAAAGAAGAAGCCCAAGTCTAAAGGGAGCGCAGGCAGAAATTGAAATAAACGAAAAGAACGCGTGTCATTCGTCTCCCGAGGCGTTCAACTGCGCGATAGTAAACGCAGAACTGACGCACTTTGCCGGCGATGTTCCCCAGATCGTGAAACGAGGGAGAGAAAAATGAAATCGACTGAAGCAAGCGAAATGTTTCTTCTCATTTCGCTGGAAACAAAATAGAATCTGGATGAGTTTTGACGCTATTTTCAGAAAAATCTGGATTACCCTGGCAAACATTTTGCAGTGCTTCAAATCCTTAGATCATACTTGAATAAGGAATATCTGGGAAGTCGTAATTCCTTGTAGTCATGATAATCTATACAAGAGTCTTGATAGTTCAGAAAGGAAAAATATATAAATCTATTAGGTCTTGAAAAGGGCCCGAATGGGACCGAGGCGTCGACGACTGTCATGAAATAAAACATTGACTGGGAATTCAACAAGAATTTTTATTATCAAGAACGAAATTTCACTCACAGTGACTAATTGGTTGCAACATTGAAAAAGGAAAAATATACCCTACTCTCTTAATTTCTTATTATTTTCACTTTTTTAGAGTGGAGAGTCACTCGTAAGTAGTGAAATTTAACTATAATTTCAGAGTGAAATTCAACTTCTCATAGAGTGAGGATTCACTCTTTTGGAGTGAATTTTCACTTCATGTCAGAGTGGCAGTATTTTGACTCGATGGAGAGTGAAAATTCACTCTAAGGAATTAAGAGAGTAATACGAAAATAATTACATGTGAGTAATATGTGTTATTGAAAGACGATTGTAAATTATAAATAATTTTGAAAATGTTAAAATTGATTGTTTCCTGAAGAGGGCTAAAAATGATGGCTGAAAGCTAGAAATTATAATAAAGAAATAAAGAAATAAAGAAAATTCAAGAGGATATTGGATCGGAGTGATCATTTCTTTGATAGCAAAATAATTACATTCAAATAATGAAGTAAAAAAACAATAGCAACTCCTCAAATATGAAGATAATTGAAAATATAGATTAAAAAGATTTATCACTTAATTTTTGTGGTGTTGAGCAAATTTTTCTAACGACCTGATCAAATTTAGTTTTCTGAGCTTTTTAAAGCAATAAATCGATTTGCATATCATCAAACAATAAACCCTTAGGCATAGAATTCTAGAAACCTCAATAGAAATCAACAAAAATATCATGAAGCTTCTCAAATTGTATGAATTACGAAAATATATGTAGATTATTGAAAGTCATGCAAATTTATGAGAATTTATGAAACTATTTATTGCAGAGCATCAAATTTCAGAGATCTTAAAAGCGACTGGAAAAGAACAAGAAAATCGTACCCAATACAAATTCTAAAGAATACGAAAAAAACTAGATACTTATCCGTAAATTGACCAAATACAGGAAGATAAAGTTTCTGGAAAATCAATTACCTTTCTTAAAATCAATAAAAAATCATAAATTCTGGAACATTTTACTCTGAAAATCTATGTAGGCATTTATGCAAATATTAGAAAATTTTTTGAACTGTAGAAATACTGGAAAAGTACGAAAAATACTGAAAGTAATGAAGAACTTTAAAATATTAGGAAGATATGAAGCTACTCTTACAAAATCTCGAATCCTTAAAATTTGTAAATTAAGAGCATCGATTTATAAAAATCTACATTGATATGAAAGTATTAGAAATTTGAAGGACTCCTGGAAAATCATGAAACATTTTACGAATTTTAAAAAAAACTTAAAGGACTAAATACTATGAAATTGCTATACATTCTCTAGAATAATATGCAGATATTGTTTTTAACTGATAAAAATACTGAAAATGCATAAAACTATATGTATGAGAGTTTTTAAATCCAAAAACTCGTATGCAGAAGTACGTAGTAATGATAGAAATCGATGAAATTTTATAAATAATGAAAACATATAAAATACACTATACTATATATAATATGTATACTATAATCTATGTAATACTAGAAATCTTAGTTACTTTTTTCTACAAAATCTGTTCAAATACTAAAAAGCATTCAAACTTGAGATTTTAATCGAGCATCAATATTTACTCTTTTAATCTGAATCTGTTAAAAATTTTCACTGAAAAATCTGTACTTTTTACAGATGAATCTGTCGAATTTAATTGATTGTCTGTTATTTTTAGCAGATTTTTTGTTTTCCTCTAGAAATTTATTCCGCCAATTTTCCACAGACTACATTGTAAAATTTTAACATGGGAATCTGTAGAATAAAATAGACAATCTATTAAATTACCCAGATTCAGATTAAGAGAGCAGAAATCGACATAGAAATTTTAAAACCAAATATCTCTGAAATAGCAAAAAAATTTCACCGAATCCGATAAATACTGAAAAAACATGAAAAATTCTAAAAGTACCTCAACTTATTAGCATAAAATAAAACTAGCATAATATTTATGCAATAATATGATAATGTATTATATAAATATTATAATATAACATTAGAAAATATAATGATATAATAATTAGATCTCTGGATACATCGTTCCTTCAAAAATTGATTGACATACTCCATATCTAATAAATTTCGAATTCTACAGCATCGAATTATGAAAATCTTAACTCTTTTAATTTTTTTAGAGGAATTTTCACTCTACATCGAGTCAAAATACTGCAACTCAAACTTAGAGTGATTTGTCACTTTTTTAGATTGAAAAGTCACTCGTAAGTAATAAAATTTCACTCCTTTCAGAGTGAAATTCAACTTCTTTTTGATTAGGGTTTTTTCTTTTGGAGTGAATTTTCACTCCATGTTTGAGTGACAGTATTTTGACTTGATGGAGAGTAAAAATTCACATAGACGACACGTAAAAAGTGGCGTATATGGATAAAATTTTAACAAACATCTATAAAAATACTTTATTAGGAGTCTGTATGACTTTCAAACCAATATACTGCTTGCCGTCGCTTGGAGGATGTAATTCAACAATGTGAAGCGAGAAAATACTAACTCAACTTACGATTCTAAATTTTGCCTTCTGATAAAATTAAATGCAAATTACATGATTCATAGATTACTTTTCATTGTAAACATTTTCAAACCATTATTCTCTGTTAAGACTGTATTTTAATTCTTCATTTTTGGACTTTCAGCCTTCAGCAATTACAATGGAATTACAATAAAATAACAAACAATATGTTTCTCTTTCCACTAATCAAGAAATTCCATAAATCCTTACTTGATATTTTTCAAATCAACATAACATAAAGTAACATAACATTTTAGTCTGTATTCTTACAGTTTTATGAGAAATCAAATTTACAAGAGATCAAACACTTTTTACTTTTCCTGAAGAACGTATCAATATTTCGATGCTTTCGTAAGGTTGTTTTTTTATACACGTTCGCGAAGTATAGTTAAGATGGTTTTGAATTTTCATCCGCTTCTGAGTTGACTGAAAAAAAAGCTCCGAAGCTTAAGGCGTTTAAACAATAGAAAAACCTCCTAAAACTGCTCCTTATAATCGCGGCAATCAGTTCGCCGCGCATCATAGGTGATGACAGAGCTGGTGATTTATTATTTTTCTTGTTATGAGTGTAAGCTTAATGGTTTGTTCTGAAAACAGCGTCGAGGAATCGCTGATATCATTGCTTGGCACAACCACCTGCAAGATACGAGACTTGTCCACTGCTGTCGATATCCTCAATTTTGGATCGTTTCCACAAAGTTCTGTCAACCTTCGCTCTTAAAATTTTTCCGGAATCTTTTTTTTTATTTTAAACAAAAGATTAAGAAGAAAACGAATGACAAATCTTTTCAAATTCCAGCTAGAATATCCACGTCTGTTACAGTTGGGAATAATTTGACAAATTGTGTCATTTTATGTAATTTTTTATGCACCTCTGACACTGCAAATGCTGCTATATTGTTCATTGTTTTCCGATATTTCATGTAAAGTTGCTCGTTTGTCAAAAGATTAACGACGCGAGTTTTTGAACATAAATGTACGAGGATAAGCGAGTGAAACGTCAGTTCACGACGTATATTTATTTCGGGCCGTCGCACAACGCGACATTTTACCACTAATGAGCCCACCCGATGAGTGACAAAATATCCATATAAACTCCCTCAGAATTACATTCTTCGTATTTGTTGATGATTTAATTTCAGGGTTTTCTAAGCTTGCATTCCGTTTGTTTATTTCATGAATGGAACAAATAGCAGGATTATGATTGTGAAAGATAACCTTAAAAATATAGATATGCTGTTAGAAAATGATTCTTTCTTGTCAAAAGTATGGCCATTGTCTCAAGGAACAAGATGTACAGAAAAGGACCAATGTAGAACAACTGCTCTATTTCACCCCTGAGTGGCCTAGAACTGTTTTGAAGATTTTGAAATAAATACAAATTAAGTCAGCGTTGTTATTAAATCAAATTTTGAAGTTACACATCATCATTTTTACAGTACAACTCACCTCTCAATACACTTACTTCATGAGAAATCGAAATTTCTTGTAAAGAATATTAAAAAAAAATTTTATGAGTTTCTTTGATGTAAGATTTCATCAAACACGTTCTTGTGAGAAATTTCAGGTTCTAATAAGGTTTTAGCAAAACTTGTAGTTAACACAAATTTGAAAAGTTGTTTCGATGTGATGAAATCATTCAATGTATAAAAAAATTGGAATGTATGAAAATCTTAGAAATCTACATTAGAAATCCAGAAAATAAATAAAGTAGGTGTTCTGTCAAAAGTTTTTTCAAAACATCTGGAAAAAAATTGACTTTCAATTCTAGAGCATTAAATTTCGAAAAAACTTCCGTGTCAATCTTCAGAAGCAATATACATGAATACTTGAAATCTATAAAAATACAATTAAATTTACAAAATCGTGTAAAAATCAATTAAACAAAAATATACAAAAGATCTGTTAATCGCGAAATCTATGTGGGTGTGATTTTTCTCGAAATCAATGAAATTACTGAAAATCGATTTGAATTTAAATTCTAGAATATTGAATTCTAGGAATGTAGGTACTAATGGAAATTCTGAAAAAATACACACGATCTATGAAAATACGAAGAAAAGGTACAGAATCTTGTGAATATTATAAAAATACGAAAGTACAGGAAATCTATTAACACCGAAAATCGACATACATATAGTTTACTCAAAAATGTATAGAATTACCGAAAATTGGCTGGAATTTGAATTCTACTGTATCGAATGATAGAAATTTACATCCTTTCAGAAAATCTAAAAAAATACTTACGATCTCTAAAAATAGAAGAAAAAGCTACAAAATCCAATGCATACAAAAGAAATACGGAAATACCAGAAATCTATAAAACACAAAAAATCTGTATAGTTGTAATTTTTCCAAAAATTTATAGTAATATTGAAAATCGGTTTGAATTTTTATTCTAGAACATCGATTTCTTGAAGTATATATATAAAATACCAAAAATCGTGGAATATACTAAAAAATTCTCCAGGTTACGTTAATAATAAACAAAACGTGAGAAATACTGGAAATTGTTCAATACTCAAAAAGTATATATACAATTTTCTGAAAAATTTGCAAAACTTGCGTACATGCAATTCTAGAAACCTATGAGGGAATTTATAAACATAATAGAAAGTTCTTTAAATTGTTGGATTACTATAAAAAAAACGGGAGAAATCCAAAAAGTATTGAAAATTTGCGTGAAAGATACTTTTTTTTCAAAATTGATCGAGGTACTCAAGTTTGATGAAATTTGTGAATCCTACAGCATCAAATACTGTAAGTCTTTTAAAATGCCAAAAAATATTACGAAATTTCATAGAAATATATACAATACGAAAATTCTGGAAGCCCATTCAATACTGAAAAACTTTTACGTATGATTTTTTCAAAAATCTATAAATATATTTGAGTATCGAATTCTAGAAAGTTATATAAAAATTCATTATATACATATTTGAAAATCCTTCAAATATACATTTATGATAAAACAAAAAAAATATCTATGATGTCGTCACTGTTTACCAAAATGAAATAAAACCTTGTATTCTCTTGAAGATTTTACTGTAAACTACTATCGATCCCATTTCAAGATCCTCATCAGAAATCTTAATATCATTAACCTACGAATCAATCAAGTTATCAACAAATTATGAAAAATACCAAAAATAATGGAAAAAAAATCTAATCCATAGTGACTTGTATGAGAATCACAAAAATCGAATCCTGTTGTAATGAATACGAACATAAAAAATGCACTACTCTGGATTCCAAGTTCAAATCCTGAAATCCGAAAAATCGAAAAAATCCCACAGGAAATAATTTTTTCACGGAAAAGCCCTTTCAAAAATTTTATCTGCCTTCTCCCCTGTTCGAAAAACAACCAGTGATTGGTATTTTTTGAGAATATCCAGTGTTCTTAACAATTTTTCAACCAGATCCCTGCATAGGGGTAACGAACCTAACAGCCAGCAAAACGTAAAGTGAGCAACATAGAAGAAGAAGATCTCAGTGAGTCGACTCCGACAATGTGTTAGAGATGATTATGTATTTCAATCGTCGTTACATCATGGGAGCCGTCCACCCACCGATTTCACGGTAAATCGAGCGTGTTTGGCAAAGGGATGGGAGCAGTTTACACACACTTATTGTGTTCATGCGCCTCCTGCGGTGTCACGGTAGAACGGCATGCGGCTCTGCATTACAGGTCGCTGTATTTTCTCTTTCTTCCTTCAAAAATGGTATTACGCGATGGAAATAATGGCTCAATCGGCCTGGATTTTATATGGCTTAGCGCTAGTATCTACAATGTAAAAAAAGCGGAGTGAATTGAATATAATAGGAGCAGTTAGACTGGCAAAAGCCTCCGACCTCTATCGAAAACCACCACAATAAGAGCGCATTCTGCTGCTTAATCTGCTTGTACTTTCTTCAATACGACGCTGCCATTTTCTTCTTCCTCACGAATTCATATAAAATTAATAAACTTCGCTGCAAGGTCTGGAGAATTGGTTTAATTTTTACATGGTTACCGAAATCCTGATCAATTCAAACATGAGCAACTCTGCAAAGTTGCAATTGGTGCATTGCTGTGCTGGCGATTTGTCAACTACCTTCAAACATCTGGCTTAAAGTACGTTCTGACAAAAACAAACTCCTAGAATGAATGACACGCACATTATAAAGAAGCATGTTTTGCTTTAATGGGTTTACTGTATTGTGCATAACTAAGACGTCTTGAAGAGGGCTCAAAACTACAACCGAAACGTCGACTGTTTGTAAATAAACAATTTTGATTTATAATGATGAATGAATTTAAATACGCCCTATTTTCTGTTCACCAATATCCGCAAAACGAATTAGGAATTGAATCGGCCAATTTGGACAATTCAGAGACAGATTTTGGACGTAGAACAATTAGTGAGATGTTACATATTAAAGATAACAAGTCTTCTTTGAATGTTGAATGTTATGGAGGATTATTTGTAAAATAAGTATTTTTGAATAAGAAGATTTGCGGGATTAATATAAAATACGGTATTTTAAGTTTTCTATTCTGATGTTATCTTTTTTGATCGAGGTTAGTTGAAATTGTCGGAGAGTCGTTGGTGTGTTCCCGCCTTTGGGCGAGGTAACAAGTTTTCCGTGACGATATTTTCTCACAGTAACTATTTGTTATCAGTTTTATTGTTATTAGCTTGAATTGACTTTCTTGTAGGTGAGTGACTGGGAGTGTTTTTTGATTTGCATTGTTATAGGATTATTTGTTAGATCAGCGTTATGAATTATTGTTACGTTGAAACGTTGGTTGAACATGGGAGTTTGATATTCATTGTCCAAATTGGCCGATTCAATTCCCAATTCGTTTTGTGGATATTAGTGAACAATTTTGAATTCGACTGGGAAATCGAATCATTATGATTAACCAAATTCAACAATTTTAAGTACAATGCGATAGAAAAGGAACAATCAGAAGTGGAAAAAAAATGTTTATACAGGAATTAAGGCAAAGACCAGAGAAGCGTTTAATGGCAATGGTGTCGGAACGCCAGGAACGCATAAACAGCCGCAGTGTCGAACGCAACATACGCCAGTAGATATGCGAGAGGGTTGAACACCCTAAAATTAGCCCCGGAGAAATCGTGCGCGGTCGTACTCGTAAACCCACGCTTTGCGAGGGCGTGAAAAAATGCTTACATTATCATTCGTAATTCCGTAAACAATGTCTGGCTGTGTATGGCGATTGTCGCTATTTCGTTTAATACAAACGTCGCGTGTGGCCCCCCCAAAAATAATGGAAAATAAAGAAGAAAGCGAGGATTTTTCGGATTTAAAAAATTCATCGCATCGGATTCACAGTATTAATTTTTGATTGTGACGTTTCCCCTGAACCCATAACAGAAATTTGATTCCTTTATCGTGTTGTTTAAAACAGCAGGGTGGCGTGTGAAATCAATTATTGACAAAATTCGTGTTTCCACTTATCGTTTTCGAATGCATTCAATTTATTGGACGCGAAACTGCTGAAAGCTCATATCCAATAGTTGCGGACGATCGTATCGAGAAGCTTTTTGCCATTTTCGTTAATCATGCGGATACGAGCAGACATTTATTTCCAGGCGTTTCGGCTTTCGATGGGATAATAATGCGCGAGTTTAATCGGTAATTTGGTTAAATACTTAGGTATTGGGGAAAGGGAATTGTAATGAAATTTTAAGGGAGGGGAAACTTATGGTGTAAAATTCATTGGTGAAGCAGAGATTTGGGAAGAGAAACCAAAAGAAACCGATGGATTTTTGCGCAGTTTGCAAGTGTTTGGATAGAATATGTATATTGTTAATAACTTAACAAAAAGAAACTCTTACGAATGTCAGTGAGATGTCAAACTAAATCTAAATAAATTAATCTTAGCGAAAGTGCATTTTCCTTCGCACTTGTTTAAAATTTATCCCTTCATTTAGGACAATTAATTTCAACAAGCAACACATGTCAATATCATCTCTGGCATCCATCAATGATTTTTATAAGAAAAAGAGATGTTGAAAGAATATTAACTCAGCATTATCTTCCAGCATGATCTATTTTGAAATATTTAACTATAATGTATCCAAAGAAATTTTTTCATTTTGTTTATGTATATCTTCAACCCCAAATCTTGAGAAAATCAAAGTATGGGTTGATACAAATTGATTATACTTCATTTCCTATCAAAATGCGTATACTATTTCGGCTTAATGCAGTTATTGTTCGAGATAAAGCGTAATTCTTCCCCTCGCACGAATCATTTCAATTGAGATTTCGTCTGTGGCTTAACTATTGAGCTGAGGGCTCGTATTGTATGCGCGTCTACTCGTGCAACGGTTTTAAAGTTTGTTTCCCTTTCTAAATCCCCCGCTCAACGTAACCACTGAATTTACAGTTTTCCTAGATCTTCGCTTGTTTTGATTCAAGGCAAAAGTAAATGTAATAAAAATTCTTACGAAATTTGAAGCTTACGGCATAAGCGGAAAGATACATCTCAAATATGTGACAAAATTCATCAGTTGAAAAAGAAATAATTTTTAAGAAATCGAGAATCGTACTGTTTATTTATTGTTAAACAAATGTTTAGGTTCTCTTTTAGACATTGTTGCAACCTACGGTAAATCATTAACTTGTATCTGCTATAGGTGCAAAAGTGACCGTTAAAAAGCGATGCCAAATGTTAAACATAATTTCTAAGTCAGAGTAAATTTTCTCGATTTCCCAGTCAATGGTGTTTATTCTTAATTACAAATGTGTCGACGTTTCGATAGTCACATGTCACTTACGTCATAGCGGCATATCTTAATTTTTTTCTTTTAGACAAGTCTGCCTTTATGGCGATCTTCAATGATATCAAATTAGGATGATTGCGAATAATTTTGTTTGAATACGAATCAGCACAATACCTTCTATCCACGATTTAACTATGTTCTTCAAAATGGTTAGATACACCTCTTTGATGACCGTTTTACGTTTAAATAGCTTCTGCGGTTCTTGACAAACATTTTTTGAGTTGGTCTTCCTTGCTTGTATTTTCGAACAATTGCCATACTTATCAGTATATTCGGCTGAAGGATCGTGTGATGTTCATTTTTCTAGAATGTTAGAAAATCCAAGTTCCAAAATATCCAAAATCCATCGTAGACATTTACATTATCTACGATGCATTCGGACACTTGAAGCAATATTTGTCCGTAGCATGCTGGAGAAGGAAAATTGAATATTCTTTGTCCGGATTTTGATGGCTCATCCTGTGAGGTCGTAATGGAAGTGCGTTTTTCCAACTTTGGCCACAGTGACCGACCGTTGAACAACTGATGCAATGTGAAACATCGTAAACTGTCGAGTAAACTCTGACCTTGTTTCCGACATGCTGACAATCTTCATACTGACATTTACTTTGTCTACGATGCATTCGGACACTTGAAGCAATATCTGTCCGTAGCATGCTGGAGAAGGAAAATTGAATATTCTTTGTCCGGATTTTGATAGCTCATCCTGTGAGGTCGTAATGGAAGTGCGTTTTTCCAACTTTGGCCATAGTGACCGTTGAACAACTGATGCAATTTAGAAGAAAAGTCTGAGTTTTCTTCAAAATCCGTTCAACCTTGTCAGTCACGAATTCTACCGGTTTTTTTAATTAGAACGATGTCGAGCGTAAGAAAAGTAAGTCTGTCGTAATGGAAGCTCGGTTTTCCGAGTGTGGTACAATATGGTGCCTGGCAGAGCTTATACGGTCGGTGATTTTCGCTTCCTAGTCGTCTGGCGAAGAGAGAAAGGCGGCAGGTGCAAGCTTTCCCAGGGATACCCCCTGGCAAAAACGCAAACTGGAATCGCTCAGTTGGTAGCCTAACCTAACCCCGCCGGCCTGTGCTTTACTCTCTCTCCAGTCATGGTTCGTTCGTCCTTTTACTCCACCTCCCGTTCCTAAAATCAACGAGGGAAGTACCTACGTTACCTAGAGTCCACCAATGGGGTAGCAAGGACGATGAAATTCTCCTGCGACGACTGGAGTAATCGATAGCAAGCACACTAATTAACGCCGCTCTAATTTATATGCTAAACTGTGAGCAATGAGCTTTGCCGGGACGAGCAATTTTGGCTTTTTTGGAGAAAAGGGTTTTTTCTCTATTCTGGGTCCCCTTTGAGTAGAAAAGCTCTTTTGGAGGAATTTTGATGGATTTTTGCAAAATCGCCGTATTTGGGACTTATCCGCAATGTGTGACTGTTCGGTGTGGTTTGTGGCCTGGTGGCATTATTTTTTTCGAAGATGGCGAAGAAGGCGCCGTCGCGGTTAATGGTATGCTTTTGGATCGAAATTTATTTTGTGGATTGGTACTCTGAGAATAACATGAAACAATGGACTTTACTTCATAATTCAACCAAGTGCTTAAAAATGAATTATACAGTACATCGAATTGTATGATTTCTAGATAAGGTTTTCGAAAAATTAAATTCAGGAAACATGAAATAAAACTTCATTTTGTATCGTATTCTACAAATTCCAACTCACACAACAAAAGAAACAAAAAATGTTTCTAAAAATGTACTCAACAATAAAAAAAAGCAGTACTGCAGATTACGGAGTTTATTAATGAGAATTTCACAAAATTTAAATTATCTACAACAATTAAATTAAAAAAAAGGGGATTCGTAGAATGTTTTATAATTTTGGACATTCAGTGATTAAATAGCTAAAAACAAAAACCTTCATTGAAGGAACTTTTATAATCAATTGAAAATGAATTATACAGTATATGAAAATATACTTCTCGATGAAGATATCAAAAAATTCATTTTACTTTACGTAAAATGAATTTTAAGATAGTAACCTTTTTTTTCAAATTCCGACTTGCACGATCCAATAGAAACATAATTTTTTTTTAAAACTGTTATAATCGATAAAAAATAAATTATACAGTTTTACAGATTGTGAAATTTTTCAATAAGAGTTCTGAAAAATTTAATATACCACGATTTGAGTAAATAGTGAATTCGTATAATGTTTTACTAAGTCCGATCCAATAACATTCAATTCAAAAGAAAAAATTCTGTATGTAAAAAACTTTCCTCATCAATGAAATATAATTTGTACAGTACCTAAGAATGTATAACAAGGATTTTTGTGAATTAAAAGTTATGTAACTAGAAAAATACATTGTAAATTTGTATAAACAAACAAAGTTAAATACATTTTTGTAAAGCTGTATTTGCGATATAGAGATTAATACTATCAAAATTGAAAACTTGATCGTCAGTGTACAAATATTCGAAAAAATATTGAATTTTTGAGTGAAAGATTGTCAAATTAAACAAAATATAAATGTTTGAGTGCATAATACATGACATACACTTTTGAATAAATTAAAAAAAAACATTGTTGATAATGAAAATTTGAAATCTATGAAATATTCCAGATCTAACAAACTTTTTGATTTATTTTCATTTATGATACTACAAAATTTAACTTAAAAAGGAGAGAACGCAACGAAAAAATGCAAAAATTTTATAATCATGGATTTAATGAAGAAAAATATAAATTTCAGAATCGAAAAAGTTTGTGATTTTAACATTTTGAATGAGGGATCATGAAAATTGTAAATTCTGTGCTTGAAACAACATAATTGACTGAATGCTTAAAAATTTCTGTTCATAAATAAAAATATTTCATCTTGTGCAAATAATTGGGAAACAGCAAAAATTTTCTGAAACGACTAAAAAATCGCATGAAACACATTTTGTGATATAAAGTGTAGGATGTAGATATTTATTTTCTAAAAATCATTCAATCAATATAATTCAGAAAAATGACAAAAAAAGGGTAAATTTAAATCTATACCAAATTTTTCATTTATTTCAATGAAGAAAAATAGAAGTTTCGGGATCGAAAAAATTTATCATTTTAACATTTCGAATGAGAAATTTTGATAATTGTTAATATTTGCCTCAAAAAACAGAATTGACTGTATGATGAAAAATTTCTGTTCTTAAACGAAGAAATTTTATTCTGTCATCATTATTCAATGATTCACCCTAATAAAGTAAAAAAAAAATAAAGTACAAATAAAATTCGCATGAAATGCATTTTGTGATATAAAATGTGTGATTTGAAGATTTTGTTCAAAAAACCATTCGATTGATATCATTCAGAAAAAAACTGATAAATGAAAAAGGTGAATTACAAATTTCACGAATCAGAAATTAAAGCCCTCAACTATAATTTTTCGAAAATTTTTATTGTGTAGTAGGTTCGATAAAAAATCAGCGTTGAAATTCATAAGGGACAAAATTCAAAGTGATTGGTTTTCAGATTATGATTTAAAACTTTTCGATGACTTATTAATACAAATTTACATACTCAATGATTTTTCTCTAAGGATGCATTAAATGTACATTCACACCATGCCTGGTAATTGGAATTTTTAGTTACTCTGAAGAAACAATGATTTCAGGTTTGCTTTTCCAGAGTTCACAAGATGATGGTTTCGACCAAACATTTTTGTGGATATCTTTATAAATACTGTTAATAATGTATTCGCTTTGTAAACATTTTCGAATATATTCGAATGGTGGCCATTTATCAAGCCATTGCGTACGGATGAGGTAAAATTGTAGCTTTCGGGGAAAATATTGTGTAATTACTTACGCCCGCAGTGCGTGTCACGCGTCATGGATTATTTTAGAACCAGAAGATTGACGGAGGATATACTTAGATTTTTTTTTCGGATACCTCGTCCCGTCGTTGTTTGTTCAAGTAAGCCCTGGCTCCCAAGTTTTTTTATCGCACGATTAATGTGATTACGAGCATTAGCAATGCGGTCATAGTGGTGGTACACAAATACCATGTCAAAAAGACCTACCACATTATACCGAAGGATCCAGTGAAATTAGTATGAAGTCAAATTGAACACAAATCGCACAACGGATTCAGAAACATGAAACGAATGTACGAGAAATGAAAGAAATTGTAATCAAATTTTACGATTTTGCAATTACAAGAAATACGTCTGCTATTTTTATCTCTAAGAAGTGCAGATTTAGAAATCCGAGACTTCCGAGAAGAGTATCTTCGGAAGTGTAATCAATGCAACTTCACGTGTTTATTCAGAAATACTCTGTGGCAAGTGATGAAGACGTCATCCCGTACGGATTTGAGCCAAAAGTCAATAATTTCGAAGCCCGTGAAATTACAAGCACCTATTCCTAATGAAATAATTTCAAAAGTGTGTGAAAAGAGTATCTCAAAGTTCAGGATAAATTGAAAATCTGTGATATGTCTTCAAAGTGCTTCAAAGTCTTCAAATTTTGTACCCTATCAATCGTTCATAAGAATTTTGATTCCATTGGATTGTAAGAAATCCGTAGAAAACCGTTTTCACATAAATTACAAATATTTTTTTGAGGAAATAAAAATTGGAAAAGAAGGCGTCTTTTTGACGCCATTTTTAAGACGTGCGAAGATGTCTTTGAAACACATCTTTTTGACACATAAAAGTAAGACACTTAATGACTGAAGACATGTCTTATATACGTTTTTTTGCAGTGTAGGTTCGACAAATTTGAATGATCATTGAAACATCACCCAGAAAGACATTCGTGCAGTTACAAATACTTGCAACGGAGTTTGCTCCATCTGTTGCTGTAAGTTTTGTACAATTGTTGCCGTCATCGTTGCACAACAAATGCGCTACTGTCGTCTGCATTCGTTTGCATAAAAAACTTAGGAAAATGAGGACGCACCTTGCCTCAAATATGAATGCACCTTCTTTCGCTAGTCGTTGCTTGAAAAAAGTTACAAACAGTAGCTGCAGTTATTATGCGAACTTTTGTGAAATTCCAAACATGCTAGATGTTTGTGCTACAATTGCGCTATAATAACGAATGTATATGAACGAACAAATTTTCTCATTTTTGGAATTGTATTTCTGAAATAAAATTTAAAAAAGTTCAATTTTTGGGATTGTGTTTTTGAATACACCACACAGGCATACAGTCATGGTATGTCATTATATATCACTAATTGAGTTAAAATTTGTGAGTGAAAATAAAAGATTGAGTGGGAAAGAGACAGTGACTCTGCACAATTTGCCAACAAAATCCGACAAAATCGCGGATTCCTAAGGTGCATATGTATAATCGCTGGAAACTAAAAATAGTACGTGTCAAATAAATGCTGATTGAAGAATGCCTGTACCTATCAATGTCATTATTAGCTCTAAAAGTGTCTCGGTAATATATAAGTTATCTGCGCACCCTAGTTGTTTACATTTGAAAATTTTGTTTCTGGACATGAAAAATCTCTAGAAACTTTATTAGAATATGCATGTGATTGTCGAAAATTTTTTATTCTTCAAACGATTTGGCGGATTTCGTGCCATAATGTATTGTCACATGTTCGAATAAATGATTTTTTTTTAAAAATATTTATTAAAAATAAAAAAAGATGAAAAAGTCTGTCATGCCATTTGTATTATTCATTCAAGTGGACAATTTCTTTCCCTCTCATTTTCTTCTCTTTCCTTTTCATATATTCAACTAGGCATTAATTTCTCTCAAAGTAACTTGCTTGATGCAAAAATTTATTGAAATAGTTGTAATTCATTCATTTTTTCAATATATTCAAAAATATTGTAACAGTGAAATATTTGTTAATAATAATGAAATCAGATTTCACAAACAGTTTGCGATATGTTGCTATTATTTTGGGCACATTAGATTCATATATGATCTGTCATGGCTGAACCACCTGTTTGGGCGATGTTGCTGAAATTTTTGCGATATTGCGTTGGTCAAACTGTTGTCGACACAAGTATAGACGAATGAGGACGCACCTTGTCGTCAACTTTGTTTCATGCCATGGACTTTCGTTGCGCAAATATTTCACAAACATCACGCAAAATGTCTTATTGGGCAATTCACTGTGTGATGAATCAAACGACAAAAGCCAAAGAATTCCGAACGGCAGACGAAAATTTTCTTAAGAATGCTATTAGAACGTTATAAGCCAAAATGTGTAAACTCCCTTGGGGTCAACCGCAAGTAAGCAATATACACAAGTCACGGTGACGATGCTCTGAAGGGCCTAATTGATCTAGTCTCCGAACCTTCATCAAAATAAAATGTCTAGGATGAATACGAATGCCCAAAAAAACTTTCCAGACTTGATCTCACGAAAATCTGAAAAAACTGAAGAACGTGCTATCATCTCCAAACGACAAATAAAAAACTGACGTAGGGTTCACAGCCAGAAATTCACAACCTTGATTATAATGTAAATTTTATTTCGAAACTTCTGCATTCGCACGAAAATTCCTACATATAATAGCTACAACTATCGTTTACGCGACACTGTAATTCACAACCAAATTGTTACATCCGTGTCTACTTTTCATGTGTTTTTCACGACAGATACATTACAATCTGTACACTCTTAATATGAATTCAGAGATCGGTTTATTGGTTACATTCGTTCTTAACTATCATCGTTCATTTACATTTTTGTAAGTATTTTCATTCTTCGCGGGATCACAAAATGTTGCAGAATCTAGAGACTTGATACCGCGAACAACAAATTACTTGGCCCTACAGTAATAACAGTAACAATGAATAAATATATCTCAGCTTTGCTTGCCTTTTCTGAATTAAATTAACTTCTCTGGTAATTGGGATATCGGTCTGGTAGAAGCACGTTTATCAGGTATTTTTATGAATTTATTTACTAAAAAATCAGAATAATGAAAATAATTGGAGGAAAACGTGCTCTAACTGAACGATATACGTCATAAAGAATTTGAAGTATATAACAAAGAGCAATTCGTTGGATTCGCACAAAATTTATGCCATAAAGGTTTTCTGTTTTCGGATAATGAAAAATCGACTTTCATTATTCATGCCTTCAAATTCCACAAAGAACTTCGGAAAATCAATTTTTCATCCGAGTAGGATATTGAATTTTTAGGGTTCGTCGAACCTTTTGCACGGAGGATTTAAAGCTCTTCAAATTTGGGCATATTTCCTGATCCCTAAGCAAAGGAAGGGGGGGGGGGGGGGTCCAGAGGGAGCAGCCCCTAAATACCTGGACCTTTCACAGAGTCTATCAATTTTATTCAAAAATGCATGATAAACACTGAAAATATTTCAAAAGTTTGAATTCAGGGAAAAATTGTTCCAGAATTTTCGAAATCAGTATGTTGCTCGAATATTCAGAAAACTATCTCGGCATAAATTTGCAATTTCCTACAGAGATTTTTTATTCCAATTTTTTGAGCAGCTGGTGCCATTGAAAAAAATTTACCACACCTGCCAGAGTTTCTTCCGTTTTCAGTAGAATCATGTTAATATTTTTTTTCATTCAACCTATTTATGATTTAATATTGGAGAAAGAAAAATTTATGGTTCATCATTATTAGGCCGATTTCCTAATTATTGATATAAAATTCGTGCACGATTTCAAATTTTATAATGCAAATGAACCATCAAGTCACGTAGGGATAAACAATAAAAGATGTCAATTTTGTATAAAAAATTTATTTTTGCACAGAGGTTTTTTTCGGCCCAAAATATACGTATATTGGAAATCACAAAC
Organism: Platygaster robiniae; assembly: GCA_028476575.1. Lineage (NCBI taxonomy): Eukaryota > Metazoa > Arthropoda > Insecta > Hymenoptera > Platygastridae > Platygaster > Platygaster robiniae. The sequence continues at coordinate 26,644,674 of CM052023.1, forward strand.
TTAAATACATAGTAATGGTTGTCGAAAAATAAAATTAACAACATGACAAAACAGTACCAGGCGAAATTTTTCAGCACGTGAAAGTTAAAAATTTCATAAGTTTTTTAATGATTTATGAGATTCATCATGAAAGCTTACGTTGACATTATTGAGTCTGGAAATTTTCGCTTTATTCAAAACGTTTTTAAAAATACATGTACTCCAGAGATTCTCGGTTACGAGTTTTTAAACGAAAAAGGAAAAAAGACGAGTAATCAAGAAAAAAAATGTTACCAACAAAATATTCAGAGAAACAAGGTTCATTCCATTTTTCTTTTCGTTTAATTACGTACGTTTGGAGCTTCAGGTACATTATTCACTGAGAAAAACATTTTGAAAATACCTTTTTAATTATTTCTCTACAAATTCTGAAAATTGAGCTAAATTCAGAATACTTAATTCTAAAAACTTAAAAATGATATACTTAAAATACATATCGAGTAAAAAAATTTGAAAAAATTGATAATTTTTTTTTTCGGCACCTTATTCTAGAAGATTAAAAATGCTGAAGAATTTGCTTTCGCGAAACTTGTGAAAAATCAAAATTGATGGAGATATTAATGATTTAAATTTCAAGCGCTCGAAAATTCGGAACGGACCGCTCAAGTTTTTTCTCAGCAATGGCCCAGCGCTCATAATTTAAATTATCAATATCTCTGTCAATTTTGATTCTTCACAAATTCCGCAAAGGGAAAATCTTCTCAGAATTTCGAGAGGAATCTGATTTTCGTCAATATTCAGGCAATAATCTATTTTTCTTATGAACTCCATCAGAAATTTTGTTCACACACGTCCTCACTAAATTCATCAATTCTACGTTTAAAATTTCATACTTTTTCACCTGAAATTCCAGAATGCCATCTTCTAATCCTACAATAAAAAATTTCAAATGCTTTTCAATCTCTATGGTTTCTAAGAAGAATCATTAAAATCATCAAAATCGAAGAAATTTAGTTTTTGAACCTCTATTGAGGTAAAGAACATTCCTTTTTTTTCGGTGCCTGTAAATTTCATTCGAAATTTTCAAAGTTTTTTCGTGCAAAGTTTCAGCAATTTAATTAAAAAAAAACTTTATTCGCGAATTGATCGTAATTGATCGATATTATTTTTAGTTCCCGAAATTCTTGTTCGTCCTTCACGCGTCCTTGAGCCGACAATACATCTTTGGAGCAGACTATTGATAAATAATGCGGCCTGTCTTTTTTTTCCGCGGATAAATTTGAACAGTTGCTGATTGCACTTGAGACTGATAATTTGGTAACGGAATATCAGTTACGAAGTTTTTGTTATTTATTTTTGCCGAAACTTTGGCGGAACGATGAAGAATGACCTGGGAAAATCGATTGGCGATGATTGCTTTTTTAATCAAATTTTTTTTGAATTTCGAATGCATTTCACTGATTTTCACGATTGTTGACACTTAAATAAGGCAGATCAAACAAATTAATCAAATGATTTCTTGATATTAGGTGATTGATAACTTTTTAAAATGGTTCATAAAATCTGCCTAAATTAAACTTTATGCTAATTAGTTCGGGTATAGACGTTAAATAATGTACATATTTCTTGAGGAAATCTTTTTAGATTATCGAGGAAGAAGGAATATTTTTACATACTGTATTAAAAAGTATGTTAAACTTGAAATGCATGAATTTTTGTTTTTTTTAATATGATATAGTTATTAAAAAAAAATTTTAAAAAAAACATGGAATTTTCAGGCCGCTAGGTATTTGTTAATTTACCACATGTATGAAAATAAGGAAAAACAAATTATTTCAAACTTGTTTTATTCGATTTTGTTAGCAAAATATTACTAAATATAAGATTCCTGTGTGCAAAAAAGTTTATGAGTTGACAGAAAAAAAATCGAAAAATTAGAAAATGGTCTTTCGTGTGAAGTTTCAAAATATGTTCATATGTTACATAATTATCTTATACGATATCTTCGCTCGTAAAAACTGGTCAAAACACACTTAACCACTGAATTCAGAAATTTTGATATTCAATAAGTAAGAGAGACTTGAATTCGAAATTCAGGAATCAAAATTTAAAGTTACTGTAAATCAGGATCTAACTGTCGTGTGAAAAAGACACGTATAAATTTTGATATTCGGATGGTAGAAACCTTTAACAACTGTGGTTTCCGTCAAGAATTTACTTATCCTTCAAAAACTTCCAGAAATAACCAATTTTCCCTGGCTTCAAAACTTTTACACAGGTAGTCCCATTTACAAATGACGATCAACCATAAATCTCATCTAGATAAATCAGATTTTTTTAAAAATTAATCCTCGTGCTTATGAACTTGTCTTTTCATAAGGAATTCATCTATTTTCCAAAAAAAATGAGCTAATTCTACCAGATCATCAGCACAGCCGTTTTCAATAATTTCCTACGTGACTTTTTATAAAAAAAATTACATCTAACAAGATACCAACAAAAACGGAAGTTTCTGACATCGATAAAACTCTTTGATTTTAGTAAATAAAAAAAAATATTCTTGAACTTCGTATACTATTTTAGCTTTTACACGTTAAGGAAAACTTAACCTAAAAACGCACCTTACCTACCTACAGACCTATATACATCATACGCCTATTTACATTTCTCCGGAATATTTCGTACGAAAATTGCACTCGAATTGAATCAATAATACAAATCCCATTTCATATACATACTTTATGGACGAGAGAACCTTAACCATTCATTGCTCTCAGTTCCACTCTTTGTTGGCCTCTTCGTTCGAGGGAACCCATTCTTGCTTAACATAAACGAGGTTCGGATTGTAACTAATGATTGGCGCCGATTCAAGATCTTCGTGAGATCTTGAGTTTTGGTATTCTCAGTACTTGTGTAACGTAATGGGCAAATTGCCACTGGAAGTATTGCAGTCCTGGAAGTATCGGTTGTAAAGAGGCGGCGACGGCGCCGCACCTGATGAATGAGACGTTGGAGGGCTAGATCTGTAAGCACAAAAGTTAAAAAAACCTTTTTTGAGAAAAGAAATGTCAAACAAGATCACCTACAACCTAATAAAATGTAATTTGTTCCATTGAAACAAATTTGTCTAATTTTGATTTCAAATTCTTCATAAGGAAATATCCTACTTTGCTCAGATTCGTAATAATATTTGCAGATGAACTCCTGTCAAGATTATTTCGTGGAGGAAATTATCTCTAAGATTTATATTACTCGCCTACATCACGGTTCAACAACTCGTTACAAGGTAAGAAACAAAAAGTATTATTTTTGAGTCACGAGCAGCAACGTTAATAAACAAGAAAGAAAACAAAGAACAGGTGGCGCGGTTTGCACAATACTGTTGGCGTTGATTCAATTTCGAGAAAACGCGCAAATTATCTGCATTAATAGCTTTCTCGACAATCGGTTCCGAGAGAGACACTTTGGCAAATATTTCTTCGAGAAATTACAGATTCATTACATACAGCACTTGGGGGAATAAAAAAACTGACCTTTACACGCCGCGATGGGTTATGAAATTTTTGTAGCTTCTGAGAATAGCTTTGTACATATGTGATAAATTATTCAAAAATTTATTTTAATACAAGCAACGGGAGTATGGGAAAATTTTCACCGAGGCCGCCAATCGGTCGTGCAAACCAAGCGGCAGTGATAATTGCCGCAACTTGGAAGGGAATGGATTTATACGTACTGATTTGTGAATCCATAAAAATACTAAATAATTTTTTAAGTGGCATAAAAACTGAAAAAAATGCTTGGAAATTGGAAAAAATTTCAGGAGTTTGTCTTATCTCAAGGTTTTTTAACCAGAATATCAGTATGCTTAGGAATCGATCCATTTTCTGTTAAAATAACAGAGACCGCCAAGTGAGCAAAAATTCAAGGAAGGCTTAATTTTCCAGCATGAGTTGTAAAAAAACACTCATTCTTTAGAATTTCCATTTTACACAACCTTGTAACCACAGGTAATGCATTCATTTATAACTAGATTACACAACTCGGTAAAAACACTAAATATGATCCTTCCCCAAGGATCACACAAGTTAATCTCCAATCATAATAAATGTTTTATTTTTCACCATCAGATTCACACCTAAAACCTCAGATTAGAATTTCAGTCCATATTTTAGAAATACGTATAGTATAGAAGTTCCCAACAAAATCAAGAATATCATGCAAACAAAATTTCAGTTTCGAAGTTGAGCTGGTATTTTCTGAACACCAATGAAAACAAGTTTGATTTCCCATTTCCACCCAAGATTAAAGTGAAAAATAGGTGATAACAATGAATAATATTTGTTACATATCAATGACTATTAAGGATTCTAACAATGAAAGATGATGATCATGATGGCACAATATTCTATTTCTAATAGTACCAGTAGTCATTCTGTTTGTCACGTCCCAAATTACACACTCTCTGACTTCAATTATTATAATTCTTGATTGGTGGTTTAATCGACGATGAATTGTGGTCTCTTTTTGGACATTGGTCCAGTTTTTCTTTGGGCTTTGTCACTGGATTGCCACTAGTTTTAAGATATAATTCCTACAATATGGAATCATGAATGATGGACGTGGAGATTATTTGGGATGATCCCGTTTTTGGGTAAGAGTTGTGTCTGTATTTCTTTGATGGATTGTTCAATTGATGAGCTGTTGAACCTTTTGTATTAATTTTTATGTAGATTATTATTCCTCGATGAGGGCCAGAAAGGTACTGAGCCGAAACGTTGGAAAAACTTGTTGATAGAATAAATAAACAAATTGGCACACTGAGGGAAATCCTATTAGTAACGCTAACTAATAGATCATAACTATATTTTTTTTGTACGTATTACCAATAAATTTATAAAACTTACAAATATTCAATAGTCCACGTTACTAAGTATACTACTAATTTATTTTTGTAAACTCAATTTTGTTTGGAACATAAAAATATTTCCTCTCCAGTAGCAAAATTTTGTATGTGAGTATGACTCTCAATTCTTTGGTTATAGTGATTTCTAAAAAATAATTATCCCGACGAATGAGATTTTACAAGCCTTTTCTTGTGAGATATCAATGAAAATAAAAAAAGTCAACTTTACAATTTTAATTAGATGGTTCGAAAAAATTACATTATATACTCGGAGGATAATTTGGATTTCGCGCCCTTGCTGCCAACCTAAGAATTCGCGATTTTTCCATTCCAAGTCGACCCAGTCTGCACTCCCCTCGACTCCCCTTTCACTCCGCACTTCGTGCGTTTTTTGTTTTGGCGTCGAAACGCAAGAAAGAAGAGAAAATTTTGTTTAAATATAAAAATTTCTACCAGGAGTTGTGACGAGATTTTTCGACTCGTACGGAGCGTCGTTAAAAATGAACGATTCTGTGGAAGCATCAGAAGGAAGCGGGAGGAGCAATGAATATTGCGACAATTTCGACTCGATCGCGAACGACACGAACAATAACAATGACGGTAAGTTTATCTTTCTCATTGTTTACATTTAGTTATTAAAATTTCTTACGAAGACATAACCATGTACGATTCAAACATTACGGATTTCGATTTTTGACAGTTAATTTATTTGTTATAAATTTGTTGCAGATTCTATTGTAGCCGAAATCGAATTCCCAACAGATTTCGCCAAAGAATGCTTACGAAAGACTGAGAATTTTTCTACGTTATAATAAAAACATTTACAAAAAGAAACATCTCATTTATAGAAACGGTTGTTCAATCCTTTTTTAACCCACGAATTCCATTTTCATAATGCACTGACTATTGTTTGCGCCAATTAGTGAATGTAATATTTTTTTATAGTATTGATTACAAACTTAATTACGTACGTACCGAAAAATATTGGATTATTATTACTAACTGTACTGAAATAGTTGTGAATAGACCAATTTTACTGTCTTACAAAAAAATATACTTTTGATATAACCATTCTGGAAAAATAATCATAGAAAATAATGCGATTGGTAAGCTTTACTAAAATGAATTTGTAAATTCTATTATAAAATGAATACAATGTAGAATACATACAAATAGTCATGGCTACAAAACAGATCAACTAACAGGATTTTGTAGAGTTTACAAATAATTTTAATAACCGCTACCAACTTAATATATCAGTAAGGACTAACGTGTTTTAATTACACTGAATAGAAATATATACGTATGACCCTTTTTTACTGAAAAAAATGGGTAACAAGAACTAATACTTTCTCTCAGTGCACAATTCAAGACCAGCAGGGAAAAGAGGGGTTGAGGAAATGAACGTTTGGAACTCTAGAAACATACATATATATCTTCACCGCCAGTTGATCGTGCAAGAACAAAAACCAAAAAACGCTGAAAAGCACTAACCTGTACATTTGACAATTCGGCGACTGCGTATCGGGATAAATGCTCGCAGGGTCCGGACTGGGCACTTCCTGCTGGTACCACTGGTGCCCACCATTCACCCTTGAAGCATTGTACTCCGCATGGTCCATAATATACCCTGGCGGACAATACGGGGAATACATTGACCCGGGTGACGAAGTGTTAATCCTTGGAGAAACCGTAGAATGCCCATAGGACGAGGAATTGGCCACCATCGCAGCAACCGCGGCCGTCGGCATCGTCGACATCAACCCCCGAGCTGATTCCCTTCCGGAATTGGCCATAACGGAATTGATGTTATGCTGGACCATATGATGATGATGTTCCCTGGCGATGGCGTCACTCCGGGAAGTCATAAGGGCATCGACGCTGAAGTTGCCGGAGTCAATGGGCGCAAAGTCCTGAACCCCCGCGTTTTCCGCGGGGTGGATCTGCTGTTGATGGTGTATAATATTACTCTGGAAGTTCTTGGGTTCCTGAGGACTAATCAGCAGACCGCAATGCTGGGGCTCAGGCTCACGTTTGGGCTTGCACAGGACCATGGTGGAGTCTATGCAACCGTTGCTCAGCTTCTTCTCCAAGGACGGTTTGACCTCCTTGTCCTGGACCTGGGCCTGGCGTTTCAGGGCCTCTTCCCTCTCCGCCTTCTCCTTCTCGGCGTCCTTCCTCTTGAAACGCCGCCGCCGGCGCAAGAAAGACCCATTTTCGAACATGTTGTAGCTGTCGGGGTGCAGGGTCCAGAAGCTGCCCTTGCCGGGTTTCTTGTCGTCTCTTGCGACCTTGACGAAGCACTCGTTGAGACTGAGGTTGTGTCGAATGGAGTTCTGCCAACCTTGCTTGTTCTCCCTGTAGTAGGGGAAGTGGGCTATGATGTACTGGTAAATGCCGTTGAGTGTTATCTTCTCTTCGGGGGCGTCCCGGATGGCCATGGTGATGAGGGCAATGTAGGAATAGGGCGGTTTGACGATGTCGTTTCCGGGGCGGTGATTGTGAAGGTGATGATGCTGATGGCCCATTACGGGGTAGCTCGGGGGGCCCGTGTAGCTCCCGTAGCGATATTGTTCGTAGTAGTTGGCGGGGACTGCGTTGGAGTAAACCGGGCCGATGCTCCCTGGCATGGCCGACGAGTACCTGGTATACGCGTTCTGATCAGTGAACATCGTATGTATTTTCCACTGGTTGCTGTGGGAGAAGCGGAGATTTTCGTGTTATGCTAATTTAAAAAATTCTTCGTTTTCTCTTTACTTCTTTGAAACATTCCTTGCTATCATCAGGCTTTCGGCTGAATGATAGGAAGATGAAAGTTATTTACTCCAACACTTTAGTTCGGAAGATAACATCAGGAAAACTAGGACACTGAGAAAAAAATTTTTATACTTTTCGATGTATGTGTTTTTGGAACTTTTACGATTTTATTGTGGCTTTTGTCATTATTAGCTTACTTTTTACAATATGTAGGGCCGTAGCGTAGGTCTCAGGGGGACCTGGTACAAGATTCTTTAAGGGGCTTTTCGAAGTCGATTTTTGAAAAAAAAAAGGTTCTTTTTCACATCAGATAACGCACCGTTTCGTTTTTATTTCTAAATTGATCGATTTTCTGGAGCCAATGTTTCTTCATATTTTGGTTTTCAATCAAAACGCCATCTGAATTAAATTTTTGAACTTTCGGCCGTTTATTCAGCCCTCAATAGGAACTATATTGTAACAAAAAAATTATTCTCATAATGCATACTATTTGTTATTTGAAAAAAATTACCAATGGATTGTGATGTATCGAGGAAGATTATTGAATTACAAAAAATTTCACACCAAGTGATAAAGAAAATAGAAGAATTGTTACAAAATATATTGTGATTCATTCCATTTATATCAACAATTACACAGCTAGGAAATTTCATCGATAAAATCATCATGAATAAATCTGTTAAAATTTAATAAAAGTTTTGGTGTAAGGTTCTCAAATTTTTATTCAAAGTTGAAAAAAGTTCAAAGAATATATTGAGAAGAGAAAATATGCAGAAAAATGGGAAAAAGTGTTGGAAAAAAAATTATATCCAAGCATGACGTTAGAAAATTATTTTAAAAACAATAAAAATGGATACAAATCTTTTGTTTGATGTAGAAAAAAATTTTATCGACAACGTTAGGATACAAAAAGATATCTCATTTCTTATTTTAAACATTTCAACTTTACCCCGATAGCAAATGTTTCAAAAATACGAGCGCGACTTTTTTTCACAATTTATAAATCACATAATAATATAATCTTTTTGAATTATTGAAGATTAAACTTCAACAAATAATTTTGGTATATTAGCATTTAATTTATCGTCATTAATAGAGAAAATATTGATGTTTGGAAACTTAGAATTGTTTGATTGGGGAAACCCATCAGATTTTTATGTAGTACACTGTATCAAATTTTTTGGTGCTTTCATAAGTTGATTTTCCCTTATGAAACTTTCAAAGCAATTTTATTTAAAAAAAATCTAATCAAAAACTTACTATATCTGTGATGATTTTAATTTATGTTCCTTTGTATTCGAAATTCGAACGTAAGGTACTTTCTTCTTATGACGAAGAGCCAACTCAATTGTTCAAAATCCCATGCATAAATTTCCTATATTTTCCTAGCTTTCGGCCCTCAATTGAGTTTTCTTCAGGCAAATTCTATTACAAAAAAAAAAAAAAAAAAAAAAAATACTCAAAATAAAATCTACTATACAATATTACTATATCTGTACCTTTTTTTATTTTCGCTATTGCAAAAACATGACGAATTATTGTCATTTAATGTTGCGTAATTTTCTATTCAAAATACTGTTTGAAGTTAATCTTTTCCAAAAATGAGTGATGCAATATTTCACTGAATGTTGCATAATCTGTTTTTTTAGTTTTAATACGATAATTTTCCATTTTGCTAAATAGATGTTATTCATGACAGATGGTTACGTATTTATTTTAACTACGTGGAAAACGATTTGACACAGTAATGTTGATTAAGCATTATCATTAAAAAAATTGTTTCAAGGAAAATGAATTGAAATTAGGGATGTTGATTTTCCTTAAAAAAACCGGTTTCGATAATGATAGATTTTTTGAAACAATCGTTTTCGACATTGGAAACGATATTCGAATTTCCACATTGAAAAATCGATATAATATCAACATCTCTAATTGGAATGATTTTGTTTGGATTTTCAGGAGTTTGAGTAATTTTATTGATTCCGGAATGATCATTAGATTCTTCAATTTTTTTTATAATTAGGATGTACTCCAAAACTTTGTAAAAATTTCATTAGTTTTCGTAAGAGATTTGTACATTTTCTACTTTACATATTATTATAGTACAGTTTTATAAGTAAATTCAAAAACACAATGTAACACAAACGACGGAAGGTTTTTTTTTCTGCTCTTGGGCAGCTTTTTATTCCTATAGTCATGAAATTTTATAAAATGTTGTGTAAAATCGCGTTGAAAGTTATATTGAAATGTTTTTTAAATTGATTGCTGCTAATTTTTTTATAGTATCGTTCATTCGTACCCTGATTGGATTTTTAAAGCCTATTAAGTACAAAAAATCATTACAATTCTTTTTTCAAAATTTCTAGAACAAAATTCTGTTTTACATCCTTTCCCTTGTCGCTGATAGTCACCGAGATTTTCAAGAATTTGAATAGATCAGAATGTGCTTTATCACTGGTAATATCCATATATTATAGTCTTCTCTCGATATTCCAGTCAAATGTTTCTTTTTCTCAATTAAATATTGTCATCAACACGTTTCAAATCCTTTTTTGCATCCCTTTTCAAGACCTTCATAACACAATAGTAAACCAAATTTCCTTATTTCACGATGTTTGCAAAAGAACTGATGTTTGTTTATTTATTTATGTTTTACCCATATTTGAGTACATTTATTTTTTTACACATGACATATTCACTGATTGTCACCGAGATTTTCAAGAATTCGAAGAGATCAGAATGTGCTTTATCACAGGTATTATCAATATATTATAGTCTTCTCTCGATATTCCAGTTTAAGTTTATTTGATTTTGAATTGAATTTTGATTTACCAAATGGCATAAAAGTATTCATTGAAATCTTTACAAATATTTGCTACATGTTTATAAACATTAGCGAATTTCACAAACCTCAAGAAGGTACTTTTTAAGTTAGTAAATAAGGAAAAATATGTGGCAAGTAGATCTGTAATTTTGAAAATAATAACCTTTTTTGTTTGGAGTAAAAACAATAATGAAAATCTATTCTCAGCTTATCAAAACTACTGTTTTCCAAGAAGAAAATTAGAGTTTTTCGTTCCAAGAGAACTTATTCTCAATGTGTAAAAGGTAAATATGCTGGTTTTTCATATTATAATATCAAGCAAAGATACACGTGTGTGCAAACACCATTTTTTTACTATTGTCGAAAGAGCTGATAAAGCAGGGAAAAAAATGAAAGATCTGATAAAGCAGGGAAAAAAATGAAAGATTACCTTGAGCATATTGTGAAAATGTCTGAAATTGAAATACAAAACGACGGGATTAAAAATGACTCAGGATAGTAAATTCTGAGAATCACTTTTCTCGAAATTTTTCCGGGTGAGTCACGATTATTTTCTTTAAATTTAAACCGGAAATTATAAGAAGTGAAAGAGCAAAAATTTTTATCAAGTATGAATGGAAAAGAATTTTCATTGAAAATGATGATCCAAAATGATTTAAAACGAAAAAATGGTCTAAAAAAATTTTTTGGACCGCTACGATAAAAAAAATCGTTTGCACGATTTTTATAGATACAGATACACACGCGTGTGTAATTTGAGAGAGTAAAAATGCTCTGCACTAAAGAAAAAAAAATCGGTAGTAATGTTTATATGATCGGTAAAATTGTTTTTTTTCCATAAAAATATGGAAATTCAATTGCTCTTTTCATGTAGTCGACGGGTCATGTTTTTAACCAATGTTATTTGAACTTTTTTTCACATAATGTAGTGCAGTATGTATTATTATTGACATTTTCATTATTGTGAGTAAAATTTGCATTATGTTGATATTTTTGTATATATTTGAAATGGATGATGACTGTTCGGAAATTGTTATAATAGTACGTCTTGATAAGGGCTGGATATAGTCAACCGAAATCTTGAAGAAATTATAATAAAATGAAATGATATAGTTGATCGGTGCTATCATCTTTTTACGAGGGAAAAAATATCTTCTTAATTTTGTATCAACAGTACTGATTGAGCGATGCAAACCAGCTTGAATTCATGACCAAAATGCATAATTTTTTTTTACTCTCAGTGTCTTACGAAATTTGAAATTATATGATGAAAATTTCCTAATGAGCTTGAATTTGTAACTAAATTCATAACATAAATGAGAATTTCCGTTAAAAATATTCTTTCGTTTCCGTAAATTTGAACCGTCATGTACATTATGCAGTTAGCCCAATTTTTTTCGTCGATATTGACAATAGAACAATAGAAACTGTGAATTATGACTGTAAACCATTAAGGTAAAAAAAATAATACCTAAGAAGGAGATGACCTTACGCGAATCAGCATGACGCTACCAAAAATGTACTCGAAGTTTCAAACGTTTAAAATTAAACGAAAATAAAAAATTCATGAATTTTTCGATTTTTTAGAATGATAGGAAGTGTGACGAATATTTCTGGGTAGTATCAAGTTTGTTGTTACGATCAAAAAGTGTTCAAAAACAGCTAGAAAATTGTATTCTCTCCTATTAACTTACTAATTTTTTTCGTTTAATTTCTGATTGCAAAAAATTGAAGATCAGATGAAAAACCTACAGTATCACTCATAATCCAAAGAACGATTTTTTAGATAGCAGGTCCCTTTTATGTACCTGAAGTTCCAAATGTTCAAAATCAAACGAAGATAAAACATATGAATTTTTGGGATTTTTGTCACGATGGGAAGTGTGACGAATATTTTTTGGGGAGCACCAAGTTTGTTGTTGCTTTCAAAAAGTGTTTAAGAGCAGCTAGAAAATTTTTTCCGTCCTATATTAACTTGTAAATTTTGTTCGCTAAGCGCTGAGCTGTCAAAATTTCGTAGACCTTGTCAAAAAGCCTTAAATAAGTTTTTTTACTCGAAAATCAAACCAATACCTAAACCAGGGTCGACGTCTGCTCCATGTCATCATTCTCTTCAAAATTTTTTTCTCAGTCTCCGAGCCGAACGAAAGAATCACGAAAACAATTCAACAACCTTTGAAGATAATCCTGAATTCCTGAATGTCTACGTACTTTTAGATCTGCAATGAAAATCCTTGACGAATAATGTGACAAGTCCCTGTCACCAACAGCTTCCACGTCGAGTAACACAGCTCAGCAAATTTTGTCCGAGCAATGCTGACACTAATTCTTCTATCTTATTATACATGCACAATAACCATACACGATAACCACGGAAACGAGTATAATCTGGGAACCATGATCACCAAGTCACACTTGTTTACTCCACGCACTACTATCTCACTATCGGAAAGTCTTGAAGAGTTGGGACAGTTTTCCGAGTTGCGCGCGTGTGCACGCGTGATATTATGACACACAACAAGAGCTGAGTTTACTCAAACCTGACTATAAACACACTGAGGGAATGAGAGCTCCGAGCTGCCGGGAGGTAAAAGAGTCGCTACAGTCTCGGTGGAGAATCAATGGGGGTTCGCTTGCGCATGGTTCTTGGCAGAACGGGTGTGCCCTCAACCATTGGTTCGGAACCGAGGAAAATAGGCACCGCCTACAAGTCTACGCCAATCCGAGAACATTGTGCCCGATGCTTACAGATCTTCACGCCTTTCCGTTTGCCTTTGCCATTCCATACCCACTTTCGATCATCAAGTGTAAAACGCGCGAAACCGATCGCAATTTTATCAATCTGACTCACTTATTCTTCGCGTCGGGAAAAGTCGCTTTTCGCTATTTCAGGGACGTTGAAAATTTATTGACAGTGCTGATCTTCCACTGACAACACTAGAATTTCAAGGTACTCTTCTTACCCATAAAAATGTCCTACGTGGTTTAGGTTTATTGATGTCAAATTTTATCGGTTACAAAGTTTGTTGTCAGGTACTTTCGAGTTGAACGAATATTTTTGACGTACTTGAAAATATGGTGCTAACGGAGTTTAGGGGATTTCACCGAAAATAACCTAACCTCAAAAAAAATTCGTTCGGGTTATTCGAACGATAAGCTGCACCTAACCTGAAAAAACTAAAATAATCATTTTATAAAGTGACCTAGTGTAAACCTATCTGAACAACTTTTCGGGAATCTTATTTCTGCAAGAAATTTTTAGTTATCCAAAAAAAAAACAAGGGATTGAAGCGGCACAACACTGCGAAAAATGGTGTCTTGCCACGAGACACTTTTTGACGCCATTTTTGAGACGTTCAAAGAAGATGTCTTTGAAACACATCTTTTTGAAACATAAAAGTAAGACACTTAATGACTTTAGACATGGATTTCGTGTCTTCTACGGAGACATGTCTCATATACGTTTTTTTGCAGTGAAGGACTACACTGCAAGAAACGTTTGGTTCAATCAAATAAGATACGTTAATGGTTAATAAATCCCATATTTGAATACGAGCGAATAAGGATCGTTTTTGGTCAAAGAAGCCACTGATTTGAGCGGTTAGGTTGCTTCAAATACATGATTTGTTAACAGTAAAGAAATCTGTCTTTGGTCGTAAATGTGATTTGATAACTATTAACAAATCTGTATTTGAATCAAACGCGTCCATTTAAACTTGAAGCAAATAAATATTAGATGGAAACTAACACATACTAACAGTAAATGAATCTCATTTTGATTAAAACTACTGTACGTTATCAGTTATATAATCGTTGTTTTGCGGGAACAGATACATATTATGAGTTAACAAACCCGACTTTCGTACAAGTGCTTTGATATTGAAGGTTAGCAAATTGATTTACATTCAAATAGACTTATCATTCAACAGAATAACCATTTTTCGTTTATTATGAAATGTTTTGTTGCAGCAATTGTATACTTTTTCCAGTGAAGTGTCTAGCACTTAACTTGAGATTCAAATTTTCAAATAAAAAAAATATAATCAATATTCATTCAAAATATAATTAATATTCATTAAATATAAAAAATATTCATTCAAATGAATATTGATATTTTATATTAAATATTTATAATATTTATCATGCATATATAAGTTGCGTAATATGTTATTTATCAATCATCGTGATAAATATAATATTTAATGTAATTGATAATTGTATTTGAGTTAAAATATTTCATGACATGTTTCTTCATAATTATCTTATTTATTTTATATTATATTAATTTCAGTTTTTCCCGATATTGCTTAATTGTTCAATTTTATTTTAAACATTTGATTTTTTGTCTAAAATATAGTGGAATAAAATAAAAATAAGCCGAAAGTTGTATTTATTTCGTACAAAAATGGTATGCTCAAAACCCAGAGCGTAGTAGCGTAAAGTAACTTTTTATGTTGAAATCAAAAATCAATTTTTTGTTTGTTTTTTTTTTCGTACATTTCTTGCGCAATTGGAACTTCAGGTTCAAATTTTTTTCTGTTTTCCGAAAAAAAATCAAGTGTAAATATATATCTGCTCGTCTCGAAAAACAGGAAAAAATATTTTTGTCAAAAAAATATTAGTGTCTAATGCTTGAAAATTTCACATGGTAATCTAACCTTGATTCACTGGTAGAAATACTAGATTTATCATGGTGCATCAAAAAACTTTAGTAATGATTCAAAAACTTACCAATAAGTTTCTTGGACATGAAGTCAAGACCCCACGCTCCCAAATGTTCACCAATGTTCATATTTAATTTTTTTTTCGAAGTACTCGAACTATAAACACTTGGTATACAAAACTACAGAACAGTTGAAAACAGTGAAATATGGACGAATCGTAAGAATAATTCTACGATTCGAGGCGAGAACTCACTCTTGTTTTTTTTTTTGGAAATTTGAGAAAGAAGACACATTTGAATTATTTTATATCAATTTTGAGTTTCACAGTTAACCCTTAACCCCTATGGTGGGTCAAAAAGAAGCATATTCTTACGAAAAACTGCAAAATTGGAGTGCATTATTACATTGGCAAAAATTTTGCTGAAAATGCAGCCATAGTTTGTTATCTCCTTTTCTTTGACGCTTGCTGTATCTTTTAATTTTTATTTCATTCTATTATTTTCCAGAGCCTCGATAATTGCAGAATTCTGACGTGCTCGAAGCAAAAAAACTTACCTTTCATGAGGCCGGTGAGCTCTTCCAAATCCCATTCAATAAAAATTTGTCTTACCTTGTCCATTCTCTAAACAATCTAAATTTTAGCATTTGAGGCTTGAAAAAAGCGTTGCTCGCATTTTTTTCGTTTCTCTTTACTTAATTGTTATAAATAATCAGCGGTAACTGAAAGCAAAAATTGACGAAAATGAACGTATGATGGCAGCAATGTCTGAAAAAAAGAAAAGTATGTCACTTTAAGGAACTTCTCTATCCATATTACATTCATACACTATCACCGTAATAATTAGTATAACTATGTATTTTGGAATTTTCTTTTTAAGTATAAAACTAGCAAACACTGTAACCATCACAGTTAAAGAATGTGAAGATAAGCAGAACTTTTCGCAAGGCCATACAATACGTCACTGTTACATATGACACCGTCAGATTTAAAGACTGACCCCTCAGAATTGTGAGGAAAAAAGCGACAACTACCCTTGCAATCTCTCACTTTCAAGGCAGCTTGCATCCTACTTTCCTTTTCAAAATAAATGCAAAATATTTCGAAATGCCATCTTGCTGTTACAATTTACAATGAATGCAAGAGCAACAATCGAAGAAGAAAAAATTCAAAGGTTTCGCGAGATTTCGACTTGAAATCTCAACTACCCAGAAAGGCAAGAAAAAGGTCCTAGACAGTAAATCGATGGCCATGCACACTATGATAAAATAGTGCAATGATGCCTGTATTTTTCGAAATATATAAAAATTGAAAATAATACATTGAAAACAAGATCAATTTCCACTATTTGAATCAACTTCATATTCCCGCTTTTTTTTCATTGATGCCGCCATTTTCTGTTCACCCATGGCGGCGCCTGCCTGCGCCAATCAAAAAGTTGCCACCTCGTGTCCAGACTTTCGTTCACAGGGACTTGAGTTTTACCGTACACGAACTGAATTTTCTCATTTTAGTCTCTATTACTATCAGTGCCTTGGATCGACAAGACGATCGACACCCTTCCGGGTGACTACAGATATACTGGATCGCCTGTCAAAATCCGATGCAGCATTGACGCGAGCTACAATAATAACTCGGAAATCTGTGAGAATCCGTATAATAACGGGAATGAGTGGGTGAGTGATAAAACGAGGGAGACTCGGCATGTTTTCCTAAGCAGGCGATGAAATTTACGGATCCCCGAACGAGCACCGAAACAGAGAGAACTATATTCTAGGTGGATGTCACCTCGATGGTGAGATAGGGCGAGGAACGAGAGGAATTCGCGCTGCAATAACATTGGTCGACTGGGGCATTGTCGAGCCCTCATTCAGGCCTTAGCTACTTCGACGTTAGAAACGGAAGGGCATAGAGGGGGTGTAACAACACCCCTCGTAAAAGAGAAAGAGGAAATTCCCATCTCTGTCCCTCTTTCGCTGCAACTTTCCTTTTAAATGTGGCCAACAAAAACAACACTCGTGCTCGTTCGCAGGCTTTCAATGCGAGAAAAAGAAGGAGGGTGCGAAAGGAAAGCTCGGTGAATTATAAAAATAACACGATGGAAAGATCGAATGGGACGCACAATTCGAGTTTCAACTTTCCTTCCTCTGGAAAATGCCGAAGGGGTTGCACAGCTCGGACGATTCGGAGTTTTGGGTAAATACGGGCTAGCCCTTGTGAAAAAAAACTATTGAAAACTATTGCTAACTATCGATCAATAGTTACCAATAGTTTCCAATATTTCAATAGTTTCCAGAATTATAGAAACTATAGGCATTATGAAATCTACTGGAAGATAAATTATTGAAACTATTAGAAGATTAATTATTGAAGCTATGGAAATCATTGAAAATATTTCAATGACTGACAATCATTGAAATGATTGAAAATCATTGAAACGATTGAAAATCATCGAAAATCTTGAAAATGATGGAAAATTGTTACCAATAAAAAAATTGCACTAAAAATTATTGTGCTTTCGCAATTTTCATGCAAATAATTATTAAATTGTGATTTAAAATCGGATTTGAAAATCTTGAAAATCATTGAAAATCATTATTAATTTGAAAATTTCATTATAAATTGTGATTTAACAATTTTCGTGCAAATAATCATTAAATTGTGATTGAAAATCATTGAAACTTTGAATCATTGAAACTATTGGCAGGAATATTATAGGAATTATTGAAACTATGGAAACTATAAGAAGGGAAATTATTTAAACTATGAAAACTATAGAAAGTATTAGAAGATAAATTATTAAAGCTATGGAAATCATTTGAACCATTTCAATGATTGAAAATCATTGAAAATTTTGAAAATGATTGAAAATCATTGAAAATTTTGAAAATGATTGAAAATTGTTCTTAATTTGAAAATTGCACTAAAATTTGTGTATTCACAATTTTCATGCAAATAGTTATTAAATTGTGATTTCAAATCGGATTCGAAAATGATTTAAAATCATTAAAACTATTTCAATGACTAAAAATCATTAAAATGATCGAAAATCATTGAAAATCTTGAAAATGATTGAAAATTGCAACAAAAATTGTAATTTAACAATTTTCATGCAAATGATCAGCAAATTATGATTTGAAATCGGATTTGAAAATCATTGAAAATCATTGAAACTATTTTAATGACTGAAAATCATTGAAAACCTTGAAAGTGATTGAAAATCATTTTCAATTTGAAAATTTCACTATATATTGTGATTTAACAATTTTCATGCTAATAATCATTAAATTGTGATTCCAAATCGGATTTAAAAATGATTGAGAATCATTGAAACTATTTCAATCATAGAAACTTGCAATCATTGAAACAATTGGCAGGAATATTATAGGAACTATTGAAACTATGGAAACTATAAGAAGGGAAATTATTGCAACCATAGTAACTGTGAAATATACTGAAAGATAAATTATTCAAGCTATGGAAATCATTTGAACTATTTCAATTATTAAAAATCTCGAAAATCATTAAAAATCTTGAAAATGATTAAAAGTCATTAAAAATCTTGAAAATGATTGAAAATTGCACTAAAACTTGTGCTTTCACAATTTTCTTGCAAACAATCATTAAATCGTGATTTCAGATCGGATTCGAAAATGATTGAAAATCATCGAAACTATTTTAATGACTGAAAATCATTGAAATGATCGAAAATCATTGAAAATCTTGAAAGTGATTGAAAATCATTTTTAATATGAAAATTGCATTAAAAATTGAAATTTAACAATTGTCATGCAAATGATCATTAAATAATGATTTGAAAACGGATTTGAAAATGATTTAAAATCATTGAAGTTAAAAGTTACAATGATTTAACATCACTGAAACTATTTCAATCATTGAAATTATTAGCAGGAATATTATAGGAACTATCGAAATTATGGAAACTATAAGAAGGGAAATTATTGAAACCAATAAAACTATTGAAATCATTCAATAGTTTCTAATAGTTCCCAACAGTTGCCAATAGTTTTTTTTCATAAGGGAGTCGGATTAAGTATTTTAATAACTATAATTTACACACTATTTTATAAAACAGGATTTTTATCTGTTCCTTTGCAACAATTTTTAAACAAAACATTAACAAAATGTTTTAATATTTTCTTTCAGTGTCATGTTTGGATGTGCTTTAATTAGTGCTTCACCCTTTATTTAGGTGAGTGAAAAATTATTTTGATACTGTCGTTATATACGTATTTTGACGGTTCGATCTCGGTGATGTGATGTAAAGTTTAGGTTTTACATAAATCATGTGGAAAATCATGTATTTCAGTTTCCTGATGAGGACCTAATTAGGGTCGAAATATGGATGAGTTACGAATAGAATGAAAATACAGTTGATTTCTAGAGATCAGTGACTATTTATTACATGAAAATTAGGTAAATGATGTAATCACAAAAGTGTTATTTTAAGTTGATTGTTTTAAACAAGACCGTCTAGATTGATAAGATAAAACCTTTTTTGGGACCATGGGTGGTTCCTTTTTTGTGTCACAGGTTCTCGAGTTAACTGCGAAAAAACTCATACTTCACATGCGAGGCGTGTGAGACCTTCATGTCGTCCTTCGTCAATTCGACCTCACACATTGATTTCTTTTGACATTTTCAATAAATGCTGATATGAAGATTGACATTTAGACAATCCTGACTGTATCAAAGAGTATTTACCACAAGTTTACTGCACATTCGAGCAACTTTTTTTAAAACAATCAAAGGTATCTTGAAACCAAAGAAATGTATACATCAAACTTTTTTTTCTTCCCTGATTTCACTGATGCAGCAAAATTAGATTCTTCATGTTTTCTTCGACCAATGTCCGATCATGTTTCAAGTGACGGACGAACTTTCAATCTCGAGAAGAGATTTAGTTCGGGTAAGTTATATTTACTTTTAATTGTAACATACGAATACTATACAATATACACGCTGTATCATGTATGTGTCACTTGTAAGGCATTGAAATATAAAATTAAATTAAAAAAACTAAATAAATAAATGCATTCTAACTCATTTCAAATACCTACGTTCCTATACTACTTCTGATGTTCGATTAATTTCAGGGGATCGAGAGAAAAGATACAATCGCCTCAAATTCTTAAAAGTTCCAGCGGCTCTTGAGATATTCATTGTGATACACCCTTTTTCTACAATCAATGAATTCTAAAACCATTCAAGAAGCATTGAAAAACCGTAATCATACTGTATATGAGACGTAAAAAATGTGGAGGATGAAAAAAACGTGACAAGAAACCCGTTGATACGGTGTAATTTATAGCAGAACCGCAGACAGATGAGCCTCATCAATACCGGCTTGCTCAAGTCGTAAAGCCATCAGGCCCGTAATGAATGAAGAAAAGAACTGGGAGCCTATGCTTGAAGATGTTTATCCAAGCGCTCGCACTGTGACGTAGTCCCTTAAATTTAATCCTGCCTTGTTGTTCTAGCTGAGTCGGAAGCAAATTTATCGAAATTTTAGAAGTGCTTAGAAGGTCGTGTAGTTATGATCCTCGCGCGAAATCCGAACGCCTTTTGTGCATAAATAATCAGCGAAAAGTGTATCTTCATTCGATGATAACGATAGGCCGAAGAATCTCACGTGCAGATTTACATAAAAAAGACATTAGTCGAATGGAAAAGAATGATCAAGATAACAATACACTGCACAAAGCTTCCATGAACAATTGCCTTTTCTTTTTCTTGGAGGAAATTTTTGTTTATCTTTGCGACTCGGCTGAAATTTTCGAATACCTTCTTGCTCGCGACGAGGTACGGCACCAGAACTTTCCGGTATAATTATCAAGTTATACTTGTTTACTCAATTGGTTGTCGTTCAGAGTGTGACTCATGCGTTAATTTACATTTTCGAAGCAATTCATGCCGGATTTATCCAAAAATCACGGGACTTGAACTTATTTTCTGTCAAAACGATTGCGCTTTGCTGCAGTTTACTGAAATTCCTCGTGTCCGGTGTTTTGATTTGGCCACAAGGTATTGTGAAAAGCCATTGGATGGTTGTCGACCATTATACCGACCATTCGTCACCTGGGCAATGGCGGGAACAGTACCAGCTAACAAAACGCAAAAATGTGTCATAGAATCTGAATATTTCAGCAAGATTCCGAATAATCACGGGTGAAAATACCGTGTCATTCGATCAACGCGTGCGAGCCGACCACAACCCTCTTTGACAGAAGAGATTTAGAGAAGTCGCGGCTGAATAAACAGATTCAAGATACATGCTTGGATTCAACTGTCTATTCAATGTGCTCGCGTACGTGCGCAAGAAAAAAATGCATGTGTCTCGCTTCTAGGATTTTTTTTTATTTTTAGATGTTTATTGCATTCAAACTCGACGTTTTGCCCCGATTGTTTACCCTAGACATGGATGATGTATGCATAACTATGGTCAGACGTAAGAAGGTGAATAGATGACTTCTTAACTTGTATAAGAGCTGTCGATGATATGCGTGATTCACCCCAGGCATATTGCCTGCCTAATTTTCAGTAAACCTACGATCTACTGAAACTTTATGTATATATATAAATATTCCCGTATCTGGAGCAACAATTGAGCAAAATCTTACACTCATTAGGGCGTCTCGTTTTTGAATGCGTTATATGGATTACAGTCGGCTGATTTGGATTTATTCAGTGATACATTCAATGAATTTCTTAGGTTTACTGGGGATCATACGGACAGGGTTTGAGACGTAATGTTTCTTTATGTATTATGATATTGAGAGTAGGGTAATATAGGATTTGTTATTGATGTGGTAATTTGGTAAATAACAAGATTGTTGTAAGCACAGATTTGTAGTAACCCTGTTATTGGTCGAAAAACTGTTGAGTTTGTATCTGAAAAAATAAAAAAAAAATATATATATATATATATATATATATGACACTTGGAAATTTTCAAAGAGTTAAAGGCAGACAAGTTCAAAGATTGCTAACCATTCCAATATGAAATATATTTGAAAAGTTCAGAGAATTGCGGTAAATTTCCGTAAATTATCTGAATTTTACTCTTTGTCATACTCTTTCGAAATAAGTATGATAAATTTTTTTTGATTCTTGAGAAAGTATGAAAAAACCAGAAGAATTTGGAAAATTACGAAAAATATAATGATTTATTCTGATTTACATGAAAATTCTAAGGACTGCCTAAATTATTTGCATCATTTTGAATATTTCGAAAATTAAAATATGCTTAAAATTACTCTTCCACGTCATATTTTTCACGCATCTATCCATCCACTACTAATTTTGTCCCATCCATGAGATGATTCTTCTCTTCAACTCTTCTCAATTCTTTATTCAAAATCACAGACGTCACAGACCTTTCAATATACATAATCTATTTTAATCAAAAATGTTGGACTTTCCAAATATTGGTAATAGTTATGATAAATTCGACGAAGTCGTATAATTTTAGAAGATTTTTGTGCATCTTATAGATTTTGTTTGTTATTATATTTCTGCAAACTATGTACGAGAATGTTTTTTTACTATTTAGTAAGAATCCAGCAAAAGTTAAAAGGTAACTGAATTGAAAAAACTTTTAGATTTATACCAATGTTAATCGAATCCGAAGCGTTTTTGAACAAAATTGAAAAACATTGAAAATCAAACGAATTCCAGAAAATTCTCATACATTCTATTCTTTTTTCATTAATCTTTCGAAACATGCATGATAAAGTTCTTTCATATTTTGTTGAAAATTCATAAAAACTCGAAGACCTTATTCAATAAGGAAAAATACAGAGTTCGATAAATTTTAAAAAGTTTCAACAAGTTTTAATAATTTGCGCTATGTTGGGTGTTAGAAAAAAAATATATTTACATTCTAATTTTCGAGAATCGTTATTAATTCTAACAATTCAAAAAACTTTTTAGATATCGAGAAAGGTTTATTAAGCTTTTACATGGAGTTCATTATTAGATTTCTCCTTCGAAATAAGCATTAGAATTTGTCAATCATGAATACTTAGTAAATCGTACAAATACTTAAAAACTTTAGTAAGTTTTGAATAGTTCGTGTTGTTCTTGAAATTTGTAAAATTTTCTTCAAATTTACAAGAAAAAACTTTAGGCGTTTTAAGTGTTTCTAATGAATTCCGAAAATCTTAAGATTTTCGATAAAAATCTGAAGAACCTGAAAAGTATTGAAGAATAACAAGAAATTCTGATAAGTTGCCTGAATTTTTATAAATTAGATTAGTTTGAAACAGATATTATATTCTGCAAATTTCGCAAATTCTCGTAAGTTGAGGACGATAGTAGATTCTCAAAATTGTTAATAATTCTGAAAAGTTTACCACGTTTGTAGGGCTCACAAAAAATTCATCAATAATGTAAATTCCGTTCTTTATCGTATCGCTCAAAAATGTGCACGATAGTGTTTTTATTTACTACAAGGAACAAAAAGTATACCAAAAATAACGAAAAATCTCCATTAATTCGACTAGTCTTTATAAAATGAGCAAAATGTTGACTAGCTCGTAACCGAATGTTCAAAATTTAGAAAACAAAAAAAAATTTATAATCTCTAAATATTTCGCAGAGTGTTCATGATTCTGAACAAATTCGACCAATTTGTAGAACAGAAAAAAATCGATTCACCTATTTCAGCTTCGTTGTTTCAATCAATGGGCAAAAAAATGAACGTTCCGGATATTCTTGTTTGCTCCAACTGAAAAAAAAGTTAGACTGCAACTTGGATTATCACGACTAACATTTTCAATGATGCCCACCATAATTATTTCTCAGTGCATATTAGTAATTTCCAGCAATATTTGTATCAATTCTGCATTTGCTCTCGGTAGATCAAACGTAATGAGAAACTTATCGTTCGAGGAGCTCGGCGGCGAACAAAAACACAAAACTTTTTGTCCGAATCGCGGAACCCAGCGCAAGTGACAAAAGCATTGTATCGCGTGAAAACGAGGGGGGTGCAGTGCCTAAAAAGGGCCAACGAAATCAAATTGAACAATGTGTACCCGCTCGCAATTTCACGCGACAAGTCCCGTCATCAGCATATCAATAGACTTGGAGGGATTATCTGGATAGACTTGGTGGTACTCTGCGGTTGGCTCCAACAGATAGGGTTGCGTAGTGCTCACAATCCATCTACAAATACATGCACATCTTGTGTCAACTCAGATATTTTCCACTCCAACTTCCATGTTACGTTCCAGGGTTTATCGTCAAATTGCATCCTGATGGAAAATCCGAGTTCGAGAGGGTACCAGTGGAAGTTTTTGGTTTTTGATGTATCTCTCAGTTAGAGTTCTTCATTAACAGAGCGCACATTTGCATACTGCCTGCTCATTTTGCATGTATTAGCGAAATTTCAATTAGTCTGCGTCTTTTTCGAGAAATATGTTTCCAACTTGGCAATAGTTATCTTTCTGGTTTGAAGTCTGCTGGAACCTATGCATTTACATAGACTTTCCAATTCGAAACTAATTCGTGCCAAAAAGTCGTTGACGAATTCATTTTTTCATTTAATTTCATCAATCTAACGGGTAAACCCTTTACAAATACAATAAACCAAAATCGCGAATAACTTTTGTCAAAAGAACGCTCACTACTATCAGTCAAAGAAGGAAGGGATTACAATGCGCTGTTAAGATTCCGCTTAAATACTCCAAACTTGAATGAAAATTCAGGTGAAAAAAAAAACGGACAATGCAATCGATTGTTGGCTTAGACCATATAATACATGGGACTGCTACTCGGCTTCGACTCGGATCACAAATGTCACACTTGAGAATTAAAGAAAAACCGAGTTAAAAGTGGTAAAAGAGCATCTGCAGTTTATGAAATACCTTTTTGTATGTTGTCTAGATGAAGCAACGATGATTATAGTTGCATGAAAGCATTTCTTTATTGACGGTTTGAGAAACCCTTGAAAATTAATAGATCATTGAACTCGCACGAAAAATCTTAAAAACCTTAGAAAACTAGGGATAAAAGAAACTTCGACAAAAAAAGACAGAAAGTTCGTCAAAGCCTTTTAGAGAGTTTAATATTCTGCAAAAACTGTAATTTAATTTTTAGATATTCCAACACGTATTCAATAACTGATGATTGCATTTTGATTTTTACATAAAACGATACCTCCGAGTTTTCAGAAAAATGAGAGTTTTCGACCATTTCGCTTGCAGATCTTTTGAAATCGAAAATGAACTTTGTTTTCAAGATCATTCAATAAGGTGGACTGGTATGATTAATACTTCATAACGTTTCGGTCGGTTTCCGAAAATTCCATTGCTAAGAATCTCCGAAGCCTGAAATTTTTATTATACTTTCGTTAAAATCGCTCCACAAGTATTACAATAATAAACAAATCCTATACTTATCAAATACCATTTTCCGTTTCACTAAATTACGCCTTATACACGACTTCATTTACAACTTTCGAAACTGATTATCCTACCAAAACCTTTAACACAAGCGAAAAAATGGTTCAAAAATTTTACAAAGTATCCAATCCTCAAGTGTCGATATAAAAACAACTTATAACGAGTTCCCTTTTTTGTTCCCAAAAGGAAATAAACTGCTTAGTGCTGATCAACGAGTACAATAATCACGATCAGTTGAAGATGTCATGATCAAAATACATGATGAAAAACAAAGAGTAAACGAAGGCAATAAATAATTTCACCTCTTGGCAAACGACTTAAATTTGTTCTCATCACTTGGTGATTGGTTCAAGTACATAATTTACATGTTACAAGAATACTAATATACACATGATCGGTAAAACACACATTCGCCCTTTAAACGTTGACGATTTGCTGAATATTCTAACAAAAATCAGCCCCAAATCTCGTTTATCGAGTTTTCTTCATCTTTTTTATATTATCAACAATCAATTCACTGTACAAAAATATGAACACGCCAACAAGGCGATCTCCAGCGCGTCAGGGTAAAAAACGCTTTTTCTGTAATACGTGGGAAAAAAGAAAAAATATCCTTATCTCAATAACTGACGAACAAAATGAGAGTTTTTCCTTAACACGTTCTAAACAAGTGGAATCACAAACAACGTACTGTTGTGAAGTCAGCGGAACCTTTAACGCAGCGCTTCGTGCTGCTTCGTGTACCTTCGTGGACTTCCGTGTCCCTTCGTGTTTGTTCGTGATTCACCCGCAACCAGCTTCATCCTGATTGCGCAATAATCTTGCCGTTAATTGTCGTTTATCAAAACAAATCGAAAAAAGTAAAACAGTGCAGCACTGTTTTCTATGCTGAATTGTCATCAATTGCCATGTCATTCGTCGTCCCCCAAACGTCATTGCGCGAAATCGTCCCCTTCTTCGACAAATAGACAAAAACTGTCATTTTTTTCGTGAATTATAGAAAAAGTACCGAGTCGTGTGCCACACGTTGAAAAAGCTACGTTTTAAAACTTGTACCAGAATGTACTATTTGTTTGGCAAGTAGATTTTCGCTTGAGATCGCGCAGCGACAGCCAATTTGATTCTATCCACGCTTGTATCTCAGCACAAGTATGCAAATGATGAGAAAAGCGACTATCCAACTGACTGATGATATGAAGCCTTTGTAGACCATTGGTTCTTTGATGGTCCAGCCTCGCGTTAACATTGAGCGCAATGCGGTTGTTGCCATGGTTAGAGGCAAATATTCAGATACGTACCTCAGTAATGTAGGCATTCCTTCGACTGGCCATATCACTCCTGCAATTTCAGGGATTTTAGGATGTCATTTTTATTCACAAAATAGAAAAAGTTGGTTATCAATGTTGACATACCACTGAGCAAAAGTGTCGGATAAAAACTTCCTAACGCGAGTTGAATGGCGTTTCTTTCCAACTCGCAAATCGCGGAAATCACGAATCCTGGAAATAGTAACGAAAACCAGAGTTATTCAATATTTCAATCCACAAGTAATCAAATCTGTTTGTTATTACCTTATGGGAAATCTTGCAATAGTCTGTAATTCATAAATCACCAAACTACTACAACCGGTAGGGTAGATCCCTATTCCACCAGCTGATCAACCTGATAATTTCTTGGCGTGAAATATAAAATTTACGATCAGCTGGTACAATCGGAATCTACCCTGCCGGTTGTAATAGTCTGTAATTTTCCATAGGGAACTGATAAACAATTACCGAAACACATTCCACAAAGCCCTTGAAGAAGCGTGAGTACAACAACCCCTTCTATTTTGCCTTTACATTCAACTCCGAAGACCAGAATCATGAAAATGAGCACAAGCGCAGTTTGACCGCACATGACCACAAACTGCGTGAGAATGTGGGAAAACAGAATTTCTCCTGGAGACACGCCAGCGACCCAACTTCTGTCCAAAAGACCTTCCATTCTTTCGATTATCAGGGCTGAAGAAGTTAGAGCCACCGCGAGGAAGAAGACGATTCTGAAAGTTTTTGGAAATCATTCAGATACCTCTCAAAATTTTGAGAAGATATTCCCTCAGATATATTTTCGGAAAATCAAAATTGACGGAGATATTGGCGAATAAAATCGTGACCAATGACAGCGCGCTTTAAGACGCAACGACCACGCCCACCTGCGCTCTCATTGGCCCGACGCTCATAATTTCAATCGCCAATATCTTCGTCAATTTTGACTTCTCGCAAATTTGGTAAAGAAAAAATCTTCTCGGAATTTCACGAGGAATCTGAATTTTATAGAAAATAAAAGATGAAATGAAAATTCCGTCTCTCACGTCAAAATAACACCAGGCGCTACGAAATCCGTGAAACTCGGGTCATTGGAGCCGTAAATTGGATCTTTGAACTGTATCGGAACATCTGCGAGTTTTTCGTTTTTGCCACAAGATCTCAAAAAGTCCTTTGCGAAATCCCTGTAAGAATATTGCAGATTTCTTGCGAGCATCAGTCCTATTTGTTGATCTGTGAATGAAGAAATGCGAATAATGTTAGTGTCAAATTGTTCTTTATATTCTGAAACAAAAAAGACCTTAACAACAGTAGCCAATAATTGTTACTTAGGACCTTTTGAATCAAACTACCACAGGTTTTTGCAAAGTTAGCTCATTTTGTTGATTTATTTGCAAATAAACAAATTATTTGATAACCTGGGGAATTTTTACAAGAATCTCATTTCTGAAGCAAATGATTGCACTTACTAGACATGTCTAGCCAAACTCTGATTTCACTCTGATCCAGAGTTTCATCGTCAGCCTCTTGGCCCAAAAGCATTCTTGCAACCAACGCATCAGTGAAATTTTCCGTAAAATACACTGTTCCCCATGCGTCCCCTTTTCTCACTGCTTCCATTGCTGACTCTGGGTCTGGATAGTAATTCTTTGAAAAAAAATTCATCATGTTAAATTTATCATTTTCCATATGGGTAACAGTATTTGTCATAGGGTTGTTGATATTTGATCGATATTTTTAAATATCGATATTTTGCTGACAGCATCGATATTTTTGTGATGATATTGGTCGATATCAGTGCATCCAGATTTTTATCGATGTATCTGAATATCGATATTTTTAAAAATGTCAGCAACCCTAATTTGTTATATAAAGAATTCTAAAATAAAGGGCTTCATAATAATTCATTAAATTTTTATTGATGTTGGATGCAACTCGAGGGTGAAAGATAAGTAAACATGTGCTTACTTTTATCATTGATGAGTTGTCGAGAAAATTCAGGTACTTGCAGCTTAGGTAAGATAAACTGCAGTTGTTGTAAATTGGGCATTCTTTAGTCGTAAAGTTCATTTCATGGTTGACTATGGCCAGTTTGAGTCCAGTTGGGTCTCGTCCAATTGCCAAGCAAAACAGAATCACTTGCATCACAGGCAATGCGAAGATGAATAGCATCACCCTATTTGAAACACGATTTCACTGATAATTATAATCCTCAAAAACAGTCCTGAAATGCATTATTCCTCTGAATAATTTCAATTT
The DNA here is from genome assembly GCA_028476575.1 of Platygaster robiniae. Classification (NCBI taxonomy): domain Eukaryota; kingdom Metazoa; phylum Arthropoda; class Insecta; order Hymenoptera; family Platygastridae; genus Platygaster; species Platygaster robiniae. The sequence goes on from CM052023.1 coordinate 26,673,789, forward strand.
TTTTGTCATCAAAATCGAAATATCAAGTGCTTTGATAATTTTTTATAAAAAACTGGACAATCCTTGTTCCGATGGTGGTCTTATGTCAAAGGCTGAAATAAAGATATTTTAATTGTATCAAAAGTTAAACATTTCAGACTCTGGATAAGAACTGGTTGATTTTTTATCATTATTGTTAAAATAATGATGTTTTTCAACCTTGACATTTATTAACCTGCAAAAAGTTCCAACTTTGCTTAGTATCGGATGTCTGGATATAAAACTGATTATTTGACAAAAAATTTTGAAGCTCTACAAATAACAATTAATATTTCAGAAAAAGACCTTTGTATAGTCAGACATGAAAAATTGAATTTACAAGCTTATGCATGGATTTGTTAATTTTGATTGGGTGAAAAAAATTCCGTTACAAAGGTTTCGACATAGAATTAATTTAAAAGTCAAATGAATTTAGGAGGAGGAGAAGGCCACAGAAATCTTTTGCGAATGGTATAGGCCTTTTTTTCCTTGATTTTTTCGATTTAAGAGGTTTAGAAAATGTTTAGTCAGGCACAAAGTTTTTTTTTGGGAATGTGCAGGGACATAGACAGACAAAAATTTTGGGAGGTGATTGTCGAAAATAGACATTTCTTTCGGGATTTTAAAATTTTTCGGATTTGAAACTTTTGGAATCCAGGGTAGTGCATTTTTCATGTTGGTATTAAATATGATTCTATTTTTGTGATTTCCATGCAAGTCACTGAGGTTCAGATTTTTTTCTATTACTTTTGGTATTTTGCATAATTTTTATTGTTTCATTATAAATAAATATTCAAAGGATTTTCAAATATAATAGATTCTTAAATAGCTTTCTCGAATTTAATACACTAGAAATGAAATTTCCGAAATTTTTAGATATATTTCCAACAGATTTTTGCAGAATATAATACGTAAAAGATTTTCCATATTGTCTAGACTTCCGGAATTTCCGTATTGTACATATTTTTAAAAAGTTTTATAATATTTTCTGGCATTCTAATCGATTCCTAGTATTTGATGCTGTAGTTTTGAATTTTTAACAAAAGAGTATCTTTTACACAAATTTCCAATACTTTTTGGATTTTTCTCGTATTTTTATAGTATTCAAACTATTTTGAGAACTTTCTACTATGTTTATGAATTTCTTTATATGTTTCTAGAATTGCATGCACTAGAATTTGAAGTATTGTAAATTTTTCAAAAAATCATACATACATTGTAAATACTAAAAAATTTAAAGTTTTTCTCGTGTTTTGTTTATTATTTACGGAAACTTAAGGATTTTTTAGTATATTTCACGTATATACATTTCTAGAATTCGATGTTTTAGAATCCAAACTGAAATCGATCATCAATAATTCAATAAATTTTTGAAAAAATTACATTTATACAGATTTTTTGTGTTTTTTGGTTTCCTGATATTTTCGTACTTTTTTTAATATGCATACGATTTTGTAGCTTTTTCATGTATTTGTAGAGATCATGGGTTTTTTTTTTCAGATTTTCTGAAGGGATATCGTTTCTAGAATTTGATAATATAGAATTAAAATTTTAGCCGATTTTCAGTGATTTTATAGATTTTTAAGCAAACCACATGTATATCGATTTTTATAGTTCAAAGATTTCTTGTACTTTTGTATTTTTATAGTATTTATCAGATTTTGTACCTTTTCTTTATATTCTCATAGATTGCGTGTATTTTTCCATATATTTTAGAATTCGATGTTCTAGATTTAAAATTTGAATCGATTTTCAAGAATTTCATATATTTTCGGAAAAATCACACCTACATAGATGTTTTGTGATTTTTCGTATTCTCGTTTTATTATTATTAGTTCAATTTTGTAAATTTTATGTACTTTAATAGATTTCAAGTAGATTAACAAAGAATTAATATTAGAAAATTTATTTTTTTTTTTTTTATTTGTCAGATTTGTCAGATTTTCGTAAATTTCAATTTCCCTCTAGTATCATTTCATCGAATTGAAACAGTTTTTCAAATTCATCATCCCAACCAAACATTATTCATGGTTAGAACTTGAAAATGAAAAAATTCTTCTGCAGACAAAATAATTGCAATTTTTATTTTATTATAATTCAGAATCCTGAATATTGTTCACTTTGACTACTTAAATGAAATCATTTGTGATTTTCTCAAGATTTTAGTACATACATTTTTAATGATTTGTACTTATTTCGTTTTTTTGCATTATTAAATGTAATGTCTATTATTATCATCTACTATTATAATTTTCATTATTTTTACATCAAATAGTAATTTTTCCCTTATTTTCGAAGGGGTTGGAACCCCTAAACCACCTTCTGCCTACGCACTTGGAAATGTGTCATTCGAAGTTAGACTCGAAACGCAAAAAAATATTTACAAGTTTTACATAAAGTAATGATGAAAATTTTGCAAACTAATGAATATTCCAAGTAGTAGTGAGAAATCTTCAATAATGATGGAAAAAAATTTGCTGTTGAGCATGAAAATCTGAGTTTTGAGTGTATAGAAATCTATGTACCCAGTATTCCTCCACATTCGAAGGAAATTTTTGATCAAAAGGGCCCGAAGTTTTCCAGGGCTCGTGAATTGGTAGCAATCGGTGCAGTCCATTTCGCACTCCACCGAAGAGTCAGGCTTCACCCCAGGAAGAGGTATTCCGTTCAACTAAGTCAAAAAATTCACCTTTTTTTAACCCAGAAAATAGAGTATCTTCCAGATAACTTCATCGTATTTAATTTATTTCAAACAGATTTCAAAGGAAACGTCGACTTGCAGAAGTATGAAATTCTTACGTCGTAATGACTGCCAACTCCGTTAGTCGTGTCATGGACGAGAACCTCCTTGCTCTGATGAAAATTGAGGCCAACCACGCCTGATTCCTGTGTCACGTACACTGGCTCGTCCTTTTTACCCCAATTCAAGGAGGCCTTGAACCCATTATACTATTAAAATCAACAAAAAAGAAAAAAAAAACCTATACACAACGGAAAAGGTATCATTAAGTAGGGGTAGGCGATACAGTATCGATATTTTGCATCGATACAATGGTTACCGATATTTTTGAGCATCGATACTATTTGCTCATGTAATGCTAGTAGCATTCCAATATCATGTTAATATCGTGTCTATATCATGCCAATATTATACCAATATCATGCCAATATAATGCTCATATCTTGCCGATATCATGCTAATATAATGCCAATATGATGCTTACATAATGCCAATATCATACTCATCTCATGCCAATCGCATGCTTATATCATGATAATGTCATGCCAATATGATGCTAATGTCATGCTCATATAATATCACTTAATGCCAATATGATGCCAAAAACATGCCAATGTCATCTCGATATTATGCTCATATAATGCCAACATAATGCCAATATCATGCTATATCATGCTAACAACATACCAATGTCATGCTAATATCGTGCTCATATCATGTCAATAACATGCCAATATCGTGCTTATATGATGCTAATATAATGCCTATATCATGCTAATATGAAGCCAATATAATGCAAATATTATGCCAATATCATGCCAATGTCATGCCAAGACAATACCAACATTAACCCAACATGATACAAACATTATGCCAATATCATACCGATATAATGAAACAACCAAAATAATTGAAAACAAAATGCATTTTGTAATCAAGCATCAGGAAGCGACAATGACGACAATGATTTTCGGTCGTTTCATCGACGTATTGCTACGAAAATTGAGGAAAATTTGAATGAAAGAAGAGATGAAAACGAAATACATTATGAATTACGATGCTATGTCAATCAAAAAGTGATTGATATATTAATTCTGATCCGTTCCAATTTTAGGATCCACGCTTGCGAAAAAATATTTAACAGTTTTGGCTGCTTTAGTGATCATCGCTACAGTCAGGCGAACATTTGAAGATGTTGCTGTTTTTGAATTCACTACCTCAAGAAAGCCGGACTGTTTAAGTTGTAAATAAAAAAAAGGAATGAAGGCAAATTGAATTTAGAATGGTAATCGTTGATTTCTTCTTAGTTGGAACTCTTATTGTAAAATGCACATACACATAAGGTGTGAATTCTTCAATTCTTAGAAAACTATATTCGTGTAATTTTTTATTCAGTTGTAACACAATATAACGCACATTTTTGGTCTAATATAGAGCATTGTTTATCAAAATCCGCTAAAAAAAAAGTATGATTTTTGTGAATACATAGATATAACTATCCATCGACTTCTATAAATCAGAAGTATTGAAAATTCTACTGACCTAGAATAGAACATTTTTTTGTAAAGAATGTACAATTTATACAATTTTATGTTAAAAAATTTAGATTTTCATTGTAAGTATTCAAGTTTTCTACTTCAATTGAATAAAATTCAAGAGATTATCATCGATAGCGCCTTTGTATGAGAACATTTGTTGAAATTTCGAAAGATGGTTATGTACCGATATTCTGTATCGATACTGGGTATATCGATACTTTTCCGTCCGATTTTTTCACGTATCGATACTTTGAAAAATATCGCCTACGACTATCATGAAATGTTTAATTCGATGTGGATACTCACTAGACTTATGTTGTTGGTAATGTTGAGCTCTGTCGTAGGGGGATATTGACCTTGTTTCCTGGAAAGTTTCAGGAAAACTTCTTCAAGTGAGGCGCAACTGTACATAGTTAAAAGAGCCCGTGGTGACTCTTCTGCCAATAACCTCCCACTTCTCATCAAACCAATCTGCAATGTGACGATTTGATGATGAGAAGAAAAGTATAGACAAAAAATGATTGGAAGTTATTCCATCTTCTCAAAATTGAAGATTCTAGATATGTAATATGTTATTACTGTCTTGAATAATGGTAGGTTGATAGAAATAAAATGAGATTCTGGATTCATAATATTTTACGTGCCGTGTGAGCCTGCCTTGCTTCTTCGATATAATGTGTCGTGATGATGACAGTTTTGTTCCCATCTTTCGTAATTTGAACCAAATGATTCCAGATGCTGCAGCAAAAGAGACATTTTCAGCAACAAGTAAATTCTTTGAGTTGAATATTAATCCCATGTACCAGGAAAATGTATGTGCGATTATAGACAGAATAGATAATGAAATTATCATATGACGACAGTCGATCCTCAATCCTTCTTTGTCTCTCCCTCCAGGAAAAATTTTCTTTTGTAGGAGTGTATGTTAGGCAAAAACAAATTGCATTACGTGATTTTTCCTGCCATTTGATTCAATTATCTTTGTTTATTCATTAAAATAGTTTTTAATTTGTTTTTTACCTCTGTCTTAAAAGTGGGTCCACTCCAACGGTCGGTTCGTCGAGGATCAGCAGCTCTGGATCGTGCATCAGAGCTACTGCAAAAGACACTCTTCGCTGCTGACCTCCACTGAAAAAAAGCTGTTTTTAAATATTTTTTCAAAAAAATTAAAAAAGCGAACTTAAGAATCTTAATTAGAAGAGTTTGCAACACTTAAAGAATTTTATTTTTATCATAATTTATAGAAATCTGACGAAAAAAGTGTTTCGGTCTTCTGTATAAAACTGATTGCGATGAATTGCAAGCTTTCGTAATATTTCATTCGTAATATTGAAATCGTTTGATATTAAATATTGATGAATCGCAGAATAAATATCGATATGCCGATGTATCGCAAAGATTTTGATGGATTTTACAGAAAACAGTTATTTTGAAAACGTAGAGTACTTTTAGTATCGTCCGTATTTTTTCAGAACATGCATGTTTTGAAAAATTTTATAGTATTTTTATAGATTTCTACATAGATATACACATATAGAATTTGATTTCTTGGGACTCGAAATTTCAATCATTTTTAGTAAATTCATAGATTTGTTGGACCATATTTTCCTGGATATTAAAATTTTTTGAAATTTTTCGCATTTTTTATGGGTATAAAATGTTTAAAAATTATTAAGTATTTTCATAGACATTTAGTATTTTCAGGAATAATTATGATTCAAATTTTTTAGTATTTCCTAGTAATTTTTAGTATTTATATAGATTTTTGGTATTTTTCTGGAATTTTTATTCTACTGACTAAAAATTTCTCCTCTTGAACATATAAAGTAACATTAATTTCTTGTTTTTAAATGAATTTTTCAGGAAACAATACCTTCCTAGATTTATAGTTCTCGTTATATGTATTTTTTGTATTTCTTCAGTATTTATACAGTTTGAAGGGTTTTTCAGACTTCTTATAAATTGCTGTAAAGATTTTCTAGATATTTATGCCCTGTTGAATGAAATTTTATGAATTTTCAGTATTGTATATATTTCTGGCATTATTATATTTTTTTGTATTTTTCAATACTTGTAAAGTGCTGTAGCATTACATATTTTTTTCAAAGAAAGGTCTTCAGATTTCCAGGATACGATTTCCTTAAATTTTGAAGTATGAAATATTTCAACTCTTTCGAATAATTTATCGAAAAACATCGCGGTTTTTAACTACTTTGAATATATTGCGTATTTTTTAAGGATGGATATCATTCATAAGATTTTCTAGTATTTTTCATAAATTTATATGTTGAATTCTAGAATTCAATGTTCTGAGGACCAAAAGTTCATCAACTTCAAATTCTGTATAGATTTTTGAAAAAACTTAATTAGCATTCACAAATATCTGAAAAAATTCAAGTATTTTTAGTACTTATCGTGTTTTGTTTGTATCCATCGAATTTTGCAAAATTTTCTAGAAGATTGAGTGATTATAAGTATTTTTCTAAATATCTATATGTATTTATTTCGAAAATTGAATGCTCTTGGAATCAAAGTTTTATTACTTAAGAGAATTTTCAGAGATTTTCGAAGTAATGAAACCAGCATTTCTATCTTCTCATTTTTCAGTATATTTTGAGTGTTTTTGTGTATTTATCGAATTTCGTAAGATTTTCTGGCAGATTTGCAGATTTTCATAGATTTTGATAAAAATTTCTAGAATTCTATGCTCTAAAATCAAAATTTCATTGATTCCCAAATCACATGTAGATTTTTAAAAAAAAGTTAATCATCACTCACAGTATCTGATAAAATTAAAGAAATCTTCAGTATTTCTCGTTTTTTTATGAACTCTTATAATAATTTCTATATTTATTTCGGAAATTGAATGCCCTCAGAATCCAAGTTTTATCATTTAACCGAATTTTTTCAGATTTTCGAAATAATGGAATCAGCATAAGAATCTTTTCAATTTTTAGTATTTCTCTTATATCTCTTTATAGAATTTTATGCTCTAGAATCAAAAATTTCGATTGATTCGATTTAGAACATTATAATAAGAAGAACAAAACTGATGTTGAAAAAAATTATATATAATATATCAGAAAAAATATCGATATTCCAGCAAATGATTTTTATTTGCAGCAGAATCTTCCAATAGACATACAAAAAAATTGAAATAAATTGTATCCTTAATCGAACTAATCACCTGAGATTTTTTACAAGTCGGTTCTGCGATGGCAAATCTAAAAACTGGAGCAGAAAACGCAGTCTCTCGGCGATTTCCGAAGTTTTCATGCCGAAGATCCAGCCGAAGTACATCATGGTTTCCCTGATTGAGAACTCTCCGTACAATGCTATTTCTTGAGGCATGTAGCCAACCCTTTTGCCTGGGACACCGGATCCCTTTGTGCCTGGTTTTCCACCGAGGACCCAAATTTCTCCCGAATCTAGTCGCCTTCTGCCGACAATGCATGACAGAAGGGTGGTTTTTCCGCATCCACTGGCTCCAAGAAGACCGTAGCTACGTAAGAAAAGGAAAGAATTGAAAATCGTAAGTTGAAAAAGTTAAGATTCATTCATTTTCTGGATTTTCTTTGGTGTCATGACATTTATTGCTACATACTTTAAAAGGTACTCCAAAGCATCCTTGATTCGTCCGCACAAAAAGGTACATAACCCCTTAAAACAATCTTACACTGTGGCTTTAGAAAAAAAGGAAATCAAGATACTTACATGGAGCCTTTGGCGACTGTCATATTGAGGTTAGAAATGACATGGTTGGGATTTTTGCTGCTCCCATAAGTTTTGAATGCATGTCTGACACTGACGGCTTGCTGACGGTTCCAGGCCAGATTATTCAGCCCTGGCGTCGCAGCTACACTTTCTTCTATTTCTGTGTTTTGCATCATTTTCGAAGAATTCGGATTGTCCTTCTCACGGTATTGTCACTGCAACAAAAACCAGACATTCCTCTTCATAACCTGTTCTTTCATTTCATCTTCATCTTCCATCATCTGACAAAGGGTTGAAACGTAAGAAAACTCAGGAACTGATTATAAAATTTTCCGTTTCAATGCCCATAGCAGGAAGACACCACAGCACGAATATTCCTAAAATAGAATACATCCTTCAGTCCTAGACTTTCTTGTTTACCATTTCTCCCAAGGCAGTTCGTTACCTTTCTCCCATGGTCTTAGAAATACAAATCGAACGTCGAATTTCCGTAATATCCAACGTTCGGTTTCGACGGCGATTGTCATTGGAACTATTCCCTCGTGAAAACTCAACATTTTGTTAGAAGCACTTTCATATCTAATGACCGCTCCAATGTCCGCGAAATGTGCTGTCGGCGTTCGGAAAAAGCCTCGTTACGTACGGACGTGGCTTTCTTTTTCACCGACGTGGTTTCGTTAGGCAACCGACGAAGTCTCATACATTGACAAATCCGTCCGTGCGTTTCACGTTACATGTGCGATTTCATAAGAGGTTAATTGACGACTCTACCCCGCGATAAAATAACCGACGTTCGCTTTTGAATTCCTGGCTGGTACATAAGTTTTTAGGTAAATCCGTTTTCACCGGAATCCGAAACGCATGTACCAATGACCTGATATGTAGGAAGTTTCAGAGTCTCTGTGGCTGCAAGAATTGGCATTTAGTTAGATCTTGAAGACGTAACCTTTATTTTGGATCAGGGGCTATCTTCTCTTCTGAAGAGATCTTCGCTCTTCAGAACGCATAGGGATGGGAGGAATGTATAGACATATCGGAATATTGAAGTTTTTTTCCAACGTATCAGACTGTTTATATTGATATGTTCATTAACGAACATTCATTATATTGATATTTTCGTCGCGGTCTTTTTGCGAGACAAACCAAAGAAATTGACACTAAGACGAAAATTTTCGATTTTATGGTGTATCTTGAATCTACTCGTTCAGCATTCAAGTCAGTGATTTCTTCCAATATCAGTTTAATTCAGCTTTTCGAAATTTTATAACTTTTATAATATCATAGTGACATTATTGGATATGATATGATATGATTGCAGGCTTATTTGGTGGACAATAAACAATATTCCTGGATGTATCTGAATTTTTTTTTTAACATAATAGGAAGTGTGACGAATATTTTTTTGCGGAGCTTGAAGTTTGACGTTACGATCATAAAGTGTTCAAGAGCAGGAAGAAACTTTTTATCTCCTACATTAACTGATAAATTTTTGTCGTGTTATTTTAAACGTTTGGAACTTTAGGCACATTATTCCTGGAGCTTATAACTATAGATATAATTCTAAATCTATGTATAGATTCTAGAAAATTGAATTTTGGATCCTAGTTAGGAATTCTGGAAATTCGCTTCGAAATACATAAAAATTTTAGAAAATCTCACGAAATTATAGAAATATACAAAAATTATCACTTATGAATGCTAATTTCAGTACATATTTCAAAAATCTATAAAAATTCTGGAAATTAATAAAACATTGATTCATATGAAGCATTAAATTTTAGATGTCCATATAAAAATCTTATAAAAACACTATGTATGAAGCTTTGAATCTTCTAGACAATTTAACGAAATTTATTTCAAACAAAAAATGTGAAAAATACTGGAAATAAAAACGATACATTCGAATACTGATTTGAGTTTTTCAAAAATTCCTGGAGATTAATAAAATTTTGATTCTCAGATCATTGCATTTTCAAAATCTATTTAAACCTATCAAAATAAAAAGAAATCTTTAAATCTTCCAGAAGATCTTACGACTTTCGATAAATACACAAATACTGAAAATACTTAAAATTAGAAAGGAACTTTTAGATTTATGCTGATTTCAGTTTTTTAAAAATCTGTATGAAAAATCTGGAAATTCACAAAACTTCAGATCCCAAAGATTGCATTTTGAAAACCTTCTATAAAAATTTACGAATTATTAACGCGAATCTCTCAATTCTTCTAGAAAATCTTACAAAACTCATTGAAACATCTACGCATTATTCATAGAATATCTTTTCTAAAAAATAATTAAAATACTATATAAATATCTCAATTCTTTTTTGAAAATCTTGCGAAACTCAATAAATACCGATAAATACAGAAAAAACTGAAAATAAAAATAATACTCACTATTATTTATCTCGTTATTTAGAAAATGTAGAAAATTTCAGGAGGTTAAATACCTGAAGCACTAAATTCCATGGAGAAATCTATTACAAATATTTTAAACTGCAAATCTTCAGGAAAATTCAACAAAACTCAAAAACACAAATAACGCCGAAAATTCTAGAAATTCAAATGATATCAAAGACGCTGATTTTATTATTTTGAGAGTGTAGAAAATTTCACTATGCTTACAACAAAATACTAAGTTTTCGAAATCTATGGAGAAATCTTGAACATATAAATACGTACCAAACCTCTACATCTTCTTTAGAAAATCTCTCGGAAAATCTTTCGAAATTGAATGAATACACAAGAACACTAAAGAAACTTGAAATTTCAAAGATACTTATCAATGCAGAATGAATTTTTTCGAGAATACATGAAAATGCTGAAAAATTATTTTACTTTTATTCCTTGGACTTTGAATTTTCGAGGTGTATATGAAAATTTTTAAGAATACTATAAATTTTTGAACTCTGTTAGAAAGTCTTACGAAATTAAATGAATACAGCCAAATATAAATATTACAAAAATACTTCCATTTCAGTCAATATTCGTAAATGATAAGTGAATTTTTTTCAAAGTCTATACAGAATTTTGAAAGCAATGAAACTTTAGTTCCACGACTGTCAAATTCTAGAAATCTATACATACACCAATAAAAATACCGAAAAATCATTTAAATCTTATAGATAATGAAAAATGTATTATTTAAAACTTTGAATTGAAGGAAATACTGATCAAAATTCCTGAAGACTCATCTTTCTTTAGAAAACTAGGAAATCTTGCAGTACTATACAAATATTGAAAAATATAAAATAAAATAAATATGAACGTATTAGAATTTTTAAAATACCTAAAATTTATAAAAATTTACTAACTACAGCTTTGAAATCTAGAAAATTTCTACAGCAATTTAAAATAATACTGAAAAATCCTTCAAATCGTGAAGATTCTGAAGAGATACAAAAAAAGTTAAAAAAAGATACTGTTTCCTGAAAAATCTATTCAAATACAACAAATTTTTGAAAGTCAAAACTCCAAAGCAAAAATTTCTGGAAATCTAATTCATAACTACCTACAAAAATACCCACTAAAAAATCCTAAAACTTTTTATAAATCCTAAACAATGCGAGAAATCGAAATAAATCTTTAAAATTTCCATTCTTAAGTTATCAAATTTTATAAATCGATGGAGGAATCTAAAAAAAATACCAGAAAATCCTTCAAATCGTACATGTTCTGAATCTTACGAAAAATTCTAAAAGTGATCATTTTTGGTGTAAGATTCAATTTTGTTTTTGTATACAGACTTCATCAATAGAACAATGATAAATATGAAAAAATTTTCAAATCTTTGCAAAAAAACACTTTATTAACCATATCTTAAAAAATGTCATTGTACTGACTTCGATTGTTTAAATCATGAACACCCCAAAGAGCAATGAACGTGCAAACCGTTCTTTCGAAAGAAAAAACTCAAGAAAATGTTGTTTACAAACATATCATGTTAAACGAAGAACGTGCTGAAACAGAGTTATGCAAAATTCATCAAAGTTCTTTTTTAATGTGATCTGTTTGGCAAACAACTGTTACAGAAATCGATGATCGTAATTTAAACCTTTGTAGTTAAATATTCTGAAAGATCATTAATCTATTAGCATCATAAATGTCAGGGCTGTGTTTGTCTGGAAACACCATGAAAGATAAAAAAATTAGTTCTCTTGACTCTTGGGATTTGAAAACCACATTGTTCAAGTTCTGTGCAAATATTTGAAGGAAATTCAAATTACCTCCTTCTTTGCCTTTCCAAACATTAACTTAGTTTTCAAAGATTTCAATTTATACGAATGATGTAATACTTGACGTGAAATGGAATGATGCAAAAATTTTGCATCGAGATGAAAATCTTGAAAAATTATTCAAATATTACTTGAGGAATGTTGAAAACAGAATGACACTTGCAAATACTTTAAAAACAATGAGTTTTTTTTGTTTTCTGAACTACTGGAAGCGTAATTATGAAGTCACGGAAAATTGAAAATTCTAATTTGTTGGTGTTGCAAGACATAGTTATTTCCTCCACAATTTTTTCTATATAGGTGAAGGTGCAAACTACATTTGGTGAAAGTCGTCACGTGCCAAGACGTTCCATTCGTGAGTAGAAATTTATCTCGAAAATCCACGAACAGTTATTCCCAGCCGACTATAAAATTTTCGTCTTAAATAAAAGTAAGTTTCTTAGAATTTCGAAATGATTATTAATAATTAATACTGTATTTGTCAATTTACTTTCATAACTTGGCGCAAAAAAACTGATGGAACCAGGTTTACGCAAATAAACCTAAAAAATAGGTTTGAACATGAATGAAAGAGTGTCTAGTTTCTAATATGTTACATTATCTTACAGATTGCATTATGCTGTGTTGAAATGATGATACGTGCAAAAAGACAAGAATTTCATAGTCATTTGGTAATGACACGTTGTGGATTTACGGAAAAATTTCTACTCACGCACGAAACGTTTTGGTACGTGACGACTTATACCGAATGATTGCTACTTTTATAATCAAGCCAATATCAATTTTGAAACACATGTTTGCATTATTTTATTCGAACTTTCTGTCTGATTTTCAACAATTTGAAAAAATAGATAAATAAATCATTGAATGTTTGGAAGAGGTACAAAAATTTACGAAATGAAGGCTTAAATGTTTCATTATTCATAGCCTTGCAAACTTCACGCCTTAAAAAAAAATTTTCACGAGTTTAACGCCTTTTCAAGGCACAAAGTGATTTGCATCACTCGAGCCTAAAATTTATTCAGATATAAACCTTGACCTCGACCTAATCGACTTTAAGGTTTTTATGATAATTTAAAGTACCCTCAAATTGTGTATCTAGAGATAGTTTTTCAAAAATTTCTGAAACCTGCGTCATTTACTATCAAAGATCTTACACTTTGGACAATATGAAAAGTTTCATTTCTTCCATTTCCAAAAATGTTGAAAGGACTTCCAAAAATTTCATGCGATAAGAATATTCATGTTGTAGATTCAGTTGAGAACCTTTGAGAAGACCTAGTGAAAGTGTTGCGACACTGCAGACAAAATTATTCGGACACAGGAACAAATCGAAACACGAAAAAATTTCATTACGAAAAAGAGACGCGACAAACCAGTTTTTGAGAGCCTTAATGGAAACGATAGGTCCATTCACTCCTGACTTATGCTTGATCTGCTATTATAAAAAAAGCATTCCAAATGTTTGCCAAGGTTCACGAAAGTTTCGAGTTGTTGCAAGACGAAGAATAACCAAAAATAATTGAATTTTATTCAATTTTAACATGGTCATAGAATATAATGTTATAAATACCTAGCGAAAAGTGTAAAAAAAATTTATACTGATTTTACAGTGGAATACGGTATTGTAATAGTTACTATATGTGACACAACATAAACTTCAAGAAATGTGAAATGTTCTTTATGATGGTTGATCTGCTGAAGATGACAGAGCAGTGCAACTTTGCAGATATTGCAATTCACCAGAGAACGAGACAAAATTATTCAACGTGAAACAACATTTTGGCTTTTACAAACTTCAAGAAATTCGAAATGTTCGAGGGGCATCTCACTCTATAGTCAATGGTTTTATAACGTTTGTAATCCACGTGAAATCCAGTGAAATCATCTGAAGTCAGCATAAAACAGGCTGGGGTTAAACCCCCCCCCCTCTTCCCCCCCAACGAGATCATTTAAACGATTTCGATGAAATGCTTCTATTATTGGATTTTACGTTTTTATATAAATTTTGATATCTTGCATTGCATGATATTTTTCAGAAAACAGCGTCTGAGTAGATTTTTATTTCTTTTTGGTATTTTTCAAGATCTATAAAATGTTACAGAATTTTCTAGTATTTTTATAATATTTCTAGGAATTTTCATTTAAATTGTTATAGATTCCAAGAATTTCGAACTGTAATTTGGATTTTATTAAATTTTACGTGTTTAAAGGATTTTTAAAAAAACAGTGTCTCAATAGATATTTATTTATTCTAGTATTTTTTGTATTTCTTCAGTTTTTCTACGATTTGAAGGATTGTTCAGTTTTTTTGTATATTTCTGTATAAATTTCTGGAATTCGATCCTCCAGTTTTGAAAGTTGTATAGATTTTTAGTATTCCATAGATATACTTGTATTTTCCTATACATGTATTTTCTTTTTGTATTTCCTAGTATTCATAGAATGCTGGAAAATTTTAAGGTTTTTTCAAAGATATTTCTATAAATTTCAAGAATTAGATTCCCTAGAATTAAAAGTTTGAAATATTTGCAGTATTTTGATCAATTTTGCAGAAAACAGTTTCTTTATAGATTTAGTGTCCTCAGTATTTTTTGAATTTTTAACAGATTTTTGAAGTTCGAACATTTTACTAGTATTATTATGGTTTTCTATACACATATATTAATAGAATTGAATGCTCGAGAAATCGAAATTTCTTGATTTCTGGGATTACAGAAATTATCGAAGAATCTAATAGCTTTTAGAAAAAAGTAAATAATATCTAGTATTTTTTGCATTTAATTTTTTTTTCTCTATTTTCTATCTATAGATTTTAGGGATCCTGCTATAGACTTTAAGAACTAAGGTTTCCAGTGTTTTCATGTATTTATATGCAGATTTCTAAAATGAATTGCTAGAATTGTAAAAATTTATAATAAAAATTGAAAAAGCATCATACTCTTTGTCGATATTTGTGCATAAATATGTACCTGAAGTTCCAAACGATTAAAATTAAACAAAAAGAAAAATTGAATGAATTTTCAATTTTTCTCATGTGCAGGATTGGATTAAATATTTTGTTAGTGAGCATAAAGTTTGTTGTTTCATCCGAAATATCATTGAATGCAAGAAGAAAATTTGTTGTTGTTAAATACTTGCGTTCTTTCATTTTTCATTTAATTTTAAACGTTTGGACCTTCATGCACGTACATAAATTACTAATATATCACTCTGTTTCATTTAAAATTATAAAATTATACAATTTTTATCGGAAAATAAGGAAGTTAAAAAATTACTTATATCTAAGATTGACGAAATTTCTTAAAAAGTTACAGATCGTTCTAAAAACTCAATGAGACAGATGCGAAATGAATAACACGATTTTCGTTATTCGTTACCAAAAAAAAAGAAACTCATTCATGTTATCATTACTTGTTAGTATATGTTGCACAAAAAAATGTAACGTTTTTGGATATTATAATTTCAGTTGACTTGTATTTGCATTGCAGTCGTTGCGAGCCTCTTGAAAAAAAAAACTTAGGAAAGGGCCATAACTCCACCATTTGTTGATATCTTTTTATCAAATAATGTTTGTTTATTAAAGTTGACAATATTCGATCGCAATAATATAACTTCCATGTAATAAAATTATGTGCTATATACATATGTGCTGTAAAGTATGTGTACAGTGTAGTAATAAAAAGTGTTTCTTTTGTTATTTATTATGCATTTGTTACACTTTTCCGCAATTGTGTATCTGTAATTATTGAGTTGCTGGTATTAAATTTGTTGAAAACAAATGATGTTTTGATGTTGCCTCATATATGTGATTATTGTTTGAATACATGATTAATTGATTTATTTACTTATTTAATCTCCATGCATTATCTACATCACTACGAATGGACCATGTACCGTCAAACCAAATCAAATTAAATTGTATATTATCCTACTATTGCTGAAATGTCCATTTTTAATCCTCTGCAAGACCTAAACAATTTCAAAGTCTCTCCCAAAAAGTATTCCAGAGGGTCCAGAAGACCCTTTTGGAATACTTCCCAGTTTTCTCAAACTTTTGGGAGCTTTCATTTTTTTTGCTCGTGGCATGGAAAGTCGGCCTTGATCGGCTTAGAGGAAAGTTTGGACGAGGTGTAGTTACGAATGTCGATGGTGACACCCGTCGGGCCTGTAACATGACCTTGGCCTGTAAAAGGACCTGGATTGTGGCCCGCGTAACCCGCCGCAGAAGCCGACTCTTCTTCTTCGACAGTCACGAAGAAATGTCAAGTTGCGCAACGAGAGCCATTCTCGCCAATCCACATCTTGGGCATCGATTTTCAAATGCCATGCACTCACCGTTGCGCAGTCATTATCATCGCGGAACAGACTAGCCGTGAATGGCGAACAATGACTATGTCGAAAATCTCGCGTGATCCAACGTTCCGTGTCTTAGGGAGCGCATGAGACCGCGAGATGCCATGTTTTTCAAGTTTTGAAAGGTTGAAAATAATTTTCTTGAAGTTCAAAATGTTCGAAAATGAGGAAAGTAAGAGAAACTGTACACATTACTTTGTATAGTTAGAGTATTGAATATTTATTGTGATTTAATTCATATTATCTAGCTTCGGTGAACATTTTTCACTTTTTTCTACCGATTTTTTGACGTTTTAGTTCATTTTTTCGATGCTTGAGACTTCAAGCATGTTAAACATGAATAATTTATGATATTTTAGGAATATATATCGTCCAACGTTATTCATTATTCCACACTTTCACTTTGAAATTGTCTCAAAATTAAAAAATTTTTAAGTTTGTATATGCAATGATGAATAACGTTGGATACAACTATCAGGAAGTTGATAAAATTTCATACTGGGAACATTTTTTAAGATTACAATAAAATACTCAACATTATAAAAAATTCGAATTCTACAGCGTCAAGTTCAAGAGCATCAAATTTAAGATATTCAATTTTTTATAACTATGTATACAAAAATATAAAGAATTAGAAAAGTTTATGGAAATACGAAAAAATTCTACAAAACTGTAACAAAAACAATAATATGAATAAACTTATAAAACTATAAATCTATTGAAATATTTACCGTTTTTCGAAAAATAAAGAAAAGTGCCAATCTAAGAACGTTTTTGAAGTTTTGAACGGTTCAAAATAATTTTCTTGAAGTTCAAAATGTTGGAAAATGATGAAAGTAAAAGAAACTGTATACATTACTTTGTATAGTTAGAGTATTGAATATTTATTGTGATTTAATTCATATTATCTAGCTTCGGTGAACATTTTTCACTTTTTTCTACCGATTTTTTGACGTTTTCGTTCATTTTTTCGATGCTTGAGACTTCAGGCATGTTAAACATGAATAATTTATGATATTTTAGGAATATATATCGTCCAACGTTATTCATTATTCCAGACTTTCACTTTGAAATTGTCTCAAAATTAAAAAATTTTTAAGTATGAATATGCAATAATGAATAACGTTGGATACACCTATCAGGAAGTTGATAAAATTTCATACTGGGAACATTTTTTAAGATTACAATAAAATACTCAACATTATAAAAAATTCGAATTCTACAGCGTCAAGTTCAAGAGCATCAAATTTAAGATATTCAATTTTTTATAACTATGTATACAAAAATATAAAGAATTAGAAAAGTTTATGGAAATACGAAAAAATTCTACAAAACTGTAACAAAAACAATAATATGAATAAACTTATAAAACTATAAATCTATTGAAATATTTACCGTTTTTCGAAAAATAAAGAAAAGTGCCAATCTAAGAACGTTTTTGAAGTTTTGAACGGTTCAAAATAATTTTCTTGAAGTTCAAAATGTTGGAAAATGATGAAAGTAAAAGAAACTGTATACATTACTTTGTATAGTTAGAGTATTGAATATTTATTGTGATTTAATTCATATTATCTAGCTTCGGTGAACATTTTTCACTTTTTTCTACCGATTTTTTGACGTTTTCGTTCATTTTTTCGATGCTTGAGACTTCAGGCATGTTAAACATGAATAATTTATGATATTTTAGGAATATATATCGTCCAACGTTATTCATTATTCCAGACTTTCACTTTGAAATTGTCTCAAAATTAAAAAATTTTTAAGTATGAATATGCAATAATGAATAACGTTGGATACACCTATCAGGAAGTTGATAAAATTTCATACTGGGAACATTTTTTAAGATTACAATAAAATACTCAACATTATAAAAAATTCGAATTCTACAGCGTCAAGTTCAAGAGCATCAAATTTAAGATATTCAATTTTTTATAACTATGTATACAAAAATATAAAGAATTAGAAAAGTTTATGGAAATACGAAAAAATTCTACAAAACTGTAACAAAAACAATAATATGAATAAACTTATAAAACTATAAATCTATTGAAATATTTACCGTTTTTCGAAAAATAAAGAAAAGTGCCAATCTAAGAACGTTTTTGAAGTTTTGAACGGTTCAAAATAATTTTCTTGAAGTTCAAAATGTTGGAAAATGATGAAAGTAAAAGAAACTGTATACATTACTTTGTATAGTTAGAGTATTGAATATTTATTGTGATTTAATTCATATTATCTAGCTTCGGTGAACATTTTTCACTTTTTTCTACCGATTTTTTGACGTTTTCGTTCATTTTTTCGATGCTTGAGACTTCAGGCATGTTAAACATGAATAATTTATGATATTTTAGGAATATATATCGTCCAACGTTATTCATTATTCCAGACTTTCACTTTGAAATTGTCTCAAAATTAAAAAATTTTTAAGTATGAATATGCAATAATGAATAACGTTGGATACACCTATCAGGAAGTTGATAAAATTTCATACTGGGGACATTTTTTAAGATTACAATAAAATTCTCAAAATTATAAAAAATTCGAATTCTAAAGCGTCAAGTTCAAGAGCATCAAATTTAAAATGTTCAATTCTATATAACTATACAAAAATCTAAAGAATTCGAAAAGTTTATGGAAATGCGAAAAAATTCTTTTATTTAATTTATATTATCCTATCTTTGCTAACCATTTTTTACTTTTTTTTTTGGATGGAGTTGAACAACCAATTTCTTATCAGTTTCGTTGATTTTTTTATTGCTCGAAACTTCAGGCATGTTAAAAATGAACAAAAATAAAAAAAATTGTTCCCAATATCTCTTATCGTTGAAATAATGAATAATTAATGATATTTTACGAATTATTATGCAACTTTATTCATTATTTCATACTTCCACTTTGAAGTTTATTCAAAATCTGAAAATTTGAAACTTAACGATGGAAAGTATACATATTTTATATTCATACAAATATCAGGAAGTCAATAAAATTGCATAAATACTCAAAATTTTTAAAACGTTTAATTCTAAAGCGTAAAATTCAAGAACATCAAATTTCAAAAAAACTATGTAATTCTATCGAACTATAGGTACAAAAATATATAGAATTATCGAAGTTTTTGGTAATACGAAAAATTCTGCAAAACTATAACAAGTACAAAAAAACGAGTAAACTCAAATAACTATTAATCTACTGGAATACCGTTTTTTAAAAAATCTAAAAAAATACTGCATATCTAAGAAATGTAAAAATCCATATAGATTTTATATAGATTGCAGCTACAACATGAAAAATAATAAATTTTTATAAAAATTGATAAAAATACCAAGAGAGCTACAAGATTCAACTAATCCTAACAAAAAACTAAAGACATACTAAAAAAGCTGAAAGTCTATGAAAATGAAAGAAAATCCTTTAAAATTGTATGATATATCACAAAAATTACAGAAAGATTTTGAAAAACAAGAATTAAAAAATTTTTATAGAATAATTAAAATAGTGTTTATTTTCGAAAAGTAAAAAAAAAGAAATGTTAAAACCTGTAGCATTGAATACAATAAGTCTTTATAGCAATAGAAAAAAATATTATAAATTTACGAAAAGACTGTTTTTTGGAAAATCCAATAGAGTAGAAAAAATTGCGACGAGTATTTTTTTTGAGAGTATCAAATTTTTCTATATCAACTGATAAATTTTCTTCGTTTAGTTTTAAACGTTTGAAACTTGAGGCACATCAAAAAATGCAGAAACCTAAAAAATCTATAAATCTTTGAAATACCAGATATCAATGAAAATACTGTTTATCGAAAAATAAAATAAAAATTCAAATCTAAGTAACGTTTGAATCTACTGTCAAATACTATGTGTTTATTGTAATTAAAAGAAAATATGTACCATAAATATATAAAAATAGTGTTTTCTGAAAAATGTGGCAAATTCTGAAAATATAAAAAACCTTTAATCCTCAGCATTGAATACAATAAATGATTATAGAACTCGATAAAAAAAAATTATCAAAATATTGGAATGTCTTACAAAATTTGAGAAATACTGAGAATACTTGAAATCAATAGCACAATTTCAAATCCATGTAGAAGTTACTTAAAATTTTCAAAATAATGCAAATTTATGAAAAATGATACCAAAAAAAAATTGAAAAACTAGGAAATCCGATGGATTTACTGATTTCACTGAAAAAACACGTAAAATACTATAATTACTAAAAAATTGTGAAATACTAGAAATATACGATGCTGTTTTTTAAATAATCTATTCAAAGATCAAAAAAATATATATTTTTGAATTCTTAAGCTTCGATTTCTTGATTTCTGCCCATATAGTAATTCTGTATGAAAAAAAAAAAATAAATTGTTAGCTAGCCTTTTTAGTTCTCAGAATATTGAATAAAGAATTATAATAAATAATGATAATACTAAATTATTTCGAAAAATATAGTTATAAAAATTGCTAAAATAATAATAAATTGTAAATATTTTCATACTTTGTAAAATTTCACCATCATTCATGTAAAATCATCAAAGTCAATAGCCATTACATCTTAGAACTTAAAAATTTTGAAAGCTAACCTCAAAAAAAATTTGCTCAGGTGATTCAAATTATAAGTTCCTAAAAAGGTGCACCTAACCTGAAACAATTAAAATAATCATTTTATAAAGTGACCACCTTACTTCTCGGATTGTTTTTTGGTTAGGTGCGGCTCTTTAGGAACCTAAAATTTGAATAACCCGAACAAATTTTTTTGAGGTTAGGTTATTTTTAGAAGAATGTCCTCAACTACATAAATACCAAACGGAAAAAATGGAGAAAAACGTTTAATTATCCGGAAGCAAAACTTCCTATATTTTCAAAATTTATTCTCAAAGGCATGCCATTATCGTCACATATCTGCGGACAAGTGCGCACGCGGTGGATTACTCATTAAAGTCGTTTAACTAAAGGCGAGCCATGCGTTACTTGCTTTGTTAGTAGCAATTCGCTTTTACGGCAAAGCGTGGGTGAAATCGAGAGTACATACTCACCGTATAATTACCGCAATTGCTTTACCGCGGATTTAAATCAAACTGAAATTACATCCACCTCTACATTTTAATGCGCTTTTTTCGCGCTGCTTTCTGTGGCGTAATCGACACGTGAAACTGCAATAGGAAATTTCGAAAAAAAAGAATGCATATTTTCCCTACACTTATTTTGTGAATGTTAGGTTATCATGTCGAAAAATTGAATGTCTGATACAATCGTTAGTTCCACTACGTACGCTTTCTCAGTGAAGAAAATTTTCATCTTCAGTTGTACCTACTTTTCCGAGTGATACTTGAATTATTTTAAAATCATGCAAACTTTTTGTGTATAAAAATAGGAGTAGGAAATATAATCAGGTTAGAAAAAGTGATGGTTTTTATGTAGTTTAGGACATTCTTCCAAAAATAACCCAACCTCAAGAAAATTTGTTCTGGTTAATCGAATTTCAAGTTTCAAAAGAGCTGTACCTAACCCAAAAACAATCCGAGAAATAAAGTGGTCACTTTAAAAAGTGATTGTTTCAATTGTTAGGTGCACCTCTTTAGGAACTTATAATTTGAATAACCCTAACAAATGTTTTTTGACGTTAATTTATTTTTGAAAGAATGTCCTAAACTACAGAAATACCTTCCTTTTTTCTTTAGGATGGACGGAGTTAATTTTTGCGATGGAATGTGGATATAGCAGTATTTGATTGTAAAAGGAAAAATTTTTTGATATCATTCAAAATTTTTAAGTGCCAGGATGTAATGGATATTGATTTTGAAGATTTTACATAAATATTGATCAAATTTTACGAAGTATGAAAATATTTACAATTTATAATTATTTTAGTAATTAATTGTAACTGTATTTTTCAATTCTAAATGTTCCAGGGTAGCTGCACCTCTTTAGAAACTTATAATTTGAATAACCCTAACAACTGTTTTTTGAGGTTAGGTTACTTTTGAAAGAATGTCCTGAACTACAGAAATACCTTTCTTTTTTCTTTGTGATGGATGGAGTTAATTTTTGCGATGGAATGTGGATATGGCAGTATTTGATTGTAAAACGAAAAATTTTTTGATATAACTCAAAATTTTTAAGTTCTAGGATGTAATGGATATTGATTTTGATGATTTTACATAAATATTGATGAAATTTTACGAAGTATGAAAATATTTACAATGTATTATTATTGTAGTGATTGATTATAACTATATTTTTCAATTTTAATTGTTTCAGGTTAGGTGCACCTCTTTAGAAACTTATAATTTGAATAACCCTAACAAATTGTTTTTGAGGTTACGTTTGGGAAGAATGTTCTAAACTACATAAATACCAAAGTAAATGTAAATTATTATATAAAATATGAATATAAATCTGTGTGAAGGAATTAAAATTCATATCTGTCGAGTACTACGTAGTAAAAACTACTTAGCACTGTCTCGGTTGTTTCTGATTACGTAACCATGCTTTCACTGTTCCCTATCCAAGGTGCAGAGTTTGAAATTTCGCGTATCGATAACTCCTGCCTCCAATCGGAATTCGATTGACGAAACAGGTATTACGTGAACCCAAGTTGGAAAGTGCCGATCTTACATGTTTTCTTTGTTTTTTGCTCGAAGGTCGACAGTGGAAAATTCGGTCTGAGAGCAAAGTAGGCTGGCACGTAGGTTTTTACCACAGAAAAACATTTCGCAGGTCGACGTAACAGGTGACAGAAGTTGAATGTATTTGCACTTTCGTTTTTCACACTTTGCAATCTACAGATAAGACCTCAAAATCAATGCTCATGGTCACCGAAACAGGAAGATCTTGTGGTGACAGAAGAAATAAAAAAATTATAGTAGAATTTAATAAAATTTAATGAAAATTGTACATAATTCTTTAGAATGTTTATGTTTTTATTTAAAATTTTTGTTGGTTGATGTGGGAATTCTCGATTTTTTGTTCTGACCTTTATGATATCGCAAATGCGAACCGGGTCATTGGCTTCTCGTTTACAAGTAACTTCAATTGAACTTGATGATCCTATAAATTCAGTCTCAACGTCACTAAATTCAATAAAGTTAACTCGAGTAACATGTCATAGCTATTCGAATATTACATATTTGGTATGTATTCAAACATTAGCGAATGGTCCCTTTTGGATTTAAAAACAAAACAAAACAAAACAAAAATAACGAAAAAGGAAATAAATTTAAGAAATTAGAAAAAAAACCAAAAGTGACCAAATTTAATTCAAATTTCCTATTTTCTTTACTTTCTTCTGGTATACATGGTTCCCTGAATGTAAAAAATCTTAAATATAGCTCTGTTGCAGAAAATTTTCTAAATTTCTAAGACTGTCATTACTGCTTATTGACTTTTAGACCGAAATAAAGTCTGAAATGCATTGCAAAAACGTCCAAAATTCATATAAAAGTTAGAGCCCGAGTTACTGACACCGCAAACGCGACCTTGGATCAACTTCCGACCAACTCTCAATTCTTTGCAAGGCATGCAAGTATGTCTCACTCAAAAACGAACTCTGTACATTCACTGCACGAAGGTCTTACTCGATGCAACATATTGAATAATTTAGTCAAGTCGTCATGTCGAGTTACTTACAGTCACTTGAAATGATCAATTTCAAATCATTTCTCAACACTTTAATCATAAAAAATAACGTAAATAATTACGAAATTATAGTTTATTTGCAAATTTCACAAAAAGAAGGTAACACTTCTAAAATTTCAATATATAATTTTGTTTTTAAATAAAAATAAAAACATACATGCTGAACAACACTTTTGATGCATGAATCTTTGTTTTCGTGACAAAATGAATAATAATGCAACGCTCAGCTTTTTCTTCTTTCACTCACTCAGTGGCATGAGATATTCAGGACAAAAAGTATTTAGCTTGGTTTCGTTCTAAATTTCACTCACGACTTCCTAATGCTTCGTTTTGGTCCCAAATCGAAACTTTGGCTTTGTAAATAAACAAATAAATTTGATTTACTTTGATTATTGTAATTTAGATACCACTGACTAATCTGTTCAATGGAAATGTTAATAATTTTACTAAAAAATAATTAATTTTGAAGTTATATGATAATTAAAGAATGATTTTACCGAAATTGTTATATTTTACTGTGAAGATAAAAATGACATTCTGAAAAAAAAGAAAAAAACTCAAAAGTGACTAGGCTAAATGTACCGTTTTTTTGTTTGTTTATTCTTTTTTTAGCCTAACTTTTCATCTTACTTTTGAGAAAAAAATACTTTTAGGTAAGGTTTTCTTTTTAGAAATACCCAAAAGTGACTTAACTGAAGCATCGCCAATAAAACAGAAAAAAACCCAAAAGTGACTAGGCTAAAGTGGTGCCGTTTTTTGTTTTTTTTTTTTTTTAAGTTTTAATCTTGCTTATAAAGAAACATTACTCTTCTGTAAGGTTTTTTTTAAATACCCAAAAGTGACTTAACTAAAGTATCGCCAATAAAACAGGAAAAAACCCATAAGTGACATGGCTAAAATGGCATCGTTTTTATTTTCATTTTTTTTAAACCTCACTTTTAATCTTACTTTTCAAAAACAATTTCTTTTGTGTAAGGTTTTTTTTTTTCGAAATACCTAACAGTGACTCAACTAAAGTATTGCCAATAAAACAGAAAAAAACCCAAAAGTGACTAAACTAAAGTGGTACCGAGGTAAAAAAAAAACAGACGACTGTTGTAAAGACTAGGAATATTTTGAAAGCTTATTTTTGATTTTGATCTTCTCTTATTCAAAAAAAACGAGAGAGATGACACTAAATCTTCAATAGTTTTCCCCATAACTTTCTCTTTCAAAAAACCTAACTATCTCAACCTCAACTCAATTTTCTGAAAACTTCTTGGTCACTTTTGCCCCCCTCATCTATCGGTACTTTCATTCCAACTTCCGCCTGCATTAATTCAAAAAATCCAGTTACCTGGACCAGTTATCAAGATGAAAATCTGGAAATTCTAACTTCGAACCCCTGAAGAACGTCCGCACAACATTCCTCTTAAGTGCAAGTTTCTCTTTTATTTTATAGATTACTGGTTCTCTCAATCTGACAATTTTTTGCATCCCTCAAAACGAATCCGACTCAACTTAATTTTTTTTTTTCCACACTTCGTCAATGATTTCTAAAATATGGCCTCTGGCAAATGATAGGTTCGATTATTGCAAAATGGAAAGTGACCGAACGTGAATCATCCTTCCATCACTTTCATACTCTTTCTTGGGAAACAAATTCATCGATTTACGTCAGGAATCGTTCCACAGTTCAAGGTTTTCAACCATTATCCCCTTTATGGTAATTAATGAAAAAAATGGCGAGTTTTTCAGCAAGAGCTCATTTACAAGTCCCAAGATCAAGTCTCGGGAAAAACACTACTCTGGAATTTGTTTGTCGAATGAATTGAAGGAAGAGTTCTTAATTTTTATGAAGCATTTTCTCAGTGATTAGGTACCTGAGAGCAACTGGTTTCCTCGGGTAGGCCTCCAAAGATCCGTCTCTTCTAGCGAGGCACTCACTTTCAAAGGCTACAATATTTCAGGTAGTGCAACGATATTCCGTCGTAACCCACATACACCGAATCGCACCATTGATGTCACCACCGTAGTGAGTTCATGATATCGATATTTTCGGGTATTGGCTTGTTATTGGCTGATGAGGGATTTCGCGAACGTCATAAAACGGCACGGAACATTGCGAATGAGGCGAAAGGGGATCGTTGGAGTGGACTAGAAACGCGACGTACAGTCCTTTTCTGAGAGCGGACTATCGTGGACTGATGTGAGGGATCCGGTCTCGCTCAACTCGCGATGGGGACCGCAAGACCGCAAGTGCCCCCTTCTCTCTAGACACTGTCCCCTCTCAATCTGACTCTCCTGCTGCTGCGACTTTTTCTTCCTTTATTTCCGACATTTACCCAAGTTTCCGTTGAGTTTTTTACCGTCTAGAAGTGAGAGTCTGGCTTGTTTAGTCCTCCTCGAATGTGCGAAAATCGTCACCATGGGAATTTTTCGCTCTCAGAGGTAAAAGTTTTTTTTTTACCCAAAAGTGACCAAAGTAAAGTACTACTATCTGCAATTATGCTTCTTTTGGGAACCCCCAGAACTAATGATTCTTATGAAAGTGATCATTAATGATGTATTTTGTAGAAGATTTGGATTTAGTGACTCTAAATACTCAGAAAAACATATGTGATGTGGAATGGCAAAAGGGGCCTAGGACCAAACTCGTCTTGGCTTACTTTCTAATGCTTTCGAGTCAGATATTGGGCCTTACTGGTTTTGGTCTTTAGGTCTCTTTTGCCAGAGCGCGACACATGTGTCTAACTAAGAGTACCTACTTGGGTTTTTTTTTATCTGATAAATCTATTAAAAGTACAGAGCACAAAATAGAGTTTGGAATTTTCTTCAAAGGTAATGTAGTTAGGTTTTTTTTTTGTTAACAAAGAAACAGCATTGCAGATATAATAAACTAGTTTGAGACGGAAAAAAATAAGGTACTACTTAAGTTTAGTCACTTTTGGGATTTTTTTTTTTTAACTTAAGCTTACTAATATTACTTTTGGGTTAATTTTTTTCTTTAGAAATACCTAAAAGTGACTACACTAAAGTATAACCAAAAATAAGATGTATTCAATTTTTTTCAAGTTTCAACAAAACGTTAGTTCAACAATTCGTTAATAATGATAACGAATAATTTCTTTAACTGAGGAATATCAAAAAGCATTTGTTTTCTGTACTTTTTGACTTTGAGAAAAAAGTTTTGAGAGAATCTTATATACCTAGATTTTTAGAATTTTTTGCACTTTTTGTATTTTTCAGTATATCTACAGTGCTGCAGGATTTTCAAGAATTTTTATAAATTTGATCTTTTTTTCTGTACATTGATACACAGATTTCAAGAATGTCATGGCCTAAAATTTGGAGTTCATTGAGATATTTGTATTCGAGAGGATTTTTCAGCAAATAGTGTCTATGCAGTTTTTCATTCTCTTTTATTTTGTTCGTACTTTTTCAGTTTTTCTACGATTTGAAGGATGGTTCAGTATTTCTAAAACTATCCGTATTTTTCAGGCTAATAGAATGTTGCAGAATTTTCTAGTATTTTTTACATATTTTTGATTTTTTCATAAATTGGGGTATACGTTTCAAGCATTTCAAACTCTAAAATTCGAACTTGAATAAATTATTCATGTTTTAAAGGATTCTCCAGAAAACAGTGTCTCAAGAGATTTTTACGTTTGCAGTATTTTTGGTATTTTTTCACTTTTCTATGATTCGAAGGATCGTTCAGTATTTTTCTGCATTGCTGTATAAATTTTTTGAAATTCGATGGATTCTTAGTGTTTCATATTTTTTCTTTATGCATTTTCTTCTTGCGTTTCTTAGCATTCATAAAATATTGTAGAATCTTTTAGTTTTTTCAAAGACATCTCTTTAGGTATTAAGTACATATAAAAATAAAACTAAAATACTTGAAACATAAAATTTCCCTATGCAAGACCTTCTACAGTTTTTCATAAACATTTTTTCAAAGTTTTTTTCAATTATTGCCTTTTTTGTAATTTTAGTATTCCAGGAACGTTTTTGTTTCGTATGAATGATTTTGTGTCGTCACTGGTTAAACATACAGAATTTTTTTCTTTCTTCATGATGACGTTTTCGATATTCTTCGGCACCGTTTTTACTACGCTACCGCGTCTCACCCAATTCTGCACTAAAAAATCCCGAGCTCTATAATTAGGTACCATAAACAATAAATGTTGCAAACAATGCAGAACTTTCTTTTAAAATAGCACGATGCCTCAATATTTTACAACTTTGACATTTATTCTCTAAGAAGATGGACGAGAATTTTTGTTTTTTCTAGACGACGAAACAGGACTTTCTAGCCTTGGAAATATTGATAAATTTTTGGAGAATCAATAATTTTTCATGAACTTTAAAGTTATTTTCGTGAATAAAAGAAAGCTGGAATTTAGAATAATCGAGAAACTTAGACAAATTTATAAGAAGCAAATTGAAGATTTTTGGGTTTATTTTCTCAATAGGGCAGTTCTTGTAAGAACTCAAGAGTTTTATTAATTATTCATATCAATTATAATGAATTTCATACGATGAGTTAATAATTTGACCTATTTTTTAGTATAATTTGTTTTCCTTAGTACGAAATAGAAAAATATTCCTGCAAAGTGACGTAATATAGCTATCAAGTCAAAGTTGTCACATTTTTCGAAATTTCGTGACACTTTGAAAAGACTGGGAATGTAAGCAAAAATGGATTACAAAAATCCCATGATCAAAACAAAGGGAAAGTCGCGAACGAAAAATCGATAACGCGATTGGCGAATTATTTTAGAAAGGCCTTGGAGACCGCAAACCAAAGATATTAAGTGCCATCCTTCATCCTTATTCATTATTGCATGATGTTGGTATGGTAACAAGAAAAGGAAACATGAGGTGTGAATAAAATAGAAAAGATGGAAAAATTCCGTGACAGTGGTCAACCTGTGCTTAAAAGGAAGAGAAAATCAAATTCTAGAAAGATTGATTGTGAAGCTCTAATTGTTTAAAAAGCAGGCAGAATTTTGCAGTAGATTTTTCCAGAAATAAAAAATGTGAAATTAAGATTAAGATGAGATGAAGATGGAGATGAAGATGAAGATGGGATAAAAATAAAGATACAGATGAGATGAAGATGAAACTGAGATAAAGATGAAAAGGAGGACGAAGATGAAATCAAGATAAAAATGAAGATGACAGAAGATGAAGCTTAGATGAGACGAAGATAAAGATGAAAATGATGATGAAGACAAAGATGGGATGAAAATAAAGATAAAGATGAGATAAAGATGAAGCTGAAATTAAGATGAAGATGAAATTAAGATGAAGATGAAATGAAGATAAAGATGAATATGAGGCTAAAATAAAGATAAAGATGAGATGAAGATAAAGATGAAGATGAAGATGAAAATGAAGATGAAGATGAAGATGAATATGAAGATAAAGATGAAGATGAAGATGAAAATAAGATGAAGATAAAGATTAGATGAAGCTGAGATGAAGATGAGATACAGATGAAGATGAAGCTGAGATCATGATGAAGATAAAGATGAAGATGAAAGAATATGAAGCTGATATCAGGATGAAGATGAAGATGAAGCTGAGATGAAGATGAAGATGGAATGAAGATAAAGGGGGTATGAAGATGAAAATAAGATGAAGATGAAATGAATATAAAGATGAAGATGAAGATTAGATAAAGATGAAGATGAAGATTAGATAAAGATGACTTTGTCGCAACGTTTTCTCCTTTCGAAATTTCTATGTTCAAATTTTGTCTGACAACTTCTACTGATCTTTTTCCACATACAATAATTTTTCAACCAAACGCAGAAAAGTATTATTATTCCACAAATTAAAAAAACACAATTAATATTGGTAATAGGTATCATGATAATGAATGATTCTAGTTCATTTTGTAATATTTTCTGCTTTTGTAGCAATATAATTAAATTTTTTCTTTCATATTTTGATTCTCTCTTACATATCATAATTTTTTGGAACGAACTAATAAGCTTCTTACAAACATTACCTTGACACAGTATAATCATTTCATGTGAAAATTTTTGGAACAATTATAAAACAAGATGTCACCACAATGTAGCCATAAGAGAAACATGTGAGAAGTACAGTAATGATAACAGTAATTATTACATAAATCTTTTGTAACATCTGTATGAATCCAAGAGAAGTCACATTCCCCATGGCACACTGGTAACGCCTTTTTTTGCATTGAACCAAGTGCAGTTGTAAACATTCATAAATCCATTCTATGTTCAAAAAAACTCAAAGCCAAATCGCTTAAGTGTACTGAGAACGGTCTGCTTTTAGAAAGTCATTGGATAAAAATGCGAAACCGGTTTTAGCTTGGTAATTAAGTAAATCTTTCGACGCGAATATGTCTTAAGATCGAAGAAACAAAGTCTATGCTCTATTATTTGCAGATCGAACTTGTGCAAATACACACACAAAATATGATTCTTTTAAGTATAGCACGCGTATTTCGAATTTATGAGTGTTTCCTGGAGGCTGCAGATGAATTGCGTAAACTGGAAGAGTCATTATCTCATGCACGGTTTTCGAGTTGAGGAAATGAATCTACAATATGCAAATATATTATTTCACAATCTTCGACATTTCTTTCACAGTTGCGTGTTCGAAAGTAACAACACTCGAGGCTATTTTTCAAAAACCACAAGTTTCAAAATTGTTTTTTCGAGCTATTGCAAGGAAAAAGTTGATATTTTTTTTGTTCTTCATTTCTTTGGAAACTCGTTAATTTCGAAACCTTGATCTATGTGTTTGATATAAAACTTTCCTTTTCCATACAGAATCTTGAACTAACCCTGATTTAGAACTAACTAAGATAAGATGAAGATGAAGCTGAAGCTGAGATGAATATGAAAAAAAGATGAAAATGAAGATGAAGATGGAGCTGAAATGAAGATGAAAATAAGAGGAAGATAAAGAGGAAGATGAAGATAAAGATGAAGATGAGACGAAGATGAAGATGAAAATGAAGATGAAGTTAAGATTATGAGGATCATGATGAAGGTAAAGATGGAGATGGGATGTAAATAAAGATAAA
Source organism: Platygaster robiniae (assembly GCA_028476575.1). Lineage (NCBI taxonomy): Eukaryota > Metazoa > Arthropoda > Insecta > Hymenoptera > Platygastridae > Platygaster > Platygaster robiniae. Next base: position 26,705,085 of record CM052023.1, read on the forward strand.
GATGAGATAAAGATGAAGTTGACAGGTAGATAAAAATTAGATGAAGATGACATGAAAATAAAGATGAGACGAAAATGAAGATGAAGATGATGATAAATATGAAGCTGAGATCATGATAAAGATGAAGATGAAGATTGGATAAAGATAAAGATAAAGATGTAATGAAGATGAAGCTGAGATGAAGATGAAGATGAAGCTGAGATGAAGATAAAGATGAAGATGAAATGAAGGTGAAGCTGATATAAAGATGAAGATGATGTAAAGATGAAGATGAAGATGAAATGAAGAGAAAGATATAGATGACACGAAGATGAAGCTGAGACGAAGATGAAGATAAAGATTAACAACACTCGAGGCCATTTTTCAAAAACCACAAGTTTCAAAATTGCTTTTTCGAGCTATTGCATGGAAAAGGTTTAAATTTTTTTTGTTCTTCATTTCTTTGGAAACTCGTTAATTTCGAAACCTTGATCTATGTGTTTGATATAAAACTTTCCTTTTCCATACAGAATCTTCAACTAACCCTTATTTAAAACTAACTAATATAAGATGAAGATGAAGCTAAAGCTAAGATGAATATGAAAATAAGATGAAAATTAAGATGAAGATGGAGCTGAAGTGAAGATGAAAATAAGAGGAAGATGAAGATAAAATGAAGATAAAGATGAAGATGAGACGAAGACGAAGATGAAGATGATGATGAAGATGAAGATGAAGCTGAGATGAAGATAAAAATGAGATCAAGATGAAGATAAAAATGAAATGAAGATGAAGCTGATATAAAGATGGAGATGAAAATAAGATGAAGATGAAGATGAAGATGAGATGAAGATGAGACGAAGATGAAGAACATGACGAATATGAAGCTGAGATCATGATGGAGATAAAGATGAAGATAGGATGAAAATAAACATAAAGATGAAGATGGGATGAAGGTGAAGATAAAGCTGAGATGAAGATAAAAACGAGATGAAGATGAAGATGACATGAAGATGAAGCTGATATAAAGATGAAGATGAAGATGAAGGTGAAATGAAGATGAGACGAAGATGAAGATAAAGATAAACAACACTCGAGGCCATTTTTGAAAAACCACAAGTTTCAAAATTGCTTTTTCGAGCTATTGCATGGAAAAGGTTTATATTTTGTTTGTTCTTCATTTCTTTGGAAACTCGTTTATTTCGAAACCTTGATCGATGTGTTTGATATAAAACTTTCCTTTTCTATACAGAATCTTGAACTAACCCTAAAAGAGCACTTTCTAAAATTCATCTTACAAATTTCGTAAAATTAGGCAATGATGAACTGAATCTAAACTTGTAGTAATAGAGAAAGTATGCATTTGAAACTTTTTTCCATGAGATTGTATTAGATTGATTTGGACTGTGCTTTCTTTCGGACCACATTGCGTCATGAGAAGTAATTTATGGATGAACGATTACATACGAAAATTCTTGGATTTTGAAATAGTTTTGTAATGAAAAAAATTCACCAGCTCAATAACTACTTGTTAACATCAAAAATTGTGATTACATCTGCTAGATTTGCAATAAACAAAGTCACGTCGTTTTTCGAAGCACAATTTTTCATGCAGGCATTGAAGTCGCCAGGAAAGGTAATGCGGAGACGCGCCTTGGGTACAAAAAGTTCCAATCCTGTCATTTATCGAAAAATGTAAATTTTTCGAACGCTTCGAGACAACTCGCGGCGGACTTGATTTGAATAAAGAAGCGACTCTTGCAGTCGCCAAGTGTGCATATTCAAGGCGACGGAAAAAGCCCAAGGATTGTCATAATGCTCGCTTCATTGGCGCAAAAACTGCACCCCTCCTGCCCCTTTTTTTCTCCACGATGATAGACATTAACATGATATCGAGATTTAACGATCACAGAAAAATGTCGATCTCGTTACGTGGCAAAACGGCGACACGCGATAGAAGCTCGCGATGCAACGCGATATGATAAGAAAATAAGCAACGATTCTATTTCATATTCCACGCACGCCAGTTACATTTTTTCGGATTGTCCGTCAACTGAGCGTAAGACTTTTTGCAGGATCGAAAAATAGGTTTTTTGATGATTTAATGTTGTTATTTTCCGGTATAGTCTGCACAAGAGGTAAAATAACTGAGGCAGGTACCCAATTTTTTGAGCGTTTGTCGCCCTTTTCAAGAATTTTATTTCTATATTTTTGTATAGTGTAAATGAATTTAAAAATTGTTTGATAGAAAATTTGAACATTCATAAACTTACCCAATTTATCTATAATTTTTGCAACACGATATAAATATTTTTAATCACTGGCAGAGTTTACAGAATCTTCTCCAGGGGATTCAGACACTCGGCTTCGCCTCGTCTTTGCCAAATATCTATTTTGTAGAACTGATGCATGATTCCTATATTGCATCCAAAATAAAAATATTGTAACTGACTGTTTTCAGATACAATATTCATATATTATCAGATAATAGTATTTGCATTTAATAATACCTTGTGTAAACTAATAATGTACCATTTAAAAATGATGGAATAGTTAAATGTGTATTGACAGACAAAAAAATTCCAACTCAATAATTTGAGGTCGGTTTTTTCTATGTTCTTTTAATGGCGATTTTTTATCATCCAATTTACTGCAAATTCAGGACTTGAATAGAAAAAGGAAAATAAAAACATCAAAAATAATGAAAGTTATGGATTCAGTTTATGAAATATACAAATTTTGAAGTCGGAAAAATGTAGAGTGAATTTCCTTAAATTCGACATTATGACAGTAAATAATCAATCGAAAATTTGTATGTATGAAATTCTTCTTGTTTGATTTTTTGTTTCCCTGAATAATATCAATTTAAGGGGTTATATACCTTTTTGTTCGGGCACATTGAGGATGATTTGGAGTATCTTTCAAAGTATGTAGCAATAATGTTATGACGGCAAAGTTTTTGTTTTTTGATAGCGTATTGTTCACTTGAAAAAACAAGTATTTGTTCATAAAAAAATATCAATAATTGGCGAAGTTGTGGCCCTTTCCCAGAAACAACTTTTTTTCTGAAGAGGCTTGCGGTGACCACGATGCAAGTCGAACAGGGAAAGTTAAATTAGAAAATCCAAAAAATTTCACTAGTCTAGGAATGTATTTAGTTCTTGAACGATTGAAAAAATGAATATTACGTTTTTTCTGTATGCAAGAACGTTATTCCCGAGATTTCGATTTTTTGAGCTCTGAAAATTTTATTAAACAATTCTTATTTGCAAAATAAAAACTTTTGTATAAAAAAGCGATCATTCAAGAACCCCTTTAAGAATTTTTCGATAAAGAATACAATTTTTGCAAAAAACGTTTTTTTTTAATTTTGTAGCCATTTAAGTGAAAATGAGCGAATTTCGAATTATTCACACATTTTGAAGTTAGGTTTCAATCAAGAACGTATATACGATAAAAACTTCTTTTTTTCGCAATAATACTGTTTTAGAATGCAGTACATTCTATTTATTGCAGCAAAATCGTAATTTATTCTAATGACATGAAAAATGAACAACTTTGAAAATTCATTATCCATAATATTATAGCGATCACAAATCCTTCGATCCCAAATTGCATTTTTTCAAATGTTTAATCTGTATTCATAAATGTTTTTCGTTCATTGATTTCCTAATTTTTTCCGACTCTTCTATTTTGAAGTGAATTTTATGAAAAATTCTTCGTTATTGAAAATTTATGAATTTCAAACACAAAAAAATAATTTGAAAACAAAATTTCTTGTTTTAACACCACGAATTCATAAAAATGCAGTAAATTTGGTTTTTTGATGCAAAATATCGATAATTTTTAAAAATCTTCATTCAAAAGATCCAAATCATTAATTTTTCCGATATTCTGAAATTAAATGTTTTGATTATTTGAATATATACGTATAATTTCTCGAAATTGAATTTTTCGTCTTTATTTTGTTCTTTTATTTAGTGTTATATTAGATGAAAGAAATTGTTATCAAAATTTATGAGATCTTAAATTAAAAATGGTCGATTTTCAATAATTCGATATCGATTTTGTGTATTTTTTAAAATCCTAAGATGTGGATCATCATTTCTCTATTTAAACAATGATTTTTTTATATATAAAATTTGGAATTTTTCAACAATTGTTACATTTCGTGCATTTCGTGACCAAGCTTTAATTCAGATATAGTAAAATATTCAATTTTCTTAACTGCATCTACAGCTTTTCGGAAATGCTGTAAATTTTTTTCCCCATACAAGTTTACTCATCATTTATTTCAACTAGAATAAATTTGATTCTTCAAAATCCTAATTTATTCTAAATCTGTTTGAGAAAATAATAGCATATAATAATTTGTCAAAAGTTAATTTTTCCATGACCACACTCCTTGATAAAAATTATTATAATATCTTTATTAAAACAAATAATTTCGTAAACAAATTAGCGTTCTGAAGAGAGATTTTTTAAAAATTGGAATCACAAGCGAAATTCAGTCTGTTAATACAAAATTATTCCCGAAAATTCTGGTACACGTGACACTATACCCGTTCGTCCTCCATAAATGTTCGATCGGCTCGTTTTCGTCCGTTGATTGATGATAATTCTCTTCCTGTAGTAATGTTGCATTCGAGAACGCGATTGCGCAAAAAGTCAATGTCAGATAAGAAAAATCCTCGAAGAAGGACACGAATTGGATACAGTGTATGATTATTGAAAGACTGAGACACAGAATTTTTTTTTGACTAAAGTTCAGAGTTCATCCAAGAAATACGAAATCCTCTTCAGGAATGAATTTTCACAAGCAATTTTCAGTATTAGAAGGAGTGATTTGAAAATGAAATGACTTCATAAATGGCCGAGAATAGCCTGAGGTGATATTAAAATAAAATTCATTGAAAAAGTTAAAATTTCTTTCAGAAAGCTTCATGAAACAATTGTACGATATTGAATCCTAGATTTCAAATAAAAGAACAAAAAATATGTTCTATATCAAAAAAAGAAAAACCGAGCTCTTAATTTTCAAATAAAATCTCTGTTCTTCCATCGCACAAGTTTCGAATGTTTTCCATTCATGCGTGGAAAATGGCCGTCGTTTTTTCGCGTCCGGGGTTGCTGAGGTGAAGGAAACTTGCAATTTTCCGCCGCATTAATTGATTTTTTCCTGCACTCTGCGTACAGAAAACACTTGGGATCTGCTCACAAATGGATTCTTTTTTCAAACCTCCTTTTGTCGCTCAACCATGACATAGGATGAGGCGACGATCGAGGACGATGAGTGCCAATAACAATTTTGCCTCGGGTCAAAACTTGTTGTGACTATAGCGCCGAGTTGTGCACTTTCCCTGCAGCCTAATACGTAATTGCCACGGCTCTTACGTAGTCTGTTAAATAACGTGTTTTGAAATTAATTTTCATTTCCACCTCGCGAACCTAGAACTGGCTTGTTCTTGCATCTTGGGCATTAGGAGTGGGCCCAGTTGAAGGACTTTCCAGGGCCTTGGTGGATTTTACTATCTGCGATTTTTGTTTCGGAATTGTTTCCATGACTCATTATTAACCAAATGTTCTAAAACTTGGCAGAATTTGAGTACATGGTAGAAGGTATAACAGTGAATTTTTTCGGATTTTTTGATAATCATCATCATCATCAAATAGTCTCCTAGACTTTAAACCACTGGAAAAATATAATGACTTTTTGGACAAGTTGGTGCAATGTTTAAAATCATTTAGTTACATTTATTTATTTATAATCAGGTGTCTGTCAATCTTGGGCATTAGGAGTGGGCCCAATTGAAGAACTTTCCAGGGCCTTGGTGGATTTTACTATCTGCGATTTTTGAGTCGGAATTTTTTTTATCACTTATTACCAACGAAATGTTCTGAAACTTGGCAGAGTTTGAGTATATGGTAGAGGGTACAACAATTAATTTTTTCGGATTTTTTGATAATCATCATCATCATCAAATAGTCTCCTAAACTTAACACCACCTGCTGTTTTCATCGTTTCCCCTGAAAATACTCTACAAAACTGGTATTACACTTTTTTTCTAAAAAAACATAATTTTCTGACAAGTTCAAAAAAGATGGCGATGATCTTTCGATTCAAACCAATCGTCGTTTGAACTCAGAGACAAAACAATATCAACGTCAATATTAGAATATTTTATTCATGATACAACGAAGTAGAATTATTCATTAAAGACGTTATGAAATAACGATTTATAATGATGAAATGTATCTGGGACAACTTAAAATCTGAATCGCACCGATTTCACAATTCACCATGCCTCAGAAAAAATTCTATTGAATTCAAATTCTAATCATTATCAAAAACACGAAATTGATACATCGAAAAAACAGCTATGTATGCCGGTGATTATATAAAACTAAAAAAAACCTGCATCGTCGACGAAAGAAGCTCAGAAGCCAAAAAAATATCAGATTATCAGATCATTCTTTTACAAGAAAAAATACTCATGTCTTATATTAAAATAAAATAATTTTTTGATACTATTGCCTTACAATTACGCCAATTTTATTTCTCTGGCTAGAAAAATGATGTTTCCATTGGTTGATATGTATTCAACTACTCATGTACTATTTACAAAATGTATGAGGGATGAATCACATACAAAAAAAGGAAAATTTTCATTTCACCCAGGAACATTCCAGGGACCATGGTTTATGTGCCTTGTATGTAAATCTTCGAAGTGAAGTACTTTCGTTAATAATGCGATTTTTATGGCGAAGAAACTTCGCCATTCATGACAGTGACAGGGGAAGACCATTTTTTCTTGTGCGGGTCAACACCGAAACCTTCATCGTAGTTTCCCCGTGTTATGAAGAGCTGCTTAAAATGCGGAATGCAGTAAAGTTTGCCGTTGTTGAGGGTAAATGTGTCCATTCTGAAAAATCCATAATTTTATGTGGTACAAAACTGCGATCCTTTTTTTTTCGCTCGTTCCTAAATATCATAAATTTTGTTGATTATTTCTGAAAATATGCAGGTTCCTCAAGAGTCATGCATGAAATGCACATTCACGATTTGTCAATAAAAACTACAAAAATTATCAATCTTGCTTCCAATAAGGTAGAAAAACAATCGCTCCAAAAAAACACCAGTTACGTACTGGAGAATTAATTATTCAAAAGACAGCTTTATTGCATTTACAAAATTTGTAAGAGGTACGAAACCGAATGATCATTTGCTACAGCATGAAAAGTCATTAAAGTTCGATATATTTTCTGCATCAGTTTATCACGAACTTTATTGCACGTGTTCATTCATGGACTGTATCGTTTTTTCATTGGAATATTATTTCCATACGATATGAAATGACGGTTCTTCAGACTGCCAATAAAACAGGAACAATTAGACACTTGCAATAAAGATATTCCAACAGTGTTCGCAGACTTACCACGACTTATATTTCTTATATTACGTGAACAAAGTACAGTAAAAATTTTCAAATTGCAATAAAACATTATTAGATTAAGAATTCTTTTTTTTGAACTGTTGGTTTCGTTCGATTCAAAATAATAAGAGACTGTTGATTTCTGCAAAATTTAGATTCTTCGCAAAATTCTGAGAAAATGTTTCCTTTGTCAACTTTGTATAAACTCAAAATTGACGGAGATATGAGTAATTGAAATTATAAGCGTCGCGCCATTTAGAGCGCCCTTCGACAGCCCGCTCTGAATTTTCGCGCGCTCATAATTTACACCGCTCATATCTCCCTCAATTTTGATTTTCAATAAATATAGATATAGAAAAATAATGTCAGAATTTCGCAAGGAATTTACTTTTAATAGTATAATATAAAAATACACATAAAAAATTTTTATTATGACGTTATATGTAAACTTCCCCTTACCTTAGAATGCAATTGCAGTGCATACATCTGAAACACTGTTTATGGAAAATTTTGCTGTTTGTTTCCACTTTCTCTACTGGATAAACCCTTTTTCGACACATCGCACAAAGATCGACAGAATGAGCTGGGGCTTCCTGATGTTCATTTTCAATAAACATAACACATTCAATCAAAAAGTACACACAAAAATAGTGTTTTATTTTATCACGAGACGTAATTGAATTGCAAATAACATAGGAAAAAAAAGATAATTATGAGACCGCGATGCGTTTTTTGAAGGAGGAATGAAATGCTTATTTTGGAGAAAATCTTTAAACTGGACAGGTTTTGGAATCCCAGAAGAAAATTTTCCAAATATTTCGGAATAACATGTGTGATTTGCGATTTCAGGTCGTCAGTTTATTGTAAATATATCAATGAATCACGTGTAAACGCATCTACGTTAGCGCAGTACAATTCGATGAGTCACGCATTTCTTCGGGAAAACGTACAGCTTTTCGCAATTCAAGCGTAACATATTATGCAAGTTATTTCATATCCGTCAGTTCCCTATGTAGGATCGTTGATAACTTAATATCTACCTCGAAGACTTTCATTCTGGTGTTTTTCAACGCCGTCAATTCCAGCAGTGCGCTGAAAATAATCTTTTTTGCGTGGGGAGATTTAGCGTTTGGTGGAAATAGTTCAGAGCTTGCATTCCAAAGCTTCACTTAACACGTTGTTCAAAGATTACGCTCACATCATGAATTTTTCCACCGGAAATCAAATCGCTTTGCAATTATATCAACTTCGTACTACAGGCATACGACGATCGCAATGGTTTACACTTATAATTATGTCATAACGTCAAAACGTAACTTCAATAATAAAATCCACGAAAGTAAATTTTTATTCAATAACGTTCGAAATAACAAAACAACTATAATATTTCGTAATCCTAAAATTCTGGCCTCGCCTCTTTCTCGAATTGCGTTTTTTTGTGCTCTTTGGTCGCGCTGGGATGTTCTCCGTTCAGCGGTGTGCTTCTTTGTTCCCAACTGTGAATCCAGCGTATTTTCCTCGTTTCTACTGCTCCGCATCGAAAACGTAATTCGAGTGTTACAATTATTTCAGCCACAAGCTTCACGTCTGAGTGCAAAAGTCGCGTACCATGGTAAGAGGACGTTTTTGAATGTATATACACTCGTTCCTCACAGGAGCGAGCTGCTCGGAGCCGAGAAAATGAAGAGAACGAACACGCGAGCGATTCCCACTCTCGACTGGACTGCGCAAAGCGATATGCGCGAGAGTCAGTCGGAGCCAGACAGCCGAACGGGTCGGACGCGCGGGAGAAGGAATTCCCGCACCATCGTCGCAGGCCGTAGGTGGGAGTAAGGGGTTCTCGTTATTTTCATTTTCACGCGCTCTTTCGATTCAGGTCTCGTTCCTGCGAGGAACGAGTGTAAACTAACCATTCTCTATTGCAACGAAAAGTTAATTTTGTCTTGAATTTTACTAAAGAAGTTGAAATTTTTACTACACAAAAGACAACCAAACAGGAGTATTTTTTGGTCTGGTTATCAGGCAGGGAAAAATTCAGAGTATAATTTTTTTATCGATGCAGTGGAGAAGGTAAAAAATCAATTTTTTTAATGTCAGATTGTCAAAATTCCATTGATAGTAACAATGGGTTAGCCAAAAGTACGATCGTTCATGCTACACATAAAAAAGCACACTTCGTATCAGCGTTATTCCACTTGCAATGAAGTCACTCGCTACGCTCGTTAGCAAAATTTTTCACATTTTCAACAAAGCTTTAAAACAAAGTGAGTTGCAGAGTCTTTTTTTTATCATTCCAATACATTGTTAGATTTATATTCATTTGATGATTGCTGGAATTTATGAAGATTTGAATTGTATTTTAAATTCGCGGGCCTCAAGTCGGCGCAGTGGTGTCAACTCAATCAGCTGTTTGGAACCCCACCATTTTGTCATAACCTGTAGTCCATTTCAGTTCAGTTTGTTCCCAACGTCCGTTCCGTCAACACACTTTCTCTATACTTGATAAATCCACTTTTCTCAGTTTGATCGCGAGTGTTATACGTTGTCCACCCTTATTATCCAACAATCATCTATCAACGTTCAATTCTATAAAAAAACATTTTTTTCTCTAATTTCAGGCAACCATGCATTTTAAAATAAATTTCTGCATTCCTTACTCCATCATTTTCAATCTGCTCGGTTGACTTAAATTAATGAACATTCATGCTGGGCAATAAATTATTATCCTTGCGCTACTAGTGTGAAGCTAAATTGATAACCTATTTAATAAAAAGACGTGTTTCAACACATTTTAAAATAAAAGTATCAAAACACATAATTTGAAAGGAAAGTTGGCTCCAATTTCGATGGAACAAAAATAAGACTATTATCCAAAAAACTTTTTGAATTTCACTGGATTCCAAGAATTCCTGAACTATCTGGAAATCTGTCCATAAGCATTCCACAAAAACATGGCATCGCACTTACATCGAAAGCTATGGCATATAGAAAATGAAGACAATATCGATATCATCGTAAAAATACAAAATTTCGCAGGAGCTCAAACTAAACATCTCATGCTGCCCAAACAACACTTAAGCTAATCTTAGGTGTACTCAAGATTGCTAAACTTCAGAACTCAAGTCACAAAAACACAATAAAACAAGTGCAAGGCAGTTATTTGCAATTCCATTATACACAACAAGCATGGGTAAAAAACATTATTATCAGTAATAGCAATTCAAGGGTGTAAATCAAAATATGTAACCGAGGGGTCGTGCACACAATTGGTGGAGGGGGTCACACATACGTGACTATGTCACGCGGTGGAATAAATTGGGGAGGTGGTAATTCTAGCGTTACGTCACGTCATAGAATTGAATATAACGCAACCTTCCAGAACGTTATATTCTTTACCCAAAGTCTTGAATCAAGATTTGTCTACAAAGGAAGGAACCTATATTTTGGTATTAAAGAAACTTAAGGATCTATGTAAGGAACCCTTTCTTCTGGCCAGCTCTCGAAAGAACCTTCCTTTAAATCTCCAGGTGAGTGCCAGTGTCAAGAAGGAGGAACAGTCTTGTTTCAGGAACGACCTGAAGGGACCCGAGGGGTAGTTAACCAAATATCCCGGTGCTGCATCACGCTACCCTCACCTGCAACAGGAATGTCTGGCCATCGTCTGGGCAACCAAGAAATTCCACCTGAACCTCAAGGGAGGTTAAACCTTTCATCCTACGAACACACCAACACGCTCTCCGATGGCTTGAACAGTCTAAGAACCAAAAAATGTCATCAGGCTTTTTCTAGGATGTGTCATGTCGAATATATATGTTGCACTTTCCAAGTGATGTGACGTTCATAAGATGTCATGAATAGTGTTGTATATTTTGCAGAAGTGAAAACACGTTTCCTTTTTTCTGCGGTTGCTCTATTGTCGAATGTGACGTGACGTGACGTTTTAAGGGAAGGAGAAATCTGGGGATTGTAATAAATTGCGACCCAAACGGGGCAGATTGTTGGAAAGTAGTTGAAAATTGAGTAACGTTGTATGTGCTCGACCCCTGAGTTACATGTCAGCATTTTGTGTTCCTACAAGACTTCATCTCATCTTTTAGGAAGCCAATAATCAGGTTGTGGAGTTGTTGAATTAATAATGGCGTATGCACGTTTGTTGCTTGTCTCGTAAAAAAAAGAGTGCCATTCATTTTACTCTAGTGAAGCTCATGCCAGCTCCAGGAGATAATTGCTTACGGATTAAAAAAGTTTTTCAAATGCATCAACATACCACAAATCGGTTGACTTTTACTCTGGCCGCTCTGGGCGAGTCTGTTTGCGTAGAGCCTAAAGATTCGAAGCGGGCTCTGAGACTGCTCGCAGATTCGATGCTTGCTTGCTCTCCCTCGGTCATTTCGAACTCCTGAACATTTTGAGTATTCGTTTTGCCGTCCTTTGTTGGCCATTGTTCAAACTTGGCACGCAAGGCTTTGGCACGTGCTGCGTTTTGAGTTTGCTTCAAAAATTCATCTTCCACCTGAAATTACGGTCATCCTATTTACCTAGGAACTTGAAGAAATTTGGAAATCAAATTTTCTACGGGTCAGCCGAGGTATATCTGGGAAATCTTGATAGACATATGATTTGTCTCATGTAGACTGTCGTGAGACAAGTTGATTTTACCCTACTAATGACTCTTATTGCGATAGTAATTCTGCTCAGTACGAGAAGAACTGCAGGTTTGGACGTTTGGTTTTGGACAGGTCGTATCCTGTCTAGTCAAATTTGGCAATGATATATCTAGGAATCTTGAGAGTTGATGTGTTTGACCAGCGCGTAGTCGCTCCAGAATCTTTGGTTCATCACTGTGCCTTCCTAATCCAGTCAAGTCTTCAACAAAACACGAATATACTCCGGATCTACCTCGGCCACGCTGTATAACTTTGCAACTAGCGTCTTCAAGAATTCTTTACCAACCGACGTACCTTATCCGAAGCTCTGACGTAATTAAGGTCCCTCACTTCCGGACCCTCTTCGCTGTCTGACTCCTCAGCTTCGTCTTCGTTGTCCTCTTCAGACTCGGAGGCCGAGGTTTTTGCGACTCTGTCCTCCGGTGGTGGCGTAAATCTTTTCAAGGGCTTCGGCCCCTCCGGAATGTCCTCTTTTGTCGCTTTCTCTTCCATCTGCCTGAAGATGGAAAGCATCTTTCGAGCGGTGTCCGTGTGCACGACGTCGTCCACTTTGTCCTCCGAGCGCACAACCCCGGAATCCCGGTGCACCTCGCTCTCTGGGGACTCCACCTGCCAGGAAAACAACAATGATAATGACTTGGCGAATCGGTTGGGTAAAAAAGTTTGGTGAGTGGCTCCTGGAAATTACTTGGGGATTTTTTTTAATATGTTATTGCATGAATGCTTGTCACACAAAACACTCGCGTGCACTATGCGAACCTTGGTTTGACCGTCGCGCGGTGGCGTAAACCGAAACTGCTTCCTCTGCTTCTCCGGCTCTTTGTACGTTTCAAAAAACTTGAATTTATTGGAGATGTCTGAGGTTTCAACCTGTACTTCCTCCGCGGTGTCGCTGCTTCGCACCACGTCCTCCGTGACGGTTCGTGCCATAAAAGCCTTTGTGTATAAAGTCCATTAGACTCGTGATCTTTACTTCCCTTAAGTACCTTATGCACATTTATACACAGGTTCTTACGTTTTTAGAAAAACGAAAGAACATTTAACGAACATACAACGAATTTCGAAGTGCATGTTCACGTTTTCATTCTTGCTGATCACTTCATCATTCAATGTCTTACAATCCTCATCTAATGTTGAAATGCTTGGACTCGTTCTGGAACGAAAATTTTAAATTACTTACATCCCGAGCTCGTCGAGGAGTTTCCGGTGTTTTTTGCTTCACAGGAGTCACCTGCTGACCAGTTTTAGCAGCACTTGCATCAAGTTCCAGAAACAGTGACCGAGATTTCCTTCCAATGCCTGAAAATGAATTTATTATTTATTTTTGAGTTTTGTTGATGAAATGTCGCAGATTTGAATAAAAAAAAGACAAAAATACCTGCTGCAATAACTTCTTCATCTGGCCTCTCCTTCATTTGTTTCGCATGACCTTCCTCTTCATCTTGGTCAGTGATCGGTTCACCCTTTTCGAACCTTTCTTTTATGGAACGAGCGTTGTTTGAATGCTGAATCTCCTCGATCGCGTTGATTTTTGTCACGCGTTCACTGTCTGCAACTGCTTGTTGATATAGTTCTTTCATCTTTCCTTGTTTTCCCTGGAGGAAATTTCAGTCTTTCTTAGTCATCATTCACATAAACGCAGAAGTACACAGAGAATCTACTAAGAAACAAAATTTTCAAGTTCAGATGTTCATAACCTCTAATAAAGAAATTTGAAAAGATTCAGTAAATAAATCTTATATTTTTCTACAGATCTCGTTACTGAAACAACTATGTTCAAGACATCGTTGTTGAAATATTAGAGAATCTATAAACATTCTTACATTTGAATAATCATCAATGGTCCTCGATCAACGGCCTCAGGTGAGGGCAGCAAAACAACCATTACTATTTTTTAATATTTAATCTATTTTGTCTATGTCAAATTGATGGTATGGTGACTTGAGCTAGAGAGTGTACTGCATGAAAAAAGATACTTCTAGCTTACATTTATCTAGAGACCCTAAAAAGAGAGACTGGCAATGGGAGTCCTGTCGCTCTTATTGGTAGGACTGCAATATGGCCGCACCAATGGGAGAGAACGCGGGAACGCGAAAAAGCTACATGAATTTGAATTGTGAACTGTACAAAAAAAACGTCAAATGACATTGATTCACTTTCTTTTAACATGTGCGTTAATTTTCTTTAATGTTGTTGATAAAACTAATTTATATATATATATATATATACTTACAAGAACATTTTAATTTATATATTTGTAACCATGGGATAATTATAAACAATATTAAATGCAGCATTTCACCATTTTTTCTGATATTTCGAAATATTATTACTTAGAAGATGAGAAATATCATGAAAATTTTTGTTTACTTCCCACGTCTCGTGTATGACAATTAACAGCTGAGTGTGGCTGCCACGGGCTGACACTGTCAGCCATATTGTAGCTCCATTGCCAGTCTCTGTTTTAAGGATCTCTACATCTATCTGATATAGCCTTTATCCAGAATCTTCAGAACTATTGTCATATAAATATTTCATTGTTTTGAATTGATGTGAGTTCGTCATCCAGAATTCTTCTGTCAAATGTGCATGGAATGATGGAATAGGACTTCGGTTCTATCTTGTTGGTTTTTGGAAATCCCAAGGTAATGATTAATAGGAACAGATGAAGACATTGTAGAGGTGAAATTCTTGGATCATCGCAAGACAAACTGAAGCGAAAGCATTAGCCAGAAATATTTCGTCGTTTTGAATTGAAGTAAGTTCGTCATCCATGATTCTCGTGTTAAATGTGCATGGAATGATGGGATAGGACTTCGGTTCTATCTTGTTGGTTTTCGGAAATCCCAAGGTAATGATTAATAGGAACAGATGAAGACATTGTAGAGGTGAAATTCTTGGATCATCTCAAGACAAACTGAAGCGAAAGCATTAGCCAGAAATATTTCGTCGTTTTGAATTGAAGTACGTTCGTCATCTAGAATTCTTGTGTCAAATGTGCATGGAATGATGGAATAGGAATCCGGTTCTATGTTGTTGGTTTTCGGAAATCCCAAGGTAGTGATTAATAGGAACAGATGAAGACATTGTAGAGGTGAAATTCTTGGATCGTCACAAGACAAACTGAAGCGAAAACATTTGCCAAAAACGTTTCGAATGATCAAAATTCGATAAACGATTTTCGAAAGCAAACATTGATGATCATTGATGATTATGGCATATCAGTGCTGCATGGGAAGTGGAATTACCATAAACAGCCTGGAACGGATGCCAGCAATTTCCTCTTTGCGGGCCTCACGTTGAGATTCGCGTCTTCCTTGCTGACTCGTTGTTTCCCATCGACTCTTCATGTCATCCATCTTCGTGAAGCTCATTGGCCGTTCACGGGTACCGCGTTTCGCTTTCACGATGTCTGTGTCAACTTCTGTAAAAGCACACGGCAATCAACTTATCGCCATATAATTGCTTCTTCGTGGAAAATGAAATTTAAAAACCCGTACCTTCGGTTTCTTCATCCTCCGCTTCCTTCTCACTCTCACTAGACTCTTCGTAATAAACACCATTCAAAGTTTCGTCCGAAACTCCGACGTCCATACCCTTGGCTTGGAATCTGGAATATGTTCAATATTTTGAGAGGATTTCTTTATGATTCGAAATATTTAAGATTTGGTTCTTCGAAAATGCACAGTAACTTATCCTCACTTTGCCAATTTACTAAGTATGCTCGGCGACCTTTTGACTGCGACCTGGGAGGGTGACCTCTCGATCTCATTGCTTTCTGAATTGTAATTTTCGAATACTTGGAAGCGCAACTTGACGTTCAAAGTGGAAAGCTCTTCTAGCCCAAGATCCGGTTTGTCAGAGGCTGTTGGAAAACGGAGAAATCATTATTCGTACGGAAAAGTGAACTGTTTCGAAAAAGCATCACACGAGCTGGGAGAAGGAAAATTTAAAATGTTAGGTTTGATCATCACGCTCTACGCAAACTCATTTGTGCACATTAAAGATGGTCTGATATTCAAGTGGTTAATCGTTGGGCACGCTTCGATGCATCGAGAAAGTGTTATTTTCTTCGTCAGGCTTTTAGGAAATTTCTCTCGTTTAATCTGGTTTCGTCTTAATGATTCGATAAACACGCAGGAATAGTAACGAAGAACAATGTAAGTCTTTACAATGTTCAATCATATTATTTTAATTAACAAGTGCAAAAGGGAGCATGTTGATAAAAGACCTTTTGTGCGTTTTATGTTAATAGTTGAAAATACCAAAGCTCATTTCTGAAGCCAACATTGTTATTAGCCAACAAGTCCAGAACTAAAAGGAAGTGTGATATTTGCGTTGATTGTTCTACGCTAGGTTTCAATTCTCTCCCTCAAAATACTCTAGATTCAGGATTATTAAGATCATTAAATGAAAATTTAGTAGCGCAGCAAGAGCCAAAACGCACTTTTCACTATTCGCCATTAATTTTACCTCTAACTACGTCTGGAGGCAGTTCTTTGGGCTGGTTCTCGCGGATAATCAATTCCGGTTTTTGTGGCCATACTGCGAAATTCAAGATACTACAACTTTTGAAAGCAACGTACGATTCCATCGAAAGAAGAATTTTTTGGGATGTTTACTTTCATAATTTGTGGTAACTTCAAATAATGAGAGACTTATTGAGCTATGTATAATATAATGTGCCATCGTACCTGGCTTGTCCGAGTCCTCGACCGGTTTTGGAAGGAAAAGTTCTTTAAAGTGGGGCTTGCAGTAAAGCGTGCTCTCGTGGCTCTCGTAATTGTCACCGTTGAGCTGTTTGCTGCATTGTGTGCAACGGAAGCAGTTCTTGTGCCAAATCAGGCCCTCAGCTTTCGTGCGCTCCATTTGGAAAACGACCTTGCCGCAACTGCGACAGTTGGGGTTCTCGTCTCCATTCTGGCCCACCTTCAATCAAACGGTACATTAGCGAATGATGATAGTAATTTGTCGCTCTTTCATTCTATTCTTCAGTTTACAGGATGGCTCTCTATATGGAGTATGGACAACCCACAAACGATTAATATTCAACCAGCCATTCCTCAAATAATGACTTTTTGAACCTTCCCACATTCAACTCAACAACGTCTTGAAAAATTTGGCTGATTCAAATAGAAAAATTGATGTTTTTGGGTTAAGATCCATTTTTTAGGAAACATACCGCGCTCAGCTGTTGTTGAACTTTGCCAACATCCGAGGATCGGACGTGGAGTACAGTTTTTTTCGTCAGAGCGTCAAACTTGCTCAAACTTGATTTCTGAAAGGCAAGACAATCGCACTAGTTCATTTCAATCGAATGAAAAAAGGTTTAAGTGATTCTCCATGTTCGTCAAAGAAGTTTCCCGCGAATTGTAGCACAAAGTGTTTGAAAACGCGGTTAATCGCGGGATGACATAAACAGAGCTAGGATAAGCATTCACTTGTGCCCGATAAATGATGCGTGTAAGTATCACTCACCACAGAGATATTCTCCTTTTCGAGGTCACTCTTCTTGCTCTTTTTGGTTTTTTTAGTCCGCGGGATATGGTTGGGCAAGGCATCACTCCCAGCGGTGCCCTCGATCTTCTTCTTCTTCTTCGTCACTGTCTTCGTCGTACTCGGGCTCGAAGTTACAACGATGGCGCCGCCACTACCGCCGACACTGCTGCTTATTTTCACTTCCTCGTGACTTTCGACCTGCGTCAGCAAAAACGCTCATTAGACATTCAGGCCCCGCTTAGCACTCGATATTATTCTTTTTTTCCCCTTTTTGGCAGAAACTCGTCGCAGACTGACCATTCCTTCTTCCCTTTCTTGGTTGGGATTAGTGAAAAAGAAGGCGTTTCAACGAAATGTTGTGAATTGAAATACCTGACTCTTTTTACTGGGGCTGTCTTTTAGAATGATCAGACAGTCTCTATCAGTTAATCTTGAATCTTCATTTGCTCAACGTTTTGGACCCACAATTTGGGTCCCTCGAAAAAACTGATGAACAACCATTCTTATTAAACATCCATACTTCTACTTTACCTATATAATCTTCACGAAATAATTCTCACGGCTGTCATAATCAATGAATCACATAAAATACAACAATGTCTCATGGCCTTCTTCCATATTGTAGGTATTGTAATTCCATTTTGCAATATTGTAAGGTTGGTTGAATTGGTATATAATAATCCTTCTTAAATCATGGGGATATGAACTGATGAACGAATGGGTCTTCAGGTTTCTTTTGCTAAATGATTTTTTTCAATAATTGGAAATTAAGTCTTCCATCAAGAATTTCTTCCATAATTCAAAAGTCAGGTATCCTAGGTATCTTATTTCATCAATTTACACACTGAAAGTTCATCAATACAAACTATATTTTTACTACAGTGAGTTTAAAAACGTTTTATATATCTCTAGCCTAGAAAATTCGTTTTTCGTTTAGTTTAAAATTTTTAAACTCGTTTTACAGCCAGAAGTTCATAAAATATTGTAGATATAAATTTTATATTCACTCTTGTGATTTTAAAATGAATGTCCTAGTTATGGAATGTACTATTTCGTTCACGAAATAAGCTAAAAATTAGATTTCTAAACATGTAATGATAATAGTTACTTTTCGAAAACGACAACAGTTACCTCAAGCAATTTCGTGTTGAAAACGTTTCAAACTTTTAATGAAGTAATCTTTAAAAATGAGAAGATTATTATAAATTTTCGATACTTTTTTTTTTTAATTTTTATTTCCCCCTAGTAATTTTGATCTTTATAGAAACCTTTCAAGAAAATGAAAATTCTCATAAGAATTCAATTTTTCATAAAGTGACCTTATAAAAACCTTATAAGAAACTGAAATATCTTATAAATAATCGATCGAAAAAATTTTATAAGATTTCATCAAATACATTCTTAAAAGAAATTTCAGTTTCTTATAAGGTTTTTATTAGATCGGCTCATAAAATTTTTATGAAGATTAAAATTACTAGGGTCCTAATGAAAGAATATGAAATTTTTTTATTATTCTTACCAATGAAGGAAATCACGAAAAACTGGTTTGGGAGTAACAAAATCATTTTCTTGAAAAAACTCAAATAATTTAATTCATAATGATGTAATAATACTGTCAACTTTTCCAGGAAAAAAATTTTTATCGCAAAAGGGACCAAAAGTAAATGAAAGGAATTAAAAATAATTAATGAGATAAAATATAGAATTTACGATACTGCTTATACAATATATAAGGAATAATATGTAAAATATCTAATGAAGGTAAATAAAGTTCAAAATTTCGCTGGTTTTCATACTTGAAAATTATTAATTTTTGATTCATGTTTCCTCGATAAAAATTTAAAATAATTTTTCTACATTCACAGAAATTCCTTATTTCAGACGATACATACGATACATTGATTTCCATATAAATTGTTTTAACTTTTTTTTTTTTCAAAAATAATGAACCTAGCTGGTATTAAAAAAAATCATGCCATGACTTTGTAATGATAAAATATCTCAATATTTACTAAAATCAGTATAAAAGAAGTCGTGGCACAATTTTTCGAAAAATAATAAAATAAGCAAATTTATCGTATGGGAAAATAAAGACAAAATAATGAAGGATAAATCTATGAAGTAGAATGCAAAGCTTGTGATTTTGGGTTTGCATGTGAAAAAAAAAATACATGACAATAGCATGGTGCCCTTTGATGACTATTTTTATAATAACGGATAAATTTATCAAAAACAATCGGAAAAATATAAAAATTTTGAGTCAAGAAAAAAAATTTTCTCTAAAAACACAATGCTGAAGTAATATGTATTGAAATAAATAGAAATACTATTCCCTTCATCAGGTAAAGTTTAACTTTGATAAAATACCAAAAATAACATTGGTTTTCATTTATTCTTACTGATGACAAATATTCATGAATGCCGGAAATAGTAACTAAAATCTTATGAAATTCTGAGAAAGGAAGAAAATTTGGATATCAAAGAAATTAAATTGAATGTAATTTGTTTACAGAAATAACAAGCGTTACATGAATTTCATCAACGAAACACTGGAATAGAAACAAAATATTCTATATCATTAGAAAAACCCGTAGCAAAATTTCACGATCTGATATTTCACGTCCACAAACTCATTCCTAATCTCTTCAGGATCGGATGTAACGATGTGTCGACTACAGAGTAATATCACATCATCCACATGCTCCTATACGAAAAAAGTCGTCCTCGGCGAACGCAAGCATTGTAGTCCCAAGCAAAGACGACAAGGAAATTCAGTAGCGTAAATTGCAAAGAACGCTCGCCTAATGCCCACACTCTGCACACAGTGCGTACTTCATGCCCCGAGGAAAAACGTACCCACCTGACGTGAGCAGAGAATTTTCTCAATCGAAGGCAGAACAGACTTCTCAAATGTTCACGAATTTGCGACCCAACATCTCGTGTGTGTTGCAACTCGTTTTTCAAGGCCAACAGGTCATGGACACGAATTTCTCGAAAGCCAATACCACTGATCTCACTGTCAGAGTAGGCACCGCTTCGAACAACCATACGGTGAATAGTTGGTTCGAGACGCACTTGAATTGCGATTTTCACCCACACTGCAAAGCAATGAATAAACGCGAGCTGGAGGCAGTGCAGCCAAGTTATCCAGGCCGTTTCCGGGTACACGCGGATGGGAGAGGAAGAAAAAAACGGGAGAAACCCTAGGGGAGAGAGCGCGTCTTCGGTAACGAGACCGGGCAAAAGCGGCGTGTCGTTGACTCCACGGCAACTTTAGCCGGGCCCCATCGGGGTCAACAAAAGTCAAGCCTCTGGCAACGACGCGACCATTTTTGAGCACAACGCCCGACGCGGCGCAAGGTTATGCTGGAACTTGGCCCGACCACTGCCTAAAGACTGGAGCAGGCCGACTGAGTGAGGCCAGCCGGGCCCCTCCGTCCTTGAAGTTTTCAACCTACGTACACTGCAACGTCTCTGAAAACCTGCGCTAGCGGAACAAACGAGGAGGAGAAGACTGCATTCTGCGAGATCACGGGAGATTTCTCGTTTGCTGAGTCGATACAGAAGAAGTCTACGTCCAAAGCAACAGTTCATCTTGGTTCCTTTTCTAACCATCGACAAAACATAAGTCTGCCCTTGTCACGAACTACCTATCTAAAGGTCACCAGAGTTTGTCTTGGAATTGGGACTAACCATTTTTTGAAAACAACTTGCCTTCAGGTTGCAATCATCATTGCTTGACACCTTTCGTCGGCAATAAAAGCCTTTAATGGTTTTTTACCAACTTTTTCACCAGCTTGTCAACAAATTAGTTTTAGCAGCTGATTTCATCTTTTAGACAAAATCCAAAGTTGACAGAGACCATCATCAATGCCTAGTCGTATATACAGTGTTTCCACAAATAACCCAACTTTGTATTTAAATTTGCAGCATCAAAAAGATAAATTCATCCTCTTCAAACGCACCTACATGCATGTAAATCGGATGACAGATGTGAAAGTTACAGCCATTTCAATAAAAGAAAAAAAAGTGCTAATGTTACAAAACAGAAATGCAACAAAGAGCAAATATAAAATTTTGTGTTAAACTTGAAAAAAAATTCGCTGAGACATACGAATTGATGAAAAAAGTTTATGGTGATGATTGTATGAGTCGTACTCAAGTTTATACGTGGTTTACACGATTTAAAAATGGTCGTGAGGATTTAAATGGCGACCTAAGGCCAGGTCGTCCAGAAGCTAGTAATCGTGCTGAATTGGTGGAAAAAGTCCGTGAAATCATTGGTATCGATGCAAATTTTACTACGAGAATGTGGGCTGAGTTCCACATGAATTAAATGAAGACCAAAAAATCGCTCGTGTGGAGCATTGCAAAGACATTGTTGAAACTGCTGAAAACGATCCAGACTTTCTTGATTCGATCATAACTGGTGTTGAGTCATGGTGCTTTAAATATGACCCTGAAACTAAGCGTCAATCTGCTAAATGGAAGTCCAAAGGCGAGCCAAAACCAAAAAAAAAAAAAAAAAAAAAAAAAAAACGGATTTCTCTCATCAACCACCCTCCATATTCGCCTGATCTATCACCATGTGACTATTTTCTATTTCCAAAACTGAAAACCAACATGAAAGGAGCATTTTATGATGATATCCCAGCCATTCAAGCAGCCGTAACCGAGGTGCTGAAGAACATTCCTATAAATGACATAAAAAATCTATGCATGCACTGGTTGATCGCGCCAAACGTTGTATTGAGTCTAATGGAACCTATCCTGGAAAAATAATAACTTTCAAAGATAATATAATGTGTGTTTTATTCTAACCAAAACGAGTTTGGTCTATAGGTCCCTTTTGTCATTCCACGCCACATTTAGTGAAAGGTTTTATTGTAACACTGTAAACACTGGAATGGACAATGTGATTTTCTTCAGTCAAGTTTTACTATTAACATTACATGTTACAGTCGACAATAAAAATTCACTGTTGACGGTCAATTCTTACATCCCCCCCGATATGTTTGAAAATGATTGCACCACAACACGATAAGCTCAAAGCCTACTGTCTTGCTAACCCAGACATTGCTCTGGAATTGGGCTTACCGGAAACCACGACCTTGTCAATCTCTCGCTTATCAAGGAAGCAAACCCACACTTACACTGACGCGATAGCATTGGTTAGGTTCCAGAACACCCTGGTTATGCGGGGCAACAAGCGTGCAAGCCTCGACCAGATCAGTCAATCTTACGTCATCGTTCGAATCCACGACAAGATCGTCTTTTATTTCTTCTTCCTCCAAAAAGCCATCTTCTGGGACGTAAGTGTCATTCTCAAGCTCGGCGAAATCATTGCTTCCGGAAAGTTCCAGCTGAGGTTCATCATAAGAACAGACGTTTTCGCGGCCACTCGGGGAAGATGAACTGGAAACGTCTTTGGACCAAGGTTCCGCGACTTCGGTTCTGTTTGTCAATGGAAGTTCCTCGATGAAATCTGTGCTTGATTTGTGCAGGGGATCGTTCTCTTCCAGATCGAAGTTTGAGGCTTCGATTCTGAGAGCCAGCTCGTTTTCGATGAGCTCCTGAAGGCTCTTGTCATTAGAGGTCAAGTGGTCCTGGGCGAGGCCGTTTCGAGGAACAAGAAGGTTTTCGTCTTCGTCGTCGGCGCAAAGCTCGATTAGACGGTCGTTGGTCGTGCATTTGTTATTTTCGGCATTGCTATCCACGTCTAGCACACTTTTGTTAGAGATAACACTGCACACATCGCTGCTTTTGTTATTGCTACTTACGATGCTATGGGATTTTTTCGTCACCAGGTCCGCCATTGTACTCGGGGCACCTGAAAGCAAAATTTCGATGGTTAAGATTTTTTTTTGTATATTATACCACTGTTCTGCAGGTTGATGTGTCAGTTCAAGAGCTTCATGCAGGAAGAAAAGATTATTTTTATAGGGACTTGTTGAAACACTTATCAAGGAAGCAGCGTATTTCATAAATAAAAGGAGTAGCTTTTCAACCTAAATAGTGAAATAAGTAATCTTCCTCGCTCCACTTGTATCACTCTTCACGAAAGTTAAGCCAGGCCGTCGCCTTCGAAGTCAAAGGAATGCTTGTATTGAAATCAGAGGGATCGCGGGTAAATAAGTACGAGGCGATTTGAGATTTTGCAGGAGTAATGAACTCGGCTTGCTAATTATAAAAATACAAGCCACTTGCCAGAGTCATTTTCGATTCGAACGTTCATTTACCTCTCGAATCGGGCATCCGTCTATGTCATCAGATTCATTCTATCTTCAATTAGAAAATTCCTTAAGCTTTCATACAAAGTGCTGAAAGCTGAATTTTATGGTTTCTACACAATGAAGCATTTCAGTACAACTGTTTTCGTTTTTTTCAAAACGATATGTTTGGCTCTTCAGCTTGCAGCGTAAAAAGCTCTGGCATTTGATGTAATTGTGTCGTTATGGCGCCCAAAAAACGTTGAATTCATGCGAGTCTTAAAATTTCGAATAACGACGAGCGTAGCGAAACCGCCGAGCGTCGTTGGCTGTACAGCCAAATCTGACTATTTTTAGCCGTTACGGGCGTTGGTATTTGCGCGAAAGCTGGGCCACGCATTTTCTATTATGAAATTCTGTAATGCGAAACTCGGTTGACTTTGACGCGACTTGTTTACAAGAAGTTAGCTTGTGGTCATGATGTTTCAACGAAATCGCAAAATGTTGTCATGTTTTTTTGCATTTTGGAGAATACAAACTAACAAAGTCTGTTGAGCTTTTCCAGAAGTTCATTTTCTGGTCAGAGTGCAGAGGTCTTCAGACACTCCATTTTTCGTATATCATAAGAAGATTGTTCTCAAAATACTTGGCGAAGGCTTTTGAAAACTGATGGTAGGACGTTATTACAACTTTTGTAATTGTTTAAGAATATTATCGACAGTTAGTCATGCTGGACATCATTTTGGACTTATACATCTTGAAGGCTTGGTTGATCAAGTTTTTTTTATTCTGTCCCAGTCAGAAGTGTTCTTTTTGCTATTTTTGGAATAAATTTTGACCTAAATTCTCTATTGTAAAGTGCTTTTTTTCCCCAAAATAACATGTGACATGACCAGATCCTACAAAGTGAAGTTATGTTGATTCTAGAATGTGGGATTGCTTCATATTCTAATCTTGATCGAGAAAAAAGAGTTGTGGCTTGTTTGTACCACTTTGATGTGTCTTTTCTGAGGAAAATATCAGCAAAACTCAAGATTCCAACATCAACGATGTCATACAATTTAATGATATGGTAAGGCTTGGTCGAACTTTGACAGATCATGAAGTGACAGACCCAAAGAGCGACAAAATCAGAAGACAAAGACAAGACAATCTAAGAAGATTTATTATCGTCATTACTTGTGATTGTAAATAGAAATTTGATGATTAAATTCGTTTTCTATTTTTATTCGTTGTTTTTATTATTAATAACATTGCTTCTTGTATCAAAATGTTTGTAAATGTATGTAACAATATTATCAAACTCACGGTTTGACGGTTTTCAACATTAAATTACTTTTTTTTATTAAATCACATAAGTTTCCATTGGTTGTAATACGACTTTGAATTGCCGATAGGTCGCCAGTCACCAAAATGCAATGTTTGAAAAATTCTCACAACAGAACTATTGCGAATTTTGACTTGCTTTTATCGCAGAAATGACGGCATCAGCTTAGAGTTTCGAGAAAAAAATAAAACAAATTTTGCAAAATTTGCGGTCATACGACTTTGAATACCCACCCTTCATTTATCATCGCATTGATTTGACTGAATACGAAATTCTCAGACAGTTTAAGATTAATGATTTTCAAATGTAAATTATGCGTTGTTTCTTAGTTTCTCGAGAATATATTTATTGATTCTCCAAAATTTTAAATTACATTTACCTGTGTAAGTGTATTTATGAAATCTTGGAAATTTGTCTGTAAAAAAACTTTTTCTAAAGACCTTTATAAAATTTATTCACAGAAACTGATAATTTCATAAGGAGTAGGAAGATTTCATCAGAGATTTTACAAAAAATTAATAAAAGTTGGAATGCCAAGATATACTATCATTCTAATTATTTTTCTTGCATTCATGATTCCAAAATTTATACAAAACAATCTTGCTCTTGACATTCGTTGTTTGCTCGAGTGATTTTGAATTTTGTGCAAATTGTCACCTCCGTTCCTTCGATAATTTCTTTCATAATTAGTTTGACGACTACGGCGATCGAGATTACTCTTTCTTCTTGGAGGCATTGTATAAGATCTAAATTTTCCAGATTCCTAATTGGGAACAGCTCTGTCGAATTCTGATGCAAAAATTAAGCGACCTGCAGCACTTTGCTTACATTTAATGGTCTTTAATCTTCGTGGAACCTAAATTATTCCAAAAGCCACCTAGAAGCGAGTAGACGAAGAGAATTTTCACACGCATAATGCGATGTGGAAAGAATATAGAAGGACTCGGAAGCACACATGCATTCGAGCAGCCGAGCCCCATTAAATTGAAGCTCAACGTCTGGGTTTATGCCTGCTACTTGCGAAGAACTCGTGAACTGAAAGCACGTTCGCATCACTGTCCTTCAGATTTCATCAATAAAACTATTTATCATATAAAATTCCTAATTTTAAGAAAGAAAATGAAGACGTTAATAAATTTTTAACGTTTTTACGTGACCTGCACTTTTTTCTTTAAAACCTTCCGGACAGTAATTGGTGAAAAGGGTCAAGAACGATTATCTAAAACAGGATCGAGACGTTTTTTCATAAACATACGAGTTCTGTGGGTGAAACGCAACTGGTTTTATTCGCCGACGTACTTTAAAAATAGCGGAGAGCGGGAAAATTGGGGAATTTTCGTAATGAAATCGTGGGTGAAGCCAAAAATCCACGGCGATTATTATTCCGGGATAAACTGCGAATTCCTCCGATGACGCACGAGCAATGTCAGCTGCGATAACAACATTCTGCGTGGAGAGTATGCACGCAAGACTGACTTCCCACCGGCGAACGTGTTGAAACACTGACACGAGATGCTCGTTAATGGCATTACGATATTGATAGGCTTCCGAATCACCTACATTCTAGAGCCGTGAATAAACCCGCACTAAATCCTTATTTTCTGTGTCAAACTATTTCGAGTCGCGTGGTTTTGGGTGAGAGGCAGGAAAGTGTTTGCACTTGCCGAAAGTGAAGACCAAGTGACTTGGCCAAATCCGAAAATTCGGCATTCTTGTTGGGGATTTGTGGATGGGGTGATTTTCAGGCCAATGATGGTAGATCATTCATTGTTGAATCATTTTTGTTAGACCCTAGTTGATCTTTTTGAAACAAATTTTTTTTTACTTCCTAAAATGAATGAATTATTATAAGACCACCACATTATGTTTATGATTGATCGTGTGATTTATGATGTACTTATGCAGAATTCAAAACCTGTGTATATTGGGATGAATAAAAGTTTTATTATTATTATTATTATTATTATTATTATTATTACTATTATAAGACCACCCATTGGACTCCAATTACTAGACTCCAGAAATATTTTGTTTCATTATTATTCATAGATTTAACCTATTTTATAGATTTCTAAAATTTTTAGTTCATCTTGTAATCTTTCGGTGTGTGGAATTTTACTGAATTCTCTAGCGTTTTGATAGATTTTCACATAGAATGTTCTCGAATTAAAAGTATTATTAAATTTTTGGAAAGGTAATATTTAATTTTCTTTTTACTTCTTGAAATGAATTCCATTGGGGTCTACTAGACCTCAGACTATTTTTTTTTTTTCAAATTTTTCTACTGTAATTATACAGCTTTCGTGCTTGTGAGCATCGAATTCTATAAATCTGTACATGATTTCACAAAAGAACTAGTATGAAAAAATACAAATATAAAAATAAAAATGTATGAAGAAAAAATTTAATCGATTTATTCACCTTAAATCTGTAAACTTTAAAAAAAAGTGTATTATCTAATTCTAAAAATTTAGGTAGTAATCCATGAAAATATTAGGAAATCATTCGAATTTTATAAATGCTAAAAAAATGCGGAATACGAAAATAACTAGAATTCTTTAAAACACCAGAAATCCACAAAAAAAACTGTATTCTGAAAAATTGATTGAAATACCAAGAATTCGTCAAAATTTGAAATTTGGAATATCAATTTTCTAAATATTAACATGGCAATTCATATAATATGAAAAATACTAAAACTAGTAAGAGTCTCTAATATACTGCAATTCCACATGAATATTACTTTTTCAAAAATTTATCCAAGTAATAAAAATGTTTAACGCTTTTAATTCGAGAGCATTACACAGAGTGTTTCTCGTTCCCCCCACCAAAAAAAAAGCGTAATTCCATATCAAATTTCAAGTCAAAAAGTCCTTTGCAACTTTTTATAAAACACAAAATAGAAACAGTTATTCAAGCTTAAAATTTAAACAATAAATGCACTCTCTCGACAAGTAGGGATAGACTTTGTGGACCTAAATTTTCTTCATATTTTTCCGAGTCAAAAAGTCCTTTGTCACTTTCCACAAAAGTCAAAATCAAAAAAGTTATTCGGGCAAAAAATCTAAGAAATCTGATTGGCTTAAACTTGTACCCGGAATAACTTTTTTGATTTTGACTTTTGTGAAAAGTGGCAAACGACTTTTCTACTCAGAAAAATATGAAGAAAATTTGGGAAAATTTTGGTCAACGAAGTCTACTTCTACTTGTCGAGAGAGTGCATTTATTGTTTAAATTTTAGACTTGAAAGACTTTTTCATTTGTAAGTTTTATAAAAAGTGGTTTGTTTGTTTTACAAAATCCATCAAAATGCTAGAAAATTCAATAAAATTCTATACAACGTTGAAAGAATGCAAGATGACCTAAAAATTTTGGAAATCTGTAAAATAATTCAAATCTATGAAGATACTGTTTTTTTAAAAAATTTATTGGAATACTAAGAATCTATATAATTTTAGATCCTTGAGAATGAAATTATAAGAATCCATGTTTCAACTTTCAAAAATACTGGATATCTATTAAGGACCTAGAAAATTCAACTTATAATAATAATACTAAAAAATATGAGAAATACTAAAAATAATCAAAATTAATATAATACTAAAAATACGTGTACCTATTATTTACTTAAAAAACTATAAAGTTTAATAAAAATTTATAAAATCTTGAATTTTCAAAGATCTAATTATAGATTCCAACATGAAAATCCATAAAAATGCCAAAAATTTGTCTAAACTGTAAAAATACAGGAGAAATAAGATAAATACTGAAAATCTATCTTTGAAAATACTGTTGTCTGAAAAATTCTTGAAAATGCTGAAAATTCTAAATCATCAAATTCTTAAAACCCAAATGACAATCTACAAATATGCTAGAAATATAAGCAAAAAATAGATTATCTTTGAAAATTGTATTACGTACAAAAAATCCTAAAAATACTAGCACTCTATGTAATACCTTGAAAAGGGAAGCCAGAGTATAAAACACCTGAAATCTATGCAGATATAATTTTCCCAAAAATCTATGAAAATCCTAAAAATATATGAAACTTTGAATTCTAGATATTTCAATTCTATAAATAGTTTTTAATAATTATAATTAAAATGATCTATATAATAAATAAATAAGTACGTGGAGACGTAAGAAAATCAGATATTCATGGAAAGTGACTTAAACAAAAAAGTAAAAGCTTGAGCTTGCAAATCGCTTCAAAAGACGTTATGATACTAGAATAAATATTTATTTATATATTGAAATAAACATATTTGACATTCTAGTTTTCCCTCCATGTAAAATTTCGTTGCAAGGCCTCTGCAACTTTCGAAAAAATCTTCAAACAAAATAGTATTCTTTTTTTTTCACTTACGATTTAAAATGGACTAATATTATTTTAAAAGATTTTTTCTACTATAGGCAGAGTATTAACCTGAGTGATTTAAATGGGCGCCAGACGAGGTGCAGCACTTGCATAGAATACACGACGAGTAGCTCAGAAATCTAGCAACGCCCTGCGAATGCACCGGTCAACTCGTAAATTCCATGGTTGAAAAAATAAACCAAAAAAAAAACGTGTTCTCTATATTTTTAGTAATTTTAGGTAAACATGGATAAAAAATTGATTCATTTTTCATTCACAGGGTCCATTATTTTAAATTTTTACCTATAAACTATATTTTTCACCAAATGAGATCAAAAATTATGTATTCTCGTTTGTTAATAATAAAAAAGGTCACTTTTTTGATGAATTCTCATAATTATGAACAATACAAATCCTAGATAAACCAATTCGTATTTTTCAAAAATAATTATCGAACTCGTAAATTTCCTTCTCCAATCGAGTCAGGCTTTATAATGCCTTATACAAAATGACGCGAAGACCCAATTTCCATTAGCATATCGATGACGAAGCGCATTCCTGACTTGTTTTAAGATTCCCAACTTTTTTTACCGGAATCCATAAACTCAGCTTAAAGCATTTGAGATAAAAACGTGGCGAGCAGTTTCGCCAAAAATAATTGCAGCCTTTTGTATGCGATGCTGCATACTGCTAGAGAATGCACCGGTGTTGGCCCGAGTTATTTCCAACTCGAAGTGCATAGCCTAGGTCGGCCTAGGCAATTCAAATCTCGTTTTCCTCTAAAAGTAGCGAGGCCCTGTTGTGGGGCCCTTTCTTCGGTACACGTACGTATTTGCAGATATGTAAAAGGTGGAGGACATGAAAACCCAATCGGGGCATTTGTCGATTACGAGGTCGGCACGAAGGAATCAATGGCAAATCGTGAGCCTGACATATATTCCGGGATATGCCTATACCTGATGGACCGTAGAGCTGTTTTATTTGGTGCTGTCACGTACGCTTTCGCGACATGCGCCGCGGTTGTCCCACGTCAGTCGTAATGAGTTATCACGAGGGATGTCGTGCCCAAAACGAAAGACTTCCGGAAACTCCTATTGCATTTACTTCCGTCGTTTTTTACGTTTATAACCTAGATAGGGAATTTTAGTTTGTTTGCACACTAGTTGGAGTGAATTGCGAAAGTTTGACATCAAATGGTGACCATGGTTTGACTTCAAATTGGGACAAACCGTTTTTGGCTGACAAAGAGAAGTGAGAGCAAACACAAATGGAACGAGTATTTATGTGGATTTGCAATTCAACAGTGAATGGGACAAATTTACTCAACGTGAAACAACATTTTGGATTTTATAATATTCATGAAATTTACAATGTTCTATTAATGGATGATCTTCTAAAGATGGCAGAACAGTGCTACATTGCAGATATTGCAACTGGCCAGTGAACGGACAAAATTAGCGTGAAACAACTTTTCGCTTTTACAAACTTCAAGAAATTCGAAATGTTCTTTATGATGGCTGATCTTCTGAAGATGACAGAACAGTGCTGCATTGCAGATATTGCAATTCACCAGTGAACGCGACAAATTGACTCAACGTGAAACAACATTTTGGATTTTATAATATTCATGAAATTTACAATTTTCTATTAATGGATGATCTTCTAAAGATGGCAGAACAGTGCTACATTGCAGATATTGCAATTGGCCAGTGAACGGACCAAATTAGCTTGAAACAACTTTTGGCTTTTACAAACTTCAAGAAATTCGAAATGTTCTCTTGGAAGATGATCTTCTGAATATGACAGAACAGTGCTACTGATGTTGCAATTCGCCAGTGAACTGGACGAAATTATTCAACGTGAAACAACATTTTAGCTTCTACAAACTTCAAGAAATTTGGAATGTTCTTTATGATGGCTGATCTTCTGAAGATGACAGAACAGTGCTACATTGCAGATATTGCAATTTGCCAATGAATGGGACAAAATTATTCAATGTGTAACAACATTTATGGATTCAACAGACTTCAAGAAATTTGAAATGTCTTCTATGATGGATGATCTGAAGATGACTTTACCGCAACATTTTTTCCTAACAAAATTGCTATGTACAAATTTTGTTCCACAACTTCTACTGATATCGAAAGATCATATTCTATTCACTATAATTTTTTTACCGAAGGCAGAAGAGTATTCTTGTACAACAATTTTCAGAAACAACTCATTATTATCAATATTTTATTAGGTATGAAGCTTACAAATGATGCTACATTTTTAAATCATTAAGCATACTTTTGTGTTTTATTAGCAATGTAATTGAATTTTTCGTCCATACTATCAAGCATATAACGATTGTTTTTCTTGAATATTAAAGCAGATAGCATAAAATTTTCCGTGCATATTTTTAGTCGTTCTAATGATCAGTTAAATATTATTCAAATATAATGATTACGTAGATTCCAATGTAAAAAAAAAAAAAAAATTTTTTTCGGCTGACTGAAAATCAATGAATATATTATATGGTTAATTCGTTTTTTTTACTTTTTTTTTAACCCACAATCATACATAGACTTCTAATTCTTTAACTTTCAAATCAGTTTTATTTTATTTTAACAAATAGTCGAAAGCTTCAATTTTTTTTCAAATTGTCAATTACCTTTACCTATCGATTGGCTCTATGTTTAGACACGAATTGAATTCAATTAGGTTCAATTTTATTGTTTAAAAATACTGCATTTGAAGACCTTCATACCATTTTATGAATACTGGAACATCATGTTTATTTTAGTTAGAAGTCGAAAAAAAACCATTTTTGTTGAAATATACGTCTCCTCTAATAAATTACCAAGTTTTCGAGGTATTCCATTATGATGAATTTGGCGACCACTAATGCAGTTTCTTTCACAAGCTCATAAATTTTGAAAGCAGGTTTTCACAAAGATTTTGTAGATTAGATTTGGACTCCATTCAAAACAACTTTGTCTTCATTATTTGATGGTTTTTTAGTTTTTATTACATGAATTTTAAATTAAAGATGTGAAACAAATTCTTGTTACTGGTTACGTTTGGGTACAAATTAATTCATGAATTTTGCACTATCGATTTACAAACGAAAAAAAAAAAAAATAAATTTTGGTAGTTTTACAATTCACACACACGATATCAATCACTTTGAATTACGAAATTTTCATTAATCATATTTCCATGTAAGAAGTAAAATATAAATTAGGAATAAGTTAGAATCTAGCTTCATGGGAATTCGCAAAAACAAAAAGAAGAAGGTATTGAATATAGTAATTTTATCGTACTTTTTTACATTTAAAATAAACTCATTTCTTTGAAAGAAATCTGGCTAGAGTGTAAGAGTGAAATTCATTTTATGTGAGAGTGAATTTTCGCTCTACATTGAGGCAAAATACTGCCACTTAAACTTGGAATGATTTTCAATTTCTCAGAGTGAAAAATCACTCTTCTTAGAGTTAAACTCAACCTATTTTTTTGAGAGCAATCTGACTTGAATTTTAAGAGCGAAATTCAACTTCTCCAAGAGTAATTATTCACTTTTTTAGAATGAAAATTTTCGCTCGATAAGGGTGACTTCCCTCTCTATGTTTGAGTGGCAGTATTTTAACTTAATATTGAGTGAAAATTCACTCCAAGGAATGGAAAAAAACAAAG
Source organism: Platygaster robiniae (assembly GCA_028476575.1). Lineage (NCBI taxonomy): Eukaryota > Metazoa > Arthropoda > Insecta > Hymenoptera > Platygastridae > Platygaster > Platygaster robiniae. Next base: position 26,738,234 of record CM052023.1, read on the forward strand.
CTTCATACAAACTTGTATTTCTCCAATCCTGAAGTTCAGAAAAACTGCAATCATACAAGATTGCAATATTATTATATATTTTTTAATCTGACTTAAATTTCAAGAGTGAAATTGAATTTCTCCAAGAGTAAATATCCACTCTTTCAGAGTGAAAATTTCCACTCTATGAATGTGACTTCTCTCTTTATGTTTGAATGATAGTATTTGAACTTGATATTGAGTGAAACTTCACTTCAAGAAATGAAAAAAAAAAAAAAACAAAGTTTCATACAAATTTGTATCTCTACAATCCTGAAGTTTGAAAAAATTGCAATCATACAAGATTGCAGAATTATTATAGATTTTTTAATCTACTTAATTTAAGAGTGAAATTCAACTTCTCCAAGAGTAATTATTCGCTCTTTTAGAGTGAAAATTTTCACTCTATGAGTGTGACTTCACTCTATATGTTTGAGTGGCAGTATTTTAACTTAATATTGAGTGAAATTTCACTCCAAGGAATGTAAAAAAACAAAGTTTCATAGAAATTTGTATCCCTACAATCCTGAAGTTCAGAAAAATTGCAATCATACAAGATTGCAAGATTATTATAGATTTTTTAATCTGACTGGAATTTAAGAGTGAAATGCAACTTCTCCAAGAGTGATGATTTATTTTTTTATAGTGAAAATTTTCATTCAACATCAGTATTTTAACTCAATATTGAGTGAAACTTCACTCCTAGGAATATGACAAAAATTAGTTTCATACAAACTTGTATTTCTACAATCTTGAAGTTAAGAAAAATTTTAATAATGCAAGATTGCAAGATTATTATAGATTTTTTAATCTGACTTGAATTCAAGAGTGAAATTTAACTTTCCCAAGAGTAAGTAATATTTCTTTTAGAGTGTGACTTCCCTCCTCATGTTTGAGTAGCAGTATTCTAACTTAATATTGGGTGAAATTTCACTCCAAAGAATGTAAAAAAACAAAGTTTCATACAACCTTGTATTTCTACAATCCTGAAGTTCATTAAAATTGCAATCATACAAGATTGCAAAATTATTACACTTTTTTGAATCTGATTTGAATTTTAAGAGTGAAATTAAACTTCTCCATGAGTAATTTTTCACTCTATGAGTGTGACTTCCCTCTCCATGTTTGAGTGGCAGTATTTCAACCTAATATTGAGTGAAATTTCACTCCAAGGAATGTAAAAAAATAAAGTTTCATAGAAATTTGTATCTCTACAATCCTGAAGTTCATTAAAATTGCAATCATACAAGATTGCAAAATTATTACACTTTTTTGAATCTGATTTGAATTTTAAGAGTGAAATTAAACTTCTCCATGAGTAATTTTTCACTCTATGAGTGTGACTTCCCTCTCCATGTTTGAGTGGCAGTATTTCAACCTAATATTGAGTGAAATTTCACTCCAAGGAATGTAAAAAAATAAAGTTTCATAGAAATTTGTATCACTACAATCCTGAAGTTCATTAAAATTGCAATCATACAAGATTGCAAAATTATTACACTTTTTTGAATCTGATTTGAATTTTAAGAGTGAAATTAAACTTCTCCATGAGTAATTTTTCACTCTATGAGTGTGACTTCCCTCTCCATGTTTGAGTGGCAGTATTTCAACCCAATATTGAGTGTAAATGCACTCTAAGGAATGTAAAAAAACAAAGTTTCGTAGAAATTTGTATCTCTACAATCCTGAAGTTTGAAAGAATTGCAATCATACAAGATTGCAAGATTATTATAGAATTTTGAAACATTTGAAATATGCCAAAACAGTTCAAAATGGCTTAAAAAAACTCGAGAATCAAGATGAAAGTTTGCGCAAACAACGCGAATCGCTGCGAATACCCAGTAGTAGATGATAGACCCTCAAACCTTCTGGCAGCAGCACAGGCTCACGCACCAGATCGATACGGGCCAGATTTTCGGTGTCTCGCAGACTCCACAAAACGTTTTTCTTCCCCCGAATGAAAAACCAACCGGAAAACATCCGCTTTCAACCCCCTCCCAAAAAAATCACAAAACTCGCCCGATGGTCGCGTTCTCCAGCCAAGAACACACTAAAACCTTTGGAAATTCACCTACAGAATGAAGAATCCGAAAAATTATCACTATCGTTTGCAGAGGGGCACCGAAAAATCCGAGTAAGTCATGAGAGAAAGTATCAGTGAAACGGAGGTATTACAGTATAGGGAATGACCAGGAATGACGGGAGAATGTGTGCGTTGTTTCTATAAGGTAAGTGTAATTCAGGAGGGCGTAGAGCCGAGAAAACTCACTTCCGGAGGGCTATCGTGTGTCGGCGAGAGACCGAGAAGAGCCTGGTTGGGTGCGCGAAAATTTACAGTATAATCTCGCGGAGGGGCGGAGGGGAAAATGCCGGCGTTCGAAACGGGGGTTTCGAAACGAGGTGCGTGCGCGACGCTTACCCGAACCTGACTGAACCGCTCTGAACTCAGAACCTGAGCTGAGGGGAAGTGAGGAATCGAAAGAATGAGGCTCGCGAGAATCGTGAGATTCGTGAGCGCTTGAGCGCCTGAAATGGGAGCCACGGCACTCGCCGCAAGGAGCGCCAAGTTCCAATTCATTTGGGCAAGGCGAAGTGAGGCGTGACAAAAATAATGCTAACGCTCTTATCCACTTTATCGCTTCATCATCCGCGAATTTGTACGTTTTTATTGGAGCACTTGGCATTTTTTCAATCTTTCTTGGAGCTTCCTGCAGGGCCAATTCTGGGTTGGTCACTCCAAATTCCAGGGGTTCAGATTCTTTAATTTTTCAAATTTGGGATGAGAAAAACCTTAATTTAAATAATTTTCTTCTTTGATATCTGGACATATTTATGGTGTGAGATAATAGGAACGAAAAATTGCATTCTTTATTCCTTGAGAGTGAATTTTCACTCTAAAGATACTGCCATTCAAACGAGAAGTAGAGGTGCATTCTCATAGAGTGGAAAATTTCACTCTCAAAGAGTTAATATTAACTCTCTTTGAGTGCAAATTCATTCTCAAAAAAGTAGAATTATTTCGGTTTCGAACAATCGAAAAAAATATCGATCTTGAATTCTGGTCAGAAGTAAAATTTCATTACTTTTTCAAGTTACTTTACACATAAAAAAAGTGAAAAATCACTCCAAGTTCAAGTAGCACTGTTGAGACTTAATGTAGAGTGAAAATTCACTCACGCAAAAAAAGGTGAAATTTCACTACTTTTAAGTTACTTTACACTCTAAAAAAAGTGAAAAATCACTCCAAATTTGAGTGGCGCTAATTTCACTCGATGCTAGGTAGAAATTCACTCTAATAGAGTAAATTTTAATCTTCATTAAGTAAAAATTCACTCTTGGAAAAGTTGACATTTAATCTTGAATTCTAGTCAAGTTCCTCTTTAAAAAATGACAGAAAAAGTGAAATTTCACAACTTTTGAGTTACCTTACACTCTAAAAAAGTAAAAATCACACCAAGGTCAAGTACCACTATTGAGACTCGATTTAGATTAAAAATTCACTCTCATGAAGTGCAAATTCATTCTTAGACAATTTAAACTTCACTCTTGAATTCTACTCAGACTCCTGTCTAAAAAATGAGTTGAGGTTCACTCTAGCAAAGAGAAGTAAAATTTCATTACTTTTTAAGTTACTTTACACATTAAGGGGTTATATACCTTTTTGTGCGGACGAATTGAGGATGGTTTGGAATATCTTTTAAAGTATGTAGCAATACTGTTATGACACCAAAGATATTGTTCATTAATAGTGTATTGTCAAATTGAAAAAAACAAGTATTTGTTGATAAAAAAATATCAACAATTGGCGGAGTTATGGCCCTTTCCCAGAACAAATTTTTTTTTGAAGATACTTGCAGTGACCACGATGCAAATCTAACAAGTCAAGTTAAACCGGAAAATCCAAAAAATTCTAGGAATGTATCTAGTTCTTGAATGTTTGAAAAAATTAATATTACGTTTTTTCTGTAAGCAAAAAAGTTTTCCCCGAAATTTCGATTTTATTGAGCTCTGAAAATTTTATAAAAACATTCATGCCTGCAAAATAAAAACTCTTCTTTAAACAACGATTGTTGATATTTTTTTATGAACAAACACTTTTTTCCAAATTAACAATACGCTATTAAAAAACTATAACTTTTGTGACATAACATTATTGCTACATACTTTAAAAGATACTCCAGACCATCCTCAATTTGTCCGCACAAAAAGGTATATAACCCCTTAAAAAATCGAAAAGTCCCTCCAAGTTCAAGTAGCATCATTTAGACTCGATGTAGAGTAAAATTCACTCTTATAGAGTGCAAATTCGTTCTTAGAAAAGATGAATTTCACTCTTGAATTCTACTGAGACTCCTGTCTAAAAAATGAGTTGAGGTTCACTCTAGCTGAGAAAAGTGAAATTTCACTACTTTTGAGTTACTTTCCACTCTAAAAACGTGAAAAATCACTCCAAGTTTGAATGACAATATTTTGACTCCGACGTAAACTGAAAACTCACCTTGAGTAATTTAACAAAAATAGACAAAAATTTTTAGAATAATAAAATACCATCTGGAGTTAAAATTTGCAAAATTTTGAACTAATTTTGGACATATTCCTAAGATTGTATTTTAAACTTTGGCATTTGAACAAATCTGAAATCGCTTCTTTAACAATCTATAAATACGAAATTTTTTTTAGCTATCGTAGAAGTTATGTAATTTTTCTTTAATACATATGAATAGGTCCAATTCATCGTATGTAGTTCGAAGACGACTCGTTATAAATATTTTAAAAACAAGATACTAGAGCATTTTTCAATTTTTTATTCCAAATATTCTCCTCCAGTTTGTTACAACGACTCGACAGCAATTCTAGCTCATTTTGCACAAAAACGTCATCAAATAAACATCCTATCAAACCATACTCAAGTCGAAAATCGAGTATATACATTCCGGATGATTCAACACACAAACTTGACTTCAAGCCAAAAAATGACTAGCAATGACCGATGTATTGAAAAATTTTAATGTCCCAACTTCCGACGCCCACGAAACCCTCGTCATACTGGAAACCAAAATTTTCCAAACTTTCGTCTTTTTCATCAATAATACAATATTCTTCAGGGGTCTAGAAACAAAATTTCTATTACGTCTCGAAAATTTCAACCTGGACCAAATTTTCTTATTTTTGTTCGAGGGATGGAAAAATTTAATGTTTCAACTTACCCTCAAAACTTGCATCATTCTTAAAACCATAATTTTCAAAACTTTTCTTCTTTTTTATCAATAATACAATATTCTTCAGGTCAAGACACAAAATTTCTATTACATCGCGAAAATTTCAACCTGATGGACCAGATTTTTTTATTTTTATCCAAGAAACGGAAAAGTTTAATGTTTCAACTAACCCTCAAAACCTTGTCATTCTCAAAACCAGGAAATTAAAAACTTTCCCTTTTTTTTGTATTAATAACACAATATTCTTCAGGTCCAAAAATATTTCTTTTACGTCGCGAAAACTTCAACCTGAACCGGGTTTTCCTTGTTTTGTTCACAGGGGATGAATTTAATTTTATTGGAACAAGGTTTCGGTCGCATGAGGATGAAGGGAAGTTCGGCAGTGAGTTCGCCGCCAAGGGCTCCGAGGTAAAGTTTGACCTTGACCGCGTAGGAGACGACGATGCCGAAGGAGTCCCTGATGTCGGCCGAAGTGAGGAGTGTACTTGGGGCAAGTTCTGGTTTGTCGTCCCTGAGATTGCCGTCGAGAGCGATTCCACGTCTATTCTCGTTGTTCTCCAGGCTCGGTTTCAGGTACAGGACCTTCTGCAAATTCGATCCTGGGGCCACTGGGCACCCATCCTGGCTCTCCACTGCGTCGATCACAGCTCGAAATTGGCCATTCTGGAATATCACCACGTCGATGCCCTGCTGCACTAAGGCTTTGATTTTTTTCACGACCTGGTAAGAAGTCGAAAAAAAAAATATACTTGTAGCCCTATGGAAAATCTTGTAATTCATGAATTACAGACTACTACAACCGGCAGGGTAGATTCCGACTGTAACAGCTGATCATCCAGATCATTTCATTTGAATAATTACCAAAATCACAGTGTTAGAGTTGAAGTTTCATATGGATCTTCCATAATAGTAATCACTGAAAGTACATTTAATAAGTTGGATGCCAGAAAAATATAAATTATGTATTTCGCGCCAAGAAATGATCGGGTTGATCAGCTGGTAGAATAGGGATCTACCTTGCCGGTTGTAGTAGTTTTGACATTTATGAGTTACAGACTATTACAAGATTTCTCATAGGGAGGGGAATTATTAACAAAATAATAGTTTTATTAGGAAAATTGATGGAAGATGAAAAACAGAGGTGGCAGAATGTGAATTTTGGGGGGGGGGGGGCATTATCTTAATTCTTTGGTATATGCAGGAAAATTTGTATTTCATTTTTTAGTAAAAGTCTAGAAAACTTGGAAAATATTTAGAGATTGCGAGTAAATTCTGATGAGTTGGACAAATTTTATATGACTATAACTTTGAAGAGTTTTGAATTGTTGGTATTGTGTTTGATTTTCTTGGAAATTTTAGAAAAATGAAAAATGTTGAAATGATTTTTGGAGATTCACTGTGATTGTGAAAAATAAGAAAAATTTGCCGAATTTCAGGGAATATTTTCTAGATCATGATTATTACCATATTTCTTCGAAATATATATGTATATAGTTTTCAGATTTTCATTAAAAATATTTAAAAATAACGAATGAATTCTGATGATTAGACAAATTATCATGAAATTGAAAAAAATTTTTAATAATAGGTACTTATTGGGTTCAATATTTTCGAAATTACAGAAAACTGAAAAATATCAAAAATTTCGGAGGTTATTAACAACATTTATGAAAATTCGTGTAAGTTCGGAAATTATTCATAAACCTTCAAACTTAGAAACATAGATAATAATTTTTTTTTCATTTTGAATAAAAATCTGGAAAACGTAAAAATTATAAGAAAATACCAAAAATTCCTTCAAAGTCTTGAAAATGTTAGAAAACTAAAATTCTCAAAAACATTGAAAGTTTTGAGTAAAAACTATGATTCTACGAAATTCGAAAAATTTTCAGAATTTCCGAAAATGTTTATCAACTTTGTGAATTGTGTTTCTTCGATATATCTTCAATTTTTAGTAAAAATCTACGATACCTACTTGAAAAGCATTGAAAAGTTATAAAAAATTAATGTCAAAAATTACACAAATTTTTATGAAAATTAGAAAGTTTCGTCGAAGAATATGCTCAAATTTTGCGAATTTCGAAAAATTGAAGAAACATAGAGAATTTTGAAGAGTTTGAATAATTCTTAAAGATGTGCAACTGCTTTAAAGTTTCAAAATATGTTCATTAAATTTGTAAATCGTGTTCATCATATTTTTTTGAAATTTTTCTGTTACATTTTTTTATAAAAGTCTGAAAAAGTCGAAAAGTATGTAAAAATGACGGAAAATTTTCGCAACATAGACGAATTTCTATAAAAGTTAAAAAGTTTCGAATAGTTCGTATAAATGTTTTAAATTTCGAAAATGTAGAAAAATTGATAAACATTGAAAACCTGTAAGATCGTCAATAATGCTAAAAAATTCTCAAAATTTGTATAATCTCGGAAAACATTCTTTAATTCGATAGATTGACAATGATTAAATTCCGTAAATTCGAAACATTTCAGTAAAAATCTAGATTGGATTTATCATATTTCTTCAAAATATATAGCACATTGCTTTTTTTAATTTTTTAGTAAACATTCAAGGTACGTGTAAAGTATCAAAAAGTTATAAAAAATCTAAGTAAAATGGACACATTTTTACGAAACCTGGAAATTTTTGTTTAGGAATTTCCTTAAAACTTTAGAAATTTCAAACACTTTCTATAATTCTCAAAATTGTGCAACATTTGTAGAATTTCAGAAAATATTTATTTCATTTGCATACTCTTTTCCTCATCATATTTTATGAAATATGCATGATATTATTTTATTCTTTCTTAGATATTTGACAGTATTATACATCAATGTGATTTAAAAAGTGTTTTTTTTAAAGGAATATTAAAGGCATTGAAAATTACTAAAAATTTTAATAAGTTAAAAATTTTTTTTATAAAATTCAGAGAGTTTAAGACAGTTTGTATTATAGTTGAAATTTCAGGAATTTCTATAAAATTTAAAAACATTGATGATTTCGTAGATTACGATGATTTCGGGAAATTCTAAAAAAATTTTGAATTCTCCATGATTCCGAAAAATTTGTATATTTAAAATTTCCTGATATTCTTATATCTCTGAAACATTTATTTTTAACAATTTGTTCAAAAATTTCAAAGAACTTAAAAGTTTCGAAGTATTACGAAAAATCTTAATAAGTTGAAGTAATTTTAGTAAGATTTGGAAAGTATTGAATGGTTGTTTTTTTATGCTTGAAATTCCGAAAAGTCTAGAAAGTAAAAACTCATAAAATTTCAAACATATTGTCAATAATTCTAAAAAATTTGAAAATTTTCCAGCTTTGCAAAAAATGTTAAATAACTTTCTAGATTGTGGAAAATTTCAGAAATCCCTTAGAACTGCAGAAACCGTATTAATGCTCAATTTTTTCTTAATCAGCAAAGACATCTTATTTCACAAAGATAATCCATAATTTTGAAAACTCCAGTAAAAACCGAGAATTCTATAAAACATTGATAAATTCAGTAAATAATAAGAAGTTTCGATAATTTCACAAAACCACAATTCCCCAATCACTACATCTTCACATAAAATTATTCCTAAGAATTTCCCCCACCCAAAGTTTTCAAATAAAAAAATAAAATGTATTTTGAATATAAAGTAATTTAAATTTTGAAAATTCGCGCGCTCTCCCCAAGCGCTCACCAGATGGCTGCTGGTTTTTTTTCCTCATGTTTCAAGTTTTGTGTAGAATGCTTAAATCAAGTGCATGTCTCATGTTAGTTAATATGATACTCTTGGGGTTCAACTCGGCAGAACACGGGATCGATGCCCACCCGGGAGACATTTTTTTCTTTATTAAGTAATCGTTTTACAGCTTCATTGTGATTACATTTTACTGTAAATAATGAATTATCTTTTATTTTCCTGAAATATATATTAATAATTATCAACGACTGGAAGTACTCTGTGAGCTTACAGGTTGACTGGGCACCCCCAATAAAAAAATGCAAACCCAGATAGATCATCACCTTATTGCTGTTATTCCTGACGCAGACATTCACAGCAATCCGCTCCCCATGATAATAAAGCTGCTTATCCAAGGTCACCTCCAGCTCCAAATCCCCAGGACTCAGGAAAAAGTCCTTCCTGACAACAGTGCAAGGCTGCCTCCCCTGTTTGGTAGGAGCATACTGAATCTTCTTCACCCCTATCGTCACAGTGCTCCTCTTATGAGTAACATCCGTTTCAGTTTCCCCGGCATAAATCTTCACGTAGTAGCTGACCCCACAAGGTTCCCCAATCTCGTCAGGCCCAGGTTGCAAGGTCACGCTCGACGGCGCTGTCTGCGGAAAATTGAAGGTAAACGGGACTGAGTTTGGGCCCAATTTCCTCAGGAGTCGCTCCTGAAGACGAGTGCGACCCGAGGACTTGGCCTCCTGTTCCTTCGACATCGAGACCTGAGGATACAACTGCTGGGACACGAGGAACAGCTCCTTCTGGAAGTTGAGGCCCATGACCTCGTCCTCTTCGCGGCCATACCGGAAGACGCAGACGAGCTGGCCCCAGATCTTGCGATTGTCCCTGACGTAGCTCTCGTCCAGAAGAACGACCCCATCTACTGGTTCACTCCCTGACAAATAATCGAGATACTCGCGTTTACCCAGGTAAACCGCGAGTTTCTCGTTTGGAGAACGCTTCTTGAAGACGACGAAGTTCACGACCATCCTGGAAAACTTGGATAACTGCACGCGCGGGGGCTTCACATCGAGTTTTTATGACGACCGCGAAATTTTGTAGGTCTTCCTCTAAAAGGATTTCCACTGTTGTTTTGAGTCACGTGGATGACCTTTGCGTTGTGGGGGAGGGATTATTGTTGGAATTTTTCTCTTGGTTGTAATTGGTTTATATTGCATTTGTTGAAATAAATAATATTTCTTGTGTGGCCTTTTCCTTAACCCGCTTACAAACCATGATGAACAGGGATGATAATACATCTTTTGGCCTCTTTTGAACGTGCATGCATATTTTTACGATTCCAGCCAGATCGTGCATATTTTGTCCATTTTTTGGAAAAAAGTTGAAATCACTAGCGAATTTCGTCAAGAATCATGAAGTTTTCTGAAGTTCAAACGTTTTGTCTACACAGTTGATACACAACAATAAACAAACAACAACAACAACAATGCAGAGTTATACACATTGGGAAAAATAATCATCAACAGAGATATATTCTTAACCACAAAAATAATGAACTGAATGAATTTCCAGATTATAAGGAAATTTATTTCGACAATAACAAATACAAAAATGAAAAAATATTCAGCTCTCGCAACGTAAAATTAATTCTCTAAGCTTTCAACAACACTCAGCAGTGGCTATACAATTTTTTTAGCGTGTACATTATTACACGTTCATCGCACTCTCGAATAAATCCAACATTCTTCGTATTTCTTTCCTGAAAGAATAGATTTTTCTCTGGTGAATTTGTTGGAAATTAATAAATTAACTTGGGTTAATTTTTGAAATTTTTGTTGTGTCTGAATAATAAAAAATTTCCCCATTTCTCGATTTTTATTCAGATTTCAAGATCATTGATAATCTATACTTTTTGATTTTGAAAAATTTAAGCTATTCAAATGAATTTTAATTCTCACTGGATCGAAATTTATGAAAAATATCAATTTCATTCGATTCTCCCAGTCAATTTATTGTGAATCAATGGCCAACGTTTCGAGCCATTTTTTGATCTTTTTCAAGGTAATAATTAGAATCCTCGATCGTCAAAAGTTCCAAACATAACAGTAAATTTTATGTAGACGTACAACATGTTATCAACATATTAAAAAACATGACTCCAAGTCACATGTCAAGGAAAAAGACGAAATATTCGGACTACATATCCGTGTCGAGATTATTTCGAAATTTTTAGATATTTACAGAGTCTCTGTAGTTGTGCGTAATTTACAAATTTATCGACATTGTCGTAGATTTTCAAAATTTTCACATTTCTGTTTTAAATCATGCACAATTTTTATAATTTTTAATCATTTAGAATGTTCAATGTTTTTATATGAATCTTTAAAATGTTCTACGTTTACCCATACGACTGAACATTTCATTTTTTTAAAATTTGAGGAACATTACTGACATTACTGTGTACGAAATATTTAAAAATTTTTTAAATCCAAAAAATTTATCGAAATTGTTGAAATCCTACGAATTTTTCTATCTATAAAGTTATTGAATGTCTTTTACATTCCCAGAATTTTTTGATTTCTCAAATTTTTTCATGTTTCTTACTAATTTTGAAAATTTCCAAAATTCTGGAGCGTGTACGACAAAACATTTCTCAAAATTTTCAATATTCTTGCAACTTCATACAGTAGTTATAGTTTAATGAAATATTACACATTTTTGCACAATCTAGAAAATAATTTAACCATTCCCAATCTTCTCTATATTTTTCAAATTGTTCAGAATAATTGACGATCTTTAAAATTTACAATGTAACTTGTAACTTATTTTTCCAAAAGTTGCAAAATTCCTACATTTTTATTGAAAGTTTCAGAATAATCAAGAATCCTTGTATGACAAAATATATTTTGATTAAAAAAAAATCTTTTGAGCTATAGTTTTATGGAATTCCAAGAATATTCATAAATATAACAGTTTACGTAATTGAACAGAATTTTCATTCAGAATATTCTTTAATTGACAGAATTTGTATTCATTTTTTGAAACACTACCAATCTTTCGAATTCCCAAGAATTTTTCAGGTAAAAATAGTACAAAACATCATATTGTGAAAAACGACGAATTCTTTCTTAATTTTATTAAAAAGAAAGGTACAAAACAAAAAAGGATTGTTTAAATAATGATAATAACATTTTTCACTTCGAATCATGTTTTCTACTGAAATTAGCGTTACCCAAAATATCAATAATATTGATGATTTGGTATTTTATCAATAATAATCCCCATAATTTTGTGATTTTATAGGAATTTGTTGATTTGAACCCAAAAATCACCCAAAGTTTCAATAAATTACTCATCACGACAAAATACGATAACGTTGAAAAAAATTTTTTACGAATATCGACTAAAATTGGTAAAAAAATTTTTCCATACATAGATTTTTAATCGTTATCATCAATCTGAATTATTAATAATTTTTTTCCAAACTGCATTATTTCAATTGTGCTGATGCAATTGAAAAAATCATAATTATTTTATCGAAATCCATAATTGCAATTACTTACAACTGATCTGCCATATGATAAATTGGCCCCATGGATTTTGATAGTTCCTCACATTTCGCCATCAACTGATACATTGATTTTATGTTTTGGTCTACTGCGTCGCAGGTTTTACAAACTGCGTCGCGATACGTTTCAAGGCAACCAACGGTTAATGCTGAAGCCTGGAAAAATTTTAGAATTAAATAAAATTTTTAAGTATATTTTAATTCAATATTTTAAATTATTGTTGATTTCATTTCAAATTTAAATAAATAAGAATAATTTAATTGAATTAATTTAAATTTAACCATTACATTACACTTTTCAGAATTTGATTTAATTTTAATATTGGCTAAGCAATTCATGACACTCAAGAAATCTTACGCTGTGCAATATGGCTGCCAAATTTTCGGTCAACGCATCGACAGAAGTTGCTACTTTTCTGGCCTCTGTTTCCAGTTCATTCAGAACGTTATGGTCTAAAAAAGGAATTTGTGGTGTGAGAGCCTGTCTATATAAACAAGGTGTTGAACTTCTGCTACCAGAAAATGGTGAATTTTCCCCCTTTTTCAACACAGGGCTCGATAATTTTATTTTAGTTTCTAAGTCCTCAGCTACAAACAGAACCATATCTCCATCCTGCAAAATTTTTTCTCATTTAAACGACCTTCATTAAAAAATATACCTTTAAAATAACTGAATCATTTTTTCATTGTTCAGAACACAAATTACAAAAAAAATCAGGTTTTTATGAAATTTTATTACCTGCATAACAGTTCCTTCATTTTTTAGATAACCAATGGCTTTGTTATAACATGGGGCATCTAAATCTTCAAGGTCATCGAGAATATCACTGTTTCTTTTGAGGTCTAATTTATCTGGTCTATTTCCCGGTGATTCCAGTTTTTCGACTTCACCAAATATTGTGCTGTCATCCAAATTAAGAGAATCCACTAGTAATTTGTTATCCATTGGTGATGGTTGTGAATCGAAGGAAATTTCTGAATATGAAGCTGTCATTTCCTGCATCTTGATATGGTATAAAATAAAAAATAAAATATTGATCATCAATTATCATGTATTTATTTTATATGTATATTTTATTTATGTAGAATATATTTTTATTATTTACTATTAGTTTAAGCTACTACCAGTAGTTAAATGATAAATTTTTATAGTTAATATGATGAATTGTAGTTAGAATGGTTGAATTTGATTTGGGAAAAATTCTCTAAAATTTCCTGAATTTGAAGCATTTGTATCAACTGTGAATTTTATTCCAACTCATACATAAGATTTACTGATTCGGAAGAATTCATAATAAGTGTATTTAAATTTACTTGGAAAAATTTTTTCTAGGATTTTTTAAATTTGAAGGATTTATATCACATGTAGATTTTACTTAAGGAACTTGGACACATAATTAACTATATTTCAAGAGTAAATAATAATTACATTTGATTTCAATAAAATTTTGCAGAATTTCCTGATTTTGAAGTGTTTAAAACAACTGTGGTTGTTTTTTTTTTTTTCGAACTCATGCACAAAATGTACTAAATTTAAAGAATTTTTAATATTAATTTCAGTTTAACTTATTTGAAAAAAGTTTTTCCAAAATTTTTCGAATTTGAAGTATTTATATTACCTGTTTATTTTATTTAGGGAACTCTGACACAGATTTTATTTTTCTTTCAAAATTAATTATAACTGGATTTGATTTTCGAATGATTTACCAGAATTTACTGGATTTTAAGAAATCTATATCGACTGCTGATTTTATACAAATGCATGTATAAAATATACTAAACTTAGAAAATGCACATATAATAACTGTAGTTAGATATATTTTTGAACATTTTTTTCTGAATTTTTGAAAAATAATGATAATTATATTTGATTAAATAAAATTTTTCACGATTTTCTGAATTTAAAGTGTTAGTATTTTTTTACAGTTTTTTTTACTCGAATCCAGACATAATATTTACTGACTTTTAAGAATTCACACAAATTGTACTTGGATTTATTTAGAAACAATTTTTCTATAATTTTCAAAATTCAAAGGATTTGATTTTACATAAGGAATTCATACACAGCATTTAATCCATCTTCAGAATTAATGATAATTGTAGTTAAATTTGATTAGAAAAAAGTTTATCTGCATTTTTTGAATTTGAAGAATTTAAATAAACCATTGATTTTGTTAAAACTCATACATAAAATATGGTATTTAATGAATTTGAATAAGTCATAATAATTATATTTCAATTTATTCCAAAAAAATTTTTCTAAAATAATTCCAATTCTTAGAATTCATATCACAATATTTTAAGAATTTATACATAGAATTTACTGTATTTAATCCATTCATTATAAATATTCTAAAAATTTATTTCTAAAAAATTTGGCAGAGTTTTCTAAATTTGAACAGTCAATCAAAATTTTATTCAAATTCAGGCATAAAATTTACTGAAGTCAAAGATTTTATGATAATTATATTTAAATTTATCCCAAAAGCATTTTTCCTTAATTTTTAAAATGCAAGAATTTACCTATTAAACAATTTTTACACAGAATTGACTGAAATTTGAAAAATTCACAATAAATGTACTCGAATCCGTTTATAAAAATTTTTTTTTGAATTTTTGGGATTTGAATGTACAATTTTAAATCTAATTGGATTACACGAATGTCAGTCATTCACAAAATTTACATACTGAATTTTAAAAATGTATAATAATTGTTTTCTAATTTATTCAAAATAAAATTCTTTAATTTCAAAAATTTAATCACATTGCTTGAAGAATTTGTACATAAAATTAACCCTGTTCGGAGGATTCATAATAAAAGTAGTGAAATTTATTTCTAACAAATATTCTAAAAATGTCGTTATTATAATTTAGATATCCTATTTGAAATTAAATTTTGAAGATTATTGAAGTACTTGCAATCAGATACATAAACTTATATTTCTATATATATAAAAAAAAAAAACAAAGTAGGATTCAAAATTTTAAATAAAAATTCAACAAAAACAAAAAATCAATACGATTTTTTTGGTTCGTCGAATGGAAGACTAATTGAACTTATTTTACAAAAATAATGTCAGGATAATTTATTAAAAATTTCTAGCTTTTTATACTCACTGCAAAACATTCTATTTTTAGTGTCAATCAATAATTAAATTTTTCATTGCTGCACAATTTTTATACATCACCAACCTGGTTGTCTTCTTCCCCGTACATTTTGCCTGTCAATTTTACTCTTCAATTTTAAAAACTACATATATATTTACTGAAATATGTCAATTTACACTTGCGTCAACAACAATTATTGACGTTTTGAATGTTTTTAGAAATGATGAGTTTGTCAACTCTGAATGACTCTGAACAGCTGATTTTGACATTTGCTGCTATGTATGTGTATATATGTATATACATAATATATATAGCACTCTTGTCATTTTTTTTAAATTTTGCCAGCCTATTTATTGTTTCATTTTCCTAACTACATTTATTCACTAAAATATCTTAATGCTCATTCGCTTTAACGACGATTATTGACATTTCAACAATTTTTGTCGTTTTTGCAGAGTTTGACAATTCAAAACAGCTGATTTTGACATTTCGATGTTATATATACATATATAGCACAATGCATTTTATCAGCCAATCAGAGTGCACTTTGACAATTTTAATCAGCTGATCGAATCAATAAAAATAAACTTTGTATTATTTTAATGATCATGTGAGAAAAAAATTCTTTCTCAAAACGATTCGATTTCCAACAAAAATTCGTCCTTAAACTGCGTTAAACTGCAAAATTGCAGATGGAAACAACGTGTTTATTTGGGGAAAAAAGTGGAAATAAATTGGAGGAAAAATTATTGAGTGATGAATGAATAATTAATTGGAATAATTAGGAGGCTTTTTTCTATTATCAACAACTGAATAATGGCAACTGCTGAGGGAACTCCGGAATCTGATCCTGGAAGTTTCGAGTGTTTCCAGAATTACACAGCTCCTGAAGTTTTTGTTCAAGGACTCGCAGGAATTGTTGATCAACAGGACGTAGAATCCATGATTCGTGCCCAAAAACAAATGTAAGTTTTTGAAATATTTTTATTATTATTACCTTTTACACTTATTTAAGGAATGCAGTATCTATATGATAATAATAATTTATATTTATAAGTCCCTATTTTTATTTATTAAATTAATATATATTTTTTATTGTAATAATATATTAATTATAATTAATAATATATATTATAATTATATTTCACAATTATAACATCATTAATATAATTTTAATTACATTTCATCACATCGAAATGGCCATTCTTAATAAATAATGTTGATGTTAGCAATTCATCAATATTAATGTCCATCATCATATAACACTATTGAAAATGAAAAAATTATAATGTTTATAACATAATGAATAGATTTTTTACTTATTACCATTTTTTGTGATATTTTTTTTCGTAAAATAATTTTATTACTACGTATGGTCTACTTGCAATAATTTTACATTGTAAAAAAGTTTAGAACTTAAAATATCAATTACTATAAAAAAGTTCATATTCCATCATTATATCACAATTATTCTTAATTATATATTATATTATTGAAAACTTATAATTTTTATATGCTCAACTTTATTAATATTATTATTCATTATACTATTCTTAAGAATTTATTATTAACATAGTGTTAATATGAATACCTATTAATCAATATGTATTACTATTAATATATTGGTTTGCTTATTACATAAATATGAATATTTTCAATATTAACATATAATATTTATATTATACTCCCTTTTATATTTTTTTTCGAATCATGATGTAATAACTTTACTTTTATACTGGTTTTAATTTACTTACAATAATATTATGGTATTATAAATAATGAAATTGAAATCTATGATTTATATTCATCAACATGAATGAATTTATTTTCTTTAATTATATAATTATTTTCCTTGATTTAAATTGAATTCTATTTTATTTTACTGTTCTGTACAATTAATTATTAAAGTTATTATTGATAGTACCTACTATTTATCAATATCAATTTTTATATTCATTATATTTATCAATATCAAAATAGTTTTTTTTTATTTTATTTACACAATATTTTAATTTTACAATTATTAATCCTTGATTTATGAAGATAATAATATTACTGGCTGTTTATTAATATTTATAATAAATATTTTTTCAGTATCATATGTTATTTGTAGGTTGAATTTTTTGTACATTTTATTTATGTAAAAAATTTTAGTTTTTATATTAATTTTTTTTTTATATAGTAAAAACTTTTTTTAATCATTTGTGTCCAGGCGAATACATAAATCCAAGAAAATCCAATAAATTGGAGGAATCATAAAAATATGAATAAAAAGCGTTAGAATCTAAAAAAATCATATTTGCAATATAATGTCTTACAAAAATTACAAAATCAATGTCTTTTTGTTTAAATTCATTTTCTATGAGGAAAATTCGAATAAAAAATTGTCATCAATAACTAATGGGATGTAAAATTATAAAAAGTTGATTTTTAATCAGTATATTTTACTGGAAAGTATTTTTTCACATAAGAAGTCTTATTTTTATTTTATTTTTTCCAACATTTATTCTTATCATTATTGTTTCATTTTCTAATTATTCCATTATAAATTGTAAGATTTGAAATTCTCATTGTTGCAATTAAAATATTAAAATGTGCAGAAATATTCCGAAAATGAAGTAACTAATGATAATAAACAAATCGATAGATTTTTAATAAAAAAATGACCTTCATTTGTTTCTGTTTTCTCGTATGAGAATAGTTTAAAACGTTTTTTTCATTATAGATTTCACGCTATCATATCTTACAATCAAGCTATATTTTCAGGCTGCAAAGATTCGAAAAGACAAACGAGATGCTGACAAATTGCAACCACTTATCAGTCAGCAGGCTTAAAACTGCTGGAAGTGAATTCAAAAAACACACTGTCCTTCTGGCTGGCATGAAAAAGGACCTAGATTATATTTTCAAAAAAATACGGGTCTTGAAAACCAAATTGAACCAAGAATTGCCACAAGAATTCGAAGGTCAGACAACTTCATGAAATATTTACATGTTTAAAACAACTCATATTTGCAATAATTTCGAAGAGAAAAATGTTTTAAAAAATATTAAAAACATTTCGTTCCCTAAAGAAAATATAAATCAGCCTTCAGGGAACTAAACTTTGTTCTCATGGTCACAGAAAAACATGGTGCAACGACGAAGTTGACGAAGCAACGAATTTTCGAAAATTCAACCGAGTCTGATGAAACTGCAACATCACAATAGAAAAGCAGATGCAGTGAAATGATTGTGCACAAAAAAATTTAATGAACTTTGTCCCTATGAAAAAGTGGATTAGATCTTCAGTGATTGGTGAAAATAAAGTAAAATCTTTTTTAAATTATTTAATGTTTTTTTTAATAACTTTTTTTTGTCTACGATGGACATGATACTTATATCCTAAAACACCGGAAATTATAATTACAAATTCAATATATATACACAGACGAAGATAAATTTTGTAAAATAAAAAATGATTGATCTCGAATACTTGTTACAGGTCGATGAATAATTGACAATATATACGTATAAAATATCGCAGACTCCTTAATTTTTCAACTGTAAAAATACACATAAATATTGTTGAAAGCCCTTAGTCTCTAATGAGATGATTTATCAGAGGAATTAACTTTTTTCCTCATTTCTTAAATCTGATAATCGATATGAGCTGCAGACGTTGAAAATAACTTGGCAAGATTGAAAAATGCAAGTCCCAGAGGCGTAGGCAGGAGAAATTTTTGAATGCCTCAAAACCTCCACTGCCTACGCCACTGCAAAAATCACATAGACTTTTGTGTCTAGTGTCTAAAAAACATTTAAATATTACAATAAATTAGCACCAACCAACTCAAGTAAAAGCAACGTCTTTGTCGATCTAGAATTTTATGAATATACGTATTATTTCAAGATAATCTCAATCACCTCAGTTTCCTCATCACAAATGATACTCTACTACTCGATTGACTAATTACCCTGCAAATGAGCAACTATCGAATTATATCAACAAATTTGAATGAAAGTTAGGTTAGGTTTTAACTCAATCCTGGAAAATAGATGAAACATCTACTGTGTACTTTTTTTCCAAATACTGCCTTGAACAATTGTGTTTATTTTGAAAAAATAATCCAATAAGACGCACTATTTGCTTACGAGGGTAGCAATATACATTATTTTCCTCGTCAGTAATTTTCTTTCGAGTGAAATACTGACCAAGACTGTCTAATTGCTTATGAGATTCATCAGAAGTTTCACGAGAATGATAAGGATCAAATATTACAGTAAAATCTAGCAATAAAAGACTGAAAATAAAATTTGGCCAAAATGGATGTCAGATCTTACATCAGATCTAAAAGATTTCTGGACAATGTCTGATGTCAGGTCTGACATCAGATTAAATTTCATTTCCAGTAGGATAATAAAGCTTCTCACTCACGAACCCACAAGTACACTTTGAACTGTAAATTATTCCCTAAACATGCAATCACTGTGTTACGAACTTGCTACCTAACTCAAGTAAAAACTGACACCGCATTTGCATCATATTCACGCGTCATCAGGGTCATCACTTTTCTCTCGTTCCTGCGGAGGCTGGGCTTCTTCCTCGACATTTTTTTCAGTCGACTCTCTTCTGTCCGTCGCAAATTGCAGTGCCCAATTCGGTAGCCACTTGTTCATGAACCACCAGTGAAGAGCAGCCCTTCCTGCGTGGGAGCATTCGGCTCTTTCATATCGACCCAGAAATTGGCAAGCCGAATTCGAGTCGTGGTTTCGAATGCAAGAATCATCACACGTGTGTTTGCGACTTGGGTTCCTTGATTCGGAAGCTCGAGAGGTCGAAGGAGTAGGTTCTGAAGGGTTCGAAGGTCCCGCAGCGGAGATGGCGTCGATGCCCGTGAAATACGTGGGGTCCAATCGACCGGGGTAAATCACTGGGCTCGCGTACAGGGGGTTGCTGACCATCTGCTCGAAGCGGCCCAGGTAAATGGGACTGTTGAGGTTAGGGTACAGCCTGCAGCGACAATTTCCGGGGTCGCCGCAGTGGCAGTCACGGCGCAAGAAGGACTCCGCGTCGAACAGTCTGGAGTAAGCGTATTCGCCTCTGCAGAAGTTGCACCTGCAGCTTCGAGGGATTTGGTATATGTAGTGTAATCTGGAATGGGAATGTGGATAGATGAGCATCCACTCATGTTTTATCCAATAAAAAGGTGGCTCATCCCAAACTCACCGAGCATTGACGTCCTCGTATCGAACAGACCGTTCCTGCAGATCCAAACAGCGATGGCACGAATGTCTGCAGAATTGACAACCACAGTTCCTCGCGCCTTGGTGTCCTCCAAGGCCTCTCGATTGAACGTATCTCTTGTACAAACTGGCATACGTCATGTTCTCGCTAGAGAAGCAGTTCCTTCCAAGCCCGTACGGGCAAAAGTAGCTCCGA
Organism: Platygaster robiniae; assembly: GCA_028476575.1. NCBI lineage: Eukaryota > Metazoa > Arthropoda > Insecta > Hymenoptera > Platygastridae > Platygaster > Platygaster robiniae. Next base: position 26,759,250 of record CM052023.1, read on the forward strand.
AAGTTCCTGGAAGCTGCATCCATGTAAAAGTTACGCGAAGGGTAGCAATAATTGCCCCTGTCGACGTCGGGGAGCAATTGGAACTGATCGGCTCGGCTTCGTTGATCGATCCTTTCGTAAGTGTGGTCACTTTCCTCGCAATCGAGCCTTTCGTAGATATTTTCCTCAGGCTCCTGGTGCCTTGCTATCCCTGCGTTTCTTATCAGATCTACTGGATTTTGATAGTGCGGGTTCAGAAACCCTGCGTTGACCTGCCTGGAAGGGCCTCGAACGGTCACTCGTTGGACGTTTTGATAGCTGCTCTCATCCCGGTTTTGATTCATCACCACGACGGCTATTTCTCCATTTTCGTATCTGAGAAATTTGAGTGGGGATTACTCCTTTGGCCTGTTCAGGTTCTGCATGACTCACCTTTGACAAAGGCATCCTGGTCCTTCGCAGTCATGACCACCGTGATGGCGAATTTGCTGACGAGACTCGGGGTTGAGGGCGATCAAACGCGAACCGCTGGGCACAACTTCTCGAGAAGCCGTGGACTCGGCTGAACCTTCGGCCTTGAAGTCCACGTCTTGCTGGTCGGCCGTGTGTCCAGCGGTTACTAGACCTCATACGCTCGTGATCGAAGGCGATGCGGGTTTGTCGATGATGGCGACGCCAGCGTAACTGCGACCTATGCCCATACAGGCTGGGAGCATTGTCCAAGTGTCGGTTTTGGGCGAGTAGACCTCGACGGAACCGAGGTTCGACGCGCCGTCGTCGCCACCGACGACGTACAGTAAACCGTTCATGGCGAGAACGCCTGGAAATGGATCGACGTCGATATTTTTTTTTTCAACTTGGGATTTTTTTTAAAGATTGAAGTTTTGTCCTAACAGAAAAACTCTTTTTTGGGAAACAATTGTTCTTGTAATTGTGATTTTTATGACAAAAATTTGACATTGCCTCAGTTTTTTATTAGGAAAGTAAACTATATTTTTTGAATTTTTTAACTTCCTTTAATGAATAAAGGATTCAATTTGAATCATTTGGATGATTTGAGATGATGTGACGTCTAATGACATTGAATGTGGAATTGAATGTGATGGTCTTTTGGATGTGGTGAAATTGAATGTGATGGACTTGGATATTGTGAAATTGAATGTGATGGGCTTGGATGTGGAACTCAATGTGGTGGACTTGAATACAGAATTGAATGTGGAAATGGATGTGGTGAACTTGAATATGGAATCGAATGTGGTGGAATGAATCTGGCGGACTTGAATGTGGTTGAATTGAATTTGATGGACTTGAACATGGAATTGAATGCGATGGACTATAATGTGGTGGATTCAAACGTGGTGAAATCAAATGCACTTAACTTAAACATGGAATTGAATTCGATGGATCTAAATGTGGTGGACTCAAACATGGAATTGAATGTGGTGAAATTGAATGTGATAGACTTGGATATTGTGAAATTGAATGTGATGGGCTTGAATGTGGAACTTAATGTGATGGACTTGAATACAGAATTGAATGTGGGAATGGATGTGGTGAACTTGAATATGGAATCGAATGTGGTGGAATGAATCTGGCGGACTTGAATGTGGTTGAATAGAATTTGATGGACTTGAACATGGAATTGAATTCGATGGATCTAAATGTGGTGGACTCAAACATGGAATTGAATGTGGTGAAATTGAGTGTGATAGATTTGAATATTGTGAAATTTAATGCGATGGGCTTGAATGTGGAACTTAATGTGGTGGACTTGAATACAGAATTGAATGTGGTAAACTTGAATATGGAATTGAATGTGGTGGAAATGAATCTGGCGGGCTTGAATATGGAATTGAATGTGGTTGAATTGAATTTGATGGACTTAAACATGGAATTGAATGCGATGGACTATAATGTGGTGGATTTGAATGTGGTGAAATCAAATGCACTTAACTTAACCACGGAATTGAATTCGATGGATTTAAATGTGGTGGATTTGAATGTGGTAGACTCAAACATGGAATTGAATGTGGTGGACTTGAATATAGGATTACAAAACGACCTGTAACTCAAAATTCAAGTATTCATTTTTTACCAGCGTTGCGACGACAAAGCACCATATCACTGACACTGGTCCATTGGTTGGTCTCAGGGTTAAATGCCTCGACACTTTTCCTCACGAGAGGTCCATCGTGTCCTCCTACAGCATACAAAATGCCATCCAAGACACCAACTCCGGCGCCGCTTCTTCGTGACGACATTTCTGGAACCGATTTCCACTGGTCTTTTTCAGGATTGTAACATTCCACACTGGACAAACATTGTCTAGAAGCGCCATCGTAACCTCCAACCTGTAAAAAAAATTGCCTTTACTTCTAATAGTTGAAGTAATAAATAATTCTTGGGGTAGACATAAAAAATTAATTTTGTTCATTTTCTTTGGAACTTCAAGCACATTGAATACTGGAGTTTGTATCTTTGATGACTAAAAGACTGTTTCTTTGACTGAACCTACCGCATAAAGCAGGCCTTTCAGTACACCTACACCGACGCTACTTCGCCTTGTTGACATGGAAGCGATTCCTCTCCATTCGTGACTTCTGGGGTCGTAAACTTCTGCTGAATCGAGGCCTGTTGTGCCATCAAATCCACCAACCTGAAGTTATTACAGAGTTTGGATAGTTTATTTATAATAAGTTTTTCAGAGGACTTCAACGTGAAATTGAATGTTGTGGACTTGAATATAGAAGTAAATGTGGTGGAATTGAATATTGTGGAATTAAATGTGAAGAACTTGAATAGAGAATTGAATGTAGTGGACTGAAATGTGATGGAATTGAATATAGTCGACTGAAATGTGGTGGAATTGAATGTAGTGGACTGAAATGTGACGGAATTGAATGTGAAGAAAATGAATATAGAATTGAATGTAGTGGAGTGAAATGTGGTGGCATTGAATGTAATGGACCTAAATGTGGTGGAACTTAATGTTGTAGACTTGAACGTGAAGAACATGAATATAGAATTGAATGTACAGGACTGAAATGTGGTGAAATTAAATGTAGTTAACTGAAATGTGGTGGAATTGAATGTAATGGACTGAAATGTGGTAGAATTGAATGCCGAGGACCGAAATGTGGTGGAATTGAATGTGGTGAATTTGAATTTGGCGGACTTCAATGTGAAATTGAATGTGTTGAACTGAAGTCCACTGACCTAAAATGATTCTCAATTCCTTCATCTTCCATAATTCTGATCATATTCTTTTATTTAAAAGAATTGTACTAAAATCATGACCTCTTTGCAGAACACTACCTAAAAATAAAATAAGGCCTTACAGCATAAATAAGATTGTTGAGAACAGCGACGCCAAGCGTTGATCTTCGAGCTTCCATTCCTGGACTCGCTGACCATTGATCAGAACTTGCGTCATATACGTCCACAGTTCTAACCCTTAGTGAACCATTGAAACCTCCAACAGCGTATACACGACCACTCATTACGCAAAGCCCTGCAACAAACAGGATCAAAAACCCATTTTTCTCTGACTTTCACGTCAAATGATCATTACACCAAGTCCCTTTTCTTGTATTTTCATTCACTTACCAGCTCTGCACCGTCTCGTTGGCAATTCCGCGACTTGGTACCATCTTTCCTCCTTGAAGTCATAGTACTCGACGCTTCTAATAGCTTTTGGTGCTTGTCCACCCACGACCAACAAGACCTTAGGTTGTCCTCTGGGTTGTCTAGGCTTCGTTCTGGGAGTCTTGAATTGAGACTTCTGCTCTCCTTTCAGTAAGTGAAATTTCAGGGCTTCTATGAGATAGTCTTTGCCTAGAATCAAAATTTGTGATGAGATATAAATGACTCTTACATGGTTTGAAGAAATGTTTGTGTGGTGGAATTGAATTAAAACAATTTTTTGTGCAAAGAAAGATACCAACATTGCAAATTGGCTTTCAAGAGAGGCTCCTCTTCCACTCGATACAAATATTCTTGTGTCAGCAAAGGCAACCTCACGTGCTCCATCAACTCTGCCAAATGAGCTCTTCTACTTTCTGTTTCGTGATGCACCCAAGCTATCACGCACTCGAACACTTTTTCTTCCGAGGAAACAGTCAGTCTATCACTTCGAATCAATTTGGATACTTGTGATGAAGACAAAGACAAAAATTCTTCACTCTCCACAACTTCCCTGCAAATCAAAAACAAATGATCTTCCCTGATCATTTCTTGGCACGAAATACATAATTTATATTTTTCTGGCATCTAACTCATTCAATGTACTTTCAGTGATTACAATTATGAAAGATTAATACAAAACTTCAACTCTAACACTGTCATTTTGGTCATTATTCAAATGAAATGATCTGGATGATCAGCTGGTACAGTCGGAATCTACCCTGCCGGTTGTAGTAGTCTGTAACTCATGAATTACAAGATTTTCCATAGGGAATGCCCAACATCGGGACCCAAAATTTCATAACGAAATATCTTACGAAAAATGCTGCTCGATGTAGTTATCAGTGTGGGACAGAAGTTCGATGCATCCGTGTAAATCGGCGAAAGCACGAATTCCGAGGCAGTTTGTTGGGTGGAGTTGAGCTTGCAGGAAATCGCAGCAGGCGTCTCGAACGTCGGTGAGTTGCAGGAGATGAGCTGCTGGAAGAAGAACCTGGACATTTTCCTCGGTGACGTAGACCTCTGCTGAATAGACGTATTCGACCAGAAGTTCGAGGGCTGCGCGATCCACGCCTTGCAGAGCAACTCGAGTTTGATCGCGTTCTTCAAAACTCGTGAACATGGCGTAAAAATATGGGCTGCATGCTGCGAGCACCATTTTGTGAGCGGACACTTCGAATCCTCCATCAGCTATCAAGATCACGTCACATAGAAGATTCAGCCTGGAACATAATCGAAAAGGACCTTTTGCACATTTTTTGGAAATATTTGAAAATGAAAGTACATCCCTTGAAAAACATTTTTTTACCCCGACTTTTTTTAAGTCTGCATGACCGAGAGAAAAATTATTGAAAATTGCGAAAACCAGGATTTTGTGAAAGTTTCCCAAGCTCTTGAATGGAAATTTAAATTTTTCGTCAATATATGCATCGATATACTTTATTTGTAGTTTCAACAAATCTTTGGAACTTCTTACAATTAATCCAACTTTTGAACATTTTCTGAAATTCTAGAATTTGATTGAAGGTTTTTAAACTATGGACCATCTCTGTGATACTAAACAATTTTTGATTTAACAAAATTTGAAGGATATTACATGGTTTGAGAATTTTCACAAAACTTTCGAAATTTTGTACGATACATTTTACGAATTTATCGCAATTTCCGAAATTTCAAATTGTTTAAACTTGACAAATTTTATTAAAATTTGTCCAACTCGTTTAGATTTTTCGTGATTTTTCATACTTTTCGAGATGTTTAAGTATTTAGAAAAAATCATGATAATGAAAAATATTTACGAAATTCGTATATGTTTTCCGAAATTATACAAATTTAGTGAATTTCTCCGATCTTCGGGATTTTCACCGTTTTTTCACTTTTCAAAGTTTTTAGAATTCCAACATACATTTACATTCAGAACTTTACGAATTTCGAGTGAATTTTTGATATTTTTTCGAATTTTATAAATACAGAAAAATTGAAAAACCATTATCATGCACATGCCGAAAAAAACAGGATAAAAAACACTATATCTTGTTAATTCATGAAAATTTTTAAAAAATGTAAAAATTTTTCGATTTTTCGGAATTATCGACGGTCTAAAATTTTCAGTTTTTTGAATTTATCGGTATCTTCAAAATTACAAACTTAATTCAAATTATTTACAACTTTACAATTTTCGTAGTTTTTGATACATTCCAAATATTTGATGTTTCTTAAAAAATCAATAAAAATAATTTTTCATCATTTATACTCCCAAAAAACATGATAGAACAAAATTTACTGACAAAATTTGTTGAATTTTTCAATAAATTAATAAAGATCTTACGAATTTTTATCGTTTCCTCATTTTTTTCTAAAGTTTCATGAAATTCCACACATCCTATTCAGAACTTTTCAAATTTCATATAAAGGCGTTTAATTGTTATAGATTTTTAGTAATTTTTGATATTGTTCAAATTTTTTGGACACAATTGTAATTAAAAAACCAGTATAGTACATATGTCGAAAAAATATGATAAAAAAACAGTATTATTTTGTTTAATCAAAATTTTCGAAACTAAAAATTTTCTGAATTTTCGACGATTTATAAGATGTTCACAGTTGTTTAAATTTATCGAAATTTCTGAAATTTCGCACGTGATTCAAATTATTTCTAACTCTTACAAATTTTATAGAAATTTTTCGAACTTATTTGAATTTTCTGTAATTTTCGATAATTTTTAAGTACTAGATGTTTGTTTAATAAATTAAAAACCTGTTTTTATGCATATCCCGAAAAAACATGATAATAAACAAAATCTACAAAATTCGTGAATATTTTCCGGGATTATACATTTTTTTTGAATTTTTCAGTTATATATTTACGAACTTCGTATTTCTTATCCTTTTTCCTTTTTTCAAATATCCCGAAATTCCACACGCAGTACATTCTATTAACTTTTCAAATTTCAAAAAAATGCGTTTAGCTCTTAAATTTTCAGTAATTTTTCAGTATTTTACAAATTTTGCATATTATCAAAATTGAAAAACAAATTGTCATATATATGCAAAAATGTTGAGGAAATATGATAAAGAACAGAATCCTTTAGATTTATAGAAATTTTTCGAATTCGTTATGGAATTATTGAAGATCTAAAAAATAATTTATGTTTTTTCAGTTTTTTAAAATTATTTACTATAAAAAATTTCAGACATTAATTAAAATTTGTCCTTGATCAAATTTTTTCATAATTTAAATTATGAAAAAATTTATAAATATTTATTATATATTATTAATTAATTTAATTATATTAATTATATTATTTAATTATATTAATTTATAAATAATTATTTCATACTTTTCGAGTTTGTTAAATTTGAAATTTGAAAAAAAGGAAAAAAACATGCTCATGCATATTATTTTAGAGGAACATGATCAAAAAAACACAATCTTTAGAACTGATAAACATTTTATTCTAATTATTTATCGAATTATGCAGAATATTTTACAATCTTCAAATTTCTCGATATTTTTGTAGCTCTTCAAAACTTTCGAATAAGTTCGAACTATTTAAACCCATCCAAATTGAAAAAAATTGCGTCTCCTTATTTCACTGATATTTTTTATAATTTTCTAATCCGTTCGAAGTTTTTGAAATATTTAAAGAAAATAAAAATAACATCTTTTTTCAAATGATAAAGAACACAAGGTATGTACAAAATTCATGAAAAATTTTGAAATTCTGCTAGTTTTCAGAATTTCTCAGAATTGTTGACCACTCTTACAATTTTCAATCTTTTTGTGGTTTTCCCAAATTTTCTTAATTTCAAACGTAATTTGAAGGATCTAAAACTTTCCATACTTTCAAAAACGCGTATACAAAATTAGGATCTTTCTTCATTTTTTAATATTTTTCAAATTTTTCAGATTTTTATGGGAATTGAAAAAAAAATATGAGCAACATTGACGAAATTTACGACTTTTTCCTGAAATTCCTTCAAACTTTTCAAAAATTGAATAAAACTCTTTAAGAATACAAATTTGTTCAGTATATAGTTGATCAAACTTTGCCAGTTTGTAAAGACTGTTCTATGTAACAATTATATTGCAATGAAAACTTTTTTTTCACTCACTTCCTCATGTCATTAATTTGTTCAAATGCTCTATTTGTATGGTGATGATTTTTGTACGGTGGTTTGTCTTTTCCATTCTCTCTCGGTATTTGCTTCTGTGAACTCTCATCCAACGAATTTTGACTTGCATATCGTAGAAGTAGACAGCTGAAAATTGAAAAAATTCAACTTGCAATAATTAAAAATTTTCTAATGATCTACTGCCATTTCTAACAATTAAAAATGTTCTTCAAATTTTTGTAGTTCATCTAATACGATGAAAACCTCTAGTACTGTAATAAAATTTTCCAAAGTTTCCTAATTTGTTATATTTTGTTTACAACTTTCTACTTGTTACAAACAATCAATTAAATTTTTGATGAAAATCAATTATATTCATACACTTATATACATATTTTCGATTAATTAATGAAAATAGAAGGAAACAGAAAAATAGACGAACCTTCCTTTGCTCTCAGAATTTTCATTGATGCTTTCAACGCTGTTTTGGCCAAGATTATTTGGACTGGCAGACTCCATTTCACGTCAATCCATAGAAGTCAAGCGATGAAGAGCGATAATTTATGAATGATAACTTGTATTCAATTCACTTTCAGTCCAGTCTCAGTCTCAACATTTACGTCGAACATGACGACGCATATGATGATGACATTGAAGAGTTTTGGCTATATCAAAAAGTGAGAATAAGGACATGCATCAAAATCTTCATTAAAATTACAGAATTCCTCAGAGAATTCAGAATAAATGAAAACTTTCAAGCTTTAGTATAATTCAGTGGTTCATTATGTAAAAAAAAAGAAGTATCTGGTTTTAATTAGGAAAAAATTTGCATAATTAATTATAATTAAAGATTGTATATCTGGGTCAGGCCTTTTGAAAATTGTAGGTAGGTCTTGGGTATAAAAGACATATATTTTGTAGTTTAGCAAACAAAAAGCTCATTAAGTTTGTTAAAATTTTTTTCCCCCTAGGTAGACCCTAGTAAAGTATATATATATGTACTAGGGTAAATGGTACTTTTATATTCCTAGGAATAAAATGTCCAGATTACATTTGAACAAATTTATGAAAAACGTTTATATTTCAACTTTGATCAATACTATAATAGACCCATTTATGAAAATCTTAAAAAGAAATTTAGAATAGTACACTATTCATATAAAGATAAATTTCAAGATTATAATAACATATTTGATCAAAAACAATAAAAAACAGACCAAGGCAATAATAAATCTACTGAAATATAATATTTTCAAGTCTAAAGTACTTAATAAAATAGAAACATGCATTACATTTACATATAACCTAAAATTTTTTGATCGTAATAGATGGCTTTTTATTTTAAAATATCTCGAAAATAAAAATAAATGAATTTATTTTGATAAACTAGTTAATTTTTTTGTAATAAAAATTAAATTATATTAATTATAAAAAAACTTTGTTTTTTCAAAGGAAGAATATATGTTTTTCTTATTTTTTTTACAGGAGGGAAATTTTTTACATCATCTCTATCGAAATCGATGAGACACGTATTTTTTCTTTTAGCTTGAAATTTTATAATTGTTTCTCGTCATATGAAATTTTCAAATTATCGACTAAAAAGTTGATTTCCCTAAATTACACAAATATGTAAATTTTCCTTTATTATTCAATAACTCGGCCGAAATAATTTTATTTTGCGGGCGAAGTTTCATTCTAGAAAAAAAAAAATATATACACCAACTTCATTTTTCGAACAAATTTTTCAATCGATCATGATTTTTCTAAAAAGATCGAAAAATTTTATACATTTGAAACTAGTATATTGAATAAATTTATTGTACCTTTATTTTCTGAGAAACTCATAAATAAAAAGCATAGGAAAGCCATTTTTACGCATTTTCGTCGAAAGCTTCATTAATTACACGATGAATGTTCGACGTCTTCCGAAATTTTCAAAAGAAAAACAAATAGAGTAAAATGTATTGAAATATTGTGTTGCAATAAAATAGGTACCTAAAGTTCGAAATAATCTTTTTTTTTGCCTATTATGCGAAAAACTGGCGAAATTTTTATGTCTTTCCAAGTTTTTCTTTACATATTTCATTAAAAACTCCACTTACACGGAATAATTGCAATAAAATTATTATAAATAATTTTCAATACCCACGCCGCTCGGTTCTAATCCCCTCCATTCGACTGGTACAAGTGCACATGCACACAGACACAACGATAACCAATCCCCCACTCCTGAAACTCCGATGCACATTTACGTTTACTTATTCAAACTGTACTCTTGAAATCGCTCAAAGTTGCTCTTCGAAGATAAAAAAGTAAATAAAAAGGTACGTAGAAAATTTGTCATCTGCAGTTACTTTGAAATATTTGTTTCTCTACACATTGAACATTATTAAAAAACCATTTCAGGTCTCAATGGGAAATGAAAGCAGTCGTGAACGTGTCTCAAAAGAAAAGCTCAAAAATGAGAAAAATAAAACCAAAAAACATCGTTCGCGCAAGGATTCTCCAGAGGTTTTATTTTCGAAGGTAAATCGTGTTTTAATTATTTATTGACACATTCATTGGGAAATTAAATATTGCAAGTGGTTCACAAGTGATTATTGAAAAAAAAATTCATAATTTGGTAGCTGGAGGTTCAATTTTTGTCGACAGTTCTCCAACGAATCAATTTAATTTTATTGGTTTTTAAGTTCTTTTGACTAGATTGCTAACGACACTGAACTGTGTAGTAAATGTTCATAAATTGACATTTCATTGTTCTGCTTCCTATTTCTAAATTATTTTTTGACATTCGAAACATTTACTAAGCATTCAGATTCTTGAAGAATATTTTTTTTCAAGAACTGTTTTTACAAGGGACAAAAGAACTATGATTCATAAATTCCTTCAAACCAATCAAAGAAAACTATAACATACACGTTGAATTTTATGGAACGTCTAATAATTTTCAATTGTTTATAGATTCCTGCCAGTCTAGACAATAGTCCAAAAGAGGAAAGAATGATCCACGTAGATGACGAGGTTGTGAACGATTTGGCAGGAGATATGAAAAAGGAACCTAGCAACGCAGAAACCAAGTATGGACAGACTATTCCAATCTGCAAACCCTCGAAGCAAAGTCCTCCACAACTTCCAAAGCTATTGAAAACGGAATTCAGAAACGAAGAAGTCCATGATCCTGTAAGAATCTTATCATTTATGGAAATGTATGTTGACTAAATACTCTATTAATATTTTTTTTTAGAGTAAACCAACGTATCTACCTGAATCATCGAGACATGTTACGTTGAATCATATGTACGCAAGGAATCATGATAACACCATTATTTACACTACGACTAATCGCTTTCGCAAGAAATACATAACTACTGTGTTCTACAAGGTAAATAAATAACTTAACTAGGATATACTACTAATTTAACACATTTTCATAGTTTCTAAACAATTTTAATATGAAATTTTTTTTCCAGCCTGTATTACCGAAGAAGGAATAAGGAAAATCACGATAACAAAAACCACATGTGATATGGTGAATATACACACTTTTATATATCAACCGGAAAATGAATTCATTTAACAAGAATGAAGTATCGTTAAATAAGTAACTTGTCAAAACATTTCACTGATTATAAATCGAATGGAATATTTCTACGTTTCATTAAACTAAATGTTCATTGCAAGATAAAAGAATATGGGAATGTAAATGATAGAAAATACTAGAATATAACATTCTAGAACGTTACACCAAAATCTGCAAATTCATAGATTTATAAATTTTCCATCTGAAATAAAACCCGATTTCTCGTTTCTGGGTCCAATTTATTTAGATATGAAAATTCAACAAACTTACAGAACATATTTTTCCAAGAGTTCCATTTTTTTTCTTTCCAAAAGCGCTTCTTTGATGTCACTCTGCGAGGGAATGGTTTTTTGACTGACTTCCACGTCCATTGTTTCGGCCTCTTGGCCTTCCGCGACTTTTCCTCTATTTTCCTTCCACTTTTCAATGGCGTTTTCCCTCGCTTTTCGTTCGGCTTTTTTTTCAAAAGGTAACAAAATCCCATCATCGTCGTCCCGGTAGCCATAATAATCAGCGTCGATGTCTTTCATCAATTCCGCTCGTGTTTTTCTCGGCGGAGGCGGAGGTTCCTGCTCGAATAAATCTCGAACTCCAGGCAAATCCTTGGCGGCGCCAAAATATTTGTACCCTCGATTTCCTGGAATCTAGGGTTTCACAGAACGCAGTCATTAGAGGTTTCTAATTCAAGATTTTATTTATAACATCATTTATAATACATAATTATTATTACATTTTTTTTATCTATCAACCATTGAACTTTAATGTTTCAAACTTTATGAACATTGAAAATTTAAATACAGGGAATAAAAATTGTTAAAAAAATTTAAAAAATTTATACCTCTCTGCCTTCATTGTCCAACATCCGAGGTGCTGACCTTGTATAATTTGGTCCACCAAGTTCTTTGATTTGAACTTCCCAATGTCTTTTTTCTCGAAGAAGTTTGTTTATTTCGTCGTTGAGGTCCCTTATACGAAACTCGCCTAAACCAGCATTTTGGATTTGGGATACTTTTTTTGAGACCTCCTTAACTATTTGAAGTCTCCATTTTTCTGCCTGTTTTAAGTCTTTGCATTCTGAAGCTAGGTAAGGTCTTCTTTCTTGTTCTTTTTTGGATCCATCGTTGGCTGCTCGCCAACGAGCAAGTGTGGTCCTGTGAAAATATTTTTTTCCATGAATTAATGATTGATAATATAATTTTTTCACTAACAAATATCTAAATTTTCATGAATGATCAATTGGAGAAAATTTGTTGGAGAATACACTCAAACCTCAATTTTATTGGTTTTGATTTTAATAGATTTTAATGGAGACCGCTTTCAATAAAATCGAGGTTTGAGTGGATAGTGGAGAGGTGATATGATTATCAGATATTTTTTTCTGAATAATATTGTGGTAAATTTGCTTTGAATATGGAATATTTATAATTTTTGAGAAAAAAAGGGCAAAAATTTTGAAAATCGAAAGTTCCATGAATTTTTTACATTGATTAATAATCGAAATTCGATTATAAAAAATGGAAGCAATTTCAGAAAAATATTCAAAGGTTGAAATCAAACAAAAAATAAATTATATAAAAACACAAAATTATTTTAAATAAATGTGAATTTAATTTTTGATAAATAAATTATGAATGAATAAATGAGAATATATTAGGTCGAAAAATTGTTTAACAACTAATTATATATGTGACAAATCATTTTCAACAGTTAAATAATCTTATAAATTTTTATTTTCTTATATAATCACGCAATAATTAATGATAAAGAAATTATATATAATTTTTGGTCAAATAAATAATCAATTATACCATAATAATTCTAGATGAAAAATACTATAGTTCAAAATATTCTGTACATTGTTGATTATTCAACTGCCTAAAATTTAAATGCAATGAATTTTGAAAATTTCGTGAATTTTAAGGATGTAAATCTTAAATCAAAAATTTACTTGAAAATAGACATGAACACAAACTAATTCTATACAGATATAATAAATTATTTTAAATAACAGATGAATAAAATTCTAAATAAAAATTATATTCGATCACCGCTCAATAAATAATTAAAAATGAATAATACTAGATTTTTGGCTAAAAAAATTATATATTAATGATAACAATTACTAAAAGATACTCCAAATAAAAACTTGTATAATGTTATTTATTAATGAAAAATTTTGATAAAATAAATTTTTGAATATTTTCGAATCGGAAGAATTCCTATCATAATTAAAAGTTCATTCAATTCCAAATTTATAAAAAAAGTCATAAAATACGAAGTAATTGGAAAAAAAGATTTCGACGAATAACTTACTGTAGATATATATGTTATGAATTATTTTAAATCTATAAATAATATTTAAAAAATCAATTTCCTTCTATAGTTACTCAATAAATAATAAAAAATTAATAATTGTAAATTTTGGTTAAATGAATTATCATGTATTGAATAATAATTTTTACTTAGCAAAACTTCAAATCAAAAAATTATAAAATAATAAAAAAAAACAATGAATGACAGATAGAGATGATAAATTTTTAAGAGAATAAATCATCGATTCGAAAATTGTACTTATTTCTCAAAAATACTCCAATTAAAAACTTTATTTGTATTTCTCATATATTATTAAATCACTCCAATTTAAATGCATGTTTTGAAAATTCTTAATTATTGAAGGTAGAAAAATTTTAGAAAAGTCATTAAATAAAAATTGACCTTTTGATGAATAAGTAATTTTTGTATCCATAAAATAAATTATTTACACAGATAAATCTGTGGCTTCCAGCCATAACCGAGAAAGTCACACATGCCATAACGTTCAAAATTTTATCAGAATATCATGTAAACTGAGCCTTATGGCACAAGTGACTTTCTCGATTATGGCGGGAAGCCGCAGAAATGATACTCGAATGTTTTATTTTTTTTTCATATTACTGGCCAGTTATATATGAATAATAAATTGAATTAAAAGAAAAAATATTTTTTGAACTGTTTCAATCTTACAATAGAAACAATAAACATAAGAAAAATTATATTTTCCATACTTACATCGCTTTTTCTGCATTTCGAGCCTGAAAAAAATAATAACAAATATGTTTATTTTGTTGTTCAGCATTTAAAATCATAAAATGTTGTTAATTATTATTGTAACTCACCATTTTTTGCTATTTTTATGGAATCTTCGTTTAACTACCAAAGAAATACCCTGTAATAAATATAAATATTGTTAAATTTAATTATCTATTAATTCGGTTAATTCTTTGTTGGTTTTGTTATTGTTGATGGATTCTATCGATCATTAACTCGAAAAGTATCGAGATAAATTCAATATATAGCATTCGATACTTTCCCGCCCCTGAAAAAAAAAAAAAAAAACAACAATTGTCATTAGTATTGTCAGTATTTGTCATCTGTCATTGCATTGAAGTTGAAGTGTAAACGTAAAGTTGTTTTTTCTAAACCGGAAGTTCACCCAATTAACGCAAGTTCGTTATAAAAGTGTTTATCATGAAAAGCCACAAAAAATCCGAAATCTGAAAGGAGTCCTGAATACACCCTGAGAATGGCGAATCCGTTATCAATTAAGTGGAATTCCTGAATATTTTATTCTTGACAGTATACGCCGGAAACGAATTCCAAGGTATCATTGAAAATCATATATTTTTTAATGACTTACACACATTATTAAGTTATTTGTTTATAATGATCGCTTGGTGTCGTCGGTTTACAATAAATATAGTTGTAACAGCAATAAATCATAGTTATCAGATTACTATAGTTGTTGCAAATATGAAGTAAACATGGTGCAAACAAATTTACATGCATAGTTTAGGTGAATAAATTAATGCGACGGGCGTGAGTTGGAGTTATTTTTCTCAAATTTGTTATGAAAGGTTAAATAATATTTTTATTATGTAAATAATCAATGGCCAGAAATAGCGAATTAAAAATGATCAATGAATAAGATTATAACAATTATTATTATGTTCTAGAATCTAGAATTATTATTTATCAAGTATAAATTCATAAAAATTATCTTATCCTCAATTAGAGTTTTTATTTAATTAATTTTTATTTATTAAGTATTTCAAATAGATGAAAAATCATTTCAAATAGTAGATCACTACTCAAATAATTATCATACTTGTTCAATTTATCAAAAATTCAAAGATAATCAGCAATCAGGAATAGTATATAAAAAAATTAGCAATATCTAAAACAATATTCATTCTTGTAATTGATTTTCTAGGCATGTTCTAAAGTTATTATTTGTTGAGTATAAATTTATTGAAATAAATGCATGCTTAATGATATTTTTATATTTATCATTATTTAGATTTTTTTTTAATTTAGTATAAATTAATTAATGATATTAAGTCATCTAATTGATTTAGTAATAATAATACTTAATTTAATATATATTTATACTTGATTATTAAATTTATGATTAATGATTAGAAATAGTAATTAAAAAAAAAAGTATTTAAAAAATAAAACCATAATAATTCTTATTATTTCTTTTGCAGATATTACGTTGTAGAATCATTATTTATTTCGTATGATTTCATCATAAAGATTTGATACTTAATAAGTGATTTTCTTAATTTTTTACTATTTATTAGATATTCAACATTTAGAAAAAATAATTACTTATACTTCATTATCTTACTTATATTCAATAATTATAGACTTTATTAATTTACTGATAATCGACAATCAAAAATAACCTATAAAAAAATTAGCGATCAGTAAAGCAATATTTATTTTTCAAATTTGTTTTGTAGACACTATTTGCTTAGATTATATTATATATTGAGTATAAAGTAATTGAAATAAATTTATACTTAATGATTTTATATCATTTATTATCTAGAAGGTTTTTTAAATTCAATATAAATGAAAAATTCATACTAAATTATGAATACTGAATGTTCAAACTACAGTCGGACATCGACGGTTGAGACATCGGCGCTTGAGACGTTCTTATAATCTAAATTGACCGTGAAAAGATAATGTATTGTCTGGCTTCGAGTCGTCAGTCGGGTGGAAAAGTGACACCACTAGAAAAGTCATTAAGTCAGTGCCGACTCAAAACTTTTAAAATCATTTGCTCGCGAGACTGCGAATATGGCGCAAGTTGTATTAAGAAAAAATAAATATTTCACTTTTGAAAAAAAAGTAAAAATACTCAACAAAATTAAAAGTGGTGTTTCAAAAGATGACATTATTCGCGAGTACGGTTTGTCTCGAGCGTACTACTACAGAATTCTTCAACACGAGAAGGAAATCGAAGAAGTTAATAGTAGAGGTTTTGAGTTCAGAAAAAAAATGACGAAAATATCGTCGCCTTATCCGTTGGTGAAAACTTCGTTGTTTCGATGGTTCACGGAAAAAAAGGATATGGGAATACCAGTCAGTGGACCCATTTTGCAAGCAAAAGCTCTGCAATTTAATGAAATTCACAAAGGTCCAAGCACGTTCAAGGTACATATGTACATAAAATACATACATGACTTTAATTAAGCTTTTCCTGGATTTTTTCATATTTTTCATGTCATAAGAAGTATTTTCTTAAATTTTATTTCTTTTTAAGATTATCAGATTCTTATTCGGAAGTGGAAAAAATTTTCTAATATGCTCATTTCAAAGAAATATACCTAATATTTAACAATGTAAAAAATTTATAGATATATACAAACATATGTACATTATGTTTAAAATTCAAGAAATTTATCAAATTTTCAATAATTTTTGACAATCTCTGATTTTTTTTATTTTCATTTTTTCAAAATTTTGAATGCTTCACGCGAAATACTGGATACATTACATTTTGCAAATTTTATAAAAATTATTCCAACTCACTGAGATTTTCTTTCATTCCTCTTGCAAAGTGAATATCAGCAGAATATATACATATTTCAAAGAAATGCGGTACTGAACACAATAAAATTCATAAATATTTTCTGAGATTTCGCTAATTTTTAGAATTATTTAGAATTGTTAACAATCTTTTAAATTTCCAAGATTTGTTCAATTTTTAAAAAATTTTAAATAGGAAGCATTTTGCAAACTATGTATGTATTAAAAACTTTCCAAATTTTATGAAAATTCGTCGATCCAAGTTATTCAGATATGTACTTGGCAAATAAATTGATACATTCTTTGAATGTATGTACTACATAAAACGTGATTTCGATAAACAGTCCAAATAAAAAAATTTTTTTCCAATTCTAAGAATTGCATATACATTACGATAAACATTGTTAGGCAACTACTGCATATAAAGCGAATACGTGAAAATGTTGGCAAAGCAGTTAATAGTGAGAAAACTTACGAATCTTTATGAATTTTCAATCGATCACTGTGTCCATGAAGGAAAAATAAAGTTGAAAAAAAAATTTTTTCAACTTTATACATATGTTGTCAATGTTATTTTACATGTAATAATAATTTGCTTGGAAATACAGAATGTTTAATAAAAGTCTTCTGTCCTTTTTTCCAACCTCAGAGATCACATTACATATATACATATATACATACATATTAATTAATTGAATACGCAAAATAAAATGAATTTATTGTAGCTTCCCAAGCTATAAGGTTATAAAATACACAAGTTTTCCATATTTGATTTTTATCAAATTTATTGAAAATAAATTATTTAAAAATTGCTGCTAACTTCATGACTTGGATGAAACTGTAGAATCAATTTTTGTTAAGGAAAAACATATTTCTTCAACTTACTAGAGAATCTGCTTTTCCTACATTTTCCTACATTTTTTATACATTTTCTGTAAATGTATGTATTTAGCATGATTTTTAATTATAAAGTGTAATATAGGGAAAATTGTAAAAGTTATTCTGAAGTAAAAATTATTTGTTGTATCAATGAAAAGTTTTGCTTCTACATATATTCAAAATGTAAATTTAAATAAACTTGAGAATTTTTTTCTCCGTATGTTAATTTTTTTGCAAAGATGATAGTATTCAAGCATTTAACATATTTTAAATATGTTTACTGAGTTTTTACAATTAAGCATAACGTTAGATGAACATTCGAATAATATCCATGTAGCACAGGCGTTCGAGACGCATGAGTACGCCACTGAGACGGGTCAAGCAGGTAGATTTTCTGGACTCATGATTGGCAGCATCGAGAGTTGAGACTGTTTACTTTAGAAAAATCTAAACCCCCGAGCCGTCTCAACCGTCGATGTCCGACTGTAGTTTAGTAACAACAAGAATATAGCTTTATCGAAATGAAAATATGTATATTAGTGATTTGAATTAATTTTTTTATTTAGTACACCAAATTTTGTATAAATTAATTTATAATACTTCATAAATTATACTGATTTTTTTAATCAATCTTTTCAATTTCCCAGTTAAAACTCAAAAACTTTTTAACATACACTGTGACAAAACGAATATATTGGAACTTAATTATCAATTTATTCGAGTAATAATATTCGAGTAATTGATTATTATTACTCAATAAATGAATTATTTATCAACCATCAGGAATAGCCCATAAAAATAATGAGAAACGAATAACAAATGAATAATTTGTATTATTCACTTTGTAGGCATTATGTTCTGTAATACTGTAATTATTATTTAATAGGTACAAATTTGTTGGAATGAATTTATACCCAATTAGTGACTTTCATTATTTTAGTTATTATTTTTCTTATTGTTTCGCTCCTTTATTTCAATTCAATACAACATCATCGATCTTCTTGGAGCCAAAATTCTTCTTATTTCAATAAAATAACTAAACGTTATTCATTTCTGCTCAAGCTTTCGGCAATTTATTATGCCCTCATCAGGAACTACAATTATATATTTTATACAGCTATTACATTCCTTCATAAATACACTAATTAACAATTCCAATATAATTCACTACTTACTTTGAAATGACTATTCCTATAGCAATGTCGTATTTACATATTTGTCAATTTTTTTCATCTTCTCGACTTTTTCTATTTCTTACTACGAGTGCTTGTTCTCGTGTCTGACACGTATATACAATTTTTCAATATTACATTTCCTTTATATAGAGAACGAATCGATAAGAATTATACCACGTCATCAATGTATCCATCATAAATAGAACTCAAAAATTTAGTATCTTCTTGTTTATTCAATGTGTCCTTCGTTCCCTTTATGAAAAGCATTTCCGAAATCAATCTTTTCCTATAATCTGTCTCTAGATCCAAAATTTTTACTTCATCCCATTTAAAATTATGATCATTTTGAATTCTATGCTCCGTTATAACTGAATGGTTCACTGTCATATTCCGAATATTATTTTCATGTTCCTTTATTCTCGTCTTCAAACATCTCTTTGTCTGTCCTACATATTTCAATTGACAATCATTACAATCGATTCTATAAACTACATCTTGTTTTCCCATATTCTCCAATTTATCCTTTCCTCATTTTATAATATTCATATTCAATTTATTATTACTTTTATAAATAACGTCCATATTTTCTGCTCTCAATATTCTCTCTATTTTCTTTTGACCTCTCTCTATATATGGTAAAACTAAAAATTTCCTTCTTTCATCTTTTAACTCAATTTTATTATTATCGTCTGTAATTTTTGGTTTCACATATCTTAAATAATTCATTCTATTCTTAATATTCTTCTCTATAAATTCAACAGGATAGTTATTTTTATAAAGCGAATCCTTCATTTTATTAAAATTCTTCAATTGAAATCTTTTATCAGATAATTACTCACTTTATCAACCAATCCATAAACAGTTGCTTTCTTCTGTATTATTGGCTGTATATTGGCTCCAAGAAGATCGATGATGTTGTATTGAATTGAAATAAAGGAGCGAAACAATAAGATTAATAACGGCATTGGATCGAAGGTAGTGCCCATCATACGGAAAATTCAAAAGATGGACACATTCAGAGGAAATATAAGGAATGGATATTTTGAAAATATAAGGAGGAACTACGGTGGGAGAGCTCACTATTTATCGAAGAAATGGTTGAAATTTGTTTTTACGATTGCGATTTTAAAGAATCAATTACGTTTTTTAATGGAATGTCGGAGATATGATTTGATACCGGGACATAATGATAATTTGAAATTTAATGTACAATTTAAAAGCGGATATATAACGAGGAAATTTCAGTATTATGTATCGAAGAGTAAGATAAGGATTTTGAATTTTGAAATTAGAGACGCACATTTCCATTTAGGATTTTTTAAGAGGAATGTAATAAATATGGAGAATGAATTGATAAGAATATTGCCTAGATTTGTTTTGGATGGGTTTTTTCGATATAATTTTGATAAATATAGACGGATTTATGATGAGAATTTTAATAGATGTAATAGGAAATTTCTTAAGTTATTATCAAGGAGTGGTTTTTATTATATGGATTTGAATGAAAGAAGTATTTGTAATTTGACTGATATGAAATTACCTAGAGAGGTTTTATTGACGGTATCTTTAGGAGAAAAGTTTAATTTCCCATATGGAAATAATGTTAAGACGTCGTTATTAGAATATGTTAAAGAATTAGAAAAAAAGATATTTTTGTCACTAATTCAATACAACATCATCGATCAAGAAGATCGATGATGTTGTATTGAATTAGTTATTATTCCTACTAAAGTATTTATATTAATTTTTTAATAACTTATAATACTGAACTATAATATTTCATTCTATGTTTTTATTTTACATTTTTTTTAACAAGTGATGAAATATTGGAAATATTTATTTCTATTTAAAAATAATTAAAAGAGAATATTAATTTATCTTGTAAGGAAATCTGGTTAGATCAAACTTTTTTCTAGGGAGACAACAAAGACAGAAAAATCAAACTTTTTCTCTATTCAAAACGAGAAATAGGAAATTTACTCTATAAAAAATTATGTTCATGGCCAATTTCCCTTTATGAGCTGTAGTTAACATTTTTTACATACTTTTATTTTGAAATTCAATTTTAATCTGGTGATTCAAACATATTCTACCTTTTGAAAAATAATCCGATACTCAGAAATTGAAAAATTTGTGCCCAGCAAAATTTTTTATTGTTATAAATGTTTTCAGAATTTTTTTTATTCATGGTATGTCAGTAATTAAATATAAAGGGTTTTCAGTAATAAAAATAAACTCAAAAATTTCATGCATATAATTTAGTTTTTGAATTTTTTGAATTCAAACCACTATTTTGAATTAAAACAAAAACGCTTACAATTTTGCTTTCGACTCATTTAAATTATATAATAAAATTTAATAGTCACTCTACATATTTTTAAATAAATGTTTACTCATTTTTTACAATCTTTTTTTTCCAGAACTGTTTTTTAAATAGTATTCAGTGTTATGAAATGTGAGAATCCAGTGAAATTACGAAAAATGAAATTTGCAACAAAAATTAAAAGAAAAAAAATCATTTCTTTGAGTAGATAAGTATAGAGAACATTTATGAAAGTAAAAAAAGATTAATTAATTATCTTTTATAGTATACATTCGTTAATACTAATAAAATTTCAATAAATTCTTAATTTTATCCTATTACCAATAAAATTGCTATACAATTGAAAAAATTTTTTTTACACAAAGCATTTGATATTGATTAAAAATCTTGTTTTACAAGATGACGACTGACAAAGTAACGTTGGGCGACGCACTGTCCAACGTCGATGTCCTCGATGAATTCAATTTACCAGATGAGCAGCCATGCATCGAAGCCCAGCCATGCTCAGTGGTGTACCAAGCCAACTTTGATACAAATTTCGAAGACAGAAATGGCTTCGTTACAGGCATTGCAAAGTACATTGAAGAAGCCACTGTACACGCCAGTTTGGTGAGCAACATTTTCCCTTTCAATATGAAAAAATCATCTAAAGTTTCAAAATATTTATGATAAATGGTTCGAATAATATAAAATGGAAGATTACAGCACTGAAATGAGAATATAAAATATAATCAGTACAATAAAATATTGAAAAAATTCCAGAACGAACTACTCGAAGAAGGCCTGGAGCACGCAGTGATGCTCTACACTTGGAGATGTTGCTCTCGAGCCATCCCTCAACCAAAATCAAACGAACAACCCAACAGAGTTGAAATCTACGAAAAGACAGTCGAAGTCTTGGCCCCCGAGGTCAACAAATTGTTGAATTTCATGTACTTCCAGGTTCGCGGTGACCTTGAAACTCTCAATTCAGAATTTTAGAACCGACTCTAAAAAATTCCCTTTTCAGAGAAAAGCGATCGAGCGATTTTCCGCCGAAGTGAAGCGCTTGTGCCATCACGAAAAGAGGAAAGATTTCGTTTCTGAAGCTTATCTACTGACTCTCGGAAAATTCATCAACATGTTCGCTGTTCTCGATGAATTGAAGAACATGAAGTCGAGTGTTAAGAACGACTACTCCACGTATCGAAGGTACAAATTCTGAAGAACTTATATCCAAGTTTCTTTTGGTTTTCGCAAAATTAATCTCTTTTCAGAGCTGCCCAGTTTCTCAAGGTCATGTCAGACTCGCAAACTCTGCAGGAATCCCAAAATCTGTCCATGTTCCTGGCGACCCAGAACAAAATTCGTGACACCGTCAAGGAAAATCTGGAAAAGATTCAGGGATACGAGGAGCTTTTGGCGGATGTCGTCAATATTTGCATTCACATGTTCGAGACGAAGATGTACCTCATGCCAAATGAAAAGCACATGCTCGTCAAGGTCATGGGGTTTGGGCTTTTCCTCATGGACAGTGAACTCTGCAATATCAATAAACTTGACCAGAGGAAGAAACTCAAACTTGACAAGATTGATCGTATTTTCAAAAACTTGGAGGTCGTTCCTTTGTTTGGGGACATGCAGATTGCGCCATTTAATTATATCAAGAGATCGAAACATTTTGATCCTACAAAATGGCCATTGTCGTCATCGTGTAATAGCGTGAGTCCGCAGGCAGATTTGATGGTCCATTTGCCGTTGATCAGGGATGATCATGTGAAGTATATAAGCGAGCTGGCAAGGTGAGTTGTTTGAAATTAAAAGCGCTGTACATGAATTATATAATAATCATTTTCTCTTCATTTGTTTAAATAAATTATTCTTATTACACATATGACACGCTGATAGCAAAAGCGGTCTAAAAAAAATGCTAGGAGAACAGTGGTAAAAAAGGGCTACAGCAGCGGTGTCAAATAAGCGAGGGGAACGATCCCCAACTTTTTTCCTGTTTAAAAATTTTGAATTTAAAAATTTCAGTAAATTTTACAAGTATAAGTTTATTTTAGAAATTTAGCTAAACCTTACAAAATTATGTGAATTTCGCAAATTTAAGTCAATTTTACAATTTAAGCATTATTACGAATTAACGTACATTTCACATGTTTAATTAAAAGAAAATTTTCTACATGTGAGTAAATTTTCCAAATTCAAGTAGAATACCCAAATTAAAGTAATTTTAACGAATGTGTCTCAATTTTTACGATTTTAATTTCGAAGAAAGCGAGTAAATTTTACAAATTTGTTGAGTATTCAAGTATTACGAATTTCAGTACATTTTTAGAAATTAAAGTATATTTTGTAAATTTAAGTATATTGAATAACTCCAAATAAACTGAACAAATTCAAGTAAATTTTACAAGTTAAAGCAAATTTTACAAATTTAAATAAATTTCACAAGGTTAAGTAGATTTCACAAATTTAAGTAAAAGTTACAAATTTAACTTAACTTTTACGATTTTAGATAAATTTTGAAAAATGCAAGTACTTTTAACAAATACAAGTACGTTTCAAAAATTGAAGTATATTTTATAAAAATTGAAGTAAATCATGCAAGTTTAAAGGTATTCCACATATTTCAGTAAATTTTTAGAAATTCAAGTAAATTTCACAAGTTAAAGCAAATTTTACGAATTTGAATAAATTTTACAAGGTTAAGTAGATTTCACAAATTTAAGTAAAAGTTACAAATTTAACTCAACATTAACGATTTTAGATAAATTTTGAAAAATGCAAGTACTTTTAACAAATACAAGTACGTTTCAAAAATTGAAGTATATTTTATAAAAATTGAAGTAAATCATACAAGTTTAAGGGTATTCCACATATTTCAGTAAATTTTTCAAGTTAAAGCAAATTTCACGAATCTGAGGTAATTTTGTGAGCTTCATTAAATTTACAAATTTGGGTCAATTTTAGAAATTTATGCGCTTCTTTCAATTGTTAGTACAATTTTACAATTATAGGTGAATTTTGAAGAAAATAAATGTCACGAATTCAAGTAAATTTTACGAATTTCAGTGAATATGTTACAAATTTCAGTAGTTTTTACAAATTTAAGTGAATTGTACAAGTATCAGTAAATTTTGCAAATTTTAGTAAATTTTACAAGTTACAGCAAATTTTACAAGTTTAAATGAATTTTACAAGTTCAAGTGTATTCTAGAAATTCATGTAAATCTTACAAGTTAAAGTTAATTTTATAAATTCATGTAAATTTCACGAACTGTACTCAATTTCACGATCTAGGTAAATTCCGAAAAAAGCTATTAGCAAATATACATATTTGGGTAAATTTTAAAAACTCAAGTAAATTTTACAAATTTATATGTACTTCACAATTTCAGTAAACTTCACAAATACAATAACGTTTTAAAAATTGAGGTAAATTTTATAAAGTTACGTGAATTTTACAAATTGCAGTAAATTTTACAAGTTAAAATAAATTTTGCAAATCTGAGTCAATTTTACAAGTTAAAGCAAATTTTACGAGTTAAAAGTAATTTTGTGAGTTTCAATGAATTCCACAAATTCGAATAAATTTTAGTAACTTATGTGTATTTTGTAAATTTAGCCAATTGTACGACTTTGGGTGAATTTTGAAAAAAGTAAGTAAATTTTACGAATTTTAATAGTTTTTACAAATTTTAGTGAATTTCGCAAGTATTACTAAATTTTACAAGTCTAAGTAAATTTTGCGATTTTTGAATCGCTGATTTCTGACACCTCCGCTGTTGCCCTTTTTTACCACCGTTCTCCAAGCATTTTTTTTTAGATCGCTTTTGCTATCAGCGTGTCATGTATTCTTATTTATTATTTAATATCACTCATACACAAATTTCGTTTGGTTTTAGGTACAGCAACGAAGTCACAACGACGTACAAAGAATGTGGAAGTGACACCGAGAATCGGGATACCGCGGAACTCGCGTTGCGTGGCCTGCAACTTTTGTCAGAATGGACGAGCGTCGTGACTGAACTTTACAGTTGGAAACTCCTTCATCCCACAGATCACCATATGAACAAAGAGTGTCCTCAAGAAGCAGAGGAGTACGAGAGGGTAAATTTAAATCAGAGTGACAAGAAACAAACCAAAAATTCATAGAAATTGAAGAAATTCATTTATTCTTTTGTCGTAGGCCACTCGTTACAATTACACAGCTGAGGAAAAATACGCTTTGATCGAAGTAATTGCGATGATAAAAGGCTTGCAAGTCTTGATGGCTCGCATTGAAACAGTATTCGTCGATGCAATTCGGAGGAACATTTATGCAGAGTTGCAAGATTTCGTGCAGTTGGTGTTACGTGAACCACTGAGAAAGGCAGTGAAGAATAGAAAGGATCTGATAAGAAGGTATGAATCCCTTTCTCGGCACACTTCTGTGGAAAGATTAATAAACAAATTTCATGAAAAATATCATTAAAAAAATTGAAAAAAAAAAACAATCATTTTTGGTTGTGCTTTTTTTAGTATTGTCGTTTCCGTGAGAGAAACTTGCGCAGATTGGCATTACGGAGTGGAGCCTTTGGGGGACCCTGCTTTGAAGGGAAAAAAGGATCCAGATAATGGGTTTGGAATCAAAGTACCTCGAAGAAACGTTGGTTAGTGTCATCAATGAAGTTTACAGCAATAAATTAAATTATCAAGTACAATACTTTAAGTTTGTCTTGTGTAACAGGTCCATCATCGACTCAGTTGTACATGGTTAGAACAATGTTGGAGTCTTTGATCGCCGATAAAAGTGGGGGAAAACGCACTCTGAGGAAAGACATTGACGGTCAATATCTCGTCCTGATAGACCAATTTCACAAAACTAGCTTCTATTGGAGTTACTTATTGAATTTCAGTGGTAAGATAACAAAGTTTCAAAAATTATAGACTTTCTCTCAACTTGAAAAAATTTTGTTTCTGTTAAAGAATCACTGCAACATTGCTGCGACTTGTCTCAGCTTTGGTACCGAGAATTTTATCTCGAGATGACGATGGGGAGGAAAATACAGGTAAATAAATGATACCGGATGAACCCAACGAAAACAAAATAAGAACAAAGAACGTAAAAAAACGATGTGTAGTTATGCGAAGTGATTGTCATTACTTTTCATTAGAATTAATAGGTGTTTCGGTTAATAATGTCGATTATGCTAAGAGATGGCGTTACTCATACATTTTTTGCCATAGACTAGTGACATTTGTAGTGTTTTTGAGTGTCAACATATGCCATTGTAAGCTAGTTTGTTTTGAATTGTCATTGTCCGAAACAAGTAGTTTTCCAACGCTTCGAAAATATCGAATTTCGTACCAGGAAAAGACGTTTTGCGGGAAAGTTTAATAACCTTCTTCCATTTAAACAAAAACGGCTGCTGAAAGTTATCGATTGTTAGTTGAAGCTTATGGCGAACATGCCCCAACCCAAAAAACTTGTGAAAGATGGTTTCAACGCTTTAAAAGTGGTGATTTTGATATAAAAGACAAGGAGCGCTTCGGTCAACCTAAAATTTGAAGATCCAGATTTGCTAGCATTATTAGATGAAGACTCAACTCAAACTTTGAAACTATTAGCGGAAGCATTGAATGTTGCCCAATTGACTATTTCTGAACGTCTACACGCATTGGGAAAGATCCAGAAGGAAGGAAAATGCGTGCCGTATGAATTAAAGGAAAGAGACATTGAAAGGCGAAAAACCACTTGTGAAATTTTGCTTGCTAGACAAAAAAGGAAAGGTTTTTTGCATCGAGTTGTGACAGGTGATGAAAAGTGAATTTATTTTGAAAACCCAAAGCGCAGAAAATCATGGACAGGGCCAGGTCAACCTTCAACATCCCAACCAGTGCGCAACATACATTGAAAGAAGGCTTTGCTGTGTGTTTTGTGGCATAGTAGGGGAGCTGCGTATTATGAACTGTTGAAACCTGGTGAAACGATTACTGGCGAAAGATACCGAAAACAATTAATAAAATTGAACCAAGTATTGAAGGAAAAACGACCAGAATATGCCCAGAGACACGATAAAGTCATTTTTCAACATGACAATGCTCGGCCCCATGTTGCGAAACGTGTTGAAAACTACCTGGAAAACATTAAATGGGACGTCCTACCCCACCCGCCATATTCACCGGACTTGGCCCCTTCGGACTACCACTTATTCCGATCAATGCAGCACGGACTTTCAGAACGAAAATTTCATTCTTACGAAGAAGTGAAAATTTGGCTTGATGAATGGTTGGCCTCAAAAAACGAACAGTTCTTTTGGCACGGAATCCATTCTTTGACAGAAACATGGGAGAAGGTCATATCTAACGATGGACAATACTTTGATTACTAAGGTATTTAATTTTTATATGAAAATAAATGCTTCAATTTGCCGGAAAAAATCGACATTATTAACCGAAACACCTATTACGATTCGAAGCTTGCATTGGCTCGCATGACTTTTGCTTCTACCGTTAAAGACAATCGCGCTTTTCGTTTCTCTGGTTTCGTTGTTTTCATTTTTCCTCGAAAACATGAGTTTTTCTCACCGAGGCATACATTTCTGTCACTGATTTCATGAACAGAAATGCCAAGTGCGGCACCAACACAACGAGGAATGCAGCGACTTGATCACCATGGAAAAACGAATTCAGGTATTACGAACACTCTCTCCGCAGCTTGTTTCTTTACTTTTTTTTTCTCCAGCCAATTTTCGAGTATCTACTTTCTCCTCACTGCCATTCACGTCTATTTTCAAGTTTCCCTCTGCTCACCATGCGAAGTCTTCATTTGTTGGAAATTGATTTTAGAATGTTGGAGGATGAAATTGTGAGGGGTTGAGTGAGGGGGACTGATTTTTTTTCATCCCTACTCGATAACCAATCAAATTCATGAAATTAGTGAAGTACCGAGTAAACATTCATGATGTCATTTTTTATCATTTCTGATCACGCTGTGATATGTCACACTATGATATCATTTCGCATTCCAATGACATCATTATGTCACATGGTGATGTCAACTGAATATCAAATGATATCAAAAAGTGACATGACATCATATGATTTGCTAATGACGAAGCATATGTATGTCATATGACGTCATTGTGTGTATATCACATGATTACAGTATGAAATCATAAATGTTTACTGGGTAATAGCTCTGTAGACCAGATGTTGGAGTGCGATCTAAAATATTTCATCTTTGCAGTTTCCCATAGAAATGTCCATGCCTTGGATTCTCACCGACCACATTCTCAAAAGCAAAGAGCCTTCCATGATGGAGTGAGTAAAAAAAAATTTTCACAGAAACTCTTCTGATTGTTTAAGTCACGTTCAAGAAAGTATAAGTTAGATCATTTTCTTGACTTTCAAACCAATTCACGAGAATTTCTTTGAACCAATTTTTCCCTGCATAGGTACGTTCTCTACCCATTGGATTTGTACAACGACAGTGCTCTTTACGCTTTGACGATATTCCGCAAGCAGTTTTTGTACGACGAAGTGGAAGCAGAAGTGAATCTCTGCTTCGACCAGTTTGTGTACAAGCTGAGCGAGCAAATTTTCGCTCACTACAAGCAACTCGCCGCGAGTATTTTGCTGGACAAACGATTCCGCGTCGAGTGCATCGCTTTGGGAGCGTATTTGCTCCCTTATCCACGAGCCAACAGGTACGAAACACTCCTCAAGCAGAGGCACGTGCAGCTCTTGGGCCGCAGCATCGACCTCAACAAGCTCATCACCCAAAGAATAAACGCGGACATGCAAAAATCCCTTGACCTGGCCATCAGCAAATTTGAATCTGGGGATATAACTGGAGTTGTGGTAAGATGGCATTCCCAAATGACACTGCAAACTCGAATTTTCTTGACCGTGATGATCGAATCAAATGGAGGGAAACTCGTTTTTTCTTGTTATGATAAAGTTACATTAACAGGTATGAAATATCCCTAGAAGAGGTAGAATAAACGAGTCAAAGTCAGCAAGAAAAAACGTAATGCAAGATTATCCGAGGTTTTAGTGTGAAATTGCCAGAACATTTTATGGTAGACCTGTCAGAGAAGTTAATTTATTTTATTTTTAATGTGATGGATTCTTTGATTTAATTAACTGTTTTATTTACCATTTAAATTTTGTTTTTAGGAACTGGATGGTCTTTTGCAAGTGAATCGACTGACGCACAAGTTACTCAGCAAATGGCTGGCCCTGGACGAGTACGATGCCATGTTCAGGGAAGCCAACCACAATGTTTTGGCTCCTTATGGAAGGATAACGCTTCATGTATTTTGGGAATTGAATTACGATTTTCTGCCCAATTATTGTTACAATGCTTCCAGCAACAGGTAAGGAATTTTGATAGTTCTTTATTAATAATTTAATTAAAATCAGGGGTGTAGAAAAGAAAATTTTTGGAGGGGTTTTTTGAAGAAAAGTGTTTTCTTCGGGATTTTGTAGTTTAATCCTTTTTTTAATTCTTATTCTTATTTGAATTTTTTAGATTTTAATCTTTGATGATCTGGTTAAGAATTTTAGGAGTTTCAAGCTACTGAGGTGTTAGATTGAAAAAAAAATACTTTTAGTGGAATATTTTGCATATTTCTTCAGTATTTATACAATTTGAAAGATTTTCCGATGGTATTATTAAAATAATTATAAATTATTAACAAAATAATATTTACACAGATTCATAGTAGTTCAGGGATTTCTAGGATTTTCGGATTTCATATTATTTGGAAATTCTGCATTATTTTCTGGTATTTTTATGATTCTTTTTTCTTTTTTAGAAGTTCCTCTATAGATTTATAGAACTATACGCTACAGTATTAAAAATTTCAACAATTTTGAGTATTTTAATTGATTGTTCAGAAAGATCTTTTATACAGATTTTCAATACTTTTTTTTTTTTTTTGGTATTCATAAAATTCGAAGTATTATCTGGTACACGCATTTCTATAATACAGATTTCTTGAATTATGTGCTCTTGGATTAAAAGTTGATTAAATTTTTTAACAAATTGAGGGCCCAGATCGAATAACTCGCCGAGCGCTCGAGATAAAAAATATACTAGGCTTTACGGCTACTTTCGGCTATAAAAAAAAAAATTTTTTTTCTCTGAAAAAAAAAACTATATTATTAAACTCATAGAAACGCGTATTTTTTTCCCATAAACATTCTTGCTAGAAAAATTATTTCCTGGAATAATTAATAAAAAACCAATTTTTTTCGATACTAGTAAATCAATGTTTTTTAAAACTTAAATCATCGCAAACCAACCTTAAAATTGAAATTTCACATTGAGCTTCAACATAGATATTCATCAGACTTTGCCGATCCAGAAGAAAGCTAGTAACAAGCAAAAATGTTTTCATGCTTATGTTTATTTAATTATAAACTGTTTCGTCGAATTGGCGGGTTTTTCATTTTTCAGTAAGCGAGGAAGTTTTTTAATATTCAAGTGTCGTCAAACATCCCGTGAGAAAGTTGTCAAATATAGTATGAACCAGTTTTGGTGAAAGTTTCAAATAAAAAAAATCATTAGTTCACGAGTTTTTAATTTATTGAACTAAGCGCTCCGCGTGTTCTGAACGATGCGCTGACCACTCCCAGTGGGGCCAAACGTGCGATAACATCTCTGATGCTCTATACACCATCATTAAAATTCCAGACTTTTTCTGGCTTAGGAAAACAAGAAAACTTGTTTCAGCATTAAAGAAAAGCTTAGATAGAACTCTCCAAAAAAAATGCAGTCAGATTTCAACTTTCCTTGAGACGATTACATACACCGTCGTCGTGGCTTTGGGATTTAAAAAAAATTCAGTATTCCTTATTAAAAATTTTGAGCAATTTTGAAAAATATCTTCATGAAAGTGCTTCAAAATGTTACGTGCCCAACAACATATCGAAAAAGGCAGAAAACGATGCAGAAATGAAAACAACTGGGTCTGTTACGTCAAGAAGAACGCTCGTAATACTGTACGTTGAATATGAATTATATTTTACACGGAAAAAATTTTTTCATTCATCCAATGTAAATATTCATTGTCCATATGTTAAATAAAATTTTTTTATTGATACAAGGAATATTTTCATAAGCACAAAACACATGATTCTTGTTCCAAAATAACAAGTTTATAGTCTTACAAAAACTTTACTTATCCCAATGAAAAAAATTTTCCTTGGTATATGGACAATGAAAATGTTTACTCGATGAATAACGCCTTTTTTTCCATGCATGATTGCGTTTATGGTATATTATTGGAAAGTTGTTTTGGTCACTCTTCACTTCAATATATCATCATAAAAATTTCACATTTGATTATTTTGGAATCATCATTTAACACTTTTTCAACTGAACCCCGTGATAAGCTCTTGAACTGATGTGAAATGAAATTTTCATGAATGCAAAATTTATCGATTACAACTTAAACGTACGTTCTTTATTCGTAATTTGTACAACACTAAAAAAAAATATTGCACATAAAAATTTCACTGCTTCATTAGGAATATATTTTTTCGTCATATCGCTTTATTTTTTTTATGATAAATCATCTCTTTATAAGCATATTTCAGTAACGTCATTTTATTTTAAACAAAGGCAACTTTCCTAGAGGGATTACATTTCAATTAAAAAAAAAAAAAAAAAAAAAAAAAATGGATTATGACATACAATGAAAATTCGTAAAAGTTAGCTATGGATTTTTTTTAAAGTTGTACGGAATTCGCATACATAATCGTGGAACATTTATTGCTCACGACTACCTATGTGTTTTTTTATAGGGACAAGAGTACACATCGCGTTCAGGAGAAAAAGTGAGCGCAAAAGAGTTCAAAGTTGTTGAGACTTGTTGTATCAAACAATGTTACAAATTGATCGAAATTACGAAGCAAGAAGTATTTCATGAGGCTTTTTGGAACTGTGGCGATTATCAAGCTCAAAATGTAATGTTAAGTGGAATGATGTTGCGCAAGCCTTATGTCAGAGCGAGCAAGAATCCTCAGAAAGTTGTTTTGTGGGAATATACTTTTCATTCGCAAACAGAAAATACGATTGTATGTCAAAAGTTTTTTTGTAATTTGTTAGGGATTGGGAAGGGAAGGTTTGCAACAATACAGAAAAAATTAACTGACAATGCATCATTAAATGATAATCGAGGGAAACACAACCAGCGCAAAACATGTTTAACAGAGAATGTAAAAACATTGATTCACGAGCATTGCAAATCTATTCCTCACTCATCGTCACATTACACTCGCGAAAGGTCTGATTTGAATTATTTTGAACATCCAGATTTAAATTTAACTACACTCTACGATTTGTTCACTGATTATTACACTGCAATTACTGGAGAAATGTCTGTCCCTATAGAATTTTCCACTAACAGTAAATACTTCAATCACCATGTTAACTTCTCATTTCAACCTCCAAAAACAGACGTATGTAATTTTTGTGAAGAGAATAAAATAAGTGGAGAAAATAACGATGAGTTGAAAAAACACATGAATGATATAGTTGCATATCAGAAAGAGAAAAAAAAAATTTTGAGTGACAAAAGTGCCTTGTGCTGTGAATTCGACTTCGCGCAAAATCTCCCACTGCCAAAATTAGCCGTGAATGAACAATTCTATTTGCGATTATTGTGGCTACAATTATTCAATGTCCATGTCTATTCTGAATCTGAAGAAGAAAATCACAGCTACATGTTTCCATTTATCGAAGGGTGTGTAAAAAAAGGAGCAAATACCGTTTCAAATCTTGTGTTGTATGCGATTCAAGAAGAGTGCAAATTAAAATGCTACAACAGCATTAATTTATTTTCGGATTCTTGTAGGGGCCAAAATAAGAATTTTCATATGCTCAAATTTCTATCACATTTGGCAAACAAAATGCAGGTTACAATTCAACACATTTTTCCAGTAAAAGGTCATTCATACTGCCAATGTGACAGAAATTTCGGTTTGTATGGTCAAAAGAAAAAAAAAAATGGAAAAAGTAGAAACTCCTGAACAGTATATAAAGATAATTGATGATGCCAGAAAACATCCATTTATTATTGTTCGCCAGGAAGAGTATAAAGTTAAAGATTTCGAATCGATACTTCAGTCCAAAGCAAAAGTACCGAAAGATTTAAAAATACGCTCAGCTGTCAAAATTAGTTGTCATCCAAACGGTCTTATTGACATTTATGAAAATTATGACGAAAAATGTACAACTCATTTCATAGAATCATCAACTTTTTTTGATGAAATGCAATCGATGCCACCTGCTAACCCGATTGGCATAAGTGCTGAAAAGGTTAACGACTTGAAGAAATTGTTAAAATACATAACTCCCGAAAACAGAAAATTTTTCATCTCCATGCTTGCAAACAATAACATAAAAAATAAAAAAGAGACTAGCGAATCCGATAAAAAAAATGAAATTGCGGCAACTAAAGCTAAAAAAATCAAGCGTACAAAATCATGATGAAAAGAACAATTTGTGCGTCTTCTTCAAAATGTATGGATAAATGCTTCTAATTTTAAAGACGTTTTTAGAATAATTGTGCAATCATGTTTTTTAAAAATAAGCTTTGGAATAAATCACAATTGCAAATTGAATTATTGTGTTGCACTTACTTCCTGATCGAACGCTCAGGACATAAATTGTATACAGATCATCAGCGCATCGTTCAGAACACGCGGAGCGCTTAGTTCAATAAATTAAAAACTCGTGAACTAATGATTTTTTTTATTTGAAACTTTCACCAAAACTGGTTCATACTATATTTGACAACTTTCTCACGGGATGTTTGACGACACTTGAATATTAAAAAACTTCCTCGCTTACTGAAAAATGAAAAACCCGCCAATTCGACGAAACAGTTTATAATTAAATAAACATAAGCATGAAAACATTTTTGCTTGTTACTAGCTTTCTTCTGGATCGGCAAAGTCTGATGAATATCTATGTTGAAGCTCAATGTGAAATTTCAATTTTAAGGTTGGTTTGCGATGATTTAAGTTTTAAAAAACATTGATTTACTAGTATCGAAAAAAATTGGTTTTTTATTATTTATTCCAGGAAATAATTTTTCTAGCAAGAATGTTTATGGGAAAAAAATACGCGTTTCTATGAGTTTAATAATATAGTTTTTTTTTTCAGAGAAAAAAATTTTTTTTTTTTATAGCCGAAAGTAGCCGTAAAGCCTAGTATATTTTTGATCTCGAGCGCTCGGCAAGTTATTCGATCCGGGCCCTCAATTATATTTGGAGTTTTAAAGTATTACCTAATAGATTTTTAGTTTTTCTCGCATTTGCCTATTATTTAAAAAATTTTGAAGGGTATTCTGGTGTTTTTATAGATTTTCAGTATTTCCCAAAATCGCTACTCAGACTTCTAAAATTCGATGGTCTAAAATTCAAATTTTGATATATTTTCAATTTTTTTTTAGATTTCTAAAAAAATTACATCTATGGGCATATATTTTCAGTATTTTTTATATTTTTGTATTTTTGTGGTATTCATACGATTTTTTGTATTTTCTATTTTTTTTTATTAATTTTTAAATAGATTTCTAGAATTATGTATTTTTAAATTCAAAACTTTCATAAATTCGATCTACAATAAAGAGTTTTTGTGTTTTTATAGATTTCTAGTATTTCTCACATTTTTTAATTATTTATGAAATTTTGAACGATTTTCTTACATTTTTCTGAATTTTTAGTGTTTTTCAAAATTACAATACAAATTTCTATAATTATAGGCTCCAGAATTTGAATTTCGATAATTTTTTAGTATTTTTACAAATTTACATAAAAATAATAGTCATACAGATTTTTTAATATTTTCTAGAATTCTCGTACCTTTTGTATTTTCGTAGTATTTATACAATTTTAAGTATTTTCAGGCATTTTAACGAATTTACATGTATATTTATAGAATTTATAGAATTCTGTGCTCTAGGATTCAAAGTTTCATAAATTTTTTATAAAAATATAACTTAATGGTGTGAATAAAAATGAATTCTATTTTCTATTTTTTTCTAGTTCCAGTATTTTTCAAAAACGCTTCACATATTTTTAGAATTCAAATCTTAATAACTATCTAATAATTTGTAGATTTTTTATATTTTTGTATATTTCGATAAAATTTCAATATTTTTTTTAGATTTCTGAAAAATTATATGAACATTTAATATTTTCATTTTTTTACATTTATTAGTTTGTGTATAACATTTCCTAGTATTTTTATAAATCTTGAGTATTTGTTAAGATTTTTCCAAAAACAGTACTTATATAAATTTCTATCACTTTTAGTATCTCTTCAGTGTTTAACTAATTTTACCCAACTTAATTATTCCCCGAAATTTTAATGGATTTCTGTATAGATTCCCAAGATTCAAAGTTTTTTAGATTTTCAATGTACATGACATTCCAAACGTTTAAAATTAAACGAAAAAGGAAAATAGACGAGTATTCAGGAAAAATTTTTCCAGTTCCTTTCAAGGACTTTTCAGATGGAATAATAAACTTCACCTTCTCAAAAAATATTTAACACCATTCTTTCAGTAACGAAAAATTAAAAATTCATTCATTTCTTCTTTTCGTTTAATTATCCTATTACTTATTCATTTTCTATTCATATGACTTATTTTATTTATGTACTCATGTATTTTATATTATTTATATATTCCACATGTATTATTATTAATTTTTTTTAATCTTCGTACGTATAAAAAAATTAATTTTACTCGAATTTCAGGAGGGTTTCGAACCCCAAATCCTTCTTATTAACCATATCAATGTGTTTTCCAGATTTGTCAAATGCCGTGGAATTCAGTTCGTGCAACCCGTGCACAGAGACAAACCTCCCCAGATGTCGCACCACTACCTTTGGGGCAGCAAGCCTTTGAACCTGGCTTACAGCACGCAGTTTGGGCAGTACACGGGTTTTGTTGGGCCCCACCATTTCCGCGCAATGTGCAAATTACTCGGTTACCAGGGCATCGCCGTTGTCATGGAGGAACTTCTGAAGATCGTCAAGTCCCTCATCCAAGGCAGCCTTCTGCAGTTCACCAAGACCCTGATGGAAGCCATGCCCAAAGTCTGCAAACTTCCGAGATACGATTACGGTTCACCAGGTGTTTTGGGCTACTACCACGCCCAACTCAACGACATCGTGCAATACCCAGACGCGAAGACCGAGCTCTTCCACAATTTTCGAGAGTTTGGAAATACCATTTTGTTCTGCTTGGTGATGGAGCAGGCTCTGTCACAGGAGGAAGTTTGCGATTTGCTTCATGCAGCGCCGTTTCAGAATATACTTCCCAGGCCATATTGCAAAGGTAGTTATTTCGGGTTTTTGTTTTGGAATCTGTAAAGTTATTCTTTTTTTTTTTACTCGTACGATGGAGTAGAGGGGTTCGATTTTCGTCCTAAGAGATCCAATCAATGAGAATTCCTAAATTCTTCTGATTCCGTTTCATCTGAGGCGACTGTCACCCATCCAAGTTGCGACAAATAATACCGCTGCTTCAGTTAGGCGATCGATTGTCGACCCCCTTAAGTCATTTGTTATTGTGTTTGCAATGTGGAATGTTTCAGAGGGCGAGAAACCTGAAACGAAACAAAAACGTTTGGAGCAGCAATATTCGGCCCTGCAAATTGTTTCGAATATCGACAAACTTGGCACTGCTAAGGTATTTGTATTTTTTGTGACTTAATATGATAAAATCTCTCTCTTCTCTTTTTTTTGTGATATGAAGAAGGTTTTTCATCTTTGTTAACAAAATTTCATTTTCTTGATAAAATATATAAAATTACCGGGAAAATTCATTAAATCGACTATAATCTAATAAATCAAATTGATCAAAATAGCAGAAAGAAGTTTATAAATAATTAAGTTTGAAATTTTTTTTTCGTATTTCAGCAAGCCATGATCGCCAGAGAAGGTGACTTGCTGACAAGGGAAAGATTGTGTTGTGGTCTGTCGATTTTTGAGGTCGTTCTCAGCCGATTGAGAAGCTTTTTGGACGACCTCATTTGGGTGGGTCCACCACCTGCCAATGGGGTCATGAATATTGACGAGTGCACGGAATTTCATCGGCTTTGGAGTGCCCTGCAATTTGTTTATTGCATTCCAGTTGGAGACACAGAATTCACTGTCGAGTATGTATTCTGCTATAATTTACAATATGTTTATTTGCAACTTCAAAACAAAATTGCAGTATGTTCCTTACATAATGTGGAAAAGTTTTTTTTAAATTTTTCCAATGATTAAAATCCTTTTATTTATTTACAGAGAGCTTTTTGGCGAAGGTTTGCACTGGGCTGGATGCGCCATGATCGTACTTTTGGGCCAACAAAAACGATTCGAAGCTTTAGATTTTTGCTACCACATTCTTCGAGTCCAAAGGGCCGATGGAAAAGACGAGAACGTCAAAGGCATTGTGAGTTCACAGTGTCAAATTTTTATAAATTTTTCTTAGTAGGAGAAATTACTTAAAAGTTGCAAAAATGTTAATGGGTTATCGTAAAATCACAGAAAATGGGATGAATTTTAATCAGCTCAAAAGTACTTTTCGAGATTTATTATTTTCTCGTCATATATTAAACTAGTGGACAAATTAATGTTTATGATAGTTCGTCCAATTAATATCAATATTAATAGAATTAAAATACACAACAAAATAAATATATTATAATGTTGTAAATTTATTTTCGTCATTAGAATATATTTTTTCAATAAAATAAAATTTATTTTAATTTAACTAACAATAAAAAATGTAAAAAATCAATTTGCATGAAGGAATATGTTAAAATTTCAATACGTAATGAATAATAACTTCGATAAAAAATTTGATAATTACAAAAATGTAATGTTTAAAATATGAATCATTTCGATTATAAGTCGCCTATATTAGTTACTGAATTTACATAAGTTTGTAAAATTATTATCAGACATTTTTTCAGTCAAGTGTAATTTGTCTGGTGAAGTACAATGTTCTATTGCAATTTTAATCTGTCATTTTGAAAAACACTTGTGAATTTTGACATAAAAAACTAATTTGACGGTATAATAATTATGTGAAGAGATCTCATTTGTAATAAAAATTGATTACAAACAAGATTTATTATTAACAAATATAGAAGTATTCTTAATTGAGTAAAGAATAAAAAAATACTCAAGTGTAAATAAGTAAATTCAATCATAATAATTACAAATAATTCACAATTATAGAATACTCTGACAAAATCATTATTTTTTATTATATTTAATAATTCATCGATTGTTTTTTATATACATTGATATACATTCATATTATATAGAATATAATTATTTTTAATATAACATGTCATATAATATATTTTGATAAATATTGTGTTATAATCATGTATTATACATTATATATATTATTTTCATAAGAATTGTACCATATATATTATTTTATAACATAAAAATCTAAAAGTTTCCATATTGAGTATCATATAATATAGTGTACAACCATTTTCCATGCAAATTTTCGAATATGGAATAAATTGTGTCATATTTTTCTTCATTGCGCATTCTCATTTATAAAAATAATATGTAATTATTATTATTATATTGGTAAAATTATTGATTGACAACATTTTTGTAATAACAATTAATCAATAGAAATAGGATATTCCGATATATACAAAGTTAATCATATGTATTACATTTTAGGAGAATTTTTGAAAAAATTTACTAATAATTATGTGATATTTTTATTATAAAGAATATAAACAATAATTCATTAGCTATATATCTGCTTTATGCTATGAATTATGAAATATCATTTTTTTATTAATATTGTAGCAGCTTTTATACTATAACGATTTCATGTTCAACTAGAAAATATGAAATTAATCACATTTTTTTACATATTTTAAATTTGTAAACATAAAAATAATAGCATATAATTATTAATACTATATATCAATATAAATATTCATTAAAACGCTTTTGGTGCTTTTTGGTGGTAACAAGTCGATATAATATTAATAGTATACTCCAATATATAAATAAGAAATTATTTAATGTATAATAATTATTGAATTTAAGTTACATAAATTTATTTTTCATACAATATGAATTTGTAGTATAATAAATATTCTAATATTATATTATACTTATTATTATTCATACATTCATATGTATCCACATTATGTATAATAATGTGTGATGATTTCAGAGATATTTTTTTAAATTGAATTATAAATTATATTATATATTTATAGTATATAGGATAGAATCAATTATTTATAATATATGTGGCATTCATATATTTTATACACTAAATATATCAATACTTTAAAATTCATTTATGATATAATATGCAAGTAAAAGAATTGTGATATATTTAATTCAAGCGATGGAAATAAATATAAACGTTTTGAAAAATTCCACGATTCCAATGCCATTAAAATTAATTCCTTTTTTTTTCTTTGTTTTCAGCATTTGAAACGAATGGTCGATCGCATAAGACGCTTCCAAGTGCTGAACTCGCAGATTTTCGCTGTGCTGAACAAGTATCTGAAAAGTGGCGACAGCGACGCGACGAGTGTTGAACATGTGCGTTGCTTCCAACCACCGATTCACCCTTCCATGGCCCAAGTGCAGCAGCATTACCACACCCCCGAATACTTGAGGCAGATCAATCATCAGTAAGCAATGAAAAAAATCATTGAAATCACTTTTTTTAAGTCGACAAACGACCCTTCCCCCCCCCCCCCTGGTACCAAAAAAAATGGAAAATCGCCAGAAATGATCAAAGTAAGCAAAATATGAAATAGTAGGTTTTTTTTCTATTTGAAAATTTTGTGGAGACTTTTTAATATGTTTTTAATCAAAATTTTTATTATGCAAAAATATGAATGATTGAATCTCTTTTTCCCTTGAATCTCCATGATGTAAAAAATTCTGTACAAGGAAATTTATTTGATAGGAAAATTTTGTCGGTTTTTGAATATTGAAAA
This sequence comes from Platygaster robiniae, assembly GCA_028476575.1. Classification (NCBI taxonomy): domain Eukaryota; kingdom Metazoa; phylum Arthropoda; class Insecta; order Hymenoptera; family Platygastridae; genus Platygaster; species Platygaster robiniae. The sequence continues at coordinate 26,799,826 of CM052023.1, forward strand.
AAATTTTTTTTGTTTAGGGATCACTTGGGGGCCTGTCGTTTCCCCAATACAATAATGATAAGTAGAAAAAAATATTCCAGCCAATAATATTCACAGAATCGTTTTTTAAAATTTTTTGGCATCTTTGCTGATAGTAGCTTTTTATAAATATCCCGCCATTTTTTGGGAGGAATATTTTTTTTATGGAAAATAAAGGGCAAGAGTCGAAATTGGACGAATGAATTTTTCGAGTTCTTTTTTTTTTTATTTTCGAAAAGCTTCGAATTTTTGATCATTTTTTTTTGCATTGTTTTGGAATGTTGTTTGAAAAATTTAATTTGTCTGATTTTGACTCATTGATTTTGAAGAAATTTTGATGAGATAAATTTGTTCTCAAAATGGTAAAATGACTGAGAGAATTTTATTTACTCCTTTATGCAAATCAAAAAAAAAAAAAAAAAATATTTAAATCTCATTTCAAATAATAAGTAAATGAACAGATAATATTTAGTTTTAATGCATTTTTTAAAAAATAAAAAATTATTGCATCTTTTAGCCTCATATCTGATTGAAGATCGAAAATTTTCAAAAATAAAAATTTGTGAACTCAAATATTCATTGCATTTCAAGAATTTGAAAATTGCAACTAAGTTGAAAAATACTGATTCTAGTTTTAAAAACTTTGAAATTTTGTATATCATACCAGGAATCCAATTTTCAACAACTTTGAAATCAAGAAAAATTGTTACATAATTTGAAAAATGAAAAACAATAAAAATAAAAATACTAAACATGATAAATTTTACGTTGTTATTATACGATATTAAAGCATTTTATCGAGTAAATTGAAAAAAAAATTTTGTAGAACTAGAAAACTTTTTCAAACATTTTTTATTCACAATATCGAAGTTGTAAAATAATATTCACATTTTTGAAGTATCTAGGATTTCGTATAATGCATAAGTATTCTAATTATCAAAAATTGTCGAAGACTTGGAAAATCAACGCAGATTTCAGAATTTCACGAAAAATAAAAATAATGGAAAATGAAAAATGTAATAAAATGTGTTTCCTGGTAAATTCTTTTAAAATTTCATCGAATAAATTTTTTACAAATACATGTCTAAAAGCTCGAAAATTTTCATTAGATGAGGTAAAATTTCCCTCTTCCCTTCCCCCCCCCCCAAAATTAAAAATCTGCAGCTCCATATTTATACTTCAAACATTGCATTTTCATTTTTTTAATAATGAAATTCAGCTAAAACCTATATTAAAGAATTATTCCGTATTACGTAGAATTTTTGAAATTTTTTGAATTTTGATTTGTGGAAAGTTTATTTTACGTTAAGGGTGTATCCTGTATGTTAATTCTGCTTAAAATGTAAAATTTTCGCAAAACGTGGGTTTTTTTCGAGCCACCAAATCGAGAGTTTACTGTAATTAGGGTAATTGTACTTTTTTTTTTACATATAACCCAAATTTGGCACAATTTTGACTCCACTTTCGTAGCGTATCGCGATGCATCGAGTACTAATACGTGTCATTTATAACTATCTTTCAATTTCTTCATTTGTTACCTGTTTCGCATGATCGAAATGTGCAACGACTCGTGAGTTATCTCGTAAATTATTTATAATAAGCATCGTCAGTTCGTTTGTAAAATCACAACAGCAGATGAATTGGAAATCAAAAGCGAAAGTACAAATCAAAATGGGATTACTTTTTGAGTTTACATTGACTATTGTACTTTCCGAGTTGTATTGCAATTTTTGATAAATGTCCTAGGCAATATTTCTAATAAAAAAACATACATTACCGACTTCTGGAAAATTTTTTGCGAATCACCGTTCACGTAAAAATTTGTGGTTAACAACTACGCAATCTTACATTTATTTGTACTTGTTGGGTTACATTGCAATCCTCGGCAAATTTCCTGAGCAATACATCTCATAAAAAACGTGACAAACGTGCGACGGAGTAAAAAAGAATCTCAAGTGGCTCAAAAACGTGAAACTTGGTATTCTCTAAGTCTGAATTTGTAAAATTTCAAGTAATTCAGATTTAGAGTGTACATCCGATGGAAAAGTGACGTTCGATTTTCCCCAGTTGCGTTTTCCAGCCACGCATTGACGTCACTTCCGTACAGAACATCGCTCTTTGAGCGAGACCATTCCGACTGCAAATCTCATGCCTTCATCTCCATTTCGTTGCCAATATCTTCCAAGTTCTTGCATTTGGTCTCCGGTGCGCAGTAGTAAACAAAGATAAAGCTGAAGGCGTTGATGACGCCGAAAACCAAGAAAGCTCCGGAGTAGCCGATAATACTGACGACGACGTCGAACATCTTCAACTCGAGGAAGGCCCCGAAGTACTGGAGGGCAAGGCCCATGTTCATGGCGAATGCCTTGATGCTCATGGGGTAGATCTCCGAGCAGATGATGAGGGGAACTGTCGTGAGACCGATGGTGGCCGTCGCGACGATGAGCATCAACCCCACGACACCGACCATGCTCACGTCACCGAGGAAAAGGCCGTTGCTTTGGGCCAGGAAGAAGTAGCCTTGAACGAAGCAAGTCACACTGACCCCGATGCTCGAGGTGATGAGCAGGGGCCTTCTGCCGATCCGGTCCACGAGAGTGGAAGATATCAAGGTCGTGATGGCCTGCACCACGGACAGGATTATGCTGAGGTATTCTCCTGCGATAACGTCGTTTTTTACTTCCTTGAACAAGCTTCCAGCAAAGTTCATTATGACAATCTCTGCTGACAGCACGAAGACCATGATCAGCCCGATGGTGAGGAAGATGACCTTTCGGTTGTCTGAGTGGAGAAATGAAGATAGAATATGGCCAATGTCCAAGGTCAGATTCAGAGAACTCAGATCTACCAAGAAGAATAATGTACGCGTTTTTGAGTTCGCGCCGGGGGTCTGGTGCGACACCCAGACACCAGAGTGCTCTGCAAGCAATCATATGCTTGTAATGTGCTAGAAAGAGAGAGAAGTACTGTGGGGAATGTAAGTACTGTAAATATGAATTAAGAAACCTAACCTAACATTACGTACTGTCATAACTTTCACAAACTATCGCATTTATTGTTGTTGGTAGATCTGGGTTCTTTGTCAGATTAGACAGATCTGAAGATTTCGTTCATTTCTTCAGCGTTTGGAACTCCAGACCAAAAAGTACTTACTCTTAGAAGTGGCAAAGGTGAGGAACTGACGAAATTTGAAGGTCTTTTCGGTAGTTGTCGCGGTGTTTTTGATGGATTCGAGTTCTTCCTCGATGTCCCCTCCCTTGTAGCGCAATTTTTTCAAAGCGTCTTGTGCAGGTTCGACGCCATAACGGCGCATAAGGTAATACGGTGATTCCGGTGACCACACAAAAGTCACGACGAAAAATATCGTCAACCCCGTAGCCACGAAGGCAAAGTTATGTATGCTGATAAAAGGTGATAATGAGTAGCAGAATATCATCCCGAGATTCAGTGAAAAAAAGGACCATAGTTCCATTCGACCCCTCAAAATTGCAGGCGCGATCTCAGCCAAATACATTGGCAGAATGCCAATGAAGATTCCATCGCCCAATCCTATGGCTGCTCGAGCTATGTAAAGGTGCTGGAATGTTTAAAAAAACAATATATACGAATATATTTGTATGTTGTACCTTCATTCGATGATAATTATAAATTATGAATAACATAACTCCAATTTATTTTAATATTGTTGGAGGTTATGAAAGAAATTTGAATTTTATTTTGAATTTGCGCGCCTAAAGTTGGCGTAATGGCGTCGACCCAATCAGCTGTTCTGAACCCCATGTCATGTCATAAACTATATTCATTCGTTTTAGTCTGTTCTGGTGAATTTTTTAAATTTTATTATAAATAAGTAATCAGAATAAATTTATAATAATAATTACCTTATTAATTAGATAATATTAATAATTTCCGTAATCAATATTGTAATAAAATGATGACAAAATTTACGTTACATTATTTTATTTAAATTTATATTTTTTAATGTAAGACTATTTGAAAAAAATTTGTCTAAATTTGAAACATTTCAAATCTTATGTCTTTTTTTAACATGAACCTTTGAAGGAAAATAATACTTGTATTTATCTCCATTTTGATAAAAAATTTTGATTTCTAGAGTGATTTTTTTCAACACATGCACTCTGTAAGAGCTTGATCGATTTCGTGAAACAAATTTAGTTAAATAATTATGAGCCTCGTGAAAGATGTTAAATTTAATCGAGTACTGCATCTCGCATAAATTGTACATTAGCATGCTTAATCGAATGGAAAATGCAATCCAAGTCGCGTTCTGACTTGATCGGAACATCTAATCGTGATCATTCGTATCATAAAAATCATCGTAATGTAATTCAATGATTTCATTAATCACGATTTTTTTTTCTCGATCGAGACATGATTTATGGATCCATTCACTTTGAAATTACCCTCGAGAAATCCAAGTTCATGGAAAACTCTGATTTGCAATAAACGTGTTTTAGGCATATGAAAATTTAGGGTTTGATTTTTCAAACTGAAAACCTGAGAACTGGAAAAATCTATAGTGAAATTTTTCGGGCTTTTTTATGCAAATTAAATGATTTTTCAGTTATTTTTTTGGGAAAGTGACAAAAATTTATAATCAGAGTGGAAAAAAAAGGAAATTTATGTATGAAACAGCGTAATTAGGAAAAATGTAAGTTTGATTGAAACATTGTTGAATTTATCAAAAAAATACACGATATTTTTTTATTTAACGATAACAACTTATTTGACCCTGAAATATTATATCGAAGTCGACGCCTATGCATGCATTTTTTCGAAATCAAGGACATCTGATTTTTTCAAAAAGATATCTGAAGCAAATATAACTAACAATCTATTTTATGACAGACACGCACGTAATAATCAACCGAGAGGAAAAAATGCAACTAACATTGTGATGCAATCTGAAGATACTGATCTCACTGATAGTTATTCACGTTTTAAAAATCGTGGCTAATCAATGATTAATTTACTCTGAAAATTTCGTCTTCGCAGATTCGTGCAATTCATGTTCATAAAAAAAAAAAAAAAAAAATATTTGTGGACTTCTTTCTTCATGAGTGCAACAAATTTTGCTGGAGAGTTAGAAAATGAGTTGGAAAATAAAAAAATTGAATCGCATGTAGTTTTTATGAAGAATCATGAAAATTATAAATTTTATGAATTTGAGTATGTAATTCTGAGAAATCGGAGAAATTTTGGCATTGAAGATTGGAAAAGTTAAACATTCAATTTTTTTAGGTTTCGAAAAAGAGAGAAAATTTTGGATTTGTATTTTCTTTGTTATTGAGTTGGAAAATTATTAGAAAATTCGAACTCGATATTGATTTGTAGAAATTTTGAAATTCCGACATTTTTAAGTCGCAAACAAATTTTTTATGTTTTAACTATTCGTCCAAACTTTTCGCTGTCAACATTTTTTGAAATTTTCGTTTTTTAGTATAATTTTCGAAATATTGACGATCTACAAAATTCATGAAAATTTTCGAGAATTTCTCAAATTTTTCAAACTATTTCAAATTATTGCTCACCTTCAAAAATTGCAATTTCTTCCAATTTTTCAAAACTTGAAAGATGCAAACTATTCAAAACTTTTAAAATTTCTTGAAAATTTGTCCAACTAATTAAAATTTTTGGTAATCTAAAAAATGTTTCTAGTTTTTAAGACAAAAATATCATCATGCATATTTGGTAGAAATATAATTATCGAAAAAATCTTCGAAATTTCTGAACATTTCCTGAAATTCTATAAATTTTACGAGTTTTTCTATAACTTATTTATCAACCTTCAAAATTTTGAATGTTTTATTTTTTCTAAAATTCTTGAAATTCCCAACATAATACAAACACTATTCAAAACTTTCCAAATTATTCAAAAATTTCCCAAGCTCATTCCGATATACGAAATTTCAGGATATAAGTTCTTTAGACTGTAATTAAAAAATAAAAAAAACATTACCATTCATTTTCCGAAGAGTTATGATAAGACAACAAATACAATTTACTAAATTTATGTACATATTCTAGAATTGGAAAAATTGTTCGAATTATTTCAAATTATTTATCATCAATCTTCGAATTTTTCGAAATTTAAAACATCGTGTAAATTATTCATCCCTTTCTATGTTTAATTAAAATTTGTCTAACTTGTCAAGATTTTCCGTAATATTTGAATACTCTTTAAGTTTTTTGGATTTTTATCAAAAAAAACGAAAAAAAAAAAAAAAAAAACATTATTGTACACATTCCGAAGAAATACGTTAATGAAAACAATCTAGAAAATTTTTTAACATTTTCTGAAATTTTACAATTTTCGCACATTTTTTCGAATGATTGACACACTTCGAAATTTTCAAAAATCTCGAATTACCTCGAATTCTTCAAATTTCAAGCATCGTAAAAATTTTCAAATTTTTACAAATTTTCCTATCTCTTAGAATTTTCAGTAATTTTTTATGCTTTCCAAGTTTCTCAGATCATCAAAAAAAAAGTGGAAAATAAAACATTATCATACATATTTAGACGAAATATGATGTTGAAAACAATTCACAAAGTTTATCGACAATCTTCTGAAATTGTGCAACTTCTGCCAAGTTTTTTGAATGATTGACTTTCTTCGATATTTTCAATGATTTCAAATTTCAACCATTATGCAAACTCTTCAATATTTTCCAAATTTTACAGAAATTTGCGCCAATTATGGGATTTTCCGTAATTTTGATACTTCCAAAGTTTTCCAGTATATCACAAAAAAAAAGAAAAAAAAAACATTGTCATGCATATCTCGAAGAAATATGAAACTACAAAGACAATCCAGAAAATTGAATAATATTTTCTGAAATTATATATTTTTCGCAAATTTTTTCAAATTATGAACACTTTTCCTAATTTTCAATGATGCCTAAGTTCCTTAAATTTCAAACAAAGCACAAACTTTCCAACTTTTGCCAATTTTTTAAGAAATTCGCCGAATGCAGTTTCTCCTACTTTTTAATACTTTCAAAGTTTCTCAGATCAACACAAAAATGAAAAAAAAAAACATTGCACATACTCCGAAGAAATATGATAATGAAGACAACCTATGAAATTTATCAACAATTTCTGCGGATTTTTGAGAATGATTGACTTTGTTTGAAATTTTCAGTGATGCAAAATTTATTTATCAACAATTTCTAACTTTATTTCATTTTTGCGAATTTTTCAGAATTATAGACTCTCTTCCAAATTTTCAATGATGTCTGATTTCTTCGAAATTCAAACATAATACAAACTCTTCGACTTTTTCCAAATGTTGTATAGAATTTTCACAATTCAAAGAATTTTCCGTAATTTATAAGAACCTTTAGAGTTTCCCAATCTATCACAAAAAAAAAAAAAAAAACATTTTCATGCATATCTTGAAAAGATGTAAAAATGAAGACAATCTATAAATTTTATCAACAACTTCTGAAAATCTGCAATCCATACAAACATTTTACAATAAAATTATAGACGCTCAAATTTTCAATGATGTCTGAATTCTTCAAATTTCAAACATAATACAAACTCTTCGACTTTTTCCAAATGTTGTACAGAATTTTCCCAATTCATAGAATTTTCCGTAATTTATAAGACCTTTAGAATTTCCCAATCTATCACAAAAAAAAAACATTTTCATGCATATCTTGAAAAGATGTGAAAATGAAGACAATCTATAAAATTTATCAACAATTTCTGAAAATCTGCAATCCATCCAAACATTTTACAATTATAGACTCTCAAATTTTCAATGATGTCTGACTTCTTCAAATTTCAACCATAATTAGTCTTCGACCTACTCATATAATACTCCGTGGTTTTTGAAACTTTCAAAGTTTTCCAGACTATCACAAAAAAATGAAAAAAAATCATATCTCTGAAAAAATCTCTTAACCCCAATTTCCAAGTAACACGTGTTGTCCCATCTTCCCTCATATCCCAATGACAAGTACAAACTGTCTCCAAGAAAAAACAGCCAGTAATTCAAACTACGATAAAATTGCCAACGGAAACAACGCGACCGAGTTGTTCCCATTGACAAAGTACTCCTCGAATAGCAAAACGCGGTCAAATTTGATTACACAAAAAAGGTCATATTGTACTCGGAGTTCATGAGACTCGAATAAATGTACTTACTTACTGTGACAGATTTGAAAAATGCGATGAACAACCAGCCAACGACCGATGGCACAGCCGCCAGTAGCAAAGTATTTCGGCGCCCAATTAAATCCACAATAAACATTGCCGTAAAACAGCCAAAAATTGCCCCAAATTTGAGCAAAGCCACGATCCATCCTGTTTGCCCATCATCCAAATGCACTGACGAATCATTTTCTTTCAACACGAGGATGGCGTTGGACGACCAAGAGACACTTATCCCGGACAGAAATTTGCATATGAAACCTGAAGCCGATTATAACGCATATGAATATTTGTTCAAGAATTTTTCATCTGTTCAATGAAAACAGCAAAAAGTCTACCTGACAAAACCGCCAAGTACAGCGTCCGCGAGGCCATAATTTCGACTAGTTTCCTCGGCGCTCATGGAACGTCTACACTTATCGTGACGCCTGATAAAAAGGAGTTACAACAGCGTTTAGTGACTAGCACTTTGAAGTTTCTCACCTTGGTAGTACGTGCAGCATTGCCTATTCATGATATAATCACGACAATCGCCGCGTTTCGTCACGAAAATCGTGGCATTTTATTGGTGCACCGAGATTATCAACAATTTCCCACCTGGCGCCCTATTATCCCCATTTTACAAAATCACTCTCACAAATTTGACAAAAATTACGATATCGATTTCGACCGGAAATCGTCGATGATTTCGTGTCATTCGCAGTTAGTAACATTTTAACTAGCTTTTTTCAGTAATCTGTATGAAATTCTTCTACTTTCAGAAAATTTCCAGGTCAATAAACTTCATTTTTGTTCTGCCCATTATCTTCTGAAAAAAATAAATGTTGAAGTAATGACTTATTGCTCAGTACATTAAGGTAAATTTAATATACATTAGATAATGATATCACGGCTCAGTGAAAATGTTCAATTAAATTATTCGAGTTTCGAAGGTGAAAACAAGATGAAGATTCTTGATAAAAAAAATGGAAAGTTGAAACCAACAGAAGCAATGTCAACACCATTGATAACAATTGAGCACGCGAGCTCTGAATTTGATAAAATCATTACCAAATATTGTCCTTTTATAAATTTCTTTTTTATCATATCGAACGGTTTTTCACCGTTGTTTAATAATCATCAAAATCAACAGAAAATCAAGTCAATTTTTTGGAGGAACTGCAATGTCTAATTTATTGTCCAAATTTTCTTATTATTTTATTCCAAATTCTTGAATTATTCAACTTGTTTATAACGTTAAACGTCGAAATTACTATCAAAATTTTAACATGCCAGATATTTCGGAAAATTCGGAATATCATGTGATTGAATTTATCCCAACAAGAAAAAATGAAAACTTTTTGAACATAAACAATTATTTGTTCACCAAAAAATCAGAGGGAAGGAATGGGAAAGTTTCAGGGTTTAGAAAGTTACTTAAAAAAAAGTAACACGTTACGTTACCGTTACTTTTTGGAATAAACTGAATATGCAAATAACAAGACATCGAAAAACTAAGGCTAAAGAAAACAATATCAACGTACTCGTGGTTTTGTTCTATAGAAATTGTTTATTTCAGATGTAATACAATATATTCATCCATACTTTTTCACCCTGGAAAAAAAATTAATCAATTTGTTCAAATTTTCATATCTTTTTCTAGTTCACAAAATTTAATGGATTTCTGAGAGAATCTAAATACCTACCCAGATTTTCAGAATTTTTGTATTTTTCAGTATATACAAAATGTTGCAGGATTTTCTAGTATTTTTATAAATTTGTACTATTTTTCTTTACATTGAAATATAGATTTCAAGAATTCCATGAAGATTCATTTCATATGAAGATTTTCATTTGCTTTGATTTTTTTAATACTTTTTTCAATTTTTCTACGATTTGAAGGATTGTTCAGTATTTCTGAAAGTATTCGTATTTTTCAGGATGATAGAATGTTGCGGAATTTCCAAGTATTTTCACATAATTTTTGTATTTTTATAATATAAATTGTTTATATACATTTCAAGAATTTTGAACTCTTGAATTTGAACATACTGAAATTTTCCGTGTTTGACAGGATTTTCCAGAAAACAATGTCTTGGTAGATTTTTACTTATTCTAGCACTTTTCGTGTTTCTTCAATTTTTCTATGATTTCAAGGATCGTTAATTATTTTTATATATTGATGTATGAATTTCTTGGAATTCGAAAGATTTTCAATGTTCTATATATTTACACGTATTTTTCATTATGTATTTTCTTTCTGTATTTCTAAGTATTTATAAAATGTTGTGGAATTTTCGCAAAAAACAGTTTCTTTATAGATTTAGAGTGCCCTCAACATTTTTTGAATTTTTCACAGAGTTATATGATTTCAAAAATTTTCCCATCTTTTATAAGACTTCTATAAATATATATTTTTAGAATTCAAAGCTCGAGAAATTGAAGTATTATGATTCCTGGAATTGCATAAATTTTTGAAGAATAAAGTAACATGCAACTTATTAAAATCTAGTATTTTTCGTTTTTTTTTTTTTTTTGTATTCTTTAAATTCCATAAGATTTTCCAGCAGAATCTCTGCTCTTACAGATCCTGCTATAGATTTTGAGATCTATAAGTTTCAAGTATTAAAAAGCATATTCTTCGTCAATATTTTTACACAAATTACTAATACTCAACATTGTTCCATTAAAAGTTATTAATATAGAATTTTTTTCAAAAATAAGAAAGTTAAAAATTACTTATATCTCTAATAGCTATATATACTTATAACGGGATTCTCGTTACTCGTTACCGAAAAAAAGTGACTCGTTCCCGTTATCGTTACAGTAAAAAATGTAACGTTTTAGAGTAACGCGTTACTTCTAAACCCTGAAAAGTTTATTTATATAGCGTCCTGGCTCGGACAAGAAGAAATAAAATTAATATGTAAAATCAACAGTAAATAAATTTCTTTGGTATAAAATTGATCTAAATTTGGTCTTACAATTATTAATTGGACATTAAATCTTGGAAATTATTTAAATCATTGTCATGATAATTAATTATATAACCAAATTCAAAGAATTCTCTAAAAAATTGCGCCAAAAAAACATCCATCTCCCATATTTCGAAATCATTACCATCAGTAAAAATAAAAATTAAATAACCAGATTACTCAACTACTTTAATGTAAGATTAAATTCGTCTCGAAAAAAAATGTATGCAAAAAATAACTGAACGCTCGGATTTACTCTTCGCATGTCTACTTAATTCCATGTGTGTTTTGTCAGCCTACGAAAATAACGTATTCTCATTCAAACTTAGAGGCAATAAATACTGATAACTCGAAATTACTTGATTGCTCTATTATCCTGGAATTCTTACATGCACCTTGCAAAATTTTCTCAACAAACAAGTTTTTCCTTCCTCGCGCCATTATTTTTCCGATTGCGTTTCTATAATCAAAGTTTTCTGATTGAAAATTCCACGTCATTTTGAACGACTGTTATGGTATAAAAAATTCATTGAAAACGACCGGGTACAATTTTTTTCAATTTACAGGTAATGATCATTGAATCGTTGTTTAGTGTATTAATTTACAAAAGATACGAATAAAACATAGAGTTTGTCTTAGAGAATTTTTTCATAAAAGTGTTTATTTATTTATTTATTTTGATGACTGAAAACGTATTTATGTAGATTTTATAAGCTTTGGGAGATTGAAATTTAGTATCAGTGCGGTTGGGCAAAAATTTTTTTACAAAATAAATAAAATCGTGAATTTCTTTCAAAAAATGACAAGATCATGAGTTCCAAAAAAGAACGATAATATGAAAAATATGTCTTGTTATCAAGTTTTGAAAAAATTTCAAATTGAAACAGTCAAATGAAGAATATTGGATGTTGGATGCCGAAATTCCTGAATCAAAATGTCGAAAATAAATTAGAACGGGCGGAATCCGACCGTGTTTCGTGATATCAAAAATTTCAAAACTCGAAATAATTTGACAATTTGATCTTGAATTGAATCGCTATATTGAAAAATATGATAAACAGAATTTCAAATTTTGAAGAATCTAAATTCAAAAAAACTTTATTCGGAAATTGCGAAGTATAAATCGTGCATTGAAAAATATTACTTCCAAACTATCGTTATCAAATTTAAAATCATGTTTCTGTGTTGAAAATACAAGTATAAAAACTTTCTAGCCATAAATCTACTTTCCCAGGTTAAAAAACTCTCATTCAAAAACATTCAAGTCCGCTCAGCAAACAACGAAATTCAAAAAAACGCGCGCTTTTTGTAGATGACAACACTGCCCGGGAAAAAAGAGATTTGGCAACGCTGTTTCCGTTTTCGGCTCCTTTCAATTCTTCATAACCTGCACGTGTTTTTTGGGTTGTAAAATCCACATAATTTTGATATTTTTTATAAATTTATTAACAAAAAAATAATAAAAAATGCCTCCTAAAATTGACCCCAACGAAGTGAAAGAAGGTATTTCAAGTTTTACGATTATTTTAATGCACACGAACATATTTTTCGGTCATCAATGTGTTCTGATTTCGACGTGTTTTTTTTTTTTTTTCCAAAATTATAGTTTTCATCCGTTGTGTCGGAGGAGAAGTCGGTGCAACCTCGACTTTGGCCCCGAAAATTGGTCCATTGGGACTGGTAAGAATTGTTTTAATCATATTTTTCTATTTCAACAATCTGACGTTTTTACATAACCTCAAAATTTTCGTACCTGGAATGTACATTTTGCTCAATATGTGCGTGCATGGCTACGTTTAAAATTTTAAGGATGTCGATAATTTCTTTATTTCGACAAAAATTCTAATTCCATGGAAATATCAAACTCTTGAATTTTGACAGTGCGAAAATTTTTTCATGTAGCATTAGGAGTTCCAAAAATATTTCTCCTCCCCCTTCCCCCAAAGAAATTCAATTTTTCAATATTTTTTCTATATATTTCCTTATTTATGATGATTCGAAAATTTTGGTAAATACGTAATATTTATTCACAAGGGTACATTAAAAAAATTGTGCATCTCGTTGAAAAGTCAATTTTATGAGCTAAAAAAATATTTTCTATCTTCACAATGATTTTAATATAAATAAATGTGTCATTTCAGAAAAAAATGTAGTTGAAGATGGATGATATTAACTATAAATATTTTTGAATCCGTAAAATTTTTACTTCATGATTTTCTTAACAGAATTTTCTTATCTAGTACTCTTCTTTCTCTTTCCATGATAGTTCATGAAATCATTGAATCTTTCTAATCAACTCGTTTTTGATTCATTATTAATAATTTTCACAATTTTATAAAGTTTTCAACAACAAAAATTATTCATGTTCAATTAATTCTGATTATAATAATCTAAAGTAAAATTCAAGTCCAAAAATCATCATTTGTGAATGTTTAAAGAATTATTTTATATGTCTAAATTTTTCATTCGTTTTTATTTTTTATCTTACACATTTTTGTAACTGTCACACAGTAATTTGGCAAACTATTTATTTATTTCCGTTGCCTAACTACTTATACAATAAAATTGAATGTAATTACGATTTCCTGAAATTATGCACAAAAAAGTAATTCTGTCCATTCGATTGTATTATGATTACATCTATGTAGTGAAAATTATAGTCACAAAATTGTGTTCTTTAAATATTATGACGAATTTTTTTTTATAACTTCAATACTTTTAATTTTGTAATTTCAAACAATAATTTTCGTAAAACTGAAATCTTTTTTGTGATAAACTATTTATTCCATACAATTTGATACTAAAACTATTTTATATAGTGTTCAATAAATAGTTATTCCAATATTTGATTGCATTCTGGATTCAGAAATTTAATATTAAAATAGAGTGCAAAAATTGTAACTTGTGCGTATTAAAACAATATTTTCTCAATACTTCGGTATTTTTTTAAAAATATTTATAATAATAATTTGTTTATTTCAGTTATTCCAACCCTTTTACTGTAACTCGCCAAACCATTTGATTATTTCAAGTGACTAACTATTTATGGTCATAACTTGGTCCTATTAGCTAAATTTAAATTCACTTTGTTGTTTGATTTAACTAAAGGACAAATTTAAAGCCATTAGAATATTATTTTTATTCCAATGACATATTCATAATTCTGTAGATTGTGCAAAAAAAATTATCAATGTATATTTCATTGTACTTTTAAAAAATTTATGTAATTTGAAACTATACTGAAAAAATTGTGATCTACTTGTAAAGATAATTTTTGAATACTCAAATTTTTTCGTAATTTTTGAACCTGGATTTTCTGACAATGCCTATTTTATAATTGATACCTAATATCTTCCTAAATAATTATATTAATGCAAACAATTTATTTTTTATTTCAAATAACTTATATAATCCATTAAATTGTTTGAAATTGTTTGAAGTATGCAAAGGAAAGAATTTAATTTTTTGATGCTATCCTAGGTATCGCAATGAGATAAAAAAAAATAGCAAGAAAATAATGAATTATGAGTTTCTGCGGAAGAATTTTCATATATTTAAAAATTTTGTTTTTTGAATTTTTAAACCAGAATTTACGTAGTATGTACCTTTTTTCTAATTTTCACGTCATAAATTGTTAAGCTATTGAATCTTTTCAATCGATTAACTATGCATTTTATATTATTTAACATAATTTTAATTTTGAAAAGTATATTAATTTTTATTCTAGTTACAGCAATGTAATACAAAAATAAAAAAATTAATAAAAAAAGCATGAGTCCTTAAATATTAAGACAATTCTTTCTTCAAATTTCAATATTTTATTTTGTTTATTTTTAACCCTTATTTTTACAACCATTCGATAGCAACTTGTCAAACTATCCAATTTATTAAATTGACTATTTCTTTAATATACTCCCTATTCTGTTAAAATATACCAAAAATCAAATTATACAGTATTCCTATGTGATTATTCTTTTAATCAATACAATAATGTATAATTATATACAATAACAAAAAATTATAATAATCGTTTTTCATGCTCCTATATTTTTGTATTGCATTTTTTCGCAGTGAAATTTTCTTGGTGCATACATATTCCTAATCATTATACAGTTATTTGTAAAAATGAAAATTATTTGTAATTCATTGAATTTTACTACGATATTTTCAATATTTTTAACCTTTGCAAATAAAATGTATCCCTTATGGAAGTTTCCCATTTTTTATTTAATATTTTAGTACTGAAATTTAACATTGAATAAACAATATTTTTCTACTAAATATTCCTTTATTAAGGAATTCTATTTTTTAAAACGTAAATTTTCATTCTGATGCCTGTTAAAACTACAATTGTTTTGGATTTCAATATTTATTTTCATTTAATAAAAAGTTTCAGTGATAGTAAATCCAAATTTTGATTCTTCAATTTTGAAATAGCATCTTTCAAAATGTTGCGTTGTTCATCTTATATTACATATAAATAACAATTTCAAAATATTAGTTACCTAAAATTTTTTTCGTTTTAAAAATTTACACTTCATAAAAATGAAAAATGCCAGATTCAAATCATATAAAAAAAATAAAAATATTTTTCATTTACTTTCATTTACTTACAGTTCAATGTAACAAAAATCAATTTAACATTGTTATGTTTGAATATAAAAACTTGAAGAATATTTTTTTTTCAGTATTTTCATTACCGTTCGAGTTTTTTTGTAGAAAAGAATACAAGATTAAAAAAGAAACATAACAAATATGAATATGAAAAAAAAAATTCAAAATAAAATGAGCAATCTAAATGATCAAGTATAAAAAATAATGAATACAATATTATTAATAATTACAAATATTAAAAAAATTATCTAAAATTAAAGAACAATATAAAATAAAAAGTACGTTTGTATTTTTTCAGAAAAAACTAATTTTGTGAATACTTAATTTCTCTTTAAACATTTTAATATTGAAGAATGAAAAATTTATTAGTGAATGATCCCTATTATGCACTTTTTTATTATTATATTTGAATTGGAAGTTAATTACAGTCTGTTCATTTCTATTTAAGTTTTTTAGAATAGAATGAAATGAATATAACAGTAAAAAAATTTTTTTTTTTTTTTTCATTTTTGAATTAAAATAAAAACTATATCATTCCAAATTATAAAAAGATTATAAATATTATAAAATTTTCCTGAAATGAAAAAAATGAAAGTACTTCGGTATTTTTCAGAAAAAAGTTAAACTACTTCTGCTAAATATTCTCCCCATTATAACATTCTTCAATTTTTACGAAGTATTGAATTTATATAATATTTTCAATCTTGTATTAGTTGAGGAAGTTTATATAACAAAAAGACATTTTCAATTCATAAAAATTCATACAGTAAAAATAAAGTCTATTATTTTCTAACGTTATGTAAATTTTAATAGAATACAGTAAAATGAATTTGTGTTTATTCCAATTTTCCAGTCTCCAAAAAAAATTGGTGACGACATCGCCAAGGCCACTGGTGACTGGAAGGGCCTGAAGATCACCGTCAAATTGACTGTTCAAAACAGACAGGCAACGATTTCCATTGTCCCTACCGCTGCGTCCCTGGTCATTAAGGCCCTGAAGGAGCCACACAGGGACCGAAAGAAGGTGAAACACATCAAACACTCTGGAAATGTCAGTTTTGATGACATTGTCAGCATTGCCAAACAAATGAGGCCTAGGTCCATGTCTAAAAATTTGGCTGGAGCTGTAAAAGAAATTTTGGGAACCGCTCAATCCGTCGGTTGCACAGTCGAAGGACGAGCGCCTCACGATATTATTGATGATATCAATTCTGGAGATATTGAAGTTGCAGATGAATAAATTTAATTGTAAGTTGACGAACATGGCTTTTCAATAATTTTTTATTGCAAAAAATCATGTTAGTAATCCCCTTTTTTACTTCCAGATACACCAACGAGAAAAAAAAAACAAGAAAAATGGTGAGAATGTTTAGTTGTGTTTCAATCTCTGAATATCGAGTTTTGTACATTTTGAAAAGTGTATGAAATAAATAACCAACTTTTACATACAGTTTCCAGGAGTATTTATTTTTTCCTATTATGGATGGAATAGTGAGTAGAATTATATAAAGGCAGAATTTTTTTATTATACAAAATTGAATTTTATAAATTGTTTGCCTATTCCTGTAAAAAATGGAATGATTGTTTTCTCATATCCAAAGTTACATTATTGTAGGCAAATACAATTGTTGAATTTAATTACAGAATTAGAAGGAAATATTTAAAATTACAATAAACTATCGTGTTTGAACAGCAGCTTCTTTTCGCGCAGCATCTTGCAGCAATTGGGTGTCAACTTCGTCACCTGGGAGTTGCACATATCTTACAACTGATCCTCTGATGAAACAGTTTTTTACAGATAACTGAAAGAAATTTTAACTTATTTATTACTGATTTGTAAAAATGTAGAGAATATTCGTATTTATTCTTTGAAAATATTAGGGTTGAAGACGAACCATGTGCGGGTATTTTTCTGTGTCTGTGACACTGATGTCATTCAATTTGATGTTCAAGTATTGATCCACGGAATGCAGGGTGCCGCAAATGCTAAAAAAAATTCCACAGTTGATTAAAAATATTTCATAAAAAAAGTTTGGAAGTAATGTTTTCATCGGCACATAATTTTTAGAATATTTTCGAATTTAAAAATAACATCTCATGAATATATGATTGATATATATTGAATATTTACTATTTGTGGAACTATAGATATAGATTCATATATTGAGAAAATTCATTGAATGTTAATGTAAAATCATGTAATGGAAATTTTTAAAATAACTTATATTTGATTTTTTAACACATATTTAAAAAAAACCAATAATTCTACATTATTACACAGTTTTTCAGAAAATTTGTTATTGCATTCTTCCATTTTATTTGTTTTAAATTTTGTTTTCCGATATTTCCTGATATGTTATGATTTTTTCAAAAGAGTAAATCTAATCGTTCGTTTTATTATTTTGAATATTATGTTCAAATAACGAACATCTATATTCAAATTCATATATAGTACAATATTGGAAAATATTTAATTGTTTTTGCAATCATGAACACATTTTGTATATTTGGCATTATAATATAAAATATAATTATATTCAAATTGATGTATTTTAATTTGATTATATTATTTTAAATTAGCATACACTGCAATATGTATTGAAAATTAATTATTTATAATGAAAATTTTGAGCAAAAATGTATCTCATGAATTTCCTGGTTTATTTAGATATTAAGAAACTCGTAATTTTTCTAGGTTCGTAAATTTTCCTCAATGACAGTTTTCCTGGCCCTGGATGTTCACTCACCTAAGGTCGTTTTTCAATTCGACTACTACATCTTTGCCAATCAAGGATTTGAAGAAGGAGTAGAACAACTGCAATAATAAAATACTTGATTAGTTTAAACACAGATAAAATCATTATGAAAAATATAAATAAAAGATAATATAATATATATATATATAATTAAAATATGAAAAATAGATATAAAATTATATCTGATATGAATGATATGATACAACAAAAATATCCGTTTATATATTTAAATATAATTTCATTACGTTGTAAAAATATATGCTACCACATTATGAAGTTGTTTCGTTATTTTTTTTTCATTATGTTCAAATATTTGAAATGTATTTCAATAATTCTGAAAGTATTAGAAAAATATAGAATTCTCACAAGATTGAGAAATCAAAAGTTTATTTATGTTTCTGGCAAATTTTTGTTAGAAAAACCATGCTTCTGAAATAAAAAAAAATAAGTTAATAATTTCAATTATAGATTGAATATCAACACGAATAACAGTTTTTATGTGGAAAATTGGTTGAAATAAAAAATGTGAAACAAATTATTGGTAAGTAATTGATCAATATTCAGGTGAATTCTTAAGAATATTGTATATAAGAATCTGAATGAGATTTAATAAAAATATATTGTAGAATACTACAGTATATTCTCATTATGTTATAAAAATTTACTTTTTAATGAATATTCATTTTAAATTTACATACGAAAAACATATTTTCATAATTCTGAATTAAAAAAGTCTTAAATATTTTTGAAAAATTATAATAAATATGAAATATATCATTAGTATGAATATAATAGAATACAAAATTTTCATAACATTAAAACATTAAAGATTATTTCTTTTTCTACAAAATTTTCGTTGAAAAAACTATATATTTTTGAAGAAATAAGAAAAAAATTAATAATATTGATTCTACCTTTAATATGATTATCAACAATGGTCTTTATGCATAAAATTTGTTGAAATAAATAATGTAAAATAAATTAATAATAAGTACATAGTTGAATAATTCAAGTACAAGTATAGATAAATTCTTAAAAATATTGAATATAAGATTCAAAATATAATTTCATAAAAATGTAGTTTAAAATGCTAGAATATATTTTTACTATGTTATGGAAATATTTTTTTTTATACTGAAAACATATTTTCATGATTCTGAATATCACTAAATATTTAGGCATCTGGAAATAATGAAAATTTCTACATATTTTGTTAATATTAAAAAAAATATTTTTCTTATAATATAAAGATAATTTTTATTTTTTTATATAACAATAATAAACAAAATAAAAATTAATAACTTCTATTTTAGATTTAATATAAACATAAATAACAGTTCTCATACATATAATGTATTGAAATAAACAATCCAAAATAAATTAATGGTAAGTAATTGGTTCATTTAAATGCAAATGAATTCTTAAAAATATTAAAAAGAAGATTTAAAATATAATTCAATATTCATATATTATATTTGTATGAAATAAAAAATTTTCTAAACATAATAAAATAAAGCATTATGAAACTATTAAAAAATTTCAGCATATTTTAATGATAAAAAAAAGTTTTTATTCTATTATAAAAATGGAGATATGTATTTCAGCATTTCTATATTATTTTTATATACTAAAAACTTATCATGATATTTATGAATATAATAAAGTATACAATTTTGAAAATAATAATAAATTGAAGATTTATTTATTTTTGTAGCAAATTTTCTTCGGAAAATTGTATAACTTAAGAAATTGAGAAAAAGGTTAAAAATTAAGTTTTTTGTTTAAGTATCAACGTAAACAATAGCTTTAATTAAAAATTTTTGTCAAAGTAATCAATAAAAAATAAATTATTGCTGAGTTTAGGTTATGTTTTTTGAAATACTGGTCACTACTATGTAACTTACCATTTTTTCTTAATTTTTTGAACTGGTCACTGGAAAAAATATATTATTTATTTATACTAACAACTTTAATGAATTTCTATTCCGAAAATTCGTAAATTTCTATTATTTTGACTTGTTTACGTTCCAATTATCGAACACTATCGAATTTTCAGAAACATCGATAATTTTTTGGCATTGATGCTATCGATAGTTATTAGATAGAAATTTCGGAATTTTTTCTTATTTTTTTACGAATTTTTGGAATTAAATTATTTTTCATTAATATTTCAAATGATTCATTATCATTTTAATTGAAATTTTGAATTTGAAAATATATTAAAGATTTTTTTTATTTTTCACATGATAATTATTTATACATAATTATAATTGCATTTATTTAATTTATTGTAAACTCAAATAATATTTTGATTAGAATATCAATGTTATTTAATGCCTTTTTTTAAAAAATTACAAATCATATTTGTAAAACAATAATTTCATAATTTTTCGATTTCTTCATTATTGTTCTTCAACAGTCATATATTTTTTAAATAATAATTATTACTTATTCTAAGCGATTTCTATCAATATTTTTTTTGAAACGTAATTCGTCAATCTTAACTATTTTGCATTTTGTTGTAAGTCGCACAGAAAATCTTGACTAGAAAATATTTCTCATCATTGTTTATAATTAGCACAAATAAAGTATAAATAAGTAACCAAATAAAATCCACGCCATATTTATCAAAAAATTGTTTATTGTATAATCTGTAGTAAAAATTTCGACTTGACAATAATTAACCTAGTTTACAACGAGGGATATCACACTGAGGACCGAACATCGAAACTTGGATACCATTACACATGATTACATAAAGCGCTAATACCTCCCAACTAAAAAAACAAAAAAAACTACTGATCCTTCGAGAAATTCAAAGTCTCACTCTCCGACTGACTTCTTTTCACGAGCGCTGCTGGCGCGTCAACGCCATCCCCATCTTTTCTTTTGCCCGGAAAATCCTCGGCCCCGGACAAGTTCATAGCTTCAGGAGTCGCAATTTTTTTCCCATGATCTCTAGAATACTCCTCTGACGGCATGGGCATTGTCATGTTATTGTAAAGTTCTCGAGACGGTGAGGGCGACAGTCCAGGAGCTTTGAAGGCGTTCTGCAGCATTTCAATGGACGAATATTCTCCAGATCGCCTGTCACTTTCAGAAGAAACATCCGCTGGGTTTTTCCCCAAAGGTCCAAACAAGCTGGCAATATTCCTCATGTAGTCTGAAATGTGCTGGGTGAAATCCACTCCTGCAGGTTTCGAGTAATCACTGGCGTGGTAGTCGAACTCCGGCTTGGTGTTCTTCACCGAAACCGTCAAATCACCTGAACGAAATGCGGATATGGGCTCGGTCCCGAGGAAATGTTGAGATCGCTTAGCAGAATCTGAACTGGTCGAATGATCTTTGACTTGCTGTTGTTGATTGTAGGGTTTCGATATCGGTGAGATGTTGTCAGACTTGTAATTCAGCGGCGTGACGAAGATGTTGCTGGAAGTGTTGAGAGTGCTGTGATGAAGCAGAGATTCTGATACAATGGGATACTTGATGGGAAGCAGAGGTTCGCCTGAATCGTCTGCGGTTCCTGGACAGATCATTTCGCGGATGACGTCCCAGTAGGGACAGTTGGACCGGTTTTGTCCTGGCAGTTTTGATGCTAAAGAAGCCTGTAAGCAATTACAGGGTCCGTCAGAAAGGATGGATGGATTAAAAAAGGCTAATGTATCTGAAAGAAATTCCGATAGTTACTTTCAGTCTGTCAAGGTATGTTGTATTGCCAATCAGTGTCGCCTTGAAATCAACTCCACCTTCAAGTTTGTAGAATTCCACACATTTTTTCTGAAACAAAACCATCATTAGCCTTAAATTCTTTACAGTTCCCTTTGCTCTGAAGAAATATTTACTATCTCATCCAGTACGTCTTGGGAAATGAACTGATCGTGTGTCAAAGTGAAGCTCAGCAGCATGGGACGAGGATATTCATGGGGCCTATTTTCCGGTGGAGGCATCGACCAGAAGATGTTGAAATTTGACTCGTAGCAATTGCCATCCACGTTGTATGGAGCTGAAGGAAGAGTCTCTAGTAGTTGTCATTACAATCAGGTTCTTGAAATTTTTACGAACAAAGTTGTGATGTGAAGTCTTACAACAAATCAAGCCAACGCAAGGAATGTATCCATTCTCGCTGTGACCTTTCATTTTAATTTGGTAATCCAACTGAGCATCGACATCTCGAAGAGAAGGAGCTGCGTGGGAATGGGGATGCGAGTGGTACCACCCAACCAAACTCATTCTCTTCCATTCCATAGTTCTGGCGATTTCTGCTTCAATCGCAGCAGCTGCTGCCTTGTCTTTTCCTGTGTAACGGCATGGGAAAGCACCGAGTATCGTGAGATCTGGAAAAAGAGTAGGACTCATCAAGGACCCATCGATTTTTTAAAATTGAATAAGATCGTAGATAATGGAAAATCTTACTGACTGTGAGTATTTATGTCCCAATGGCCTCCAAGATATCCACAAACTTCTTTATCTATGAGGTGACAATGAAGATCGACGAGGAGAGCGGCATTAGAGGTGACGGTAACCAAAAATGGTTGGATTTTTCCCAATGTACTGAAAGATGTGAGCTCTATCATGGTGCTCATGTCCCTGAATTTTAAAGTTTTAGAATCAGTGGAAAACTTTGAGATGTATGAAAGATTGTGAGTAGAGTCTTTTACATGGCTTGACTGCGGACTCCAAGGTTGGCATGTTTAACTGGAACACGAACATGGATCTGTTGATTCGTGGGTTGGAGTTTTTCCTGGTGTTCGTTCATCGTTACAGAAGCATCCATTACTTCCTTCGTCATGTTTTTGATTACCTGCAGATGTTTTTTTTTTAGTTAGTCGACTTTTTTGATTTTGATGTTTCTTATGCACAAAAATTCTTCATTGTTTTTTATTGCGATGAAGTACTATTGAAAGAAGTAACTCTTCGAAATTCACAATTTAAGAATACTATGTTCAAACATACGATATTTTTAATTATATTTTTATATCATTAAACGTTTATTATTAAAATTTACAGGTATGGTTGATTTTTTATCACAAATATGTAAATATTATTTGGTTGTGAGAATAAGTTTCATTTATTATTACGATTAACTATAAATTCATTCCATGTTTCAAATTATATACAATATATTATTATTATACAGCTTAATGGTATTCGAAAAAATCAAATGTGAACAAATATAACTAAATATTGTTACAAATGTAACAAGTATGAATAAATGCAATTTAGTAGTAAATATGAATTAAATACAAATATTTTCTACAAAATAGAAATATTGAATAATAAAAATCCTGAAATAAAATACTCAATAATAAATAATTTTTAAGTATATAAAAAGAGATAAAAGTATGTAATAAAACAAAATGAATAAATTTATCAACAAATAAATATTTGAAATAATAAATAAATTACTAAATATAAATATCACAAATGAAAAACAGTTTTCAATAGAATGACTATTTTATGAGGATTACAATAAAATATTTATATTGATAAATCCTAAATGATGAAAGAGTATATAAAAAATTAACAATTAAATAAATTATCAAGCAACAAATGAAAATGAAAAAATCATTAATGAATAACAAAACGTCAATGTCAGAAATAAAATGCATTTTTCTATTACATAAAGTTTTTTTTTATCAGAATAATAGTAACGCATTAAAATGATAAAATAACATTATCAATGAATAAATGAAGAAAAACTGAGGAATAAAAAAATAAATAACTAAACATAAATATCAGAAATGAAGTACAGTTTTTTATACCACAATTTTTATTTTTTTAGTGACATTTAAAAATTTATAAGATAAAATAATAAATAATCAACAAGTAAATAAAATAAATAGATAAAAATAATTTATGAACAATGGATTGAAAATTGAATCAATAAATATATGGAAATAATAAATGATTACTGATTGAATTTAAAAAATGTAAAAAAACAGTAATTCATGAAGAATCAAATGAATAAAAATTCAATCATACTGAAAAAATAAATAATAATATTTATACACATAAGCCAACTGTCAAAAAATACCATTACTCAATTAAATCAGTTTTAAAATTTGTTTACACTTAATTAAGTGCATAAATTCAATACAAAATTTTTTACAATAAACTAATTGACAATTTACAATATCTATTTTGGATTTATTCTCTAACTGAGTTAATTTGCATGATAATCAGGGGATTTCTTATATACCTCAAACATTGAACTATGACAGCATCTTTTTTCAAAAGTTATTTTCTAAAAACGAAAATTATGAATAATTTATATCCATGTCAGGCCTCAAAAATCACTGATATGGCTTAGATGGGCGATGCAGAATTTAAAAACACTGATTCTGTTCGTTAACGAACATTTTATAGTCTAAAATAGTTTGTTTATTTACAATTAATTGAATGTAAACAGACACTTAGGGATGTTAAAATATCAATAGCTCGATTATTATATATAGATATATAAGATACATAAGATTTAATATATCACAAACGCAGTCACAATTTTCACAAAATAAGCGTCACCCGATTGTGACAATTGTGATCAGTGCTATGTAAACTCTCGCGTGACCATGTCGAATGTCGATCCCTCGAAAATATCCGACTTGACGTGTTTTTTTCGGAATTCAAAACCTCGACTCGCATTTTCCGAGTTTCCGCGCGTTTTTCGTCGGATCCGGTGAAAGTTGAGGAATGCCACGGAATAAATACGCGGGAAATCGCGCGTGGAAAAGGCATGGGTGACGCGCCGCGAGTTTTAATTTTAACGGTCGTTCGTTGCCGCGCTTCGGTTGCTATGCGTTTACGCGGAATTTTTTCATTTTTTTGGAATCATTTCGGTGTTCGCGACGGGTGCAAACACAACTAAATAAACAAATTAAATGCAGTGCAAAAAGAAATAAGTGCTCATTTGGATGCAGTGCGAAACGGAATAAGTGCCCATTTCGGATGCAGTGCAAAAAGGAATAAGTGCCCATTTGGATGGATAACAGTGATGATGATATTTGCATCAATTCGCAGCGACAACAAAAAGGTCAGAGCACTCAGAGCTGTCAGAGTTAATTTTGAATTTTTGAAGATAAAGATCTTTTTAAAACTGTTGGCGTTTTCGAGTGACCTGCTCTGGAGCAGATTTGGAGAAATGTCTAGGCAGTAGTGATGCGCGATTGCGAATCGATTCTTCAAGAATCGAGTACTTGACACTTAAGAATCGACTACTCGATCCCGATTCTTAAATGGTGGATCGATGTGAGAATCGATTCCTTTGTAACTAGGATCGACGTGCATTAATGTGTCGATTCTAGTAAATTTAAAGTTTACAGATAGCTCCTGAATTTATGGGATTCAATGCTCAGTGTGGCACGTGAATCGTGTCACTCGTGCGTCACGTGTGCGTGAAAAGTCGTCAACATTGTCAACAAAAACATTTAATGGACGCATTTTTTCTCTAGTAAGTATAATTTTCTTTATGAATATCAAAAAGGAACTGTTTCAAGTCTTGAGTTTTCTCATTTTTATTTGGATATAAAATAATGGATATAAATGTATTATTTTTTATATCGACTCTAAAGTGAAAATTTTCGAAATGTTAACATTTCTTTTTTTACATCGAATTTGGAACGAAAACAAGAAATTGCTTTTTTTTCTCGCGTAAATATTTTGAAATAGAAAAAAAATTCGGCATATTCGTGATTATTATTAACAGATTTCAGTTTGGATGAAAACATTAAACATTTCTTATTATTTGCTTATAGATCATTTAGCAACAAATGATTTTTTAGATAATTTTTAAATTATCAGTCGAAAACTGTTTGTAATCTGGTTTCTTATATTCATAGGAAAAACACATTTGCGTTACAAATAAATAAATTAATTCAGTCAAATATTGATTTTCGATGAAGTCACTGAACAAAAGCCCAATCTACTTTAGGCTCATTCTAAACTAAAATTTGTCACAGAATGATGAATTATTTGGATATTTCCAAAAAAATAAGATAAAAGTTTTTTAAAAAAAGTAAGTTTTCAAGTTGTGTGTAAAACATGTTTTCCTTTTAAGGTCATGATGAGTACAAAAAAGGCAAAGAAAAAAGTGATGTCTGGCAGTATTTTATAAAATTCACCGACAACACAGAAAAACCATTTGCGAAATGCAACTTTTGTTCGGCCGATATCGTACTTTGTGGAAATACCTCAAATTTTCGAAAGCATTTACAAAAGAAACACGCGCACCAGATAGCTATGACTGACAAAAAAACTACTGAAAGTCCAAGAATTGATGAGCCAGCTGATGTAACTGAGGTAAAAATGAAAGAATATTGGAAAAAAGTATTCTAATTATTATAATCTTCAGTAACATTTAATTATCATTTGTATTTTTTCTACGTAAATACACAAGAACAATTTTCACTCCAATTTATTGTGATGATGACATGAACAAAAACGAGATTTCATTTCTCGTATTTAAAGTTTTGTAAGAGCTAGTAATATTTTTAAATTTATATCGTGATCCTCAATCAAAAAGCAACGTACATCCAAAAAAATTGTAAAAGGACGAATAAACCTTACTGTATAAATGGAAGATTTTAGAATAATTATTTCTGTTTTGCTGTGGCTATGTCAATTATTGTGTATCATATAGTCTCCAGGCATTAAAATCAATTCTTATTACCCAATTAAAAAAAGTAGAACAAGAGGTATATTTTAGATTAATTATAATTTTAAAAATTTATGACTCATAGTCATAATATTAATCGTTTCGCTAGGGATGAGAAAAAATATCTAACCTTCTCTGAATTTCGCAATATTCAAATATCTTGATTTGGAAAAAATGCATAAAAATTATTTCAATGCAACTTTTATGTTTCAAGAATATTGAGTTTACGCAAAGGATTTTTCCCATTTTTTTGACTTACATAAATCCATCCATACTCAAGTATTTATATGAAAATATGCCAAAATGAAAAAACAAAATGACAGAATTTTCTGCTTTATAACAAATAATATGAATATCAATATAAGTAAAAGAGCAAGAATATAACAGAATCATAAATAAACTTATCAAACATGAATAGTAGAGTATACGTAAGTCAACGTGAATAATTCCATTTTCTTGTGAAACTATTTTAATTTTGTGGATTTTTATCACAGGCATCTACCAGCAGAAAACGAAGTACAGAAAGGATAGATATTCAGCCAAAGCGTACTAAGAGAGTCAAAATTGATGATTTATTTGACAACATGAACTCTTATAGAGGTATAGTAGTATATTATGCAACAAGGTACAAAATATACTTTTCGATTATTTTACATATATAAACCCCGCCTTCGTAAGATGCGGGAACCAGAAATATCTTTTTTTTTCTATTCGTAAAGACAATGTTGTTTTATTTAAGGTAAAAAATTTGTTTACTCTACACTTCTAACAGTAGTAACTTAGCACTTTTTCCGAAATTATATAAAATTAAATATTATTAAGAAATCATTGAATAAATATTGAAAATTTTTAGAATGGCCTTTTTTAAGACAATGTGTTTTTTCTGTCACAGAAGGAGGACAGAAAAATGCAGCAATAACCAATGCTTTGCTGTACATGATTGTTGCTGACGATTTGCCATTTAGAACGTCTGAAAAGAGGGGATTTCTCAAATTCATGAAAATAGCCACTCCGCACTACAAACCACCCTCAAGAGACACAATCAAGCGAATGGTAGATGGTAAATTTGCAACCTTGAGCGCCAAAGTCAAGTCCGATCTAGCAAGTATCAAAAATCTCACTTTGACCACCGATTGCTGGACAGAAACGAAAACCACCAAGAGTTATCTCGGAATCACAGTTCATTTTCCAGACTTGAAAAAATTTGAAATAGCGTCAATTAGCTTGGGGTGTTTTCCGTTAGATGAGAGTCACACTGCTGATTATTTAAGTTCAGAACTAATTAAAATATGCGAGGAATGGCAGATCCTTGATGCGAATATTAGTGCAATATTGACAGACAACGCAGCAAATATAGTAAAAGCTGTGAGCGATTTTTTTGGCAAGCTTCGCCATTTACCATGTTTTGCTCACACTCTCCAGCTAGTTCCCCAAAATGCAAAGGGAAAAACGCCTTTTTTAAAAGAATTGATAGACAAAGTGAAAACAATTGTTAATTTTTTTAAACATAGTCAAAAAGCGTCTGATGAATTAAGGGAAATTCAAATGAAAGAAGGCAAAAGTGAGGGAGCAGTACTGAAGTTGATCCAAGACGAAATAACAAGGTGGAATACAACTTTCTACATGTTGGAACGTTTTTTATTGCTGGCCCCAATCGTAAGTTCGATTCTTTTTAAGCATCGCGGTGGACCGGCAATGTTGTCAGCTGATGAATTGTCCGTTTTGGAAGAAATAGTATATTTGTTAAGACCTATTGAACGCTTGACGCGTGAGATTTCTGCCGAAAACATGGCAATAAGCAAAATCATTCCGGCCATCGCATGTTTGAAAAATTCTCTTGAATCAATCATCCCTGATTCTGAAATAGCCATCGTTTTAAAGTTGAATTTATTGTCAGAACTCGATGCCAGATTTAAAGATTTTGCAGAAAAGTACCCTATTTTAGCAAATGCAACTCTGTTAGATGCTCGTTTTAAAAAAATTCACTTGAAGCCCCTTAGAGTCGTGGAGAGCATGAAAGCGATTACGAAAGAAATGAAACAGCTTCAAACTTGTACTGAATCTCCAAATGATTTACAAAATGATCTCAACGCGAACAATAAAAAAAATCATCCTGATGATTTTTGGAGCTTTCATGATAACCACGCTCAAAAAACAACAACGTCGCTAGACAAATCAGAAGATATCTCGTCCGAATTAAAAAGTTTTTTAGGTCAAAATGTAATTGGCAGGAAAGAAAACGTCCTTGAATTTTGGGAACGAGCGAAGCACTTTTCCAAACCTTTATCCCGTGGCGATAAAGTATTTAGCTATTCCGGCTACGTCGGTGCCAAGCGAGCGACTATTTTCAAGGGCATCGGCAATAGACTCGGATAGGAGGAGTAGATTAAATCCCACCAGACTTTCGAAATTAGTTTTTTTATCAAGTTTGAAAGAAAAAGATTGGGGGTTTTAAATTTACATTTATTTTCAAACTTTTGTTTGTGAGCATTTGTAACTTTTCGTGTAGTTACAAAAAACTACTATTCTTTCAACCACAAATTCTTCACTGTTACAATTTTTCGTGTTTGACGCTTGTCTAATACTTAAGATATTTTTATTATTAATCCAAATGTTCTTAAAAACCAACGACTAGCGTTCTTAAAAATGTGATCGCCATGACATCTAATACTTAAGATACTTTTATAATAATAATTATAAGACCAGTACTTTCGTTCTCATCAGAAAAAAATATTCATTTTTATATATTTGCTCAACAATGAGATGAATATAAGTGCAACAATGTAAGGAACAGTATTAAGTATAAATATAGTTGATAATCAATGCAATAAATATAAGTGCAAAAAAAGTAACGAACAGTATACAAAATAACGTAGTTAATAGTCAAAGCGAAAAATGTAAGTGCAGTAAAGAAAGAAATAAATTTAAAAAAATGTGACGTGAAATGTTAGTAATTTATTATTAATAAATATAATAATTTTGAATTTTCATATGTAAGTTATATAAGTGAAAACTTCAATGAGACGATGCTGCAAGCTATGTAAAGCGCATTTTTAATAACCGTTATCAACATCCAGGTAATTTCATTTTCATATACTCATTTGATGTAATATTCTATCAGGTGATTTCATGACAACCTTACTGAGAATTTGAATAATCTGAATCAACCCTAATTAAAGTATTCCGCTCGTGGTTTGCTTTTCAAAATCCCGGACGCGCCTGAAATTTCTATGAAAGTTTTGCAAAGTACTTAGTTTAATCATAGAAATATCGAAGCATTTTTTTTAACGACGATTTTATTTGAACTATGTAAAAAAAATTTTTCACAGAAATTTTAGCATTAAAAGAAGACATTTTTTATAATACTCAAAAAATAGAGATATTCTATTCAAGTTTATCGAAAAACCACTAAGAAAATAGTAACTATATTAATGCAGAAAACTAAAACTTTTTCTTGATACATGTGTAAAAAATGCACTGAAATTCTGATCACTGATGAATAAAGTCCGAAATGTAACTATATGATCAAGCATGATATTGTAAATTTTAACATTTTGTCATAAAAATGCATTTTTACGTACAAGTATTGACGAATCACCAGAATTAATTATGAATTTAAATTATTTCGATTCTTGTACTCGATCCTTAGGAATCGATTCTTTTTCGTTTGGAATCGTACTCGGATCGGAATCGACCATATCTGAGAATCGATTCTTTAGAATCGATGCTTTTTTTTGGAATCGCGCATCACTACTAGGCAGGTTCGAGTACATATCAACAGAAAAAATTGCTCCGGAACTGCTCCAGATCGGGTCACTCGAAAACGGCATGTGATTCACAAAATTCACAATGCAAGATGGCGGACGATGGCGTCAACCGACACTTTCAATTCAAGTGTTTGTCGTGCATCAGTTTTTTCTTTTCTTTTCGTTACACACTCTGCTTTTTTTACAAAGTGGTTTTTTCGAATAGGAAAATTGCACGAATTTCGTTTTTTTTTTGTGAATTATTTTATCGCGAGTCGTGAAGATTTTTGTATTACCTGATAAATGAAGCGTGCATATAAATAATTCAACGCGTATGTTTTTCATACTGATACCTTGAAAATTTATTTTCACTTGTTTCTAATCATTTTTCCTTGATTTTTCTTATCATTAATTAAAAAGAGATGCTGACGACTGATCGGTTCAAGAATACGTTCGTCTCTGTTTAACCGACTCCTTCCCAATTTTTAACTAGAAAAGTTGATGATCAATAAAAAAATTAATTCAAATAATTTAATTATTTATTAAATCTTATTTTCACTTGAGAAGTTTCAGATATTTAAATAGATGGCGCGTCGATATCTTTGTTTTTTCTCAATAATCTTATCTCGTATTTATCGGAATTTGAAGTGATCAGGGGCGAACACCATAAGAGGTTTCCCCTTCCCCTTCCCAAAATCTGAAATGTATTATTTATTTTAGTACTTTATAATCTATAAAAGAAAAAAATTCAAATTAGCTTTGAATGAAATTTTCCATTCAAATTTGTGTGTTTAATTTCAAATTTCAATATTTTGGTCGTTCCATATGGACTTGAATAATTAAGTTTTAAATCATCGACCTATGAGATTTGAATAAATTAGAAAGATTTGGTTAAAGGCGAAAAAATGAACATTGAGAATAGCAAGGATGCAATACATTATTTTAACTTAATACTGAAGTTTTTTAATTTCATATACTGCTACAATTTCAAAAGTTGCAAAAATAAACTTTTGTTATTCAATGAGCAGCAAGATTTGAACAATCAAAATTTAAGTATGATAAAAGAGATTATTATATATTGTACTTTAGAAATTTGGAATACTGATTTATTAGCTAATCAAGTCAATCTTAAATAAATTTCAGTAAAATAAAGTTGTATGACACTGTATTTGGAAAAAAATATGATTCTTGAAAAAAATTACTATTTTAAGTTCATCACAGTATAAATAACGGAATACTTTGAACTTCAAAATTCTAATGATTACATGTAAACTGTATTACTGGAAAAAAATAAATATTTCTAATCGTTTAAAATTTTAAAAACTCCAAAAAATTAAAAATTTAACAAAAGTATCGCAGATTGGTAGTCTTCAAAAAAACTTAAAAAATTTGTAAATTTCATGAAATGTTTATAAATTTTGCTGATTTTGTTTATCACGATATTTCTTGGAGATATGCACGATGATGTTTTTTTACCTTTAACGAAAATGATGTAAAACTTGAAAAGTATTTAAAAATTACGTGAAATACTAATGAGTTCGACAAAGATTAATAATATTTAGAAAGTCTTCAATTAATAAATGATATTTTGAAAATTTCAAAGGTCGTAACATATTCTCAGAAAATTGAAAATTTCTGAAACATTAGAAAATGTTTGTAAATTTCGTAAAATTGTTCTTATTAACAGATTTTTTTGAAAGATGTCCGAATAATGTTATTGCATTATTATATCTGTAAAAATCACGAAAAATGTAAAAGATCGTTGAAAATTCCAAGAAATTTAGAAAATCATTGACGTTTAGAAAGTCTTCATAAATTTTGTAGTTTCTGTTTATTATCACGTTTTTTCGAAATATTTAAGATTGATATTCTTGATTTTTTAAGGGAAACCGTTAAGACTTGAAAATTATTCGAACAATTTCGAATATCTCAGCAAAACTTAGACAAATTTTCCTATATCATTTAGGAATCTTCGAATATGTAGCTTGTATTACCTTTGAAATTTCAAATATTCCGAAACATAAAAGAACCTAGAAAATTCTAAAAATTGCCAAAAATTCTATAGAATTAAAAAAATTCCTAAAATTTTGCCATAGAGATTTCACGTGATTAGAAACGTAGAAGCTTTAACTTCTGAATTTCAATAGTTTAAATATTTCAATACAAACAAACTGTGAAATAATTTGTTTTGATAGTAAAGATTCTGAGTAAAAAGTAAGACAATAATTTGAGCTTTTATCCCTAAACACAAAAAATTTTTTTCTTTATCTCTATTTTCCCAGACGATCAAATATAATTTGTTGGCCTAAGTTCCTACCTATTTTTGGTCCTTTTCAAGGCAACAATTAAAAAGTTTTGTTTAAAAAATTATTCTCTTGATAGTAAATATGAAATAATAAATAAACATACTGAAGACTGTACGATTCATTAGTGCAACGTTATTTACATTTTATTAAACAATACCAACTTAATCCAAGAAGATTCGTTTCGATACGATTTTCACGTCTTCCTCCCAACTCAAAAAAGTTTTCTATTTTGGAACACATTGAAACGCAAAAATAAATCAAGTTTTTGATGTTGCTTAATCGCAGATTACCCGAGCACCATCGGGGATTTACCACGTCTATTTTTGTTTGGGCACTGCTTGAGGAACAGGCGTGGTAAAAATTGATCGATTTTCTTTCTGTATAATTTTTTCGCCAACCGAAAAAATGGCGATGCCAGCGACAAACTATTATACAAACTTCTAGAATTCCAAAAGTTCTTTCGAAGTAAGAAATAGCAGCCACTTTGATCAAATTTGGACATTTTTTCATTTGTCCAAAATTTTGGCTAGATCTTATAAAATCGTAAATTCCTTTTCAGTTTCTTCCTGTATATCCACAAATTTTTTTAATTTACTCGAATAATTCACGTTGTTAAAATTGTTGATGTTTTTCTGCAATCCACCCAAAAAATCTGACGTTAGAAAATTGGTCAAATTATATTTTTTCAGTCGGGATGAATAGTCATCCCTTTTGTAAATGCCATTTTAATGGACAAATAGGCAAATTCCCATGGCAAAAACAATGCAGAGAGATTCAGTGACACATACAAAGGAAGCTCAGCCATTTCTTTACCACAAACCTCTGAAACGTTCGCAACGGAGAGTTCCACTGAGAAGCCGGCCTTGTTTCTAGACGTTGATGAACATGTTTTCACGAGTTTGTGGCTTCCTTAAACCCTTCGGTGGTCTACATCGCGAAACTGAAGCGAATTCTTGATCCCTGCCCAAGAAGTCGAGGGATGCCTCAGGATTTCGATACCAATGATTCGCCGTTTTACGAAACGCTCTGGTTCCAGCTTACACAGAGAAAAATCGATTCAATCGCTTCAACTGATTTTTTTTAGTTTTATTAGGAGAAAAAGAAGTTGAGTTTTACATAAAAATAAAATACAATATGGAGTACTGCATATTTTACTAGAAATTTTATGAAGATTGTGATATTACGCAAAATTTTGCAGTTTTTTATACCATGTTAATGAAAAATTTTAAATGTGGGTTAGCGCCTTTTGTTGGCAGATTATTCATATTTTATTTTATAATGTGAGTAATATTGAGGTTTGAAGAAAAGAGAAGGAAGAGCATAAAATTTGAGAAATTTATGCAAAAATGTATGAAAATACGTGATAATCTTACAAACTGGAAGATTTATTCAAAAATACGAAAAATACGAGAAATTTATGGAACAATGAGTATCTTTGTAGATATCGTTTTCTCAAATATTTATAGGAGTACCAAGAACTTACAAATATTGAAATTCTAAAGCATCAAATTCTAGATATATTAGTTATTAGAGATATTTGTGACGTAGGTACCAGAAAATCAATTAAAAATTTTATATGCATACCGAAAAAAAAATATTGAAGGAACTAGGTCTTAACAAAATATTAGAAATATATGAAAATGCAGTTTACTAATAAATGTAATGAAACACTTAAAATCTATATTCCTTGAATTATAGAGCATGAAATTCGGAAGCATCAAATTCTAGAAACCTATACAGATATATATGTATATAGAAATACTAGAAATCTATAAAAAAACCTTCTTAATTCCTACAAAGTTCCAAAAATCGATAGAAATACTATAAATCTATGAATAATACTACTCATTCCTACGAAATTCCAAAAGTACAAAAAACAATAAAAAAACTTGAAATCTATAAGATACTACAAATCTATGAAGAAACTGTTTTCTATGAAATTCGATGAAATTCCAGAAATCAATCAAACTTTTGATTCCACAGTACCTATAGAATAGTACCTTAATAGCGATTGATGAAAGTACATGAAATTTATAAAAATACTAAAAAATTTTGCAACTTCAGAAATGCTAAAAAATATGTAAAATACCAAAGGTAATAGCAATCTACGAAATACTCGAGATAGGTAAAGATTTAATTTTCTAGAAACTAATGAAACAGTAATAAAACTTTGAATCAGAGAGCATGAAATTTCAGTACATCAAATTCTAGAAAACTATGCATAAATTCATAAAAATATGAGAAATCTATCGAAATACTATTGATTCCTACAAACTTGTAAAAAATACAAAAAACAGAAAAAGTCACAAATATGTAAAGATACTTTTTTCTGTAAAATCTACGAAAATCTCAAAATCTGTTTATTTTTTGATCCCATAACATAAAATACAATAAATTGTTATAAAAATTGAAAAAAAATACTGAAAATCTTTAAAATTTCAGAAACGATATAAAATACGAGAAACACTAAAAGTATCAGCCATCTATGAAATACTAGAAACATGTAAAGACAGAATTTTCTACAAACCCTAACAAAACACTTAAAACCTGTAAAAGCTTGAATTCGAGAGCATCAAACTCTAGAAACCTATGAAGAACAATCATAGAAATACAAGCAATCTATAAAAATACTTAAAATTCTTAAAAAGTGTCGAAAATGTAAAGGATACGGACAAAATGTTTAAAAATTCGATTTCTGAGATACTGGAAATCTCTGGATATTCTGTTTTATGTAAAATCTAATGAAATTCTTAAATTCTACTTATTTCTTGATACCATAAGTAGCATAGAATTCTATGAATTTTTACAACAATCGATGAATTTACTAAAATTTAAAAAAATACAAGGGAATCCTGAAAAATTTTTTAAATGCTGAAAAATACGAAAAAAACAATGATAAATAAAAATACTAGCAATCTATTAGTTACAAGAAATATGTAAAGAAAAAGTTTTCTAGAAACTCTATTGAAACTAAAAATCTATACGAGTTTGAACTATAGAGCTTCAAATTTTAAAATCCATAGAAATGCTAGAAATCTATGTATAAAAATATCATAAATTCTTGCAAAGTTCTAAAAATACAGAAAATACAGAATATAAAAAAAACTTGAAATCTATGAGATATGAATTAGAAATTTTTAAAGAGTACTGTTATCTGTAAAATCTAATGAAATTATAACACTCTGTTTAACTCTTGATCCCATAGCATAAAATACAATGAATTTTTATAGCAATTGACGAAAACACGAAAAATCTATGAAAATACTAGAAAATTCTGCAAAACATCAGAAACTTCAAACTTACGCTTAAAACTTTACTCAAAAATCTATGTAAATACTGAAAAATGAAAAAAAACTTCGTACTCTGGAGCATTACATTTTAGAAATCTATGTGGAAATCCATAGAAATACGAGGAAGTTTATTGAATCGCGTGAATACCTAAGAAATACGTAAAATACTAAAAGTACTTGGAATTTATGTAGAAATCCATGAAAATACGAAAAAATCTATTAAATCGTATAAGTACTTAAGAAATACGTAAGATACTAAAAGCACTGGAAATCTATGAAATACACCAGAAATCCATGAAGACACTTTTATCCAAAAATCTCATAGAATACTTGAAATTTTCGATTATTTAGCATAGAACAATATAAATATCAAACAATTTATTAAAATCTTAAAAATGTATTGAAATACTAGAAAATCATACAAAATTTTAGGAATTCTGGAAAATTCTTAAAGCAGTGCGAATACTGGAAATCTACGCAACATTCGAAAATTTTAGAGATGTGATTTTGTAAATTTTTTAAACTTTGAAATCTAGAGCATCGAATTCCAGAAATCTATATATAAATCTATACAAATACCAGGACACCTATCGAATTTTATAAATACTCAAAAAACATACAAAATACTAAAAATAGTAGAAATCTATGAAATACTGATTACTTATGAAGATACTGTTTTCTAAAAAATATACAAAACTTCGAATTCTAAATTTATATACATAAAATACTGTATAAAAATGGTTCTAAGGACTCATGTTAACTAGACATTATTTTTAATAGTTTTCGATGGTTCCAATGATCTAAGACCATTTTTGCGAAGAATATTAAAATAATTGAAAATGTATGAATTTTCGTAGAACTGTGCGTTTCAAAATAAATTATCAGCCTACTGTAAGTTCCCATTAATCTAAATGAATCATTTTCTCGTCGGACAAAATTTGAACATAAGTGTATAACTGAGATGTAGTTGGATCAACACATGAATACTCCTACAAAGTGACTTAAATGTGCCGCAGTTGAATGGATCACATATTCACATCATTTAACTGAATACACCAAATGAATATGCAGTTGATAACACTATGAAAATTTCTCTGACTGCATTTTGGCTTTTACAAACTTCAAAAAATTCGAAATGTTCTCTATGATGGATGATCTTCCGAAGATGACTTGGTCGCAACTTTTTGTCCTAACGAAATTGCTTATTTCTCTTAGTGTGCTGTTTCACGTTGAATAATTTTGTCTCGTTCTCCGGTAAATTGCAAGGTCTGCAAAAAAGCACTGCTCTGTCCATAGACCTGCAATTTCATTGTAAAACATGCAATATACTTGTAATTTTTACCATACATATGTCAGAAAGTACTAGATTTTGTTCTTAGTAAAGAATTAAACAAATGCATGCATAAATACTCACACTGGTGATCACGATGTTTGGATGTTTTGGACTTGAGAAATTTTAGACTTCAGAACTTTTACTGTTTTGATATTTTGGATTTTGGATGTCTAGTACCCAAAGAGCAAAAGCTTCCAGGTTTCAAGTGTATTCAAAAAGTTTGCCCTTCATCGTACTCGGGCCGGAAAATCGCCATGAAAGCTTCCCTCGGAAGCCTTTAACTCCGATAAAAAGCGGAAACAACGCGAGGACTAGAAAAAAAGAGTCGCCGGAAGATAGAGCGGCGCGAGGGGAATATGCGCGTGATAAAGAAAGCGATAGGGGCCGAGCGAGAAAGAGAGAAGGCGCGAAATTCTTAAAATAGGGCTCGTCGGGCAAATGAACGACGAGGAGACGAAAACAAGGACAGCGAAGAAGGGATGGACAGACGGAGAAAGTGAGATGGAGCGAAGAGGTCCAGCCGATTCAGAAAGAGAGCAAGAAAGCTCGCGATCGAGAGAGGGACCAAGACGTGCTTCAGGGGTCGCCGGCTTTTCAGGGTTCGGGTTTGAGTCCGCGTTCGGGATTCAGAGCCAACGTGCTTATGAGACACTCTGGCGTTTTCCGTTTTTTCCCACGATTTCGCGTTTTTCCGAGGTTTTTCCCGAGACCGGAAGTAATATGAGCTTTTAAGCTCGTGCTTGTGAACCCGCGAAGTGGATTTAAGGATTCCCCAAGTGAGAAGGAGGTGCGTCGTGGGCCATGTCCTCTTTCAGAAATTATGTAAGTCAGATGTAAGGTTTGACACAGGAAGTGTAAGAACTACGTGACACCTATTGTTTTGGAAATGTTCAGAATGAAGGAATCGGATTAGGTAGCATTCTAAGAGTCCCTTGGTCAGGAATCCCTTGATGAGGTGTAGGTACCAAATACAAAAATTTATTTAAGTTAACACTGGTGACGTTGATTCTATTAGGAGCTTTAGAAGAACCTTTCGCAGGTTTCAGGAATCACCTTTCAAAGGAATTCATTATAATTCAAAGAATTCTTTGGTCAAGATTCTCTTAATGAGGTCTGCACTGGACATGCAGACGATGACCCAAATACGAGAATTTCCTTAGTCTCACTCTGGTCACATTGATTCTTCAAGAGTCTTAAAAAAACCTTTCATAGGTTTTTAGGAATTACCTTTTAAAGAGATTATATGTAATCAAATAGGGTCTAAAGTGGAGGTTTAGGTACGGAAAACAAAAATGTACTTAGTTTAACTCCGGTGATGTTGATTCTATTAGGATCTATACAAAAACCTTTTAAAGGTTTAAGGAATTACCTTTTAGAAGGATCCATTGTTGTTGAAAGAGTTCTTTGGTCAAGAATCCTATGATGATATCTGTACTAGACATGTAGACGATGTCCAAAATACGAGAATTTTCTTTGCCTCACTCTGGTCACATTGATTCTTTTACAATATTTACAAAAACCTTTAAAATGTTTTTAGGAATCACTTTTTAAAGAGGTTCATTTGTATTTAAATAGCTCTTTGGTCGAGAATCCCTTGATGAGGTCTGAACTGGAGCTTCAGCTACCAAATACGCATATTTACCTTACTTAACTCTGGTGATGTTGATTCTATTGGGAGCTTTAGGAAAACATCTTAAAGGTTTCAGGAATAACCTTTTATAGGGATTCATTAGAATTCAAAGAATTCTTTTGTCAGGAATCCCTTCATGAGGTCTGCGTTGAACATGTAGAAGACGTACGTGTATAAAGATCAGAAATTCGCTTAGCCTAACTCTGGTGACATTGATTCTATTAGAATCTTTACAAGAACCTTTTAAAGGTTTCAGGAATTACCTTTTGAAAGAATTTATTAGTGTTGAAAGAGTTCTTTGGTCAAGAATCCTTTGATGAGATCTGTACTAGACATGTAGACGACGTCCAAAATACGAGAATTTTCTTTGCCTCACTCTGGTCACATTGATTCTTTTAAAATCTTTACAAAAACCTTCGAAAGGTTTTTAGGAATTACCATTTAAAGAGATTCGTTTGTATTTGAATAGCTCTTTGGTCAATAATCCCTTGATGAGGTCTGAATTGGAGCTTTAGGTACCAAATACAAAAATTTACTTAGTTTAACTCTGGTGATGTTGATTCTATTTGGAGCTTTCGAAGAACCTTTTACAGGTTTCAGGAATTGCCTTTTAAAAGGATTTATTAGAATCTAAAGAATTTTTTGGTCAAGAATCTCTTAATGAGGTCTTCACCGGACGTATAGAAGACGTATGTGTCTGAAACCCAAAAATTTACTTAGAGTAGCCCTGCAGGACTATCACCATGGTGATATCGATTTTTCTAAAATATTTACAAGAAACTTCTAAAAAGATTCATTGATATTCGAAAAATGCTTTGGTCAAAAATTCCATAATGATGTTTGCATTATACATGTAGAAGACGTACGTGCCTGAAGACCAAATATTTTCTTACAATTAGTCCAGTTCTGGTGACATTGATTCCAATAGGAGCTTTTGCAGATTTTCAACACTTTTTTCAAGGCCAAAAGCATTTTCTTCTAATGACTGTTTAAACACATTGTTTCAACTGCGTGGGTTCGGTTACAAACGATCCCAATTGCCTTGGAATGAATTTAAACTGTTTCAAATATAAATTGCTCAAATTATCTGGAAGAGATGGAACAGAATTAACAACGAAGATTCGGAGAATGCATAATTAACTAGTCGTTTTTTATTTGAGTGTGACACTTGCCTCTCGAAAATTACATTTATTAGTTACTGGACAAATTGAGAGAATGGTTGGAGCCGAAAGCGAGAGTCGATTAATTTTGTACAGAATGTGCAAAATTAAACATCCAAGCGTTCAAAATTATGACATTCAAAAAGGTAACTTTTCGATGATTTAAAAAAAAGATACTGATTTTTGATAAAAAAACTGATATTTGATATTTTTGGCGATTTTACTTATCCAGAATTTTCCAACTGAGTATTGATACTATCTTATCCCTGATTTCACAGCTCATCAAAGAATCGAAAATCTTGTCACTGACTCGAGTTTCTCCCAAGTTGCTGTTTATTACATCATTAAATATACACCTTGACAAACTTTTCCGTTAATGGGTAAACTTCTCAGGGCAAATCAGCTTCTTCGGAAGAGTTAACGCAAAACTTGCGAGCGAGCGGATTAGACTTGATGCTAAATTAGCTCGAATCAGTAGTTCGATTAGTTGCGTTTGTGAGCGACAAGCTGTTTAATGCACGCGCAACGAGCGCCGGGTAAATTTAGACCTGCATGGCGTTTGCGCTCCCATTCCTAGACGAATTCGTTACCTCTGGAAATCAGAGAACAATTTCCAGCGCCCTATTGTTGCATGCTATGCGTGTATGCTGACCCTTTGTATTTTTTCAATTGAAAACCCATTTTTCGAGGAATTCGAAAGAAAATATTTGTAGAAAATGAAGCACTACACACCGGGAAAATTCTGCGTTGGTAAAATATCCAAAAATACCCATGAAAAAATGCATGAATTTATAAATTGTAGTTTTTTTGACTTGATAAACTTTACAGAACTTGCAGAATTTATAATAATTTGTCTGAAAGTTTAGATTTTTAGAGAAAACTTTTTGGTTTTAAAAGTTTCTGTAGTTTAACAGCATTTTTGAAAATTTCTATAATCTACAAAACTTACGTGCATTTTCTGAAATTCTACATAATTTTCATGGTTTTTCAGAATCATTGACAATCTTTGGAATTTGATATGTTTTATGTTTCGAAAAAAAATTTTTAACTTGAAACGTAACAGACTATTCAATTTTTCGCAATTCATGAAAATTTGCCCAACTAATGCAAGATTGCGAATATTCCAAATTTTGATGAACAAAAAGTTTCATAATGCATATTTTGAAGAAATATATTCTAAAATTCTACAAAAATTTTTATTTTTCTAGAATTATTCATTTTCGTCATATTTCCAATGTATTATGATTTTTCAAAATTTTTGACATCTATCAACTATCAAAAACTTCCACAATTTTATTACGAAAATTTGTTCAGCTCATGAAGATTTCTTTTGATTTGTTGAACCTCTTAAAATTTTTTTAATTCTTCTTCAGAAATATAAAAAACACTATCAAGCATATTTTGAAGGAATAATAAATGTGATAACAAAATTTTATATACACATTAAAAAGACTCAATCATCTTTCCAAAAACCAAAAATTTGTAGATATTCTCAAAAAATGATTATGAATTTTGTAAATTCGGTTCATGATCACATTTATTCGGAATATCTATAAAAAAGTTTATTTATTTTAAATTGAATAACTGGAAAACTTGAAAAGTAATTAGTATAATATTTGGTTTTTTGAAAATGTAAGGAAACATTGACAGTTCAATATAGTGTCAAAAATTCTAAAAATTTTGACAGATTACTTTGCAATTTCTTAACATTCTAGATACGTCGTACATATTCGAATTTCTAAAATATCTAAAAATGAAAAAAATTGAATACTTCGAAGCTTTGATTGAATATCTAAAAAACTTGGAAGGTATTGAAAAATTAAGTAAATCCTAATGAATTAGTCAAATTTTTTCAAAATCTGGAACACTTCCTATTTGTTTAAATGTATCTATGTCAAAAATTTTGGTAATAACGAAAAATTGAAAGAAAAATTTAAAATTCCACAGATTGTCAATAATACTTCGAAATTCGAAAAATACATATTACTTTAAAAAATGCACATTAATGTTGGAGATGGCTCTACTACGTATTTTATTTTTTTCAAAATATGCATAATTGTTTTTTTTTTTTTTTTTTCATTTTTTATCAAATATCTCAAAAACTTGATAAACATCAAAGAACAACGAATAATTCTGAAGAATTGATTAGACTTTTATGAAAATATAAGTTTTGAATTGCTCGTATCGAGTTCTCGAAATTTTAAAAATATCACAAAATTCAAAGGACATGATAAATTTCAGGAAAACTCGAAAACCAAAAAGAAATTCAAAAATATGTAAAATGTTACACATTTTTCATCAATTTTCTAGTTTGTGTTCAATTACATCTTTCTTGAAAATGTGACTAATCATTTTTTTACATTTCTGATTACAACTCTGAAAAATGTAAATATTATTAAAAAAAATGACAAAAAATCCTAACGAGTACAAAAAATTTACAGAGATTTGAAAAATTTTGCTTATGAACTTGTATTACGTCTAGTTTTGCTAATTAAAAAAAAAAATACAAATTAAAAATCAAGAAGATAGTAATAGATATATATAATGTAAAAATTCCATATAATTCAAAAAATGTTCATGAATTTTGTAAAT
The DNA here is from genome assembly GCA_028476575.1 of Platygaster robiniae. NCBI lineage: Eukaryota > Metazoa > Arthropoda > Insecta > Hymenoptera > Platygastridae > Platygaster > Platygaster robiniae. The sequence continues at coordinate 26,843,056 of CM052023.1, forward strand.
TATTTTTACCACCATCTTCAGAATTTGCATTTCGATTCAATAATAAATCTGTACAACTCCAAAGGTATCACTAAATTTCTGACAATCTAAGTGTTAAAAAAATCCTTATTTCTTTTAATTCGCATTACCTACATTTTAAATTCCAAAAATTCAAAAATCATTGCAATTCTTCCATTCAGTCCTCTGCATATACAAAAGAAAAACTTTTCTCTTCTCATTGAGCAGTTTAAGCTAATTAATAGAAACATTTCCTGAAACTTTTCACCGTGAAAAAAACAGTAGTTGCGCGCATTAAGTGTATTGCAATTAGACGTAACTACTGCGAGACGGGAAACATAATTGGGAAACTTTTGGTTCACGAGACTTGCGTATCCTTCAAAGTTCGACGTTGACAACACTTCGGCATTGCTCGCACTCGTCATGTAGCGAAGCATCGAGTATGAGCTTTTCTTGCAACATTCCCAATTATTGTGAGAACGCAACTGCAGCTGCAGTCGCAATAATTCGAACCTACATTTTGGGATGCCTCCTAATCCGCGACACTCGCGAAAAACGAGTACATTCCACATCTGTTCAGCTACTATTATTACGTCTTGAAGCAATCACGTAACAATTTGTTCCTGGGAGTCATTAAAACCAAATCTACTTAGTTGTTTAGACGATATTAGCATCAGTTATTTCAAATGATTCTATATCACTTTCCTGCCTAAGTTACAATATTGCTGAAGCAACGTTGCTCTTGTGATTTTGGATTTATCGACTAATGAGCACCAGGTCCCAGGATGGAATACGAGAACGAGACAACTCCTTTAAAATACTGATGTACACAACGAATTAATATTGTAAATTCGTTGTGTAAGTGTCATGTTTAAATTCATTAAAGTAAAATTCAAAACAATTTTCGTGACACGACAATTATTAACGAACCAACAAATAGAACAAGATCATTGTTGGTTCATATCATACATAGTTGAAAATAGTTGCAAGGAACGTAAATTTATTTAATTTGTGGCAAGAGTTAAATATGCATAATTCACAATAAATAAAAAGGTCAACATTTTTCAAAAACTAAGCATTTTAAGATAAATTAAATCCAAATAATTTTTTTTCTTCAAAAAAACAGTACGTGGCAATACCTTTTTCAAATGCTCTTTTAACGATTATTGCAAAAAAAACTCTTAAAAATCTGATACTCTCTTAACCAAAAATAGTTGAATTTCAATCATTTTGCAATAGTTTTCACGCAATTACATAAAAATAACCAAATTCTAGTATTTGAATGGTCATTTTTCGGAAAAAGCAATCAATTGATAATTTTCACTACTCAGGGGCGTAGGCAGAAAAAATTTTCGGGAGGGGTATTTCTGAAAAATATTTTTCCTTCAGGATACTCTAGGAATCAAACTTCAAAAAAATTTATATATTTGAAATGATTTTTGAGCAAATTTTGACCACTCAGATAAAAGGTACATCATAGATTCGTATTTTTTTCGTATAGTATATTATTCATCAAATATTGTAGTATTTTCCGGAATTTTTATATATTTCCAATATTTCTATAGATCGCTCAATAAATTTTTAGAAATCGATGCTATACTATTGAAACTTTCAACGATTTTGAGAATTTCAATTGATTTTTCATACGACAGTTTCTTTTATGAATGTTTTCAATACTTTGATTGTATTTTTTTTAAAGCTTTCCAACAATAAAAAGTATATTTAATTTTATAAATTGTATAAATTTAATTGGATGTACTTTTATCGTTTTCTGTATGAGTTTCTAGAATAATTTCTTAAATTATATATAATTGTAGTATTATATTAATAAATATGTTCAAAACAGAAACTTTTGAAAATTTCTAAGAAAATTATTTCTAAATGATTATTATGTATTAGAAGATATCTACCCTGGCAATCGGGATGCGACGTTCATGGTGACGTTCAGGCGACGTTTAACGTAGCATCCTGATTGCCAGGGCAGTAAAATAGTTAGCTAGTAAATTAGTAAAATAGTAAGCTAGTGAGCTATCAAACTAATAAACTTTTAAGCTAGTAAATTGGTAAGCTAGAAGAAGAGTAAACTAGCAAACTAGTAAGCTAGTCAACTACTGAACTAGTAAACAAGTAAGCTAGTCAACTAGAAAACTAATAGAATTGTAAAATAGTAAAATATTAAACAAGTAAGGAAGAAATATAGTAAGCTCGCAAACTCGTTAATAAGTAAATTAGTTATTTAGTAAACTAGTAAACTTGTCGATTTTGTAATAGTAAACTGGTTAACTAGTAAGCTAGTTAAAAGAAAACTAGTAAGCTAGTAAACTAGTAATCAAGTAAGTTATTAAACGAGTAAATTAGTAAACTAGTAAGCTAGTGAACTAGTAAACTCTATAACAAGTAAATTAGTAAACTAGTAAACTGATAAGCAAGTAAACTAGTAAACTTATTTTTCACATTTTTTTAGCATAATATACAAAATCTAGGAGGATTTCTAAGTATTTTTATAGATTACTTACATTTCTGTAGCGTGCTACAGAAATTTAAAAAACTCGATGCTTCGAAATGAGAATTTCGATCTATTATCAGTAATTTCGAAAATTAATGATAAAATCACAATCATATAGATTTTTAATGTTTTTTATCGTTATTATTTTTTCGTATTTTTGAAATATTTAAAAGTTTTTATTGCGTTTGGGAGAATTTTAATATATTTATACTATATTTAGAATTTGATGCCCTAGAATCCCAAAATTTATAGGTCCTAGAGGCATTTGTCAAGATTTTTCAGAAAACAGTTTTTTCATAGAATTCAATAAATTTCATGAATCTTTTAGAGTTTATATGAATCGAAAGATTTTCAATATTTTTATATTATGGATTTTATGTAGATTTCAAGAATTCGATGATCTAAGATTCAAAGTTTTGTAAATTTTTAGCATTTCCGTAGATTTTAATTTTTCTTGATTATTCACGGGGTTGCAACAATTTTCCTGATTTATATTTTCCACGTCATCCTACATTTTCATAATTTTTCCTTTTTTTCAAATATATACAGCTAACTCTTCATGTATTTTTCTGTAACTTACTATATTATTATTGTTTATCTATGTAACTTTTTTCATTTTTACATGAAATTGATTGATTCCATCATAATTTCGGGATAATAAAATAGGTACGGTTACCCATACTACTCACGATAGTCTTACTTGTTTACTGCCCGAAAAAAAAAACGTCGAAAACAGCGGCCGTTTAAATATAGCCGAGAATCTGCACGCGCTCGTTTTTCTTACTTTCCCGACGTTCCAAATGTTTTCTTTCCATCGCGTGCTTTTTGCCCTCGGCGAATCTACGCCATTCATAACTTACATATCCCCGCTGATCGACGACTATTACATTTGCCCGCCCCCACGATTTCGTCGATGCCGAAAGAAAACTCGACGTAAAAATCCTCAGCCGGAAGCGACCGCTACAAAATCATCGAATTTTGGTCTAAATCGAGCCTTCGCTTCCAAAACACGACAGGGTCTATATTTACGGGCCTGATTCCAAACTTCGTCTAGGAAATAGTGTTTCTGAAGCTCTTGACGTTTTAAAATTACTAAAAATGAAGAATATTGTTTTCTTCATCTTTTATAGTTATTTAACATTTATCAGACGCGTAGGCAGAAGGGGGTTTTGGGGGTTCAAAGCCCTCCCGAAATTTCGATACAATCAATCAATATTTCTTGTAAAAATGAAGAAAGTTACATCGATAAACAATAAAAATATAAATTACGAAAAAATCCATAAAAATGTAAGCAGTATATGTTGAATAAATAAGTAAACTTATCTGAACGTAGGATTACGTAGAAAATGTGAATCAGAAAAATTGTTACAACCCAGTGAATGATCAAGAATAATATAAATCTACGAAAATGCTAAAAGTTCACAAAACTTTAAATCTTAGATCATCAAATTCTAGAAATCTATATAAAAGCCATATAAAAGTATTGAACATTTCTCGATTCATGCAAACTCTGAAAGAATAATAAAATTAATTGAATTATATGAAAAAAACTGTTTTCTGAAAAAATTCGAGAAACGCCTCTACGATCCATAAACTTTGGCATACTAGAGCATCAAAATCTAAATGTACTAGAAATCTGTAATAATTCTAAAACGTGCAACAAAATCTGTTAAATATGCGAAATATATGAAAAAAAAAATGATACAAAACATGAAAAATCTGTTGGAATGTGATTTTATCAATTATTCTTGAAAGTAATGAGAATATATCGAAATTCGCATTTTAAAGCATCGAGTTTTTCAAATCTCTGTACCAATCTACAAAATTATAGGTAACCCTTAAAAATGCTTCGAAATCCTCCAGAGTGTCATAAATTATACTTAAAAAAATGTTGAAAATAAGTTTACTAGCCTACTAGTTTACCAGTTTGATAATTTACTCGTTTTCTAATTTACTAGCTAACTAGTTTACTAGCTTATTTGATTGCTAGTTAACTGACTCACTAGTTTAATAGTGTACTTGCTTACCAGTTTACTAGTTTACTAATTTACTTATGAACGATTTTACTAGTTTACTATTTCATTAGCTTACTAGTTTACTAGCATTCTAGATTACTAGTTTACAAGCTCACTGGTTTTTTATTCAACTAGCTTACTAGTTTATTTGTTAACTTGTTTACCAGTTAACTATTACAAATTTGACAAGTTTACTATATTTCTTTTTCACATGTTTACTATTTTAATATTATACAATTTCAGTAGTTGACTAGTTTACCAGTTTACTAGTTTACTAGCTTACTAGTTTACTAGAAATCTTTGAATTCATGAAAATTATGTAGGTATAATTTTTAGAAATTTATAAAACTTTCAGTCCTAGAGCATACTAATAATATAATACTACAATTATATGTAAACATAGAAGCTATTCTACAAATTTATATAGAAAACAATAAAAATACATCGTAGTCAATTTATACAATTGATACGGTTAAACATACCTTCAGTTGTAGAAATACTAAAAAAATAGGAAATAAAAGTGTTGAATATCTTCATAAAAGAAACTGTCGTCCTAAAAATCAATTTAGATTCTCGAAATTGTTGGAAGTATCAATACTATATATAGTATCAGTTTTTGAAAATCTATAAAGCGATTCATAGGAATATTAAAAATATATAAAAATACCAGAAAATACTTCGAAATTCGATGAGTGATATACCATACGAAAATTATATAAATTCATGATGTACCTTGTATCTGTGTGGTTCAAATTTGCTCAATAATCAATTCAAATATCCCGGTGAACCAACCGTGGAGTCCACATCCACCCAAATTTTACCCCACGTGTTGTGTTGAGCAAAAATTGAGGAATAAACAGCTACATATTGAGAGCTTGTTTACGTTGAAATCCACAATTGACCGTAAAATGGCGTTTTTTACTCAATTTTTGCCCAAGTCGAATTCGCCAAACGTTGTGTGGTTCTGCGGTCGCAGAACCATACAAATTCTGCCCAACTGCGTTGACCCCAAGAAACATCAAGAAACAGGCAAATGTCGAGATAAAATTGGGCGTTTGTGGGAAGATAAGTTTTCAGTAGTTTAAGTAAATATTGTCCGATCGTGAGTATCCCCCTCCGCGCTGCGCGGCTGACTCGATTTTGTTTTTTCGACTCAGCTGTCATCGGCTCAGCTGTAATCAGCGGATTTATAGGTATAATGTACTTTCGACTCGGGCCAACTATTATGGAATAAATACACTCAGGAGGTAAGTTTGATTTTTCTAGATTCCCGACTTTGCTGTGGAGATTCCGCAAGAAAGGCTGAAAGCAAAAATCGGAGAATTAAGGGACAGAAAAATTGAGGTTAGCGGTAAATATGTCTGTCTCTTTTTATCTAATATTTCAGCTCAACGCCGTCCCAACTATTGGTACACATTTGACAAACTTTTCACAACTTTTGTTCGATTCGTGGAGTCGCGTTTCAAAGTAGTCGAAAGTTGTTCAAATGTTACGTATGCCTAAGAATTGACCAAATGTGCGGCAGTTGTGGACTGACCGTAAAATTGAGTCACGTTGCCCACAAGTTAGGCATTTTTTTACTCGACTTTTCACCCAACATATGTGCCCAAAAAACAGGGTGGTACTGCGGTCGTAGAACCAATGATTTTTTGCGCAACTCGTCTAGGCAATTTTAACTCAAATACAACTCCATTTGGTTCACCGGTATATAAGATTTTTTTAAGTTTGATTCCTAGAGCATTGTATTCTGGAAAGCTCAATAGAAACCCATATAACGTATTATATAATTCTCAGATTAGTGTAAATACAAAAAGTGTTGGTAAAAAAAATTTATAATCAGCTAGTAATTAAAAATCACAAAAATAGAATTCCAATATTTAAAAACATGCAAAACGTGCAACTCTGGATTCTAAAAGTTGTATAACTATTTAATTCCGAAATGTAAATATTCTGAAATCGCTCTCCTGTGACCATATTGTCAGAGATTTTAACTACAAATTTTATAATTATTTCTTAATATTCTACAAATTTTCCGTATTTTGAAGAATGAGAATTTTCCAAATGCGAAATGTATTCTTCATTTTTATTTTCACGAAATTTTACATACAGTACTAAACATTCAATACGTTCAAAAAATCTGTCTAAATTATCACTATTTTTGAAATCTGTTCCGTAATATATCCAAACTTTTAACAAACATTACACAAATTATGTAAATTCATTGATATTCGTCTAACATATTCGTCAAAATAAAAAGTTTTTGTTCATTTTCTCAAATTCATGCTCAGGCGACAATTACAGCAGTTATTTGAAATTCGACCTACCATGCTGTTTTCGATTTTTCAAAGAATTATAACTAAAAATGTTCATTTTTAAAAAAATTCTTATATACACCATTTTAAAGCTGTTGACTGCTCTTTCGAATGACGTTTTCAAATTCATACTCAGGCGACAACTACAGCAATTATTCGAAATTAAAGCTACTATGATTTTTCTGATTTTTCAAATAATGATTACTCGAAATGTTTATTTTTTAAAAATTTCTTTAGTACACCATTTTGAATTTTGAAGCAATTTTACTACCCTTGACATTTGTTTTCTCCACCCAACACATGCTAAGGAAATTGAAGATCAAAATTCTCAGCTACCTACGATTCTGAATGTTTCATAACCTTTTCAAAGGGTTTCCTTCAAAATTACGTCTACGGGAGCCAGCTACACAGCCGTTTCACCAGACGCCCACATAATTTTAATCCGCTTAAATTTAAAAGCACTGCAGAGAGGATCTCGAAAATGCAATAATGCTTGCATCCTCGTGGGTCCTCTGAGCATTTCCCTCGACATTAATCAAAGAAATATTTCCTCGAGATTGAAAGCCGGTCCCCAATTATGGAGCTCGCTTTGTCAGTTTACGCGAAACTTTTCTTGAAACGAAAAATTTCATCGGAAAATTGAAAGCTCGCTTTTTTTTGAAAAGAAAAAGGGAACTGAAAGTTCGTGCTTTGCCCCATTAAAGGAGATTTTCCAAACTCATTTGATTATTTCGACTCTTTGGAAGAGCGTTACGTTGAATTTGATGCTTGAAGGTTTAAATGGGCATTACTATAGAAAACTGCAGCGATATCTGGAAACAGAGTTGGCGTTTTTGCACGTTTAGTGCATTGTTCAAACATTTTCTTGCGCTTTGCAATCTTGCCTGAAAAGTTATTCGTGCAGCCTCGCGAATCGACTGAAAAGGGAAAAAAGGAAAAGCGTCTTTTCTTGTTAAAACTTTTCAGAAAGTGCGGACTCTGGCAAAATAAAAATGTTGAACTTACCGTAATTATCGATTCCATTGTTGGAATCATCAAGAAGTAGAAAATTTATTATTCCAGGGAAAGAAAAACTGGGTGATATAATAATTATTTTAATTTTCCTAATTTGTTCGGAATATTTTTTTTACTCAATTTATTGAACTCTCCGAGATTGGGGCATTTATTTTGGATTGAGAATAGCCAAGTTTCAAGTTGCCAAGTATGTGATAATTGGGTGAATCCTCATTTTGGTGTACTTTGTATAAAAATATGATTCTATTCTACCATTAAATTACAAAATAAGTATTCTGAGCCTTAATTGTAAATAATCAAACTTGATTAAGTACTCATTAAAATTCACTAAATTGTTAATAAAAAATAAAACATTGAATATGAACTTATTTTCATTTTTTATCCCAGTGTTCTGAACAAAAGGGTCAATAATGTGAAAGTTGTTTTTGTTTTGACGTGTTTTTCAACATTTTTGCAACTTTTTTTATATTTTTTTAAAGCCGGGTTTTGCGTAAAAAGGTTATTACTCCCGGTTAGATTAGGTCGTTTATTTCGAGCTCGAGGCAAATTGCCAAGCTTACATATGTGTTTTACACGAATTGTTACTATTATACACTTTCCGGGTGAATTTTCGATACTGTTTGATTTTATTTAGAACTTCGAAAATCAATTTTCCTTTAGAGGTTTTAGCGATTTTCATGAATTCTTACAATTACTGGATGTATGATTTCGAGTAGGAAAATTATCAACATTTTGTGATCTCTCTTTTAATTGATTTGAAAGTTGTTTTTTTCAATCACAGATTTTTTGGGACTTTCAAAGAGTTGTTTTCTTGATTGAAATACATTTTGTTAACGAATTATCAACCTTTTTTACATGGTTAAGTATCGTTTCATTTTTGATAATAATTTCATTCGAAATTGAAAATAGGGGAGCTTGTCGAAAAAATTTGTGAGAGATATTTTTGAAAAATATTTATTATTTTAAAATCTTAGAATATATCTAATATTCTAATGGTTTAACTTACAAACAATATACTACATTTTTGTCTGGAATTCTTTCGGCACATATAGTTAATAATTTATGATTCGATTTATGAAAATTATTGAATATATCACACAGTTACAGTTGTTTCACAAAATTATCAAAAGTATACAAAATTTATCAATTTTTTCTAAAATTTCACACATTTTTCGAGTTAGTTAAAATGTGTAACGATATTCTACATGTACAATATTTTTCATTACAAAAATTTTTTAACTTTGTGACTTTGATAAAAATTTTTGAAATTATCGACGAACTTTTCATACGAAACTTGTTTTGATTTCTTAAAATTTACGAAAATTTTTTAATCTAAAAAGTTTATTATCGTTATCTAAAATTTTAGATTTTTTCAGAATATACTTAATAGCTTTATAAATTTGAATTTTTCTACTTATTTTTCGAAATTTTTGAAATTTCATGAAAATCTTCAAAATTAATGAAGGTCTTTGTACGTTGAAATATTTTTAGATTCTCAAAAATTGGAAGAATCATTTACAGTTTTTATATTTTTACAGACATTTTAGAATTTTCAACAATCTAAAACATTTATGAACGGTTTCCAAGATTTTGCAAATTTTTTTAAAAGTTTTGACAACGAAAGTTTTAGATCAATATTAAATTTTCAAAGTTTTTAAAGATAAAAAATTTTTTGATTTTTAGAAATTTCGAGGAAATCACAGAAATTTTGTATTTTTGAGAATTCCATAATTCTCTACAATCTATAGAAGATTCATCAATATTTCCCGAATTTTCACAATTTTTTCGAATTATTTGAAATATTCAATAAACTTGCAACTTTTTCTTTTTTTTTTGTTATTCCGAAATTCGAAAATTTTTTTGATTTTTATTGAAATTTTTATAACCATCTTCTTACAGAAACATAATTTGTTTTCTAAAAATTTTACCTAGAAAATAACGTTTTTGTACGTTTAACAAAATTTAAAAATTGTTCAACAATGAATCATTTTTTTAATTCTCAAAAATTTCGAGAAAATCACACAGTTTCTGTAGTCTTACAAAATTTCCAAAATTTTCCACATCCTACAGAATGAATCAGTATTTTCGAGAATCCTATAATTATTTTACATTATTCAGAATTTTATTCTGATTAAAAACATGAGAACATTTTTCGAAACGCGACGATAAATATTCATTAAATATAAATTAAATCTCATCCTCAAAACCACAAAATTTACATACAAAAACATAATTTTCATGATGTATACCATGTTTTCGCATCCCCGATAGAACATTTTCATGATATGATCTCTTTAGTGAAGAAATACCGTGAAAACCGTTCTTCCATGATTATTCATCCGGTTTTGGAGCGATGCCAAGTTCATAGGGTTGTATTTCCATCCTAGTTACTATAAGTACGAGCAATTAAGATTCCCTTGAATTATTCTTGCAACTCGTATTGCGAAATTCAGAGCGTTGTCGTTGCTGGAAACGTGATAATTCATTCATAAAGTTTCATTCGTTCTTTTCTCAATGCTCGAGAAAAAAGAAAAACAAGCTGATGTTAGCGAATTTCTCATTTTTCTTCTTGCAATTTAAATCAAACTAGAAGATGCAATGAAATGAAAATATTTTGAAAACTTGAGTAGAAAATTTATTTTTATTTGAAAAAGGCAAAGTTCAAGAAGAAAGTTTAAAAATGTGACTGGGAATGTTTTGAAATAGAATGTGAAAGAAATTTTATAGTAATTTTGTTTTTGGAATATTTTTTTGATGAATGATATAAATTTTGTTTCAGAGCGACGTTGGCTCCTACAGACCAAAAAGCAGCGCAGGCACTAGTTACAGTCGAAGTCCTTCAACAGGAAGTACTTACAGTAATTACCGAAGTGGTTACTACAGTATTGGATCTACTTCCGGCAGAATTCCAACGAGGGATCGAAGTGTCTCGACGTCTTTTGGCAAACGAGAAGGAGACAAAGCACCCGACAAGCCATCATATAAATACCTCTGTAAGACGACAAGTTGAAGAAGAATAATTTACCTGATTATAAAAAAAAGAAAGATATAATAAATTGAGCGAGTTTTAATAGAAAGATTGCAACGAATTTGAAATATAATACTAAAGATTTTGATAATCTTAGGGAAGTTTTCAATTAGTCTGTGTCGTGTATGGAATTTGGAGAATTTCAAAAAAATAAGACACATTAAAAATTATAAACGTTGAGAATAATGCAAGAAGTTTGAGGAATTGGTAGAAATATAGAGAATGTTCATTAATTTGTAGATAGTTTTGGAATATACATAAGATAATGTTTTTTTTATTTTCTCATAAAAAAACTCTTGAGAACTTGAACATTAGGAAAGTTATAAAAAAATTAAATGAGTAACATAAATTTTAAGAAAACATTCAAAATATTGAATATTGTCAGTTGTTTATAAATTTTGCAAATATTGATAAATGAGAAAACACTTATTGGAGGTGGTCGATTATTCTTAAAAATTTGAAAAATTTTGGTAGACTTTATTTATGAACATATTTCTTTGAAATATGCATGTATAATCTTATTCTATTAATATTGAATAATAATTTCAAGAATAAGAAAAATATTACAAAAATACGAAATACCCTTATAAAATAGACGAATAATTGGGAAAGGTGTAAGATAGATAGTTTTTATCACACATATGAAATTTTGAAAATTTCATAACATTGAAACACATGAAAAATTTTGAATATAGTGCAAAATTGAAAAATTTCTCAGAATTTGCAGACTTTCATAAAATCTTCATTCATTTCGTTAATTCAGTTGATAATTATATTTCTTTAAAATTTTTTTATAGAACTCTTCAGAACTTGGAAAGTATTAAAAATTACGAAAAGTTTGAATAAGTCGCCCATATTTTCAAAAAATATTCAAAGTTTTGAATGTTCTCGCTTTTCTGAAATTTTGAAAAATTTGAAAATATTTGCAATTTGGAGAAGTTTGATAATTCTTAAAAATTTCAAAAATTTGTAGAATTTTCATTATGCAATAGGTAATTTTCTAGACTTTGTTGACCATCATATTTCTTCGAAATATGTACGTTATGTCATTCTGTTATCAAATAAAAATCCAAAAAATTTGAATAAAGATAAACAATTACGAAATATCCTAAAAAGTAGGTCAGAACCTTGAAAAATTTGTTAGGTTTTACCAAGTTCGGTATAACGTTTGATATTTGCAAATTTCATCATTAAAAATCAAAAAAATTGAGAATTCACAAGATTGCGAACAATTCTAAAATATTCGGAAAATTTGTAGGATTTCTGAAAACCCGCAAACATATTTTAGCGCTCATTTTTTTTCCACAATATGTATGATATTATTTCATTTTTTGTCACAAAAATCATAATAGCTGGGAAAGTTTTAGAAAATTATGACAAATCCTGAAGAAAATGAAAATTTCTTTTAAATTATAGAAATTTTCGAATCGTTTGTGTTACTCCAGAAATTTCAACAATTTTTAAAAGTAATTGACATTGGTAGTTTGAAAAATATGATATTGTTCTGAAAAATTCAGAAAATTTGTAGAGTTTCTAAAAATTTATAATAACTTTGTAGATTGTGTTAATTATCATATTTTTTCGAAATATGCATTAATATGTTGTTTGATTACTGATAAGCTTCTAAAAAATTCCAAAAATGTTATAAAATTACGAAATATCTTGAAAAGTTGGTGAAATCATTAAAATATTTATCACACGTCTGAAATTTTACAGGGCCAATAGTTTTAGAAATATTTAAATTATTCGTTGAATTTCAAAAAATTCTTATAAATTTTGTATATATTGCTTATTATTGATTTTTTTAAACATATGTGTGATGTAACATATGTGTGATGTTTTTCCAATTTCTATTGAAAATCATAAAAACTTGAGAAGTATCACAAAATTATGATAAATCCAAGTAAGTTCAAAAAACTGTTATAAAATATGAAAGTTTGAAGAAGTTTGTGATATGAGAGGAATTTCGGAAATTTGGAACAACAAAATTACTAACTCAGAAAAGTTTAAGATATTTGTAGAACTAGAGAAAATTTATATCAATTCGTTCGACTGTTTTAACTATCATATTTCTTCGAGATATGCCTGAAAATGTTTTCCCACTACCAAAAAAATATGAAAAATTTGAAAAATACTCCAAGATAACGAAAAATAGCTGTAAGTTTCAAAAATTTAGAAAATAATTGGGAAACTTGAATAATTTGTAGTATTTCCGGACTTTGGAAAATCACGAAAAATAAAAAAAAATCGCAAAGTTTCTATGAAATAAATTGAACTGTTTATGAGCTCCAAAAATGTTGAATAAAAAATTAAGACCATCAACAGTCATATTCTGGAGAATTCAAAAGATAAATCATAAAATTCTTTAAAAAGAAAGTAAAATTTAGAAACGTGAAAAAGATTTCAGATTCCTTCACTTCCACTTTTTGAATTTCGAATTGACATTCCTCATTTTCACCTCCAGGTAATGAAAAAGATAAACCCAACCCAGTTCAAGACCCACCGGACAATCTCCCAAGGTCATTATCAAGTAGTCGAAGCTCTTTGGTCGAGAAGTACACAATTGGCAAGAATTTAGAGAGACCTTACTCGGTGCTCGATCGGTGCAACCGAGGTCCTTCTCGTGATCCGGATTCCTCATACAACTCCAGTACTTACCCAATACTGGGCAAAAGTTACGGGACCGAGAAAAAAGGTGCCAAAGAGGATTCTTTCGTTCCCCACAATAGCACGCGACAAAACTCGAGGGAACCAAGCCCGGACGTCAATGGCAAGTCAAACTCTTCGAAGGACTTTCCCAGAAACAACTCTTTCAACAAGAGCAATCCTTCTTCCAGTAAGTAAACTCCCTGACATGAAGATATATCAGATATCGTACGAAATCTATGAATGAATCCCAAGTAAATAAATTCTGTACAAATCCATGAAAATACTTTTTTCCGACTGGAACCTCTTTTTCGCAATCTTCCAGATTCTGAGCCATCACTGCTACCGACCTTGAAGTACACCAGCTCATCATCAAGATTCTCTTCATCTTCCAGAACCAACGAAAATGAAAACGAGTCGAACCCCGTTGGAAAAACCAACGGAAAAACGGTTTCCAAGGTCGAGAAAGAGGAGGAAGAGAAGTCAGGGAAAAATTCGAAGGCGTCGGATGAAGATATGATAACTGTCACGATTTCGACCAGAGGAACGTCCCCAACACCTCCATGTCCCACGGCGTTCATGAGAGCAAGACGCGCTGATGCAGTTAAAGTTTTGCAAAAGGAAGTGACGAAGCCCAGGAGGAAAGTGGAAACGAAGGATGTTGAGGTTCAGACAGACTCTGGGGAAGATAGTTCGAGGCTCTCGAGATACACGAGCTCTTCGAGGACACCTTGGACCACGTATTATGCACCCTCGCCGAATTCTTACTCGCCAAGGCGTTACAGTTTGACACCGCCTTCGAGGAATTTGAGCTACTCTAGGTCTAGCGACACCTCGGTTTCCTCCAAAAGCGAGTCCTTGAGGTCCAGTGAACTGGAGAACTCCAAGTCTGGGAAGAGTCGAAGCGGTGACAGTTCCTACAATCAATGTTCCTGTACCAAAGCAGTGAGTTTTACAGCATGAATTGTACATATACACTCGTTCCTCGCAAGAGCGAGCTGCCTGGGACCGAGAACATGAAGAGAACGAACAGGGGCTCCCACTCTCGAATGGACTGCGCAAAGCGATATGCGCGAGAGTCAGTCAGAGGCAGACCGTCGAACGCGTCGGACTATGAGAAAACCCATAGCTGGGTGGGGGTAAGGGGTTCTCGTTCTCTTCATTTCCACGCGCTCTTTCGATTCAGGGCTCGTTCCTGCGAAGCTCGCTCCAGCGAGGAACGAGTGTATATGCATATTTATAATTACATATTATTTCCTGCTTATGTATATCAATAATGATTTTCCATTATTATTATGTTCATTTATGGAAGCAGTGCTTTTTACTTATGCCAGAAGTGTAGTAAAGTATGTTGCAAGTTAGAAAAGTGACAGAATTCGAACATAAGTTGGATTAGTTTTTTTTTATCGTTGTAGGGGGGGGGATGGAGGGTGAATATCATAGCAATTCAAAATTGAGCTTTTTTTCTTTCAAATAAACAAAAATTGAGTCAAAAAAATGTAGACCTAAGAAACTGGAAGAGGGGGCGTTCGATATATTTTTTTAAAGTGTACATGAGGTGTTTTAGTTTTTTAAATCTGAAAAATTAAAAAAGTATCAGAATATCACGAAAAATGTTTATGAGTTCGACAGACATTGATAATGCTCAAAAATTTTAAATAGTTTGTATCATTTCTCAAAATTTTAAATTTCGGAAAATCAACACAGATTGAAAATTTTGAGTAATGTTAACGATTCCAAATATTCGAAAAATTTGTAGAATTTGGCAAAACTTTCATAAATTTTGTAGATTGATTTCATTAACACTATTCTTCGAAATATGCATGATAATGTTTTTTTAATTTTTTTATTACAAACCATAGAAATTTAAACAGTATTTTCAAATTATGAGAAATCTTGATAAATAAGACATATTTTTAGAAAATTCAAAAAGTTGTACATTGTTTCTGAGTTAAAAAATTCACCAACATTTAAATTTTAAAGATTTTAATTTATTTTGAAATATACGAAAAATTTGTAGACTTTGAAAAAATCCTCAGGATTCTTTTAGATAGTTTCCATTATCTCTTTTTTTTCGAAATATGCATGATGTTTTAATTTTTTTTGATACAATATCATAGAAATTTTAGAAGAATTCTGAAAATTTCAAATAAATCCTGATGAGTTAAACAATTTAAAAAGTTTTGAATTGTTTGTGTTCTTTTAGAAATGTTGGCAAGCGTAAAATGAAAAATTCTTAACATTCAAATTAACATATATTGTTGATTTTTCCGAAAAATGTGTGAAAATTGAGAAAATGTATGTATACTATAATTTTCTTAACTGCATTCACTATTATCTTCCATCGAAATATGCATTTAAATTTTTTGCCCAATTTTTATTGGAAATTTGAATAACTTAATATGTACCTGAAAATTACGAGAAATCGTTATAAGCAAAACAATTTTCAAAACATTCAAACGCTTTGAATGGTTTGTATTTTTTACAGTAGTTTACAAAATTGTCAAGAACTCTAATTAGTAAGTGATTCTTGAAATTTACAGAATAGAAGAAAATTTATAAATTCTGTAGATTGTGCTTACTATTATATTTTTAAAAATATTCTTGATCATTTTTTTCGACTTTCAATGAAACCTCAAAAAACACAAGAAATATGTATACAAAAATAACTAAAAAATTCAAATGAGTTGAACGAATCCAACTGAAATTCAAAAGTTTTAGATACTAGTTTGAATTTCGAGAATCTCGAAAAATTAAGAGCAGCATTGAAAATTTCGAAGATATTCTAAATAATTTTCTTTGATAACTAAAATCTCTGAACTTTCCAGAAATATCCATTTTTTTTTTGTTTTTTTTTTTTTTTAATTTTGAAATATAGTAGATAAAGTCATTTATGCCATTTTTTCGAAATTCGCAAAGAGGTTCTCACGTTTCTCAAAAAAATCTGAGAAACTTTAAAGGTTTTTAAGATTAGGGAAAATCTCAGTTTGTTGGAAACATTTCTTTAAAATTCAAAAAGTTTTTCATTGATTTCATTATGTTTGGAATCGAGAATTTCGAAAATTAAAAAAATTATTTATTATTTGCTATATCGTCAACAACCACGGGAAACTAGTTGAAATTTGTAGTATTTCAGAAAACGTGCATAAATTTTGTATATTATTGTAAATTTCGAAAATTCCCTGAAACTGCAGAAACCATGCAATATCCTTCAAAAATTTAAAGATTCCGAAAATCTTTCATTATTTGGAGATGGTCGATGATCCTGAAAATTTCATTAGAAATCTGGAGTTATTGAAAACTTTGATGAATTTACTGAATTTCGATAAGTTTTGTCGATTTCATAAACTGTAATTTTTCAATAGATAAATTTTTACGTGAGAATTCACAGGTATCTAAACCATTTATCAGTTTCTAAGCGTTTATGGACCACCCTTAAATTTTCTGTAGCTCCTGAAAATTAAGTCGTTTTTCAAAATCAATAAATAAAATTATGTGCTTATAACCAATAGAATCCAAAAAACCTGTTATTACGTAAAAATTTGTTCAAGTTACTTCTAAAAAATAAAAAGAAGAATCAGAAATGCATGTTCATTCCAATAATTTATCCCAATCTTCACTCTATCTTGTAACCATTGCATATAAGTTATAAAAAATGTGACAGCATAAAAGAGAACTGAAAAAATTTTCATGACTCCCATCACCTTCAAACTTGACATTCCTACCTCCAGATGTAAACAAAATAATCATAAACTTCAACAAATGACGCAAGAATAACATATTTGTTTCCCTCGTTTCAGTCGAATTCTAGTCAAACAAGCGAAGAGCCATCCCCCTACTCCGCGGACGAAGACGGAAAACTTCGTAAGCTCTGCAAAAGCTCCACAAAACCAGACCTCAAACCCTCTTCAAGGCCGGACACCATCAAGTCCGGGAAGAAGATGACGCGTCCGATGACGCGCTCCAAGTCATCGGAAAGCCCAACTGTCAGTGTGCCAACTGGCAAGTCCAAGACGTCATCATCAGCGACGAGTCAGAGTGTAAAAATAAAGACTCCGCAGTTGCCCACGAAATCCCCGGTCCTCAATGCACCGTCAGTGAACGCGAAGCTCGACCCTCGGAGCGGCAAGCCACCTGTGCCCAAGGCCGAGATGATCGGGAAATGTGGGGCCAAGTACGCCAACAAGGACCTCCGCAAGGAAAACGGCGATCCCCTGAAGAAGCCGAAGAAAAACCAACTTCCTGTCAAGACCCCATCATCGTCCTCCATTTCAAGAGGATCAAGCTCTCCGAAGAGCATCTCAAAGAGTGCCCCAAAAAGCGAGTGTTACTCCAAGGAGTCCAAGAGCCTGGAAGACAGCAGTGACTCTAGTTCCTCAGGATCCTACAGCAGCGACGAAGACGATCCCCAGGCAAGACTGGGCTCCGGAAGAAGAAGAACCTCTGGCTCGCTCTTCAACGAAAGCAGAGGTTCTTCCAGAACCAGCGTCCTCGCGTCTTCTGCTGATGAGCTGTCCATGGACAGACCCCCAAGACCACCGTCCTCGAAACATGGGAAAACTGAAGAGGCAAAGTCATTCCTAGTGCGGGCCTTGACTCCGGTCACGAACCTGTTCAAGGCCAAGTCTCTGGAAGAGAAGCCTTGGTGGCTGGACCCCACTGCTGACAATGTGCCTGAAGGCGTTGAGAGGGTCAGCACTTGCAACGACGACCTCAGCCAGGACACTACGATCAGTTCGACCCTTCCGGATGATGGCAAGTTCAAGTTGAGGATCTGGCGACAGGATTCGGAAGAGAAGAGCTGGTGGTTGAATGGGGACATTCCGGAGGAAGGAATGGCGAACAAGTCGCCGTCACCGGGTTCCAGGGGAAGCTCCAGGAAGGGCAGGCTGAAGCACCAGGAGTCCGGGGAAAGGGCCTGGTGGCTTACCGATGAACCTCCGCCAGAAGGGATTGAGGTCATTCCTGCTGAAGAGAGGACGGGGATGTATGCTAATGTTGATGCGCCCTTGAGGAACAGGATTGGGAGGGTGCAGTCTGGGGAGAAGGCCTGGTGGCTGGATGATGCTTCTGGAGCTCCGGAAGGTGTTGAAGCTCTTCCTGTTGGGACCAGTTCGGATTCGTCCGAGTCCCTCGAGAGGCTCGATGTGCATGCTGGGGGGAGGAAGATAGCCAAGTTCCCGATCGAGTTTCCAACTTCTCTTGAAGAGCCACTTGGTGATAGGGTTAGTCCTGAAGGGGTAATTGAACTTTTTGCTTTCGTTCTTGAGACGAGGGGTGAATGACGGGGGGTGGTGGGTGAAGTTTCATGTGGTCGGTAGGATGATCGTGAGTTTTTTTGAATGGTGGCTTATCCTGCCTGTGTGGTTTTTCTGTGATCTTTAATATCCAATTTGTAATGATTGTTTTGATGGAAACTAATGTCACGAATTCATCTTTTCCATTTAACGACTGTTTCATCGAAGAGGAGATAATTTTTTCAGTGGAGAATGTAAAGCAGGGATTAATTTTTTGTTTTTTTAAATCGTACGAATTGCATGTGTGATTTTTTTAATTTTGAGCAAAAATCTAAACGATTTTAAAAATTCAACGTAAGAATGCATAGATTGTATAATTAAAGTTTGACCATATTTCGAAACTTTTCATAATTTGAGAAATTGATCAATATTCTCTGTGATTTCAAATTTGTATTAAAAATTTCTCAACTATAGAAAATCGAAGCACGATCAAACGATTTTGTTTTTCGTAAATTTTCAAACTGTTACAATAGTTTTACGGAACAATCAAATTTTCGTTCAATCAACAGAATTATCAAAATTTTTCTAGTATTCTGTATATTTTTATAATTTCATAGAATTATTGACAATATTCTACTTGTTAAATAATTTTGTCTTTTTGGAAAGTTTTGAAATTTCTAGATTTTGATTCAAATTTTCAAATTATCGATGATCTTTGTACGGCAAAACATGTTTTGATTATAAAAAATTTGAAAGATATAACACAGTTTTAGTGAATTTTTGGGACTTTCCACCATCTAGAACATTTACTAGCCTTACTTGAAATCTTAGAAGTGTTTCGAATTTTCAATCATACTGGAAACTTTTGAGAATTCTACGTGTTTATTTTCTTTTTAAAAATTACTGCAATTTCTAGATTTCCATTGATATTTTCTAAGTTAATTATGATTTTTATACGATAAAAGTTTTTTGAATATGAAAAATTTAAAGAAAAAGGTGCAGTTTTTGTTTTTTTCAAAGAGTTTCAAAATTTCTAACAATCGAGACGATTTAGTAACGTTTTCTAGAATTCTTCAAAATTTTCAAAATCCTCGAAATATTTAACAACATTGAAAGTTTCCAATTTTTTAAATTCTTACGGATTCCTATATTTCATTTATAATTATTATAATAATTGACGATCCTCGTACGAAAACATATTTTGTTTTTTATGAATTGTAAGAATGTGTTCATTTTTTGAAGTTTGACAGAATTTTGAAAATTTGTCACTTTCTGTAAAATTCATGGGAATTTCCTAATATCAGACACATTTTTTTAGTATGATAAAAAAATAGGCAATATTTTTATTCTTACCCAGTAAACCTGTAAGCTCACTGTTAGCTTCAATGGAAAATCTCGAGATGAGTTTACTGAATTTACTGTCGGTTTTCTGTGAGATACTTGTGAGTTTCACGGGAAAAACAAACTTGCATTTTTCATGTATGCCACATGCATCAGCATGCATGTCGAAATGAGCGATTTTTTTCCTTTCTTTTTTTTGCATTGCATTTTTTGGTGCATGGAAAATTACAAGTTAAATTTGCATTCATGAAAAAGTCATCTGCATTTGTAACACGTTAAAATAAACATATTTGACCTCAAGGTTCCTCTTTGGTGATTGCGTCGACGGTGCCTTTGTGGCACAAGTCATGACACTTTCTAAGGAAATGGGCCGAAAAGTATCATATTTATCATAATGAGACATGCACTTGATTTAACCATTCTACACAAAACTTGAAACATGAGAAAAAAAACAAGCAGCCATCTGGTGAGCGTTTAGGGAGAGCGCGCGAATTTTCAAAATTTGAATAGAAAGTAATTCAAATTTTGAAAATTCGCGCGCTCTCCCCAAACGCTCACCAGATGGCTGCTTGTTTTTTTTCTCATGTTTCAAGTTTTGTGTAGAATGGTTAAATCAAGTGCATGTCTCATGATGATAAATATGATACTTTTCGGCCCATTTCCTTAGAAAGTGTCATGACTTGTGCCACAAAGGCACCGTCGACGCAATCACCAAAGAGGAACCTTGAAGTCAAATATGTTTATTTTAACGTGTTACAAATGCAGATGACTTTTTCATGAATGCAAATTTAACTTGTAATTTTCCATGCACAAAAAAATGCAATGCAAAAAAAAGAAAGGAAAAAAATCGCTCATTTCGACGTGCATGCTGATGCATGTGGCATACATGAAAAATGCAAGTTTGTTTTTCCCGGGAAACTCACAAGTATCTCACAGAAAACCGACAGTACGCTCACGCCAACGTTTTTGAAAAGCCGAAGTTGGAAGCCTATTGTGAGCTTACTGTGAGCTCACAATTAAGCTTACAGTGAGCTCACAGTGAGCTCACAGGTTTAGTGGGTAGCGTTCTTGAATTTTTCAAAAATTAAAAAATTCCTAGATTTGTTTATTGTAATTTTGAAAATGTTCTAGGATCTTAATGCGATAAAACATGTATGATGTTTGTAAATTTGAAGAATATTACACATTTTTTGTGATTTTACAGAATTAACAAAATTTTTCACAATCTAGAGAATCAAATGAAATTTCCTCGAATCCTATATGTTTTATGAAAATGTTCTACAGTTATTTACAATATTTCCAAATATTCAATGTTATTAAATTTTTTTTTTTCAACATTTTTGAAATGTATATAATTGGGTCTAAATTTTTAAAAGCATCCTCGATCTTTGTACAATGAAAAATTTTTCGTTTTGTTCAAAATTTTGAGGAAATCACACAATTTTTGTAGTCTTACGGATTTTTAAAAATTTTCCACAATCTGAAGAATTATTTAACATTTTTTATAAATTTACTATTATTTTTCGAATTCTTTAAAATTTTTGAAAATCATGAAACTTCTCAACGTTTTTCAATATTCACGTATCCAAAATTTCAAACATTAGACAAACTATTCAAAACATTCCAAATTCAATAAGAAGTTGTCAAACTTATGCAGATTTTTTTGTAACGTTGGATACTTTACAAGTTTTCCAGTTTAACAATGAATAAACACTATCATGCATATTTTAAAGAAAAATTCTAGCAATCGTTCATTGAAAATTCTGATCTCTAAATCTATACCAGTAAAATTCTACTTATTTTCAGTGAAAACTCGTTCACTGATGGCAAAAAAACTTGCTTTATCACAGATTCAGAGATCACAAATACAAAAATCTCTACTCAACACTTATTTTCTCGAATCCACGCAGGTGTCAATACAATTTCACCCAACCTCAATCAGTCGAAGTTAATTAACAGCCCATTGTTCACTTCATTTTACAACCATAAAACGCCAAGCTCGCATCACTGCACGTTCCACGACAAACCACATTTTGAGTACAGGTTGAACCTTCCCTCAGACCCTTTCCCTAATCCTCAGCTTCACGTAAT
This sequence comes from Platygaster robiniae, assembly GCA_028476575.1. Lineage (NCBI taxonomy): Eukaryota > Metazoa > Arthropoda > Insecta > Hymenoptera > Platygastridae > Platygaster > Platygaster robiniae. Next base: position 26,865,243 of record CM052023.1, read on the forward strand.
CAATTTCGATTGAATTCTCATGAACCAACTTCTCATTTCATCCGTAATAAACCGCCTCCCCTCGTAATCACCCTAATACAGAATCATTGTCTCGAAGGAGTCATCAATATCATCAGCGATCATTACTGCTTTTTTTACAGATAGAAAATCCACCGGATCCTCCGGAGAATTACGGTCGAGAGTCGCCCTACGACAACGTGCGACCCCAGAGATGTTCCCCAAGAAAGCGACCCGCGAATTTGCCACTCTTCATTGGCAATCACACCGACATCGATGACTTGCTCGCTGAAAAAGGTACTATCGAATTACTCTTCCTCAGGAAAAGGATTCGCAGCGAATAAAGCGAGGAAGGAGAAAAAAGGGCCAAAGGGAAAGAAAAAATATCGGGGCTTAATAACTCAAATGTCCCGTTAAGTCGTCGATCAAATTTCCCGATTCGATTCAGCCTGGTAATTAAAATGACTTGGAGAATTTGATGAATCACCTGCGAGCACAATACTTTCATTAAAGCTCCTTCTGCCGATGTCGATTCCGTTTTTATGCCGAGGGTTGTGAATTTAAATTGCCATTCGCGCTCCCGCATTAACCGTTACTTAGCGATCCCCATGGGGCGAACGCCTACAATCGACGTTATTTCTTGCCGTGTAATCATTTTAATTTGTTTCTTAGAGTTGTCCGAAGACGGTAGCAGCGAGTGCGAGGAAATAGACGCGGACCAGGTCATCATTCATGACAGCACGCCGAAGACCCCGGTCATACAGCGCATGCATCGGTATGTACGTCCACTATGCTTCATCATTACACCCTGATAAATCGTGAATGTACCTTCAAAAATTAGAAAACTGTACTTCCCGGTCAATAATATATTACAAAATGGTATTTTTGACCTTTTTTGACATCCTCTTCATGGTCGTAACATGATGTAACAAATCTGTAAAAAATCTTACTACTCCCCCCGTAATGTAACAAACTTTTAGAAATTTGAATGATTTGCTGTATTTGGTCATTTGTTCGACGTTACGTAACAAAGTCGATGACCCCCCTTCCCTTTTGTAACACTTTGTAACATATAGGACGATCCCCACCCATTGTGCGTTAATTAATATATGAACGAGCCTTTAGTATCTCATATACAAAAAATTTTTTTTGTTTTTTTTTTTTAATTGCAATAAAATATCACTAAAATATTATTTTACTATAGAAATGTCAATGGTTTTGTCAAAAATTTTGTCAATTCAGATTCATCTGACAGGACGTACGTTTTTTATTTTAAAAATGAAACGTAAATTTCGATATCAAGTTTTATTTTTAGTATGTGTTTATTTTTGTTATATTTATCGAAAGAATTTTTTTTTTATTTTGGAAAGGGTTAAACGTCTGCACCCCCCCCCCTCTGTGTTGCCACTAGCTTCTTTAAATCTGTCATGTCGAATGCTGCCAAATTAATTAATCGGATTCAAAGACCCCGGTCATACAGTGCATGCATCGGTGTGTACGTCCACTGTGTATGTTTCATTACACCTTGATACATCGTGAATATATCTTTAAAAACTAGAAAATCTTACTCCCTTGTCGAGAATAAATTACTAAACGAAATTTTCGACCTTTTTTACTTCCTTCTGATGGTCGTAACACGATGTAACAAATCAGTAACAAATCTTACTACTCCCCCCTCCTCTAATGTACCAAATTTTTGGGAATTTGAATGATTTACCGTATTTGGTTATTTGTTCGATATTACGTAACAAAGTCGATGACCCCCCTCTCCATTATAACACTTTGTAACACATAGGACGACCTCCATCTCTTGTGTGTTACGTAATATATGAACGAGCCTTTAGTATCTTCGATAAAAAAATTTTTTTTTGTTTTTTATTGCAAAATATTACTAAAATAATATTTTACAATAGAAACGTCAATGGCAATTAGACAACAATTTTGTTCATTTAGTTTCATCTGACAGGACGTATGTTTTTTATTTAAAAAATGAAAGACACATTTTAATGTCAAGTTTTATTTACAACATATCTTTATTTTTGTTATATTTAGAGTAAGAATTAATTTTTTTAATAATCTTGAAAAGGGTTCAACCTCTGTAACCCCCCCCCCCCCCCTCCCCCTTCTGTGTTGTGACAAGCTTCTTCAAATTCGTCTTGGCAACCCTGGTAATTTTGAACCTTATAAAAACCTTATAAGAAAATAAAATTTCTTATAAGATGCGCCTTATGAAAACCTTATGATACTTCGATACCTTATAAGGTGACCTTATAAAAACGTCATAAGAAACTGAAATTTCTTATAAACAATAGATCGAAGAAATTCTATGAGGTTTTTTTCTTATGATTTATTATCAAATACATTCTTATAAGAAATTTCAGTTTCTTTTGAGGTTTTCATAAGGTCTCCTTATAAGAAATTGAATTCTTATAAAGTCACCTTATAGGAAATTGAATTCTTATAAGGTTTTTATAAGGTGCGCCTTATAAGAAATTGTATTCTTATAAGAAATTTCATTTTTTTCTAAGGTTTGTGTGAGGATCAAAATTACTAGGGATAAACTGCACATTAATGTATCGAATCAATTTCAAAAAAGTTACAAGCTGGAAAAACCTAGAGTGATATACAAATTATTTTATTTCAATATGTAAATAGTAATACTTTTTTTCATCCTATTATACACAGATTTTGAATTCTCCATAAGTACATCATAAATCACATCATAAATCATAAACATAATACTCCAAAAAATTATTTTATTTTTAAATTTCTTTCTGGGTCTTTTTTTTGTTAAAAACTTCAATTTATATTAAATTAATAATCTTCTTTAACATTGTTCCACTCTTTCGAAGTACCTAAATGTAATTTTGAACTCTTCTGATCGAATCTCAGAGTTATTTTGACAAAATTTTTTTTCCAGAAACATGGACAGACCTCAACCCGATGGCTACATTCCGGTAAGTCTCCTTCAGATCCAATTTTATGATATTACCTAATACCAAACAAAAATGCCGTTCATTTCACGGTATTATTTGTCCATGATAAAACTTTTACCAGGATGATTTTCTTTCCTAAAATCAGCAAACTGGTTTTTGCTGAAGACCTTGGTGAATTGTGAAACTGCATTTTTTCTTTATTAGGATAAAAGTCATATCTATATTTTATGATGAAAAAAAAGGGAAAATGATCGAAACTTTAGATTATATTCATATTAGATCATGGGGAATTCCGAAACGTCATTTGGAAATGTTACCATCATTTCCCGTGACAAATTTGTGCACGTACTTTCAAGAAAATAAAAAACCATCTCTAGTGACGATTTCTGGGATGAAACGAAGTCCGTGTCAACGACACTCGAAAGGGCATTGTGATGTCGAACGTGGCGTAAGTCGTACATGTTTGAAATGAACACTGTGCCAGAGAAAGCGTAGTCTGCAGGGTGGCAGACTACGCATCCCTTGTGAAAAACAAGACCTTTGCCACGGTTCTCACTTGCCCTTCCCTTTTTTACCTGAGTAAAAAAGGGCTGAGTGTCGGCTTTTGTTTTCGATTCGAGAACGCTTCAGCTATTTTTTCACTCAAGAGTCGTGTTTTACTTGAAGATTGTCTACGAGAACGCAGAAATGTGAAACTGCTTTTCAAGATTACGAGTAAACATTGTTATTTTATTTCACCTGTTAAAGTTTTGCAATATGAAGAGAATAAATATAATGTCGTGCAAGAATCTGTAGACACTAATGAGTATTAGGGATAAATTACAAGATGATTGGAAATGGCAATGGGGAATTTTGATGTAAGGATAGAATCGGAAGACTATGATCATTGAATTGGAAAATTGACCCTTATTGTTCTTCAGTCGATGACGACGTATCTTTTTCAAATCGCGTCGCGTCAACAAGAGTACCCCGTGTACGTGACTACGAAGCTGATTATTTTTTCACCACACAATTACGTTCTCGTGTTCTCCCTCGCACGCGTTCCACCCTCGAAAACGTGATCACCGGAGAACAAAGCGCGTCTGGCCTCCTTACGGCGGGAGCAATTTTTTGCCGCGAAACTTGGAAAAGCCTTTGGACTTGAATGAAAGTTTGTTTGCGCGTGACGTCTCGCGGGATTCAAATGTTTCGACGGATTTTCTTTCCTACCGCGAAACTTCATGAATTTCGCAAGCGAGTATGTTGGGGTGGAAACAGGATAGTTACTTCCGCAGTTTCCGGCGAGTAAAACACTTTTGATTCGAGATACATGCTTTCCCGATTCAAATTGGGTTTGAATCTTACTCGAAATTTATCACCTTCAATGATTGTAGAAATTAAATGAGGGAATGGAACAATATTATGGTTGACATATCGAACTATAATCCAATTCAACAGTTTGATTGTATATTTTCTGATGCCAAATTCAAGTCACCATTGGAGTGGAAATGAAGAAAAAAAAGAAGATGACCTCTGAACTTACATTAAGTAATAAGTAACGATAACGGGAACAAGTCACTTTTTTTCGGTAACGATTAACTAAAATCCCGTTATGTTACGTTACTTTTATCTGTCTCAGTAAGTTTTTAGCACAATTCGTAACTTTTTGAGGTATGTTCTAAAACTGAGATATAAGTAATTTTCAACTTCCTCATTTTTGAATAAAAAATTCTATATTGATAATTTTTAATGGAACAATGTGGAGAATGAGTAATTTGTGTAAAAATATTGACGAAGAATATGCTTTTTTATTTCTTATTAGAAACTTTCACAATTCAAAGCGTTCAATTTTAGAAATTCGCACAAAAATATATTGATATACTTAAAATCTATAGCAGGATCTGTAAGATCTCGAGATTCTGCTAGAAAGTCTTATAGAATATCATGAAAAAAAAAAAAAAAAAAAAAAAAATTATATATTCAACTAGGCTTCATGTTATTTGATTTTTTTTAAATTTATGTAATTCCAGTAATCGAAAAACTTCAATTTCTCGAGCTTTGAATTCTAAAAATGTTTATAGAAGTCTAAAAAAAGACAAGAAAATTTTTCAAATCGTACAACTCTGTAAAAAGTACAAAAAATATTGAGGATCTCTAAATCTATAAAGAAACTGTTTTCTGTAAAATCGATTGAAATATTTCAGAAATTTCGAACTTGCGATTTCATATCATTCCGGAAATTCAAAGAGATATGTTTAAAAATACTGAAAAATTCCACAACATGCTATAAATATTTAGAAATTAAGAAAACAAAAAATACGTGATAAAATACGTCTAAATATATAAAATATTGAAAATCTTACGAATTACAGAAATTCATACAGCAATACATAAAAATAATGAACGATCCTTGAAATTATAGAAAAACTAAAGAAATACGAAAAGTATTGAAATAAGTAAAAATCTATCGAGAAACTGTTTTCTTGAAAATCCTGTGAAACACGAAAAATTTCATTCTGTTCAATTTCTAGAGCTTGAAATTTTTGTGATATATATATTTATCAATTTATATTAAAAAAAGACTGAAATTATGTAAAAATACTAGGAATTCCGTTACGTTCTATCATCCTGAAAAATACGAATAGTTTCAGTAATACTGAAATCCTTCAAATCGTAGAAAAATTGAAAAAGTATCAAAAAAATCAAGGGAAATGGAAATCTTTATAGACACTATTTACTGAAAAAATCTTTCAAATACAAATAATATAATGAACTTTCATTCTAACTTTTCAAGTAGGTCGTTCAAACATTAGCAAACTTTGATTGCAATAATTCGTTTATTTATTTCAGATTAATTTATATTCAGCGTAAATATTACAAAGTTTAATACTGAATATTTGGATGAAACTGATAGAATGATTACTTTAAATACATTCATTTATTCCACTCGAACCTTCATGTTTCGTCTGAAACAAATGTTTCATTCCCTGAAACATCGATTTGTTAACAGTTAAGAAACGTGTCTTTTGAGCTGAATCAGTATGAGCATTGCGCGTGTCGCTGTAGTGTGGTGAGTGGTGACGTGACTGTCCTAATAGTACTTTAAGGACTTCAAGGAACATCATCCATATTTCACTGTTTTCAACTGTTTTGTAGTTTTGTATACCAAGTGTTTATAGTTCGAGTACTTCGAAAAAAAAATTAAATATGAACATTGGTGAACATTTGGAAGCGCGGGGTCTTGACTTCATGTCCGAGAAACTTATTGGTAAGTTTTTGAATCATTACTAAAGTTTTTTGATGCACCATGATAAATCTAGTATTTCTGCCAGTAAAACAAAGTTAGGTTACCATGTGAAATTTTCAAACATTAGACACTAAAATTTTTTTGACAAAAATATTTTTTCCTGTTTTTCGAGAGGAGCAGATATATATTTGCACTTGATTTTTTTTTCGGAAAACAGAAAAAAATATGGATCGGAAGTTCCCATTGCGCAAGAAATGTACGAAAAAAAAAACAAACAAAAAATTGTTTTTTGATTTTAACAAAAAAAGTTACTTAACACTACTACGCTCTGGGTTTTGAGCATACCATTTTCGTACGAAATAAATACAACTTTCGGCTTATTTTTATTTTCTTCTACTAAATTTTAGAAAAAAAAATCAAATGTGTAAAACAAAATTGAAAAATTACACAATATTGGAAAAGACTGGAATTAATATAATCGTGAAATAAATTTCATTTACAAATTTATTTTTTTAAATGAATGTAATAATTTTATATAAAATAAATAAGAAAATTATGAAGAAACATGTCATTAAATATTTAATCTTAAATACAATTAATAATTATATTAAATGTTATATTTATCATGATGATTAATAAATATTATATTACGCAACATATATATACATGATAAATATCATAAATATTATTATAAAATATCAATATTCATTAAAATGAATATTAATTATATTTTAAATGAATATTGATTATATTTTTTTTTATTTGAAAATTTGAATCTTAAGTTAAGTGCTAGACACTTCACTGGAAAAAGTATACAATTGCTGCAACAAAACATTTCATAATAAACGAAAAATGGTTAGTCTGTTGAATGATAAGTCTATTTGAATGAAAAATCAATTTGCTCACCTTCAATATCAAAGCACTTGTACGAAAGTCGGGTTTGTTAACTCATAATATGTATCTGTTCCCGCAAAACAACGATTATATAACTGATAACTTACAGAAGTTTTAATCAAAATGAGATTCATTTACTGTTAGTATGTGTTAGTTTCCATCTAATATTTATTTGCTTCAAGTTAAAATGGACGCGTTTGATTCAAATACAGATTTGTTAACAGTTATCAAATCACATTTACGACCAAAGACAGATTTCTTTACTGTTAACAAATCATGTATTTGAAGCAACCTAACCGCTCAAATCAGTGGCTTCTTTGACCAAAAACGATCCTTATTTGCTCGTATTAAAATATGGGATTTATTAACTATTAACGAATCTTATTTGATTGAACCAAACGTTTCACTCAGTGAGTACGTTGATATTGTTTTTTTTTTCAGCCTTATTTATTTACATTAAAATTATTCTAAAACGTAAAGTGAAAGTAACTGGCTGTTACTTTTTTTAAATGGTATAGGCAACAAGTTACTATTTCTTTCCAAGTAACGGTAACGCAACGAATTACTTTTTTCACCTTTGTAACGGTCATGTAAGGCGTTACATTTTTTTAAGTAACTTTCCAAACCCTGTGTACAACTTTCTGTAATGTATTGATGAAAACATTGAACTATAATGCAATTAAACAGTCAACACTATGAATCTATATTGTCTGATGCCAAATTCAAGTCACCATCGGAACGGAAATTAATAAAAAAAGTTCTCTGAACTTGACAGGATGCACTTTGACCCGCTGTTTTACGTTCTGTAATTTTTTGAAGAGCATATTTTTTTTCTCATTTTGAAGATGAAGTTTTTTTATTCAATAAGAAACACTTTCAACAGTTTAGATAAATCTTTTTTTATTATTCATCCCCTGCACTGGCCAGGAAACTTTTCTTTTCGAAGAACATCAAGGGAGAAAAAAAATCACCCAAAAATTACTCATGAAAGAAATCAAAGATACACAAAATTTCGTTTTTCCTTAGGTATGAGTTTAAAAATGAAAATATGATAGTAAATTTTATATAAATTGAATATGTATTCTAAAAATTGATGATGATACATTATTGCCTTAGGGTTTATACATATAATAACCTTACTTATTCATGAAAAAATTGAAATATCCTCTCTGAAACTAGCTTCTCAAATAAAGTATTCGAAAATATTTCCAGCATCTCACATACCAAAACGTTTTCGCTTTTTCGAGCCCATTACCAAAAAACCCCCCGTTCCCATTGATGTAAACAGCGTGCGTAAAAAAATGAGATTTACGAGATTGTAAAGAGCAGACGTGAGTAAAAACCCCGAATCGTGAGTAAACACACCTGTGTATTCCTCGGTCCGTGCTTTTCTGACTGGTTTTCAAATTTTTTATCGCAGCTTGGCGCATCGATTTGAAACGCAGCATTCCGGGAAACGAGAATACAACGAGAACGCTTTTTGATATATTTGACGCCAAAAATAAAGTTGGTATCAACGTGCAGTTTGCATTCATGTTGAAAAATCGCGTAGTCATTCGTGTGATTCGTTCATTCGCGTCATTCTCCTGTGATAGAAAATATGCCATTGTGAATTACATGCATTTTCAAGTTTGTTTGCACTGCTTTTGTCAGGGAATCTATGGAATGCAGAGGTTTTGGAGTACTTTGTTGAAAAAATAATGATTTTTCTGTCGAGAGAAGAGTGGAGTTATGGATGACTTTTTAGGTTTGAAGTTACATGAAGTGTGATTCCATAAAACCACGGATATACCGTTAATTTGGGATGTCTACATCGATTTCTTAATTTTTTTCTGCTGAAAATGACGTATTACACATGTCAATATGATGATTTTTACGGATTTTACGATATGTATACCTATGCCGAAATTGCATCCATTATGAAAACTATGAACGAATCATTTTTCAGTGGATTTTTCCTTGATCACTGTTCCAATCGTTTTTGCTCATTCAAATTGTCACACTGTATCTTATTCGTCTCTTGTCTTCATTTCTTCTTTCTGAGTGAATTTTTTGGAGTGGAACTTTATCAAACTTATTACATTTCCTGTTGTCTATGTTGTTTCTGTCTTTATCTATTGCCACAATGTCAGCTCTATCTTCTTATCTGTTCCTTCATTCTTCCAGTATGTTATAACCTCTGAGACAAGGTTGGTTGGTGCTCTAACTTCAACTTATGATCCAAAATTTTTGTACAGCTTTGTGTTCTGATCATTTTGAGTCTTCTGCAGTTGAACTAAAATTGCCATTTCTTCTTTGTTAGCTCATGTTCACATTTGTGACGTGGAACGACAAAAGGGACCTAATGACAGAAACCGGTTGGGCACAGTATCTGACTCGAAAGCATTAGAACACAAAATTCAAAATTTTGTGTTTCTGCTTCCGGCTCATCACTATGCGTTCTTCATCAAGTCTTCACCGAGAAGTAGAAATTGTCACGATGACAATACGTTTTCAATTTCTATTCAACATCTGACATAAGAATACCTCTGCCTGTTACAAAGATATGTATTCGTATCGGAACGAAATCATATTGTCTTGTAGGTATCATACTGTTCTGGTAGCTATCTGATATCATTCCTTGCAGCATCTGCCAAGATTTCTCGTGCAACTAAAAAGTATTGTCCCTTGCAGTATCCTATCGTCATTATGACAATTTCAACTCACAGTGTTCTCTGGAAGAAATAAGAACACAAGCAAGAAATGCAATTTCATACGTGAATTTGGTCTTCTTCAGTATAACTATGCCTGTCATCTTCTTCTTGATTCGGAAGAACAGACTTTTGTTTTGTTGGGCGTTAGAAAAGGAGCAAAGATGAGCTTCCTTGAATGGACTTTCGGTGATTTGGCTGAAGAAATAAGAACACAAACATGAAATACAGTTTCACACATAAAATATGTAAGATCGACCTTGGTCATTGTGTGAATTTGGTCTTCCGCAGTAGAACTAGGCCTGTCATCTTCTTTTTGGTTCCAAAAGACAGACTTGTGTTTTGTTGAACGTTAAAAAAGGAACAAAGATGAACTGACTTGAATGGACTTTCGGTGATTTGGCTGAAGAAACGATTTTTCAGGCGAGTGTTGAACGAAGTAGGGGAAATGTTGCGGCCGTGTGGCGGCGCTGCCACAGCGACCGACAGGTGTCCACGGCAGTGCAGTGTCGCCGCGGCCGCTCGCGAGCTTGGGTAGACCGACATACTTACGTCGCCGCGGATTCCCCGAATTATTTTCATCACTCGCGTTAGACGGTCGCTTTCGAAATGTCGCGAATTTCGTCCTGAGTCCTGAACGCGCTATTTTCAAAAATCGTCCTGCGCGCCAGCGCTGAAACTCGGCGCGCAGACTCCCATTGGTTTGTATCCCATGCAACCCCCGCAACGCGCACGCGTCGCAATTGTTTAATTTGCAATTTTGATTTCTGGAAAACTCCGTTTCCTGACAAATTTCGACAATGGTCTTTTTTCCCGGTTACATTTGGTATCCGAAAGGCCTTACGTGGATTCAGTTCTTCTGAAAGGCATTTGGTATGGATTTTCAGTCTGGTGATACGTTTTTCGTTAGGGAAGATGGGATGAAAATTTGCTGTGGTTTTTCCGAAAATTTGATATAGTGGGATTGTGAAGCTTTAGGAGCGTAGATTGCTTTGTAAGATTTGATTTTACGAGGCGTTTGCTTTGGTTACAATGGGTTTTAGGGACCTTGGAGGCGAATGATAGTAAAACCTCGAACTTGCTGAAGTTTTAGAAGGTAAAAAATAAAAAAAGTGTGGGGTAGTGGAGAAATTAGGATTTGGGAAAGTTAAGTACAAAAATGAATATTCATTTTTTATTGATATGTCTTCTCTATTTTTTATAACAATAAATAATCATCTAAAAAATCTACTTTTATCTTCATAACCACCACAAACATTACACAATACGAATAAGGGTTAGCAAAAAAAATAAAAAAAATTTTCCACGGTATAAGAAACGTAAGAAACTGTTTAAAGAACCACGTAAGCTCCTTGCACGGCGGCCCGTCATCTTTTGCAGATTATGCATTCGCATTGTTCTTACGGTTGGGCGCAACGATCTTCTTGCAAACCGGCTGCGAAAAATGAGAGGGAGAGGCTGGCCACGAGAGAGGCTGCGGAGAAAGACGAGGGGGGACAAAAGAGAGACAAAAATACGACCAAACGAGTCTTCCCTGGACTTGTTCGGCGAATCAAGTGCCCCTAGGACTCCGAATCGAAAGATCCTCGATCGCGCATCGCGTTCTGCAATTTATATGCGTACAGTAGCCGGCCTCCCCCTCCACGACCTTTCTCTTTTTTGCACTGCTAATTAATGTCCTGATAGATGTATACGATTTTTTTAAAACTAACCTAATATATCTTGAATTTATTAGGATTCGTACGTACAATCGTCAACTATTGACGACTTATTTAATTATTACTAACCAAAGCATTTAAATTTACAATTTCCAATAAAAAGATTTAAGAATGAAATCAGCAAAATAGACAGATGACATAACGTTTTGTTCTTTGTTCAGAACACTTTAAGAACGTTAACGATTTCCAAAACAAAAATAAACAATTTGATACATCACATAAAAGGTAGCATCAGAACTGAATGAACTTCTTACTTTATTTATTGTACGAATTTCATTTTCCTTCGATAATCATACTAAAATAATTTCGAAGGTCGCGATTGAGATTTCTATCTCTAAATTATAAAAAATTGGCGGGTGATTGACAAATTTTTAATAAAAAAAAAGTCACGTAAAAAAGTTTGTTGGTAACGCTGAAGACTCATGAGTATTTATATGAAAAAACAAATTAAATCCGCTAATTAGTAATAAAATGGCAGTATTTTGCAATTTTTTTATCGTCGTGACACGCCATCCCCTCCTCTGCCTATTAGGCTAGTTGGGCCACGCCCATAGCTTATAGGTGAATATACTATAGAATTTTTGCACATAAAAAATCAAAATATGATTATAATTTTCATTATATGTATTTATTTTATACATATACAGTGTTACTGCATTATTTTGTCAGCTGCATTACACTTAAGCAAATGAAAAGTATTTCAATCATCCATCCAACAATATTATATTGAATTTGAGTGCTCATCCTTTTAGTAATGTGCAAATTTTCCACACAATAAAAATAAAAAATATATTTTGTAGCTTAAATAGCTTTTCTCTATCATCAAATTTTATCTCCATCATAAAATCATCACTGTTTTTTAGGACTCAAAGAATCCTTTTAAGCAAACCGTCCATTGTTCGGTTTTTAGATTTCTCGTAAACTTGAATTTTATATATATTGAATCCAGTGAAGTTCTCAGAACACTCCGGCATGATATGGTGATTCATTTCCGAGATACGAAAGAATGATGAGCATCGCACAGAAAATTTATACGTGAAACAAGAGAATAGTGTTTCAATACAAAAAACCTATACCATAATGATGTCGGTCGTTACGAGCTATTCAGTTTTATTTCTTCGATAACGCGAAATCATGAAGATCTGTGGATGCGTAATTGACTAGAAAAAAAGTGTTGAGGCAACCATATAAACAGTAACGTCTGCAATAAACATAATATTGAATGAATTAATTTATGTAAACCCAGATATACATTTTCTTCCAACAATTTATTTTGTGGATTTGCAACTTTATACCATTATATAATCCTATACATGGTCTTTATCCGATTTTTTAAAGAATTACAGTAATTTATAGTTGTTGGAGTTGGGTCGAGAGACTTGTGATTGTTTGATACGTAATGATCCTTACGTTAAAGCTGTATAATCACGTAAGGACGTAATAACACTGTGTTTCAAAAATTAAGTGAGTTGTATAACACTGCAATGACAAGATAAAAAAAATTTTCTATTGTTTCTTTCAGCTCTTAGAAGAAAATAAATTTTACATCAGACCCGTGCACAGAAACCTGTATTTAGGGGGGGGGGGGGGGGCTTTAAACTTTTATGTTGTGTTTGTAGAATAACATGCGATTGAAATTGATTTGGTTTGACAGGAAATAGTCCATTCAAAGTGATTTAGATAATAAGTGTAGATTAAATAAGTAAATAAATGAATTAATTAATCAATAAGTAATCAAATATATAAGGCAATATCAAAACATTTGTTTTCAACAACTTCTACTTTATATATTAAATCTTTCTTATGTTTTCAACAAATTTAACACAAGCAACTCAATAATTACAGATACGCAATTGCGAAAAACACGTTTATTATTTCTCTTTCTTATTAAGATGTATAACGAATGCATAATTAATAAAAAAAAGAAACACTTTTTATCACTACACTATACACATATTTTATGATTTAAAGGTTCATACACCTTTTTTTAGGACCGTTTGGATTATTTTTAATGTATATAGCACATAATTTGATTACATGGAAGTTATATTATTGTGATAGAATATTGTCAATTTTAATATACAAACATTATTTGATAAAAAAGATATCAACAATTGGTGGAGTTATGGCCCTTTCCCAACTTTTTTTTTTAAGAGGCTTACAGCGACTGCGATGCAAATACAATAAGTTAACTGAAATTATAATATCCAAAAACGTTACATTTTTTAGTGTAACGATAACGTAACGCGTTACATTAAGTAACAAGCGATAACAGGAACGAGTTCCTTTTTTTGGTAACGATTAACGAAAATCGTGTTGTTCATTTCACATCTGTCTCGTCAAGTTTTTAGAACGTTTTGTAACTTTTTAAGAAATTTTTTGAAACTTAGATATATCAGTAATTTATGTGCAAATATCGACAAAGTCTATGATGCTTTTTCAATTATTATTATAAAATTTTCACAATTCTAGCAAGAAATTTCAGAAATCTGCATAAAATATTGGAAACCTTAGTTCTTAAAATCTATGGCAGGATCCCTAAAATCTATAGATTATGCTAGAAAACCTTACGTCATTTTATGAATACAGAAAAAAATGAAAAACAAAAAATACTAGATAATATTTATTTTTTTTTTAAGGCCATTAGATTCTTCGAAAATTTCTGCAATTCCAGAAATCGAGAAATTCTGATTTCTCGAGCACTGAATTTTAATAAAATATGTGTACAGAAAACCATAAAAATACTAGAAAAATGTTAAATTTTGAAAATTTGTTAAAAATTCAAAAAATATGAGGACACTCTAAATCTATAAAGAAATTGTTTTCTGCAAAATCGATCAAAATACTGAAAATATTTTAAAGTTTCAATTCTAGGAAATCTAATTCTTGAAATTCGAAGAGATATCTTTAAACAAACCTCAAAATTTTCCAACATTCTATAAATACTAGGAAATACAAGAAGAAAATACATGTATAGAAAAATACAAGTATATCTACGGAATATTAAAAATCTATACAACGTTCAAAACTAGAGCATCAAATTCCTGAAATTTATGCAGAAATATACAAGAAAACTGAGCAATTCTTCAAATCGTAAAAAAATTGAAGAAATACGAAGGATATTGAAAGAAATATGAATCAATTGAGAAATCTGTTTTCTGGAACATTCTTTTGCAACATGAAAAATTTATTAAACTTAACATTTAAGAGCTCGAAATTCTCAAAATTCGCGTATAAAAATTTATATAAAAATGCTAAAAGTATATAAAAATACTAGAAAATCCTGCAACATTTTATGCATTCTAAAAAATACGAATAGTTTCAGCAATACTGAACAATCCTTCAAATCGTAGAAAAACTGAAGAAATACGACAAATACTAGAAGAAATAAATATCTATTGAGACACTGTTTTTTTAAAAATCCTTTAAACACGTAAAATATAATAAAATCCAAATTACAGTTCAAAATTCTTGGAATCTATAACAATTTAAATGAAAATTCTAGAAATATATAAAAATACTAGAAAATCCTGTAACATTTTGAAAAATATGAATATTATCAGAAATACTGAACAATCCTTCAAATCGTAGAAGATATATACGAAAAATACCAAAAAGAAACAAAAATCTATTCAGACGCTGTTTCCTGAAAAATATCATGCAATGCAGGATATAAAAATTTATATAAAAACTTAAAAATCAATAATAGAAGCATTTCATCGAAATTATTTGAAGTATCTCGTTGGGGGGTTTCTAAATTACTTAATTTTCCTACTGATCGATGTAAAATCAACCGAATAATTTGTTCTTATACAGACTAGAGAGGTAATTTTCAGAAATTTTTATTTTAAATGTTATAAAACCATAACTTTGATAAGAGTGCAAAATGATTCTTGCAAGGTTGGTTCTGGAGAAAAGTGCCTCGGAGCGTAAAAAAGCACGTTACATGAACGGCCTTGAACTACGACAATGCCCGCGATGAATCGAGCATTCTGAAGGCGTTTTTCGAAGGAAACAATCGTGATGTAACGAAATATTACCCTCAGTGATTCAGCCAGGCGATTTCCCATTCAAAGCTCGGTACCCTCATATACATGCGTGACAAATATCAATATCTTGAAAAGCCAGAAACCAGTATTGTCGCGGGTTGCGTTATTCCATTGTCAGCCATTTTTCCGCGTGTATGAATTATTCATCAGAAACAAGGTTATCTGAAGGAAGATCATCCGAGAGAGTGTTTCCAAAAATCCTATGAATAAACAATAATATGCAAAAATTCAAAAATAAAAAGGCTAGGAGTCAAATTTGAACTTGATCTTCAGCCGTCCTGTGCTGTGGATTGAAAAACGTATGACCATTTCCTATTGTACCTCTTGACCGACGATATTCAGCTTTCCATACGAAAAAATCAAGCTATACTTCGTTTTATCAGACATGCGAGGGACTCATTATACCCGTGTTTTGCATACCCATGGAGTATAGTCCTTGAGCGCATGATAATGAGAAACCGTCTATAATTTTGGCGATACGTATCGACGCGTATCGTAATAGTTTCGAACGAACCGGTATTCTTCGTTTTCTCGTTCTGCTCATCTCCCGTTTCAACGAGTCGATGGCTTTCCATAGAGCTACCACACTTATACCTATCCTGTCTGGGGCACGAGGGGAAAAACACTTTCGATCATTTTCCGCTCGCTGGTGTCGGGATCGACCCACATTGGCTTCACGCGACGGAATCACTTAAAGCTGACGTGCGCGGACCAACATTACGAGATTTAAGAAACTAAATGGTCTTGAACAAAGGATAAATAAATCAAAAGGAGATTAACTGTTTCAATAGATCAGTAATATTTATTAGACAGTCAGCATAATTTATTTCTCTATTGGAAAATATAGTGTTTTATTGTTCCCATCAGGGATATTGTCATCGTTCCGTCAGACTGAGCTTTGTTTCAGAGAGCTACCGTTTTGCTATTGTGTTCCAGATGGATCGTAACCGCAGTTTTCACCATCACTGCTCTAGGCATATATCCTTCCATAGCAGGGGTGTGGGCAGAAAAATTTTTCGGGGATATTTTTCGAAAAAATGTATTTCTTTCGAGATGTCAATTTTTCGGATTTCAAGATTGAAAAGTTACACGACTTTTGAAGTCCAAAGTGGAGCATTTTTCATGTTCGATTTTTGTGATTTTCATGCAAGTCACCGAGGTTCAGAATTATTTTTCTAATAATTTCTGTATTTTTCATAAGTTTTTTTGTACTTCAACTTGAAGGATTTTCAAATACAATGTAATGAGTTTTTATATATTTTTCTAGAGATATTCTTCAAAGTTCTTTAAAATTTTCAATATATTTCTACATTTTTGAGAAAATTATACGTGAAAGATTTTCAGCATTTTATGGACCTCCAGAATTTTAGTATTGAATTTTTTGTAAAATTTTGTAATATTCTTTAGCATTTTTATAAATTTTTAGTATTTGATGCTACTGTATTGCACATTACAAAGATGTTGAGTAATTTAATCAATTTTTAAAAAACAGTATCTTTTATTCAGATTTATTTTTGCATTTTTTTTTCGTACTTTTTTAGTATTCAAATAATTTTAAGAAGTTTTCATCATGTTGATGCATTTCTATATAGGTTTTTAAAATTGCATGCCCTAGAACTCAAAGTTATATAAGATTTTCAGAACTTTTACATACTTTTCGAATATTGAATGACTTCCAGTGTTTCTCGAGTTTTATTTATTATTTATGGAACCTGGAGGATTTTTCAGTATATTTTACGATTTATAGTGATTTTCTGTCTAAATTTCTAGAATTGCAATGTTCTAGAATTCAAACTTTAATCGATTTTCAATAATTTTATAAATTTCTAATTACATTACATTTACATAGACTTTCTGTGTTTTATAGTTTTCTTGTATTTCCGTATTTTTTTTTGCATTCATAGAATTTTGTAGCTTTTTCTTGCATTTTAAGAGATTGTGGGTGTTTTTTGACATTTTCTAGAAGTATGTGTAGATTTCTAAAATTCGATATTGTAGAATTCAAATTTTAACCAATTTTCAGTAATTTTATAGATTTTTGGGGGAACTACATGTATACCGATTTGCGGTGTTCATACATTTCTTATACTTCCGTATTTTTTTTATTATTTGTGAGATTTTGTAGCTATTCCCTGTATTTTCATAAATCGTGTGTATTTTATTAAAATTTTGAAAAAGTCCCTATGTTTTAAGAATTCGAATTTGTAGAATTCAAATTTAAATCGATTTCCAATAATTTCATAGATTTTTTGGGATAATTAATCCATCACAGATTTTTCGTGAGATATGGATTTTTCATACTTCCATTTTGATCGCATTTATACGATTTCGTAATTTTTTTCGTATTCTCATAGATTTCCAGCACTAATATTTATATAAATTGATAATTATGTAAATTATTTTTAAATTTGATGATCTAGAATTTCAAGTTGATTATTTTTCAAATTTTTAGAAAACAATGCTTTGACAGAATACCTAATCTAGTTTTTAGTATATGTTCAGAGTTTCTAGGATTTGAAAAATTTTCTGATATTTTTCCAGATTGTATTGTTGATTTTTACAATTCGATGCTTCAGAGTCCGAATTTTACCAGATTACTAACACTTTAGTAAATCCCAATTTTTTTGTATAATTTTATTAGGCTCGAACAATTTTTAAAATTTTCGTTTACTACGTTATCCTTACTGAACATTTATGATGGAAAAAAATTCTTCTTGAACCAAAATTATCATTATTTTTGTGTTAGTATAATTGAGAGTCCTGAATATTGTTAAATTTGAGTACTTACCTGAATCCATTTTTTATTTTCTCAAGATTTCAGTAAGTATTTTAATGATGTTTCATTATTCTGCATTATTCTTTAGTATTTGTATTTTTCTTATTTTTTTTATGGAATAGTAATTATTTCCAAATTTTGGGAGGGATTTGAACCCCCAAAACCCCCTCTACCTGTTCTATAGTATTAGTGATGAATGGAGTTGAAAGTAGTCTAAAATCCTTTCTTCATGAATTTTCAACGTACAAACCGATAGAAAAGTTCAGAATTCAGAAAGAAGATGGTTGCATTTTGTTTTATATACTTCCCTTCTATTTTGGAAATTTCGTGCAATCCTTCTTATAAGACGAGTGCCTGAGACTTTGCCACGTGAATGAAAATAAAGCAGCGAAATAAAGCCATGAACCGGTTCGGGACCGTCCTCTATGGAGTCGATAATCGTCCCGCGACGTCCCTGTCGACGGCGTCAGTCGCCTTGGCCTTACCGCGGGCCACGCGAAAATATGCATCAATTGAAGATGCAGATTCCTGAAAATTCGGATACCCTAGATCGGAGTTTTCCAGAAATCGGCAGTGTTTGTGTAATCCAAAATTCATTTGGTTCGCGTTACTTTTAGCAAAGTGTCAAAAAGAGTCCGCAATGTCGCTGACGTGCAGAGTGCAATATCTGAACGACGTAGACCCTTTGGCTTACGCGAGCTCATATCCGGAGCCTGCAAGGCCTCCAGAACACACCTTCAGTGCAACCTTGCCTCTCATCAACCAGGTACACACGACTTTTTCCTGTTTACAGAATTCTTTTGAGTACCCAAGAGCTTGCAAATTTTACACAAATTCATCATATTCACCATGACTATGCTAGACGTAAAAAATATATTTTAATTTTCCTGGACCACGTTGTTGCAGTTGGCCGCGGTGCATCGACTCCTCCAAGCGCCACACAGGGTGAGTCATTAGAAACACAAAACGCGGAAAACTCGGCGTTCAGGCATTTCTCTCGTCTTGTTCTTCCGCGAGCGAAATATGCCGGCTAAATGTTGCATACTGGGATTCCGTTCGCGCCAGGAAACGAGCGGCAAGTTTCGAAGAATTTTACTCCCGCTCTTTAAGGGTTTTGCATAAACCAACGAGGAAGTAACGAACTTTATCCTGACCACAGGGAGAAAAATTTATCCATTTTTCTCAAAAACTTTTTTCAAAAATCTTCTGTACGTGTTTCTATTAGCTGAGGAATTCGTTTCTCGGAGTTGAACTTAATTAAACTGGTATTTCGCGCATAATTAGCATTCACCTTCTCAAAATAAAATGATCGCATGGTACAATTTGCAGTATTCGCGCTGACTCACCCCTAATTAATATTCCGCATGGAAACTTAGTTCTGAAATAGAACAGTGTTTCCAGGTCATGCATACGCATTTCGCACGAAATTTATTGCAGTGGTGCTAGTTCTAAGATTTCATCGGTCGAAATTGCGTAAGAATGTCGGAATTTGATATTCACGTATATTAAAACTATTTCGAAATCCCGCAATACGAATATTCAGAAAATTTCTACAGTAACTGATATTTTAGCTGAATCCTGCAGGATGAGTCACAGATTTCTTTTTACACCTCTTACATTGTCTTATAGGCTATTCGCAATGTCTAAGATATTCAATGTCTAAAATATATAGGTATTATAATCCTCCATTTTGTGCCCTGTCAAAGTTTTTAAATGTTGCACTGCATTGCTCTGTGCAGCCACTATAAAGAATATGGACGCACGTTTTTGTATATATATTTATTAATTTCGAAAAAATTACGACCTTACTGTGATCGTGTCTCAGTTATAGAAAGTTTTAATGATGGTTGGTTCCAACCTGATTCTCGCCAATCACAATTTTTGAATAGGAGGTCGAAGTATTGATGGAATAAATATATTGAAAACAAAAATTGAATGTGACTCTGTGAGATCATTTTAAACCTTTCATTTATTTGAACTCAAAACTAATGCTGACATATTCCAGTTTACTTTGACGGGACGCAAAATGGCGGATGATAATACTCATGCTTTTAGTGCCTTAGTCACAGACGCCACATCAATGGAAAAGGATGTCCCATCTATGAATTAGTCATGAATACATCAATCAACATCACACTCGTCGATATAGGATCAAATATCGAAATCTTTTGACCTTTTATTCAATATTATTAACGATATAACAGAACTTATTATTTTCGCATCAGACTGTCGCTTGCCCGATATTAAATTACCGTCACATTCAGAGCTTAGGAGAAAAAAAATAGATTGGATATTTCCGAATGCGACCCATGGTTTTTAAATTGATGCGGAGTATTGTGAACTCTTAAGAAAATGGAAAAACGATGTTTCAGACCGAGTCGTTGAATCGACGTTTAATATGACGCTAAGTACGGTTAAAAGTTATTCAACGTTATTCTCGCGTGGCAATAAAAGTGCAAGCGGGGACAAACAGTGAGCGAGCGCATTACCGAGAACGAGCTACTTTGATTTGATAAACGTCGAGCGTGCCGGAGGAATACCTCGACCCCTGTTCACAGGCACCGAAGTAGTTTCTACACCTGCGAACGATTCCAAGTGAAGAGAAAAATTTCGACGTGCCTAACCGAGTTCCATGGAATTTATATAAAAATCCATTCACTTCGAACATCTTCCATGTTTAAAACGAAATAACATTGGGCAATGTTTTTTCGCAACCGTTTCCTTTTCGCGGCGTACTTTCGATCGGGGGTTTGGCTTCGGTCTTCCCGGATGCAAAGAGATCAAAATGGCTTCGCGGCCGTAACACCTTCCCCGGCGTTTCGCCTTCTTGCGCGCTTCATGAACAGAACAGAACAGAGGTACAGAAGAGCAGAGCCGAGCAATGCCAAGCCAGGGCCGCTCGAGAGTCGAGCGTTGGCGCCCACGAGCCGCGTAGAGTGGATAGTAGAAAAAGAAACAAGTTCACACCGACGCAGCTACACGTTAACATGCAGTTGAGCGCGCGTGGTCCTTTGTTTTCCGACTTCCTTCGTGCGACTGCAACCCATTTCCTCGTTAAACGTCCCGGAGGATGAACTTCTCTTCATGGTCTCTTCTTCAAAGATCTAGGGAATCATCTCCAAAACTTGAATCTTTTCTTTAATTTCAACCTAAAATTGAAAGAAAGCAGTGCTTGGATGTTGCAGATTGATGGTTGAAGACCTTGGTCTGATAGGAATATCAGAATCCTCGTTAAACGTTTCGGAGGATGAACTTCTCTTCATGCTCTCTTCTTCATAGATCTGGAGAATTATCTCTAAAACTTATATCGTTTCTTTAGTTTCGACCTAAGGTGAAAGAAAGCAGTGCTTGCATGTGGCAGATTGATGGTTGAAGACCTTGGTTTGATTGGAGTATCAGAACCAGAAGTATCCTCGTTAAACGTCCCGGAGGATGAACTTCTCTTCATGGTCTCTTCTTCAAAGATCTGGAGAATCATCTCCAAAACTTTAATCGTTTCTTTAATTTCAATCTAAGTTGGGAAGAAGTGGTGCTTAGATGTTGGAGATTGACAGTTGAAGACCTTAGCCTGATTGGGCTATCAGGAGTGTCCTCGTTAAGCGTCCTGGAGGATGAACTTCTCCTCATGCTTTCTTGTCCAAAGATCTGGAAAACCATCTCCAAAACTTATATCGTTTCTTCAATTTCAACCTAAGTTGAAAAAAAGCGGTGGTTAGATGTTGCAGATTGACAGTTGAAGACCTTCAAGTATCAGTGAAAACTATTTCGTCTTGTAGATGTATCTTCATTCACCAATATATCTAATGCCCAGATGGCAATTCACTAAATTGAAGAACATCCAAGACGACTCGTCTGCCACATGGCAAATAACTCCGGGCCCGACCAAAACAATTTAATCACGAATCGTTAGGATCTGCGAAGTGACGCCTTGTCTTTGTCTTCGTGAAGCAATCAGAATCGAGTAATTATGTGCTGGGGGTTTGTTTTAACCTCGTCCGGGGACAAAGAGCGCCGCAATCACGGTGGCAATTGTGCAAAATTGTGCATGTATTGATTGCACACGAGAGCACCCGAGGCATCGGGAAACTCGGGCACGTTCCAATTCCCAGCGTGCTGGTTTGATACCTGCGTGGGCCACGAATTCGTCCCGTGTCTATGAATTAAATCGTCCTGAAAACCGACCCAAATTCGATTTTTGTTCTCCGAATTCGGGTTTATCAAGGGCACCACGAACGAGCCGGGAAACCGATCACGATGTGTATTACGATAAGACGATACGCCGCGAACGATGGAGTTTGCACGCCATTGTGCATTCGACTATGCAGATAATGGAAGGATAATGTTGGGCATTATCGGGCAACTGCGCATTTCGCATCTTCCGCGATGATATTCGACCGATTCTTACGGGCTTTTGAGAGACCTCGTGCACTAACGGTACACGTCGAAGAGTGCTTTCTCGTGAGAATAAAAAGTGTGTGTCAGCGTTCATACGGGCGCATATACACGCCGCTTATCTCGGGTGCGAGGCGCTCACGTCATAACTTTTCTTTTACGTTTATCCCTTTTTCATCCAGTTTTTTTTCCCTCCGCGAATCCGATGTTGAGACTGTGAAAAATTCCTCCGATTATGTGAGATACGATGAATGTAGGTTGGGGTTATAAAGTGCGATGAAAAATATTGTAGATGTTTGTGTGAAATCTGGTTGAAACAATCAGATCGAGGCTCGAGGCAACTGTGCGATACGAGTTCTTGATTTTTTTTGTGGTTTATGATTGTAAATTGACGCTTTTTCTTCTGTATCGATTCAGGGGCTCCCTGGCAGGGAACTAGGGACGGCAAAACACGATTTTTTTGAGTGGATAGTGATTAAGACCCAAGCAAAGAGGAAAGAAGTATTCATTTACAAATTTCCTTGTCATTTGTATGATAATTTTTCTTATTTTTATTAAAAATTGGAAAATTCTAAAAATATTGAATAATACGAAGAATTTTATGGGTTAGACAAATTTTTATTAAGGTTTGAAAGTTATGAATAGTTTTTTTTTTTATTTATAACTTTGAAAAATTCAAAAACCCTTGTAGATTTAAAATATTGTTTTCATTATCTTTCTATAAAATTAGCACGATGATAGTTTTCCATTTTCTATAGAAATCTACGCAATTCAAGAGTATAACAAATTTTCGAAAAATCTTATCAGGTTAGACAAGTTTTAATAAAATTTATACATTTTTAAAAAGTTCCTATTTCGTCTTAAATTTAACAAAATGAAAAACCTAAAACTGTCAATTAATCGATTATATTTGAAATTCTTATAGAATTTTATAAAATGTTCATGAATTTTACGGATTTTGTTAATTATCACATTTTCTCAAAATTGACACCATAGTTTTTCTAAAAAAATCCAAAAAATTTTAAGAGCATGACAAAATAATGAAAAATCTAAATTGTTTCGACAAATCTTTAGTAAATTTCAAGAGTTTGAAAAACTCAATTGTTTGAAATTAAAAATGATACAAAAAGAAACTAACGAAAAAATGTTGACGAATGTCGATATGTAATTCTGTGGGATGTGGAAAATTTGTAGAATTTTTCAAATGGTCCATAAATTTTGTAGATTGTGTCCATTATCAAATTTCTTCATAATTAGCACAATTATGGTTTTATATTTTGGGTAGAAATTTAGAAAGCTTTAAAATTATTGAAAAATGTCGAAAAATCCTAATAAATGAGAAAAATTATCATGAAACATGGAAATTTTTGAATAGTTTGAGTTACATTCAAATTTTTTCAAGATTTCGAACAATCGGTAGACATTGAGAATGAAAAACGTCAATATAATCCCAAATATATAATGTAATTCGAAACATTTGTAGAATTTCAGAAAATATTCATTTCTTTCGACAATTGGTTACATTTTAATATTTCTTGAAAAATGCTTGATAATTTTTATTTACTATAGAAATTTGTAAGATTTTAAAGGAACTCAAAAGTTACAAACAATCATAATTATTTTGACGAATTCTCATAGAAAATTGGAGAGTTTTGAAGTCTGAATTACTCTTGAAAATTCAGAAAATTAAGAAACATGCAAATTTTGTAGATAGTCAATATTTGATATAATTTTTAATGTTTGTAGAGTTTGAGAAAATATACATCAATTTTGTACGTTGTGTTCATTATCATTTTTCTTCAAGGGATGCATTACCATTCTTTTCTCATTTTAAAAAATAGTGAAAATTTGAAAAGTATCCAAATTCATGAAAAATTTCAGAGTTTTATATACTTTTCTTGATTTAGAAAATTTTCAATGACTCAAGCCACTCAAACCGATATATTTTCAAGATTGTTGAATATTTTAAGATTCCAAAAATTTGTGGATTTGCAGAAAATGTTAATAAATTTTGTAGATTGTAAAAAATTCAAAGAACTACGTTTGACTCCAGAAGCTGAATTATATCCTTAAAATTTGTTGTCGATTGATAGAAGTTTCATCGTATGACGAAGATGGACAATTTCAAGAATTTCAATAAATATGTAGAGTAATAGAAAATCTTGATGAATTTGATTAACCGTGAAAAGTTTTGACGATAAAGTAAAATGAAACGTGTGAATCGATATATTTTCAAGTGGGTATTTTTCCCAGGTGGGTAGTACTACTACCGTCATTTTACTCTTTCTATACTTCTATTTTTAAATCATCGTCGTTGCTTAGAAGAAAAATTGAGGAAACTTCCCTCTCATTTGTTCAAAATTACCTGTTAGTAAAAGGAATAAAATGTGCATTTCCATTAGTTTTGAGTAATTGATTCGGTCAACAAATTTCTTTTATCGGAACGTGTCGCCGGAGCAATAGCGAAGAGGACATAAATCTTGGCAGGCGAAGTGGGATTCATACGCACTCGTTATACTCGCGGCAAATATTTTTTCACGTTTCTCCTTTTTTCCTATCAGCCCCCGGGCTCGTTATTCATCCATGTACGCTGCAGCTATCACTGATAACGTCGTTATCCGCGATTGTGGCTCGCGCAATTATGATCTTGTTATTCAGATTCTTCTCGCGTTGTTTGCTTATTTCGAATTGCTATGATGAAGGGTACTTGACGCTTTGGAGCGATCCATTTGCGGCATCGCGGAATCCGTTTTGGATTATGGCCAAGGAGACCATCTTTCGTCGCAAAAAGAAAACTTGCAATTTCTTCCCTAGCACCAAGATTTTCCGGTACGATGCGAGAAACGCGAGTTTCATTTGCATAATGATTTAGGATGAGATACCCAGAACCCAAAACTTCGGTTCTTCATTGAATCCCGGACTATTTTGGATATAAAATGACAGTTAAAAACTGCGAAAACGCAATTCCCAAGTTTCTGAAACAAACTTTTCACCCGATGAAACAGCGAATATCATATCTGTGAGCTTGGAGAATAAGAAAATTCCTTGGCTCACGCTTCGGTTTTGCGTCGCTTATTCTAATTTTGTCGCTCGCCGCCTACGAATCGAATGCATCAAGATGAATCGCCGTAAAAGCAGCGACGCGTTTCGTTGACGCCACGGGAGCAATTGATTTTGTCCGGAATATAAGACGCGAAAACAAACAGAGAATGCGAATCGAGAACGTGACAAAAAGACAATCTGTTTGCGCTGTGCAAAGTGTAAACGCTGGAGTAGAGTCTAGCGGGAAGGGCATAAATTCTCTTCCGTGTTGTTTTTGCGTGTCTCTACATATGCTTCCCGAATGCCGAGGAAAATGACAAAGGTCGCCATGAGATCGTGTAATAACTGACACGCGTTGAATTATACCGATTACGAGCTTTGTTCCTTCATATAATAAAATGAACGAATTAAGTCAGAAGATGAAAGCTTTTACTCGACCCATCACCAACTCGAAACGTAAAAGAATATAAAAATACGTACATAAAAACTGTGGTTGCAGATGAAAAATGCCTCAAGAAATATCTAGATTCTCACGATACTTACCCATTTCGCTCTTCCCATTGTAATTCTTACGACGTTCACCGGACTAGTCGAAACCGGAGAAGAACGTAAAAAGCCGAGGCTTTCTACCGAGACCCGGAGTTAGGGTGAACCGTATCAAAATGGCTCGATTTCCATAAGATCCACAATACACAGAAGATTGATTTAGGAAGAAAATAAGCTCCATAAATCAGAGTTTTCCACAAGAGTTATTGCGTAACCCGAAAACTGAAGAAGGGTCCAAGGAAATCAAAAGAAGTAGGCGGTAAAAAAATCGACGGTGACTTCAAAGAGCCGAAAACGAAGATGACAGAAACAGCTGATTTGACGCGAACCTGCACGAAAAACGTTGCATGGAAATTTCAGCAGCGAACTATCTATGAATAATATTTGTGAACTACCTCAAAAGTACGTTCTGACAAAAACAAACTCCTACGAATGGGTGACACCCAAAAGAAAAAAAATCCCTATGGATGGTAGAGGGATTTTCGAAGGTTTTCATAGCGGGTCCGAAGAACGTCCTCGGCGCGACCTTACCTCGAGGCGCTCATAAATATTAATTTGAAGCATTTCCTGTTGGAAACCCAAAAGGAACAGTTCGGGCGTGATTCGCAAAAAAGGCACCGAGTGTAAAAAAATAAACAAGCGCAACCGGTCTCGCGGCCGCAGATGCGGGCATGTTGGGCTCTTTAACTTTTCGGTGGTTCGATTGAATATTCATGAAAACGGTCCGAATGACGTACGATTACAAGACGCCAAAGAAAAAAGTTGCGGATGTTTCGTTACGACCACTTATATGGACCCCATGAAAAACAAACGATCTGAACGAGTTTCAGGTGCAGTCGCTCTGTCAATCATCCAACTTGCAGTTATCGAATTATTGTTTCAAGGCTGACTGTTTGTGGTGATGAAAAATTGATTTGTGATGTTTCACGAGATTATTTGATATTACGTATAATTTCGGTAGGAGGAACGTAACGCGAGAGCTGCTTCATATTCATGAACCCGGGCATCGCTCTTTGGGACCAAAGACCTCAGACCCTGTGGGAGACGAATGTTCTTGCGGTCATGAAAATGTCACTGCAAGAGGTATTCAATGCATCAGCTCTACTTCCGAAAGAATCTGGAAGAAATAAGATCAAAAGGATCTTGTATGATTTGAAAGATTTTATTTCTGTGACGGAAATTTTCTGAAATGCTTGAGGCATAACGACAATATCAAGTCATTCGAAACTGGACAGAGGCAAGATCAAAGACCCTGTTATGTCGAGTGCTTACTAGTTGGTTACTGAAGCACGTTTCCATGACTTGAGCAACGCCTTCTCCGGATGCACCTATTCCTCTTTCCGCCATGCGAATAAATTTGCATGATTTGCGTATGAAGCCAACGTTCTGTGCGTTTTCCAGATACTATCTTTGGCCCGATGATTGTGCATCACAAGGCTATAGGTTAGGGATTCCTCATTGCCACAGGTGAAAGAGTGTTTCCTGTACACTACCTTCGTAGTAACTCTTGATCGTGGTGGAAAATCTATTGATCCGTTGAGTGGTTTACTGATAGAAGACTTTTTTAGGGGTGGTAGAATATGTGGAGATAGTGGGTAGTGGTAATCATCTGAAAAATTCAAGATGGATGAAAAAATAGAAGAAAATGACGCTAAAATACATTATTTGAGAAATTGTGTATTTGATTCGTAACGAAATTTAATGATTTTCAAAATATATCAAGGTTTTCTTAAAGTCTAGATTTTTATTGAAAGTTTAAAATTAATTGACTATTCCCGTACATATAACATTAGCACATTTTTTTTAAGATTAGAGGATATCACATGGTTTATCCAGGAAAACAATATTTTTCAAAATATTTTACGAAATTTTTGAAATTTCAAACATAGTACAAATTATTTAAAACTTTATAAATACTGCGAAAATTTGTTAAGTTTATTATGTTGTGTAATTTAGGGTGGTTTTCAGGTTCTCTAGATTTGTATGAAAAAACCAAGAAAATAAAGTCATATATACTTCGAAAGAATGTGATGAAAAACTCAATTGACAATATTTATGAATATTTCCTGCAATTCTATAAATTTTTCAAATTTCCCCGAATTATTGGCTATCTTTGATATTTTCTGTGTTTTGCATTTTTTAAATTTCCTGAATTTCCAACATTATAAAAGCAACGCAATATTCTGAAAATTCAATTTTATAAACATTTGTGGAATTAATTAGGTTTTTTGGTCGCATTTACTCAACTATTTGAGTTTTGAGGATTTTAATAAAAAATGAGAAAAGAATACTTTGTATTTCTAGAAGCAATATATGGACTTGGTATTAACAAAATTTACAAAAATTTTCAAAGTTCTAATACAATTTTCATTAATTTTCAAAAATCATCGATAATTTTCAACAAGTTTGATGAGTATTTTATTTATTTTTTGCATCCTTCAGAATGAACAACATAATACAAACTTTTTATTATTTTACGAATCTAGTACGAAAAATTAAATTCAAATATCAAGATTTTTCCCAATTTTTCATATTCCTCAAATTTTTCAGTTTTTTAACACAAATAAAAAAAAATTTTTTACATATATTTAGAAGGAATATGAAAATTAATAGAAGTTCCAAAATTGTTGACAATCTTGAAGAATTTTTGTATATTCTTGATTCGATGAAAATTCCAAATTAAAAAAAAATTCAAATAATAATTCAAATCAAATTGCATAGAAATTTTTCCAACTCGTTAAGATTTCTAAAAAATTTATTCTACTCAAGTTATTCCAATTGAAAAAAAAATCATCGTCATACATTCTTCGTAAAAATATAATGATAAACTTTTTTTTCGAAATTCCACAGATTTTTCGAATTTTTCATGATTATCGACAAATATTTAAATTTTGAATTTTGTATGAATAATTTTATCGAAATTTTCGAAAGTTCAATCTTTATTTGGAGTATTCAAAACTATTCCCATTTTAAAATAACTCGTTGAACTTATTTAGATGTATTGGTCTATTGGAAACTTTGCAAGTTTTAGATTTTCAATAAAAAATGCGAAAAAAAAATACTATTTTACTTATACTAAATAAATATAATAATGGAAACTATCAGGAAACTAATGGAAAGTGTCTGAAATCATAGAAACTTTTTGAATTTTGCCAAATCATTCGAAATCTTTTTTAAAATCAATGATTTTCATTTTTTTTCGAAATTTTCAAAATCTGAAACATGATTAAAAACTATTAAAAAACTTTTTCGTTTCATTAAAATTCGTCGATCTCATTAAAAAAATACGTAGTTGCATCGTACAGTTCGGGTTATTCAAAGTCTAAATTTCAAAATAATATCATGTATATTTCGAGGAAATAAGATCAAAAACACCCCCCTCCGTCTCTTTTCAATATTAAGAAAACATTTCTCCATAAATTAACGTAGCTTATAGCCCCGAAATTTATTATGCAGCATTTTTAGCAACTTTTTCCCTATAATCTGCCAACACTGATCTTATTTTTACCTTGAGAGAAAAACCAACGATTCGATGAACCCATTAACGATCTAGGTGAATCGTGACATCGAGTCTTTTCATCCATCGCAAATGAGACTTTGTAAAAATAATTGACGTGAAATTTCGCAACGAAAGCTCTTTGGCGGAAACGATTAATTAATTTCCTAGAAAAGCTCCAAGAGTTTTCTCGAGCCTTCGATAATTGCAATTTGGCATCAATCCCAAAACACCTGGCGCATTAAGAATGGAAACGCGGCACTTTTCGGAACGTAGAGCGGGTATTGCTCGAAAGCCTTGTTCCACGTTCTACGCTTCGCTGATTCCACCTTTGGGACTTATAGTTCCGTGTGATGATAGGGATAACCGTGGTTTCCCATCGTTAACCGAGGCATTACGGAATAACTATTTTCTTGCGGCAAAAAATGTAGGCTATCACAATTAAATTGTTCCCACGATTCGTCATCGCCAAAAGCTCTATGAAAAAAAAATATATTGCTTTATTCGATGTTTCTGAAATGATTGGGATAATGCAGTAAAGACTGTTAGTTTTTCTGTCAAGAAAAAAAGAGAAATTGGGGAAAAATAAATTTGGAAGTAATTTTGAGGTGATTTCTGACAGAGGTGTATGTGATGGGGATATTTGGGAAGTTGAAGTGAAGAATAGTTTGGATTGCAACGGAGTGTATTCTAAAGAATTTAATTCTCATCAAGTTGCAACTTGCAATAAAATATGAAGTTGTCGATTGCATCTCTTCTTCTGACTTGACCTAACCTAAAGAAGAGTAGAAGCCCCTTGAAGGCAAGAAAAAACGAGTTCCTCTTGATCTGATTTGCGTGAGCACGAAAATCCGAGCTTTAAGTGAATAAAAATACCCTGGAAATGATCGCAAACTTGAAATTGTAAAGTGAGAAAAGCAAAGCCACGGCTGGTAATTCGTCGGTAAAGGATCGACGGGAAGAGACCACGAACCCAGTTAAAAAACGTGACATTGCTGCACATATTGCTGGATGTACAGAGAGTCAAGTGCCGCTGTTAAATACACCTATTTGCGAAACCTTCCTTAAAAAATCATAATTCTGTCTCTTTTCGTCCCACAAAACACCTCACGATCTGACAACATCAAACTCAAGGCGTCGATGCTTAAACCCCTCGATAACGACATTCCCTCGGAAGATTTTCCCTCATCGCCTCGTTGCTTTATTTTTCCCCGGGAAAACTTTTAATTGGAGCGCACGCAGCGAGATCCGGTTTTCCTAGGCAAACTTTTATTTCGCATTTACATTCCCATTCGGAGTCGTGCCTTTTTTTGCGCCCAAGATCCGCGCAAAACGGCGAAAGTACAAAGTACGGCCGAGCGCTTTGTCCCGGGGTTTATTATGCGACTGTCCAGTGACGCCGCGAGGGTGTATAAAGTTTGGAGCAGTCGTAAAACCGTGGCTAGTCTCGGTATTTACGACGCCGCATTTTTTTCTCCGGGTTCATTTGTTTCAGAAACAATTCTTCTCCCGGATCATAAACGCTACGTCGATCACGAAGCCATTCGTGTCCTGGTTAATGTGCCGTTACATTTTTCTAAGTCAGGATTGTTTTCTTCTGCCCTTGGTCTTCTTTGGGTATTAGGATTAGGCGATACGTATCGATGAATGGGAATATTGAAATTTCTTTCTGATGTATCAGACTTTTTACAGTGATATATTCATCGATGTGTCGAAATTTTTGTTGCGATATTAAACGAAACAAATTGAAGCAAAAATTTACGTTTAGATGTTTGTATTTTATCAACATCTAGTTAGATAGAGCTTAGTCGGGGAAATTGATGTACAGTATAAAACATCATTTAATACTTCTTTCCCTCTTTTTTCTCTTTTTTTACAAGCTTTTGGCTACTTGATTTTGGCCCTCATCAGGTATCTGAATATAAATCGAATACGTAAATACAAAGGCTCCCACAAGAAACTTCAAAAAATACAATAAATCTTAAAAAACAAAATACAATGCAACTGTATTTTTAGAATTTTAGAATTTTTTCAATTAGTCGTACAGCACTCAGGGCAGTACTTTCTTCCAACATCAATTTTCATTCTTTATTTCAAGATTTTTAACTTTTTAAAATATCGTAGTGACATGGTCCATGTAGAGGGTAGTCTGTGGTTTTGCCAGCTTCAAAAACATAATTGCAGGAACATTCAACAGAAATTTATATGCTTTTATAACAATGTTTTCGTGATATTCTTCTAACAAAGAAAAAATATACTTGAAAATCAATATTTCGAATTCAATTCAGAAAAATCTTTGTAATTCTTTATTAAAATCTATAAAATACAAGTAGGAATACATGAAGTAAGTGTTCTATGAAGGATCAATAAATCTACTACCAATCTACAAAATTTCAGAGTCTAAGAGCTAAAATTCTAGAATTTCTTATTAGGATACATAAAAATCTTTAAATCTGCGAGAAAATCTTACAAAATAATATAAAACCAAAAATTCTTAAGTACATACCTAAGTGTTAGAGATTTAAGGAAGACATCGATAAATGCTGATTTACTTTATTCAAAAATCTATAAAGATTTTGGAAATAAATATAAAAGTTTAATTGTTAGAGCCTTAAATTTCTGAAATCAATATAAAAATCTGAAGAATTACTAAAAATTTCTACATTTCCTAGAAAATCATGTGAAATTCAATGAATACAAAAAAAACATGGAAAATAAAAAAGATACTAAAATTTTATCAGACATTTGCCAATGCCTATTTCGTTACTTTGAAAATCTACAAAATTCTAGATATTAATCAAATTCTGATTCCTAGAGCAATGTATTTCAAAAATTTAATAAAATCTATGAAAATACTATCAATTTCTTGAACTTTTGAAGAATCTTACGAAATTCGATAAATACTGAAAAATATTAAAAATACTCAAGTTTTATTAAATGCTCGTAAATTTTGTATAAGAAATTTTAGGAATTTATGGAGATTTTAGAAACCTATATAACTTGATTCATAAAGTATTGAATTTAAGCCTTTTCCATAAAAAGCTATGCTTATACTAAAAATCTGATAATCGTGGAAAATCTTACGGAATTCAATAAATACAAAAAAATATGAAGGACACTCTAGTTCCATCAGATACTTGCAAGTACTGTTTTATTTATATTGAAAATCTATAAAAATTCTAGAAATCAATGAAACTTTGGTTGCCAGGGAATCATATTACGAAAATTAATTAACTGAATGTAAAAAAAAAACTTTCTAAACCTCCTTGAAAATCCTACGAAATGTAATTAATACATAAAAATAAGAAAAAATATAAAAAATACTTCAATTTCATCAGACGGTTGTAAATGATAATTAGACGATTTGAAAAATTTATTAAGATTCCAGAAAATTATATAGCTTCGATTCTCAGAGCATTAAATTTTAGGGATTTCTATAAAATCCTCAAAATACAAAAATCTCTGAATCTTTCAGTAAATTTTACAAAATTCAATAAATAAAATGCGAAAAATACTAGAAATAGTAAAATTTAATTAGGTACTTGTAGATGCTAATTGTATATTTTTAAAACATGCATACAGAGTTTGGGCATCGATAAAAATGTGATTCCCAGGGTATCAATCGTAGCGTAGGCGGGGAGTGATATGAAATAATTTAGGTGAAGAAAACAGGATCGAAATCCAGCAGGAATATTCATTGGAAAAGAATAATTTCTACAGCGATGTAGAAATCATTGTAACGTTAACCTTCAAAATCCATCGAAATCTCAGTGCCAAATCATCATACCGATATTTTCTTTCCCCTATATCGATACTGAAAATCAGATGAGCCGATATTGATATTTTCGATTCGATTCCCATCCCCATTGTCTATGGTTTAGCATGCGAAGGCGTCGATGGCGATCGGAAAGTTAGATTGCCGAAATCAAGTTGTCGAAGTTTTGGAATTTTTTTTTGGGTGGGCAGGGACGTGGACGAAGGGCTCACTGAAAAAAAATCCATTTTTAACGAAAAAGGACAAGTCGTCGAACGTCTCACAGACCCACGTTCCCTTTCGAAGTTGTCCATGAAAACGTGCGAAACTCGATAGCTGTTTTTTTTGTCCACGCTTTAGCTGCATTCTATCTTGAGAGAAAATTGAGTTATTTGCACAGAGAAAAATAGCAACTGGTTTATAGTGACCGAGATAATGCGGTTCGGACAAAGTAGTGGCTGCCGAGAGGGAGACTGGTTTTTCCAAATGAGGTCGGTGCTGCAGTGTCAAGATTTGTTTACGAATCTCGTTCCAAGCTTGGTCACTGTTTAGCGTTGTTAGAAACGACTTCAGTTGAACCTTATTGACTTTGAAACGCAAATATCTATGACCAGCATGAAAAGTGGTAGAAATATGCAGAAAGTGTTGGCAATAGAAAAAGAAAAAAATAACATTTCTAATAGTTTTTTGAATTGAAGGACGTCATTTACAAAAAACTTAGGTACCATAAACCTTCCATGATAATTCGAGAGAAGCCTGTGCAAACGAGAAAAAAATGCATCTGCCAACTTCTTTCTGGAGACCATTTAGAGAAATTCTTATCCTTGATGGGAGACTTTCAATGCAAGAAATGTCGAGTTCACGGGTTGCACGAGAAACCTTCTGGAGGATGAGACCTTTCCAGCGTATATTCTTGCGCATTATTGAAGTGGTCGAGTGCCAATAACGCGATCCTCGAGGTTTCTCGGATGCGGTCCTCGAATTTCCTCGGGGTTTTATGAAAAAAACGGCGCCTAATTGGCTCGAGACTGTCAGAACCGCTACTGTTTAATTTTACACATTTTACCACTCTCAGGACGAGAAAAGCTTGGGGTTGTCGAAGCTAGCTCGTACTTGAGAAACTCGCGATATGCGAGCCTTGTGACGAATCGCATCATGACGATCTGTTTACGTGCATAAACAAGTGATGCCTGTGCCTTTGTTTTCAACTTCGTCGCATCCCCGATCTTCGTCTTTTATTGCCAACCTTCATTCTGGTACGTTTCAAGAATTAGAAGTAGGAAATTGCAATAAAGCTCTTAGGTGTAATAAGAAAAGAATAATGGTTGCGACCGAAATGCGATCTTTAAGTTTCAAATGTAGGAAATCATTGATTTCAAACTGTTATAGGTTAAAAAACCAGTTTTTATTAGTTTAAAATAATTAGAACTGCTGTTTTGGCTAGACGTAGCATTGTAAAAAGCTGGTTCAAGACTGTCAAAGGTAGAACAACCAGTTTGGATTGGTTTTCATTTGGTTTAAATTGCTTTGAACTTGTTTTTACCTGTTTGTACAAAACCTAGATTTGGTAAACCCTAGTTTGAAACTGTTATAGGTGAAAAAACCAGTTCTTACTGGTTAAAACTAGTTAGAACTGCTTTTAACGAGTTTTTATCTGTTCAAACTGAACCTAGTATTGTCAAAAACTGGTCTAAGCCTGTCAAAGGTTAAAAAACCAGTTTAAATAGGTTTTTATTTGGTTTGGACTGCTTTAAACTTGTTTTTACCTGTTTGTATTAAACCTAGCTTCAGCAAACCTTGGTTATGAATTGTTGTAGGTAAGAAATAAACAGTTTTCAACGCTCTAAATTAGTAAGGACTGCTTTAAACTAGATTTTTTCCGTTTGAAATAAACATAGCATTGTAAAACACTGGTTGAAGCCTGTCAAATGTGAAAAAAACAGTTTGAATAGGTTTTCATTCGGTTTGAACTGCTTTTAACTTGTTTTCACTTATTTGTACTAAACTTAGCTTCGGAAAACCCTGGTTTTGAACTGTTATAAATAAAAAATCAGTTCTTTTTTGGTTGAAACTAGTTCGAACTGCTTTGAACCACTTTTTATCTGTTCGAACTGAATTTAGCATTGTACAAAACTAGTTCAAGCCTGACAAAGGTAAAAAAACCAGTTTGAATGAGTTTTCATTCAGTTTGAACTAATTCAAACTTGTTTTTACCTGTTTGTACTTAACCTAGCTTAGGCAAACCCTAGTTACGAATTGTTGGATGTAAGAAAAAAACAGTTTTTATTGGTTTTAATCAGTTAGAACTGCTTTTAACCAGTTTTTATCTGGACTGAACATAGCATTGTAAAAAAATGGTTGAAGCCTGTCAAAGGTTGAAAAAACCAGTTTGAATAGGTTTTTATTTAGTTTGAACTGCTTGAAACTTGTTTTCACCTGTTTGTACTAAACTTAGCTTTGGCAAACCCTGCTTATTAACTGTTATGTGTAAAGAAAACCAGTTTTTATTAGTTCAAACTAATTAGAACTGCTTTAAATCAGTTTTTATCTGTTTGGACTAAACGTAGCATTGTTCAACACTGTTTCAAGCCTGTCAAAGGTAAAAAACCCAGTTTGAATTGGTTTTAACTAGTAAAAACTTGTTTCACTTAGTTCTAACACATTCAAATAGGTTTCAATATGTCAGTTTCTCTAAAATTCTTGAAATATTTGATAAATCTACACAATAAAACCAGCAAAATATTAATATCAACTCATATATTTAAATTAAAAATGAACATAAATCTCACAGCAATAATTCATTTCTTTTCAAATAACTTGTGCAATTCGTTTTTACATGCACGATGTTCTGCAAAAGTTTTACTTTTGATTGCACTTAAAATTCTTCACCGTTTTTTGCAGGATGTTTTGTAATCATTTTTAAAATTAAAAATTCACAAACCTGTAAAAATTGTTACTGTTAGAATAATGAACATTATTTATAAGAGGTTCACGTATAACATAACGCAATTTTTTACCTTTTTTGACCCCCTCCTCAGTAACAAAAAAATTTTGTGAACTTGAATGATTTTTCGTTTATACTTATTTGTTTGATGTTACGTAACAAAATAGATCAGCCTCCTACTCCATCGTAACACATCGTAACATATATGGACCCCCCCCCCTCCGTAGTACGTTACGTAATATTTGACGACCCTAATTTTCCTTTCGTCTGATACTTATTACAATATAATACATATTTTTTTTACATAATTTGTAAGTATGCCATTCAAAGATCGATGATACTATGTAAATAATTAAATAATTTTTATTTTATAAAGAAGTGAAAAATAGATAAATAGTTGGTATAATTTTGTATTCCATTGAATTTTATAAATGTACTTACACAAACAGCTATCAAGCCATAGATATAATACGTCAACACAAAATATCGTATCGACGTCGTTTACGTATCGTAAAGGTCCTTTAATTTAGACTTTTCCTCTCAAATGAATTTGATTGTACCATAAAGAGAGCTCGTTATACTAACTGTGTAACAAAGGGTCCGAGAAAGAGCTTGTCTTTCCAAACTACCTAGTTTAACTTAAAAAAAAGTGTACTTCCTACAAAGTCTGGAATAAATTTACATAATAAAGCTCGATTTCGAGTCTACAGCTTTGATAAGAAGCGTAATTATGCGATATTTATCCTAACGATCGGCTGCATAAAAAACTTAGCTTTGAAATGAATTTATAATAAATATGTGTTATCGTAAACGTTGAGGTTCATAATTTGCTGAAATGTCGTGGAATGCCTCATCTCGTTTGGATTTCCATGTCATTTAAACTGCCTCAGTGGTTTCTGAAATTCCCGTTCTTGATATATATCCATCTGCGCTCATTATTGTTAATTAATCTAGAAAACGCTATCTCACGAAAACAAACTTGGAGTTGTGAAAAGGCTTGGCTTGCTCACTTCACTAATTAATTATTCCCTTCTAGTTTTGTTGGAGTTGATCCGCATTCATTAGAGGCATTCGGAGTAGAAAAAAGCATCGCGAATTCTCAACCCCTGCTAGTTGTTTCCGAAGAGTCCCGGGAACGACGATGTTAGAGTAAAAACGGATGCTTTTTGTCCATTATGCGCTTAAACTTTTTAAGCTGAAAAGCCAAGTTGGAGTAAGATTTTTAGAATGTGAAAGATGAAATGTTAGGGAAGTGTTGAAATGAATGTATAAAGTCAAACTGTTTGTGCATATCCATACTTCAACAGAAAATTATTGGATATAGAGTTAGGTTTCACACAAGCAGGAATGAGAACTGGAGGCTGAAATATTTATCGCGAGCGAAGCGCTATTCATTAGGAGGGCTCGAGTAATTCGACAAGAAATAACAAAGAATCGTTGTACGTTCGGTGTGTGCACGGGGCGTAAAAAGTGGCCTCTATAAAACGCGGTCGTAATTGCGAGTAGAACTGTTACAGCCCGGGCAAAAGCGTAAAAATAGAAGAGCCACGAATCACGATTTTTCTACGACGCGATAACGGAATGCTCGAATTGGATGAAACGCGCAGCGTCCGTTTTACGAGCGCGATGATACGGGCGTGATCTTTCACATGAATTCATTTTTTTACCACCAACATGAAGTAAAAAATGAGACCACGTTTCATAAATCACGAGCATTTATTGTGATTTCGGAAATATTGTAGAACGGATGACGAAAGGTTCTCGACGTAATTTATGGTCGGAATTTCAGCCCCGAGTTTGTCATTTTTTTCCTTTTTCTTTTGGTAAATTATTTTTTGATGAAAAGGTCTTGACAGGAAGTCTCTTTACGAAATCGCTGCAAAACTAGATCGTCTAGGAAAGTTAAATCCAGCTTGATTTCCTTCAGCTGCCTCTA
This sequence comes from Platygaster robiniae, assembly GCA_028476575.1. NCBI lineage: Eukaryota > Metazoa > Arthropoda > Insecta > Hymenoptera > Platygastridae > Platygaster > Platygaster robiniae. The sequence goes on from CM052023.1 coordinate 26,903,639, forward strand.
AATCGAGGAAACTTTTTTCAGAACCTCCTGAAAAAGTCGTAAATACTCACAATGTCCCCCTCCATTTACTGTAAACTGCAACTCTCCCGATTGATGAGTTACATCTAGACTCCTTCTGCGATCGACCAGGCTCGAAGATCGATTGAAAGATTCCAAAAGCATTTCTTTTTTATAGAATCGGACGTCGTCAGGCTTTTATTATTCGCGCGTTGAAGAAAGAACGATCCACGATGATCCGACAATAAATCGAAAATGACGCCGTGAATAGAAGGTAACTCACGTGTCTTTGTCCTCGGGACCTTTGCCCTGTCACGAGAAGTTTAGAGCTTTACGTAACGTTCGCGGATTCTTCTCCATTCTCGCACTTCTCTGGGAATTTCGCGAAATCGAACAGAAAAGTCAATGTTTGATGCGAATGTAACGAGGTATAAAAATTGTACTCCCTGAGGGGTGCGGTATTTAGGTCACCTGGTCGGTGACTTCCGGCATCCCGGGAGACTGGGGAAGGAACGATACCACTCAATCAGACTTATACATTTTTTTAATTAAATTTTATGCCAGTCGTTTGTTGGGAAACCATCGAAATCAGAAATATTGTGGTTTTATTCCTATCCTCTTTTATGCAAATTTTAGAATTTTCCTTTCTATTTTAGGACAGATATTTATAGATTAGATTCTGTAATGTAACCTCGCTATTTTTGACTTTATCATCCCGTTCTGATTGTGAAAACATATTGCCATAATGATTCGTTAGATAAAGTGAATTATTTACATTCTTAGTCACTTCCTAAATTTCGTTTATTGTGCTTGATACAAGCCTTGAAATTCTGTGATTTCGAGAATTCATCTATCAGTCATATTTTAGACCTGTTTAAGTTCAGATAGTCATTCATATCCACTTGCATAAATTCGGCCATTAACAATCATTTTATCCAAATTGCTTTGACTGCATTCTGTGAAATCTTTAAGCATTATAAAAAATCCGAATTGTGTTAGACTTTTAAACATTCTAAAACAATTTAAATTCTGTATAAAAGCTTTCAACATTATAGAATAATTTGAATTCTGTGAAACTATTGAACATTGAAAAACAATTTAAATTCCTTGAAACCTTTAAACATTGTGAAACGATTTGGGTGATAAACCACAGTTTCGCTGGAAACGTTTAGTCAAAACACTTGAAACATTATCACGAAACGTCTACATTTTCCCTTGTCCTATTGCTTTCTTGGTAATTTTTTGTGTCAATCTGAAGAGCGGAAGTTGTTGGGTTGCGTTTGGCAACGTGATCACGATGCTCGGGCCTAATCGTCCGGGGATTGCATGTGTATGCATCGAAGAAGATATGCGCGTTACGACATTCACGATAGTTCGTGCCTTCGATACGTGGCTTTGGATTATGCCAACCGGTCTCGGAAGAGACTTCCGATACAGGCGAAAGTGGAGCGGCTGGAAAACGTGATCACTTTTGTTTTCTGCCCTTTCACATTTTACCTTATGGAGACGTATGCATTTTTCAGCTTATTATTTCTCTTATGAATTATGAATATCACTTTCAATTTCTCCCCTTATGTAATCACTCTTTGTGCGGAAACGGACTAATAGAATTCTGTCGTATCAACGTCGTATCGCTTAGCCTCTCGCCCCCGTCACTTTTTTCCAGCTTCTCTTTCCTTTTCGTAATTAGTTTTGTTCGCAGCCGAGTTAGAGAGCGGCCGCTTCTTACGTTACGCAACAGTGTGGCAAGGCGATATGTTAATGAACTCTTCTTTCGGAAGTGTTGCTCGCGCCAAACGCATCAATCTAACTTTTTAATTCCGAGGGTATTTCGCTGCTTCCATGCGTTACGTAATGATAATGAATATGCATTTGGTATCAGTGACTGTGCACACGAGGGATGAGCGATCATCCCGCTCAACTCACATTCTCAGGAGGCGTAACTTTGTCTTATGTTTGCCGAATCAAGCATCCCTTGTGATGGATCGCAACTTTCAAATTGTACTTTGAAACACCCAAGGTCTACAGACTCTGCACTTTTCAACGATTTCATCGATAACGCCAAAATATAGAGGAGCCGGATATACGCACAATACATCTCGGTTGCGATTCGTGCCTCAACCCACAGTCCCGGAATTAATGAACTAACTGGCGTGCACAATGGCCAGGGAATGCAGAGTATTTGTTCGCTTATGATGCTAATGTTGCCTCTTTACTTTGCATGACAATTACCTTCGTGGGGGTTTTACCATCGTGACTCACCCCTTCTGCTCTCGCTCTCCAGCACGAAATCACCTAAGATGAATACCATTTTTATTCACGTCTCTAATAAAGGAGTCGCCAGTTTTTGAAATGTAATTTTGAAATCCCTAATTTACGACGTGTCCAGAAAAATGCTGGAATCCTGAAAAACGAAAAAACAGTTCTGCGACCAGATCGGCGCCATAGTTGAAAGATAGGAAGATCCAACCTCACTATAAACAAAAACTAAGAGGGGTCAGTGCCAAGGTCCTTCCAGCCGGATCTATATAAATTTCGCGGCGTTAATTCCAAGTGGTTGGCGTCGACGCGTCGAGTTGTTAGCGGATCCAATCGGCTCGGGGATTTTTCAGGAATCGGTTTAATTGAAGACTGATGCCGAAGGAAGATGCGGGCTCCTCCGTTCCAGGGCATAAATGTCGGCAGCCGCGTGCTCGTTGCTTCGCTTTCCGATGATTTTATTTCTTTATGGCCGGCCGAGCGCGACGAAATCGATAATCCAGCGCGATACCGTCCGGAGGCGAGCGTCGTAAGAACCGAGGCCGTTTTTGCACTCACCGTAGTAAGAAACGTAGCCAAGGAGGTGCCCGATACTCGAGGTTGAATGTCAATCCCACGATCGAACCGGTCAAGTGCCTATTTCGGCTTTCTTTTTCTCCTCTCATTTCTTTGTCGTACTTGCCAAGGATCATGATTTCCTTGGCTCAAGGATGTACCCCAGATCGTCAAAGTAACAAGTTTTCCACAAGTTCGGTTCCTCCTCACTTTTGCACACCTTAGGTCTCAATTTCCGATTGACCATAACATGGACAGGGTCTAGACAAGCGTATTATTTCAAATCACATGACTGGGTTCTCAGAATTTTAAGAATTCCGTGATGTCAATAAAAAATCAACAGTCTTCTAACCCTTCACACCAATTTCAATACATTTGGTCTCTTGTGGTTGGAACTTCTTCGTATTCGCATTAAATTAGTTTAAAATGATTTAAACAAGTTTTGACCTGTTTGAACTAGAACAAACTAGTTTAAACCTGTTTGACGTGCATGTTGTTGCATGTATCACCACGTTTTCGAAGTAGCGATAGCAATTTCCAAAAATTTTACAACAAAACGCAATGATTTCCAATAATTATTCAAACTCCATCGGAAAACGATCCTTCTTCTACTTCCTTCAAAATAATTTTCTTTTTCCGTACATCTGTAGTTTCAAGGATTCAGTGTGCTCCAATTCCAGCAGATCGATGAAAGGCGAATTCGTTTCCATTCTGGGTTTCTGGAACTGAATAATGCAATTATTAACGTCGCTGCAGAATCATTACGAACAATTTCGTGCTGCTCGTGGTCGTCTGAATGAAGGTATTCATCAGGAAATAGCACGATAGCTCAATCGAGCCGAAAAAAATTTCCCGGCTTTGGAGCACAGCGATAATGTGTTTTTTTATGGGCTTTCAGCGGACATGAAAACAGAATTATGTGCCAGTAATTTTCCTCGGACTGAAACGCGTTAATTTTTAAATTGCGGCCTGGGTGTGCTTGGCACTGACAGTTTTTATGCGTTGTCATTTGTATGACGCTGTTTACTGTGACGTGGAAATGAGACTGGTGCAACGAAAACATGTTCATACCAAGAAAATTCAACCTAACAAAATGCACATTTTCAGCCAGATTTCCTGGTTCGGTCGAAAGTAACTCATCAGAGCACCCATCCGGATAATCATTTCCGTGGCATCAGAACTGTTTGCTAAAACACCGTCGAATTCAATAACCCGGAAAACTGTTTTTCCGCTGTTGGGCACCTGCCGACGTGGCCCAGAAACGGATCTTCTCGGTTCGTCGTCACGATAATGCGTTCCTCATGCAATCTAACAATGAGACCTTTCAGTTGTCTCAAGTTTCTGATAAAAGTCACTAGGACACTTTTCCCACGTCGGCGGTCACGCTTTTGTTCGGAATCGATGTCGGATTATAAAAGATTAGAGGCGAACTCGCGGTACTTATACTTTCATGCGCAAGAATCTGAGCCTTTAAATTTTTATGATTCGTGACGTAAGCGGGGCGCGCGAGGCAAAGGAACGCGCGTAACCGCGACTTTTAGCCACGTTATCGAGGAATTATGCGTCGTATTAATGGCTCAATTAACCCTTCTCATAATTCAATCGGCTGTCGGAATCGTGAAGCGATACATAATTGCGTATCGATAAGGTGATAAAAATTTCCCTTATCCGGTTTGGCTATTTTGAAAGTTTTTGTGCTATGTGATGAGTAGGGTTATTGCTAGTCATTGAATAGTCATTTGAGTAAAATTTAGTCCTTTTCGGAATGTTTGTGATCGGAACAGAACGTTAAAACCTTTTCGAACTTGTGTTAGATAATTTCAATTGTTTTATCATTTTGATATCAGCTCAAACCGCAAAAATTAGTTTGAATTGGTTTGAAACAGTTTTTTTCTGCTTGGATTAAGCCTATCATCAGCAAACACTAGTTCTAAACTGTAAGAGGGTGGAAAAAACCAATTTGAACTGCTTTCAATCAGTTTTTACATGTTTGGACCAAGCCTATCATTGGCATACATCGGTTTCAACTGGAAAACACCAGTTTGAATTGTTTTTGATTTTGTTTTAACTGCTTTAAACTTGTTTTTACCTGTTTGTAATAACCCTAACTTTCGATGACTCTTGTTTCAAACTGTTATAGGCGGAAAAACCAGTTTTTACTGGTTGAAACTAGTTAGAACTGCTTTTAACCAGTTGTTACCTGTTTGAACTAAACGTATCCAGTATAAATTGGTTTTCATTCAGTTTCAACTGCTTTGAACTAGTTTTTACTTGTTTGTACTAATCCCAGCTTTAACAAGCATTGGTTTTAAACTGTTATAGGTCAACAATCTAGTTTTTGTTCGTTTAAACCAATTAGAACTGCTTTTAACTAGTTTTAACCTATTTGGACTGAACCTAGCATTGTAAAAAATTGGTCCAAGCCTGCCAAAGTATGAAAAACTAGTTTGAATCAGTTTTCATCCAGTTTGAACTGCTTTAAACTTGTCTTTTCCTGTTCCCACTAAACCTAGCTTTGGTAAACCTTGGTTTATAACTGTTATAGGTAAAAGAATAATTGTTTTTTAATCAAAGCCAGTTATAACTGCTTTGAACCAGTTTATATCTGTTGGGACAAAACTTAACATTATAAAACACCGATTCAAGCCTGTCAAAGGTAAAAAAAAACTTGTTTGAATTGGTTCGAACTAGTTTGAACTTGTTCCACTTAAGTTGAACACATTTAAATATGTTACAAAATGTCAGTCTCTCAAAAATTCTCAAAATAATTGATAAATTCACCTATTTAAGGCAGAAAAATATTGTTTTTCACTCATATAGTCCAGTTCAAAATGAACATAGACGTCACATCAGTTATTCTTTTCTTTTCAAATAGTTTGTGCAATTCGTTTTTCCATGCACCATGTTCTGCAGAAATTCCACTTTTGATTGCACACAAAACTCTCCACCTTTTTTTGCAGAATGTTTTCCAACGAATACTCGAAACTGGCCAACTTTGAACAATAACATTTAGTGAGATCCAAGGCATGCAAATTGATACGTTTCATTCCCATATATGATTGCGAAATACCGAGGGTGAACTTTCTCAGTAAATTCTGAGGCTTCCAAAGGCTTGTTTCACTTTTCCGTTCGATTCAGCTAATTTGGACTGTTCTGTATGACCGATTGGTTTTCCAGACCTTCAAGCGCATAATATTCAGCGACCCTGGCGCGATTGAATAAAAAGTTCCTTGTGTAAAGAGTTTCGATGAGATTCACTCGGGTCAGGGTTTATCATGATGAAAGGTAATTTTCTCATTTTGCTAAACTTACAAACTAGAAGTCATTTGCTTCTGGAGTTTAAATTCAGATCTTTAAATGATTGTGGGGGAAACTCGCTCTCCCAGAAAACCCAACGTCCATGTAAATTTCGCTCGTAAACATGAAGCTTCAAAAAGCGGATTTTAATTTCCAAAACCACCCTTGAACATTTACCACTGAATGTTTGGTGCGAAGTGCAAGACCAACATGCAAACTCAACTCAAGGTACTTTGACTTTCGCACATCGTCCACAGCCCAAAAAGCTCGCTGCCACGAGACCGTAATAAGCCTCGTATCTTTAAGCGTACGTAGTACGTAAAATTTATCCCGAATTTGTGTAGCCAACCATAGTACGTTCTGTTTAAATTTTTGTGATTTCGATGAAAACATGATCTATCTCTGGTTCCTTTCCCTTCTCTTTTTAGGAATTACAAGCTCATGCACGTTCGTTGTTCTTTCGAACGTCTTCTAACTCGATTAACTACTTTTCGATTGGAACAACAACATTCACGAGTATGAGGTCCAATTCGCTAATTGCGCGGTCTCGTCACAAGTTTACCTTCAAAGTTTCTGGTCCCTCTTTGTCTTGGACGATTGACGAATGAGGAATGACAAGTGCAAAGGGCACGAAGGCGCAAAGTGCTTGTCGCGCTTCCTATTAAGCGAGACAATCCGACAATGCGTATAGAGTTACGATCGTGACAGCTGAGGACTATCGACCATCGAAGCCTTTTAACTGTCCGCAGTCGTGCTTTCATGCACGAGAGTACGAACACGCAGATTAGAGAAGGTCGTGTCGCTGGTAACTTCAGATCTTTCCCGCCGTTGATTTGAGAACGAGAGGCGAAGGCTTTTTTCATAAAAAGATAATAACTCAATTTTACCGGACAAAAAAGCTCCTCGGCAACGGTAATTACTGTGTTTCATTCAAGGGCAATTATGGGAACAATTATTTCCAGCATGTGCAGAAATCCAAGCTTACGAAATCTTAAAAAGTACCTTCTTCCGATTTATCATTATCTATTCTGAATTTTTGGCTCGTTCTCGACAAATCGCTTGAAGGGTTCCCATACAATTTATCATTGAATTTCGATATAAGAGCGTGAACTTGGCGACATAAATTTGGAACACCATTTTCATTTTTCAAGCTTTTCCTATCGAGAGTTTATCACGGGAACTTTATATCTTCGCGCAGTGGCGTTTTCTTGGTCAGTTGGACTGGATATTACTCCCCGAGGTCCAGTACTTGACTGTGGCAGTGGGAAGACGGAATTGCCGCAAAGTGACGCTAGTTAGTTTTACTCTGTATAAGAGGCCGTTATAGTCTACTTGGACGGGAATTTTTCTTCTCAAGTCTTTCGAAATAACATGCGTCTTAGGTTGTGAATATTTTGGTTAATGTTCTAGAAGTCTTGCTGGAATGGCCAGGTTCCTACAGAGAAACTGAATTTATAATACCCAAATAATGAATAGGCTTTGTAGAATTTATTTATATATTATTATATGATATTGCATCTATTATTACATATTATTTCTCTCAATGAATGTAGAATTTTTGAGTGACTTCGTTGAATCACTAGAAAAAAAAAGAACTGGATCGTAATCGCGAAAATTTCTCCTACGTATATGAATTTTTAACACTCCATTAGGAAAAGTTATGAAGTAAAAAGTAATGGTGTATATTACGTATGGTATATATATCTATATCATATATAAAGGTTTATTTATTTACAAATATTCTACAGTGCAAGTATTTTGAATTATGAGATGTATATTCATATAGTCCGAGGACAGAATATTTTTTATACAGAATTATTTTACATTAGAAATCTAGAATTTCTAATGTAAAAGTTTCTAGAATTCAATACATGTTTTATAGTGATTTCCTTTCTTTCTGAATTTTCGTTATTATTAAAGATTTTCAAATAAATTATATCTACTTACATTTGGAACATTTGAAAAATTTCTAGTGTTCGCAAGATTTTCTAAAATTTAATAGCATTTTCTAGTATTTTCAAAGATTTTAAAAATTTGTACATAATTTTATGTGAATTTCTACTCTATCATGCTCTAGAAATAAAAGTTGTATATTTTAGGCATTCGAGAGATTTTTTCAAGATACTGTCTCGAATTTCGAGTTTTTCATTATTACTTTTTTTTTTTTTTCTTTTTATATACACATTTTATACTATTATATAGTATCTTAATAGAATGATCGTTTTTCTATGGATTTTCGAATAAGTTTTGAAAACTAGATGCTCTTAAATTTTATAATTTCTGATTTATAGTTAATTAGATTTTTGACAGATTAATTTACAAAAGTGTATATATTTGTTATTTTGAAATATTGAAAGTTATTTCATATTTCTTCACTATTATTAAACAGAATAAAAATGACAAAGTTTGCAATAGTATTGTAAAACTTACAATTTTTTAGTATTTTTTACCATATATCTGCCAGAAAGTACTAGATTTTTTTTTATTATGTTAAAAAGAAAATATTTTATTCTAATTCACTGTACAATGAGAAAAAAATACAGTAATTATTACAATATTGTATAGTAAATGGGAATCACTCTGACATATCGTACTTTTTGCTAAATAATGTAGCAATTTTTGTAATTCATATTGTAAATATTGTCGAATGATATTGTAGTTATAGATATATTTTGTTGTTAAAACTCCTCTACATATTTTGTTTTCTGCTATACCTCTTGTACTTTTTGCAATATCATCTTATAATTCCCATTTATCCAGATTTTTGAAAATTCCATAGTTTCTTCAGTATGCAGATCTGTGTAGGTTCTTTTTGCAGTATTTTTGTATACTTTCTAGGTTTCTAGTGCATCATATTGTAATATGATACAGTTTTCGAAAAAGTTGAAAAAACGTAATGTAATTTATTTTTATCGCCATGCATGGTAAAAATTACAGTTCGTATAGTAAAATTTGTATTTTAAGATTTAAAATTCTCCAAAATTATATAGTAAAAACTGGCATACCTATTGTAATTTGTACATTAATAGCGGTTTCACTGTAGAATATTGTAATGAGTAAAATAAATATTGTAGTTTTTACAATAATATTGCAAGAAATTCAATGATATTGTAAAAATCGCAATATTATTGTAAAAAGTACAAGATTTTTTTATCTTAGTGTAGCTGTATTTTCCATTAAAACGTGCCAGATGTTTCCCTCAAAGTAGTGTGTCTTTACATTGTTGCAAGTATGAGAAGAAAGCGACGATTTCTTTGTTTTTAATGAGAAAACGATTGAGTCCAAGAGCGTTGTATCACATTTCCTTCCTGGTGTATTCACGCCATCGCCTAAGACTATTGAAGCCACAAGATCGTGATTGTTGAGCCTTGCGTAATAGCCTCGTGAGCTTTAATGAGCTGTGAGTAATGCTGTCAATGCGAGGGAACAAGCCACCCCCAGCACCTTTCCCTCTCGCCTCGCCATAGTAGAGTTAATTTCCAAAGGGACGCTGCGTCCTGACTCGGATGGCTTGGCTCACGTGTCGACCAAGTTTCCCAGCTCTTTCCTTCGAGTAATTGCCTCGAGTATACATGCGTAAGCGTATACATAAATTCAAACGCTCTTCCCGTGAAGTACAGCTTCTTATTTCATTTTTCTTTTCTTTCCTCCTCTACCCTTCACTAATCGGCGAGTTAATTTCGATGCGAAACACCAAATTCCTCTTCGTCAGCGCGAAAATCATGACGGCGTGAATTATGAATCTTCCAATGATTCATGAATTCCTTCATCCAAGAGAAAATGATTTTGCAACGAAATGTTCGAGTATTCATAGATTTCTTATTTTACTTTTAATAATTCAAGTTCCTGGACTAGTTTTTAGAGGAATGAAGTGGCTCTATCTTCTGCAAGAGAGCTTTCATTCCCCATGCGGCGAAATTTCGTAAACGCGTTGGTTGGCTGTTGCGAATTCCCGCGACGTTTTCGAATAAAAGGAGGTGAAGAGGCGCTGAAAGCCTTATTTATGGCGATTCTTTTTGGCGCAGAACGTGAATTCTCGGAGACAATTTTCAAGACACGAGGCCACGAGGGACCCTTCAGCCCTCGACATGCATCCACGGACCGTTGGTCCGCGTGATTCCGGGGCTCTCGAGTTTCCTTTCGCCGACTCTTCACATCGCTCAAGGAGCCGTGAAACAGGGACAAACAAATCCCAACAGCTTGTCGAAATTCTCGCTCGCAATGTGCCCGTAACATAATCTATTTTTCGTTGCTGCTGAATCGAGTGCCATCTGCAACAAATGCGAAAACACCTCGAGGGAATATATTTACACACTAATAATATTCGCTGTGGCGACGAGCGAGGGATTTTAGATACGAATATTTTTGTATGTTGGTATTTTGTCTCAAATCGTGAAAGTTATTTAATTTGGTCTTTTTTTTTAGAAATTTTTATAGCTTCTGGAACAATATGTACGGCAGGCATATTATTTTATTTGCACTCTGAGTGTATGTCGCCCTTTTCAAAATCACACTCATGAATATTTACAATATTATGTGAATGAATGTGTCATCAAAAAAGTCATACACCGAGAAAAAAAATCTAGTACTTTCTGACATTTGGATGGTGAGAAATTTGTCTAGAGCATTGTAGGTTTCACAATAATATTGCAGATTTTACAATATTATTGCAATTTTTGTCATTTTTTTAGTCATAACAAATTATAGTACATTATTGTTATATTGCACAAGTACAATATGTATGCTAGTTTTCACTATATAATTTCGGAAAATTATAAAAGTATAGTAATTTTTACTATACTTTTACACAGGATTTCATATCTATGTAAGGTGAAACAACAAACAAAATATTTTACCTTATTTAATTTTCGGTTCGTGTGATAAGTTTCATGTCCTCAAAAGAAATTTCGATTGTAATAAGTGCAATATTTTTTCGACTTTTTTCAACATTGTATCAATTGCAGTATAATATACACTAGAAAAAACAAAAAAAAAACAGCAAAAAGAACTATACAAATCTGAATACTAGCAAAATTTTATGGTATTTTCTGAATTCTAGATTAGTAGGAATTGCAATACGATATTGCGAAAAATTATAAAAAAAATATGGTAGGAAACGAAATATGCATGGGAGATTTTACAGTAAATATTTCTACGGCTGTAATATTATTTAAGAAGACTTTCTACATATTATAATAAAAACTAGTTTGAATATTCAGCAAAAAGTACAATATTTCACATTGATTTCACAGTACAATAAAGTATTGTAATAATTACTATATTTTCAGATCATTGTATAATATCATAGTCATTAAAATAGTAAAGGTTTTTCGTATACTGGATACTTTTCCAATCAGTATTGCAAAAAATTCAAATTTAACATTGTTAAATGTAGAATATACTTTAAATACACCTGCATTCGAAAATTACGTATTGATATACTAGAAATTATATAATAGTACAGCAAAAAAAAAATATGTATATTTGCGAAACCTGGCAAAAACATGGGCTTTTTTATCGATGTGGATTATTAAAAATTTCAAATTTTATTGGAAAAATTACAACAGAAGTATGGTATAAAATGCAATACATTTTGGAGCTTTTACAGTAATTTATATCTACTATTACAATGTCATTTGATACTGTCAACAGTACAATATAGAAAATAATAAATAATGAAAAAATGCAATCAGTAACTAGCAAAAGTACAATATTTCAGATTGATCCCACAAAATAACTTTTTATTGTAGTAGTTACTATTTTTTTTAAAACTAATTTCTGGGGCTTGAAGTTACATTAGTTTTTAGTATTCTGATAAATTGTTCATAAAATAGTGATTTCGTAGATTTTCAGTATTTTTCAAAGTAATTTTTGCAAAATAAGGATTTTCTCGTGATTTTATCATTTCCTGAATAGATTTTGCAAGTTTGACGATTAAGGGCGTGAAGTTAAAAAGATTTCGAAGAAAACTACGTAAGTTGACATAGGTTTATTGTAATACAATATAGAGTATTGAATTTTTTGGTGATTTTTGAAATTTTCGGTAAATATTTATAAAAATCTGTAGAAGAATGTTGAATTTTTTTCTAATTCCGAGATTTTGATGCTTGGAATTTGAAGTTTTATGTGCTATTTGTTAGTTTGGTAAAATTATTTTCGTAAATGTTTTGCATTTTATTCTTTTTTGTCTTCAATAATTCTAGAAATTTTTAAATTATTTGTATTTTTTCAGTATATTATACAATTTGATGGATTGTCTGATAGCATAAAATTTAATTTACGAAGCTCTCTAGAATTCGATTCCCTGGGATTTGAAAAGTGAAATATTTCAATATTTTTATAAAGTTGTAAGTTAACTATATCTACACTGATTTTAAGTAATTTATTCTTCTCGTAGTATTTCCAATAATTTTTGTTTATTCTGGTATTTATTATAAGCTGTATAGTATTTTATAGTCTATTATAATATTTCTGGTATTTATGAGAATCGCTATATATATATCTAGAATATCATGCTCTAAAATTGAAGTCTCATAGATTGAGAGTATTTCAAAAAACAAAAATTTTCAGAGAATGGAATCAATTTTGAAAGCTTTTAGTATTTTTGGTATTTCGTCACAATCCATACTATCTCAAAGATTATTAGGTATGTTTGTATTAAAAATTTTACATAGATTTCCGAAATTCAATGCTCTAGGAAACAAACTTTGATGAATAATCAGTAATTTTATACATTTGATATTGAATAAAAAAAAGCAATAAATAATACGAAAAAAATACAATATATCACTTCAATTCCACGGTAAAATATTCAATTTTATTAATGATTAGATTATTTTCTCAGTGAATACGAATAGTAATAGACCGGCGTTAACGTGACGTGGGGAGTGCCCGGCCTTGAGCGTGTAACTCGTGTAAGCTCTTTTGGTCATTACCCAGGTTATGAATGTGTGTATGGACGACGCGGTCCACGAGATAATGAAAACTGCATTGCTCACATAACCCACCGACCCCAGCCCTCCATGATCACATTTCCTGCACTGATAGGGGGCTGCAAAAAAATTTTAATCGCCCGGTATTATTGAAATCGATGTTCGAAAACTGGTCTAGCCACGCATGCAACGAAAAATGACGATACTGCAAAAAAGTCTGAAATTGAAATCTGACGGAGAGTGGGATATTAAAAAGTTTCCTTTTCATAACTCAAGAAACACAATATTTTTGAAACCCATTCAAACTGAAAAGCACTCTATAAAGTAATTAAATTTGTGTAGAAGAAACTTTAATCAACTGCGAATCAGTTTTTTGATAAAGTGCAGTATAAACGAGTAGGTGAGCTGGGAGTTGAGGTCAAATGAAGTCTTAGCCTGGACTCGAAATGAAGGTAACAAGATAAGCGGACCAGATTAAAATTACATTCACGGATGGCCAGGCAAAGTTCCATTACGATTTTTCTGATACGCAACAGGGCTTGCCTCCGGTTTCGTTTTGCATTTAACGTTTACTTTGCGGGCAATATATCTGAAGCGCGCGGACAGCCGGCACTGTGTGCGCCACAAAACACAATTTCACGAGGGGAAGATTTAGGTGATGTTGGCGAACTTTGGGCGAGCTGCGTTTTAGCAACGAGTCCACGGGGATTCGGAGTCGATCCACTCCATCGTCATCGCGACTTTTTATACAGCGATTATTGCGAGCCTGTATACGTATATCACAGGGAAAGGGTCGATATTGGAAAGTGGAATATCTCGAGCTCCGGTCGGATTGTCACCAGAGTGGCGTTTCAACAAACGGAAGGCTCACGCACACTTGCATCTATGCGTCCGTGTTCGGCTCACGGACGCGATGAGGCGAGTGTGCGTGCTCTTTTTTTTACTTCAAATATACACATTTTGGGCATAGAGCATTTTCTCGGTCAAAAGACAGAACTATGACAATTATTATCTAGCCTGTCACAACTCAAAATGCAGGGTGCCAAAAAATAAGTGTATACAAAGTTCTCTCTGCAATTAGATGAACGTAGAATTTTTCAGCGGCTGCTCTTGTTTTTGTCTGTATCAGCTCTTGGTAAATACTTTGCTCAACGATGTCAAGTAATCGCTAAACTATTATAGCTTTGCATCAGCTAGGAGCACACAACTGCGAGATGGCACGGAAGCTTAGAATTGCACGTTCATTGGTTTCTCGAACAATCAAACGATTCAAGGAGCTTGGTAATAAAGATGACCGTCCTGTAAGAGGAAGAAAACGATCTGTGAACACTTCTAATAACCGAAAAATCATCAAAAAAAGAGTCGAATTGGATAACGGTAGAGGAACTACAGCCCATAGCCCAGAATTTTGTGAAACGATTGAGCTTGTGTATTCGTCAATTCATTAAAAAATGTTGTATACACTTATTTTTGGTCACCCTGTACATGACACGGTGTCCTTTCTCCGGGTAATAACATGGAATTTCGACGTTGCTGGAAGTGTTTGTAAATGAGAACAATAGAAAACAGCCACAGCCTGGAAATTTCGCATGTCTCCGAATCCCAGCTCTTTCACGGTGCATTGATTACGTTCATGTATCAAGCGTCACGAGCCCTGGGAATAGCAACAACAAAAAAGTGAAAGCATGTGCCTGTAATAATACATCATTCAAATGATTCATTTCCTGAAAAAACTGTGAGTTTGAGAACAAATTAGGCTCGTTTGTTAAAATTTCATGTGATTTCGTTTTCCACAAGGTAATGAAAAACAGTAGCAGAATTCTATTACGTTCGACGATCAAGTATGTGGCTGCAAGCGATCATCTGTCTGGTAATGCTCTCTGTGACGTCACCGGTCGCTGGAGCACTTTCTCCGTCGCGCCAATACCAGGCCTTGCCTTTCTTTTTTCGCGTTTTATGTCTAGGCAATGGCATGAATGGATAAAGTTGACTTGGCTGGAGTGCACGTGTGTAATATGTCACCTACATGGTCGCTCGAGCGTACTCATGGCCAGAGATTACGTCTTTCAAAATTCTGGTTTGGATCATTTTTCAAATGACTGCAACGGTTCCAAACATGTTATAAAAAGGGTTTAAGGGAAGCTTAGGTTCTTATAAGAGAAGGTTATGAATGTGTTTCGAACGTCTTTTGGTCGAAGGATTTGATGAAAACAATTCCAATCTTGCCAGAATAAGAAGTTGTAAAAATTTTCAACGTCTTGGCGCAATATTTATCATCATCTAAATTCAGAGAGGATTTTTGATTTCAAATTTCACTATTTACTAAGCTTCTTTCGGGCAGTTTCTTTGACACTTTTTGTCGCTGCTCATTTTTTAAAATTTTTTTTTGCAAAGAGACGAGGTTACTTGCTTTCTCAGCCCAACGATCCGAGGGGACGTTGAAACGTAAAGGAACGTGGTTACCGCACTCTCACGTGCACGATACGTACGCCACCCACATGACCAACCGAGTGAGCAGGAGCTTACTTTAGTCCGACACGCATCGTTGGCATAGATGTAATTTCAAGCAAAGCCATTCGCATAAGTTACGGCGCCACCGTTTAAACCTGGCTCCTTTACTTTCGCACGAGTGTTAATTTAAAAAATGCGGAATTTCTCGTTACCTTTTTTTACTTTTCCACCGAAAACATAGTTCCTTGATAAGCAATGGGAGTAACCTATGGGAGTTCTTCCCAGAACAGAAATAAGAGAACACTCATAGGTTATCTACTGTAATGTTCGTAGGAATACGTAATGGAACAAAAAATAATAAAGATACTATGAACAAAATCCACATCTTCCTGTGTTTTCTGGCAACCTTTCCCTCTCTTACTCTTGCGGATGGATTGCCAAATTCAATCGTCAGAATATTGACATATTGGCGAACCCGGAGAGCATGTAAAGCAAAGTTGAAGAAATCGGAAAGGAAGCGGATCCCCGGGTTTTGCGTGATGCTTGACAAGCTTTCGTGATAGAACGCAGCAAGTCCCTGAGCTTTCATCACGGGCTTTTATCGATACCCGAATTTCCGCGCTACGAGATGTTTCTTCGTCATTTCACCCAACACGTTTGCACTGCCAAAGCACGGTCACGGCATTGTCGACGGTATTTCGAGTATTCCCCAGTTTCGCAGACGTCGTGAGAAAACGAGCCGAAACTATATTAGTACAGCCTCATTTCCCTCACAACGCGGCAAGTTCAGTCGCCACGTTTGACTTGCACCTGTCCCGAAGTCGCGGGAAAGCTCTGGTGGAGCTTTCACAAACGCCTTCATTGTTCTCGCGAATGCTTTGTCACGCCATGACTAAATCTACTTTGCACTTGGTAACAACGTCTCCTCGCAATCGGTTTTGTTTCGCGCATAATGAGGAACGATGTTTCGTCGCTGTTTTTTCGGCGTTTTCCGGCGATTTTCTGCCGGGAGGAAAATGCTTCTTGAAATGTGAGGCGGTGGTTTCATAAATCGAAGCGACGCGCACGGCAGACTATTTTGATGCAGCGATTTTTAGAAATATGGGTTACCAGGGAATTTTAAGCGACCGTCTTCGCGTTCGCCGCTTTTCTCTGGTTGCGTTTCCTCTTTTCTTGAGAGACCAAGGAGAGATGGAACAATGCTCGTTATGATTGCTCGAAAAAATGCTCTTTGAAATGAATGGCGTTTGAGAAAGTCCTCAGACGTACTTGGGATTTCGGTTCGCCGTAATTGCGTCTGGTGTCATTGCGTGAAACTCTGGAAATTATTACGTAATAATGATAAGGGATTGTTTTGGAAGAATAATTTGGTGGTAGATTGAGAAGAATGAGTGTATGGTGATGTTCTCAAAATTCATTTGATCGGGAAACATAATCTGACAATTTTACTAATACGCCTAGTGGAGAGCTTGTTAAGAGTGGAAAGTCAAAAATGACTATTCTGGATAGTTGTAACACATCGACCACTAGAATTAGTCAAATTTTACTTATTTGAATAATCGGAAAGTGATTAATCAAAATATACGATTTTTGAATGAAAGCTAAAGATTGATGATTTCAAACAGTCATTTGGGTGTAGTAGAAAACTAATTCTTACGAACAGTAAATTTTGATCATTCTATTGTAGAATGAAGTCATTTAAGTAAACAATGAAAAAAACTACTATAATAATTTAGAAAGCAGTGGTTCACTAAAATTGTTTATCGAAATTCAGTATCTTCATTTTACCTATAAATTATCAAAGATTTAGGATTGAAAATTAATGTTTCAATAAATTTATAGATGAGAAATGACGATAATTGTACAATTTTCAGTATTTATACATAGACCACTGGTATTTATATGGCTTACTTCAAAGATTCAGAAAATTCAATGCTCTAAAATTTAAAGTTTTATTGAAATTTAAAAAAAAAGTATTTACATGAACATATACTTATTTAGAAGTTTTTAGTAGATATATGTAGTATTTTCAAATGTATACAGTATATATGCAGAATCAAATACGATTTTTTTTACATATATATGAAAAATTATTTTCACCGAAATTTTTAGTATGGCTGTTATTATTTTTAGCATATATTTTTTTACTTTCTTGAAAATTTGGGGAGATTTTCATATTTTCATAGATTTTTAGTAATCTATTACATAACTATGTATGAAAATCCATGCTAAAATTAGATACTATCAAATTTTAATTTGATGCTCTTACTTAATCTAGATGGATATCAAGTATTCCATAGATTTACGGAATTTTCCGTATTTTTTCAGTATTTATACATTCACAAGAATTTCCTTATTTTTACAGATTTCTGAGAACATCGTATTAACATGGATTTTCAGTAATTAATAGACTGCTTTTATTTTTATCATATTTGTTTTTAAAGCTCAAAGTATTTAGAAAATCTCGATAGATTTTTATATTTTCATAGATACTTAGTTATATATTTCAAAACTATATAGATTTTTAGAGTTTCATTGTATAAAATTTAAAATTCCATATATATTTTTTTTAATTATATAGAAATCAAGTATTTCATAGATTTCCGGTATTTTTAGGGTTTTTCGTATATCTCCAGTTTTTATATACATATGCTGAAGAATTTATTATTTTTTTTTACTGATTTCTGAGAAAATCATATGCACATAGATTTTCAGTATTCAGTAGGCTGCTATTTTATTTTCAATATCTATATTTTCTTTTTAGATACTGAGAAAAATTGAAAATTTCTTGAATTTCCATAGATTTCTAGAAATTTGATAGATTTCTAATATAAATATAGATATAATATAATATAATCTAATTATTAAATTAATAATATAAATCTAATATAGATATAGATAAATTTCTAGAAAATTTTTATTTTCTGTTCCTGAATAAATATTAAATATTTTATGAATTTCTTGTGCTTTCAATATTTCTGTATTTCTACAGTAAAATACGATACCTAGGTTTCTCTTGTATTTTTTAGGATTTAAATACAGATTTTGAAAGTTCCATGTTCCAGGATATAAGAATTGGAGATTTTCAATATTTTCATAGGTTTTTGACACATGTATATTCTCAAAGATTCATTTTATTTTAAGTTTTTTTTTTTCGTATTTTCAAACGTTTATGGACTTCTTAGAATTTCCTATTATTTTTCTGTATATCTTGAATATCCATGAATTACAACATAGATTTTCAAAATTTGATGCTACCGAGTTCTAGACTAAATAAATTTTACGTATTACGTATTTTTTCGTTAAACAGAATCATAAAAAATATATATATCATACAATCAATAGTAGAATATACGTAGAAAGCAATCATATAAAAATATAATCATAGTACTAAAATTTTTGTTGTTAATATTTAAAAAAAATGAAACGACTGATGTAAGAAAACGAAATAAATAATTGTAAGAATTCACTTTGAACTGATTCATAGTCACTGATTAGACTGATTGCAATGAGTCGACATGTTACTGAAATAAATAGCAGAATTTCGATGTTTTCAAATGAAAATGAATTTCAATTATCTGAATGATTCAAATTTGTCTTTCTTCAATGAAAACAGAAGTATTGATTTACCTACTTTGAATATCTGACGAAATTACGAACAATTCCAATCCAGAAAAAACACTTGAAAAACCATTTCACCAAGATAAATGAAAATGTTTCTCTCCACTGTATAAGATTTACAGTGAATTTTCCGCTCCATATATTTTTCGTGGCCACCGTGAATTGATATATCATGAAACACTCGATTGAACAGAAACGACATGATCGGTGGCAACGTGGCGTTGTGTTGATCCGTGGGCGTGAAACTGAATGAACCCCAGGGCTAACAATACCCACATTTCCCAGGTACGCAGGGTCTTTTAGCTTATAACTTTCCTGAATTCATGCGAATACATTTGTAATGGAATAGATTTCATTACCCATAACTACGGCAAACTTCCAGTTGCACGGAAGCTCTTACGACCCGTCGCGATTAAGCGTTACGTTCTCTTTTGTGTTGCAGCTTGACGATACCGCGCTCCAACTTTATAAGGACGGTGATTACGGAGCTTACTTGGATCTCGAGGCATCAATCAACGAACAACAGGAGGAATTCGAAGGCTTTCAACCAAAGTGAGTCTTTTTTTTTGATATTTTCACATTTTTTTGCAGCCTGGTGAATGAAGGGTGGGTAATAATGTAAAAAAATTCAAAATTAGACCAACTCCCTCATCAAAAACGCGTGGAAAAGTCAAAGCACATTTTCCGATCCTGATGAAATCGCTGACACGTGTAAGTTAATTTTTCTATGCAATTCAAAAGAAATTGCATTAACGAGGTAGTGTCAGTTCGCGAAATAAAACGTCAGTGCTTTTATCAATTCCCAATTAAAAAAGGATGAGCCAGCAACACTGAAAGGCTCGCTTTCCGTACTCGTTAACGACAGCTTTTCCACGTTTTCTGATCGTATATTCGGATTAATCCCGCACATACATAGTGATGTTCGTTTTATTGTGCACATATATATAATGGATAAGCGAGACACTGAATGCCAGGGGCTCGTAGATGAATCGAACGCGCCAGCACGAGCATTTTGAATGACGTTTCTATTCGGTTCTTTTTGCGAAAAAGGTTCATAATTAGAATGATTCTGCTTGATACATGTATGACGAAGGGATATGTTATTCCAGAAGTCGTTCATGTATGTTTCAGATACGGCAGAGTTGAAATTTCAAGCTTATATTTGAGAGGTTTTCTTTAAAAAGATATTTTCCTTTTCTCACACGCGTTCTACATTCTATAGCCTACAAAAATCCGTGCAATATTGATTTTCGTTCCAAATCGACACGATTTACGATTTTCCATGTCCATGTTCATTATTTTTCTTTGGGATGGCTTTCACGCTGCGCAAGCTGCACCGGCTTTTGAACGTAACGACACTTGCCATCCAATATATATACGACCAGATGCGATATTAGTAGGTTGAAAAATTTGTCGTTCGTTCGTAATAAGTTGTTCCTTAAAACTTTCGGCTTCTTGGCATATAACGCTCGTTTCTGCCACGATTCGACCGAATTATTTCTCCCACACCAATCGGTTTTCCGAGCGAACATCCCTTACCCTACATTGCAGGAGCTTAAGGTAGATGAGGAATTTATTCGTAATCGATATGTCTGAAACAGCATTTCAGCCAAATTTAGATGTACATAGTAGGATTGGGGAAAGATGAGTTTCGGGTGTTACTGATTTCAAGTTGAAAAACTCTTTCTAAAATGAAAACTTAAATCCTCCAAAGCATAAATGACAATAAAAAATATCAGTGTCTGTCAGTTTTTAACAATGACCCTAAATTTATGGAAATTATACAAAACATTTAAATTGATCAATTGCAATAGAGCAATGCTGTAAAAACCGTAATTGTAATAGGTATAATAAGCAGTTATCATAACTGTTGTAAGTATCATTTGTACAGTCATTGATAATTTCTTTACACATTTATTATGTAGGATTTGCAACTAAGACTCCTTCTTCCAGAAAAATAAATTTTGCATCCACATTTTTTAATTAGTGCTGCAGAATTCTCTCGGGCCAAAGAAAAGTCTGAGAAGTCAGTATTTTTATTCTGATGAATTGTTGTCGATACTTTTCAAGTTTTCATCTCAGTGAGACCTGAAATTTACGAACGGCCGGTTAGCGATCTGAAGTTATCAATATCTGATACCATTTTAAACTCAGAAAACAGAAAATAAGTCAAACTCAAGCTGCAGAATTATTTTAAGACCAACATAAGTCTGGAGAAGTCAGTATCTCAATTTTGATGAATCGTTGTCATTAATTATTAAGTTGCAATTTATGTCAGACAAGGAATTCGCAAACGGCCGACCAGCAGTCGAAAATTATATGTATCTCATAGAAAAAAAAAAAGAAAATGTCAAACTAATTTAATTAGTGCTGCAGAATTCTCTCGGGCAAAAAAAAGTCTGAAAAAGTCAGTATTTTTATTCTGATGAATTGTTGTCGATACTGTTCAAGTTTCCATCTCAGTGAGACCTGAAATTTACGAACGGCCGGTTAGCGATCTGAAGTTATCAATATCTGATACCATTTTAAACTCAGAAAACAGAAAATAAGTCAAACTCGAGCTGCAGAATTATTTTAAGACCAACATAAGTCTGGAAAAGTCAGTATCTCAATTTTGATAAATTGTTGTCATTAATTCTTAACTTGCACTCTCAGTCTGACGAGGAATTCGCAAACGGTCGACCAGCAGTCGAAAATCATATGTATCTCATGTAATTTAAAAAAAAGAAAATGTCAAACTAATTTAAAACTCTACATTTTCTTACAGTATACATATATACAAAAATATCAAATATCCATGAAAAAACACCGATTTGCATGTTTTGGTTTTAGGAAACTGAGCAACTTTTTCAAAAACTCTAGATTTTCATAGCAAATGCCGGAATTATTTACCATCTCAATGCCATACAACTTTTTTTTGATTTCTGGAAATCTTAAGGATATTAAATAATTTCTGTTGTTCTACGGAATTTTTGAAAAATTTCATAATCTTCAGTATGAACGTTTTTTGAATTTTTAGATATTCTATAATATTTTAATTCTCCATGTTTTTCATGTTCATAAAAAAAATTTGATTATCGAAAATGTTGAGGATTTAACATGGTTTATGTTTTTTTACAGAATTTTCAATATTTTTCATCATCTATAGAATTTTCAAACGTTTTCTGCAACTTGACAATTTTTCCAAGTCTAAAGGATTCTGGAAAATCTTAAAATTGAGCAGGTTTTTTTTATGTTTCGAAATATTTTTAAAGTTTTCAACATAACACAAACTATTCGAAGATTTATAAATTGTATAAACATTTTTTACGTTATTATGATTTTCCGGATTTTACCAATACTTTTAGAATTTGAAGACTCTAAGCAAAAAATTAAAATATTGTTCTGCATATTTAAAAGTTAAAGAAGACTTTCTGAAAATATACAAGTTTTTCGAATTTCTTAGTATTAACAACAATTTTTAAATGTTTCCCAATTTCCAGATTCCGTCGAATTTGATACAGCTCATTTCAATTTTTCATAATTTTTTCAGCTATTCATAAAAATATGCAATATAAAATTATCCGGCATATTTTTTCAAGAAATATGATAACTAACACAGTTTACAAAATTCACTAACACTTTCTGATGTTTTTCCAATTTTTCCAATTTCTTGAAATGTTAATCAACCTTTGATATTTTCAATGATTTTTAATTTATGGAGTATTCAGAATAATAATTATTGGTTGGAATTTTCCGAAATTGAAAAAAATTTGAAGAACTCATTTGAATTTCCCGCAATTTTTTTAATACTTTTTAAGTTTTTTGGAATTTCGTCGAAAGTAGAAAAAAAAAACATAATCTTTATCTCGGGGAAATATGGTTATACGCACAATCTACAAAATTTCTAAACATTTTCTGAAATTCTATAAATTTTCCATGTTTTGTAGAATTATTGGTGATTTCACATACTTTCAATGTTATTTTCAATTTCGAAAGCGATTGAAATTATTCAATTTTTTTCTAATGTATGGTGATCCATTTCAAGACCTTAAATGATGTTAATATTTAATAATATTATGAAAAAATAACAAAAATATCTGTATATATAAGCTTGGAATGTTTCTTTTTGATAAAAGAGGTTTTACAGTAAATAAAATAGTCTTCAGATCATAATTTGTAATTATTTTCTGAAATTCTACATATTTTTCAAGTTTTTTAGAATAATTGGCGATCTTACATATTTTCAATGTTATTTTTAACTTTTCTCAATTTCCGAATCAATTGGAATTATTCAATTTTTTTCTTGTATACGTTGATCAATTTCAAGGCATAAAATTCTTTGATTATTTACAAACATTTTGAAAGATATACAAAAATAACTGTCCTTATAAGCTTGGAATGTTTCTTTTTGAGAAAAGAGGTTTTACAGTTGGTAAAAAATTCTTCAGATTGTAATTTATAAGCATACTCTGAAATTCTACAATTTTTTCAAGTTTGGTAGTATCATTATTGGCGATCTTACATGAATTCAATGTTATTTTTAATTTTTCAATTTCCAGTGTTTTAGGCAATTGGAACCATTTCAAGCCATAAGATTCCAAACAAAATTCTATTAATATTTACTAATATTATTGAAAAATAACAAAAATAATTGAATACATAACCTTGAAATGTTTCTTTTTGATAAAAGAGGTTTTATAGTAAATAAAAGATTCTTCAGATTATAATTTATACAACAGATTCCACATTGCAATATCTTGATGTTTTCAATTCAGATCAGGATTGAATCCATTACCACGAACGTCAATGGACAGCTGATCAATAATCGTCCGATTATTATAATGTTATGCAAGGCTTAGAGTCGAATAACGGAATATACGTAGGCGATTCATTAGTATGTGGTCGAACTGGAGATATGGTTTCATGTGAAGCAGTGCATCCCTTCAATTCATGACGCATTAGGATCAATTAGTCCATGTATTTGATTTGTTTGATCAACTTTGTGAAGACGTAAGATATACGTATACATTAGTTAATGAAGCGTCTGACTGTATTTACTGTAAAAATTCAATTTTTGCACATTCAGAAATTCACATTTGCAGTTTAACAGTTTTTTACAGTTCTGACGATATAAATCGTCCAATCTTTCAAATTCAAGGAACTGCTTGTGTAGGTACATGAAATATATACCCACGTTGACGATCTCGCATGAGCAATACGCGAAAGGCTGATTACTCGTCAAAAGCTGTCTGCATAAAATTTTTTGCCAAGTTGTTAAGCCCTGCGAGACTCGTCTCTTAATTAACGTCTTATGGGCGAGATGAGGTTTATTGCATATTTTCTTCATCCTACGTTTTTAGCATATCGTACGATCGTTTTCTCGAATCTTGCAACGACGGAAAAATTTCTTGAACATGCTGTCTTGAACATCTGCAGGGTTAATAGAAAATTAAATGAAAATTTTACTCCTGCTTTTTATACTGCAGAAATACATTATTTCTGAAAGAACGTGGAAGATGAGATTGAAAGTTCTCGATGATCTTATGAAAGTGAAATTTCGGATTTCTGGGTATTACATCACATTTCACCATAACTCACACAACGTCCAATAATTAATCCGATGGCGAGGTCAGTATAAAGTTCCTTCTGCGGCTTTTGCGCGAGCGATTTTAACGAGCGGATCGAATCGCGCGATAGGATACCGCGACGTGGAACGATCGACGTAAGATCGCGAGTGACACGATCTCCATTATTCCGCCGATCAAGCACACAACAGAGCCAATTGTTTCGAATTCATTGCAGTTTCTTGACGTGCCAAGTCCATTCTCTGCACTTTTTCCATTGCCAATGTGCATTATTTAGTGTAACGAAAACGAAAAAAGTAGAAATAAATTTGATATGACATATCTCGAGACTTACAACAAATGAGAAGTAAGTAAATAATAAGAAGAATGTTTTCAAGTTTTTTTAATCTTAAAATTTTCAAGCTTCCTCAGTAAATGTTTGCAAGAGTTACTTCTGTCGAAAATGGCTAAAAGAAGAACAATTTTTTGGGGGAGGGGGGTTGAGTATTTAGGTGTAAATAGTATAAGTAAATGAAGGGAAACGAGAAAAATTGCAAAAAAAAAGTTAGGGGGTATTCCAAAAAAAAACCTAACCGAAGTAATCTCGCTTCTGGGAAATTTTTTCTTCTTTTTCTTTTTTTCATTTTTTTTTTTCTTTTTTTCCCTAAAGCGAGACTACATGGGTGAGGTTTTTTTTATTTATTTGTTTGAGTTTCTTTTGTTTTACTTTTTCTTTTTTTTTTTGTTTTTTTTTCCCAAAGCCAGATTATTTGGGTTAGGTTTGGCTAAGGTTTTTTAAATATTTTTTTTTGTTTTTTGTATTACATTTCCTTTTTTTTTTCATATTTTTTCTGTTCCTTTTTTTCCCCAAAGCAAAATTACTTAGATAAGGTTTTATTTATTTTTTTTTTTTTACTTTTTCTTTTTTCAATTTCCCAGTTTTCGAACTGGAATATTGATGAAGGATTTTATTTTTATTTTACTTACTCAGTGACAAATTTTACATTGGACTTTTTCTTTTCTTTTCTTCGATTTTTTATTTTATTTTTTCCTTTTTTTTTTCGTCTTAGCTAGATTACTTGGATTAGATTTAAAAAAATTTTTTTTTTTTTAACTTTTTCCTTTTTTTCCTGATAGCGAGATTACTTGGACTAGAATTAAAAAAAAATTTTTTTTTTTTCTTTTTTTTCTGTCAGCGTGATTACTTAGGTAAAATTTTTTTTCTTTTTTTTTTTTTTTTTTTGTTTTTGTTTTTGTTTTTTTCTGTTTTACTGTTTCTTTTTTTACCTTTTTCAGGTTTCCCCCTATTTATTTATATTATTTACCCCTAAATACTCACTCCCCCCAAAAAAACATATTTTTTACCGTCAAAACTGTCAAAATAAATGCAGAGTCATTTTATATCCAAAAATCTCTGTAAATAATGTTATAAAATATCCTCATTCTCTTTACAGAATTTTCCTCTACATTTTCCTGCTACCACTACATGTTTCCTTTTTTTTCCAACCTTATTTTCTATTTGCCTGCCTCCTTTCATTTCCCTCTTTCTCCCTAACTTTTCAGGGAGCATTTTGGTGAGATTTAAAGCTCGAAACTATCACAAACATCTGTTGTATAACATTGGAATGGGCCATTTCTTCTTGATGTTTCTTCGCAGAACAAAAACAAAAAGAATCGTCACAGTTTTCACAAACAACTTCTACCGTTTAGAAGTGATGAATTTCGAGGTTTTTGGTGGAGTCGAGAAGTATTTCGCGAGCTTGGAGATTTAGTAGCTTCGTATGTGGAAGTGAAGATGATGGTGAAAAAAATGATGGATAGCAAATTCCTTGCTTTTATCTTGTTCAATATTTTTGTTTCATATAATTTGAATAATTATTTTTCATTATTAAAAATAATTACTCAAGATTCTCAAAACGAGCTTGCATTTTGAAAAATTCTTCGTTTATTTCATTATTTAACTTCACATTGAGCTTCTATCTAAATAAGAAAATTGAATCTTCCCATCGGAAATTCGTGAAATTCGTTACCTACATTTTCCGAATTCCCAAGATCCTGCAAATCAATAAACGCCCACATCGCGTTTGCATGGATTTAGGTTCGCTGCAGTACTGCGCATTTTTCGCAAAACGGTAACTCGCGTAGATGCAAATTTACAACACTGGTCTGCAAGTTATCTGTGCGACACGTGCATACATCCGGTCGTTTTGGTGGAGTTTTTTGGTGCAGTGATAACTCGTGCTGGCGTGAATTGAAGCAGGTCATTGTTCTCATTTCAAGTTGCAGGAAGTTTTCGGACTGAATTATAATCATAGAAGATCATTACGTGAAAACTTTTCATCACACTTGAAAAATACAGAGACCCGAGCTGATAAACTCTGCGTTTTCAACAGCATTTAAAGGAGATTATCGGAAACTTGGGGAAAACTTTTATGTTGGGAACGTTTTTTTTGCTTTGTATGGAATGATGGAGCAGCTTGTATTTCTGGGGATTTGGAGAAAAATTTTATCAACTGTATAGTTTTAGTATGCTGAGGAAGAACCTTAGAAAGTGATTATTGTATCAGTTAAATAACGCAAATTTTATTTCTTTAAAAAAAAAGAATGATCTTTCATTTTTACGAATAATTTTATGTCAGCAAAATTGGAATAGGTTTGTTTTATGCTTCTCATTTTCGAACTTTTTGAAAATTTAGAAAAACATTCAGAATCTTTAAAATTTTCGAGAATAGTTTCAAATTTATATAAGTTTAGGATAACTTTATCAATAAAAAAGTGATTAGAATATAGTAGAAAAATAAAAGTTGTAAGAATGTTTTAAAGAATATTGTTTAGTTAGACAGATTTTTATGGAATTCGGAAAATTTTTTAATAGTCGCAGTATGTTCCACACATCGAAATTTTCGAAAATTACTGCAATTCGAAAGATTGATAATAACTTAATAACTATAAGATTTTACATACTCAAAAAATTCTGAAACAAACTTTTAAATATTGTAAATAATTTACATCATTGACATATTTTCCAAATATTTGCATGATGTTCTTAAATTGTTCTATGAAAATCTGAAAATTTGAAAGTATTTCAAAATAGGAAAAATTCCAATCAGTTGGAATAATATTATTCAAAATTTGGAAAATTTGTTATACTTGTAGTGTGTTAAGAATTTACAAGATATAAAAAAAAGACAAAAATTGAGAACATTTTGAACATTTTCTTCATCTTAATGTATTTTTAAAAAATATGATGCGTGGTGATGTATCTTTTTCATCTTTTAATGAAAATTCATGGAATTAGAGAAATTTTTAAAAATTAACGAAAGAACAGATTAGTCAGACAATTTTTCATAAAATTAAATAAGTTTTAAATATTTCGTAACGTGTTCGACGTTTCAAATTTGTCAAAAAATAGAAAAAAATTCAATTTCAAAGATAGTTTATTACAATATCATCAGATGAATTCTGAAAATTTAAAAAAATGACTTATCATTTGATGAATTATAATTATAATCAATTTTTCAAATATATGTGCACTATTTCAAGAAAAATCTGGAAAACTTGAAAATTATTACGAAATACGAAGAATTTGATTAAGCTGGAGAAATGATAATAAAATACCGAAATCTTTTTTATACTTTGTGGTATGTTTTAAATTTTCAAAATATTAAAAAACTAAAAAAAACATCGGAAATTCAGGACATGTTTACCATTTCATTCAGTTATAAAAAATACCTATAGATTTTGTATTCTCATATATTTTGAAAATATGCGACAAGTTTTTTCTATTTTCAAATAAATATCTGAAAAATTTAAATACTGTCAAGAAAAGTTTGGAAAAAGTTTTGTAGTTTGTATTACGTCCGGAGTTTCGAAACTTTTCAAGAAACGAAAAATATTGAAACGCAGAAGGTTATTTATAAATTAATAAAATTTGACAAAATTTCTATGATACTAGAAAGTCTTTCGAAATTCTTGAAATAATAATGAGTGTAGTTTTTTTGTAAGTTCGTATTATTATGTTTTTTAATTTTCGAATAAGAATTGGAAAAACCTTGAAAGTATTAACAAAAATACGTGAAATTTTCAATAGTTTGACAAATTTTGATATAAATTTGAAAAATGTCGAATAGTTTGAAGTATCTTCAAAATTTTCAAGATGTCAAAGAATTGAAAAAACGTTAGCAATTTTTGAAATTCCCAACATATACAAAGAATGGCAGAATTGCTAAATTTTTGAAATTTCTAAGAAAGATTCTTGAAAATCCCGTATTAATCTAGTCAATTTCTACAGATTTCATACGCCACAAAGAAAATAAAAAGAGATACATAATTTTTATAATACATTTTATACTCAAAACAATTTCCAACATCTTCCACATGAGAAAGCAAAGTATTTTCTTAACTTAACTGTGGACACCAAGGCCACAGTAAAATTTTTTGCAAAAAAAAATAGGAAAAGCATAAAAAACATTCCATATTTTTATACAAAATAGGCCAATTTCTATGAAATATTGAAAAATGTCCATAGAAAAGTATAAAAAAATTGCGATTCTTTTTAGTATTGTAATCATACACGAGATTGAAGAAAAGATGGAGCCGATTTGTGGAATTCCTCGACTCACGGAATTGCGTTTAGCGAGGTGTCGCTCTCGCGAATATAACCCGTGGAACAACGAGGTTCGTGGTCTATTCCCAGGGCACCGCCTGGGAGTCTGCCTAGACGCTTCCTCGGTCTTGTTTTATAAATAATTCCGGTACAGTCGACGTTTTCCGAGTTAACCGTAGCTACCGACATTGTTGATGCCGCGCCGCCGTTATCCTCATAAATAAATATGTCCCAATTCTAGCCTTGCTTGGATGCAGAGGTCGCGATGATGAATCGATTCTCTTTTTTCCCGTCTAGGCGTCTCAATAATCCGCGCACAGTAAACGACGTTGTTTATTCGCGACGTCGCGAATAAAGTAAAAGAAAGCCTGACAAGATAGCGAAAAATTTATTCCTTGTTTCTGAATTATATTGATTTAATAACTAAGATATATAGGCAATTATTGCATGAGTAGATGGAATAAAATCTTGTTGTTTACTCGTAAAAGGAAACTTCAGTAATGGAGTACAAAGAGTCTTTGGATCTTTGAAAATCAAGGATAAGTTTTTTGAGAGCATGAAATTCTAGAAAATCGAATTTCAGAAGCCTACATACAAATCTATTCAACGGTAAATTTTACAGAGAAAATGTCCTTAAAATCGTACAAAAATTTGAAAAGATATCTACAGAATATTAAATTTTTCAGTAGACATTACTCATTCCAAAATAAATAAAGATACTCAAAATCTTTGGATCTTTGAAATTCTGGAACAGGTTTTTTGAGAAAATCAAATCGAGTGTTTTAAATTTCACAATGAAATTTTATGAAAAAACTAAGTGATCCCACAAAAATTTGTAAAAACAAAAAATTTAGGGATTACTTAACAATGAAGGAATCTATAAGATACGAAAAATTCATAAAAACACTGTTTATTTAAAAATTGATAAAAATATTGAAAATCTTTATGAATTTTAGTAAAAAGAAAAATTATTCATAGGTCTCAACTCAATTACTTTACTTTAAATCTATTATGAAAATACTAGAAAATCCTACAAAATTGAGAAATATTGAAAATACGAGAAAACATAGAATATTCAATTTTTCAGTGAAAATTCTTTTTTCAAAAGTCAATAAAGATACTATTTTCGAAAATTTTCCATGAAATTTTTCAGAAGCCTACACAGAAATACATTAGAACAACAAAACTCCGTAAAAAAACTAGGAGATATTATGGAAAGTAAAAAAATGAATAATCTGGGCACAAATTTTATAAAAAAACCAAGTGGCCCTACAAAGATTTGTTGAAGCAATAAATTTGAGGATTTATTAACAATAAAGAAATCTATATGACACGAAAATTTATCAAAACACTGTTTTTCGAAAAATTGACGGAAACATTCAAAATTTTTTCAACTTTGAATTTAAGAGAAAAATTATCTATAGATCTATACTCAATCGTATGACTTTAAATCTATAAAAATACTAGAAAATCTTACACAATTTTAGTAACACTGAAAATGTGAAAAACCTTTAGACTATTCAATTTTCTAGAGAAAATTTTTTTTTCAGAAGTCAATGAAGATACTATTTTCAGAAAACTTTCATGAAATATCACAAATTTTAGTATATTTGAAACTCTAGAACATGAGTTTTCGAGCATAAAATTCTAGAGTTTCGAATTTTAGAAAGCTGCACGATAATCTATAAAATTACTAAAAATCTATGAAAAAACTAGATGATGATACAAAATTTTTTTAAAATTGAAAATAACCTATGAAGTACGAAAAAACTAAAAAACACCGTTTTTTTCTGTTTTTTCGCAACATTGATGTACATGAAATACCATAAATGTACAAAATGTTTCAAATCTATTTAAAAAGAAAATAATTTAGAAATTCATGAAAACACCAAAAGTTTATGAAAATCTGAATATAAAAAAACACCAAATTTCTAAGTATGGAATTTTTTAAACATACGCAGAAATTTATAAATACCATCAATTAATGAGAATATTATAGAGCAATTCAAAGTTTTTCGAATAGAAAGAAAAAAGAAATGACTGACAAAACAAAAAGTCTATAAAATACCGTAAACCTATTAAGATACTCTCAAAAAATTCAATATAATACCAAAAAAAATTCAAACTTGAATTTTAAAGCACTTGACCCCAGAAATTTATATAACAACCAATAAAACAATCTAAAATCTATGAAAAAATTTGACAATTTTACAAAACCTTTTGAATATCAAAAAACACGAGAAAAACAAAAAAATGCATAAAAATTCCAAAAATCTTATAAAATTTCAATCCTAGAACATCAAATTCCAAAAATACCAACATAAATCCATAAAACTACTGTAAAACCCTGAAAAATCTTCCTCTTTAATCCTGTATTTCCATTGACATTTTTCCTCTCTTCCATGAATGAACATCCCATATAACTCGAAGGAAACTTTTTCCATAAGTTTTATACTTGAACCGAATTAAACTCATGCGAGTTTCAATGATAATATGTAATGTCAATGCATAAGTTAAAGTGTAACTCGATCGTCATCGGAATTGTAGATTTTTCGGAAGGGGAGAAAGTTGGCTTTTGCCATCGTCATACGAGACGTAGAAGGATTTATTCAAATATGCCTTTTTTGGCTTTGACTTGCAAAATTTCTAATTAAGCATTCTTTTAAAATAATTGCACTGCATGATATTTTTCATTAACTAAAGATGCTTAGGAAAACAGAAATATATTCTAAAGTGAAGTTGGAGGCGGAAAAGTACTCGGTTCAGCCAGTCAATAGATTGAATGTTCTCCATTCATCCAACGTTTCGGTGATCATGTGTATCACCATCATCATGGAAAATATTGACAATAATGTCTATAAGGCAAAGCTTAAGAAATGCATTCTCTAAAAAATATTTCCTCGTCTCGGGGGATCGTGACTTATTCCTGGCGTGTAGGCCATTTCATTTCCGAAGTATCTTGTCAAGGCGGACTCGCCATTTTGACGGTGACTTGAATTTCGCAGCTTTTACCTGGGCTGAAAATCGCGGGGCTAACAGCGTTTTGCTTAATAAACACATCAGTCCTGGAGTTGACAGTTAACCTCGTATCGTAATTGGCCGTTATTCCTTTGTGCATGCAGGACGCGGTTCAACTGTTGGCTTATTGCAATTAAATTTACGAGCCACGTGGTAGTGATTGGCCAGACAGCGCGTAGAGTGGTGACATATATGGGTATAAGGCTATATAATCTTCGAATTAAACGATATACGCGAACCACTGCGTATATCGTTTATCAATGTACGAAGCTAGCTGCTACTGTTTCCAGTATAGTTTACGCTGATTTGCACTGACGCAGTGTAATTATTCCAAAAGCTGGGGTCATTAGTCTGATGTACCAGAGAGCTTAGAATTTATGCAATCGTTCGATTTTTGAAAATTTTGGCGGTTGGTTTTACTTTGGAGGAAATTGGGAAACAAAGAAGATAGAGAATGTCTGTCTGGTAATTTATTTATTGATTTTTCACTCCTCATCAAGTCAAAATACTGCCACTCAATCAAATAGCAAAAATTCACTCTAGTGTACCTTTATTCTAAGAGAAGTTTGAATTTCACTCTATGATTCCAATCAGATTTCACTCTAAAAAATGATTTGAATTTCACTCCAAGTTTGAGTGGCAGTATTTTGACTCGACGTAGAGTGAAAATTCACGCTAAAGAATTTAGAGAGATCCTCTCAGATTTCTAGTTTATATATTTCTTGTTAGGTTCCCAAAATTATTCCATCAATTTTAGGTACCTTCTAGATTCCTCGTTTTGTCAATAATTTCTGTATTTTTTGTACTCGCAAAATTTTGCAAGGTTTTCCTATATTTTTATTTATCTATAATATTTGTATATTTCGTACAAGTTTCCAGAATTGAAAACTCAATTCGATGTTTTCAAATTCAGAGTTGCGTTTGATATTTTTGGTATATGCAGAGATTTCGGAGTCAATAATAATTATGATTTCCCAACAGATTTGAGTACTTCATGAGTTACTGGTATTTTATACATTTCTCATTTTTTCAGTGATTTCTACATTTTCGAAATTTTGCAGCATTTTTTTATATTTTCATAGATTTCTGGTAATCTTTTTTTATGTAAGTTTCCGAAATTTGATACTCGAGAATGTTTTTTTCAAATTCAGAGTGTAAATATTTTTGAATTTCATAAATTTTTGAGGAAACTATTTCTAAATATATTTTGAATATTTCATAGGATTTTAATATTTTGAGTCTTTTTCGTATTTTTTGGTATTTCTTAAATTTTGTAGGATTTTCTAGTGTTTTTACGAATTTCAGGGAATGTTGAATTGCTACTTCAATATTCTTGGCATATTACAGATTTGTTTGTTTGTTTTTTTTTTTGTAGTATTGTACTATCAGTATTTTTCGTATCAATGATGTTTCTTAGGATTTTCCAATATTTTATAGGTATATGCAGTATTTTTAAATATCCCTGTATAGGGTCCTTTATTTGATGCTCTAGAATTCAATATTCTCATAGTTCATGATTTTAATTTCAAATTTTTGAATTTTTAATACTTTCAAAGACTTTTTATAACATTTCGTATACTTTTATCTCAGCTAATTCAAAGCTTTCTAGTGTTTTAAGTATTTTTGGATTTTGAATATTTAATACTTTACTAGTTTTCTTGTATTATTAAGAAGTTACAATAATTTCATGGATTGCTGTATAAATTTACGGAGATTGTTGCTTTAGTATTAAAACTTGAATAGATTTCGAGTATTTTATGAATTTTCGCAGAAGAAATTATTTTTGCAATTTCTAGTACGTGCGTATCACTGATTAAAATTTTTTTCTTCGTTTTCATAAAGTTTTGTACAAACCACTAATATTTTGATATAATACTACTATTCTTATGGATTCCTTGTAAGTTTCTGAAATTTTCAACTTTAAAATCCATTACTCTTGATTTACAAGCTTTAAAATGCAAAGTTTTATGTATTCGTTTGTAAATTTACAGTAGCTAAGTATGTTCCTCATTTTACAGTCTTGCTAAAATGAAATTGATTTTCTGATGTTTTTTAGACGTCTGTATAAATATCTACAGTATAATTCTCTATAATTCTAAATTCTGAGGATTTCAAGGAATCCGATCGATTCCTGAAATATAGTATCTACATAAATATGAAGTATTTCATATCTTGCTCGTAAGATTAGTTGCCATCTTTTTTTTCATTTTGAAATTCCGTAGAAATCGAGCAGAATTGTCACTTAGGTACTGACAAAAAAAAATTTCTCATATAAGAAAAAATTGCATAACATTCAGATCATCTATATTGTCACTGCTTGATGAAAATACCCAAATTTCAATTACTGCAATCTGAAAAAAAAAACCCTACAAAATCAGCGAAGAAACGGCAAACAAACATCGAACAAGAGCGATCTTTTTTATTTTGTTCGTTGGCCTGTATTTTTCAAGGAAAACGCTGGCGCCGTAGGTGAATCGCGTTGAAGCATGGTATGTAAACTGGCAGAGTCAATGTTCAGAGCCAGTGAAAACGCCACCACAAGGTGATAAATCATGAATCTTGCGGTGCATAAATAGCGGAAGATGGAGCGTCAACCGAGCAAGCTACAGCGAGTCAGCTTCACACAAACGTGCGATTTATCCGGTTCCACGGCCGTAACTTCCGATCGAATGGTGTTTCCGACGGCCGAGCAAGTAAAGAAGCTGTGAAAAATGATTCGAACGAAATAAACGCGGATAAATGTATTTTTGCCCCAACACGAGGAATCGCCTCACACGGGCGATCGATATAAAACGAATCTATTTCCGATTATGAAAAATTGCGACATTACTTTTCAATCCCGCTCAATAAAGACTTGCAAGGATTTTGCGCACGAGCGAAGCGAGTGAAGACCATTACACTCGTTCAAAATCCGGAAAATGATGAAAAATTCTTCATCCACCGACTGAAAATCTTGTACTTCGGAGGCGAATCCATTTTCATCCCACGTGCTCATAAAAAGAGAATCAAACAAAGTCGCATTGTTGCGGAAAAATGGCACGCAAACAATCGCCGTGTTCGAGCCATTCAAAAGTTACTGTCGTTAAGGCCAAAACAAAGACTAACAGTAGCTTGGCACATCCCGGCTATTTTCGAATCGCTCCGTATAACGCCAACTATCCTCAAACTCACAATTATTATCGTGTTCTGGGACGCCAAGAATTTCCCGGATAGGGGTTAAATGTTCCAAGCCAACGACTGTCCCGAAACTAGTGACAAATTCCGCAAAGCTGGCCGTGCCATTAAATTTTCGTTTGCTGCGAGGCTTTGAATACGCTTTAATTGTGCCGAGGAATATGCGAAAGGCAAAATCCGGGCTCTCGTTGATGCTGAAATCGATCGATCGGATGGGTGCATATAGGAGGAAGGGATGCTCCGTCGTCTCCTGGGATCATAGATCAAAGGCAAGTCTTTTCGGGTCATATATGCTACGACATTTCCGAACGCGACTTTTACCGAGGGTTATCGTACATACCGGTTCACCACTAAATGCACTCTCGCAAGTTTCAAACAGCCCGAGGTCCCTTGACGGGTGATCGGTCAAAATTCGCAGATTCAATCTGTACAACATTCCAGTTATTCGTTCCATCTTTTTTCAAAGATTTTTATACAAATGTATAATACTTTTATCGCCATATCATTTCATGCAATAGATATTTTTGTATCAAGTTTGTGAATATCTTATTATTTGAATTCAAATTTATGGATATGCATCAATATATTCTGAACATTCAATACATGAACATCAATTGGGGTTCAACAGTTCCAACCCATAAGGTCCAAGACATTATACTATATAACAATATATTTTTGTACAATATACATTTATTTGAAAGCACATTTATCTATACCTACTCTATTTCATTTTATATTAGACATTTATGTATTATAACATTCCTGAACGTATAGTAATAATATAATATCATGATCTTTTCGATGGACGTTACTATAAATTTACCGTATTCATGAAAATTATATCCCTTGTAATTTCCATTCTTATAAAGTGACCTTATGAAATTCTTATAAGTTTCCTATAGTTCTGGTCAGATGACGATATAAAAACCTTACATGAAGCTCAATTTCCTTATTAGAATTTATTATTAAAATCTGATAAGAGGAAAATCTTATACAATTTTGTCCATAAACATTTTCTGAGAAATTCTTCTTTCTTATAAGGTTTTTCTGAGGATCAAAATTTTTAATATACATACATACAAAAGTTTCAATCCATAAGGACCAAGACATCAATATAATTTTATAAACATTCATATATAGGTATCTTCAAAAACTTTATACTAATCATATTATATATTGTGTTACTATTTAAATTGTAAATGTACATAATACACATTTAGTTTACTGTAAATACATCTGTACTTCATTTAATTAATAGACACTCTTGTATTATATTCATAAACATTTGTGATAAACGTTGACATAAATTCAGGATATTTATAGAAATATAAATCATGATTTCTACCGAATATAATGAAAAATAACAAGGAAAATACATTGAAAGAAATTTTATACATGCAGAATCTAATATTTATGAACATTATACATTTAAGTCAACGTATGTATGTGTAAAGTTTTATAATAAAATATTTATACATTTTTATTTACATCACGAATCCTGTTTTTGTCGATTGGGATAAAAAAGATTTAATCAACAAGGGCCAAGACGTATTATATAATTATATATATCCACATATTTATATACATTTATATATATAAATGTTCATAATATACATTTTCATGGATGTATATATTTATCTAGCCTGTTAGTTTGAATTTTTTAAAACTACTATTTTATGGTCGAATTTTACTAATTGAAAAAGTGAACAGAGAGGACCAAAAGTTTTAGTAAAAATCTAATAATGGAATGAATGATATAGCTTACCGATGAAATTAGTATTATTTGACTGAAGAAAAAGTAAGTAACTAATTTACTATCCTTAATTTTTAGTAGAAATCCACTACTACAGTGGAAGGTTTTGACTAGTCTTTTTCGTGCATTATGACCAAAAGATGAGTATAGTTCAATTAACTAATGAAAAAGTCCATTTTTACTTATACTTCAGTAAATAGTTACTGTTCACAATAATATATATTTACCACTGCAATTATTGATTATCTAAATAGCTTTCGAATGCTACTAATTCATAATTGTATTCTAGTAGAAAATCAAACAATAATAATAGACATATCTAGACATTTGTTAAAATATTTATTCTTTGAAACATCAAGCTTTTAACAATGTTTTTTACATGAACTTTTTTTAGAACTAGGCACATATAATATATAGTTTAGTAGAATTTAATTACTTTCTTTAGTTAGCTTGAAGAATTCTACGTATTTATTAGTAGATCTCTGAGTATCTCTGACCTGCTAATTGAATTAGTAAAAATTTTACTATTTCGAACCCAGAGAGTATGTTTTATTTTATTTCATAGACATTTATGTTTGATATTTATGTCCTTCCTATTATTCACAATTGACGTTTACAAAAATTAATGATTTTTATGAATATTTCATTGTAATATAATAGATACATATTAACATACATGATACATGCATCGACCTAAATGTGTAATTCAGAAATATATCATTCTGTAAAAGTTACATTGTTTTAAATGTATTTTTGCATATTTTTTAATTAATATCATGTACTTTAATATAAATATAGATAAGGATACAAAAATGATGAATACAGTTGCATTGTTTCTTTTTTTCATATTCAATTCCCTTTTTTTTGTCAGCATAATCCTACCTAACTACAAAAATCTTTGAATATCCTTAAAGTTTCTAGAATCAAAGAAAATTTCATTTTCTAGAAATGGCCAATAATTTCGAAAATTTCGATAGTAATCTGGAATTATGAAATATGTTTCTATTATTTGTGAATTTTTAAAATTCGGACGATTTTACAGAACTCAAATCTGCAGAATTCTACATTTTAACTTGAATATTTTAGTCTATTTCGTCTATCCAGAATTTTCCATGGAATAAATCTCGCTCTCTTTCATCTATCCCATATATTTCTGTAAATGTAGAGCGACTATATTCCACCAACCTTCTTAATTAAGTCTCTTGAAATGAAATAGAATGTAAATATTCACAGAGAGAGTATTTTAGCAGTAACGAAGGGAAGAAGAACAAAGTAAAAAAGAGACTTGGTTCACATCAATACCAGCATATAATTAATTGAAAAAATTTCTCTCCTTGCCAAAAAACTGCATAATCACTAACCCAATTCATCCCTGCCAGAACTAATCATTGTTTCATATGACTCTCGTAGCCAATAATTGAAAATTCAGTTGACAAATGGTATAACACGAGTTCTCGTTCAGCACACAATTTATTCGCATCACATTGACTTGTATCCCATCCACATTCATCCCAAAGTGACGTTGAAGGAATTAAGAAAAGTGTTGTGATACTTGTACACAAGAGCGAGGTGGAAAGAAAGACGAGAGGAAGTGTGACAAACGAGATGCAGCGGACGCGAGACTAGAATGCACAAGCAGTTATTTCGCCCATGAGCCTTAATGCTTTTATTTCTCTGCAGTCCTTTTTTCCTATTCTTATTCTCGCTCAAGAGTTCGATCCAATGTACCTAATGCAAGGTATCGATGTAACTCAATTCGTTTGCGTAAGTAAAGAAACCCCACGGAAAATAAAAATTTCCATTCTCCATACTGTTATTTTTGCGGAATGAGTTTTTCTTCGGATTTTCCCGGAGTACATTTTCATCTGACGAGTCACTTAGTTCGATTTTCCTGCGAATCCTGGGTTTTTATACCGTTTTTTTTATGGAAGAGATTTCTATCTGAGGCAGAAGATCTAGTAGCCGGGTTTCGTGATCTGCTTTTTGTTCAGTTTCTCATGCTACACCCACACTTGGACGAAATCATCCCTTTCACGGTTACACGTGATGTCCGCAATTCCGCGGAAACGTCTCTTGACCCCAAGCACGGAAAGAGTGGCTTGCTTTCGGTCCTCAATTTCACGTAACACAATCCAATTAACAAAATTACTTGGAGTGGCGCGAATCATGCCAAGACAAGGAACGGGAAAGAAGCGGAAAATACGAGCCATGCGGGGGAAAAGAAATACTGGAATGTAATTAACTGTCGGAATCGGAAGCTCTGAACCTTTTCGTGGCGATCGGATGTGGAAATTCGCGGTTTGGTGAATTTGTGGCATGTATACGATGGGGGTGGTTCTTTTTTCTTTTTTTTGGAGAGAAAATCGACTGATTTTGGATTGGGAATGAAGGAACAATGAAGAGTAATATTGGAAATAATAAATTGAAAAAATGGATAAATACTAAATGAATTCAACAATACAGAATAACACAGTGGATTAGTTTCTGGAATATTGGAGTAAATCAATCAATAGTATCCTTCAAGAGAAATACATTTATTTCAATGCATTTTTTAGATAACTTGAATTTTTTTCACTTTCGGTGATGATTGTTTCATTAAAGTCAATTTTTTAAATCTGCAAAAAAATTTCCAATTGGTTCCTATTTTTTGAAATTGATGATGTGATTTTGAACAGGGAACAAACTATTAAAAATATACCAAATTTTTTGAAATTTGTCAAATTTGTCAAGATTATTCGAAATATTTTATTATCCTCTAAGCGTCTCAGATATCAAGTAAAAATAAACTAACATTATTGGGAAGAAATATGATAAAAGCATATAATCGAGAAATTTTATTAACAAGATCTGAAACTCTACAAATTTATTGAATTTTTGAAAATAATTGACAATCTTGTACAATTCCGATGATTCGTGAATTTTGAAACATTTTTAATATTTTGAACTGTCTACATGATATCAAAGAAGTTTCAAATTTTATAAATATATGTGTCTAATTCATTAGGATTTACTGTTGCACTAATTGCTCTGCAAGCTTTTTAGATTTTCAACGAAAAATGAATTAAACCTGATTATGCATATCACTGCAAAATAATATAATGATAAACGAAAACCGCAAAATGTATAGAAGATTTAAGAAATTATGATATTTTTTAAATCTTTTGAAATATTTGACAGTCTAAAAAGTTGTCTATTTTTAAATATTCCTTAATTTTGAAAGTTTCGATCATGATAAGAACTATGAATAAAATTTTCTGAATATTATCGAAATGTGTTACACTTTAGGATAAGTTGTACATTTGTGATACTTTTGAAGCTTTTTTAGATTAGACATATGTAGAAAATAAAAAATTCGTCTTTTGCATGTCTTACAGAAATATGACAACATAATTTACAAATTATAGAAATTTTTTTAGAATTATACAAATTTTTCAAATACTATAGGTTTATTAATGTTTATTTTCATTTAATTTCTCGATGTTTTTTATTTTTATTTGTAATAATTTTGTATTTTATACAGATTATTCAGAATTTTCCAAATTTTCTAAAAGTTTGTCAAAGTAAATGAGATATTTCTATTTTTTTGCATTTTCTCAAGTTTTTTAGATGTTTATATGAATTTGTAATCTGCTCCTCAGTTATCTTATTGAAATCTTACAAAAAACTGAAATTTCTTACAAGAATGTGTTGATAAAATCTTATGAGAGAAAAACCTCATAAATTTTTTCGATCAATCCTTAACAGGAAATTTCATTTTCTTATAAGGTCTGTATAAAGTCAAATTTAATATACGGTTTTTATAAGGTGCAATTTATAGGAAATTAAATTGTCAAAAAAAAATATATTTTCTTATAAAGTTTTTATTAGGATCAAAACTACTAGGGATGTGTCATGGATGGTTCGAGAAAATATAGTATTTTATAATAACTCAAAAATTACAAAGACATACATATTTTGTGGATTTTTCAATAAACATCGATAATATTTACACTGAAAATTTTTTCAAATTGCAAATAATACACAAGCTATTCAAAAATTTTCAAGTTTCATCGGATTCTATAAAACTTTATGAGATTACTCGTACTTTAGAAATAATATCTTTTTTTTTTTTATTCTCGAATATAACAAAGAAACATAATTATGTACATTTCTCAAAATATGA
The DNA here is from genome assembly GCA_028476575.1 of Platygaster robiniae. NCBI lineage: Eukaryota > Metazoa > Arthropoda > Insecta > Hymenoptera > Platygastridae > Platygaster > Platygaster robiniae. Next base: position 26,945,010 of record CM052023.1, read on the forward strand.
TAATAGGCGCTATTTAACAAGTTATTGAATTTTTCCAATGATTCTGCAAACATATCAAATTTTATAGCAGCTTTGACTATCTTGCATATTTTCAATTTTTTTTATTTCTTCAAACTTATGACATTTTCAACAGAACATAAACTTTTCAAAATTTACAAATTCATAAACATCTGTCTAACTTTCTACATTTTATAAAAATTAGTCTTATTTGTAAAATTTCTCTTTTTTGAAGACTTTCGATGTATTTAAGATTGTAGCTATTGAAAAGTCGTTATAATACTTATTTCTGAAAAATATAATTAAAAACATAAAATTTACAACTTATACAGATTTACTAGTATTGAAATTCCCAAATTTTTTAAGAATGTCGACAATCTTCTGAACGAATCTGGATTTTTCTAAATTTTCTTGCATATAGTTATTACAACATTATTTTACAAAATTGACGTAGTTTTTCTGAGAATCTACCAAATTTTCCAACTTTCTAGGACTACTGGCAATCTTCTGTATAAATAAGCATTTTTCTAAAAATTTTTAAACATTAAAAATGCATACTGATCCCCCAAAAATTTTTTTTCTTTTTTTATTGTAAACACTGCAAAAAACGTATATAAGACATGTCTCCGTAGAAGACACGAAGACGCGAAATCCATGTCTTCAGTCGCTAAGTGTCTTAATTTTATGTGTCAAAAAGAAGTGTTTCAAAGACATCTTTGAACGTTTTAAAAATGGCATTAAAAAGGGTCTCGTGGCAAGACACCATTTTTTGCAGTGAAGACTCGTCACTCAGAGCCAATTTTCCGTCGTCCAATTTATACAGCTTTCGGCTACAGATCGCACCCCTCTTCAGGAAAAGATGAAAAAGTACTGTGTCTACATACACAGTATTTTTTAACATTTTCCTGGAAGTCTGGTTAAAATGCAAGTCAAGACGATCCTTCTTTTATTTCCGAAATTTTTATACTGTCCGATCACCGTCCCTGTCCACGAATTCCGAAACCATTCCACTGACCCTGGTCGAAGCTTGACCGATCAACAATGAGAGATTCGGAGAACAAGGCAGAGAACCGAGACATGTCTTCATTAGCCTTTCATGAACATGGTCCTGTCGATTGCACTGCTTCACCCTGCGTATGCGCGTCCTGCCGTGTTCAAGAATCAGGATACTCGCAGCGCCATTCGCAACTTGGACCGGCGCGCTCCCACAGGATGATGATAATCTTCGAGACCCGGCGTACCGTGTTACGCGCAACTTCGCGATTTATGCAGCGAGCGATAAGAAGCCCGCGACGATAAGCCGATATCCTTTGACCGGAAGCGCTCGAGATTACCGCTCAATGCTCCCCAGGGACTTAGCCGCCCCGAAACTGGATCGTGTACTTGGCGAGACTACATCTACCAAATGCTCCACCAAAGTGCATCACTTTTTATCCCAACGTACAACACAATTTCTTCAGCTTCATGGGAAAAACCATTCTGGAATATATTTTATTCAATTGTTATGGAAAGAATTTGCGCGTTCCGGTATCGGAAACTCTGCATGATTGTAATTCCCCCGAGCTTCTATTCGGAATGACGTGATAGTAGATTTGATTGTGCAATACGAGGCTGGTACCAACGAGTATCCGCGATGTATCTGGTGCCCACGATAACTATATTACATGGTATGCATGTGCGCAGAGAGAAAAGTGCGCCGCAGGTAACGGTTCCGCACATTTTGCTGTGAGCAGAATGCGCACTCGTTTAACAAACGTGGAGCCTAATCCCGCGGAGAAAAATATTGTTTTCAAATGAACATGAACGGCGGAGAGAATGGAAATACCCATATGAAGTAAAAAGCTTCTGCTAAATCTTGTTGCATGGTCATCTCAGCAGAGTCTTCCAGGTCAAAATAAGATCTTCACCTTTTAATTTGCATCATTTCAAATTGAATCCATCGATTCTTTGGCTATTAGATGGTCAAGGAGTATCGGTATTTTGCGTCCCGAAGATGTAGTAAATCAGTGAATGACAATGGAAGAATGCGAGATAGAGGAAGTAGAGAAGTGCGGTTCGAAAGGTCAAGAGACGATCGCAGGTCGGTAGAGGTCCCGGTCACTGGGCTCGACCGTTAAAGCTTGCGGTGGCTCGAAAGCCGCTACGAATGCTTTTTTCATTCCTCGCAATGAAAAAGCATTCCAAGAAACAGGAAGAACGTGAAGAATACGATACATGGACACGAAAAGGAAGTAACGCCAAGACCGTTACACGCCAATTGGAGAAGCCTCGCGAGTAGCGAAACCACCGATGCTTTGTTCCGAGGACACAATCATTACGTATTCAAAATTATAAGATCAATCGGAAATGGAAATTTTCTGATTTTTTCCCTTCAAAGTACAGAAATAAAGTGTAATTCCCTAATTACCAAAAACATCTCGAAAAAAAGCTCTTCTGAAACTCCCTCCACGTGATCCGATTTCTCTATTGTTTCCTGCAAGATGGGGAAATTTACCTAAAACTCCAGGAAATAACTGTTTTTACGAAATTACTTTGTAACGAGAAAACGTTGGGTTTTCGCCTCGCAACACTACGCTTTCAGAGAAGGCGTGTTTCGAATGGCTTCCAAGTGAAATATTAAACTTCCGACAAAAAAAAGAGGCAGGATGAGCCGTGATAAAACTTTTCACAATCGCTCGTTTCGTTTTACTGTGCGAATGCATTCGAAACGAGTTCGGGATTTCGAAAGTACGTTTCTTTTCGCGGTGGTAAGTTGCGGCTTTTTTGCACATAAACTGATTTTTCCAACGCCTTCATAAATTATGGCTCGGCCTTCAATTTACGTCCAAGGTAATGTATTCATTTTTTCCGCCGGACATAATCAAGTCTCGACGAAATTGGACGAGAATTTTATCTTGTGATGTGCTTTATTTTGTGCAGTTCTCTAGAAAATCAGAAGAATGGAAGTGATGTGATTTGTTCATTTTGAAGACTTATCCTTCAGGTCTGCCAAAAGCACGAGATGCAAATTTCGTGTCAGATATGAAGGTTTTGTGTTTGCAGAAATATGAATTGACAGATGCACTTTACGCAGTTCTCTGGAAAATCACAAGACATTTTGAAGACTTCTTCTTCAGGTTTGCCAAAAGCACAAGATACGAATTTCGTGTCAAACATGAAGTTTTTGTGTTTGAAAACATACGAACTGGCAGATACACATGCACAGTAAACAATTCCTCTTGTTGCGACGTGCTTAACTTTGTACAGTTCTCTCGAAAATCACAAGAATGGAAGTGATGTGATTTCTTTGTCTTGAAGACTTCCTCTTCAGGTCTGCCAAAAACACGAGATGCAAATTTCATGTCAGATACGAGGTTTTTATGTTTGCATAAATATGAACTGACAGATGCACTTTGTACAGTTCTCTGGAATATCACAAGACTGGATGTCGTTTCTTCATCTTAAAGACTTCTTCTTCATGTCTGCCAAAAGCTCGACATCCAAATTTCGTGACAGATACGATGTTTTTGCGTTCGCGAAAATGTAAACTGACAGATGCACGTGCATAGAAAACACTTCCTGTATTCAGGATTAGAGTGTGCGATTCTTGAGTGCGAAGGCGTACGGTAATCAAACAGATATTCCGTTCAGCGTGGGAACACGCTGCGGGAGGTCATGGCTATGGAACTACGGAAAGCCGAACGTCCTAAACGAGACCGAAACAGAAAAAATGCGAATCCACTGACAATTGAATGCTCATTGTTTGCGAGTTTCTCTTCATAGATGAGCTTTCAATTGACTCCGTTACGCCGCGGCTTACAATGGGGTGACGCAAGATCTTCATCATATGTTCATTACAAAGTAAGATGTTACGGTACAGTTTTTTCAGGAGTGGCTGATGATTTTGAGATGTTGGGACGTACTATTTACTTAGGATATGATTGGTGGGAGAATTACACTAAAATACTTCCACGAAAATGCAGTATCTGTAAAGAACAGTTATACCAAATCGTCTAAACTATTCATTACGTCGACTTATGCTCCATTTTGTAATACAGTCTCAATTCCAACGTAAAAAATTGTTATGAGTACCTATAGTGCCATATAAAGTGATTCTTCAAGTTGTACGTAGTCAATGAAATATGAAAACAAGTGTGTGCTCACGTGCCTGGATGTCCCTTTGGTACCTGGATGGTGGAGATAAAAATTTTAGCTGATACTCGCTCGTTCAAGTGTCTCTAAGGCGTGTCAAAGGTGCGCCAAGATGACTTTAGTTGTTCGCTATGTGTCGTTATGAAAGTTTCATTTTCAGACTAGGTGAAGTTTATACAGAGCATGATTTTTCGGTTTGCAAGAATGTTATTGGTTACATTCTTTGTTTCTTGTATCTTAAGTCCAAATCACTTCTAACCCAAAAAAATGGTCTCTCGCTCCATCCGAAGCGTCATACATCACCTGCATTCACGTCACACATGACCCATAACTGGAAAACACGTTCACCCATGAACAAAGAAAATTCGATGCCAAGTCGAGAAATATATCCTCCTTTTCCCCCTGTCCCGAGCAGGGGAATCTACCTCGCAGATCCAGCTTCCAAGTCTTGCTCGAACAAGTACCTTTACGTCCGAGAGTGTAAATTTGCGGGGATCCTCGTGACGCACGTGGAAGAAAGAGCGAGGCAGCCTTTCTCTCCATTGTATCGCGCTCGGAAATTGGCGATCCCTTTTAGCCGTTCACCTTTATATCCCGAGCTCGTGTTCCTCCGCGGCCCAATTTATCGCGCTTTTGTCTCGCTCCCATTTCTCGGCTTCAACAGCAGTCCGTCTTCCCTCGTCAGCCCCGTACAAATTGCCCCGGCTTTCTTATTGCCCCGGTCGCCTGAATACGCTTTTGACGGCTGGGCCTCATCACGTCCAGTTGGGCCCAAGCTCTCATTGAACGTGCACCATTCTCGTAGAGTGCGGAACCCTCGGAAAATGCGTTCACCGCGATATGTCGGTCAGTGTAACGCCCCGCGTTTTCTGCGATCAGCATGATCGAGCCTCGAGTCACGCGAACTTCGTCATCTCGATTGCCGCATTGCGGTCGGGATTATTGCGCTGTTTGCAGGTACGTCATATAGGAATAATGATAAGAGGGAGAGGAGGGAATTTTCGGGGACTGGAGCTGTTTCTGGAAAGAATTATTCCCAAAATTTTAGTTGGATTATTAATCTTGTGAGTGGGTGCTCACGTGAATTTCCCAAGAACAAAAGAATCGAGAAAGAAAACTGATAAAGTACGAGGTTTCTGTATGAATGCTAGTAAATTTTCTAGAAGTGAAGAGATATTAAAAATACTATCGATACTCAAATCCTATGCAGGCATAATTTTTACAAAAATTTATAGAAATAATGAGAAAACCAGAAAATTTAGTATCCTTGAGCATCAGATTCAATAGATTTATACAGAAATTTATTGTAATATAAAAAAACCGTCAAGTTTTATAGAATTGAAAAAAACAAAAATAGTAAAAGAACTAGAAAGCTGTAACATACTATGAATCTTTAAGGATATTGTTTTCTGAAAAATCTAGAGAACTATTGAAAATCTAACTTACTTCGAATTCTGGAAACTCGAAATCAATAAAAATTTAGAAAATTTAATGAATACTAGAAAATTTCAAAATAATGTTTATTTAAATATATAAATGAATATTTCACCTAGAACCATAACTTTCTAGAAATGAACTTTTAACACTTAAGCATTAACTTGATGGAAAATCACTTTTTATACAGAATTATAACCACTCATTTTTAATATGTTAAGATATTTATCATTCCAGCAATTTTATACTTTTTACATTATTAGCTTGCACTTTTAGAATTTCGATAAAAACTTTCAGAACTTAATTCTGCAGTTTTCGAAGTTTTATACATTATTAGAAATTTGGTTTCGAAAAAATTTCCTTCATATAAATTTATCATATCTCGTAGATTTTTCGTATTTTCAGTATTTTTTAGAAATTATAATATTCGAAGGACGTTCTTATGTTCTACAGGATTATATGTATATTTCTGCAATTGAACCAATAAAAAAAAAGTTTTCTAGGATAATTATATTCAATGTGATTTATCAATAAACACTAATTTCAGACTTCTTGTACTTAAAAATTTATAGTAATATTAGTATTGATTCTTTATATTTTTCAAGTGTTTATTAACATAACTAAATGCATTTGAAGGTTTTAATTTTGTATTACTTAATAGTTTTTTGGAATTAAATACTCAAGGATTGAAAGTTTATAGATAATTAAATAGAATTTAAAGAAAATGATATCGATACAGCTTTTAGGTAATAATATTGTTTTTGTTTCTTGAGTATTTTTTTTCATTATTCATCAAATTCTAGTATTTTCATAGATGGCCAAAAATTGATTGTTTAGAAATAAAGATTCCTAAAATTCGACGCTTTTGGAATGAAAGTTTTATAAATTTTCAATTGTTTTTTAGATTGTTCAGAAATGCTCAACTTGATAAATTTCTAGTCCTTTTTACAAAACTATAGTAACTTTCAGTAATATCAGCATTTCTGAGTTTTTATCGAATTGTTTCTTTACAAAGTTTTCTAGTGTTTTCCTAGTTTTCCATTAGATTATAATTCTGTAGAATTCGAAATTCTAGAGATCATTAGTATTTTTATATATATTTTATTTTGAGAAAACTGTACTTACATGAATTCATATTATACAAAAGATAGTTTGTATTTTTTAGTTTTTACAAAATTTGCACAATTTCATTGTAGTTTTCATGAAATTTTATATAGATTTCTGAAATTGAAGCTTCTTGCTCATTTATCAGATTCTGAAAGAATTCCTGGTAATAGTATACTATTACAATAAGTGATAATTTCAGCAGGGATTTAGAATAAATAAAATAGTCAATCGACGAGATTGAATTCATTTAATCAATCTGTTTCATATAAAACATCATTTTTGTCCTTCATACATTCTACGTACACTTGTACTTTGACGAACGAAGTAATTTTTGAATCCCTTTGAAACATCTTGAAGAAATTTTCTGATTGCTTTTATTTTTGATCAAGTTTTCATATTGTTGTATAAAATCAATTCCTGAAGAGGGATGAATAAATATCCTGAAGCTAGAAACTCACTTAGTTTAAAGGTTATTTCTTAACTTGAATAAAAAAAATATTCGAAAACCAAGCATCCGATTAAAAATAAAGTTCTCAAACATATTCACGACTTCTTAGGGCTGCAGCCCAAAAACAGTAAATTTCACAAAACGAGCTCAAGGAAGAAACCCAGCTTGGTATTTGTTTGAATATTACATCTCGGAGGGAACAACGAGTCGATACCTCCGTTCGTAACTGGAGCCTCTGAAGGGCAATGAAATTTCCCGACCAGATTATAATTTGATGAATGCCTGATTAAACGGGACTTCTGAATGGCGCTGTAAAAGGACCCGAGGTTACGATAATTTTACCAGAACAGTGAAAAGGTTGAAATAAATTTCCCACTCGTGCTGAAATGATCAAAGTGCACTTTCTCGATCGATCATGCAATTTTAAACAATAAAGTCATCAGGGAAAATTTTTACTAGTATCTTCAAAATTTTCTTCTATCAATTTCAGAGTCTTCTTTTCCCAAATTACTATCTTTGCACTAACATTTTTGTACAATATTAAGAATTTCAAGGGTACATTTTCCCTGTCGAACATGTGCTGACTCGAGTCATTGACAGATTTGACCTCGAAGAACGGTAAAACGGTTCTTACGTCTTCTTTCGTGAGGGAATGCGCTTGATTTATGTGAGACACGAATATTAGTACGGTCTCGTATTATGCGAAAGCTCGGTAGCGCATTCAATTACAAATAATTTGTTCGGCTAGATTTCCTCGGAACATGTGTCAAGACAAATGTATTTCGAGCGCGGTTACACTCGTTCGACATCTGTTTTCTAAGCTGCGATTTGCGCTAATGTAATGACTGTTCGAAAGAATACAAGTGGACACTGCACACGAGGGAAAGCGGGAAAATTTTTCAGATACCGGGAAAGCGACATTTGACGTGATTAATTGCCGTGCTTCGGTAAAAGCACCCTGATTATCGTCATGATTAAATGCTCAAAGTGATGTTCAGTGCACGGTGAATACTTGTGATTTTACAATACCGAGACCTTGATGAAATTTGTTGCTGGATAGTTAGGTGCTTAATGACGCGCTTAAAAACTCAGAGTACGATTCCAGGGCTTTGTTTGCATTTCGCGCGGAATTTGCAAAGTGGGTATTGTTGCGCCCATTAGCAAAATCTCGTGGCTTCCTGTTCAACTTTCCAGTTTGTGATTTCAACATCTCTTCAGTCCAAAATGATGCATTTATTTGTGAGTTCGACTTTGGTACGGAATGCTCTGCGATATTTGTGAATTTCTTCGGAAAATAAACTATGTGTTAGACTTTGAGGACATTTTTTTTTAATAAAACTCCAACATCTCCAAAATAAGTGACACCCGAATACCCAATGCATAACTTGCCTCCTCCTTTTGTAGGTCGTTTTACCGCAAGTTCAAGAACAAGTATCTTTTTATGGCAAATGTATCAACCTGTGTTTTATTAATCGTCGCATAATATCAAACGATTCTCTGTTTGTAATGCATGGCAAAAACCTGTTTCTAGCATTCTTCCCCTCTTTCCGGGTCGCGTTAACAGAATTCAGCCAGCGGGGGTGGCCTCGCCGACAATCGCTTGTTTTCCGAGCGCCAAAAGAAATCGCGGACGATTAAAAAGTAACTGTGAAAGACTGTTTTACTACGTAACCCAAGATATCTTTAATCATGGCTCGTTCCAAGCAAAAACTTGGCCTTAGAACACACAATTAGATGTGTTTTTACTCTCCATTAATAGATTGATTAGTTAAGTTTTTACATTCATTACTGGCTTGAGCTTTAACTGCGGTTAACTGTTAACTGCGACGTGATTGCGTATTTTTTCGATGATGGATTTTTCTAAAGTAATTATTTTGAAATACGTATAATGATATTGAATGAAATAATAATATAATGATATAGATTTCGATCGAATTTCCATATGATAATAGTGATTGAACTGAATTTCAAAAAATGACGTTGAATTGAATTGAGTTTCGATATGATGAGATTGAATTGAATTGAATTTCAATACAGTGATATTCAATTACATATTATTATGATGATATTAAATTATATATTATTTTATTGATATTAAATTCAATTTCAATATAATATTGTGTTGAATTGCAATATAATGATGTTGAATTGTATTTCAATTTAATGATATTCAATTATATATTATTATATTGATACTTAATTATATATTTTGTATGATGATATTAAACCATACATTATTTTAATGATATTAAATTCAATTTTAATGTAATATTGTGTTGAATTGCAATAAAATGATGTTGAATTGTATTTCAATATAATAATATTCAATTGAATTGAGTTTCGATAGGATGAGATTGAATTGAATTGAATTTCAATATAATGATATTGAATTATATATTATTATATTGATACTCAATTATATATTATTAGGATGATATTGAACTATATATCATTTTAATAATATTGAATTCAATTTTGAAATGATGACATTGTGTTGAATTTTAATATAATGATATTGAATTAATTGAATTTCAACATAATGATGTTGAATTGAATCGCAATACAATGATATTGAATGGAATGTCAATAAAATGATATAAAATTGAATTTCAATAGAATGATAGTGTGTTGAATTAGAATATAACCATGTTCAATTGAATAGCAATATTTTGATTTTGGATTATATTCCAATGTGATGATTTTGAAATATGCAAATACAGGAAAAAGCATAAATTTACAAATTGTCTTTTTAAGGAATTATCAAAATTATTCACAATTCATTAAATCAATCTCTTTATTGACTGAAACAATATATTCATATTGAAATTTAAATTCACGAAATTACCGATTATTTTCGTACTGTAAAACGTTTTTTTAATTTTTCGAAAAGCTTCACATTTAACAAAAATAGGCTTACTTTTAAAATTTTTTCGCAATTTTTTTCATATTTTTTAAGTTTTTCAAATGCTGTGTATTAAAAATAAAAAAATTATTCAATGATTATTCAATGTAAGGTATTCAAAATTTTCTTAATACAACAAATATTTTTTCAACTCAGTGAGATTTTTCGTAAAATTTTGTATTACATTCCAGCTTAATAGAATTCATCATTATACATATTACGTATTTCAGAAAAATATAATGATGAACTTTATCTAAAAGTTTAATAAAGATTTTCTGAAAGTCCACAAATTATCAAAATTCTATAAACTTCTGAACAATCTTTCGAACTTTTTCCAAGTTTCAAAATTTGAAACATAGTTCAAACTACTTTAAAACTTTCATAAAAATTTTACTGACTTTTTAACTATTCTATTAATTCTTCAATACTTTTCAGATTTTTAATAATAAAGATAAAGCATCATACTTTGTGTGACGAGCGAGATCGGGAACAATACTATAATTATTATTTATTATATTATATTTTTTTCTTGTTAGGCTATGCGCCTAGGAATAATTATTCCTTATTCTCGTCGACACAGAAAAAGACCCTCCATAGACAACGGCCTATGGTGACCCTTGTTCGACTTTTCAAGGGAGTCGAGGGAATTGTTTTAAGGGTTAAATAACAACAACTTTAATACAATTAAATGTCATTGTGTGACCTTATTATTATATCTTTAATAGATACATGTAAAATTATATTTAAGTACAATAACCTAATCTTGGTCGCGTATCTCTTTCCCTATAGTGCGTAATTCTTCAATCGCTGACACTGGCAAGTCAGTATCATCATAGTTATTTCCCAGAAAATCGTAGAATTGTTGGTTTGCTATTCCCGCCCCTTTTTGGGCCCGAAAGAGTCTTATTTATTTCCATATTTGCGGGAGTATCGTTGAGAGAATAACGTTGCGACGTTTTACAATTCTTGCATGAAAATTTTAGTTGTTTTGTAGGAACCACCAAAATTATTCCATATTCTTTAGAAGCCCTTTTCGCTATTAAATCATCAACTTCCTCTAAACTGATATTTTTCCCTGGAGAGCAAGTTTCCAAAACTTGTAGACGATGAAACAAATTGATTATCCCTTTTCTTCTAAAAACAGACCTTTTAGCACTTGGTTTGACCCTATGATGTCTGATTGTACTTTTGATATTCCAAATCAAATTCTCGGCGGTGGGCACTAAGGAGAGAAATTATCGCAAGGTTTAAAAGAGAGGAAGAGAGAGAGAGAGATACATATACATTTTAAACACCCTAACCATAAGAATCCTAATTGCCAAACTCGACCATTATAAAATGTAATATAAAGTTATTTGATTTATCTGGGATGGTGGTTATAATTTGAGGTCCTTTTGTCCTTCTGCCATAATTAGTCAAGCTGCGTTCGGAACTTACGCTGCCGGGACAAGGTCTCGACACTTGAATAAATAATGGATGAAAGTACAAAATGGCTTTTATCAAATATAACAAGGATGATATGCAGTTTCTTACTTTCAAAAAGTTCACAAAGATTATCCTTCTATCGATGGTTGGGCACCTCAAGCACAGCTTGGGTTTTAATTGGTTCGATCGATATTAGGCAAGGTATATGGCTGTCTAGGCTGTCGTGAGGTCGAGCCTTTGGGCCGGGGAAGTATTCTTTCGCTTTATGGTGAACTACTTTTCGGGGCTTCTCCTAGGAGAAGAAAGCAGTTCGAAAGCTCGAGAACGACTTCGATTCTGCTAAAAAAATACGCGGGTTTATATAAGATTCGGAAAGGAAATAAACGGTCCGTTTACATCCGGTTATCGCTAGATAGAAAAAGTGCAAAATCATTATCTATTCGAAAATAGTTTTTATCGTAGAGTCATTATTCTCATGCGCCAATATTATCAAAGTTGAATGATCAAAAGAATCGTCATTCGTAAAATAGCTTTATCAAAAGTTAAATAATTGAAGGAAATGTTATTCAAAAAAAAGGAGGTGATTTCATTTCTCGTGCTGAAAATTAAGAGATAATACAAAATTGCGCTTATCAAAATTGATTCTCTATTACATTTCATGAACATTAGTTTTCAGCGTCGGCGAAATCATTACGATTCAGATAGCGCCGCGCATTATCATTAATGCTAAAAAAAAAATGACTCTCTTTTAGAATTTCATGAAACGGATATATTTTTTTTTCAAAGTAAAATTTCAGACGAGGGGAAAAACCCCGCTCGTCACATTTGAAAAAAAAAAAAAAAAAAAAACGCATGCAATTTATTCGGTAATTTTACAAAGTTTTGAAAATTCATAGAAAGACTGACAAACGTCCAGAAAATTCTTTGAATTGAATAATGTTTTTTATTTCCAAATTTTCGTGCATTATAATTTGAACACTTTACAATTTTTTCAATTCAATGAAAATTTGTTAAAATTGTGTTTTTATGGTGTTATTTTCAACTCCCTTCTAATTTTTTTCGAATTGTATCGAGCATTTTTTCGCACTATACAATATTATTACACGATGTTATTTTTCATCCGTCACTTGTTCAAAAAAAAGTAACGGATTAAGGAAGATTCTATTATTTCTACGGCAGCAAAAACGCGTTGTATTTCTTATATGACATAAATAATGATTTTTTTTCTTAATTCTTCTTATATTAATTTGATGTAATCCTGCAAAACCCCATAATTTTTTGTCGATTTTCAAAACTTGTCACATGAATTTCTTTTCTTCTTTATTTCAAATTCAAGAGTCCCAAAAAGGTCACCATTCATACACAAAAGATCCTCAAAATCGTGATTCTAGTCTACATGTTCAAAAAAGCGAATTTTCAAAGAAGCCTCACTCTATGCAAGCATGGCATTGTTTTGCCACGATGAATTTTGAATGCGCTTCGTGCTTGCAAAAATAATCGATGCTCGAGTTATAATGTGATATTACGTCGAGTTATTATGCAATATTCTCCATTATGCCAAGGTCTGCGAATCCGATTATGCTTGGGGTAAAAATGCAAAGCCGGATGCCACTGCGATTGTGTATGTAACGTGAAGAGATGTTGTTTCAAAAAAAATTAGTGGTAGCTCGTCATAAGATTTATGCTGAATTAAAAATAATAATTGAATATTGGAACAGTTTCTGAGAGTAATCTTCTAAGTTCAGTGAGTTTCTAAGTAATGATGGGTGAAGTTCATTAGGATGAATTTTTTATTATCATAATTCCGAGATGCTCTGGTTAGATCCTTTCGGTGAAAAAGTTGCTTCGTGCATAAAGTATAGCCATGGTTCAGCTCGGGCTATAAAATCATGGCCAGTGGTCATTTTCTCAAGCTTGGAATTCTTCGAAAAACGGGGAAAAAGAGTCGAGATTGTCCAGGCGGCAAACCGTAAGGCACAAGAGCGTTCAAAGTGTTCTGCGCGGTTCCAGTCGTTTCTTCGTCTGCGAATAGTGGTTAAACTTGCGGTCGTACAAGTCTATTTGTCTAGGTACAGAGAGCTCTTAGAAAAACTGACGAAATAATCGCAGTTGTAATAGAATATAGTGACTGACAACTCAGTGCTCGAGCGGTTTTTCTTTTTTGTTAGAAAAGCAAATGACTTCATTTGGAAAAAGGTCATCCATACTTTTTTTTGAGTGGGAAGTAATCAAGATTATAGTAATGGAGGGAAATTTTCATATTTCTTTAAAATATGCATTAGGATTGTATTCCATTTTACAATAAAATTTTGAAAAAAAACATTTAAGGTTTTTAATTTAAAAAAGACACATTGTCATAAGAGTAAGAAAATTTTAGATGGGTTCCTATTATGTTTTAAATTCAGAAAATTATATCAAATAAAAAACGTTCAAAGTTTCCAAGATAGTAAATAATACGAGAGCGATCTGAAAATTTGTAGGATTTGCAAAAATGTTGATTAATTTCGAAATATGAAGAGAATTTCAGAAGTTTCGGTAAAATACAAAAAATGTATTATATTTTCCAAATTTTGGAAAAGAAATAATTACCTACTGTACGAAAATCTGTGATCATTGTGTAAATTCCGAAAGTTGTCAAGAGATTTCGGAAAAGTAAAGAAAAACAAAATACACTGAGGAATCGAAGTTGGTAAATAACTCAATAAAAACACAAATAATTTGTAAAATTTTTACAATATTTTATGAAATTTGGAAAAGTTGGAAATCACAGACACTTCGATAAATTTTGTGATCAATTTATAATGAAAAAACATTTTGCCATATGAAAATTATCTATAATTTTGAGAATATTAATACAAATATGTAATTTTCAAAAATATATAACTTGCATGATTTTGAAGATTGTCAATTATTCGAAATTTAAATTATTTGTAGGATTTTCAAAAATTAACATAAATTCTACAATTCTGGAGCATTTCGAGAATCGAACTATGTAATATTCCTCAAATTTCTCAAAATAAAAAAACGTACGATCATTCGAAAATCATTGATAATTATAAAAATTTCAATAATTACCAAGAAATTTTATAAAAATTCGAAAAAGAACTATATAGCAAAAAATTTAAGCTTCTCAGTCCTTCGAAAAGTTTAAAATAATTTGTAGAATTTTATAAAAAGTTTTTTAATCTTGTATGATGTAGAAAATTTTGAAAATTCAGTGAAACCATAGACCCTGGCAAAATTTTTTGACCATTTGTAATCAAAAAATAATGAAACGGACAAAGATCACAAATAATTTCGAAAATTGCAGTAAAAATTAAGAAATCTGGGGAATTATAACGATTGTTAGTAATTCTTACAAATTCGAAAAATTTGGAAGATTCCTACAACGGCAAGGATTTTGTAGATTGTGGAATTTTTCAAAAAAAAATTCAAGTCTATAGAAACTATGTAAAATTGTTAAGATAACGAATATCATGCTTTTCAACATTTGTGTTTTACCGTGTAGATATCAATGATAATTTTGATAATTTTAAGGAATTTTACGAAATTCTCAATTCCTTGAAAATTCTTTTTGCAAAATTTGAAAATTGTTGACAAACTTTCAAAATCCGTTATAAACTAGGAAATTCAGAAATATGTTGATATATTTCATACGATGTGTTGAATTTTGAAAATTCAGTAAAACTATGTAAACTGTGCTGTATTCTTCAAATGAAGAAAAAAAAAAAAAAAATTATTTTCTCACGAAAGTCATAAATGATTTTCGATAGTCTACATAAAATCCAAAAATATTTAATATTCCAAATGAAGAAAAATTGTCATGTCGTAGATTGTGAATAATTTTTATATAATCGAAAAATTGATAGATTTTTTGAAAATGTTGATTAATTTTTCGGATGGCAAGAATCTTAGGAAATTCAAAAAATTTTGAAAACTTCGATAGTATTCTTTAAATTGCCAAAAATTGAAAAATGTTATATTTTACGAAAAATGTCTTTCAAAAATGATTTATCATAATTTTCGAAATTTCTGTTCTATCGTGTAGATATTATCGATAATTTTGAAAATTGTTAGGAATTCTAGGCAATTCTCAATTTCTTAGAAATTCCCTTTGAAAAATTTGAAAATTGTTGATGAGTTCTAAAAATCTGTTTAAAACTGGGAAATTCAGAAATATATTGATAATTTTCATACACAATGTGATAAATTTTGAAAATTCAGCAAAACTAAGTAAACTGTGCTATATTCTTCAAATTAAAAAAAAGAAACAAAATAATTTTCTCTTAAGAAAGTCATCAATAGTTTTAATATGTATTCTACACAAAATCCAGAAATTTCGAATATTCAAAAGGAAGAAAAATTTTACTGTCATAGATTGTGAGAAATTTTTATACAATCGAAAAATTTATAAATCTTTTGAAAATGTTGAATAATTTTTTGGATTGTAAGAACCTTAGGGAAACCCTAAAATTTCGAAAACTTTTATGGTATTCTTTTAATTGCCAAAAATTGAAAAATGTTTTATTAAACGAAAAACGTTATTGACTTTCAAAATGTAAAAATCACCGCCCTTTTTTATGAATCGTTCCATCTAAATAATAAGCTTTACAATCATACGTCCAAAGTTCTTGAAAAGAACCCCGACATTCAATTTCAGACCATCAAATCCAAAATAATTCATACCGAAATGTTTCCAGAAAACTGAACATGTAATTGCTGTCAGCTAAGCTCTTGCTTTTAGACCCGCGTCATCTGGGAATGAAACAGATAAAAGTTTCAACTTTCCTACAGCGCGCCATCAACATCCAAGTTCAGAGCGCGCAGCCAGAAAGTAATTTCTTCAGGCAAAAATGTTCTTCGTTTTCTGTTTCTATACAGTACGAGCGAGCATTGCAGTAAATACTTGTTTCCGTCGAAGACATTCCACTTACAATTAAGTGACGTTATTTCATGGTTTGTTTCCAAGTACAGAAAACTTGGGGTACAGAAAGTACAGGAAAATTCTTTCCCATATTTTCCACAAAAGTTTAGATCCAACCCTCAAAAATCATTGAATATAATTGGCGTCGAAAAAGTGGCTCTGAGTGATCAATTTCCCACCTTTTCTGAACAAGTTGACAATGGAAATTCTTTATGAGTAGTCTACAATTATTCAATTCTACTGAATATCCTCCAATCGTTTTAGATTCTGCGTGAAACCATGTCACAGAGAAACGCAACGTTTCCGATGAAAGCACGTTGGTTCGCTGGCTTGAATATAAACTGATGCAAACATTTCGACTGGATCTGATACCTACGTGTTTATTGAATCTCGCTCATTCACAACAGCGTATGAAGCGTCCAGCTTTTGACGTGTACTGCGTGTTAATCAGTCCCAGGCCACGTACAGCCGGAAGTAAAGATACGCGTTAACGCGCGAACCATACAATTCGTTGGTACAAAACGAATTCGCGATGGCCAAAATAATATGCTCCCTGACCAAAAGTTTTCCAGAAATTAATTACCAGAATTCCAAAAACTCCTCATATCGAGGTGCGGAAATTGCATCTCATTTTCGCCTTTTCTTCCGCTCTCTCCTCAGGTGGTCTCAAGGCATGTATATTCATCCATCCCATCTATCTCCCCGTGCCTCGAATCCGAAACGCGCCAACACATCTTCCTTTTCTTCGGCGCCCGCTGAAAAAGTTGGCAAAAGAAAAGGAAAAAAGCCCTCGAAATCTCCAATCATCATCGAGATAAGGCCACGTGATAACGATCGCTAATAAATCCCGAAAGTTGCCGTGAATCAAGCAACTCCCGAGCTTCTACCCACTGCCTCTCGAAAGTTTCCTTTGACTTTCAACGCGATGAAATTTATTACACAAATTTTAATTAAGCCTCGGCACCGTCGATTTACATTTTCGCGAAGACGGAGCCCTTCTCGAGTTGTCTCTCAATTATCGGGAATTAATTTCGCAAATTAAACAGGAATCCGGGAGAATTCCGCCGAATGCCGGAAGCGATAATTTCGCGCTGGCAAATTCGTACGTACGCGAAGCGTGAGAGAAGGAATTATTTCGTCCCTCGGCGCAAAGCATTTGTTCGGCCCGCGACAGAAGCGCTCGTGCAATGATGATAATAATAATGTAATGCAAACAATCGACGCATTCTCAAGGCTCCGGAGCGCGAGAGGTGCTTTATGGACCTTTGTTCCCTTGGCACGGCCGTGCTGGCTTCAACAAGGGCTCGACGAATCATCCGTCAGCAACAGAAACCCTAAGATACGTATCTGGACGAGCTTTACAACCCGAGATTAACGAGTCGCATTACCTTAAGTCCACCCTCGCTACAGGAGATAGTCCGTGTTCTCGGCCCGGCTATTCTTCCTCCGCGGCCATGACTTCCGGTTGTGTCGCGGCTCCTTCCATCTTTCTCTTCTCAAGCGCGATATGCTTTAATAGCTGGTATCATTTTTCGACAAAGACGTGTCCCCAGGGAACAATCATTCACTTCTCGAACGATGCTGGAGAGTTTTTGTCATGAATTCGGAAGAGGTTGCTGTGACAGAAAATTAACCCAAGTTGAACATCACTAGTCTAACCTACGTTGAAGACCCCAAGTCAGGATGAGGTTGCTCAACTTGTACTAAATGTAGAGACTCTCGGATAAATTTACAAAATTATGGTTGTCACGTATTATGTCAGTTTATCAGAGATTTTGAAAAAGATACTCTTCATTTTGAAGTTATATATGGTCATGTTTTCGAATACGCAAGCGATAGTCAATTCTTATATAGTCAGCGCGTTTTTTCGCTGAGTTTCGCAGTAACAATGAAGTAACATTGTTCAATCATGTCGTGGTAATTTTAAGTAGTATTTTTAGTTGTTTATCATCAATCGCGTCGCAGGGAAGTAAAATGTTTTACTTTTTCCAGCATTCAGATCCCTGCGAAAGTGTAACGAATCTCACATACAATGGTTTGATAATCATCATCAAAACGCTTCATCCCATGAATTTATCATAAATTTCGATCCTTTAGAACCATAAATATCCCTCAGGATAAGGGAATATAAACTCGTATTCACAGTCAGTTACTCAAGCTTTCGGTTTTTTTATTCGACCCTCATCAAGAGCCAACAATATTGGAAAAAAATCAATACCAATGACAATATCATCTACGATTTACATATAAACAATCAGAAAAAACTACTTACCACCTCACTAATTTAGAGAAACCTCGCACGTTGAGAAACAACAGTACAATGAAGGAAATATCTTCAGTCAGGTACATTAAAAAAAATTAACTAATAAATACTAATATCAATTCATCCAAAACACCGTCATAAACAGAATTAAAAAATTTTATAACTGTTTGTTTATCAATAATTCCATTAGTCCCTTTGATAAAAATTATTTCTGAAATAGATCTCTTTTTAAAATCCGATTCCCTATTCGAAATTCTGAGACATCCCTTACATTATTATCAACATTTCTCATATTCGGAAATCTCAATCTATTTCCTCTATTTTTAATATTGTGACCTATGAAATCCAGCTGATAATTAGTATCAATGAGAATCATTCAAATTTTATCAAAATTAATACCATGGAAACACCTATCTGACAAATTAATATATATTATGATTTTATTAGCCTTTTATCACCGAACAAAAAAATCTTCCTGTCTGATTCTTTAATCTATTTTAAGATCGATGATTTAAAATTATCAGTATGTGGAGAGTTAAATTATAAAATCTACTTCTCTTCAATAATCAAAAAAACTTACGTCTACATCTAGAAAAATGTTCATCATAAACCAATCTATACTTATCAAAATTCTAAAAATAAACGTGCCTCAATCTTCAAAGTCTAAATCTTCTTTTTCGCACTTAATACACAAGAATCGAATTTTTCAGTCATATAACTATTTTGAAACTCCAAATTAAATCTTGAATTACTCATATGGCTAGGCAACAAATCGCATTTTCGACGTTAAATTAAAAAAAGTAGTTGTTTCTTTAACAATTCTTGAACTTCTTATCCATCCAAAGTATCCAACATATCTTGTATTTTCCAACGAGGCGCCATCCCAAATTCCTCCTTCATTTGCATGAATCCCAACATTTTAATAAGTTCTATGATCTGAATGAGTCCCGTAATTTGAAAAAGTCCCATGTTCTGACTGATTCTTTTAAATACTTTTAACATTCTATGATGAAAAAACACATATTTTCTGAAAAACCCTCATCAAAATTTGTGACTGTACTCTAAATAATAGTATTTTCGAGCTGAACATTCCTTTTTCTTCTCGAACTGAAAATTTTCATTTACTCGTACTACTGAAAATTCAGTTAGAGAACCAACTGAATAGTCAAATTTTAACTGAACATTGAGTTAGATTTGAGAATTCAAGGCTCTGTAAAAGTAAAAAAGTTTGTTTTTTGAGTAAAATTGGATTTGAATTTTCCAGGTAGAAATTTATTGTACATACTACTAAGAAGAATTTTATTTATCTTTTTTCTCTTTTTTGTGTGATTTAAGTGTAATTTCATTCGTTTTCACGAACAAAAGTCATAATCCATTCTTCACTGTAAATTCATTTTGACTTCCAGAAAAAATGCATCTATTTCTTCTAAAGGAATCTTTAATATTCCCTAACTAGGATTCCAATTTAATTTTCTGAAAAGCATTCAGATTGCGAAAAGCCAAATCTAACAAGATTTCTGAACAGACATCAATTTTTTTTTAATTTGAACGCGTAACTTCACGTACGTCCACCTAAAAATGTTGACTCATGCTCTTCTACAAATCACACTTTCAAACGTCCCTCATTTTGATTATTCCACGATCACTCTTCAAGTCCCCTTTTTTTCACAACACACGCAGTGACTCGTGTGGAATTCGTACGTTTACAAAACTTGCTTCGTGAAAACAAAGCGTAATAGAACCATTGCGGCCGTTCGCCATAGGTACAAGTCCTGGCAATTCACCATCGTTTTAATCTCCCACCAGTGCTCATTGTACCGAGAGCGAGTTCTTCGTCGACAAGAAACCTGAAGAAACCGTTCAAGTCAGTCGTGCTTTAGACCTCGCGAAGTGGACTTTGCGCCACAGGTGAATCGCAAGATAACCGCGTCGAGTTAGGCCTCTCGCGTTTTTCAAGTGTGTCATTTATTACGCCGCATTATGAGATATACCATACGCCATGCCGCCATTTTGGTAAGATCAATCGACCCGAACTCCAATCCGTCCTTAGTTTCTAAATCACCCGAGCTTATCATCCAAAACAAAACAAAATTCAGGCCCAAGTTACACAAGAATCTTACAAACACCCAAGAATATAAACTTTCAAAACAGATTTGTTTACGAGCATCTTTTGCGCTGCATGGGCTCTTTATAGATAGATTCCGTGCATGTCGAGAAAATAAATTCGCCCGCTTTATTCCCGCCCCGAGAACGTTGTGCAACATAAAGTAACAAATTTACGTGCCGCTGCGGGGAAAACTTGATCGTAACTCGGAGTTTTCTTTTCGCCCCTTGACCCCCCGCACTTGGCGGCTCTTCATTGTAGAATCGGGAAATGCGAGGTATCGGGGATGCAACAGGTGAACTTGGGCTGCTCGAATAGCGCGCGAGTTTCCCGCATTTGAATAATTGGGGCGAACGTGAGACTTACTTGACTCTTCGGAGTATTCGTCGCTGACTTGGAAAATTGGATTTTCTCGCGAGCGCATGTAAGGCCTGCGTGTCCCTTGGTATCTGTATCAGAACGAAAAATTCCTCTGGATGAAGAAGAGGAAAAATGTCATCCCAGACTACTCAAACCCATTTCTAATGAGTTTACGATCATTAGCAATAAACTCCACATTTCGTTATCGCAAATTCGATAACATCGCGCATTCAGTTTATCGAAGGTGGAACGTTTCATTTCATCTACTAACCAATTTACTCTTGAATACTCGGATCGTTATTAATTTCGTATCAAGAAAATCTAATTAACTTGGAAATTGAATGCACCATCGGAAACAAACGCAATCACAGCTGTAATACATTAGCGCAACGTAACATCGTTAATTAATTCCACGAATGAATCCGTACTTTCCTTTCCATTTCTCGTTTGTGCTATTGGTACGTTCATACAAATAATAGCCTTTGGTCTAGACTACTCGATACCATTGATCATCGACCAACCAAATGTAACATGTATGACAAGAATGAGTGACATTGGATTTGGCAATTTGCTTATTTGTTCGAGGTTTCGTAACAGAGTTGCTTCAGAAGTTTCTGAAGATGAGGTTGGCTCCAAATAGATCGTGATGTTGATGATTTGGAGGATAAGCATAGTGATAAAAACATGTCCAATTATTCCTTACTGATGGTACAAAAAACTGCACATCCCTATCCACATTTCCAGTCCACATTGCCATATCCCCGACCATAAGATCCTGGCCACAATAAAAATAATGACAACACTGTCCAGAACGATAGTCACACGACAGGACAGAGTATAATGAACTTTGCAATCACAGATGTAGGCAAACTTTCATTTTCGATTAATCGGAAACGATGCGTGAAAGTTACGTTTTCCCTGGCATTATTCGGAAAACAAAGAGCTCGCACGGGGAGGAATGGAAAAAAAAGGTAAACGAAAGCGATTAGATGACGAAAAGATGCCGGCGAGCGCATAAGAATCGGTTCCTTGACTTTCACTCGTGGCCGGTCGTACTTGCGCTAACTTGGCTCATGATCGCGAAGCGTGACTCAGTCGTTTCGCGACTTGGGGGGCTGCAAAGTGTCGCCGCTGGATTCATTGAGCCATCGTGTTCCGCCGAGCGCTTGATTCTCGGTAATCAGGATTCACTATCGTGTCGGGAAATCGAGCGATCATTGGCTCTCGCGACCGATCCCCGATTAGTCGATCTGCACGAAGCCTTAATTTTCAAGTTTTCGCAAGTTACACACTGAAAGTGCAGACCACATTGCCCAATTAGGAAGCCGTCTTGTTCCTCTTGAGGACACTTCATGTTTGAACTTCAATGGAGAGAATGAGGAACGTTTGATGATTTTGTCATATGATGGTGAAGCTGGTACAAGCGATCATCATCTTCAGAAAAGAAGAATCATCAATAAGAAATATGATCAAAGATGACTTGAAATGAAGTTTTCAGGATACAAAAAAAGGTTAAAAAAAGGTTTTTTTCAGGTAAAAAAAGCTAAAGTTATAACAGTAAATAACAAAAATGCAAATGATAAAGAATAATGCAAAAAAATTCAAATGGGTTCAAATCATTCAAAATTTACTTATGTACTGGAATCTTAAGGAAATAAATAGTTTTATGTCAATACTCAAAGTTAGCAATAGTCAGAATTCTTAATTTTACTAGTAAAAAAATAACAATAATTTTGGTTTCAGAGGAGTATCTTATTATACGAAATTCAAATAATAAATGTTAAGCTAGGAAAACAGAAAATAGAAAAAAATTGTTTTGACATAATTGTTTGTATATAAAAAATTAAAATTTGCAAAACTGCTAAACAATCCGGAAATATTCAAACACTGAACCATTGAATTCTCGGAATTTACAATAGAAATCAAGGAAAAAATCAAAAAATTTGTCAAATTTTACGAACATTGGAGAAATACTGAAAATAGTAGTATTCTGGGAAAGAACTGTTTTCTAAGAAATCTGTAAAAATAATCAAATTTGAATATAATAGCATACAATTCTATATATTTCATTCCATCTAATTCTATAGCAAAAAAATTACAAAATCATATGAAAACATTTAAATACGAAAGTTTGAGAAATCAATAGAACATTAAAAATCTATGTAGATGTGATTTTCCCAAAGATTTAATAAATTAATGACAGTCGATTCAAATAGGAATTGCAGCACATAAGATTCAAGAAATCTAAATACTCTTAAAAAGTCTTCAAAAATACAAGAAAAAGATAAAAAATGCCATATGGACTAAAAAAAAAACGTAAATTAGAGAAGTCTTCAAACACTAAAAAAATAAATAGATCTAGTTTTTCCAAAAATCCAACAAATTACATAAAATTAGCTAGAATTTTAAAACTGGAACGTAGGATTTTAGTAGTACATATACTTCTTGGAAATTTGAAAAAATACTCATGATCTATAAAAATACATGAAAAAGCTACAAAATATTCTGAATACCTATTAAAAAAATACAAAAATACAAGAAATGCATGGAACACAAAAAATCTGTATCGATGTTATTTTTTCATAAATCTGTAAAAGTATTGATGATAAATTTCCATTTGATTTCTAGAACGTCGAATTCTAGAAATCAAAGTACAAAAATACTAACAAATTATTTGGGTTCCTTGAATACCAAACGAAATGCGAGAAATACTGGAAATATTTCAATATTAAAAAAGTCTCTTAATATAATTTTTTGAGAAAATTTCCAAACTCTGAACTCTATAGCATGTATGATTCAAAAAATCTGTATGTACAGAAATTCTTGAAGATACTATAAAGTTCTTAAAATGGTATGGAAACTAAATAGATACGAAAAAAAAAAAAAAAAAGTATTGTAAATATGCGTGGAAGATACTTTTGTCTGAAAATCAATTTAAATATTCAAAATGGTTGAAATTTTCAATATTATATCATCAAATTATGAAAATATTAGAAAAAATAACAAATGTTAAGACAAGCATATGATATGAAAATTCAAAAAATCCATGAAATACTGAAAAATTTTTGTAATGTATAAGATTCTCAATAATCATAGAAAAATATTGAAAACCTTCAGATTTTTGATTGCTAGAATTATAGAGCTATCTAAAAGTTCTTAATATTATTTTCGAAAATCCTTCAAGTTAAATAAAAAAAAAAAAAAAATCATGAAAAATACCTTGTATGAAAATCACAAAAATCTTATTATATTATAATAAATACGATTATCAAAAATGCTTTACTGTAAACTCAGAACGTTCTACAAACTTCAGAAATTGAAAAATTTTTCTAAAAACCTTTCCCGAATATTTTGTCTGCCTACGCCCTCAAGTAAATTTTCCAGAATAGATAGATAATCATTAAAAACGAACAATTTATATACTTCATTACGTGTTATCCTGACAATAAATTTGTTGACCAAAACGTCAACCCAGGAACGCAAAGGGTCGCCCTATCATCCGCCCAGAGCTCGATTTATCCAGTAATGAGCCAATGACATTGAATCATGAGGAAAACGATGATTGTTGGACATCGCATGCGCGCTGTGCGGAATCGAAGATTAATCTTTGCTATTGAGGGGACATGTTCGGGAACTTTCTCAGCC
Source organism: Platygaster robiniae (assembly GCA_028476575.1). Lineage (NCBI taxonomy): Eukaryota > Metazoa > Arthropoda > Insecta > Hymenoptera > Platygastridae > Platygaster > Platygaster robiniae. The sequence continues at coordinate 26,969,750 of CM052023.1, forward strand.
CACGGTGTTGCAAGCCTGATTTAAATGCCGAGAGACCAATTAGAGTAGTTAATTCTCGAGTGATTTATGATTCAAACTGGACGGGCAGACCTGCGCTTGACCTCGCTCTTCGCAAAGTTTTTTTTTTGTTTTTCATCCCAGACATTGCTCTCTTCGAAAAATATTCTCCCCCGTTATGATTACTTCATTTATTTTTCACCTCAACGGAAGACAATGTCAGTTGCGGTCTTTTTCCGTTTCACAGCGGGTCTTGTTTTGCATTTGTCACGTCGTGTTGAATTCAGCTGCGTCAGACGCGTTTTTCTGGGCTGCAATACAAACATACGAGCTGAATAGTTTTTTTGCTCGCACACCCCTACGGATTTTCCTCCGCTAATCTCCTTGCCGACAGATTGCTCAGCACTGGCAAAAATAAATACGTTTTGGACATGTTACAAACTAACTGCCCATTTTGCAAACTTCTTCATCATTCATAAAAACATTTCAATTACTTGCTCAACAAATGGAAAGCACTTATGTGGATCCATAACTCGCAAGAACGTAACTTGAAGGCTGAAACGCGGAAAAGTCGTATTTGAATCCAACCCTAAAAGCGAAGTACATAAGTCAATAATTTCCCAAGTTTGGAAACTTTACGAAGCTTACTCGATAATTTACTTACGATCCAGTTAGAGTAATGCAATTTTCATCAACCAATAACTTTCTAGCTGGGTCGCGTAAACGGGTGCTGTTTATTAGCCGGAGAATCGTAAACTACTCGGAAGATGTTGCAGTTTCTCAGCAACCTCGTGAAATGGTACGATTCCCATATCTCTTTAATTACCGAGAGTTATAAATATCGTGGAATCTATGCGCGCGATTCAGCCAAGTTTCTTATCTCGCGATGTAGACATTGAACTTGGCTCGATGCCGTCAACTTTTTTTATGTATGATCTGGCTGCTTCTCATGTTTGGCCCTTTTTTACCTTCATTCATAGTTTAGTTCTAAAACCATGCGCGTAGACAGAGGGGGGTTAATCAATATTTCATGTTGACATGAGAAAAATTACATCGATAAACAATGAAAATATGAATTACAAAAAATGCATGAAAATGTTAGTAGTATATCTTTAATAAAAAAGTAAAAATCATGGATTACGTAGATAATATGGATCAGAAAAATTGTCGCAACCCAGTAAATGATCAAGAAAAATAAAATTCTACGAAAATGCGAAAAATTTACAAAACTTTGAATCTAAGATCATCAAATTTTAGAAATCCATATAAAAGTATTAAAAATCTTTCGCTTCATTTAAACTCAAAAAGAATAACGAAATCAATCGAATTCTATGAAAAATCTCGAGGAATGCCTCTGCAATCTATAGATTTTGGGATTCTAGAGCATCAAATTCTAAATATACAAAAATGTTTTAAAAATACGAAAAAGAAATAACGATATAAAACATGAAAAATCCGTATGTGGTTTTATCATTAATTCTTGAAATTACTGATGATAGATCGAATTTCGCATTTTAAAGCAACGAGTTTCTTAAATCTCTGTATCAATCTACAAAAAAAAAGTAATCTATAAAAATACTTTAAAATCCTCCAGAGTTTCGTATATTATACTTGAGAAATGTAAAAAATAAGTTAACTAGTTCACTAATTTAGTTGTTAACGATTTTACTAGTTAACTATATTACTAGATTACTAGTTTACTAGCTTAGTAGTTTTTATTTAACTAGCTTACTAGCTCACCAGTTTATTATTACAAATCTGACAAGTTTCCTAGTTTACTAAATAACTAATTTACTTGTTAACGAGTTAGCAAGCCTACTATGTATTTTTTTGTTACTTCTTTACTATTTCACAATTTCAGTAATTTCCTAGTTGACTAGCTTACTTGTTTACTAGTTTAGTAGTTGACTAGCTTACTAGTTTGCTAGTTTACTCTTTTTCTAGCTTACTAGTTTACTAGATTACCAGTTTACTAGTTAACTAGCTTACGAACTTAGTAGTTTACTAACTTGATAGATTACCAGTTTACTAGTTTACTAACTTACTAGATTACCAATTTACTAGTTTACTAGCTTACTAGTTTTTTATGTAACTAGCTTTGTAGTTCACTAGCTTACTAGTTTACCAGTTTACTATTAAAAATTCGACAAGTTTACTAGTTTACTTAATAACTAATTCACTGGTGAACGAGTTTGCTGGTTAACTATTTTTTTTGTTTACTATTTTACTATTTAGCAATGTCAGTAGTTTACTAGCTTACTAGTTAGCAAGCTTACTATTTTTCTTTTTTACTTGTTTACCATTTCACAATTTCAGTAATTTTCTACTTGACTAGCTTGTTTGTTTACTAGTTTATTAGTTTACTAGGTTACCAGTTTACCAGTTTATTATTACAAATCTGAGAAGTTTACTAGTTTACTAAATAACTAATTTACTTGTTAACGAGTTTGCTAGGTTACCGTTTCTCTAGTTTACTAGTTTACTAGATATCTTTCAATATAGAAAAATTATGTAGAATGTAAAATAATTTTCTTAGAAACTCATAAAACTTTCTGTCCCGGAGCATAATTATTATTATAATACTATTATTATGTATAATTTTAGTAATTGATCTAGAAATTCATGTAGAAAACAATAAAAATACATCCAATCGAATTGATACTATTTACACGATTAAACATACTTCTGATTATAGAAATACTAAAAAAATATAGAATAAAAGTATTGAAAATTTTCATAAAAGAAACTATTATCTGAAAAATCAATTCAAATTCTCAAAATCGTTACAAGTTTCAATACTATAGTATCAATTTTAAAAAATCGATTGAGCGATCCATAGAAATATTAGAAACATATAAAAATACCAGAAAATACCATGAAATTTGATAAATAATATACTATACGAAAATAGTATAAATTTATGATGTACCTTTTATCTGTGTGGTTCAAATTTGCTCAAAACTCAATTCGAATATATACATTTTTGAGAAGTTTGATTCCTAGAGCACTGAATTTTGGGAGGCTTAATAGAAAACCCATATTACCTAATATCATATAATCCTGATATAGATACAAAAAGTATCAGTAAAAAAAATTGAAACCTTAGTTACTAATTGAAAATCACAAAAATCGAAATCCATTATTTACAAGCATAATAAATGTGCAACTCTGGATTTTAAAAGTAGTATAACTTCAAATTCCGAAACGTAAAATATTTCGAAATTGCTCTCTTGTAAGCATATTGTCAAAAATGAAAAATTATGAAATCCCTAAGGAAAAATATTCGTCTGCCTACGCCCCTGTTCAGAACAACATTGCTAAATTCAATTTTCCTTGCATTTCTGAGACAAACAATCGCAGGAGACTTCAAATTCTGGACCTGAAGTTGAAGAGAAATATTCAAAAAAAGAGGTTTCCGAAACGAATTCGTACTTTCATGTACATTCGCCTACAATCTAGTACAAAGGTGGTTATTATTTCGACGTAAACAAAAGATTGCGGTTTAAGAGAACAACGATGTCCGTAGCAAGGTCGAGGTATGTTGGCACATTTTTTGTCGCGTGCATGCATATACCCATACATATTCCAGCAATCACAAAAGGCTCTTTGCGTCGTGACACAGCTCTCATTAGCGGTGGGAAACGTTATTAACGTGTCAACCTGCTATTACACGTATTCGCGTGCATGCATGCATGTATGCATAATTCGCCAACGCAAGGCGGTGAATTTTGGCCAGCACTCGTCTCTCCAAAGGCCGGAATACTGGATTTTTGAACCTGCTGTTTGATTCGTGAATCGTTGACCAGGTCAACAACAATTATTGATGAAATCGAGTGGAAGTGGCTCGTGAACAGCAATTTCCCTCCAATAATGTGATTCGTTTTTTCAATTTCGGATCGGAAAGTGGAAATGACAGTCGAAAGGTTCTCGATGTCAGAAGCGAAAATTATACTTCAAAGCGGACTTTTTTGTCGAGAATCCCGCGGCCGACTAGCTCTCATTTACGGCCGGAAACATTATCAACGCTCCGGCCTCGAATCCCTTTTTTTTCACCTCGCAAAAGCCTCGAAGCCACCTCGACGTCCGGTCTTCAGCGGCATCTTTTCCCTCGGAACAGCATTGTCTTGGCTCGCCAGGTTTTCTAGGTTCGCGTGGGAAGGTTCACAGGGCTTTCTCGTCGTACCGCGTATGTGTTTTCTGCACAACAGCCGACTTATCGGCGATAGCAGCTCTAACCCAATTTCCCGATGAGTTGGGTTAATTAACTTACCACCCATTTACGAATTATAACTGATCCTATTTCAATTGTTATTCCTTCTTCATTTCGATCCTCATAAAACCTTATGAACGAAGGAACTTGCTTTTAAGAATTTAATTTCTCATCAGTGCGCCTTATAAGAACCTTATAAGAATTCAAGTTCTTATAAGGTGATCTTATCAAAACCTTATAAGAAACTGCAATTTCTCATAAGGAATTGATTGGACAATTTTTGTAAGGTTTTTTTTTTATAAGGTTTTATCAAATACATTCTCATAAGAAATTTCAGTTTCTAATAAGCTTGTTACAAGGATCAAAACTACTAGGGTTTTCCAAAACTTGAAATATATAAAATATAAACATAAAATAAAACACTCTGGAATCGTCTTAAAGTATGACCTACATTATTGCAAGAAAATTTGTCATTACGAAATGAAATTTTGCGTAGTGATATTTACAAATAACAGTATAAGTATAAAATTCCTAATTTTTCTTAAAAGACCAAGTATTTAGTATTTCAGCTCATGAATTCATAGCTCTGAGTTTTCTTCGAGCTAACTTCAAAATAAAAATTTAAGAAGTCTAAAAAAAAATCGAAAATTACGATGTATTCAAGTAATGAAAAATAGAAATTTTGAAATCTGGAAAACTGTAAGGTGTGAAATTTTTGTGAATTTTGTCAAAATCAACATTGTATTAGTTAATTTAGGATTAACATATTTTATAAGTCAACGCAAATTTATCTTCTTCATATATAATTTTCGTGAATGATATCAAGTAAATAATTTTTTCAAATTTGATGTCTCTATCGCATATGATTGAATATATAATATTTTTTGTTTGATTTTCAATGATAAAAGAATAAATATCTTGCAGTAAAATTTCAATTTAGAAAATGTAAATATGATAAAAAATTTTTATCTTTTTCATTTATAACTGCCTTAGAATGCAATGAAAAAAATTTTTAATTTATTGAGTACTTGTCAAACTTTTTTAGAATGTTTACTTTTATGTCTTTTGAGTTTTTAGAAATTAAATCGAAAAATAAGATAACCATTTCTTTGCGCATTTCACAAAAGTATGATAATAAACACAATCTGCAAGTGTCATGAATATTTTCTGAAATTGTAAGAATTTTTCAAATGTTACGAATGATTTTGCTCCTGAAAAATTTTCGATGTTTTTGAGTATTCGAAATTTTGAGCATTGATATAAACTGTTGACAACTTTCATTATTCAGAAATATTCCATTTCCTTAGGATTTTGAGAATTTTTTTTACTCTCCGAATTGAAAAGATTTGTATGAAAAAATGAGAAAAAAAATTTCTATGCATACCTTCAATCAAGATTATTAGAAAACTTTCATAAAAGTTGTGATCATACTTCAAAGTAAAAAATGTTGACGAAATTTTCAAAAATTATTGAAAATCTTGGAATTTGTAATGTTTCTGTCACAAAGTGTTCAAAAATTTATGAATTTCTGGGAAATTCGTATGTACAACTCATTGAGATCTTCGTACATTTCAGTTTTTTTTTTCAGATTCTTATGAAAATAACTAAAAAAATATCATTATACTCATTCTAGAGCAATCTTTAATGTACAACATCTACGAAATTTGTAAAAATACCCCTGACTTTTACAACTTTTAAATTATTCACAATTGTTAACAATGTTTACAATTTTATATGTTTCTAAATTCTGGATCATTCTTCAAACTTGAAACACGATATCATCAATTATTCACAAATTCTAAAAATTTTTAGAAATTAGTCCAAGTCGTTGTTCGTCATTTTTTCATATTTTCAAAAGCTCAGCCATTTTATTGAAAAAAATTTATTCCGTTCATGTTTTCAAAGAAATATAAATACCAACAAAATTATTGTTTATGAAACATTTATAATATCTCAAATACATAATAATTGATTTTGAAAGAGTCACTAAATATTCTTTAACATTTTTAAGTCTCAGTCTGGATTTCTACATTTAGGTACACATTTGTTTCAAAATTTTTCGTCTAATCACAAATACTTCAATCAAGTCTCTTATCCAGAAAATTAAGGATTAAAAATTTTCTTAACCAACAAAGCTTTCCCAAAATTCAATAAATTTTCTTCTTCGATACTTTACGAGTACTTTTGAGTGGGATGAAATAAAATTCCTTCAGATCACCGAAAGATTTTACATTCTGTAATGCCGTATAATTCATTTCTTATTGACATGTAAAATTATTTGAATAAAGTGTATTTTTCTATTGACTTGTCAGACAAATTTTTTTAATCTTGATCTGGTATACTATATTTACTTAACAAATATCGTTTTTCATTCAAAAAAAAATCTACTTTCTATCCCTTCACCTCTTTTTTCAATAAAAATTCGCCATGCAGATATTATAGTCATTAAATTTGTGCTATATATTGAAAACATACGAATGTTTGAAATAGCAATAAACGGTATCTCGTCTTATAAACACACTTCTCCTGCATCGATAACTGTTATCACATCATAATCCATCATCATTTTCTCAATTTTGAAAATGGGCTACAAAAAAGGGAAAAACACTCCAGAAACTTGCGGCTTTCCTATATACACGATGTCTATCTGCTCAAGATGTACGCGACCGTGAAAAACGCGTTAATTGCCGGGCTAATTAGACGTTTGATTTTTCTGTTACAGCCGGAAGAATTCCATCGTTCTCAGGACTCAGCTCTCCGTAAGAGTTCACACCATTATAGGTGAGTGCATACTTACACTGCCTTATCGCGATCTCCGCCTCGTTGCCACGCTGCAATCGCAATTTAACAGTAAAGCGACGATTTTGTTACATGGGTCATTGGCGTACAATCGTTACAATTTATTTCGCCCCTTCCCCCCGAGCTTTTCCCGGTTACCGTTGCTTTAATGTCAATGACGATCGATCCCTTTCATTTTCCCGGGAGGAAAAATTCAAGCGCCAATCGTTCGTTTTCATTTGAGGGTTGTGAGAAAAAAAACGAGGATGAAGGGTTTTTTTTTCTGTTTTGCAGACGTGTTGATTGTCTGGGAGACAAACCCGAATAATTCTTGATGAAGAGAATACTATGACATGAAATTGTAGAAATTTACGAAATCAAGCTTCACCAAAAGGACAGTTTTCAATTTTATGAATGAAATGAAATTAATTAAAATAATGTATGGTTATAGATTGAGACAGTTCTCGATTGTTGAAATGATGCAAATTTCGATAACAATATAATTTGGCTCCTTTTCTTCCTTGTTATCACCACCTACCCTCAGGAATCTCGTTTTTCCAGCCCTGTTGATTGTTCAGGGGAAGAAAAAATGGCGGACAAAGGTGTCCATGAAGAGCAGCGTGCTGTCTGGCGTACGCTCGTTTACGCGAGTCGTGTTCGCCCCTTGATGTAAACTCAATCGCTCGATTAACCTGCGGCAAAAGTCGCTGGAGCGTAACAGTGCGTGCACGATATATATCAGAGAGTGGGGTCGGGGAGAGAATTAGATGATTATGGGGATGGGATTCTATCAGGGTTCCGAATCCATGCGGGGCCCACGAATTGTCGCTGTTTATTGTCCGGAGCTTGTATAGTGCAACTCGCATCGCTAACGAGAAATCAGCCACAGGGTATACTTAGGCCACTTTTCGACGTATTTTATACTAAAAAATGGAAGAAAATTGTAATCTTTACAATATTAATGCAGATTTGGTCGTTTTTATCTTGTTTTTTACTAAAATGTAACATGTAAAACTAAAATTTCCAGTGTTTTTGCATTTTTTAGTAGATGTTCATTTAAACTTGTACAATCATGTTATATTTTTTTTCTAATGTGTAGATTTTGGTGCTTCGAATTCAAAGATTCACGTATAGATTTTGAGTATTTTGAAAAAACAATACTTTGATGAATTCATTCTTTTTCATAGATTGGTTATCTTTTAGATTTCTAGTTTTTTTTTTTTTTTTTTTTTGCATTTCATCGCTATATTTTACAGTTGAAAAGATTTTTTGATATTTTTATACATTTTCATGTAGATTTTTAGAATTCGATGCTTTGGGATTGAAAGTGTGTAAAATTTTGAGTATTTTTATCAAATTTCAAGAAAATCGGACTAACACTAATTTCATGTTTTTTTTTTAAACTGTTATCTTCTGTAGTAATTTTTTTTATTCTAGTATTAATGCAAAATAAGTGTATTATGCTATTTTTTTTTTTAGATTTCTTCACTATAGTATACAGTTAAAAGGATTTTCTGATATTTTCATAAATTTGATAATTTGATGCTCCAGGATTGAGAATGTGCAAAATTTTAGGTTTTTTTAGACAGTTTTTTTATAGTAATTTTTTTTATCCTCGTATTTATTCAAAATTTTAGTATAATATACACTATTATTTTTGCATTTCTTCACTATATCATACAATTAGAAGGATTTTCTCATATTTTCATAGATTTTTATGTCCATTTTTATAATTCGACGCTCTGGGATTTTACGTCTGTAAAATGTTAAGTATTTTCATCAATTTTTGAGAAAATAAAATGAACATCAATTTCGAGTTTTTTTGTAGACTGTTATTTTATCTAGTAATTTTTTTATTCTAGTATTCATGAAAAATAAGTATAATATACTTTTTTTTTTAGATTTTTTCACCATATTATACAGTTAAGAGGATTTTCTGATATTTTTATAGATTTTTATGTATATATTTATAATTTTACGCTCTGGGATTTAGAGTGCAAAATTTTAAGTATTTTCATCAATTCTTGAGGAAATAATATAAACATTCATTTCAAGTTTTTTTTTTTTCAGACTTTTATTTTTCCTAGTAATTTTTCATCCGAGTACTCATTGAAAAGTTTAGTATATTATACTATTTTTTGAAATTCTTCACTATATTATACAGTTAAGAGGATATTCTGATATTTTCATAAATTTTCATGTAGATTTTAACAATTTGATGCTTTGTGATTTTAAGTGTGTAAATTTTTTAGTATTTCCATCAATTTTTGAGAAAATCATATTAACAATAATTTCAAGTTCTTTTTTAGACTATAAGTATTTTTACTAGGAATTTTTATTCTAGTATTCATGGAAAAATTTAGTATATTTTACTGTTTCTCCACTATATTATACAGTTAGGAGGATTTTCTGATATTTTTATAGAATTTTATGTAGATTTACATAATTCGATGGTCTGGGATTTAAAAAATGTGTAATTTAAAGATTTTTTATCTATTTTTGATTAAATCATAATAACAATAACTTTAAGTTTTTTTTATTCTAGTATTTGTGAAAAATTTCAGGATTTTATACTACTTTTTTGTATTTTTATTATTTTGAATATTTTTTGTTTTTCTTCATCATATAATACAGTTACAAGTATTTTTCGATATTTATACACTTTTCCATAGAGTACTAAAATTCGATGCTCTAGAATGAAAAGTGAAAATTCTTCACTATTTTTATCAGTTCTTGAAAAAACCATATCTATATTGATTTAAACTATGTATTGCTTTGGACTGCTTTATTTCCAGCAATTTTTGATTATTTTTGTATTAATAAAAGGGTGCATTTAATAGTACTTTCTTCGATATGTAGTATTTATAATTTTTGTTTTTTGTATTTCTACACTTTATCATACATTTATAAGGGTTTTTTAGTATCACACATTTGCGTACAGATATTTCTGCAATTCAATGCTCTAGGATTTAAGTCTGGTGAATTTTTAGTATTTTTGTAATTTATGACAAAATAATTACATCGATTTCAAAAATTTTTTAGGCTGTTTTTACTTTCAGTAATTTGTGGTCATTCGAAAAAAAGTTTATCAAAATATTGTAGTTTTTAACATTATTTTCATCAATTTTCATGCTCTGAAATTCAAAGTTTTATCAATTATGAGTATTTCAATTAATTCATTTTGCAGAAAAGAGAATCATCATAGATTTCTTCTATCAATGATTTATAAGTGCTATATTTTTCGTATTTCATCGATATTTACGTCATATCAAAGATTATTACGTGTATTTGTATGGATTTTAATGTAGATTTCTGAAACTTAGTTTTTGGGAAGCAAACTTTGACAGGAGTTCAGTATGATTCAGTATTTCTACAGATTTTAGAAAAAAAAACTGCCTGCATGAATTTATAAAGTGTTGTAGGTTTCTAGAATTATTAGTATTTTTCTTTTTTTTTTGGTATTGACAGAATTTCATAATATTTCTTTTATTGTTATAGATTTTTATTATTTTAAGGTATTGCCTTATTAGTTTCTGAGGTGTGAAGCTCCAGAATGAAAAACAAATAAAAATTGTTGGTATCTTAATGAAAATTTGAATATATAGTACTAAATGCATTGTTCTCTGCTATTTTCATTTATTGCTTTATGAATTCAAAGAAATTAATGCTCTTTGATTCAAAGTTCAAAAGATGTTGAAGAAAATCATACTTTTGTATATTTGAAGTATTTTATAATTTCTTGCATATTTGTGCCAAAATTTTTGTAATAAGATGCACAAATATCCAAAATATCATTGCCAAAAATGAAATTTTTCCTGCATACATTTTTATTCACCCCTCCAGTGCATTTTAATCAGCAATGCCCATTACCCATGACGAATCTAAACGTACCTGCACCACAGAAATTGGCATATTTTCTCAGTACAAACCACACGACCTGCGACTCGCAGGATGAAGAAGTTGTGGCTCCACTCCTACTCGTGTGCCCCATGAATCGCGCGTTTCCACAATAATTTTTTGCTCTCTATTGGGATTCACACGATCACCACCTGTGCAGAAAGCAGTTAACACGAGCAAATGGCGAAAAAGTGATTGTTAACAAGCTTTACGTTCTATAATTCTAGACGCGGTCCGTTTCAATTGCCCATTTGAAAGATACATTTTCTCATTCGTTGCAAACGAGAGCGTTTCCCTCGCTCTCGAAAGGTAATTTATCCCCACGAATGGAGTCGCGCCTTCTCTTTTTTTTGTTCTCATATATTCTCGCCCGCCGGAATTCCCCAGATTTTAATTAAACCGTGCGAAATTTCATTTCCACGGGATAAGCTCTTATCGAAGGTTTGACGTTAATCTCATTCGCAAGTATCTTCATTGGATGAACAACAAATGACCACCAGACCAGTGAATCAAAGGTTCTAATCCACTTACAGGGAGTTTCGCTGCTGCGAATCGCAAATCCGAGGGTGCGATACAATTAATTTACATTAGACAGTTTACTAACTGTTGCTTCAAGGAAGACTTGACTGCAAAGATGAAATTCTTCCAGAAAAAAGTACATGTATCTTGAAAAACGAACAAATCTCAATGATTCAAGCAGAAGTCAATGAATTGCATGATACTGAAGTTGTGCAACAATTCATTTTAGTATCATTCAATTTCGTTCACTTGCTTCGCTCGTCCGCAAAACCTTGCACTCATAAAAACACTCGTTTCTGCCCCTTGATACGAAAAATACTATTTTTTATCAGTTCATGTTTCATTCTGTGTAAAGAAACTCTACATTCACAAATTTGGTCTGGAACCAGCGAAACATGAATGTTCCATTACTTGGCGATTAAATTTTTTTCGGGCCTTTTCTTCTTACTGGTACTTTCTTTCATTTATCTTGTATACGAAAGACGGACAGCTATTATGATCGTGATAATAAACAGTTGCGTGTTTCTTGTCTGTTGCAGAAAAACTTCTCAACAGCGAGGGGCGCGAACTACGACGAGCTCTCTTCTCTCTAAAGCAAATTTTTCAGGTAAGCTCAAGCGTAAAGTTAGATGAGATCACTACGAGGTCGTCAGCCGTTAAACATTTCGTATCTGAGTTTTGTTGCGCCATTTTTTTCTTCGAAGTTGTAGCGAAGTTTGTTAATTTTGATGTTTTGGATGGTGTGGGAGGAGGGATTTCTCTGGATTTTGATCCCTGTGTGAAAGAAGGTTCGGAATGAGAAAAAACAATTTTTCGAATGTGGAATCAATATTTTTGGTGAGAGAATTTATTGTTGGATCGAAATTGTTACTAACAATTGATTGGTTGAATGATTATTTGTTTTTATATTCAAGCGAAATCGATGTCTGTTGAAACAGAATTAGTATAGTCAGTAAAGTCATCAAAGTACTGCACAGAAATGTAAATTGTTACTGATGGAAAAATAACGCTTCCAAACAATTTTTTTTATTCAATTTGGACTCACGTAATGATATACAAAAAAAGGATGATTTTAATTACCATTAAAAAATGAATAATACAGTAATATAGACTGTGTAGTTGGTAATATGGATTTCAATGATTAATTTGTAACAAAAAAAAATATTTACTTGATTTTCGAAGAACTATAGTTGCAATGAAGGAAATCTCAAATTCTACAATTTCTGGAGTTGAAACTTGATCGAAAAATATGTATATAGTTAAAGAATCTTGAAAAAAAAGTGTTGCAGTAACTGAAAAATTATATAGAAAATGCAAAAAATTGTTGTACATGTAGCACGTAGAAAAAAAATACACAACATTTGTATTAAGAGTAAATAAATAACTTATAATATTAAACTATAAGAATTGAACATGATAATTTCTCTTCATAAATTTATCTACTACAAAGTAAATGGGAGAAAAAAGGCAAGAAAATAGAAATAACAGTAGTTGTTGTTGGAAACTAGATGAAAGAAAAATGAAAATTTTGAGATGATGAAAATTTGTAATTTTTACATTTTAGATTAGACATTTTTAGAATTGTAAAAACTCAGCATTAAAAATTTTTATCGACTTCATTTTTATGATTTTGTGATTATAAATGAAAGAATATAATAATAATAATAATAATAATAATAATAATAATAATAATAATAATAATAATAATAATAATAATAATGACAATAGTAATAATAATTAGTATTGTTATTATTATTATTATTATTATTATTATTATTATTATTATTATTATTATTATTATTATTATTATTATTATTATTATTATTATTATTATTATTATTATTATTATTATTTAGTGTATAGGAGTTCATTAATTTTCTATGAAGTTTTTTATATTTTTTTTAATATTAAAGTTATTTGCAAGTTAAAAGGATAAAATAAAATTGAGCAACAATTACCGAATGAAAAATTTTCACAGTCATAAGTATCACTAAATAATATAAAAATTCAGGATCCAAAAAAATTTGTATTCTCTATATTTTGGATGGAAAATTTTTGAATTCGTAAATTTTATTATTTGTTTTTAAAATCAATGTCAATTTTGATCGAAAAATATAGTGCACTGCATTACAAGGTTGTTATGAAATTAGAAAAAAATGTTATTAATAATAAAGAATTTCTTGATTGATGACTGCAAAATGTGTAAATTATCCAAAACTAACGAATTATTATTCAAATGACTTAAAAATTGAACAAAAACCATCTTGCCATAAAGAATGTGTTATTTAGACATTTATTTAACACAATTATTCCAATCATACTTTCATAAGAAATAATAAAAATAAAAAGTGAACTTATATTGGCATGTAATTATTTAAGATAAACCAGTAACTGTTATAATTTCATTTTTTATGAAGTTTACCCAAAATTTTAGACTCACAAATATTCATCTCTAATAATAATTATTGAATCGACAACGACAATGATTTTTTTGTTGAAGAAATAGCTTATGTTATTAAAACATTATATATTTTTTTAACTTTCATATTTTGTGTTCGATTCGATGAAAAAATTAGAGATAAACTTTTATGATAAATTGAACTAGAAATAGTTGATTTTCATTGCATAATCGACATTTCTTTATTTTTAATACAAATTTACTTTTTTCACGATATTTTTGGCCATTCGATATAATTGTCAATAGAGTATCATGAAAATAATACGATCTTCTAATAGTATAAAGTTAAATGACATTTTACATTGGGTCAAAATACTGTTACTCAAACTTACTTTGCAATTTTGATATTTTTTATAGCAAAAAGTCACTCTAGAATAGTAAAATTTCACTCTTATAGTATTTTCTGTACCTCTGGCATAGAAAGCTCATTTCTCGTCTAGTTCAAAATCTCAAAACTCGTTTTCCAGCACTAGGTACATAAAATATCGTACGTAACTAGGACTTTAATTTTATTGAAAATATAGAAAATTCATGTGCTAGTTACGTTTCTTGAATAATTTTTTTGAAAGAAATCATACCGAAATGAAAATCAACTTTCCTTAGAGTGATTGCTTACTTTAGAAGAGTGAATTTCAGTATCCTGACGTTTTGCATACCAAAAATTCACTCTTACGAGTAAATAAACATCAAAATATCACTGAATCCTCCCCTTTTAAAATCTCATTTTTTCATCATCACGTGTTCAAAAACCACACGAAACATTCTCCCTCATCCTCAATAAACTACTCGAATCATCCATAAATTCTGTAAACGCAAGATAATTCCATGTTTGCGCGCAAAACTTTTCAGTGCACACACGTCAAGTTATTAATATCCAATTTCGCGCACATATCCCCACGCTTGATTGAGTTTACACGCCCGCGGATGTCTCGGGTTCTGATGATTCTTCCGAATGCTATGGAATCAGCGACTGCTTATTTTGCAAAATCGCTTCTGCCACGGAAGTTGGCGCAATCGCTGCAGTTCGCGGTGACAGAGGATTTAATCAAACTTTGTAGATTTTCCATTATGCTGCGAATTCGTGCCCAACGGCGAGTTTGATTCCATTTACTCAGAGAATTAGTCCAATAGTTGCGATCCACCAAAGGGACGTTAAAAGAGAGATTTAAATGAATTCCAAAATTGAAGAATAAACGTCATTTCAACGAATAATAATTCAATTTTGAAGAAATGCACGTATGCGAAGTATGAACATGGATAGAAAAAAGTTCTCGTATATGTCACACCTCTTTCACAGCGACAGTTTCCCACGGTACAATCAATAAAAACGATGGGTTTCCAGTTTTACAGTTTTTCCGCGATAACGTGATACGAGAAATGACGTGCCAGAAGGCAAACAAAATGACAGCCCTCGGTCTACTTTTGGTTTCGCGCTGATAATGAATCGTATTTTCCCGTAAAAATGGCGAGAGGTGTCGTGAGAATTTTAGTAGATGTCAAGCGGGCATAACGCGTGTTCCGTATTTTCAGGAGGACAAGGACCTAGTACACGAGTTCGTGCAGAATGACGGACTGGCGTGTCTCATCAAGGTCGGCTCTGAGGCCGACCAGAATTACCAAAATTACATACTGCGGGGTAAGTATGCACTTGTTGTCGATTCGTTGCTCATTGGTTGTGCTACCACGTCAATTGACTTCGTAGCTTTTCTCCCACGTGATTCTTGTGACGTTCTGATTCTTATGTAGGTCGTTTTTCTAGAAACTTGAATTGCAATACAATTTCTGACACTCTGTCATTGTCTATCAGTTATTTTCTACGATAGATATATGAAGATTTTTTCCACCAACTCTCCCAATACTTTCCTAATCCAAAAGCTCGTTGAACCATCGAATTACCAAAGTCGTGGGTGGCTGTGAAAAATAAACGCACGTCTGTCGTTCCTTGGGAGACAACTGCGAGCTCGTTAAAGACAGGAAATCTTGCCATCTTATCGATGATCGGATGTCCGACGCGTTGCCGCTCAAGCTCGTTACCTTACACGTGTGTCTGACTAATGACGAGTCTTCGTTCGCATCTACTTGACTTGACTTGGCGAGACTTCTTAAGCCTTGATGTGTCTTGACTGTCTAAAGTTTCCAGTAAGACCACCGCCTTACGCGGATCTGTCGTGATTAATTCACGCTTTTCTCTGGAATTTCAAAGTATCTTGTGGGGAACTTACTGTCTGTGGTAGAGCTACTCTTCATATTGAAGGGATTACATGCACTTGTTTTCGAGAATAAAAAAACATTTCTGAGAATTGTTGTGTGGAAATGCAAGACAATATTTTTTAAAAAACTTATTAGCTATTGATTTATCAATGTCTCAAGGTACTTGAGAAATTTTTTCAGAATGATATTTTCGTCATTGGATGCACTACAGCAATAACCGAAAGGCCAAACGTTGAAAAATCAAACATTTGAAGAAAATTACTACTATTTTTGTAAAAATGTTAATACGGCAAAATCCTTCGTTAAGGCACAGTGTGAAGGTATAAATTAGAGGTTTTTTTTTTTTTGTTTTTTGTTTTATAGATGAATAGTTCCTTATTTATCATGCTCACCGCGAGAGGTGTCAGAAAAATTGTGTTCTGGCACAATGGTCGCTACGACGTTAATTACAATCATTTTTTCCTGGAAAAATTCATAAAATACCTCGTGATATGAATGAAAAAATAGGCTTTGAGGTTTTTGAAAAAACTTTTTTTGTTTTTATGAAAAAAATCATAAAAATGCTCTTTATTTCTCGAGCGCAAGTGTATCTAACCCCTTAACAGGAATCCTTTTATATTCTAAATTATGTAACGGTTAGATTTTTTGGTATTTTTACAGTTTCTTTAATCTTTAATGGAAAATGAGAAAACACTACCATGCTTGCTGAAAAAGTATGTGATGGTAATAATGAAATTTTTTTCATAATACATCAAGTTTTCAACACCCTTAAAAATTCTAATGAACTTTACTATTTCCATGCTTGGATGATTGATATATAATGGGAACTTTTTAATTTTGTCTCAATTTTGAAAATAACTCTGGCACATTATAATTTTGCGTATTTTTTTAATGTTTTTCAAGTTATTCGGTTATACATTGATGTATAAAATTATGTCAGTTTTTTCATAAGTAGGAAAAATTAAAAATATTTACAAAATCTACAGATTTTTTAAACTTTTTGTAAAACCATTCATGAACATATTTTCAAAATATCAATGTTTTATTCTTTTTGAAAATTTGAGGAACTTTGAGTATTATTCGAACCAAACAAAACTTGACAAATTTTGTCAATGTTCGTCCAAAGCACTAAGATTTTTAAAAATTTTTCATTTTTTGCAAATTCTTTAGTCCTCTATTATGCAATAAAAAAAAACCAACATAATCATGCATATTTTGAAGTAATTTGATGAAGGGAACAATTTACGAAATTTATAATCATTTCGTAGATTTCTAGAAATTTCTCGTATTTTTCAAAATCTTCAAATACATGAATATTTTTTGATTTTTGGAAATTTCTCAAATTTGAAATATAATACTTATCATCAAAGGTATTCTAAATTTTATAATAACAAGAGTTGAACAATTAGTTCAACTTTCGAAGATTTTTCATGATAACTCAATAAATTTTATTTTTTTTTCTATTCTTAATGAAGATTTAAAAAAAATCTCATTAGCTATATTCTCAAGAAATCGATCTTCTTAACACAATTAACAGAGTTTTGAACTATTCTCTGGATTCTGAAAATTTTTTATTTTTTTCGTATTCTTGGGAATCTTAGGAATAATTTAATTCTGTTTTTGTTCACGATTTCCAAAATGTCACTTTAAATACAAACAATTAGAAACTATTCTCATTTAATGAAAATTCGTCTGACACCCAAGGATTTTTTAAATTTATTAAATATTTTACGAGCGTTTGGGAGTGTTTTCAAAAAAAAAAAAAATAAATAAACCTTATCATGCATATTTTAAAGAAATATAATATACTAAACGTAATGATGACCATTTTAAGACATTCTCTGAAATTCTAAATACTTATTAATTTTTTCTTATTAACGACAATCATAAAAATTGGTTATGCCTTGAGTTTTTTCGAACATTCTGAAATATCTCAAACATTGAAAACTTTCCTCGTATCATGAAAATTTGCCCTACTTTTTAAAATTTTTTGTGGATAATTAATAGTTTCTAAGTTTTTTGACCATTATTGAAAAAAAAAAAAAAAACTTTATGATGTATCGATGTAGTGACATTACATGAAAATTCTTTACGAAAAATTCCGAAAATTCGCCAATTAGCATTATTTTACTTTTTGTGCCGTGTTTTCCATCGTTAACTTTTGTAGAAAAGTGTTATATTTTACTAAAAAACTACGTACGACAAACTGAATCAGTGCATTGGTATTTAATGAAGATTTCTTATGAAAAATATCGAAAATGTGCTCATCGGCATTATTTTATATCTATTTTTTCTTAATAAACACAATAAATACGTTACACAGACATTTTCTGGGATAGAAAATTTTTTTATTAATTATTTAATAAAAAAATTATTACTTTTTTATTAATATTTTTTATATATATTAGTTTTCATTAATAATTTTCAAGTATTTTCGAGATATATTCATAAAAAATATTTTGATAAAAATGATACCTTGTTGACATGTAGTACTTTGCTGAATTTTTGTAAATCCAATAGAAAGAGGAATAATAATCATAATTACTCTGTATTCCACAAGTTGAATAATTTCATTTGCGTACGTTCTAACCAAGATTACATAAACACTTTCATCTGCAAAAATAATGTCCTTGATCAACTCCTACTAACTGATTCCACAATTTACATTTATCATAGAGATACCAGGCTCTCAACTGTTTGATAATCTCTGTTTTCTTTCGAACAATTCGCGTATCCTGATACACTATCGGAATTGGTATGAATAACTCCTACGAAATATAATCTCGAGATACTCGCTCGACGTTGAACGACGTCAAAGCACTACTCGAGGGAAAAAGTTCCAGAGACTTATTGTGCGACTCCCAGTCTTGGGAATCTCGAGCTGAATCCAGACTATCTGCCCGATTAACCGGAAGTTTCTCCTCGATTGATCGCGAGGGTCGTTTTTTCTCCTTGATTTCTCGACATTATTCTTCTTCACCTAGTGGAAAGTATTATTCCAACCGAGGGCTAATCGAGCAAAAATTTACATTTCATTCGTCGTCACCTTCGATTACCGTTCGACTCTCTGAATGGCAATTTGAATGATTCATCGTTCCAACTTTTTTTCTCTACTTCCAAAAGCTGCATCTCCATCCCCTCAAAATGGATCAAATCTTCAGCTTGACCCTTCCAAATAATACATTAATGAGCATATGGACACTTGACATCGTCATCTAACCCAGCTACATCAAAATGATTTTAGCTCTGGGTCAAGTGATGTTGTACGTCGATGGCATGAACGGCGTGATGGAGCACGGCCAAACCGTGCAATGGCTGTACACACTCATCGCCAGTCGCTTCAGATTAGTTGTCAAGACTGCCTTGAAGCTTCTGCTCGTATTCGTCGAGTACGTCGAGACCAACAGCCTTCTTCTGGTCCGGGCTATCCGATCGATAGACACTTCTCGTGGGATGATACCTTGGACGAACGTCATGAACTTGCTGAAGGACTACGACGCTGCTGACACGGAATTGCTGATCTATGCCATGACTTTAGCCAACAAGTGCCTGAATGGCATTCCGGACCAAGACACGTATTATGACCAGGTGGACTGTCTTGAAGAGCAGGGCATCGAGGGCATTATCCAGAGGTACATGTCCAAGCAAGGCACGGATCTGGACCTCTTGAGGCAGTTCCAAATCTACGAAGCTGTGCTGCACCATGAAGATGGTGAAAAGGGATCACCCATCAGGCAACTGGATGATAACATAAGGTTAGGATCAGAAGTATTCGTTATATAATGATGTTCACATCAGGGTTAGAAGGAACGCTCAATGATTCCATCATGAAGACGTTTTTTTATCTTTCAATTGATGTTTCTGGGCTTTGAAATGATTGCAGGAAGACTTTGCGTAATAGGAAGTCACTTGTAGACAACCATGAGCGTAGAAAATCACGTAGGCATTCTACTGGCACGTCGCCTCTTTCCTTGGTTCTCAATTCTCGCTTGAGTCCAAGACTGAACCATTCTTTAGGGCTCAATTCTTTGAACAACACCTTGAACAGCAACCTTAGCACCAGTATTGGGGACGATGATGACGAGTCCAGCAGTTCACAAGGGTCTCAGGGACTTGGGGAGGTTCAACTGAACGGAAGTTACAGAGAAAATAAAGGTACTGAAAATAGAGAATAATTAAAATTGCCATAATGATGATAATAATAATAATAATTGCCAATGATCCTTACAAGAATAATTACAATCGCCAACTATAATTGGCGATCTCTGAAATTTTGAATGTTTTTTTGACTTCTCAGAATTTTAGAATTTGAAACGTTATACAAATCATTTGAAATCTTGATAATCAATATAATTTTGCCTAACTTGATACTGTTTTTCTTATTTTTTAATACTATTCGAGTTGTTCAAATATTTAAAGAAAATGCTGAAAAACATAATGATTGATATTTCGGAGGAGTATGATAATGAACATAATATAGAAAATTATATAGCAGTTTTTAAATTCTATAAATTTATTCCATTTTTTTAATTATAAACTAGGTTCGAAATTTCGGATGTTTTTTTTGCTAAATTTCATCGAAATTTGGCTACCGTTTTGAGATTTTTCGTATACTGTAGTTTTTTTCATAATTTTCACATTTTAATATTTTATTTTAATCATGGATTTAGATGGTAAATTTTTTTTATTTTGAAATGGCAAAACATCATCGCACACATTTATAAAAAAAATCATGATGAACAGAATCTAAAAAAGTTATTACTTTCTTTGATTTTACAAATTTTTCTACTGTTCGAGAAATTTTAACAACTTACAAGTTTTCTTTGTTTCTGTGTTCTAATATTTTCAAAATTTGCAACATTGGACAAACTATCCAAAACATTTCAATTTTCAACAACAATGTGTAAGATTTATTAGAATTTTTCGGAATCGTTCTGGCAAACATAATATGATAATGAACACGATGTCAAAAATTTCGAATTATGTATAATTAATCTAAAGTATTCATTTTTCGGAAAATTCCTTACAATTTTTATTTTTTTTTTTGAATTTGTCGTTATTTTTTTACTACTGAGAATTTTCCGAATTTGGTGAAATTCGACTAATCTATCGAAATTTTTTCGAGTCTTCGAATAACTTCCAAGTTTTTAAGGCCATTATTGAAAATTCAAAAAAAATTATAGTATCTATATTAAAGTAGTATGATGATTAAACAATATGAAAAATTATGAACATTTTCTTGAATTCTACAAATTCCTGAAATTTATCAGAACTCTGAAAAATCTGGTTAGGTCTAGTTTCTTTTTTATTTTTCAACATTTTCATTATTTTTAGCATAGAAGGATCCATTCTAAATTTTCCAAACATTTGATAAATTTGTCTGATTCATGAAGATTTTTCGAAATTATTCCTACTTTCTAAGTTTTTCAAATTTTCATGGACAACAAAAAACACATTATTGTGCATATTTGGAAAAAATAAATTATCCATGAATATTTTTTCTATGGTACAAATTTTTAAGTTTTCCAGAACGACAGACAATCTTAAGAATTTCTATTGTTTTTAATTTTACAAAAAACTTCACACTTCAAACATGATCGTAGTTATTTATTTCTCAAATTTCATCATAATTCGTCCTAATTTTCAGATTTTTCGTAATATTTTAATAGTGTCCAGTTTTTTAGATTGATTTCGAAAATTAATGAACATTTTCATCTGTATTTCGATTAAATATGATGAAGAACCCAATCAAAAAAATGTATGTACATGTCATAAAACTCTGCTGTTTTTTAATCAATAATAATTTGTTATTTTGAATACTATTTTCAAATTTACAGTAATTTCAGAAATTCCGAATATCATATATAAACTATTCAAAACTTATCTTTAATTTCACATGGATTTGAGAAAATGTTGTGTTTTAATTAGTGTTCGTTTCTTCAGTTGATGTAGGTGTTACACCAGGATTGAGGCGTAGGAGAGAAAGGGCTGAAAGACAAAAAAGCTTCATTCGGGAACAGCAGGAAGCCACTGCAAATAAACGATCTCCTGTCGACCGTGTGGAAGATCAAGAAAGTAAGTTTTTTCTTGAATTATGAAAAATTTGGTTCAGATCATACCACAACTTTTCAGCTGATCCTATAAAAATCTTCATTTTTCGTACTGTTGCTTGGAATCTAGAAGCCAGGCAATAAATTTTCCTGATTTTACATTATATTCATTAATTATTTATGACTAATATTTACAGCAATCATAGATTTATATTTTCCATTTCTCAATGCTTTTTGTATATATTTATAATAATAAAAAAAAAAAACCAAAAATGTAAGGATCTCGAAGTATACATAGGCAATGCGCATGTTTAGTAATGGCGAAAAATCAGATTTGGCGGAATTCGCAAAGTGACAGCTATTATCAGTTTAGTGAACACGAAAATAACTTCAACATCTCAGCTGTCATGATATTTGCATGACGAAACACTTCGTAAAAAAATCAAGTGAACTATAAATTATTCTAAATCTACACCTAACCAAAAGATCTACAAGTAAGTATCTTTTAGAAAATTGAATTGTTAACGATAGAACATTATTTCAAAATCGCAAGTGTTGAATAGATTTCAACAATTCAATGTGGAAAAAAAAACGTGTATTTCTCAATAACTTTTTAAAATGAAAGCTAAAATTTAAATAGATGCATAAGTAATAATTTTTTTAATGCCATCTTGCAAGTAAAAAAAAAACGTGTCAAAATTATTAC
Source organism: Platygaster robiniae (assembly GCA_028476575.1). Classification (NCBI taxonomy): domain Eukaryota; kingdom Metazoa; phylum Arthropoda; class Insecta; order Hymenoptera; family Platygastridae; genus Platygaster; species Platygaster robiniae. Next base: position 26,992,576 of record CM052023.1, read on the forward strand.
AACTTCGAATAATACTTCAAATGATAATGATAATCTTTGATCGAAAATATGATTGCCAACATTCGATGAGTTATAACCATTAAAAAAGTGGAAAAAACAAATGAATGTAAATCGTTTGGAAGAAGATTATACTTCAATCATTTCGAAATTACAATACTGAAATGAGTGTACAAATTCACGAACATGGAACGAATTTGACACACATGAAAATGCAATTACGAAAATCAAGTATGAAATGATGAAACTTGTTGAACGATTTTTTTTCCAATGACTAAGCAGTTAGGGAAAAATCAATCAATAAAATGAAAATGGAATATGCTCGAACAAAATACTGTTATTCAACTTTTTGTTGGTACATGTTTTTTAAAAATCTGTGGATGGTTTTCGTCTTTTTTTTTTGTAAAATATCGAAAATGACACATAAATTGCACTCGAAATGACTAGTGATTTTTTATCGACACGAAAGTTAAACACATTTCAATATCTTGTCTTTCAAATTTAAACAAAAATATAATAATATATGTCATCAAGTCACACATACAAAGTGTTGCCATGACTTGATGTCATGACATTACATGACATGACTGATAAAAAGAAACTGATAAAAACTGAACACATACATTATGTTCCAAAAAATTAAACAACAAAAATTTCCGAAGAGTTTTCAAGTTCGAAACTTTTTATCTGAAATCATGTATACTACGGCAACTTTTCAAACGCTCTGTGAGAGCATCAATTTTCGTAAGCGGACGAAGAATCTGATGAAGGAGAAGTAAAGCCGTTTATGTAACTTTGCCTGGATGAGAAGGATTCCGAAAAATGATAGTCACTTTTATGAAATTCGATCAACATTGTGCAATCTCGCCTCCTCTGTATAAAATACAATGCATGAAAGAAAATTACATATGCTAACGACAGCACATTTGAAAAAATGCTATCAAACATTGAAATCCAATCACAGATAGAAAACAAATGATGACAGGTATTTGAAAGCAATTATTGAGAAGCTAAAATTAAGAAAAAAACTATTCGGATTTTTTTCGACGGTTTATGATATTTCTACAAAGGAAACAAATTGTGACACTGAAATGATAGTCAATTTATGCTAAGAAATAGAACGCAAGATTCATTCGTTATACCTGAAAAAATTTCAGAGAAAATAGTTTAAGTTCTGCCTCACACTTGTTGCACTTGTTCAAATTGAAGGTATTTATGCGCCGACAAACGGAATAAGGTACACAAACGGCACGAGTTACGAAAAAAGCCTGGACCCAACATCAAATAGATTGTCCCGTGCGAGTAGCCGCAAGGATTTGACGCCCATCATGAACGCGGCTAATAAGCTCGTCTCCGAGGAAAAGAAGCCTTTGTACGGGAAAAGCCCCGACGAGGGCGTCGAGTGCGATGAAAGCAATCATACTGACGAGGATGAGGATCGCCGAGTGGTTTTGCAGCTGAAGAGGGAAGGAACTGTGAAGGACCTCACACAAAAACTTACCGCTCACAATCTTATATCCAACAGTCCGGTTGAGGAAAAAGTTTCCAGGTGAGGGTTCGATGACAATATGATAACATTACTTTATGGCGTAATTATATTATATGACTGCAAGACTTTACTTGATGATATGACTTGGTGGCATAAGTTGGCATTATGGCAGAAAGACATGACCTTACAACATTACTTCACATGTGTAACTTGATGGCATAACTAGAAGACATGACAGAATCAAATGATTCTATGACATAGTTTTAACATATAAGCTTATGACAAAACTTGATGATCTGGTTTGATAACCAGATCAGATAATTGACGACATGACAGAATGATATGACTTTATAACATTACTTGATATGTGTAACTTTATAGCATCACTTGAAGATATGACTTCATAAAATGACTTGATGACGTGACTTGACAACATGACTTGATCGCATACATTAGTGACTGACTTGATGGCATGACTAGAAAACATAACTAGATGACATGACAGGATAAAATGACTCTATGACAATGCTTTATCATATAAGCTTGTGATATAACGTGATTATCTGGTTTGATGGCATAAGTTGGCATTATGACAGAATGATATGGCCTTATTACATTACTGTATGTGTGTAACCTAATGGCATGGCTTGATGATATGAATTCATAACATTACTTGATGACATGACTGATTGCATGAATTGATAATTAACTTGATGTCATGAATTGATGGCGTAACTTGATGGCAGGACAAGACGACATAACTAGGTGATGTGAAAGAATGAAATGACTCTATGGCATAGCCTCATACATATAACCTTATGACATAACTTGATTACGTGGTTTGATGACATGACAGAATGACATGACCTTATAACATTACTTGATTCGTGTTACTTGATATAATGACTTGATGCCATTAACTGATAACATGACTTTATGGCATGACCTAATGACGTAATTTATTAACATGACATGATGAAACAATTTAATGGCATTACTTGATGAAATGAGTTGGGGACAAAACTACATAAGATGATCAAATGACCTTATTACATTACTTTATGTGTGTAACTTGATGGCATCACTTGATGATATGACTTCATAACATAACTTGATGACATGATTTGATCGCATGAATTGTTGACTAACTTGGTGGCATGACTTGACGGTATAACTTGATGGCATGACTAGAAGACATAACTAGGTGACGTGGCAGAATGAAATGACTCTGTGACATAGCTTCATCATATAACCTTATGACATAACTTGATGATCTTGTTTGACGACAAATTGGTGACATGACATAATGATATGACCTTCTATCATTACTTGATATGTGTAACATGATGGCATGACTTAATGATATGACTTCACAACATGACTTGATGGCAGACCTGAAGACAAAACTAAATAATATGAATTTATGACATGACTTGAGGACACGACATTACGGAAATGACATTGATGATATGGCATTAATGGCATGACATTGACAATACGACATTAATGACGTGACATAAATGACATGACAGTGACGACATCATACAAGTTCCTCAAACTTCCGATGAAATTTCCCTCGCAGGATAGGGGACATGAGCGGGCTGGTATCCAAAGCGAAGGAGGGTCTGGCGAAATCGAAATCCAAGGCCGACGTTCTGAAATCACCGATGGAGGAGATACCGAAGCCCCTGGAGATGAAAAAATCGGAGAACGAGCTACATTGGGAGGAACTTGTGAAAAAGCTGAAGCGACCCTTGTGCCTGTGCGATCTGGATTTCACGGATCTCGACTCGGGCGACGAGATCGACGTCCTAGGGCCGGTGAACGTGGCGAACGGCGTGCCACCACCCCCGCCCCCGATGGTTCCTTCGCCGTCTAGACGAGTGCCACCCCCCCTCCCTGCGTGTCCGCCCCCGGCCTTTCCACCCCCGCTTTTCGGCGTCAACTTAAAGTCCTCGAGGGAGGCGAATTCACAGCCCAAGAGTCCACCATCCTTCGCTTCGAAGAAGAGCAAGAAAACGGTGAAGCTGTTTTGGAAGGAAGTGAGGGACGACCCCATTATTCTATCGCGGCTGGACCGTAACAAAATGATTTGGGACGAGCTCTCGCCTGTCCCCGTTGACACCCAGAAGCTGGAGCATCTCTTCGAAAGCCGAGCCAAAGATCTCATTACCAAGGTAATGCTCGTTTATTCAAATGATTCATGTTTATGAGTGTGTCTTGCGTAGAGTTGATTGCAGGCTTTTTGATGGTCTGGTTTGATCACATCAATTGGCGACATGATAGAATGATATGACCTTGATAGAATGATACTTGATGGCATGACTTGGTGATGTGACATTTGTTTCTGAACAAATCTGATTTTACTTGGAACTGTTTTTCAACTTACAATCACGTAAGTCAAATCTGATGTGACTTAATGACATAAAATCAAAGATATGATTCGATGACGTGACATTATGTACATGATTTCGATGAGATCGCATCATTGACCTGACTTGAACACATGACATTATTGACATAAAATAAATGACCTTGCAATATTAATATGACGTTACATTAATGACCTGGCATTTATGACCTACCAGTGATGACATGACACTATTGAACTGGCATTGATGACATGACATTATTGAACTGACATTGATGACCTGGCATTATTGAACTGACATTGATGACCTAACATTAATGACCTGACTTGAACACATGGCATTAAAGACATAACTCACAAACATGAATATAAAGTAAGGTTTACAGATCGCTCGTACCAAGTGTATCATAAGCTTCATTACACTCACTAATTTACCCAGAGAAAATTATTCGCATGATGTAGAACGCACTCATTAAATAATTAGATAATTGATTAATAGTCTCTTTGGCGTCGGTTCCGCAAGACTCTATATCGGTGGAAAATTGACTCGGCAAAGCACGAGTAACAAGTAGTTTGTATTAACATCAAGAGCTAACTGAATACGCACTGGAGTATTAATTTTCCATGCTTTTAACATGGCTAAATGTGTCAGCAGCAAAGTTCTAGCGGCACGTGCTCGTATTCCGTTTAATTACAAAAGTGACGTGGGTTCAATATTTCACGAGAAATGCGTAATATTCACGTGGATTCAAATGAATGTATGTGAGTTGTATGTATGTTGTGGCCTATATTCTGACGTGCATCGTACGTAAGTTAAAAAAATTATGAATGAACGTTTCGGGTTTCATTAAAATAGACGTTTCTTCCGGGAAAAAACGCCACTAAAAAACAATGTAGTTAATCTACCCTTTGTTCCCAAAGCCTAAGAACGCGAAAAACATGAGCGTTGATCAATAGACTTCCTCTCCTCTATATTTGCATGTCTTGTTGTTGCGTGACTGAATAGGCGGTCTGGTTTTGACAGACCACCAGAACAAAGTGAATGTGAATAATCTCTTTCGAACGGAATTCGACACAAACTAAAAGAATACATGAAAGGAAATGAATTATACGACTATGCGAAGGAATTCAAAAACAGATTACCCAGGGAAGAACTGATTATTATGATTCAGTGGCTGCTTGAATCAATGCAGATTTTTTTCATTCAGTTATTGAATCATATTATCTTCTCGTATCCATAGCACGCAAGTTATTCGTCAGCCTGCAACAACAGGTGAGACAGAAATTTTCGAGCCTGAATGAAAAAAACTTCGTGACAAATTCCTCTCGTGGGAAATTTCTCCATGACGTTGAATGTCTCTCCATTATTTTTCTGAACGCCGACGGATGTGAAATATGCGTGCTGAGTAGAAGGTATAATTCGATTTTTCCTTGCGAGCGCACTTACTTTTGACACGCCGAGAAGTAACGAGATTTGAGATGATAAGCTGACAGAAAACACGAGTGGTAAATATCGAGCAACGCAATGGATCGGATAGGCTTTTTCCCGTATTGAAAGAACTGCAAAGAACAGTAACATGAAGCGTACGAGCTTGCGCAGAATCCTTTGTAAATTACACCTTCAATTCAGCAATGGCGCGCCCGTGGTGCATTTCTCTTTTCAAGTCTTTCTCCATTTGCTCTGTGAGTCCTTCATTGAAGTGCTACTAACAGATATTTATCTGACACCAAAACAGAAAAACAAATATGACGATGCGTAAGGTGGCAATAGAAAAGGTGCAAAAGTTTTTGAGAAGTTAAATCTAGTTTGTGAAAGTTGATTAGTGCACAGGGTACAAATTCACAGTTCTTGATGAAATGGCAAAAATTTTGCAAAGTTAGAAACTCTTCTCCTGGATTTTATATAAGATTTTCAAAACGTCGTCATTTTGCGTCGTTTTTTTTTTTACAATAATTTGATTGTATTTTTAACCTAACAAGTCCAAGGTCTAAAATATATGTTTTATTTTGAAAACCCTTGCTTTGGAAATTGGAAAATTTTTTGTTGATATTTTTATTGTTAATCATGTGATAAAATGTTTCATATCAAAAGATGCAAATTTTCACTACGGAATAAGAGAGATGCATTATATCGATTTTCAAAATTTTAATATTTGAGTGGAAAATAATGAGTGGTACAATAAAATTTTTGTATAACTAAATTCCTTGGTATGAAATTAAATTTTTATATTGCATCTTTATTGACATAGACCAGAAAAATAGAAAAAATAGTTACATCAAAATTGCTGAATTTTTCGTACCACTGAATTCCGAATATATAATTTTGAGAATTTTGTGAAGTAGATTTTTCAAATAACTTTTTATTTTAATTTGAAATGAAAAGTAGGAATATTTACAGATTAAAAACAATAAAAATATATTGTGTTTAAATTTGAAGGATTTGATTTCGATTCAACGATTCGAACTATTTGAGGTGATTTATAGAAATGAGGAACTTGTAGACAGAATTTCATACAAGCTAATATTTTTGTTGAAAATTGAACATTTATAAATTGAAAAAGCAAAAAACGAAAGAAAAATGTAGAAAACTCCATATTTGAAGCTTCGAAATTTCAGGATGTTAGTGTTACTTTTGACAGTGAAAAAAAAACGTCGTTGGAGGATATTCATTAAGTTCAATGGTGAAAATCAAGCTTCGAAAAAAATTGCAATATTCTTCATAAAAATCAAAAATATTCGTATTTCCAACTATTGAATTAAACATCATAATTTTTCGCGAAATTTCAAGTTCACAAATTTTATATTAAAAGTCGCATTAGATTTTGAACCAGGAAAAACATTCTTGCTCCTAAAAAACTGCTTATTAGTTTTGAATTCAAGTAATTGTAAATATTTATAACTAAATATTTGAAACTCAAAAATTTAAGTTGGAGGTCTCAAATTTGAACTTTGAAGAAATTGAGGGAAAAAAAATCTAAAATTCAGTAGTAAATATATTTCAATTTTAATATTTTAAATATTCCAAACCAAATAAAAATGTGATCTAAAAACCTCCTTCAAAATTTTTTGCGTACGCCCCTGGCGAGAAATAATACTAAAAAAAAAAATTCCAAACATTCCCATTTAAACAGTGTCAATACAAACAACTTTCATTGTAGGGCTAAAAAAATTTTTCGAATAAAACATTGTGTGTAAAGAAAAAATTTTGAGATCTGTATATGTTGTTCCAAAAATAATATAAGTGATACAAAAAATAAATACTTCGATATTCTTGTAAATCATGTCGAAAACTGTCAACTTTCGTAAAATTTCAAAAAGGTGTTTATATTATTATCCACAAATTCTTTTGTTTGTCGATGAAAAGTAAATAATGTAAAATGAAAATTTGATATTCAAGAAATATACATTCTCAAAATCTCCACACTCTTAGTTCTCTCGAAAGGTATTTTTTCATTCAAGAATCATGCATTTTGTTAAAGAAAATAAGTGAGGTTTTTAGAAAAATTCATTGTAGAATTCTGTAAACGTTTTCAGCAACTTTCGATTCTCCGAATAAAAGTAAATATTTTTAAAAATGATACCATCGTGATGTTGAAATAATGACTACATAAGTTATACCCACTCTTGATGAAGAATGCTGAAAATTTAACGTGTTGGACGGTAATCCTCTATTAATTGAATATTATCCAGTGAACCATAATTTTCTTTATTCACGAATAAAGTGGACTTGTGACTTTGAAACAAGGTCGACCGCAAATTGTCGACATTCAGCGCGACGAATAATGGTCGCGGTCATGATAATTTGATGATAGCAATGTCTGCTCCGATCACGCTTACCGTCAGAATCAGGTATAATGGTTTCTTCATGAAGCTGAACAAAATTCACAATCAATCAAGATTTATAATTATATATTTTTTTACAATTTAATCTGTCTTCTTTTAAAAATGAACCTTATAGTATCTCGAAATATGTCAAGAGTCGATTTTTTCTATGAAATAATTCTTCTGAAAAATATATTTCCCAATTTATCGATTTAACCGTCCAAATTCGGTCGATATTGCCGGTTTTTTCGTGTTTTCCCGAACAGCATGTGAATAATTTTTCGGTTGCTAGTCCATGAAGGCGTAAAAGTTTGATAAGATTCCGTTGGTAGTCCGAATACGTTACCACCGCGTACACTTTAACAGCTGCGCCCGCGTCTTAAATATTTAACAGTAGAATGCAACGTGTTTCGGACCCCACGGACTTGAAGACTATCGCAATGAAATCCTGGAAAATCCGAAAATCTTCATCGCAATTTTATACTCTAAAAGCTTGTAGAACAAAAGGAATCAAAAGTAATGGTCGCTTTTGCTTCTTTTGTTTCAGAGGCAGCAAGAGATCAATAAGAATAAGGAAATTATCGTGCTTGATCATAAACGGTCGAACGCTATCAACATAGGGATGACGAAATTACCTCTTCCTCGATCTATAAAGACTGCAATCCTGAAGATGGACGCAACGATAATGAACAGAGAAGGCATCGAGGTTGGCATTTCATTCGAAAGACATAATATTTCACACGATCAAAGCTCGGAAAATGACTTCCCATTCCCGCCCTTTGTCGCGATTGATTCGAGAAACGCGTGCCAAATATTTCTCCCCTTTCACAGCAGTAATCTGCTACTTTTGTACGACGCGAGCATTCTCACCCCAGTCACGGAACCGTATCTATTTCACAATGAAGACAAATTTTCTTTCCTCAGAAATTATTAACAATGCTTCCCACCGAAGAAGAACGATCGAGGATACAAGAAGCGCAGGCCGCCAACCCCGATCTTCCTCTCGGCTCAGCCGAGCAATTCCTCCTAACTTTAGCTTCGATCTCCGAACTGCCGGCAAGACTGAAACTTTGGGCATTTAAACTCGACTTTGAAAACTCGGAGAAGGTACGATATTTCTTGCCAAAACAAGGTTGCATGGTAGAATTCACGTGAAAAAGGGGCTGTCCACATATTGCGTCAACATTTCAAGGGAGTGGGGGTCAAAAGATTTTGATGTGATCATCACAAAAAAAAATGTGTGTAGTGAATTTTGTGCATGTTTCATAAATTTTAGGCTGAATTTAAAGGATATGGATATTGCTGCATATCACTGAATCAGTGCAAATTTGTCATTTACTTGTTTTTATATTATATTTATGGAACGTCATGTCATTTGTCTCTGACTTCGGAGAGGGGTAATTTATATCAAGCTGTGTACAAAACGTACATTATTAGGTACCTGAGTGGAAATCTGAGATTCTCCAATACGTCTCCAACTTTTTTATTCCATTGTTTTCGCTCAATCTTGGAGAGAAATCCTTTTTTATTTTTTTTCGCAATACTCTAAACCTTCTCAATTCTTCTTCAGAAAGCTCAAAATCGATCTATTCTAAAATTCTGGAAACCTTCAACATCCTCCTTAAAAAAGCTCAAAACTTTCTTCATTCTTTTTCATAATTCTCGGAACCTTCTTCACTCTCATCCAACCTGCTCAAAATCTTCTCCATTTTTCTTCAGAATTTTCAAAACCTTCTTCACTATCATTTGAAATGCTCGAAACGCTCTCCGTTTTCCTCAGAGAAGATCTCAAATTCTTGAAATCTTCTCTTGAAAACTTTAAAAACTATAAGTGTCATCGTCATTTTTCCTTCTCTAACCTTTTTAAAAACATTGTTCATTTTTATCCAGAGTACTCAAAACCTTCTCCATTCTTCTCGAAAATGCCCAAAACCTTCTCCATTCTTCTTTAGAGAAATTGAAATTACTCTTCTCAAAAATGCTCAAAACCTTCTCTACCCTTCTTCAGAATGTTCAAAACCTTCTTCACTATCTACCAAAATGCTGTTCAAAACCTTCTCCATTTTTCTTCAAAAAGCTCAAAACCTTCTACATCTTTTCTTTAGAATGTTTCAAACCCTCTTTAATTCTTTGTAATTCCAGAAAGCTCAAAACCTTCTCCATTTTCCTACGAAATTCTCAAAACCGTCTGCATTTTTCTGAAATACTCAAAACTTTCTCTATGTTTCTCCAGAATGTTCAAAACCTTCTTCATTCTTTTCCAAAATGCTCAAAAGCTTCTCCGTTCTTCTTTTAAATGCTCAAAAATGTTCAAAACATTCTCTTTTTTTATCGGAAAGTTCAGACTCACTCTCTTCCAAAATGCACGAAACCTTATTCATGCTTCTCCAGAATGCTCAAAACCTTCTCCATTCTGCCCGAAAATTCTCAGAACCTTCTCCATCCTTTTTCAGAGAGCTCGAAAGCAATCTTCTCCAAAATACTCTATTCTTTTTCAAAATGTTCAGTACCTTCTTCACAATCTTCCAAAATGCTCCAAACCTTTTCCATTCTTCTTCAAAATGCCCGAAACCTTCTCCATTCTTCTCTAATATGTATAAAACCTTCTCCATTCTTTTCCGAAATGTTCGAAATATTCTTTATTCTTCTTCAAAAAGCTGAAAACCTCCTTTACTTTTCTCCGAAATGCTCAAACCTTCTCCATTCTCCTCGAAAATTCTAAAAACCTTCTCCATCCTTCTTCAGAGAGCTCGGAATCAATCTCCTCCAAAATGACCTATTCTTTTTCAGAATGTTTGAAACCTTTTTTACAATTTTCCGAAATCCTCAAAACCTCCACAATCTTCCCTAAAAGTGCTCAATGTCTTCTCCTGAAAACGTTCAAAACTCTAAGTGGCTCCGTCTTTTTTCATTCTTCAACTTTCTCAAAAACATTGTTTATTTTCCTCCAAAATGCTCAAAACCTTCTTTATTATCCATGAAAATGCTTAAAACCTTCTCAGTTCTTCTTCAGAATATTCAAATCCTTTTTCACTGTTCTCCATAATGCTCAAAACCTTCTCTATTTTTCTTCAAAATGTTCAAAACCCTTTTCACTATTTTCCAAAATGCTCAATACCTTCTCCATTTACCTCGGAAAATCTTAAAATCTTCTCCTGAAAACTTTCAAAACTTGAAGTATCATCGTCTTTTTCCATTCTCTAACCTTCAGAAAAACATTATTCAGTCTGCTGTCTGCCCTGAAAAATATCTCATCAATTATATTCATGAGTAAACTGTTTTGAAAAAAGTAAGTTCCTACTTAAGTTTTTGATAAATCACTCATTAAATCAGTAAAATGAGATTGTATATTCATATAATAAATTGTCAAAAATGATGAAATCAAAATTGTTCTCAAAAATTTGACTGACCATCAATGAAGAAGATAAAAATATATAACATAAATTTATATACTCAAACATGCTTTATACCATGAGAAAACTCGTTTTCAGTACGATTAAATTATGTATAATAAAAATAAAAATTCAATTTTACATGCTGACGTCAAACCCACGTTTCCTTCGTAATAATGACTTCTGTTGACGTGGATGAGAAAAGGGGTCAAAATAGAGCAAGAAAAATTGTAAACGTAACACGTAGACAGCCCCAAAGGTCTCATTCGCCATTGGCGATGATGAAGAAAAAAAAATTCAATCTTATCAAAAAGTCCCACGTCTGTGACTCGTAGGAAATTGCTGATCCTTTGATGGATTTGAAGCAAGGCATGGAGACGCTGCGAGCGAATAAAACGTTCCGCGGCATTCTGAGCACGCTCCTCTCGATTGGGATATTCCTCAACGGAAATGAGGTGGGTATTGAAGACGCAGTCAAATGATATCCGCCTAATCCGTCGCGCTCGTCAAAATTTGGGCCCCGGGGATATTCCCCTGTCGTTCTGCCATTCGCTCTAATTATCCTCCCTTTGCTGCTCAGGTCAAAGGATTCCAACTGGAATATCTCGCCAAAGTGCCAGAAGTAAAGGATACCGTGCACAAGCATTCTTTGCTGCACCATCTCTGTCACATGGTGATGGAAAAGTTCCCGGATGCGACGGATCTTTACTCAGAAGTGAGTTAAAATTACGTTTATATCATGTGAAAGAGTTGATTCGAAGGCGTTGCTTCATGATTCCCAGATCGGGGCTGTGACGCGAGCATCGAAAATCGATTTTGACGAGCTCGCAGCGAGTATCAGTAAACTGGAGAACGATTGCAAGGCCTCGTGGGACCACTTGAAACTCATCGCAAAGCACGACGGCTCGACGATGATGAAAGTCAAGTGAGTAAATCGGCTCGCGAGCTTTTTTCCTCGAAACTGGCTCGTGCCCAAACGTCGGGTCATCAATTATTCCAGTGCCCCGTCACAGAATAGTAATTTTCGAGCATGCAGAAATCGGGAATTCATTTCTCTGACCCACAGAATGTCGGACTTCCTGGCTGACTGCGCGGAGCGGATAATCGTGTTGGGTATCGTGCACAGGCGCATAATAAATCGTTTTCACAAATTCATCCTGTGGCTGGGAATCCCCTTGCATCGAGTGCAGGACACGAAACCGAACGAGTTCTGTCGCATCGTTTCGGAATTCGCGTTGGAGTACAGGACGACCAGGGAACGCGTCATTCAGCAGCTCGAGAAAAAGGCTAATCACAGGGAAAGGAACAAGACCCGTGGGAAAATGATTACCGAGGTGATATTTATTGCTTCCACCCCGAGAGATGTTTTCCCTTACTTTTCCGGGAGGAAACTTTCCTCGATTACAACCTTTCCTTTTTTTTATTCCAGGTCGGCAAATTTAGGACGAAGGAAGATCGTGCCGATGCCGAGCTAAGGCAATTACTGGGAAGCGATATCTCTGATGTCGAGAGTATCCACGGTACATTGCCCTGGCGAAGACAAAGGAAAGACGGTAATTTTTCTTTTTCTGCCAATCAACCAACCCCGCGATGCAAAACGCAATGAAAAATCATCGGGCTTGTGCGGTATCGGGGAATAATATTATTGGTGAATGCCAAAGATCGTCAGCCTGAAGAGAAAAAGGAGATTGGGTCAGTTAGTTACTTCTTCGACGTACAGAAAAATTGATGCTGCAAATCCTAAAGAGAAAAAGTAGATAGTTTCATGGAGGCAGCCATTATGATTCAAAACTTAAGTATCGGGTAGCGGCGGTTCAGGATTGTTTTGTGATTCACAATGTTCACAATTCAAGTCAAATTTTTATTTGAAAAGCTAACTGGAATACCAATTGGAAATTCTCAACAGCGTAGTACATATATCACAACATTTGTCAAGTCGGTAATACTGTACAATGAGACTTACCTTACCGACTCAAAAAGGCGTAATGCTGTATATGTTACATATTTAGCTGCACTACCTGAATCTGGGTCAAAACATCATTAAATTCTTGAAGATTGTAAGATTCCATTGCATTTAGACATTGGCACCTGACGCAATTGATAAAAAAAAGTATGTACTATCACGCTTTAAGGTCTTGAATAACCCTCTAGTTTACATCCTTACGGATCGGTAAGCTTTAGAATAACTTAGGGTAAGGTCCCTCTGACATTCCAATCTGTCGCTTTGGACTACATGGAAAACTCGACTTGCGATTACATGTACAAGCAGCCCATGCGCGTCTAGAGCTATGGGATGAAGAGGGTGGCGCGGAAAGATAGAGATAACGACACCCGAGAGAGAAACGATAGTTGGAAGTTGGATTTCCAAAGAAACTCGGCACTTTCGGCGGCTTCCGAGAGTCTACCCCGCGGTCTAACCGGGCTGGAAGTGAGATAAAAGGATGTTTTTCTTCGTTACGTGTTTTTGCCCCGCTTGTAACCGATTTGTTCTCCCTCCCCAACTTGGATTACCTAACTTTTCAAGTGAATAAAAGTGAAATGATAAGTCCGAGCTGAAAGATAAGAGTTTTATCAGTCGCATTGGGTTCCGGCTCTGCGATTGCTACGTTACTTTGGAGGATGAAGTTCTATAAATGAGACTTTTATTTGTTGGAAGAAATGAGGAAATAATTCCCCCTTACTCGATTTCCCATTGAATTCATATGTGAGAAAAAAAAGTTTGACTTGAATTCAATGGGAGAATGAATACCACCAGAAGTAGCTCAGTTGGTAGAGCACTCGACACGTAATCGGAGAGATCTGGGGTTCGAATCCCGGCTTCTGACGGATTTTTTCTATATATTTGTAAATCAAGAATGTTCGATAATACACGATACCTTTCATTTATGGTTTTCAGGACGAACTTCGTTGGGTCCATTGATTAGGAACGATAAAACCAATGGCAATTTGACTGACGGTGACGATGAGCTTTTAGAAACCCTAGTGAAAACTGCGACGAAATCACCGGCGACGAGGACAACTCCGAGGGAAAGGAAAAGGACACGACACGCCGACCGTAAGTCTTGTAAGTGTGATCACCGCACCCTGCACTCGCGGTCAAATAGCGTTCTTTTCCTTAAATATTTCCTCTGACTCTTTACAAAACAATATAACCTGAACTAATAATGGTTACTGAAGACCTTCTGAATTAGGAGGAATAAAGGATTTTGTGAAGTTGGCTCATTTTGTTCAGTTAATTTATTCATAACGTAAGGATTTCTGAATGAAAATGAATAATAACTTCATTACAACAAAATAATTTTCATTTACTTCCTTTTACAACATTTTTCAGTAGAGAAACTTACTCCACGTTCGAAATATCCCCTTGAGGAAAGATAAGGAATAGAACGCGACGTGAACTGTCGCTCGTATTGGCACCTTGTTCGCACCGCTTTGATTATCTATTTCGCTTCTTACCTTGTTAGGACTGCATTTTTATTCCAGTCTTGGCAGATACATTGTTTAGTTGTTATTATTTCTATTGCATATTTATGGTTATTTTGTAGTTTGGAACGTAGGTGATCTAAGGTAACGTAGTTTTTCCATGCGCAAACATCTTGGGCGATGTGGTGGAAAAAATTCCAGGTTACGCAAGTAATTTCTAAATAATAAGCAATTTAAATGAGCATTTTTACTCGGACATTTATCTACAAAAAATATGATTACGAGGCATATTCATGTATTTTCGATCAAATTTTTTTGTTTTTCACGAGCTTGCGGAATCTTTGCTGATTTCTATTCGAAGGTGATAATTTTAAAATGGTGCTGGGGTAAAAGAGGGTGTGGTGACGGTTGTAACAATACGGTAGCGGGTTGCCCTAGCTCTTCTTCTTTTTGCCTGGCAGTGAAGCGATCGCGCACGCGGGAGAACAACACCACGCCGGAAGGCTACTATCCCTAAACACACGGTCACGCGAAAACTTTGAAAAAACGAAAAGGTTTGGTTGTTTGTCGCTTCACATGATTTGTGCATGGCGTTTTGTGCCCTGGAGCATGCATGAATTCGCCTCCGCCAGAAACGTTTTTCGATGTTTCTTTGAGTAACGCGCGAGCTTTTTTTGTTGGTGTTTGGGTATTCAACAATTATTTGGAATTAATGTTACTCGTTAATGACTACAATAAGACGGTAGTGAGTAATATTGAGGTTTTCGGAAGATTTTTCTAATTTTGACAAATGTTTTTGTATATTGACGAATCAGGTAAAAATGGCGAGAGGAATGAAAATGAATTTTTTTTAGTTTGTGATTTATTTGGTAACATATTTCATTAATTTTCTTTAATTCCTAAGAAACGTGATGTTGCTACACTAAATATTATTTGAATAAACATTCTATTTTTCAGTATCAAGACAGAAGTTTAATAATAAAATGTTGAAACATTTTCTTCATGTATTTCGAAGAAACAGGTTGACAAAGTTCAGGAATATTTTATGAAATTTTAGAAATTTTCAGAATTTCAGGGAATAATTGGGAATGTTTCAAAGTGCCATTGTTTCTAAAAAGTTCATCAAATTCAATAAGTTATACAAAATTTCAGAAACTCCAACTATTTTGTGAACGCATATTAAAATTACCACCATGTTTCGTAATTCTTAATATTTTTCAAGTTTTTCTCATTTTCGTTACCAACTGAAAAAACAATACAATGCATTTCATGAAATGAATTAAAATGAACGCAATTTAAAAAATTGATGAATATTTACTCAAATTTTTAGAATTTTTCGGATTTTTTAGAATTATTGACAATCATCGGAATTTTCGTGATCTTAAAATCTTTGAAAATTTAATAAAGATTTGGCCAAATCACTACGATTTTTCAAATTATCTAATATTTTGTACAGTTCTTAGTTTTTTTTTACAACTTCAAAGAGATCTTCGTAGATTTTTGGTTATAAATTATTATGAATAAAATAATGTAAACAAATGTATGAAAAATTTATTATGAACCAATTATAATTTGTTGGGAAAAATGATTTTGATCAAAACATAATTCACTAGAATTATTTTTATCGACTTATATGCTGTGTGTTGTTTGAATTTTTTTAAAAATTTCTAGAATATTCAATGTCTTCGCATTCTGCTACATCTCAAAACTTACGTAAATTTTATGAACTTTGGAAAACTTTCATGATTTTTTAAAAGTTCGTCGAACTAAGTCAGGTTTTTCGTATTCGAATAATACTTTTGAATTTTTAAAATTATTTTCGGAAGATGAAAGAATATTAACATGCATATTTAGAAAAAAAATGGAAAATATACAAAATTTAAAAAAATAATCAAAATTCTCGGAATCTATTGAATTTTCGAAAATTACTAATAATTACTTCCATTCTAAATGATTCCAAATGTACTGAAATTCTCGAAAATTTGGACATGATACCAACGATTTGTGCATTCTCAAATTTTATAAATAAGTTGTCCAACATATAAAACATTTTCGTGTTTTTTCGATATTTTTGAAGATGATGAGATTTTTAATTGAAAAATGACAAAAACTAATTAATATTGTAACTAATGCAATCTACAGAATTTATTAAGATTTTTCGAAATTTTCTAGACTTTTAGAATTGCACGTACAATCCGAGACAAAATGCAATGATTTTATAAAAAGACTAAAATTTTCATTACAACAGAAACTTTTCAAATATTTACAAATCATATTAAAATTATTCTAACTTATTAGGATTATGATTTCAAAGTTCACGTATTTTTAGAAAGAAAAGGAAAAACCTGATCATACATATTCCAAAAAAACATGATAATTCATCGATGAAAACATTCAGTACTTTTTTACATAAAGAAGGTAAAATATACTAGAATATTCCAAGTTTTATAATAATATCACACGTTTTACAATATTATTGCAAATTTTGTCATATTTATTTTACTTAGTACAGTATTATTGTACAAATTACAATGTGTATGCCAAATTCAACTCGATAATTTCGGAAAATTTTTAATCTACAGATTGCAAACTATAATATATAAATGATAATTTTTATTGTAATATTGCCAATAGTGCATAGGATTTGATGTCCATGTATAATAAAATATCAAATAAAATATTTTACCTCTAATCATTTGTTTTTCAGTTTCTATTATATGTATATTTTATGTACTGAGATAAAGGAATGTTGATTTAAGAATATGCATCAAAAAAATGCATATCACATTGTAAAACTACAATATATTTTTGACTTTTTTAATATTGTATCAACAACAATACAATATACTAGAAAGGATACAAAAATATATTTAAAAAAAATTATAAAAATATAAATACTGGAAAAACTATAGCAATTTCTGGAATTCGGATTAGTGGGAATTACAACATAAATTGCAAAAGTACAACAAAATATATATACTGCTACAACATAATTTGACAAATATCAACTATACATGATGACAAAAACTGCTATAAATATCTAGCAAAAAGTACAATATTTCAGACAGTAATTTACAGTATTTTAATAATTAATATATTTTTTTATTATTATTCTCCTGTTGCTTGAATCTCAATTGCCATCTCAATTAACGCTGATTCCAACACCCGGATTATTCAAACAAATTTCAACTTGAAAACAAATCTACATTCATATCAATTAACCCTAAATTTTCATTTCCCACCAGGAATCTTTCACAACCCAAGTTCCCATTGCAAATTAATTCCAGGTAATCTGATTCCGAATCAAACTGAAATGAAATTTGAGTTGCCAACAAGAATAGAGCCCTAAATACACTTGCGAAAACAGTTAATTCAACAGTGATGAGAAGGGCGCGAGGCACAATAAAACGCGTCGGAAATTTGCATGGGTCGAGTTTTGATTATTTCTTCATGCAGCGTTCGCATTTTTCGTGGGCTCTAATAAAGGAAACGCAATTTAAGAGATAAGTTGTAATGCCAGGCTGGTAAATTGTTACAAAACACGACGATAGTCTGGGACAAGGCAAGGCCAAATTAAACCAGACACGAAGAAATGTGCAGTATGCTCGTACGTGTATACTGATGAGCAAGCCGCGGTTTTCGTGGCTCGATAAAAAACTATGCGTACTAAAACTCCGCGATAAGGATGATTCACGGTCATTTGATAGTCTTGTGGAGGCATTTTCCGCATATTTTCCCTCCTCGTGTTTTTCACCTAGCAAATTATAGTTATTTATGAGAGATTTTGGGAGAAATCTTTACAAAGAGACATTTCAAATTATATAAGTTATTTATAAAGTACACTGTAAAAAAAGTTTGTAAATTTCCCATAACGTAGTGTAGTAAATTTCCTATACCGCAACAGAATTTTTCCTCGAACATAGGACTTTTAATACTCTTTTCATTATTTCTTTCTATGTCTGGTATGTGAAAGATAAATATAGTAATTTTACTATGGAACAATATTATTTTTACCTTCTCGCTGTACTGAAAATATCTTGCCCAAGCACGAAAACATTTTCATTAATTTTTTTAACTATATGGTAAAAAAGCTGGTAAATTTGCCAATGCCCGGTACAACAAGGAAAGGAGAGGGGGAAGAGGGGGGGGGAAGCAAAAATATTTTTGCTTCATTTCAATTTCCCACATTTCAAAATCCCATACTCGAATGAGATAAAAATACTATGCTGAATTATGGTGAATACTATTTACATACAGTAACGCTACTATACACTGGTATAGGAAAATTACTATCCCTGGAATGGGTTAATCGCTTCCAGTACCGGTATGGGAAAAATACCATAAATTTTTTTTACAGTGTATCATTAAACTCGTTTTTTCAATAAACTTCCTCTGTTATTAATTTCCTAATGAAAATATGGATAAAAAGAACGTTCATCGAACGCATTTGATGGACAGAATAATATTTATCTATGAACGGCATAAATGAATAATCCGGAGCTATGGGATTGCACGAATGTAGCGTCCATCAATTATTCGCGAATTTTCAGTCGTATCGCCCGAGCGGATTACTATATCCTGTTGAGAAATCGCCCCTGTCGAGACAGATATTTCGTTACCGAAAAATCTTCCGACTCAGCTGGAATTACGTGACTCGAATTAAAATAAATCAAAGTCTAGTCTGATGTGAACGAATGAACTCTATAATTTATTATCATTAGTTTCCACTAACCAAGAGAGATTTTTTTGAGCGACTGGTAATTTTTCGAAGCTAAAGTTTTTATAGTGACATTTTGTTAATTTTTCAACGTAGTTTTAATTTTTTTTCAACTTCATTCAATGATAGTGTGACATTAGACGAATTCGTTTTACTGATAAGGATGATTTTGTAATTTATATTTCTCATTTTTTGAAAAAAATCTGAGCAACTCAAAAAGTATTCAAAATTCGCGGTAATTAATGGATGGATCGTACAACGAGGAAAATTTTTAAATTATTTTGAATATGTAATAGATTAAAACTTCAAAGATTGTTATGGAATGTACGAAATTCTAATAATTTACAGAATTTCATAAAATGGTCTAAATTTTATGGCTTGTGTTTTTTTTTTTTAATGCTTCTATGAAACATCCATGACTTTTTTCATTTTATAGTGAAAATCCGAGAAAATTGTTAAGTTCTAACAAATCATAAAAAATTCGAATTTGGATGTAACTTAGAGTTGTATAAAAGTTATACATTATGTCCCGAATTCCTAAAATTTGGATAGATAGAAAATAATAAAGAATTTTGAAGATCGTCAATAATTGTATGAATTTGGAAAAATTCATCTAATTTTATCGAAATGTTAATGAATTTTGCAGACTGCTTTTCAAATCATATTTTTTCGAAATATGCATGATAATGTTTTTTCAAATTGACGGTCAACGCTCCGTGTAATATGTAATCTTGAAAGTCTCACGATCCTCGGAGCAAAAGTAAAAGAAATACACAATTTTACTATTCTTCTTCATATTGTGTATTAATTTAATTTGAATTAAATACACAATATTGAGAAGAATAGTAAAATTGTGTGTTCCTTTTACTTTTGCTCCGAGGATCGTGAGACTTTCGAGATTGAATGTTTTTTCACTTTTAGATAAAAATCCAGAGAACCTAAAAAACTCAAAAAAATTTCGAAAAATCTTTATGAATTGGACGAATTTCAATGAAACTTCTAAAATTGTGGAGAACCATCATTTTCGGAATTTTTTAATACAGTAAGAATAAACAATATAAGAAATTTTCGAGATTATTAATAATTCCTACAAATTTAAAAAACTTTCGTTTGTATACAGTATTTTTCATAATTTTCTTATAGTTATATTCTATTATATATAAAAAAAACTCTGAAAAATTTTTATAAGTTTGACAAGTTTCCATGAAATTTATAAAAATTTAGATAAAGTGTTTCATTTCCATGAATTTTAAAATCGTGTAAGATTCAAAAGCATGAGTAACTTTCGAAATTATTAATTATTCCAATAAATTGTATAAACTTGAGAAATTCAGGAAATATGCAAAAGTTTTGTAAAACGTGTTCATTATGACTTTTGCATTGTTTAAATTTAAAAAATTATACTAAAATCTGTCATAATTGGACAAATTTCAATGATATTTATGAAATTTTCAATTATTTTTATCATTTTTTGAATTTTAAAAATCCTCTAAGATTCAACAACATAAGAAATTTTTAAAATTATCTATAATTCCCAAACATTTGTTAAACTTGCATATATAAATTAACTGTCCAAAAATTTTGTAAACAGTGTTTATTATAGTTATGTCTTATCGTATTTGAAAAAAAAAACTACGAAAAATCTTTATAAGTTCGACAAGTTTCCATGAAATTTATAGAATTTTGAATACATTGTATCATTTTCTCAGAATTTTGAAAATCCTGAAAAATTCAACACAGCAAGAAATATTCAGAACCAATAATCCACAAAAATTTGTAAAATTTTCTCATTTTAAGTAGTTGTTAGAAAATTTTATTAAAAGTGTTCAATAACATTTTTTTTTGTAAAGTTGTGTTGTATAAGTTTTGAAAAAAAAAAAAAACTACGGAGAATATTAATGAGCTGGACAAATTTCAATGAAATTTAAAAATTTTTGATACATACGTTCTACCATTTTCAGAACTTTAAAAACTCTGTAAGATTATAGAACTTGAGAAATGTTAAAAATTTTCGAAACTTCCAAAAAATTTCTAAAAATTGCAGAATTCAGGAAAATATTCACAAATTTTGTGAGTCGTGTTCATTACCATTTTTTTGTTTGATAATGTTCTTAAAATTTTGAAAAAAATAGGAAAAACTTTTTAAGTATTTAGAGCCACGAAAAATATGAGAAATATTGGAGTTTTTTTTCAATAAACCTATTTGTGAAGTCTTGTTAAGTTTGTACTACGATTCAAACTTTAAAAATTTTGAAAATTCAAATACAATAATAATTTTTTAGTATTCTATAGAATCTAAAGAACTTGTAGAATTTGGATTACTTTTATAAATTTTTTCTGTTTATTAAAATATTTTTTCGATGTACATAGGATAATATTTTTCTGATTCCTTCATAAAATTCGAAAACTTGAGGAATGTCAGAAAATTACAATACAAATTCTGAAAGTTTAATAGTTCGCATTATACTTCAAATTTCGTAAATTCAGAGAGGTAAAAACAAAACATATAAAATATGAAAATAGCACAAAATTTTCATAAATTCTATACATCGCGGTATATTTCGAAACTTTCCCCAGAATAAATAAAAATAAAACTTCACAACTAGCAATCCTAATCTATTATTGCCTTTATTTAAATAATTACTGCTTTTAATCAACATAACAAGCAACAAATTCAGGCTCCAAGTAATGAAATTCAATCTCCATTACAGAAAAATAAAAAAAAAATCCATCATAGTGGAAGCATGTTTTCCCTGCCAGACCCAATAACCTAACAAAATAATTCCACCACCCCAAACTTATCAAAAATTTTTGCCTTCCAGTGCGTAGAACTTTGAAAAACGGACTTTCCGAGGAAGAGAAGAAGCACATTGCAGCCTACATCAAAGGCTACTAACTGTGATAAAAACAAAAAAAACCAGTCGAGGATCCATCGTTCGCGAGCTACATGTGCGTAGAAAAAAAAGCGAAAAACAACAATACTAAAGACGAATGAATCGCAATGTTTATGACATCGATCAAAAAATGGAAAAATTTGTGAACGTGATCAGCGGGACTCTCAATCACGAATATAAATCACATGCAAATGTTTATAAAATATTCTTCAAACTAAAAAAAAAAACGATCATTACTTGCAACCGTTTCAGAAAATGTCGTGAAAATTCCCCCTCTCCCCAACTTCATCAGAATACGATAATCAATTAGGCAAATTACCGATACCGACATTACACTTTCATGCATGTGCTGTACTTAACGCTCAATTGACTCCTGGAGGGCTGAAAATATGGCTTTTCCAACGAAAACGTACAGCTTTTTTTTTTTAATTACGTAGGTTGTCGAGCGACTCGTGGAAATCGTCAATCAGAGTGGAACAAGTCCCGCTCGATCACGCTTAGGGAATCCAATTAGTGTAAGGTGAAATAAATTTTTCATCCCAAATGTGCATTATACCTTGAAAATCAAATATGTTTGAAAGAAATGTAATATAATTCGTCGCAGACTGAAATAGTGTCGATTGGTTGAATAAAAATAATAAAAATGAAAAAAACACATGTCCTTTGTCTTTCTTGTAGGTTTGGTGAAGGAAATCAGAAAGCAAATTTTTTAACAAAATGTGCAAAAGGCGCACGATTTATTATAACCTTCATTTAACTTCAACAACAAACAATTAAATGTTACAATCAAAAACTTGTGTCCTGCTACTAAACGGTCGCAACAAGATTGATATAAAATATTGGTAAGTTAGTCCTTTTTTTACCATGTCTATGAATATGAAATTTCATTGAAGAAATGATATGCGATGGATCAATTAAAAAACGGACCCTTCCATATCCATAGACCTGGCGGAACTCGTCATTGACGATTTGAAACTTAAGAAAAACGCAACAAGGGTCGAAGAGGAAGCCACGGCGATGGGAAAACTTGACGTACTGATACACGAGACATTCTTCAATATACATGTTAACCATTTGTGTAAAAACTTTTTTTTCCTTGCACTAAAAAAATACTTTTATTGGGGGCCCTTTATTTTAATGTGCCGAACTAGGCCAGTGTTTCAACTCTCACCCACGAGTTAAAATTTGAATCATGACCCAGCACAGGCACATGAAATTAAAGTGTTTCAGCCCCGAGCTTCATCTCATGCATATTCATTCGTAAAAACTTTCGATAGGGAATACAAATCGGTGAATAACTTTTATTATATCACTGTCATCCTTGTCATCTCGTGAAATTGGCGAAAGAGGAGGACGAAGGAAGGAAATACACTTGCTTCTGCATCCAACGAACAGCTCGGGATCGTGACCTTTGTTGCGTCAAATGGCGCGATGGACTCCCACTCTCGAGCGGACTGCGCGGAACGAGATGCGCGGGAGTCAGTCGCAGCCAGACCGTCGAACGCGTTGGAACGTAAGGAAGCCATTGATTTGAGAAGGGAAAAGGAGTTCCCGCCCTATCGCCGCAGGCCATGGGTGGGAGTAAGGGGTATTCCAGGGTATTCGTTCCCGCCGATGGCGTTGGATGCAAAAGCGAGTGTATTAATAGAGAAGAGGCTTTGTACATCGGGGCGAGCCTCACTAATCTTGGCGTACATTTTCCAGATTACCCCGTTGGCTTTATGAAAATACAGCGTTATGTACAAAATAACTGGCAACAATGTTTCGCTCGCAATTTCGTCAATCTCTTTTAGCTAAAATCAAATCTATCGGAACTCAAGGCATAACTATTATACAGATAAAATTCGTGTTACACGTTTCCTTCAATGGTAAAAAAGTTTGTTGTCTTTCAGAGTGACAGTGAAGAAGCAACGGAATATTGTGAGAATTTACTTTTCTTTTCGTGTGTTTTTTTTTTTATGTAGGAAAATTGTCCTCTCTGCAACTGCACCATGTCAATGCGATTCGATGATTTGGGAACCGGAGGAAAACGTTTTTCGGTCTTGGATAAAGCTTCAAAGCTCGTCATGTTTCGGCCCGCTGAATTCGTCGTGCGAGATCATGCCATTTTTGTCTTTGTCCTCGTGCTGGAATATTTCCTCTACGAGCTTGTCGTTGTCCTTCAACATTTTTTCTAATTCCGGATCATTGGCGCTGTTGGGGTCCCCTTGCATTTGCTTTTTCAAGTATTCACTCACCTGTGAATATGCGTTGGATTTTGTCAAAACAAAGGCAGGGAACTTGAGAATTTTGTATTAAAGTTTGCGAGCTGCGAGGGTGGTGAACGTGATTTCTAACACTGGAGTTAAGTAGCGTGGTGGATACTGAATTTTAGCTAGGAATTTCAGTAGATGGTGTTTTTTTTATTTTCCTTGATGTTTTGGGAAGGTGAAATTCTGATTTTTATAAGCACGATTATTATTAGCAGTGACATAATATGGGATACCACTACAAACTATAAAATATTTTAGGTATTCAAATCAAATACGAAATAATATTTTATCAAGAAAAAAAAAATATAAAAAAAATTTAAATCCCACAAACTTTTCATTCTAGAGCATTCGATTCTGAAAATTTTTATAAAAATCGATATAAATCATAGAAAACCAAATAAAATTCATAAATATCGGAAAAGTGCAAAATAAAATAAAATTGATAGGAACTGTGAAATACTTAAAATCTATGACAATACTGTTTTTTTTTTAAATTGCTGAAATACGAAGAATCTCCAAAATTTCAGATTCTGAACAAATAGATTCTAGAAAAATGTACTAAAATAATTTAAAATACTGGATATCTATTTAGAACTTCAAAAACACTTCTAATATAAATAACACCAAAAAAGTATAAAAAATAATAAAGATACTAAGAATTAAAGGAATACTGAAAATTCGTGTAAGTCTTATTAAACTTTCGATCCAAAAAGGCATCAAATTAAAGATATCTATGTAGAAATCCATAAAAATAACAAAATATCGTTCAAACTGTAAAAATAATGCAAAAAAAACGATAATTATCAAAGTACTAAAAATCTAATTACCTTTCAAAATGCCGTTTCCTTAAAAAGTTCTTTAAAATTCTACAAATTGAATAAACTATGAATTCTAGATCATTCAATTCTCAAAACTCAAATTAAAATCTACAAAAATTCTAGAACGATATAAAAAACTAGGATATCCTTGCAAATTATGTAAATTAAATTAAATATGAAAAATCTTGAAAATTCCAGCACTCTATGAAATACCTTGAAAATGAAAACCAAAGTATGAAATTTCTTTCATATATGCAGACATTATTTTCTTTATAATCCATAAAAATTTTGAAAATATATGAAACTTTTGATCTTTGAGCATTCAATTCTAGAAGTCAATGCAAAAAATATCAATGAATACAAGATAATTATTTTGATGTTATGCTCATTGAAAAAGTCAGAAATAATATATCGTGATTTTTCATGTCAAGTTGTCATATATTTTACAAAGGAAAAGCTTGAGCTTCCAAATCAATTTCTAAGATGCTAATGATGCTAAAATAAATATTTGCTAATGCTTTGAAATAAATAGTTATATTGATTTATACACGAAAATATATTACGTTCATTAATACATTGTTGATAGATTAGAATTACTGAATAATCAACAATGTATACTTGAAATTCATATTCCAAGTCAGAAGGAAAATTTTGAATTAGAGTTATCGATTCTGAAAAAGATCCTCAAAATTTTGAAAGTTATTTATTGAAAGTAAAAATATTTTAAAACATTTTAAATCTGCTGATATCAAGGGAACGAAACTCGAACATGGATTATTCAAGTTTGTGAGTTTCAAGGGTAGTTAATTAGATTTCCAACACCAGAGTTTAGTAGCGTGGTGAAATCCAAATTCAACAAGAAATTTTAGATATATAATGTCCTGAAAATGAGAAATTCTGATCATGAAGTTTACATTACTGAAAAAAAACCACAACTTATCATTTTATATATATATATGTATCAGAAATTGTAACGTCTATTTATTCATTTTTTTAAGTTATTTATCTAAAAATAGTGTAAACCTCAAGGAATATAATTTAATTTTTTTCATGGCCACCATGCTACTGCTCCAAAGCACCCAAAAATGAAAATCGAAAATACTCTTGCCATTGCTCTCACCTCCTCGCGTGACAATTGGTTGTCTTTGTTGTTATCGATCTCCTTGAAGACGTTTGTCGGCGCTGGGGACTCACTGATATTGATGAGCTCGACTTCGAAATTGAGAACAGCACCTGAAACGAAATACGAAAAAGTTGGTTCAAGTAATTTAAAGACGAAAATTTGTAGCTTTTTTTTTTACTAACCAAAGTCTATTTTTTTTTTTTCATTAGACTATATAGATAAATATAGTGAAATTTAATCAATTTGAAAAGTGTTGTATCTAAAATGGTAATGTATTTTTAGGTGTATCTAAAATTTTGTATAGTTTTATAATATTTTTCTAGACTTATTGTACTTCTAATGATTGTAATGAGGTTTTAGAATTTGAATGGAATTTCCCATAGCTCACTAATCATTCTTTATTTTTCTTTTTTTTTTTAAATTTCCACCATTTAGTTGATTTCCTGAAAATAAATACATTCCAAATTTTATATTTTTTCGTATTATTTAATTTTCGTGAACATTCATTATATGCTCCATAATTTCTATTCATATCTAGTGTTTTGATAAATTTCTTTTATATTTCCAACTTCTCATCATTGTCTAGACTATAAATAACCCCAAAACTCCTCAACAAAAAAATCCTTTTGCAATAAACCACTCGCAAAATCACTCCACAGAAGCCTTTGGTATTTCAGTCTCACTGATTGGCCGAAACTTGATAAAACTTCAATACATTCGTTGTCAGCGGAGACGGAAAAAAGCTCCTTCATGTGTGAAATTGAGCAAGTTTCCCAGGAGATTGTCCATTATTTCACAATTACTATCAAAACTCTGGAGATCGTTCTACTTTTGATGTTCGGAATAAAAACTTCCGGAATACACCCAGAAAAACTCCCAAGACCAAGGATATCAAAAATAGTAATTTTACGAACCTTTTCAGGATTTGTTAGATCGAATGTTGAAAACAAAATCTGAAACTACACTGTAAAATTGACAATAATTCTACATTCTGAATTTCCACTTCTTGTTTGAACGAGAGCTAATTATATTGAGTTTTATTATCAGCCTTTGGATAGAGTAAAATTATTACTGCATCAGTTCATATGTACGTGGGCGTGTTAATTTACACTGGAATTTTCACAGCGATATTATCGACTTTTCACGCTACTTTTCCCTGTCGACATTTCCTGATTCCATTAAGATCGTGGGAATGGAAGAAAAAAAGTGGGGATCAAGTGTACTCGTAAGATTGCGAGTTACGATTTCACGCTAATTAACTGCAAAAATTACAGTGTACAATATAAATACAAGTAGTGCGAGAATTCGCAGTTTCTTTTTTCATTGTGTTTATGTAAACGTTAATGAATTGACTTGGAAGAAGAAATAATTCAAAAGCATTGAAAAATGAAGAACAATTTTTTCATATGTTATGTTATAATTTGTACAACAAAATAATGATAAATTCTGTCTGTGATGCTGCAAAATCGAGGATAAATCGTTAAATAACGAAAAACTAGACATATATAATCAACATCAGGACTCATCGATAAAACACGGGGAATTCATTTGTTGCCTTTTTGATAGTGAATTTGAGTGGACAGGACTTTTCAGTGATCGGGAGCAAATCTAGTCAGACACAGTGACGCAGGGTTGCGGTTCCAGCATTTGCGGGTTGCTGATGCCGCGCTATCGACGTAACTCGCGTTCAATTTAACGGCCGTGCTTTATAAGAATCCAACGTAATTAAACCTGAGCTACGATTTTGTTACTAAACGCGCCAGGTATGCAAACACGCGGGAAATGCGTAATTATTTACACTCAAAATTCTCGTAAGTCCTGGCTTTCCTATTAACTAAATACACAGTCGTGGTAATTCACTACTGAAATCAATTTTGTCTACTGTCATTGAAACCAGTGTAATGTTTAATTTATTCAAATCATGATGAGCATTATAATTTGTTCATGATTCTGCTCATTTTATTCAAATAATGCTAATAATTATAATTTAAATGAAACCATATTAGATAATGTTATAGAAATCGTAATTAAGGTTTTAATTTGAATGAAATTAAAATTATGATGATTTGATTCAAATGATTTATAAAATTGTGATTATAATTTACTTGTACAAGTGGATGATTGTTTATTACTGCGGATGGTGAATTTTACCTCCTGGAATGACGTTGCCTGCTCCACGGGCACCATATCCAAGTTCTGGTGGGATGACTAATTTTCGTTTTTCACCGACACACATGTCCTCCAAGCCCTGATCCCAGCCCTTGATTACTTGGCCAGTGCCGAGTTGGAAAGTAAAAGGTTGATCTCTGTCCAAGCTGAAACATGGAAAAATGATTTCACGATTAGATGCATTTTTTGTGACTGTTTTTTGAAGGTTTCACGACAAGCTAATTAATTGAAAATGAGTGTAAGATACAACTATTTGCCAGATTCTGAAAAATTTGCATGTTACAAATTATGGAGAGTCTTCCAAAAATTATTAAATCATTACAGATTGATTCACACGATTGAAAGGTTTTAAAAAATCGAAGAACAGTAGGTATTTTCCAAGATTACCAATGATTAAAATGAAATTAAAGGAATTTTTAGGATGTCAAAAATTTTCGCGATTTTGCAATGTAGAAAAAAAATATTTAGAATGTAGAAAAAAGTGCGATAATACTTAAAAAATTTGACAAATATTCATAACGATTGGATAATTTTTTCATGTTCGTAGTATGTTCGAAGTTTTGTTAAATTCGTGATATTAGAAAACATTTTCAAGATTATAGATTGTTTCAAAAAAAAAAAGAAGTTATAGAATTTTTAGAAAACTAGAATTTGTAAATTTTTTTCTTCGTGATTCTTTTCAAACTATACAACTCTATATATTTTTTCAATTCTAATACAAATCTGAAGAAATTAAAAACAATGACATAATTCCAAAAAAACTCAATGAATTATTCGTACAAATTTTTGTAACGTTTAGAAAGCTCTGAATAGCTTACATTATGTTAAAAATTTGAAAAAGTTAATAATATAGTTTCAAAGATCGTCAATGATTATAAAAAATTAAAAAAACATTGAAAAACTCCCGAACATGTTCATGGTTTTTTTAATTTAGATTCTGTGTGTTTACAATTTTTCATCAAATATGCCTTGAAAGTTTCATTTTGCTAAAAATGAAATTATCAAAAAAATTTTTTAATTTAAAAAATTGTTACACTAAAAAACTTACAAAGATTTTATAATAATATATTCAAATTTTATATATTGATTGATAGGTATAATAATCATCTTATAAATTATAGTCAATAAAATTAGATGAGTCCTATATATACTGTATTATTTACAAAATTTTGAAAATTACTAAAATTCAAAAGATGTTCAAAGTTTTAAAAATTGTTCATGATTCAATGAAACTCAAAAAACTTGTGTTTAAGAAAATGTTTATAAAACCTATGATATGTTATATTCAATCTCACATTTTATTTTCACATGAGTTGAAATATGTAGGGTCATTTTTTTTTTTTTTTTTTTTTTTTAAATATCTAATAAAACTTCGAACGTGTAAAGAATTCACGTAAAATCTCTGAGTTTCGCAACTTTCATAAACTTCGTAAAACTGAAAAGATTGCATCGTGATTCGAATTTCGAAAGTTTTGTTAAACTGAAGAAGATTGAAAATTTTCAAAATTCTTTATAAATAAATAGACTGCAAAAAATGTGTTGATTTTCAGAAATTTTCAATAAATTTTGCACACTGCGTTTATTATTATTTTTTTTGTTCGATGTGAATAAAAATATGGCTTTATTCTTCATAAAAATTTCAAAATATTCAAAAATTACACAGCTATGTAAAACCTCAATAAATTTGACAATCGTAAAAAAAATTTGAAAAGTTTTCTGTGAAATGTAATAATAATCGTAATTTCAAAAATCTAGTAGAATCATTCCAACATTGAGATTTCCATTCATTTTCATTTATTTTTCTAAACTTGAAAAATGCGTACAAAAAAATATTTCAAAAAACTTCCGACTTTAAAAATGATAATGTCAAGTTTTTCACTCATACCACTAATTTTCCTCTAATTGCAAAGGGGCTTAACCCCTGAACCCCCCCTCTTTCATCACCTTCTGTTTAAAATTCCAACATTTTGGAATACATAAAAACCACGAGGTGCAAAAAATAGTTAATGTCATTTTCAAATATTCCAGAAAAATTCTCACCTACACCAAAAACGTCATAGAGGAGTATGACCTTTTCTTAACGCATTGCACATAAGAGTCCTGAATAAATTTGTGTAACGCCGACCCCTTTGATATGTTAACTAACTCTATCAACATATCCAAGGACTCGGAATCCTTTGATAAAGTTGAAGCACGCAGAAAGGGTATTTCTTTGTTCTACACTTTTGGAAATTAATACCAAGGTAGAAAAAAGCAATATAATAGTTACAAGTTGAATTTCGTTTTGCTTTTCCTTCATTGAACATTTACGTTAAAATCAGTATTGTGATATAAATTGAATGATTGTAGTTAACATTGCTGAAATAAAGTAAAAAAAAGAAGGAATATGTAAATCAAACTGTAAAAGTCTGACTTTAATTTGAAATACTATTTTGAAGCAAACTTTTTTTTTTTTGAGCAATTTTTTAAGCAAACCCAAAAAACAACATTTCTATATTTAAAAAAAAAAAAACAGTAATTTTAACAATGAGCTGCGTTAATAATGCATTAAACAAAATTCAAATTGATTAATTTTGAAGTACAAAAATTGAAATACGAGTTGTAGATCTCAGAATAAATGATTTTTTTTACTTCTCTTGTTTATTTATTACGTCGAAAGCAACAAAAGTAAATCTGTGTTTTCGCATGAATTATGTATTTATTGTTAATCGCAGGAGAAGCTCGTTTACCGCAGGCACCGTGAAAAGTATCATAAAAACAAATGCCATTGAGGAGACTCGTTACTTTAAGTTTCCCTCAGAAGCGCTATCGTGAAAAGTTTTGCATGTTTAAGCCGGAACAATACATGCTATCCATGGCTGAGTCTCAGAGGAATCGCGAGGCGTTCGTGGCTTTTTTATTTTTTGTCGTGCTCTTGGGATGATTGTTTATACAACATTCATCTTACGACTTTGTCGTTTCCACTTATAAATGTCAGTTATACTGCGGTCAAAAAGTCTTTAGACACCAGTTTGTTTAAACCTTTAATATGCTCAATTTTTATTGTAACTTTTAAAGACTAGATAAAATTTAAAAAAAACATTTGAAATACAGAGACAGCAGAAACTGCAGGCAAAATTGTAAGTGCAAAAGTTTTCTTGAAAGTAATAATATATTTCTTTCGAGTTTTTACGTTTTTTAATTTTTGATGGTCTGGGCAAAGGAGTGTGACTTTTTAATTTTTTAAATTTCAGGACTTTTGGATTTTTTGGCTTTTGGAGTCCAGAAACGTAGATTGTTCATGTACGTATATTTTATATCATGAAATTTTATTTTCAGGGTTTTAAAGGCATTGAGATTTATATTCTTGTTTTTTGTAATATTTATAGTAATTTTTCAGGATTCAATACTCACAGTAGCAAAGTTACTGAATATCTTGCATATTTGTAAAGATTTTGGAGATGATAATTTCCGCACTGATTTGAAGTATTTCAGAAATATGTAAAATTTTGTTTTGTTTTTCTGAAATTTTGAAGTATTTTCTGGTATTTTTATAAATTTCTATAGATTTATACGTATCACCCTATAGCTTTCTAGAATTCAGTGCTCTAGGAATAAAAGTTCTACAAATTTGAATATGTTAAAGATTTTTGAAAAACTAATTCAAACATAGAGTTTAATTATTTAATATATTCCTTTGATTCTAGTTTATTATGCCATTTATAAAATTTTTTAGTATTTTCCGGTATGTTCATAGAATTTTATTATTTCTATGGATCGCCTAAGAAATGTATTATATTCAATGCTACAGTATGCGAAAATTCCAACTTTTTTTAAATTTCAAGAAGTTTCTGGTTTTCATATGGATTTCTATAAATGTTACTCAAATTTCATGCGATAGGATTCGGAATTCACTAAATTTTCGATAAAATATGTTAATTATACATTTTTGAGTATTAATTTATCTTAGTATTTTTTGCTTTTTTTTAGTATTAATTAAATCGTGAAGGATATTCAAGTATTTCTATATATTTCTTCAAAATTTTGTAGATTTCTATACAGATTTCAAAAATAAATATACCTACTATTATTATTCGAATTTCGATAGTTTTTCATTCCTATCAAAAAACTGCAAAATAATAAAATTTTCAAAGATATTTAGGTATTTTTGTGAATTTTTAGCAGTTTCGTGGATTGTTACTAGATTTCTAGAATTCGATATTTAGGAATTCACATTTTGACATATTTTCAGTATTTTTACATAGATTGATGGTAAAATTTCATCAACATAGAATTTTGATATTTTGTACATTTTTTCTAAATTGGAGGTATTTTTTTAACTTACTATATACGTTTTTCAGAATTTGATGCTCTAGAATTCATAAATTTGGAAATTCTCGGTATAAGTTAAAATTTTTTTTTGAAACAGAACTTCCATTAATTCTTATCACTATTTTTTAATATTACATGAGTATTTATACGATTTAAAAGAGTTCTGTGAATTTGTAAAAATTCTCCTGCTCCTAAAATTTGATGCTACAGAATCCTAAGTTTTTTTGGATTGTAAAACCTTTTGTAAAATTTAATTTTCTTACATTATTATTCCCTGAATGTTTGAATAATTTAAAAAATGTTTTCCTGATCCTAACCGAACATTAATAATTAGAATTTCGTTATGAAATTAATTCTTCTGAAACAACGATTGTTCTTTTTTTTGGTTATGTAAAATTAATCATCATGAATTTTGATTTTTTTAGGAATTTACATTAGATAATTTGTTTTATTCTCTGGAAACGTACGTTTTCGATAGTTTTTACTTAATTTTAATACCGTTATTATCATTTTTATTTCTTGTTATATATTCGTACTTTTGTCATTAATTTATTATCATTATCAATTTTCTTTTTCTTTTCAATACTTATTATGAATTTTACTTAAATTTCAAGAGGAGTTATTCAAACGCCTAAAAAACTTATAGACCTGGAAGATAAAAATTCAGCTACATATTTGAATAAAGAAAAACGAGTTTTTTCGAAAAACCTCTTCACAACTTTTTCCCTTCACTCCTCCCTATCACAAAATTCCCATTGTAATCTTGATTCCACTTCAGCCTGCGCCAAATACCGAAAATCTTCAAGAATTCAGAAACTCATCCTTTCCCCACCAAAAACATGTTTGTGCGCATAGAATAAATTTCTCATGTAAGCGATATACCTCGATCCACAGAGCAACGCGTATAATCTTCCATCTTATTACAAATTCGTACTCTTTTGACTCCTAAACGAGCCGTTAACGAAGCTCCTTGGCAGTAATTACGAAACTGCGCGGTGTTTGATAGGGAATCCCAGGAAAATGAGCGACATGGAAATGTGGCAAAAATCATCGCGTTGATTCGGCGTAACTCGCGTCGCATTTCATATTTGTGCGTCGCGTTACACGGGTCATATGACAATTTGTGCGAGTGCTTTCCCGAGCTTAGTATTACTCGCGAATTCCGGCTTTAACGCAGATTTAGATACCATATCGTGCTGAGGTGGCGCCAGCTTTTAGTCTTCTAGCTCGGAGCTTAATTAATTTATGGGCTCGCATCTTTATCTGCGCCGCGCTAGGGACTCACTTACTGTAGGTGCAGCGTCGTTTACAGTCTCCGAGGAAAGGTACTTTGCATTTATCGCGCCGGGGCCCTTTGCTGCATTAATTACTGCAAATACTTTTTACGCACTTACTCATTCTCTTTCTCCCCACCGCACATTCGTGGGCTGGAGGTGCCATTTGTTACAAGGGCAAATTACGACACGGGGAGGTGACTTGAAATTTCTGGGTGTGAGCTTGGGAAAGGTGGAGAAGGCGATTTTTTATAGGAGAGTGGAAACTGGGACTGAAGAAGCGAGGGGGAGGGGGAATTTTGTCATTTTTCTTCGGAATATTCACGATTATTCTGCATTTTCTGAATTAAAATCAGGAAAATTTAAATGAATCGGATAATTGCGAGAAATTTCGATGTGTTGCAATGATTCTTAACAAATTTAAGAATTTCGAAATGTATAGGAAAATTTCAGAAATGTAGTGAAATTTTAAAACCTGTGATTTTTCAGTTCTAATAATTCAATGGTAAGTTTGATTATATTCAGAACATTTTTATGCATTTTGCGATCGTGATCATGAAATACACGGACTAATTCCCATTTGGTACTAAAAGTTTTGGATGCACCGTAAAAACAATATTTGAAATTTTGAGAATCCTGAGAAATCGAAAAACACGATCTCGAAGATTCTTATCTCTTTTTTTACAATTCAAATTTGTTAAGTTAGATTACATTATCATTTTCTTATTGATTTTGTTCCTTATTGAATATAATATCAAATTCTTTTAGTTCTTTCACAGAAATCCAGAAAAGTTTAGAGATTCAATAAATACACAATATTGTAATGAGTTGAACAAATTTTTAGACAATTTAATCTTGAATAGTTGGTATTGTTTTTAAGTTTTGAAAATTTTGTGACATCGATAAACATTGAATGTTGTAAATATTATTATTAATTGAAATAATTTTTACGAACTTTGAACTTTTAAAAATGTTCATTGATTGTGTAGATTCTGTTAACTATGTGTAATATTTCTTTCAAAATTTGAATCACACTTTTTTTTATTTTTTAATAAAAATTCAAGAATCTTCAAAAATGTTTACAAATCACTAAAATTATTATTGATTTTCAAGACTTATTAGTGGATAAAGAGTCTTAAACAGTTTTTAAAAAAAAAATTTTTTGAAATCTCAACATTTTTGCACAATTTAAAATTTTGGAATTTTTAGGATTTTGAATAAGTGAATGATATTCGTAAAATTTGAACTATTTCAGAAACTTTTTATGAATTTTGTGATCGTATTAATTATTATATTTCTTCTGGATAGTTAGTTTGACAAATTTTTATGATGCTAATGAAATTTTGAGAAATCTAAGAACATTGGAATTTCGAAAGATTCGCAATATTTTTATACAGTTTGAAAAATTTTCCAAATATAAAAAAAAATTATCATTTATCTTGTGATTATGTATTTCTTTCAAATAATAGGACTAGTTTTATTTAAATTTTGAGTTTTCAATACCTCAAACCTCCTTCTAATGTTTGAAATTTTAAGTAACGTAAAAACATTGATATTTTTGAAGATTCTTAAATGTTTCTAGATAATTTCATGAAATAAAACGAGTTTCAGAAATTTTTATGTATTTTGTGACTGTGTACAGTATTATTATTTTTCTTCATAATTTTCTTTACATTTTTATTTCTCTTATTTTTCATTAGAAATCCAGAAATATTTAGAAATTACTTACAAAACATTCGTCGAAAGTTGCATGAATTTTCATTAAATGTAAAGTTTTATATAATCTTAATTATTTTTCGAATTCAGTAAATATTGTTTCAATTCATAAACATGGATTCATAATTTTAAAATTAGTAGAAACTGTTCAAAATGTGAAAATCTTTGTCAATTTTGTAGATTGAGTTAAATAATTTTTTTATTATGAATGATACTGTTTCTGCATTGTTCAATAACAATTCCAAGAACTTCAGAAGTGTTGGAAAATCGCAAAAATTAACAATGAGTTTTATAAATTTTTATGAAATTTAGAAAGTCTTGAATAGTTTGAATAACCTTAGATACTTGATATTTTTGGATCATGCATGATGTTTATTCCATTCTCCAAGGAAATCCTTAAAACTCTAATTATCTAAAATACGAAAAACGGATTGAGTCAGATTAATTTTTGTAATGTTATAAATGTTAAGAATGAGTTATACTATGTTTTGAATATTTCAAATTTTAAAAAATCACAAACCATCAAGTATTTCGAAAATCATTTATTATTTTACCAAAAAGAATTTTCAAAATTTGCGATTCTTTTTACATATAGTTATTTTTATATTTTGTTCCCCAACAATATTTTTTTCATTTTTATTTAAAAACCTAAAGATCCTAAAATTTTTAGAGATTGACCAAAGTTAAACAACTGTTATAATGCCTGAAATGCTGAAAGTCCGGAAAAATCAAAAAACATTCAAAATTCTAAACTGTCGATAACTCTAAAAAGTTATATACAGCGCAAAATTTTAGAAAGTATGTAACAATTTTGTGGTTCCAGTTCATAATCGCATTTTTTAAACAATGTACGAGAGTGTTTCTTCATCTTTTAATGAAAATATGAAACTCAAATAATTTTATATGACGAAAGATTTCCAAAAAAAGACGAATTCTTATGAAATTGATAAATTTTCGATGGGTTGATGTTATATATGTTTAAAATTTCGGAAATTCAAAAAAATATGGAACTGATTCTAAAGATTGTTAATAACTTTCATCAATTAAAAATTCTTTATAATATCAGAAAATGTAATAAATTTTCTAGATTGTCTGGAACTCTTTAAAACTTAAGAAACCACTGTATATCCCTGCAATTTCTCCTTATCAAATTTTTCGATCGACAAGGATTTTCAATGATTCGGAAATTTCTATAAAAATCCATGATTTCTGAAAATTAGGCTAAATTCTGTAAATTCTAAAAAGTCTCAACATTACAATCGAACTACAACTTATAAATCATGTGCACATTTTTAGGTACTTCGCCTATCTAGAATTTTGCAGCCCACTACTCCCACATTCCTCCCCTTTCCCCAAAGTTCAGGTATATTGTATAATATTAGGTCTGTAGCTTAAAAAACCCTGACCAATTAATAGCACTGATAAAATGGAAATAAATAAATTATTTTTCAAAAACTTTGAATTCCCTGCTTGAAAAGGGAGGACGAAAGATAGTCCTCCCTATAGTCCTCCGAAATAGACTATTTTTTAAAGTCTAACTCTAGCAAAATTCTGTTACGAAAATAATTAGCCGCTTTGCAAAATTAAAGTAACGAAAATAATTATTTCCTTCCCATTATTATTAATTATTCATTAAATAAATCACAGTCGAAAGTTTCATTGTCAATCCTGTTTCGTCTGCTCGAATGTGCTGAAGTCTCGATTTTGTTGACTTATTTATGTACAGGCAACATTTTGAAATAAAAATGTGAAATAAAAGTAAAGTATAATGTAATATGATATGACATAATATAATATAATATAATAATATTATATGGTATCACATCATTTTGTATTACATAGTGTATTACATCTTATAGTATTATATCATATTTTAATATATCGTAATATTATATTGTCTCACACCATATTTTTTATATTATATTGTTATTTATACTATTTTTAAGGATCGATGAATAATAGGAACTTGTAGATAATCATGATATATATAGTTATAAATTTATGATAATATAGTCTAATCTTAACACACATTGTAAGTATATTTAAAATTTCCCGGGTATTTTTCGATTGTCCCAGCAGGCCCAGCAGCTGGCTTATCACATATGATCACGTAAATCACACAGTCCTCCTACAGTCCTTTCTTTTCCGCCAGGGATATAATACAATAAAATACAATAATAATAATATTATATGGTATCACATCATTTTGTATTACATTGTGTATTACATCTTATAGTATTATATCATATTTTAATACATCGTAATATTATATTGTCTCACACCATATTTTTTATATTATACTGTTATTTATACTATTTTTAAGGATCGATGAATAATAGGAACTTGTAGATAATCATGATATATATAGTTATAAATTTATGATAATATAGTCTAATCTTAACACACATTGTAAGTATATTTAAAATTTCCCGGGTATTTTTCGATTGTCCCAGCAGGCCCAGCAGCTGGCTTATCACATATGATCACGTAAATCACACAGTCCTCCTACAGTCCTTACTTTTCCGCCTTGTTATCGTCAATCAAAAAACCATAATACTTGTAGTTCGACAGGCTCCTCGAAAGACGTGGGAATTCGTTGACTGTTGCAATTTGGAAACGGAGTCGTAACAGAGTATCTCAGGTGAGGCTTCGAACGGAAGTCAAGGTAGCCACGTTAGGATTTCCCTTGCGAGGCGTACATTACATTGTACGGCATGAAATATGCAACGCTATCTACACGCTTGCCGTAATATTCTGGCGATCCAGCCCATTTTCCGACGACTGCCGCTGCATTTCGCGTGATATTCCGCCTGCTGCACTCTCATGGTGAAACTGCTGTTACCATGATCGATTTTGCATTATTACAGCCACTCGTGCCCCAGCTACCACCCCAATTTTGACTTAGCGAAACGGCCTCAAGGACGATAGAACAACTCTGCAACCTTTTCACTTCCTCCACGCATCGTGACTTGGGCAAATACCTTCCGTTCATTTCCACGGCCCGATTAATCTCGATTAGAGTTCGGGGAATGTAGCAAAATGGGATCGAAGAAGCAGTACTCTTGAAGCGATGCATCAAGGAATTAAATTGCCGAGCTGGCTGGTTCTCGAATTCAGTGGGAAACGAGGTTTTTCGGAATAAATGTGCACGCTGAAATCTAAAACGACTTCAGATGGTTCTCGAAATTCGGACAATAATCGTAATAAACAGTTGAAACGGTCCAAAAATGATCTCTGTTATGACGTTCCCAGTAGGGTCTAACGAGGCTATCAACGCACCCTTGGAAGGCAAGATTTTATCCAACGTGGTTGCACCTGTACTCTCCGGCAAAACAAGCAAAGATATTTCCACCAACTCCTCGGAATTGCAAATGTTTCGAACAAGACACAAGGGAGGAAGGAGGCAAAAGAGGAGAAGGTTGCCTCGCTTGTGGTATAAGACACTTTTCGCCTCGGTGATATGGAAATTTCATATACACCGGCTGCATGACACTGCCACGCCCAGCTGTACCGAGTCTCGACATTTTATCCGAATATCTTTATTATTACCTTTTCATACGCCGCATTTTCCGGCACTTTTCATGACGCACAAATCTTTTTATGTTCAATATAAATTTTGCTTGCAGGTGTCTTGAAGGATATTTGCACGAGTGGTTTGGTTGGTCCGGAGAACAGGTTGTCAACGGTGAAATTTTTGAATATTGAAAAACGATTGACAATTGCCCAAATTGTCAATAAACTTGTTGAATTGCCAATAGCCTAGCCCTAAATAGTTATTTCAAGCAATATATGTGTATCTTGAAAACAAAAAAACAATCACAATTATCCTTATCACAAGTGCTGATTGAAACAAAGTACGAACCTTCATATATGTTTTTTTTTTATTTCTACATACGCGAAAACGCAATTAATTTATCGATGTTCAAAACATAACCTTTCTGTAATGACATTACTTTTCAGATTTTTCACATACAAAATTCCATATCAAACTGGCAAAACAGTTAATTAATTTTTAAAAACAACTGAAGTGTTATCGATTTTATTTTTCCTTGGCTTGATAATCAAAATCAATTATTTTTGGTCTATTGTTGTTATTGATGCGAGAATATTCCCGAAAAATCACATAATTGCGACAAAGTTATGTTGACGATAATTAATTAATAAAACTAAAAAAACAACACGGGAATCGAACGATATAGTACGTTTTTCAGCAAGTTTGT
Organism: Platygaster robiniae; assembly: GCA_028476575.1. Classification (NCBI taxonomy): domain Eukaryota; kingdom Metazoa; phylum Arthropoda; class Insecta; order Hymenoptera; family Platygastridae; genus Platygaster; species Platygaster robiniae. The sequence continues at coordinate 27,032,564 of CM052023.1, forward strand.
CGGTATTGAAAATTGTATTGATCGTATTAATCACAAATCAAAATGGCGGCCATTGAGAAGCCACTCACAAATCCGAATGTCGTATCGACACACGAAGTATCGATACTTTTTGAATATTGAAAAACGATTGAGAATTACCCAAATACAAAATGATATGTATCTTTAGAACAAAAAAAAAACGATTGCAATTATCCTCATTACAAGAACTGATTAAAACAAAGTACAAACCTTCATATTCATTGAATGTTTTTTTTTCATTTCTAACACCCGAAAAAAGCGACGCCCAAAACATAACCTATCTGTAATGACATTACTTTTCAGCACTTTCACATAAAAAATTCCATCTTAAACTAGCAAAACAGTTAATAAATTTTGAAAAAAACAACTTGAATGTTTTTTTATTCCGTTTTGCTTTGGCTTAATAATCAGAATTAATTATTTTTAGTCTATCATTGTTATTGATGCGAGAATGTTCCGGAACAATCCCATAATTGCGGCAAAGTTATCTTCACGATAATTAATTAATAAAACCTGGAAGAAAAAACACGGGAATCGAACAATGTGGTAGCTTTCCATCACGTTTGCCATTGTTGGAAATTGTATTGATCGTATTGATCACAAATCAAAATGGCGGTAGACAGCCACTCATGAACCTAAATGTCGTATCGATACTTTTTCAAGAATATCGCCCTGACATCCAATTCGAAACCTACGAACAATCTTTTGATTTTGCCGATAGAAAATCGCATAAGCGTTTACCCATAAAGAAATGTTTTAAACAATTTCAAATTTCCATCTTTTTAATCTTACTTCGGACTAAAAAATATTCAAAAAATTGATAATTGATGTAAAATTAAATTTGAAATAATGAGTGCCAAGATGACCCCTCAATAAAATTTTTCATCTAGATTATAAGTACACCAATTTTTAATGAAATTTCAGAATTTTCCTGAATGTTGAGTAAATAGGTTTGGACACAACCCAAAAGTTATTTTTATATTTTTTATCTCGCAAACTGGAATTGCGCGTTATATAAAATTCTACATCAAAACTCGACTCGACTTTTGTTCGCAACTCTTGTGACTTTTGTCCCATTTGTTTATGAAACCGGTGATAATTGATAAGAATGAGTTGGATGAGTGAGCGGTAGTTGCGCGAAACAAGCTAGGTCATATTTCCGCCCGATTTCGCGCAGTATCGAATAACCGAGGCCGCCGAACTTGCAGCGGTACTCAGCACAGCAAATGGACTTCACGAAACTTTTGCCCGGTACTTCACTATTATTCAAGTTGGAATATGAAGTCTGGGTCGTGAAATTAACCAGTCTTCGGAGTATGAGTGCCCGAAACTCAACAGAGAGCTCGTGCACACAGGTAATGGAAGCCTTGTTTTTTTGCACGTCAAGAGCCCAAAGAATGGAATAGGGTAAAGAATAAGCAAAGTATTACTAAAAGAAGAAAAAGTGCTGTGAAAAAAAGAGGTTAAAGAGTTGCACGAAAGAGCAAAGGAAATTAGATAGAATTAAGGAAACTTGCGGACTTAAAAACTAGGAAACTTTTCGAGAGAAGATCAAGTTCTTTGGCGCCTTGTTGGGTGCCGATGAAAATGAACGAATGCGCTGCGCTAGAACTATAAAATTATTGGTATTGTTATGACGATGGGGAGTCATTAAAAAGAAAATTGAATTGAATATTTCCGGGTGGTGAATACAAAATATTTTAGAAATTTATACTCCGCACGTGATATGAGGGAAGATCACCGGATGCCAGCCACGATTGCATATGAAAGTGAACAGGCAAGTGCGGGTTCGAATTAAACTCAAGAAAGTAAAAGTGAATGAAGTGAACTTTCACAGTAACGGAATTCCGTTTTCCTTATATACACTTAAGTTTCACTGAAACTCCTTATTAAAGTTTGTACAATAATGTTTAAATTTTAATGGTGTTCGCGTCTAATAAAAAAGAAGAGGAATTCGCAGATGAATTCCAAAAAGTTTGCTGGAATTCGCAAAGAAGTTGATGTTACGTAAAGATCATTTTCATTGATGAATGAACTTGTAATCTACGAACCAAAAGTAAAAAGTTTCACTTGATGACTGAGGTTATTTCTGAGCTTGACTCGAGTAACATTTTGTTGCTGAATTGTGTGACGTTGAAAGAATAGAAATTGAGGCTCAAATGATCATCATAAAGTTCGATGTCCAAGAAGAGGTTGTAAGTAGGTTATTACCCATCACAACTTTCACCTAAGACTTTCTCGTGAGGCACATCCGTTCATACCGCTTTTTCTTACACGAATTTTTAAATTTCTTGCGATTGCTCGAAAAAATGTACCCACTGAAGCTTCTATCGCTCCCTTGACAAAAGAATAGACATGCCAAACCAACAATAATATTCTCCAAAACAGTTTTTTTTTTGGACGAAAACTTTTGCAGTCGTAAGTCTCTGAATGCATCAGAAGGTTGTAAAATAGTCGTAGAATATTGGGATTGTAAATTTCTAATCCGACTGTAAGTTGCATTACAAAAGAATGCTGGTGAAGTCAAAAGTCAAAATTTTTTAATACGTGAAATCAAAGAGTTAATTTGAATACAGGAAAGTTCAACGTCATTTTTTCGGATGGGCAGTATACCTTTTTGGGCAGGTGAATGGAGGATGGTTTGGAGTAAGTTTATTCTGATATACTTGAAAAATTTTTCAAAAATTAAAATTTTTTTCAGTAGTATATTTAGAACTTAGAAAACAAAAATTGTAAACGGTTGTCATAAATTTCTGAAAATTCATGGTACTGTAGAATTTCATGAAATTTCCATCGATGTTATGTATTCTGGTGATTTATAATAATATTTTCTTATTTTCTCGTCAAAATATGAGAAAATAGATGGTAATAAAAGTTTCGAAAAATCCACAAGCGTAAGACAAATATTTATGAAATCCATAATTTTTTGAATGAACACAATTATATTGTAATTTGTATGATTTTCGTTGATGTAAAAAACATGAAATTTCAAGAACTCTTGAACATTCCATCAAATCCAATAGAACTATCAGTATGATAAATATTTGAAATATTATTTCTTGGAAAAAATAAATAAAAATTTGCAAGTGTCGTAAATATCACAGTGAATTCGAAAAAAAAATGTTTAATTTTAGACTGTTTTCATTGATTTCTATGATTATATTCAGGATTTTATGTTTTAAATATGAATTATGCTTGGCAAAGTTTTCTGTCTGTTTATAGGAATCTGAAAAATTTAAACAATTACATCTAAATAAGTAAGACAAATTTTTATAAAATTTCGTAAGTTTTGAATAGTTCATAATGTATGTATCATGCTTGAAATTTGTAATATTCATAAAACATTCAAAATTTTCATGGTTCTCAATTTTTCTAGAAATTTGAACAATGGAAAAAATTACTCAAACAGTTTATTAATATTGTAGAGTGTGTAAATATCTGTATTATACGGAAACTTTGCCATAACCCTACAATTTTATGATTTGAAAAAATATTCCATTTTACAAAGACACAATTCAAATTTAAATTCAGAATCTCATTATTCTCTTTTGATTCCTTAGAATAAATTTTCACTCTCCATCGAGTCAAAATACTGCCACTCTGATATGGAGTGAAAATTCACTCTGAAAAATGAGTTGAATTTCACTCTAAGAGGAGTGAAATTTCCCTACTTAGTAGTAACTTTCCACTCTAAAAAAGTGAAAAATCACTCCAAGTTTGAGTGGCAGTATTTTGACTCGATACAGAGTGAAAATACTGCCACTCTGACATAGAGTGAAAATTCACTCTAAAAGAGTAAATCCTCATTCTAAGAGGAGTTGAATTTCACTCTAAGAGGAGTGAAATTTCCCTACTTAGTAGTAACTTTCCACTCTAAAAAAGTGAAAAATCACTCCAAGTTTGAGTGGCAGTGTTTGACTCGATATAGAGTGAAAATTTACTCTGAGAAATTAAGAGAGTTGATAAATTTCCTACAAAACTTCGTATGAACTCCAATTTTTCGGAACCTTATCTATTTTTACATACGTATTCCACTAATCTTTAATTTTCGACACGTCAAAAGTGAAAGTACGATTTACAGGTTCAGCTGTCGTATTTTTCTTTTTCGTAATTTTAAATGTGGAACGTTTCATGCAGATGGGCTCAAGTTTAGTGGCGCGTAATAAGACCGCGCATTAAACAACGTCCGCACGAACGTGCCTCGACTTTCTGCGGGAGATGATTATACTTCACGTATTTGTCGTATATGAGAAGCAAGTGAGAGCGAGTGCGACTTCAAGAAAGACAACTGACTTGATCACGATTCTGGCAGCTCTCGAAAGCATTGATATGAGCAACTTATATGCAGGCCTCCAGCGTGAAATCGCGAAGGAATGTATATACGAAAGTATAATACGACTGTCGCGACTTGCATACGAATGTTTCCCGTTACACGTTCTTTTGATGCTCGTAAAAAATTTATAACTTTTCCTCCAAGAAACCCCGGCTGAATCCAAAGATTTATGCCGTCGTGAAAATTTTAATCCAACTGTTCTCTTTCATTCCAATCACATTTCGAACATTTACATACGTTACAAATTACTTATTTTATAAACTATTTCCAAGAAAACAACGATTTGAAGAAGAATTTTTCGAAATACATAATTAACTTGAAAGAAGTAGTTGATTTTTACTATTTTCTCTGAATGCCTTTAGATCTTGATGTGATCAAATTAAACGCACGAATCACACACGAGTTGGTTTGCAAAAGTTGAGAACTGCTTTGTGAACTTTCTGGCATGTTGTTTTAGTGAAGTTAAGGTAACCGAGATAATTTGTCTGAAATCTGAAAGGCCGCAAAAACAGTCATGCGTTTAAAGCCACGTCATGAAAAAAAAAATATTTATGAAGTTGAAGAGCAAAAAGTTGAACAATAAAAACGTTTGTTGAAGAATTTTTCCTCTTTTTTATGATCTATTCAATTTCAACAAGAAAACGATAAGTATGATAAATTTATTTTGTCTCTCGTTTGAAAAAGTAAAATGTTTGAGATTGTTTTACACTGCGTTTTAGGATAATATACTATTTGATTGAAATTTGCATTAGGCCAGATCGTATTTCATTTCATTTATTTTAGGAAGGTAGGAATTTAATACGGTTATATTAGATAGTAGCGATCTGCAGTTGTTGTTTGAGAAGACTTTTTTTTGACAAGGCATGTTCAGAATAATTTCTTAATCACTTGGATCTCTTATCAAATATCAAATACGAGAAAATGAAGACAGCATTTCCAAGTTGAATTGGAATGATATTAAAAAGTCGAGAATTTCTTCGACGAGAAAATAGCAGCATAGCGGAACCAAAAGAAAAAAAGTGATTTTAAAGATCACTTTTCTCTTGATATATTTCACTATTCAGAAACGTTGACAAATCATAAAAGAAAATCTTTAGGAATACAGGAATTTCCGAATGTGTATATTAAAAATAGCAGAAAACAGCGAATATAAAATAAAATTCACGAAACAATTTTTTCACTTTCAATTTCATACCTATTTTGATTAGGCTAGAAAAATGATGAAGCTAATTTTACTCTAGTTCTATTAGTGATTTAAATGTTGTAGATTTGATGATATCAGTCCTTAAATAATATGGAGTTATTCATTTTGTAAAACAAATTCGTGATCATTTATACTAAATATAGCATTTTCAACTTATATTTATTTTCTCATTTTTCATTTGTATCCTGAGAAACTTAAAAAGCATCGAAAAAACACTAATAAATTTTAACGAATTAATGAATTTTTCGTAATATGTTTCTCGAAATGCTCTAAATTTTCAAAAACCAAAAAACAGTGAATTCTCAGAAGATCCTTCATGATTTTAAGAAATAAGCATAATTCGTAAAATTTTCAAAAATGTTCACAGTGTCAACTTTGTTTATTTACTAATTACTGCGAGATATGCATGTTAATGTTATTCCATTTCAGAATAGAAAATAAAAAACTTAAGAAATAATATAAAATAACCAAGACCTTTGTAAGTTTGAAGAATTTTCGTGAAATTTGAATAATTTTGAATAGTTTGTATCGTATTCTAAATTTTAAAAATATTGTTCTATGCAGAAACATGAAGAGTTCCCAGAGTAATTTATAACTCTATATTATTTGAATAATTCGCAGAATTTTCAGAAATGTATACAAATTAAAAAGCGTCGTGATCATATTTCTCAAAAACATGCATAGTAATTTACTTTTATTTGTTTATAAAGTTTTGAAAAACTTGAAAAGCATGAGAAAATTCCATAATAAACTTAGAGACTTCAATTACTCCGCATAAAATTCGAAAGTTTTGGATATTCAGTTCGAAATTTCGAAAATTTTCAAAAATCCAAACAAATCGAAAAATTCTAAGACTGTCAATCATCTTAAAAAAATCATAATTTTAATAGTGTAAGGAAATGATGAACTCTGTAGGTTCTGTTCGTATACTTATATTTTTTCTAAATTTAGCGTTATAATTTTTTTTAAATTATCAAGTACACATCAAAAAATATTAAAACTGATGGAAATCATTAGAAATTTTAATAAAGCAGACGAACTTTGAAGTTTTGTGAATTTGAAAAGATAAAAAAACATGAAAAATTTTGAATATTGTTTATCATTCTTAGAAATTTCAATAATTGTAGAATTTCAGACACTGCACATTAACTTTCTCAATTCTGCTTATCCTTATATTTTTCATGAATTGATGCGTAATAATTTTTTTTTACTTTGAAATTAAAATTCAAAAAACTATCATAATATAAATAATTAGAGTAAATTTACACGAGTTGAACTAATTCCTCAAAATTTAGAAAGTTTTAAAACATTTTCACCAGAATTTAAAAAGTTTTGAATAGTTGAAATATTTGTGGAATTTTATGAATTGTTAGTTAACTGAATCTACTATGTTTATGATCATATTACAAAACAATTGATGATAATTCTTTTGTTCATTGTGTAATAAAAATTCGAAAAACAGTCAAGTACTAACAAATAATGAAAATCTTCAGTAAATGGACTTATTTCCGAAAAGTGCAGAAAGTTTTTAATAGTTTGTGTCATACAAATCAATTAAGTTCTTATTTGCAAGATAATTAATGATTTCCGAGAAATAAAAAAAAAACGGGAAATTGAGGAAAATGTATATTGATTATCTAGATGTAGATTGGAAAACTTTAAATCCAGAAAAAACACAGTAAACTATGTAATATTTCAAAAAAAATTTTTATCAAATAAAAATTGTCCAAAAGTAATGAACGATTCCTTAGATTTTTAAAATTTTAAATGTTTCACCTAATCCATGATTCATAAATTAATACTTAACTTTTACATAATAATGTTAAATTTCGACTATTAAAATTTCAATATTCCAAATTGATCTGGTAACTTTACTTTTCCTGAATAAAGTTACCAAGACCATTTAGTTACTAATAAATCTGACTTCTCTAAATCAATCTCACTCACTAATTGTCATTCAATCACATTCACAACACACTCAAATAATAAATCCATAAATTTTTTGCCATCAAACCAGCCAATTTTTTTTCCACCCACAGCTATAACGTCAATCTGACAGCGTTAATGCCCTCGTATGAAAGCCATTTGACGAGATGTACCGTTCCAACTACCGTCAGGATAATAATAGTCAAGATTATCAGTCGGCGCTGATGGAATATTCGGTCGTAATCAGAGATACAACAAACAGCTCTGATGAAGAGTGTCATCTCTCAGCGCACATCCCGTGCAAGCGATAGCGAAAAAATAGAGAAGCTTGGGACGAAAGAAAGAAAATTCATGGCGTGTCGTACTGAATGTCGTGGGCAAAACACTCGTTAACTTTGAAGGATAAGTAACGTATGGAATAACAATACAACCGCAAATTGTACACCCAGTGCTCCGCCATTCCGTAAAATTATTGCCATTTGAAACGGTTTCTATACATTTAGAGTAGCTCTTAAACGAGAAAGTAAATAGAATGGCTTTCCAATGACGTGATTCTCACTCTACAAAATTTTGGAAAGGTGAAAGTTTGAAGCTCATCTTACTTTGCGAAAAGAATTCAAATAGGATTTGACGTCAGGAATTTCGCTGAATCATTCTTAGAACATCTTGTGATGAACTTCCAAAGCTTTTGGGTTTCAATTAAAAATTTATATCGCGCTGAAAATAACGTTTCCATTATGGTTTACGTGTTCGAGCAAGAATGCACTTCGCATCAGAGACTGCAAAAAATATGTCAAGACTCAGGGTTTTAGTACGAGGAAAAAAAACCCATCATCACGAAAATGCATGGAACACCAAGGTTTGCCCTGTCAATCAATATTCGTCATTTGTCTAACGGAGACGGATTTTTGCGATTTACACGGGAATCTACTTTAATAATCTCCACTTTTCTCTGGACTAAATATTCCACTCGGCAGGTTGTTTTTTTTTCAGATATCGATGGACGTAGTAAGCCATTTAGAGATTGTAGTTATTGATCGAATTCGAGTGAATGGAATGCAGTGAATGATTTTCAGATTCCGATATATTATTATTATCGTAATAAATTAGATGTTTTAATTGTAAACTCGGAATATACTTTCATTCTTTCGGAAATTCTATTTAATTGAAGAAATATTAAGAAATTTTTACTTTATTTTAACTAGGACGTGAATGAATTGTTGAAGTAAATTTTTATGTTTGCTACAAACAACATGATATAAAGTTTATGGTTTTTCATAAATAATTATAATTTAGAATGACATTACAAAATATGGACTTTTATTCGCAATTCTAGGAGGTGGAAACTTTATACTCTTTGGAATACAAAAAAATAATTCTTGTAGTAAATATGAGAGCATTTATTTTAATATGCCAAAAATGAAACAAGATGTCCTAATTTATATGCTAAGTTTTTCGAGTCCAAACTTTCGTTATTTTAGAAAAACTCAAATGAATGGAAAGTTTGAAGCCACTCTCCATTTATTTTCATGTATCAAATTTCGAAATTATTTGATTCAATAGTTGTCATTCAAAGTAAAAAAATTGTTATACTTTTATTCATTTTTTTTTTTTAGAAAATTAAACTCCTTGCACTCATTTATTTACATTCAAATGTATAATTTATTATATATAATTCGATACTTCAAAATCTTTTTAAATTCAAGTAGTTAAACAAACAACAATTGATTCAGATAGTTTATTTTTATTATTTCATAAGATTAAATTTTATTTTAAATATTATCAATACTTAATAAACTATACCAGTTAATCAATGTCATTAACATAAAGTTTTTCAAGAATATTCAATAAAAACATAATACATTTTCAAACAAAATATTACACTGAGAATTAAGCAAATTTTTTTAGATAAATGATTATTGTGATTAGTAACATGTGAAATAAATTTCATACTTAGGTAGCAATAAGGAAGAATGTTGGAATTTTAAGAACTTAAAATTTGCTTCTTGCGAATTTTAACAACTTGAGGTTAACTTAAGGTTTCTCAACTGAAATGTTCCAAAAAAGATCCTTTTGTTTTTAAAAAAAAAGTAAAACTTTTGATACAAAAAAGGCTGAAAAAACGACTGTGAAAAATCTAAATAATTAAATGTGTCGAACTTCGAAAGATATTTATTATATCACTGTATAATATTAAAAGTAAAAAAATAGCTCAAAAAAGGTGTTGTATACTAAACATTCAGATTTATACGGTAAAAATTGAACTACTAAAGAAATTTAAATAGTATACCCAGAAATCCAACAGAATGATTTTTCCAAGCTTTTCATTGTTATGTATTGGTAAATTTTCAAGATTCGAATTTCAATAAAAAAAAGAATCATACGATCGATTTTCAAAGGAAAAGAAATTGTTTCTAAAAAGATTAGATTTCGAAGTTTTTAATCGAAAGATTTGAAAACTAAAACTTCGAACTCCTGATGACATTATGTTAAATCTTTTTTACAAAAAAATTCATCATTTCCAACAATAACTGGAAAAACTTGATAATTATGTGAAAGAAAGCTATTTCTCGAATAAAAATGTTTGATTCACATTGCAAAAAAATTAAATATCCGTAATTCAAAAAATTTGCAGTCAAATAGTCTCGAATTCAAAATTCGTAACAAGTGGAAACAGAAAACTTAGAATACATACGTAATAGGAACATAGCGAATATTTGAAATATTTCGAGGCAAAAAACATTTATTTTTCAAAAAATCCATCTCGAAAATGTTTCCTTCGTGTAATTAATAGATAAGATAATAAAAAATAATGAAATGTTTTCTGAACTTCCATCTTCATGCAGTAAAAAGTTCGAAAATTACGACATTTTAAACTAACGAAATATTACATAGAATCAGATATTTCAGAATTACTCATTCTAATTGTTAAACAAGTTTTTTTTTTTCTAGATTTTAAATTGTGAAATATTCCACATTTCCTGTGTACGTCAGCTTCGAACTTTCGATATAAATAGAACGAAAATATCAAAGCGAAAAGAATTGTAATACCATCAGTAACTCATTAATCATGACATTAAAAATGAATGATCACTTAGAAATTGTTCAAAGGAAACCAACAATCGATTGTAAATTACTCCATTTATCATTCAACGAACGCCTCAAATTCATCATCAGCCACGTATTCATTTCCAGCAAAACCCAATATGGAACGAAACCCTAAGACTTTTTCAAGAAACTAAATAAACTAACTATTAGCAACACACGATCCAGAACCACAGCTGTTGCATCAACACCCCAAAACTCGCTTAAAAAACCCCTTTTCCACCCCGATCAAGTACCATACTATTCCCAGACCAAGAATCTCAATCCCCGACCTCGTATATTCAAAACCAAGTTCAATCCTCCCAAGACCCCAACAGCTTTAAATTCCTCACATTCCTGGAGAACGTTACCGTTACTATACAGCACACTCTCGTTAAAATAACAAGCCGTAACCAACCTTGAGTCGAATTTGGTGCCGTCCACCAAGGTCCCAGTGTAATGCATGGTGAGTTGGTCATTTTTTTTGGATTTATGCTCGCAAATCTCGGGAACGTAAACTTTTTCAACTTTGAACTCGACCGCGAGAGTCGCAGCAATGCACCACATCGCGAGAAGCGTTTTCAAGCAGCTTGTTGCGCGAACGTAATTACATGGCGGCGTCATCGTGGATGGAAAGCCGGCGAACGACTGAAAACGGCAAAGAAAGATTCGAAACGCGCGACTGTACAAGTTGCGTTTGCGACTGTGCGAGGTTCCCGAGTAGTATCGCTCTTGACTGTGCCGACAGGACGTGGAACTAACGTGGAACTGACGCCACATTGCGCCGTCTCATTGGCCCAGCACCGGAATATAGGTCTCGTGAATATCACGCTTTCCCCGCTCGCGATCGCGGACTTGACCCCGTCTCGCCTATCTCCTTGGCATACCCAAACTTCTTACATACTCTGATTACGAGCCGTGGATGTCGCCGATTGGATCATTTGCCAGCAGGAAACAAGGCCAACGAATCAACTCTAAACCCTCTCAATATGGATTTTATATACAGTAGGACGCCGATTTCCAGGAACGATCGGGCAACTTGAACAATTATTTGTATGGAGAATATATGGGGATCCGCCTTTAAAAGCATCGAGTTTTTCAAATCTATGTAGCAAGCTACGAATATGTAAGTAATCTATAAAAATACTTAGGAATCCTCCAGGGTTTCGTATATTGAACTACAAAAATGTGGAAAATAAAAGTTTAATAGTTAACTTGCTAACTAGCGTACTAGTTTACTAATTTACATGTTAACGAGTTTACTGGTTCACTAGCTTACTAGTTCACCGGTTTTCTATTACAAATTTGACAAGTTTACTAGTTTACTAAATAACTGATTCACTTGTTGACGAGTTTGCTAGTTGGCCTTCTTTCTTCTTTACAATTCTACTAATTCACAATTTCAGTAGTTTACTTGTATACTAATTTGCTAGTTCGCTTGTTTTCCAGCTTGAAAGTTAGCTAAATTACCAGTTTACTGGTTTACTAATTTACTTGCTATCGAGTTCGCTAGTTCGCTAGCTTACTAAATAACTAATTCACTTGTTTTAGGAGCTCGCTAGTTTACTATTTTTCTTTTTTAATTGTTTCCAATTTTACTGTTCTACAATTTCAGCAGTTTACTAGTTTACAAGCTTACTTGTTTAATTGATTAGTAGTTGTTGAATAGCTTAGTAGTTTGCTAGTTAACTCTTTTCCTAGCTTACTCCTTCGATGCATAAAAATCATGTAAAAATAATTTTCTTAGAATGTTAACTTAGAAACTAGCATAACATATATTTCCTAGGAAACCCACAAAGCCTTTAGAGCATAAGTTTTGTTGGAACAAAATATTTTGAAAGAGTTCAGAATACATTACGCTACTTGCAGTAAATATCAACGCAGAAAAATTGTCGATTATTGTTTTTAACGATTTATTCAACTATTCATGTTCCTCGTTCGTACAAGTCCATTGCACCTGGGACTGAAGGTATAAAAGATATCTATCGAGATGTAATGTAGGAGAATAGGCTCTGTGATGCTGTTAAGAATAAAATAATAAAGTAAAAAAGACATGGCATTAAAAGGTTGTAGTGGTACAGTCTATAAAATCGATAGAATCGTGTAGTCACTTCTCATAGAACCAAGTACAAATTGTAATCACTCCGAATCAAAATTATTCGACAATCAGAAAGAAACGATACTACAGTGCAAAATGCTGTGACTACCAAACTATATCACCAACTCTAGAAAAGTGAGCAGTCAAAAGACTTTTAAAATTGTGTTGGAACAAAACTGTTCAAAGTTACCATTGAAATTGTCGACCAGAATTAGCGCTTCGTGGTTGAGAACCGAGGGAAAATAAAAATAGAACTCAATGTATTTCTCAATCAGCGAGTGTAACTGGGAACAGCTGGTCTGAATATGGCTTCTAACTTCTCTTTTCTACCAATCTTGAAATCAGATAGACATGGTAACAAATACAATTTGCACGTATAGTGGTAAAATTTCTGTCGTTAATTACAAAGGGATCCCTATGTATTTAAAAACACTTATGATTTGCACGGAAGATGTATCAAGCCAAATTTACAATGTTCGCTTCGCTAAGTACAAGGCGCTTACATAATTTGATGTATTGTAGAATACCACAATATACCATTGACATTAGTCATCTTTCACAAATGCCAGACTTTTGTGGACATAATTCACAACTTGCTGTAAGCGAACATTGTAAATCAGTGACAAGGCATATTTCCAAAAAACTAGTGCTGCTTGAGGCAGCATGTACTTAATGTTTCAGCATTATTTAGAATGCTTCAAGGAAACCACCGAATCGAATATTCATAATGCAACTGTGCAAATTGCTTCAAACTGAGACATAGTGGATTTATAAATATTTTTTCTTTGCTCAACAGTAGATGATGTTAAGTTCACAGTATTTACTGCATAGAAGCAAATTTTACTAGTGAGCAACAGAACAACCTTTAACCCATTATTTTTGGGAATAGTATTTGCTCGTCGAGTTAATAAAAGTAAAGTAGTGAGATTAAGTTTGATAACTTACGTGACTTTTACGAATCATTAAGTATATCAAAATCCAACTATTTTCGACCCCACAATTTGCTTTTACCATACTTTCATTATTTCAATGCTTTCAAGTTCTAAACTTAAATCAAGGTTGTTCAACATACTTCAATGTATGAGAGTATGTATAAGAAAAGGTGCGACTTTGCTTTCTCAAAGTGTGTTCTGTCCTCCATGATTTCAAGGTGCACTCAGTTGTTTTGCATGGTGAATTGTTTGGAAATTCCACTTCAGATCATGCCTTACAACACAGTAGATAAAAATAGTACACAGTATTTTTTAAAATAAAAACTGTAAGAAGATGTACCAAACGATGATCACTGTGTCTTTGAGTTTTGCACCAAAAGTTTAGTTGGAGGATGAGAAGCGACACAAAGAAATTAGTAAAATACAAAATTAGGTCACACAGTGGTAAGTTCGAAGAATCTTGGTAGATAATAGCAGTGCAAAATCGTGGGGTTCGACATTTTTAACTGCACTAAAAAATCCATTATTTATCAGAACATAGACCTCACTATTTACACTTTGAAATGTTATGAGACTGTCTCAAGAATAATGAGTTGCAGTTATTTTTATGTACTCAAAATGATCCTTAAATGCAAGTTTTACTTGTGAAATACTAGAATGGAATGGCACGAATTCGAAATATGAAAATTCAATGTCAGCGGTTATTTCAAAATTGTATATCGAGTCAATCACCAGTAATAAACAATCTAGTGATGAAGGTATTGGAAATACTGAAGTAGTCCTTATTTGTACATAGCTCTTTTACAGCCAATGATAGGTTGGATCTGCTTTTTAGGGGCAGTCATGTATGTAACTGCTTCACGCTTATAAAAAAAAATTTCAGCTCAACTTGGAGAAAAAATATAAAAGTATTTTGTTACCTAACAGAACTCAAGGGTGTTAGAAAGTGATTTGAAAGAAATCACAGTAACGCTTATACTCTAACCAATCTTTTTTTTTTATCTTCTAGTCTTTTCTTAGTAAAGCGGGCCCCCCTTTGGATCCAAAATGTATATATGTATACACTTATAGTCCAGAATAAGCAGAGCTTTGTATAAATTCCTATTCATTTCACAGATTCGACTTCATTCTATAAAACCATAACAGATTTTCATAGAATGTGTGAATTTAATGGTAATTTATGCAAAGCTCAGCTAGCTTATTCTCAACTATTGATGAAGACTTATATATATTTTGGACCTAGAGGGCCCGCTGCATGTTCTGGCAGCTCTAATTGACATACTTGGGGAAATGAGTAATATTATGTAAGTGATCGAAAAATTTGAATCCGTTCATCAACGATATTCACGGAAAATGTTTTTTTGTATAATTATTAGCGAAATAATGTCTGGGTAAATGGATTTGCATTAACCTGTTTTTCTCAACTATTTCAGAACGTTTTAAAAATATTCATTTTATATATATTCAAATCATACATTCCAGTACAAAATTCATCTTTCGCAATGTCAATACTGATTAATCAATATTTTCTTAAATTGTAAAAAACAGAAGAAATATTTTTTTTCAGAATAGATTGTGACATAATTATGAAAATTAATTGGCATATAATTTTGTGTTAATTTGGAACATTCTGAATTTTGAAAAATTATTGAATCCCCTTCAAAGATGAATTAATTTTGGTAGTTGAATATTTGTTCCCATTATTTGAAAAACATTCATGAAAGGATAAATATTAAATTTTTAAAAATATTTCGGTATAAGCTGTTGGTCAAATTGGATGTTGCGTAAAATGACCTTGGGTTGCAACTATTTTTTGATTTGGGACAAAATTCAATGACTTGCATTTTTCAAACAAATCATTTCAATAAAACTATCACCTTTTTTCTTCACATAAATCAGCAATAATAATTTGCGTGAAAAAATGAGGGACATTGGAATGAAAAGGGGAACACAAAAGTTCCCAAAAAACATTACGTGCAAGAACAGTAATTCCTTTCTGGTAGGGAGCAATAAGATGGAAATTTGGTCAATCATAAACTATTTTTGCATCTCAAAAAAAACCTGGTTATCAGTCGCGTGTTCCTTCTGTTCAGCAGTAACAATTTCTGGGTTTTATCACATTTTCTGTTCCTTCTCCCCCCACGCCACGCGACGCCAATTCACGATCACGTTACGTTTAACATAACTTTTTACACATGCGTCTGCGATTTTAAACAACAATCCAAAATACAAATTCATTGAGAAAAAATACAATCATATACCTTAAAAAACATTCGCCTCAATTCACCTTCATTCTTTTTGATTCATCTTGATTCACCAGCCCCAGGAAACGCGGGCCATTATGAAAAGTTCCGAAAAGAACGAGAAATTAATGAACTGTCATGCAATGCAATCAAATGAGAATGCACAAAATGGACGGCTGCTGACTCATCCCAGCACTTAAAAAAGTACAACCGGAAGTTTACGGAAGTTGCGCAGGCGCGAGCAAGTACACGTCACACGAGAACACGCGAGATCAAGCACGAACAATCGGAAACAACGATATACTGTACTTTTTTAAGTGCTGGGATGAGTCAGCAGCCATCCATTTTGTGCATTCTCATTTGATTGCATTGCATGACAGTTCATTAATTTCTCGTTCTTTTCGGCAGGCCCGTCGAGAGAAAATCCGGGCCCGGGGGACATAAAATTTTGCCCCCCCCCCCCCCCCTAATCATTTCAAAATATAGTTTCTGAGACAATAACTATGTACTTACCTTCTGATTATATGAAGGCAAGTTTATTCATTTCAAAACAATTTTTTTTAACAAATAATCTTATGAATTTATAAGAATGAATCTTCAATATTTTACCCAAGCGTTGAAGGCAAAGTTACAAAAAGGAAAAGTTCAATTTTTAGCTAAAAATGTTTTATTGATGCGTTGTAATAGTCAACATTTCAATCTTGGTCACTGATAACTGTGGGTAATTAAATTTTCAAAAACAAGTGTCTTTGAATTACAAATGAGCTTTCCTTGCTTTTTGGGCCGCAAAGTTTTTTATAAGAACATCGAAATCTAACTGTCTCGCTAAAGGGGCCTCTATGCAAAGAGTGGCAAGACCTGAAACACGATCTTGTGTGGAGCACGATCGATGAAAGTTTTTAATTCTGGCAAGAACGCTGAAAGATCGCTCGGCGCTGGAAACAGTAACTGGAATAATGCAATATACACGAAGAGCAACACAAATATTAGGAAATACGGTTTCCAAATTTCGAATGTAGATTGCATTCAGCAATGCAAACGGCGACAGATCTTTTTCAAAATTGGCTCTGTAGATGTGCTTCAGATGGATCATTTCGTCCTCCAGATCTTCAGAGACGTCAGACTCGTGTTTCTTGACAAAATTTGTGGCTGCCTCTCGAATTTCAGTTTCGTCCATCGCCGTGAATCGCCACAAAAATGAGAAAGTTGCATTCAAATCCTTCATAGCAGTAAATCGATTGGAAATTCCTGCAATAACCGAATCAACAATTACGAGGAAAGTGTTGATTTTGAAATCAGTCTCTTGATCTTCCGTCTGAGTATCATTTTCTTCATTTTCTTCAAAACGTCTTTTAAGTTTTCTTTTCCGGGTGTGAGGGAACGTTGGTGAAATTTCCAATGCAATGGCGACTGTTTTGCATTCATTTAAAATTTGATCCCATTGGCTTCGAATCCGATTCAAGTCAGACAGTAAACTGTCAAGGTTCTGAACTTCTATGTCGATAGTGGCGTCCCTGGCTTGGAGAATGATGCTCCTTTCATTGATAGCTTTCAATATTTTTGACCAAATTGATGACATCAGAATGCACTCGAAATTTTTCATATATTTTAGAATGCCGTTCACATCGCTGCGAGTTTCTGCTGTCAAAGTGAGTTCATTTAAGCCTTCTAATGCTTTTTTCAATCCTGGATGATGGTTCGCAAAAGGTTTGACTCCCTCAACTCGAGCCGACCATCTTGTATCTGAGAGTCTATGAAGGGAACCAGGTACACTTTTCTTCAAAATTTCCCAACGCTGTGGACTGCTCCCAAAAATCACATAATATTTTTGAACAACTCCGAAGAAAGTGATAGCTGCTGTACAGCTTTCTGCAGAGTCAACACCACACAAATTAAGACTGTGCGTTGCACATGGCGAATAAACAGCGTTTGGGTTCTTTTCAAGGATGTGACGTTGGGCTCCGTTGTAAGGTCCTTTCATATTAGAGCCGTTGTCGTATCCCTGTGCTCGGCAGTCTTCCAAAGGGATATTGTACTTTTCCAAAGTATCACAAATTAAATCAGCGATCGTCTTGCCAGTTTTTTGGTTGCAATCGACAAAAGCCAGGAATCGTTCTTGAATTGTGAATATCCTCTTCTCCGAGTCAAAATGAAGGTACCGCAAAATAAACGTAGTTTGTTCAACGTGGCTTGAATCAGGCGTGGCATCAACGATGATAGAGAAGTATTTGGCAACTTTTCGTTCTTCTAATATGGTTGATAGGACATGTTGTGAACAAATTTGAATGAATTCATTTTGAATATCAACGGAAAGATAATGGACCTGTAAACGTTTGTGTTCTTGTTGAGAAATTCTGACTTTCTCCAAATGCTCACGAAGTATCGGGTCGAATTGGCTGATCAGTTCTAAAGTGCCCGAAAAATTTCCGTTGTTCCGTTCTCCGAGAAGATTGCTATCACCTCTGAATGCTAAGCCTCGTTCACCCAGAAACAAAATGGTGCTCAAAATTCGCCGTAAAATTGCATGCCATTTTTTAGTTTCACTGGCGATCTTTTCATTGAGAAGTGTATCGATTGAAGTTTCGTCACGAATTCGAGTTTGCAATGAGCGCCATTGAATGTAGCACTGTATGTGATCTTGATTATTTTCATGGCCTGGTAATTTGTCATACAGTTTTTTCCAAGCTTGGCATTTTGAATATCCTTCCGGGCGGCAAAGTTTGGGACGGTTGAAGGTGTTGGTACTGAACAAACGGCAAGGCAAGCAATAAAAAGCATCCATTTGTCTACTCCATACTAACCAATCACGTTCCACGATCTCCCTATTTGGCAAAGTTTTTGATAATAGCGAAGAAGAAAATGGCTCATCGTTTCGATCACGAGGAAAAGATGATGGCAATTTTTGGTGACCTCGACGAATTATGTCGTTCACGACGTTGGGGTGCACAAAGTCAGTGCATATAGTGCCTATATCAAAATCATTCAGGTGCTTTTGATTTTCTTTAGACTTTCGTATATCTTCAGTTTCTGATATCTTCCTCGAAGGTGAACCATGATTGTAACTCATTTCAGGTGTTCCATCTTTGACTTGCTGAACAAGTACACCATCGTTTGAGGTTTCTGCTAATTCGTTTCTTACTGGAGGCTCATGTGGAACGTTGTTTTCTTGTTTGGAACCAGGTGCATGATCTAAAAGCCGTAATATCTAACAAATGATCTAATTGTCTCTAAAATATCATTCAAATTTAGACAAGAAAAATTTTGGAGGTATACAACAAATATTTATGCTTTTACTATTTCAAAATATTTATTTTTACCAGACTTTTTAAAATGCCATAACAAAAAAACATTATTTTGATAATTATATAGTAAATATTAAATTAAAAAATTTTTACACATGAACACTTAATAATTGTGAGATGAATATCAAAAGAACCTATTGATTGTATAAGTTATGCTTGAAATACATTTAAAGCAATCATTTGTTTGACCGTACCTTCTGAAGTTTCTTCTTCGGATTGTTGAACAATTCCTACTGTAGGCTCAGGCAGAATGTTGGAACCAGGTCCTAAATCTAAAAGTCATAATAAAAAACAAATTATCTAATTGTCTATAGAATATCATTAAATTTTTGACAGCAAAAATTTTAGAAATATACAATAAATATTTATCTTTTTACTATTTAAAAATATCCATTTTACCAGACCTTCTCAAATGCCAACATTTTTAAAAGAAAAAATCTGTCTATTTTAATAATTATGTCTGAAACAATAATTTACAAATTTTCATAAAATGAACCACTTGATAATTATGAGATAAATATGGAAAAAACGATTAAGTTATGATTTGTTTGATCGTACTTTCTGAAGTTTCATTACTGTTTATCCGTCCGAAATCAAATCCAAAAAGATTTTTTTGTCGTTTGGCACCTTCTTTTTCTTTTTTTTCGCGCTCCAAGCGTTCTTTGCGCTTTTGGGCCCCAGACTTATGCTTGAACATAATAAATTCAATCTGAAAGTTGAAATGTGAATTACAAATTAAAATCTGCTTTCCAATACGAAAAAACTGGAGCAATGAATAAATCGGCTAATTTGTGTTCCTTTTTTTTTTTTTTTTTTTTTTTTTTGTTCTAAGAATTTGGAAGAATTCGTTAACAATTATAACTTAAATTTCTAAAACTTTTTCTAAAACTGTTTATTAATTTTGAAGCATGAACTTTGCCTTTATGAGACTATCATTTTCAAGTGTGATTTTTAAGACGACTCGGAACCCACTGTAGTGCGAGAGACACGCGTAAAACGGGAACCAGTTGCAAGGAAGAAGGATGAAATGAGAAAGTCTTCTGAGTCGTCTTAAATGATTCAAGCTTTTTGAAACGTTTTGTTTTTGTGAATCAATCACTAAATTTTTCCTTCAAAGTTAATTATTATGTGTTGACGCAATACTCAATTCCACATAACGGAAGTATATGATAGGCTAGCATTGCCATAACCCTTCATTTATGTACGTAAACATGTTCATTAGTATCTAAAACGAACGAATATGATTATCTGAATAGTAATTTTGTTACTTACCTACATATATTGTTCCTTGTTCAATGTTCAATCTTCGCTGTTAGTTGAAAATGTGAAAAAGTATTAAAGATTTGACCACAGATTGGCAGCCCAATGTGTCAGCTGTGAAAGTCAGTGTGAATGTCGAAACAAAGATGGCAATCGCGGCCTAATTAAGACGACTCGGAATCTACTGTAGCGCAAGAGAGACGAGTAGAACGAAAACTGGTTGAGAGGAAGAAGGACGAAAAGTGAATGTCTTCCGAGTCGTCTTAAGGGATTCTGCCACTCATTATATTATTATGTATATGTTAGCCATGGCAAGAATGGCAAGAATCTAGGGGGCCCCTTTTTTGCTGCCGCTGGCGCTGAGCAAGCATTAGTGATGCCTTCATTTGTGACGCGGTTTCTAGAAAGGGACCTAAGGACCAAAACCGGTTGGGTACAGTATCTGACTCAAAAGCATTAGAAACTAAGCCGAAACGAGTTTGGTCCTTAGGTCCCTTTCTAGAAACCGCGTCACATTTGATGGTGGGACACATACAAGTTTTGAAACAGCGCTAAATTTAGAAACTAATACTTGAATTGTTTGTTACTTTTTTTTTTACTTACAATGTATTACAAACTCTTTACTTTAAAAAATCGATTCTTTTGAATCTGCTGGTTAAAAACCAATTTTATTACGAAAAAAAAATTTTCTGCCTATGATTAGTGGGCCCCTTTTGGGAGCACGGGCCCGGGGGGTTTCCCCCCCCGTCTCCCCCCCCCTCTCTCGTCGGGCCTGCTTTTCGGAACTTTTCATAATGGCCCGCGTTTCCTGGGGCTGGTGAATCAAGATGAATCAAAGAGAATGAAGGTGAATTGGGGCGAATGTTTTTTAAGGTATATGATTCTGTATTTTTTCTCAATGAATTTGCATTTTGGATTGTTTAAAATCGCAGACGCATGACCCTCTGATTTGTACCTTGATCTATGAGAAGTGGCTACACGATTCTATCGATTTTATAGACTGTACCACTATAACCTCTTAATGCCATGTCTTTTTTACTTTATCATTTTATTCTTAACAGCATCACAAAACCAATTCTCCTTCATTACATCTCGATAGATATCTTTCATACCTTTAGTCCTAGGTGCGATGGACTTGTACAAACAAGAAACATGAATAGTTAAAAAACTCATTACAAACAATAATCGACAATTTTTCTGCGTTTATATCCACTTTAAGTACTGTAATGTATTCTGAACTGTTTCAAAATACTTTTTTCCAACAAAACTTATGCTCTGAAAGCTCTATGGGTTTCCTTAAAAATGTATGTTCTGCTAGTTAAGGTTTAAGTCAATACAACAAAGCCAGAACACGACTCAAAACTATTACAGGGATTTATTCAAGGTGTGATTGAACGGTTCTGAATAAACTATGAAATTAAGTTAATTAAAAATTATTGCTCGATAAATTAAGGATTATCATCTGATGACGCTTGCAATGGCGGAGTAACGCAGTACTGGCATGTACAACTATTTTTATTAACTGTTATTATACCTCAAGAGTAAAGACTATTCAACTGCTCTAAGAAAACTTTAAAATGAAAATTATTGGAAAAATGATTTTCTAGTATATTGACTACTTTGGTCTTACCACCCTCACACCAGCAGAGTACTGCTGTTCAAACAGCCTTTTGAGTTCTCCTACCGTTGACACTACAATGATTATTTGAAATTGCTAATAAACATTCTGAACGATTAAATATCATGCTATGGTTCCAATCATTCGATAGGTCAACCCGTCAACATCATTACTCAGCCCAGGAAAGGGCTGCCTTGGTTCTGGATAGCTGGATAGGGACAAAGTCCCTATCATCCGGGCCTAGTTGTGAGAATGATGCCCCGGAGAAGCGATCCGAATAATTATAGAACGACTTGGCAAATATACATATAAAAAAAAAGTTAACTTATTTGGGCAAGGCCGTCGTCAGGTCAGGCTTTAGGCACCTCGGGATTTCGTGCGTAATCAAAGATACGGCAAGAGGCTGCTCTATCGATAGGGATTTAAATACGAACATTTGTGTAACGTTTATATATATGAGTCCCTACGTTACACAATTTTCCAAGGGAAAATTCAGAGGGAATCTGATAGGGCGTAATATTCGATTCCCTATTTATTTATAGTTTCCCTTTACATGACGGCTGCTGGATCCAAAAAGCGCCAGAAAATGCGACAAAGTCTCGACGAAGCCCGAAATTTGCGCCCCTCCACCAACGCAAGGTGAGGTGCGCGTCACAAAATGATTAATAAGGAATGTCGGGTGATCACCCGAACAATGGGTAATTACTTGACTAGTACATTTCGGCAATTTGATAATGACAAAATACGCTTTTTAGCTTCGCTTACTCTTAATTGCTCTAAAACTTTGAAGTATTCTTATTTTATAAATTTATGTAACGCTGGGACGCAACAATTTGTTAGCGGGAAAATTTGAAAAGGGAAAATAATTCGATATTCTCGCTACATATGTCATTTCTTTTCATTGATTTTACGCAAAAGCTCGTTGAATAAAATAACCAAACAAAAATAAATGAAGTCGCGATAATAGAAATTTATAAATTTTTTCCATCAACTTGAAACTTTTGCTTTAGTGTATTTTAAGAGTTAACTGACGGAGAAAAGTGTAGGAAAGAAAAGAAAACTGAAGTAAGCAGATGTGTGAAAGAATTGAAAAGGAATTTTCCAAGCGAAGAGCAAAAGGGCCCAAAGGACAAATAAAGCTCATTAGGGTCCGAGAGATAAATCACTGCGCTGTAAATTGCCGATATTTGTCTCGTGATGTTTACCGAGTGCGCTTTAAACGCCTTGTTGAAACAAACCTACGCTCGCACCCGGCCATACATACTCGCCCTTCGACGACTCGTTCTTAGCAGGTGCCTGGGGGCCTTATACGACCCTGCTATTACAAGGGCGTCATTACAGTCGCGCCGAGAATGTTTAATAAGTTTCGCTTATTAAACATTCGATTCCCTAGTGATTTTGAACCTTATAAAAACCTTATAAGAATCCAATTTTCTATAAGGTGACCGTATAAAAACCTTATAAGAAACTTAAATTTCTTATAAAGAATGGGTCGAAAAAATTTTATGAGGTTTTTTTTAATAAAATTTTATCACATACATTCTTATAAGAAATTTCAGTTTTTATAAGGTCGCCTAATAAGAAATCGAATTCTTATAAGGTTTTTATAAGGTGCGCCTTGTAAGAAATTGAATTCTTATGAAAAAAATTTTTCTTATAAGGTTTTTATAAGGTTTCAAATAACTAGGGTTTCGTGGGCTCATTTTTCAGAAATGAGAGAGTATTGGGGTCATTTGATGATATTGAGTTAATGTCAACACGAATATTTTGTTTATATGATGCTAGTCAGTTCAGTTACTATAATAATGACAAAAAACGTTTTTTTTTTGCACTTATTAAGTACAAAACTGGTTCCTTTTTTTTGGACTTTAACGTTTAAATTTTTCTGAAATAAGAAATAAAAACTCACGCATTAGGCCATTATTTAATTGAAACATAGATAACCTACCTTTTCGTTTTTCCAGCAAAAGTTGTGAATTATGAGAAATACGGATAGGATAAACTTTACTAAGTTCAACACATCCAATTAATAAGTACTGTATGTGTCAAAATGCTAAATAATTTTTATTTTTATTCGTACCGTAACTCCTTTTTTTGGATCCTAAAATTTTAATTCTTTCTTTCCAAGAATAATTTAAAAATTACTTTATTGCTTTTTTTCTCAATTCAAATACGAGTTTTGTTTTTACAATCTAAATGAAACTATATCGTTAGAAATCGTTCGATTGAACCGTAACTATCAACTCGATAGCTCATCCAAGAAAAATAAAATATTATGAGAAACACAAATGCGACAAACCCAATCATGATTTACATACACGAACATGAAAAATGTGTAACTCTGGATTCTGCAAGTTGTATAACTTTGAAATTCCGAAATGTAAAATATTTCAAAATTGCTTTTTTTTAACCATATTGTAAAAGATGAAAAATTATTCAATCCCGAAAGAAAAATACTTTTCAGAAAAAACCCTCCCGAAAATTTTTTCTGTCTACGCCCCTGCAAACCTATGCTAGACTCTTTCAATTCTTCTAATCCAAAATACCGATGAAAGTGACCAACATGAAGAGCAATACATGAATTTAGACGAAGTCAGCGACTTATAAAGTAACGCAATTGTTCGCAGAGATCTAAATTCGTCAGATTGCACTCTCAAAAAATCTATATACATGTTATTTCCTTGAATTTCAAAAAAGCAAATTCTAGATGGCTATACAAAAATCTTTTGAAATGACTGAAAATCGTCCTAACTGTAAAAATTCTGAAAAAATATGACAATGAATACTCGAAGTACTGGGAATATAAAACGCCTGTCATTTTCTAAAATGCGGTTTCTGGGAAAATCATATTCAATAACCAAATCTAACACATTTGTAATAGAGATAATATAATATTTGAAAACCTAAATGAAACAGTTGTCAGAATTTTTAGTCGTTTTTTAAAACTTATGTTACAGTTTTAAAAGTTTTTCCATTTACAAAAGTCATGACGTTTTAACCTTTTTATTTTGCAGTCTTTAAAAACAGTTTCCAGTATTTTACAGCTTCGATAGTTTTTTTTTTCAGAATCCTAAATGTTGAAATCATTTTATTTTTCACTGTTGTAATCAATTTTCTGACGTGTTTGCAAACTTCAAGGTAAATATTCTGCATTTGAGC
Source organism: Platygaster robiniae (assembly GCA_028476575.1). Classification (NCBI taxonomy): domain Eukaryota; kingdom Metazoa; phylum Arthropoda; class Insecta; order Hymenoptera; family Platygastridae; genus Platygaster; species Platygaster robiniae. The sequence continues at coordinate 27,057,741 of CM052023.1, forward strand.
TCTTTTTTTCTTCATTTTCAAGCATATTTTAAATATGATTCGGAATTCAGTTTTATCATTCAATCACAAAAAAAAATGATAACGGGGTCACATGTCTTGAAATTCATTCTTCCCACAGACAATTATTCGCAAGTTCCATGAAAATTTTCCTTCTCATTTGTACATAGATTGTTGGCATCTGTATTTTCTTGAAAACAAGCTATGAAAATGAGTCTAGGTCAGCGTGAGATTGAATAATTATGGTACGTAACTATTACTGCAACACTTGATTACGATCAAATGTACACGTGCTAAAAATTTCTTAATAATCTTTTGAATGTTGAAAATTTCAGAAAGTCTGCTCGGCACTAACAATAAATATTCTAATGGAATAATCTAACTGATTAAAGAAATAAATTTTTCGTGTGTAACTACAAAAATCTGTGGTCACAATCAGCTAGTCTGTTTTAATGAAGCAATTTCCATTTTACCTTATCTTTTTAAAGAAACAAAAAAAACGCCACTTGACCACTAACTTTTGAACTATCCATTCACTGATCTTGAAGACATTGAAATTCATCAGACGAAAGAAAGATCTATGGCAATATTAAAAAAACAAACAAGCAAATAAAAACGTTGACAAAATTGTCCCAGCTTTCAAAGGCATTGAAAAATTTCATGCGATTCTTCGAGTTTCTCTTCCAGTAGGTTCCTTCAAAGTTGAAGGATCCCACGGAGGTATCGGAAAAAGTTTCATCAATTTTCAAGTAACTTCGAGTAATTAGTTTTTTTTCCTCAGTTTCCAAGTTTTTACCTAGTGATTTCATGAAAGTTATTAATTGCAAACAATGTTGCAGGAAAATATTCATTTTTTCGAAGGAATCTGAATAGCTTGGGAACAAAGAAGCAGTTTTATGTAAAAAATTTAGAATTTGATCATCTGCAATTTTCAGCGTTTCAATAGATTTTAAAATAACTCGTCGGAAAATTTCCCTCGCTACGCTCGTTTCAACAAACTTTACCCTATTCAAAACCCGTTGCTTTTTCAACTTGTAGCATAGTACACTATCGTAAAATCATTATTCTGGTAACATTGCTCTACAGTGCGAGGAAACATTTAAACACCACTACATACCCAAATCTCTGAATGGATATTCACAAGGTGCGGCAACACCGACCGCATTTGCTCATTGTTCATCACTTGCGCAAAGCATAGAGAAACAGAATGTCGCTTTCGTGGCAACCCGACTGTTGGAAAAAAATTTTGAATCTTAATTCACGTACTGTGCTGAATAAATTTGGTCTTATTACTTTAAAATTTATTATAGACAATGCCACAAAAATAATTATGTTTTACACGGAAGTGAAAAGTATTTGAAGTGAAAAAAGTGATATAACGGAACCAAAAATGGATCATGAAATGGAAATCGTTGGGATTAGCAGGTCGTATGAATTCATATATATTTTGAAAGAAATGGATAATTTTAGTCTGTCTGCATTAATTTGTTTTTCGCAAAACACTCATAATTGTTGAATGAAGTCCCCTCGCTCTGAGAAAAATTTTCTTCTTGCAGAAACCATTTCTCGATCAGCAAGCCACTAATTACTTCTGACCGAATTATCAAAGTCAAACGATTTCATTGACTCGGAATTAAATGCTTTTCCTCGATGCCGTTTCTCTATCAAAACGCGATTAAGTTAGGCAGAAATAGTATATTACGTTACGAGTAGTGTTAAAAGCGTCTTTACGCGGGGAGCACGATAATCACAAAGACGTCTGTAACACTTCGAGTAATGTACGATATTTTATTCAAAATCACTTAGTTACGAGGCTGTAACAGGTCTTCTGAAAAATGAGCGTTGTGTGGTCCTTTAGGGATTTGGCGCAATAACAGCCTGTAAAGTTAAATTGTAGGGCTAAGTAATAAAAAACGGTGTCTACTCACATGGTTATGAGGCGGACGACGGGGTTCCAGGGGCGGAGCCCCGGTGGGGATAGGGGGGCGAAGCCCCCCGTTTAAGGCAAAATTTAGTTCATAATTAAATGTAATAAACAAATTATAAAACTAAGAAATTATCAATAAATAATTCATAAAAAACTAAATTATAAATTATTAAAAAATTCAATTCAATTGGCAACATAAAAATAAATAAAATAAATATGAAAAATGAATAATAAACAATACGTAACAAACAAAAATAAAAAATAATATAAATAAATAAACAAATAATAAAAATGAGGAATTATCAATTAATGATTAATAAAAAGTAATAATAATTGTTTAAAAATGAAAAGAAACGACAAATTATTAATGAATAATAATAATATTACAAATAAATTACAATAAGAAATAATAATCAATAAACAATTCAGTTCAATTTATTTATTGCAACAAAATTGGAAATTGTACAAACAGCATTTATTTATCATAAATAAAATAGTCATAAACCTTTTTTTATTTCTTCGAGTTGTACGTTATACTGACGGTACAATTATTGAAATTCAGTGTTTGTTTCGTTGGCAACACATTGAAATTGTGAGTGTTTGAGATTTCTGTTTTTTCGATGTTGGTCGTAGTAGTGACAGTGTTTTCGGCCGAAGTCAGCGGCTCACCAGGTGTTTCAATCGAAGATCTGATCATCTCAGACATTGTCTGCTTGTGCTTTAGAGAGTTTTCGACATATCCTTGTGCAACTGCAGATGACTTCCATCCCCCGTGACGTTTCAAGGCGATTTCGTCGGCCCCGGCATCAGCTACGAATGTTGCTGAAGTTCTACGGTAGGCGTGGCCCGTGTATTTATCTGGGTCGTCAAGTTCCAGGTATTTAGCGATATTTGTTGGGCATTCTGCAATTTTGTGGACACCGACTGGTTGAATCGTGCATTCTCCGTGTTGATAATTCAGAAAAAATGCGTCTGTGGCTGGTTTGCAAGGACGTAAATCCATGTATTTTTTCACAAGCGGTACGTGGGTTTTATTGGCAATAAAGCGACGGGGTTGATCCGTTTTCGTTTTTGGAATATCCACCACGAGTAAATTGCCCTGTTGCTTGACATCTTAGAATTTCATGTTTTTCAGTTCGGATTTTCGAGTTGCGCCATACAGACCAAAAATTGCGGTTACCTAAAACAAAAAATGATTCGGAAAAATAAGAAACTAATTTTCAAATGAAAATTTTATTTGTTTATAGATTTATTTGTTGATAGATTTATATTTTTAATTTTATTTAATTTTATGATGGATTTATATTTGTTGTTTTTATTGATTATTTACATTATTTTGTCATTCTATGGAGTTATTGATATTTTGCTGATGATTATTAAATTTTATTTTTTGTTTTGATTGTGTTTGTATTATAATTGTTTAATTTAAGGTTGTTGACTCACTTTTGTCAGTAGATAAATATCATCTGGTGCTTCGCGGATGAATTTTTGGATTTCTTGAGGTGAAAAAACTTTGGCCTTTTTAGGTTCGTAACCTTTGCTTTGTTTTTTCAGGAATTTTAATAGCGCATAATTTTGCTCCAAATTGATACCTTCTTTGGTGAACAAGGTTGGTTTGAGCATCGAAAAATACTGGATGGGGCGTCATTTTTCGCGAGCTGGTTGAAGTACGCAAGAATTATATCTTGTTCCGAACATTCTTCCGTATTGTTTTCTTTTCTCCAGTTGTCAAATTTTTCATAGGCCAATTCATACCTACTTTTAGATTTTGTTGGGAGAAAATCTTTTTTGGCTACCTCAACTTGTTGCTTAATGTTGAGCTTGCTTTTTTTATCCATTTTTCGACAAGAAAAAAAAAGAACTTGGATTTTTGAGTAAAACAATTGAAGACCGTTGTGTTGTTATTATTACACATGAACCATATGACTAAAATGGCAGTCATTGTCTGCTAGGATTGTGATTTGTGACAATTTGTGATGTTGTGATTGCAGCTTGATTTTAATTTGTGAGACATCTGATGTCATTATTTGGTATGACGGTATGGTTATGAAAAACATTGTGCGTTATTCAGTGGCAGTTTTTAGAACTAATAACGTGTGAATGTGGCGCTTTTGGAACTAATAACGTTACAACAGCTGACGCCAATCGGTAAAGGGCCACGGAACGCTCATTTTTCAGGGGGCGTTACTGACTCGTAACATGGTGGTTTTGAATAAAATTATTTTAATAGAAAACTTGCTTTGATTCACGACTTTCAAAGGTACAATTCTCTTTAGGAATTGGTTTCAAGTTCCTTCCCAGGTTGGCAGTAAAAATAATTGGCAATTGCGAAAAATTCACTTGTTTTTTACGTAACTTGTTTCTGAATCGAAAATACGATTCCTGTTTGTTTTCAGTTATTCCAAAATGTCTATTATTATATAAATGAAGAAAGAAAATGTGATGCCCATTTACTGAAAATATGAAGGTTAGGTGTGTATCTTTTCTCGAAAACATGTTTGTACTTGCTGATCCGAACTTTGTCACCGATCTTAAATTTACTTTTTTATTTATAATTCTTCAGACAGTAAATTTCATCAGCTGGAGTAACATCCTTAGGCTTTATCTTGATTCTTCGAATTCCCAGTCAAACGTTTTATTTATGACAATCGATGACGTTTCGGTTCCATTCGGACCCTTTTCAAGAAATCTTGTTGTCAGTAAAATAGTACGCAATCATGAGACTGTTCCATTGATCAGTCTGATGGGCAAATCCATTTTGGACGCTTATTCAGCAAATCTGTTTTGACAGCCTATTCCTCGAAACTATTTCTTCATTTACTTAGGTAATCTATTTTGACGGTCTATTTGGCCAATCCGTTAGGTCAGTTTAATTACTAAATCGATTCGTCTAGGTGGCGAATCTATATGCCTACCCATTTAGTCAACCCATTTGGTCATGTTATTTTGTCTGGATGAACAATCTTTTGAAACTCGGATTTAATTGTTACACTGATGTGTTAAAGTCTTTGGACACCAATGTGTATTAGGGAAAAATTAGCAATTAGTACTCAAACTATTACATCCAAATTATGTACAAATATATATAATTATTCCATTATTGCAGACGATATCGATTGTTTACCGCTTTTAGAGAGGTACAAAAAAAATTAACTAGTTGTTTTTATCTATGTACTACATAAAAGATGTTTATTGTAAGAAATTACAATTATTATTGATGAATCAATACACAATTTTCCACTGTTATAAATTCCTTTCATTCAAATTTTTAATATAATATTACATCGAAATGATGTTGAAAGACTATCAAAAGCCATTTACTACAAGTCTAAAATTTTTCTTTCTTTGGAAACCAACTGCATTGTGCTATCCAGAGTGCTATTTTTAATTTTGCAAGATTGAAGTTATTATGCGTGCTCGCGGTAACAGAAGGAAACATTCAACGTTTGTTTCCATTAGGAATCCAACAGCGTTATATGTACGAGTCAAAGATGGTTCTCACTTTTCACTGTCAGAATGACCCAGCCAGCTAAATATTTTATTTCACGTACTTTTCTAAACGAGAGCACAGCCTCAAGTGAGAAACGTGTAAAAATATACCGTTTTGCGAGCAGACACGAACCACTTTTGAACTTTTGAATTGTGCCATTAGGAGAAATGTTTGCCCAAAAATCATGAAAAAACAAACAATATATCTATCAAAATTGTTGAAATCTTACTGCTAACGAAATTTTTATTCTTGATTACATTTATGTACCTTCAAGCCCACGAATTCCAAATCGCACGTACGACTAAATTTTTATCCTACCCGAGAAACGTCACTCTTTATAGCCTTGAGATGACTTCAGTTGAGATCAAAAAATACTGCAAGAAGGGGTGGTACATATCCCATGTACACATATACATTCTGCACTCTAATATTCGTGTCACATAAAAAGACATATATTCATGAGAATTCCTACTGTTCTCGAGAATATGTATCGTTTCAACGTGCTCCAAGGATTTTCACTGTACTTTGCATTTCTTTTTGTGCCAGTCATAATATTCTGCTATGTTCTAGCCAGACGCAAGTTTCCTTCCTCGAACAAAGTCGTTTTTAGAGCATAGTTTTCCTGATATTTACAGATCTGTGTATTATGTAGGTGTCGACTTTAAATTAAAGATGATAGTTGAGAACTTTTGTGTGGATTGAGGAATTGGAAAATTGATATTAAAGAAACAACTTACGAAGTTAGTTAAGCTGAATTACGAATTTTTGAATCTGTTTGCAATGGTGTAAAGAGAAATATCGAATTTTCATCAGGAATCTTGATGAGATTTATATGAATTTATATACTGCTTGCTTATTTATCATATTTTTGTTACATTCGCGAGAATTCAATCTATCTGCGTCATTTACAAAAAATGTGTTCTGAAGTTTGCAATGGTGAAATTTCTGGTTTGGGGCAATGCATTTAATGACGATAAACCTCTTTGACGATCTAAATGAGTTAAGAAAGTTTTAAAATTTGAATTCTTCAACATCGTAATTGATCAAGCAAAGAGAAATGTCAGTAATATTGGGACAGCTAAGAAATTTCTACAATCGATTTGGTTTTTTGTACTTTCTAAAATTGCTACATCAACTGGTTGATGAACAGATAATGGAGCAATGTCTTAATTTAGAAGCAAGTTTGAATACAGAAGGGGAAAAAGATCTGGATGGGAAACAATTGTTTAGTGAGTTACAGATTTACAAATACTTTATCATTGGTGATTTCGATGCAGTCATTGACATTCTCGAAAATTTGTGAGCATTCGGGAGCAGTTTTCCAAATGCAATCATTGCATACAGAATATTGTTAACAATACCAATAACAGCTACATGTGCTGAAAGATCTGTTTCTAAATTGAAATTGATAAAAAATTACCTAAGATCAACGACTATGCAGCCACGCTTCAATGATGTGGGGTTATTAAACTTCGACTCTGTAATCAACGCCTTCGCTGATAAAAAAGGAAGAAAAGTTAACCTTACATTGTAAAATGACAAACAAAGTTTCTTGTGCATATAATTATAGTTGTAAATTTTTATTTACATGCGTATGTAATAGGAATTATGTTAGTTATGATTTAAATTATAATTAACATAATCACTCAAACAAAATGAGAATTTATGGATAAATAAATTTTATATTCTTTAGCAATTTTCAAGTTAATTCATTCAAATTGAAAAAACTTTTTTAAGACGAAAAAATCAATAAAAATGTTCTTAACGTTGAAAACTATATTATCGACAGAGAAAAACAGAACCTTAAATATTTATAACATCATCGCCAAGTAAATAAATTTTCTTCAACAAGATACAAAATGTGAGATTTAATTGTAATAGTTCCTTTTAAAAATGGATTTTTTGATAAATTTCTCTTCATCATCAATGCTCGATACACTCCTTATCAAGTACCAAGTCGATGTAATACTCGTCCACGATCACGTACAACGACATACTCTCGAAACCTCGAGATGTCGTCACAAGTACGTCAATTGAACAACAATTGCCCGTCTTGGAGTACTGTACTATCGAGTACGCGCAAGACCAAGCAAAGCACCTTGCGCAGTTCCATTTACGAAACGGACGTAACGATACGTAGCGGGTTATTACACGCAAATAACGCGTTGAACGCTAAAACTGCAGCTTTTTTCCGGCCCAAGGTCCACCCCAAGAGATTTCCCTTTGACATTCGCAACCAGCTCGAGTCAAGGTAAGTCCGAACCAAAATCATTAACATCAGGAAAGAGCAATCATCAACGAAACTCGATATTGTCAGTCGCTGATTCGAGTGGAAAATCTAGGTCTAACATTTCCCACTCGGATCAGGAGTTGAATTCGTTTTTCCATTGCCTCGTTAACGGTTTTTACCGGAATTTCGCCATTCACTTGATGATGGTGGAAGAAAACGTTAGGGGCTTTGGGAAAATGTTTGTTCAGTTATAGAAGATGTTCGATGAGTTACGAAACACGTCGGACATGGAAGATGCGTGAATTGAATCTTGGTCAATGAAGGGAGAGTCATTTAGAAGTGATGATACTTGGGTTTGGTAGATATGAAGTGTGCCAGTTGGGGTCAGTTTGTGAACCTTGTGTTTTTTTCGAGTTTGGAGCCAATTTCGAGGTGCATTAACACGCGGAAAATCAATAATCGCGGCACATGACACACATCACCTCCAACACTTGACATGTATAGAGCGGGTCAGGAATCGTTCGAGATACCTCAAGCATGATTACGAAATTACATGACTTTGGTGGGAAATGATGCTTAAGAGATATGTTGAAATTAGAAGCAGGTGGTGGGCTGGAAGTTGAGGGATGTGAACGTGGTTGGTCGCAAATCCGTGTATTTATACTCTCTCAGTTTGAATTAGTCGAATTTGAATAATTCAAGGTGAACTTTACTCATTTGCCTTACGAAAAAGACATTACTGACGAACAGTCAAACTAAACTTTTTGTATAAATCGATATTTTGACAAAAACACGTAGCCATAATTACTAGATATTCTGACCGTGAATTAGTATATATCAAAAAAAAAATTTTTTCCATAAAACTCATGAATGTATAAAAAAGTGTACGTGTAAAAGGAAGTTGCAAAAAAGATTTGCGTAAGAGTTTTTTCTCAGTTTATAAACACTTTTTCAGATCAATCTTTCAGGAGATTCGGTTTAGCTAGTGACAAATCTCAATGTTATTTACACGAGAATTCTCTGAGTCATTTTCTGAATCACTTCGTTTTAGTGATCTGAAATTTACGTCACACTGAAAAAATTTTGAATAAATATATTTATTTACGAATAATGTTGCTTCACGAATAATATATACATATTGTAACTTGTTCCTCAGTCGCCTTTTTCACCGTTAAAACTTGAACTTTGCAAAAATTTATATTCTTTCGTATCATCCTCTTAAAAAAAAACATTAAAAACTGCACGTTTGTTTATTAAAATTGTTGAAACATTGCCAATTAAAAATTACGTTTTGTCAACTAGAACATCTACCTCTCAACAAACAATTATTAAACGATAAGATATTATTTTACTCAAATTCAACGTTAGATTTTCGTTTAACAAAAAGTTAAACTAATTTCTAGAATCAACATAAAATTTTTCGTGATTATTTATCACTGTCGAATTCAATGATAAGGCAGATGATTCTGTCAGTCGATTGGTTATTATTTTTCTTGGGACAATAAAATTTTTTGGACCGGTAGGAACCGGTTTAAGTCACTTTTTTTATCGCAAAATTTCTGTTTCGAAACATGTATTCATTGTCAACATCACCTCCATGATGTTTTACGTATTCAGTACAAGTGACATAGACCAGAAAAAGCACTGTTTGAAAAGAATTACATACAAAGAGTATTTCAATCTGAGTTTTTTAAATTTTCGATAGTTCATCAACAAAGTACAAAAATTTATTTCTTATATGGTTAATTGTTATTAATTTCTTGCTTGAGGTACCTTGAAACACCGATTTTTTGACCTCAAAATATAAAAAAAAGGTCCAAGTATGATATTGATGTTATCACGTTACTTGGGACGAGGAAAAGATTCTCATTACTCCAAATCACATATAAATTTAATTACTGGCACACTTGGGCCCAAAAAAAAATTTTCTTTATTTTTATGAAATCATAAATTACATTTTATACTTGAAATTCAAACAAAAATCGATCACCGCTACGTCACAAACTGACAATTACAGTTTGTCAAAATGGTCATGAAGCACACCATTTTTGAATCAACATATATAATTTCAATGTGCAATCAATTATATAGAAAAAACACAATGTGATTGGCATGTTGCTGTGCATGGATCTGTGTAAAAATACATATAATGAATATTTTCGCACGTGGTATGAGCATGTAAACTACACGATGCGACATGCATTTTTATTTGAATATTATATGTGTCACAACACAAACTACACGATTTTGACACCTAACGAACTCATTTCTTGACGTTGAAAAATTATTTATAATTGTGTGCGTAAGAATGCAATGTATTATTGATTTGTGAAATTAAACTAGTTTTGACCTTTTTTTACAAATTATGCAGACAATTATGACTCGTAGTTTATAGAGCTGATATAAAGAAAACAGAATGTGGAATAGTAAAGTTAATTAAACATGAAAGAATCGAAATAAATTTTGTGAGAATATAGGGAGGTCAAATTCAGAAGTTATCATACTTTGATTTATTCAGCTTAATCAATGTCAAGAAATAGATACGAAAACTCAGACTTTAAAAGTTCTGACTACAGAAAAAAAAAACTGTGAACTCTATGTCAGAATGTAAAAAAAAAAAAAAAATGTAAAACATTGAAAAAAGTTCATGCTAATTATCTACAAATTTGATAATGATAGCCCTAAAAATATGATCCTTGAAGGATTTCGAATTTTTTTGTTTGTTTTCGTTTATCGTAAATTTTTCTGCTGTTCTGGACCAATATCTAGAGAAAAGTGCACCATTTTTTGGATTGCGGAATATCAAGTAATTAATTTCAATAACAAGAACTGATATTAATTAATTTTTTTAAATAAATTTATTGAAATGGTTTAAATTTAAATAAATAAATATATAATAATAAAATAAATTAAACAGTCATCGTCCGTTCCTTACATAGGACGTTTGTAAAGTCTCCATAATGAAAGTTGTACGACGCTATGAAATTTGGCGGGATTATAAATTTGATTTTGTTACGACGATGAATTTTTATGTGATTGGTCAAAGAATTTGGAATTGTTAGTTTGACCTTTATTTATTGGGAACGAATCTTTTCGATGAAAGGAGAATTGATGTTTGAATAATACATTGTTGACTTCATTTATAAGAATCCGGATGAGGGCCCCATATGTTGGCCGAAGTATTGATAAATAAATAATGGAGTTTAAATACTTGGCTCTGAGTGATCACTCTTCCTCTCATTTATCGAGGTTTAAATTTAAATGGATAATCATATTCTCATATTTTTCAATTCAAATAGCAAGGTGAATTCAGAGTCAGCTTGCTATATCAAAATACATAAGCTGCCAAAAATTTTAAACAATGTTATTTCTAACTGTTTTTATTAGTAATTCTTCATATCTTTATAGTAATAAGAATTGACGTTTATAAATATTTTATTTTAACAAAAATTATCATATTTGAGGGGTAGGATCCATAAAATCAAGTAGTTTGAATGTCTAAATTCTATTTATTCGTAAATAAGTGTAAATTAATGATCCCTCGGAGCTGAGCATCAAATCATCGGTCATAAAAAAACCCATCTTGGTATTTTAATAATCTCTTTATATTTCTCTCTCAAGAAGCATTACAAATAAACAAAAAAACTCTACTCACTCGATTGAATTTCCATTACCAGAGAAAAATTTTTCTTTCTCCAAAATCAGATAGTAACAGAAATCCAGAAACAGCAACATAAAATTAAAAAAAAAACCTTTTTTTTTCAAAATCTTCAAGGACTATATCCTGGGTACTAATCACTGTCAAAGTCTGCCACCTATTATCATGAACTAAAAAAAACCACAATCGTTTCATTGTGCAGTGTTTATCGAAACAGGAAAAAGTTGCACAATACTCGTTAGATGGTCTTACACAATAGAGCTTAGACAAAGTACGTGAGCTGATACGGTGGAGAGATAATAAAAAGCCGTTCACGTATGTTTGTTTTGCTTGTCTTGTACGAAATTTGACACGTCGGCTTTGGGATGCACCATTACGTTAGACGTGAAAATCGTTTGGCCGAGTAAGGAAAAGGCATCGTGGATTGAGCCGAAGGAGATTAGAAAAAGGCCATGCCGGCAGGTATCGGCGCTTCGTACAGGTCGTTAGGCGACCTAGGCGAAGACGTCTACAAAAGCACGACCATCATCGAGCAAACTCAGACCACCGGACAGAGCGTGCTCGAGAGCGTGAAAAAGGCGTTCAGCTTTGCCGCCCCTAAAGTCGAGATCAGAAAAAAGGAGCCACTGATCGTTGATAGGAGAGAAAGTATTTCCATTGTTTCCAGGTACGAATACCTAAAGAGGATATAAATCGGTTTCGAAACCTTTCCGAAATTCAAAATGGTGGCTTAATCTTGTTAATGGGAATCATGCGAATTTCTCAAGCACAGAAGATAAAACAGAGATAGTAGAATGGAATAATTAGAAAATCTAGAAAAATCCTTCAAATACGAGTAGTCTATATGTATATAAAATACTGAGATCTATGCAGACATAATTTTTTCAAATATTTATGAAAATACTGAGAAAACCATTAAATTTTGCAGTCTTAAGAATCGATCCTTTAGATCTGTATAGAAATCGATTATACTATGGAAGAATCCTTAAATTATGTATATGAAAAAACTAAAAGAATTAGGAAGCTGTAAAATACTACAAATCAATAAGGATAAAGTTTTCTAACATACTTCAAATTCTAGGAATCTATGTAGATATCTATATAAAAAATTTCCATCTATGATTATACTGGAAAAATTAACAAAATTTCATAAATTAATAAGTGGTATTTTTATCTATATAATTTACTGAATGTGATAAATTCGATGCTTTGGGATTGAGAGTCCTATAAATTATTATAATTTCATAGAATTTGGAGAAAATTATTTTCACATAAATTCTGAGTCTTTCTATAGTTTTCGCATTGTATTTTTTTTTACTATTTATCAGACTCTGCAGAACTTTTTTGTATTTTTATAAATATCAATAATGTTTATGATTCTGAAAAAGGATTTTTATATTTCGATGTTCTAGAATTCGAAGTTCCATAGATTACAAGTATTTCTTCTATTTTTGGGAAAACAAGACTATTTTATTGATGTTTCTTATATTTACAAAATTTAATGTTCTTTTAAACAAATTTTAGTGCATTTCAATTTCTAAAGCAGTCTAAGACCTCATAAATATGTGTTTTTATTTTACTAAATTTTCTAGTATTTTCATAGTTTGCTATCAAAACGTAATTCTGTGGAATTCAAAATTTTAAAGAGTATCCAAATTTCAAGGGATTTGATTTGGAAAAAAATTATATCGACATTCGTTCGTAATACTTCATAGATTTTTCGTTTATTCAGTATTTTACAATAATTATCATATTTAAAGGGTTAATGGTGTTTTTTAAAAAGTTTTTTATACTGAAATATAAGCTCAAGGATATTAAGCTTTGTAGCTAATTATTCTATGTGATTAATCAAGAGAAAGTAGCTTAAGATTTCTTTTTTTTTTACATTTTTTCCTATTGTTAGTATTTTATTCATATGTTGAGTATTTTGTAACATAACTTCAATAATTTTGTAATATTTTTATGTATTACAATATAATTTTTGGAAATCAATGCTTCAGTTTTGAAAGTTTTATAGATTTATAATGATGTTAGAGAATTTTGAGAATTTCATATCTACATAGATTTCGACTATTAATGTAATTTTTGTATTTTCAATCCTGCTTCCTTAGTATTTATTATATTCTGAAGAAATTTCTAGTATTTTTACAGATTTATAGAATTCTCAAGGTTATCAATATAAATTTCCAAGATTCGACGTACTAGATTTAGAAGTTTCATAAATTTCTAGTATTTTATCAGATTTTCCAAAAAACATTACCTTCGTATATTTATAGCAATTTATAGTATTCTAATGAATTTATGGACTTTTTGACGAACTCTAGTAGTCTGTATTTCTAACATTTCATAAAATTGTGTTTTTTATTTATAAAATTTTTTAGTATTCCATTACATTGTTTTGTGGATTTCTCCACGAGAGTCTTCTCCGCATTTGAAATATTCGTGTTAGCATTACTAATCCGCTTACTAACAAAATTTTAGACCCCATTTTGAATTTTGGGAAAGATTCGTTTCCAAACCAATTTATTTAAAGGGAATTTCTCGGCTCAAAGCGAGTCACGTTGCGTTGGTTAAACTTGGATTGTTGAAAAAAAAAAAAATTCACCCCAATATAATAAAGTAATAATTTTTGTTTAATGTGGTACGAAATCTTCAAGTCTTATTTGTAGGCCTTTTCAAATAATTTTCCAAATTGGTAAAAATATTATTGACGAATTCATTTTTTTGTTCAATTTTTTTATAATCTTTATTTACATTATCTTACTATTCATTACGTAGTATTATTATTTTTCAATATAAAATCATGTCCTTTAAATTTCCGTTCATGAATGTCAAATGCGAAAATAACTTTATACTTCGAACTTCCACAACTTTCTCAAGTTTAAAAATTCAAGACTTCCATTCCAAGATGAGATAGTAGGAAGGGAAGGGATAGTAACTACGGAAATTCCCAGTAAACATTAGGTTTCCACCTACAGACTGTTTGCACTCACGTCAATCGAGAAGTTCCAAGATCAATGAAAGCACATGAAGGGTCAAAAACCTCAGTTTTCGCTACAATCCAAGTTGAACAAACTCAACAAACTAGCATGATCCATGTGCTTTAGTGATTAACAATGGTGACGGATAGATCAGCTCAGCAGTGTTCTCTTCTGCAATCTGCAAAAAAAGTTTCGCAATAATTTATGTAAAAAATCGAAGTACCAATCAATCTAGAACTGATCACACATTGTATCAAACTTACCTCTGACGTATTCAAAGAAAATGAAAGTCACTTTTACTGAACGTGTGCATGATGGATCGTTTACAAATCAAATCAAATATTGCAAATGGTATATTGTATTTAAAGAAAATCAAAGTCACTTCTACTGAAGAAAGCATTTGAAAATAAATGGAAGAACTGAACTTGTGCATGATGGATCGTTTGCAAATTAAATCCAAAACAAATTGTACAAATGATTCTAAAATGCTTTGAAAAATATCGCAAAAGGTAGAGAAAATAACGTGTCAGTCACCTATAAAAAGTGTCAAATTATGTATACAGCACAAAATAAATGGTCTTCATTAAGATACCGACGCCGTGAGTATCGATTGACCTGTCGGGAAAAGCAGGCCGAGAAGGTAAGTTGCACATTTGCCCAACTTGTGCCTTTTCCACCCTTTGAACATATTCGCATTCTGCACCGCACTGCAAAGTAACTTCGCTTCATCATAGAATGCCCATAGTTTATCCACTATAATGCAATGCTGGCGCTTGAGATTCCTGCACCGATGTCCTTGAACACTTTCAAGCTTCGCTGTTTGGCGTTAACAAAGGACGATCGATCATTTTGGACATTCTTTACTGTAATCCTAAGGCTGTAGCGTAGCTGCTATGGCAGTGTGATTATTTGCCGCCATTTTGTTTTAGGGAAAAGTACAAGATGCCGACCGCGACAGCTGCTGAGGAATCCGCACTTTTGGGGTAAGTTTTTTGATGACGGGGCCGGAAAAAAGTTTGCAAAAAGAATGGAGTGCACTGAGAAAAAAATCTAGTACTTTCCTGACATACATATGGTAAAAAGTAATTATTACTTATTTATTTTTGTACTGTTGAGGTTTATTTATTTACCCTCGTTGTCATTATTTTGGGCCCTATTTTTTTTCTTTCATTTTCATTTTAAGATATGCTGCCATTTCGATTTTTATGCATTGGGCGTAAGACTGCTAATTTTGTCTTTGAATGAAAATAAAATGAATTATTTTAAAGTACATTATTCCTCAATAATGCATTCTGCCTTATAGATAACATACTAAATGTTTACCTCTTGCATCACATGCTTTTAATTGTTTAAAGACAAACATTTTGAATTTTTCCGGAAGTTGTACTTTCGGAGAATCGGATTCGGAATTTTAGTCACAACCTGAATAATCTAGATGATTTGAAGTAAAAATTAATTCGTGGATGAATTTTCGAAATTCTAATTCTGTTGGGAAATAATTTAATTTGTTTACAATGGTAGGAATTCAAGGAAAAATTTGACAAAGATCAGATCCATGAATAAAAATTTCCCCAGCTTGAGAACAGTCCGAACGTTTCTAGGGCAGTCGTAATTCTGCAATCGATATGAATTGTTAATTGGCAACGTGGGTCAGTTATTTTTACTTATTTCTCGTTGCACATCGTCTGCATGTTAAATTTCAACAATAAAGTTCTTCAAATTTTCCGAGTTTTTATCATAATTATCGACGGAATGATGAATACAAGTCCATATTGAGGAGATTTTGCGGTTGTTATTAATTATGTAACAGTGTATTTCTGTGTAGATGTATTGACTATTGCCAATATTGAAATTCTATACGAGAAACTTGATATTTTTCTATTTGTATGGAAGATTCTGGTCGAAATATTGACATATATTGTAAACCTTTAATTCTAGAAGAAATATAGACATTTACATAAAAAAAAAAATAGGAAAATAGGAATTCATGGTTTGTAATTATATAAAATGTAAACACAAATTTGGCATGGAATGAAAATGTATTATTAAACATTCTGATTTTGTAGTTACAAGATTTATGCTGCATGTTGAAGTCATACCAGAAAACTCTGAATACACATGTTTGATAAAATTTTTGCATACATGAACAACAAAAACTGTATACAAAAAGGACAATACCCATGCTCTTTAGGTTTTTTTGAAATTTTTCTGCATTTTTATTTTTATAATATACGAAAAACAGAGTGTCCAAAGACTTAAACACTCAGTGTACACGAAAAAAATTTATATTCGGGAAATGCAGTGCACATTTAAGGAAAATGAACTCGTAGTTATTAATTTTTATGACAGTACATAGACCACACGTAGAAACTTCCTTTCCTGTTGAAATTATCAGCGATGATAATTTTTTGTGTTGTTTTTAAACCAATCACAGTATCGCAGGAAGTGATAATCGCCATCGTATGTTCACTATATACCACAAATTCCGACAATTTCGACAAAGGAATAGCGAATTAATGTACGGCACTTGCTTCCGAAATAATACAGGAAGTGGTATAAGTGACGCGTTCAAGTTGCGGAAAAAAATGCATAACTTATAAGCTTGATAACGATATGAATCGTAATTAAACATGAGCTGTTTGCAGCGTCGAGTGCAGTTTTTTGCACGGAGAAAAATCGAGAGTAAATTTCACCAAAAACGCACGAAAAATTACCAAACTGCTAAGAAACTCGGGATAAATTCCATGTTTGAGACAAGATGCTAAACTTTCGGTAAAAATTAACTGCCAGAGTGATAAAAATTACCAAACATTCGGCAAAAATTACATGCTTCGAAACCTGATTCGTCCGATTCTTTGAATACTTTTTACTTTAAAATAAGAGAATTTTTCGTCCTCGAAGGATTTTAAATGATGTGGTTTTGTATTTTAAATAATGAAACTATATTATGAAAATCTTTAGTGGTTTAGAGCCTTTTATATCTTATCAGAATTAAAAGTTTTATTTTTATAACCATTCATTTCTGTAGAAATGGTAGAAATTTTGATGCTAGAATGAAAAGAGATACTTCGGTGTTAATCCTTCATTGGTAATGTTCAGCCATGTTCCTCAATTATTTTTCTTGCGTATGGTTTTCACTCATATTTAAAGGATTTCCACAATAATTCGCAATTGAGAAAAAATTTTACTCAGCCACCTAGCGAAGTTAAGTGAAAGTTTACGTAGGGAAGCAAAGAAAACAAACGCATTTTTCGGCGACTATAAATAGAATTCCTCGGCGCGCATACCGACACTGACGCACTCTTATACGTGCATTTAAGGATAAGTGTAGAGAAAGAATGTGAACACAGCCTTACGGCAAGAAATTTTTACCAAACGATAGGTAAATATTCTTTTTTTTTTTTTGGAATAGTTCCTGCTGATATGCGGAATTATCCCGCGTTTCTCAGCAGTTTGATAATTTTTCGTGTGTTTTTAGTGAGATTTACTCTCGATTTTTCTCCGCGTGAGTTGGATTGACAAGAGCTAGAATTGAAATAGATTTAATGATTTTTTAATAGACTTTTGCTCGAGTGTAATAACGAGTTTGCTTATCAGTACATGGAGAATTACAATTAAGTTTAACACCTATTACTGATTGGAGAAAGATAGCGAAACTTTTATTATCTGGTCGACTGCTTATTTTTAGATATGTTCATTTTTTCTTAATAACTTTGTTAGAAATAAATAATAAAGATTCTGTATTTTCATTTCTGTACGGTCAAGCATATTTAGATTTTGAAATATTTTTTCTCTAATCCCCCCCCCCCTAATTTTCTGTTGGATGCCGACAAAATGGCGTTTCACCGCTGTTGCCAAATAGTATACAAATTGTAATTTATAGAAAAAGTGTTGACTAAAATGAACACAATTTGGGTTTTTGCAATTCCAAGTCATAAAATTTGTATAACGTCTATAAAATCGACAAATATATTCCGTAAAAATCATGAATATGTCGCTGTTTTATGTAAACCTGGAATGAATGTAAACTTCTACTGATTTTGCATAGTCCCAAGAGAAGTCTCTGAAAAGTTTTGAAACAGAATGAACAAGGTTTTTGTCCTCTCGCGGAAACGGTGTTACAGGTTATCGATCAGACGTCGTGACAGCTATGTACGCTGGCGACTCCCAGGAGCCATAAAATCGATCCTAACTCGATTTTCCATCAACTAATTTTCCACCATCAGAATCAGGAGAAGAAAATATAACCTTTGAATTTACTTGATCCCTAGAACACTCGATCATTCTTTTGAAAATTTTACGAGAAAATGGGCACGTTTGATTGAGTCTATCTAAGATCAAGATTGGAATGTTTGCTCACTTGCAGACTAAAGAGGATTTTTATCTTCTAATTTTATTAGGTTACTTCTTCAAAGAAAATTGAATTCCTACTTGAAAAATTTTTCTGGAAAACCAATTATTTTCAAGGATCAAATTTAATTACAAATTTTGTTGCACTTTGATGACGAAGAAATTTGAGGATCTTTTTGTTTGAATCCAAATATTTTCTGAAATTAATATGATGCTAATGTAATTTATCACAGTATTATAATGTGGTACCAATTATAATTCTTCGTTAGTGCATAATCATAGTTAAAATTGTAGATTATCTCTGTAAATGTTTTTTGATAAAAAACCTTTACGATTTGATCGAGAAATGGAACGTTTCTTGGAAGATTATCATTTGCATGACTTGATACGAAAGGTGTGTTGCGGATGGGAGAAAGATTAGTTTAGTTGGTTTACTTTTATCAATAACATTTGTCACTTCAGTTCAATGAACCAACTGCGGTTCGACTTCACTTGACCGAGCAGGGCGTGGTCGAATCAATACCATGAAATTTTTAAAAAATTAATAATTGCACAAATTTTTTCAATTGAAAGAAAATTAATGAATATAATTGTGTAGCAATAATAATAAAATGTGTCGATAATTTTATATGAGCTGAACAAATTTCGGAATATTTTATCTTATAAATTGTAAATATTTTTGACGATTTGGTGAAACTTGAACTTGTAAATTTATGCATCTTTAGAAATATTTTCGAGTATTTTACATAATTTTCCCATCCCTGACAACCCTTAATAACCATTTATTTTCCAAAAATCAAAGAATCCTTTTGATTCTCCAGTATAATCAAGATTTACACAGTAGCCAAAAAATAAGTAACTTGAAATGAAAGTGAAACAACGTTGTCACCATTGTTAATAACATCAATTTTTCTATAAAACGCTTATCCAATTTTGATTATTTTAATGACCTTTTACAGCACCATGCCCTCCGACAGTATGGACGACATCGAATTAAAAAACATTCAATTGCAATTCCCGGCATTGAGGTACCTGACCAGAGATGATAGTTCTATTCGAGAAGAGAGAATTGATACCGACAAAGGAACCGTACTCGTCGCAGTTCAAGGGAGTCAAGGAAAACCTGCTATTCTTACGTACCACGACCTAGGCCTTAATTGTAAATAATTTATTTTCCTCCTTTTTCTAAATTACAATAATAACTTACCGTATTATTTATTCCAGTAAAAGAACACAAAATCTTATATAAATATTTCAATTCTTTCACATGACATTCATTTCAATAATGTATCTCATTTAAAATCTTCTATGATATAACGTATTTTCATTCCACTTCGTGAAACTTGTGAAAACGAATGCCAGAGTTATTTTTCTATTTTCGCACATTATTATCTCAAGTTTAATACAATGTAACAAAATAAATAACATTTTAGAGACTTTGTTGCAAACAAGCACACTGATAAAATGGAGGTTTGTTGCCATTTACAATAGAAATATGCATAGAATAGTATATTTTGTACCGCGAACCTGAGGCGTGGCTTTTAGGGCGAGGACCAATTTATCTGCCGAGGCGCAGCCGAGGCTGATATTTGGTCCGAGGACAAAGCCACGTCCACGGTCCGAGGTGCTAACGATACTTTTTGCAAAACACGCGAAAAAATTGTACTTAAAGGAGTTGTACGGCCGCGTTGAATACGCCCATTTCCGATCGGCAAACGTTTCAGTCCCTGGAGACACGTGCTGGAGCAATGCGTCAGCCCTGGTGAAAAAAAATATCTTTGCAATGGCCGACAGAAGATAAAAGATATCTTTCTAATATCTTTTACAATATATGTTATTATGTTCACGTTTGAGATGTTTTACACATGTCTTTCAGCTTATATCGTGTTTCTTACATCTGCGACACATGTAGAAGATGTTTGCTTTCAAATATATATATATATATATATATGTATTGTTTGTTATTGTTTATTCTGGTGTTGCAATAACTTGCATGATATGTTGTTTGATAAATTGCGATTGAAAAGCGATGGTATAAATTTCATTAATTAAACGACGTCATGGAGAGAAAAAGAGAACTTAATCGATTGTTCGTTGCCAAAAGTCATGCCTTAAAACGCGTAAGAGTAGAAGCTAAATTGGCAATAGACAATATTTTGCGGGAGGTTATTGAACGCAATAAAGATCAAACACCAGGTATTTATGTTGTAGTACTTGAAAATAATTTATTAAATACTTTAACACAATATATAGTGTAAAAAATGATCTTGCCCTAGTGATTTTGATTTTTATACAAACCTCATCAAAAAAATAAAATGAATATAAAATCATACATTGTTCATAAGTCTTGTACAAGAAATGTACAAGATATATTTGAAATTACATGTTTAAAATATCTTTATAAATATATCTACAAATGATCTGCAACAGTATGTCGCGGGAACATCTATTAACTGATATGTAGATGATATCTTTTTCGAAACATCTGGAACATATAAATCGAACCTTACACAAAAATGTCGTGCAGATATCTTTATAAAGATTATCTCCGGACAAGTACAAGATGTGCAGAAGATATGCAAAAAACTTTTTTTTTCACCAGGGAGTGCGTGTGTTTTTGCTTCAAAGCGTGTATTCAGGGAGTGAAGCGTTTGCCGGGCGGAAATGGGCGTGTTCAATGCGGCCATACAGGTCCTCGAAGTACAACTTTTTTGCGTGTTTTGCAAAAAGACATTTTCAATCTTTAAATTCGTCGTATAGCTTGAATGTTTTTTTTTCTGGGTTTTCAGATGTTTCAAGCTTTCAGGCATTCTTCAATTACATCGACATGCGTGTTCTTCTCGAGAATTTTTGCGTGTATCATGTAAATGCTCCGGGACAAGAAGAAGGCGCTGCAACATTGCCAGAAGAGTATGACACAAGAATTCACGCACATTTCAAAAACTACTCAAAACCTAAATGGAAAAAAATATCTTTTCCTCTTGATATTCCTGCTCTTCCTCAAAAATATTGGATTGCGAAGCTCTTTTCTTTAACTCATTATTATTTAATTGATAGTGGAATTTTGTACAAACTGAAAATATTATTTTGCAGCTACATATATCCGTCCATGGACGATCTCGCGGAACAATTGCTGTTCGTGCTTGGTTATTACGGATTGAAATCCGTCATCGGTTTCGGGGTGGGAGCTGGGGCAAATATTTTGGCAAGATTTGCACTGTCACATCCTGAAAAAGTAAACGCTTTATGCCTGATCAACTGTGTCTCAACGCAAGCTGGATGGATTGAGTGGGGCTACCAAAAGCTCAACGTTCGTCATCTAAGATCCCAAGGCATGACGCAGGGTGTCCTGGATTACTTGATGTGGCATCATTTTGGCAGGGTTAGTGGATCTCCTAATATTCATTATTCTTTTGAATTTACTAAGCAAGGTCAAGAATTTTGGAACATTATAATAGAAGAAAATTTAAAACGTTCCTCAATAAGTACAAAATGTAGTTTATGCCAAGTGATTTAAATACAAAGAAACCTTTTATTTTCTTTAAAGAGAGTTGTTATTTTAGAACAAGAGTCATGTGCTTTTTACTTATTAAAATATTCCCTTGTCAATAAAAAAATTGTATTTGATAAATGATCAATCACAAAATTCATTTTATGAATGAAACATTTTTTTCTGTGACATTGTTTTAAAAAAATTGTGATGGTTTTGTTTGAAAAATTATTTGAAGTTTTTCACTTACTCAACGTATATCTAAATTGTATTTGAACAAATCTGTGGCTTCCCGGAATAACAGATAAAATCACACATGCCATAAGGCTCATTTTACATGATATTCTGATAAAATTTTAAATCTCATGGCATGTGTGACTTTGTTATATCGGGAAGCCATAGAAATCATTACTGCCTTTTCTTTTGAAAATCCAGACATTTATTTTTAATAATTAAAGAATTTGTGTTCATTATCTTTTCGAAATATGCATTATGACCTTTTTTTCATTTTCCAATAAAAATCTGTATAAATTTGAAAGAAATGAACAAATCTGGAAAAATATACATGAATGTGACACATTTTCGTGATATTGAAAAAATTTTGAGTAATTTATATTATGTTTGAAATTTTCGAAATATTTGTAAAATGAAAAACATCGTGAATTTAAAAGATTTTTAATAGCTCTCAGCAATATTTTTTGTAAAATCTGTAAATATTTAGTTACTCGCATAGAATATGCACATCGTTTTTTTGAATAGCTGGTAATATTGTAAAAATTATAAAAAGTTTAAAAATATTGTGAGTTTAAAAAATTGTTGATATTTCTACGAAATTCGTTAAATTTGTAAATTTTCGAAAAATCTTTATACATTTATAGAATCTGTTTATTTACTAATTTGTTTTTAAAATTCATGTTTTTTTGATTTTTTCATCAAAATATGAAACCATTGAGAAAAATTTAAAAATTACGAAAATTCATTGTTTATGATTTTGGCAACTTTTGTATGAAATTGAGTAAGTTTTGATTAGTTTGTGTGATGTTTCAAATCTTGAAAATCTCCAAGAGTTGGAAAACATTGGAGTTTCTGTAAATTATGCGTGATTTTTCAAAATTCCAGAAATTTGCAGAATTTTGTAGAACGTTGATAAATTTTTTTGATCCTTACAGCTTTTTCTTACACATAATGTACTATTCATTTTTTTCATCAACATCTGCAAAAAAAGAGAAAATTACAGAAAATGGTCATGATTGAAAAATTTTTTGTAAAATTATAAAGATCTCAAAAAGTTTGTATCATTTCTGAAATTCAAGATATTTTTTGAAAGTTATGGAACATTTGAATTTTCAAAATTCGTTGATGGTTCTATGAAATCTGAAGATTTAGTCGATTTTGGAGAATATTTATTAATTTTGACATGTTATTCGTTAACATTTTCCCGAAATTTTCCGAATACGTTTTTTTAGCATTTTTGATAAAAATTAAAAAAACTCGAAAAGAAATGGAAGATATCGAAAAATCCTAAGCTATACACAATTTTTATAAAATCTAAGAGTTTCAAATAGTTTGTTATATTTTTTAAATTCAAGAAATTTTTCGAAGTTGAGAAACATTGAAAATTCAAATAATTGTTCTATAAAACTTGAAAAATTTCAGCAAATGGCTATAAATTTTGTAAATTGTATTGATAACATTTCGAAACATGTACGATGATATTTTTTTACGTTTTTTGATGAAATTCTTATAAAAGTTTGACATTTTTATGTATGTGTCCCAGATTTGAAATTTTGAAGTTTTTCTAATTAAAAAAAAAAAAAACTAAAAATCCTGGAGATTACTTATGATCCTTCAAAATTCGAAAAATATGTAAAATTCCGGAAAATGTTCATGAATTTTTCAAATTGAGAAGAATTTTGAATATTCTTAAAATAAGAAACTTCATGGAGTAAAATACGTTAAAATGTCTGCAAACCATACAAAAAAAATGGTCCATAAATACACTGCAGAGAAAATTAAACATACTCGCTCCAAGAGAACCAAGCATATTTTTCAGGAAACTTTTTCTCACTGCAGTTTCGATCAATATGGTCGCGTGTTGTATGACATTCGGTATTCAAGTACAGCAGTACGTTTATAACCCCTATTTTTCATTTTAACAGTTCTTACTTACAATTAGATACACACAAAAAATGCAATAACCAATATCCTTGGAAATCATAATTTTCTAGTAGATAATTTTACACTCTATACTTAGACTTTGATCTATTACAGTTCCTGATTACAATTGGTTGAAACCTCTGCACTAATTGCTTCATTCTCAACCTTGTAAAATAACAGTAAAATTAAATACTTTGCAATAGGGCACTGAAGAACGAAATCACGATCTAGTCCAAGTGTACAAGAATTACTTCGAACGTCGCGTGAACCCAACCAATCTAGCCCTCTTCATCGACAGCTACGTCCGTCGTACGGATTTAAATATTTCCAGAGAATTGGATATATCACGGAAAAAAGACAGTCTAACTCTTGGAGTCCCAGTAATGAATATCACTGGTGCCTTGAGTCCTCACGTCGACGACACCGTAACGTTGAATGGAAGATTGGATCCTACCAACAGCTCTTGGATGAAGGTAAGTCACAACATTTTAAATTCTCCGCCCTCTATTCTTCAACTTCACAATCTCATTAAATTCTTTCTGACGACTCGCAGATCTCAGATTGCGGTATGGTTTTGGAAGAACAACCCGGGAAAGTGAGCGAAGCTTTTCGACTGTTCCTACAAGGCGAAGGATATGGTAAGTGAATGTTGTCGTTCGAGCTACAATAATTAGAAACAAATTCTTCACTCAAAGCACTCGTCTGATTTTACCAACCCACTCCGTCGTAAAATTACGTTCATTCGTGAATAAAAAATCTGGACTTTTCAAGTATTTCAAATGGGAGAATCCTTGTCATATACGTATATGCAGTTTTGCGCCGGAGCTTCCATAGTGTACGCATGCAAGCGCGTGAGGTGCGTAATTATAAACAGCGCAAAAGATTTCAACGATCACTAATGAACGAATCGATCGTGTGGAATCGATCTTTTGCGTTCATGGACGAGTGCATGAAAAACCAAGTGAATATCGCGGAAGAATAATGAATTAATGTTAAATGTATTCGAGAGTAATGCATTGCAAACACCTTGGCCTATAACAGTAGAGCGAAGAACGCTTGTATGCTAAAAATGAACGATGCGTTAGGAATTGCAGTACGCCTGAGTTGAAATTCAATCAACCATTTTTTTACATTGGAGATAGCGCAATAGCATGCAAACCTGGTGACAGATAATAAGATTCAAACGCTGTTCTCCAACTTGATTAGGTCATTCAAAATTGTTTCCTAATAAATGAGACCGTTGAAATATTATAGCCTTCCATGTTGCGATTGAACCTGCTATTGCCAATGTTCTTCTGAAGAATCGAAAACGCAAACTCGAAGTGCAGTCTGAAAACTCAATGGTCTGAACCCATCGTGAATTCAATGCAGTCAGACTATGAAGATTCTCTAACGTTGGGTCAGGTGTTCCAGAATCCCCATAGATGTACTACTTACAAAGTTATCTATCAAAGTACAAATTATTGTTTTCATCGACAAAGGGAGAATTTTAACCGTAGGTTAAGGTTTTGTACATTCCCTGCATTTTAAAGGTAGGAGTTTTTAGATTGCACGACAGTTCACGTTCTAGTTGATATTTCGTTTCAACGACCTAAAAACTACACTGAAAACCAATTATGATCAAATACACCCATTCTGACACGATCGAGAAAATTAATAATACTTCAAAGGTGTACAAAAACGCAGATTCCACGTGTTTGACACCTGTGATGTATTGGAGTTGATTTTTATCTGTTTGGCTTTATGATCACAGAAACACACCTGCACAGTACACTACGCTTTCAATTTATCGAAAACGTTCTTAGGTGCAATTAAAGAAATTATTTCTATCTCAGTTTTTTGCCCCTAACACAGTTATTTTCCCCTCTGAAATATTTTTTACCTCGACTCCAGGCTTGACCTTAGCCAAAGATGTATTGTGAATACACATGGAAAATTGCAAATAACATGTACTCCTTTCAGTGCGTCGAAAATGTTGTACGAATGGCTTCGATGTTGAAAAGGGGCTGGGTTTTTGTACACGAAAACCAATAAATATTTTTCCATTTTGGTCGATTTTCAAAATCCATATTGTATAAAATGTTTTCACCCAGATACAAGATCCAACCCCCGGCATGAAAAAATGTGTAACATTCATTATGAAGTACTGCATATAAATTCGATTAATAAACGATGGTCACACAAAGAAATTAATTTTATTCCATGTAACGTGGTTTTCCCGTAAGCTCAATTTTCAATGCATTGTGCGGTGAAATTTATGGTAATTGCAATGTGGAATTTGACAGGTGATGGGAAGGCTACAAAACAGAAAAAAAGTGTTATCGAGGGATTTTTTTTCAGGTTGGATTAAGTTATAAACAATTATAGTTTCATGTGCCTTTCATGTGACTAAAAAAGACAATTTGCAACAAGCGTAAAATGTACTTGAGAAAAAAGGCAAAAATAATGAAAATATTAAAATTAAGAGACTGTCTTTGAAGCAGATTTCCTAAACTGTCTATGAAAATCAAAAATCTTACATGAAATCGTAGTGTTTATTCAATATGAAGCATACATTGAAATTATTTTAACTTCAAATGATTTTCCATTAAAAATGTATACTCAAACTTTTTTAAATTCAAGTGGATTTTGACATAATGAATTTTTTTGGAGCAGATTTTACTTAATTTATCAACAGGTTTTTCATTGAAACAAAAAAATAATATTGTATAGAATATACATTGTATGACAAAAATTAAAATGTACTATACAAATACTTGGTCTTTTGAAATTAAATCTATAATGATAAAATATATTCAAATTAATTTATCCAATATGAAAACAATAAATTTATGATAAATTTCTTCAAAATCTTTTTCATATATATACGTGTCCATGAAATTTCAAACACGAATTTAAAAGACAGTCTGTTGAAGATCTTCGAAATTCCAAATTTTTTTTGATAGTGTAGATTGAAGAAAGTACAAGAAACTTGAATTTCATTGGTTATTAAAATAAAGTCATCTGAATCTTCAATGCACAAAAATAAGAACCAAAGCAAAGAAAATTAAAAATTGACTTAAATAAAGAAAACAAACTTAGAAAGTCATGTATGAATTAATAATGAATTCTGAGGATTTGTACCTTGCAAATCATGATAAAATTTAAAACTTTCTAAGAAACTTAAAATCCGAGATTTTACCCCTTACTGAAAAAAAAAAAATACTGAATTGTAATGGGTTTTTTTATTCGTGATTTTCACTAACATAATAATAAATAATTACTGCTTAGCTAACCGAGTGAAATTCCTCAGTAATACTATTTTTGTCTATTCAAACTATCAAATTTATCTGTCAAATTTCACATTCCAAATCACACCCTAAATTCTATCGCACATTGACATCGAGACAACGCAAAATAAATACTCAAATATCGATATACTCATTTGTTTCCCACGCGTCTTGGATCTTTCTCGAGTGGTACGTATCAGAGTGTTTTTTTTTTTTACCAAAAAGTAACATTTACTTAGTCAAGATTTTTATTTTCATAGTCATTGCTTCAAAAGACACAAAGTCTAAGTTTGGTTTTAGAGTAGCATTTTCGCAGAGAACGAAAATTAGGTGATTAGATTTTGGGGAGAGCTTAGATTTCATTTACGTAACATGAGGAGTATCACTCGCAAACAATAGATAATTGTGATTGTTGAGAAACGATAGTCTAGTGTGCTTTTTACGTTTTGCATCCGAGTCGCCTATAATTTCATGCCCAAAGGATGATTATTTTATCATTTACCCATGATTTGCGCTCCTCGTGTCAAGTTGTTGATTTTCCTGGAATAAATAGTGTTTTTCGTTTTCTATGCGTTTTAGTGGTGAGAACCCCGGGGAAGACCTCGACACCGTCAACACCCGAAGGTAAATGTAATTAGGATTCCAAGCCACAAGGAGTGGAATGCGCTGTCTCGGTCGATTAAGCCCTACCTAAGCGTTGAGTAAGTCAGCATTTGACAAATTCGTTATAAGATACGAATGACCAATGTCCTGGATTGTCAAAAAAATCTTTTTCATTCTAACATTATAACACGAGAGGTAAATTTAATTGTTGGAACTAACCCCGTCGCTTCTTACTAACCACAAACGGAGGAAAAGTTTTCGAAAAAGTATGTCAATGTGATTGGTACATTGACAAACGCTCGTGGTCAGTGCATATGAGGATTAGAAAATTTGTAATTTATCAACACTGGGCCTCGCTGCCGTGCACAAGACAACACCAAACACGTCGAATCTTTTTGTATTGCATGTGCGCTTGCGTTTGCTTCAAATACGATGACGTTAGTGAAACCTGTCATGCGAAATGTGGCTGTTAAATTGTGTATCGTAGAATTTTCCATACCGTCCCTGCATGGAGTTGGGAACATGGAAGGCGAGAAATCGAAAAAATTCAACTGTTATTTCTGTATTTGTTACTGGTAAAATAATGCAGGCTCGTGTCACGTTCTCTATGAAAAGAAACAACATTTTCGTCTTCTTTCAATTTTTTAACTCGTAACTAAAAGACAACAGGCCCCTTTTTCATTCCAAAAATTTCAGTCTTCACGTACTTTCATCAATAAAATTTCAAATGTCACATGACAGGTTTGGCTCGAAGTCACTTTCTCTGCTGTGCACAGAAAAAGAAAGTTTCACAAACTTGACACGTATTCTTTCGAATGAAGAAAAAGATGTACTATCCAAAACCAACATGTATGCTATGGACAATCAGAATTATGATTTTCTTTTCCAGTGGCTCCTCTTTCGCCCCTGAAAATGGCGGATTATCGACTTCTTTCACTGGAAGGGCTTAGTTTCATCTGCAGCAAGAAAATCGACTGGCCAACAGCCACCATACATATAACCGAAAATCCATTACCAGAAGCGCTTGTTTGCTAAGCGCCCGTTTATTGGTTACGTGTCTATGAAAAAACAAACCAACCTATACACACAAACACATACACACACAAAAAATTGACTAGTTGCAAAAACGACGAATGCTTTTTCTATGGGCGTCAAGATTTTTCTGGCGCGTACATGCATTTCGTCGTTTGCTTGGCAATCTCGTGTTTTCTAAAACGGAAGCGTAGTCGTTTATGTTAGTATTTTCGCAGTATTACATTTCACCCAAAGTGTGACTGTTCAGTTTGTATCGTGTTAGCATTGAACGAAACATACGATTTCTCAGCACTCACATTCCTGTTTGTATCAGAATCTCAATTATTTTTCGCTGCAAGTAGTTCTTAATTTTTGTGGATAGCCATGGAATCGCTACTTTTTTTCCTCTCTGGAAACTATCGTTTTGTGACAAGAACAACGAACTGATGGAGATCATCATAGACATTACAATTAGCTAATCACGTCACTTCTTTGCTTTACTCATTCCGGCAACGTCGAGCGATGTTTGACAGAAAATTTGCGAGTGTGCTGTTCGATATCAACATTTTCTGATGTCAGACATTCCCACAGTCTTGAAACCTTTTCAAACGACCCAAACATATCTACAACTTTTCGATGACATTTTACATCCTGAAATATCACGTTTTTTATTTATCTTCAGAGTACAATAAAACAAAGTTCAATGAAAACACATCGTGCGCTGTACATAGAGCTGTGGGAAATGAATCGTCGTTACGTTAAAAGGAAATTGAGTTATTTAATTATGTAATGTCGGAATGTTAACTTCATGAGTTATTTAAAATCTCTGTCCAAAGTCGAATGATAGGCCACAAAAGGTTTCAACTTTCGATAGGAAACACAGCATACATCAAAGAAAGGATTCTCTATATTGAAAAAAGGAAAAAAAAAACGAACAAAAGAGCGACAAGCTCAAAGCTAGTTAGGCAAAATATTCTCAATGTTGAAGAACGTTTCATTTGTCGGATTCTTTTGAGCCTCTAGCGAGTGATATGATAAGACGTGCCTGCTAAGAGCAAATCACGTAGCTGAAAAAAATGGAGCGCTTTTAGTTTTCTATAATCTCTACACACGCGCGATATTTTATGAGTGTAACGCATTCGAATATGACCGAAAAATCTTCTTTTCTTCTCGCAAATGATATATTTTCAATTATTGTCCAATACTGAATGCTAATCAAGGGTCTGTGCAAAAGTTATGCAACTTTTTGTAGATTTTTCGAAAATCGAAATTTCGAAAGATATCAAATTTCGTTCGTAGATCAGACAATTTCCGGTTCAGAAAAAAATTTGCATTATTTTAGCACAGCCCCAACAGCTTTTGTTCGGAATACGGATGCTTATTCTAAACTCGAACAAATAATCGAATCCGAGTGCAAATGAAAGTAACAATAAATGCTGAGTATAAATGTATATGACATATGAATTCTTATACCGTTGTATTTATAACATAGAAATAACTGACGACGAAAATGAGGAAAGGAAAAAGGAGGACGAAGCAAGTGTCTGAAAACAGTGAAACGAGTATGCGAGGCACACATTCTGAATTAATGGATCGAGGAATCGCAAGTTCCTTATTTTACTACTATCTTTGAATTGTAAATTGATCCTGAGAATTGTTTATCTTGACCTGAATATATGCTCTTCTTTGAACCGAGTATTCCAACATTATAAACGAAATTCAAGCATATATTTTATGTACTCTTGTTGTGACTCAGAATTTATTATTTTCGTTGGATTTAAAGTGGGATCTCAGTCTATCGAATCGACACTTGACGATATTGTTCGGGATTGTGTCTGTCACAGCTTTAATTTATTTTTGACTGCGCGAATTGATGAACATACTGAAGTTGCACTGATGGAACAGAGGCTTCTGGAATATATTATGGGTTTCAGTCAGATACGAATTTCCTTGCATTTTGCGAGTTATATGAAAATTATGGATAACATACTAAGCTCCATGATTGAATCATCATTGATGTTTTGTTCATTTGAAATAATGATTTTAATTTTTTCAATTTGATATAAGAAACATAGTTTTATGGGTAAATATAGATGAAAATTTTAATTAACAGAGAACAAAAAACTGACTGTCACCTCATCATGTTATACTGTAATCTCATTGCTGTAGTGGTCGCCTCTGTTCCTTCAGAGGACTCAATTGCAAGAGAATATAGAGCTTGAAAAAAAGTATCCATAAGATGTACTTGTTATTTATAATAAAGAGTATAGTTAAAGTCCTTGCAAGTCGATTTTATTGATCTGTGTTTCGAGATTTCAGTATCGTTTTGAGCATTTATTTTTTATGTCTACAAAAAAAAGGATCCAATGAGACAATCTAACAAGGTTTTTAATTCAAGAGCCAAATGGATTTTTAATTCGAAAATTTAAATAAAATTCACTGTAAAACTTAACTTCTTTACTCTTACAGAATCATTATATTTCATCGAAACAATCGTATTACAATTTGATTTTCGAATTTTAATATATTTCTAGTTGGAAATTTAGCTGGATTTATGCATTTTTATGAATACCATTCTCCTAGTGTCCATAAAAAAATTGTTTTTTATAATTTTAAAATGAAAAGGTATTGTTTTGAAGGTAATATTTTTCGAAAATTTTGTATTTCTGTAGGAAAAAGTTTGAGTAAAAATAGAAAAATATCTGATATATGAATCTGTAGAACTCATTCTTCTTGTCAAAAATGGTAATAACTGTTTTTTTGATAAAATCAAAAATACGACTGTTGTTCGCGATTCAAGAGTTCGTCGTTTAATTCAAGATGGTGGACAATCTGCAAAGAGTTGACGGTCAAAAACTTGGGCGTAAGCCTGCTGTATGTTACCTTAACGATGGCAAAAAAACTATTCTAAAAGCACATATTTTGCAAAACCGCATAGAATGCGTTTTTTTACTAAGATACGATTCAAAAATAACTGCAATGGCCCTTTTTTTATATCTGAACTATTAATATTGTATAATAAGAAGAAGTATTGACATTTTTACAAAAGTAGATGCGAATAAGAACAAATGACTGATATGCATGAATAATTTGTTGTTTAACATGAATTTGACTAAAATTCTTTAAAAGTAAAGCACACTCGTTAAAAATGAATTCGTACACGACTTTTTGGGACAAGTTAGTTTTATATTTTACATTCTATTTAAATGTATAAGGACTTTACAAAACCAGAAATATCAATATTACCAACTTGGCAACAAATTTTCTCGAAAAACTACAGACAGATTGAATTTTCGCGAATACAAGCATAGTAAGCAAGCGAGCATTGCACAAATGCACATAAATTCTCTCTTCGATAATAATTTTACCAATAACAATACAATATTGCTCATAAAACTATACAATGATTCATTATAAAAATCTTTCCGTGGCAAAGAAAAAATCTCTGTAAGAAATAAGACCCTTAAAAACCCTGGGCCCAACTGGCCCGATTACTACATTTATAATATATATTTCTGGTGCAGAAAAATGCCCTTTCCAAGATACTCCCGGTTCAACGTTCGTGCGCCAGTCAGTCCCAATTTCATTCAGTCGGTCCCTTCATTCTCTCCCTTCCTCGGATCTTCATTCTTCCTCGCGGGGACCAGCAGCGCCGCGTAGCGTCCGTTCGCTCACAACTCACCGATCAAAGTGGGACCTACGACTCTTCTGGAATGACCGGTACGAGACAGCCCAAGATTTACTCCTCGCTCGGCGCGCATGAGATTGAGACTGCGCGGAAATTCGCGCGCGTAAGGTGGCCGCTCCACCGCAATGTTTTGAATCATTTGCAGTGTTAATAAGTTGACGAAACTCGCCCATAATGACGCGCGGATCATGAATTCCGTCCGGTGAAAATCTTGCTCGATCTACTAGTGTTATTACGATTAGATTGAGATAATCGTGCAACAATACCGTGCAGTGTCTTGTGAAATATGCGCTTTCATGTGTTGTGAACTCAGGCCAAAAGGTTATGGATTAAACAATGGAATTGTTGAGGATCC
Organism: Platygaster robiniae; assembly: GCA_028476575.1. Lineage (NCBI taxonomy): Eukaryota > Metazoa > Arthropoda > Insecta > Hymenoptera > Platygastridae > Platygaster > Platygaster robiniae. Next base: position 27,090,950 of record CM052023.1, read on the forward strand.
TTGTGCTGTTATTCGCGGGCCGCTCCTGTTTCGCGGAGGTCACTGAAGAAAGAGGTGAGATCTTAGGGATTTGGGATAACAGGGACCACCTGATACGAGGCCCCCCGAAAGTCCATGGGTCCCACGATCCGGAGGCCTCGTCATACATTGTGCGCATTCGAGAATCGAGACATAACAATATTCCGGAGTCTTTTTGAGATTCTTATCGACTTTACTTTTTGCGATAAGATACAAACAGTTATCTCACGGATAAACAACGCTGAGTAATTTAATACTGTATTGAAGGTATCGCTTCATCGGGCGGATTTCTCGTACACTTTACATGGGCGAGCGTTCGAAACATTCTTTATTCCCGGGGAATTCGAATGAGAGTCGTAGTGTAATCGCTTCGTGGTCCGAAAGAATGATTTCGTGGGGTGTAGGGACGGAATTTCCAGAATTTAGGTGTTTTTTTTACATGGCACACGTAGTGCATACAAAAAATTGTTTCTTTTCAGGAATTCCAGTAAATTGTATTGTTCCATTTGATTCTAATTGTTGCAGCTTTCACAATTTAAAATAAAATAATTTAAAGTAAAATTTATATTTCTTTTATACATGACTTGGCTCTGATTTACGGACTTTTTTAAAATATTGTTTGGGTATTCTCGCTTATTTCGTACAGCGTAACTACAAAAGAACAAAAAACTGTAAATTATGTACGTCGGGAACCTGGAACGTAAAAATGAGACTGGGAAAACGAAAGAAACTTCCGAAGGCATGCGGCTTCGTCATACTTTCTTTTCGTCTCGCCCCTTCCTCTCTTGCACCGTCGCCTCCCTCTTTTTTCCTTACAAAAGAAAAGGAGCGGAGACCAGCCATGCATTAAATAAGAGCAAATCCAAAGTCTATATAATATAGTCTCAGAAAACTCGTAACGCGTTCTTCACGTCGCTTTTTGAATAGCATTACTATTATTTAGGACAAAGTTGAATTGAAAAAGACAGCGAAAAATGTTCAAAAAAAGTCGACTGTTTTTAAACAATTGCATATGGAATTTTTTGATAGGAAAATATAAGAAATGATTATAAAAAGAAAAATATTCTATCAGATGCCATTTCACTTGCAAAATATTGTTTGTTTTGCCTATGAAAAATGACGTTTTGAAGAAATACAGAATTTCTACAATGATGTAATAGGAAATTTTATTTTGTGACATAATGCACATTTTCAAAATAAAAAACTCCAGGGCCATAACATTTTTAACAGAAAGAGTCAAACTGAGACTTATAAACAATTTGAAAAATTCGTTATTCTTTCAAATTTACAGGATTGGCATTTCAAACTTTCGATTTAATTATTTTCATATAAATGCTGCAAGTTAAAGGAAACTTTTTATTCCTAATTTCAATTATGCAAAAATAAGAATAATTTTTGACTTGATTGTCTGAAATCACAGAAATTGAGTTCTATGAATCAAATACGTAAATAAGAAATCACAGAAATGAGCGATTTCAAATTCTAAATGTTTTATAACTTGAAAAATTGAAAAATTTGCCTTTCGAAATCACAGCATCGAAGATGAAAAACACATTGAAAAATTCTGAAGAGAGTATATTTTTTCTAACAAACTTATCTCAAAAATTTTTCTGATTAAGCCTTTGTCACAGAATGATCAACTATGCTGCACATTCAATTTTCAGAAATTTTTGAATTCTAATGTAAAATATCACCCTAAAAGTACAACTGTTAAAAACAAATTACAGATTGTAAAATAATACACAGAAAATTCAAACTTGCTATCAAATATTGCAAGAAGTTACGATAAAATACAAACCCATGCAAATTGAGAAACTCAAAATAATATTCTTGAACAAAAGTCAGCAAAAGCCGTAAAAAACTTATTGAAAATTTCATAAGATTGATAAAAAATCAATTTTTTCTAAATTTTCCTGAATCCAGAGTTTCTATAATTATTTACAGTTTTACGAAATTTATTTTTGTAAGATAGCCTGTAATTTTTTTTCCTTTATCATAATCAGTGGCTTTTTGTAAAAGACGGTGAATAATTTTCACTTTTATTTAAACTTTCTATTTAAACAATCGATTGTTTCTTATTTTTAGGGTTTTTTTCAAGTTTGTCTTTTGTACAGTTTTTATAAAGTTTTGTTGTTAAAAAAATTGTACGTATATGATTTTTTTGCTTTCCTTTCAAAGATTTCTAAATAGGATTACATTTTTTTCTCATTTACTGATCGACATTTTTTTTATGTCGTGGAATCTTCAGTAACGTACTGATGTTGCAGCTTTATTGTAATTTTTTGTTGTTTTTCGTATTTTTAAATTGATTTTCAGCATCACTATTTTTTTTAAGGTATGCAATCTAAATCGCAGACTTTATGTACCTGAAGTTTCAAACGTTTAAAATTAAACGAGAAGAAAAATTGAATAAATTTCTGATTTCTCGTCGCGAGAAAGATTGTATCATATATTTTGTTGGTGAGCATAAAGTTTCTTGTTTCAACTGAAAAGTCTTGGGAAGCAACGGAAATTGTTTTTCTAAAATATTCGCCTTTTTGCCTTTTTCGTTTAATTTCAAACGTTTGGATCTTTATGTACATCAGCTTTTCTACTTTGTTTCTCATTTTATTTTTTACAATTTGCAGTAACATACTGTCTATCACATCTTACTTTAATAGTATTCCACAATTTTTTTGGTTTTTTTATGTTTACTTGTGCTACAGAAACTTAGTGATTTTTTTTATAATTCAGAGTCACTATTCATTGTTTTTCGTATCTTTGATTTTCAGTATCTCTATTACTTTCCATCTGTAACATCCTTCATAGTATAAAATTTTAAAATTTGTCTCTAAAATTCGATATCGTTCAGTCGTATGGTGAATTTTCGCATGTATTCGAGGTCTCCAAATTTTTTTATTCTAATACCTATTTCCCTATTTTTATAAAATTTCCTGCAGTTTCATGTATTTTCTTTTATCAGTAATACCCAATTTTCCCAGCTTCTTTGTATCTCCGATATCCTTTTTCGCAGTTATCAGCCCCACACTCGAATTTTCATTCTACACCCCTGAACTTTTCCACGCTACTTTTCCAGAAGCCTCAGCGACGCTATTGTAAAGCCGCAACGATCACTAATAAGACGCGAATAGAAGAACAATAATGAGAAATAAGCTCTGGCCTTAGGCTTTGAATCGAGCAATTTTCTTCCATACGTGTACATGCCAAGTATAACAGACGAGGTGAACGCATTGTCCGCCGTTGAAATAGATGACTCAATTACTAAGCGCTACTCTGATATCGCCAATTTGAAGACCTTTGAATTGGAAAAATCACGCTAGCCAGAACAAAAGCCATCTTTTTCGATTGACCGACTTTCGCGTTGCGAAAACAAGTTTAGCGACGTCTCGGGCTGTTAAAAAATTATTCGCCGCGTAAGATGATTCGCGGGATGCGTCACTGGCCGTCATCGAGATCGGTTCAAGTGGTGTTAACCCAGGCCTGCATCCCCCTTCATTCGTGAGAACGTCACGCGCCATACCGATAATAATCGCTGCAATTCCTAGCGCGATATTGAAACCAGAAATGTATTTTGCCTTCATTGAATCAGCCCCTCGCTATTCGCTTTTTCGATCGTGCGAGACCTTAATTGCATGATAAACAGGCATTGCATTTAATTGTCTGCAAATACAAGTGTTCTTTTCCTCACCTGCGTATGAAGCAGGTGGGGGAAAAACTTATTACGCTGGAGATGAGTGGATTTCGTCGTATATGGAGTTTCTGAAAGAATATACGTATATATATATATATATATAGTTTCTGAAAAGTTTGGCTCACCTGGTATGAGGTTGACTTACGATCACGAGCTCGTATAGAAATGGGGGCCTCATGGCCAAATCGATGAATGGTCATCTATCCAGCCCCGTTAACCCTCCCAATAGGGAGTCTGCAGGAGTCTTTCTTTCCCTTCGCGATGTTTTGTATGGACCAAAATTCCTTCTGGCAGAGAACATGCATTGCCAAATCTTTACTATGAACTTTATTTTCGAATACTTTTCCAATCTGGCGGTTTTTTTAGTGTTTTGATGGCTTTTGTTCGACCGCAACGATGAATTCAGATGAAAATTCCGCGTATAAAAGCACTACAGCGTCTAGCAGACGTCAGAGAATTCAAGTTCAAAGCCCTCGCATTTGAAAGTGAGCAACTGATCCTTTCTCGTGACAAATAGCTCTCATCAGCCATTGCATTTCGACGCCAGTACAAGCCGAATCTTAATCTCTTCGTGACGTTCCCGGTCATGTGCCCATAAAATCACGAGGGTCAATACGAAACAGGAGTGTTGTGCCAACTTTTGATGGCATCATCGAAGCAAAATACCACCAGAGAAACCCTATCACATTCTCCTCTATGTCTCCGACAAACAAATGTTTCCAAATTTTTGAAAGCGATCTTAGAAATTCATGTGGATGATCTATATTTATGGTTACGATCATCGGCTAAAATGTTTCTGCGCGATAAAAAAACTCTACAAGCGCGAGATGAAAGAATTCACTTTGTATCCCGAGAATGTAAAAAAGTGTCAAAGAGACAGTTCAAGTACGATCGCGAGTAAGAGGATCATGGCCAGTTTTTTTAAGAGCGATACTTTATACGAGATTTCGCATCATCACGAATGTTACTTGTGCAAGAATCATCAAGCGAGCGTGTAATTGAGGTTGATGAAAAGGGTCTTTGTATTTACCCGAAACTCGGTACTCGGATATTTTTTTTTCTTGACATGAGGATGAAAGCTCTTCACCGAGGATTCGGAATTTTCATAATGATACATTCCTCAACTGATAATGATTCTATCGATGATATCCTTTAAATTATGTGAATGCGGAAAAATTTGACTCAACTTAATGGATACTCAAAAAGTACGTGGGTAATTTTTGAATTCAGCGAAATTTTTGAGTCGGCATTCCTTCGCGGCTTGCAGTGTGCAGCTTTTGCCGGCCCATTCAGCCTTTGTACACACGTGCAATGTCCCAGGGAATCTTCAATGGGCAAAGATTGCACGTTGCGAGGCCTCGAGAGCCGGTCCTCGCTTCGCTCTTCTCCACCGCAAGCTTGTCCTTATACATGTACCTGCCCCGTCTTGCCGCTGCTCTCCTCTCATTCGGCGTTTTTGCTACCGCGATTTTTGCCCCTCGAGCACATCCATGCAAAGTTTGCCCTTTTTTCCCTTCAAGTTTGAGGCAGTGAAACACGATTTTTTTGGGTAGATGGTAAATGAGACTATAGTGATGGGAGGGGGAGGGGGGCATTATCACATTTTCTAGATTTTTTTCATATTTAAGAAACTTGAAAGTATATGACGTTGCAAAAAGCATATGTGAACGATTTTAGGTAATTTTGAGAAAAATGAAATTTGAAAGCAGAGAAATTGAGAAACAAAATGTAAAAAATCGAAATTTTTTGAAGGTTGTAGATGATTTTATGTCATTTGGAAATTTTTGAAAACCGTGTTCATTAACACATTTCTCAGAAATTAGTATGATAGTATTTTTTTACCTTTTGATCATAATTTGATAGATTATGAAAAGTTAGGCACGACAAAGCTGAAATAGTTCAGCAAATTTTGATTTCATTTTGAAGTTTTGAATAGTTTGTATAGTGTTTGCAAGTTCGTGAATTTTCGGAAATTGAACATAGTAAAAAATTCCAGGGATCATCTTTAATATTTATGAAATTTCAAAAAAATTTGTACAATTTCACAAAACATTTATGGAATTAATCGAGTGTGTTGAGCAGTGTTAAGTATATTTTTTCAAAAACGGCCTAATTTTTTTTTCTAATAAATATCATAAAAAAATTGAAAAGAACTGAATCATTGTGGAAATTATTCATAAGTTCGATAAATTTCAATGTGAGATTCAGAAAATTAAAAAATAGCTAATAATTCAAACGAATACTAAAAATTTGTTGAATTTTGGAAAATTTCCAAACATTTTATAATTTTTGGTATTTACCATTTTCTTCATTCCTCTTCTTCTATTTTATTAAACATCTGAAAACTTGTAATCTTGAACAAAATAACGAGAAATCTTAATTAGTTCGACATAATAATGTGTCGAACTTTTGAAATTGCTATACAATGTATAAAATCATTAGAAGTTTATATTATGTTTGAAATTCTTGAAAATTTCGAAGGATTAAAATAAATTTTGAAAATCCCGAATTTTATTGATGATTATACGATATACGTGGGATGAGCGAAATTTCAGAAATGTTCATATATTTAATAATATTTTTTCGAAGTACGCATGACACTGTTTAATTTATTTTTCAATGAAAATCTTGGGAATTTACAAGTTACGAAAATCAAGGCATATTTTATTGAGATGGATAAATTTTTCAAGAATTCGAAAAATTTTTAGTCGAACGTATAAGGGATAGAATTCTGAAAATTTTGAAAAGAAAACTTGTGATATTCGAAAAGATTTTAAAAATTTCGGAAAATTCGACATACTCTTGCATTCTCAAAAATACTCATAAATTTTGTAGATTGTGTTCAGTATCATATTTTTTCAAAATATTTATCAGGAAATTTTGGATATTCTGATAAAAGTTAAAGAAAATCTTAAAGTATTCGAAAATTATGAAAAATCCTGAAGAGTTGGATAAATTCGCATAAAATTGTGAAAAATTGAAAGAGATCTAAAATATTGAAAATCGTCACATAATTTCTTAAGATTTTCAATATTCGTTAAAATTTTAGAAAACATTAATAAACGATGTAGTTTGTTTATAATCATATATACTTAATATACATGACAATGTTTTTTTTCTTCCATTTTCAATCAAAGTCTGAGAATCTTAAAAATTTTAATAACACTACGAATAATCCTCATAAATTTACAAATTTTTCGCATAGTTTACATTGTACTTAAAATCTCGAATATTCATGTGCCTGAAGTTCCAAACGTTTAAAATTAAATGAAAAAAATTTATAAGTTAATATAGGATTTTTAAAAACTCTAGCCACTTTTGCATACTTTTTGATCGTAACAACAAACTCGATGCCCCCAAACAAAATATTCGTCTCACTTCCCATCATGAAGAAAAACCAAAAAGTTGATTTCTTTTTCATTTTCTTCGAATTTCAAACGTCCGGAACTTCAGGTACATCGAATTATCTAAGAAATGAAAATTTTAAAATTTTATAAATTGTCAACAATTCTATCGAGTTCCCAAAATTTATATAAATCCAGAAAATACCGTCAAATCTCGTTGATTGTTGAAAAATGAAAAAAATCCAAATACTGTAGAAATCGTCTAATATCCTGAAAATCTTTCAAATCGAGAAATCCTTCGTCGTATAAAATTTCAATAAATATCTAGAATAAATTTCGTAAAGTGTGGAATGTTCTAACGAGTTTGTAGAACTAAAATTTGTGTATAGTTGTTCCATTTTCGCGTGGTCATTTTTGGTTATCCCACCCATACCATATTCTGCCACCCCTGGCTTAAGTTATTAATATTCTTTTCTCCTTACGTCCGGCTTAAATGTATTATCATCACCATAAATGGGCTTGAGCCATCCGCTAAGTGTCGCCAAATTAAAAGAAAATAATAGTCCTTCCTACTAAAGTATCTATATTTTTCAAACATTTTTAATTCCAAAGTATGAAGTGAAAAGTTAAAAAATCATCCTCTGGACAGTTCGATTTTCGACTCTCTCGCGTCCCTTTGATCCAATTCTCACTTTCAAACATTTCCTATAAAAAATCCAAAACCCTCAACCGAGCTTGCGATTCTTTTTCGTCTCACAAAATTCGCTGCTCTGGGCTTTTTCCCATGCAGCCCCCGGTATAAATCCAGCTCAAACGAAAGCATTCACATCTACTGCTTCAGACATCGTGAGAAACTTTTTGAATGGAAAAGAATGATGAAACATTGTAACACTGATCACAGCTTTGAAAACGAGTTACGTTCGTTAGCATACGTGAAATACAATAATGTCTTTGGAAAAATTTATCACAACGCGTCGCATCATTCGTCTTCACCGCCAACATGCATTTTTGCACGATTCGGCCCAATGACGTTTGATATTCCTCGATCATGAACGACAAACAATGTTGGCAGTGATTTCTCGTGCACGCAGAAGTTGTAACTTTGGTAGAATGTTATTTATTTCTTTATTCGTCCCTCAGAATGATGTTATGAAGAAAAATCGAAAGGTGCACGTCCTGCTGAAGTCGGATATGCTGGTACGTTATTTTCGCTCCAATAAGTTCGATATCGCCCATTTTCAGAAAATGCCAATTTAGCTGCATCCGATGATTCTGTAACGATGATGGTTCGTTCTGCAGTTCTTCGTAGCATTCCGGATGTTGCTCTTATCGTTTGCCCTCATAACGAATGCAGAAAAACGAGTTTGCGCGGCATCGCTTTTTTGTTTCTTAGGCACTGACGCGAATCTCGTCGCCGGATGTCCATACTCTTGTTATTTCATACGGATTACCGTCCAGAATTCGTTCTTTTGTCTACTTCTTAAGTATAAAAAGTAAGTCATATTCTTTCTCCGCTTCGTATCATTTTCAAGGTACATTCAGAAAAATGTGCATTAGTCTGACTATGTGGAAGCTTTCTTTGAAGATGTTGGAGAATGTCGTGTCGAAAAAAAGGACATAGAAAACTCGTCGATCAGGGTAGTACTCGGTCGTTATCGAGGTGAACGTCCACATGGCGTGCAAGTGAACTTGGCTTTCAGTGTGTATCATCGAAGAAGAGCTACTCGGTTTTACGTGAGTCTCGTTTGTTGTTTTTTTAGCTATGAGTTACAGTTTTTGACATTTTTGACAGTTCAATCCTGCATCTATACATCAAGATGCAATTAGAGTTTCTTCAAATGGCGCAAAAATAAATAAAACTGACGGTGAAAAAATATACAATCCCTGCATAGCATGTGTTCTGTGACGTCGCTTTGGGTGTTCCTTTCATATTTACAAAATATCGATATGCCGAGATCGTATGATGATTTTTGGAAGGAAATGAAGATAAAACGTATCACGTCCATATAAGCCGTCAACGACAAGAAAAACAAAACATTCATTTTGTCAATTTGTACTTTCCACACAGTTCCACCAAGTCGATATTAAGCTTGTAATATTGAAACATGTTTGCTCGTAAAACAATATTGCCTATTGGCAAGGTTGTATAAACTTCGAAAAGCATTGGTGAATCTAGGGACGAACTCACACATCCGCTCAGCTGCCGCGAAATATTGGGTTTGAGAAAAGGGCCGGCGAGATCCTCGACACAGGATGCAGACATACGAGGTAGCTTCCGGGTTCTCACATGCATTTTAGATGAACGCACACCTGGTGTTTTTAGGCATTTGTTTATGGGCGGATTAATCACGTTCATAAGCGTCGATTCGTGATGAGGGGAACAACTAGCGAGACACTTTTGGCTTCCTTGAATGGCCCTAATCTAAGTAGGATGTACACATTTTTTTTCATACCTTGAACGAAACCTACACTGAGCTCTGATGAAAAGTCTAAATTTGGTTTGATTTTTCGCAAAACAAAATAAAACCATATTAGAACATGAATCAAACGTTGAAATTAGGATGTACCTAAAGTTCCAAACGGTGAAAATTGAACGAAAATAACAAATATATGAATTTTTTGATTTTTTATCATGATGGGAAGCGTGACGAATATTTTTTTGGGGAGCATCAAGTTTGTTGTTACGATACCTTTGAATTTTTTTTGTCTAACTTTAAACGTTTGGAACTTCGGGCACATGAAATCAGGGACGTAGGCAGCAAAAATTTTCGAGAAAGGTTTTTCTATAAAATTCTTTTTCTTCGAGATTTCATGATTTTTCATCTTTGACAATATAGTTACAAGAAAGCTGCTTGCATATTTTTTACATTTTAGAATTTAAAAGTTATACAACTTTTGGAGTAACACATTTTTCATGTTCGTAAATAATGGCATGAGATTTTTGTGATTTTCAATTAGTGACTTGGGTTAAAACTTTTTTTACTCGTACTTTTGGTATTTATACAACTTTAAGGGTTTTCTGATATTAATATGGATTTCTATGAAACTTTCTAGAATTCGAAGCTCTAAGATTCAAGTTTCTGAAAAATTTGAATATTTTGATAGATTTTTGAGGGTATAACTACACTTACTACAAGTATCAGATTAATTTATAGCATTTTCGTCTAGTGTGTTCTTTTCCAAATTTCGTAGTAGTTTCTGGTATTTTTAAAGATTTCTATTATTTCTATAGATCACTCATTAGATTTTTAGAAATTGATGCTGTTGTATCGAAACTTTTAACGATTTTAAATATTTAAATTGATTTCATATATTTTTGTGTTTCTACTATCAAAAGTATACGTTAAAAGGTATAAATTGTATAAATTGAGTTGTACATATTTTTATTATTTTCTATATGAATTTCTAGAAATATATATAATTATAGAATTACATATACATACATTTATTAACGAATATTCATAGGATCTTGAGTTTTATGAATTTTACAGAGAATTAGTTCAACATGTGTTTTACGTATTAAAATACTTCTAGTACATAGTTTTTTCGCCTTTTTCTAGTATGATTTACAAATCTCTGGAGGATTTCTCAGTAGTTTTATAGATTTCTTATATTTCTGTAGATTGCTACACTGGTTTAAATAACTCCATGCTCTAAAATACGAATTTCGATCGTTTCTTGGTAGTTCTATTAAAAAAGGAGAAAACCACCTCTATTAAACTTTTTAGTGTTTTGTTGGCTTATTTTTTTCGCATTTTTGGAATATAAAAAAGATTCTTTCAGGTTTTCTCAAATTTCTACAGAGTATTAGTAAATTTAGAATTTGATGCTCCAGGATTCTAAAATTCATTGATCATAAGGCATATATCTGTCGAGACTCTTCAGAAAACACTTTTTTCATAGAATTCTATTACTTTTAGTATTTTTTCAGAGTTTGCATGATTCCAAACATTTTCTAATACTTTTATATGCATTTTTTATAGATTTTTAGAATTTGATGATCTAAGGTGCAAAGTTTCTTAAATTTTTAGCGTTTCCGTAGATTTAAGTTTTTTTTTTTCAATTATTCACTGGGTTGCAAATTTTTAAATCTTTATTCTCTACGTAATCATACGTTCTGATACTTAAAACTTTTTTTAAAAATATATCGCTAACGTCTTCATGCATTTTTTTAAAAATTTTATTTTTATTATTTATTGATTGTTATTGTTTCTAGTCTCGATGGCCAAAATTAGGTTCGGATTCTGTCTTAAAACCAAATTTCGTAAATTCTTTTAGTTTCAACGTTTCAACAAATTATTATGTGGTCCTTTTCAAGGCTGCAGAAGTGTTAATAACTATAACAGTATCCTTCTATTTTGCAACATTTTTGGAGAAGTATTGCAATTTCTTTTACGTCTTGTTTTCTCATCTCGAAGAAGATACATAAAATTGCAATTAGTCTCCTCCGATTTTCCTTTGAATGGGAATATCTTAAAAGGGCTCCCTTTCGTATGAATGATAAATTGGATGGTCTCGCTCTTTTCTCTTCTCTTCACTTATTAATGACTCTCTGGCGATTGAGCAAGTGTCTCTCAGGGAAAACCTCAACTAATTTTCAGGTCATCCAATGAAGCGAGGAAAACAAGGTATCTAAAGAAAATTACTTATTCAAGAATCCTCAGAACATATCATTATTATATTCTTTTTTACCTCGTGTATCGGAATTCTAAGACAATTTTTTGGTTTTTTCAATTATTTAAGTCTGGGGTTACCAAGCTGCGATTAAATTACCATGACTGCAGGTATATTCTGAGCAACGTACAAAACGAACCGGCTCCATTTCGGTCCCTCCCGCCCATCATGGGCCTTAATGCCATGCTTCAAAGTGTGGCTGCGGGCCCTCCACTCGATCCACGCCGAGGGCACAATGCTCCGGGAGTTCGTCTCAGGTAACCTAGACTCTGTCCACCCCCCCTCGAATGCCCTTGACACATCCGTGCACGTTCCATACAATGGATTTCATGTGCAAAATCTTCTACGCCATGCCATTTCAGTGCCAAACCTACTTTCGACATCGACAAAACGTTTTCTTGATGAAATAAGTTTGACGATTCCTGGGATTTTCATTTCAGTTTGAGTCATTATTTTAAACTTGCAAATTGATGGAATGAAAATAAAATATTGTTAAAGGGGGCCAGTTCATCATAATTCGGAGCCAAGTGAAATTCGACCACCCAAACTGGTATCTAGTTCAGAACCTGCGAGCTCGTTGATGCAGCAAAATGTTTTACAAGATTGGAGGTGTAGTGTTACACATGGACGGTGTTCCCTTTTCCCATGTGGGGAAAAACGAGTGGAAAGACAGTCAGTCTTGTATTAATCCGAAGGACGTTCGCACACCATCTCACATCTCATATTTTACGAAACCTCAATGATTCTTGCCGTTTCTTTGCAAAGTAAACATGACTTTTCGACTGTAAAAAACTGCAATTTATACTGAGCATTGTGGGATACTCCTCTTTATCCATCTGTGCGCAAAAAGTGTTGAAGCCATGTGCGGATCGCACATGTGAAGGTTGTTCTTTCGGTGTATACGTTTTTTGACAGTGGCGTTTCTGTCGCGATAATAAAGTATCTGTTTTCACGAGGGATGAAGTAGCTGTGTCAATATTCCGTAATCCAAAAAAATGGAGTAAGAAAGGCCCTTGACTCTTCTATTGATGTAAGTCTAAGAAGACCCAACCTGATTTCTGGTACAGTCTTCTTGGATCATGTTGTCATGAAAAAAAAGAAATAATCCAAAGCTTCCACATGGGTAACCTGTTGTGAGTTACATTGAACTGTCGTCGCAAGAGCATTACATGAGAAAGATGTGCATTGACGGGCTGTAAAGGCAACGAACGATTCCAGTAGATCTTGGTACCGTTTTCCCGCTGTTGAAGCCAAATAGCACGGAGGCCAAAGAACGGTCACACGATTTTGCGCTACTCCGAGCAAGTAAAAGAAAATGACGTTGCACATATTGTACTATGTGCTTTCATTCCAACAATATGAACAATCAGCGTGCTGACCCAAATCTGACGTTCAACCTCAAACCTCATGATTCAATGACAGAATTTGTAGAAACTGACGAAATTCTTACATTTTTTTATCTTTCCTTTGACTTCAAACATTTGTACCTACGCATATCCACTTGAGAAAGAAGGTTCAAGTTGCCAAGTACTCTGAACGCCGTCACGAGTCTGCATTCTGAAGCGTTTCCGTTCATATATAGCTGGCGCACCAAGTTCCACAGCATTCACGCGAACGTGTTTTTTTCGATCGCCATTCTTTTTCTTTCTCACTTACTCGCGGTTTTTTTTGCATTATGACAATTATCTACACGCATCTTTTTCGCCGGGAGCTGCAGCGGGGTTTTTATTCTTTAGAAAGGAACGAAACCCGATCTACGTGCTCGTTCCAACATCGGCTGTGCCCAACGGTGGTTCTCCTTCATTCCCAGAAGTCTTTAGGACGTGGGAAGCGAAAGGCAATGAAAGGAGCCTCGCATGTGCATGTGCTCCGAGAGGAATGGGTGGCGCCCTGACAATCCTGACATGTGGCAAGATATTCGTCAAGTACAAGTACATGTAGTACTTGCTGATGAAAATATCCCGCGAGTGAGAGATTATTTTTGCAGGGGAGTTGTTATTAAGGCTCGTTATCGTTTTGGATTACAAATGGACCTTCAACAGTTCATTCAGCGTTTTATGATGTTTGTTATCATATTTCTTGGAAGTTGATGAGATGATTTTTTTATTTTCAAAATTTAACTCTGAAAAACGTGACAAGTTGTACGATATTTCTGAAAGTCTTAATGACTTGCACGGATTTTCATAAAATTCGGCAAGGAATGTCCAACTTTGAAGAAAAATTAAAATTATAACTGATTGACTATGATTGTAACAAATTTGGAAAATTTGTAGCACTAAATAAAAAGTTTGTAAATTTTGTGGAATTCCGTAGAATTTTGATAAGGTAGACGAATTGAGATAAAATTTGAAAATTTTTGGATTGTATTATGTAGGAAGTATCGCAAATTTTGTAAAAATGGAAACATTGAAATTTCTAAGATTTTCAATAATTCTGATAAAAATTGAAAAAACTTGGAATGGGCATCAGTTTTCTAAAAATTTGTCTATTATCATAATTTTTAGAAACAAGAACAATAATTTTACTTCGTTTTATGATTGAAATATAAAAACTTTGAAAATTATGAAAAATACCAGTTGTTTAAAATTTTGTTGCAATTCAAAACATTACAAATATTTATAATGGTCAATAATTCTATAAATTAATTCGAAAAGTTTGTAGAATTTCTAAAAATGCCCATCAATTTTATGGCAAATATGCATGATCAATTTCTAACAGTTTGAAAAAAAAATCTACAAAACCTGAAAATTATACAGAAAAATTTTTAGACATTTGGAAGTATGAGGTAGATATCTATGAAATTGAGATATTTTTAAATAATTTGTATTTTGAGTCAAATCTAGCAAGTTTTAGAGAATGAAAATAAATAACATTTTCTAGATCATAAAATGAAAATTTCCAAGTATCTATAGGAAAAACTTATGCGATTTTTAAAAAAATGCAAAAGCCTTAGGTATTATGTCCTTTACCATATTTTTTTTCAATATGCACGAGAATGTTTTTTCTTTCATGATTTTTATAACAATCTGAAAAACTTGTAAAAACTGAAAAATAACAAATAATTGTAATGCTTTGGGAACTTTTTATAAAATTGGAAATGTATGATAAACTTCGTAATCTTTTAAACTTTGAACACTCAATGAAATTCAAAAACATTAAAAATTCTACAGATTGTCAATAGTTTTACGAAATATTTGAAAAATTTGTAGAATTTAAAAAATGTTTCAAAAATTTGCAGATTGTGATAATTATCATATTATTTCAAAGTATGTACCTGTAATAATTACATTCTTTTGTGTCATAAAAGTTTAAGTAAAAAAATTTTGAAGATTGAGAAAATTTTTTTAAATTTGGAAAGCTTCGAACAAGTTGTCTGTATTTTGTTTGATCTTTTAAAATTTCAAATAATCGAGAGAATCATTGAAAAATTCAGAGCATCGGCAATAATTAGAAAAAAATTGGTAAACATTTGTTGAATTCCATAATATGTTCATTAATTTTTAAGATCGCGTTCACTATCATGTTTTTTGATAGTATGCATGAAAATTTTTTTTCCATTTTTCAATCGAAAAATGACGAAAATATAGAAAAGTCGGCCAAAGTTTGATGAAATTTTGTATAAAAAATAAAACGTTTTCAGAGATTGTCAAAAATTCGGCAAAATTCGAAAATGTTAACAATTTTTCAAGATAGTGTTTTTTCATTATAATTTTTCAAGATTAGAACTGCAGTTTTTTTTTTTTTTAATATACACCAAAAAAACTCAAAATCTGAAATAAATGACGAGAATTCAAATAAGTTAAAAAAATATAATGGAATTCGGCAAGTTTAGAATATTTTTTACTATGTCCAGAAATTTCGGAAAAACTGAAAATTTCAAAGATTGTCGATTCAAATCTTACTTTTTAATTATTTGTACCATTCAGAGAACAATAATTTATTTTTATAATTATTGAAAATTCAGAGTATAAACGCAAATCATGATTATCAGGGACCTATTCCAGCTTTTTTCACAATCGAAACATTCGATATACTTGAAATTTCATTTTTTTCCCCAAACAACTCCTTAAAAAAATAACTCTAACTCTTGCAATTTAAGTACAACAATTACAAACACAAACTAAGAATTACAGAAAATTTTATGCGTGCGACCAGAGTTTTTCTACATAAACTTAAATATGCCCTAGATTCCGCTTCAATAATTCAACAATCATACAATAACCGTAATTTTCATATTATTTATGAAACATTGGATTACGAGCTTGTTTTTGTGCACCGCAACAATCGCACGAATTGCCGCTTCAATGCTCTTTGGGTTATTGCAAAGAGGTAAAATTGTACAACGGACGTTGCCTAATTTATTCTTCGTTCACACTAGAAAGTCGCAAAATCAACGTAATTGTTGGCAAGAACTGCAGAGAAACGTTTTGCCTAGCGATCGGTGCAATCTGTGTAAATTTTCTTGTACATAGCGCGGACACGCAGTACTGACCGCTTTACTTGTGCTTGGAATTAGTGAAAGTCGTAACTTGGCTCGAGAAACACAAACACGATTATTTATGCCTCTAGCAACATTAAATCTAAATACTGGAATATTGTCAAACATTATAGATATCAATATCGATTACGAACAAAATTTCTCGACACGTATTGCGAAAAATAATATGCATTGCAATCGAGTTTGGACAAAAATTTATATTGGAAAAAAATGGATATTGTTAAAAAAAATGAACATAGATTTCGAATTATTCATAAACAGTGAAATATATGGTTCATGTTTCCATTTTTCACCGAGTTAAATTTATTACAGCTGCTTCTGGATTTCGTAACTCGAAACTCATGAAGTGCAAAAAAAATACGTTGGCGAATTCTTTTACTTTACTTCACTTTGTATTATATCACGAAGAAAGAAGGTTTAAGTTTACAGAATAAAAATGCTGAAATGAATTCTAACGATTAAAACACGATGTGGAGTTTTGCCTAGTGGTATTCTGGAAAGATACTTGAGATTTCTTATTGTTATTTCTTAATTGGAAATAGTTAAATTATTATTATTTATATTTGTCATTCATGTTACGACTTTTCGAATAGTTTTTGCGTAATCGTAGTTTTTCGAATGATTACAATTAGAATATATTTTTAACTGCCAAATGGTCAAAACATGCAATTAATTTATAATATTCAAGGTTGGTCGGAAAATTTTTTCATTGAGTTCATTTAATCATTATTTCAAAGTATGCAAAATAATGTTTTGTATTTTTAAACAATTATCTCATGTAATCAACAATTGTTAAAAAACGAGAGTGAGTTGGGAAAAATTTTTCATACATTTGAAAAGTTTTATAAAGTTTGTACTCTGTATGGAACCTTGAAAAAGTTAGAAAAACCTTGGAAATTTGTGTAACTACCGAAAATTCTAGAAGATGATAGAAATTTGTAAAAATTCTGAAGAAATTCATTTATTTTCAATGTATTTTATGTTCATTGTCAAACTTCTTCGAAAGGTCAATAAAGCTATTTTCTTTCATTTTCAAAAAAAAAAAAACTAAAAAAATAAAAAAGCAAAAAATAAGGTACCTTGGATAAACTTAATGAAATTTTGAAAGTGTTACATATGATTGATTACAGATTTTACTATTTAAATGGTAAATGAATTTTTCTGTTATGTTAAACTGTTAAAATTAACAGTTAATCGTTTTAGAAAAAGATAGCATATTTCTAAGTACATGAATATACTCAAAAATTCCAAAAATTTTAAAAGCACGAAAAAGTTTGAAAAAAGCTAGTACTACTCGAAATCTATGAAATACTAAAAATGTGAAAAATTACTGTTTTTTTAAAACTCTATTGAACTATTTAAAATTTTGAAAGCTCTGAATCCTGGAGCCCCAAATTCTATCCATGAAAAGAAATCCATGAAAACACTAAAAAATTCAGTAAAACTTCATGATTACGTAAACAACACACATAAAAAAAAAATACGACCGATTGCAAAAAACAATTACAAATCTACGTAGGCATATTTTACACCAAAATCTATAAATAACAATAATCTAGAAATTTTCAATCCTTGATTACAAGTTATTCAAAGTGTACACTGAAATCCTCCAAAATTTGAAAAAATCCGAGAACTTGATTATTGTATGAATATTGAAAAAATATAAAAAACCTACAAAACATCTGAAATTTATGAAAAAAAAATTTGATTTTTTTAGCCGCCGTCGCAATTAGGTACAAAATATATTGATAATTTGTACTCTTATTTAAGGGGTTATATACCTTTTTGGGCGGGCGAATTGAGGATGGTTTGGAGTAACTTTTAAAGTATGTAGCAATAATGCTATGTCACAAAAGTTGTAGTTTGTTGATAGTGTATTGTTCACTTGAAAAAAGGAGTATTTGTTCTTAAAAAAATATCAACAATTGGCGGAGTTATGGCCTTTTCCCCGTAACAACTTTTTTTTTTTTGAAGAGGTTTGCGGTATGACCACGATGCAAGTCGAACAAGTGGAGTTAAATCAGAAAATCTAAAAAATTTCATTAGTACAGGAATATATCTAATTCTTGAATGATCGCTCTTGTATGGAAAAGTTTTTATCCATAGCGAAAAAACGTAATATTCATTTTTTCAATCGTTCAAGAACTAGATACATTCCTAGATTAGAGAAACTTTTTCGATTTCCTAATTTAACTTGACTCGTTCGACTTGCATCGTGGTCACCGCAAGTATCTTCAAAAAAAAAAAAAAATTGTTACTGGGAAAGGGCCATAACTCCGCCAAATGTTGATATTTTTTTATGAACAAATTCTTGTTTTTTCAAGTGGACAATACGCTATCAACAAACTATAACTTTTGTGACATAGCATTATTGCTACATACTTTAAAAGTTACTCCAAACCATCCTCAATTCGCCCGCCCAAAAAGGTATATAACCCCTTGAATAAAATGGTTGAACAGACATTTGGACCAAAGCATATATTATATATGCTGCTTGATCGATTTATCTATAGTTTGTTTGAGGTATGAAATATTGTAAGAGTAAAATTGTACGGCGAAATGTTTGATAAACTACTGTACTTGTGTTTGTTCAAATTTACAGTCTTGAAAATGACTCCACAATGAAAGTCGAAACGTTGACGAAAAGATTAAATATTTTCTTTTGGCTGAGAAAACAATTCGAGGGCTTTATTATCATAACACTCAGCAATATGGAGCAAAAAACTCTGATAAAATACGGAAAATCTATTGAATTTTAAATTTTGTAGCTAAAATTTGTAAAAATACTATATATTTTTACTTACAAGTGCTTAAATAATTTTTCTAATACAATGTTCTTTGTTTGAATATATTCTAAAACATTTGCAACATATGTAACGTACCTATTCAAGCTTTTTGTCTTACGTCTTACTGTACAACTCAAAGGTCCTCGAGCGTGACGCCCTACCTTTGCCCTTGTAACGCAAGGAAGAAGAACCGAATATGTAATTATTGCATCTCGTTGTCCGTGTTCTGCTCGATATGTGACTCTTTCTTAACATGATTGCCGGTCAACGAATGCTCTCGTCGCTTGCAAATTGATCATTCATCAAAGTTCTTGGGGCAATAACGGGACAGCGTACACATTAAAACCATTTTTACAAGTGTCAAAAACATAATAATTTTCACATTCGTTAAATATTTGCATTAAAAAAGAAAGAAAGTGGAAGAGATGGTAAAAACGTGCGAGAAAGAATACTCAAAAATATTGTTAATTGATAGAAAAAACGTTGACTCATTTATTTTTCTAATTTTTTTTGTGGTTAGTTAGTGCTTGAATAAACGTTCAAGGTCTATAACCGTGTATAACAAGTTCTTTATGTTTGGTTTGGAATGCCAATATTGCTGATAGCGATCGCGAGAAAGTTTTCTTAAGAGATAGATATAAGAAGTGAGTTTAAGACGACACGGCGACATTTTAGTTGAGCATACTTTGGTAACTGAAAAGGTCGGTAACGAATCATTGTCCTCTGTCGGTAATGCAGAGTGAGGTTTGGAGTGGAATCTAGCTTATCGGTTGAAGTTCTACGGAAATGTATATCTTCAATATCCATGGAATTTGTCTGCTCTTAAGATCGAGCGTTGAATTGTTTCATAGGTGGCTTAAGATCTATTTTTTAGTAATTATATTAACAAAGATTTTGAGTTTTTCACGTGGACTTGAAGCTTTTTTAGTATTTTCTGGTATTTTACTTTATTCTACGGTTTGGTAGGATTTTCTTGTATTTTTATATGTTTTAGATATTTTAATAGAACTCTACAGAAATTTCTTGTATTCGTGTGATATTGCAACAGATCTTTAGTATTTTCATGGATATCTATACAGATTTTGAAAATTTGATTCTCCTGAATCTTCTTTTCTAGAAAAAGAAGATGACTATAGATTTCTTGTGTTTCCCAAATTTCTACCGTATTTTTCGTATTGCTTAAGAACTCATACAATGAAATGGAATTTTATAGTGTGAAAACGAATTTCTATAAAATTTCTAGAATTCAATGCTCTAGCATTCAGCGTGCAATCGTTTTTGATATATTCAGGTTCTCAAATGAAAATTGCCTTCACTAATGGCTGATTTATCGGTTTATTTTTCGCCCTTATATGCTTCACACAATCCCTACATACATGTATAATATGTCAACCGAGTACATATAAAGCACATACGCGAACAATTTTCTTTGCAATACTAATAATATGACAAGGGATAATCAGGACAATACAAAAATGCTAGGAAATCAATTTTTCAATTATATAATTGAACTATTACTTCGGGTATCATCCATTCATATTTTTCGTGCATATCTGTCATTTATGTTCCCAAATTAAAAACTTTGTTCATAAAACTTGTACTCTGTTCATAACTCCTCCTATGTCTGTCACGACCATACCTTCGGTCTTGAAAATATTCCAAGACCTTTTCGTTGATCAGCACGGAATAATTCCGAAAATTTAGTGGAACAAATATCTTAAGCGCTTGAAGAGGGCACAAGAACAGAATGTGGCGCAGGTTCACGGGATGACAAGGAATCGCCCGGCTCTGCGTTTCTTTTTCAATTAGCTGTTCTTTAGCAAGCGCCTGTCAGATCTTGAAGGATAAAGACTCGCCGCTCAAGTTTCTTTTGCAGAGCGAAACCAGCCGAATCTTTTCTATGGTATGCCATTTCAAACACAAGTTATATGTACCTCAAGAGAACTCTCGAATGCGACTACGTTAATAAGTTCAATTAGTACCCAGCTGCGACTTTTTCGTTATTTCACTTCGATTAGTACCCATAATCATCTTCACATCGTGAACCATTTTTCTGAAACTACTTTTTTTTCATGTTTCAGGTAAGTCCATGGCTCCAATACCACCACCCATCGACAAACCAAACATCATCTATAATTTAATAAGTGAGTCTCCAAATTGATTGTTTCCCAAAACTGCCAGTACCACACTGAAAAAGACCGATGGGGAATTTTTCGATCGCCATGAGAACTTGAGGGAAAAAACAGAAAGAACGCATATATATCATGAGGTTTCGAACGAGCGAACCAGCGAATGACTTTCATGAAATTATTCTGGAAAAGCTGAGGTAACATAGAGCCAAAAAGTTCAATTCAAATTTGGTAAACAGTTGGGTGCCCGGATTAACAGGGTCGAGCGTATCGTTGGCCTGAGCCGAAATTTAATATTCTTTGACTGTCACTTATTAACTCTCGATCTGCGCGTGGAATATCATTAAGACTTGTCAGATGTGGGGATTAGATTAATGAATAACACATGTCGGAGCGAAAAAGACTTGTTTTCGAGTTACATCACTATTTAGCAGCATACATCTTATCGAGCACCTTTCAGAGCCTTTTTCGATACACACGAGCAGCGAATGTTATTTCTTCGAGGGCGGAGTCTTTCCTTCATGCTTCATCGAACGTCATAGAAATTCGAACCCTCCACGCAATTATTTGAGAGAACAAAAGACCAAATTCGTGAGAAGATATTTTTTTTTCGTTATTTAAAAAAACGATTCATCGCGCCGAGGGACTCCTTTATTATTAGTACCAAGTCACTGGTTTTCACCTGAGAGATGGGATTCGTGGGCACGCAAAACTCGGAATTTCTTGGTCAAGCGAATCGAATCTTGCGGAACTCGTTTTTCCTTGCCTACAAGGGGTTCTGTGTACGATTTTCTTAGTAGAGTCCCGCTGTTGGGGTTGCAAAATCGGAAGAATAAATGAGTCGGAATCAGCAAAGATTTAGGGCGTAAAAGAAACTAGTGGAAGAATATCCGAGTTTGTAGTGTGAGCATAAACAGGGACGATGTAACGTGATTTTTTATTGGGGGGGGGGGGGAGTTTCGACCATATTACTTTGAAATATGAATGAAAATTCATCGTCATTTTTTACTAGAAATCAGGAAAACTTGACAAGTATTTTAAAATTTCAAAAGATCCAAAACACTTGGACGGATTTATGTAAAATTTGAAACAGTGTCGATAATGCTTCAAACTCTTTAAATTCGAAAAGTTATTTAAACTTGAAAAATTCGAAAATTGTGGAAGAATTTCGCAAATGAAGGAAAGTGGAACAACGTAATATGTGTGGTATTCATTGAAAAAAATTTCAAATCAAAGAATATTTCATCGTACGGAAATCATCGATAATTTTGAATATTCCAATTACAATCTCAATTTTGAACCATGTATTTAAAAAATTAAAAAACATCGTATTCTTTTGAAATTCTCAACAATTTTGATACATTTCAAAAATCTTAGAAAATTTTGATATCGTTTGTAGATTGTGAACATTGTAAAAACTGTATTGTTAGTATGATATTCTTACCATTATTATGAAATGGGAAAAGTTTTTAAACATCAAAAATTGTTTTATCCTACTGAGTTTGTCGATCGTCCAAGAATTTTTTGAAAAAACTAAAACTACGAAAATCATGAGAAATCAAAGAGCACGAAAATTCGAAAACTTTTCTGTAATTTTAAAAATACAGAAAATGAATGAGATTTCAAAAGTATTTACAATTTTCTTTGATAGTGAAAATCATAAAATTTCGGAAAAATCAAGGAACGCTGCAATAGTGTAAAACTTATAAAAATCTAAAAAAAATCTCTTGTAAAGAAATGATTTAGGATTTCAAAAAATTAAAAAACTAGAAAATTCTGAAAACTGTCAAAGTTTACGAAAAATTTGTAAGATTAAGAAAAATCTTGATGGATTTTGTATATTGCAAAAAATGTAAAAACTATACATGGTGTTATGTTTAAAAAATTTTCCAGTTGAAAAATGTTGTGTCGTACAGAAATCTTCGATTACTTTGTAAATTTTCATAAAAATCAATAAATTTCGAAAGTTTTTAAAAAAATTAGAAACATGGAACATGAAAAATATTGTCAGCAATTCCAAATAATATAGAAATGTTGTAGAATTCCAGAAAATATACTTTTAAATAAATTTTCTAAATTGTGCAAAAACTTTCGCAATTCTGTAAAACTAGAGAAACTGTATAGGGCTCTTAAAATTAATTAAAAAAAAAAAAACAGTTTGATCGTACGGAAATCGTTATTGAATTTAAAATTTCATAATCTTGGATAATATTAATCCAACAAAATCTAGAAAATCGGTGACAGTTGAAAAAATTCGAAAAATTCTATATTTTTAGAAAATATTGATGAATTTTGCATATTGTAGGAAATTTTGTAGTATTCTTGAAATGTTTCAAAAAATATAAATATTTGTGGAATTTCAGAAAACAATGTTGATTTTATTGTTTGTGGAAAATTTTGGAAATTGCTTAAATCTAAAAACTGACTATTGTTCCTGGTGTTTTTGAAAATATGTATAATAATGTTTAATCGTACAAAATTCATCAATGATTTTAAATACTTCAATAAAAAGCTAGAAATCGCGGAAATTTTCAAAAAATTAATAATATCAAAACATAATTGTGGGCATTTCGAGAAATTCATAGAATCCCAGAAAATAATGAATGAATATTGATGTTTCAAAAAATTTGTGACATTCGTAGAACTATATATATAATATTCTCAAAACTTTGTGCATAAAAAATTTTTTTTTATCGCAAGGAAATGAACGATAATTTAGGTATTTCAACTAAAATTTCAAGAAATCTTCAAAATTTCGAAAAATTGATAAACTTTGAACATTGCCAATATCGTCAATAATTTTGAAAAATTCTAAAAATTCTTAGAATTACAAAACGTTCATAAATCTTTCTGATTCTGTAACTTGAATTCTCAACAAAATAAAAAAAAAACCACGTAATATTCGTGAAATCTTGAAAAATCGAGAAAAATTTCATCGGTATAATTCTACAAAGTTAAAATACAAAAATCCAGAATTTCGGAATATTTCAACAGACCCAGCAAATGGTAAAAAGTTTCACCAATCATGCGTATGAAAACGCATTCCTGATGACTTGATCGGAAATCATAATCGAAATAATTCTTCCCAAGACTCGGAACATACATTGAACCAACCCATTCCGCATTCATCGGTTTTTTATCGATACTCGCTCTGAAAACACAAGAAAAAAACTTGCTTCACTAATCTCGAATTCACAACATACTGGTGGTCGTACAGTTAACGCTCGTCGACTTGGCAATAATTCGCCGAGCGTTTTGATTTGTTTCATTTTTTTCTCTGAGATGTGACTTTTGCCTAGCCATCACCGTCCGATCTGTTGGCTGATAAAAAACCTTTTTTCTACCCGAAAACACTGGTTTTTGCAACGTTTCCGCGTGTGCAACAGGTTTCGGACATTTAAATTCAGTGATTCGTAATTGTGCACGGAGAGAAATTCGTTGTTGTCGCATACAAAAATACACATTATAATGGACACGACATCAATTAATGCTGCGTCAGTGTCATTGTTAGAGGATCATCTCGATTTTGAAGACATATAAAATACGTTTGTTCGTAGATCAAATGTGGCAACATCAATTGTGACATTGACATGTTGTCATCTAAAGCGTTTCTCTCAGGGTGACCAGGAACGAGGACAAGAGTCCCAAGGTCACGTATGGATGCTGAAGGCCGCGAGGATGCCACAAACAATTTGATACTTGAGCGCCAGCAGAAAGGAGGAAAATGCCTAGAAACAAGGACCATTAATCAGACATGGTTTTTGGCTGTTTACTCGTAAACTGTAAATGACGAACTAGGAATGCTACGAGTCATTCGCTCGTGAGATGGTGGATTCAAAACGTCGATAAATTGATGTTATTCTTGGAAAAGACACTCGCAGGTAGATGGTTGATTATACGGTCGAAAAAGTTGGTCTATCGTTTTTAACGAAGCAGAGGAGATTTGACTGGCAGATTCTCTCGAAGGCGGCGGCGAGTTTGGACCTTGCCACATGCTGAGCTGAGAGTGGCTCTTCTCTCGTCTTCTCTGCTCCTCTCGGCCGACTTCCAAGGAGCGAAACCGAGCCACTTTTGCTCGCTTTTGGTTGCTTTTGCTGCCCTGAGAGGCTTTATCGTACTGTCGGGTCACGTGCATCTTTAAAATTCCACCAATCCGCGCAGCGGGCCCGAGGGGCCCTTTCGTGATATGAAGCAGAGATTGCCCGTGCCCGGCATCGACTCCTAATGGCCATTTTTGGTGGTAAAGCTAATTTCCAAACGTGGCCACAGTATTCGTCAGCTCTCCATCCCTTAAGAGCATTGCTCGCGTTTTAGATAGCATCGTATCCGCTTGTACGCTCTGCATCGTTTCCTTTTACTCTGCTACTTCGTTATTTTTCTCTTCCCCGGGCAGATGCGAGATCGAGGAACGGTATTCAAAGCGCGAGTTGTTCGATGCAGTAGTTTATAAGTGGATTGCAACGTGAAAGTCCATTGAAATTTGGGCGAATTTCTCATTTTATTATACATACAAGGGGATGGAAGATGGAATTTGGATTCCTCGTGGGATTCTAAGGGGATGATTCCTTTGCCAAATTTGTGAAAATTTAAAATTGACCGAGATATAAGCGATTAGAATTGTGAGCGTTGGACCAATGAGAGGTCCGCTTCAGGGTTCGGAATGCGCTTTAAGCTCCGTTCACAGTGCACGTAAGGCGCGCTCTCATTGGTCCAGCGCTCATAATTTCAATCGCTTATATCTCAGTCAGTTTTGAGTTTTTGCAAGGATGGAAAAGGTAATAATGTATAGAATTTTGAGAAGAATTTGGATTTCTTGCTGGGAAAATTACTACGTTTGAAGCATTTCACGAGCTGATTTTTTTTGCCTTATTTTTACTTAAATGACTGTATGAAGTACTGTAAAAAATACAATTTTTGTTACTTATAATTGCTTCATTTATTAATTTCTTACCTATGTGAAATACAGGAACTGTGGGATGTAATTAACTTGTTGACGATTGAAAAATGACAAGAATCGTAAATCGCCATATAAATGTCAATATAGATTCGGGAACATAGAAAATCACAAAGATTGTGATTATTTCAGAACAAGTGGAGAAATTTGTGGAATTTCAGAAAATTTAGATAAATTATGAGAATTGTCAGAAATTTCTAAAATTCTGTATGATTACAGAAACTGTGTATTATTTTATTGGAATCGAAAAGTGCTGTATCGTATAAAGATCGTCAAAAATTCTAAGTATTTCAATCGAAATCTGAAAATTTTAAAAGGTATGAAAAATTTAGAATCACAGAGTACGATGATTCAAAAAAATTCCAAAAATTCGGAAATTTCTAAGAAATATAGATAAATATTTTAGATTTGGAAAATTTATGAAAGTTAAGTAAAGCTGCAGAACCTGTGTATTATTCTTGAAAAATTTGCAAGCTAAAATTATGTTTCATCGTACGAAAATCGTCTATTATACAAAATATTGATGCAAATCTAGGATATTTCAAAAAATCTGGAAACACAACATTTAATATATTGTCTACAATTCTAAAGAATTGGAAGAATTTGTGAAATTATTACAGGTAACGTGAACAAATTTCAAATATTAGAAAATTTTATAAAAATACTGTATGACTACAGAAACTGTATGAAATTCCAAAAATTTCTGAAAATCAAAAAATGTTACATCAAATACGAAAATCATCAAAAATATCGAAAATTGTAACAAAAATCTTTACATTTTGATATTCTTCAAGAATTAAGAAAGAATTATAATATCTAAGATAATGTACAATTGGATAAAATTTGAAAAATTTGTAGGATTTCGCTAATTATGGATAATTTTTTCTATACTGTGTGAAATTTTGGAAATTTCGTGAAACTAGATAAACAACTTGATATTTATAGAATCTTAAAACCTTTCGTAAATAATCGTCGATGATTTTCGAAAATATTTTTCCAATTTCTCGAAAACTGAAAACCTTTCAAGGAATAAAAATCGTTGATAATATTGATTTTCCGGAGAAAATCGAGAAACCTTGGGAATTCCTAAAATTGTAAACATTTGTAAAATTGAAATTAATATTGATATTTTTTGTAGATCGTGTCAAATTTTGAAAAGTCTGTAAAACTACAGAAGCTGTGCAATATTCTCAAATTTGCAGGAATCGAAAAATACTGCATCTTCCGAAGACATCCACGATTTCTAATATTTCAATCTGAAATTTCGAAAATTCTATTTTCGAAATTTCGCTCCTTTTCCAAACAATGCTGCAGAAAAATGTACAATCTATGAAAAATATGCGTTTCCCTTCTGTTTCTTTCTCGTAAAAGTTCTGAAATGGCGTTGAAAAACCGTCAGTGCCCTGAAATACAGCGTAAGATCTTTCTGCGTCTCAGGTAAACCTTTGCACCTGAGACATATATCCAATATCGCATCGCTTTTTCATTTCAGCGCAGGTCGAAAGCGCACAATCGGCGTGATAATAGCGTGATCATAATACCAATGTTCTCAGTGTACAGAGTAAAGTTGAACTTTAATCCAGCTCTTTTTTGCAGCTTAAGCAACGCCGAGCCTTTCATGACTCGAGCCTCGACGGTTTCGTGACTGTCGAGAAATCCTCTCGTGTCTCACGACGAGACAAAGAAGAGCCGAGAGAAATCAAAAATCTTCGCTCTTCTTTGCAGATGAAAAACACACCGACTTGCGATGTAATCCAAATCAGATGTACAAACTATTCCATTTTTAATTACAAAATGAAGAAATATAAAATTTCATGCCTTGGTCCTGAAATTTGCAAACCTTTAAAGGACAAAACAAATTTTCGAATGAATTCCCAAGGACGCCGAAAACGCGTTCCCATGGGATTTTTATTGTATTTGTCATTGGATATCGCGGGATTTATTTTCTCAGTTTCTCGGCGTTTTATACGGTAAGATCCCGATAGGGCAGCTTCGAAAAGCAAAAAGGACCGAAGGCACTTTCTTCCCTGCGCGGCATTCGATGTGGTCTGGCTCTTTTGTTTCCCAGCCATTCGACCCCAGCCGAGATCCTATCTCGCATAAATAATTATCCAGCGACTTGGCAGCCGCAGATGCTCTCTCGGGATCTCCCCAAAGAAACGCGCTCGAAAGGAGAACCGAGCGGAGCCTCCAAAAATAAAGGAAAAAAGAATAAAAAAGAAATAAATATATTTTTCTCCCTTTATCAGGCTATTTATGTAAACAAGTCATAGACATTTGTTCTCGTGAGAAACTTGTAGTGTTTTAGGGTGATTTAGATCCATTTTGATTTATTCGTTTTCCAAAATACAATAAATTTTTTTTTTTTTTTTTGGAGATGCCAGGAGACATGCAATGATATGCACTTTCTACAATAAGGTATAACCAGGTAAATTTGTGTAGACAAATTTAAAAATGTCTACTAATCAATTTTGGAGGAGTCTGTTTTTCATTATTTATTGAAGTTGTTTTTTTTATCGAATTCACTACAAAATGAAAGTTCAAATAAGCCAGAAATAAGAGAACTAAAATAATTACTAGGTGTATTTATGGATATTATTGATCAAAAATAAAAACCTCACAATCAGAAATATTGTGTATTTTGTTAAAATTGACGTGACACTTTATGATGAATTAGAATCTATAATATTCGAAGAAAATTGCCTTTTGTTATTTATCATTTTCCTTAATGATATCATTAGAATTATACATCTTAGAAAATAAATGTTGAAATTCGACATTTGATAGTAAAAAATATTTTTCTCTTGTTTTTTTTAATCATTCAAGCACAAATTTTCTATTTTCGAACTATGCAAACATTCTGCAATAGAGTTTTGATTCAAAACTTTCAAATTAGATAAAAAAATTTATTTCACTAATCATGAGTGCTTCAAAATGCAGTAAATTTTATTTATTTATCAAAATTAATTTTTTATTGTAACAACAACATAATTTTACATTTTTACCAATTGAATCTATATTTAAAACTATTTTTCGTTAAATTAATTCTTCATTTAATTAAACTTTTTTACTTTACGGAAAATTCGACGAAAAAAATCTTCGTCCACAATTACCTAGTGAATTTCAAACACCGACAAATACATTAGAGGGATTAATTTTTCAATAATCAGAACAAATTTATCAAAGTGCAGTCAATTACGCTGTTTTAAGCAGAATTATTCTTCCAATAGACAAAATTTTTCACCCAAAATATCATAATCAAAAATCTTTCTATCTTTCAAATAAGTCGATAGAAGTAGGGTCTTTCTTTATTTGAAAATCAAAGTGACGATTTCTTCTTTCGAACATATACTTCTTCAAAAGTTCAATTTTTGAATGTTTCATCTAAAAATTTCAACTTTCTCAACTCTTAACTCATTTTGCAATCTAATCGTTGTATGCAGAAAAAAATTATTTGAAAAGAAAAAGTTTTATGCATTGATTTGTCGCAAGTTGGTGTTTTTTCAAAGATGAGATTGGATCAATCATGAGACTCTTGTTATTGTAAAAAGTTTTGTTATTCATGAGCTTTGTTACAGGTTGACGTTTGTGGGATACCAGAACCAGTTGAGTTTTTTCTGCTGAAAAAACTTTTTTTTGTTTACAGTATCAAGAATTCAGTTTTCATGATAAAAAAGAAAGTTTGAATATTTTTAGCATTGTTAAAACGACTTTAGAATGCTTGAAAATATTAATTCTTTAGTGCTGTATTTGCAATAGTTTTCAAACGTTATTTTACGACTATGCATATTTGTATTTGAGGTCTGCGCCATGTTTGAAGAATAAATCTGAACTTCGACGGACAAACAGCTTCCAAAACATTTACTGCAAGATGGAAAAGGTAAGATTTTTTATTTACACTTTTATTTTAAACTAAAAAAACACAAACAAATCAGGAATTGCATAGTTCTTTAGGAAAAACGTTCTTTTTTAATCTATATTCAACATTCCAAAAGCAATTTGATGAATTGTACGATAAAACAATGATTGGATACGGATTTTCGCTTTCTGCAAACACATGCGAAAATTTATTGTATTTAGTTAGTTGACGCTAACCAAGAGTTATTATTCTCGCAGAGTAAGTGTAAGGTGAGATTATCATCAATCTTTAGTACTCGAATATTCTGAGATACTTCCTGAATCTGAAACCGAAAAATACAATATTTGGTTCGTTTCGAATTCGAGTTACTTGAGTAAAATCTGCCCCTTTGATTTGAAACAAGATATTTAACAAAACACACAGTGATGATGAAACATAATTTATGTTCCAGAAATTTCAGTACAAGCGTAACAGAACTTTTTTCAAGTATTTCAGAACAACTGAAGAAATAAACAATAAAGTTTCGTCTGATATTCAATATATTCTAAATATAGATATATTATTGTAAAAATATACTAAATTTGAATTTGAAACAATAAAATAAAACTGTAACTTCAACAGGCGAGAAAAATTCATTCACAGAACAACACAACCATTGTCCATGAGGAAGGGTCCATTTGTTACAGTCCGAAGTTATATGATACACTTGAGACAGGGTATATGCTTAAAAATGAAACTCGATAAAAACGCCTAAGCATTTTAGACTGTTTAGACTGCCATAGTAAAAGAGAATGTGGTTGTGTTTACATCCACGTAACTCAGTGAATATTGATTTAAAACAAGCTATGGAATATTGAGATTAATGCCAATATTTTTTCGTGATCCTGGTAGACGTACAGAATCAACAGAATTACTATATAATATTTGCAATTTCAAAAAAGTTGATCAATGTCATAAATTGTGAAAAATTTCTCTGCCACTCCTGCATGAATTCCAGAGTTCTCGAATCATGAGCTTCTCCTTTTATTACTTCATCATCTCACACGAGAAATTATTCACTAATGATTTTCATTGCTCAATTTAACCAAAATCATACAAAGATTTCATCGTGATTCAAGTATATTATATACGTACTATACATAGCTCTAAATAATTTATGCATGAAAACATTATATCATTTTGAACTTGTTTTGTTCTGCGTTCATAATTTGTCATTACAATTCTTATCAACTTCTAATCAATACGTCATTCAAGGCCAGCTTCAGCAAATAAAAGATGGATTTTTTGTACGTGTTTTATCTCGGAAATTACAAGTACATTTGTTGTACTCACTGTAGATGCGTAAGCGTTGCGTGATACATGAAGCATGCCGTTATTTATAGCATATTCAAGATGAAATTCTTTGACTGGAAGTATTATCAAGTTGTCGCTTTTTTTCTCAGAATATGCAAAAACTTGTGTAAAAAAACTGGGTTCACCTTTGGACACAGAAAATACAGTATCCTCGGAATAGTTTATTTATTCACTATTTTAGATGTTTAAAATTTGAACCTTTTCTGAAATTTCAATAGTATGTGCTTGTTTACTTGACGTGAGACGCCATGTATATGAATAAAAGTCAATGTATGTGTGTCTGTTCTTTATGCAAATCTACATATCTGCATGGATAAACACTGAATTTTGCATGCATGTGCATTAGATACGTAAGCAGGTCGTTGAGGTGGCCTCAGTCCAGACAGGACAAAAACGTCTTCCAGCTGGTATATTTTATGCAGACACCATGTTTTCGCGCCAGCTAAAAGACCGCGAAATTTCTAGGGTTCCATCCGATTATTTTACAATACATGTTATGAAATTGTCTTTCTTTTTCAAATTTTTCAATTTTTTTCACTGAAAATTTCTAATAAAAAGCAATACTTGTTTGTATCTATCGCAAAACTCTTCATGTCTGAACTCACTTGGTGATATATTACTCTGTAATCAATTCTAGTCACGTCGTACTCATATTGAAAAAAAAGAATCTTTCATCTGCCTCGTAATTTTATCAGATCAATCAAATAAGCACAGTCATTAAACAGTGATTAATTTACAGATTACAGTCGACCAAGTTTTTTGCAATTACGTGTGCGTGAAAATATGACAGTAATGATTGCGTAGGTCTCAAAGTACGCATTGGATAACAACGATAGTAGTCATTGTTGAATTGCGAAATGGCCAAGGAGGATCAGATTCAAAATCGCTTGCGTTATAAGGTATACGCGGAGAAAACGACTAGTGTAGGCGACCGCGAGTTGCAGACTTCTGGTTAGATCAGGGATCGTCAGGATTATATTTTACGTTGGGACTTGATTCCGTTCATCGATTTCGGATAAAGCCAAAAAAGGATTTCAATAAGATTATCAACTAAAAAGGATTGGAAATAGAGAGAAGACAAATTTGCTGGTTTCTGCTTAACTGGTCGTATCTCCTTATCGTCCTCCCACCCAGAAAAATATTCAAAAAGTGGCTAAAGTCATGAAATATGATCACTTTATCGAAATTTTTTTGGAAAGTTCGCTCCACGCACTCCTATTCTTTTTTTATGAATTTAAGAATCATCTACGTTTCGAAACAATATGATAAAAAACATAATTTACAAAATCCAAGCCGGGGTTCTGAAATCCCTTATTATTTGCAATTTTTGAAATTCCAAACATAATACATAGCTTTCCAAATTTTATTAAACTTTGTCCAACCCATCAAGATTATTTGTCATTTTTCAAGTTTTTGTCAGATTTTTTTTCAAGAATTTTTCGGAAAAATATTTATACGTGAAAATCGTCAAGATGATCAAAATTTATAAACGTTTCTGAAAGTTCTACGAACGCTTAGAACTTTACAAAAATTTTTTCGAATTATGTTGTTTTGTTTATATCTCGAAAATTTCAAACTTTGAATGATAATACATAATACTCAACACCTTCCTGATATTATAAAAAATGGTTTGAATCAACAAGATTCCTTATCACTTCTTCACTCATTACAGATTATCATTCAAGAATAGGAAATTTCATCATTTATGTATATTTCAAAAAATATGTTACATAACACAATTTACAAAATTCATACAAGTTTCTTGAAATTCTACAATTTTTCTGGAGTTTTTTCGAATTTAGAAACTTTTGAAATTTGAATACTTTCAAATTTTTCAGATTTATGATTGAGAATCGAAAAAAATTATCATACATATTCCTAGGGAATATGATTAAGAACAGTCTTCGTTATTCATGATAATTTAAAAAAGTTTTACAAATTAATATGTGTAACTAATCCCATAAAATTATTGACAATTTTTACCCTTTGTGTATTTTCTAATTTTTTTGTTATTCTAAAAACTCGAGTACAATCCTAATATTCTAAACTTGAAAATGTTTAAAGTTCTTTGCTATATTTTTATAGTTTTCAAGTTTCTCAAATTATAAATAAGAATAAAATAACATTATCATGTACATTTCAAAGAAATGTGATCAAATCACACTTATGAATTTTTATTCTGAATTTTTAATACATATTATAAATTTACTAAGATACTTCCAACTTTTTGATGATTTCTTATATTTATCTAACTTTAAAATATTCCAAAAATCAGACAAACAATTCGAAAATTTCCAAATCATATTAAAATTCGTCAAAATAATTAAGATTTTCGGTAATTACCAATCCTTGTCAAAATTTTCAGACTGAAATTAGTACTCACAATCAGTACAAAAATTTTACTATGCTTTTTTCAAATTATTATGATAATAAACACAATCTACAATAATTCTAAACATTTTCTAAATTCCTCGAAACGTTTTTCATTTGATAGAATTATTAACTATCTTTCATATTTTTGATGTTTCGTAACTCATCAAAATTTTTGAAATTTCAAACGTAAGGCAAACTCTTTACAAAACTTAAAAAATTTTATGGAAATTCGTGTAACGTATGAAGATTTCTTATAATTTACATTATTTCTCAAGTTTTTTTAGATTCTCTTCAAAAAACAAAGTAAATACGTATATTTCAAAGTAATATGATAGGAAAGACAATTTTCAAAAATATTCAACTTTTACTGAATTCCTAGTAATATTTTCAATTTTATAAGATGATTCACAATCTTCAATATTTTCTATATGTATTTTGTAACTAACATTAAGATTTTTGAAATTACAAACTATTGGAAAATTTTGCAAGTTTTTCAATTATGTGCATAAAAATTATCATGCACGGTATTTTAAAATAATTCAATAAAATAAACACAATCTACAATATTTCTAAATTTTTTCTGGATTCCTAGAAATATTTTGAATTTATACTTTCACATTTTCATATTCATTGAAATTTTCAAACATAATTCGGACTTTTCATAACTTGCCAAGTTTTAAAAAATTCGGTTACCGCATAAACATTTCCATTACTTTTTAATACTTTCCATTTTTTAAATTTATATTGAAAAATGAAAGATCATTATAGCGCATACTCCACAAAAAAATAGTAAAATTTCCTAATCCTGAAAATGTTTCCATTTGCAAAAATCCTCTAAACCATTCACTTCAAAAATTGATGAATTTTCGTGAAAACGTTCGTAACAAACCACAGTTGATCCTGAAACGAAAAAAAAGCAACTAAACACCGTCCGCAATTCATAAAAAAAATCAGAATGTTTTTCTACAAGTGATTATTCCCCGATAAAATAGAAATAAGTTGCCCCGCGATCGCAGGGCCCTTTTGTCGCATTCCCAGCACAATGAACCCTTCGAACTTCCCCCATAGGACTCTCGTTGGGATCAGCTTCATCTCGTACACCTTTCCTAAATCAAACATCCCTCAAAAAAAGAAAAGGAAAAATGAACTGGGGTACTCGAAAGCACAAAGTTAAGGACTTTCGAATATTCTCGAAACGCCCCCTGTCGCTTCGAGTCATTTTCTAGACCCGAAGCCATCTCACGTATATACCACGGAATACCTTATTTACACCATTGTGGAGAACGATAATAGATTATATTCGGCGAGGAATCAAGTTCCCGGAAGAAAAAATAACATACATAGTATTTCCAAGAAAGGCTCATAACGGAGTGAACCACGATTTCATCTTTCGAGTGCGCGTTACATAATTTCAAAAGTCATTACAACGCGGTACACTTGAGTTGATCAAAAAACCTGTTTTCCTCCATTATTCTTGCGTACCCTTCTTCTTGCAAATGTGAGACCCTTGCCTGGAAACTGACCCGTATGTCAAAGCTCAGAGGTTCATTATTCGAGGATTTTATCGCCCTGGTCGTATAAATACTCCTGTAATGCTGATGATTATTTTTTCGGTCATCGGCACTCTCGCGTGTAAGAGGCGATGGCCAATTTTTGAAGAAATTCGATTTCGGTGAATCAGATTGTAACGAAATACTTTTATTGTATTAGAAGAAAGGTGCTGTTGAAAAAAATATGCTACGGCCATCTGGCTGATGAATCGATATGAGATTCTTTTGCAGAAACATGTGTAAATGACACCTCGAAGCGTGAATAAAACAGTACAAAAATGCAAAGGATTCAAGCACGGTCGTGTAGAAATAGCGGCGATTATGCGCGGTTTCTCTTCCCCTGCTTTCCTCAATGTTCCTCAATGTTCCTCCTCAATAAGGATCTCGGCAAGGGAACGGTGACCATCGCGCGAGGTCATTTGAATACCGCGGGTGAAAGAGCAGGATAGGCCACAGTAAGAAAGACAGAGGTTGAAAAAAAGACGAGGAAAGAAGCACGAGGAGGGAAAAAAATTAGTGAGAGAGAAAAGGTGAAGGGAAGAGTGTTGGACGAACACGAGAGAGACGGGAATGCGGAGAACCTTGAGGGACCGAGAGCTTACGAGGGAACCGGTTACCCAGGAGGTAAACACGCCGAGTTGATGTATCCGTGCGCGATCGTTCGTCCTTGTCTTGACGGGGACTTGCCCCTAGAATCTGGAGTGACTCCGCACGGTCCCTGGCCTCGCTAATGCGTACGAGGAAATTTGGATTTTTGACACTTTTCGCGAGTCTCAGGTACCAACTGGAATCATCCGAGACTGAGAAGAAAATCTAGTACTTTCAGACATGTGTTACAATATTATTGCAAATGTTGTCATTTTTATTTTACCTACTACAATACTGCACGTGCAGTAAAAATTGTGTATTTTGAACAAACTGAAATATATGCATGTCAGTTGTTACTGGATAATTTCGGAAAATTTTTAATCTGCAGAATGCGAATCTTACCATATGTCAAATAAAATATTACATTACGCATCGCGAAAATTCATATCTGCAATATATTTTCGACTTTCTCCAATACTGCATCCTATTACAATATTATATACCAAAAGTACACATAAATACAGCAAATAAAACTGTACCGATTGCAGATTTGAATACTGGCAAAACTGTAAGGCACTGGATCAGTAGGATTAGCAAAATGATATAAGGAAATGTAGAAAAAAAGTGTGTATAGTAGAAAACGACATATGCATAGGAGTTTTTACAACAAAATATACATCTGTTACAACAATATAATTCTACAATATTTGCTATATATTAAAATCGTGACAAAAAGTGCTATAAACATCTAGAAAAAAGTACAATATTTCAGACTGATTCCACAGTACAATACAGTACTGTAACAACTACTATATTTGTTTCTCAGTGCACTGTTAAAAAAATTTAGTATTACAAGTTTTGTAATAATATACCAAGTTTTACAACATTATTGCAAATTTTGTTTGTTTTATTTTACTTACAATAATATTGTATGTATAATGAAAATTCTGTATTTTGTGCAAACTACAATACGTATGTAAATATTTAGAACACAAATTTAATATCCGTCTATAGTAAAACATTAAAAAAAAATTCTATCTTCTATCATTCGTTTTTCAGTTTGTATTTATAATAATTCATGTACATACTAAGAGAAAATATTGTACATGGAAGTATACAATGCATCGCAGAAATTCATATCATATTCATATTGTAAAATTTACAATTTTATATTGACTTTTTCCAATACTATCTAATATTACAGCATGATATGCCAATAGTACGCAAAAATATAGAAAAAAGAACTACACAGATCTGGGTACTGGCAAAACTGTATGGCATTTTCTGAAATCTGGATTGGTAGGAATTACAATATTGCGATATTGCAAAATGTAGAAAAAAAGTATTTATAGTAGAAAACGAAATACCCATGTGAGTATAGGATTTTTTAGAACAAAATACATCTATAACTACAATACAATTTTACAAGATTTACTATATATTATGACGAAAACTTGTATCAATTTCTAGCAAAAAGTACAATATTCCAGACTGAGTCCACAGTATAATAGTCTTGTAATAAATTACAATGTATAATAATTTCTCAGTGCACTGTGAACAAATTCCAGTACTTTTTGACAATTTAGTGGTAAAAAGTACTAGAATATTGTACATAATTCTTACAGTAATATTGCAGCTTCTACAATATTATTGCAAATTTTATCATTTTTTT
The DNA here is from genome assembly GCA_028476575.1 of Platygaster robiniae. Lineage (NCBI taxonomy): Eukaryota > Metazoa > Arthropoda > Insecta > Hymenoptera > Platygastridae > Platygaster > Platygaster robiniae. The sequence continues at coordinate 27,128,439 of CM052023.1, forward strand.
CACTCATTACAATATTGCACAGTAAAAATTGTTACGTGTTACAAATTTCAATATGCATGCCAGTTTTTACTAGGTAATTTCGCAAATTTTTAAATTTGCTTAATGCAGATTTATAATTATACAAATTGTAAATTTTACTATACAAGTACACAGGATTTAATATCCGGCTATAGTGAAACATCGAAAAACTCTATCTTATATCATTTGCTTTTCAATTTGTAAATTATGATGATTCATGTACTAAGAGAAAATATTGTACATGGAAGTATATGCATCACGAAAATTCATATCATATTGTAAAATCTACAATATTATATTGACTTTATCCAATATTCCATGACATTACAATATGATATACCAAGAGTATAATAAAAACATAGCAAAAGAACTATGTAAATCTGAATACAGATGAGACTGTGGCATTTTCTAAAATCTGGATAAGTAGGAATTACAGTATGATATTGAAAAAAGCACAAAATAGTATAGTAGAAGAGAAAATATGTATAGGATGTTCTGCAATAAAATAAATATCATAAGACAATATTTACTATTGTATTAAGATAAAAACTGCTATAAATATCTAGCAAAAAGTACAATATTGCAGATTGATTCCGCAGTAAAATACAGTATTGTAATGAGAACTATATTTTTTAAAGATTTCTACTATTTTTCTAATTTTCTATACGAAAATAACAATATAATGGTCCAAGAAATCCAATTTCGACTAATTTTCAGTTATTTTATAATTTTTCGGGAAAGCTAAATCTTTTAATTTTTTGAGTTACTAAGATTTCTGATATATTTGACTTTTTTAGTATTTTTATGGTTGACTATATATACCTTACTATTATGAGAATTTTATTCTCTAGAATCCGAACTTTTATAAATATGTAAGGCATGCCCAGTATATGTATATATTTTTGAGAAAACAGTCCTCAATATGATCCTGTGATTATAAGTATTCTTTCGTAGTTTGTATGATTCGAAAGATTTTCCGGTATTTTTATGAATTTCCATTAAAATTTTTAGATTCAATGCGTTTAATAACAATTTCGTATTATTTCTGTGATTCCATTACTAAATTACAGGTACTCATTCTTTTATCAACTTTTTTTTATCATTCTTTTCACGGACGCCATGAGAAGTTTCACTTCACTCTCGAGATTTTAAACTCACTCCAGTTTTCTCTTTGATATTTCCATTGGCGTTATGATTTTCTACAATTTGCTTAATCTTTATGGAATTTTTCTCTTTTTTTCCGTTTTTGCGTTAAGGATCGAAAAATTGTCTTCACTTCAAGCAGGCATTTATTGATAATTTCTTTTTTCCGATTCAACGCCACAAATGGACTTTCTCGAAATCGCCTAAGATTCCTCGAGCCAGGGAGAGCGCGTGCTGGCGAATTTATTTCTCTGCGAAAGCCGGGAACGAGTATTTGCACAGTAGAGAGTGTACTATCGTGAGTGGCTGCATTACCGCGAGGCAAATATATATTCATTACTGACGAAATACCAACTCCGCTTGGACGCGTTTTTTTCTTAATTTCTGTGACGCAAAACTTGACGTCGTTCGAGGGAATTTCAACATTAACGAAGCCTCACGCTTCGTTAATGTTGGTAATAATTTTAATTTACCATCTGAGAGGTTCCTGATACATAAAATTGACCGATGTGTGTTTGAAGTGCCTTTCCAGAAATTCATTTCCGGTGAGAATTTGATTTCCAACTTTTGAAATTAATTATATTGTGTGCGTAAATTAAGAATCGTAATTTCAAAATTTCATCACAATTCTACGTATTTATGAATAATTTTCCATAGAAGACTTTTGTATTTTGCGTGGCTTAATAGAAGTAAGACCACCCTCGACGCGAAAGGCCTGAAGCATGGAATGTTATCGCTAAACCATAGGGAATTACTCTTCAAGCAATGAGCGCTTCCGCGAAATTATTACATGATAATTTCTTTCGAATGAATTATCGAAAACCCTCGAGATTCATGAATTCTTCAGTCAGAAGAAATGGCATATTATACAATTTTCAAAGTTTTTCGATGACTCGGTTGTCTGCATCTCATGATTATCTTGTTGGTACAGATTCATTGAAAGCACTTTCTGAAAAAAAAAGAAACGTTGCAGAGGAGAGTGTATTTTTATGTGGACGTATCAGCGAATTTCTTATCTAACTGAGACTGCTTGCACGTGCGAAATCTGAGGCCTTTTCTGGTCAAAAAAAATGATCTCTGCAAATGCGTATACTAAGTACAACTCAACGTGAAAAAATCGAAATTTTCGCAATAACCTCAGGTAATGTTAGTTCATGAATAATTGAAGTGGAACTTGTTCAAAATGTATTAGGGGGTACTCCCGAATTTTTCGCTGATTGGCTCCAAATTATTCTACTTAATCAATGAGAACGTTGCGTCAGTTCTATTTTTCACTGTCGTCCATGAAGATAAGTCAATTATCAGGGTCCCCGATTTTTTTTTATTTTTCTATTAAAGAATGACGTCAAGATTTCCTCTTCTAGAATTTCTCGAGGGAATGTAAGTTTTTGCGTGACTTTTGGGTACATAAAAATTTCTAGAATGCTATCAGCGTTTTTCAGGCATTCAATTATATTCATAAATTCGCAGATTCGTTTTCTTAGCCGCGGAGCTGTAAAAAGTGAACCCGTTCAACCACTAGACCGGTATTCTCTCGAAGCAGTATTTTACCCGCGGCACGAAGACGGCGTTAGGTCCAGAGGTAGGAGGCATCAGCTGCATGGTGAGAGTTCAAGAGGTGCCTTGGGGGCACTTTTGCCACTTACTCTCGTGCTCTCGTGCCAAACGTTCCACCTTGTTCTTTTTCCGTTCGTTCCTCTACCATCTTTTATTATAACAGCGCTTCTCCAATGCAAGGATTTCATTCCTGACAATGGAGAACTCCGAGCATTGTGCGCTGATTTGATACAAGGCGCAATCCAACATGGAAGAATTTTTTGCAAAAAAATGCATGTTCCTCTGTTTGGGAAATCATCTTGGCGAACGAGAAATAGCTATCGGACTGCTTATATTCCTAGGCTCTGAGTCAAAGTGGAAATAAGAAAATTTTTGCATAAGCGCGATAAAACCGGATTTTCCAAAGAACCGTGCGAGCATGGAATGTTCCCGCGAACGCTGCTTCACGAAGAAATCACAATCGATCGGAATGATTGGACGGCTAGAATTTGAATTCCAATTCGAATTTCATTTCATCGATACAATTTTGTCATAACTGCCCTTTTCAACATTGTAAGGTCAAATCAAGTTTCACGTCTACAATCCACGTGCACTTATTCGAATCGCTGACCAGAAATATATAATTCCGCATTAATCTTTCGCTGACACATTTATTCCATAGCTTTGAAATACTGTTTATACAAGCGCACATGCCATGCGTGCCACATTATGTAGACACGTTTTTTCTGACGAATTGAAATGCGTGACACTATGCACGCAAGCGTCAGGCGTAATCTGTCATACGAATCCTTAGTTTTACCATTGAAGTGAAAGTACAGATGAATTAAATCGACTTGAAGACTTTTCTTGGATTGACATCATTGGTTTCGCAAGTTTTAATTTCACGTAAGTAACCGAAGTTGTTACATTTTCAGTGGTATGAATAAAAAGTCAGGCGTGCAAAAAAAGAGTTTATTGACGATTCTGATTTGTTACATAATGCTTCATGAAGACACATTCCCTGGATAGGTGTCTCTCTGCAACTTCGATTCAATAGGCAGACGATTGACAATTCCATATTTCGTGCAACAAAATAATATGATTGGTTGATCATTTTCCAATATTTTCCTAAAGTTTGAAGATGATTCAATAGTTCCATATTGTGTAGGTGTAATCCTAACTTTCCGTTCTCTGCATCAGAGTTTGAAAGACCATTGTGCAGCTCAGTGTCTGCATGAGCTTGTAAGATGAAGGTCCAAATTTTGAATAGAACCGTATTCAGCTCAGTGTTTTTGAATGCGGTCAATATTTTTTGGCTGAGGGCGCTGATTTGGATCATACGGAAATTCTATAATCCTGGAAATGCCGGGTTGCTCGACGATGGAAATCTCTCGACCGGTCATGCGAGCGCCAATAACACGTGTACCTTGGCCAGATGCGCGGCCCCTTCAGATACCCGCGGGCAACAAATGAAAACACAGCACTGCTCGTCTCCATCGTTTTCTTCGCGCGCTCGAAAGGCAGAAAAAGGAAGAAAAAAAAAAACGAAAGAGAATTGCCGGCTCCGAAGAATGTGAACACACTTACACAAGGATCGCTCAAAGCACTGACGCTAGAGTGCGAGGTGTTAAGGAGAGAGAGCCAAAAGAGCTGACCCTAAGCGCAGGTATCCAGCACGTACCTGGCGTATGCACTCGAGTTTCGGATTTTACTGAAATAAGCTTTAAAAGTTTCTCTGGAATCTAAGCATAATTGCATTGTATAAAAAAAGGTTTTAGAATTGTTTTCTTGTATCTAACCTCAATTCTGTGATGTGGAACAAGGGGAACAAGGCAAGACTCAGTTGCAAGAGTACTTACATCAGACAAATGCAAAGAAATGTAATGAAAAAGGATGAAGATGTACGAAAATCTCAAATGGTACAGGCCATAATATAGATTGTGATGACATTAGAAACCTTGACAGAGAAGAGGAAGATGATTCTTTGAATGAACGGAAGGACGTAGAAAACCTCAGTTTGAGTTATATTTACGACAGTATTTCGGAGATATCGTAGCTTGGTCTTGCTGTTTTCCATAGGGAAATTCCAAAATCTCCACCTGAGTTTTCATCAACACAAACACATTATACTTCTCGAATTCATTAGGCATGGCCAAAGACTTGGTCACGTTTTGGACGTTCAGTCATAAAGAGGATTGTCCTCCTTTTTTCCTCTCACAATACTGACAGAATGAATTTGACTTGTTTTGAATGTATTAGAATGACTTTCAATTAAAAATTAGAGAGAATAGAAGCGAAGAAGTAATGAATTTTGTTAAGGTATTGTTGGTAACTGACTTTTTATTCTTTATTTTGTTTAGATATTTGAAACGGGACACAAAACTGTTCACACAATGGAAATTCAAAACTATGATCTCTTAGATACAAATTATTCATCTTACTCGAATGTTGTTCATAGACAATTTTATTCCATTTCTACGAACGTCATACATACGTCAATCACGGGTCACCGTTCTCTCAGGGTCGTTGCTATTTTTTATGTTGGTCAATTAAGTTGATAATATTACGATAATGTGGGGTCGAAAAAAATTAACGGTTGAATGCTTCCGAGTAATATGTACAAGCCTGTCGATATTTTAAATGGGCTGTTTTTCATGAGCTGGATTTCTACTCGGCCTACTTTTTCTTTTACGACTGTGGTTTTATGCTTTCAAGTTTTGAGATCCTAAAAGGGCTCTTCTAGAATTATCAAGGAACCGAGTGGCTCAAGGTTTTGCTGGAAGATTCTAGGTTAATTTTGTTTTATTGATGGAACCCAAAATTGCTATGTTTCAATGGGAATTCTGAATGTCAATCAATAAAAATACTGTTTCATGAATCGAGGAATCTTCAGGTGGACATGTATCAAAAAATTAAAAAAAAACCTGAGTTTTATATGTTCACTTATCACAGCATAATTCTCTGTAGTACTTTTGATATTTTTGTATTTATTTCAGGTGTACATGGTACAAGGCAAACCTGAATAATTCAAATAACTAGCATACGCAACAAATTTCCTAATTATTCATGCAACCATACAATAGAAAAATCACGAACCATAATTTCTCTGATTAAAGACTCGATCCATTTGAAGCTCCGTAAGTTGTAAAGACCATTCTTTAATTATTGCAAATGCGTAACTTCATAAAGAGAAGTGATATTGGGGTTTGCCCAGTTTGACGTAAGGTAAGGTATTTGAAAACAAATTTATTTTCACCAATGCAAATCTCTCGTATAGTTTTGGATTTTGAAAAATGAAAGTTTATTGATAACAATTCGTTGTTCAAGCTTCAAGTTGAACGATCATTTTTTAAATATTTGAAAATGTAAACAACTCTTCGAAAATCTTATTTCGACAAGAAATTTTGAGTTTTATTTTGATGAAGGTTTTCATAGTTCACTCTGTGGATAAAAAATTTTTATGTAAGATATTTTGAATATTTCAAGTTAAAAAATGCAAATAAGAAAAAAAAAGCAAAAGAAGAATGTAGGGAGAATATGTGAGTTTTTTTACTGTTATATAGTTGAAGTGTTACAATTTTCCGGAGATTTTATGTATTTGGTTTGTATTTAGTTCCTGATGAGGGCCCTGATTGAGGACCGAAAGCTTGAATAAATAGTTAAAAGGGAGATGACTGAAGAGATTTTTAACTATTTGGCTCCTGGAATCGGTTTGATATTTCGGAAGTTTTAAACAGAAAATAAAGGAATATTGAAGAAAAAGTTGGGAGATAATTTGAACTGAACATAAAATTTACTTCAACAGAATTTGGAAAAACAAAAATACTCGACGAAGACAAATCTGTGTAACGTTCAATATTATATGATTTCTGAATAAATTCTTGAAGTTGCGTAATATAAGGAAAACCGTTATGTATCAAAATGAATTTGCAGATAGATGATTGGGTACGTAGATGAAAGTTTTTAAAAGAAAACGTTCGTCAACCAAGAGAGGGATGAACTGAAACTTTTCAGATTTATTTTGAGTAATGATGGTTGGTGTAGAATTTCAAAAATGACCTCAAGTGAAAATGGTAAAAAATTTGATAAATGCATCAAGACCATTTTTAATCTCGCTATTTATTAATTGTAATTTGGTCAGCGTCTATTTGAACTTCTGAAAATGATTATATTCAAAATAAATGTATATGCCAAAGACGTGCTTTAGTTAAATGGTTTACTGGGTGGTATCAAAGTTCTTCATCATCAAAGAATATTGGTGTACTGCTCTAACGATCCTTCATTTTATGACCTTAAAAACAATATCCAAACTTATTTTAGTGCCATACGGAAATCTTGGATAAACGCCATGTAAAATATAAAGGATGAATAGTAAAGAGAGTTATTAGAAAAAAAATTTCGCGATTGCGAAATTTGTATCCTGAATTTTCCAAAACGTCCTTTTCCCTGCTCGGCGGCAGGCAATATACCTGAGTATACCTGGCTAGAAGAAGCGTTGGGAAAGGGGGAAGGAGGCTGTCTTCTCGAGAGTTGTGGCTCGCTCGGTCGTGGCTCGTGGTGAAAGAAAGAGGAGTGGAAGTGGACGTTTAGGTAGAGGTGGAACAAACCAAGCAGGCAAGCAAGAGTATAGAGAAGGGACCCGCGTCGTTGCGTGGTCGACCTGGAGACTCGATCCGTGAGGTGAAACGCGCGGACCCAAAAACTCTCGAAAGCCGAAAAACGCGCCCGCGAACCGGCCCCGAACAAGTGAAAAAAGAAGAAGAAGAGAGCTCATCACGTGGACGAACAGTTTCTTCGAGTTTGTTTGGTGCCGGACTGTGTGTTGTTTGGTGTTGTGGGCAGTTTGATTATTTTGGATTATTATTCATCGCCTCTCGCAAGTTGGATCAAAATCGCCAAGGTAAGCAGTCTCCTCAGACGCGCCTCAAAGATAAAAAGCCCCCATGGGAAACGGTCGTTTTCCCGTGCCCGTAGGACAGCCGAGGTCCATATTGACCCAACTCGGCGATCTTTATCTGCGAGCGATTTCTTTATCAGCGACGAGGAGAGAAAACCAAATACTGACGTTGGGAATTACGCAAGCTTGGAATTTTACTCAGGAACATGGACCGGTTTCATGTTCTCCGGACGGATAGTACGCTCGGAGACTTGAACGCTCGGGCAAGAAATCACTGTCGCGATATTATTGTCCGTCCGAGAAACGTCGCTTTTAGCATGTGACACAATGTGACATATCTGGGATTCCCTCAATGTTTGAGCTTTCAGGGTTCTTCTCCGGCGCAACCGTTAGTTCCGCATTCAAGTGGTCCGAACTTTTGTCAAGTCGTGCGGAACAACTTTCCTCCAACTGTGAAACTGGGCCTCATGCGAATCTTGGCGTCAATTTACGTGGATCTATGTAAATTTACAAGGCAGGCGCTGCAATTTTCGCAAAGTGCCCGGTGGAAGAATGCAGAAATCACTTGCGAGAGCTGTTTGCACTTCCATTCCTGGTAACTAGATTACAGAGTTGCGGAATGAGATTCCAAAGTGATACATTTTTCTTCACATCTTGGATGCAAAATCTTGGTAATTTCCCAGTACTTCCGGGTTCCAGTCGTCTTACTTGGAAAATTTCTGTTTTTTTATCCAACATATCGAATCCCTGGCGTTATTCTTCCGACTTTCATTAGTCAGCAAAGCTTGAAGGAACTTTCCGAAATTATCTAAATGTCCACTCTGAGGTATAAACACGATTCCATCTTTGGGACCATGGGTTGTGGGCGCGTGTATATGGATGTGCTCACGAGTTAGTCCACTGAGAAGTGAGAACAAAGGAAAATATGCTCGATCTTGTAACTCGTGACTTGGGCCGTATAACAAATGTAACGTTCGAAAGTATCGATTGAGGTCGGAGACGGCCACGGAAAAGATTTTCTCTGCACTGTCGAGTTTCGCGTTTCCGTTACAACGCCATTCAACTGAAAAAATGCCATGTGTGGTACCCGAAGAGAAAACCAACGATTCGGAAAAGAAATCATCGATAAAAAATGATGCTGAGTCAGCGAGAGGGGTGATAAACGTAATGGGTGTAGAATCCACAAGCTGTGAATGACCAGTTGTTTGTCTTGATTTAAGAAAATATTTATCATTTGTTTCCTTGGATAATATTTGCGTTGCTATTCTCATATACAATGATGATATTTGGATACATCTTTTATTTTGATTTAGAAGAAATGAGAGTGAAAAATGAAGGGCAATTTAGATATTAATTTCAAGATGGCATGAGTGATTTGAAATAATTATAGATCGACTTTTGGGGTCACGTTTATTTGGCTGGAATGACTTGGCTGATTCGACAAATCACGAGACGAAAAAATTGAAATACGTGTCGGATTTCTTTTTATGCGACCACGTATGAAGCGAGTACCGCGGGCGAATTGACTTTCTCATTCACCCACAACGTAGTAATTCTAATGTTACCATATGAGGAATGGCATGGTGAGAAGACTTTGAGGCTGTTGAATCCAGACCTTTTTATGGTTCGTTTTCATCATGAACTCTTTTTTTCCAAGCAAGTAAAAATAATAAAAAAAATATGAAAATACTAGAAGAACAAGAAATATGTAATATGCAAAAACCGGCATGGTGTTGATTGTGCAGAAATTTATTGAGCACCGTATTTATTGCACGCTGGACGATTGTGTACATTTTCATAATTTCTATCGCTATGATCTTCACTTCAACTAATTCGGAAATCAAAACTTACAAGTTTTCAAATGTGCACAATCAACACTATATCCAATAACTCATGAAGGTACTGTTTTTTGACAAATCCATGGCATGCCGAAAAATTTAAATAATTTAGAATTTCAAGGATTTACGTATGCAAATTTTTCTGAAATCTATAAAATTCCTCAAAATCTATGGAAGTTTGGAATCTAAAGCAGCAAATTCTATAAATTGATGCGAAATACTATTAAATGTCCAGAAAAACTTTTAAATTGTATAAATAGTGGACACATACAAAAATATAGAAAATAAATCTTCAAAAATGTCAAGTTACGAAAATAATCTGTAAAACTTTGCATTATCAGGTACTACTATGAGGGAATTATATTATAATCGAATTCTTAAAATCTTGGGAAATTCATAAAAATGTCTTTCGTGAGAACCATGCAATCTTGAATGGTATAAAAAAATATGGTTGACAGAAGATTCTCTAAAAAAAATATTAGCAGTCCTTTGAAGACTGCAAATCGATATAGATGTAATTTTCTCAAAAATCTACTATGTATAAAAAATGTAGAAAATTTTCAAAATACTTAACAATCCTATATAAATTCTAAAAATACAAAAAAAAAGTAGAAATTTTAGAAAACAAAAACAATCTACGTGTATGCGATTTTTTTAGAAATCTAAAAAACTACTTTTATATTTATGAAACATTGTTTATGAAAGTATCACATGCTTAAAATCTACATACAAGTCTGTAATATTTACGAGAAGTAATTGAAATTGTATAAATACTGAAAAAATATGAAAAATATTAGATTCACTCAAATTCCACAGTAATTTAATCTTTCAAGATACTGTTTTCTCAGAAGTCTATCAAATAATGAAAATCTATGGATCATTCAATTTTAGAGCACCAAGTTTCGGAAATGAGTATAAAAGTCCATAGAAACATCAGAAATTTGAAAGAAAAAATTCCGTTTGGATTGAAAAATTTTTTTAGATGCTTTAGAACACGTATAATATTGAAGTAACATTAAAAATCAATGAAATACTATATAAATGAATGTAAACAGAATTCTCTCTAAAAACTATAAAAATCTATCAATGTACTAGAACAACTTGTTCTAGAAGCCTGTATAAAATTTCATAGAAATACCAGAAAATTCTTCAGATTGTTAAAAAAAGCTCCTATAGTATGTCAAAACTCTGAAAGATGGAGAATTCTATAAAATACATACAAGAAACAAAATGTATCACAATACAAAAATCTAGAAAACTAGTAATTTTAAAACATGAAATCTTAAAATTCTTCATAGAAATTCAAAAAAAAAAAGATAAAAATTACTAGAAATCTATAAAATACCCAAAATATGTACATAATTTTCCCAAAATTCTGTATAACTCTATCTCCTTAAGCATGAAATTCTATAAATCTCTATGCAAATCTTAAATTTTAAATATTACCCTATGATACATCGAAATCTTAAAAGTATATATAGTCACTGTTCTCTGAAAAATCTGCCATGTGCTACGATTGTAAAAAAATTAATATCCTGAAATTCTGTATATAAAATGTATAAATTCACTATTTTCTGAAAAATCTTTCATGTACGACGATCATAGAAAAATTAGCACTGTGAATTTCTATATCAAAATCCATTGAAATACTAGATAATTGTAAAATAAACCAGAAAATCGTACGAAATTTGTATGTAGATGCCGAAAAATCTGAAAAATACCTAAGGTACTATCAGACCATTAAATCTATGTATCTCAAATTTTCTCCGAAATCCATGGAGACACTCAAAACGATATGAGGATATAGTAAAGAGATCGTTTGTTTGAGTATTCAAATAAATAAACAAAAATATACAATACCTCTCTTGCGTTTTCGAATTCCTAAACGCTAACGGCATATTTTCGATCGTTAACCGCGTATCAGTGCATCGCGGACGCAAAAACGTCGTTGCGTTAATTGCATCATTTGCTAGTAGAACGCAACAACTAGAGAAACAACTTTCAATCGAGCTCGTGCTTGGACCGATCCGCGCTTTCACGAAGCAAGTATCTTATGTTCCACGAGATCCCAAAGCCACTCGCGGGGCCCCTTTACTAGTAAATAGATACACGTTGTAGGAAGCCGGGGTATTTTTCGTTGCCACTTTTTCGGCTCCCCTGGCCCGTAGAAAACGAAACGATTGTGCATGATACGTATTATTATTTTCTCGGGGGCCAGGGGAGAGCAGGTGATACGAGTTGGACGAAGCACGCGTCAGTAGCCTGCGCGGGGCCCAAAAGGGGGGCCTCTTCTTCGGCTACCTCGCCGTTGTTTGACTCGCTGAATTTATTCAAAACCAAGCAAGTAAGGACGTCCATCCATGTCCGCGCATGTTCGATACCTGCTTTTGCCCATGTCTCACTTTCACCCACTCGTTTTTTCCTTTTTTCGTCATTTTTTTTCACCTCGACGCGTGCTTCGCGCGGTGTATTCTTCGTGTGTTCATTAATCCACAAGTCCACTTACTTCATTTTACTTAGTTGCACCTACCATCGGGGGAGAAGCAAACGATATTTTACGGGAAGGAGCTAACTGAAACGTCGAAAGGAGTTTGTCAATAATTATTTCTTCTAATTCGGAATATCTCAGTTCCAAGGACTTATTTTTCCAGTATGTATACCCCCGGATGGATTTTCTCGTATTTATAGGAATTTTCTCCGTCAATTTCTTGAATTAAATGCTCCAGGATTCGAGGTGTCACGTGTTTGGAGTATTTTTAAAGATTTTTGGGAAAATTATGAATGTCAACATTTAGGGTATGTAGGTAGTTGATACTCTGGCCTACCTTTTCAAGATATTTCATCAAGTGCTAGTATTTTTAGGATTTTACTAATTAATTTAATTTATACAATTTTCAAAAATATGTAAGCTGTTTTACGTTTTCATATGTTTTGAAATTTTGGTGCACTAGGATTCACAACTTCTTGGATTTTCGGTATTTCAAAAAAATTTCCCAAAAAAAGCATTTCCGAAGATAACTGGTATGTACTTGAAAAATTTTAAGTGCTTTTAGTGTCAATCGTATTTTTGCAAAAATTTGACAGTATAGACAATTTTCTCACAAATTTATTGACGCCTATACAAATATCTAGAATTTGATGCTTGAGAATTCAAAGTTTTATGAACTTCTAGTTTTTCTAGTTATTCAAGAAAATAACATCGGTATTTTATTGATCTCCTGTATTTTTCATATTTTTTGGTATCAGCATTATTTAGTAGGGTTTTCTAGGTTCTTGATAGATGTATTCGGTATTCTCAGAAATTTCAATTTAAATTTCTAGAATTTGATGCTGTAGAATCTAAAACTTCGAGGTTTCTAGTCTATCAATAAATTTCTCTGAGAAACGGTATTTTCACAGATTTCATGGATTACCAAATCTTTTAGTATAATTGTGTTTTTTTTTTAATATTAATGAATTTGATTGAACTTTCTATTATTTTGATAGATTTCTTCATATATTTTTTAAATTGAATCATCTCAGGATGAAAAGTTTCCAAGTTTTTTATTGAAAATATCTATATTGTATTGAAAAATTGAGAAATTTCAATTATTTTCGGTTTTTTCATATATGACTTTGTAAATTTGAAGAATTGAATACTATGAACTTTGAAATTTTACAGATTCGTAGTATTTCAAATGATTTTTTAGAAAACAGTTCTCTCGTAGATATATTGTGTTGTAAAAAATTCTAGTTATTCCCAGTTTTTTCCATATTTTTAAGTATTATTATTTATTACTCACTAAGGTTTCTCTAAGCTCTTAATAAATACCTGGTATTTCTCCAAATTTCAATAGTTCGCTAGAATTTTATGCTCTAAAATCTGAAATTGTAACGATTTTTAGTATTTTGCAAATTTCTAAACCTTTGAATACACTTTGTATTTTTACAATACTCATGAATTTCATTACATTTTCTAGCATATTGATTGATTCTTATAGATTTTTAAAACTGTATGCTTTACGATTAAAAGTTTCAAAGATTCTTATCATTTTCATATATTTTTGAGAAAATAATATTTTGTATGTAATTCAAGTATTCTAGAGATTCTTATTGATTTTTTTCTTTTTCATATTTTTCAGCATTTACGAAATTTCGTAGTATTTCTAGTATTCTTCTAGATTTTCATTATTTTCATTTATCGCTACGTTACTTTCAAAAATCTGATTCTCTAAACTTGGAAATTCTATATATCGTAAGTTTTTCAAACGATGATTTTGGAGACAGTTCTTTCGCGGATTCCTTGGGTTTCAACGAATTTTCGTTATTCCGGTATTTTTGATATTTTTTAAATAATAACAAAAGTGAAACGATTTCCCGAAATTTTCATTGAGTCCTCCATAAATTAAAAACTATAATATAAAGTTATATAGATACCACGTAAATAAATAAATCTTCAAAATAGTTTCATCTTCATTTCGCGTGTCCTTAGATCTATTACCTATATTTTTCAATCCTTATAAAATATTCTACGATATTCCACTTCTTTCGCAGAATCCTATGAAATTCTATATTCCTTCACATTTCAGATACTTTTTTATCCCTCATTAAGAGCCTCACAAAATTTTCTCCCACAACAAATCATTCTACAAATCTTGCTTCATCGGCATGATACCTTACAAAAATTCATCAAAACGCGTTTTCTGTCCGTTATTTCCTCATCAACGTCGAGGAAATCCATGTCTGGAAATGCTCCGTTTCACTTGCAGTGCTTATCGAAAAAGGAGTAGCATTATACTTTTCTGATTGCAAGTTCAATCGCATGCGTCGCGAGTAGAAAATGAACAATCTCGCATTCGCGTTGGGTATACGCGTACTTTTGATTGCCTGAGAATTGCGGTAGCTGCTGCGGAATGCTCGGGCAAACGCGATCGGAAATGCGAGCAGATCGACGTGTGTCGGCGATTAACGCAAACACAGAGGCGAACGCAAATGTACCCTCCATCACAAATTAGCTCGATGGGTTGCACAGAGAGAACTGTCCAGAGGAGAAAGAACCATTGACGAAAGATCACAAGACATGGGCGTGCTGTGGTGTTCATTTCGAAGCACGAAATCGCACCTGTATTTCCAGTTGAATAAACAAAGTCTCGACTACAAAGCTCCAACTATCAAGACGTTTTTCTATGCACTTTTCATCCATTCGCCCAGGAATATCGATTGAGCACAAAACCACGACCTTTGAAGGTCTGCAAACTTTTGGGGTAGGACTCGCAAAGCAAAGAAAAGACACGACATGTAGCATTAGTGACTGCGAGAGTCCTTGACGCCCACCTTTGAGCATATGCAACACTCTGGGGTAATGATCTTTTCCAGTATTGGTCGCTCACGCCTCAACAAGTACGGAGAGAAATTTACAGGGAATTTCCCAACACCGAGACATTGTATCAAGCGCAAGAAAGAAACTTTGAAAATGCGAATTCCAACTTTCGGCATCTCATCGATTATTCCGCTCGAGGCGTGTTTTTTGTAGAATATTCCGATCAGCAGGATAGCACGAATGATAATTATATCCGGGTCAGGACTTTGCCGTGCGAGCGGTGCGAGGAGCGTGTGGTAGAACTTGCCGAGCTAAATTCAAGCATTGCAAGCCCCCATAATCTTTATCCCTGAAGGTCAGCCGGAGTCCGGTCGTATAACTTGGATGATACCAAGGCAGATACGCGAGAGAACTCGCTTGGGAACTTTTGCAGTGCGCGCTTCGCGTATTGCTCGGGAAGGAGTGTTGGGTACGGTGGTTGATAATTATGTAAAATTATACACTTGTGATAATACCGTCCATTGTGACGACGATGACATGACGAAGTCGATCATTTTACAACAGAAATGTTTTTAAGACTTGGGATCTAATTTTGCTTCGAAATACAGGAAATTTGTCAACTTGTTGTTTACAGAATGCTGAACCATAGTCAATTTTTTTGATACAAATTTTTCGACTTTTGCGTTACAGATTTTGGAGTAAGTCATATATAGATATATAAGTTTTTGGTATTCCATAGTTTTCTAGCAATTTATTTGTTTTTAACAAAATTCTGAATCATCATCTGGTATTTCATCGTATTGCTAGTTTTTTTTATGAATTTCTTCCAACATTTCTCAGATTTTATGTCCTATATCTTGGAGTTTTCACAATTTTTGTATTGTTAGATTGGTTACGAAACTTGGTATTTTAGAGATTTATAGTTCTTTAAAAATTTTCATGTTTCCAAAATTTGTGAGTAATATGAAGAATTATGGTATTTTTATAGACTTTTACTTGGATTTCTAGAAAAAGATGTTTCAATATTCTCAAATTAATAGACTTTTATAGATTTTCGAGGAAACAGTGTTGCTATTCAATTTCATACTATTTTATTGATTTCTAGTGTTTTCAATCATTTTCGTGCAATATTTTGGAATATTTTGAAAATTTTGTTGAAGAAACTGGTTTTTTTTTTAAATTATTTTTAGTGTGTCCATAAATTTTTACATTGATTTTTAGTATGAGATGTTCTAGTGTATTATGACCTCAATGGATTTTTGTTGATTACTAATTTCTGGGGTTTTTTATTTTTCGTATTTTCTGACATTTGAAAATTTTATACAAGAAACTCGTTTTTTTTTTTTACCAATTTTTAGTATTCTCATAGATTTCTACATGGATTTTTGGAATACGATGTTCTAGTATTCTCAAATTATTGGATTTTTATATATTTTCGAAGAAACA
Source organism: Platygaster robiniae (assembly GCA_028476575.1). Lineage (NCBI taxonomy): Eukaryota > Metazoa > Arthropoda > Insecta > Hymenoptera > Platygastridae > Platygaster > Platygaster robiniae. The sequence goes on from CM052023.1 coordinate 27,144,616, forward strand.
ATATTCCTATTTATTTCTGGTCTTTTTTTTCGTATTTCCTGGCATTTTGAACATTTTTTAGACGAAACTTTTTTTTTTTTTTTTTCCAAATTTTTATTGTTTTCAGAGATTTTTATATTGATGCCTGAAATGTCATGCTCTAAAGTTGAAGTTGTGTAGATTTACCTTCTTTGGGAGATTTTTGAAAAAACAATATTTTCAAAGATTTAAATAAAATTCTGTTGATTTCTACTACATCTAATATTTTGCGTATTTTTTCTAATATTCATACAATTTAAATAATTTTCATGTAACGTTATGGATTTCTTAATAGAATTATAGTATTTGGTGCTTTAGGATACAATGTTTTACTTATTTTATAATAATTTTATTTCTAATTCTGAGAAAATTATACATACGAAGATATTCAGTGTTTTCTAGACTTCCGGTATTAATTACGGTTTTTTTTCCATTTTTTAAAAATTTTTTAACAGGTATTTTCACAAATTTCCAGTATTTTCATGAACATTTCCGAAACTTATAATATTGCGATAGTTTCTTGAGAAAATTATATTTTTGTAGACATACAGTCTTTTGTAGATTGTATGTTTTTTTCAGAATTTTTCGTAAATCTTATTATCAGTATGATTTAATAAAATTGCATAGACCTTACTAAAAAATTTTAGCATTTGTATAGATTTTTATAATTTTTTATAATTTTAGGTGCCATAATTAAAGTTGTACACATTTTAAGTATTTAATGGATAATTTTGAAAAAAGCATTTTCATAGATCTTTCCACCTTTTTGAGGAATTGAAGGTTTTTCTGGTAATTTTTGAAATTTCACATCGATTTCTAGAATTTGATGTTTGAAAATACCAAGTTTAAGAAATTTTTAGGTAATTCTATAGATTTCAGAGAAAATTGTACATACGTAGATTTAAAGTATTTTGTTGATTTCTAGTATGTTCTTAATATATTTTTATTCTTCAAATTATGTAATTATGCAGTATTTTAAGGAATTTCTAGTGTTTTTAAGGATGCCTTGAAATTCAAAGCTTTCTTTGGTTTTTTAGCATTATCATGGATTTTTCGTAAAACAGTATCTTTACAGGTTTCTAGTATAAAATATTTCTTTATTCTTACAATATTTTTCAAAGTATTTTTACTTGCTTGGAAAAAAATTATTACTACTATGAAAATACACGATGAAAAAGAAAAATGCTTTTATCAATTTTTTGAAGAACATTTTCATCTTCACCACATGTTCTCCATAACTAAAAAGTTTTGTTTATCGAACGTTCAACAGTCCAGCTCCAAACAATATCTGTTTCACAACTAAAGTCACTTCCCTAAAACTTGAATTAAACTTTTCAACCTTGCTAAAATATCTCAACCTCTTGAGTATGAGATTCCATACTCGAATAAATTCCAATTCCACGCTTTTTAAGACCCACTCGACGGAGTATAGTCCACGTCGAGACACCCTTAATTAACAATTCATTATTCACATTTCGTCTGGAGGAGAAGATAAGGGAGCATAAAAGAACATACGTGTTACGTGAAAAATTTCGATAAAGCTGTCATATCGGACGAGTGTTCAACACCTTGGGATCCGCATGATTTCTGTTGGTGGTACCGTCGCCGAGGTGTTAATCTACAAGCAAACAGCACTTCAACTTATCGCACTGACGCTCTCGTGATTCGAGAACTATGGAAACAGGCAGATAAGAAAAACTTGCGCGACGCGCACGTGAAAGGAATATTATTGCAGGCATCAAAACCTATCCATCTAATATGTATCTGGCCTCGGCTTTTGCCCCACATGACTGAATACCAATCAGTAGTTCAATAGTTATGTAATTAAAGACGGAGAATGCCGCGATCCGACGTTGATTGGGAAACCGTTGGTCGTTGAGTATATACAAGAAAACGTAATTCTTCAGGCAGGGAAAGAAAAATTTATTTAAACAAGGAAAAAAATTTGTGACGCGACATTTATTAATTTTTTTCCCTGCTTGTGGGGCGAATTTTAGAAATCTATACAGGATTTCACAAAAGAACTGGGAAATCTTACGAAATCGTGTGAGAGCTGGAAAGTATGAAAAACACAACAAACTTACCCAAAATTTGTAGTATTCGTTCTACGAAGTTCGGTTGAAATAAATAAAAATATCAAAGAATCATTCAAATTTTTATAAATATCTAATATTGAAATAATTCGAGTATTCGAAATAAATAATAATAAAACTTGAAATTTTCAAAATTTACATAGTAATACAGTTGCCAGCATGTCATCCATCGTACTGTGGTACGTGGAAAATTTTCGGTACCGGGAAAGTCATCAAGTCACTGCATGCCGATTCAAAACTCGTGGCTTTTCAAATCGGGTTTTCTATTTATTTCTATGTTGTCAATGACGAGGTTGCCAGAGCAAAACCGTAAAATCAAACCCCCGACAAGTCTACACTGGGGGCCTTTGACGGTTCATAAATAGAAATCTGGGAGAAAACTGAAAAATACTACGAAATTTCATAAATGCTGAAAAGTATAATCAGGACTGAGAATTTAGGAGAACTTTTCAAATACTTTACAAGATATTATTTTCTCAAAAATATACTAGTTGAAAATATTAGCCATACGAGCATCCTATTTATAAAAATCTATGTAAGAATCCATCAAAATGCTAGAAAATTGAATCAAATTCATGAATATGGAAAAAAATACAAAATGTATTAAAAGATTCTGAATTTTTTAAGAAACCTTGGAATTGATGAACGTTTTCTAAGAAATTTATTCAAATACTAAAAATCTCTAAAATTTTAGATTATTAAGCATGCGATTCTAGAAACATATACAGAAGTTTTCAAAAATAATTGAGTTTATGAACTTAGAAAATGCGACTCAATATAAGTAATAATACAAAAAAATTGAAAGTACTGAAATGAATAGATTTGTTCCATACACAAGATATCTGAAAAATGGTTTGAAATACTTGAATCTTTAAAGTATCAAATTTTGATATTTTACATAACAATAAATGAATATAATTAAAATTTAGGAAAATTGTAGAAAGTGCTACGTAATTTTGTAACTGCTGGAAAATATAAAAAAGCTTCAAGATAACAGAAATGTCTCAAATAATAAAATCTGCATTAATATTATTTTCTCAACAATTGTAGAGACTTATAAAAATCTTTCAAATTTTCAACCCTAGAGCATCCAATTTTGAAAAACTAAATAAGAATCAATCGAAATACAAGAATATTCAGTAAGATATGTGAATACTGAAAAAATACAAAATGAACTAAAAGTTTTAAAATTACTGATATTTTCTTAAAATTATATTCAAATACTAAAAATTAATGAAATACTGATAATGTGTGAAACTTGAAAGTTCAAGGGATCGAATTCTCAAATTTTACATATTTATCGATAAAAACATCCATACAGTATCGAACTCTGAAAATCTACATAAGAACCCATAGAAATTCCAGAAAATTCAACAAAATTTATGTACATTGAAAAAACACAGAGTATTCTACAAGATTTGGATATTTGTGAAATGCTCGAAATCTATCAAAATAACGTTTTGTGAAGAAATTGATCAAAATACTTGAAATTTTCAAAATATTGATTCCAGAGCATCAAATTCTAATAATCCATATAGAAATGTTTGCAATACTAAATATATAATTGGAACCTACAAAATCCTACTAAATATTTATAATACTAAAAAATAAAGAAAATACTAAAAATACTAGAAATAAATTAGATACTGACAATCAATATACGAATACTTTTCCCCTGAATAACTATGAAATTACAAAATATTTATAAAACCGTGAATTTTTATGTATCGAGTTCAAGATATCTGTATAGAAATCCATATTAAAAATGCCATAAAACTGTCCAAATTGTGAAAGTTCTTCCAAAATACACTAAATTACCCAATTACTTAAATTTATGAAGCACCAGTTTTATCTTTGAAAATGCTGTTTCTCGGAAAATTCTTTAAAATACTGAAAATCAAATACACTTTGAATTGTAGGTCATCAAACATGTATTAAAATGTAGGTACAAAAATGGTAGAAATATATTAAAAAAGCTGAATATCCTTAAAAATTAAGTACGTTCTATTATGTACGAACAATCTCTAAACTACCAGCACTTAATGAAAAATCTTACAAAGGAGGCGCAAGTATAAAATATCTAAAATACATGCAGACATGGTTTTTTCAAAAATTCGTGGAAATACTAAAAATATATGAAACATTGAATCTCAGAGAAAAAAATGCTAGATGTCAATGTAGAAAATCCCTATAAATACGAGATGATCCTTTTAATGGTATACATACTGAAATAATAAGTACTTGGAAACGTCAGAAATGACAGAATGTAATTTTACATAGAAATTTCTAAATAAATCGTTGTAGGGATTTATAAATATTTTTATTGTAAAGAATAAATATCCATCGATACATTAAAATACATATATTGATCCTCTTGACATTTTTGCCTTTTTTCCTATAAAATTCCATTCCAACGCCCCTGAATTTTTGCACAGTAGTGTGGGTTCTACATTGCATGAAATTAAATTACACCAAGTTTCATCAGTTTCCGGACAATTTGCATGGAAACACGAGTCGCGCTGATTGTGGTGGGTGCGCAGGGATTGCGCGTCGATTCTTTGGATAATTCTAATAAGTATTGCCCGTGATAAGTATTGCTCTTTTTCGGTGTGGGAGAGCGCGAACGTTGCGAAAAACAACTGTAGGGAAGTAATGCTTGTGAGAGCATAACGTTCCGAATGTGTGGGCGTTTAGCTTTTACGCACAGTGGGCGTCGCTCAGGAGAACGTGCGTTCGAGCCATCACTAGGGTATAATATTATATCTACCTGTGACATCACACCGAACCCAGCTGAGTAGACTTAGATGGAGCGAAAGAGCCAAGCACAATCCTATATTTCCGCGAGCTAAAAGAGGGTTTGAAAAAAAATTGCTCCCAACCCTCAATTTTATCCTCTCTTCTTTTTTTTATTGACTACAAATCTGAGCTAATTAAAGGCAGTCATCTTCATTTTCATTTTTGTGATAAACATTTTGTCCGAAAGATTACCCATTTTCTTACTTCAATCAGCAATTTTATAAAAGCTGACTTGGAAAAATTCTTCGATATAACACTATATTCTAGCTATCAAAATTCTTATTGCGATTCGCGACATAAATATTCTCACGTGGACGAAAATATACTGCAACAAATAAGGATTGTGAAAATGAAAATGTTTGCATCAAATGACGCCGAGGGAAGGCAATCAACCCATTATATCCGGGAATCGCGCTGATATTTATCGGCATGGTCTTGCTCTCGAGATCTGCTGGGCTGAGCTTTTTTACTCTGATGCGGTACGTGCTTACACGGCCTACGTAAACTAGATGCAAATAAAAGTAAACATGTCCAGAGTCAAACGTGCACGCGCGCGAGCAGCAAAGATCGGCAATAAAAGCAGTAAAAGCTCTTATACGACACGGAACGTTTTCTGCATGATCACACTGAGATATTTGTTGAGTAATTTTGAAGAAATTTATAAAAATATACCAGGAAATCGTGTAAATACTGAAAAAATAGAGGAAAAAAACTAAAAGTGCTCTAGCTATGGTACCCTTGAATTTTTCGAATATACTGTTTTCTGGAGATGAAATTCGAAAAACTAACAAACTTGTGATTTTAAAGGATTAAGGGGTTATAAACCTTTTTGTGCGGACGAACTGAGGATGGTTTGGAGTATCTTTTAATGTATGTAGCAAATAATGTTATGACACCAAAGTTATAATTTTTTCATGGTGCATCGTCCACTTGGAAAAACAAGTATGAGTTCATTAAAAAATATCAACAATTGACTGAGCTATGGCCCTTTCCCCGGAACAACTTTTTTTTTGAAGAATCTTACGCTGACCACGATGTAAGTCGAACAAGTCAAGTTATATTAGAAAATTCAAAAAATTTCATTAGTCTAGGAATATGTCTAGTTCCTGAACGATCGCTTTTTTATAGAAAAGTTTTATTTTGGAAATAAGAATTTTTTCATAAAATTTTCAAAGCTCGAAAAATCGAAATCTCGGGGAAAACGTTCTTGCATACAGAAAAAACGTAATATTTTTTTTTTCAATCGTTCAAGAACTAGATACATTTCTAGACTAATGAAATTTTTTGTATTTTCTAATTTAACTTGACCTGTTAGACTTGCATCGTGGTCACCGCAAGCCTCTCCAAAAAAAAAAATTGTTACGGGGAAAGGGCCATAACTCCGCCAAATGTTGATATTTTTTTATGAATAAATTCTTGTTTTTTCAAGTGGACAATACACTATCAACAAACTATAACTTTTGTGACATAGCATTATTGCTACATACTTTAAAAGTTACTCCAAACCATCCTCAATTCGTCCGCACAAAAAGGTATGTAACCCCTTAAAATACAAAAATCTATGGAAACACGAAATAATTCTAGAAATAATTTCAATATCACAAAAAATACAGAGAAAAACCCTTAAAATATAAGATATCTAACGTGAGACTAGAAATCTGAAAAAAACTTTAAATTTAACAGCATCGAATATTATAAATATTCATACAAAGCGTCGAAAGTAATAAAAATCTATAAAAGTATTAGATAAACTTGGAAAATTTAAAAAGTGCTTAAACATACGAAAAATGTAAAAAGTACTGGAAATCAATGAAATAGTAAAAATTATCTCAGAGCATTATTCATGAAGTATAGAATTTTGAAAATCTACAGAAATACGAGAAAATCTTAGAACAAATTAAAGTGACACAAAAATACAAAGAAAAACTATAAAACGAGATTCATCTATGAAATACTAGAAATCTATATGTATGAAAGTACTGTTTTGTAAAAAATTCAATAGAATACTGAAAATCTAAAAACTTTATAAAGTGACAGCATCGAGTAAAATAAATCTCTATAGCAAACAATGTAAGTACTAAAAATCTATGAAAATACTAGAAAAACGTACGAAATTTTGGAAGGTATTAAAAAATACGAAAAATTCGAAAAGTACAGAAAATTAAAAAAAAAACTCAAAAACTATGTAAATATGTAGTTTTTTAAAAATCTTTTTAAATTTTGAATTCCAGAGCATGGAGCCTATGAAATCGAATGATGCAAATATATAAAAACGAGATATCTATGAAAAACTTGTAATCTAAAAAAAACATGATTTCTGGAAAATCAAATGGAATACCAAAAATTAAAAAAATTTCACAATTAAATAATATAAATCTCTGCAGGAAGCGTCGAATGTATTAAAAATCCATAAAAATACTAGAAAAACTTACAAACTCTTAGAATTACTGAAATATGCAAAGAATTTGAAAAATGATAAAGATAAGTGAAATTAAAACATAAAAATTAAACACTTTGAAAAACAGCATCAATTTTCCAAATCTAAAAAAATGTCAGAGAATGCCTAGAAAAACTTTCAATGACATAAAAAAATCTAGAATTAACTTAAAAAACAATATATCAATGAATGAGTGGGTATTGAGGAAAACACTATTTTTTGTAAAATCCAATAGGTTACCAAAAATGTGAAAAATTTACAATTCAATAGCATGAAATAATATGAATCTCTATAGCAAGCGTCAGGAGTACTGAAAATTTAGAAAAATGCTAGAAAAACTTGCTAAATTGTAGAAGTATCGGAGTATACGAAGAATTTCAAAAGTAATAAAAATCGATGAAATACTAAAAATCTTGAATAAATTTTTACGTACACTGTTTTTTGACATATTTAATGGCACTTTAGAAAAATTTTAAATAAGATATCTATGAGAGACTAGAAATCTATGAGTATACTGTTAGTTAAAAAATCCTAAAAATCTCAAAACTTTACAATCTGACGGCATTGAATAATACAAATCTCGGTAGCAAGCCTAAAATGTACTAAAAAACTAGAAAAAATAGTGTAAAAACTGAAAAAATCTTAGAAGCTCTGAAAAATACTGGAAATCTCCGAGATAATCAAAATCCATGTACATACAATCAACACATTATTCTTGAGAAAAAACCCACAAAACCTCTGAGAGTCGAAACCCGAGCATCGAACCTAGGCTAAAATCATCAACACTGGGATGCGCGGGAAAAGAATACCGGACCTAACGGCTTCGCTGCGATTTCAAGATCGTAAAAGAAAGTACCAGTACCGCAGGTTTTCTTGATCTTTATTGTGGGCTCTACCTCGAACCCCGGTGCCCTTACTTTTATTTCTTTGCAATTCCTCTTCGCGAGGCCGCCATTGTCCACGGGACAGAGCTTTCGAATTCCTCCGACAGATTATAATGAGAGGAGTTCAATTGCCAACTTGGCAGCAAAACACTCGAAGAATGTGTCGCCACGAAGAAAGGGCTAATAACAATCGTCAAGAAATACAAGGCGAACTAAAAAGAACTTGAAAACATTTCAAACTCATTTCATTAGGTTAGGATTATCGGTTGGGATTCCGCTGATATCGAAGTGTATTTCATTTCGAGGTATGCATCCAAGGTCTATCGAGGAGATGCATTTTCTAAATGCAAGCCGAGCTTAGAGCGCGGTGCGGCGCCTTTGAGGCACACAAGTTAGGCTCTGGAGAACAGTGTTGGTTAGACAAGAACTTGGTTGCATTGCTGCATTCTCGATCGAGCTCTGGCTTATCTATTATGTTCAATTATGTTCATTTATCTAGATAATTATAATCAAAGTAGCCAAAAGTACTACGTAGTTTGTGAAAAATCGTATGATTATTATTTGCTTATCCATAACTGAAGGTCAGGCTTTTTTCTTTTTACTCTGGTCAACGGTAGTTTTCGAGTTCTCGGGATTTTCGAAGCGATTTGTACTATACACTCGAGACCTTTTTGCGGTGCGCCCAATATAACCGGTTTCGATGTGCACTCTACCTGGCGTGCCAGGCTACCTAAGCCTGCACGCGAGTATCAACATGTGACAACGATGTTGTTCTGTTGTATCTGTCTGCACTTAACAGCATTACGTTTTTGTGCCCGCCGAAAACTTCAATGTATATGAAGGGTCGAGATTCGAAATGTGTTCCCGCAGACAAAACGAAGTTCACGTTCATAAGTAATAAACAAAGTAAACAATATATTTTGGATGGACATCCACTTATTCATAGTGAGCATTTACGCTCATAAACCTGTTGAAATTGAATAATAATTCACAGCTTAAATATCTCCTTGTTCAATCAGTCGATATTGACTATTCGCTGCTGTGGAAATTTAGACTACTTCAAAGTCAATATTTTCACGCGTGAGTCCGTCGGAATTGACCGATTAACGAAAATTTCAGCTTATAAATTTGTTGAAATTCACTCATTCACAGTCAAAATATCTACTTATTTGATAAGTGAATATTGATAATAATTATAACGTACCTTGATTCGCCAATTGTTCACAAGAAGCGAACATTCGGTTAATAGTTACAACTATTGCTGTTGCGAAACGCTGATAAGCTCCTCGTACGAATAATGCCATAAAATGCAGAACGAACTGTAACCGTTGTTACAAGAATTACAATCACGCGTGAAACCCGAGCTCTGATAAATGGCAGTTTTTGTATCGTTGCGATAAAACGCGGTAAGAGGAAAAAAAAGGAAAATAAAAAGCCAGAGGTATACGCAAAAATGCAACTTTGTCGTTTAAGCTTCATTTTCTCGGTAAGTCAATGAATTCACTACAGATATAGCAGTCTCAATGAACTGCCTTAAATTGCAATCTCATCATTGATAATTATCGAGTTATTGCGAATTCACTGACATTAGTAACAAAATTGCGATTATTGCAGAAATAATTATGCATCTCAAGATAAAGACAATTTACTGTTTTTTAGACTGTAACTCGTATTCAGAAAATAATAATAAGGTTGATCATGAGGAACGAAATTTCTTTTGCTGTCTTAGAATATTTTCAACTCGTTCTTTCGAGCTCAAAATCCTAACTCAGCAGGAAATGCGGGGTCGTAAGTTACGATTACGAGTTTTTTTTTCAGCTCGACTATGCAACCAACTGCATGCATACAAACAACTTGAAAGGTTCAAAAAAGCACAGCGTGTGCGTTTCATTGTTGAGTTTTCTGGAAACTGTTAACAGGTTGTTTTAAGAACAAGGATATGAATGCATAAGCGACCGTAGTTAACGCAAGGGTCTTGCTTATCGCAGAATTCAGCTTTTCGAGATTTTTGTAAGAATAACGTATAACAGCGAGAGAAACTGTAAAAACGGAGAAAACAGAGTTCTTATCTTTTACAGATGCGAGAATTCGATATGTTGGAGATTTCAAAGTTGCTATCTTGAGTTTATGAAACTTCTTTATCGGATTATTTTTCGTTTGCCTAAATATTTCCGAAATTTTTGATTGGGTTTTTGAATTATATTTCTGGCAAATTTTTCGGATTTACAATATTTTGTAGAACTTTTAGATGCGACGTTTTGAGGTATATTTTGATATAATTTTATACGTATGATTACGATTCGTAGGTGTGATAGATTTGCTATCATTAATACACGAAAAAAATTCAATCATATGATTTTGTAAATAATATAATAAGGCGCGAATTCATTTTAACAATCATAGACATCGAAGTATTTTTGAAATTATCACCTTTTTTTTTCATTTCATGAGATTTTCAAAGTTTTAAATATTATAAAAACTATGCGAAATTATCCAGATTTTACTTTACCTTGTATAATTAATTTAGAATCTGCGAAATTAGTAAACATTTTTTTAAAATCTATAAATTTTTCAAATTTCATAGTACATTGACAGTTTCTCAAATTTTTAATGCTTTTCAGTTGTACAAAATTCTTTTAATTTCAAGCATAACAATTTTTAAAAGTTTACGAATTACATAAAAACGATTCTCAATAATTTTATTCATGTGTAATTTGTAATAGTATTCAGGTTTTTCAAGTTTTTCATGTTTATATAAGGTAACATTATCATGCATATTTATACAAAATATTCCAATACATACAGTCTACAGAATAGTGAACATTCCCTGAAATTATTTGAAAACTTATTCAAATTTTTTAGATTAATTATTAGTTTTTCAAAAAAGCAATGTTTTTTTTTATTCATAAATTTCGAAATATCGAAAACAATACAACATATCCGAGGCATTTCTAACGTTATAAAATTTTTTAATTTATTAAGATTTTGCCGAAAATTCTCAATAGATGTCGATTTTTTAAACTTTCATTAAAAATGAAAAATTATTATCATGCATATTTTGAAGCAATGTACAAAACCTATGAAAGATTCCTTGAATTATACAAATTTGTGAATAATACAGAATTCCCGACGATATTTGAAAATGTCAATGTTTTTTTCAATTTTACAAGATTTTCGAAATTTTGAACATAATACAAACTACTCCATACCTTCAGAATTGTATAAAAATTTGACTAACTTTTAGAAGGTTTTTCGTAATATTTGATACTCTCATATTTTTCAATTCTTATTTTTAAAAAAATCTTCATCACGTACATTTTGCAGGATTATGATTATGAACACAATCTACAAAGTTTCTAAACGATTCCGTGAATGCCACAAATTTTTCGAATTTTATGTAATTTTCAAAATTTCAAACAAAATACGAACCACTTGTTCAAGACTTTTCGAATTTTATGTATACTCGTCGAACTCATCAAGATTTTTCGTAATTATTCAATACTTTTCCACTTTATTCCCATTGTTATTAAAAATCAAGAAACATGATCATTTTTTTCTAAAGAAATATTTGAATGAACATGATCGACAAAACTGATAAACATTTTATGAAATTCTACAAATTTCAAAGATGGTGTCTAATTATTGACTACCTTTCAAATTTTTACTGCTTCATTATCATTCAAAATTGTAGGAATTTGAATCATAAAACCAACTATCCAAAAATTTTCTCCTGTGAAAAATTGTGAGAAATCCTTAAAATCTGTATTCACATGGAAAAAGTTGAAGAAACAACGCACACAAAAAGGTGAACAAATTGCGAAAACCCTACAAATATGTAACGACAGGGAAAATTGTCTATAAAAAACTTACGAAATGGCAAAACGAATTGAAAAAAACCGATCTAACCAAATCACAATTACTGTGACAAAACAAAAAAAATAATTTGAATAAAAAAATTCCATGTTTCAGATCGGACATGCACGAATCGCGGTGACAAAATGGCAATGGCAGCGAGAACGGCAAGACCCCCAGACACTTCCCTTGTCATCTATCTTGACAGCCTTGGTGAAGTGCTCAGAGTTGATTCCACAGGGCTCACAGATTCCTAGAGGGCATGCAAGCTCATCATGGTCAACCAGCGACTCTGGCCGCTGTCAATAATTCATTTTCCTCGTGTCACCAAAGTGACATTCCTACTGCTTATACTCGTCGAAATTCACCATGTCTCCGCCGACTTCAACTCGGAGTTTGTCAAAGGCAAAAGTGAGTAGTATAATTCGGTCCCCGCAGAGGTAAACATTTGCTACAAGTTCCTGCAATTCCAAACGTTTGACAATGAACGAAATCAATTTTTTGCTCCTCAAACGTTTGGAACTTGAGGAACATCTTGGCACCGCAAGAATTCAAGATCTGACATTTACGTACATTTCTATGAACTGAGAACATTGGTACATGGTAACGCGATATTGAAAACGCCTCTCCCAGTTTTTTTTTGCTGTCCAAGAACAACGCGATGTAGGTGTTCCTGGTCTATTGAATCGTAATCCACCCATGGAAGACGTGTTTTCACCGCCGACTTATGTCAATATTCATAATCGCGCACGATTTGTTTTTCGGGACGCGAAATGAATACGAAAACGATTCCGATGTGAAAAGGACGGCGAGGGCCTGTCTTACATGCTAGCCTCGATTTCGAATTCTGACCTGTTTAGAACGTACGGGACTTGAATGTGAGAGACCGCGAGCATCTCAAGATAGCCATCATCATCATCATCATATTATACCTGTTTCAGTGCTCCATTGGTCACTCAGAAAATCCTAGAAATCCTCGAAACAATGTTTTTAATGTTGCAATACACACCGCAAGTGTCATTTGCAGGTTTACCAAGCAATTTGCTTAATTGTGGAAAGTGAAGGTGAAAAAAAGGTTTCGGGAACAATGGTTTTCTTTTGAATCGATGTATGTGAGTTGTAGGTAATTTTTGCTTAATTTTATCGTATTGTTTAGAGCTGATTGATTGTTAGCGTTTGTCAGGAAAATAGTGCTGAACGTGGGTGGAGGCTGAAGGTGAGTAAGCGCGTGGGTGGAATTTTCGTCGCGTCTTGATGGAAGCAGAAGTCGTGCTCTTTCGCCTGGAGAGTCGACATTTTCTGTTATGACTGACTGGCAAACGAAAACGTTCACCAGATTAATAAAATCCTTGAATTACAATTTCAAAATAGTTCACACTACTCACAATCAGTATTTTATGGCCAAGTGAAATGTGATACTCAAAATTCATAGGCACTGATAGAAGCACTCAAATTTTTAAAAAAAGGCACTCAACCTCCTTTTCAGAAGTTGTCTTGTCACTCGCAAGTTATACTTGGATAAAAAATTACATCTCTAAACCCGAATTTATTCTGCATGTGATGATTGGATTTATTATTTTAAATTTTCAAAATTACATTGCAGAATCGACACGTGCAGTATTTGAAGATAATTTTCTTGTCAATTTTTGAGACTCGAGAAATGAGAGAGGGGGTGCTCATTATATATTTTTGAAAAATACAAGAAAATGTTTTTGATGAAAGTATGAAAAACTCAAGGAGCGTTTGAAAATTATGAACAATCCTGATCAGTTCAGCAAAATTTTTATTAAATCTGTAAACGTTTTGAAAAGCTTGCTTTGTGTATGAAATTTCGAAAATTCCAAAGTATTCAAACCATTGAGAATTTGGAAGATAGTCAATTATTCGGTGAAATTCGGAAAAATTGTAAAATATTTCTTCAAAATACCTATGCATGTTACAGTGAATGTAAATTTTTACAAATTATTTCAAAAGTTTAAGAGTTTTAAATATTTTCTGGGTATAATATTTGAAACTTCATAGATTTCAAAATAATAACAAAATATTGGAAAAATCTAAAGATCGTCAAAAATTCTAAACAATTTGTGAAATTCGCAGAGTTTGAGAACATGTTTGTAAACTTTGAAGATTGTATTTATTAACATATGCCTTCCAATGCATAGTAATGAACCTAATGAATTTTAAAAAATTAAGAAGTCTGCAGAGTAGATATTATAAAACTATAGAACCTTAGTAGGTTGAACAAATTTCTATACGAAAATTTAAAATTATTTCGATTTATCATTAAAGATTTTTAATTGCAAGATATTAAAAATAAAACAATCTGAGTTTAAAAGCTTGTTAAATATTTCAAAAGATTCGAAAAATTTGTAGAATTTCAGAAAAGATTAAGAAATTTTGGGAATCGTGTTCATTAAATATTTCTTCAAAATATGCATGTTTTTTTCATTTACCAAAAAAAAAATTAATATAAAGTTTTGAAAATTACTAAGAATCTCGATAAGTTTGAAAAATTCTACAAAAATTAATAAAGTTGTGAGCAGTTCATTGTGTTTAAAATTTCATTAATTTCCGAAAAATAGAAACATTTGAAATTCCAAAAATATTGTCAATAATTCTATGAAACTCGAAAAATTTCTACAGTAGTAGATAATGTTCAAAACAATAAGACATTATCATTGATAATGTCTTATTGTTTTGAAAGATAAATCTAAATAACTTGACAAGTATTAAAAAATTATAAGAAACCTTTATAAGTTGCACGAATTTTTATAAAATCTGGGAAGTTTGTGTTATGTTTAAAATTTTATTGAATTATCGAAATCAAAAAACATCGTGTATAAATTGAAAAAATATGAGTTATTCTGTAAAATTACAAAAATGTGTAGTTTAGAAAATAAATTTTGTAGATTGTATTCATAATCGTATTTCTTTGATTTTTGCATCACAATGTTATTTCGGTGTATGATAAAAATTTGAAAACTATGCGAAGCACAAAAAGAAAAACGGAAAATCCTCATCATTTGAATACATTAATCTGTAATTCGGGAAGTTTTGAGTTTATGTTATACTTTAAGTTCAAAAGATTTGTGTAATCTAAGAAAATGTTAATAAATTTTGTATATTGTATTGATCATCATACTTTCTCAAGTATGCGTGATAATATTTTTACTTTTTCAAAAAATCTGAAAAACTCGGAAAGCAGTAAGAATCTACGAAAAATCTCGAAGAGTTTGGCAGTTTTTCATAAAATTCACCAAGTTCTGAATTATTTGCATGATTTTCTAAGTTTCAAAAAATCCATAACATTAGAAAAATTTCAAAAACTGACAGGTATAATTAATCCTGAAAAATTCAATGCATTTCGAAAATTGTTGAAAATTCTGAAAATGTTATAAAATTACAAAAACTGGGCAATATTCTTTGAAACTTTCAATGTGTCTGAAAGTCTGAACGTTCAACAATGAACGAAAAAAGAAAAGAGGTGTTTCCGTTACCTTCCATAACTGTAGTAATTAATAATTTTTGATATTCAACAAATATTATCTTATGTCCTGAATTTTGTTTACTCTAAATTTAGGTGGAATTGATATAATCAATTGTCTTTTTTTTTCGTTTTAGTTTATTTCGTAAACGTTTGGAACTTCTGACACACAATTTTCACAATCAATATAATATCGCATCGTGCAAAACTCATCGATAATTTTTAAAACTTACACGATATCCAGAAGATAAAATATTTTGAATTCTCGTAAACAGTGAGAAGTTTTGGGAATTTGGAAACACTCCTTTCAGACTATACGACTCATCCAGAATTTTCCACTGCCTACCATCCCCACATTATTGCAATTTTGTCACAAGCACTACTTCCAATTTAACCTTTATAATACATCCACAGCAACATTAAACGCGGTATAGCGAAATCAGAGTCTCCCGAGTTCTTGAACCTTTGCAACACGCGAAGCGGCTGTAAGTTGCATGACGTCATTTTTCTTCGAGGGCGATAAAAGTTTGCGTGCATCTCGCGAGTCGGTGCGCCTGCTGTTAAAGCTGCCGAGGTGAGATCTCAGGTTGAAAAAGGAAAGACGATTGCACCGAGAGATTCTCGCAAGGCCTAAGAGGCAAGACGAGAACGAAAAGTGCCTTCTCGACGGAGCAAGATGACAGAACAAAGGGCATTCCACAGGCCGTCATTTGTTGCACGTCCCTGCAGCTCCTTCGTACTTTGTTCCGATCTATCACTACATATTTTTCAACCCTCCTCAAGCGCTTTGCATACCCCGGAAAAACTAGCATTTTCCGAATTGTTGACAAAAAATGCACAACCTGAAACAGTTCTTTCCGCGGAATGCTCTAAAAAGTGCGTTTGAGTTTTTATCGCATCGTGTGGCAGAAAGGGGTAAATTCCAAGCCCGCAGTAAAACAATTGGCTGTTTCCGCGTCGTGTTGATCCGACGTAATCACACGTTTGGAGCAATCGAACGCCCAATTCTGCAGCATCCAAGACGCCTTTGCGTGTCGACTTTCGAGGCCTTCTAATGTCAATGATTACAGTGCTCTTTCTTCTTTTCCCGACTCCCATTACTGCGCGCCGTTCGCCTTCCTCGATATTCATTTGGACGCGGTCCGAGATAAATCCCATTATTCAAAAATATGCTATAACTACGAGTCAGGGATCGTAATGGGCTTTGGGCAGTTTTTCGAATAAGGCTCCATAGGAATCATTCCTCAAGAAATAAGAATACCATGTGGTAAAAAGAGGTACTCAATCATCAGAGTCCAAAAAACTTGCAAGTACTATTTTCCCATTTTCGACGGTAGATTTTGACTTCATTGACGTTGATTTCGTTACCGAAAATTTGAGAAAAGCTGAATTTGGGTTTCTCTGGAGTTGGGAAAGCGATATGTAAAATAGGATTTTGATGGGTGTGTAATAATAAAAATCGTAAATTAAAAGCCGCCAAAAGGCGAAAACTAATTTGAAAAGGTTATTCGAGCCGGCCAGAAGCGTCAATTTTTATGCGGCACTTGGAGGCGCCGTTAAAAGCCGCAAAGTAATACCGAGCGAGAACTGGTGGTATAGACAGCGGCGTCATTTATTTGAGCTCGTGAACATCGATACTACTCGGCCCCGAGGCTAAATGCCATCCGTGATGCTAAACTGTGCTCGTAAAACGCATGCAATAAGTATTAGCTTGACACGAGCATAGACGAGGAAAAATAATAAAAAAGAATAGCGTGTCTGGGGATTCGCGAAGGTGCCTGCCCGATTCTTCCAAGACAATGTGCAGATCTCGACGACAGTCGCAAATGGAAAACGCGACGCGAGGTTTAATGACTGTCGTACGCGCCAGGGATGGCAAAGGATGTGGCAATTGTGGGAAGGGTTAAACACCCGGATCACTCTGAAAGGGACAAATAACCGAAAATACCCGCGAGAAATTGCATCACAAATTCCACAATGAAAATCTACCAAAACCATCTTGGACTGGTAATCTTTCGAACCTGTTATAAAACCACCATAAACAGTCTTCAAAGACTGTCAAAACTATCAGAAGTACCTCCAAAGAATTTTTCTGAGCTCAGTAACTATGCAAATTTCCCAAATAACTTTCCGAACTCTGTTACAAATGAGGCCGAGAATTGCGACACAAGTTTCATAAGCCAATGCGGAATGATTCCAGCCCACATTTAGCTATTAACGCATAAATTCCACAGTATTTACATGGCAATGAACTAGTTTCATCGATTTTAAAACGCAAGCCCTCAATACGAGAATTCGTTGATTTCGGAGGAAACTGTAGGTTCTGCTTCCTTGGCAATGCCGATGGAAGCAGTTTTGCCTGTTACGGAAGTGGCTCGCCTACAAGGCACCTACGTTTTGAGGCTAGAAAGCTATCAAGGTATCGGAGGCGTGAGCGCACTTTCGAGCTCACCGATGTGGGTGGTAGGTTTCATTACGTTACCAGTACTGCTATTATTAATAAATATTTTTTGCTTTCTCGACTTTTGGCTTCGGAGCCAGGCACATTATGTTTTCATAATTAACGACCTCTCCTAAAAAATACAAGCTGGGCTATCTACGTACGACCCAGTTGTTTATGAAATAAAATGTTCAATTTCGCTGCAACACCCCTGCAATCTACAAATAATTGAAAAAGTATCCATTGAATAGTCATTTCTTCCTAATCTCATTATTATTTCTCTTGTATTTTGCAGTTTGCATTGGAACGAACGCACGTTTGTCAGTGCCATCGAATAAAACACACCACTTCCGAAACCTCCGAGACCGCTACACCAATTGCACCTACGTCGACGGAAACCTCGAGATTACATGGATCGAAAAGGACGCGAAGGACCTCAGTTTCCTGCAATACATCCGCGAAGTCACAGGTTACGTCCTCATCAGCCATGTTGACGCCCCGAGACTTGTGCTCCCGAAGCTCCAGATTATCCGAGGCAGAACACTGTTCAAGATCAACGCGTTCCTCCAGAAGCAGAATAACGAACCCGACCACGATGAGTTTGCTCTCATTGTCATGATGTGCGGAATGTCGAATCTCGAGCTTCCAGCACTGAGAGGTAAGAATTAACAATACACCCTCTTCAAATTCTGCGAAGAGCCTAAATTTCTCATCATTCCCGAATTTTTCATAGATGTCCTGAACGGGAACGTCGGGATATTCCACAATTACAATTTGTGTCACATAAACACGATAAATTGGGACGAAATAATAACGGACCCCAAAGGAAAGTACCTGAACAAGAACAACAGCCTGGCCTTGCCAGAGCGGACGTGTCCCGAATGTGACAAGAGCTGCGAGTCGGGTTGCTGGGGAGAAGGACCAGAGAACTGCCAAAAATTTTCAAAAACGAATTGCTCGCCCCAGTGTTGGCAAGGACGTTGCTTCGGGCCCAACCCGCGCGAATGCTGCCATCTATTCTGCGCAGGGGGCTGCGTAGGGCCCAAGCAAAGCGACTGCCTGGCCTGCAAAAATTTTTACGATGACGGAGAGTGCAAGCAGGAATGCCCGCCCATGCAAAAGTGAGTTTCATCATCTGGTAGCAATGATCGTGCTGAAACTGCACCATCAATCTCGTCACAGTGTAATTCATCCATCGACGTTATTTCGCAGGTACAACCCAACGACTTATTCCTGGGAGACAAACGTCCATGGGAAATACGCGTATGGTGCAACTTGCGTCAGAAAATGTCCCGAACATCTCCTGAAGGACAACGGAGCCTGTGTGAGGGTGTGCCCTCCGAAGAAGAAGGCAGTAAATTCAGAATGCGTGCCCTGTGATGGAGTTTGCCCTAAAACCTGCAAGGGAGTAGATGTCATACATTCCAAGAACATTGACAGCTTCAAGGACTGCACCATCATCGAAGGCTCCATCACCATTCTAGACTCGACCTTCAAAGGGTATCGCACTGTGTTCCCAAATCTGACTTCGGAGGACGCGTCAGAGAAGATGCATCCTGACAGGCTAGAGGTGTTCAGCACATTGAAGGAAGTGACAGGGCATCTGGACATTCAGGGATACGACGAGAACTTTACGAGCTTGAAGTACTTCCGGAATCTGGAAATCATCGGGGGCCGGGTTCTTACAGAATACGTGACGTCGCTTCAGATTCTGAAGACTTCTTTGGTTTCGCTGGACTTGAAGTCGCTGAAGAAGATTTCTTCAGGGAACGTGTTGGTCATCGAGAATAAGAAATTGTGCTTTTGGAAGAGCATCAAGTGGGAGAAGCTTATGGCGTCGACGGAACATACGTTGACATTGCTAAATAATAGGCTAGAGGAAGACTGCAGTAAGGATCTTTTGAATGATGAGGTTTGTTGAGTGTCTAGCAGTGGCTCAGGTTTGTTTTTTGCTTTTTAGGGAAGGATAACTTGACCTGTGATGAGCAATGTTCTTCTGAGGGTTGCTGGGGGATTGGGTCCGAGCAGTGCCTTTCATGCAACAACTTCAGGCTAGGGAATACCTGTTTGCAGAACTGCAGTTCTTTGCCTGGGTATGTTGATGAGCATATTCAGAATTATGATACGTAGGGGCTGCGAGGATAGTGCATCAATCGACGAATTGCAGTTTTACCGAATCGTTGAAACTTTCATCTCTCTTGCAGTCTTTACCAAGCTGAACCAGGGATCTGCAAGCAGTGCCATATCGAGTGCGACGGAGCTTGCACCGGTCCCAGCGCGGAAAGTTGCACGCAGTGCAAACATTTCAAATACGGCCCATTCTGCGTCCCGGAGTGCCCGAGCTCTACATACAATAACAACGGCGAATGCAAACGATGCCACGCCAACTGCGTGGGCGGCTGCAAAGGCCCAGAAAATAATGTCGGGCCCAACGGCTGTTTCAGCTGTGAAAGAGCATTCATGAATGACTCAATTCCTGGTGGTTGCCTGTCCAAAAACGAAACCTGTCCCGACGGTAGGTGTTTTTCCTCATGTCAATCAATAATTGGCCGAAGGACGATGATGTCATCACTGGTTATTGACTGATTTTTCAGGGTTCTACTTTGACTGGATCGACCCCCAGGAACCCCAAGAATCTCTCAAACCCTTGGCAGGAAAAGCCGTCTGTCGGCAATGCCATCCGCGTTGCAAAAAGTGCACTGGCTACGGATTTCACCAGCACGTCTGTTCCCAGTGCAGAAGCTTCAAACGCGGTGAACAATGTGAGGACGAGTGTCCTGTGGACCACTTCGCAGACACCGAGACGAAGGACTGCATCCCTTGCTTCGAGCAATGTCGAGGCTGTTTTGGTTCCGGTCCTCATCAATGCTACAGCTGTCGGAACCTCAAACTCTTCACTGTGAGTTTTTGGACCATTAACTGATCTTTTCGTTGGTGCAAATTTGAATCAAACTTTTATTACAATGAACTAAGAACGTCGTAAGGCGCCCCCTAGGAATTCCTAGGAAGGGGCAGTATATTCATTTTACAAATTCCAATCAAACAAAACAAAAATGAATGAAGAGACAATGAAATGTAATATCAGGAAATAACGGAAAAACTGTTTTCTGCAATCACAGAGCGGAGTCCCAGGGGACAACACGACCTTCAACTGCACAGACGCCTGTCCACTGGAAATCCCACACAAAATTTTTCCCCCAGACAGCGAGCCCTATTGCTCAGCAGATGTACAAAATTCCTTGATGCAGAAAGAGAACAACACGCAAACTGCGATTTTCGGTATTTTCGCTGGCATTGTTGCACTGACGATCATAATAACGGTGATCTTGCTGGTGTATCGGCAAAATAGTAGGACGAAGGCTGACACGGTTAAGATGACCTTGGCCTTGACTGGGTTAGATGATAATGAACCTCTAAGGCCTACCGGGGTTGGCCCAAATTTGGCTAAACTCCGGATCATCAAGAAAGAGGAAATGCGAAAAGGCGGGCTTCTTGGGCATGGCGCTTTTGGGAATGTATACAAGGGAGTTTGGATTCCGGAAGGAGAGAATGTGAAGATTCCAGTGGCGATAAAGGTAGGTTTCATTCAAGTGAAACTTGTCATAGCGCGTAGAATCAGAATTCTTTGTGGGAGTTGAGGGTGTCGTATTGGTCATTTTTCTTTTATTTGTATTTTACGATATATTAATGAAAGTCTTCTCCCAGGTGTTACACGGCGACACCGGAGCCGACACTTCAAAAGAGTTCCTCGACGAGGCTTACGTAATGGCGACGGTGGAACACCAGAACATCGTCAAGCTACTCGCGGTTTGCATGACCTCGCAAATGATGTTGGTCACGCAACTCATGCCCCTTGGCAGTCTCCTCAAATTCGTGCAAAAGAACAAGAACAAAATAAGTTCCAAGGTGATGCTCAACTGGTGCACGCAAATCGCCCGGGGCATGGCGTACCTCGAAGAGAGGCGCCTCGTGCATCGAGATCTCGCCGCCAGAAACGTCCTCCTTCAGACTGTCCACTGCGTGAAAATCGCAGACTTTGGTCTCACCAAACTCCTAGACATCAACGAGGAAGAGTACAAGGCTGACGGAGGAAAAATGCCGATCAAGTGGCTGGCCTTGGAGTGCATCCAACACCGGATTTTCACCCACAAATCGGACGTTTGGGCGTTTGGTGTGACCATCTGGGAAGTGATGACTTTTGGGGGCAAGCCATATGAAAATATTCAGGCCAGGGACGTTCCGGAATTTTTGGAAAAAGGGGACCGTCTACCGCAGCCGCCGATTTGCTCGATCGACGTGTACATGATAATGATAAGCTGCTGGTTGCTGGACGCCGAGTCCAGGCCCAACTTCGAGGACCTCGCCAAGGATTTCGCCAAGATGGCGAAAGATCCTGGGAGATACCTCGCCATTGAAGGCGATAAGAGTATGAGACTGCTGAGTTGTACGTTACAGGTTCGTAGTTTTCTACAGCTATTCTTACTAGAAGTCGATGTCCGCAAATCATTTAAGCGAAAATTTGATGATTTTCAAGGAGAGGCGCGAGTTCATCGAGAACCTGGCATCGGCCATTGGCGAAGGACCGGAAGTACTGATCGACGCTGACGAGTACTTGCAGCCAAAGTCAAGACCAGTCCTCGCCACAGGCCACTCGACTTCCAGCACCTCGGGTGGTTCGCCACCACTGTCGCAGAAAACGACGTGTTGGACAAATGTGGTCTCTCTGGCTTCGGACTCGCCAACGCCTCAGAATCAGCAGAACTGGAACAGGGAACTCCTGAGGTACAACGCGGTTCACGGAAGCGGTGGTGCTTCTTGCGAACCAGGAAATTCCAGGCAGCATTTGCACTACCCCCAAGCCAATGGCCATTACGGCTTGGTTGTTGATCCTGACAATTCTAGATACTGCACGGATCCGTTGAAGATGGTTGGATTCGGCAAAGGTCAGTGAAGTTGCTGTATTTAGAAACACAGTAATAATGCATACTCGCAGTATTAGATGATCGAGAGTCTTGAATTTCACGATAAGAAAAGAACCTGGAGAAAGGCACTTTATATCGACATTTGAAACATGTTTCGCCACAGATTGTGACGTGACTGACGACAGTTTCGATTACAAATCGAGCACGATTCACCAGCCAGCTCAAGTGGGAGATCTCAAGCTGGATCTACCTTTGGATGAAGACGACTATCTGATGCCATCTCCTCAGTTGCCACCTAATAACACGCAATACATGGACCTAATTGAAGACGCCAAATCAGCAGGTAAAATGACGAAATCAATAATGATCCAGCCTTCATGAGGGTACACATTTTTTACAATGTCTCTCGTATCGTTCCAGAAATAGGCCTGAAACGAAGGAGCAATGGTTACCGATATCCAAACTATCTGACGATACCAGGGAAAATATCCCTCGACAATCCAGAGTACATCATGTCTCAGAATGACCCCCCATTGACCCCTCAACCTTTGGGCATCCCGACTCCTAGCCTCGATAAGGTCATGGCGAACGGGGCATTTGGTGGCCAGGTGCGGCAGAGAAGCTCGGAAGAGGAATCTGATCACGAGTACTACAACGATTTCGATCGACTGCAACGCGAACTCCAACCTCTGAAACCTCTGAGGAAAAATGGAACGACCGTTTAAACCGGAATCGCCGCGCGTGAATGATCCTCTTTTCCATGTACTTAGAATCAGGACGAGCTACTCGAGGAACCAGTGTATATTTTTCATCATAATTATTAAACTCAACGCTCATTGGATACATGAAAACACAGAGCGGAAAACTACTCTTCATGTGCCATCCTTTGGCTCTGAGAAAAAGTTGACTTGAGCTCAAACTTTCCTGCGTTAGAAAAAGCCTGTACATAACCCGTATGACTCACAATCGGTGAAAAAGCTTTCTCTCAATTACGATTGATTGTTCCAAGCTGAATGGCTTTATTTTTGTATTTTATTTTTTGATCGGAAAAAAGGGAAGGGAACATTATTTGCCCAACACGTTGTTGGGATGTGAAAAATTTGTTCATGGCTGTAAAAAGATTTGACAATTGATCCGGGTTTGCATGACGCGAATTTTGTACAAGTCCCTACACGAAAAAAAGCGTGGCCCGTCGTATGCGTTGACTGTGATAAAGAGAAAATCTATCTCCCTTTGTGAATAAGTTGTCTACAGTTTCGAGATGATGGCGGTTGTTATGTATACATGGAGCATGGCCTCGAAATTGTATGAGGGAATATTTAGTGAATCGTCAGGAAACCCCAAGTGTACATAGAAACTCGCAGAAACTTGGCGACCCTTATGACTTTGATTTTTAAAAGAATTCCAGAGATACGGAAGAATTTTTATAGTGCCTTTTTGAAATATTTTCAACGACTTGCGAGAGTCGAGAATTTCAGACTGAATGTCAAGAATATCAAGATTCCAGGAATTTTTGTAGGAATCAAAGTTATCGGGGAATATAGTAGTTTGTGCCATTCTGTACAAAAGACAAAATGCATCGAAATGTTCTGGATACGAATTTTTATATGGCAACCAAGAAAATGATGAATAAATGATCTCTCGGAGGCACTTGATCATAGGAGTCCAAAAACCTTTATTTTATCAATATTTCCACCCTACATTGGGTCGTCATCAGAATACTCATAATAGAAGCTATCTCCTTAAAAATGGTACACCAAAAATCCCAGGTCAAAAAAACCATTGTCTGCATTAGAGCAACTACTTATTATTCGTTTACAAATCACTTTAGTCATTTGATGGCAATCGTATTTTTCATATTCGACACGAACGACAAATTTGCATTTTATTTTCATACTTGCTATAGAAAAAATCGTATCCTCGTCTCAAAGAGCACATTTTACACCAACTTTTGTTGGGTTCGATACTATGCATGTCAACAAATATTTTTTATACATATGGTGAATTTACCTGATTGCCACTTTTCAAGAAAGTAAGTTACTACTACCTGTTGCTAATTTCCTGTAAATGATCCAACTAGGAAAAGTATTATGCAAATATTTGTAATATTGCTACTCAATCAATTCAATAATGTACATACATATTTCCAATCGAATTACAGAAAAAGTGCATTTAGAAATGCATTCTTTTTAGGCATTGACGTTTACTGAATGCGTGCATATATGTAAATCACAGGTCGTATGGATTAGATGAAAATAAGGTTGTGGAAATAGATGCTATAGATTTTTATTATATCTCACTATGTGAAAATTATTACAATAAAGGAATAAAAATTTTTCCAACTCATGCTCTTTATTCGCCACGCATCCTTTACTTTTTTTCTGACTCGAAGCGAAAAAAAAACCACGCAATCAACGATTCCGTACAGTTTAGAGTTTTTTCAATAAATTATATTGCAGTGCAATCACAACAGTCTTACAACAAACAAACATATAATCTGCAAATATTTTTGTGATGGCCGCAGCAGTATGGCACTACAGCTCTAGCGAGACAGTAATTTAGCTTTCACGTTGCACATGAATATATTCTAATCACACGATGAAAGCATTCATATGACGACGCTTTTATCCAATACTTGACGTTATCTATGACATTGTAAGTAATACGATGACGGAACGTTTTTCCAGTTTACAAATTTGTTTACAATTTTAGGTACTAACTCCATCTAAGTATTTCCTGGCAGAAAATTGTTCGTCATTAATCTCATGAGTCGAAATTTGATATATATACATGTGGATAATAGATCAATATCAGTAGCAGAGCTATTCAAAATATTTTTTATTGCACCAATCGGATGAATTGAGTTACAATATGAATTAATATCTTCATTATAATATGGATCAAAGAATTCCTTTCTAATCACGTAGAAATATGCAAAAAAAAATATTTTTACCAGCCCTGATAATTAGTCATGGAAACCACCTATCCTTATTCTCGATTGTACTAATAAATACTAAAGTGTGAATGGCAAGAAATTCAGGACTCGAATCAAGCATTTAAGGGTAACGATATCGTAGTTCCTTATATTAAATGTGTAAACAAAGGACTAGAAAATAATGCCAAGAAAGCCTTATCATTAAAATTGTTTCCACATAAAATGCAATCACGATAATACAGAGCTACGAAGCGAAATCAGCGATTTTCAATATCACCTGTGTCCAAAAACTATGCAATATATGTATTATTATACTGATGGAATCTTACATGTTGTTACTGCATCATCTTGAATTTGAGAATTCGGTTGTGAAACTTGCAGTATCAATTGTTGAACAATTCCTGAATAATGCCTCGTGAATGTTTTAATAATAACGCTAGTGTTTTTCGACACAGGTAACGCGTTTGATATACTGGCAATGGCAAGAAAGGATGACGTTACGTGTAACAGTCTGTTCAGGTTGGGCACAAAACTGAAATGGAACGAAAAGGTATCAGATTACATTCTTAAATAAATGCCAATCGTGTGCACTAGTTTTTGCTCACCTTTCAAAATGTAATCTGTGAGTAGTGTCGGCACTGTCGGGCTGTCCTCGTTGATTGCTTTCAGAACTGAAAAAATTAATGTATGAAACAAAGTTCACAGAGTTCTTCAATACTTGAAAGTTCTTCAAAGCTAAGTAAGCACATTTTACGAAATGAGCAATGAAAAATACAGGGTTGTGCGTACTTTTTATTAATACTTGTAACGCTTGATTGTCCGGTGGTCCACTATCCGTGTGGTAAGGAATGACTGTAGTCAGATACTGTGAAAAATTCATAATTGCTGTGTGATTGCTCACAAGGCAGAGCAAAAATTCAAGGACGTCGCAACGAAATTGCGCATGAAGGGGTGAACTCAAATGTCAAAAGGAATACTATTTATTCATTTCAATATATTACAGAATATTAATTCTAGCATCATAAGATCTTTGAAATCGATTTGCAAGCTTATTGAAGTATATTAATTTTTATTTTTATTCACAATATCTCACAACGTCTGTAAGTACTTATTTTTTCAGTATGTATACCATTGAAAGGATTATCATGTATCAGAAATTTTCTACAATGATTTCTAGAATGTAATACTTTAAGATTCAGGGTTTCAAATACTTTTTAATACTTTCATAGATTTTCGAGAAAATTATTCCTGCATCCATTTTATGGCCTCACTTTTCAAGATATTTCATTAGGTGCTGGTATTTTCAAGATTTTTCGTATATAATACAGTTTATAAAATTTTGGAGGATATTCTAGTTTTTTTTTTACATCTCTTGCGTTCTTGTAGTTTGTCATATAGTTTTTGAGAATTTGGTGATATAGAATTTCAAGTTTATAAGATTTTCAGTGTTTTAAAGAATTTTCCAGGAAACAAAGTTTTCACAAATGACTGGTATTTTTAAAATTTCCTGTACGTTAAGTATTCGTCAGATTTTTTCAGTATTTCTATAGTTTGGGAAGTTTTCAAGCATTTTTATGGATTCATAAAGGTAGAATTCGATGTTTTGGAATCCAAGTTTTTATAAATATTAAGTAATTTTAAAGTTATTCCAGAAAATAATATCTAATATCTGGTATTTTAATTATTTTCGTACTTTTCGAGTTTGATTATTATTAAGTAGGATTTTCTAGGTTCTTAAAAAATATTTAGTATTTTCAAAAATTTCGATAAAGATTTCTAGAATTGGATGATCTAGGTTTTAGTATCTGAAATTTCAAAGTTATTTTAATATTTCAATAAGTTTTTCAAAAAACAGTATCTTCACAGATTTCAAGTAACTCACTAACTTACGAATCTTTTATTTCTTTTTTCCGATATTTTGATAGATTCTTGTATAGATTTTCAAAATTGTATATTTCATAATTAAAAGTTTCAAAGATTTGTATTATTTGCATAAGCTTTTGGGAAAATAATATCTATATGTATGGAATTTCATTATTCGACAGATTGCTATTATTTTCAGTCTTTTCCATACTTCTCAGCATTTGCGCAATTTCATATTATTTCTCAGTATTCTTCTCGATTTTTAATAGTTTCATGTATTGCTACATTAATTTCAAGAATTTGATATTCTGAAATGTGAGTTTTATAGATTCTTAGTATTTCCAATTATTTTTCGAAACACAGTTTTTTCGTGGATTTCTAATGTGTCAAAGAATTCTATTTATTTCAGTGTTTTTCTAATTTTTTATTATCATTATTATTTAATAGAATTTTATAGGCTCATTAAAGATACCTCGTATTTTTAAGAATTCCAGTATACATTTTCAGAATTTGATGCTTTTAAATCTAAAATTTCAGAAGATTTCGAGAATTTCAATTAGTTTTTCAGAAAACGGTATCTTTATGAATTTCAAGTATTGCACTTATTTCTAAATATGTTAAGACATTTTGTATTTTTTCAATATTAATGAGTTTCATCACATTTTTTTGGTATTTCAATGGATTATTGTATGAATTTTCATCGGATGCTCACTGATCAAAAGTTTCAAAGATTTTTATTAATTTTTGAAAAAAAAAAAAAAAAAAAAAAAAAAAAAAAATTAATTGTTAATTTTACTATTTTAGAGATTCTTGTTATTTTCTGCATTTTTATGCTTTTGACCATTCATGAAATTTCGAAGGATTTTCTAGTATTCTTACAGATTTTTAATATTTTCATGTATTGCTACGTTAATTTTTAGAAGTGGATACTCGCAACTACTAAGTTAAATAGATTTTAAATATTTCAAACGATTTTTCAGAACACAGTTTTTTCGTAGATTTCTTGTGTCATAAAGAATTCCAGTTTTTATTACAGAGTTTTTCATATTTTTGATTATCATTAATGATAAGTAAATTATTTATGTTCAAAATAGATACCTAGTATTTTCGAGAATTTCAATCTTGATTTCCAGAATTCGAGAAATTTTTAGGATTTTAATAAATTTTTTATAAATCGTTATCATCATAAATTTCAATCATTTCACAAACTTGGATTTTCATTATTTTCATGAACTTCTGAGAAAATAATGGTTATATTATAGAATTTAAGTATTGAAGAGATTCCTATTATTTTTATCCTTTTCAATATTTTTCAGCATTTATGAAATTTCATAGTATTTTTGCAATTTAAAGTATTCTAGATATATAGTATTTTTAACGATTATTCAGAACATAGTTTTTTCGTAGATTTCTGATGTGTCAAAGAATTATGGTTATTTTAGTATTTTTCATATTTTTTGAATATTTATAAAATTTGTATAGTTTTTTGATATTTTCAGAATTTCCTACAAGAATTCCTGAAACAAGATGCTAAAATTTAAATTTATATAGGTTTTAGGTAAATTAGTAGATTATCGAGATAATTTCATCTTGATATATTGTGCATGTAAAGATTTTTTGTATTTTTCAGCACTTATACAATTTTTCATGGTACTCTACTTCTTTTGTGGAATCCTACATACATTTAAAAAAATTCAATTCTCACAAGTAGGAGGGGCAAAATTAATATACTACCCCCTCCCCGGTTGCGACGTCCCTACAAAAATTATAAAATAACAAAAAACCTTGGGTTCCAGAGATGCTCTATGCTGTGGCAATGGACTGGTTCCATTTTGGATTTGGGTTCGTTTTTTCGTGACGTGGTGCTGCCTGCGGCGATTTTGCACAGCGAGGAGCAAGGATATAAACTGGTTTTTCAGTTCCTTCTCATACTCCAGTTCGTCTCGAAACGCCAATTCGGCGATGAGCGTCTCGCTCAAAGCCGCGACTAGAGATTCCATCTCGCTCAGAAGGTCCGTCAGTTGACCCGAGTTGAATTGCCGCAACTCTGCATCCATCACTCAATTAACATTCCCATTCGTCAAAAGAGAACATGGAAACTGCACTGAAAAAACTCGTCTTTCCTGCACCGTTACAGCCAAAAGAATGACAAGTAAAATTTCGAGAACCTTTGAAATTTAAGTGACTCTTCACTCCGAAACATTTGAAAATGTTGTACGGTCGAGTTTCGAAGAGTTTCATGAGTTGCATCGAATTTAAGAATGTGTGCAACCGTCGACTCAACTGATTTTAATAATTGCCACTCCTTGCTGCCGACATATTTGCGGTACGAGAAATTTTTTCAGTGAGATGAAAGTATGCAAATTGTTTTCATGTACTTTTTTCGTGGAGCGGTGAGCCTAGAACTTCTTTACTCCGTTCCAGAATCTCGTCCGTGTCCAAGAGAGAGCCATCCGTATCCGGGGATCTTTCGATCAAAGGTGCTTCCTGAAGAAACACCCAATATCAATTCAGACGATATTACACCACTTACATTTTCTCTAAAAAAAGTAATCGATCTTTCGTCTTCGCCTCCTTTTTCTACAGGAACAATGAAAATCGACATTTTCACTTTTGAATCGCATACCAACAGTTTTCTTGATTACAAAAGTGTCAAATTCATTATTTTATGATTAAATGAAATTGAATTCCGACCTGCATTAAATCATCGATTTCCTGAATAACTTGTTCCGCTGTTTTGAGTGGCTCTTCTGGACTGTTTTCAGTGCTGCTAGAAAGTATCAAGGCATGCATGTCGAGATCTGTGGCGACAGCCTCGTCTTCGTTGCTCAGATCATCGAGTTCAGTCCTGATAAATTATCAGTCACGCAAATATTGAATGAACAATCATGATTTCCAGTTGTCAGTTCTATTTTCAAAATAATATACGTGACAACTGGGAGATAAACTAACATCCATAGCCTAAATTAATCTATCTCCATTTTTTTTCCATCGAAATACTGCTCTCTTGGTTCCTTAGAATGAATCTTCACTCTGCATCGAGTCAAAACACTTCCACACAAACTTGGAGTGATTTCTTCACTGTTACAGAGCGAAATTCATTTCACATGCTGCTGAGAACAATTCTATAAAATAGGAATCGTACCTTTCTAGAGTAATCGCAGTTTCGTTCAGATTCAAAGCAGGCATGTGCATTTTCCTCGTGTACGATTTGCTCCAGTCGATTGGTAGGATATTTCCGAAAGTTCCGGTAATGGTCCACCACATTCTGCGATAGAAAATTTTTCACCCATCGTCAGCGTGGCAGGAAAAGCAGAGCAACGTTACAAAATTACAGTATGTAAGCAGATTGCAGGTGCGAATAGATTCGAGAAACGCGTTCTTCAACGTGCATTGAAATGGTAGTCGCATCAAAAAATATAGGTGCCATTCGCGCACCGGAAATCATTAGAAATGTGCCGTGTTGCATGAATGGAGCTAGTTTTTTTCATACGTGATCGGAAAAAGGCACCCTCTGGCGTCATCCGCTCAATTGTTCTATCTCAGTTTGAATTAGTCAAAAATTAACTACTTTCGATATTTATCCAAGTATTGGCTACTAGAATAGTCATTTTCAATCAACTATCATTTCTTCTCAGATTTAACTATTCTGACTAGTGCATATTGACTCACACTAAAATGAACTCTTAAAAATGAATAACAATATTAATTAGACTAGATCATTCTCGATTTCTTCCATTTTTATTAATTGCTTGGTAAACTTTTAGAATTTGATGATTTCCAATTCAAAGTTTTATATACTTTACGTATGTCATATGGTTTTTCAGAAAAATGTACCTTTAAAGATTCCAAGTATTCTGAGATTTCTAGTACTTAATTTCAGTATTTGAAAATAAGAAAATGCATGTTCGCGGTAACGCAACTGCAGCGTGTAACTCAAGTGGAAATTATCTTTACGAGTCTCGTATCTCCTCGTATTCTAGGTCAATTCTGGTCACTTGAGAAGCCAATTAATATCCATCATGAAACTATTGTTTTATTGCTGAGAAACGTTTTCATCACATACATCGAAAAATTACAGTATTTTGCAATGTTTTTTGTAATCAATGAACCACTTGCAGATTGTCAGGTTATTTTTTCCTGTAAAGTCATCCTTTACAAAACAAAACCAAAAAAAATACCAAATCTGAATATTTATTATTTTCACGATATTTTGACCACTTTCAATAATACAACATTTTCAGGATCTCCTTATCTGCGCACGCGCGTACGTATTGACGTATGAGAGTGCTACATTTTTATGAGAAATTCTGTCAACTGAGCAGGATTTGTTTCGCCGAAAAATTAAATAAATAATAACGAACCGGTTTATAGTTTCGTTGTCATACCTATGGATATAAACGAAACAAAGCGATTTTCAACATGTTTCAGGAAATATTCATTGAAATGGCACTTGAATGAAATTACTGGCACACAATTTAGTCAAATTTTCTCAGATTTCAGATGAAAAAATTATAACTTCGAATTGTCAAGATTTACACTCAAAGGAGTTTTAGCAATTTTCGTACTGGTTCGAACGTGATGGAAAAACTCGTCTTCGACTCGTCGCGATAACTTGCCATAATTTTAAGTTTTATAGATTCGTACGATTATAATGTTTCGTTCAATGAGTATAATGTTTCGTAAACTTATTGTACTTCCAGTAAATTCGACATTTTTTCAGTATTTATACAATTTTAAAGGATTTCGGGTATTTTTATGGATTTTTTGAGTTATTATAGATTGCTGCATAAATTATATCTTCATAAATTTTGATTATTTGATTAATTTCAAGTACGTTTTAGTACTTTTCGTATTTTTTAGAAATAGTAAGCTGTTGAAGAATTTTCTAATTTTCATAGTTTTCAAGTACGTAGTTTTATAAATCACTCTATGAAATTCTAAGATTCGATGGTCTTGAATTCAAGTTTGAATAGATTTAAAATATTTTAGCGAATTTTTCAAAAAACAGTATCTTCATAGATTACTAGTATTTTATAAGTTCCTACTTCTCGAAATATTTTTTATGTTTTTCGTATTCATAAAATTTCGCAAAGTTTCCTAGTATTTTTTTAGACAACTAGTATTTCTATAGAGGTTTCTGAAAAATGATGTCCTCCAATTCAACGCTCTAAAATTTAATAATTTTTATATAGTCAATATTTCATTAGATTTTACAGAAAACAATATCTTCGCCGATTTTTGGAATTCCATAGATTCCGAGTACTTTTCATTTTTTTTCAATATTCATACAATTTAATTTATTTCTTGGTATTTTTATGAATTTTTTAATGGATTTTTCAACTCTTAGCTTCAAAGTTTTCTATATTTTTGGTTTACTTATAGATTTTTCGGTAATTTGTATCTTTATAGTATTAAAATACTCCATAGATATTGAGTATTTTTAGTATCTTTAATTTATTATAAATTTTTTCAAACATTGTAGTTGTTATCAGTTTCTCAACTTTTTTTTCGTGATATATCGAAAAAGCATAACAATTATTCAAGGGTGGTCGGGGTTCTACCCTTAAACTGTACCCTATCGGCAAAAATAAATAAATTATTTTTTGAAACATTGTAATTCTCACTTAAATACCATTTTTTGTTATGGTACATACTCAAAAAATATTCACGTTCATCGGACAATTATAACATTCATCAAAAAGTGGTAAGGGAGCTACCCTCGAATTCCACTCTTTTAGCCAAAATAAATGCCTAATTATACGCCTAAAAGGCAATATGCAAATAACTTGCGATGAGCGTTATATAAATTCCCACACAAATTATTACGATTTCGTGCTCTTCCATTATCCTCCTTCCAAACTCTAAATTTTAACTCTACGCAACTCATTAATTTAACAGAAAAATTACTCACTGGCACTCGTTCATGATTTCTTCCTGTGTGCGGACTTGGACAGGGGCGAGAGATTCCACGTCAGTGCCGTAATCTCGGAAACAGGACGTTATTTTCTCGTCGAAAGTATTCACCAGATCCTCGAGGCTACCGCCAAAAGGGCTAAAAGTGCCCTCTCGTAATATATCTGTGGCGTGATCACCGTTCATGTTGCATTCATTGAGGTTGCAATTTTCCTCAAAATTCGATTCCAAATTAGCATCTATGAATTGCTCAACTGTAAGAAAAAAAAAGGAAACTTTTTGCATTATTATAAATAAATTTTAAAATTGTTAATTACTATGGAATTTTTAAATTCAGACCTAGAATTATACATCTCGTAATTTTAGAATCAAATATTCTGGAATTTCAAATTCGACAATGCAGAGTTGTATGTAATTCAATTATATTTGAAAAATTTAATAAATTGAATAATGTAATAAAAATTCATTCAAACAGTTATAAATTTAGTATGATAAAATTTTACGATTTGATAATGTGTAGAATGCAGAATTCGCGTGTGGAAACTTAGCACAACCAGTTCAACAAAAAACAAAACTTTTTCTATAATAATTAGACACAAATTAACTGTACAAAAGAAAAATTTGCAGCTGTTTTACTTTTATTTTTATAATGATTGCTTTTAGAAGTCATTTATATTTACACATATAAGGTATACTTCAATACAATGGATTATTCAAAAGTATGGAAATTTTACAACTTTTGATGTTGAAAATATATTTTTCCAATTTTTCGCGTTTAAAAATGTTAATTTGAAATGAATATTTACGTTTCACTCAATATTATAGCTATCAAAACAAGTAATTTGAAAATTCAATTGTATAAAATTTTTACTGGGCTGTAAAAATTTGAAAGGTAAAGCTATTGAATCTCTTCAATTGTAAAGTTATTATAATGAAGCTCATACTACTTCAAATTTTACTTTATTTCCATAAAAATGCCAAATGTGTGTAGTTAAAAATTTTTTTTATTAATATGCTTTTGAAGGACAGAAATCTTGACTATCAAAATGAAATAGAAATATTTGGATGTCAAGTTTAATTTTTGCTATTATATTTACTGGAAGAATTAAATTTTCTTCAATTTTGGAATGATTTTCAACCTGAAAACTCTCCTCTGAATTTTTTTACTTGCAATACTCTTCAATCATTCAAGATCTCAAACTCATCATTCTAATTTAGAAGTATATTTAATGTTTATTCATCGATATATAAACATTATTCAAAGATATCAATAAATTTGAGTAAATTATTTAATTGAATATAAATTTATTTCAGTAATTGTAGATACGATAATATAAATAATTTGGGGTATTATAAAAGTAATTAATCAATGATACAATAATTTTTAAAGTAAATGTTATTTTACTCCATTAGTATAATAAAATAAAAGGGACAATTTAAAAATGTGAAGTATGAATGTTCTTAATACTGGCATAATGTTTGCAAATAAGAATTCAAAATGAAACTTACATTTTCATTTAGAATATAAACTATCAAAACAAATAGTTTTCAAGAGTGATGGTAATAAAATTTCTTCCTTAAGTGTTAAAATTTGGAAGTTGGAGCTATGAAATATTCCTAATTTACAATTATTATTTTGTATTTTTAACTGTGCCACATTTGAATTATTATCAATCGAATCATTGTTAATTTAAATAATAATTATTGTACAAATTGATATATTGATTTTCATTTTGTATATATGTATATTATGCATTAATATACTTGTTACATAATTTTTCGTATTATTGAATTTATTGTATCTCTTAATTCATTATAATTACAGTTAAAACTTTTATAAAATAAATTCTTCTTTGTTGAATAAAATTAGTGTAATTAGAGGATAAATCGCTCCGTGGAGTTGTAAATAATATCGAGTTTGATCCTCGGAGCCAATATTCAAGAAAAAAAAGAATGGTGGGTATTTTTCCTCATTCCTTTATTAATTCTCTTTCGTTCAAGCTTTCGATCTTATAATTTTTGGTCCTCATCAGGAGTCTTGATATAAACAAAAATCTTTTTCCAATTTGATTATTAACAATATTATGATAAATTAAAACATTTGAATTTACTTCATGATGAAATTGACTTGCCAATAGAATTGGTGTAGATATGCTTGTGCTTCAATCATGTAAGTTGAGTAATAATTGGAAATCTGGTTTTAATTTATCATAATATTGTTAATAATCAAATTGGAAAAAGATTTTTGTTTATATCAAGACTCCTGATGAGGACCAAAAATTATAAGATCGAAAGCTTGAACGAAAGAGAATTAATAAAGGAATGAGGAAAAATACCCACCATTCTTTTTTTTCTTGAATATTGGCTCCGAGCATCAAACTCGATATTAGTTAAAACTTTTCGTTCCCCTGATTTTCCAGAAACTTAAGAAAATTAGACCTGGAATCAAAACGTGTAGATTTAAATGTCAAATTTTTATTTCCGACATATTCCAATTTTTGTTGTTATTTTTACTGATACAACTGATTTCTCTCCTTTCCTCTTTTAGCGTGCTTTTTACTGATTTTTCAACGTTTGATGAAACTAATATAATTCCAATTTCGAACACGAAAACAGTCCCATAAATCGATTGAATAACCGCTAGCATAAATGTTATCTCTTCGACTCGGTGTCGATTTCATTTCCCAATCTCTCGCTTTCAGTTTTACAGGAAAAAACATATATGTAGAGGAAACAAAATGATGATGTTATGAAAATAAAAGCTCTCGTACCAGTCAGTAGATTCATGTTTTTAATGCTGGCGGAATCCTCGTCCTCGAATCGCGCCAGGGGTGCCTCGAACTTCAATTCGGAAATTTTGCCAGCCATATCCCTCATCATTGAGTTTTATGTTCCTTTTTCAGGAATGTGGAGAAAGATGCAGAATAAACGACGCGCTTTTTTACGTTTGCATCCCGAGAATATCGCGCGCAAAACGCACCGAAAAATAAGGGGAATATGGATGCGAACTGTCACGCACTACTTCGTTACGATCGCGAAATCGCACTGCATCACAGTCAATCGCGCGAGATACTGCAAGATTGCTGTCAAATACGTATTCTTTTGTTGAACGCGACACTTCGTTGCACTTTGTTGTTGCGCTACCATGCACACTCTGCACAACTATCAACTATATTACTCATTGATCTTCATTTTCTCATTATAATTTAATGGATGATGAGGTTTTTTGTGAGGGTGGGGGAAATCTGCGTATATTGGCTATGCATGTATTATATTTGTTGATTTGTGATACTATTGTGACGTGTGTAGACTGTGTGATGATATTGTGATATGTAGATTTTTTGTGTTTTGTGATATACTGTTTGTGATATGTGTGTAGATTGTATTTTGTTGTGCTATTGTCATTGTGAAAATGTTTTTTTGGCACTATGACAAGTAGTCACAAGAATTGACAGTTGTGAAAAAATACGAAATTCCGTGTATTTGTGGTATTTATCTTCCATTAATAGAATTATTCCTCAGACAATCAAATGAATAATATCCAAAAGTGCGTTAACAGTGTCAGAAGAAAGTCTCGAGAATAATGTACCAGAAAAAAGAGTAATTTCTACATTTTAATCATAAAAAACTCGACGAAGATAATGGCGAACCTCAAAAAAATCTCGAAGGGCGAGGATGTTTTGGAATGTTTTATTTACCCAAAACGATGTTTGATGCTCAATCCGGACGAGATTTCCGAAGATTTGTTGCTCGACGAAATCCGGAAATTCACGGAGAAAATCAAGGAATTCACCGAAGGGTATATTTGGCATCGCGATTCTCTGGTTTTCCAACCTCGAACCAAACAGTCTCTTCTTTTCGAATCGACCTTTGAAGGAGTTTCGAATGGTAAATTCAAGTATTTCTTTACAAAACGTGTGATGTTTTCAGACACATTTGCATTTATTTTCGAAAATTTGCTGATTGTGACTGCAACGTTGAAATGAAAATTTACCATGTTGCAGAATAGGGAAGGAAATGTCAAACCTGTCAACAATAAAAAAAACTTATTTTTTCAAAAGCCTTGATTTTTCGAATCAGTAAAAAATTATAACAAACATATTTTTATAAAAGGACTTTTTTTTAAAATTTTTGTTAGCCATAGTCTCTCAAATCTTACAAAATCTCGTTTTTTTATTCTTTTAACAAAATATTTTTTGTTGATTCAAATTTTTTAATTAAATTAATGTAAACACTTTGAAATTACTAAAAATGTTGTACATAAAATAAAAACTTCATATAAAAGGTTAATGCTAAATCCTCTTGTTATTATATTCTCAAATTTGATACTAGTATTTTTCAATGTCTTTTTAAAACAATTTAAGAGAATTAAGTGTATAAAATTAACTACACACTTTAAAGTGGCTAAAAATTATTTATATCAATAATTTTTAACAAGTGTAAATTAAAAGTCATAAAACCCTCTCATTATATTCTCAACATTTTTCAATTATATTTTTGGAACTCTCTTTCAGTTCTTTTAATAATATCTAATTCCCAAAATAAAGTTCCATTATGATATAGATATATAGAATAATTTATCTAGAAAAAATCTGTAATTAAAAAATGGAATTATCCTAATTATATTAATATCTAATAATACATAATTCTGATTCTAGATTTTATAGTTTTATATCTACTATAAGATTTGATCAACTTCACGTCATATCTTTTGTATTATAATTATGCTTTTGATACATTTCTTCCAGAATCTATAATTGGTTTTGAAAAACACCATTATTATTAATATAACGTTTGAACGAAATATAATATTGATAGATTTTCATTACTGTCCAATGTACGTTAATGGATAAAAATAAATAATTCATAAGTTGTTGATTTTTTTGCGATAATCTGTGATAAGACATTTGTTTTAATGGAAACTAATGTCACGTTTTATTTATAAACAGCAAAAACTATAAAAAAAATAGGTAGGATAATTTAAAAAAATTTCCAATCATCCTCAAAGATAATATGCCTACAAAAAAACTTGATTGAATCTTTCAGATAAGGATAAACAAATCCAATTCATTTCTCAAATAGCTCGTTTTTTTTAATTTGTGTAAAATAATTTTTTCAATAAAAATTGGAATCCTATTTTTTTGTAATCCCTAAAATTATACATGTTATTTTCGAAATGTTTGCCAGTAAAATTAGTTTTTAAAATAAATGAGAATTTTTTTCAAACCAATAATTTTCATTTTTGTATGTAATACTATTGATGAAATTTTTAAAGATATTCCAGTTTTCTTACCAACAGATTATCAAGTATATAGGTTTTGAAAAATCGATGATCGAGAATTCAAGGTTCATCAAACTTCCAGTATTTCATAGAATTTTCCAGAAAACATTTCTTAAGATTACTGGCGTCTCATTGATTTACAGTACTTTCAGTATTGATTATATATTTTTAGTATTTTTACCATTTTGGCAGTTCTAAACATTTTTCAAAAGATTTATAGAACTTTTCAGCTGTCTGAGGAAATGACATTTATATAGACTTTGATTATTTTATCGTTTTTAGGTATTTTATTTATTTTTTATATTATTTAATATTATACATTTTTCGTAGAATTTTCAACATTCTCAATAGAGACCCTCGTATGTGTTTTTGAAAATTTATTGTAGATCGTAGATTCGAGATATTTGTTAGTATTTCTATAAATTTTTTAGAAAACCGTATCTTCAAAGTTATTCAGAATTTTTGTACCATTTGTATTTTTTCCACATCCATGAATTACATTGAATTTTCTAGTTTTTCGATGGATTTTTAGATATTACATTTTTTTTAAATTAACCCCTTCCGGATCAAAGTTCTAAATTATCGCCAATTTTCTTCCAGAAACAGACACGGTTCCTCACATTTACGCATCGCTGCGATTCGACGAAGACATTGGCGACGAGTGGTTCGCCGTGTTCCTCATCTATCGTTTGACGAAATGTTTCGACGGCCTGGTAGCACGACTGGTTGATTCAGACGGTGAATTTTTGCTCATCGAAGCCGCGGATGTTCTCCCAACCTGGGCGAACCCGGAAACCTGCCATAACAGAGTCTTCGTGCTCAACGGCTCTATACACATAGTCCAAGACAAGCAGAAAAAATTCTCAGACGCGCTTCACGGTGTATTTGAAAGACCTCACTTCTACAAAATGAACGAAAAAGTGCAGGCTGCAGTGCACAAACGACTGGCGTGTTACCCTCGGGAAATCGAGAATCGTAAACACAAAGTCCGAGCCTATTTGTCGAATAACGCGGCTTCCATACTGCAGCAGAATCCCGAATTGATTGCTCCAGCTGTTAGGCTTATTTGTAATTCCGATGCTCTGGAAAGAGAGGTATCGTATTTTGCTGAGTGACATGCAATAATGCAAATAGTTAATGTGAAATTCACTTGCCATCATTTTTTGATCCAGGTCTGCCGTGCGATGAGGTATTTTCCCCCCGAGCTACGAACAATGGTGAACGTAAAAATGACAAAATGTTTGTACGCGATGATGTCCCACTGTCGTTACAAAGGCGACCCTAAAACAGGCTGGAACCTTTCCTTGAACCCAATAAACAGCCCGGAATACAATGCCCATTTGTTTGGAATAAAAATAGCCTGTGGCTTGGAAATGCTCATGGATCGTGCCTACCAAGAGCGCAGGCGAAGGGAAAAGGATGCTTCGTCTGCCAATGAAGAGGAGCGACAAAAAATGCAGGAAATGACCTGGAGGAAATTTGTCGATCGTTTGGAAAAGAGCGGATATTTCAAAGACCTTCTGGAAGGAAGTCAGGAGAGGGAAAAATTGTTGGCTATGTCTAGGGATTATTTTCTTAAAAACGTTGACATTCCTACGACTTTTGGAGCTCGCGATTACAGCGAAGCCGAGAAAGTTTTGGGCGCTTACGAAAGTGTTCAGGAAAACGAAGTGAAAGTCAAAGTGGAGAAAAACTTGAGTCCTCCGGACAGTGATAGCTGGTTAAACGTCAATCCTGCACAATTGGAAGTTATGCTTGGGCAGCATTATGGGACTCATAGCAAAAGTGCGACCCAGCAGCCGATGAACTTGAAGGATAAGGTGCAGATGTTTCTTCATCAGAAGAGCGACGTCGATGGTGTTCAGTTTTATGGGTAATTTTTTCATTTTCACTTCAAGTCAATCCATTTAAATATTCCACCATTCTTCCCACAATATTACAACCCTATTATCACCATCTAGGGAACGTTCCTCTGAGGGTGAATCCAAAGTTGACGCGGAGGATAACGGGAGAATAGATTTCGATCCTGAAATCTTCGACACTGCTCTCCGCGACATTTTGGATCTCGTTGTGCCGGGTGCCGATGACGAGTTTGAGGTGAGCTCCGAAGGATCTCTTGGGGGTGACGAAGAGGACAGGAATGGCGAAATGGACAAGTACATGCGCCTAATGGATTCCCAGCTGGAGGCGGAAATGGTGCGTGACGACAGCAGTCGCTTTTTGAACTCGGACAGTTCTGATACGGTCGAGTCGAATTTGCTGGAGAGCCTGGAACACGAGGCTGGTGGCTCAGGGCCGGCAGGGAACATCCTTGGAGGACCCATTCGTCGACTGATGCACTTGCAACTTCAATCTCCAACAACCGTCCCCCCGGATTTGCAAAGCTAATGGGGCAGTAGTAAGACTTTCCCCTCGAGGACACAGACAATTATAAATCCTATTACTACATCGAGTAACTATAAGAAAGTGAATGACAAATTTGCACCTATTTTTGCTTCTTCTGATAACTCGATTTCTATATTCAGTTACTTCGAGCAACTAAAAAAAGCAAAAAACATAAAATATTTATCTAGTCTTCTGAGAACTGCTGATTATAAATGTTTCTGCAATAATGATCACATACTTCATTCTGAAATCGTGTTTTAAATTACAACTTTCGATTGAGAAAAGAAGAATTAGATTGAAAAGTCAGGATGCAAAAAAAAAGTAATAATAAGTGATTATATTTCTCGTAATTTTAAGTGCCTATCCCTGACCCTGGCACTTGTAGGCGATGCTCGGAACTCCCGAAATTGATGACCTTTGAGAAATTAAAATGCTTAACCAATCTGTTGAAGCTGTTGAAATTTTAATGCTGTTGCCATTAAAAAAAACGAAAGATGGTTTTATCGCTATTAAACATATCATTTCAGTTTGACTGAAGAAGCCTATACCACATCGATAAAATCCATATTTTTGTAATATCGGCACAACAAACTTGTATTACATTTGTTAGAAAAAACTCGAATATCAACTGTCTTGGAATCAACATTAAAAAATCCCTGCAAACCCTCTGCGAACATCTGCTTGTTGAGCTCTGTGATACGTTCCTTCGACAATTGTTCTGGCAATAAAAACGTTATTTCGATTCCATGGGGAAAATGATGGTTTTTCCCACGTTCGAGTCTCATGGAACTAGCATGAATCCACGTTATTCAGCATAATAGTGTCCTCGACTGATAGTTTTTTTAAATCGTGTGATTGCAATGCTCAGATTCGTTATGAAAACTTTTTTACACTCACCGAAAAATATCTGGAATATCTTAAGAATAAGCTCTGCAATCCACACTCTCAATTTTGTAAATATGAGAAACTAATAATGTTAAGTGCGTACTTTTCGACATTATCATCGTTTGCGATGCTACAATTTACGCCAAGAGTTGTAACACGAGCACAATTTATATATTTCAGTTGCAATCGCGTTAGATGAGACGTTTGTAAAACGTTCCTGAGACGTTCAATTTGCAACGAATGTATTTATGATTGAGACACAAGAAACATGATTCATACCAGAACAATTAATTTGGAAATGCGATAGACGTTTGGAATTTGGAGAATTGTAAGTTTTTTTTCGAAGTATTTTTTACTTTTTTATTTTTTACTAGCTAGCTGAAAATAAAGAATATTGCTGACTTGAAATTTGAATTTTTAATATTATTAGATAGTTGAAAGAATGCCTTCGAGACGTTGTGTTTATATCAAATTTATATACAATACCGATCCAAGGAACATTAAACAATTCAATTTCATTATTGTTTTCCGGTTATTTTTTCGTTTTGTGAACATTCTTGAACCATTTGGGTGTCTTCGCTTGGGAAGTGCCAGCAATAGGTTCCTGTTTGTTCGATTCCAAAGTCGTTTGATTCGCTTCGACAATGTTCAAATGAGTTGACTGCAAAGCCTCACGATTTCTGCCAGACCTTAATGAATAAAGTAAACGAAACTTGCAACTTAAATGTTGTTAAAGTATGAATTGAACTGCAAACGATTTCTTCAAGTACCTGTATTTTACAGCTTCTGCGTCGGCGACTTCGGGATCGGTCAATTTGGATTTCACATCCTTACAAAGACTCGAAGCGCCAGAAAAATGCAGAATTGCGGAAGGCACCAAATCTTCGTCGACGAGGCGTTTTTGAGGATCTAATTCTCGTTTTGGGGGTGTCACGTCTGTTAAAATTAGAAAAAAACAGCTTTAAACTAGAATCTCTAAACTTTTAAGATGGTTGCAGAGACTGTGAGCTACTGATTAAAAGTCTTACACAGGGAAAAATCACAATCGGGAGACTCCAAATAATCTTTGACATGATTTTTCACAGTTTGCACGGATTCGAGGGGATGAAAAAGGCCTTGTAGCACCAGCTGGTCCGGAAACTGCACGCGAATGACTGTTACTGTGTATTTGTTCAGTTTGCTCAAAACTTT
The DNA here is from genome assembly GCA_028476575.1 of Platygaster robiniae. Taxonomy (NCBI): domain Eukaryota; kingdom Metazoa; phylum Arthropoda; class Insecta; order Hymenoptera; family Platygastridae; genus Platygaster; species Platygaster robiniae. The sequence goes on from CM052023.1 coordinate 27,187,998, forward strand.
CTTCTCAATTTCCAACTGTCTCTGAGCAGCAGTCAGCAAAGGCGATTCTTCCAATTCTTTCCTTTTTTTCACCACATCTCGTAGCATCATTTGAGCATCGTTCACAGTCACTTCAAAAAATGCATCTGCGATTTCTTCTCGCACTTTGGCTGTTATGTCGTTTTTGTTGAACGCTAAAGCATTTCTTTCACCAAGCTGCAACAACAAACAAATTTTATTTGATGACAACATCTAAAATGTTGAATATTCTTTTCCTTACATATTCAATTTTTACTTCCTCCTCGATTTTCGAGGCTGGCAAAGCACTGGAAACATTTTTGCTACTTTCATCTTTCTCTTCACATTTTTCTTGTTTTTGTGCGTTTTCGTTTTCATCTGCAACATCCATTGGCTCAACTGCATCAATCTCCTGAATTTTTTCATGTAGTGATTGGTCACTTTTTGGATTTTCTTCGTTTGACTTTTGTTCAAGTGGTATGTCGACCGGCTTCAGTATTTCTGACTTTGGATCATCGATTTTTTTTGGAAGCTGTTTGTCTTTTTCGAAATCACAGGTAGGTTCTTTTGGTGTTGGTGGCGTGTAGACGTGGGCTTGTTGCTTGAGTTCTTCCGGATTTCGATTCAGAAGTCGCAACATTGCTTTTCCAGTGCTCAAACCCAAAGATCTTAAAGTGGCTTTTTCCAGCTGTTCCTCTCCATGTATCTATTATAAAAATGTTCATTTTTCGCGATAGTAATATAAAACTTGAATACCCTATTTTTCCAATGTAAAATTATTCAGAGTCAACGACAAGTAGTCTGACATATTTTTTTTTTTTAATTTTGAAATGTTCGTCATTATGATAAACAATTTTTTACATACCTTTCTATGAAAGTAAATCAATGTGACTCTTGATACATCTTCTTCTGGGCACAATTTGATTAATGCTTCTTTCAGAGAGGCATTTGATGAAATATCTCCCATTTTTCGCTCCCCATTTTCAAGTTGGATGACCAATGTAATATCTGAAGTTTTTCGGACTTTCGTGCATGGTTCCATTTCCAAGACAGCATTGTTTGGCAATCCAGAAAAACGGAAAATGGCATTTATGTCCACTGTTTTGTTCAAGTGCCTAGAATTTTACAGTTTTTTGTTTATTAAATGTTTTCAAGTGAATTGAGGGTTCAAAATTTAATTACACATTTTAATATGATTGTTAAGAATTTTTATATCAATAAATCAAAGAAATGTATACGTGAAATTATTAAAAATGTCCATAATTATTATATTCTATAAATTTTCTAATTCTTTGATCATGCATAAAATTTTTCGATATCTCATATGATTAGAACATTATCTTAAGTAAAATAATGTATTATACATACGAATAAAATAATTATTATATAATAATTTTCTATATTAATAAAGAAAAATTTATGATTCCATCATTTGTTTCATATAAATTATTTGATATCTGGTGCGATTAGAACATTATTTCAAGTAAAATAATGTTTCATATGTATAATTGAAATAAACTTAAAATACAATACAATAACTATTTATATCAATAAATAAAAGAAATTCATATTATCAATCACAGAAAATTGAGTATCATATCATGTAAGAATTTATTATATAAATAAATTATTACATGCATAATCATTTACCATATTATTATTCAGTAAAAGAATTCCAGTAGTAATATAAAATTTTATTTACTTCAGATCATATTCTTCTGCGTTGTAATTATGCTTCTGACACACTTCTTCCAGAACCTGCGAGTAATAAAAAATTCCATAATTGAAAATAAAACTTTTGGATGAAATATCATATCAATGAATTTTAATTATCATAAAATACACAGTGATATTAAATAAACGAATAATTCATAAATTTCTAACTTTACAATGACATGTCATAACACTTTTTTGTTGTTTAAAAAAATGTCACATAGTTTTCTTAGCATAATGGTAATAATTACAAACAAAAATAGGTATATTGTTGCTAAAAAATTTTTTTACACATCTTAACTTTCTAAATATTTGTGCGTTCTTAAAAAAATACAAACAAATGCACTTTGTAAATACTTACTTGCCAAATAGTCGAATCCATATCAATTTTCACATTTTGCCGGCGCTTATTTGGCAACAAAACGCAAACACTTTTATTGGAAGACATTTTTGAATGATGAAGCACTAATTTCTTACTATTTATTTACTTTCGATAAAAACTTCTTACGTTAGTATTTATGGATGTGTAAATTAACTATTAATTAATACGAATTTTACTACGTATCATGCTGTCATAATATGACAAGACACTGCATGACACTTTGGAGCTGTCACAAATGTCAACGCCACTATTGTTATCATTTGTTATTATAACTGTATATATACATATACTATATATATACCACATATGCATCTGGGAATCTAGTGATAAATTTGTTTGGACTTAAACCTTCCATTAGCAATGAAAAGCACCTCGTACTATGAGAAAAATAAAAAATGATGAAGCAATGAATATTGTGAATAAAAGATTTACAAAACAAGTGTTTTATTGCATTAAAATATCAATTGCATTGATGTGTGTGTGTGTGTGTCACCGGCTGGTGGACAGCTGTTCAGTGACAGATGACTTGACTGTACAGTTACGAAAATAATATTTATTTACCAATTTTAGAATAATTAAAATGCTATAAATAGTCAGTATTATTAGAATCGTAATTTCATGATGAGACACATTTTTTAGTTCATAATTCATACATTTACAAATTATTCAAACTGCAACACAACCAAAGTACATTTCGATAAAAATGTCGAAAAAAGGTGGTTACATGAGTGGTGATGGTAATTATTATCTTTTCATAAGGTTTTCATAAATAAAATACATATATCAAACTTATACCACTGTTTTTTTTTTTCAACTGCATACAAGTATAATATAGACCACAGAAAAACATGTTTCGGATTTTCTAAAAATCAATAATTTTTGCCAATTCATCATATTCAAGAATTGAAATGAAATCAATTACATTTATTTATTATTAAGATCATTAACTATTAATACATATATTCATTAATACGCAGATATATAGATTGATGAATTACCAGGAATATTATTCAATTAATTTTAGTTTTTCTGAAAATCCATCATTTGTTTGCATGTAATTAATTCATGAGATGTGAGAATCATCGCTGTCTCTTTATTCATCGAAATCATCAAATAATTATTTATGCATCATTTTAACGTCACATAACTCCAAATAAAATAAAAATTAGTTTCCATCATAATTTTTTTTAAATTTTTTGTTTTCAGAATGTTGAAGCTATGAATTTTTACCAATATATTTTTAAAAAAATTATAAATGATCTCAATAATATAAAATTATACAACCTTTCAATTTCCAGTAATTCTCAGTAACTTTCTAATCTACTTGCATATCTGACCGTATTAAAAATATTCAGAAATCTTGATTAAAAAAATTTGTCCACTGCTGGGAATGTTGAGATTCATCATAATATATTACAATTATTTGGATATTTGTCAGAACTTTTTACAATAAATATTTCAAAATTTTGTCTGCATTTCGCAGAAAAATAATATATCAAGAATCAATCAGATATATTTAATAATGAGATTAGTTATTACTAACATTTATTTATTAGTAATCAGAAATATATACTATACATTCAATTTTCAGAATTAGTAATAATCAAGTTTTGGATTTTCTGAAAATCAATCACTTGTATGCATGTAATTGATTCATCACCATATTCAAGAATTAAATTTTTTCTGTTTTAGACATAAAATATTTTTTTCCAAGTACAGAGTTACAATATGAACAAACATTTTTTTTCAGAGGGATTCGGAAACGCACCGCACAAAGATATGAAAATTCTCTGTTTCAACATCAGCAAGTGCAGTCCCAAAGCTCAAATATTTTGGTGCATTTCAGGAGTATTTTTCTTCTATATACTTTATGGCTATTTGCAGGTAAATTGAATCATTTTCTTACAATACATAGGGTATTGCATACAGAAATATCGAAATATTTCCAACCAGAAAACGGCTATAACAATCAGAATTTTGGAAATAATTTTTTAACAAGAATCGTTGGAGTTAGAATTAATTTTTGCCATTTATCAATAATCGTATTGATGGAATGTTTACATTGGTGTTATTGCTCTTTATTTCAGTTCTTAAAAAGTATTGATAACTGGAAAATCGATTAATTCCAACATATGTATTACTTTCAGCAATAAACTATTGCAAAAATAAATGCTTAAGATTTTCCAAGTGCAATGCAATTTTACAAAACGCGGTTTAAAGTTTTATTTCTCATATTTTAGGAACTGATTTTTACTCTGGATGGATTTAAACCATTTGGGTGGTATCTTACATTAGTCCAGTTTGCTTATTACTCCATTTTTGGATGGGTGGAAACCAAGATTAGAGGAGTAACTCGTAAAATCCCCATAGGAACCTACTTACTTCTTGCCATTCTCACACTAGGCACTATGGGATTTTCCAATTCTTCCTTGGGTTACTTGAATTACCCAACTCAGGTTTTTCAAATAATGTCCTACTCTTGAAAATCACCACTAAGTTTCATTTGAGAGGACGTTGAATGAAACAGCAACAATAACATACTTGCAGGTCATATTTAAATGCTGCAAACTAATTCCTGTTCTCGTTGGAGGGATGATAATCCAAGGGAAAAAATATGGAATACTAGATTTTTCAGCTGCGGGCTTGATGTGCCTGGGACTCGTAATGTTCACTCTGGCAGACAGTGTCATTTCTCCCCGTTTCAACATGTTCGGGGTTGTGCTAATAAGCTGTGCATTAATGTGTGACGCCTTGATAGGGAACATTCAAGAAAAAGCAATGCGCCAGTACAAATCCAGTAACACCGAAGTCGTGCTCTACTCTTACTCCATTGGCTTTATCTACCTATTTTGCATTCTTTTCCCTACTGGGGATATTTATAAAGGAACGTCATTTTGCATGAAAGTGAGCAACTAATTGTTCAAGTAAAAATGTCTCTTATAAGAATACTCACCAAGTTTTATGCTGAAAAAAAAAAATTTTTTGTTTCAGTATCCACTTGAAACTTATGGCTATGCGTTTCTGTTTTCCTTGAGTGGGTACTTGGGAATTCAAATAGTCCTGACTCTGGTTCAAATCTGTGGTGCCTTTGTAGCAGCGACAGTCACGACATGCAGGAAGGCAGTTACCATACTAATTAGTTTCTTATTTTTTTACAAGCCATTTACCGCTCAATACGTTTGGTCCGGTTTACTGGTAATTTTGGGCATTTACTTGAACATCTACAGCAAACAATGCAAAAACTCGCCTGATCTTCGTGAATTGTGGCTCACTTTCAAGCGGTTCTTGTCGAGGCACAATGACATTCAGCACCGACTTATGACTAACGTTTGAATTAATCAAAACGAGAATTTTTCAAAATTCAACCTCAAGTAGTCATTTTCATGACAAGGGCTGTGAAGTCAAATGTATAGGATTTTTCCGAATCGCATTTCTGACAAAACGTTTGAGAGTTAAAAATTCGAAACCATGACTTTTTCATGACTGAGTTCCGTGATTTGATGGCAAAAAACAATCGTTTTCAGAATATTGTTGAACCAATAAAATCATGATTGACAAAGCTAAATACATGTTTATTTACTCAAGCTCCGATACAATAGTTTATTACAATAATCAGATACCAATGTGTTTCAAATATATCCCGACATTGACATTTGTCACAAAAAAAAAAAAAAAAAAAAATAAACAAAACAAAACAGTACAATATCGAATTTCTTTACATTTATTAAAGAATTAAATAATATACTAAAAAAGCCAGGACCTTACAGTACCTTAAAGGACCTTTGAGTAACTCGAAATTTTTGAAACCAGTGATCCATGCTCATTAATTCAAAAAAAGACAATGAATCGGAGCATATTGTTTACAACAGATGAAAAGTATCGATGAAAGAGAAAAAGTTACAACAAAAGTCAACGATTTTCAACAACTCGCTGCATCAAAAATTCAATTGATAATGAAAGGTGTGCCTGTGAATGGCGATTCGCTTGATACAATCAAGGCTGGAAATTTATCTTCTTCGTTCGCTCGAGCCACTGCGTCGCGAGCGCGACCTTCGGCCACGACTTCCACTGCGAGAGCGACGGGACCTGTTAAAAAGCAGATGCAACCATGATAAATGTACTATTAACATGTTGCCATCCATCCCTTGAAGTAGGTTCTTTTAGATACGGATCATGAAATATGTTTTTGTAGTCTATTGACTGAAAGTGACCATATGTGGCATGGACCTGGGGGCTTTGAGAGAAAAACGAGTTTAAAAATATCAAGTCCCTATGATTTCTGCGAGCAGGTCAACTTTGAAGCTCAAATTTTTATGCAATACAATCATCTTACACTTTCGAGAGTAGGCTCAATCGATAGACAAAGTTTTCTATGTTCAGAATGATTGGTACTTTAATTTTTATTTTTCGTGCTGTAAGGTATGTTTCCTCGTTCCATGCCACATATGGCAATTTTTAATTTTGGGGAGGATGCATTTCGAAACCGATTTAAATCCACCTGATATAAATCCCTGAAAATAGTATTTTACGCACCTCTTGCCCCGGCTGCGACTACGAGACCGGGACCTGCGCCTGTCTCGACGGTCACGATCGCGATCCCGATACCCGCCACGGCGATCGCGTTCCCGGTCTCGATCCTCCCTCTCTCTGTCGCGATGGCGGTCCTTGTCCATCGTCGTCTCTCGCTTCTCCTCGCGGCGTTTCTCGACCGTCTTCTCGAGGTCCGCGAGTTTCTCCCGTATCTTGATAAAGCCCAAGTGCAACTTACCCCCGAAGTGATCAGCGAGGCGACGATCGTTGTCATGGATGCCGAGGTAGGCGCTGCACACCTCGCAGACACGGAGCTTCTGCTGCTGGTAACTCGAGGCGGGCATGCTGTTGCGGTACTCTTGCTCGGCCTCGTTCTTCTTCTTGCGCAGCTCATCAATCTCGGTCATGAGCTTCATCGACTCCTCCACAAAGCCCTCCTCGCCGAGTTGCTCGGCCTTGGCGAGCTTCTTCCCGATTTCCTCTGCCAGCACGTGAACACTGTTCGCCTTTGCAGCGACCTCTACGCTCAGCTCTTCCTGCGTCTCCGCCAACCTCAGCTTCGCTTGCTCCGTTCGACGGTCGCACTCTGCTATAAAATTTTGTAGATGCTCCATCGCCTGTTATGGCAATACATATTTTCATTAAATTATGAGAATTGAACACAATTTAGGTTCGAAGTGCTTACGTCAATGTCGTAGAAGTGGTCCTTCTTCTTCTGTGCAGCCTCGAAGTCAGCTCTCAGGGCCAAGTCGTGAATTTGAGGGCATTCTCCCAAGTCCATGCGCTACGGTTCACAAATCGTATACATCCAATTAGAAAAGCACAATCTCCGAAATCAAAGCTCTTTGCCCTTCCTTTTTTTCCATCGAATAGAACATTAGAAATGATTCAAGAAAGCGACGCCCTACACGTCACTACCAATGAATTTCATGAAACCCTCGCAAATCGGTTAGTGAAATGTACTACAGCAACGTTTTCTTTTTGGGTTTGTATGTCCACGAAACACCTGAATTGCGCAATGTCAATTCAATCAGGACTAGAACGGTATTGCTCAAAAATAAGTATATTTTGTTCATTTGACTTACAAATCGTGCTACGCCTCTTCGCCCCAAAAACCACTTTGTGATGGCAACGACGCTACAATCGTCACAAAAATTGGCATGTTTAAAAATCAAATTAATTCAACTCGATTATATTAACAATTTTAGTAATCCAATTCAATACGTACATAGAATGTTGGCGACTTTTTCTTTCATCAAATTGTTTCTTCTGAGACACTATCCTTTCCCAAATTTTTTTTCATTCAAATCATTTTTTCAGATTGATCGACTTAAAAATGATGCAGATAAAGGCGTGGAAGCAAAGAATCGGCAAGAAAAAAAAGTGGGAAAAATAGTAATTGACTTGAGAATATAAAGCAGAAATAATGACTTACTGCAAAAAACGTTGTCAGGTAACTTAGTACTTGGTCAAAATTCAAACATATCTCTCTTTGAATGAGGAAAAAGTGCTTTTAATTCTTACGTTAGACAGTGGGCGCGTTCAAGTTTTGAGAATAGTGCTTTGACCATTTAACAAAAAAATGTAATAATGATCTCTGTGAATTTTTAATTCCGCCAGCTGAACGCTCTAGCAGAATAATGACCTATTTCAAAACTGCAATGAGTAATAACGCTTTTCTAGATGCTCCCCATTAACCGTATAAAAAGTAGAAGAAACTTTTGACAGTTGACTAGCGAATCTTACTTACAGATGTCAAAGTACCCTCGTGGCGATAATTGCTTTTTTTTCTTTCTCCCACTTTCTTTTTTCCGGATACACACATACTCACAGGAAATAAACTCCGGAAAACAACCAAGAGGAAATATTGCTATTATATAGTATATAGCCATCTATGTGACGTTACTCACCAAAACATTCTGGGGTAGTAACTCCTTTGCCGGGGACAAACGAATATTTTGAAGGAAAAAATTGTAACAACAATACCGACTGTTATTGCAATTTTTACGTTCTAACCATCTAATTCGGCGTGGAATATTAAAATCTCTTAAATATGTTACATGTAGAGCAATGTATTGTTATACGTACGTCCTTGATTTTCAGTACTTACAGTAACGCGCTTGTGAGAGTGACAAGTACAACGACATACGAGAGGACAATATTCGTAACAATATTGTTCAACGCTTTTCTTTGGAATTGCTTTTTCCAGACGCTCTGGAAATAGAACTGCATTCGCATTTACATTAGTGAGGCCGTCTCATCAAATTTAATCATTTTAAACTCAAGTGCGCTTCGTGCCAATTTCTTTCCAAATCTAAGTTCAACAATCATTTCAATCCAAAAATAAGTAGGTGAAATTCACGATAGCCATACATCTCACGAGCTGTCATAACTTTTTGTGAAGTCAAGATTTCTTGTCTTTCATCGTCCGCCATTTTTGTAGCAAAAATCCTCAAGACATCACACCAAGTCTTCAGCTGGATTACGTTATACAGGGATAGTGATTGCTCACTCTTTTATTTTTGTTTCGAGTGACCGCTCAACGTAAAATTGAATCATTTAATTCACTTCCGTTCCGCGATTCAAATTTTTCACCCGGTTGCATTTTCTACTTTTTTTTTGGTGGCAAGTGATGAAATATAAAATAACTTTTTGAAAAAAATACGAAATGACTGAAAAGTGGAATTTTATACTTTTTCTTCCAAACACTATTTGAAGAAAAAAAAAAAAATTTCATTTATAGAGTAAATAATCTATATAATAGTGTATGATCTTTGTTAATTTTTAACATTACTTGCCACCTGTGGATACTTGATTTTTAGAAAAAAAAATTCTGCTCGTTGTAATTGACTCTCCAACACATATTCCCGCAAGCTCCGGAATCTAATCAAATGAATTCAAGTTTCTCTAAATGTTTTGAGTATTTTACCAGGTTTCAAAGATAAGCGTTTATTGATTTATGGTAAAAAGCTATTCATCATTATGATTATTTGCATATAACTTTTCCAGACAAGGTTTCATTTTTTGAATGAAGGGTATTATCCACAAACCTGATTAATGATCTTTCAATAATAAATGCTTAGTAAAAAATGGTTAGAAAGAAAGTGTTTTTGTGCCTGTTATTATAAATCAATTGTTTTAGATTATTGTATCACATTGATGCTTGTTTAGTTAAAATCTTGATAAAAAAATTATATAATATCCAAATTTAATTATTCCTAATTCAATTCACAGATAAAGAAAAAATCGAATTGATCAATTTTTTAGTGAACTAATTTGCTCTGGTAAATATTTACTTGGTCCAGTTAGAAGTAAAATTATTAACCATTCATGTTTCATTAGTCGTCTAATGTATTTACAATTCATCTCATGCAAATAAGTATGAAATTCACAAGATAAGTTGCAAATTGCTGCCAAATAGCTTTGATGAAGAATTTTTCTTGTTGGAAATGGCAGTTTGTTACATTAGCAGAGTTACATGTACCGATTGACATAGATAGTAGGATTGTAAAAATGATAATTTGAAATACATGCCAAGAGGAAAAATGGCATTTTTTAGGACTATAGATATATACTTTTGCCAGTTTAATCACTACTGTGTATACTCACCGTTGATGACAAGATCTCATTAGGACAGCACGCGAGTAGAAAACTCTTGCAAACCCTTGGGTCGGAGTATTTTACTTGAAATTTGTTATTTTCACCTGAAAAAAAAAAATAAATTCAAGTATTGATACATCAGCAGCCTTAAAATAAATTAGGTTTATATTTTCACCCATGATTAAAGTAAAAAAAATTTGTTGGTTGCATGGGATATTTTTTGAAAATCAATAATTATTTTGTGGAAGGCAATAGAAGCGATCTTTTTTTTTTTGAATCTCTCAACGTTTCGAATTTCAGAAACATAAACAAAAAAAATGTCGCAGCTCATTGCCAAATCAAAATGCTTACATCAAAAATTGAAAAAATTTCTACGAAAACAATTTTCATCCAATTTAAAAAAATCTGACGAATATCCAACATTTTGATTAAATCTGAATTTTAGAAATTTGTATCAATTTAGAAACAAGTAGAAAAAGTCTTGAAAATATGCAGGATTTTTTTCTCGTTATATTATTTGTAGTAATTTTTCCAGAGACTAAGACATTTTTGGAGTTTTCCTGAATATTCAATTAGTAGAGAAATGTACTCAAGGTCTTATAATTGTGCATTTTGGACATTAGGATATTATTTAAAATTTTGTAATGATTATATGAGAGCTGACCATGGATATTTATCATTTAAAATTGATAAATTATAGTTATTTCAGAAAGCGCGTAAGAATTTATCAGAATAGTCCGGAATGCCTATTTTTTGTTGATATGTACTTTTTTTGTCAATTTATTTGTAGGATTTCATTGATATTTTTAATATTCAAATCAATGTTCAGTGTAAATAAAAATTTTTGAATGAACACAAATTATTCGATTATTACAATTCCTTGTGAAAATACTCAATATTCCAATCTTAAAAAACCTGCATTTTTTAAAGTGATTTATATAGATAATTCAAAATTTTCCTGAATTGCTTAACTGTGGGAAAATTTTATAAATTTTGATAATAAAAATAATCAGTTATACATTTGAATCAATATTCAATGTAAACAAAAAATATTGACGAAAATAATAAATTATTTATTCAATAAAATTTCTAGAAAAAATGTTCATTAAAACTCATTATTGTCACACTTCTCAATCAAAAAGTGAAAAAATTGTATTTTGTTCATAACAATATATATGTACTTAATGCTTCATTGCACCCACACGAGCGTGAATTTTAGGCACATAAACGAGTAATGGCCACAGACTGGCGTATGATTGTAAGATGATAATGAACAGAAAAATTAACGAATTCTTAAATCCGAGTACAATATCCTAAGAAAAAATCAAATGTTCAAGAAGAATATCAATGAAAATCGTGTAAAGATGGTAAAAGAACGAACGGTCGATAGAAACCAGGAACGTAACCATCTTGTAAGCATAGTCCATGACAAAACGAATTAATGCATTGTTTTCATTGGTTTCTGTTAGTGTCTCATAGATGTATGATACTCACCATTGCGTCCTGTCCCCATTAATTGGTCGAGCATAGCTCGCATTTGATCATGGGCCGTCATTTTCGTTGATTTTGGCGATAATTCACAAATTTAACTCTCAAAAGATGCTCGTCAAAGGCTGTCGAAGCCTTAGGTGTGTTGGGCAGTGTTGGGTATTTGCATGCGTTGTGTTTGGTGACGTTTCACAATAACATCACGATACAAAACATCTGAGGATAATAAAATCACAATGATATCACAGTAGCATCACAAAAAGATATTACGAGAATTTATTGAGCTACTGGTAATTTTTTACAAATTAAATGTATTCATTGTGACCTTCAACTAATTCTGAACATTTTTCTATATTCCTCACTTTCTTTTTATTCTCTATCACAGCAAAATACAGATATTTTTACTAACAAAATTTCAAAAATTCGCGGCTAACCCAACCTTACCTTACTACATTGTAAATACTATATCGATATATTCTACTGCATTCTACCAGCTGAAAAATTCACCCAATCAGATCCTTTTTTGCGAATTTCTTGTCGCTGCTATAAGGTATTTCGTTAGCGAGAGTTCAACCTAATTAAATCTATGAAATAAAAAATAATCGCGAATATATTTGCGTTTTAAATGCAATGACTGTGAAAATGAAAACTTTATTTACATGGCTGTTTCTTTATTTCAGCTCCAGAAATAACCAAACAAAATGTCGGACGTTGAAACGTAAGGATCAAAACACGTGTTTTTTTTCGCTTCGGCGGCGACGAAACTCGTTTTTATGAGTGCGTGTAAATGTGTTTTCGTGAGTTTCTAAAAGTTGGGTATGTTTTTTTAGTGAAGAGGTGCCCTCGGCGGTGACGGGAGGTGGAGCAATGGACGTTAACACGGCCCTCCAGGAAGCCCTCAAAAACGCCTCGATTCACAACGGTGTCGTTCATGGAATTCACCAGGCCACCAAAGCTTTGGACAAGTATGTATTCTGACTATTTTTAAGAGTTCTGTAATATTTGTAATTGATTTCAAACAAAACTTTGCACTAGTCTTATAAATCTGCCTTTTTCAAAAGCCTTTTTATGTGAACCGTAAGTTTTGTTAGTTCTTCAGGATAAAGCCAACAGTAATTTTTTCAGTTTTATGGCTAATTAATGGAATGTAAACAAACAAGTTGACAATATGATTACTGTGAGGGAATATTTATACTTACTGCTTGATTTGTAATAGTTAATAATAATTGTTCATTCATGTTCTATATTTCAAACAGTATTTCCAATAACATGAATCGCAAGTGTAATGAAAAACAATTAGATTAGTTTTTTAATAAAATTGTTTTAAATTCTCAACTATTAAGTAAGATTCAATTCACGTAGTACATTTCAGCAATCAAAGCTAATTTTTATGTAAATCATTCTGAAAAGTGTGAAACACCAGTATTATTAAGCAATTGTTTTAACAATTCCCAAAGATGAACTAAGTATCAATGTCTTCTTAGAAAAATTATCAGTAAATTTTTCATTTACTTAATTCTTCTAATTCAACATTATGTTGCTTATTTCATTTCAATTCGATAAATTTTTGACATGATTTTTCGCAACAAATTTTCATTCCAAAACATAAATATCAAGTGTTTCATCAAAAACCCTTAAAATAAAAAATAAAACAAACAAGAATATTTTAATGTTTTCTATAATCTAATTTTTCATACAATTTATAATTGTAATAGTCAAATCCTTATTTCTTTAATCGATTCCGATCAATTTCTTCGCATTATCTAATGATTCAGTATTTGAAATATCGAGAGAATATAATTTTTATTGAAATTCATGTTTTGTTCATTGTATCTACAAACGTGCTGATCACAAGTATTTTGTGAATCCTACAAATATCAAGAAAATACATGATATTCAAGATTCTAACACAATTTTTAAATTGATATTAATTCATACGTCGAAAACTCAATTCTTATCCTATTAAACATTTCTGTTGATTACTTTTTCCTTCAACAAAGTATTTAATATTTACAGTAAAATATAGTATAAAAACTTTTTAATTACTATATTTAACAATGTCTTGTTTGTTTACCAAAAATATTAAATCACAAATGTTATATTGAAAATCATATATGTATACATAAAGACCTAGAATCATTAAAACATAAGTAAATCAATGTTTTAATAATTACAGTAAATAAAATTCAAGTCACTTGCATTTTATTTTTCTTTACTTGTCTGTTGTTCATTTATAATTGTTATTTTTTTTACCATAAATAGATGACATTTTGTAAAATTTTAGGTATAAAAAAAAATGAAATTTTTCGACATTGATTTTCCTCAAAATTTTGAAGCTTGAAGTTCAAAATTTTCAGATTTTTGAGTCACAAATGGTAAATTCTTCATATGTAGCATTATTCTGAACAATAATCAAATCTTGAACTACAATATGTATGGCGTATCCAAATACAATTTTTCAAGTTTATTTTACATGTGGTAGACACTAATAAATGTTGAATCTATTCAAAAAGAGAATTTTTATGATGATACTTTGGCTCCCTCTTCTGAGACGAACCCAAATATATTATATATTTGCTGATATACGCCTTTCTGATACTAAGCTCTAAAATATCTGACACTTATATCAGTAAAAGCACATTTTCATTGAAAAATGATTCTTTCCAGACGACAGGCCATGCTCTGCATTTTGGCAGAAAACTGTGATGAACCCATGTACAAAAAACTGATCACAGCCTTGTGCAACGAACATCAGATTCCACTTATCAAAGTAGACAACAACAAAAAATTAGGTGAATGGGCTGGTCTCTGCAAATACGACCAATCAGGAAAAGCACGAAAAGTTGTGGGCTGTTCAGTTGTGGTTGTGACGGTGAGTTTTTTAATTACATCTTGCAAAACTAGTTGCCTTTTTAAAAAATCGATTTGAATTTAGTAAATCTCTTGAACTTGCTATAAAATTTTATTATTAACATAACTTGACCAAGTTTAAAATAACAGAAAACCAAACTGATGATTGACTTTTTTTTTATTACCAGGACTTTGGTGAAGACACTCCAGCTAAAGATGTTTTGATGGAATACGTGAAGCAAAACAATGTACATTGAGTATCTTAATTATAATTAATTTTTAAAAAAGAATACTATCCTTTTTTCCTTTTCTAATCCTACAATTTTAAATTCTTCATTTCAAGCTTTCTTATGATATTTATCTGCAGACTTCCTTATGATGCAGCCAACCTTTGACTTGACATTCTCTGAAATTTTTCAATATTAGAACATCTCATACTTACACTTATATTCGAAATTAACCAGCGTACCTTCCACAATACCAAGTAACTTTGCATTTGGAGCATCGCTTATGCGCAATTTTATTGCAAACATCGCAATTTTGCCCGCTCACTGTGTTAAGTTTCTCGATGTCGTAAGCGTCGTTCAAAACTTGAGCCACTTCCATAATGTGATCTATATTTTTTTCAAAAAAATATTTTGACTGCTTCTTGGCCAATTTTTCCCATTGCTTGCTGTATTTTTTTATAATCGAAGGTCTCATCTGCAGGAATAAGTTGCAGATGAAAAATTTTGTAAATTAAACAATTTATGAGTTGATATAGTATTACTTGTGGTATGACTTGCACTTTCATTTGATGTTGGTTGTTGGAAGTTGGCGGTGATATACTGAGATAAGCCAACCATCGACGTAAATCAATCAATGGAGAAATCTGATCAATGACACTTTCTTGTAAATATTTTTGCAACTGTGAACATGGAAAAGACAAATTTTTACACACAACTTTGATTTATGGAAAATCATGGAAACTTGAAGTTACTTTCATCAGTTGTGACATTCTAAATCCTGTGATTTCGTAATATGGAGCACTTTTAGGATTCAGCAACAGCTCTCGTAGTCCAATCCAAGCCTGTGCTTCAAATTTGCAAATTTTGTCCTCTTCGTCAAATTTCACTTTTTCCCATTTTCCATCATACACCAATGACTGACCTGGGAAAAGATTATATCAATGACTGAAAATGTAATATCTGAAGTTTGGTTTAGTAAATAATAATTATTGACAATTACAAATGTCAATCGCAAGATTTTAAAGTATGAGTAAGACTTGATAACCTTTTTCACATTTTTTCCAAGGTTGATTTACAATAATGTTCGACAAAATGTAAGGGACATCATGGGTACATAGCATATGAGAAACAGCACATGCTGGGAGATAGTCAGAAAATTCTGCCAAGTATCTCAAGATGGAGATACACTTGAGCCTTATGTCCAAGTCAAATTCGTTACTTTTGTTTTTGATTTCATCCAGGCATGAACTATAAAATTACAAGTTAATCAAGATTATTCTTGATGAGGAAATGATGATACTTTACCTTGGTGTTTTTTGATCTTCCGCAGTTTCTTCATTTTTCGCACAAAAAAAACCAGCCAGATTATGAACGGCGTAGTCTATAAGATCAAGGGCTTCATTTCCAATTGATTCTACAGTATCGCTGTGAAAAAGAATGTTTTCCAAAAGCGATACAACGATATCTTCGTGATAAAAAACACTGTATAAAAGGAAGGTGTTTTCAGGTTCTCCATTAAGTTTTACCAATAGTGGGAAAACTTTCTGTTTCCAAATGTCAATCTGTATTGCCTCGAAAATGAGGATAGGAGTCTGAAAAGTGAAGTTTTTCATGTTACTGGAATTCAAAATTAGTAGCTATGTGGAACCTACTTTTTGCAATGAAATGAACCACTCTTTGATGCATTCTTCTCGAGTTGTACTGATTTCGAATACACTCTGTTGGCTTAGAAGCATTAGCCTTTTGTGGAACTCGAACCATCTGGAAAAAGTAGAGGAAATGAAGAATGCTGAAAATGGATAAACTAAAAAAAGTACATGATCACCTTTTTGTCCCAATGTCTTCCAAGGTACATGGTTTCAAATTTTCTATGTAATTTTCTATTTCCAAGTAAGTCAAGATATTTTCCACAGCCTCGGCCATTTTTTCATAAAACTGTTTCCTTGGCAACCAAGTTTTATCAATATGAAAGCATGTGGTTCCAAAAATTTGCACAGGTTTACATGTTTCTGAAATTGGTTTAATTTTGAGAATTTCCACTACCGTGCAAAAGTATAAGGACAAGATCAATTTTTTGAGTTTGTGATCGTTTTTTACTGTGTTCAATAGCATTTTATGATAAACTCTTGTATATAAACTATATAATATACTACTTTGCTTTAATTTACATAAAATCGTGTTAAATTAGTTAATTATTATTCGTCTAAATAATGCAATTCTTTTTTCATCTAGATATAGTTAAAACGTCGTTCGACAGTGTAAAAGTGACTTTGAATAATTTCGCAACTGAAAAACTTGGGACACATGGATGTAAAGGCATCAGCCACATTGATGTATAACACTTGATTCAAATTGTTATGATTTTTTTGATAATTTGTATTTATTTCACAGAAATCATAACAAAATAGTCTATTTTTTTAGTTCATATACAAGAATCTATCATAAACTTCTATAAAACACGATAAAAAAAATCAATTGTGTCATACTTTTGCACGGTAATTTTCACTTTTTTAATATTTTATGCATTTTTTTTCTTCTTGATAATTTGTACATTCATTGTGTACCATTATTATATTGTTCATTTTTACAGTAATTTTTTGCGAATTTCAGTAGGGTAATGAACCCCCAAAAACCTCTTATCCTTACGCCCCTGATTAATTAAATTATTCATATTAAAATTGAGCGTGATAACTACTTTTTAAATTTTTTCCCTTGATACTTTCACTACAATTACAATTAAGAATATCTATCGATTCTAATAAAGAAATTTTGACAATCTTTTTATTAATTTAAAAATAACCGTTCCTCACTCCAATGTTACCGACTGTCGATACATGCTTAAAATGTTTATGTTTGCAATGTTTACATTGGGAGGAAAGGAATTGCGTGATTTGAATATTGAATATTATTACTTTTATTTCACGATGAGTTCGCGAGTGTTGCAATTTGGCTGCTTATCGCCGGGTTAATCTGTTATTCGGCGAGATATCGGAGAAGTCACGAATGTCAAGAGAGAAAAAAATGTCGCGAACGACTTTAGCGGAGGAAAGCGGTTTCGTGAGGCTCGCACCGAACGTGGAGCTGATTTTGAACCAACTCAACCACGGCGCCCATCACCACGATTACCTGGTCGCTCTCGTAATCCTTTTATTATCAGAATCCGGTTTTTGCCTCGATCACGCCTCCAAAAACGGAAATGATTGCACGGAATCACGGTATACAAATCATGCAATATACAATTATTATTACGCGTTCGAAATAAAAGTGAAATTACGCCTGAAAGCCTGAATTTTTCAGGGTTTCAGTCGTGAATTTTGCAAGGTCTTGAACAATTAACAGGGATGTTGGAAATATACAAAAACCCCTATACAAAGAAAACACAAAGTTGAATTTAAAATGTGCAAAATTATTTACTTAACATGAAGTAAATTGATATGTAATCATTTACCTTTTTCAATTCATCCAATGCAAAAAATTCAATGAAAATTATAAATTGATAATGATTAAATACAAATTATGCTATGAACTATGTATTTATTATTTTTTCATCGTAAAGATATATTTAGTATTATTAAATTAATTATGTCTTACAGATATTTTTTTGTTATTGTAATAATCGTTCTATTTATGTAGAACAACTCATTAATTTTTTAATAAGTTAATGTATTTATTTTCTTCAATATTGAATTCATTAACTTGAAGTTAATACGATAATTTTTATAGAATTTCATCTTGAAATTTATTCATTTTTCAAGTCATAAAATTTAATAAAAATTATTAATTGATGATGATAAAATACAAATTATACTATGAACTAGGTAATTGTAACATTTTCAGTATAATTAAATTAATTATATATTTGAAATGTTTTTATTTTTTTTTTTTTTATAATCTTTCTATTTATATGATTATATATATATTGAGATACGCAAAATTTTATTATTATGTGTATAATAATTATTGCATTTTTATTATAAGGGTGTATTCAATACAATTCAATATATTTTTTTTATTGAAAAAATGTTATTGTTATAATTATCATCTAACTTGTGTATAGCATAGAAAAGTTTATTAATCAATCAGCTAGTCAAATAACTCATCTTTTTCATAAATGAATTCAACAATTTTGATTCAATACAATGATTTTTACATACTTTATATATTTCATCTTGAAAATGAAGCTATTTTTCAATGGAATGACTTTTTTGATTCATCAATATTGTAGATTCACAAAATTTTATGAAAATCATTGAATTATATTGATCAAACTTGTAATTATATTAAGTTGTGTATAATAGTTTATTTAAATTCTTATTATAATTGTATATCATTTGTATAATTGAATTTATCCTATATTTAGAAAAACTTTTTATCATCATCAACTTAATATTGATGCATAAAAATTTATCAATGAATAGATTGATCAAAAAATTGAATCATTTACAAACTGATCTCATCTATTTTGATTAAACACCATCATTTTAAAAAAATTATATATTTCATTTTGAAATTAATAAATGATTTAATTATATACTTTTTCTGTTCATTAATTTCATAAATCTGAACTCGAATGAAAACTATTGATCTATATTTATTTTATTCGGGATGTTTGATATATTTGGTATAACATAATTAAGTATGTATTAACAATATTTGCCTTTTCAATTGATTGATATTTTGAATACACAAATTTGAAAAAAAGAAATGATTGTTTATATTTAAAAAATTGAAAACTATAAACTACGATGCATATAGTATATGTTATATTTTTACTATGGCATAGTCAGTATAATTCAATTTATTGAGTAAATGAACAAAGTTTTATTATAATAATCGTTTTATGCATGTATATAAACTTAGAAATGTACTGATTTGTCAAAATATTTAGTTGTTTCCAAATTCAGATCATCTATTTTGTTCAACTACATTAGATTACAGTAGAAAACATAGAATAAGGCAGGTGATTTTCCAAAGTGTAAAATAAATTCTAGTGTATGTATATTAATTTTTGATAAAATAAGGATTTTAAAAATTCTTCCAAAGCATTCAAAAGTTTGCTAGAGTTCTCTAACACTCATATTTTATATTTCTTTAAACAATTTTTGTTGCGTCGTCTACTTCAACTTCTCGAATTTCGACATTTAATTGTTATAGATCAGGCCAAGAAATTTTCATTCCCCCAAGCTGGAAATGCCAAACGACCGGAGTCTACAAACTAGCCTTCCATTTAAAACAAGTTTCAAACACAACCTGCAAACTTGTTGCTATTCCTTGCGGTGACATTTTGGTTCTAAACTTAATCCCAATAGACGAGCCTATAAAAAGTCGCAGTTTAGCTGTGAAAAGTCTGAAATATGTCAATTGCTACTCGGAAGAACCAACTGGGAAATACATCAACATTAAACAATTTTCTATCATGTAACTATAACAATATTTCAACTCTTTGATATCCCAGAAACAGTCGATTCTTGGTGAAAATTTAACAATTTTTTTTTTTTGAATTTTGACATGATTTGCTGAGTAGCAGCTAAAATCATAGCTTTTCATCATGGATTTTTTTAAAAAATTGCTCGTTTCTGGGGTTGGTATGTTTTGAAATCCCGAAAATGGTTTCATTTTGGAAATCAATTTTTCAGATTCAAAAATGAAATCGCAACTCCCATTCGATGCGAATACATGACGGAGGCTGGAATTGTGAATCCAAGTCTTCCAGGTCTTCCATTTGACGTGAAGCGCTACCTTTTAAGAATTCTCGAAAAGAGGGACCTAGGTCGATTATCTCAATGTTCCAAAGAATTTCATGAGCTTTGCAAAGATCCAGCTATACTTCGTACAGCTTCTTATGCATAGAAATGATGATGTTTGTATCCTCTTTGTACAAACTGATCTTGCAAAATCTTTTACACATAATATATTTCGTTATTTTTTTGTCATTGAGATTTAATGTTACACTGCAGTGTTGAGATCTGAGTAAGTAACGTAAAAAAAATCGATTTCTTGTATTTTTTAAAAACATTTAATAAAGATATTATTAAGAATCATACATTCTGCTGCATAAAAGACTTATACTTCAAGATACGCCAAAAAGCCAGGACAACAAATAGGCAGTTAAAAAAAAATGTTTCTTGATATCTCTCGAACGGTGTTTTTTTCCAACATCGTTGGAAAATGCCATTTTCTTCACGGCTTGAATTGTGGAACTTTCAGGGAGGGTTTTTCCAAAAAATTTATTTCCTTCGGGACTGTATAATTTGTAATCTTTGACGATATGGTTAGGGGAGAACGATATTTCAGTTTTTCTAATTTTTCGACTTTTGGAGTCCAAAGTCACACATCTTTCAAGTTGGTATATAATGAAATGGAATTATATTATTGTGATTTTCAAGTCACTGAGGTTTAGGTTTTTTTTTCTAATATTTTTCGTACTTTTCATAATTATTTGGTACTTATTTATACAACTTGAAGGATTTTCTGATATCATTAAGGAATTCGATGTTGTAGGAATGAAAATTGTAAGAATTTAAAATACTTTTATAGATTTTTGGAAAAATAATACCTACGCAGCTTTTGAGTGTTTTGTGGATTTCTAAAATTTTGTTATCGTATGTTATTAATAAAATTTTGTAGTATTTTGTAGTATTTTCATTAATTTCTAATATTTCAATACTGATATATATATATATGAATATAAAATAGAGAAAAGCAAGAATGTTCAATTTTATAAATTGAATAAAGTAAATTGATGGTATTTTGAAATATTTAAAATGTCATTTATATTATTCATATAATTCGCGTAAATCGCAAAAAAATGGAATTAATAAATTATTGAAAATATATTATTATCACAAATATTGTTCTTCACAGATTTCTTAAATTTTATGCTCTAGGATTCAAAGTTTTATGCGTTGAGAAATTTCTAGTGTTTCTCGCTTTTTTTTAATACGAATGAAACTTGAAAGGATTTTGAAGTTTTTTTGTAAATTGAGATGAAACGAATTCGATGCTCCAGAATTCAAATTTCGATTGATTTTCACTAATTTTATAGATTTCTGAGAAAATTGCACATACATGAACATTGAATTGTATTTTTTTAGTTTTTTACAAAAATTTTTTGCATGTTATAGCATTTCTATAGATTTCAATTATTACTATAGATTGCAATATAATCTATTCGCTTTTTAGAAATTAGGAGTTAGTTTTTTAGAATTTTCTTTTTTTAAAACATTTTTAAAAAGGAATAAATTTCTATTATTTTTGTAGATTTCTAGAATTCGAATTTCGATGGATTTTCGGTAGCTTGATAGATTTCTGAAAAAATTGCATCCATATAGATTTTTATGTTCCATGGATTTCTTGTATTTTCGTATTTCTTTTAGAATTTGTGAAATCTTGTCGCATTTTCTAGTATTTTTACAGATTTCTAATATTATTATATGTAGCTAAATTACCTTTCTTAGAATTTGGTGCTGTAGAATTCCAAATTTGTTCAAATTTTGAAAAAATTGTTTTTTTATTGAATTCCATTGCTTATTGTAATTCTTTAAAGTTCGTATGATTTTCTGATCATTTTATATTGATTCTTTGTAGGTGTCTAGAATTCGATGCTCTGGGATTCCGAATTTTCGTAGATTCTAATTTTTTCCACTATTTATTAGGTTGTAACAATTTTCAAATTTTTATTTTTCACGTTATCCCAGCCAAAGATTTATGATCAGAATTTTATTGAATAAAAATATTTCTGAAGTGAAGATCATTGCTCTTTTTGAGATAGTAGAGTCAAGAATTCTGGGTATTTTTATTAACAATTCTATTAATATTCTGAAAATTGTGTAACTTCTAGATCTTACGTTTCAGTAGTAGTATTTCATTATTTATTTTTAACTTTCTTACGAATTATATTTTACAACATGTATTTTTATTGTCTATTATTATTTTTTGTTTATAATTACATGAAAAAATCGTTAATTTTTTTCGGATTTCGGGAGGGCTTTGGACCCGCAATATCTTGTACGTATGCAGAAGGACTTTTTCAACGAACATGATTGCCAGGCTCGTCTGGGAAACTTCGAATTCGTTGAATAAGCTCTATTGTTGGAGAAATGAGCCATCGTTTTTCCGGAAAACAGAAGAAATTCGCACCGGTCAAAAGCGGGTCATCGAAAGTAAGGCGACCCTGGCTCGCAATCGCGCTTACCCACGACGACCCAGTAGCGCGATTCCCGAATGGGAGCTAAGCTTGCGCCGTTTATTCTCCCTGTTTCCCTGTGATGCTTTTCGCCCCCAGTTCACGAACTGAACCCATCCTGGGCGAAAGTCCTCCCTCGCTAGCCGCTCCAGCAATCTCCCCAATTACCAATCGTCATTAATATTGCGCCCCCGTATATCGTGTATTAGCAATAAAAAACTACCCCTCAATTCCAGTCATTCGAAACATACAAGTCCCAGAATATCTCGCAATACCTTCGAGATGAAAACCGCTTTGATGAAACGAAATCCCAAGGTCACTTTTGCACATTAGTGTCTTGTTACGCGATGACAATCATTTTAAAAGTAGTGCGAGAACTCTTCAATGTTTGATGATTCCAATGGAGGATTGAATGGAAAATTCATGGAAAACTCGGAATTAATCGTGATTTTTCATCGATGTGACTATCTTTGTTGTTATTTGGAGGCTTGTGACGAACATTGGAAACATAGGTGTGAATGAATCTTGGTGCAATTTGGAAAAAAACCGTTGGAACTGGAGGAGGCGAATTCGTTGCAAGGTTATTCCTGCGAACTATCCCCGGGAATGCTGACGCATAGTCACAGCGATGGAGAGTTTCCGATATACGAAGGTAAGATCATTGCAAGGTTTTCCATTTGTATATTAGGAATTGGAAACTGCACAAGTAATTCGAATAGTTGATTTCAGGAATTTGATGGAATCTATTTCTATAAATCCAAGAGAATTGTAAATCATTTTTCGAACTAACCAGCAGAAAACCTATCTAGGAATAATTTTTTGGAAAAATTAACTTTCTTCGAGATTTTGTAATTTTCAATCTTGTACGATTTTTCAATTTTTGGAGTCCAAGTCACGCATTTTTCATCTGCGTGTATTAAATACAATGGAATTTGGTTTTTGTCATTTTCAAGTCACTGAGATTTAGGTTTTTTTTTTTTAATACTTTTGGTACTTTTCATGATACTTTGGTATTTCCACCACTTAAAGAGTTTTTGTGATAAAATAATAAGCTTTTGTATAACTCATGTTTCTAGAATATTCAGTTCTCTAGGAACCAAACTTGGAAAATTTTCAAAAATTCTTCTAGATTTTGTAGGAAATTAGGTATATCTGCAAAGATTTCAAGTATATCGTAGATTTTGAGAATCTTCGTATTATATGTTGTTTAAAAATTTTGTAATATTTTCTAGCATCTTTTGGAATTTCTATAATTTGATGCTATAGTATTGAAACTTTTAACGATTTTGAGTATTTAAATTGATTTTTTCACAGAACCGTACCTTTTATACAGACTTCCAATGTATATTTTGTTTGTTTTCGTATTCTTTTAGTATTTACAGTATTTGAAGAATTTGGTAGTATGTTGATGGATTTCTATATAGACTACTAGAATAATATGCTCTTGAATTCAAAGTTTTATAAATTTTTGAGAAAATTATATCCTTATAGTTTTTGAGTATGTATGAAAGAATTTTGATTATTTCTCCCTTTTTTTTTGTTTTTCTGATACTTGAAAGGATTTTTCGGTATTTTTATTGTAATTTGATGCTCCGGAATTAGAATTTCGATCAATATTCAAAAATTTATAGATTCCTGGGAAAATCACATCCATATAGATTCTATAGATTTCTTGTATTTTTGTAATTTTTTTAAGTATTCATAAAATTTTAACGTGTTTTCTAGTATTTTTATAAATTTCTATTATCACTGTAGATTGCTTTATACGCTTTTTAGAATTTGATTCTCTAGAATACAAAGTTTTATAGATCGTAGGTATTTGTTGAGATTTTTCAGAATACAGTACCTTTATAAAATTCTGTATCTTTTAGTACGTATTTCTTCAAAGTTGGTATGATTCAAAAGATTCTCTAGTATTTTTATGAATTTCTTCAAAGATTTCGAGGATTCGATGCTTCAAGATCCAAAATTTTTGTGGATTCTAATTTTTCTTTACTGAATTGCAATTTTTTTCTCGAAAAAGTTTGGTTGAAAAAAATTTGATTTGAAATTTTTTTCTTCGACAGTTTTTTTCTCTAGGTTGAATAAGTTTTCATTTTCCACATGATCCTAGCCAAATACTCATGACTAGAATTTTGTTTAAAATATTGTTTAACTTGAAGAACTTACATGAAACCATTTGTTATGCTCTCTAGATTTAAACAAGAGTATTTTTGATACTGATTACTTATTTCATTATTAATCTTCATTTCTATTTTTATATGTATTATTTTAAATTTTGATTATTTTCCATAATATTTCAATGAATACTTTAAATTCATTGTTTGGCTTATTTGATGTCGACAAATTTCAAAGTTAGGAAATAAAAAATTTCAAAAAGAAACAGTATTGGGAAATTTTTTCGAATGAATTGCAAAAATAGTTCATATTTTTTGTGCAAATGTCCAAAAAAAAAATACATTTTCTTCACGAGATTCGGAAAGATAATTTTCCAGACCGTCGAACGAAACTAGAACTGATTCCTTTGCGTACCGCCAAGTGTGCATACATGCGAAATATACACGATGGCATATCCCACTTGAATTTTCTATTCGGAATTCACGTTTCCGTAGAATCACCCTCAACTTTGAAGACCCAAGCTTCTAAATACCGTGAAAGTTCGCGACATTATTAAAGATGTAATTAAAGTCGAGTAGAGCCTTCTTGAAGCCTTGTTTTATTTACACGCATGCTAATAAAAATTAGGTATTCTAATTCTTATCGCATTATTCGCTGATTCGTTCAATTAGACTAGCATATTCAACATAGAATCTTTACCTAAACCTTTGGCTGATTACATAATTTTGTTTTTCTCACCGAATATGAAATCCAAAATTTCTGGATGAGCAAAAAGATTTTTCCCCGGTCTATTTTTTTGATGCTATGATAACAAAATGAATTTGCCCCCCCCCCCCCCCCTCATGAAAAATTTCGTCGCAGCGCCCTTGCATTTCTTTCATCTTGCGATAATCCGATTGTCCAGACTGTTGGGAATTTTCATGCTTGCAACACAATACCTCTCGGCACTTGTCTCCTTTTACTCGAGTTGTTCTTTCATAAAGAATCCTCTAATGAGCTCCAACTTGTATACGTACTCCAAATTCTAGCATGAAACACGATTTTCTGCTTTTCGAGAGAGGTAACTGTGAGGAAACAAGATAAAGAAAAGTAACCAAGCACCTTCGTCTGCGATTTACAGTGAATTTGAAGCTTTCAGTAAGTCCCACGCGTTGCATGGAAAGTTCGAAATTGAAGTGACAGAAGGATAATGCAAGTGAAAAATGAAATGCAAATTTGCAATCTACCTGAAAAATTATGCCCAACTCTAATAATTTTCTAGAAAGATTTAGAATTTTCATCAAGTTTCAAAATGCAAATATATTTCCCGATAATAGTTTGGGAGATGGTTACTTGTTCCGAACTTTGATAATGTTTGGCGACTTGATGATATAATTTTTCATGTCAACTATAGATTTGAAATAAGCTCAGAAGGTTGCCGATGAATAATACCTAGACCAAAAGCGTGAGAAGAATGGTCGATGAAGAAACGACTTGGAAAGTTTTCGGCCCCGAAATGACAGTTTTCCCTGGGAAAACATCATTTTTGTCGAGCTGTGCCGTGAGAATGAGCGAGGCTTGAAATATTCAGTCGCAAACGGAACAACCTCGGCTCCATGTTTTCAGAGAAAAACACAGGCGCCCTCGAGTTTTCTTTCAGATGTAAAACAATACCTTCGTTAGGAATTTTCTTGAGAAAATCTTTTGATCCAGAAATGACGGAAATTTTGGTCGAAAAAAGCGAGAGAAAACTTAATGTCTTTCCAATCACGTGTGTAATTATTTCTTAAGACATGCATTCCTCAGAATTCGTAAAACTCTCGTTGTTGAAATGAAATTTTTCTTTAAAAAATATCATAGATACAACATCTACAAATGCACTATGAAAATTAAATTACCTCGATGATTCATTTATATACCCGAAATCTTTACAACTTGGAATCTTAGTATCTCATTCTAAAAATTCACAATATTATGAATCCATGAAAATATTGATAAAATCATTCCAATTAATATCACTATAAAACAATTATGATCAATACTGAAATGAATGGAATTCATTGAAACAAAATAAATCCGTGAAAGAATTGTGTTTTGAAAAATCGTTTAAAATAATGGGAATCTATTAAACTTTGAAGTTAAGAGTACCTATCAAGTTCTTGAAATTTATATGGCTAAAAATACTCCCAAGTTTTATAAATGTTGACACAAAAACACTAAAAATAATAGGAAATACACATGTATAGGAATCATTCAACTACTCAAATTCTATATCGATATTATGTTCTCCAATATTTATAGAAATAGAAAAAGTCTTTAAAACTTTAAGCTCTGGAGCACCAGTTATGGAAATCTATATAATAATTCTTCAAAATACTGGGAAATTCAATGAAAATCATAAATATTCAAAAAATATAAAATGTAATAATAGAAATGTGTAAAATACTTGAGATTTTTCTAGACATACCGTTTTCTGGAAAATGTATTGAAATACTTGAAATTCATAGCATTTTAGATTCTAGCTTATCAAATTTTAGAAATCTGAACTAAAATTTTCGCAAATACTAGATATTTATTCAGAACCGATAAAATCCGACTGAATATTAATAATAAGTACTTGAAAATCAATAAATCCACGAAAGAACAGAATCGTTTGAAATACTGAGAATTTATAAAACTTGCAAGTTTAGAGCATAAAATTCTTAAAACTTACATAGCAATCCATAGAAATACTACCATATTTCATAAACGCTAAAAAGTATGAAAAACATGAAATAAAACAGTAATCTCGCTAATACTTGAATCGTACGTCAAAATTATTTTTCCAAAAATTCATAAAAATGATAAAAAACCTTGGAATTTTTTTATTCCTAAAGCATCTAATTTTGGAAATCTTGATGAGAATTCATCAAAATACTATAAAATTCAATAGAATTCTCTAATATTGAAAAAGTACAAAATGGTTTAAAAGTTTTAGAAATATGTGAAATACTTGGAATTTATCGAGATGTTGTTTTCTGGAAAATTTATTTAAATACTAAAAATCTTTTGAATTTTTGATTCTTGAGCATCAAATTCTAAAAGTCTGGTATATTTAAATTTTTCAATATACTTAATATTTACCAAGAACTTGGGAAATCCTACAACTAAAAAAAACTAAAAATACAATAAATAAATAATGTTTACTTATGATTGAAAATCCTATGATATTTTCCCTGGGTCGAATTAAAGTGAAATGAAATTGGCATCGATCCCCATGTGTGGGATCCTTTTCAAGACTGTATACAAATAATGGTACAAACAATGGTCGAATCCAATTAAAGAATCAGAATGCTTAAAATCACGATTTCTCATACCTAATGAACAACGAACAATTTACTCCTCCTCGATGTCGTAAAAATCTCATAAAAATTTTTCTGTATCTCATGATTGTAAAATACATCATCGACGAGATGACAATGTCAAATGAAAACTTTTTATATGCCACAACAATAGAAGTGTATCATCGACGAGTAAAAGTGTCAACGTAAAACTTAATAACGATTTACCCTTGATTGTGTTCACGACACTTCTGATGTGCGAGCGTTTGGGCCAATGGATAATACCGATAATACGTCAGCGGAACTGGTTATCCCCTCTTTTTTAAAAATATACTAACACAATCTATGTAAGCCCCCAGTCAATCGACACTTGGAAACATTTTTTTAGGATCCCACACATGGGGATCGAAACGTCGACACTTGATTGAAATGAACGATTTGACTGGGAGATCGATGCCCATTTCATTTCAATTTACTTATGAATGACCAAAATTATCAAACATATATTCATAAAACCTTGGATCTAAAAGCCTCGAATTCTAGTTATTTATATCGAAATCCTTGAAAATTCCATAAAATCGTTCGAGCTGTAATGCAAAAATACGAGAAATACTTGGTACTAGAAATTCATGAAACACCAGTTTAAATAAAATCTGACAAACTTTCAATTCTAGACTATCGAATTCTCGAAACTTGAATAACGATGTACAAAAATGCAATAAATACATAAAAAACTAGAATGTCCCTAACAAAAATGGTATGAATTGTATTAAATACGAAAAATCGTAAGAATCATTGCACTTGATGAAATGAAAAGGTATTTCATCGAAGGGTATAAATAAATTTCAAACATGTTACGATGCTAGAATAAATATGTATTGATACATTGGCATACATCGACCCTTTTTACATTTAAGCCCTACTTCCACGTGAAATTTTCCTGCGACCCTTCTGAATTTTTCTATATCTCAGCCTTTTCTCCATTTGTAAATGGTCCTTAAAATTTGGATGAATTTTTCGAAAACTTTGTAACAACGTTTTTCCGAATGGGTGAGAGAAACGTGGGAAGCTTGGATGCACCACCAAAGAACACGAGTGTGGAAAAAAAGCATCTATGTATAGCCCACGGCCGATGATAATTTTTGCATGACCGGTCACAAGCCCTTGCACTTCTCATCCCTCGTTACGTTTTTGTACACAACGTCGAGTGCATCGATGTACGGTGTATACAGTGTACATACGTTGGTACAGTGTAACATCGCTTATTCGCGAGCGCGTCAATGCCGCGGAATGCCCAGAAAGCCGCGGTTCTATCTCGGGCGAGCACGAGATTCGCCACTCCCGCTTTTATTACGGCCCGGAAGTGCCCGATTAATCCCTTCCGCGTCTTGCCCGGCTATTGGCGGATTTTTCCGCTCCGTTGGGAAATTCGAGGCTGATCACCGGACAAACAGGGACGTTGCGACGAAATTTTTTCCCCTGTGGGGCAAACTCGAGTGTCAAAAGGGCCAATACTGAATTTTCACGAATGAATATTCATTTTAGAATGATGACATGTATTTTCAAGAGTTTTCGTATTTCTTCAGTATTTGTACAGTTTTTAGGATGTGCTGTTGTTTTTACATACTTCTATGTAAATTATTTCAAATTTTGAACAATTTATTGATTTTTTGACAGAACGTTTCTGTGAAGAAATAGATTCTGTGAAACTGTATCTTTGCATTGTTCCAGTTTTCAACCTTTGACTGAATCGACTCTTCCATTTGAATTTTGAGACTTTCGCACATGATTATTTCTTAATCAGTCAGGTTGCTTCCAATCATTAAAATTGCCATTAGATAACTCAATTTCAGTCACTATTTAGCAAAAAAACTGCATTAGATGCGCAATAGACTTTTTCCGGTAAAAGGAAAATCTCAAAGTGCAGTGAATAAAATATTGCAGTCAGAAGAAAAATCATTTGGAACACAGGATGAACAGCGTGTTACAGTTTATACCGTTCCATTTTGGTAAGTTGAATGTAAAGTTTCAGAATGCCATGAAAGCCACAAAAAGGCATTTTCGATAATATCACAAGGTTTGAAATCTCAACGAAAGTTCAGAGTGAGAGAAATCGATTTGAAAGTGAGCGATTAATCGTAAAATCGTGAATGTCATACGTCTTATATTTAACTGAACTTTGGTTAATTGATTTATCAGTTATACATAACAGGGGTTTCAAATTATACAAGGCAATGTTCTGGAATATAAAATTCTAGAATAATGTTCCATGGGATCTTAAATAAATGAATATGTCTAGAATTTAAAATTACTGTGTTATCCAAAAATTCAGACTCGTAGATCATGGGGTACAGAATTCCGAATTTCTGAATTTTTCGCATTTAATTCTAAAATACAGCGCCTTGCGATTCTGATAATGTACCTGGAATTACGAATCTGACAACAAAATCATCTAGTTCTGAAACCGTCAGTGTCGAATTCCAGAAAAATATACCGCCAAGTACAAAATTCCAAGTTCCAGATTTTTAAAGTATAGGATCCCATAACTAAAGAATTTGAATTATGTCTAGGATTCTCAATCCTACTAATCAGAAATTCGAGATTCTAGTTTGATCCATGGAATGTTGAATAAATGAATATGAAATTCTAGAATTCAAAGTCACTGTATAATGCTAAAATTTGTACTTGTAGATTCCGGAAAAAAATTCTGGATTTCTCAATTTTCCAACTCAATATTCCGGAAACTCAAACTCTAAAATGCAGAGTTCTTCGACTCTGATACCTAGAATTAAGAATCTGATATAACATAATATCATCAGGTTCTGGAACTTGGAGTATCAAATTCTAGAAATATAGACTATGAAGTATAGAATTCAAAGATCCAGATTTTTACAATATAGAATTCCATAACTCAGAAATTTGTACTGTGTGTCTAGACTTGTTAATTTAAGAAATCAGGAATTCGATATTTTAGGATATTAATCCATGGAATTTCGAATGACTGAATGTAAGATTCGAGATTTAAAAATGACTGTATTATTAAAAAATTTAGACATATAGATCCTGGAATAGTGTGGATTACTGAATTCTTGAATCAAATATTCTGGAAACTCAAATCCTATAATGCAGCGAACACCGATTCTGATATCTAGAATTATGAATCTGATGGTATAGGATCATCAGGTTCTAGAACTTTGTGTAAAAAATTCTAGAAATATATACTGTGAATTATAGAGTTCAAGGATCTAGATTTTTACAGTATAGAATTCCATGAAGTCAAGAATTCATATAATATGTCTAGAATTCTCAATTCTCGAAATTTAATCAAAAATTCAGACTTGTAGATCCTGAAATAAAGAATCCGGGATTTGTGAATTCTTAAATCAAATATTTTGTAAAATTAAATTCCACAATTTAGCATTCAACGATTTTACAACCTTTAATATCGAATTTAAGATTAATTAAAAAGACTAATTAAAAGATCCAGATTTTTACAGTAAAAAATTCCATAACTCAGAAATGTGTACTATATGTCTAGAAATAGAATTCGTAATTCTAGAAATCACAAGTTCGAGATTCTAGGAAAATAATCCGTGGAATATTGAACGAATGAATATAAAATTCAAAACTTTGTAATGACTGTATTATTCCAAAATTCTGACTTGCAAAACCTGAAATTGAGAATTTTGAACGAAATATTCTTGAAACTCGAATTCTCATTTTTACCCGACAGCCTCAATATATCATTCAAACTGTTGAAGAAAACTGCACCCATCCCTGAATTCCATAAAATTTCAATACCAACTCTTCTGAACTTAATTTCTTCTCAAATTCACT
The DNA here is from genome assembly GCA_028476575.1 of Platygaster robiniae. Classification (NCBI taxonomy): domain Eukaryota; kingdom Metazoa; phylum Arthropoda; class Insecta; order Hymenoptera; family Platygastridae; genus Platygaster; species Platygaster robiniae. The sequence goes on from CM052023.1 coordinate 27,220,224, forward strand.
CTTATTCATTTGTGAATGTGCCCATGAAAATTTTAAAATTACCTCATCCTACATTACGATGAGCTGCAGAACGCCTGTATAAAAATCCTACTACTTCATACAGATGTGATGTAGGAAATTGGCATCTCAACCAAATAGCGCGCTGACATTCGCTCTGGGTTCCGCGACCCAACGGTGCACTTACATTTCGCACTTCATCACCCTTGTTTACGCTCGTGATTTCGCGACTCGAAGCAGCTCTTTCAACATTTATTTAATGTAGTTCGTTTATTGTCAAGAGGCGAGAAAAGTGCATTTCCACGGAGGAGTTGGCCGCTCTTGAATTCGGCGGCCCCGTTTCGTCTCCCCAAGAATCCAGGGCAATTCGCAAAGCGCATTACTCGATGCAAATATGTATGCAAGTTAACGACTTCTTTCCTACTTGCCTTTTCTTCGCTATTACAATAACGACCTCGTACTTTGTCACATTCGTTCGATTTGGCGCTCATTTACCGCAATGCTTGTTTGGCCGGGAAAATGTGGAGCAAGAAAATTCGGGTAAGTACGATAAAAATAATATATACATTTCGACCTCCTTTGGATATTATAGTTTACTCCCCTCATCCTCTTCTAATAAATTTATTAGAGATTCCCGAAAACCACCTTTGCCTCAGGAATAATTACGATATGAAATCTTGCGTTGCAAGAACTAAAAGTTTTTAGCGTGGGAAAAATCACACAGTATCTCGATAAATTACAATTTCACTGAATGAGACACCGCACGAAGAGCGTCATAAACGACACTTTTCACTGCTTTTACCTCGTCTCCGCGCGGTCTGCTGGTTTTATGAAATGGAACATTTTGATGATGGTTTCATTTAACGACTCTCTTGTTCATGGTTGCCTCCGCGCAGAAAATTATTGCACCGAACGTATATCTTTACCCATGAAACATTTTTTCCGACTCAGAAAAGTATGGTGATAGTATTATTGAAACCAATTCTCTCACTGTCTTTTTGGAGCCAAGTTTTCATCATTAACTTTTGTAAAAAAATGATCGATTCTACTGAAATATCACATAAGACAGAATCAATGCACTGATGTTTAATGATGATTCTTGATAAAAAATTCTGGCAATTTCCTAATTGGAAATATTTTCAATTTGTCTTCACTCATTTTCAGTGAGTGTATATCATTCAAAGGATTATCTCGTATTTGTAGGAATTTTTCGCATTGATTCGTAGAATTTCATGCTCTCGGATGTAAGATTTAAAATATTTGCATATTTTTATAGATTTTTCAGAAAACTATGTCTCCATGCACACTAGGGTATAACTTATTTTGGTGATGTAGGAATTTTGTTCGTTCCAGGGTTTTGAATCAATAATAAAAAACTTTTTTTAAAGTTTGAAGCAAATCAGACATAATTAACATGTGCAACAAAACGACTCAAGTTTTAAATGGAATTTACATGTAGTTTTTCGTACATTTTGTTCAAAAATTCATAACTTGTGCAAAACTTGAGGTAAATGTTTGAAATTTGGCATAGTTTAAATTTATAATGTTACGTTCAAGACCAAATTTTCCTGGATTTTTTTTGCAGTCATCTATGTTTTACAAGCATCGAAAAAGTACATGTTTGCTTTTTTTCAGTGCTTGTAAATCATCTATAGATAACAGTGTTAGAAAAATTCAGAAAAATTTGGTCTTGAACGTAACATTATAAATTTAAACTATGCCAAGTTTCAAATATTTATCATAAGTTTTGCACAAGCGATGAATTTTTGGACAAAATATATTGAAAAATACATGTAAATCCTATTTAAAACTTGAGGCATTTTGTGGCACCTTCAAACTTTACAAAAATTTTTTTGTCATATCTTGATTGATTTAAAGCCTCGGAATGGAGAAAGTTCTGACATCGCCAAAATAAGTGACACCGTAATACTCGTAAGCTTTTTCATACTTGGGTATTTTTAGGATTTTAAGGGTTTTACACGATTCTTTAATTTTTTCTTGCATTTATGATATTTTTCTAGATTGTCATAGGGTTTTCGAAAATTGATCACCTAGAATTCAATATTACTTAGATATTCAGTATTTTGCAAACTTTTTCAAGAAACAGTATTTTCGAACATGATCGGTATTTCAGAGAAATCTAGTATTATAAATATTCATCATACTTTTTCAGTATTTGTACAGTTTTGGATATTTTCTGGTATTTTTATTGGTTTTTTAATAAAAATCTAGAATTCGATGCTTCAGGATTCAAGGTTTTATATTGGATATTAGTAAATTATATCCAAATGAATTTTCAGTATATTCAAAATTTTTCATGTTTTTTAGTATTACCAAAATTTTATAGGATTTTCTAGGTTCCTGACAGATATCTGGTATTATCTAAAATTCCAATATAGATTTATTAACTTCAAGTATCCGTCATTTCTTGAATTATTTTCCCTGATGTGTGATTTTGATCTTTGTAAAAATTTTATAAGAAAATGAAATTTCTTATAAAGGAACCTCTGAAATTCTTATGAATACCAGTTGTTATAAGGTGACCTTATAAAAACCTATTACAAGACACTGAAATTTCTTATGTACAAAGAATTTATCGACAAAATTATAGAATGTTTTTTTCTTGTCGGATTTTATCAATAAATTCTTATAAGAAATTTCATGTACCTTATAAGAACTGGGAAACTCGTGTAAGGTTCACAATATACAAAATTTTCCGAGGATAAAAATTTGTAGGGTCGTAGCTTGATTTCTTACCAAAATAGTTTTCATAACTTTTTTTACCCTCAGAAAGTTTTCCCCAAGAGAAAGATAACAATTTCTGTCAATTTTCGGAGCTTATTCTATCTTCTGACTGGTAATTGCCGTTTCTTATGGTTTTCTTTTGAGACCCCGGGCGCGAACGCACCGTCGACGGCCCTGAAACAGTGATTGCAGCCGCCGCCGCGGGGAGCGTTGGCGTCGCGTCGGCGTCCGATTGTCGGTGTCGGTTGTTGGTTTGCGTTAGTTTGCGATTCGCGAGCCTCGATCGGTGCGCGTGTGGCGTGGTCTAGCTCGCGGGCTCAAAAAGTTTCCCGACCCTTGGTGGTTTACGCACCGTTTTCCGTCCCTCGTCGCGATCGCGAAAAGCCGCCCCCGCCACTAATCGAGACGCCGACTCGCGAAAATGCTGATGCTGCTGCGTCCTTTTCCCCGTTCGCTTCGCGCGTGAATACTTGAACGAGTAGTGTGTGCCTCGGTATACCTAGTGTTATTAGTGCTCCGTCTCTCTCGCTCCGTCCGGCTCTTGCATACGCCTTTCCCTTTTTTCCATCTCCCTCTCTCTCTCTCATTCGTTTTCTGTGCTGACAACCGCGTCCCGAGCAAGTGCAGTGCCCGAAAACGCGATTTTTCCCTCGACAGTGCAGGCTTATTCTCAGGGTTCGCGCATGTTCCACGGGTAATTACGATGCACCTTATTATACGTATTCTAAAATCGCGCATTTTCGGAATAGGGACCGAGTGACAGGTGGCTTGGGGCTTGACAATTTGGGGCTTGGCATTAGGATCTAGCCCGTTTGTTTACCCGATTTTTACCGTTTCTACCTGCCGCCTGTCTCCCCCTCTTAGGTCCCTTTTTTTTCGAGTCATCATTATTGTGCACGTCAAGTGTGGGACCAGTGTTGCCAGATTTTGTGGGCTTTCCGTCTACGTCTAGTGTCCAGTAGAGCATTCGAAACCTATTTTTTTTGGAAATATGTACTTTTTGTCTGAAATTTCAGTGAAATCCGCTGAAACGGAATATTTTTGTCAATTTGTCGATTTGAGATATTTTAGATTGTTGAAAATTTTCATGAATTCAATACGTCGAATTCATGGTGCAGAGGAAATTTAAAGACGAAAATTCTAAAATATTTGAAGGGAGAATTTTTATTTCATTTTACGTAATATATTTTTTATGTGAATCGTAAACATATACATCTATTCTTCTTAAAATAAGAATATCTTTTAATAACAATAACAATAATAACGATAAATCTTACGAAACAAACTTTTTTTTCATAGAAAAAATTATTTTTAAAAAATACATAAATCTCAAAAAAATAATCGCAAAAAAACTTCATTCAAACTGAAAAAAACTAGAACCAAAAATTAGTAAAAAAAATACATCACTACTAAATCATCAGAAAAAAAATTCGTAAAAATGTTTTAAAATAGACACATAAACCTCAAATAATTCAGTAAATATTCATGTCAATTAAAAAAAACATAAACAAAAATTATGAATAAAAAAATACATCAATCTCAAACAATAGGAAATGATGATCCATGATAATAAGATTAATGATTAATTCATCAAACAGACTTTTTTTCGACAATACAAATTATCTTCAAAAATAAAGGAACCTTAAATAATTCAAAAAATATTAACGTAAATTCAAAAAAACTCGAAAGAAAAATTAAAAAAAAAAAAAAAAAAACATCGAACCTAAGTAATAAATAAAGATGGTACTAAAAAGACTGATGATTAATTCAGAAAATAAAAATATTTGTAAACATGATTCTTAAAAAAAATGCATAAACCGCAAATTATTTTTGAAAAATACATCGATTTTCAATGATGATGAAGAATCATAATAACAATGACAAAATCAGAAAACAGGCTTTTTTTTGATGATAAAAAATATTTTAAAAAATACACAAATATTAAATCAAAACAAAAAAATATTCGTGATAATTATGGAAAAAAACGAATACATAAACTAAAAATTTTTTTCAAAAAAATACATCGATCTATGACAATTAATAATATATCAATATATATGAATATACAGAGTAGACTATTCTTCGATGATGAAAATTATTGTAAAAAATACACAAATATTAAATCATAAAAAAAAATATTCTTAAAAATTACTTTAAGGAAAGAATACACAAACCAAACGTTATTTTGAGTAATTCATCGATCTTTGACAATTAGTAATAATTATTATAATAATAATAATAACAATTATAATGATGAATTGACGAAACAGAGTTTTATTCTATGAAGAAAATCATCACAAAAATTTACGCATCTAATTTGTAATAATAATAAACGAAACATTTTTTTAAAATTATGTACATCGATCTTAAACGACAGAAAATATAATTATACCGCAAGAGTCGAAAACGCGTTCTTCAAACTTTTTCGAATAAATTTCCTTTTTTATTTTTGAAAATTTAAACATTTATGTATTCCAGAAAATATGACAGCAATTTTTTTACTAACAAGCATAATAATAATTGGAATAAATTTTAAAGTATTTATTGAAATTTATTTCCATACATCGTTTCAAAACCTCCTAGATTTGAAATTTTTCTAAATGCAATAGCATGGCAGATGATTTTTTAATAATTTTTCCTGACTTTTCGGAATGTTAATGTCATCTACTTGGAATAATTTTCTGGATTTTACTATTAGTTTTCGAGTTATTTCAGAATTTTCGGAGAAACTCGCCCAAATTTATTCAACCTCTTTTTCAATCTTGTTCGAGCAAGTTTTTCCGGAAAAACAAAAATATATATACCTATATATTTGTGGAATTTCGTGAATTATAATAGCTTTCATACAGGTCCTAGTGAATTTTGGTAAATTTCCGTTACTTTCCGAATTCGAGGTTTTAAAAATTTTTCGAAATATTTCTATTCTTTCATTTGTGATTTAATCATTCATCATTAATTTGTTCTTGATTGTAAGATAAATAATAAATATACTAATTAACACAAATGAATATACATAAATTCCTAAATTATTTACTCAAAATGAATAATGCGTGATTTCCATTTAATATTTCTTTTTTGTCATCAATTGTTTTTTTTTCTCATTTATTTATTTTTTCATCCATAATTGTATTTCACTGTCTTTCATTGTTTATTATTTGATTCATTTTAATATTATTATACATTCCAATATTTTCATTTAATTTCCAAGAGCAGCTTAAGAATTTTTAAGAAAGATTCTGTTACTGGTATAAGTTGTGGTTTATACTGAATGAAATAAGAGTATAGCGATAAAAAAGTAATCGCCCTCGAAGCGTTTTCTGGGAGAGCAGGAATTTTCCCGTTTGTTACTTTTTGGAACGGAACTAATTGATTTCTTGTCCAAAGTGCCAAGATTTTTTCAATCTCTAGGATTTCGAATAGGCTATTTATTATATAACGGAGAACGTGAATTTGCGCAAAATCTACACTGTACAAAATATTGCAGAAAAGTTGTGAAATTTTTATAACGTGTTTGTTTTGTAGGTATGTAGTTAGGTTGAAGAACGAAAAATAATGACCGATGAATGTTGATAAATTCTTGAAATTAATGAATCAAATTTATATAATATCCATATGTGGTTTTATACCATTAAATAGATTGAATTCATTTTAGTGAGAAATATGAAAAGTCATCATTAATCTATCTTTTACTAGTTTAGCCATTGGTTTTGTGAATCAGCAAAAACTTACTGGGCTAAGTGACTGAATCAGAAGCAGCTTTTTGTGTTGAAAGAATAACACTCCGAGGTCCTTAGCTTTTCACAATGAATGTTTTTCAAGATGTTTTTCAAAAGAAGAAAAAAAATGAAAGAATAGCTTGACATTTCGTCAATGAACGTGAAACGGGGAGTTGATAGTATGATGCCAGCTCACCTTTCCTTCCCCTCCTCGCCCCTTCCACTTGAGCAGGAAATTCCTGGATGACTCGGGCGCCCACTGGCGAGTAGTGTATCTTTCATTTACTTTTATTGCCGGAGGAAAGCGCGATTCCATGCTGCTGCACGCGAGCAGCATGGAATCGCACGCGGAAAGGTCGCGATCGGTGAATTGTGCCTGTCCCACTCATCCGACAACAGCCTCCACCAAATGATTTAAAAGTATACCCTTCTAGCTTGTAAGAATCTCATTTTTTTATAGATTTACTAAATTTGATGCTCCACGAATCAAGGTTTTATAGATTTTCAAGACCTACATAATTTTACAAGTTAAAAAAAGAAATTCACATCGATACTGCTTGTATTTTGAGGAATTTTTTTTGGTATTCGCATAATTTTGTGGGATTTCATAGTATTTTTGTAGATTCCTAGAATTCGACGCTCTTTCATGATTTTCCTTTTAATCTCTATTCAAAATCTTTTCATGCATGTAATACAGTGTCTTATGGTTCTAATACTTTGTCTTGAAGTTATGATAATTGCATGAAATTTCGATTATTCACTCAGCAAAATTTCAAGCATCTTGATAAATGAAAAAAAAATTTTTCAGCTCGAAAGAAAAGTTAGTCAACGACAAATTCCAGTATGTCAAACCGGCATTTATAAGTTGTCAATAGAAAGTTGCTAGTTGAAAAAATTTTTGATAGCCTTAGCAAAATCTACAAATTCGCACATGCAATCTTGCAATAATTTCTGAGTTTTTTAATGAATTTCTCAAACTGTAATTTGTAGTCACGCAGAACGAGATCTTTTTTGGATGAATTTTCATAATCGGGAATTCAGATTATGTAATATTCCTGAAGAAGGCCACGGTCGGTGACAGAAAGCTGGGAAAAATTACACACTTTGCAACATTTCCACTCGATGTGTCGATAAATTTCCACTCCTTTGGCTTCGAGAAACCATCACACTTCTGAAGAAATGTAATTCGTAGGCTCGCACTTTCAACTTATATAATATATAATTCGGTCACGATGATAATGATGATGATGACGATGATGAAATTTAATGATGATTACGGTTGTCGCATCGCAAAAAAAACTCGAACTGTTCATCTACATATTCATAAGAACATTCAAAGAGTTGCGACAAGTGAAATTTATACTACTCGTTTGTAATGAGGAACAGGGGGGAGGGAGGGAGTGAGGGAGGGTGGGGGGGGGAAGGATAAAATGAGTCTAATCTCTCTTGTCGGAATTCTTGGGAGACATCCACTTCAATTTCATACGTAGTTAAAATTTGTTAAAATTTTTCCATTAACATTACATTTCCTTAATTTGACAATAGTGAATAAAAATGAATTATTCCGTATAACAAAATTTAGCGAATTCATTATTTATTAACCTCTCGAGTGTTCATTTTCCTGTATCAGGCTTTGAAGGAAAATATCATCATCATCCAAAGCTTCGATTCGTTTCTAATCAAAGATGGCCCTAATTTTCAGGACTTGATAATTTTCTTTGACGTTATACGAAAATAGACAAAGACAGGCAACGTCACATTGTCATCGTGAATCGTTTAGAAGGAAAAATTCAATGGCTGCAAAAAAAGATAAGACCCTACGCGAGGGCGCGAGATGCTCCCAGTCGATACGCCGATTGTTGAGTGGAGCACGGAAAAGCTTCGAGCAGCGTTTTCCGAAACAATTGGCATGCAATAAACCGCATGTTTGCGAACGAGGCTTTCCATTCCCAACGACGTAATTACAATGCAGTTTCCAACATCGGGAACCCAAATTACAGAATTTTCGAATCAACAATTATTATCATTAATTCTTTTTTCTACAAAACTTCATTATTTTGTATCAATTTTTTCTCGATGGATGAATTAAAATAAATTTTCTTTGGGAAAGATTCATAGAAAAACGCATAGTAACGACCGGCAAGTTTTTTCTGGAATTGCAAAATGTAAAAAAGTTTCCGTTGTCTCGAGGTTGGCGCGAAAAAAGTGTGCGCAGTTGAGTCGTAGCTGAGAAAACGCGAGATGAATGAAAAGGGAAAGCTTGCATTATCGCGTTTCGATCGGTCCCAGAGTTCCCCCGCCTTCTGAATCACGCGTCCTGATTAGAAAGATAATGACGCCGATGCAACCATTTATGTAACGCGTTGGCTGGAGGGAAAAATTCCCGAGCATACGAACAAGGAAAGCGAATAATTACGCTGACTGTTGTTGAGAAAATGAAGGAATCGCGGAATCAATGAAGGGAAAACACTCCGTGACTCGGGCATTTGTATATCCATGGACGTCCTCGAAAGCGAGGGTGCGATCGTTTGGAAATGACGATTTATCGCGCAATACCATCATCGTCATTGACAATGTTTGAGAAAAAGCCGTTACGCAATATCTGCCTTTGTCGGGGACTGTCATTAGAAACAGGCGCGTATACCTGAAGCTGAATGAAGGAAAGCATCGAGTAACTTCATTATTCCTGATTAAAAATGAAAATGCATAACAGATCTGACATTTAGTCTGTTTCTTTTTTTGCAATAAAGAACCACGTTGACGTTCATCAATAGTGACGTATTTGAAAGATGACATTCCAAAAATGTTCATTCATTAAAATTTCACTACGTTTTCAAAGATACTTGAGCATTTGATTACATAAACATTGTTGATAAGATGATAAAAAGTGATAAATTGGCGATCGTTATCAACTTTTTAGCTTCATTGATAATTCAACAACTAATATACAATTTATGTACATTTCCGGAAGCAGGCACCCAACTTGAAATGAAGTTATCAAAGATAATTACAGCTCTTGGGGGAAAAATAAATATGTAATTAATGATAAGGAAACATCTTTTACATGATACTTTTGCGAGAGCTGAATAGTGTTTCGTAATTGGGAAAAATTAATTATGTATCCTGGTTCGAAATGATAGAAATAACCGTTAAATAAATTATTGTTGCAACTGAATGTGACTCAAATATTCTGATGTTGCTAGAAAATGAATTACTGAAGAATATTAGGTATCAATTTTTCTTTTAATTCTGAAGAACCTTATTCTAGAAACTCGTATGTATAGAAATTTAAACTTTGAATCTTGAAGCATCAAATTCTAAAAACCTGTATTAAATTCGTTGGAACACGAGATGATCCTTTGCATACTATAAATACTGAGAAAAACAATATTGAGAGATGTTATAAAAGATTCATTGTGATTGAACCATGAAAAAGTTTTTTGCAATTTTTTCGTCCAAAAAGAATGTATTTGAAAAATAGAAAATTCATTTGAAAAACCATTTCTTTGAAAATCAATAACATAAGGAGAATATTAATAAAAAATGTGCCATTTTAAACCCGGAAAGTTTGCTATACGAAGCTCGAGAAATTACGGAATTTGAAAAAAAGTTGAAATAAGTGAATGCTAAAATTAGATTTTTGCATGTTCTGACAAAAAATAATTATCGTTTTCATATCTAAAATAGAAAGAATTTAAAGTATATTTTGAAATGCTGATATTGACGAGTGAAGTATACAAATTAATGAATAAAAAATGTGCTATCGGTGAGTTTAAAATGAGTTTCGAGATTTCAAGTCATTGACATGTGACAAATTCCTCTAGTGATGAAATGGCGGTAAAATACGAATTTCGAAAACTGATTTTCAACGTTGAAATTTTCGTATTTTTTGATTTCCGATTTATGCTGTAAGTGAAGAAAGTAGAAATATGATTGAAACATCTATAAAATAGACAAAGCAGTTTATACTATAATTTGAATAGTTCAAATATACTACATACTGTATAGTGTTGCATATTTATCGTATCTTAATGATGATAATTACAAGCATAATAACGCATTATCTTTTGTAAATTACATTACGTATAATTACAAAGTGTAAAACAGAAACCTCTAAATAATGCAAAACTATACGTGAATATTGAATAATACAAACGAGAAATTCCGATTTGGATTTATTAGGAATGCTCTATTTTACAAGATACATTTCCCCTCCTATCCTACTTCTTTCCCTACTTCATTTTACGCGCTTGGTATAGTGAGAAAAAAATATAGCCATCATTACAATACTGTATTGTATTGTGGAATCAGTTTGGAATATTGCACTTTTTACTAGATATTCATAGCAGTTTTTGTCAGTGTACATATATTAAATACTGTCAAATTATATCGTATATTTTCTTGTAAACATTCTTTTACACATTTTATACTATACTTTTTTTGTGTACTTTCTAGTACATCATGTTTTAATGGATGCGATATTGAAAAAAGTCTAAAATATGTACATTGTAGATTTTACAATATACAGTTTGCATTCTGTAGATTTTGAGTTTTCCGAAATTATGTAATCAAAATTGGCATAGATATTGTAACTTGTACAATATAACAATTTGTACTATACAGTATTGTAATAAGTAAAATGGAAATAAGAAAATTTGCAATAATATTTTAAAACCTGCAATAATATGGTAAAATCTGCAATGTTATTGGAAAAATCATAATTTATTTCATACAATTTGTATTCTGTAGATTTTAAATTTCCCAAAATATCTAATAAACTGGGATAGATATTTTAATTTGTAGAGTACTATTACTTTTTCTAGGTAATATTATAATAAGTAAAAACAAAATAATAAAATTTGCAAAAATACTGTAAAACCTGTAATATTATTGTAAAACTTACAAATACCACTGAGAACTAGATTTTTGTCTCATTTCACTGTCGCGAGTTAATTTTACATCGTCTAAAACGAAAAGGGTTTTTTTTTTCTTGCAGTGCGTGCCAGGCAGCGACGAAAGCATCGAACGAAAAAAAAAGAAAAGAAGAAAATCCTTGGGAGATAGAGAAAAGCGTTCTCTGAAACGAGTCCGTATTTCCCTGAAGCGGAAGCTCTCGCAAGTCGAGAGCTTACGGTCGCAGATGCTTTTTCCCTTGACTCGCCTTTGAAAAAGGGCACGAAGACTGGAGGGAGAAAAAAACGAGGATGCCCTCCTGGTGGCGGACAATACCGTGTTCCTGACAAACGTCCATTTTGATAAAAAATCATCGAGCTTACGTACAAAATGAAAAAGGGGCGGTAGCTTTTTTGCGAAATTGAAGAGGAAAGATGTCGATTCGCATGAGCGGCGTTTACATGGTCGCTCCTGCGGCGGAAATGAACGAGAAGCCTGGCAACGTGTCGCCAAGCGAGCAAAATAATCATCATCAGCAGCAGCAGCAGCAACATCATTTGCATCATCACCATCACCACTCGGGCAAGTCCGTGACAATCGTCACTGGGCCCCAGAGAAGCAACAGCGTCGATTTTTTAAATTTCGAGGAGAAAAGGCAGCTCATCGCGTCGTCATTGTCGCTGAGCGACTTTTTGGCCCATGGACCAGCGGCCGCTGCGGCCGCCGCCAAAGAAGTCGCGGCCAACACTGTCGTCATTGGTGAGTCCCGAGACCGGAAAAAAGTTGCTAGTATTTACGTTATGCGTCTGAAGAAATCTCTTGAAGAGTCTCTTTCTGAAAAGTGATAGTATGGGAATTGGCACAGCTTTCTCAGGTATTGTCGAAGAAGCTGTATTATTTTGATGATGAGTTGGTCAGATTTCTGAGTGTTTTCTGATAAGCGGCATATCTGAGACCTTGGCATATTTATAAAATAGACGAATGTTACTGTTTATTCAGTAATTGTGAATGAGATTGGAACAGTTTGCGGGTTGAAGCGATCCACACATTTTCAACTACCACTCTACTTTCAGGGAGAGAAGCATTAATTGAATTTGTTGCAGCTTGTCCAATATTTCCACGAGTATGTCACTGAAAATTCTGCCAATTTTCGTACTTACCGAAGAATACGACAAATTTTGAAATCTATAACAATTTGAATCCTAGACCATCGTATTTTTAAAGACTATCTTGCACAAACGTTCTCCCATACGATTGTCATTTTTTTTTTAAATCTACCTTTAGGCCAATTTTTGTTCTATAACAATGACCGGAAATTTGCGGAGCTACGTCCCTGGTCTGTGATGGTAAAGCGCAGTGTACAAGATGATCATCTCACGTTACAGCAGCGGGAGAAGCAGAAGCGGCTTCAGCTCATCCGCGAGTCGATAGCACGCAAGCGCAAGAAATACAAGACACGCTAATTATACGTATCGTAGTCTAATGCGTCCTGGCGAAGAATGTGTGTGCCTCATAACGTGGCAGTAGTGCAAAGTGTTTTTTTTGTCCTTCTGCCGATGCTGATGCATCATTATCATTTGAAAAAAAAATGCATTAATGCGGAAAAGACTCGATTTTTCCAATAATTTTTGCCTATCTGAACCTCGATTTCCACATTCCTTAGAATGGATTTCTAATAGACTCAAGGGAGTAAATATGAAAATTCATATTCCACTTTGGAAGAAATAATACAGTAAGTTTTTGATTGGCGAAAATTCTATATAATATCGAAATACAGAACCAACAGAATGAATATTTCATAATTCATTTTGCTTGCAACGTGTTTGTTGGATTGATAAAAATGAATAATCGACGTGATAATCATTTGGGGCGAAAGTGCCTTGGGCCGTGGATTGAAATTGCAAGCTGTTTGTTTACAGTGCGCTTCAACCAAGGCGAGTTCCTTGACTCGTAAAAGGGAGAAAAAGATGGGACTTGTTTCTTTTCCTTTTTATCGGCCTTTTTTGCTTTTTCCTTTCGCCTTTGAACGCTCGATCTCTCATCGATGATTCGCGCGCGTCGAAATAACGCCAAGTTGCGAACCTGAATAATGGTAGTCATGAATCGATTTTCGAAATATTTACGGCAATCAGGGATTAAAGCGAGAAAGAAAAAGAATCTCAAAGAATGGGGGGATAATTATAGATTCTCATTTTTGAAGAAGTGAAGAATTTTTCAAAAATCAATCCAGATTTCGAATTGTTTAACATACGATCGCGTACAGCACGCACGTAATAACAATGTTGTCTCTGGAATGCCAGCGACTTGCACTCGCGAGAATTCCAATAGCATTTTTGCCAACACGTCCGCGGAGATCATTGCTCGCCGCGATTTTCGCGAAATTTTTCCCTCGTCAGCGAAATATAAGAGCTAGCCTCGCGCAACGACGAATTCGAGAATTTTTCCTCTTCGCAAATTACATCTCAAAAGTTTCAAGAAGCGGCAAAAATTTTTGAATCATGACAGACAAAAATACCTTCCAGTTACGTATCTACAGAGACATTTGATGATGAATTGCATCAAGTTTAATTAATATTATTTGTATAAGAAACATGTCAGGAAAATTATAACGAAAGTCTCTTGAGCAGTTGTTCGAAAACAAGACTTTTCTTCCTCCCCGCGACGCTGGGCGTCGCTCGTCAGACCGGCGGCGGTTCAATGAAAGATTTCCGCGCGACGTTGCCATGCATTTTGCGAGATTGTCGCGACTCGCGGCTACATCAGCCAGAGAGATGATGCATTAAAATCTTGATCATGTGACCGTACCAAAAGAAACTCATTCCAGGTCAGCAAATGTACTGAAATTTTTTTCTTTTAATAGATATTTCGGGTATTACCTATTTAATCATTAAAAAACTGAAACGAGACTAGGAATCATAATAACATATCGTAGATGCCAGTATACAATACCCGACCGAAACAATAGGAAAGGCGATTCGGCAATTTCTAAAAATAACAATGATTATTTCAAGTCCAAAAAAAGATTTGCGTAGAAACTGTTTAGAAGATCGGGTCGAGTTACCTATTAAAAAGATTGATCGATGTTATCGTGTTTGCGATCCCAACGTCAAGGTCAAGCTCTTTTTTTCTTCTTCTTTCGAGGCTCATCGTCACTTTTTTTCGCAAGTAGGATTAGCGAACGGGTTTCGAACTCGAGACAAAAAAACGAGACGAAGCCGAACATAGCAAACCTAGTTATCCTACAGCGCGACGGCAATTCCAACATGCTGTTTGGCGTCAAGTTCAACGAACCTTAAACCACATAACGCGCCGAAGAATTCAATGAGAGTATTGTACGTTCAATTTACATCGGGCCTGTGTTTCCTTTGCCCAATTACGCGCTTGACGTTTGCCACATGACTCACGCGACCTCAATTTTGCAGAAATTTGCTCATGTTTCAATTTTCCTGCCGCCACCATGCATGAGTGCGGTAACTTCGGAGCTTTCCAAATGACAGGAAATCTATTGTCTGGTATTCGATTCGGATACTGAAAACGATAGAAATCTAGGAAGTAAGGAGACTATGAAGATGTTTCCTTGGGAAATTCATGTAAATATAAACTGTACAGTTTATTAGGAAAATACACAAACTATGTTGATATTGTCAATTCCACGTACAAGATATACTTAGTCAAAAGCCTTTCGAGCTGTGCAAGGGTATTGCGAAAGGAGGGAGGAGGAAGAGCTTGCGTGAGTTTTGTACTGCAACGACAAGGGAGGAAGGGTTGGGAAGGCGGGAGGGTAGACTGTAATTCGACGCTGGCGAGGAAAACGCGGCTCCTTGGCTTTCCGAAAGCTATCGCATGTCTCGATTAAACCCGATCGTGCCAACTCCCTCCGAGACCCCGTTCACTCACGCAGGTCGCGCCTATACGACTAATCCGTTACGCGCCCACGCCTTTCCTCTTATTTTTTTGCGGTCTTCCATCACTGATTCTCCTCGATACTTTTTTCCTGGGTCCTTTTCAGTTGATACGTTCAGTAAAATTTTCAGTGACGCGCGTTTCTCGCGTTGAACTAGTGATTTTTCACTTTCATTGCGGAATTAGTGAGGAAATTTTCCCATGCAGTACGTATTCGTCGCGTGGCCTGAAAAATGTTGGCTTCCCAACTGAATGACCGCGGCCGCGTGATTGCCGGGAAGTGGAAGGTCAACATTTCTCAACAGTAACGGGTTATAACCGTTCTAATAATACGCCTCACTCTCGAGATTAAATTAGTTATTATCGACAGTCGAGTGAAACGAAACGGAGAAAAGAGCTCTCGGCAGTGGTCGGGGCAGCTGGAAAATCGATACATCGATTTCGCATGACGAGAGTTTTTATTTATAGGATCGGTTACTGTATTTATAGAGCGTTTCGCCAAGTTCCCTCGGCGCTCGCGAAATCATTCGCTCCGAACGCGATCCGCGTTCCTGTTACACCTGCCAGCCTTGAATTCACCAAGTTACGCGTTTGTTTTCGACTACACGCTGAAACTGTAGATCGAACGAAAGTGCCGACATTATTTTGCTTCCTTTGCGATCAATGTTTCATTCAAATCCACACGAATTTCCACTTCCTTGTGGATGATCTGGGCGATAATAACAAATTGTAGGCTGGTATCGTAATCTTCACTTTGTTCGCACATTTAATGCGAGAATTCGCGGTGTCTGTGAAGTGGGTCACGGCCAGGGAAACGAACCCGAACCTACAAAAGTTAAGCAATGTTGTTCCCGCTGAAATTTGCGTGCGCGATGAATCATTCGCTGCGAACACGTGCTTTGGCGCGACTTTCTAATGCATTCAACGCGCGCCTTGTCGTGAGCCTACGAATAATCCCGCTAAGATTTGAGGTCATGCTTGGACGAGAGGTTTTTGTGTAAATGAGAGTACTCGGATAGGCAAAGTTGATCGTTCATTCATTGGGCGAAGTGGAGAGTGTAAGTGAGGAAATTGGAATGACGATTTGGATCCTGATGGAGAAAAATTGACAAGTTGGTTGAAATTGAAGGAAATAGTCTCGGTTGTAGCGTAAACTATCGGAAAGCACTTGGCGACACCTACTTTCGTTGCCTCCGAGTGGGTGAATTACGGCCTGGTTTACGTTCGTTGCTCGTCTCTGAAAACCGCAAGTCGCACGACCGTGGTCATGGTCGGCGGCGAATATAGAACAATGCCAACTGTTTTTTCTTTCCTCTTTCGAGAAAAACAAAGCTCCGTGGTACAATCGTTTTTCGAACAATTGTTTCGAGCCGATTGGATCTCGAATGGCGCCCAAAGTTTATCAGGGCGTGATAATGTTTTTCAAACATGAGAAATTCTGAAATCGAATGACTTTCGTCATTGTTTTTGGCTACTTTTGAGTTTGTGAATAGGTCGATTTGAGCGCAGCTTTGATAAAAACGTTGATTGATGTGCTATTGATTTTTTTTTTTTGAATAAAATTCAGTGAAAACTCGGATGTTCTTCGAGACGGGAAGCTTTCAAACGGCACGTACGGTTGGTTTATACAATAATTCCAGATGACACAGCATCCATCCTCATTATCGTCAAACTACCAAGTTGCGTTGCTTCAACTTTTAGAGCTATTTTCTCGAAAGGCTTTCTCTCGCGAATTTCAATCTTCATGCGAAATTCCCGTCTTTTTTATTCGTTCAAGATGATAGATTTCCCCAGAGGCTTTGACCTGTAATAGGCGAGGAAAAATGTGCCACGACGATGTTCGTCAATTTTGCATTACAACTTTTGTATTCGAAACTCGCAATATCAGAAGAAACTGTCGCGAACTGTTGACAAAAACGCAATGACTTTTTTATTAAACGAATTAAATCTTGAATTAACTCGGATTTAGACGAAGTTGTACGTTCACTAAATGCACTTACTACTCACCGGCAAATACACATAAATTATGAATTTGAATAATCTTCAAAACTCTCTGTCAGGGGCATCGCAACGAAATTTCACATGGAGAGAAAAACTCCAATGTCAGAAGAAACAATACATATTTATTTCAATGTATCTATAAATATTTATTCTACCATCGTAATATCTTTCTAATCGGTTTTCGAGCTCCAAGCTTCAACTTTTCGAAATGTATAACTTCCTTTGAAAATCATAATATCTCATTTTTAACGTCTTTATTAAGTACTTTTTTTTAAAATGTTGGCCATTTAAGGGATAGACTCGTATTCATGAAAATTTCTGACATTAATTTCTGTGATGATTTTTTTTGATGTATTTTCTTCAGAATTATTATTGAAAACCTATTTTTAAAGTATCTTATATCTGCATGTTTTCAATGTATTCAATATGTCAGCTGATCGCTGCTAAACAGACGAAAGTCGATGTTCCGATTTTATTGGCGTTCGTGTAGCTGGCACGACTGGTTATTGCCGAGAAAATAATGGTTCGTGTCGCTACACGGCCCAGTCGTGTATTAACTTGGAGTTTTTCGGTTACACGACTGAGTCGTGTGGGCTAAAGTAAACATTAGTGTAAGCTCTTCTCCGTGTAGTGTTTCAAAGATTTTCTGAATTTGATACGATTTTTCGAATTTGAAAGGATATTCTTGTTATTTGATTTTTTACATGCATTTTTGTAGATTGTCATATAGGTTTCGAACATTTTATTGTCTACTCAAAGTTTACTAGATTCTCGTTATTTTAAATTATTTTTAAAGACACATATTTTTCGAAAATAACCGGCATTTCATAGATTTATATTACTTCAAGTATTCATCATCACATTTCTTTCACACGCAACTGAAAGAAGTGTGCTAAATTAGTACTGATTTAGTGATAACTACATCCGCAAAAAAAAATATACTGCCAAATTTTTTCCCTAGATATGAGTGTGTGCGCTAGCTTGAAAATTGAGTTAGCACACCAACTTCCAAATGACAATAAGTATTACTTTTCGGTGAGGAATAATTTAGTGCCTATTCAGCGCACCAAAGAAACCAACGTCACGTCAAATTTTCCCAAAATTATCGTTACCCACCCTGCGTGTGCTAAGTCAATTATTAAGCCAGCACACTCTGGGCGATATCCGAATTCAAACTAGTGTACTAATTTAGTACTAATTTAGTGCTAATAAATTGCACAAAAGAAAAATTTATTGCTAAATTTTTACGTCAGATATGAGTGTGTGTGCTAGCTTAAAAATTGAGTTGGCACACACCAACTTCCAAATGACAATAAGTATCACTTTCCGGTAAGGAATAATTTAGTGCTTATTTATTACACCGAAAAAACGATCACATCAAACTTTCTCAAGCTTCAGGGAAATTATTTATGTAAATATCGCGAACCCGATTTTTTTAAATTCAAATTTTTGTAAATATTTAGTAATTTTATAATTGTTCAAGGACATGATATCTACATTGACTTTCAGTATTTTTATATACCTGAGTATTTTGAGAATTTTTCATATTTATCAGTATTACAAAAATTTAATGCGATAACTCAAGTTCCTAAAAGATATTTAGTATTTGAAAAATTCCAATACACCAGAACTTACAGAACTTACAGTTCATTTTGTATTATTTCAATATCCATCAATGTTACTCGATTTTGTAATATTTCGATGGATTATTATACGTATAGATTTTTGAAATTAGATGTTTCATGTCTAAAAGTTTCAAAGAGTTGTATCGTAATGATAAGTTTGAGAAAATATAAATAAAATTCAAGTCATTGAGAGATTCTGATTATTTTTAGTATTTTTCATACTCTTAAGCATTTGCGGAATTTCGTAGTCTTTCCTTAGATTAATAATTTTTTCAATGCATTACCATATGAATATTAATAATTCGATGAACTTAAAATTTCGATAGATTCTGAGTATTTCAAAAGATTTTTCAATAGACAATTCTTTCGTGGATTTCTCGTGTTTCGAAGAATTCTTGCAATGTCAGTATTTTTGATTATTTTTTGGGTATTAATGAAGTATGTTAGATGTCGTGATATTTTCACGAGTTCCTTTGTAAACTTCAAGAGATTTTGAATTTTATAGATTTCAAGTTAATCGATTGATTCGTTTCATTTTTCGCTCAATAATTAGTCGCAATGTTGATAAAATTTTGTAATATTTTTATAAAATATTGCATTTAATCTTCCCAGGCAAAAGAGCAAACGAAATAAACTCCCTGTGCCCCTTCGAAATTCATATCGGGGCATTTTCCTCTTGTTGCGAACCTCCTCGATTACGACGCCCCTATCCTCGGTCCTCGGGAAACGATGAAAAAGGAAAATGCAAATTTTCTCGTGATCTCGAAGCTGGCTGGGAAAATTTCCTCTGACAAATCGCGTTTCTCCTAATCTTTCTTTTTCGTGGGTGAAAGCAACAGGTTACTCGACACCTTACGCGGGTTTGTGGCCTCACGTAGCAGGTCAGAACATGTCCGGGAAAGCAGGCGAAGCCGTCGTCGGACCCGCCGATGTACGTCCCGTTACGTCGAGATGAGGCGGCGCCAGGAGAGTTCCTTATCGCACCCCGGGAGTGAGTGCTCCTCGAGTGAGCTCCGCCAATTGTTGCGGCAGAGTCGGGATCCGCTCATTCAACGAAGCATGTTTTTCGTGGACCCGCGCCAACTTTGGCGACACGGGAAATGCCCTTCGTGATATCATCTATTGGCTTCGACAACCGCGACGGTTCGATGCCGCGTACGATAGCATTTGGAATTCGAATTTGATGCAGTACACTCAAGTCATTCGGAATCCGCAAATATTTAATCGAGCTGCAAAATCAACGACTCGTGAAAGACTGGTCGTAAATTGCACCGAACATTACTTGGAGATTTTTAGGCGAAATTCTTTTGAAATTGCCCTGGAAACTTTTTTGCTGACGGCAGGCCAACTTTTTTCACGCTGCAAACAATTGATAAAGCGGAGAAGTGGAGTAAGGCGCGTGATAACTCGCGAATGAAAGCGCTTAGTGCGAATTATTACCGCGTGTCTAGATAAGTTTTGATAAAAGCCGGCGCGCCCTGACAAAGCTGAGCTCTTGGCTTTTATCGCGCCTAATAATACCCCTTCGTGCTTTTGCAAAATGACATATCATTTTATCGTGATTCCAGCAACGACGCCCCATTGGGAATAACATAATTACCGGCTTCTCGAATCAGTCTCCGGCACTTGAACTGAACTTTGAGTGTTTCAATGATCTCAAGTTTCAAAAATTTTACCATGTATTTGTATCCATGATATCAAGTGTTACCTCGAGATTGTTTAAATTTGTTTTTCATTTCGTGTACGAAATAACCTTATTTTCCAGCCGAATTTCTAGGCACGTAAAATCTCATATTTTTTATTGAATTAATACAGATTAATAAATATACAAAATGTATACCTACATGACGTAAAAAGTTTTCCAACATTGTTCATAAAAATATGTAAATATTCTTAAAGAACGTTGTATTATTTTGTTCATTTTGCTAGATAGACAGTGAAACTGAGATGTTTGTACGTTGGAGAGTTTTAAAAAATTGATTTGAAAATCGCGGAAATTTTTTGAAATTCGAGCACGTCATAGCAAAGGCGTGACTAGTGCGAGTCATGAGGAAAGAAGCGACTATTCTTGCGGGTCTATTACTCTCGAGGCAATTAGCGTCTTGAAGCAATTGTCACTTTTTTCCTCACGGCTCACAGGAGCATTACTCACCTTTGCTCTGACGCACTCGATTCGCCAAGTTAAAAAACAGTAGCGTCTCGCAGCAAATGTTGCAAAATTATTACAATTGACTAACACTTGTAAAAAATTATTAGTCATCAATGAAAATATCACATATTCTTCTAATTAACCAACGAATATGAGGTGTAAAGAATTTTCGCAAGTTCTCTCAAACTGTCGAGAGAAAGTCCAAAAACCTTGGAAAACTTTAGGATTTTTTATTAATTTTTACTTCGAAAAGTAAAAGTATTTGTTTTCCACGCGAGTAAAGAAATTTTCATAGCATAGAACATTTCCCACGCATGTATGAGATTCTCTCCATAATAAATACACTTTTTACCATATTTTTAGTGAAATATTCATGCTCCTACCATAGTATTTCTTTGAGGGTATGGAAAAAGTTCCGTGCTGATAAACTTTGAATGGATTCGAATTTTTGAAATATGTTTCTACACCTTGGTAGACATGGTTCTCCAAATATTTAGAAAAATACTCGAAATCTACCAAATTTTTGATCCTAGATTCGAGTTCTAGAAATCTTTACATGATTTAAAATGACACTAGGAAATTTTTCAAACCGTGAAAATACTGAAAAAATACGAAAATTACTGAAAGTACTGGAAATTTATCTAAATCTGAAAGTTCATTTAGAACATGCATAGAATGAAAATTCATTAAATTCAGAATAAATATATCATCAAAGTTTTATAAATCCATGTAGACAATAGAAATGATTCTTTCGATCTACGAAAATACTGAAAATCCATACAAGTTGAAGTATAAGAGCGTTATATTTTAAGAATCTATCTAGAAATTCGTAAAAATACTAGAGAAATTAAAAATAGTAGATTATGTGGGAGGTACGGATGTGCAAATTTGTCGAAACGGCCAAATAATGGACTGAGGCGAAGCTGACAATGAGGTGCACCTCCCCCAAGGAGCACATCCGTGCCTGTTACATAATGTATTTTACGCCATGATAACCGAGAAGTCACGTCAAAATGTCAGTTTTGAGGTTAAAATGGCGTAAAATTGTTTGTATACTGAAAAATACGAAGCATACTTGAGAGTACTACAAATCTATGATGATGTACTGAAATTCGTTAAGATTCCGTTTTAGAACATCTACACATATTCAATCTTCCATGAATATAATAATATTCAAACACATAAAACATATTAAAATTCAGATTCTGAAGTATCAGATTCTACAAATCCATAGAGAAATTCATCAAAATACTTGAGAAACTTGACAAATGTTTGCAATGCTGAAAAAACGGAAGAATACTGAAATATTTGAAATCTATGAAATACTGAAATTCGTTAGGATTCTGTAATGAGAAATCTATATTATTCAAATACACGAAATCCATAAAAGTTATAATACTCGAACGTCAAATTCTACATATTTAAAGAAATCCATATAAAATACTAGAAAAACTTGAAAAATATTTCTAATATTAAAAAATTCAGAATGTACATACTCAAAGTACCAGAAATCTATGAAGTACTGAAATTCGTTAAAATTCTATTTTGGGCAATCTATTGGAATAAATGAAATCAATAAAAATTAAAATTCTCGAGCATCAAGTTCTGCAAATCGATAAGAAAATGTATAAAAATACTAGAAATGTACGAAAAATCCAGAGTAACTTGAAAAATTTTCTAATATCGAACTATACGAAGGCGATGTTTCTGAAAGTCTAATTAAATGCATAAAATCTATAAAATCTCATATTATGAAACATCCCGTTCTAAAAACCGACATAGAAATCCATAAAAATAATAGATTGAGTCAAAAATTTTTCTCAGTGCTAAAAAATACTAAAATTACCAGAAATCTATGGAATACTGAAAAACGTTAAGATTCTACTGTGGGAAATCAATATTATTGAAATACATGAAATCTTAAAAAATTCGAATTCTGGAGCATCATATTATACGAATCGATGGAGAAATCCAAAAAATACGAAAAATGTGAAAATTCTAGCGCAACAAAAACAATTTTTCAACATTAAAAAGTATTCCATGAAATACCATATTCAATACTAATACACTCGGAATATTCACTTTTGCATTCATTGGAAATTGGTGGCTTTTAGAAGTCGCGATACTGAGTGCAGTAAGCTTTTTTTCGATGCATGGTTTAACGATTCAAATGCAATTACGTACTTTGCCCGTTGAGCAATGCGGCGCAGGCCTTTCTCCCTTTTTCTTTCTCTCATATGAACGTAATGAGTGTAAGTACATGCATGAAATGCCGAGCGACTCGAAGTGAGGAACAGTCGTGTCACGGGCATTCATAAGTAGTATGTTAATTCGTTCATTTTCATTCGATACCCATTACATAAAAATTCATGAGAAGTCAATCGTTCAAGCCAACGTTATTTACGAGTTTCATATGAGCACCAAATTGGTAAATTATTCTTAACTTTATTGGGGTTCAGAGACTAAATAATTTTCGTGTTTTGTCGTTTTTTTTCTGCAATAACGTAATTTGTGATACAGATTTTTTTTTTGGCGACATACAGGTAATGATGGAAGTTTCGTACTTTGTAGATTAAAACCAGTAAAATAACGCTTTTTCATATGTTCTTTTCCGTGCCTCCCTCGTGTTTCCGGAATTTTCGTGTAATCCTACACGACGTTTAATACGGGTTATCCGACGCCGCAATACGTCCAGCGATTACACAACGTCGTATTTCTAGTTTACACCCATTTTTCCGTGCTATCTTGGATCTGTTAATCATGCGCGTAACATTTCAAATTAACGGCCCACAAATTTTAAATTAGGCGACGTTATGAATGTTCCAGTTCGCAAATTATTATTGATAATAATGTAGATTCTACTGGACCTCATTGAGTTGATTATTATGAAACATTCATTCTTTGATTCACTTGTAATCGCATGTTTGAAGAGTTGTTTAATTTTTTAGAAACTGCAGCGGCGAATTCATAAATGCAAAAGAATGGGAAAATTTCATTGAGAAATTCCAAATTGTTGTACTTTTTGTGCCTAGTTTCTACTCGTATGATGTGACATTTTTTCCCGAGCGATTGTTGGTGAAATTGGGGACTTTTACCTGCGAATAGCGACGCAACGAGCTGGTGGTCTCATTTTAATCAGTCTTGTCGACTGATTAAAATGATCCTCACGGTCGTAGTAACGTTGAGTGTTGTTGGTACGGAACGTGGGTTGTGGTGTTTCCTCGCGCGTGCATTGTACGCCTTCTCAGTTCTCATGTCTGGTGCGCTCACGTCGCTGCGAATGCCGCAGCCTCTTCTTCCGCTTTCAAAGTAACAAGCTCCTCTTGGAATTCACAATACAATTCGTGCCAAGAAAAATTTAATTTGCTTCTTTACACGAGGCAGAGAATGCAATCTGTCTTGGACGCTTGATGAATAGATTCGAGCAATTTGTTTTTGGAATCTTCAACATGTATGAATAGTTCTTGGAATAGTTTCTAATCTTTTCTCGTGTGAATGTCCACTTCGGGACTTTGACCAATTGGAATTTGGTAGCCTAGTTAACGCTATATCAATCAATGATGTCGATGATCAAGGTGCCAGAATAAGCTCGTGACATTGACTTTTTCCATGTAGCGCCATACGTGACGAGTTATAATTAAAATTCGTAACGAAGCTTCTTGGTGGGACTGCGAAAGGTCAGCGCGCGCTCGGTGTCGCGTTCCTCGTGCCTGGGCGCACGTCGCGGCTTGTTTGCGCTGCGCAGTAATCCGAGATTCTGATGCATTTGGAGTGTTTCACGAGTGTGGTTTTAATCACGAGTTGGGAAGCTGCCTATCTGTCCCTCCCTTGATTGCTTTATTCAATCCTCATGCGATATTTTTCAGAGGCAACCAATTTTGTTCTGGTCATGTCGATTCGCTGTTGGTTTAGGTTATTCAATTGAAGGTTCATGGGTTGAGAATTTATGTTGTACTTCGAAAGAAGGCACGAGTATTTTTGTTTTCTGATGGACAGCCTTCTCAACATCGTAGTGGTATCAATAAATGTATGTACCTCGAGTTCCAAACGTTTAAAATTAAACGAAAAGAGGAATTGGATGAATTTTTAATCTGTCTTATGGGCAGTATTAAATCAAACATTCTGTCGGTGAGCATCAAGTTTGTTGTTTCAACCGAAATATCCTTGAAAGCAGAAAGAAAATATTTTTTTTATTTTATTGCAAAAAAGTAAACGATTATTGTGGAATGAGGAAAATTACGTACATTGTTACAAACAGTCAATATTTATTAGGGAATGACGAGGGATTAGAATTTTCAAATGGTAAATTAGTGGAATTTGACCAATCTAGCAGGGAATCTACACTTTTTTTCGAAATCAATGTCTTCCACTTTCAAATAGGGAAGTTACACTTTTTCACGTTTACAGAATAACGAATCAAACACATCTGTTAAAAAAAAAGTTGACTGTAATTATTATGAAACGTTTAATTTTCAATAATATTGTAAGCAGCGTGTTGTGTATTTTATTTTTATGTCTGAATCATGATTTATTCCCTGAGCCCACTTTTTTTTATTATTATTCTAACAAAAATATGAAATATTCCAACAATTATTCACTGAATTTACGATAGAATTTTTCATTCATACACTCTGATATTCGAAATTTTCTTCATTGTAATTGTAGCTTTTTGAAAATGCAGTAAATAATGATAATCGATATGATATTTCAATTTACAGCAGAAAAAATGACCCGTCTCTCGTTTCTTCATATTTTCATATGGTCAACGTCAGTCAACGTGAAAGTTAAGATGAGATTAATAAGATCTATAATTGGTTTAAAGACGATCGTGGGGTACAAAAAACATGTGAATCCATTCGACCTTCAGCTTGTATCGATTAAATATGTAAAATGTGATACCTACGCTGCGAGTGATTTTTTAATTAAATGCGAAACTTGTGTCTTTCTTTGTAAATGACTCGATGGCGATTACAGTTGCCCAATGTTGATTGTTGTAACTAATCTATCGAGTGGCTTTTCAAGAATTCTTGTCGAAAATGTGAATTCGTTGAAAAATAAAATTTATACGAAGCAAAAGAATGAGTTCGGGGCATTTGTTTTTCTACTTTTCGAGAGCTTGTACACAGTGTGATGGTCACATTATAGTCGTATGATGATGCGATGTTGTCTCGTGCGTCACGCTTCATCATCAGTTATGCATTTCTAACAGGAAACAACAAAGTTATCGAATAGAGAAATTTATGCGCCTCGTGTTGGCTGTTAATCCGGCGTCTGTACCGGCAGCTGCGCGCGTTCCGCGCAATGAGCGATCCAAGATCCTCGACAAGCGGCTATCTCCATTAGTATTAGTACTCGTCCTATCGGCTCGTGCCCTTTCTATCCATCCCCCCCCCCCCCCAACTCGTGCCTTTTTTCTTCCTTCAACGCCGACGATCCCTAATTACAATCGCCGGATGGAAAAATTAGTCCGAGAATCGGAGCTTCGTCCGTCATGATTAATGCACGGCGAGGAAAGTTTAGTTCCAGCAACTAATGATTCATTTAAATATGGATCAAGCAAAGTTTTGGATATCCGGCTAATTGAGTTTTGGTTATGTCAACCCAAGTCTTGACAATGAAAATTAAGTATTGAATGTCGTAATACAACTTTTGCTTTCACAACTGAAACTTTGCTTGGTCCATATTTTACTTGCTGTGATTAAAAATACGGTTATTTTCTTTTTTGTTTACAAAACTGGGAGTACTTTTCATTAAGCTAATACAACCTTGCATTACGTAACTGTGATCGAATCAAGTTGCATGGAAGCGTAATTTCATTCATAAAAACGAAGCTGTTGACGTGATACTTTTTTTTTGCATCACGTTTGTTAATTATTCAGCGAGTAAAATGATACATATTTATGCCCAATTTTATGCAATTTTTTCCATGCGTTGTACGAGGAAAGTGGATAAAATTTTAAATCTCATAACCAAATCGCCCTGGAATTATTAATGCTTGAAAAAACAAGATTCCTTGGATGATGTACCTTACATTTTGCATTGAAACGAGATATTCCGCGTTTTGTTGATGAAAGATAATTGAGAGAATCTAAAAACAGACAACGGCTATCTTGTAATCACATTGTTTCTTTCATCATGCAACATTGTTTTTAAGGCATAATGATGTTTTTTGAGATTGCATGGATAATCCAATTAATTTTTTTATTTGTAAAATTGAAAAGCAAATGAAGTACATAAATACGTAATACATAAATAAGAATAAGTTGTTTCTTATTTTACAGAATATTATTTTTCATGACACACTTGGCTTATTGGGAATTCATATTACATTAACAAAATTAATCACGTTTGATCCAGATTGATGTTGCAGTTGTAAATCGTTGAATTGAGGAGATGAATCATTGAGTTCTCATAATGCTCAGTAACTTTGCAAGTTTTGTATGTTTGCTGTATTGTTTATTAAAATAATAATATCATGCATCGTATAATTTTTAATGAATTTTATTCCAATTACGGTACTTGATGATTTATTTGCACCATTGTATGATTCATACTTGCATCTTGCATTGTTTTGATTTTTGTTATTACACAGTTTAATGCCTCTTGGCTCGAAACTGTATGCATTCACGGCAAAGCTTGAATGAGAATCCTAGTTGGTACTTGAGAGCAGAGTTATTGATCCAAGTTGTAGTGGTAAAGCAGGTTGTGATGCGGGCATTGTGTCCAGCTTGAAAAATTCGAGTACTTCCTTTTTTTTTTAGTAGCATGCATTAGAGTCTGCACGGAAGAAATATTTTTTGTTAATTATATATATTGCATCTATTTGGGATTAATTTTTTTCGCTGTATTTTATCATTTCGAAAAATGTGCTTAGTGAAATATTGAAATGTATAAGGAAAATCAAGCAGTTAGGAATGGAAACTTTATTTAATTCTTCTATCAATTTTGCTTGATATATAAATTTTGCTGTAATAAAGGGGTGAAATAAACAAAATTTGACAAATGCTATAGATTGTTAGTATGTATTTCCATTATGTTATGTATGATTTTCTCTGTAAAGTTATTTCGCTTGCTATTGAAAAAAGTTGTTTATGAATGTTTGTTGGATGTCGAAAAAAAAAGTTATTGATCCGGGTTGGTGGTAAAGCAGTTTCAGTTGAATTTTGTGTCTATCTGGAAAGTCGGAAAATTCCATGTCGGGAAACCCTACGTAGGTAACATGGTATGATAGATGGCAAACTAGAAACGCACTTCATGGTTAGCTTTTTATTATTTTTTACATACGCAAACATAGAGGTCATTTCACCTCCTCGATATTTTTATTTGTTTTGATATTTTTTTATTTTGCTGGAAAAAAGCGACCTGTCAGAATTGTTACTTTATTTACATTTTGATAGGATTGATTTGAATTTTGTGGAATTAGAGTTGCTGAAAATTATCACAGTGTAATTCAGGATCATTTCTAAACCAAGTTTCAAGAAGATTTTGTTTTGTGACGAAAATTTGAAAAGAAAAAAATATTTGTTTATTGTTGCAGCTAAGAAACAAAATGGCGCAGCGTTGCGGACAAATAGCTTGGGTTCTGGGGCGCGGACACCCCCTCTCGAGAGGAAAAGCAAGTTTTCCGCACTCGGTAGGTTGTTCAAACCTTGGAAGTGGAAACGGAAAAAAAAGTCGGATAAATTCGAAGCTGCCTCGCGGTGTAAGTACACAATTTTTCGAAACTCTTAAATTTGATATTTATAACTGGAAAAGTTTATGTTTCGGTTTTTTTAATAGATAAGTTTGACATAAATTTTTTTTTGATTTGTTTGTTTTCAAAAACTCGAGTTAAACTGATTTGTAGCTGAATTTCACTGATTATTAATCAATTGCTAATAAACTTGGTAGCAAACAGTGTAACATTATTCAGAATCATTCATTATTCAGAATCATTATTGAAATAACAGTTAGTTCGAGAATCGATGAATTTCAAATAATTTATAGCTAGATCATGATGATTTAATGAGTGGAAAATTGCATTGTAGAGAATAGTCAGTTATTACTTTTCCAAGGTCAAATCTGACTTGTTGAGTCGATGAAAAATGAAAAATTCATATGTAGTTAAAATTACTGTAACCATCATTACATATTTTTATTTGCTAAGCCAAATTTTGAAATTCGAAACTGGTCGAACATAAATAATTGAAGATCCATAAAATAAATTTACTGAAAAGCGTTGATAATAATATTTTTTTATTATTATACATTAAATATACATAGTATTGTATGTATATCTTTATTTAATTATTTATTACGCATATATTCTTACGTCTACTTGTGTTTAGGTAATTTTTTCAAATTTGTTCTCAAAATGACGATTCTTATTTGTATAAAAGTTTTCGAATTATAATTAACTACGTTTTCCAAGCTCTAAATCCACATATTTTATTGAATTTCATAAAATCTTGAGACATTTGTAGCCTGATGTTAAATGATTTTTGTATTTTTGTATTTTTTTTTTCAGCCCTTGAAAGGAAGATATCCGTTCGTGCGAACCGCGAGGACTTGGTACAAAAAGGTATTCTGTTGCCGGAGAGTCCCACGTCGCCCATTCCTGAAAACGGTAAGAAACATAAAAAATTAAAAAATATAAATACGAGAACCCTCTGAAGAACCTGAAATCAATGTTAATATAATTATTTCAAAAATTTTTAATTAATAATAATATCGGAAAATTTCTCAAATTGTGCAAATATGCACTGAAGGATGCGAATAAAACTATACGAGAAATCTGTAAAATACCAGAAATCTCTTGATAAACGATTTTTTTTTAAATCTATTCAAAATCTGAAAACCTATGTGAGTCGAAAGTAAAGTGCCATCGAATTCTCGAAATCTTCATGATAATCCATAAGGATATAAACAATTCACGGAGATACTCGAAAATCCAAACAAAATTTTATGAATACTAAAAAGAAATAAAAATGTTGAAAATAAAAGCAGTCAATGAAATTCTGTAAATCTATGTTAACGTAATTTTTTAAAACATCTGCGAAGAAACAAAACTTTTATAAAACTTTGAGTTCTAGAATATCTAGTTCTCGAAATCTATAAAAATACTATAAAATTTTCTAATTGAATAAATACTGCAAAATATAAAAAATATCTAAAGTTGGAAAAATCTCTGAAATACTAAAAATTTATGCAGATAATTTTTTTCTGTAAAATTGAACAAATCCAATGGACTCTAGAAAATCTTTACATTGTAGAGAATTAAATTCTAAAAATTCAAACAACATTCAATTGAAAGACTAATTTGTAGATAAATTTGTATGAAAACTTTACATATATATGTAATGTGAAAAATACGTATTTCAAATATTAGCAGTCCATAATATACTTTCAATATATCTAGATATCTCTAAAAATATTTGAATCCCTGAATATTGACAAGTTTGAAGAGCCTACATTGAAATCCATGCGAATACTGGATAACCCCTAAAATGATATAAATACTGACAAGAGAAATACTATTAATTTTATAGATGTAAAATGGTTATTTTTTTTTTTTAAGGGATATAAAACTGTTCCAAAAACGTTGCAGGTATATTTCCAAAATGTTATGTCAGAACAAATATTCATGTCTACTTGGAAATAAATTTATATTTTGACTTCTGAGTTTGCTCTTTTCCACCCCCATGAAAAGTCGCATTGCAACCTCCCTGAAGTTTCAATTGAGACCCTTGCGCGATAAACGCTCGATCGGAGAGCTCAAACGGTTTAGAATCGGCGCTTTAGCCTTGAAGGATAAAGCAGCCACGGCCAACTTACCGACGATTGTACACTTGCCAAAGTGTAACTTAGGTGTCGCGTTTTGTTCACCTTGCAGGGAAAAGCACGAGCTTTTTATTGATTCCGGAAATTACAAAGTTGCGAGAACTTTCGTCCTTACGATCGTGAGTAGAATGAACCCCTAGTGCAGGAGAAAATTGCCATCATCGTTAAATGTATTCCTCGGACCGTTCTTACAGCGTCAAAATGTTCATTTTCGAATTTTCTGAATTCGAGGTCCATGTGTGCGGATTGAGCACAAAGTATGTTTTCAGTGGGTATAGATTCAGTAGGAATTCAACTTTAATCAAGTATTTAATAGGGAATAACGTGCTCTGTTTTTATTATATTATTATCATCAAGCCAAGTTAGATTTGTAATCAATAGGATTCCACGTTGATTCATTATGCAGACACGGTCGATCAATAATTCACATAATTGTCCGTCTTGATTATTTTCGGTGAGCTGAAATAGATGTTTCTCCAATTCATCGAATAACGATTGATTTGAATGTACAATCAAATCAAGCACGTGAAAACCATCAAAATGATGGCTTTTGTTGCAAAGAGCAACGTGTATGTGCCACCCAACACGGGCTGATCGATTATAGTCGAGCAATATTATTCGCCTCGGTGTACTAGGGATACGATTAATTACACACTCGTGTGAGTCGCATGATCGCTGATCCACTTCTCTTGTCGCATAATTTACTCCTAATGCCATTAACTTGGCGATTGATATCGTCGGAAATGGCCAAGTCCGAGAGGACTATCGATTCCATCAATTTTCAGTGCCGATGTATGAGAAGAATGTAAATGCGGCTCTTTTCCTGAATGTCGAATTTGCAAGAGGAAAAACATTCTGATTTTGCAGGTCCTACGGGAGAATCGGGGTTCAATCAAAAACCCCCGACACCCCAGCAACAGACCCATAAACAGGAGAAGCAGCAGACGAACCAATGCGGCAATCCAGCAGCGAATAACGCAGCGACGCCGACAGGCCCAGCTCAACCAAATCAGCAATCCCAGCAGCAACAACAGCAACCGTCCTCGGCGACGCCAATCACAACGACTAATCACCCGCCATCCACCAATCAAGCGTCGCCTCATCCCTCGCCCCTTTACCCGGGAATGCACCAGATGGCGCTGATCAATGGCAGCACACAAGGTCAGTCGATCTTGACCGATTTCTTATACTCTCTCTTTAGAAATCATTGTCAAATGTTGATTCGACGATGACTTGATGAACAACGTGTGTTATAATTTGTGCATACCGAAATCGAGTTTGTGAGTAATTCAATTCTGTAACGTAAACTTGCTCCGATGCTTCCGGGTCTCGAACGCGATGCGATGAATTCAATGGATCGCAGCGATTCATCAAATTCGAGCGCCCTCGAAATTTCATTCCTCCGTGATTGCTGGCTTTTCACGATCCAATTGTCCAAACTTACCTTTGCGACCGATAATTAGACCATATTGGAAAATTGCGCGGACGAATGAAAGCCCATGTCAAACGCGTTGTTCCTTTCATCTTTCGCGTGATTCGGTCAATCGCCCGCGGCGGTATCATGCCCGATGTCGAAAGCCGAATGTAATATTTACCCTTTCGAGGCCTTAAGCGTGTGTCTCGAATTGACGCCAGACAAGATTATCGGGTTTCCTCGTCGATTCACGCCGAAGCCGCAAAAATGGCGTGCCAGTTACAGACGCGTGACGCAATATCTATACGTGTCCATCTCGAGCGCTCCGATTCAATTATGTGTACCTGCGACCGGAAAAAACGTTTCCCTCGAATTGAACGCTTCCGGACAGCGAGGTGACTTTTGGACTGATTTGGCCGACGCAGAACTCTCGAGGCGCCAGAAATGCCTGTTTCAGGTGGAAGTGATTTGAATTACAATGTTTCAAACATTGCACCCTTAGTATTTCAACTGTTTCAACATTGGTAGCCTCGTTGAAGCGCCAGCATTGTCTTGGACAATGACAAGGTAAACAGGCATTTGCCTCGTGGGAACAACATCTGCAATTAATACAAGCAATGGCGTGCGTGTTATCGGGCGCGCGATAATGGCTCGCCCTTGGTCGGATATCGCAGTTGTGTCGTCTTGGATTTCCAGCACGCGAAGATGTTTGCCAAGCTAGTACCTAGTGCTCCGGGGAAAACGTGCACGAGCGTTATTCCTGCTGCATATGCCGCGAACCCGCGAGCGCTCATCGATCGAACGAGGACAATGCCAGTCTTCGAGGTTACGAATCCTGCCTCAAGTTCTGCCCATTCGTCAGTTATTCCGTGTGAAATTTTCAACAACCCAGGGTGAAGTTTTCATATCGAGAATCGATAGAATCATAAGGAAAAAGGAGGAAACGCGACTTGAAGTACTCCTTCCGTTTCACCCGCTGAAGGCGGGATTTTTTTTTCGTACTCGCCTGGGGAAGAATTCCCGACTTCTGTTTTTCGGGCATGAAGAATTCAACGCCTCGCGAGTTTGGGGCAGTAACGCGATCGGACATTGAGGGACGTGAAATTTGATGTTTTCTTCTATCTCGCGACGAAAGTTTTGCTCTTACGCTCGACGTTTCAATGTTTGCAAATCAGGGTTTCACTGGAGGTAGCAATTAGTGTAGAAAATGAGTACTGCCGTACACACCTTTCAATGTGCGGATATGAGTTTCTCAAAGTTGGAATCATACCAAATACGCTATTATTCCTTGATTTCAATTGTGCAAAAAGTGCGTATCGTGAGTTTTTCTCCGTCACTGATGACGCACATGATCAAATTCAGTCAGGAATTTTGGCATTTCCATTCGAAATCACACAATATGGCAGAGCTTCCCGTCGATGCATTTTTCGTTTCGGGCTAAATCCGTTGGCAAACGTTTGAACGTAAAATGACTTCGCAGGAGTCGGTCCCGGAAAATTGATTTCTCGACATGGCGTTCATGTATGAAATATAAAACGGCAAGAAAAGCGGCGAGGGATTCGCGTTAAAAAATATCTGGTTAGTTGATTGCCTGCCTGTCAGCGCTAATTTTGCGGCAAGTGCCTGACGTTTACTCACGGCTCAGGTTTCGCTTTTGTTGAAAGCTCGCGCTGAATGGGAAGAAATGCATAACATGCATTTGCATTACGTGAACTGCACGACTGCATAAATTTCTTTCTTGTCGTGAAACTTGAAGGATCCTCATTGCGAATTTAGGCACGAGTACTAGATACCCTCTGAACGGAAAATTTTCTACAATGAATCTTTCGAATCTCGTAAAAAGTGGATGAAAATTTTTCCCCGTAAACTTGTGGATCAAAAGTCGTCGTTGTTCGCTCTTGAAAATCGATTTCCTGGGATATCTTCGTGCCTGAATTTTCACGTTGCTCTCGATTTACGGAAAAATGAGAAAAGCCGAGCGGGTCGCTGCTTTTTCCGCTCAAACAAAGAGCGTTCTCTTCAATTGAAAGTCGCGTTTTTGTTTGAGGCGCGGACGATAATGAGAGGAAAAAAGGCAGTTCGGTAGCCCGGATACATAATGCATGTTAGCGACATCACAATACGCGATTGCGCGACTTAATATGTGGATTATTCCGGGCTGTATTCAAATGACCTACCGCCGGTTCGGAGATTAGCGACGGGTGATTGCGCATGTTCATTCATGTTGATTTTCCCGAGTTTTCCGTCCCTCCCTCCCGGCTACGAGTATTTTTATGAAAATCCTTTGTCGAGGGAGTTTCCTGCAAGTTTGAGGACAACGTGCCCGTGTGGGGGTTTTTTTCTTTGCTTCTTCTTCTTTTCCTTATGTTCATACTCGATGAATATTCATGGGATCCAAGATAACTTTGGCGCGTGATCCTCAAGTTTGTCCACTTGCAGAGATAGTGGTCTATGATACGTATTTACATTTGTGAATAATCGCGACCCTCCCTCGAATCCAGAAAATAAACCTCAAAAATTCTGAATTTAAAATAGCTAAATATATTGTACGTGAAAATGCGCCAATTTATAAATTTTCATATACAATCGTCAAATTTCCTTACAATTTATAAAATTTATCGACAATTTTTGATTTTGGTTTTTTATCGAAATTTTTGAATTCATTCATGAATGGTCTCTACGATGAAAGATTTCTGGATTTTGAATATTTCGAGAATAGTACACAGTTTTTTTTGGTTTTACAAAATTTTTAATGTTTTGATAGTTTTTCAAATTTTCTAATTTTTAGATTTTATTGGAGTTTAAGACATTATCGGGCATTGCGTCATAAAACATTTTTTTGAAATTCAAAAATTTTTTAGCCAATAGCATGGTTACTGTAATTTTACAGAATTTATAAATTTTTCCCTCATATCCCCACAATGTAAAATTTTCTAATTTCGAATAATTTTTAGCCTTCTACACAGTTGCTACACAGTGTGATGGAATCTTGAAAAATTTTCTATAACCTACAAAATTCATCAACATTTTCTGAATTCCTAAAATTCTACAATTTTTTCAGAATAACTCACTTTTTCTATTTGACGATGTTTCTTAATTAGTCTCAAGTTCTTAAACTTCATTTTTATTGGGATTTTCAAAATCATTGACTA
This sequence comes from Platygaster robiniae, assembly GCA_028476575.1. Lineage (NCBI taxonomy): Eukaryota > Metazoa > Arthropoda > Insecta > Hymenoptera > Platygastridae > Platygaster > Platygaster robiniae. The sequence goes on from CM052023.1 coordinate 27,255,638, forward strand.
TCTCCGTACGATAAAACTTTTTTTTTGAATATTGAAAATTATCATTCTATTATTATACAGTTTCTGTAGTTTGGTGAAAGTTTCAAAAAAATTTATTAACATTTTCCTAATTCTTATTAGTCTTTCATTATCCTTTAGAATTATTGACATTTTTAGAAATTTCCACGGTTTTCTTATTTTCTAGAATTTTAAAATTCTCAGAACTTAACTAAGATTTTCAAAATTATCGACAATCTCTGTGAAATAAAAATTTTTTTTGATTATTGAAAATTTTCAGAATATTACACAGTTTTTGTAGTTTTACAAAATTTTGAAAAACCTTTATAAATATATATTTTGAAATTTCACAAATCTTTTTAACTTTCAAAAATAATCAACGATTCTAAAAATTTTCTCGTATGTTTATTTCCGGGACTTGTAAATTATTGTTGGAAATAAGATTTTTAGATTTTTCAAAGTTTTACGAATACTTCGCAGTTTCTGTAGTTTTGCGAAATTCTCAAGTTTTCCACAATTCGCGAAATTTAAAAAAGTTTTCGGGAATCGAACCAATCTTTCGAATTTTTTTCCAATTATTGACAATTCTTTTAATTTTCAATGTTTCTTTTGATTCGACAAAAAATTTTCAAAATAACCGACAATGCCCGTGGGATAAAACGTTTTACGATTTAAAAAAATTTCAAGCCAATTATAAAATTTATCAAAATTTATTAACAATTATGTCAACATGTCCTTCAAAAAATTTCACAATTTTTTCGGAATTCTTAGAAATCTTTGTAAACTCAGCGAAGCATGTGCAAAGTGGGTCAATTTTTTTCGGACAACTGTAAAATTAACATTATGCTCAAATTTTCAAGCTTTTCCCCCCTTTTTTTCACACGTCTCGTAGATGTTTGGGTGCCCTGAACACGAAAAAACATATCAGGTCTCCTATAGAAAATTTTCTTAGTTTCGTAAAACAGCATAATAAATAAATGAAGAAGGTTCTCTCCCAAGTTATATCAGTGAAAAATTACGAATTTTTTGTGGTGCTCTTTTTTCTTTTCCAATCAGTGATTTCCACTAAAAATCAGTAGTTTTATACTTGTTGGTCATGACTTTTTAGTTTTTAGATTATATATTGACAATAATATTTAGTTTCTTTTGACTTATCGTAGATAATGTAAAAATCTCCTAGTAGTGAGAAATAACTATTTATTAGTAAAAAAAAATTACCAACCGGAAAAGAAAAAAACGCGTCACTAAAAATTAGTGGTTTTTCACGAATTTACCCAGGGAGAGTAGATACTGGTCGCTTTAAATCTTTATCGATCCCGCGATAAACCCGCCATTGGCATTGTTTGCGGATCCCGAATAGGAAAAGAAGTTGGTAAATGGCGTATTTTAGCTTGGAAATAGTGGCCGACGACGACGGCATGCTTGTCTCGAAAGAACCATAGACGCCGCCTCGTCGATCGATACTTACCTACAACACATTCCGCTGGCGAGCTTTAAAGCTCCCAACAGCCTTTCGGATCAACTCGCGTTCAAGCTCGAGAGGCCCGAAGCTGATTAGATAAGTCAAAACATTAATATGCAATTGTTAACTGCTCTCCTTGAGCGACATTCGCAAAGAAAAACTCTCTTCTCATTCCTAGCTATTCTTCTCTTTACAATGTCATCGTGAATTTTCAGTGTACTGAATCTGAATTTTCAGAGGCTTCTTATTTTTCCTCTTCGCTCCGTTGAATAAGAAAATAGCATTTTCCATCTTTAGAAGTTTTATCTAAAAACTTGCATTTTACAAAGTCATAGTTGAGAATATTGAAATTTTACGAATTTTGAGGTCTTGTTCTTGTGAAATTTTTTTACTTGAAATTAGCAAAATTCTAGTGGTTGACGTTATGGAAAATTGTTTCGATGAAATCATTCATTTGAAATACTATTTTGTAAGCTGAATCCTTGCGAGCTCTGTTCTCGTGCTAAAAATCACCGCGGGAAGTGTAAAGTCCCCTCCGAAACAAAATTTAAATATAATTGGTCCGCTCTTACTCTCTCTCTCTCTCTCTCCATTTCCGTGCAAAAGGGGCCTCTGCCAGCAGTAGCGCTGGAAAATTGAATCTGTCGAATAATGCGCTGGGAGATTCACTTAGCACGAGATGACAAAATCGCGACAAGACAATGCACATCATCCTACGTAAAAAACACTTTTCCCTGGATACCTCACGATACTAGAAAAATGTAGAATTTTTTATACTTGGAAAAATCTCGAAAAAATCACTAAGCTCTTTTACGATGTTATGATTTCTTTTTTTTTTTCATAAATGTTTGTTGTCATAATGAAACATCACGTACTCTGAAAATTGAAACGTTTTCCTTCGGATCTGCATATTTCAGACAAATGCTGATTTAACGTATTTTATGTTCCGTTTCTTTGAGATGCGCCGAATAATGTACCAAGTCAGGCATTATTGAAGACACTCCAATAAAACTCTTCACCTGTCTTTTTCAAGTAAAGTTCTCTGTCTGCAAAAAAAAAAAAAAAATGTAAGAAACCTGAAGTATTCAGTATTTCTTCCCTTCAAAAATATTCACAAGTTGAACCAAGTTGGTTCAACTTGTGAATTTTTGAATTTTTGTGAAAAATCTAGTGACTTTCTTGATTAACACATAACTTTTTTGTAAAACTGGACAAACGAAATTTTTTATTGGCCTTAACCTTGGACTAACGAATGACGAATTTTGAGCAAAAAATTTGCATTCAGGGGTGCCAACTTCACGGACCTAATTTTCGGAGTTGAAAAATGCATTATTGTAGAATCTCGAATTCCTTGTTGCCTGAATTTTAAATTCAAGAAATAAAATTTTATCTTGTGAGTTGTGGAATTTTATACTGTGAAAATTACAATTCTCAAATTCTTTATTCTCTATGATATAGATTTTTGAAATTCGATACTTTGGGATTCAAAGTTTGATGATCTTAATTAAATAAATCGTAGAACTCTGCATTGTAGAATTATGAATTGCAGATTATTTGAATCGAAGACTTGAAAATAGAATCCTAGAATCCACTATTCTAGGATTCGCTTGTTGGAATTTTTTCGATTTTACATAATTATTTTAAATTATAGAATTTTATATTCATTCTTTTAAGATTCCACGAACAATTTTATACATCTTTGGGTTCTTGACTACTATCTTATAGAATTTGGAAATCCTGTTTTTTGGAATTGAGAAATTGAAATGGAGAAGCAGAAATATTTTTCACATTCTTCAGCTCTAAAAATCTATGCCATGAAAATCAGAACAATACAATTTTATAATAAACAATATTGGTTTATGAAGTTAAATATCCTATCATCCTATGTAACCAAATGCTAAATTCCAGGTATGAAAATCGTGAAAATTAACTTTGTCGAATTCTAAGTACAGAAATCCAAGCTTTAAAATTTACAAAGAAGTTGAAAATGTCAATATTTTGAGGTGTGCAAAATCGACATTTTTAATAATCTTCCTTCTGAAAGCCGAAATCCAAAACCATTTTAGAATTCTAGAATCATAAAATCTATTGCTAAGAACTTAAGGATTCTATATCGAAAAATTGCAAGTTCTAGAATCATAATTCGTGGAATTTTAATTTCATTCATTTGCTAATATAAAACTTTTAATCCTAAAACCATAAATGGTAAATTAATAGTGTCTGTAAGTGAACATAAGGAAAATTTTCAATAATTCATTTGTAATATTAAATATAACTATACATTTCTCTTAGAATTCATCAATTCAAATTTTCATCCTTTTTCATTCTATTTGATTCTATTCATTCTACTTATATTTTTATTGTAATTTTCATTCCTACATGAATTCCCTTCATTTTCTCAAATGATATTGATGATCCTGAAAATAAAATCACAAATAATAGTGTACATGATGAAAATGAGAATAAGGAAAATTTTCATAAATGCGTTTAAAATATTTAATATAATTATATATTTTCCTCAAACTCTCTATCGTATCTGCTCTTGACAATAGGCAAAAATTGTCAGTGAACCATTCATTTATTTCAAAAAACTCGTTTTTCCTTGACAAAGATTCTTTGATGGAAATGAAAAATCTCGTACCTTCGAAAATTAATCCAAGTCAGATAAAAAATAGAAAACTCACGAAACACCTTTATTTACGTTTCTTCGAACAGCGCGAATGGCTCCCATCGAAAATGCATGGAAAAATAGCAATGCAGTTGGATTTTCTCCCGTATTCTCCCTTATTTCAACTTGGCTATTCGAAAGAGGAGTGTATTGAACCTAATAACAGCATCGGCTTTCATTCACTTTGCATAAAACAGAAATATGCAAGAGTCAGCGAGCTGATGCGAAACTTGATGAGCACGAATCGATAACCAATCGACAATTCCGCATTGTGTCAATAGCTCATAAACGTGAGAATGAGTGCTTCAGTGTACGTAAACATTAATGAATAATGGGTGGTGAAGATATGAAGCGAATATTTTTTTATAGCTGAGTTGTAGGAAAATTTTCGACTTCTCTGACTTGCAGATCATTATAATCGTTAAGAGAAACGTGATGATTATTGCTTTATTTATCATTAAAATATTGATGATTGCACATTGGAATTTTCGTTCATTGAACGACGAAATTGTCATAGGTATTTGCTCTGAAATGACACTTGATCTGTTCAAATCAACTCTAAATCATTTGTCATTTGAATTTTCGGTTTAGCGAATATGAGACGAACCTAGTGAAATCGAAATGCAATACTTTTTCGATACCGCGGCCTGAAATTGAGTCACGCCGAAATCCCAAACGACGATTTATCGCCAAGCGAACAATATTTTCTCGCGTTCTCGTACCTTTCCATGAAGATGAATGCACGAAATACGTCGTTTTCAGTCCTCGAAGTGCATTGATAGGAGTGTGCATGTGAGAGAAATCGTAGCTTTAAAATTTTGGAAATAATATTCCGGGGCTGTTATATTTTTCAGTGAATTAACACATGTTTTATTTTAATATTTATAAAAACTAAGAAATAATTCAGGGGGCACTTGGAAAATGTTATATATTTAAAGACAGTGTTAAGCAGATTGTTATCAATTTTTATGGCTCAAATTTAGACTACCATATTGATCCAACAAATTTCACTTTAAGCTTCGAGATTAATTTAATGACACGGGCAATGAAGGCCCTTGAAAATGACACATCGATTTTCTGTCCTGGTGTACATTAATTTCTGTGCTCCCCCGAATAAGTTGTCGTGTACTCAATAAATTTGGTCTTGTGGATGAAGTTACTAAGCCGCAGTTTTTTAATTTATGTTTCAGGTATGTACGACACCGAAATTAAGAAAACTACGAGACAGAGTGAGTTGAAATATTTATGTATGACGATTTCAGTTGGCAGAGTTTCTTTATGTTTTACAATTATTAATGATGCAAATGTCGTGACTGAAAATGTCTGGGTGTTGCGGTTGTGAGGTCTAACTTTAACATGAATGATGAATGATGACGAAATTATATATCGACGAATTAAGCGTTATCGATGATTTCTGTAAAAGATAATTTTTGTTGATAATCGAAAATTTTTAACATACTACGTACATTCTTCAGTTTTGAAGACTTCTCGTAACTTAGGAAACAATCCGCAAAATTGGTTAACTTTGCTGAGATTGTTCGAATGTTTTCAATTGACAATTTTTAGCATTTTCATTGTTTTTAATTTTCAAAAATATTCAAACTTTCGTTCAAGTTTTATCAATGATCTTCGTGTGATGGAACATTTTTGAATACGTAAGAATTAAAAGAATGTTACGCATTTTTTCTAGTTTCACGGAATGGTCTTTGGTCGATAAAAAATTTGTATTTCTAAAAATTGTATGCCGATTACCCGATTACTGTGGTTTCATGGAATTTTCGAGATTATTCACAACCTTCAAAATAAATATGAACCTTTTTTTTCTATACTTTTTTCAATGTCTTTTGAATTGTGAGCGATTTCTTAAATTTGAAAAATTTCTAGATTTACATACATTGATTTTTCACAACTAACTAATCGATTTTCTTCGTTAAATTGTTAAAAATTGTAATTGTAAGAAAAATACAGAGTTTCTGTTATTTTGTAGTATCGTTAAAATGTTGAACAGCCTTTAATATTTATGAACATTTTCTGGACTTGTACTAATTTTCCGAATTTTCGAGAATTGTTGACAATTTTTTATACTTATTCAATTTTCACATATGTATGAAATTTTCAGATTTTTATTGGAATTTGCAAAGTTATCGACGATCAAAGTACGATAAAACATTTTCTTATTTTTTAAAATTGTATTCGCAGGATTTTCGTGAATCCATACAATTTATAATTTCTTGAAATTTCACAAATTTTAAAATTTTTTAGAGTTACCGATATTTATAATCTATTGAGTGATTTTGCATGGTGTCTAATTTTCCAAAAAAAATTCGATTTCTGCATTTTTATTCATATTTCCAAAATATCGACGATTTCAGCACGAAAAAAAATAATCTAATTTTTTTATATTGAATAATAATTCATAGTTTCTTCGAGTTCACGGAACTTTCGAAATTTGCATGGATTCACAAATTTATCATAATTCCTTGAAATTCTAAAAATTTGTTGATTTTTTTCGAATCACTGATGTGTAATTCGAGAAATGTTTAATGTTGTTGAATTAAACAAAATTTTCGAAGTATCTCAATTTTCGCAAAGGTTAACGATCTCAGTACCATAGAACGTTATCTTTTTTGAACGAAATTGAAGACTCATACATAGTTTCTGTAGTTTTACAGAATTTCCAAAATTTGTCCGAATCTACAAAATTTATCATCATTTCTTGACATTCTATGAATTTTTCGATTTTTTGAGAATTATGATACTATTGGTAATTTGCAATGTTGTTAGGTTTTACATATTTTCCAAAATTTCTGGATTTCTTTCGATGTTTCTAAAACATTGAAGATCTCAGTACAATAGTATATTTTCCGATATTCCACACATTATTAACAATACTTGTTATGCATTACTTGTTGACCTTTACTTTAACAACTATTGATAATCTTTGAAATTTGCGATGCTCTGATTGTTCGAATTTTATAGGAATCAGCCCGATGCATCAGGATTATTGGCAATTTCCCATTGTCTTGTGCGTATTTTTCTTTAAATAATAAAATTTGATGTTGTGTTTTTTGAAGAATGGCACAAAAAAATGGCACAGGGTTGGAGAAGTTGTGAAAATGTCGGGGAGGGGGTCGGTCGGTCGGGTCTCCCTGGCCCCGCAAGTGGAAAGTTGCCCGGCTCGTTGCTGGCAGCGTGATGGGGGTGCTCGTGCTCGTGCTCGGCAAGGTGGCGTCGGCGTCGCGACGTTGAGCACCGAGAGAGAGAAGAAAGCCAGTCGCTATCTGGCCTCAATGCATCGCGCTACATTTCCCATTGCCACAGCCGCGAAAGATGCCACTTTTCCGGGGGTGACGCTCGGAACCCGGAAAGGCCAGGCAAGCCTTCCCCGCGAAAGCTAACCTCAAAGTGGATCACTTGGCACGCAGCCCACCTGCACGCGACGCGACCCCGAGCGAGGTCAGGTTGCCCCGGTTTCCCACTGTTTGCCAACAAGCAATGTAACTCGCGACACCGCCGTATCGTAGGATTCCGACGAAAGGTGCCCATCGTCGCGCGCTGTCTCGATCATAAATACTAAGCCACATTGCTCTACAAAAGCTTATCCTCCCAAGGGCTGTTAACCGAAAGATACTAAAAGTGTTGCTTCGGAAGTGGAGGAACCTAACCTCGTTGCAATCGCCACTTGGACCAATTAATGAGATTCAACAAATGCATTCGTTGAATTTGCTGCTTTTGTCGAGGAAGACTCGTTTCATTGTTCAGCCATTAATTTAGTTATCATTGTTTTGATAGTGGTTTATTGCTCATCCTTTGCGCGTGGATGATTGAGAGGGATAAATATTTGAGGAGCGGTGACGTCACGGGGGTAAAATCGAAGCTGCGCGCGAGGGCGAACGCGGGTTCGCCGGCAGCAGGTGCAAAGCGGCGATGACCCTGCATTCGGATTCAGTGACCCCGCGCTCTTCCGATTCCGCATTGGCGCGACGAAAAGCCGTGAATTTTCCTCAACCGTAATCGTCCCAGTAACCCATTTTGTGCCGCCGCCGCGCCTCACAAATCAGTGGTATCGGGACGCGTTTGCGCTTTTGTCCCCCCTTTGCCCGAGGGCTATCTCGTGATACATCAAGTAGTAGTGGTTAACTCTCTCTCTCTCTCTCTCTCTCTCTCTCTCTCTCTCTCTCTCTCTCTCTCTCTCTCTCTCTCTCTCTCTCTCTCTCTCTCTCTCTCTCTCTCTCTCTCTCTCTCTCTCTCTCTCTCTCTCTCTCTCTCTCTCTCTCTCTCTCTCTCTCTCTCACACACACACACACACACACACACACACACACACACACACACACACACACACACACACACACACACACACACACACACACACACACACACACACACACACAATTTTAGTCAAGAATTGACCATTTCAAATATCCATTCAAGTATCGACTCACACTGAAAACGTCAATTCTTGCGCCATTTTATGAGTGCTTTTTTATTTTTCATGGACCTGTAATCGCAAAGTTCAGGAATGAACAAAAATCCCTTTGGAAACTCAATTAAATTACGCCTAATTGAGAATTCTAATACATCACGAATAAGTTGAAATTGACTGTATTTAAATATCCACGAGTCGTAGAATAAAAAACTGAGAAATTCATCCTATTTAAAAAATATTAGCGAACAAATTTGTTCAAGTTGACTATTTTATAGTGAAATGGCTGAATCGGTTGAAATTGTTCATTCGACGGTTGAAACATCAAAAAATCAGTTTGTCAAATTTGACAAAAACATCAGTTTTAATTGACTGTTTCTTGATCAATATTTTTACACACGAATCTGTCGAAATTGACCAAGTTTATTAGCGAAAATCTTGACTGATATAATAGTCAAAATCGACCTTTCCATAGTGAAAATTTAAGTCAATAAATCTGTTGAAATTGACTAATTCGAAGCTAAAATATCCACTCGTTCGATCAGTCCACAGTGAATATTTGCTGTTTTGCAAATTTTGACGATTCAAAGTCAATATCTCTACACATGACAAAATTGATTATTCAATAGTGAAAACTTCAACTCATAAATGTTCATAGAAATTAATTTTTTCATAGTAAATATTTCAATTACCAAATTTGTTTAAATTTACCTATTCACAGTCAAAATATTCACTGATTCAATATTTTTACACGTGAATCTGACGAAATTGACTATTCAATAGCGAACACTTAAATTCATAAAATTGATTAAAATTCATTTTTTCATAATGGAAATTTCAAGTAACAAATTTGTTCAAATTTACTAATTCACAGTCGACATGTTTACTAATTCAATCGTTCATTATAACAATGTGATTTTGTCGAAATTTTGACTTATTCGAAAAGTTGAATTTGACTATTTGTTATGAATGTCTTTCTTACTAGTCGAATTAATAAAATTTCACCTGAAATTAGTTTAATTTGACTAATTCGAAATGAAAGAAAATATGTAGTGTGCGTACTTGAAGGAAATTTTCATAAAGACATTATAAAGAACAAATCATTTTATGAACAATAATTTATTTTTACAGCATTATACACATTGCTGTTAAAAAAAATTGGTGATTAAATTTACAATTTGTAACTTTTACCTAAAAGTAGAAATTCATATATTTACAAATTTTACAAGACGCAAAAGCAATGAAACATGATGTTAAAAGAAAAATACACGAATGATAATAACAATGGATAATAGGATTTTACTTTGTACGTTTTTTGTAAAGATTTTCTGAGCTTTTTGAATGTAGGTTAATTAAATTTTTACTTTGTATCCTTTTAATAAAAAATCTACCGAACAAGAGCCTGATTGAATTATTGTTGAGAACTCTGGAATATTCCTGTTGTGCCAGGTTTACTCTTAACAAATCCAATTTTAACATTTTCATTCCACGTTTTTTTCCTGGAGTTCTGAACATGTGTCAAGTCAATTGCGAAAATTGTTTTATTGTCATTGAAATTCCTCAATTTGATGACATGGAAAACTTTCGTGGCACGTACTATCGACCTCATGGTCATATATTCTCTCGAATCTGAATATTTTACGTGACGAATTCGCAGTCTACTTGATGTTGTGAAATTCGCGTAGTTTTGATAAAGTCCAAGTTGCGTATTAATTTGATTAGCGAGCAGTCTGGGAGTGGGCCTTTGAGGTTAAAGGCGCTCGTTAGCGCGAGACCACTTCACGCTCGGTCCGCGTGCTAACGGGGGCGTAACAGGTACATACACTTTACGTTTCCTCGCGGTCGATCCGCCTCGGACGCTCAACTTTCCATCCCGATCACTTGATGGCCCCTTCTTCTTCTTCTTCTCGACCTTTCGCGACATTTCCGAAAACTCAAAACATTCAAAATTCCTTTTTTTCTTCTAAATTTCAACTGTTCGATTTTAAATTTATGGTAAGAATGCATAATTTTCGATTAATGCGCATTCTGAAGGCTTTAGAAACTTGGAATTTTCAGCTTCGAATCTCTCCTGTAACATTGCAGAATGGATGGGAGCTTTCCGAAATGAGTCATTTCTTGACTGATTCAGACTGAGGGAAGTTGTAAAAGAAGATGGATCACGTGAGCAATTAAATTCCAACGATCGAACACGCGTACATTATGCTTGGCAGCCTTTGAAGGAAGGGATTTCGGGTTAGGCGGGGGTCGTGGGATAAAGGTTACACCCTTAATTCTTCGCGGTCGGTGCTCACTCCGAGGGGGTGCTGAAATAATGGGACCGGGGAGTGGCTTTGCGGGGAGGTTTCGTGTCAGCGCGGTGACAGATCGATAAATGAAATCTCGACGCGACTCATTTCACTGGCACTGTTTAACGAGATTTCAAGGCGGCCCCACATAAGATATTCGCTCTCAAGCATTTCGTGATATTCTCGTCAATTTTCACGCAAGACCGATGAAATAAATGTGCACCTGTGAATGAGGTATAAGTGACAATTATATACGAGATTCACACGGTGCATAAATCACATATTAATGGCATGAGATTGATTGCGGAAAAATTTCACGTACTGGAGACGTTTTCTTTGAAAGGGAAAACTCGCAGCACTTGATCGTGATGAAACGAGGGACGACGCGAGACGCGTTCAATAACGATTCCGGCTGTTTTTACGCTTCCGAGTTTTTCTCACGTCTCAAATTTTTTTCTTACCTTCGTTACCGCAAAAAAATTCTGCTTCCGGAAACTTTTTTTTTCCAGAAAACTGTCTATTACGTCTCGAAATTTCGTCTTTAGTAGATTGAGTAAACAATGTTTTTAGCCTTTTCGCACTTTTGCAACTGACAATTTTCATTTCAACGCTTATTTCTTCGTCCATGGTAGGGAAGACTTGGACATATTTCCAGTTTGTATCGCGCAAAATTCGATAAAAATATGAAATGTCATTTGTTTCTTTCACTTTGACAGATTTAGTTGATCAGTAGAATTCGTCAATAATTAGTCAGACAGTAGAGGTTTTTAACATCAAGTCCATCTTTGGTGCATACCAAAATTTTATACTTATTCAGTAGAATGTAATTGACAAGTGAATCAGTAGAATTTAGGAATATATTGTACACTACAGTTTCTCCAGAAATTCCATTTACAACTTTTTCATCACCCCAATTAATACAAAATAATGCACTTGTAAGGAATAACATTATGTAGACAATGTTTGAAATTTGTTTTACAAAAGTTGATGCATCCTTTCGAAGTTAGATAAAAAATTACATAATCGAGTGAAAATTTATTAATTATTTTTTATTATAAGAGCCAATTACACGTTTTTTCCCTGCATGACGTTTTCCGAGGAAAATTTATTTTCAACGCCATTTTTCTTATCTGCCTTATCAGTTGGTTTCATCATCGCGTGGAGCGTGAAATACCTTCTTCAGCGAGATATTTGCGCTGATTTTTTTTTCACGAGTTACCGTATTTGTCAGTTAACGTGGCTTGGGAGAAATAACGCGTGTAAAGCAATTCCATTTTACAGCTGTTGTTTTAGCCGTAGAATTGCATGCGGTTGGATTTTTCATTAAAGCAAGTCAAGGCTTTAGAGTGCGTACGGAATGGAATATTAAGGACGTGAAAATGATTGAATTAGTTTGCTCATGAAACTGTATAACGGATGGAACGAGCAAACATTTAGCCAACTCGAATCACAAAGTTACTGAACTTTTGGGGTGCATAAGAAAATTAAGAGACGGTCGTTCGAAAAACCTTCTTTTGTGGAAGTACTCGGGGAGTATTTTCGCAATATTATTTTATGCATTTGTTGTCGTTGCTCAATCAGAGCAGCAACCTCGTTATTATATCTTTCAACTTGCAAGTTCACCGCTGGTCGCTTTGTGCGTAGTACTCTCGGGGGAGAGTTTTTTTTTATCGCGCACAAATGACCGTCGCGTGATTAGAAATTCTTAGCGACACTCGCGAGGGTGTTGATAAATCGACCGAGCGCTAAATTCACGAAGCCCTTATTCAGGGCCCTTGGCGTAGTATAGTTGGCGAACTTGTTACGTCGCGCGGCGTCAGGCACAAAGGGCCGGCTTGTTTTCGGGGCTAAGACCAATGAACACTCCTTTCCAGACGAGAGTCATTCACTCGAGCCTCTTCTCCCTCTTCTTCTGCTACTTCTTCTTCACTTTGCGTTAACTCGTTCGGCTCTGCGAACTGTCGTGAAATATTCAACAACCCCGAACAGTCGTTCAACTTTGGCGATTTTTTTTTTTGCTTCGATGGATTGGGAATCTTGAGAGTGTGTTTAGAGAGAGTAAAGTGAAAGAAAATTTTAGTTGGGGAATGATAAGGGAGAATCACAAGAAATTTAAGAAATGTAATTGCATTTAGCTCCAACGAAAGGGGAAAAATAAAAATTACCAGAAACTAGAGAAATAAAAGGAAAATGAGAGAAGCACTGAAGAAACGATTCCAAGATTCAGTCAAAACTTGGAAGCAAAAAGTACCTTAACTCACGAAAAATATGGAAAAATCCGTATATAAATCACGCGTTTTATCAGATAAAACACGACAGTGACTCGCGGCTCTCAAGAGACGAATTATTCATCCGACAGAAAGAAGACTCTCACTCTGGCCCATTTCGCCATCGTAGTGGATAGTGGATACAAACGTTTTTCTTGGAGCTCTGGTAACTTTGGGAATTTGTCGAATTTTAGAGAATTAATGGAGCCTCTTCAGGTTGCAGTGTATTACCGTGAAAACATGATAACTTTTTTTTTTCAAGTTCTTGTTAGTTGAACATTTGGGTTCAAAAGAAGGATATTTCATTATCTGACTTGAGATGCTAAAAATTCTCGTAGTGAAAAATTGTCTGTAGAATGTTGCAAGTCGAAATGTAGGATTTTAAATTAGCGTCTATATTTGAGATTTATTAATTAATTCAGTCGATCGTATTCAATTTTAAAGACCTAAAATCAAAAAGATAATCTATTTAACTTTGAGAATTTTCGAGTGATGAATGAAACTCTTGTGTTCGGTAACTTCAGTAGTTGAAATTTCAAAATATAAAAACCTTTATTGCAATGATGTCAGAAATTATTATTATAACTTGAAAGAAAAAGAAAATGTGACATATTATCTATAACTTCCCTATGTTGATAAGTTTGAAAGATTTATATCAAGTTTGGAACACACTGGATTTTAATTTTCTCGTGCCTCGTTATTGTGAAAATATATTAAAAAAAAAAAAAATACAGAAATCACAACTGATGTAAAATCATGTACAGAAAAAAAGGTTCCTTCTTTAAGCGTGACTCGCTTTTTGTATGCAATGAATTATCTGCTGATTGAAGTGTGCTCGGAAAATTCAAACGACGATTGAAGAGCGTTCGCCTGGAAAAAATCGCGTTCCGATGCAAAGTAGTGTATTCAATCGAAAGCTTACGAGATTTATCTGCAGCCGGGTGAAAGACGTTGGAAAATTTCTTATTGCAATTCAACCTTTGCTTTACTTTTTCTTCTCGTTATATCTTTGTATTTTCTATCAAGTTTCGTAAGATACGAGAGGTTTACTAGATTGTAAGCAAATAATTAGGTTGATAAGGTTGAATCGATTTTTTATAAAATAATTTAAATTGAGAGCTGCTTTATTTGATTCTAACATATGTTAGAGTGTATTGCAATATTTATTCAAAGTTTTTTGTCATCCTCTCTTTACTTCAAATAGTTTCTATAAAGCCTATGATATTTTACTGCAATTTTTGAATATCATTCTGTCTCTTTTAATTTTCATTACAATATGATCCAAACCCGTTTTTGCAGATAAAAAATATTGAATGAAACACGTATCAAGATCGACCAAAACAGTCAATTGAAAAATTCTGACATCTCAAACTCTGGATTCTCGAGTCTGATACCAGCAAAATTGGAAATTTCCTATAAATACAATGCAACTAACTCACTATCAATTTGTATTTCCTTTTTGTTTTTCATTTCTCGCGTTGCTCATTCAGGTTTCCATAATTTTCAAATAGCTTATGAAAATGTTTGTAAAATCGCGAATGTGAGGGAACGAGTTGTACGTAGGGACGTAAATTTTCCGTGAAAAACGATGAACGTTGAAAGTTGTGGGGCAACTCGTAAAAGCTGAGCGTGTAAACGCCAGCGAGTTCGAAGGGCGGCAGTAGAAAAGCATGGTTATGGTCAGCCCACAATAATGCCAAATCCGTCTGCGGCTCGGCCATGTCGGCTCCCATTCAAACTTGCGAGAACCGCAACTTTTGTTTCGTACCTCGTAATTTCGTTTCCTACGCATTGTTGCATACTACATGAGTTGGAAAAAAAACCAAAATAAACTACATTTATATGTACAAACGTGGTGATGTAAAGGACAGTTCCGATTTTGAAACATAACCGTTTCGATGAAAATCATTATTCCTAATTTATTTCAACTTGTAAATTTTCAATGTTGAAATATAAAATCATGTTGCAATATCTCGTTTATTGAATTATCAACGTTCTCGCGAAGTATTCTTATCATCCCTTATCGCGGGAACGGTTCAGCTCGCGCTTCGAGAATTCGATAACATCGATAACTACCTATTTCAATCAAATGACTGCGAGAAAATAATGAACATTATCCCAGTGCGAGCGTCAGGCATAATCCCATAATTTTCCATTATTCCCTTTTCGCTTCTTCGGTGTTCGTGATGAAAAGCATTGAATGGAATGCTTTTGACGTTATATCAAGGCGGCTTGGTACAGCGCGTGTTTATGTATATGGGACAACTATTTTTAGGAAGAAGACATTCTTCAATGACTCTTTTGAAGAAACGATTGGTTTTTTTGGTTCGTTTGATTTTCCAAGTGGCCATTTCAATTTGCGATTTCATCGTCCACCACTGAAACGACATTTTTTCTTGATAATGGTTCCATCTTTTTCAAGATGCGACAATCCGAAAGAAAGGTTTTCCGGGCGAGGCGAATGAGTCGAAATGGAGTTGACGCAACTGTAAAAGTTGACTCGTCCGCCTCGCATGGGACGAGGAGACACGCGACACCCGCGTTTCGACGTTTCCGACGGGCAATTCCGTGCGCGCACACACGCGCTAAATTGCCGGCTTCCGGTAGACCTTGATTCCTCGGCACGTAATCTCGGACCGTTATGAACGCCTCTGCTTCTTCGTCGTGCCGGCGCTACTGAATCGGACTTTTCGCGTGGCGTGTGACAGTGCGCGATGTACGTCCGCGTCGTCCTCGTCGTGACTCGACGATCTCGTAAAATCAACGCCGAGAAGCGCACCTCCAAGTGTTTCGCCAGCCATAGGATCAAGTGAGCAGCCCAGCCGATCATCGATGATGGGATATATTATGGGCTGTACGTGTTTCAAAGGTAGTACCGACCGCCTCTTTCGAGCTTCGTCCAATAACAGTCGTTTAGATAAAATTCATCAACAAAAATATAATTATGTATAAAAGACAGTATACAATATTAAATCTTGGCAGTGCACGTGCCTCGATCATTGCTGCAGAAGCATACATTATTTCATTGCCCAGAATCCGATGAAACTTTGATAATCTACACTGTAAAACAAATTTATAGTATTTTTCCCATACCGGTATTGAAAGCAATCAACCCATTCCAGGGATAGTAATTTTTCCATGCCAGTGTATAGTAGCTTCACTGTATATAAATAGTATTCACCATACTTCAGTATAGTATTTTTATCTCATTCGAGTATGGGATTTTGAAATGTGGGAAATTAAAATGAAGCAAAAATATTTTATAGGTCATCCCTCGTTGTACCGTCATTTGTTACTTGGGAAATGGTATTGTTATGAATTTTTGTCCTCAAAGTCATCCCTAAGTAGGAATTTTTTTCTTTGAATCCCGAGAGTCTGCGTTATTCCTCGTCGCAGATGCGGCCCCGGTTACTGGCGCTTAAACTTTTGAGACTGATTGGCGGTCGCGATGCAAAAGCTCTACGAGGTCCTTTACAATAAGAGAGAGTTTTGGTGCCACTTGAAACACCCACGTACAACGTGACTTTACTATACGAGACATTGAAAAAATGCATGAGCCAAATATACTGAATAAGCAATGATCGTAGAAAAGTGTCGCATAAAGTATAGAAAATGCAGATTTTCGGAAATTCACTACACCGGGCATGGGAAAATTTACAAGCCTTTTTAACATTTTGTTGAGAAAGTTATTGAAAAATTTCTTGTGCTTCGGTAAGGTATTTTTAGTACAGTGAAAAGGTAAAAATAATATTGTTCCATAGTGAAATTACTGTATTTATCTTTCACATACCATACATAGAAAGAATTCATGAAAAGTGTAGTAAAATTCCTATGGTCGAGGAAAAATTCTATTGCGGTATAGTAAATTTCGAGGTATAGGAAGTTTACTACACTACGTTATGGGAAATTTACAAACTTTTTTTACAGTGTAATAATTCCAGCTTTGATGGTGCAGGGGCTCAATCGAGCAACTTTCTGCACGGAAACGGAAGTGTAATGAGCGAAACGGTACACATGTGTTATAGTATACGTGCGCGTTTAATGAAAACTCGTTAGGATGATGCTGGGCGCGATAAATGAAGCGCCCGAGTGAAAAACATGATGCTTGGGGTGATGACGCGATTTTCCCGATGGGTCGTATTATTCTACTTTTCCAGTCAATTCGCATCAACGCTTTCAAAGTCGGCTTATACTTGCTCGCCGATCGGGGACATGGAAATAACGCGGTTATAATGAAACTTGCTGCGATCAAACGCAATTGATATCTGATACGAGAAATTTTTCTTCCTTTTGTCATCCGAGTTGATCAATCGCGAAGCTCGAAAGCTGTTTAGAGATATTCGCTACGCATGATTGTTTGATACTCGAATCGACAAGGCCGTAGCTTCAAAAATTGACACGAGTTTTTCTATTTTTCATAAAAATTTTGATGAGCTCTGGAATTTCATTTCCATTATTTCTTGTTTCTTATTACTTTTTTTTATTTCTTATTATATTTTTCCATTATTATTTCATCATTATTTCTCATCTCATTATTTTTTCTTATTATATGTATTATTTCTTATTCCTTCTGCTATTTATAAAACTTTGCTTTTTCATTTATTTTTCCATGCTTTCATTACCAGTATTTTTTAATTTTCTCTTATTTTTATTGCCACTTGGAAGAAAAGTTTTTATCAGGATTTAAAAGATTTAATAACATTTTTTTCAATGAAACCGTCTTCATTTTTGGAAATTTCAGTATATTATACGTAAAAAAGCTTTCGATTTTTCTTTCTCAAAATTGAAATGTGTATTAAAATATTTTTTATGTGTTCTTAGATGTTTGGGTATTCATTTTTCTTTCTCATTATCTTTAGTTTTTTTTTCTTTCTTTTAAAATTTGCGATTTTCGTTTTTCTTCTTACTGTTTTTTAAATCCTTTTTTTACGTATTTTTCCCTGAAATTTCTTTTATTTTCTTCTATTTTTAATTTTTTGCAGCAACTTTAAAAAGAATTTTTTTTAGGATTTGAAATCGAAATTATACCTATTTTAAGGAATTTTAGTAAAGCATGCTTACAGTGTATATAAAAAACAGTTTCACTCATTTCCATTTCATCGATTTGCTGGTAATTAAACATAATTGTAATGTGTAAAGTTAAATAATTATTTTGGTGTGAATGAAAATATATTTTTCTTTACACGTCGGAAAAATACGAGTACACCGGAATTCCACCGACACCGGAGCGATCGATTTCGCGTCACCGGCAGAACCTCGTTTTATATCTTTATTTTTGTCTCTGCCGGCTGAAATATTTGGTCTATGTCACAGGGTTTTTTTTCTTTTTTTCCTATTTATGGGCTTGATAATTGCTCGCGCTGTTAATTACTCCGCCTCATTTTTCACAAATTTCACTTTTCGTTTGTTCCAGGTATGTCGAGAATGTTGGATATATTGACGTTGCAAAGTGAGTTTACATTTTTAAAACTTACTATACTAATTTTTCTTTTTGAGAAGTTACTCATTTCACCAATTTTTAATCGTCTTCAACTACTCCTGTATGATTGAAACGCAAAATAACTTGTATAAAATTTTCTGGATAATTGACACATTAATAAATATTATAAATATTTCACATCGAGAGTAACTGAATTCCATCACGTTCTTTCAATAGCTCGCTTAACCTCCGCTAATAATGGTCAAGTGAGCTTTGGATGGTGCCGCTTTCATTTTTGCCGAGGGATTTCTTCACGATCCATCTTGGAAGTCATTCATCTTCTGCAAATATTCGATTTTCGGTATTCTCGAGTTAAAAATACCAACACAGTGAGCTACTGTTGTAGTTGATATGTTCATACCGAAATTTGGATTTATGGATTTGAAAAATTTTCCTTTTTTCTATCAATTATTGATTATACGCAAAAATTCACATCACTGATACTCAAAAATTGATTGGAAAATTAATTGAATTATAATCCTCTGTTTTTTAGAGTGTGGAGAAAATGATTTTATTCAATATCGCGAAGAAATTTTCTTAAAACTCATTTCTAATATGAATCTTTTATTAATCATCGAGAACATCAGAATTGGAATGGTAGAATCATGAACTTTATTCTAGAGAATGTTACGAATTGGAATTGTACAAATATCAGTTCTAGAATTAGTGATTTTCCAATTTAGAATTTTCAAGTTTGAAGCTTCAGATTGTATGATTCTAGAATTTTTCATTACAGCATGTACACTTCAGAATTTCCAATTCCAGAATATAGATATCAAGAAATCCTTATCTTACGATATAAAATTGGGAAAACTCCAGATTTATTCGTAAAATGTCAAGTTTTCGAGCCATTTATGTATATCGATGAATGTTTCATTTTAGAACAGAGAAAATTTTCAAGTTATAAATTTTTAAGTCTGAAATTCTGGCATTTTTTTATCCTGTGATGCAGATTTTAGTTTGATTTTCGTAAAACTTAAGAATGTGGAGAAAATTTCATAATTTTTGGTTCTAAAAAACAAATACCATCCTCAGATTAGAACTATTGATTAACCGGATATATTGGATAATTAAATACACATTCTTCATGTCGAAATTGAAGTATGTAGAATCAAGTAAATCATACTTGTAAATCCTAGGTTGGAGAATTTCAAAAATGAAAAATTTTGAATCATATATTTTTCTACCTTAAATGGAACAATGCAGAGTTTTGTGATTCTGACACTTGCAATTTTTTGTAAGATTAACTTGACAAGTTTTAAACCTTAGAGGGCAAAGAGTATCAAATTTTCGAAATTCATACTGTCAAGTTTAGGATGAAAGGATTCCGAATTTATCAGTATAGATTTTGGTCTCGTCAGAAAGTAGCGCCACCGTCCAATGCATTGGGAAGCTTTTGCAAGCTCCTTGTACAGCTTCGATCAATGGCTGAGCTTTCGCGTCCCTTGAAAATCGAAAGCTCGTTTCTTCGCACATTGAAGCTCTTTTGAATATAAACTTTACATCAATTATTCAATAAATAAACTATATAAACTTGAATTTAAAGGACGTGGAATATAAAATTTTTAAATACTCTGTGCCAGACATTTCCTACTTGCAAAGCTCCTCGGGATGCTTTGTGCTTTACCGACGGCAGTCAACTTATAGATGATAAGACAACTTTTTGTCGATCCAATTGACAGTGCGTTACTGTATTCAAGATGGAGCTAGGGTTAAGATACTGCATTTATCAGCTTTTTTCATGATTTTTTATGCGTCTACCGTAAAAAATGAATGATAGCATCATTTGAAATATGGTTTGATGTTTTCGAAGATATTGGACGTTTTGAGATGTATTATTTGAAATTCTGCTTGTAATTTCTAAAATCTTGGAGAATCCCCTGCAATTTTTAAAAAAAATTCATTTCATCATTCATTCTTTTTTACGATTTTCCGAACAACGTCGCCTTTACTTCGTTCTTATTTACTTTGAAAAAGATGTTGGCGCCCTCGATCGTTCCCCGAAGCACTTATCGACTCGTCCGTAAGTGCATTATTTTCCCGAAGCCATTTCGCAACAACTTACCTCGCAGTTGGAATACAGAGCTCTTTGTGCATTAGCGATCGAGAATCAAAGTTTGTCTCCCGCAGACTTTCAACTATTGGTTCGTCGCGAAGGTTTGAAAAGCTGACGCGAAAATATGGCTTTCCAGAGCAAGCATAAACTTCACTGTAATCGGGTTTTCGTTAACTTTGCTGATTCGCGAAGCCAGCGATATTGACAATTCTGTAGACGAAGAAGAGTCATCTTCGTTCTATGATTGGAGCGCGTATTTCAAAACTTGATTCAAGTTATTGAGTTTTGTTTAGAAGTATTACTATAGGGCGACGCGTTTTCTTGACCATTGTCTAACATTCCGGCATGGTTTTTGGCAGGGAAAATGTTTGTAGATCATTTTTAGTGCGGATAAATGAAAAATTTTTCCTATTCATTCGAATGGTTGAGCAGCGAAATTACGTTTGGGTCGCTCTGAAGAGCGATTTCGCAATGATCGGCGACGGAAGTCGGGCGTCAAGTCATGCGAAGCACGCGTCCCAATGGCCGCTAGAACTGACAAATTATTCCGTTACGCTGAGTGACAATGTGATTGCACGGAAACGACCCAGCTACTTGTCGGAAGCGCGAAAGCCCTTATCCATTCAAATTGCTAGGGAACCTCTCACGACGAGTGAAACTCGAATTATCCTCGAGGAACGTTTTGTTGGCACGCGTAATATCATTCATTTATTTGAGCGACTTTTACAAATTGATTTTCCGTTTCCCCCAAGATTGCTTCTTTTTGTAGCTTGTATCGTATCTTCGAAAAAAATGATTCAGTAGGAAAATTTGTATTGTTGAGCTGAAAAGTTTCTACTAAAAAATTAATATCGAATCATTTCAAATTTTATTTCTTATAAATTTTTTACGTCCCTTTCTTTGAATGAACTTACCGTAAAGTAAGAGTTAAAAAAATGGCTAGAAATGAAGAAATCGGAATTGAATAGAGTTATAGGTTTGATAATCAATAAAGAATGGAAATTTCGAAATTAAAAATATACTTGTAATTTTAATATTTTATGTGAATTTGGTAAAATAGTGATTTTGGCTACATTATAACAGCTCATGATCGATCCAAATTTCCAATGTAGCAACTATTTAGGTATTGAGATATTATTTTCCTGAATGATATTAGTCGAATGATTTTTTTTTCATTTTAATTTATCAATATCACGTTCTTGATTAGAGAATACACACACAATCCTTTTCCTTCTATTTTCCTTGTTATTGTGTATTTTCAATTTCGACCTTTCGACCCCATTTTTGGGTCCTCTTCAGGAACTGTATTTAAATGTTTTTAATTTAACAAGCTAAATAATTTTGACAAGTATTTAACAATTAAAACCAGATTTTTAAAAAGTTTACCATGATTTATTCAAGACAAGTTCAATAACTTCCTGTCCATCAGTGCGTCAAAGAGTCGTCTATCTTTCTTTCTTTTAGACGATTAAAAATAAAAGTAGTCTTTTTTCTCCGCTATTTCTATTTACATTTCTGAAACCCAAATCAATATGCTATTTTTTCTTTTTCATATTTAAGTTTAAATTTAAATTTAAGTAACAAATATATAGATATTTCAAAAACTTACTCCGTCGCATATACGTTACGCCAATTTAGTTCTTTCAGATGCACATTTCATTATGAACCAATCATTCACTATTTCCATAGAAGATTCTTTTTACCAAAGATAAACTTATAATTTTCGAACAAGAGCGAAATGAACTTTACGATTCAAGCGACAAGGGCCACGTGTAACTATTCTGAAAGAATCAAACCACCCAAACTTTGGTTCAGATAAGAAATCAGATAAGACTGATAAATTTCCTTCATATTCAAAAGATATTTCATCAAAAAATTTCATTGAACAATTTATCATAGTTCGCATTTGAATTCGATGTGTCTGTCTGTTCGTTTATACTATTCTTCTCCGTTTTTATGTATATCATTTCAGCTGTTTGTCTTTTATGATAATTCTTCTCAAAATTTAATGTTTTAGCGTCTTCCCAATTGAAATCGTGACCACTCTCTAGACGATGATTCGTGACAACATTATGTGTATTCATTGCATGTTTTATATTGTTCTTATGTTCCTCAATTCTCGTTTTCAACTTTCTCTTGGTCTCACCTATATAAACTACGTTACGATCTTTGCATTTCAATTCATAAACTAATCCTTGATTTTCTTCTTTATCAAGCTTATCTTTTTCTTTCTTTATGATTTTAGTGTTAATTTTATTTTGAGTTTTGAATGTTGTCTTTAAACCGCATTTTTCATTGATTCTCACCAAGTTCCCTGATAAACTTCCTATGTAAGGCAATGAAACAAATCCATTTTTATCTTTAGTCTTTTCTAAAAAAGACTTAACTTTTTTAAGTATTTTTATCTTTTTTCTTTTCGTCTAAAAGAAAGGAAGATAGGCTCTTTGACGCACTGATGGGCAGGAAGTTATTGAACTTGTCTTGAATAAATCATGGTAAATTTTTGAAAAATCTGGTTTTAATTGTTCAAAACTTGTCAAAATTATTATGCTTGTTAAATTAAAAACATTTGAATACAGTTCCTGAAGAGAACCCAAAAATAGGGTCGAAGGCTCGAAATTGAAAATACACAAAAACAAGGAAAATAGAAGGAAAAGGATTGTGTGTGTTCTTTCTCCCTTGCTCCAATGATCACGAAACTTTGAAGAATAAAAAATTTGTAATTCCTTTAATATTCGCATTTGTCGCGGTCAATTTTTTTTTTAATTCCAGAAATGCATAGTGAAATTTAAAAATTTATAGCAACAATGACTTTTTAACAATGCAGTTAATAAATTGACAGAAATTTTCATTCCGCATCTGGATTAAAATTGCCGATAAAAAATTATCTATTCCTAATTCTTCCACTTAAATTTTTTATGAAAATTAGAAATGAGAAAAAATGAGGGAAAATGAAAGTTTGGCTACAAGGACGCAATTTACTTCGAAGTAAATATTTTATTTTCATCCACGTTTCGTGCTTGATCCAGAACACGTTCGATTCCACGATTCCTGCGTTGAAAACATGTTTTTTTGGAGAGTGGAAATGAATTTTTTCTTCTACACACACGTCCCTGAACTAAATCTATAATACTATCCCTCTCCGCGCACTTTTCCACAGTCGAAGAATTTCCACTAATTTTCGCCCAAGGTGAAGCGGCTTGAAAATGATTCAGCGTTGCTGCTGTCCCGCAGCTACGAAGTGGCCCAGAATACGAGCCTGGAGTTTTCTGCTGCTGCGGTGGACGAGCACTCGCGATATATTCGCCTGACCTCGATCCATTCATCCCGCTCGATCTCGTTCAAATTTTTCATCGTCCGAGCTTTTTTCCGCGCTTTCTCCTCACGCCATTTCCCATGCTCTAATGTATTGTCATCCTTTTCCTAGCTCTTTCTATTCTCCCTGCTACGTCTGCAGTTGTCCCATTTGTCCCATATCTTTGGCACTGACCGCGTCCCCGTTCGCCGCTCCCGATTCCTTTTTCCAACCAGCATTACTTTCGCATCCGTTCCCAACATGTTTCCGTATATACGTATGTATGCAGTAATCGATCGCATTTGGCAGAGCTGATTGAGGCCTCGTCTTGTTCAGTAACCGCGATGAGCAGGTCCGTGAAGTTGGCACCCCTGAATGCAAATTTTTCGCTCAAAATTGATCATTCGTTAGTCCAACGTTAGTCCACGTTTGTCCAAAAAAAGTCACTAGATTTTTCACGAAAATTCAAATATAATCATATCGTCACAACACCTGAACTGTTCGTTTATCCACCTTTATATTGTTATAAATAAACGAATCGGCTAATTTAGCGACGAGCAACACGTTTTTTTTTGGTTGAAATGCTTCTGTTCGTTGATTCGACCCTTTCATTCGTTTGCCCAGGGCTCAAAATCGTTTGTCCAACCAATAAATTCATTTGTCCAACAATATTATTGTTATGAACATGATTTTTATAATCTGGTAATGAGAAAATTCAAATTTCCACTGTTAAACGCATTTATTCGATTGTCCAACCTTTTCATTCGTTTGTCCAGGGCTCGAAATCGTTCGTCCAACCAATAAATTCATTTGCCCAACAATATTGTTGTTATGAACATAGATTTTTATAATCTGGTAATGAGAAAATTCAAATTTTCAGTGTTAAACGCTTTCGTTCGATTGTCCAACCTTTTCATTTGTTTGTCCAGGGCTCGAAATCGTTCGTCCAACAATGTTACTGTCATTAACATAAATTCTTATAATTTATGTTAATTTTTATAATCTGGACTATAAACGTGGACTAACGTTGGACGAACGAATGGCCAATTTTGAGCAGAAAATTTACATTCAGGGGTGCCAACTTCACGGACATACGATGGGGAAGGATTTGGCGTATATACGATTCAAAAACAAATGGAAGCGTGGATGTGTAGTGAGTAGGTTGAAGACAGAGGAGGAGAGGAGCCAAAAAATATGGTCCTTTTGAAATGAAACGATGGAGTAGAAAATATTGAAAAAATTCTTTTTGAATAGAAAAAAAATTGTCAACTTGGCAATAAATCATAAATCATAAATTGTCTCAAACCTACACGTTTGTCTCGATGTGTTTGCATCGCTGAATTTGTAAAGAAACTCCAAGACGTATTGCTCTGTCAGATAAACGCATCCGAGAGAAAATTTCCTCGCCGTAAAACGGACGTGCGATTAAGTTATTTGAAAAATGTTATCCAATCGTATCCGACAATTCGTTCGGTCTCGTCTATAACGGAAATCGAAAAAACGCCGTTTCGAAAAGAACTCGATCAAAGTTCGCGGCAATGAAAATATCTTCTACGCCGGGAATTTTTTATTTCAAAGTTAAAAGTACAGAAAATTTTGTATTTCGTTGAAAGAGTTTGAGAGACTTTCAAACTTTGGACCAACAGAAGTTAGGGAAATTTTAGAAACTTGAAAACTGGGCGCGTTCGACGTAAAAATGAAAAGTTAAAAATTTTGTTCGGGAACGTGCATTAGATAAAATGGTAGTCCAAGTTTTCATCTGAATTTCCAAACGAATCTCAATTGAATGTGCGTCGAGATAAAAAGTTGTACGCTTTTTTATCGCGATGAGGGTGCTACGCGTTTGATGGAAATTCGACATTGAAAAACAGATGAAAAACTGTCACATGTTTTTCTCGATTTATAAAAGTATAAAAATCATATTCAGAGCCAAGTTGCCTGGATTTTTCCAACAATAATGGTAAATATTGCTATTTCGATTATTTTGACTGATATTTTCAGACACATATTATCCGCAAATAAACTTGGATCACGAGTGTCATATCTGCGTACATTTCATCCAACTATGAAATTTTAGTGGAGAAATTTCAAGCATGAAAATGCCCGGTACGCGAGAATTCTACGTTTTGTAGAACGCAAAACGAAAGGAGGAAATAGCAGGAAATTAAATCTCCCCGTAAATGAAGTGATGCTCGAGCGGAATTCTCGAAAATGGTCGAACTGAAATGGAACGTAGCACGAGGCAACTTGGCTAAGAATTTCTTGGCCATGTTTTATAGAATCGTCACTTTTCTCGACCTTGATCATCAAGGTTGCGAAAAGAGACAAAAAATGACAGCAGCTTTCGCGCTCTTTTTACAGCCATTTTTCATGTTTTTTCTTCCGAGACGTTTTCTTCTAACAACGGGATGTGATAAAAAGTTATTTATGCAGTTCATTAATCTTGATGAGTGAATGGAAAAAATTGAAATTAATGCTCATGGAATAATAAATGTGCAAAAACTTATGAAGAAAGTGGTTAAATCTCACGAATAAGACAGTAATCCTTTGACGTTGCATACCACATTTGACGTTATATGTGATACATGGGGGTCTGACAATGAGTATGTGGTAACGTGTGGTATCTATTTCCGCAGCCAGACGGCGAGTTGTATTAGGTTCTAGATGAAGAGATAAAGCTGATGCCGGCAGACGGTAGTAGTACACGAGCGCGTGCTGCGTGTAGCAATTGTCGAAGGAATCGCTTTAGCAGCCAGGGCTCGCTATTAACGCGGGTGCGCCATGAATTCGGATTTAGGCTAAGCAAGCCCGGTTATATCGATCAGGTTTCGGTGTCACCGTCTACTACTGCGAGCGAGGACCTCGCCGCGTGTTCCTCCCTGATAAACCCGTCGTCACGCATCCTCCTCCTGATTGAGCTTCCTCAATTCAAGCTACCTCCATGATTATCCACCTCGCGAATTCACTCGGCAGTTGGAAAATGCAACGCAACGTCGATTTCAAATCGATTCATGTCCTTCACAACTACGAACACTTGTGTGAAATTCCGTTCCATCGAGGATTTTTACAAAACATTTTTCTCATCAAGCGTTATTCGAAAAATGCTGGCCACACCGTGTTATTTCATTGCCTCACAAAAGTAGGTCGCCCTCGTAATTCCCTCCGATTCCAAGCGTTCGATGTATCGAGTCGAAAGTATTTGTGCGCGATAATAATGCAAGTATAATTTATACCATTATCACAACATAATCGGTGGGTTTTGAAAATAAGTGCATAATATTCAGTAATATACATCAAATGTGGATTCACGCATTGATTTGAATGCAAGCTTTCCCAAGAACGCAACTTCTTCTGCCAATCAAGCTGCGCTGTTGATCAATATATGGTTCTAGGTCGCGCCGCGAGATAAACCGTCGGAAAATCTCGCGTCGGAAACGTGCGGACGGCCATTTCTGTGTCAACCTCCAATGCCAAGGTTGTGCCGGAAACGACGCGACGCGTATTGTTTGCGGAGACACCAAGTTTATTTTACCGATAAAACTCTTCTAGCTGGTCTAGCGGAAAACATTCGTTCGAAATATCTGACAAAACTACGACTAAAAAAACTTGATCCAACATTACTCGATTTTGCACAATGAAATGAAGCAATCGTTTTTGTATGATTTTCATTTTGTCCAAGTTGATTTCAATGTATTCACTTGGTGCGTGAAGGCAACCTTAATTTCACATTCACTGGCTGAGTGACTTGTGAAAGCAGAATATGTACATTTAATCGAAACTCGAAAGAGAGAAACAAAAAAAAAGGATCAATTTACGATCAAAAGGGTGAGAATTAATTATATTCCGTTGGCGCAGAAGAGCTTTCAATCGGATTATTGAGTCGACTTGAAATGAAAAGTTCTCGAGTAAAGGTCGACTAAAAATGCACGAGAATGAAGAGTAAAAGAAAATTTGTCGATGGAGAAGAAAGCAACGTAAGCATTGAAAATGGAAGAAATTCCATATTCTATCGTAAAAGAAAATCCGTTGTTTCAGATTTTAGATTACGACAATTATCGAAATGAGGGATGTTTTGCTCTATGCAGCCTGCAAATTTTGGAAATTTTTCTCTTATCTTTATCACATAGAGAACAATGATCATTGACTTGCAAATTTGCATGTAATTGAACCAACGTTGAAATTACTGACTCGAGTGTTAGCGAAGCTAAATTTGGGAAGGCAATGATCGTATGCGATTGATGTAATCATACATCGCGATAATCGAGATGGCGTGTCAACGAGCTACTGAACGTTTGTCATACGCGGCTCGTTAATTAAAACCGTTTTATCGCCGATGGCTGTGATTAGCGCTCGTTTCGTCCTTGTCGAATTTCGACTACTGCATCGTTTTCCGCAACCATCAGATGCGTTCGGGCAATAAACATTTCCCGATCAACTCGCAGACTACTCTTTTCAACGTTTCCTTCGTTGTTTCGCAGAGCAAGTTTGCCAAAAGCCGAGTCGGGCAATGAACTCTGTGACGTTGCCAGAATCAATTACGCGATGGTAATCTGAAAAGATGAATGACTGGTCAGGAAACAAAACAAGTTAACCCACATTTGAGACATTTTTCAGGCACGAGATAAAACTGCAACATTTTGGGTTCTGCCTGAAATCGAAATTTGAATGTAGAATTTTGAAGTTAGGTAGGCACTAAATTTGTGCAAAATTACTCTTTATTATTTGTATTTCGATTTTGTCAGACGTTCGGGAATGTGAACAGGCGTAATATAAAAGTGTAAATAGAAAATCCTCGGATTTGTTCCGTGTTCCCTACGCTGCTGTAAATATCATTCGGTGAAGATGAAAATCTGCGAAATAATTTGTTCATTGAATGCGCTAGCCAGCAGCAGCGTCGGGAAAGCCGCGGGCGTATCATACTCCGTTTTACGTTTCGGGCTCGAAATTGAAATAAGCTCGTGGCCTTGAAAGGAATCCCCGCAAAGCCGCAGGGGATCGTTTCGCGTATGATCGTGCGGTGATAATCTAGTAACGCAATCCCCTCGAGTGATGTATAACGTTCGGGTCATTCAACATTATACACAGCAAGTGGAATTAATGATTTTCATCAAATATTGCAGCACCTATTATTAACTGGAGCGAATTCAATCATAGGTCTCGAATTTTTGGCTTGAGATTTTCAATTTTTTTACGTTAGAGATGTTTAAGTATACTTAGGTAATGAAATGCTCAAATTAGATGTCAAATTACAAATAGTTTTATTTAATAGTAATCTCATTTTTTTCATATACTGAATGTTCATCATCCCTATATAGATTTGGAAGAATTGTTCAATCTTTGATTTTTGAATTTTCCATATTCAAAATTGTCATATCTTCTTTTTACATTCAATCGCTGAAAATATTTTTCTATTATTTCTGAGTCGAGGATTTTTTCTTTAATGCATAAAAGTACTAATTGTTTTTGTATGCAACAATGCGTAGACAAATCGGATTACAAATCACATCATGAAACTTGCGCTTGTTCTAACTTTCGACTAGAGCCGACGTCGTCTGATCGCAAACTTATTATTGGCTGACCATAGCTACGCTTTTCTACTGCTATCCGTCCAACTTGGCGCTGTCTTCTGGTTTACACGCTCAGCTTTTGCGTTTAATGGAACGCAGCTTTCAACGAGAATCGTTTCTCATGTCACATTCATGTCCTCATGCTCGATTCAAATCCTCATTTTCGGAACTTTGTGAAAATTGTGGAATTATTATTGAATTATTTGTGATTTTTACATGAGATTCAAATAACTCTGACGTGAGAATTAAGAATTTGTGAACCAACTTAACAAAAATTGTCCTTGTGTAACGCATTTAAAACCGAACGCAATGTCGGGAACAATAAAATTGAAGCTCATGAAAAATCTCGAGCATCACGAGTCTTAACGGTTGGGGGGAAAAGATGCCGAGCTAATTTCGGTTCGAAGTAAAGCCCTTTGACGCGAGATACAAGCACTGGAATATAAATCGGCTCTTGTTTCGCGGAAAGAATACGGAACGCGATATATACACGAAGGTTGTGAAGGGAGTGAAAATCTCCTGACTCCACTTGTTTTTCCTCGAAGAGTGCATAATGCATATTAAAGTCAGCGTACGTGCGCTAACGCGTGTTTTTCTGGAACGCTTTTACACGTCGTTTCAGAAGTGCTTTCAACTTTTTCAGATGCTTTCTCACGGGATATTTCTGTTTTTCTTGCATGGAAAATTTTTCTACCAAAGTGGACGATGTAAGAATTGAGTGCGCTTAGTTATTGGGAAAAAATGTCTAGTCTGACGGTTACATTTCGCAGAACAAGGAATTTGTGACTCTCGTTTCGAGCATCGGGATCTCATAAATGCAGTATTAGTCAGCGTAATTTGGTTCATTTTATAGTTATAGTGGCTCACCCTCAGTAGAAGGGAATAATCGACAAATGAAAATCGAATCAGGATATTATGGGCACAAGCTCTCAACCGGCAAAAGCCGCAGGGCGCGGAACAAATCAATAGCCCGCTGTGTACACGGCTAGTGCAAACGAGCCAAGTGTTGTTTACATATGTAAATTGCGCTACTGTACCGTGAATTCGTCCTTTCGAAGTAACCTACATCACGTCGGCTCGTGGCCACGAAATTCCGCGACGAAAAACGGCCACTCGATGATTAATAGCATTGTCTCGCGGGGATTTTGTAACGAATCTCTGCAAGGACGTTGTTGTTGAGTAATGGCGCGTTACACTTGTCTCACGAGTATAAGGTGCGATAATGACACTAGTATATGATTGTACGTATTTGTGATTTTGTCATTGAAATGACGTACAATTGCGGCAAACGTCTTAACACTGTCGGTCGAAACTTTGGGTGGAAGAATAAAGAAATAATAACAAAATAGATCTTGATAAATGCTGGAACAAATGTTGACAGATTGCCCTGGTCTCTCTAACGTGGGGAAGGTTCCACAAATTGTTCCCCTTTATATGCACCTATTTCGTGCACCCATTATGAAAGGTGCACGAAAGACCATTCATGCACCAAGCAATATGTTCACAATGCATTCTTTCGTAAAGTCACGCCCATTCATGACTCGGAAGCTCGTGTACGCGCGACTTGCTCGCGTGAGTTTGTGCATCGCTTCGCAAGCGTTACACGAGGGAAATCAAAGCGACCTTGCAAAGTTGTTCAATGAGCCGCCGCTTCTCCTTCGGTGCTTTGGCCCCGCGCCCTCGTATTTCACGGCAAACCAGAGAAGCGATTATGCCAACCTGTATACGGACCGGGATTTAGCTACTCCATTGTTCCGCAAGTCATGAGAATATCAATTGCCAAAATAATGCACTAAAGATATCCAACTTTTTTTAATTTTCGAAAATGACTGATGAGAAAAAAGAACATGTTTGAGAATAGAAAAATCTCCCTTTTCCAGAGAGAGTTTTCCTAACTGAAAATCCCGAAACATCTCGGTAATTCATTTCGACGCCGGAAACGGTAATTACTGGAATGAAAAATCGATGCAGCGGAATCCGCGTCAGGGGTCGGGTACATAGCCCACTTCAGATATTATGCAAAACAGCATGTGCGGGAGTGCAGTTGGTCCTTTTGATTTACATCCGCCGCACGTGCATGCCGTGATACATACTCGCGCGAGTATCCTTATACAGATGCGTATCTCTCTTTCTCTCTGAATTATGTAACAGGGGTCGGCGGTAACTTGTGAAAAAATGGCCAATCACACGAGAATATACCGCAACTTGTTGATAAAACATGTCAGAGACAATGCTTCAGAACTTGAAAGTGCATACGTGAGATGAAATAAGCTTGAAAACTGTAAAAAAGATTACATAAATTTGGATTACTGAAATTTGCGCTCCCTTCTGCATCACAGCTATTGTACAATTTAACGAGTGTCCAGCTGGGAAGCTTAGAGCTTTGATCCGAATCAATAAAAACAATGTAAATTTTATTTAAGAACTGCATCCCATGCATCGTTTCCTAATTCTCCGAAGGTGCGCGTGTCACGCGTGACAGACTTTTTTTTAAGAAAATATTCGTAACGTCAATTTATAGCTTCTTGTGGCTCATCCTTGAGAGCAATTGGGCAAGATGACACGAGACCTTGACCTCCCACCCGCGTCTCGGTACTCCCATGCATCGATTCTGGAATCACGTCCCTGAAAATTGACCGTACTTTCGTCTTCCGACAAAAAGAGCCTCTGTTTTCCGGGCGCAATCAATCTCGCGAGCAAGAGAATGTGTGCCTCTGTGCGCGTCTGTGTTTCAATGCCTCTGCAGCTCCCCAATTTCCGGTCTCGCAAAGTCCGGAAGCAACCGACAAATACGAAATGCAAACATTCTTTTCGTTGCCTTTGGGGCTGTTTGGCGACGTTCGAGGGGGTCATCCCCCACCCCTCCCTAGACACGTGTCCACTTTTGGGGGAGTATTATTTAATTTCATAAAAATCGAAAATACTAAAAGTACTATTAGTAGTCCATCGAATACTAAAGTCTTATGAAAACATAATTTTTTGAATTATTTAGAAAAATACTCAAAAAATCATCAAGTTTTGCACCTCTATAAAGTTAGCACAACCACATGCAAAATGACAGATGACATAAAGTGATTAATTTGTCGCTTTTTTGTCGTGATTTTGTCGCGCGAAAAACAAAAATTTTTCGCGAAATTAAAAAAAAAAAAATCAATGGTAGTGCTAACTTGGAATAAAGTTAGCACTACCACCTCTTAAAAACCGTCTTACAATGATCGGACGAATGTCGCGTCTGGTGCAGAATTTGTCGCTTTTTTGTCGTAATTTCAAAATAAAATTTGTCGCGAAATTTTTTTTCCTCAAATTATTGTATAATTAATATATTTATTATTATCGTTTTTTTGTCGTGCGAAAATAAAATTATTCCTGGTATCGATAAAATCAAAACTCGTGCCAACAACATATCAAGTTTGCACAACGAAACATTGATAAATATTCTTTAATATCTCAATGGATATCTAGACTTGCGCATACACTGAAAAAATCATACATGAGACATGTTCCCGTAGAAGACACAAAGACGCTCAATCCACGTCTTCAGTCATTAAGTGTCTTACTTTAAAATGTAAAAAAGATGTGTTTTAAAGACATCCTTAAACATCTCAAAAACGGCGTCAAAAAGTGTCTTGTGGCAAGACACTATCCTTGCCGTGTAATTTCTCTCTTTTCTGTAGTGCAAAAAATAGTAGTTTATTGGACTTACGGCAATGGCTCACTTTACTTGCTGTGTGAAGTTGGATACAATCGGAGCATATGCGCGCGCGCATGGGCGTAGAGTATATTGTCCACAGTGTTGACGGTGCAAGGGTTTTGGACAATTCATCGAAGTAAACTAAAATGACGTTTTCACTAACTTCTTCGATTTTTTAGTCTTCACAATACTTTTGGAATGCCTCGTACACGGCATTGTATTTTTTTTATTTTTATTTTTGCGGCAACAATTCATCTATAACTTGTTGTGCTCTTTGGTTAATATCGTTCACCGGGTTCAAATCGTTCACATTCATTGTGTTTTTCTTTGGTTGAATAAAAGTTTGGTATTTTGTTCTCACCGGACAATTATTTACATTGCACTTGCACGTAACTTGCGTAACTGCGTTGTGACAAAGGGTATGTTCGTGTGTGTGCGTGTGTGTGTGTGCGCGTGTTTGTGTATACGCAGGCAAGTAGAGAGGAAAAAACGGGCCCCGGGGCGTTTATCATACGGGCTCTTAGATATTTAGTCTATTTTCATGATTGTATGCTTAAAATTATTGAACTATTTGATTGCATACATTTTTACCGAGGTAAAGGATAAAATTCAAAGTATTTATAGCAATATATAATACACTGGACTCTAACAAAACTTCATGTCCGGGGGGAAACACTTCGTTCGCCCTTCCGCCCTTCCCTGTAAACGAGACTGTGTGCATATCTGTGCTGAGATGTGTATATAAGGCCAAATTCAGTGTGTCGGATACGATATCCCTGCTTTGCCCTACATATTTTAGGCAATAAAGTAAAAATATCCCTGCATTTGTCATATCCACGCAGTTTTTGTCGTGATATTGGTACTTTTTTGTCGGTTTCGCGAGTAACAACCACTACGTCGCTGACTAAAAATGGACGATATATCGTCGCCAAAAATGGCCAAAATAAGCCACTTTTCGTTGCAATTGCGAAAAAACATTTTCATTGTACAACTTTTTACAAAAAATTGATAATAGGTAGTGCTATCTTCATATCCAGTCAGCTTCTATAAACATAAGTGTCTTGCTATGTTTTGAAGGAAATTAAATATCGCGCATTATTTATCGCTTTTCTGTCGTGATTGCTTATCGTAATATTGACTCATTTTGGTCATTCAATTTAAAAATTTTTATAGACTACTGTGAGTTTCAACTTTTTTGGGATGCTGTACAAATACTGAAACTCTTGACAGTTGACATGAAACTTTAAATAGTTTACAATAAAGTGAACTGTCTCATGACTTATCATGAACATAAAATGCTCATGTTTAACCGTAAAGTAAAACTACCGATGGTCACTATCAATGAATATTCTTATGGCTCAGTAATAATCAAATCATAACAGCTGTTTTCAATAAAAATCTAATCACGTTATATTCAGAACAAACGTTTTCTCATGTGTTCAAAAACAGAGTCTTTGAAATTTTCGCTTTTGTTTCAGGATTGAAAATCGGAGTATGTACGCTCAAAAAGTTCAAGTTTTAAAGTATAAATTTTAAGAAGATTCTGCATGTTGTTGATTATTTTCAAATTCCATGTTGTACTTCCCTAATTTAGTATTTAATGAAAAGTTTGCACTGAAATATGTGTATGTAATATATGTATTTTTCAAATTGTCAATTGTAACTCTTTGAAATGTTGTTTTTATCTACATGTAACTCAGAATTCAATCGCTTCCCATTTAGATCTAAATGGGATTTCGAATGAGCATGAAATTCATCTCAGCTATAAATGTTCACTTTTGTTAATAATTGTTTGTTTATTCGTTATATTTCATTATTAATTTTTCGAACGATTGAAATTCAGGTAGAAAACCACCACCCTTCTAGAATCTTGCTGAAAGTTTGCTTTGATTTCGCGATTCGTGATGTGATTTATTGAATATGAAACAAACAAATGTACTACGAAAAATTGCCGAATAAAATAAGCAAGAGTGAATTAAAAATTTATTGACGAAAAACTGAAAATAACACTACTGCTTTATCTAGTTGCGCGCAATCCGTGAATCACGCGCGTTCCGTAGGCTCAGAAAACAAATTGTTGGGAGTTTCAGTTTCACTTTCATCAGTTTCATTTGAGGCTAAAATAAACTTAAGTTTTTCCAGAGCAATATACAAAAAGAAAGCTCGATAAAACTTTGAAAACAACAAAGTTTCTCGCATGTCGAAAATCGAAATTGTAAAATTCAACTGTGATTACTAACATATTCACGGTTGGACATTCGTTTAGTTCAATAAATTTTTAAAAGAGAGCATTAGCAACGCTGAAGTATTGCGATGGTTCCAAAAAAATTTAAGGCAGATCAGCCGAAAATTGACCGAGATTTGGCGATTCAAATTCTGAAAGTAAGCCACTTTCGGGTACGCCCGGTAACCAGTTGTCATTTATTTAGGAAAAACGAATGGTTTGAAAAGAAGAAAAAAAGACTTGTGCTAAAACATCGAAAGATATTAAGAAGCTTGTTTAATTTCGAGTGGGCAAAAATATGATTTTTTTTTTTTTTTAATTCGAGAAAAACTTTTTTTTCAGGATGAAAAAGCGTTAAAAACATGCAAGACGAGACAATTGTACAAATATTACGAAATGAGTGGAAATGCAACTTGATACCAAGTTAGCACTATCATCGATTGAACGACAAAGTAATTCGTGTAAATATTCAAAGTGAGTTTTATTTTTGCGCGACAAAATCACTACAAAAAAAAAAAAAAAACAATTCATGCACCAGACGCGATATTCGTCCGATCATTGGAAGACGGGTTTTAAGAGGTGGTAGTAATGACTTTATATCAAGTTAGCACTACCATTGATTTTTTTTAGAAAAAAATTACGCGAAAAATTTTTTTTTTGCACGACAAAATCACGACAAAAAAGCGACAAATTAATCACTTCATATCATCTGTCATTTCTCATGTGGTAGTGCTAACTTTATAGAGGTAAGTTTTGCTTAACCATTGGATTCGATATATTTCCTTTATAATATGGGAAAATCATCAAATTTTATAAATAATTGAGATTACAAACTAATACCAAAAGAACTAGAAAGCTGTAAAATACTATAAATTTATGAGGATATGATATTCTGGACAATCTATATAAATACTTATAAATCTAACATACTTTCAGTTCTAATAAATTAAAATCTAGCAATCTACATATATGGGCATCCATAAAAATAACTCGAAATTTAAAAAAAAATTGTGGTAAAATTTACACGATTTCAAGAATATTAAAAATACGAAGCTACAGCGAAATTTTTTATTAGGGGGAGAGGGAACTCGAACGTTTAGAGAATAGGTAAATAAAAAAATTTAAGTATATTTGTTTGAATGTATGAATATATATTTATTCTAAAATGATAACATCTTAGAAATTAACTGGTGATACTCAAGCATTAACTTTGTGAAATATATAATTTTTCATACAGAACTTAAGTCGTTAGTTTCTTACATTTAGAGGTATTTATATTTTCAGCAATCACTTGTACTCTTTTCAGGATTTGCTCGCATTTTTGTGAATTTTTATTTAAATATTCAGAACATAACGTTATTTTACCAAATTTTCTAGTATTCTCACAGTTTTTCATTAGAACATGCTCTTGTTAAATTCAAAATTTTTATTAGTATTTTAATGTAAATTTTTCTAGAAAATTAATTTGTGATTTTTCATAGATTTTTCGTGTTGTTTAGTAGTTATCAAATTTGAAGGATTGTCCGATATTTTTTATAGAGCTTTATTATTTATTCGATTTTTGAAATCCAAGTTCCAGTATATTAATTTTTCTTGAAAATTAATACTTGATGCAATTCAACGATAAAAATGAGCTTGAGGTTTTTTGGATTTTACAATTTTCCAGTACATTTTATTCATTCATAAGTCACAAGTATAATATGATAGATTTTGTGGTATTCTTATGTATTACTATACAGTTTTTTGGAATTCGATGCTTTGGAACAAGAAATTTCTAGATCATTATTAATTTTATAGAATTTTAAGAAAATCATATACACTTAGATTTTGGATATTTAGAAGGTTTTTCAATTTTTTAGAAAACATCAATTTTGAATATTTCTAGAACTCTCTAGTTTTCATCACAAAATTGTGTGTTTTTTTTTACAAAATTTTCCAGTATTTTCCTAGTTCTCTAGTATTTTAAAGATTGCTTTATAGATTCCTCCGGGTTTGAGAAATTTGCGCGAGTACCATTGATCCACCATGTAACAAAATATAATCATTTGTTGAATTTCTTGAAGGATTCGTTTCGGAACGGATTTCTATCCTCGTATTTATCGAATTCTTCATGGATTGAATGAATAGAAAAGGAATGTTGAGGGTATTTTACGTTTTGATTGATTCGATGATAAAAATCAAGGAAGGTTTTTTCGTCGTCCTTTATTTCGGGGGGCGGTGAATCGATCGGAGCGCGATAACGCAACAGCCGGCGAACGCGGGTCCCTATCGTCGTCCCTCCATCCTCGGGAAAAGGGGAAAATCCAGGGAAGGGATTTCCCTAGTAACGATCGCTCGCGTCGTTTGCCCGGGGTATGAGCAGCGGTTTGCCAAGCACCGCCTCCCACGACTCCACCACCTACGAGTTTCCCTCTAACCTTCCGCGAATTTTCCCACTAGCCGAACTCGTCAAATTCTTTCAAAAATAAGAGAAAAAATTTGCATTTCAATGTACAAAAAAAAGTAAAAATTACAGTTATTAAGAGTTATTTTTTTTTAGTTTACCAAATTGTTTTTTGTTATGTGAAGATTTTGGGATGAAAAAAAAAATGTAATGCGCAAGAACAACCTCGAATATATCGAGTCTGGTCAATTTTCGGGATTTATGATATTTCCTCTTCGATGCATTTGTTCGTTACACTGACAGTGAGAGGAAATCGTATAGTCAGTAAAACAAATACGTTACAATCAAGGGCGCAGACAGAAAGTATTGTTGGTTCAAACTTTTCTCGACATTTAGATGGAATTTATCTATTGTCAAATAAGTCAAAACGTTAAATAATTTATACACTGGAATTTGAAGGGCACTTTATTTTCAACCGATATATGATTTCCTATGCGTCTGTGTATGGATTTACCTTTTGTATCTAAAATTTTTACAGTGCATGTACATATTAAATTTTTCATAACTGCTCGCGATGACTAATGTTGAGAAGACTCGTACACAATTTTTAGGGAAGAGTTGGACAGAAAGCAACAAGTACTTTTCTAACTTGAAGGTTGTCAATTCAAATTTACTCGTGTCCTGCAGTCGAAATTCGTTCATCATTCAGTGTAAAAAAAAAACAATTATGTATTAAAAATAACAATATTTCGAAGCGGAATAGAAGTCACTGTAAATAATAGTAAGAAACTATGCCAGAAGATGAATAGTTTGAATTGTTCTGCCTTACTTTTTTGGTGACTATGATTTTGACATAATGAATTAATATTACAATAATAGACAAGATAAGAATAAATTCCATTGATTTGCTTGTCAATTAAATTCTACTGAATAACTACAAAATATTGATATGCATGACTGACAGATTAATCTTTGATGTGTTCTACTGGCTCACGTGTTATGGAAATATTCTAATGATTGACACTATATTGATACACTCTACTGATATACATCATCCTCGATTAAATGACTACAAATTTTTCATATGCATTACTGATAGACTATTCATTGATCTACTTCACCGGTTGAGTCTGAAATCTCCAATGTCTGACTTATTATTGACTAATGCTACTGATTGATTCGTCATTCTCGATTGATTAAGTTAGTGCAGATTATTGATATGCATTACTTATCGTTGATCTGTCGAAAATAAAGTACTGCAAAATCCAGCAAATTAAAAAAAAGAAAAAGTAAAAAAAAAATCTTCTTGCAAAAGACAGCAATATTATTATTATTATTTTTTTAATGTTTCTTTAGCTTCTAATAAATAACAGTTACGAATAATATTCATCACAAGCATTGAGAAGATAAATAATCCCGGCCATATTTTATGACGTTGGAGGGGAAAAAACTCGCAATTATTTTTTAAACAGCCAACTCAACATTCTGTAAAAAATCATGAATATGCATAAGGCTTTCGCACTTGAGATTTTCGTGTTGTTTCTTGCATTGAATACTTTTATTGAATTTCACTTGATAAACACTGAAAACATGCTCCAGCATCCCAGCACACAGAGGTTTAGTGAAAACAAAGACAATTTTTTTGAAATCATTCAACTTGAGTAGATGCGTATTAAAAAATGTATCCATGCAAAATGCATTTGTTTGAATTAGACAGACTAGTTTATATTAATTATTGGGAAATTTAGTTCGATTAACAGTAGTATCTTCGATTTAATTGACATTTTTGTTTCAGTAAATTTATTTTGAATAAATGTTAGTTGTAACGAAACGACTACTCTTACCTTCAGAGTGAAAAATATGCGAAAAAAAAAGCGCGCGCGCACAATCTCGAACAGGTCGAATTCGGTCAAGTTCGGATATTTTCGGCCGGCGTTGGCGCCGCAAGGTCCTTTTTCATCAGTGCGAGACACACGTTCGTGCGGCGAGCACTCGCTCCTCGACCCTTGAAAAATTTCACCCTTTCCATACTTGATAATTATTCTACAAATAGTTGGAAAGACTCGCCAACTCGCGAGTCTCCAAGTTTGGCATTCGATATAAACCTGTTCGATCAATTTTCAAAACGAGAATCATAATAAGCGTTGCGATTCTTGAGATGTAAGGCTTCGGATATTCCGAATTTCGTGGAATTTCGAAGGTAGGGGGTTGTTAAAAGAAAAGTTGGAAAATGAGCGGGGTCGGTTTTTTGGCGGGCGTGAAAAGTTTCGGGGCCGGGGGGACCGCTCGGCGCCGGCGACGTTGCGAAAAGCAGGCGAGGGTTTTCGAGCTTCCGGGGTACGGCCCTTCTTCCGGGGCCCATCCGGACGTGGTGCCCTGTTGGGACGGGGCCCCACCGATCACTCCACCAGCGGCCTTCCTACCGCCCGGCTACAAGAAAGGCTTCCCAGGTGATGATAAGTATCAACGATTTCTCATTTGTAATGAAATCGAGAAGGATAAAATTGCAATTTCTCATTAGTAAATCAATGATAATGAGACGTTTTTGGGTACGGGGTCACTTTTCTCAAAATAGATTCCCTAAGAATCGTTTTCCCAAAAAATATTTTGCCACTTTTTTTCTTCTTCTTCTTCCCAGAAAATTTATAGAAAAAAATCTAGTACGTACTTTTTCTGACATGCATGTGGCCAAAAGTTCTAGACTATTGTAAGTTTCACAATAATATTGCAGGTTTTACAGTATTATTGCAAATTTCATCATTCTTATTTTTCTTTTTACAATATTGTACATATCTTTAAATTTCTTGTATTCATCAAATTGCAACATGTACAAAGAATATAAAATTGATCTCACCTCACCTACATAAATAATTGCTTTCTACGTCATTTGTTCCTCGTCCAAGTTTTCTCTTTTTCGATATTTTTGGTGTTGATTTATTCATTTTCATTTATTTTGCCTTCGGTAATATATTCGACATTCTTTTGAAATACCATTGATGTCACGTACATACTTGAAAATCGGGATATTACATTCGCATGTGATTGTAAAAAGTTTTTGAACAGAAATTACATGCTATTTTTTTTAAACATGATCACTTATTTACTATTCTTTTTTCTACAAAACTTGATGATTTGATAACATTTTTTTTTATTAAGGAACTACTTTAGGAATACAATTACAATAATGAACTTTTAATCATCTCAGTAAAAAATATTAAGAAAACATCTTGAGGAGTTATGAATGTTTGGGAAAAAACATTTGTTGGAAAACAACAATGCTGGGAATATATGTATATTTTTTTTTTTTGGTAATATATTTTCTGACAAAATTTTTTTAGAAGAGATCGCATAACGGAAAAAATTTTCGAAAAGCCGAATTTGAGGAAAGTGTGGCCCAATCGTTTTTTATTTTTTATTTTCATCGTCTTTATACATCACCTGTCCAACTCAAAGAAAATTGTTCTATTTAAAAGACTTCCGCAAATTAATTCTCGGCCTCGCGTCTGAAGCTTATTTAGCTGTAAAAGTCCCTTGCGACATTTTATTTCCACAACCGCAATTAAGTGGTTGATGAGGTACACAAGAAATTACACAAGTTGAGAATTACAACGCTGGCTGTACGCGGGCATTATTCATGAAGCGCGTTTGGAGCAGTTGAAAATCTGGACTACTTTTATTACTCTTCGTTTTCAAACGGCATGTAATTGCAACTTGTTTTCGTATTTGGTAAACACGGGTGGCAATGAGAAAAGTTTAAAAGGTCATTTGGAGGTAACTCTTTAATCAAGGAAGTTTATAGAAACAAGACTTGTTTCTAGATTGATTTAAAAAGCTGGAAATCGAAATAGACCAAACATAAATATCACCATTGACTTTATTTTTGTATTTTCGAAATGTTTTACATTTTTTTATGTGAAGATTTTTTTATGCTGGACTTAATTTTAAAAAGTACAGAAAAGATTTTGAATACAGTTATAACTATGAAAAATGTTGTTATCAACTTGCCGACACATTTCAATTCATACATCAAGCTGCAAAACAGAATAAAAAATTACGAAAACTTATAAATAACTTGAGAAATACATTTCACTGAAGTATGATACAGAAAATCGGATGAAATTTTTAAAAAGTAGAAGAGGCTACCAAAAAAAAAAAAAAAAAAAACGATTGAATTGTAAAAAAATACAAAAATATAAAAGAATGAGAGAAAGACTAAATAAACAGCGATTCAAAAAATATTATGAAGGGCTAAAAAGTTTTATCAAAATCTACAAAAAACGCTGAGCTGATTTCTGAGAAATCACGAAAAATTTCGAATGTTCATAAAAATACGAATATGCATTGTCTACAGATTTGAAATGTTTTTAGTATTGATTGGCTGCTATGTTGGCATTTTTGTGTGTTTTATAGCTTTTTCACAAGTTTTATGATATTTTTCGAATCTTCAAGTTTTTGTTTATTCTTTAAAAAACAAGGTAAAAAACAATCGAGAACTTTTCGGACATCTTCAACGGCTACGGAATCATACAATAAACGATGAAACAACTTTGAAAAACATAAATTTTTTTAGGAGGTCGCTTTCGATATAAATAATATTTACATCGAAAGCAAACCATACTTCTGAAAAATAACGAAAAATTTGAAAAGAAAAGAAAAAAAAAAAAACTACATGAAAAATTGAGGGGCATTAACGTACGCGTTGAAATGATTAATCCCTTGATAATCACGAAAATTTTGTTATCCTCCATAATTTTCGACAAAAAACATGGAAATATATTTTTCGTGTTTCATTTTTCTGATCCCATTTGAAAAGTTTATGATTGAGAATTTTTCTATTTTCTCCTGTTCCACTTTGACAGCCCTTAAATTAAGTTTATGCTTGAGAAAAAATGGATTTTCGAAATGCAGTAATCGTCAAGTCGCAAGTTTTTGATTAAAAGTGCAAGGCTTGAGAGCATGAAAATCCGGGAAATTTCACGGAAATATTTTCCAGCTGGCCGGATGTCAAGGCGTTCCCAGGCGCCGCGACGCGATTCGACGACCCCGTCATCGTGGCGTCGCGACGCCTCGGACGAGTTCAAGTTCATTGTTGAATTCTCAGCGATTTTCTCAGTCCACGTGCCCTTCCATTCCTAAATTCCTATAAACTTTGAGAGCCATATGTATTGGAATGAAATGGTCGTTTTCGAGAAAATTTCGGAATTCTAACAAAAATGAAAATTTTTTACTATGATATGAATTTGAAGTAAACCTCGAACAGCAGATTTTGGAAACTCACAATGCTTCATGAGAATGAAGTATGCGAAAAGTTTTTGTTGTCCCTAATTTCTTTTCTTTTTTGTGTGTTTCAGGTAAATCACTAGAGCAATATCAGCTTCATCCTCGGCTTCTTCATCGTGAGTGAAAGTATACAAAACATTTTTGTTTCTTGGATTACACATGACAAAAAACGTTCCACATCTATGCTGGTGTTGGGAAACGATGATTGAAAAATTTTACTTGAAAAATTGAAAAAATTCGTCCCTCAGCCACCCATCGTATTATTCTTTCAAAATCTTTGAATGTTTTGCTTCATTATCCTCATTTTTTCAAGTTGTTGAAAGTGGAGGAAGATGTTTGCCGGATTGAGAAATGGGAATTTCGCAGAATATTCAATCACTGAGTTAAATTAGATTAAACCAAACTGTGGGATGAAACGAAAATGTGTATTGAGGAAAAAACTTTGTCTGCGCCATACTGTGAAATTTCGGAGAGCGTAATTGTATCGGAGTACAATAATTGCACTGTCCCTGTGCTTTTCCCATTTTCCTGGCTGCGCCCGAGCCGAGATTACTTTATTATTGTCCTTGGGCCAAGGGCGCTGCGACAGGATGTAATTACACAGACTTCGCGCAGCTTTCGCGCTTTGTGTGACAATGCGAGCTTTCGGTTCGCAGGATCCTGCTCCGAGCTCCCGAACCCTTTTCTCTGGGAAACGCGACTCGGTGACTCGATAACGCGTCCCTGGGGCTCATCCTCAACTTCTCGAACTTCTCGTTCCGGGATCTTCTAACCGGAGATTGTTCCCGTGCAAGAAAAATGATGCCTACGTCTCTTCTCAAAAGTTCGAAAAGCGAAAATTTCACCAACTTTTGGGATTCAACTGTATCAAGTTCTTCAGGGACAAATAGCTTCATTAAGGCCCCAAAAATTTGATGAGAATAGACGCATCAAATTGAAACATTTTTTATTTGAATACTCTTTTCATCGCGTTCAATTCCTCTCTCAACTATTCAGACTTTTCATACGAAATGTCATCCCTGTGGGTAAAATATTTTTCCCAGC
Organism: Platygaster robiniae; assembly: GCA_028476575.1. Classification (NCBI taxonomy): domain Eukaryota; kingdom Metazoa; phylum Arthropoda; class Insecta; order Hymenoptera; family Platygastridae; genus Platygaster; species Platygaster robiniae. Next base: position 27,299,765 of record CM052023.1, read on the forward strand.
TGCGTGGAAATTGTAACAACTTCCTCCATCATCTCCTTGGCAGAAACCTAATGGAATCCCGTTGCCACCATCGATTTTCCAGTTGGTTTTCATACCTCGCCTTGAACGGAGCTTTTAAAAACGGACAAAAGAAGAAGACGAATTACGTCGTCGTTGACGGCGCTTTCGGTAAAAAGGAGAAGAAGGCATTGTTGAGGCTGTCCGTAAATTCCAAAACTCGAGAGCTTACAGCTCGAGGAAATTTCACGTGGCCATTCAAACGACGGGAATTTGCAGTGTTCGATTTTACGCTGTCAATGCATTAGCCTCGCGAAATATAATGCTTTGAAGGGCCCTCGAAAAATTCCAAATTTTATTGCAATTTTCATTACGAAAGTTGCAATCGTCTTCGTGCCATAGAAAATTTTTTCAACTCAAAGTTTTTGTAGGATGACGGTACTTGAAACATTTTCCCACAAAACTCATAAAGATGTACGTTTCTTTACAACTTTTTCGAAATTTTCAAAGCTCTAAACGTAGTAAAAAATATTCAAGACCTTACAAATTTTATGAAAATTTGACAAACTCATGGGGATTTTTTCGAAATTTTTATTATTTTCAAGGTGTTTGGGATTCTCTTTGAAAAATAAAGAAAATCGTACATGTCTCAAAGAAATATGATAATGGATGTAATTTGACGAAATTGATGAAAATTTTCTGAAAAGTAACAAACCTTTTGAATTTTCCAAATTGTTGACGATTGTTTAAGATTTTCAATATTTTTTCAATTTTTCAAAATTTTAAACCCAGTATATATTACTCACATCTTTTTAAATTTTACATTTGTTTGTCCAACTTATTGAAAATTCTCGTAATTTTTGTCACTTATTTTAGTTGTTCAGATTATTTAAGAAAAACTAAAGAAATATGATGTCGAATCAAATCTAAAAAAAACTCATGAAAATTGATATTTCAGTGATTCATTAATCACAATTGTTTCAAGTTTGATAGAATTTTTCATCATCTGTAAAATTGTCAAAATTCTTTGAGTTTTCGAAATCAAAAAATTTCAAAAATGAAGCGATCTATTCAGAACTTTCCAAATTTATCACCTATTCGCGAAACTTTCCTTAAATGATTTTCTAATACTTTTCTAATTTCAGTTCTTTATTGAAAAAATATTGAGCATCTCTGAAACTGTAAATATTGATGGAAATTTTCTAAAACTCCACGCATATTTCAAACTTTCCAGAATTTTTGACCATCTTAAAAAATTGACAATGTTTTCCAATTTTTCATAGATGAATACAAGTCATTCCAAATCATCCAAACATTACATCGATTTGTCCAACTGAAGAAAATTTTTTCGTAATTTTCTAATGTTTTTGAATTTTTAAGATTTTTTTTAAAACGAAACAACGTTATTGTACCTACATGATCACAAAAAAATATGATCATGAACGCGAACAAGAAAATTTATGAATATTTTGAAGAATATTCAAAATTTTCATTAGTCTCGATTTTTACAAATTTTTAAATTTTTAAACATTTCATGAGCTAATCAAAAGTTTTCGAACGTCATATTTATTGGTTCAACTTGTTGAAATTTTCCGAAATTTCCCTAATACTTTTCAAGTTGGTAAGATTTTTATTAAAAATAAAAAAACATGATGGTGCCTTCATGTTTCGAAATAAATATGATCATGATCATGACCTACTAGATTTAGAAATTTTTTTTAGAATTCTAGCAATTTTTTGGAATTATTAAAAATTTAAAAATTTTAGCAATTACTCATCTTTCTCGATTTTCCCAAATTTTAAAAATCTCAAATATCGTAAGAGCTTATCAAAAATTTCTGAATTTTATAATACAACTGTTCCAACTCAATGAGATTTTTCCGTAATTTTTAATACACGTGTGAAATTTTACAGATTTTCATTAAAAATGGAAAAAAAAAATTATTATTATCTTGAATTCTGAAAGTTTTGCAAATTTTAAGAATAAATAGCAATTTTCAAGATTTTTCGTCGTTTTCGATTTTCCCAAATTTACGTCTCAAACATTGTTGCGAGTTTTTTTTTACAACATAAAAAACATTTTACTCATTTTCTTATTTATATGCAAGGGGAAGTAAGCCTCATTGCCTTGGCCTCGAGCTTGGCACTTTTTCAGACGTCTGGCGCCTCATTTTTCGTCATGAAAATGAATTTTGCCTGGGAACCGCGACTCGCGAAACAAGGCAAAAGTGACTTGTTGCTCGGAAAGCGCGGCCACGTCGCTGACGTGTTTTCCTTTTATTTCCCCGTGCCGCCCGTGTCGCATTGTCGGGCGAGTTTCGTACAATCGAGCACCGCCGCAGACAGCGCGATGACGATAAGACTCGAGTAATGCCACGCGATCGATTTCTCTCAATGCCAGCCTCCAGACGCTCATTTTCCATCGGCCTCTGATAAAACCGATGCATTGTCGTCTTGACAATGCGGGGCGATTCTTTTTCCCTGTTTCCCTTTTTCTCCCCTTCCGAGACTGTTTTTTTTTCTCTCGATTTTGAGAAGAAAAAAAAAGAAACAACGGGGTGTCATCCCTTATTCGTAATCAAACGCTTGCTCGATCCAGAAGTAAAATAAAATATTGCCATAACATGCCGCGCACTGAAGCTGGGCAACTTTTTCCTTCTTCGGAGCGAGCTTTTCACGTCTCCCGGTCCTTTCCCCAGAGTCGTAAATACGTCCTCGGGCGCTCGTTACTTTTCCGCCGTAAAACGAACCGAAAGCGACGTAATTTTCGTCCGTCGGAAATTGAGTTGTCCGGCGTATAGCGTAGCGTTTATCCAGATGAAGTACAAGACTTGGCTCTTCGACTCGTCTCGCACGTAACGCGCCAAGTGAGCCAAGCCGCAATGCGCACCCAACGTGCCTCGGACCCTCAATGCACTTCTCATAATATCCCCTACCCTACCCTACGGAGAGTATTTTGATTGATCGTTTCCGTTTTTTTATTCGAGAAATCTCGCCTCTTTCTTCGTCGACGTTGAAATTTACGAGGGTAGATTCAAGGAGCCAGCAAAAGTTTGAAAGCCTGGCAGTTTTTTCGTAGGTTTCAAGATGTTCGTTCTTCATTGTTTAAAATTTCTGCCAAGTGTGCTCGCGATTGTGGATACATAATTTTCATTTATTTTAAATGAATTTTCCTTACATTCCAGAATTCTTCAATTCAAAAAAAAAAAATGTTCGCAAAGATATACTTTTATTATTACTCGTTTGATTTGAGAATTCCATTCCATCTTCTAGACTATTTTCGTCCTTTTGTGTACAGTCGTTCGACTTTAATAAACGCCAACGTCATCGTCGACATTAATTTTGTAAAACTAGAAAAAGCGAGATTAGACTTTCTACCAGCGAACGAGATGACGCGCGAAATTGATTTCCGATTTGGAGCTTATATGTTATAAAAACCTCGTGGTAACGTTTGAGGTCGATTCGTTGCATTCAATGGGTAAGCAGAAGGTAATTTTTCAAGCTTGAAAATAACTAAAAAAAAGTTATTTATGCAAGCAACATTATGAAAATTAAAATATGGCAGCAACGATATGAAATCGACGCTATTTTATGTCCTTCAAATTGACAACTGTAGTAATGAGAAGTTGATATTTGTTTGAAAATTGATTTTGGAGATGTCCAAATTTGAAATTCTAATGGGACTGGATCTATAGAATCTGGAATATGTAAATTCTATCCAACCAAACTGTTGAATGATATTTTTTAATTGATAAAAAATTTGTTAAATTATAATTTGGATTCCCAAAGTTTTGTCATGTCGTACTTGAAGTGTCATTTAACGTTTGACATTGAGCTTCAGAAACATCTAGAACTGAAATTTGCTAGTTTTCAGTATTTTTCCAACAATTCCATAAAATCAAATATTTTCTGTACAACGAAAAACCGTAGAAAATACAATTTCCATTCTTTCTATTCTTCCATAGGTTTCTATTAAAACGTCAACAAAGTGCATCGTCATAAAAAAAACACAAAAAAACTTGTATAATCACTCAACAGCAACATCACGTAATTTGAGGATTTAATTCCCGAAAGTGAAACTCGTGAAAAAGCTCTGTAAGTGGAACTAGTACAAGCCATACACGACTCTAGTCCCGTTTTTTTCTTCTTTTCCCACACCCCTTAGACCGATGATTAACGAGTTTTCGCGGGCTCCGGCATCACGAAAAATCGCGAAACATTTTCAATATTCACGTGACACAATTACGTGGAGTATGGAAGAAAGGAGGAGGAGGAGGAGGGGGGGGGGGGGAGTTCGATGCCCGTTTATTAACGTCGAAGAAATTGGAGTGAATCCAAACTTGGGGCCACGAATTAATTGGGGCGAGCCGCCCTATTGTCCGGTGGATCAGATGCAATTATTCTCGTTGAACGTAACTGACACTTTCGAGTATCCGCGTATCCGAAAGTCATTAACGGCTTTGCGTTCATCCAATTCCCGTCCGTTAACCGTGTTTTGACGCAGTGCCAAAAGTAAAAAAAATGTGCGAAATGGAAACTTTTACAAAGAACGAAGAGGAGATGGATCATTTATTTATTGAAAATGAAAATTTGCTATGTGCATGAGACTAATATTCAAGAGAAAAAAAGGTTCCTGATGCTTTTAAAGACTTTTCGGTCTGAACAATAAACCTTTTGCCCACAAAAAAAGTATTTCTCACGCTACGCCACATGACGGGAAATGAAAAATTCAATCAGTTTCTCTTTTCGTTTAATTTCAAGCGTTCGGAACTTCAGGTGGATAAATCTGTCGAGAAACTCACTAATACTGAATTAACACTCGTATCTTCGAGTAGTATCATTCGGTGAATTTGGGTTTTGTGTTTTGATACCAGAGCCGAAGAAGGAAAAGACTGAACAAAATGCGAACGGCGCGATGTCACCGAGCAGCGAGACGCCGGCGAGCCAGGGTTCTTCGATGCTAGGCACGATGCCCATGTTGGACCAGCAGCAGCACAAGCCCAATCGTCCGAGCACCCTCGACGACTTTAGGATAGGCGGCCAGCCCAGGAGGATAATCATGTTCGGCGGTGAGCAAGTCGACAATAACGCCAACACGCGCACTGTTTCAGAACGTTCCAGGCTCCCCTACGCCCTCCCCGAAGACAATGCCCGCGACGTCGCGGACCAGCAACAGCAAACAACGGCCCTACCACCAGGTTAAACCCCGTTTTCCCGCTCTTCATTCCGGTCTCTCCAATTCTTTTCTCCCCCTCCCGACTAATCGCTGCTTGACTTGGAAAAGGACTGCTTTTCGGGCTCACCTCGCTTACTGGAATCACTTTTCTGGGATAATATGGCCGTCTTCCGGAATCTAGCCACTCTCGACGTGTCGGAGGCTTTTGCAAATTAGGCGAAAAAAATAAGATTTCACACAGCATGTAAAACAAATTTGGTTTTAATTACGAATTTCAACAATTTTTCATTCAAAAATTGACAATTCTCGAAACTTTCGTATGCTACTAGTCGCAGTTCTAAAGCTTCGCCATCTTGCAGCATGAATTGGGAATTTTCAAGTATGGAGTTGGGTGACATTGTTGTAATTTAGGATCATGGAAAAAGCTTTAAACGATTCTTCTCAGCCTCATTTCCAACTAACGAAATGTGGTTGCTGTGGTTTTGGCTCTCCCTCGATTTGTTTCGAGTTATTTTTGGAACGTGCAAGCATTGTGACGATTGAATTGCAGTGCACACGGCGGCCGAAGATCAGCAAGTGATGGAGAGATGTTTCCCTATGGCCTCGCAGAATCTAATGATGGAGCTTCCGGAGCCGCCGATACCACTTAGCGAAATCGGCCCCATCCCCCCGCCACCAATGTTCAGTTCCCCGAGTCCGACGCTTCTTTCGAAACTCACCAGGCAAGCTTCTGTGCCTCTGGCTGAAAGCGAGCAGGACGGTAAGAAATTTGTCTTTTCATCAATTTCGTGATTCATTTCCATGGACAATGAAACGTCGAAGGAAATATTTTATACATTTTTCGTATTTTCTAATGTCATTTTTTGAATTTAAAGTGTTGTGGATTTTCAAAAATGAGCTCTTCATTGATTTTTTGTATTTTAAAGAGTTTTCGTACTTTTGGTACTTTTTTATAAAAAAAAGTACCAAAGTTGTATAAAAAATTTTTCCTGCATTACAAGGTTTTTAGTATTCTTTGTATTTTTTTATTTTTTATTTCATTTCCTTAAAGTCGAACGATCCAGATAATAAAATTCGGCAATCTTCAACCCAGCGAAAACCGAACAATTGTTAGAAAATTGGAACGAAATTCGAGAATATATATCTCCAACTGGTTGACCATTTTTTTCAATATGTGAAAAGGACGTGAGTACATTTATTTGCTCTCCTCTTCAGAGAAAACGGAACAATTTCCAATCCGTTGATTAAAGTTTTTTACATTCCATCTAGTGCTTCATGGACCTGCATCGTTTTTCAATAAACTCGCGTTTTGATTGCGCAATAATGATAGAGAGAGAAATGGAATTTATTCACTTGCTACATATTTCTGTACCGCATAACAGTTTTGCAAAAATAGATTGCTCCTATATTACAGACATGGAATATCTCAAAATTATTTCGAAAACGTTTTCTTTTATTACAGAATGTCCCACATTTCCAAGTTGGATCAAAATTAGAGTTTTTAAGTTTCAAATTTTTAGTCCAAGTATAGAAACCCTTTTATTACTCGTTCGAAAACGTATTCTTTGAGTTGGTGATATTTATTTTGAAGTGAATAACATCTCTCCATCAAAAGAAAGAGCGTTGGTTGGGCGTAAGGTCGCTATGAGATCTCGCACTTGGATTGAAAAAGGGTTCTTGTGGAATGAACGTAACATTACGTTCGTTCGTTTCAATGTTCGAGTATAACTTGAAACGCGCTTTTGTACAAATCACGTCTTTGATAACGGTGCTAGGGAGAGCATCAACTGAAAACATTTCTCTATGCAGTGAGAGCGAAAAAAGAGAAATGAAATTCCGGGTTTTTTTCCAGCGTATTATTTATAGTATTTTCATGAGCTTTAAAATCGTTTTTTTTTTTACATTTTTTCAAATAATGGCGCGTGCCTTTAATGAATTATGCAAATTTTAGCTAGTTTTCAGATTTTCATTCAAAAATAAAAACACATCATTACGTCCATCACGAAGAAATATGATATGTATTGAAAGCAATCTACAAAATTCACCAACGTTTTAGAAAATTCTAAAAAATTTTCGAATTCGTTTAAATATTGGCAATATTTGAAACATGCAAGATATTTAAAACTTTTTTCATTTTTCTAAAAATCTGTCCAATTGATGACATTTTCGATTTTTTAAAAAAAAATTTTTCAACATGTTCACTAAAAAATGCAAAAACATCATTATGCATATTTTGAGAAAATATATATATGAATAATTAACATAAGCTTCAAAAATTTTCAACATTTTCTGAAATTCTACAAATTTCAGGAGTTTTTTCATAATTTTGAGCAATCTGTAAGATTTTCATTTTTTTTTTTTTTTTTTTTTTTTTTTGACGAAATTTTTAACATTACAAACGTAATTTTTACCATCCAAAACTTTCCAAATACAATAAAAATTTGTCCAACTCGTTGAGCTGTTTCGTAATTTTAGAATACTTTCAAGTTTTCCAGATAGTAATATTCAAAAAGTAGAAAAACAGCATATACATTTCAAAGAAATATGATAATAAACACAATCCAAAAATAATTAACTTTTACAATTATAAAAATATTTCGAATACTTGAAAATTTCCAAAAAAAAACATTTTCCAATATTTCGAACACAATACAAAGTATTTACCCTTTTCTAAAATTTATGACGATATGTTTAACTTATTCATATTTTTTGTAATATTCGAATACTCTTCGAGTTGTCAAGATTTCGATTTTTATCAAAAAAAAAAAAAAAAAAAGAAAAAACGTACATATTTTGAAGGAGTATGATAATGAAGAGAATCCACAAAGTTTGTCAAAAGTGTATCAAATTCTACAGTTATATTTTTTTCGAATAATTAACACTCTTTAAAGTTTTCAATAATGCCTACTTTACTCAAATTTCAAACATTATACAAACGGTTCAACTTTTTCCGAATTGAAAAGAAATTTTCCCAACTTTCATGTAATTTGGACTACTTTGAAAATTTTCTAGATTATCGAAAAAAAAGTGAGAAAAATGTAACGTACATGTACTGAAGAAATATGATAATGAAGACAATCTACGAAATTTTCAATGGTGCCTAATTTCTTCAAATGTCGAACATAAAAAAAACTCTTCAACTTTTCCCAAATTTGTTTAAAACTTTCTCAACTCGTGGAATTTCCCGGGATTTTTGAACTTTCGAAATTTTCCAGATTATCACAAAAAAGGAAAAAAATGTGTTCGTGCGTATCTCGAAGAAATATGATAATGAAGAGAATTTACAATATTTATCTACAAAATTGTTCTGAAATTCTAGGATTTTTGTGAATTTTTAGAATGATTGGCACTCTTTAAACTTATCAATGATATCTAATTTTCGTAAATTTCAAACATAATGCAAATCCTCCAACTTTTTCCGAAGTTTGTATAGATTTTCCCGAAAAAATGCCCGAGAAGAATGATTGTACGGGAATCCCAATCTAAGGATTAAAAGTAGAATCAAGTTTGATGAATAGGGAGAGTTCTATCACCCCTCTCGCGAGCTCAAACAAAAATACAACACCCACGAGTTCTCGCCTACTCTCGAGGAGCCAAAAATGGAGCCTCTAGCACATCTGTCCACGCTCGTAACCCCGCAACCTCGGATATCTCCCTTTTATTCCAGAAACTTGGATGAGACGTTTTTGCGAATCATCCAGAACTAGAACGTTTCTCTCCGATTGTAATATTGCGATATTGCGCGATTCCTTGATTTGCTTGGCTTTGGCGAGGGATTGATTGTGCAATGATGCTTCCAGGTGAAGAGGAAGAAGCCGAGTTGGACGAGGACGACGACGCGTCGTTTGGTTTTCGCTCGCGGTCGAACTGGACGACGAGCATCGACCCCGGCATCGACACGTCCAGGGTCGAGGAAATCCCCGCGAAGGAGCCCAAGTTCCACGCGGTGCCCCTCAAAAGCGCCCTCAAGAAAAAGGGCCCCGGGAGCGGGCCCGGCACGCCCCAGAACACGCCGACTCAGGAAAGCAGGCCCCTCACGCTTCGCCAAGAACTCCACGCCTCCTTCAAGTACGTCCCCACTCTCAAATCAATTATGAATCCTTGACTTTCCTGGAAGAAAAAAAAATCGTTCCTTCTTCAAGCATTCGATGTTCTGAACTTGAAAACATATCTGCGAAGTATATCGTGCTTTGCTCGAAAGAGGAACAGTTTTTCTTCAAGTCTGCTGGAGGAATCGATTTCAAAATAAAATCCCAGTCTCGATATTCCTACGCGATGAATCAAATTTCTTGCCTCAATTTCAATTCCACGGAATGAATGACTCTCGGTGTTTTTACTCAAGTGGCAATTTTCATGTTTATTTTAGTTCGAGGATGAGTTTTTATTGCTTTGAAATTGTCAATAGAGCGCCGCGGACATTGGGGTTGAAGTTTGTAATTGATTTCCCTTCGGCTGCGTCGGAAAGCGTGGCCTGACGGGGCGCTTCTCGAGGAAAGCTCGGCGGCAAGAGCTTTGTCCTGGCGAGGGCTCGCTGTAACTTGAGACTCGCGAGTCAATTATTCGCTGCGGAGCTCGGCGATGATTGGTGCGATTCGATCATTATCTCCTGCAGTTAGGAGGAGCCATCGAATCTCCCAATTCCCGGGTGCGTCGAGAAGCGCCACACATTTTGCAACTTTTCCTTGTTACTCTGAAACTCATTAATGAGATTACCAAGAACCTTGCAAGATTTGCCGCTTAGCTCGCGTGGTTTCCCATTAATTGTAAATTCGTTAGCTTGCAAATACCCTGGATGTACTCGTGAATCCTTGGAATTTTCGAAGAACGAAGAAATTCATTTTCAATAACTGTTATTTATTGTTAGGAAAACATCGAAATTTCTTCGCTGGACAGTGAATTCCAAAAGCTACCAAGTAAGACGTTCAATGTTTGATTATTCAAATCAAATTTTTATTAGACTCGTTTGAAAGTCTGGCAAGTTTTGTTAGTTATAAAAATATGAGGTCGTATGATAAAGATGGCGATAAAAAATCCTTTCAATCAATCGTGAAAGGTTCTTGAGTATCTTATTGCAATTGGATTCAGAATTCCAAGGGTTATTTGAGCGAAAAAGCGATGCGATGAATTCAAGTGACTGCAAGAATTTGACGAAAAACGGTCATTATAACAAAAACAATTGATTTCCAGAAATAAACTTGTTTTCAGTTTTTTGAACATGGAATCCGATGAAGGTTCAAACCTTGCTCTAAGAACATCATGGATATGTATTATTTTGAAAAATAATTCTTGATTTGATGAAATTTCGTACCTCTCATTGTTCGCGTGATTGATTTTTTTTAGCGTATGTTGAATTTTCTACAGCAGAATAAAATTTCTTTTTAGACTCGAATGAGGATATGAAGACTTGCCTTTTTTGTTTGAATATTCATACATATTTTGTTTATAAGCGATCGTTTTATGTTGAATTCGTGCAGAATTTGAGAGGAGCATTAGTCTTCATCTTGGTCATTTCGCTTTCATTCACCATGACATTTTTTCACTCATGTAGTAAAAACTCGTGTTTCTCTTGTGCTTGACCAGAAGGCCACCTCTAAGGCCACGGATCAGAATATGGTAATTGGAAACTGAATCCTTATCAGCGGAAAATGAGACCAAAACGCGTAACGTTATTTTCTTCCTGAATTTGAAATTGTACTTGAATATTTTGTTGCTTTAAAAATAATTGTTCGAAATTGCCTATATCACAAAAAAAAATTCGGCCATGCCTTTGAAAACGACTTTCCGATAATTTTTGGTTTTTGCTGCGATCTATCATATTTAATAATCCTGTTTTGGTTTCAATTTCTACTTGCGAATAAATAAAGAAGCATGAGCGTATAAATTTCGAAAAATCAAGGGATGATGATTGAGAAGAAATTGAATGTGCCTGACCAAAGACAGTAGCTAGAATGCCCAACTTGTTTCGTTGTATGGAAAGAGGAACGTAAAATGAAGTATTCTAGAATATCAATCCATGGAATATTGAAAACAAGATTTCAAAATAAAATTTACAACTAACGGACTTGTAAGTAATAGAATAGAGAATTACGAAATCGCGAATTCTGAGAAACAATTCTGATCATCACTTTTTACACGCGACGAAAGTAGCGGAGAACGGGTATTTTTGCGAGAACCAGTGGAATGTGTTCCGTGATCCCAAAAATGATGATAAAAGTAAAAAACGAGGAAGCAGTATAATTGGGACGTTGGGAGTGAGCAATCATTATAAATCACCCGAGTTTTGGACGTTTTATCGGGAGCAACAATGCGGGCGTTGAAAAGTGTTGATTAACGTTCATTTTCGCGTCATCTTTCATCCTGTCGCGAAAAATGATAAACCGAGGGAAACACGAAGCCCTTCGGCGAATCACGTGTCACTAGATCCTATGAATCATCGGATAATGAAAATTCGGTGCTTCCATTTTATCATCGAATTATTTTTCAGCATTACAAACAAGAAAACATGCATTTCCAGTGGTTCCTTTCATGAATCTACTTTCACAGAATATAGAGGAATATTTGGAAATTTTTCATTTCAAATTCGAATTTTTCTTCGTATTTTTCATGCCTATCAAATTTTCAAGGATTCCCATTCATCTCTTCAGATTTTGAGAATAATATACTCTTGAATAAATATTAATAAAATAGTATCTTGATGGGATTCTAGAACTCGAAGTATATTTCGTATTTCTTTAACGTTTGCAAGTTTTGAAAGGTCTTCTCGTATTTCGATGGGTTTTTATATACGTTTCTAGAATAACATGCTTTGAGGTTCAAATCACATAAAATTTTCAGTATTTTCACAGACTTTTTAAAAAACTACGTGTACATAAATTTGTACTATTTTATAAATTGTTAGTAGTTCGAGTAGTTTTCGCTATATTTTGAATTTGTCAAATTATGGATTTCTACATAGACTTGCGAAATTCTATGCTCAAGAAATCGTATTTTACTAATTTTTTTTCGTTTTTTAATTATTAAAATATCAGATAATTCATATTATTTTATACACGTAATTCATTACAATGTGCTATAATTAAACATTTTTTATATTCTGATACTCAGAATTTGTTCAGTATGTGTATGCGTAATCAAGTTGAAAATTTCGCCAAATCAAACAAAATGTGAAGTGAATGTCATTCTTGATTTCGAGTAAGGAACATCATTTTATCCGGCAAATAAAAAAAAAGGATGGATTATTTTTCATTTCGACGATGATAATTTAAAGATTCATTCACAGACAAGTACCGAAATGCGGATTTGTCACGTGAGTTGATATTTTTCTAGAAATACACCTTCCTGAGTAGCGCTCTTTAATTTTCCTGACAATGGCGCAAATCTCGCCCACGAAACGTGCAATGTTCAATCATATCGCATTTCCCCATATTCGCCTAGAATAGACCATTGATTTACTCGACATCGACCTTTGATAAATGGGTATTATTTGTGCGACTCGTTCTTGTTCTCTTCGATAATACTCGTATTTGCAATTTGCAGCAGTCGACCGGTCAGGTTCGGTCTCGCGTTGCCCTGTACTCTCGAGAACAAGGAAAACGCGAGCCCTTACGTCATCGGGGAAAACACCGAAAGCGACGACAACGACGGCCAAGTGCTTTATAGGAATGAATACGATGACCATAATAAAAGTGAGTCGATTGTCAAAATAAAAAAAAAACATTCCAATATTGAAAACATTGATGAATAGTTACATTGTCCGATCCTCCGAATATTATTGAATTTCTCTTCCAATTCAGAATCATTAATTGACGAATATGTGATATTCATACTATTATCTGTTTCCTGATGATGAGTATTTGGATTAAACATCAGGAAAAGGATTGATACATGTCTCCAGTCATTCATTTATTAAGGTGACACCAATTGTCTCGAATATTATTTGATTTCAAACTTCACATAATACGCGTATACTTCTTCCATTAATTCGTCGATTCTTTTTTCAATATTTCCTTATCATTTTCATTCAAATATTCCGAATTTTCCATCGAAAAATTTGACGAGTTGCAAGAAAATAAATTAATATTGCTCGTTCACACTATTGGATTTCCTGGATTGCCTCATGGAATTCATGTTTTTCCCTCTTTCGGAAAATTGTTGCAAACTTGCAATGGTGAATCAGTGTCAAAAATCGCACTATTACTCAAGATTCGAAAGCAGCCTTCGCGGAACTAATTATATTCGCGCGCATACGCGGCAACACCTTGAGGTTTATATTAATCCACCCAACATAACTCGCGCTCTTTCAGTGTTTTCCGAACCTGCGCCCCGAAAATCCGAAAACATGATTTTCCTCGGCCCTCGACTCTCCCAAGTTTTTCTCCTTTACTTTTCTCTTCGAGCGCATTTGAACGAGTAATATTCAAGCCCAGGGAGTATATTGGATTATTGTTTAAAAAAAGTTTTTCAATTGTTCGTTCTTGTCTTTTTTTCTTATCGAAAAACTGGCAATGCAACCGACATTTTTGGGCCGGGCGACGGTGTATCCTTTTTTTTCGCGTGGCGTTCGTCTTTTTCTCGTCGATGGTATAAATGCGATGATTATTCCGAACGGTGGGTTGCAGTGATTTTTCACCTGAGGAATTTTTCGCAGATCGAATAGCAGCCAAAATTGCGCGGAAGGAGTCACTGTCCTTGAAGTTGGCTCTGAGGCCAGACCGGCAGGAGCTGATAAACAGGAACATTTTGCAGATACAGAGTGACAATGAGAGGCAGGAAACGAAAGAAGCCATCGGGGCGAAGCTCATAAGGTACACTAACATATCCAGCATGGCGATATTAAGAATTACCACCAAATTTGACTTTGGGAAAAACTGCTTCAATATGCTTCATGTATTTTTGAAAAATTTCGAAATAGAGTATTGATTGAAAATGAAAATCATCATCAGAAAGAATATTTTTCGAGAAAAATAAAATCTGTAAAAGACATGTCTTCATTATTTGCATTGCCACCTTGAAAGAATTAGCTTTTTTCAAAAGTAGACGCTTTTTCTGGCGTAATTTATCTGTTGTAAATTTGTCGTGAAGAAAGAATCCAAAAAAGTTGACATCTTCCCTATTATCAGATCTTATAATACCTATGCTGAGGAACTCGCTGAAGCTTATCTGAAATAATTAAATTTATTATTAATATTTGTATTTATTACATCAATATTTTAATATAATATCATACGTGCAATATTAAATTTATAAATAATGTTCAATTTAAGGATAAATTAATTAATAATGTGTAATTTATGAATATTTTATTTTATTATTATACTCAATAATATAATTTCAATATTATGTGAATAATTATTTATTTGAATTTATAGTTAAAATATTACCAACATACTAATAATAGCTATTAAAATTATCATTACAAAAATAGTAAATTTATATAAATTTATTTTTGAAAAAAGTTATTTTTTCAAGGTAGCAATGCTAACCTTAACCCAAAGTTAGCAACCTGTCATGATTTGAAAAAATTGAATAGCGACAAATTTTTTGTTTGCACAACAAATTTACAACAAAAAATCAACAACCCACTTGACACTTTTTTGAAATTCAAGAGTGGCAATGCTAACTTCGAAGACATGTAAAAGACGAAATTTTGAGCTTTAAAAGTCTAGTAATGTCATATTAAAGCTGTGGCCCTACAAAAATGAAAATCTAAAATAAAAGAGGAAATCTTTTTGAATCAAGGAAAAAATTACTGAAATAAAAGAGTGGGAAATTTGAGAATTCGTAAAATCAGTAGCTTAATGTGAATTTCCTAGGTTATGGAATCTTCGTTAAACGAAACATTTCAAAATAGTAAATACAAAAAAACTGGTTCGAAAAACACAAATAAAGTTGCTATTATCAAATATCAATAGAAAAAAAATGGAGAAATCGAAAAATAAAAGCGTCGTGTACTTGTACCGATAAAATGATTGAAAACAAGTAAAAAGAATCGAACAACGATAAGTAGAAATAAAAGAAGCAGATAACAAAACCGGCCTTTTGCAACCCATACCGCGGTATCTTTTCCAAGTCCATTAATTATCATGTGGGTGGGTTTTTGGAATAAAAAGAGGAAAATTGGCTGTGCATATTTCTATAATGACCGTTTTTCATTTTAGGCGACTCAGCATGCGACCAACTCAAGAAGAATTGGAGGAAAGAAACATATTGAAAAGTGAGTTTAGTCTTTTATTTTTTGAAGAAAACATGGGGAAACGTTATCTTTAAATTTATCAACAATTTTTTTTATTCGTACAATGTAGTATATTCAATTTTCATCGTATAATTGTGAAATATAATATAATATCCATTTTTATCATTGAATTTCATTTTCACTCATAAATTGGATTATTTCGCGCAGAGCAAAGTCCCGCTGAAGAGAAGAAACAGAAAGAAGAGAAAAAACGGTATCTGCTCCGAAAACTCAGTTTCCGGCCGACAGTCGAGGAGTTGAAGGAAAAAAAGGTAATTTTCCAGTTTTTGTGTGATTGAGTTGAACATTTCATATAAATGCGGATGAATGGAAAAATTTTTTGACTCGAGTGAATTTTCGTGCATTTTTGCGGAATCCACTGAATTTCTGTGGATTTATTTTTCAAGTTTTTTAAAATAAATTCAGAATCCGATGAAGGTGTGATGATTGAAAGGAAGGAAAATGCTGACTGTTTTACATGCTGTTTGCAGATTATCCGGTTTAACGATTACATCGAAGTAACGCAGGCTCACGATTACGATAGGAGAGCCGACAAGCCCTGGACCCGCTTGACTCCGAGGGACAAGGCGGCCATCAGGAAAGAACTCAACGAGTTCAAAAGCTCGGAGATGGCCGTTCACGAAGACAGTCGACACCTCACGAGGTTAGTTTTACAGGCTTCAACAATCAACTTTAATTGGCCCTTGAAAAGCTTTTCATTCATCACCTAACGCAATTTTCGCTACCTTTAACGCAAAGCAGTCTAAGAGTATGCGAAATATCAATAATATTTTGAAGCTCGTGAGATATGACTGATAATTTGTTAAAAAAAAAAGTATCAGTTACTTTTGAAAAAGACGACAGGTAATGCACACAATCTGCCGAATGTATAAACTTTTACTGGAATTGAAAAAAATGTCTCCAATATTCGAAAATTGAATATTCTAGGAGTATTTCGTAGTCTTATGAAATATGATAATAATCAACTTGTCCCTATTATGGTTGAATGAATGACTACCGACCCGAAAAAATGGCCTTCCACCTTGGCTGAAATTGTTGTTTGTTGCAGGTTCCATAGGCCATGACAATTGCAATGTGTAGAGGTGCTAGAGTGTGGTGCGTTAAAAGGTGCGGTGCATGTGGCGCGGTCTCGTTTGCGGGGCGATCTCCGCGCCCTCGGCGATACTACTGTGACGCGCGTCGTCGTCGAAGCGACGGCGCTGACATTTCTATTATCGTCGATGGTGCTTCTCTATTATCACCAGCGACATTACAATTGTGATAGGGCTGACCTGCCGCGACGGAGCCCGGGCAGGCCGCTCGCCGTCTTGTTTTAACTTTTAATTATTAATTAAGCCCAGCTCCCCCCCTCCATCCTTTCCACAATCCATCTCAAATTATTGCAATGCGCTCGAGTCAAGGACAATCTTTCCCCCCATCCACCCTCTTCTTCTTATTATCCCTCGTTTTCTGTACAGAAATCACGATCGGCGCGACCAACGAAACTCCATGAAAAATGTCGTCTCTAGAGGCAAATTACAAGACATCATCTCTTTTTACTTAATTTTTCTAAATTCACGTAGCAATCTGTGATGAGAAAAATTTCGAGATTATTTGACTTTCAATTCTTCCTATTTAGATTTCTAGGTTCTTGAATTGTAAAATCGAAAGTTTCATTTATTTTAGTTTCAGAACTTGGTATTTTCTGGATTTTAATCTTAGAAAATATTCTTGTCGTTTCTGAAACATGATTAATATTCTGTTTTTTACTTTTTTTTTTTTCAAATATTGAATAATTAACATCCAAAGATAAAAAATAGGGTTTTTTTTCCAGCTCACTTGGATTCAATTATTTTAAGCTTTAAAATACAAAGTGAAAAAATAATGCCTTGACGACTTTTCCCTCGTAGACAATATTGACTAAACTTTAGTTTTTGCTTTTCCAATTAATCCAGGGCTACGAGAATATTGTACAAAGATACTTTTTGTACGTGACGCGGAATCGTCTTTGTGACACTCGTTGATATGCCAAATTTTTGACTGGAAAAAAGGAGACGACCATTTTTTTTTAGTTTGAAATGAACGACGCTCAATTTTTTTATTCGACGATCGTGCTTTCTCCGTATGTACGTATGACCTTTTCTTTTTTTTGTTGTTGATTCGCGTGAACGCCACGTGTTTCGAGCTCACCAGTGTTACCTGGCAAACAGTCGAAAAAGAAACTTTCCTAGGCCGTAGTATTTATTAGACTCATCGTGGAATCATTGTTGCCCTACTTTGTATTTATTATTTTTCTACCCCTCGGCCATGATTTGTTGTACATATTGTTTTCCCCGAACAATCATCGTCATTTCCTCGAGTATTCCCTGGTAATTTTGGTTTCCTGTCAAGTATTTCTCATCAATTGGAATTTCATGGAAATCAAAGCTACGAGGGTGGAATTTGTCGTGGGGGAATTTTTTGTAATTTGACTGTAAAGTGATTGTAGAATATTGCTGTTGACTTGTTTATCTTTTTTTTTTTGCGCCGCATACGTGAATGTTTTCGGGGACAGGAAATGGAAAAATGTTGATTGTAGTTTCTTCGTGTTATTTATAGTTGAATGTTTTGTTTATTAAGATAAGGTACGTTCTGTTTTACATGAAATTGACGTTAAACAGCCACATGAAGTGAAATCAAAAAGGCACAATATTTTATACACCGAGTGGAAATAAAAATCAGTTCATTTCCCTGAGGTGTATAAAGTTTATTTACTTTTTTGAAGGATTTGAAATCGTCAAGTATTTTGTACAGTATTTCATGAAAACTTAACCTTTCAATAAGAAATTCCACAATATTATAAAAATAGTTCAACTTGAGGAAGGAGAGGTTTTTTTTTATTCCACTTTTTGCCTTCAAGTGCTTGTTTGATGTACGATTCCATGGAAAGATTGTAAATTGTCATGCTTTTATACATTTCTTTTCCGAATGAATAGGGGTGAAAGGCTTTGGCAGATTTATCTGGGTAACACTGGAAAAGCCGTTCTGCAATACGTTTAGCTGATAATTAATCTAGGTTTGAGGCAATCTGGGTTTTCGTCAAATTCCCAACCTGAAACGAAAATGTAATTTTTAGTGATTTTTCAAAGGCTAGTAACATTTTTTAGCTAAGAATCTCGAAATTTCGAAAATTGAAATTCTCACGGATAGAAAATCCATTTTTTAGAGTTTCAAAACTTCATCAAGAGGGAATAAGAAAATTTGCAATATCAGCGCCCTTCAAAAACTGAGCTGAAAATGTTCAACTATCAAAAATATAATTACTGGAAAACCTTAAAATGTAGAACATTAATTCGATTTCGTACATTCGGTTTTTGATAAGAGAAATGTGACTATTTTTATTCAACAAGCAGCCCTTGAAGTAAAAATATTACGAGTTTATTGTACTGACATGTCAACTCGATGCATATTATTTTTCAAAATAATTGCAACAAATGTGTCATAATACCAATTATTGTTCTTTAATGTATAAAAAAAATGTTCAGGTTGGGAATTGTACTTGCGATCCACTTTTTCTTGAATGCGTATCGATACGATGTACAGGGACTTAATGTACGTACTGTGACCTCCAGAGCCACGAAATAGCGAACAATCGAATAATTAATTTTTGGGTTATTTCCGACCTTGGCTCTCCTGAAAAATTCAAGGATAGTTCTAAACTGCTGCCCTTCAAATTTTGCAGTTTGATTGTGCGTCGATATTCGAACGAATTTCACCAGTTTGAGAATTTCGGAATTTCAAAGGAAGCGATCATTCCTTCGGATTTCCACTGAGAAAAAAAAAACATTCTTCGCTGCAGTTTATTCTCTGTTCGCATTGTATAGCAAGAATTTTTCATTTCTATAATAAAACGTCGATCCCATTTGCCGGATGAAACGTTACGAACGAACAAAAACAAATTGTTGTCTCTCAGTGTCTCTTTTTCCGAAATTCATGATTTTTTAGGAGCGTACGTGGGAAAAAATTGTGTATAATAGGTGAAGAATTTTTAATTTCCCGTTTTAATTATTATTAGAAAACCTGAAATTCCTCATTTTTCAACGACTGCTTATGATGCTCTAATATGTGAGAATTTCAATTTCGTCTGGTTTTTATAAAATCAATGGCTTTAGAATTACATTGGTTATTGTTGAATATTTCATATTCAGAATTTTGCTGGCTTTAATGTTTTTAATACAAATTTTTCATTCCTCTGATATAATTAAAACTTGAGAATCGTCCAGTTTTTCGAAATGGAGCTTTTAGACTTTCCATTTCTGCTCTTTTCTCTCATTGCAGGTATTTGTAATTTTGTAATTTATCATAAAACACCTATGATACTTAATTTTTTATCGTTTGTCTTTGAGAATTTCTTTATTGTGAAGTAGGTATTAGTCCATAGAATTCCTTTCCACGTACGCCCCCATAATGTTGTATTATTTCAAGAAAATGGTTATCAATTTTTTTATATTTTTTCAATCCAATCGCCATCTTTTTTACTCACACATACTCATTTCAATCAAAATGGTTTTTCAACATGAATTCGTGCTGTGCCATAGTAGATTATTTGTCTTTAATTTTTTCGCAAGTGTCGTTGCTGTGAATGTTGTTCATCGCTGGTATGTGCTATCATCTACAATCATAAAAATCATGAGCCTGCTGCACCTTTTTTTTCCTCATCGCTGGATTTCGAAGGTTTTGTGGGAAGTATGCTTGCCATCACTTAAAAGCCCAAAAGAATAAATAATTCGTGCTGTTCCTTCTTATGCTGTTACTTGAAAATTTGAATCAAAAACTGGAAATAATGAAAATAAATTATACAAGTATAAAATCCATAAATAGGATATTAGTTGAACATAACATAGTTATAAAAATTTTTATTCAATTAATAAATTACGTTACATAATTATCAAATAGTTAAGCTAGTTGTTCTTATGAGATGGCAAATAAGAATCTGGTAATTCAAAATTATACAAATAAAATTATAAAATGATATTCTTGAGTAATATCATGAATAAACTATGAAATCATAACACAATTTTTTTATTATGTAGTCATAGAATTTTTGTATCGCATACTTTTCATTTAATTATATGATTATGAATTAAATTCTTCTCAAATCATACAAAAAATATAATTTTAAAATACCATGTAATAGAAATTAAACCATATATAATATAAAATTAATTAAACAATAATTTAATTCGATAAAATATAATATTTATTTTTTAGGTATCAAAAATTATGATACTTACATAATAATATGTGTGACATCATTATAAATGCGCATGGAAATACAGATAATGCAAATATAATTCAAAATCATTTCACATTAAATTCACGGATTTCATAATTTGTATTGGGAGTGTATAAGATTCAAGGAAGTATTCGTTTTTTATTACGGTTATGTAAATACTCTCGGTTCATTTAAGTGCTCCTGATACAACTAACCACAAATTCTCTGTGCCTTCACTCCATATCAGCACTATATTCGAGAGAAGGCTTGATTTTACACGGTAATGAATTAGGAGCACCAGGAAAGTAGAACGTTGAAAGAGGTATTAGCGCGCTGATTGGCTGATTTCAATGGCGCCCGGTACATACAAGGAGCTCTACTTTACCTCTCGCGACACGCCTACCTCCTCGTGTCGTGTGTGTTCCTGATACAAATAATCAGAATTCGACTCATTGGCTATTGAAATCAGCATACATTCAATCAATCTTTTACGAAAAAGCTAGTTTTTGAACGTTTATGTATCAGGAGCACCAGGAGAGTAGAACGACGAAGGAGGTATTTGCGCGCTGATTGGCTGATTTCAAATGTCGAATTCAAACGCGCCTGGTACAGGGAAATCTACTTTACCTCTCGCGACACGCCTACCTCCTCGTGTCGCATGTGCTCCTGATACAAATACTCAGATTTCAACGCATTTGCCATTGAAATCGGCATGAATTCAATCGATTTACGACGAAAAAGCTAGTTTTCGAACGTTTATGTATCAGGAGCACCAGGGGAGTAGAATGACGAAGGAGGTATTCGCACGCTGATTGGCTGATTTCAAATGTCAAATTCGAATTCGCGTGGTACAATGAGCTCTACTTTATTTCTTGCGACACGCCTACCTCCTCGTGTCGTGTGTGTTCCTGATACAAATAATTAGAATTCGACTTACTTGCTATTGAAATCAGCATACATTCAATCAATCTTTTACGAAAAAGCTAGTTTTTGAACGTTTATGTATCAGGAGCACCAGGAGAGTAGAACGACGAAGGAGGTATTTGCGCGCTGATTGGCTGATTTCAAATGTCGAATTCAAACGCGCCTGGTACAGGGAAATCTACTTTACCTCTCGCGACACGCCTACCTCCTCGTGTCGTATGTGCTCCTGAAACAAAGTATCAAAATTGAACTCATTCGCCATTGAAATCAGCGACTACATTAATTTAGTCGTCAACGGGAAGCTTGATTTTACACGGGTCTGTACTAGGAGTGTAGAATATGCAAAGAGATATTCGTTCGTTGTTGGTTTCTTTCAACACTGGTGTATTTTACTTAATTCCTGATATGTATTAGGAGCGTACAAGAATCGAGGAGATATGACTTTTCGATACTGTTGAATTTGAATTTTCAAACGCATAGCTCAATTTTCAATTGAATTTCCTAAATTTTCATGCGTGGTATCATATCTCCTTATCTTCTTACCTTTCATCAGCGTATGTAGTAGCCCTGATACAACGTATTAAAATCCGTCTCATTTTCCATTGATTAATTGCATGTATTATCAGAGTCGTGCGTTGTGTAATTAGTTTCATTCTTTTTTAGTTAAAGCGTAGGGTATTTTAAATTTTTCAAGTTCGTTTTTCTTGAATATCTAGCGATCTTTTTTGAATATCTAATAGCTAACGAAAATGCATTTATAATAAAATATATCCCAAAGAAATACTTAATCTTGCAGGAATATTTTCTAATTTTCGAGATTTTCGCATGCTGCGAAGTCGACTTCTGGTAGCTTAAACAGTTTATCGAAATTAATGCAAGTAGTTTAGTTATGTAGATAACGTTAGGAAGTTTTTTTTATAGTCAGATAATTATAATTACCAGATAATCAAGAGACTTGAGGAACTCTGAGTGATGGTAATCTTGGTGACGGGAAAATTGGGATTACTTTTTTCACTCATTTCCTTCTCCAAGAACGAAGCACTGGGAATGATCATGCCCACTTCTGGCGAATCCGCATCTGCATTTCATCTTGTCAGCCGTCATTCGATTAATAAAACTATCAGCTTAATAGATTCCATGGGTTTTTTCTTCACTTTATCTCAATATTAGAAAAACATTTATTTTGCACATTTACATTTTATAAATGTGAATCTAGAATAAAACTTGTGATAAATTAAACAAAAAACATAGTATTGAAAATCGTTGCAATCAATCGAAGAGTGAAAATGAATTCAATTGAAATTATTAATTTATCGGCTTTGGAAAGTAAGTAATTGATATCCCTACTTTGGTCCAAGTAAAAAAAATTACAAATAAGGTTTAATTTATATAAAAAGGTTCAAGTTGTTGGAAATTGAAATTGTATTTTATCATCATCATTATTTTCACGTTTTTTTTCTCAAGTTGTTCATTCGTTTTGAAATTCGGCAACATTAGTATAACTGAAATTGCTAAATGATAAAAATGTACAAATAATACGGTAAAAAAACTCGCAATATCCCCTCGGAAGCTTGATTAATGAAACAAAAATAATCACTTGCAACAATTTTCGTATTTTTGCTCAATTAGGACTTGATTACCCTGTTTCTACAGTTCCTCAAAATCCTTAAGAAAATAATGAAAAGAGGCAGGAAGAAAAGCACAAGTTCAAAGACAATCTGTTTATTAAAAATACATGAAATATTGTACAATCAATGTGATGAAATGGAGTGATGATCAATTTTGTAAAGATTCATATTTCGATGGAAAAAAAATTGCGTTGGCACTGGTGCGCGTCACAGTACAAGGAAACAATTTTTGAGCGAATGCATAAAAAACATTTGCATATGGAAACGTTTTTAAAAATGAGTGTTGCTATATTCTTATAGTATGGATTATTATCACTGTCGAATATGACTCGAGGTGCGAATCCCGAGTCACTTTTAGCGTTACGAAAAGGACGAGCGATATTTACAATATTTTATAACTGATCATCTCTGACGATTTAATGGGTTTTTCATCTCAAAGATACATTCAAAATGTGTAACGAAGGATTCTCGAGTGAACAATTTTTTCAATTGAATAAATTTTGAGGCACTAACGATTGCCAAAAATATATATTCCTCTACCATGCCTCGATTCTAAGATTTTAGCAGAAATTTTTGTAATAACGCAAGTCAGAGATGTTGAGCTCTAAATATTTCATAACGAAGAAAGTCTATCTTCCTCCAAGTTTAAAGACGGTACATAGTTGGAAAAAATACCTTCTTTGATATGAAAAAACACAACTATTATTCAGAATGCTGTGATCAATAAGTTCGACATTACGAAGTAACTTATTAGTAGGTGACCGATGACGTAAATTTAACGACGATCGTAGAACCAAAACCAAATCGACCTTTGCAACTTGCAATTGCGTTTTTTCATCCATTTTATTCTTTATTTTCTCCATGCTGAAAAATTCTCAATGGGCTCGAGAAAAATTTCAAAAGTACAATTTTTTTATGGTATGCATCTATTTTTGCTGAATTTACCTGAGGGCAATCTAATCCCATGTGAGTTGTGAGACTTTGCTATTTTATTTAATCCTTTTTTTTTATCATGAAATGATTCATGTAAATGAATAATTTATCATTTGTATTATATAATTTTCAAAAGCGATATTTTATTCAAATTTCGTAAAACGTAGAGACCTAAGGTAATTCAGGAAATTATGTCTTGTGTCAAATTTTTTCTCGAGTCATATTCATCAACTTTGAGTAACCTTGAATTTGCATGAAAAGTACAATACCGTTGAAAAAAGGCGGTTTCGAAAAAAGCCAATAAACTCGATTTCGCCTTCACTATACGTATCTGATTGTGATTTTTTGGAACAGCGGCGCTTCCTTTTCACTGCAAACGCTGGAATTTTTTCATTGAAAAATTCTCGTGCCATTGACTACATATTCTTCACTTTTAACATGGCCAAAAGTGCAATAAAGAACTATTTTATTTTGAATTCGACAGATTCCATGCGAGACGATGTTTTTTTTCTGTCGAAAACAATGCATCGCGCCCACAATATTGAACAGTTTTAACTTGATTGATGCGTGATTTTTTAAGATTCCATTGATTTCAATACTTTCAAGTGTTGAAGACTTGAGAAAAACAATGGGAGATTCACAAAAATATTTATTAACTGAAAAGTGCAGATAGTTACCAACATTTTCCTGAAAAAATTTGCAGGATCTTACAGAGAAAATTTTTATTCATCATAAACTTGAACTGTTTGATATGTTTGACAATTTTTTTTCAAACTTGACAACTATCGTACCATTTATGAAAAAGTGATCACCAGAAATAATCCGGAAAATTCTCTCGAAACATACCAAAAAAACTTGATTAGCACAAATACTGCGACTCCTGAAAAAAAATGATTTTTTTTTTGTTTGTTGAAACAAGTAATAGAGAACACGTCTCAAATGGCCAATTCGAGTTGAAATAAAATACCTCTCGGTCATTGTTGATTTCTAATTGCGTAGATATTACGCGTACATTTAAGGGACAAAACAAGCAAAACTTGATTCTAGTGTAGATAAATAATCAAATGTGCACAAATTTGATACAGTTGGTCGAAAAAATGGGCATGGGAAGCGTCATAAAAAAGCACAAGTTACATTGCAAATTATTCTACGAGTAGATATCTAATTTAATTGTTATTTTTGAAAAACGGTCCGATAGTTGCAGACTTTGATTTTAGCTTGAAGCATATATTTTTGTAAAAACTAGACATTTTTTATGGGATTTCCCATGCGCGTTTCCGAAAATTGTTTTTGGCCCAACTGTGTAATAAACGAAAATTGTTCTTGCCACAAAAGTCGCATGAAACGAAGATTTTGATGAAGAGAAGAGTAATTTTTCCTAATAAAGTTAAGGACCATATATGTATGAGTGACGGGCAAAAAGATGCGACATGATTTATGAAACTATACAAATAACCTATTACTTGTACATATATACATAAAAAAATGAAAATATACGTAAATGTTAGAGCAATCCAAATACATGCCCCGAATAGGGTGCGATGTGAGAATATTCCGGAGCATTGAAAATATGCGACGTAGATGTAGTACCCGATAAGTAGTGTAAACAATGTAGTATTTGTTAAAATTTTAAGGCGAATCGTGCATTTCGAGGTACGAGAAAGAGGGAGTAATTAATTTTTAAGTCTGCTGGGTTATAGGGATCTACAGGTGTCTACAGTTTTCCAATTCATTAGTGCTTCTACTGCAACATTACGTGTTTTGTTGAAAAATTATGATACGCATTTGTGAAATAAAAGTGCTCAAGATTTTGCAAGTATAGAGTTTCTGAGATTCCCTCATTCAGTGAAATTTCTGAAAATCGAATGGCTGAAAACATGGGCGTATCAGACGTTTTATGAGTTGAATATTTTTTCCAAAAATGAATAAAACCTTCGTACAAGACAATGCAATATTTTACGTAATTATTATTCTATGATGATGCATTTTTCACCTTGAAAAATTTCGTAATTAATTTCGTGTTTTAGACAGGAGAAAATTTATGTATGATGTTTTGAAAATTTTGTTTCGAAAATTTTCCTCGTTCTGTAGACATTCTAAAATAAAAGAAAAACCTGTAAAATGACAATTAGTCGAAGTAGTCTACTGGAGTCTCCAATCCAGCATTAAATTTGTACCGGACAAGGCAGATAACGAGACAAGTTGTTGACCTGTTTCAATGCCTCTGAAATAATTATTTTCGCAAGTACTTTCAAAACACGAGAATTTTAGACAACTGGCTTTTCGAGGTAGCCATGTAGTGCATCAATGGTCGATTTCATTACATCAACCCCTCTTTTTACATCCAAATTTCCTGTCTAAAATAATTACCCTAGTAGGCTTGTTCATGAGAATTCCAAGTATACAATTTTACAAACGTTTCGTGACCTGACGTATCGGAGATGCGAGAAAACTTGGGAAAAAATTCCAAGTTCTTGGAGTAAGCGAAAAAGAAAAGTGCTCATTAGTTTTCGACCTTTCGATTTATTTCCAGCATTTGAGATGGTTGAAAAGTAATTTTCCTTCTCGTCCATTAAAATTTGAAAAAAAGAAAAAATTCTATATCGAAAGTAATAAATTTTCGATTTTTTGGGATGCGATCACGATTTCTCTTGCATCTCTGTAACGTGTATGCGTGAAGACTTCTACTAGGGAATTAACCCAGCAATAAAGCTTGTTTCGTTTTCAAAGTTTTTCAATCGACCGAATGCAGATGGGCATTGACAAGTATTCCTTTGTACTAATATAAGCCTACTTTACAACATAGTCGAGCGAGATCAAGTTTTAATAAAGAGGTTGGAAAATTTTGTATCATAAAAGTGCCATTCATATTGTGTATTCGTCGTGGCAAGCAATTTTATTAGAACGCTTTTGATATTAGCAAACGTAGCAGTCAAAGACGTAGCGATTTGGCAATGAAAAACCTTTGATATGGATAATAAACGCGAGTGCGCATTAGAAAAGTGTAATCGTTGATTTCATGTTGTAAGTCGGAAATGGAAATTGCTAATGCTGGGAGAAACTGCACATTTTTCGGTATCAGGGCGAGGGGGACATAGAAATGACTTGATCCTGACCTGCTTCGGAAAATCCATTCGCAAACTCACTCAACTATCACGTTGAGTTATCGTTATAATATATAGTTTTTCGGGATCCTCCCTCCCCAGGAATTTCAATCATTTGAAAAGAATAAAACATGCTTCCAACTCGTCTTTCGTTTGCGAGTGGAATTCCCGTGATTTACCACTACGAATTCGTAGGGAAATTTTGAGGGAGAGTGTTGCTGTAAAAAAAGAAACTGTACATACATAAACTTTCATGCTTGTAACTAAAAAAATCTCGTATGGAGGTTGGATATAAAAATTGTTATAAAAAAAACTCGAGCAGCCTTAGGGATTACCTGATTCTACTCTCGCGGCTTGGAAGGATCCTTTGCCTTTTTCGTTACACCAGTTCGATTCGAGGAAAATTATTATTGCAGGTTACTGTAACATCACTAATGGAGTATTGTAACAAAACATACTGTTAACTATTCTTAAATACATGAAAACTTTTGTAAATCAAAGATGGTTTCATTGCCCGTCCCACAAACCATGTGCAAACAATCGCCTCCCTGATTCGAATATCCCAAACAACAGGAACTGGAACCTATGTATATACTTTGTGTATCCACAAATAAAACGCTGCGAATCGTTTTTCAATTTTAATTCACTCTTCAAAGATGTACAGCCAGCAACTCGTTTTGTACAATAACATGAAAAATCATTCGATTCAACCTTTGTGCGTATAGTGCGCAAAAGTTTTGTAACAAAGCACAATAATAAAAATTATATATTATATAAATAAAAATTCCTCAAAGCACAACCGTGCCCAGATGATTGATCACAATGTCAAGCGATTCTATGAAACGCCAAATAGTAATAAATACTTGAATAGGAAACAGAAAGTAATAACAGCAACAACAATGAGGTAATGATCTGATAAACATGTTATGGTTTATCACTGAGAGTCGTCTTGGAAACCAAGTGGCTGAGGATAAGAGGAACCAAGTCGCGCAAAAAAAAATGCTCAGCTTGGAATCTTTTTCCCTCATCACCATAACAGACATGTGTAATTAAGCTTACATTAGCTTATGAGAACGTATTGTAGGCATGTAAACTTGCATTCAACATGTCTACAAGTATCCGAGTCATTGTTGACGAACGGTACATTTGTTTCTTCACGATCATTATTCATTCATAGACATTTCTTTTATTGCTACATTTATACACGTGTGGACGTATGCGAAAAACATTGTCGAAAAACATTTTTTTAACATCTTTTTTTTCAACTGAGGTTTTTCATGCCACGGATCGAAAGAGGCTGGACTTGTTATAATTTTGGTGAAGATTGTCTTATTTTAATTGTACTTTTTGTTCGTCACAAATTTCAAGCGTGTGCCTTGGGAATTGTAAGGAATAAAATGCTGTCGAATTTTCAAGTTTTTGATGGCAAATTTTTTCGCCATTGCCGTCATTCCAAGTTAAAATGAAGGTGACTATTAAATTTCAGAGTCTCCAATACCAATTGCGTATTAATCGATTTCGTTTTCAGCAGGTATAAGTAGTTATGGAGTTGAAATGGTAATAATCCTAATACTACAGTCAATCTCTTTTCCAGAATCAAGACCAATGCCATTCTAAAACGACCACAAAATATAATGAATCATCAAGCTCTTGAGCATAAATTTACAGTTTTTTTTTTACAATTCAAATCTTCGTTTTTTTAGTATATACTTATTTTTTTAATTGTAGTTTTCAAGTATCTCGTTTAGAGTTGAGTATTTCATTTCGTGGAAAATTATAGTTTTCCATTTGTAAACTCAACGGTTACCTACGCAATTTCGTGATGAAAAATAAAGCGTCTTGAGATTTTGAAGCACACTTTCACTGAAAAATTGTATCAACCTGACTTGTAACACTAATCAATAAGTATATGAATGGTATTGAACATGAGATTCTTGATCATTTTTCCAATAAAATTAGATGATACCGCCAAAAGGTAGAAAAATTGTTTTAAACTTTTTTTGCGTACGCCCTTGGTACACATAATAACTGATTTTGTGCCAAACGTTTCACAAAAGCAGTACACTTATGTGAGGAAATCATCTCCATGAGCTGATATGCCGCACGTAATCGCGTGCTTGCGTCTGTTTGAAGAACATGTTGACAACTTTTCTCCTTTTCTCTAGCAATTTGCTTATTTTCTAAGCATACTACCGAAAAGTGTGTCACATTTTCTGGACTGTCCGTTTCAGGAAAAAACAAATTGGAACTCGTCTCGATGACATAATGACTTGAAAAAAAACTCTTGTACATATTATAGAAATCACTCGGGGCTGAATCGTCCGGATGATCTCGAATAAATTTGCGTCGAAAGGTGATTTTCTCACACAAAGTAGAATTCTAATTGTCAGTTGTTGAGGTACGAGCTTCGTCACTGATGCCACCGAATGACTCGAATTCGATGAAATCTTCTTCATTGACTGTTGCAACAGGCGTTTTCACCTTCCAACCAAGTAACCTAAACGGCGATACCTGCGTGCACATTACCGTCTGATCATCAGGAGTAATCGGTGAAAAGTAACTCGCTCACTGTTGCAGTTATTTTTGGAACGTAGTTGAAGAATTTTTACTTCTCCAGTTATGCAAATCAACGTAAGCTGATACTCGATTTTTACGTAGAAAACAGAGAAACATCTACTCAAACTCAGGCGGAACTGATTTGATGGAGCAATCTGATTTGTTTAAGGCGAGCCTGAAAAGCCGAGGAAATTCTTCAAGCATTCAGCCTGAGGAAAATCGAAAAGAAAAATACGTCTCATGTCAACTTGATTCAACGCGGAATGAGTGATGAAAAATTGCGATTCATTATAATATGTTGTGACTTACTTCTCTGCGCGTGTAGTTGCGAACGTCGTGACCCATGTAAAAAGCAATCCTCTGAAGAGCGAGGATGGTGCGTAGCCTTATTCGGGGATTCGGTTGGAGCAAGCGTTTGAGAAGATCATGGGCGGCCTGCGAAAGATGCTCCGTGTCGTATGACCAAGTTCCCTCCGTTACGCAACTCGGCTTGCTTTCGGTTGACTGGAGGTCGCGTTTTCCTCTCACTGGGTACTGGACAAACAACCGAAATTCCCTGGCTTTCAACTTTTGTTCTTTAAACCTTCGTATGATCAATTTTGGATGACTTTTCAGGATTAGGCGCAAGGATAGCTATAATATATTTACCGAAAGCACAGGCTTTATTCACAAAATCTGAAACAGATAATTTTCCTGCGCTAAAGAACTGCTGTAGAATTGAACGGAATCACTTGTATATTAGGAATGCAAGTAAAGCGAGGCAAAATTATAATATTCTTGTCAACGTTGATTGCGACCTCAAATTTTATACCATTTCTACTAGAAATAAATTCCACTTTTTTTTTACGTTTGCACCCATACTGGCGTTGATACTGAATTTTGCTGGTAATTAAAATCCTCGTCGATATTTTTTTTTCGCACATTCATTTTGTTGTCAAACGTTGTCACGCTATGATAATTTATCGGGGAACTCAATTACCGTATAAATCAGCCTAATTGGATTCGAAATACGCCGTGCGAGGCGAATCATAATTTATTCCAACACATGCACGATTAGCGGAAAGCCGCGCTTGAATATGAGGCATGAAAAGGCTCTCGCTATCCGCCCTCAACATTGTATCTTCTTAATTAAAGTCGTCCACCCATTACCGAGCAAAATTCAAAGCGATTCCAGTGCTCGATTTCATTCAGCCTTTTTCGCGATACCCTCGGCATTTCCTCCCCTCTTTCTCACGATCCCGGCAAGCACGCGAAAAATTGCAAGAGTCGGGAGAACGCGACACAATCGTTGTTTCATCGAGAATGGAATTGAAGGAAAAAGTTGCCCCTCAAGTCAAAGTTGTAGAAAGAGGCACGTAGCGCGTATTCAAAAACAATTGATTCAATTAAATAAATACCGAGGAAAAAGTATGGCAATCATTGTAATACTGTATTTTACCGTAGAATCAGTCTGAAATACTGTACTTTTTGCTAGACATTTATACAAGTTTTCGTTAGAATACATAGTAAATATTTTCAGACAATATTGTCATGGTAGAAATATTTTGTTGTAACGAGTTTTTCTACTATACACTTTTTGTACTCGTTGCAATATCATGTGGTAATTCCTACCAATCCAGATTTCCGAAAATGCCATACGGTTTTGCCAGTACCCAAATCTGTATGGTTATTTCTGCTATATTTTTGTGTTCTTTCTAGTACATCGTATTGTAATCGATACAACTTTGGAAAAAAACGAAAATATATTGTAGATTTGACAATATGATATACATTTATTTTGTCTTATTCGTAATTATTATAAATTTCATACTATTGAGCTTCCACAAAAGACTTTTATTCGAATCGATAAACTTGGAAAAATTAAGGAAGGAAAATTCGGCGACGGAAAAAATATACTACGACTTGGGGTATCGATTTTTTCACCGAAAGATTTTTTTATAAAAACAGGGAAAGATTCAATTCCAAGAAATTAGTCTTGACTAATGGAATTGAAAAAATGTCATGTAAAAAAATCCGAAGAATCACTTTCAGAATCACGAAAATACTAAGAATCTGTAAGACTTGAAGCCCTAGAGGGATTTTAGAAATGATTTTATAAAAAGTACGAGCTTGAGCATCGCAAGTAGATGTCAAACATGTAATAACTTTGAAATATTGCTGCGTATATGTATATGTGATAACTTGTCTGGACATTTGTATTTTCCTTCCCTTCTCAAGGAAAATATCGTCGCAAAAAATATTCTGTATGTATGTATACTCGGATTCTCCAATATTCGTTTTCCGGGCGTAGAAAAAAATTGGTGATTATTGATTAAAAACTTTGACAACCATTTTTCCCAAATTCGAGTCTTTCGTTAAATTTATCCATTCACAATATTTTGCTGCCTGAATATTTTTATTCGTGAAAAGAAAGGTTTCTTGAATTTGTGGATTTTAATGAAATGGATTATAAAATATCGTATTTTCTATATCGGAACGTGCTCACACGACACACGTTGTTTCAGTATTTCTCGATAAGTTTATGAGTGTTTTTTCAAAAAAAAAAAAAAAAAAAAAAAACACAGACAGAAAAAGTCAGTGAAATATCTGTTGGGAATCGGCCTCGCGAAAATAGCATCGGTGGAGCTCTCTTAATTAAGTGCCTGACACGAAAATGTAAAGTAATGGTTAAAAGGCGCGCGGGTAAGCAACGCGGGTAATGAATATGCTGGCTGGCATAATTCGCTCGTTCCTCCGACACCCCCTGTGTACGGGTTTGCCGAGCAATTAGCCACTATCTCTGGGCATCGCTCGTTGCCACGAGGAGTAAGCAAGTAGTTGAGCGCTGCGCATTTGCACATAGCTTGATGCACGCCGGCGATCCTTGGCCGTTCTCGGGTCGGCGTCTTTTGAGGCAACCATCGTCCAGAGGAATAAGGTAGTTGTACAACAACAAGAGCCGCCGGAAACGAGAAAAAACGAAAAAGGGGCAAAAAGGAAGAAAAAGGGAAAATCGGGCGAAAAGAAAAAGGGGGTGGTGGTGGTGGTAGGGGAGCAGGAATAAAAATCCAGAGTCTCCCCTTTGACGCTAAGAAGCCTCGAAGGCTTCTTCGAGCAGGGCAACGGCCGTATTTTTCGCGTCTCAAGTTCTCCTCTTCGCCATCGCGGCGCGACCAAGGTCACGGTCCCGCGAGGATGTACGTAGTCCCCCCCCCCCGCTCTCTTCGCCTCCTCCCTTCGCAACTCACAATCATCCATTTTTCCTATTCTTTATCGCTGAAATCCTAACGTTTCCCGATCGCGAGTCATTTTTTCGAAAAACACTTTTCAATGCCTATCGACGTTGGGAATAGGAGGGTCAGGGAGTAGAGTTTCGTGGAAATTGGAAGGCTGGTATAGCCGCCGAGGGAAACGGGAGGACGAAACGGAAAAGGGAAGTCAAGAAAGAAGGATCGACGTCGTCGCAGCAGCAGGTAAGTATGTATGCACGGGTAATGGTCTGGTGCTGTTGCTCGTCTCGGACTTGCTTGGTGCAATGACTCCGCCGGGGCTCCCGATGACTTGGCTTTCTATTCTCGGCTCGATAACGAGCCACGCAACAGCTGGCGAGCCATCAGGAATCCCAGGGTTACCCGTAAAGAGTCCTTGCGCGGGATTTCCGATGGGCTCTCGAAATAGCTCGATTTCGCCGCAAAAATCGGCGGCGCCGGCTTGCTTTTTATAAGAGCTTGCTATTATTGACGCGCGGCGACGGCTAATGAGCCTTTGATGGGGCGAAGAAAAATCTCGAGGACGATCCTCGTTGGAGAGGTGCCTCTCCTCTTCAATTGCTGCTGGCGCCGAGAACCTTTCCCATTAATTGCCTCTCAATTGGCTCCAATGCAACAGAGTCTGGAAAAACTCGACTCTTTTTCTCTGCACTTATTCTTTGATTCTCAACTTGGTGCTTCGTCACTTAGACGTCTTGAGAATCATTTGAGAATGACTTTTAGCGACGTTATCGGTTATCCTCGTTTCCTCCATGCGTATGCCTCGATTCGAGAAAAGAAGGCAAATGAAATTGCATAGCATAAATCACGTGGGCAATTAAGCAATAATGCCGGCGTCGAAGAAGGGGGGGGGGGGGGGCATTTATAACGAGTTGGAGGACGATAGTCCTGGTGGTCTATAAATAGACGCCCCCCGAAGGCGAAGGCAGAAAAGGGGATCGTTGCACGCGAGTATCGCGTTTTTCAAAAGCATTTTTATCCTCGAAAAAAGGAATAGAAGGACAACGAGAGCACTGGCTTTGCTCGGATGCCTCCGTTTCTGAGGCACGTATTATGCATACAGACAAAACCACTACTCGGGGAACAGCTCGAGCGGATAGATACTGGTTTCTTCTTGCGCGAAAGCACGCGAAAGCAAGTAACATTACCGTGGCGCGCGCATGATGGCCAAGAGGCGCCGAAGATGAGCCGCCGCGCGCATTACCGCGGTAACCAGGTACTGCCTGCACGCGGCTCCTCCGCTCCCAAGCCTCCCTTCCAGGCCTGCCAAGCTGGTTTGCCTTGCCAGCAAGCCAAGATTCTCTTTGCTCGCTCTCGCTCGCACTGGCCCACGCCAAGACTCCTCTTCGACGGGGTGCAAGTCCAACGTATCCTACAATTTCCCTCCCAATTCAGTCGCTTTTCCGTGATTTATCCTTGCCATTGAAACATGATTTTTCTCCACGCGCAACTTTCAAGCAGTAACGACGGTAGTGCCCAACCTTCATTTCCTTTCGTGCGCTCTGCTACTTGGGAATTTTCACCATAATACGTATATTATGGCAGTTACTAGCTCCATTACTGGTGATCCTGTTTTATCGACTGTTTTATCAAAGAGTAACATGATAAAACATGTATGTGCAACAGGACAAATACTATGATATTTTGATAAACATGGTAGTATTACGTAGACGATGTTTTAGAAAACCAATGTCCCAATAACCCACGATAAAATTCCGATAATTCCGCGCTCCAGCTGCAACATTCAGGCATCAACTATCGTATTGAAAACCAAAGCATTTCATAATAAGACTTGGTTGTTCATAAAACATAATATTGCAAATCCTAGGATTGTCTGCCTATTTGATTTTTTTTCTAGTCATCTATCCGATGATTTTAAATTCAAACAAATTATTAATGTACATATATGCAAGGATAGAATGAATTCCAGTTGTACCAAAACCAACTCAAATTGTCTTTCATTGTAACTTGATGTATTTCAGAACTAATAAAAGAAAAAAAAAGATGAGAAAATACAAAGTTGTTAGGTTCAAGGCTACATACAACTCCAATTGACGTCTTAGCCCTCGTTTACTCACCTTCGACACTTGCCAAGAAAATAACTGCAAGTCCCATCAACAGTAATAACTTCGCTTATTTGCAAAAGGTTTTCCGAGTGATTCTTCTCCAAGATTCTATTCTCTCTCTACTCTGTAATATCGGGGGGAGCGTTAAAATTGATTTGTGGAATTGCTTCTCCATTGTGAAAATTATGCATTGAGAGAATCATTCTTTGATCGAGTATGATGTTATTACATTTGAAATTCATCTCGATGTATCTTGATGTATTTTATATTTGTCTATATTAAATGCCCTCAAAGTATCTTTAGTTTTTACTAGAGAAAATTTTTTTTCATCATATTATTTTCCTATCCACTTTTTTGATCAACAATAGCTATTGAACATGTTTGGCTATGATTGTAGTAATTATTATATTTGTCGCAACTCTCCGAATGTTTTCATGAATATGTAGCTAAATGAAAAACTCACGATTGACAAGAGAAACGCAATGGATCTGAGAATTTCAGGATTTTTCTTGGGGCTGAAAAAAATCGATTTTATTACAGAATTCTTTTGAAAATGTGCATGTATTGTAGTTCAATGTACTGGACTTTGTCGTCCTGAGTAAATCCTTGAAATTTCATGCTATCCTAAAACTCTTAGATTCCTTGATTATTGTACATATTACGACAAAGAATTTTAATTATTACAAGCTATAGACGCGGAAAATAGTATACAACAAGTTACACAAAGCAAGCTGAATGTAATTTTCACAAAAAATGAAATAAGCTTATCGATGTTTGAAAGTCTGATACTGAACAATACCAGAGTCTCCGACAAAAATTTCTTATACTAAAAAATACGAAAAATAAAACTTTGTATACTAAAAATCAATGAAACACAGTCAGTGCAGAGATAATTTTACCAAACATGTTTTGAAATTTTCAAAATCCATGCAATTGAATCTTAGAGCGTAAAATCCAAAAATCATTATAGAAATTCATGAAAATACCAGAAAATCTTTCAAATTGCGTAAATACTGAAAATACGCGGAAAAAATTCAAGTAATAGAAACCTATGAAATATTAGACATCTGTGAAGATATTGTTTTCAAGAAAATTCATTGAAATACTAAAAATCTAATCAATTTCGAATTCTAGAGCATCAACTTGGAGAAATCTAAATACAAGTTGTCTAAAATATTGGACATTTCTGAATAAACTAGAGAACCATAGAAAACTTTCTGAATGCAGTAAAAAATACGAAACAATATCCACAGGATACTTATAATGGACGTATATATGATTTTCCGAAAAATTATGAAAAAACTACGATTCCATTTAATTTTACAAATTAAATGGAATCGCGATTTTATTTAAATCCTGGAGCGTTCGATTTCAGGAATCCGTATACAAATCCATAAAAATGATAGAAATATATGTAAACAATAGTGAATTCCGGAAAATTAGTCAAGTATTGAAAAATACCAAAATCGTATCAAATTTTGGTTTCTGGAGCATTGGATTATAAAGCGTCAACTCGAAAAAAATAAAGAAATTTATAAGAATACTGGTAAAGTATGAAAAAACTAGAGAATCCTGTAAGATTTAATGAATAGTAAAAAATCCTGAAAATATCCATGTAATACTTACAATATAGGTGAATATGATTTTTTCGAAAAATTATACAAGTACTTGTATTTTAGTGAATTTTAAATTCTGGGACATTGAATTAAAGAAATTTGCATAGAAATGCATAAGAAATACCAGAGGTCCATAAAAATACTGGAAAATATTACAATACTGGAGACATGAGCAGCCCATGAATCACTATCAATCTTGATACACGTAGTTTTCTCAATTGCCCATGAAATTGAAACTTTTGATCCTAGACCATCAATTTTGATAAATCTGTCTGTTGATTCGTGAAAACCAGACATGATTCTTCAAATGGTACAGATACCGAAAATATAAAAAATAACGTACGCGAAAAACGAGATGCTGTGATTTTCGAAGAAAAACGATACATGTCAAAAGCGTCGCAAGTCTATTTCCAAGACTTGATGA
Source organism: Platygaster robiniae (assembly GCA_028476575.1). Classification (NCBI taxonomy): domain Eukaryota; kingdom Metazoa; phylum Arthropoda; class Insecta; order Hymenoptera; family Platygastridae; genus Platygaster; species Platygaster robiniae. The sequence goes on from CM052023.1 coordinate 27,336,922, forward strand.
TGCTGGAATGAACATTCATCAAAATCCTGGAACCGAAGCGTAAATAACTATTCATGTTTAGACTCGAGGATTTTCGCCCCTTGCTTCGAGTATAGAGAATTGGCTCGCATCGTCGCTGCTAGTGGCATTTGACGAGAAGACTTATTTTCCCTCCCTCTGCCTCGTCGGCTTGGAGCCGTTGCCTGACCCTCGCTCTCGCGTATACCGTATAGGGACTCGATACGGTTGCTGAGCGCGAGCCGGCAAAAAGCCGGTGCGTTTTTTTCATCGCCGCACTGATCCACATCCTTGGCGTGGTTGATCGGCCATCCTGCAGTGTCCCATTGTCTTGGGAGTCAACAGCGAGAGAGTACGCGCGTGGATCAACTGCAAAGCATACTTCGCGACACACGAGAGTCGCGTCTGTGTAAAAAAAGTACTACGCAGGATGCCCAAACGCCATTCAGAGACGGCGCTTGCCATTTTCATGATTGTTTTCTCGGATTTTCGCGGCTTGGGGGCGCGGAAGTGTGACCCCTTCTCGCAGCAAAGTGCGCTGACGCGTCCCGTTACGAGAGGAGCCTGGCGAATTTTCGCGGGCGCGAATACCGCTATAGACCGCGGCGGAATGGAGCAACTCGCCGACGCCGCCGCTGGTGCTTTCTTTTTCGTTGGACATGAATCAAGCGCGTGACACTTTCGAGGCACTCGATAGCAAGGCGCGAGGCGTCAATCATCCTCGGCTAATAGTTGCCCTCGGCGCTGCTGGCAATATTAGTTATCGCCGCAACCCTAGCGGTTCATTTCCGTGGTATTGCCAGTTTCGTCTTGCATGGGAAATTGAAAAGGTCGTGGGCTGCACAGGACTCAAGCGACAGCGAACCGTATCATCGTCCTCGTTCTGTAATTTTCTAACGGAAAAAGTGTAGCCACACGCGACTCTTTTTCAATCGTAATATTTTAATGGAAAAATTCCTAGTTCTCGTTCGATTCGTTCAAAATGCAAGCATTCGATCCTTTCGATTCGGCAACGTAATTCAAATTTTTCGCTTTGGTAACGTAAAAGAGGAAACGATCAATTTTCATTGATAATTCTTCTCGCGCTGTTGACTGCTATCGATACTCCTTGCGATTCGGAGTACCAGGACGCCTGTCTTTTTGCGGATGGTAATTCGAAAACGCGCGCCTCGTTTGGCAGTGAAATGGCGCATCGCGACAATCCACGTTAGCCGCCGGGCTACTATCGGACGCGAATCGATGCGGCAATTGAACGAGCAAGTTTCATCAGATCCGTTAATGCTGCGGAAAGCTTTTTTCGTTTCACCCCAGGGACCGCACAGCCAGCCACGCCCTGCTCGCGCCCTGCTCGCGCCTCGCTCGCGCAGTGCGTGTAATACTGTCCATCCCAGTATCGCGATAATCATCCCGGTTATGATACTAGGAAATCCTCCTCGCGCGACCACTCGCTGCCACCGCCAACAAGTAGCGTCGGGTATTGAGCGATGCTCCAGATCCCGGCTGCTGTCGCGCGATTCGCGACGCTCCTACTCCCTAATTAATACATGATGAAATTGTGGCGCTCATCAATATGCGCGCGAGTCGGAAGATGGGCGAAAGATTGCGAGTCACGGACCGGTTCGACCGGTCATCCGGGGTTCAAATTCCGGTGCCTCCGCCGCGCAACGGGAAAACTGCGCCGAGTCTCTTTGCATCCAGAATAACGCTGCTATCGAGAATAACGCATCGAGCTCCAACGTTTGCGCTCTTGCGACATTTTTACGTAGCTTCTCGCTTGAACGTAAAGTCTGTTTTCCCCGGAAACACGCATGACGATGCGATGCACCAAAGAGGCTGGCTACTCGTCCCCTCAGAGTTGGAGAAACACGTGCGACATGATTTTATTTTCAATAATGCATATTTACTTTATAATTGTGAATTTGAGAACTCGAACGACAGAATCATACATTCCGCTATGGGATTTCTACAATTTGTATGATATTAGCTTTGGATTGTACGACTGTACGATACTTTTGTACGCTACATACGATTTTCATTTCTAAAATCGAAATATCCAAGAAAATAAAGCTTTGAAAAGTTTTTGGGCTCGACGCAAATTTTCTCAAAGTTCGTAAGTAGTGTTTTTCATCATATTTCTTCGAAATGTGCATGATGATGTTTTTTTGTTGCTCAATCAAAATCTCAACAACTTGGAAATTGATGTAAAATCTTGAAAGCTCTCCATGATTTGACAACAAATATTTTTTTTTTTTTTTCATAAAAATGTATGTACAGAAATTGTTCTGAGACTAAAAATCAGTTTCTTTTCAAAAATTCAGAAACATAACAAGATGTTCGATTGCCAAGTAATTGTAAAAAAATTATAAAATTCAAAATGTACCCAGCAATTTTCATACATTTGAAAATTTACGTGAATTATTATACTCATTTTAAGTATGCGCAGTAATGTTATTTCATGTTGCACGAATTCGTATAAAATTTACAGTTTCAACAACTTTGCATTCTATGTCAATTTTCCAGATTTTGAAGAAATGAAGCATTAAAATTTCAAAAAAAAAGTCTACATCTTTTGAAAATTTGGGAAATTAGCGGAATTTCATAAAAGATTATTAACTTTGGATGTTCATTGTCATATTTTATCCAAATTCGCATAATAGAGTTTTTTTCCCCTTTGGATATAAATTGGAAAAACTTGAAAAGTATATGCTGAAAAAAAAAAAAATAAATAAAAACGGAAAATCTTCGGGAGATGGACAACTTTGTATAAAAACTTTTAAAGTTTTGAATCATTTGTACGAGGTTGGAAATTTTTAAATTCATCTTAAAATTAGAAATCCTGAAATCGTTAATTCTCTAATTTAGCTAGAATCCCGGATTTGCAATATAAAATGATGAAAAATTTACAACTGAAAAATTCTTTGTTTCAGAATGCTCCAATCTGGGTTTCTCTACTTTCTCAACATTCTGGAATAAACGATTCCCGGATTGAACATTTCTACAATAAATTCGTTACATTTTAGAATATCATATCATCAAGTTGAGATATGCTGAAATCGATATCCTGGGATTCGACATCCTGAATTGCATTTTGTGTAAATTAAAATTCTAGAACTTGCAATTTTTCGATGTAAAATTCTCAAGTTTTGAAGCCTAAAGTATCAAAAATTAGAAATCTTTAATATAGCCTATAGTATTCGAGGATTCTAATTTTTACAGTATAGACTTCCAGGGCTGAAAAATGTTAAAAATATTTCCAATTCTTTCAATTACGGATGAGAAGAGCTGAAAATTCAACAATATTGGCACTCGGGAACTCCAAGTTCTTTAAGAACCAATTCATGTCATTTTGCATTATATTCATAAAATTCTAGAATAGAATATTACAGAATTGAAACTTGTAAAATAGGCGATTACGAAATTCTAAATTTCAGTGTACCCAGAGTCTCGTCATGCCGAGTTCTCCGAAAAATTTCCAGAATTATCAACCCTTTGACATTTATGATCGTCTACCTCGCAAATTAATACCTTTATGAGTAAAAAATTTAAATAGGAGGTAAATGCTTTCTTCCTTGGAAAAAAAACTACCGTGAAACCACACATACAAAATATTATTTTCAAAAAAAAGCCCTGAAATCGATGGGCTGCAAGACCGCGAAGAGCTGCAAAATGCGGCTGTGATTCTAGGGGGAAGCACAGAACGTTGGAAATGTGCGTTGCAGGGGTACATTGGGAGGGATGGGGAGGGGGGGAGGGGCTATAAAACTGAGCTGCATGAATTGCAGCAACGGCACCGCTAGATGTGGACCGAGTTCCTGCCTTCGCCATGGATACCGTTAACAAGCGTCACGCTCCATTAAACTTGCCAAGACCCATGTGATGATATCGATTCGCGAGTAATCAGCGATACCACCGTCGGCCAATTCCAAACGGCCATCTCAAAATAATCAGACACTTCCCGGAGAAGCAGACATGCAGGGTTATAAATAGAACGTATAAAAATATACTGTTGCCTACTGCTCATCTAGTGCCAGGCTAATATTCCAGCGATGCGACCATCACGCGATTATAAAATATACGAGACACCTAATCTAATGAGATTTAGGAATTCGTCACATGAACCATCGCGTGACTATCATGACGACGATGACGATTTCGCGATTCTACTAAAAATAAAGCAGATTGAATGTAACGCACAACTTGTACAATTCTACGTCGATTTGATTATCAGATCTGGGAATTGTAACAAAATGAGCCTGAAAGATGAACGAGACGCCCTTTCGCTTGTTACGATTTTCGAACATGTTTTCCTTTGGCATCAGACGTCGAAGAAGATGTAACAGCAATAATTATAATATTATTATCCATGGTTGATCTCTGTTGGATTGGCCTGACCGCGGGGTTGAATAATAGGGATAGTAAGGCGAAGCGCGGGAATATCAGGATGATCACTCGGTTGATGGATAATGAACGGGGCCCGCGCCGCCACGCCGTTTATTCAATTGAATTCAATGCTACGCCGACTATTAGGAAATTGCCTCCGAGAACTTTCTTTCGGCCCTACGAGATACATGTATGCTATAACTCCTATCCGGCCTCGCCGAACGTGCTCACTCGCTCGGGGTGAAATTTCAAAGAAAGCATCGACATCTTTCCCAAATATTTCCCACTTTTTTCTCGAGTACTCCATGACAACGTGAAGGGGAGCAATCTGAGAATACATTGGATTGATTAGGAATAACAATCTCCAAGTGCCTTGGGGTTTTCAAACTTGAAAGGTCCTGACACTTCTTTCGGAGTAACCAAGTTTGAGCAATTTGGTTTTCGACGTGAATAACGAGGGGGATATCAAAAACGAGGAATCTAGATGTGGCGAGAATCCGGAGAAAAGGCTTTGATCATTTAATGAATGGTTATACGAAAAAAAAAAAAAAAAAAAAAAAAGAAAAGTAACCTAGAAGCCACAGAATAACTCGAAAGAGTCTAAAATAAAATACAAAACATGTAGCATTCCATCAAGGTTCCAAGATATGGAAATCCAAGTTATCCAAACATAGCAAAATGATGAGAGAAAATGATCAGATACTTGAAGAATCTTAAAATGCGCATTCATAAAAGACACGAAGATTTGATTATTTCCAACATATCGGTATTTTGAAGGCAGTCATTTTTCATTGCCATGAGAAATAAATATAACTTGCAAATAGATTTTTATGTACCTCTGGCATAGAGAACGCGTTTCTATGCCAGCTCGAGATCTCTAGACGCGTTTTCCATGCCCTCGGTACATAAAATATCGTTCGTAACAGGCACGGATATGCTCATAGGCGAAACGGGGAAATTCGCACATCTGTGCCTGCTACGAAATATACTATTTCACGCTCGCATGTCGAGAATCATTGATTCTCGTGTCTACTGCTGTATCGTGAAAAACAAATTCTCGGCCGCGCGACCTTGGAGCCAGCGGCCAAAAGTCGAAAGAGTGCTTTTTCGTTGTGTGAGAAACAGAGCGATAGGGAATCCCTGCGCAATGTTTTTCTATTTTAGACGGTAGGTTCATTTTTTTCTTGGCCGCTCGAAACAAGCGATATCGTCGCGTCTCGAAACTCGTATCTTCCTATTTCAGCAAGTAAACACGGGAATAAATGATTTTCGAAATGCGAACGTGAAAAGTATCGTTCGTATCACGGAGCATTCACTCGCATTTTTACTCGTGCCCGCTCCTCGATACGAAATATACTATTTCAGTGTCAAATCCTTGCGTACCCTCGTCGTGGGCTACCACAAAACAAAGAATTCAACGCGCTATTCAGGAAAAAAATCTTTGCTATCGACGATTAGATAGAACGATAACTTGGACATGAAAATGATGGTAGTTGTTGAAAATTGTTGCTATTCTAATGGTGGTTACTTTAATCTTGCTCGATTTTCGCGTGAGACCGTACCAGGTACGGTTTAACTAGAGGCCATTCATTTTTCCGCGCGCATAAAGTATGTACTTGAGTGTGACTCTTTGCTACTCTCAATTGTACAGAGATAACTTGCAACACGAGTAGCGGGATAAAAAACGTCAATGGCCAAATCCTAGAATAGAGATTGCGGACTTGTAAATTTTCAAATAATTGATTTCGGAATTTCAAATTTTACAGTGCTTGTACGATTCTGATACCTGCAATCATGAGATTGATGACGAACGACCAACTTGGAATCCTTGAGAATAAAATCCTCGGAATTTATATAGCGGGGCATACAACTCTAGAATTTCGATTTTTACAATGTATACTTCTAGATCCAAAGAATGGGAAGCATACACATCTCGAACCAAATACTCAAAATTGTTAAATGAAAAATTACAATTTTTCAGAGAATCCCAGAAACGCGAATTTTGAAATGGAGAATTTCAGAACAACTCTAAAATACATAGTATGGAAAAGTACCGTCCCGAAATCCACAAGTAAAATTTCTAGAAGCCGCAACTTTAAAATAATGACTCACCAAGAATAATTAACTACGAAATTCCAATTTTCAAATTTGCAAATATCAGGTACCAAAACCTTCAAAATTAGAATTCCAGCTCAAGACTAATGTCAACATTTTGCATTAAAATATTTTTCGTCATTACTTCATTATAACAAATTTTCTCTATTTAGTTCCATACGAGTTAATATTCGTCGTTTTTTTTTTTTCATTTCATTTGTAAAATCATTCCGTTAACTACCAATTTTTAACTACGTTTTGTTCATTTGCATATTCATCGATTGACACTATTCAGATCTTGAGAGTCAAAAATATGCCTAGTTTTGTCATTTTCGCACAAACTGAGCGACTGTAGTTGCATTAACGTTGCAAATTAGACACGTAACATGTGATGGATGACGTGAAATCGACCATCATTCAGCCAATGATGCTGCAGTATTCAATATGCAACGCGAGCAGTAGATTGGTATTAAATCGTGCATATTTCGATTTAAGTGGAAACACTTCCGACGACCTATTAATTCCGAATGTAGAATATTAAAATTTGACGTCAAAATGTAGTACCTCGCGCGTATTTTTTACCGTACCTGAAACTGTAATTCATCCAAGCAATCACCTAACCAATCAAAAAAGCTCAAATAATAACTAAGAATTCATCAACATTTTTACATGAATGTTATTTTTTCTTCAGAAATTTTTTTCAAACATAACAAGTTAGTGAAAAGTGTATACAATTAGTTTCATATTAAAGAACTGAAACGTCAGTTTTTTTTAAACAAAAATTGTAGAACAGTGGTTGAATTTTCGGGGAATTTTCAGCAGTTGGATGAAAAAATCAGGTCAAACAAGTCTATATTGAGTAACGCTGATACAGCAGCATTACGATTTACGATTGCGCGTAGCATGAGCGCTAACGTCCTTCTAATCCTCGCCGCTCGACAGACGTCAGATGTACACATGGTGCAAGTATGAATGAACCTGGGCCAAACAGCCTTGTCTAGCACGTGACGTGCATATTTTTTCCTCTTCTAGAATCATCGTCGAGCCAATGTCCCGTTCGTAATAATATAACCATTTTTTCATCACGAAATCGACTTGTCAGTATAACTCTCGACAAAAGATCGTTTCACGACATTTTTCCAAACATAACTAACGCACCAACATAACTGATGGAAAAAATCACAGCAAAAATTAGATAATATAGTAAGAAAAATTATAAAATGATGGAATTATAATCATGACCATAATAAAGTGATTAAAGCAAATTGATGTAAATAAATTAGTAAACTCAATTTAAATGAACATATAAATATTAAAATCATTGCATGGTATTTACAAAGTATATATTCAATCAAAAATATTTAATATGATGTAAGACAGTATCACAAGATTCGACAGACCTGATTTATTCAATTTCGATTTTATTTCATTCATTTTTCTAATGAAATATAATTTCATTAGAAAAATTGAGTTTTCTCAATCCAAGATTCATTTTTCGTTTTTTTTTTTTCCTTTTCAATCTTCCGAGTTGGGCAAAATTTGAAATTTTTCAACTTGAAAGCTCTTCTATGCAAAGGTTCACTTTTAAATTTCCCTGTACAAGTTTTCACTAAAATGTTCAAATTGAGGTATTGCATGGTTCGCGTTGAATTTCTCAGACTTGACTGAACGCTTCGACAAAGTCAGTGCTCATTTTGGTCTCTTTTCCAGACGAACGAAATCTATGGAAAAAGTAAAATGCCTAGTTTGAGATGGAAAAACCATTTAAAAATGTTGAGTAATCCATGTTATTAGCAGAATAATTCCCCATGTAAGGAGGTGTCAAAATGCAGTGGGTGCCTGAACCCGAGGCGATGTTCCCAAAAGATGGCATATGAAAATAAAAGCGTGTCTGGTCCGGCGAGCGCGCGGGCACAGTGCATTCTCGACCAGCCACCCCCCCCCCCCCCCCGGCCCCTCGTTTCGTTATTAATCCGCATGTTGTTTCGACCGTAAGATTACGAGTTGTGTGATTTTGTTATAACATAGTCTGTACCTCGGAGACGGCCAAACCAGTTCTGCGAAAGCCGCAGGTTCATTGTGTTCCGTTGACTTCTCTCGGCGACTTGGTCAGAAATAAATCAAAAAATCTCCCCGTTAAAAAGTGCTACACATCCGAAGCCTCGGGGGCTGCTGACGTTTCCAACAGCCTTTTTTATGTTTTCTAATAAAACAAGTTACGTCGGGAACGTACTTTATCCATCTTCTCGATGTATCGCGGATGAGAAATATTGAATGCGATTATAACACTCTGATGGGGCACGCGAGTAGTCCCCTGTCGTTGTCTCATTATGAAATATTCAACGACATATTTTTTCATTATAAAAACGTCCTGCGAATGAAGACTCGTGTCCGCGAGAGACTGCATTTCGTATCTTCGTGAATAAATTATCGTGATTCGTTCTCGGCGAGGGTCGAAAAAAAGAGGGATGTACGAGAGCGTGGAAGGAAGCACGAAAAAGGGAAAGAATCTCGTTGAGATTCGCAGACTTTCCTAATGCGTTTGTACTACACTAGAGACGTGTAGCTCGGGAAGTAAGTACGAAGGCCCGAGAATATGAGCTCCCTTCAGACTTGGGACGCGGATTCCCGAGGACCGGCACTCTTCTTCTTATTGAGGGATTGTCGAGACGAGCGATCGTCTGTCGATCGGGCAGCCAGGAATCCCGCCGAAAAGCTAGTGAAAAGAGAAGAAAAGTTTTGAGTCGAGAAAAACACACGGTCACCCCAAGAAGAAGTCGAAGCGAGAGACGCGGAGGAAAGGTGGAAACAGGCCACGGCCTTGCAGGCTCCAAGGGACCCAAGAGAACTACCAAGTAGCCATCATTTCAACGCTCACCAAATTTCACATTTTTCTATACATTTCCCAAGCTGCAGGGATCGTGGAAAGATTTTTTCATACAAGGATCCAAGAAATCCGAAATCGAATTACCCCAAGTTTGGGTTGCCAAGTACAAAAGTATTACCAATTTTGAGTGTTGATGATTCTTTTTCCGTCTCTCCTCTAATTCTTCGAAAACTACTCAAAACATGAGTTTAATCATTCAAAATTACGACGAATCAAAAAATATGCTGATTATTCTTTTCGTATTCTGTTTTATTTATGATGTAAGACATAAATAGCTGTAAGTTGGAGTTGAAAGGTGCGAAATTACGAAGCATGATCAATTTTTTGAAAAATTCATCAACTGTTGGTTATACGTTCGGATATCAGAATCGAATACTACAATTCTTGGATTTCTCGTTACATTTTTAAGTATAATAATTATTTGATAATTTACTTGGAAATTCGATGGATTGATAAGCGAAAGCTCACGTTTTCCGATTAAGAGCCAAGAATCACTTTTTCCGTAATACCAGGTTTTTTTTTACTCAATCCTCAAGCATGGAAAAATGACGAAAAGGGGCCAAGAGTAAGGAATAAAAAGAAAGGGGAAATGTCGAGGTAACCTATGAGGTCACGCGTGCGGTCGTATAATCCTCGCAATACGCGTAATGCTCATAAATACTTGCGACGCCCGTGTAATACATTGTTGAAAGTTTCAAACGAGATGTAAACTACAATACAACTTTCCGACTCGTAAATACTCGACATTCCCACGGCGAATTTCTGCGGCCAGCGCAACTCCTAAGCCTTATTTCAAAAAACTAATGACAAGAATCAATCGCTACACCTTCTTAAACAATTTTTTACAATATTTTCGTTATTTTATACGAATATAAACTTGATTTTATTACAACCAATATAATTCGTATTTATCGAATCAAGACGTTGACACGAAAAGTGATCCACTAAACAACAAAGAACTCTGATTTACAGCAATTTATGTATTTTCAGAGAAAACTATTCATAGTGTTGTTTGAAAATAAAAAAAGATGCAAGAGGGAATTTGAATTCGTAACGCGTGCTCTTCAATGCATTATTATATTTTCTCGTCGGGTTTCTGAGTTTATGTCTATTTTATTATAGCCAGTTGCGTCAATCGTGGTTGAGTATCCAGAGGCCTATGAAATGCGTTCGCCGAATTGACAGGTATGCATGCAAGTGTTTCATGTAATTCACGCAACTCGTGTATAATTACAATGCGACGTTACTTTTAATGAGCGCAAAGAGCATCATGAAAGATGCAGTGCGAAAATGGAAGACGAAAAAATTCAATAAAGGGATGTCCATGAATTACGTGAGGCAATTTTTGATATTTTAGATACCTTCCCCCCACCTTAGTCTGGAAATGCGAAACATGTGTATTTTTTCAACTCAGTTTTTGCAATTCTCAATGACGTTACAAATGTACAAACAACGCGAAGAGATTTTTTATCTAGTTAATGAAAACAAGAAATCTAGAATCGAATGACTACAAGATTGAGATCAAAAGCATGAAATTACTACAAACTTTTAATGTTGTTGGATGACTTTTCCATCTTTGTTCCAATTTAAAAAATCGAGAGTTGAATAAAGGAGGATTTCATTCGAAAAATTCGGAATCAAAATGCACCGCATACTCACTTTTAATTATTTTGTTCGTTCGTTTGTTTAAATTCAGAATACAATTACTTCAAGTTTGAGTTAAAAGTAGAAATGACTACAAAATTCGAATTTTGCTGATACTCGACCATTTCTTTGTTTAACTTGCCAAATCCAGAATCGAACCAACACAAGCTTTGGCCAAAAATCATACAAACACAACAAATTTACAGTTTCGCTAATTATTTTTACTTTTCTTGTTACATTTACAATTCAAAAATGAAATGAAAAAAATTACCGTGCATCATTATACATATATCAATAATTATTATAAAAATATTCATACTACGTTAGTTCCTAAAAAGAGCTCAATTTGAGCCAAAAAGTTAAAGATGTTTAGATAAACAATCAAGTCTCTTGCTGCATTAGAATGCTAAGGTTTTTCTCAATCACGATAAGTTGCGGTTTTAAAATCCAAAACTAGCACGAATTTCAAATTTCGTTGCATGTATTTCAACCATTTCTTCAATTCTTCAAGATTTCACATTCTGTACATTGTTTCCAAATTTTTGACTTGTTCCACAATTCAGAATAGAGTTACTTGGACTTTGAGTTCCAAAACTACCAAATTACCAAAAATTGACGAGTTGAGTTGATTTTGTTTTTTTACTTCGTGCAAAATTAATCATGGATATTGAAGCTATTCGTCATCGTATACAACTACTTTCGTAGTTGGAAAAGAAATGTATAATTTGTCATGTCCACTCCCCCCTTCGTTGTCACAAAGTGTTGCATCGATCGGGGCTCCTCGCCCAGGGCGTTATGTTAATTTCTCTAAAAGGTTAGATACCCGATGTATGAATATCCTTTTCTTTTTCTAAAAATAAAGCGCCTCCGACTTTTTAGCAGGTTTTCGGCGTTTGCGAGTAGCGTCAATAACGAGAGGGTAGGATTCTTTAGAGTCGACACGGAGACGACACGTTGCGAAGCTCCCCAACGAGGCGCGCGAAAAAACAATGGACAATGGGCTTGGGCGCTTGTCAGCTTGGCCGTCGATTTCTTGCTTCTCTCGCGATCCAGCCCCTAACGACCAAAGGAGATGGGTATTCCGCTCACGTAGAGGATCATGAGCCACCTTATTTCGCGGCCTTTTAAACAAGATAAAAATAAAACGCTCCCGCTGTCGCCGGGGCTTTAATGATGGCAAAAAAATGAGCGTTCCTAAACGAAAAAAAAACGGTAAGAAAGATGAGAAAAGAAAAAACGGAAGGAGGGAATAGCTCGCAGGCCATCACACCTGTCAAGGACCCGTGGGGAATTAGTAGTCGGTTATTAGATTGATCGCTACGATGGGGCAAATTGCCGGGACGCTTCTATTCCTGGCCTGCTAAGCCTCGCTGAGCCTCTCCGAGCGTCTCCGAGCGTCTCCGAGCGTCTCAGTACGCGCGAGCGGCAGCAGCGAGCGGCAGCAGCGAGTGGCGCCGTGTCCTTAAAAAGGCGCTCTCCTCTGCCGGTGTATCGAGACGATCAAGGTTCGTTGACTGCGGCGTTCGCTCTCTCTCGTCGCGCGAGACACATATCCCGATGACAAAGCTCGCGTCCATCGGAAGCAAATGCGTGCATCTGTCACTCATTTTATCGGCGACTTTGGCTCGCCAGCGAAAAAGCATGTCATCGCATTGTAGCTGCGACAACACCAGTCTTTCTCCCTTTTCCCATTTATTCCAATCGAAAGACTCGAATCGGTGCAAAAGCAGTATCAAAGATTCGCCGTAATTCTCTTCCGAGATGAAAAAATCGTCGGCTCCGGTCTTCCCGGTTTTCCCCGACAGTGACACTCGTTGCGTGAGCTATTTTCAGATCGTCGTCATTTCAGTCCCGTCCTCTTCTTCTTCTTCTCGTTCTTTTGCAGAACCGGGGAGCAATAGCGAGAGCAACAACGATAGTATGGCATGCCATGGATCGAGAAACGACGAGTTGCCGTTCAGGTTTTGCTGCAAGGGATCGTTAAGATAATCGCTGCTATCCTCCTCCGGCCGACTTGGGCCGACTTAGCTTTTAGCCAGACGCGCTGCATCGAACCCCAGCAGGACTACATACTCTACTCCTCTTCTTTTCTTCATTCTTATTCCTTCCCACCTCACGCTCCTCGTACTCCTGTCTCTCCCCTCGCCTCTCGCGGTTCCTGGCCATCTTTCTCTCTCTCCCCCTTTGATGCGCGGCATTGGCTTCAATCGAGCACAATTTTTGCGTGCAGCGTACTATTTTGCACCGGACGATTGTACAAAATGCCACGAAACTTGTACACAGGATGATGTAGCGAATCAATTCTCAGTAAAAATTTTATAATTTACAAGTTGTTCTTTCCAAATTCGTTGCATGTGGGATCATAGCGATGAAATTCGTGCCAATTTGCACAATCGTCCGGTACACAATGAATGCGTTGAACAAAAAAATGTTGCTCAGTTGAAGCCAAGCCGCGACGTCGTTCATCTTTTTCCCCTTGCTGGTCCGCGCGTATCGTCGAAGTATCGTCAAAAGCCCCGAGACTACTCGTCCAAGTCGTCGATACGCCGAGGGCGAAATTGGCGCCGCAGCCATTTGTATTACATTGTTTCTCTTACGGTTCTCCTCGATTTTATCCACCTCTCACGTAACCCCTAGTTTTCGCCAGTTTTCGCAAAGCGCAAAATCATTCTTGGGGAGGAATAGTCCATTTCAGCACATCCACGATGGAATTTCCGATAAATAGAAAAGAAACCCCGAAAATACTTGGCGATCGTGCAAGTTGAATTCGTTTCGTCAGGCGCTATTCAACGATGGGAAATTTCCAGATTCATGTTCAACGCTTCCAGACGATAATGATCTCGGTGTTTGCGTTTCAGCTCGTGTCAACTATGACGTGAACATGTGGACGGTTGGCGTTGTTTTTGAGCCACGAATAGTCACGGGAAAATACGCCCCACGAGGTTCTTATCAGGATTTTTGCTTCAACTTTTATCTCATGTCACGGATAGCACTTGTTTTCTAAATTTTAGCTCTCAGAGATAAATACTCGTATTGATGACTACATAATGCTCGCAAAGTTCTAGAACCTGGTGACTCGAATCTGGAAATTCCACGCAAGTTTCGTTGTTGAATTTTTCAAAAGTTATGTCGGATCAAAGAAAACGTGGCGCGCAGAGTCAAGAGACACGTTCCAGATGTGCTTCGCCCGAGAATACTACGAGTGCCCTGTTTGGTATCAAAGCCAAACACAAGTTTCCTCATTTGAGAAAACGACGGTTATGCCTTAAAGAGGGATGACACGCCAGGATCTCGAGCTGGAACGGGCCTCGGGCTCTTTGAGAAACGATGATACGAACAGTTTACAAACCTACCATGGCCCCTATATCTTCTATATAACTATGAAATCAAGTCCCTTTCCTTGCTTCCTATACAAACCCACTTTTAATTTTCATTACTGCTACCAATTTTTGCGTAAACTCATTGCTTCGTCTGTAGTTTTAAATTCTAGAATTTTGAATTCTAGAGTTCCATATGAATTATATCAAGAATCCACGCATTGACGTTCAACAACTCGAGAGTCGTGTGGAATTTGGCATTTCCGTTTTCGAGTAAAAATCGTAACCCTTGAATTCTACACACCTTGAAATCAAGATTTTCAAATTTGATGCTCCTATGATATGAAATTTTAAATTTTACGTTTCAGGATTGTATAATTCTGCTTGTAATTCTGCTGGAAGGCTTATTCTCGAGGTTAACAAGTAAAAATTTCTCATTTTTATAATAATTATTACTACACGTGAAGTTGATATTCGTTCAATCATTCATGATCGCATCGATTGACATTCTAGAACTTGTTGTTTTTGTACAAAAGTTGATAGAATTCGAGATTATGAAATCGCAAAATCTACAAATCGGTAAACTCCAGAAAGACAAATTATTAGGGAATTGAGAATTTGAAACTTGTAAATTCTAGTGTTTTGAATTTTCAAGCCTACGATTCTTGAGTTGAAAATTCTGCAATTTTTGATTCTTCATATTCCTAGAACTAGATTAAAAATTTCGTAACCTTAAATCATAAAATATTCAACACTATTATGCCCATTTCAATTGTATACAATTCTGAATTTCTGAAACCAGATTCGTCAAATTCTAGTGAGTTCTAGAATATCGACTCGTGGAATTTGGAATTAAGGAACACAAAATTCTAGAGTTGTGAATTCAGAAGGGAAATCATGGAAATGACAACTCCAGGTTTTTCGATCCTAGAATAATGAATTACAGAAACGTGAATTATCAAAAATAATTCACAAATCAAACTTCCAGAGCCTTCAACTCTATACCTATCGATTAAATGATTGATTATTTTATGTAATTGTTGAAATAAAGACGAAATAAAGTTTGCGCCAACTTTATCTGAACATGGCAAGTTGGATTCAAATCAAGTTACATCCAACTTTTCCGATAAGGAATAGATATGACAATCAGAGATGCGTAATAATCATGTCAAGTCGCAGAAAAAAAAAACAAAAAAACCGCAGCACGTGTGAAAATCCACCGTATGCAAGTGCGACCACACATACCGTTCTCGCGCAATGCGAGCAACGTCAAAGTAATCGAACGTCAATAATTACACAAAGTGAGACTACATGAACCTTCGCCGCGTGAGTAAGAAAAAAAAAAGAAAGAAAAAACGTGATACGTGAGATGAGTCACACTGTGGAAAGCAGGAGAGTTCTCGAATGTTTTTACCATTGACAAGTCAGAAAACGCATTTTTTGCGCAATCACTTCCGACATAAATATTTTTCAAAAGTGCATTTAAATCAGAAAAATTCTCTGGCAGCTATGGATGGTGGATTTATGTAATGGCACATTTTTCCAAATTGAAACTGAAAAAATTGTCTCAACTGCTCCAAGTTGATGAAAAACAGAAAACAAGTTTTTTTCTGTTACGCAATCCATTTCTTTAGAGATATGCATGGAAAAGTTGAATCTTGATGGTGTTTGTTGGGATACGAGAGATATGGTACCCAGTAGAGAAGTAAAAATAGATTTTCAAAGTTCTGGAATAATCGATGTCACAATCTAGTTACTCTGAAAAAGAGGGGGCGCTTGTATAAGAAATGCAGCTTTTATCGTGCAACGAGAGATAACGATCAAAAGATAATCATGGAAAAAGGTAAATAAAATAATGTTTATCGATGATCCTGTTATAGAGACTAAAATTCGCTCTACTGGCATTTCTTTCTTAAAATCTGAACTCGGGAAATGTTTGAATATATTTGGAAACTAAAATTATTTTCATTCCGTAACCTTCGAATTGTCGATCCTCTCATATCGCATATTCCAAAATAAGTGAGCACTTTGAGGAACGCCTTCTGATGATGATGAAAAAATTGTCACCGACTTTTTTTCCGTCCTCGAGAAAAGTAAATGAAGGGAAGCACACCCTTGTTGAAACTCGGATAAAACATTCGAGGATCGTTAAAAGTTGACGCGATAATACATTATTTTAGCACTCGCGAAGCCTCGTATTCCACATTTGTATGAATTACATTGGTTTCGACCGAAAAATTGGGGCAACGATTTATCGAAGAAAAACTTGTCCGCTCTTGTCTTTTCGCGCGTGATCGAGAGACTTTTGATAATGCATACGTACGAGGTACGATGGATGAAATTTTTTTCATTACAATTTGCAGGGAGGTTTTTAGGACGAAATCACTTACTTTGCGACTGAATCGGGAACCCAAAATGTATTCAATGCATTTGCAAACGTCATACAGTGAGTCTCTTGAATCTTTCAACTTTCGTGTCGTATTAAACATTGACGAGGGCGAGACGCCTGAAGAGGGGCCACGGGTGTTTATCGTCATTTTTTCGGGCACACGCTTGTTATGTTGTCGTCAGGAATTGTCATAATTTTCGCGAAAGGTCACGCGCCGGTAGGAATAAAATGCACAAATTATTACTTAATTAGTTTCGCGCTCGTGGGTCTACGCATTTCTCGGTCGTACTTGTTCCTCGTTGTAATTGCGATTGCGCAAAATCGCGCGTACCTCGAGTTTCGAGTTTTACTGTGAAACGAGAAAAAATATGAAAATAAATGTTTTCATATTTTCGACGCTATCGTCCACGTTTCAAGGTTGTTCATGCTTGATCGATAAAATCAACTTGCTTTTACCCTTTTCTTTTTCCTCAGCTCACTCGAGGTCGAAATCGTGCAATAATTTCACTATTGAGAAAAGGACGACTTAGCTAATCTAATGGCTTGGTACGAATTCGAGTATTCGAAAGAGCAATATTAAATTGCCGAAATCACGAGACACGGCTCTTGTTGAGTAATTTTTGTCCGTATGATTCCAAGTGAAGACGAGAGAGAAGCTCATCCTTTTCTAAATATTTCGGCCGCCCCAAGATTCATGAAACTCGTTGCAGGCAAGACGATCGCGTGCCGAAGCAGGAGTCCGTATTGCGATTTTCCTTCACCATTGGATTACCTTTGCGTGTCCCTCGCGGTCGATTCTATAAAAAAAATTGGCGCAGACGCAGGCGTCCCGGTGTATCTGTATACCGATGGCATTTTTTCACGCTCGTCCCGAGGCGCTACCCGCAGAAGAAGCTTTCGAGCTTCTTCTGCTCGAATCTTCTGAGGATCATGCATTTCAAGAATCATCGCAGAGCGCAAACTCTGCTGGCAGGTTGCAAGTGATGTGCTTCAAAGATATAAGGTCATACACGTACATCCGGGACATCTGGGCATCGCGAACCCAACGAGGTGTACGATAACATAGGGCTCGAAGAGCATTTATCGATGAAAAGGGTCGAGAAGAGGGAGGACTTCCGAGGGTGTGAAGGGAAGAACTGGGCGCATGTAACTGGCACGAAATGGGCCACCGCGTAGACGACGTAGAAACGAGTGAAATGTGGACGGGAAAGTAACGAGCTGATAAGAATGAGCCGATTATCCAACATCGAGGTCCTTGGGTTAGTCCACTTGGTGTCGTTGACTGAAAAACCGGACTGGGTTTGGGACGAAATTAGAAGTCAAGGCCAGCGCCGAGCGCAAGATCGCATTTCCATTCCTCTCGTCATTAAATCAGGCCTTTTTCCCTTCGGCCCAAATGAATATATTTTTACGAGTGGAATGCGAGATTCATGTATTAAGCAGGAGCTCCTCTTTGTTCCCGTTTGCGGCGATGATTACATGATTCTTATATTTATACATGCTTATAAGAGAGCTCTCACATGTACATACATCGATGACCAATTGCTAGGGCATGTCGAAATTCGCAGGGCAAGATTCCTTACATGGCAAGTTTTTTACTATGAAGGCATAGTTTCCGGAAACGCGGGCCAACTTTTACACATACAATAATTAGTCGATAACAACACTGTCTTGCTGTGATTCGGCGACGGGTCTGAAATATTTTTTTTCATCACTGCCATTTCTTCACAATTGGGCTAATGCAAAACTTGCACGAATATTTAAAAACAGGCCAGGACTCTGATTGTATGGGGAATATTTCTCATGTAAACTCAAGTTGAAAAACTTGCATTCGCTCGAAATGATTTTCAGGTTTCATCACTTTGTCGTATAGAAGGAGAAAATCTCAATGTTTATAATTTGAAATCGAAACTCGGTAGTGACTTGGTCAAAGGAGCACTGCAAATTAGGTTACTCGAAACTTTCATTTCTGCTTGCAAAATTAGATTATGTAAGCTAGTTTCAGAAACTTGAAAACGGCTGCTCGACTTTGGTGTCGGACTACTACGTATTTTGAAATAGAAAACGAGGAGTAACCTCAAAAATTGTAATTTAAAATTTTGTGAATAGCAGAAGCTTGATGTGAATTTGGAGAACGTTTCAATAATAAAGAAGAAAATTTGGCTGAAAACGAGATCCTTCAAGCCAATGTTACTTGATTTGGCACTATTCTGAGGAACGATTCTGCGTTTGAAATCAGAGACGAGTGAGGGAGTTATCATTATGCTGAATAATATAAGGATCAGCGACAAATTCCTGGCTATGGGAACAAATGCGAAATACAAAATTATCCAACATCGTTGTAACTCATCGACCAGAAGTAGCGTATAATGATTCTAGTTCTTACCTGAAACAGAAAAAGTTTTAAAAATGTAATGACATGGAATACCATCAGTTGTCTCGACATGATTTACCTATTCTAATGCCCGAAATGTCAAATTTTTGCTTAAATAATATCCAAGTCCTCTTATCTAGGAAAGGATATGTTACTAAAAACGAAACAGTTGAGGTAAAAGACGGAAAAAAAACTGTCTTTGAAATGGTGATCATTTCTGAATCAAATTTCACGACCTCGCCAATTTCAACAAATCTTGTAGTTGGCGGTGCAACATTTCTAGATAGTTGAATTTATAGCCGTTTTCAGCTCTGAATGTACTAAATTTTATCCCAAGAATTGATAAATTCGCCCCTGAAAAAACCTCCACCTTTTTCGTTGGTGGTTTTATCGTTTTTCGTAGCAAAAATTGCAGCCGATGTCGCGCAAAACTCTATCCACTTTAAAGGGACTCGCATGCTTTGCTTTTTCTTCTCCACCTGTGCGCTTGCCGCAAGGACCTGCCCGACAGGTCTTTTCATCGCATTCTTGGCCGGATGAAAACAGAATCAAGTGCACCGCGAGTTGCTGTATTCCCAAGCTGAATAAAACGCGAAAACGTCACTTGACAGGTAAGCACCCCCAGAAAAATTTTCGTCCAATGAAAATGAAAAACACGTAAGAAAATCGATCAGCTTCCCGACGAGTCTTTTCACTTTGTATTGAACTCGATTCTTTCAACCTAAACGAGTATTCCATCGGAAACGAATCAGCAAATATTGATACAATTATAGTTTTTGTGGCAATAGACAACCGAATAAATTGCGATAGAAATAAAAGTCGAATGATGATTTCGTCCTGCTGACTATCGATCTATATTGCATAAAATTGAATGATTCTCGTTTTTCCAGAATAGAATATTTTACAGCTTCATTCAAGCTGTTGTACATATTTTCAGAATTTTTTATTTCCGAAAAAAAAAAAAAAAAAAAAAAAAGAGTTCCTCGTTCCACATTATACACTATTCGAGTGATTTATAGAATATTGACTCGTAAGTACCAATAGTACCAATACTGATTGGTATCAGAAACCGACTGCTTCTGATAGAATGTTGAACTACTTTTCATCTCAACCATTGTCACGTAAAATCGGGGTGATTATTGGTTTGACTGATCGAGCCTTTCTCTTATCTGACCAACACTTTCATAAAAACAACATTGAAAAAATTAAGGATATTCTTTTACGAAACAATTATCCGATGTACTTAATAATTACCGAGACAATAGAAAGAAGAATAAAATTTTTAGAAACAAGAACGCATAGTTCCCAAGAAAATGTAAGAAACGATCTTTAAGAGTGACTGATAAAATTTTTAGAAATAATAAGACATTCATTAAACTGGTTGAAGATAAAATGAAAGACAAACAACAGAATAATGTAGTATGCAAGATGAATTGCGAGGGATGTAGACTTATATAATAGACCAAACTCAGAGATACCTCGAAAAAAGGAGCAAAGAACATGAAAATAACATTAGACAAACACATACGGAATTTTCGGCAATTAGTGAACATGGAATAGAATTAGATCACGATTTTGATTGGAAGGATATTGAAATTTAAATGAGGAGCAGAATGACAGAAAAAGATTATTCAGTGAAATGGCTTTTGTCAGAAAATTTTAAGAGAATACACTAAAAAAGCAGAGAGATGTTGATAATTGGGATAACATTTATGATTCACTTTTAGATTACATTTGAGACGGTATTTTTGTGCGTGGTTGGTTGTTTGTAGTCGCGGTGATTTCTCGTCGCGTGGTATTCCCCCTCCTTTTTTGAAAATGAATCATTCTATCTTGAACCTGGGTCTAAGAGTACAAGGACGTGGTCATTCAGTTTATTTCGAACATTCCGGTGGCCGAACGACAACGCATCAAGTTATAATGGTCATTAATACCACATGTTATTTAGTTGACCGGCAGTTTGTTACGGTACAAAAAAAGTTTGTGACTTTCGTTGTGAGTGAGGAAGAGGTCTTGTAAGAATGATTCGACGAGATAACTGTACATATGATAATAATGACGCGAGTTAAAGTTAAAAACCGAATTGTAATTCGTAATGGTTTGTAAAATGGAAATTATCGATCGTAAATAGGTCTTGAAAAGGACTCAAACCAAGAGTCGAAACGTCGACGAATTTGCAAACTAAACAAATAAAATTTGACTGGGAAGTCGAAGAAAAGAGATTGAATTTCCAACTAATAATTCTATATTTTAATGGCTTTTTCCTGCTTTTCATTAAATCACCGCCACTGGTTCCCAGAGACTGCCAAAAATGTTTTAATTCTAAACAACGACAACTAACTAACAACTAACGCAAAACTCTTCCATTTCTCGAATGTAAATCGAATTCCAAGGAAATTAGTACGATTCCCTACCATCATTTCAATATGTACATATATTTTCAACCAGGATAAAAAAAAAGTTGAAAAGCCACCTTTAACCGTTGAAATTTTTATTTTCTTTCATGTTCCCAACCATACCTTCATCATTAGATGACTTGAATGAAAGAAGGATTTTCCTCGCATAGTAATCTGATGTTTGCTTACAATTAGTTGAGCTGTTGAGAGAAATTTGAAATTTCATACTCATGGTATACATTTTAATATGTTTTACTAAAATTAATTTCATTGTAATGGTCTGTGTCTACAGATTTGTCTATTATGTGCTATAATGTACGTGCCAACAGAAATAATTTTCCAAGGTAATGTTCTGTCAAAACTTTACACAAACGTGCCTTTCAAATTCCCAACACAATTTCAAGACAACTCCTAGCATGAGATTCAATGTAAATAATTTTCTCAGGCAGTCACGTATGCAACCCTTGAATCGAAATAAATTTCGATATGTTATTTCCAACATCTAATTTATTGAGCAACAATTATTTGGCAAAATGATATCCATGCCTGTCATGTTTTAAATGTACATTTTGATTTCATAGGCAGTATATAAATTATTTTCGTAGATAGTGTCCATTTTTTTCGTATTCATGACTTTAATAGACAATTTAATAGGTGACCTGTGTAATCGAACTCAAAGACAATCTCTCATATTCGAGAAAATTCTCACCAGTGTGGGAAATGGAAGGGCAAAGGCGTACGCGGAATTCATGTGAGGCGGCATGTTGAAAAGTGTTTATTATTTCAACTCAAATTTAGTTTCTTCATTCATCCTTTTGCTGAGTGTTAAAAATTGAATGATTCGTTTGAATTTTCGAATCACGCGGTTTTTATTTCAAAAGACATTTTGCTGGATTGTTTTTACAGCTGTTTGAGAAAAAATTTCGCATTTTCGAATGATTCACGCACCAAGCAACAAGGTTTCGTCCAGAGCTTTCAAATATAACGTTAAAAAACTTGAATTTAGTTATTTCCCCTCATCGATAAAAATCTCCATTTATTCTGATGACAACAAAAATTTACAATTCAAAAAATTTTCAATGCGAAATATCATTCTACAGCTATTTTTCTATCGCTTTTTTTTTTTCATTTCTATTCCATTACCTTGCAGAGAGTCATATGAAAATTTTACGAATTTGAAATACAGAAGAATATAATGATAATGAGAAGAAATGAATTCATTTATTGATACAAATTTGTATGAATGCTGTCAATTCGATTACTTGCAAATGATTACCGTTTTTGAAATTCATCATGAAAAATAAAAGAATCGTTCTCATCTTGAAATTTCTACTTTGCATTTCCTGCTGATCTTTTATTCGTAGCGGGTTTGATGAAAAATCTTGCAAGAAAATTGCTCAATTCTGAATTGTGAAAATTGGACCGTCGAATAGTCGATAGCAGTGAGATGTATTCTGTGACTTGAGAGTTGAGGTCAAAATGTTGTCACTGAAATGCTTGACTGTTATATCGCGTGCATACGGGAAGTGAGGAAAACGGAAAAATTGTTCGAGCTGGAAGCGAATGACGAAAAAAAGGAAGAAAAGATGGAACGAATCGTCGAGTTTCCTCGAGGATGTATGCATAGTTTGCAATGGAAGCAACCCCTCGCTCCCGGACGAGGGGGAGAATGCGCGAGGAAGACGCGACGAGAAAGGCTCGAGGGAGCTGCTCGAAAGGCCGCTGGAGGAGGAGGGCGGCGCGAGGGACGCGGCACGAGCGGAGGACTCGGTCCCGCGAGGAGCAGCACCGGGGAGGCGCCGCGAGAGGCGAGGGGGCCCCCCGACGCGATGCGCCACGACGGGTGGGTCGTCGAGTATATAAACGGGGCCCCCGCGAACCCGTCACGACACACGAGCCCCAAGCTGCGCCACCGTCTCCCGCAAACCCGAGCTTTGTGAAACGCACGCGCGCGAATCTCCGCCGTCGGCTGTTGAAGAGCACGCACCCGCCAACCGAGAACGAGAGGAGCAGCGCCGACGAGCTCCGGTCCAGGACAGTTGAGAAGCAGCAGGAGCCGGCACCAGTCGTCACTCGCTACCCCGGGCCCGGCGCGACACCGCCGCGCAACCACGAGAAACGAGCCGCCCTCGCGAGCGACTATCGACCCCCGGCGAAAGAGGCGATACCCACGACACGACCACCCTCTCTGAGCGAGTAAGTACCGCCAATCCATCATCCCCAATCTCGCAAAGACCGAGAGTGCATCACCCATCGCCATCGCGGCCGACGACCCTCGGAACCGTCCACCTGTCGGTCAA
This sequence comes from Platygaster robiniae, assembly GCA_028476575.1. Taxonomy (NCBI): domain Eukaryota; kingdom Metazoa; phylum Arthropoda; class Insecta; order Hymenoptera; family Platygastridae; genus Platygaster; species Platygaster robiniae. Next base: position 27,360,700 of record CM052023.1, read on the forward strand.
CTACAGCTCCGCCGTGGAAAATCCAATGATCGTTTTCCATTCGGACCCAACGATCGTTCCGTTTTCCGCTGCGATGGCCAGTAGTTTGACGATGATTCCCTCGAAAGTGCTCGAAAAGCGTGGATATTGCCCAAATTCGAGTGACGACGAGTTGCAGTGTTTTTCCATTGCCGATCCAACTACGATGGGATTAGAATTTTGATTCGCTCATTTCCAACGACCCCCGGTACCGAGTGTAGCCCTTTTTTCGCATAATTCAAACAGCTTTGGGCCGGTCCTTCGGCAGTAGTAGACAATGAAGACGATTCGAAAACGCTTGACTGCCGAAGAATACTAGAAATCAAGAGTCCCTCCTGTAGACACAACCACCGATCACGTTCAACTTGGGATCAGTAGTTGCGTCTTGAAACGCTCGCGAGTGGTTTTCGAGAAAAATGCCATTTTTTCGTGAATTGCCGAGATCAAGCGTTGCTCGCGAAAACTTTTACATCTGTTCATTACCCAATGCTTCTTACAACTGTAGCAGTGAAGATCCATCCGACTTGAGTGACGAGTCCATCAGTAGCTCGGGGACCGTAAAGCAGATTCCCAGTACCAAAATCACCAATTTCCTGAATATCACACTGCTCGACAACTGTTGAACGATATGCAAAAGTGTTGGAAACGTGGCATCGAGTCGAGTTTGTGTGGGAAGAAGGAAATGATTTTATGCCAATAAAGACAGAAAGATGTTCGAAATTAGGCCAAGTGGGAACAAGTATCTCGATTGTCAGTGAAAAGGGTATCAAACATCGTTAAAAGTAGCTGCTGGCGTCATTTCTCCGCGTGTCGCGAAAGTCTTGATATGGGGCGTGGATTTTGTCCTGGGACTCGAGTCCGGGTTCTTTTGTTTGCGAGTTCACCCTTAAGCTGTGCGAAAACTAACGAACCCTGCCATGAGGGTTGATGACATTTTCAGGCTAAGGTCAGCTTTCGTGAAGCCAATGGAAACATTTGAACCGAATGGTTCCTCCTTCGTCGAATATCAACACCTCGCTTATGGAATGCAAACAAATACCATTCCAGTAATTTTTTGTTTGAAAACTCAACGAGTATTTTCAACAATAATTCGCATTGCATTTAAAAGTATACTTTTATTTTTTTTTCATTCTTACACTGTCGATTGCAAAAATTGATGATCTAATGACAAAGAATCGATGATAAAAAAACATTCAACATTTTCACGAGTATTCATGAAAAGTTTTTCAGACGAGAAAATAATTGAAAACAATTGAATTATTCTAATTTTTGGGATTAATTTTCATAAATGATTCTCAAGATTTTATCATTGTTAAAGCTCGACCATGGCAATAACAAATTAACGAATTATCAACAAATATTACCCAATTATGAACAACTCACGAGTCATCGCTATCGTTAGAATATCGCAATTTTTAGACGATTTTTTTCATTTTCTAAAATGGATTTCTGATACATTATTTGTTATGAAAATTCCACGTGATTTCACACGACTCGATGTTTATCTGCATTTCCAACTTTTTTTTTTCAAATCGGGACAAGTGGAGGCTGAGGGTGCAATCATTTTGGAGAACGGTAGTTTGTCTGTGGGACCGAAAACGAGGGCGTAGGGCGTAAGGGATGGGGGGGGGGGGTACCACCTACGTACATACATACAGCGCGGGATGTTGCCGCTGCGGAATTTTTCGGGCGGAATGCCAAGTTTCTTGGGCGAATCAATACCGGGTTCTAGGTTGAGTTGAGGACTCGGTAACCGAATTTTGACGGGTGAGCTTACTCGGAGGGGAGTACTTGGGCGTATCATGATAAAAATGCGGATAACTAGGGCTGCGTAGAGTCATGGGGAATTCGCAGACAACAACACTTGAGGGATAGGAATATTCAAGAGGTGTCGAGTGCTACTCGGTAATCGTAGAGGCACACGCAGAGGCTTGTTTCGTGGGTGAAAGCCACTCGCGAAACTCAGCATCGTCATTATTTGCATAATTTTGGTCAAGTACGGACTCGGAGAAGAGAGGAGTGCAGCTTTTGCTTGACTCGATACTGATTATTTACTCCTAATTCGAATTATAACGAGTCGTTCAAGTACCAAGAAAAGGAATACTGGAAATTGAGTAATTATAATTGTTTTCAAATTGACGTGTTCATAAATTTGAAAAATAGAATTTGAAATGTCATGAAAATGATACGACTGTATTTGAAATTCTGACGTGTCGAATGTTTTGACCTTGAAATCAATGAAAATAACTGAAAGTTTGGAACTGGCAAATTTTAGCATGTAATAGAATACAAATTCAAAGGGTTGAAATGCATGATGTGTTTTGAATTCAATTTTAATTACAATTTAGTGATTCGAAAAGATTGAAGCAATTTTAATTCTAACATCCATTTAGTGCTACTTTTCTTTCTAAAAGTAGACAAAATTGTATTCGAAAAAGTGCTCTGTCCAGTAAATTAAATATTTCGTACAGCCAAAATAGTTGACTTTTATTTATTTTGAATCTTGAAAACACATAATATGTATTTTACTGAGTGTACAAAGGGTCATATTTCTTGCAGTTCGGCAGAGGTAAATATTGCAATCAGTATGGCGAGCATGACACTAATGAACGATTAAGCTGGAAACCGGGGCAACGCCAGCGATCAATCAAGCAAACATTTTCATGAAAGAAAACCAAGCTATCGGCGTGTCGCACATGTGCGTAGAGCATGAGAAAATGAACGTGAAATGAAAATTCGACGTTTTCATAATACGTTTATTCAAATTCAGACTTCTCCGGGATTCGCGGGGCCGAAAAATAATACATAGCCAGCAACGAATTAACGAATCGAAGGGTGTAATGAGGTTGGAAAATTGGATAAATTTCAAGTTGCAAAATGAGAGTAAATGGAAAAAAGTCATTTTGAGGGGACAGCGAATGGCGAAGAAGCAACTTTTTTCCGAAAAAAAAGGAGAAAGAAAAAAGTTGCTGAGCTATTGACAATGCAGGAAATTTAGGAATGTAATTCCGTTGGGCAGCCCTGATTGAGCGCAATCTGCTGCTATAGCTGTGGGACGATTGGACGTGATGACGGAGGCTCGAGTAGATTGAATGTAAGAAGCTAAGCGAGGTACGCAATTAAACGGTTTATAGGGACCAAGTGACATTGAACCGACTGCGTTGAATGCGTCGAGCAACGACACGGGATGTCCCGATGTTAGCCAATAGCCTGACGGACCGGAAAGATTTTCGGCTCGGAATCGCGGCGGGTTCGGAGGGCGTGCTTGGCCCACGTCAACTCGGAATTTTCCGTCCTGTCCGCGGAAAAATCGATACGCGAGCGCGCGCTCGATTAGAAGCGCTTCCCGTGACGCCCCGGCAGCGGAAAAAAAAAACCAAACAACAATCAACGACGAGCGAACAATTCGCCGGACTGTTCGCTCCGTGGATTGTGCTTGATTGCTTTTAAAAAATATATCACGCGGCTTACGTGAAATCTCGGCTTTTGTTGCGAGACCCATGATCCCCGCGCGCGTTTCCTGTTTTTCGGATCTTAGCTCAGCCTGCCACAGTTTTACGAGCTTCGTTTTAACAAGGCCACCGAGCACCTCTTTTATAACAAGTAAAAAGTACCCTCCGCTCTTTTTAATGCCTCGTACTTGGAAAACTGATTTACGGCTGAGAAAATTATACTTGTAGGCTCTATGATTGGTCCGGGGGTCGACGCAAGACACTGTCCTGTCATTCACGACGAAGAATAAATCTCGACGCAAGATGCTCGGCTCGCGTGTTTGCGTCGAAATGTTCGACTCGTCATTAAGTCTCTTTCTCGATAAAAAGAAAAACGGGCGGCCGACGCATTTCGAGATTAGCCCCCCTTCCGCCCACCAGCGAGCCTCGTATATTTTAATGCGACTGCATCTGGGGATGCGCGAAGAGTATTGAAATTCCTCTAATGTCTGATTCGCAGTAACAATCATGATGCTGAGGCTCACGCTGACGCTGTTGTGCGCGCTCGCGGTCAAGACCGCGGTAGCGTTGCCGGTGAGCAAGTCGGCGGAAGAGCCGGCTTTGTCGGTGCTTCCACTGCACAAGACCAGCCAGCAGCAGCAGCAGCAGCAGGATTTGGAGCAGCAAGGCATCGTGCAGCAGGAGCAACAAACGACCGAGCTCAAGGAGCAAATTCTACCCGAGCAGGCCCAGGCGAAATCCACCGCCCCGAGCGAGCAATCGCTCGAGAAAGAAGGCAGCATCCCGCTGCAGAAGGAGGACAGCTTGGAAAAACTCGCCCAAGCGAAGATCACGGAGGAGGAAAAGAAGCCGGCGGAGAAGAAGCTCGAGATCGAGGGCCCGAAACCGGCGCCAGTCGAGCAGCAGGTCCTCGCCAAGTCAACGATCCCGGAGACCCCGGAGGTCGTCCCGCCGGTCGTCCCCGCTTCGCCCCCAGGCCAGCAGATCCAGGCCAAATCCAACATCCCGGAAGTCGCCGTTGAGGTACTTGCCATGCACGAAATTACGCTCGCCCCTCCCTGGCAATATTGCGCGGCCCTTTTCGAGATAAGAAGCTTCTCCCCTTTCGACTACTACTGTTCCTCGTCCTTCATCCGCGAAGGGTATTTCCATCCACCCCCTCTTGCTTCAATCCCGAGTCCAAGTTTTCAGCCTCCCATCGAGCCTCCCCCATACGAAATTACAAGTTAAATTCCGAGCACCAGAATTCAACCTCCGTTCGTGCAAAAGTGGATAAACGTCGGTTCGACCTCGAAAACTGCAGATATTTGCACTTTTGCACGAGTAGAGGTCGAAAACTTGGACTCTATCCGCGCGAAAAGAATGCGTGACTTTATTCAGGACTTGGGAGGCATATACATGTATGCAAAATTTCCCTCACATTCGTTCCCATTCTGGATTATTCATTCATAATTTCCAATTTCCAAAATGTACCATCAGGCAATAGGACAACTTGGGAAATTCAAATTTCGCAAATTTTCCGACATGGAAATTCTCGAGTTCTTAGCCTTTGAATGTAAAATTGCAGAATATAGATTCCAGAGACTCTTAATTCCGTGATACGAAATTCTTGATCGGAGTGCACTTTTCCCAAAAACGGTGAACCATTTTTGTAGGAAAACGATTTTGGGAAAACTGTCCCCCGACGAAATCCCTAAATCTTGAAATTTCAACCCAAAACTATTTACTCCGGAATGAAGAATCCCAGACTTGTTAGGTACGGGTAAAGAAATGCAAAACTGATAATAATACGAATATTTTCGCATTTCGAATTCTGTGATGCGGAACTCTCCGATTCAAGTATGTAAATCTCCCGGGTCGGAAGTTCTAGAAATCTACATTGTCGATTGAAGAATCGCAGAATACAGATATTTACAGGATGGACTTGTACAGCTGAAAAATCAAAATAATTGATCGTTTATTTCAATTTTCAATTCGGATTCATGCATTCTCCAAATTTTTCCAGTTTCAAAAATATGTATCGACATACAATTTTTCCCATATCAAAAAAAAACTTGGGTGTTTCGATTGTTTGAGATTTTTCGAATGATGACTTTTCTCTCCCAGGTCGAATTCGTGAAAAATTACTTGAATTTAATGGCACGATTTGTCATGATTAGTCGAAACTAATAATTGTTATTGTCAAGACAAGACTATTCGTAAAGAGAAGCATCGTCAACTATGAGTGGAAAAGTAATTGTTCTAAAGATACTAAATTTTCCATTAATTTAACCTGAGAGAGCTCATTAACTGAAATCAAAATTGGTGACTTTCATCGTTATTTCTATTTACCGTGTTTAAAAATTTCTGGAACCAAATTAATTCGTTCAGAGATTACTTGCTTCTTTCATTTTCGAATCGTCAAGACGTTGGAAGCTTTTGAATTTTAATATGTTTTCTGTTGAATCACGATGTTGAAATGTAGAAAATTTCCGTGACGCGCACTTACGATCAGAAGAATGTTCAAATTTTGAGGACAAAAAGGTATCAGCAGTTTCCGTTCGTGCAAAGAGATCGATCAATATTTACCGCTATTAAGTTCTGGCTACCAGCGTGTCTTCAAGTACTGATTGTTTTTCCAATCTTAGGCTGCGTCACTAGGCATCGTCATCAAGTGCTTTCGGGTTTTTTTTGTTTTTTTTGTGTAACATGCTGCCTATATGTACATAATACCGTGGGCGCGAGAGGTAGATTCAAGTGGGAAACGACCATATACATGCACCTAGCAAACCTATCGACGATAGTTTTCATACTTGAAAGAACATTGTACGACGTGTATCGGTCGAATACGGAAGACGGGTTGGTTAATGGCTGATTTATACACAGTGCAGTGGTGGGTGTGTATCGACAATAATCGTGGTGAATTTTCTGTCCAGAGCGAGGCGAAAAATGCGCCGATAGCAGCGGAGCTGCCAAAGATCGAGGACAAGAAGGAGGAAGTGAAGGAGGAGAAGAAGCTGCAGCACGAGGAAATCAAGCCCGCGGTGCCGGCGCAGGAGCCGATCGCCGAGGTGCCCTTGGAGCAGAAAGTCGAGGAGTCGCTGCCAGAGACGATCGAGCCGAAATCGGTGGCCAAGAGCGCGGGCCCCCCCTCCGCGAGCGACGACAAGGCGACGGATCGCGTGACCCGGGAGGCCGAGGAAGCGGCGCGAAAGCAAGCCGAAGCCACGGCAGCGGCGGCAGCGGCGGCGAGCGTGATCGCCAAGAGCCAGAAGGAGGAGACCCAGCCACTGGAGAGCGTCCCCGAGGACAAGGCCAAGAGCTTGGAGTCCGAGGTCGTGGAGGAGAAGAAATCGGCGGAGCCAGTGGCAGCAGCGGTGCCAGCGCCAGGGGCTCAGGAAGCAGCCGTCCAGGACGCGCCCAAACTCAAGTCCCAGATCGTCGAGGTCGAGGAGAAACCGGTGGCCATCGAGGGACCCGCGCAAGCCCAAGGAGCGCAGCAGCAGGTTCGTTGAGTAGACGATGGCAAACTCGACAATCTTATTGTTCGTAAAATCGAGTTTGCGCCCCGCCCTTTAAGTGACTCGCGTTGAAAGAGCTCTGCATTTTTTGTGCATTTTCCGCAGCAATCGACGCAAGAAGCCGCGGTGGAAGCGAAGGAAGCAAAGCTGGCCGACGAAGGCTTGAAAAGCGAGAAGGCCGAGCTCCTGCCGAAGCCTGAGAAGATGAAAGAGTCGATACCGTCGCCGGCGAAGGACATGGAGAAGGAGGGGCAGGGGGGGGAGGAGCAGGAGAAGAAGAAGGAGGTGCCGAAGGAAAAGACTGAGAAAAGCTCCTCTTCCTCGGAGGAGTCGAGCGAGGAGAAGAGCAGCGAGGAAATCAAGGAGAAGCAGCCCCTGAGCTCCAGCAGGAGCGAGAGCGGCGAAGCGTCGAGCTCGTCTTAGGCAGCGACACTCCCCCGGGGCATGGTCTTTTTTTTTCTTTTTTTTCCAACTTTTCCATTTCGAAGGGTGTGCATGAAAGACGAGAGACTAATGATAAGCGCAAAAATGCCGAGCGAATGGCAGCCTGAGTGAGACACGGAGAGAACGACGAATCGAGAGAAAGTGCGTGAGTGTCCCGAGGAAATTGGAGAAAATGGCACGCTCCGTGGGGAAAGGTCGCGTCGGACAGCGAACGCGCTCGCTTGCGCTCCTTTCCCAGAAAGTTGGGCCATCTTTCCCCACGGAGTGGCGCTAATCGGGATCGAAAAAGAGGGCTGGGACCCCGGCCGTGATTTTCCCGGATCGGGTCGACCGGACGAAGCGTTTTCTCGGCCGGGGACGATTGCCGATCGCTGAAATTACCGTCATTTCGTAAATCTTCGGTCGGCCCGGCTCGTTCGTCCTCGCGAACGTCTCGTTCGCGAGGACGATTGTTCGGAAAACCATGAGCCACGCGCCGCCCCCCTCGACTTCCCCGCGGGTCTTTCCTTATGTTTCTTTTTTGTTTTCTTTTTTTTTCCTTCTTTTCCCATTACCACGAAACTTGGCTCATGCGATGTAGCGAGTAGCTTCCTTTCTAGCTCTATTATTAATATTATTATTAATATTATTGCCGTTAGTAAGCAGTATCGCTATTATTCTACAATTATTTGTATTATTACTATCATCATCGTTACGATAATAAGAATTATTATTGCTATTACATGTTTAGTGTGATTTTCATCATACCCAGTACCCGCGCTTTTTCGCATTTTTGTCCCTATCGTGAATCGCGATTTTCGTCATTTTTGATTCGAATTTTCTTTCAATCTTTCCCCGAATCGCACAAGTTTTCATTGCTCAGCTCCTAGTTTTGTAGTTTTCAATTTTATTGGGCAGAAATCGAACGGTCATTGAATGTTTGGGATTCAAATTATTTTCGTATGAAAAACTTTCGTTACATTTCCAACATCATTCGCTGAATCATTCGTAACAATGTTTGCAGCTTCGAAAATTTCCATTGCATGAATTTCCCATAACTGAAATACATATATTGGACTTTCGTATTTGAAATTCTTAGAATTTTCGTCAATTTTCAAGTATTTTTGTTTCAATACATTTATCATGCGTTCGTCGTGGAATCGAATTTTTCCATCTTCAAGTGTCTGGAATTTTTCATTCAAAATTTTTATTCGAGACAATGTGAAATTATCCATTTCGAATAATAATTTTTTTTACTTTTGTTTGTGAATTGTGGAAATCTCTCAAGTACAAGACGACGCAGTTTCCAAAATTCAAGATTACAAATCGTTAACATGTTGCATTCGTAAAATGTTCCTTATTTTGATAAAAATAAGATTTTGTCATGTCCAGAATCAATTGATTTGAAAAAAAAAAAAGTGGAATTTTTTCATCCATTTATGCTCGAATTTCAACCCTATTCGAATTCAATTTCATAAGACCCAGAAATTGAGAATCGTTTCTCAAGTTCGCGTCCAACCTATGGAGAAGGTGAGTGTATTTTTAGGTACAAATGTTAAATTTAGTTCAATCCCTTATGCATATGAATTGAAATTTAAATAGAGTACGTTCATTTTCGATGATACTTCGCGCCGTTGGCCTGGACTTTTGCGTGCAGCGATTCATGAATCGCGCGACTTGTGTTACAGCTGCGAGCTGCGCCCATCAGCGCAAACAAACAGGTAAATTGACTCTCGCGCGTTGTGCAACAAGTGTTATGTAACGGATACCAAGAGCAAAGTATACTCGTACCGAGAATGAACGATGATGATGATTCGGACACCATCATTTCGAACAACTTTTTCCAAAATCGAGTATTTAATTTTTCTTCTTTTCTTTTTCGTCAACACGTTCGAGATATGAAAATTCTTCCAGGTTCAGACAAGCAAGCTTGAAACTTTTTCAGAGCAACCATCATCCAAACACATCTGATAGAGATATAAAAAACTTTTTTCATGAGCAACAGTTGACTATTTCCATCATTCAAAATTTTCGGGTTTAAAAAATACCTGATAGTTATGAAAGATAATCATCACCACAAACATGGAGACGTATACAGAACGAAACATTATTTTGATCAGAAACGTTTGAAAACACGTCGATTATCTCAAAACTCAGGAGACATCGAAAGAGATTTCCATTCACAATTTAGGAATAAAAGAAAGTAATGAATAATAAAATATTGGCGTCGGGCGACGAGTCTAAAAACACTTGAAAAAGGTGACTGAAATCCATCAGAAAACTTTTCCATGGTGTATAAAAGCAGAGTTGCTTGACGCGTGTTTTATTGTTCATTTGAAGAATAGTTGCGAAAATCCGGTGATGAAAAGGGATGAGGACTTGAGGCGATGAGCGCGCGGGTATCGGTGCGTTTGGGCGACCGGTTTCCCGAGGATTTTCGCAGGACGTTGCGCAATAATGGCGGGTCACAAAAGGATCTCGACATTTTGTCCTAGCGATCCAAGCGATCGCAGTTGCCGCGAGTCGGCTTTAAAAAGGCGAATCAAAAGCCAACTGGTACGTCGTACAAGGGGAAAACGCCGAGATTGGTCGAGGGAACGCCACGAAATGTCAAGGCATATGCTACACATTTTGCAACAACCAGCACGTTATTTCTGCGCCTTGTCTTGCAAATGCATGGCACATAAAGCCAAAGGGCAATAGAATCACATTTCTATTTTTCAAAAATACTGATTCAGCACATGGGGACTTTGCAACCAACTTTTTTATCAAAGGGCAAACTCCACTGTCAGAAGGGCCAATATACTGCATATACTGTACATTCATTTTATCGTGACAACATCTGAGGAATCGACTCGCAACGCTTGGGCTCTCACTTATTCAAATTACATCACTTTTCTTATCGAAATCACAATTCCCTATTCCTAACGTCTCTTAATGTTCATTTTTTCGGTATTCATGTCATTTCGAGGATTATTCATCTTGTGCACTTTAATGGATTTCTATATTCGAGAAATCTTCCAGGACTCAAAGTTTCGTAGATTTTAGATATACTTTCATGGATTATTGAAAAAATTACATCTACGTTGATTTACATTGATTACAGATTATTTTTTCGCATTCATCGGCATTTCTGAATTTTTTTTTTCTTTTTTTTTTTGCATTTCTACCACTTGAAAAATTTCTGTATGATTTTCACAGATTTTCATATAGATTTCGACGATTCGATGGTCCCAAGTAGAAAAGTTGTATGGATTTTGAATATTTTAATAGGTTTTTAAGAACGTGCCATCTGCGTTGATTTATAGTATTTTGTAGACAGTAACTGTTGCAAGTATTTTTCGTATTCTTTAGTATTCTTCAATTTTGCAGCATTTTTTGCTAATTTTATAGATTTGTATAAAATGTTCAGAATGTGATACTGTCAAATACATAACTTGATAGGTTTTGAATATTTACATGGATTTTTGGAAAAAACTACCTCGTGCATAGATTCATGTTTTTCAAACAGTATTTTTCATAATCCCCAGTATCCTTTATTTTTGTAGCATTCCCTCCTATTTTTATAGATTTCGGGAATTCGATGCTCTCAGATGTCAAGTTTTATGAATTTTCAGTATTTTGATAGACTTGTGTAAGAACAGGACCTTTTTATATTACCATCACTTGTAGTGTTTTTCGCATGTTCCCCATTATTTACACAATTTAAAGGATTTCTCGATATTTTCATGAATTGCTATATAGATTTTTAGAATTCTCCAAGATGCAAGATTTAAGAGCTTTTCTGCAGTTTCACATATTTTTGAGAAAATTTCATCTAAATTGATTAAAAGTATTCCATAAGTGTCTAGTTTCTTAGTATTCTCCGCATTTTTTAATATTCATCAAATTGTGTAGGATTCTTTAGAGTTTTCACGAGTTTCTAGTATTTTCATACATTTCCACACTGATTTTCAAAACTCGATATTCCACATTTATTCACTCTACGCAAATTTACAATATTTATACCTTTATTTAACGTTTTAAGCACTTCAGATTTATTATCATAAAATCGAATCCTTTCAGCATTGCATGAAATTTCGAGGATTCGTCTGGTAAAACTTGGAGCATCCTTATCAATTTTTTCAAATATTGCTTCAATTTAAAAACAAGTTGTATCAATACTATTTTCTTATGGATAACATAATCAAGTTGGAATGTATATTTGCATTAAAAAATGATTTATAAAATTTCTTTTTCATTTACAATATTTATCAGCATGATATGGTAAATATTCCCAAAAAAAAAAAAAATTTTTTTTTCCGATGAAATACAAATTCAATAATCAACGACAAAATCCAGTGTGTCGAACCAAAACACATTAATTGAAAAAGACTCTCTGCAATTTGATACATTTTTTTTATACCTCTTGGAAAAAATCTGAAAACTTGCACATGCATTGGTTACGTTTTTTGTAACAACTTTTTTTTCTTCATTCGGTTAAATATTCATAAAAATATTGAATGAGTGGCAACAAATTGAATGAATTTCACTTTTTCACCAATGGGAGATGATTACTGCCCCCCCCCCCCCCCCACCCCACCCCACCCCACCTCATGGGACTTCCCTGATTTTGATAAATGATCTTTCGAAATAAGATATAATTATGTAAAAATACAACCACTCACTTTATGCGTACGATATTTCGCGTTCTAAGTTTTTCTCAACATTCCGAAAGCTCGAAAATTATTTGTCCCTCGCGCCATACATTATGTTATGAATATAGACTTTACTGGAACAATCTTTTTTGATAATAATCAATGTGGAACATGTGTACGATTCATTTGCATTATTTTGCAGCCCCCTTCAAGTGCCTCCGTGGCGCAATTGGCAGCGCGTTCGGCTGTTAACCGAAAGGTTGGTGGTTCGAGCCCACCCGGGGGCGTTTTTTTTTTTTCTTTTTCGTACTCCGTAAAATAATTGGATGCTAGAACTGAAAATTCGAATACATTCATCTCGATTATTAAAAAGAAACAATATTCAAATACGGACTTCTGGACACACCCTAAATGACAATTACTTCAGTCATAAAAAATGATGACTTTTCGATTCACTAGAATCATATTTGAAATTACGATTTTTTAATGTCAAACACATTTGTAAAACACATGTTAATAATGTTTAAACATTGGCTTGATTATGTATTTTAAAAATAAGTAAAAAAAAAAAAAAAAAATATTTGACCCCGACGTGATTTGAACACGCAACCTTCTGATCTGGAGTCAGACGCGCTACCGTTGCGCCACGGAGTCGATTGACGATGTGTGCTACAGAATCGATCTAACAGTGAAATCACTAATTTATTTTACAATATCCAACATCAATGAACCTTCAATTGCTCTCTGAACTATCAAGACCCCGATTTCATGAAGGCGTTTTACGATTGAGTGCACTTGTGAAATTAATTTAGAAATATACAGCTTTGGAATCATTTTGAGTAAATACTTGCCAGAAATAAAAACAATAGAGCTCTTCCAGCCGGAAGACATTATAATATTAAAATCAAATTTTTCGAAACTCTGCATTATTTTTAAAATGATTTCATGACATTTTAGCAAATTTTGACGATTCACTTTAGATATCGCGTATGGCATCAGATTGTCACTCACAGGCCAGTTCATTGTTAATTGTTGTTATTAATTTGTTTTTATTCATTGAATTAATCGAAAAAAATCTTTCTACGTATAAATAATCCATTAATTGATTCGTAATATTTAAAATTTTTGTTAATCAAGAATAATATTATGTATTTTGATTTATAACATTTTATTTTCCAATATAAATATTTTCAATTTTGAATAATCACAATGGATGAAACTCGTTATATGTATTTTAATATGAATATTGACGAGCCTATCGTTTATTTATTTATTCATTGAATCATTGAAGAAAAAATATTGTCACATGCATGTGAAAATCCATGGATTCATAAATTTATTCTCAACAAGACTTGAAGTCTATGGAGTTTGGGAGGGGGCTAAAAATTGGAATGAAAATGTCGACTGTTACCTAGGTAAAACATCTAGAGTTTGCAGTTACGAAAAAAAAACATGTCGAGAGAAGGTGTTTTTATACATATAAGAGAGAATAACCACTGACCTCGCTTGTCAGCATTTCGCAGGCTAAAACTCCGAGTGACCACCAATCGACCTCGTACCCGTAAAACTCCTTTTTCAAAATTTCAGGCGCTGTTGAAACCAAAAACAAATGAACAAATAAATAAATTCTCTATCCGTTCTCGATTTATAACAGGCTAATAATAATTTACAAATACTAATTAGGTATGATTGAAGTTTTAATATTTACAGATGACCACAAATTTACAAAAATAACTGCAAGTTTGTAATGATTCTATGGAAATCTTGGAATATTTTAAAATTCAACTGAAAAATGACGAATATTCCGACAACGTAATTTTTAAAAGAAAAAAAAAAGAAAAACTACCCATGTATTCGATGGTTCCACAAAAAGTGTTGGTTCGTTGGAGTCGAGAGAGTCTTTTTGCAAAACCAAAATCTATCAAAATCGCGTGACCTTCGCTGTCTAAAAGAATGTTGGTTGCTTTTAAATCCCTGTGCACGATTCCTGCGCCATGCAAAAAATCTGGAAATAAATTGCTCTATCAAAATTCTACAATTCCATGTTGCGTGCTGTTAACTCAATCTGAGCTTTAAAAAAAGTTTCAAGAAATTTTAATTTCCCAAATCTTCAATCCATCCAATTTCGTCGAGGGAAATTTCTTGTTCAAAGAGATTGTTTTTCCTTGAAGATTACCTATGGCTAGTGCAATTTCGGCCACATAAATTCGAACGACATCCTCTGAAAAACGGCCATAAACTCTGATCAGGTAAAATAATTCGCCACCCTTGTAAAATTCCGTTACTGAAATGAAAAATTTTAAACGAATGAACAACTGGTAATCGCACTATATAAGAGTTCAAGTTTGAATTTTCAATTTAACGAGGACTTACATATGTACAGTGCTTTTCTGCCTTGCCAAAAATCGATGCAATTCGCAATGAAGGGATGGTGACACACTACTTTTTGTATGGTGACCTACAACAATCAAAAATTCATCTCTTACAACATCAATGTAACAGAAACGTTTTTATTTCAAGTAATGAGTAGTTGGCAGGCAAAAATTTGCAATCAACATGTCAATTGCACGAGATTAAAAACTTGAGGATAGAATATAACAAAATACTTGCAACTATTTCAATAAAGTTAAACAATAAAAAATATAAATAGATGTAATCTAAGAACGTGAGGCAATAAGAGGAAAAATTTTGATAAACGTAATGAAATTATTGTCAACATTTCAATCCGAATAAGGAAACTGGAAATCCCACAATGAAAATACAGAGAATGCAGATTTTCAATAAGCGAATAACCCATTTCACTATTCGATCAAGTAATTTTCTGGATATGAAACATTTCCATTTCAGAGGCGTAGAATTATTTTTTAGTCAGTATAGTGCAATTTGTGTGAAATAATACAAGTTCATTAGATATAAAAAAAACTCTAGATTTTGGGATTCATTATTGCTGATTCGAAATCTACAATGGAATGCCAAGTTACTGGATTTTAATCATTCCAAAACTCAACTTTTCATCTTCAACAACTTTCAAATGTGGAACCTTTAATCTTGAAATCATTTCAAATTATGAATTTTTGAAAAACATAACACGAGTACATTATTTGGGTAGTTTGAATATGAAATACCCAATCAACGAAATTGAAAAATTTCTAAATCAAGGCTTATTTAACAGAAATGATTTCATTATTTTCCAATTCCTAGCATTTTACCATTCCTATCCTAAACAATGAATTTCATAATAAAATGATTTGAATGAAATATAAATGAAATGATTAAAATATGCAATTTCCAATTATTAAATTTTTTATACTTGTGAATGAAGGCATATTTAACGGAAATTCATATTTAACGGAAATTGAAGAATTCTAAATTCTCCAATTTCTGGTATTTGATAGTTAGTACTATTCCTTCTTTTGTTATTTTAAAAATCCAAAGCACCTTACTTCTTGCTTCATTTGGTCAACTGCATCTTCCGCGACAATTTGTGCTTTGCTCATAATTTTCAAGGCATACGTTGATTTGGCGCCTCGCTTGGAAACTTGGTAAACTTTTCCATAGGCTCCCCTCGCTATGGTATCAACAAATGTGTAATCTGTTTGCAAATAATCTTCCTTGACATCGAATTCTGGCAAAAAGATAGCTTCGAATCTGGGCACAGGCCACGCTGTTTTTGAACAATTGAAGGGATGGTTCAAAGTGCTGTCGCTCCAACTGTAAAAAAGTCCCCATCTCAGCTTAATATACATTTTTTTTCTATCATGTATAAATTATATTGCTTGAATAATTTCATTTATTAAATTTGAGGTATTCCAGTTTTTTCAGAGAAACTTTTCACACCTTCTTTCCACATATTATTTCCCATGCATATTTAATTTTAAATAAATTCCACCGAAGCAAATGTAGGGTGAAAAAATCAATCTGTCTTCCAAGCGTGAAAAAATCAATGCCATAGATAATGATGATGCATACATTGCAAACGCCTTATAAAAAACCCATGCAATGTCATCGCATGTGGAATAAACGAAACACATGAAAATGTCTGTAGAACGCGAAAAATGTAAGAAAGAACATGGGTGTGATTTTATTTTCAAGTATCGCATAAGCTACGATTCGAATTTTACTACAAGAATAAGTGGGCGAATTCGCAGATGAGTCTTATTGTTTACCTTCGTCGGGAAAATTTGGACCACGGCTTCAAATCCTGGTGACAACATCCTGGCGCTGATTTTTTCCTTGTAAAAAAGAACTGAGAACACGAAAAAATGAATCAGTTATACCAATCATACTAATTTGATTGTTCGCAACAGTATAAATATGTATAATATAATTGAAAATAAAAATATAGAAATTTGGATCGTTTATTGTGACTTTTGCATTTAAAGATTCGAGATTAGAAGGACATGATTCGCAAATTTACCTGACTAGAAAATTTTCGATGCTGAAAGTGACGCTGTTTGTTAGAAGAGTTTCCCATTCCGTGGAAAAAACGTTCGGGCCGAATCTAATATTTCATTGCAATGTTTGTTTTCGGGACATTGTTTACCGCGGCGCGATCATGTGCGCAATCACAATCACTCACATCATCAGAGCACAACAAGAGCACAACTGAGAGCGACGAATCACATTCGCGTCGTCTGCTTTTTTGCGGTATGCGTGTGTGCGCATTGCATGTACGCATGCACACAAATGGAGAGAAATTGACAGAGTTTTGTTGCTATTTACCGATTGTGCCACCAGTTGGTACTAAGCATTTGTAAGCATTAGTGAACGAGATTATTGCAATCAATTGTAATAGAAATCGCAATTTTCAAAGAAAAATAATTCTGAAGGAGATTAACCGAAAATCTCAAAATGAGTAACATTTATATTCAAGAACCGCCTGCATCCGGCAAAGTAATTTTTTTTTTATTTTTATCCTGATGATCCCAAGGCAGCCCCCAAT
The DNA here is from genome assembly GCA_028476575.1 of Platygaster robiniae. Lineage (NCBI taxonomy): Eukaryota > Metazoa > Arthropoda > Insecta > Hymenoptera > Platygastridae > Platygaster > Platygaster robiniae. The sequence continues at coordinate 27,377,672 of CM052023.1, forward strand.
GAACGCTTTACGATTTTTGAAAGCCCAATACTTTGCGAAAATATTTGTCGCAAACACATAATAAAACTTTTTATTTTTCCATAAATTTTTATATGAAAATAGTCAACATATGCAAATACGCTGTCGAAAACAGTATTGTTTAACAGGTCAAGACTCATCTTTAGGCAACTTTCAACTTAAAAATCGTCAAAAATACATACTTTCATTATTTATCATAGTTTGATTAATATTATGAATTATCATTAATCATTATTGTTATTTATATTTTTATTTTTACATTATTTCAATTATTAATGCTTGTTATTATGAAAATCAATAATTTTCTCATATGTTATTTGTTATCATGCCACAATAAATTCAATGACAAATTTCTCCACTCTGTTTTAAAAATCCATTTGTACGAATTGCAAAAAGTTTAAAAATGACGTACTAATAATAACTCTTCAACGATAATTTTGATCTTGATAAAAATGAATTATTGCAATTGGATAGTATAAGAGTAACGTGATTCTTGGTTTTTCAAAAATGAAAAATTTTCCTACATTTTAGCATAAAAAATTGTTAAACTTTCAATTGCCCTTCTATATTCGATTGATTATATTATTTACATTATTCATCAATGTATAACAATATCATTATATGAAAAATTAATGATCATCTTTTACATTGTTTGTAATCGATAAAATATTGGTAATAACAATTTTGTTAAAAATGACAAGGAATTATTGTAACTTTCCATATAATATAGTAACAATTCTTTTTGATTTTTCAAAAATGTACAAGTTGAATCAAATTTAATATCATGATCACGCAATCAATCATTATATCATGTAATAAAGTGTTGAAAATGTCATTGTTTATTTCATTTAAATTATTTACTTACACTATATAAAACAAATGAAATATTATATAATTATCTCTCGAGAACAATTCATTGCCCTACTTTTAAAAGTAATGAGTTTTTTGAATGTTTAAATTTTTTAGATTTTGGAAAATTTCCAGCTACGTTGTAACAACTTAAAATACTACTAATTTATCTTTAATTTCCAAATTGCAAATTTTTAATTCTTAATTTTAAGTTTTATTGAGAATAAGAAAAATTAGAATGCAAAATATTTTTTTTGGGGGGATTTCCAGGAATAGAAGCCTTGTTTCTGTACATTCATATGTAATTAACGCTCATTTGTCAAAATCTTGAGTTAAATTATAGCGCTTGTAAAATTTGAGTTCTGTGGCGACAATCAGTTTGAGGAGACTATAAAATTGAAAAAAAAATTTTTTCTGTAGGTCTTGATGAAAACGACAGTTGGAGACATTGACATAGAATTATGGACAAGAGAAGCTCCAAAAGCTTGCAGAAATTTTATCCAACTCTGTATGGAAGGTTACTACAACAACACAATATTTCATCGCGTTGTAAAACAATTTATCGTACAAGGTGGAGACCCTACAGGAACTGGGCAAGGTGGCGAGAGTATTTATGGCCAGCCTTTCAAAGTAACAACCCAATTTATCCATTTTATACATGTTTTAGATTTTTCAAAATGTTGAGTCCGGAAAATAAAAAATTTTGTAAAGAATCTTTCATAAAATGGTCCTACGTTACAGGACGAATTTCACTCCAGATTGAGGTTCTGTCGGAGAGGCCTGGTGGCCATGGCAAATGCTGGCAAAGATGACAATGGCTCCCAATTTTTTTTCACTCTCGCAGCCACTCCGGAATTGCAAAACAAACACACCATATTCGGCAAAGTTGGCGGTGACACAATTTATAACATGCTCAAGCTCGGGGAAGGACTCGTCGACCAAGTAAGAAGCATTAAAAAATGCATGCTTGAAAATGGAGCGTTTTTCAATAAGTCTACATGTCCTGGATTCATTTTTCAGGAAGAGAGACCAAATTTTCCTCAGAAAATTTTAAGAACGCAAATTTTGAACAACCCATTTTCCGATATTGTCCCGCGAACACCTGCTGATTCGCCGAAGCAAGTCAAAGAGAGCAAGAAACAAAGTAAAATTGGTGCTGTGAAGTGAGTTGAAGAAATGTAAATAAATGTATCTCATTGAAACCAGTTTTTAATTGTCAGTGTACTTTTGAAGGAATTTCAAGCTTCTCTCGTTTGGGGAGGAAGCTGAAGAAGACGAAGAAGAAACGATTGTTTTAAATAAAAAATACGCTGGTAAAGGAAAATCCGCACACGACACGTTGTTGGATCCGAAATTAAGTTGTGAGCCAGCTGTTGATACTGGCTTGAAGGAGAGCCAAGTGGAAGGAATGCAAACTGAAGAAGAGTTGGCCGAGGTGGAACAACAAAAACGGTGAAATTTTAATTTAAAACAGGGCACCACTCACAAATGAAAGCAAGATTCACTCAACGTACATTTATTTTATTGCAGAGAAGTGACGGATAGGATAAAAAATAAACTACAAAATCAGAAATCAAAAGTAGAGAAAACGAGTCAACAGAATGAAGAAGAAGGAGAAGAAGAGGAGAGTTTTGAATACGTTTTGGGCCAAAGCAGACGCGACGAAAGACAGAAAAAAGCGTAAGTTACATGAAAATCACTCATCACAATGTATTGTTCTTGAATTCATTTTGGATTCTTGTCATTGTGCAAATTTATTGCAGTGAAGAGATCAAAAAAGAGATACGTGACCTGAAACGTCAAGTCAAGAAGGAAAAACTCAAGAAGGAAAAAGACACGAAGGAAAAAGAAGACGAAGAAGCCAAGAAAGAAAAGAAAGATGAATTGAAGATGGAGTTTTTTAAAACACAACAACAATACAAGGAAATGGAATCGAAGAATCCCCAAAAAGGTATAGACTCCAAAGGAATTTTCGCAAACGCGAGTACAAAAACGACTTGAAAAATGTAGTCAACATTTCGCAACAGTAATTGAAATATATTCCTTATTGTGAATTCTTTCAGGAAAATCCAGGGAAGTTTTCGCAGATCAGCTTATGAAAAAATTCAGGCAAAGACTAGAGGACGCGAAACAAAACAAGAGCGATGAGAAAGGTGATGGGAAAAAATCACACCTTGAAGACGAGGACGATGACAGTTGGAAAACGCACGTGCTTCATTCTGAAGACAACACTCCAGTTTTGGCTAAAGATGCGAGTACAAAAAGTGATGATTGGTTTGAAATTTACGATCCGAGAAATCCAATTAACAAAAGACGAAGAGGTGAAACGGGCGAAACTAGCGGTTCTGCTAAAAAACAAAAAAAATGAACAAGAGAAATATCCAAGATGTACAGACAGGTTAAAATTAAATGACAAACTTTAGACTGGATTTTATTACTATTCCCTAGTGCGCTGAATTCATTGATTAAGGACACATGCACATTTAGTTTCAAGTATTGTTTATCCGATAATTCACAACTTTTTCTATTTTGAAATACTTGGCGATTTGAAAATTCAAAAATGTTGGTGGTATGAATTAAAATCCAAATAATTAATAATTCACATCATTTACTCAATAAATTCCTCCTCGAATTTCCACAATTTTTCTCCGAAAATGAACAACACGAGAAATTTACTTGTGCATTTATTTATTTGTTTGTGCTACATGTATTTCAAAAGTATTTACATCATATACAGATAATTACATTTTGTGAAATCGGTTGTTGGGAATAGAAAAACACTCAAGTCGTGAAATTCACTTGACTTTTCCTTTATCCAATCCAAATGTTCGGTCAGTCTTGTGTAAACCCCTGGGTATATCCTGCAAAACAATTTTTTTTTTTGGACGTTTCTCAATTTTCAAACTGGATAAGTTTTCACTTGATGCAATCGAAAAAGTTGCCAAGAATTCTAGGCTATTTCTTCGGAAATATTCTCAACAATATTTCCTGAAAGGAGCACATGTTTTCTCATGAAACTGACTTTTCTGCAAAATTATTCAGAGGAGTCATGAATTTTTGAAATAGTTGATAACTCATGAATGGAAATTTTCACTTGAGAAATTTTTCAAAGCAAACTGGCGTGATGTTACACAAGTTGGAACAATAATGATAAGGGAATTCTCATCAGGATGTAAATATGAATAATAATCACTAGGCATTCCGCATCCTTCGCCAGTAGACACAATGGCAATTTGAGTCCAACGGCCTTCAATGCTGAATAATTTTCCTCCTGGATTATACCCAGTGCATGGAACAGTTTTTGCGAAGGGCTGCACATACGACTTGGCACAGTCTTCGGTTCTCCAAACAGGCACAATCGCTTGAATCTGAACCAGCCTAAGTCGTCGAAAAACCGGCATGTCATTAAATATATTTATTTCTCATTTGGCCAGGAGTGGCACAAGATTTGGGGATGGTTTACCGATTAATGGGATGGGATGCGTGAAAAGACGTCGACGCACTTTATTACACTTTATCAGAGAGAGAGCCTGTCAGAGCCGTCGCGGATGGTCGCAGAATAATACCGCAGAATACAGAATATTTAAAATTATGCGCTTGAACTCCTTTCTTATTAAAATTCTTGCTGCTGATGCTGGCGCGTGAATCATTTCCGGTAATTTCCCCCCATCAGGCGATCAAGGGAAAGTGTTCCTTGCCACTCTCCTTCATTCCCGCACCAATGCCCACCAACACCCCCGAGATGATGCAATTCGACATTATGAGATAATCCATGTCATCTCATTTCTCCATCGCCACGATAAGAAGAGTTTTCCATTCGATCCTACTTCTTCACACGCTACAGTCAACATTTGTTTTCATCAAAATGAGCAAACAAAGTCGTGCCACGTGTGTTTATTTAATGGGATTTCACATTTTTTAGAGCGATTCTCGTGAAACTAGATTCTTGAATTTTGAATTTGAATCTTTGTCTTTTGATTGGTTGTTTCTCATGTTTCCACACGCAACTGCCAACTTGTCCAAGATTTCTAATTTAAAAATAAATATACGAAAAAGGCGATTTCAATGTGCTGGAACAGTAAATGCTATAATAACTTGAAGTCTTCGTTTTCCAATAAACAAATAGTTTTGATTATTCTTAGCTGCTTTTGAAAACGCACGTACATATTCATTGCTTTTATGCAAAAGAACGGATCAATTTTGATTGGTCGGTTTTCACGCTCCAATAAGAAGCACTCCTCGTACCATTGTTGACGCTCCTAGGAGAAGGAAGAGAATTAAACCGCTTTTCAATGACAAGTGATGAAACGTTGTCCGATTTCGCGAAACGTTTATTCTCGCTATACTACTACTTTTGCAGCATCGGTTTTGACATAACAAGCAAAGTGCCCCCATACGAAATAAGTGGATCATGTTTCGTTATTGCGTAAAATCGAAAGAATGTAGCAGAGCCGATACGGCAAAGGAAAAGGAACAGTTGAACAATACAAATGAATATTGGGATCAAGAGGAAAACGTCGAAGAAATGGAAGCATTTTTCGATAAACTCATCAAAGACTTGAAAGAGAGAAACTTGAGCGGCTTGTATTTATTGAATATTATTTTTGTCGATAACTCGTGCTTATTTGTTTTTCCCAAGTTTTTTGAGGGGTTGCATGATGAACGCTAATTTTCAGGAGAAAATCGCAAGCAACGACGTCCGCGGATAATAACGGTCGTTTCGATGTGCCGATGAACAAAATGGCGACCGCTGTTCGAAATAGAAAACGGAAACCACTGTTTGACGAAGCGTCGTATCAACCGATGCAACGCTGGAAATCTGAAATGAATTATTATACACGAGACAGACCACTTGTGGACGATAAGAAAGTTTTTTTCGACGTATTAAACAATTATCCAATGTTCGTATACCTCATATATTTTTCCTGCAAGTTTTCCGAGATTTTCAATTTATTTATACATCATAAAATCCTCATCGTATTTGAACAGAATTAAATAAAAGATTTCTATTATAACTTTTGAAAAATCACGTTGAAAGAATTTACAATAACAATTTTTTCATGTCCAAAAACATACTGCTTGTTGAAAAATTACAGTTATATACGGGCAAAATGTAAAATTAAATATTTTTAAATTCATTTTTCACGGTAACGAGTAACTTTTTTCAGTAAGGAATAACGAAATTCCCGTTATTTCACGTTACCTTTTATATGTCTCATAAAATGTAACTTTTTAAAAGGAATGTGCTGAAATTGAGATATAAGTAATTTTTAACTTGAGCATTTTTGAATAAAAAACTCTAATTTATAATTTTTAAGGCATCAGCGTGGAATATAAGTAATTTGTGTACAAATATCGAAGAAGAATATATGCTTTTTCACATTTTATTAAAAACTTTCATAATTCAAAGCGTTGGATTTTAGAAATTCGTATCAATTTATTTTAAAATAAATATACAACTTTTAATCTACAGATCTCAAAATGTACAGCGGATCTACAAGATGTACAGAGATCCTGCTAGAAAATCATATGAAACATACTGAATACAAAAAAAAGTATAAATATGAAAAATACTGGATTCTAAACTTTCGCGTTGTTAGATTCGTCTTCAAAAGTTTTTATGTAATTCCAGGAATAAATAAACAACAATTTCTCGAGCAATGAATTCTAAAAATCCATATGTGTATAAAAGTCGATAAACATATACTGGAAAATATTGAAGGCACTCTATATTAAGAAACTGTTTTCTGCAAAATCATTGAAAAAATACTTGACAACTTTCAAATTTTCAACTCTAGCTAATCCGGATGATTCTGGAAATTCAAAGAGAAAACTTTGAAAAAACTAGAAAATTTCACAAGATCCTACAAATACTTTGAAATACAGAAGGAAAATACGTAGTAAAGAAAAAAAAGTAAAAAATGTATCAAATTCCAGAAATTCATACAGCAATATATGAAAATTATGAACCATATAGTATTAATAATTATTGTTTGGCTGATGGGAAATATGGAAAATAAAAAAAGGAAAATTGTATTGAAGAATGAAACACGTATGTACGCGATGATGCTAATTGAACGAAAAATGCAGGAGAACGAGTAAAAAAGTGCTGCCCGACCCAGCTACAGATTTCGCTGCAAGTTTGAGACAGTACTTGAGACATCGCCGGGAACAGAAGCGAGCATTGAATTCTAACGGCATTGTTAATACTACGGAAGTGGACTTATTGAGGGCTCCGAGGATAAAAAAAAGGTTCACCGTCAAAAAAAATTAGCTCGTAACATATATATGATACACGTTTTCGACCATCAACTATGTTTATTTTGCGTAGGAACAAGAGTGAAGAATTGCTGTACGCGCAAAGTGCAGAGATCTCGAGGAAAACGTCAAGCTCCAGGCTCGCTTTGACCGCGTTTCGAGTTGCCATTTAATCACCGTTTGTTTCTCGTTCAGCTTTTCCATCGCCTTATATTTCTCGTATTACATAAAACGTGTTGATTCTCGCTTTTCAAGCTCTAAAATTATTCATAATCATTCAACGTAATCGAATCATCACAACCCCGACTCGAGACGTTAATCAATTTCTGGCTACCAAGTCTAATGTGAGATGAGTTTTTTCATCATCTCAACTCGTTGCTTTCTCTAATCGAAATCACTACCAACGATGAGTATTGAAAAATAAGATGCGCCTAGCGTCAAATTTTGATTCAACATTTGTTCTTGATGGCGCTCAATTGTAAATCAAGACAATGTGTTTCTTGTTGTTGGCTTATTATCATAAGAGACGTTGTTATACATCATTTTCGATCGTTACATTATCAACGTTGAGCACTTGTAACGTGTATCAAGGATCGAATAAAGAACCAACAGAATTATGATTACGTCACTTTATTTGACTCTTGCTGCAACGCAATACGCAATACTCGTCATACAAATTCAAAAATCTAAACAATTTTTTCTCGTCGTCGCAACTTGGCATGCAAAAATCGCGATTCCAAGTACTTTTAGACACAAAAGAGCTTATGAATCGAACGAATGTACAAATCGGCGAGATAAGGTTATCATATAAGGGTGAGTATAATCAACTCATGATTTTTGCCAAGTGTGAGCCAGTGCTTCGGAGGGAATGGCGCCAAATGAAAAAGAGGACAGTAGGGACACGATGAAAAAAAGAAAAGAAAAGAAATTAGCGGCGACGTACGGTTGTTTGCTGCCTCACGGAGAAAGGTACTTCCTCATGTGAGACATGGGTGGTTTGTATGGGTCGAATCGATCGTAAGAAGCCGTCCCTGGAGCTGCTGACATGCTCAGCGACTGCATAGGGCCCCCCCCTGACGGGTAAAGGCCCTGGCCCGCCCCGGGATGATGATGATGATGTCGCATTGTGCTTCCCCCCATGCTGCTGCTCGAAGTGCTCCACCTGTCGCACAACATTGAACCTTATGAAACAAAAGTCGATATCCAGATTATTAACGCATCCATCAAGTTACAGTTGCATTATCGTTTATTATAATGCGGTCACATTTCAAGGCCATCCCATTTTCCATCCAACATGTATTAATATTTCATTAGTTACTTGGCGAACTAGCACAGTCCAACAACGTTCGATTAAACTTGCATTATTACAGCGTACTTGAATGATATCGAAATGGGATTGTTCAACATTTTTCATATCGTGAAATGATAACATGTGACTAAGGTGCAGCGTTTGTGAAATAAATGTCTTACTGAAACCAAGATGGCCAATTTTTTTAAGGCACCTCAACAAAGTGCCAAAAATAATGATAAAAGCGTGATGAAATCGTGCTTGTACCTGTTGACATTGTCAGATGAACTTCTGCTCCAACTCGAGGGTTCGTTGCGAGGATCGCGAGCACTTGCACTTGACACGGAGGAATTGAAATTTTTCGTTGATGGTGGCCCTCCATGCCAACTTGCATTACGACTACTCTCAACGTATCGATTTTCACCTATGGAATTATGAAAGCACATTTTCAATCATCACATTTTGCACAACCATTTGAAAATACCGAAAATTATAATAGTGACGAGAAAAAGTATGTAAAATATTGGTTATTAGCTATTATTTTACATCTCGCTAGTAACTTGAGATATTTTTGAAGCCTAAATGAGTAATGATGATGATGATAATAATAATAATAATAATAATAATAATAATGAATTGGAAAGACTTACGCGGGTTACTGGAGCTAGGTGGCTTGGAACTCTCGTTGTACCTTGTATGGGCTTCGCGGGAACTTCGGTGCGACTCAGCTTCTGATCGTCTCACCTCGCGTTCGCGGCCAAAGTTGCTTGAAGAAGTTTGCCGTTCGTATCTGAAATAATGACGAAATGCATGTAAACGAACAAAAAGCTTAGCTCCAAAATGGAAAAACTTGACCAAACTAATTCAAGGATGCTTCGAGTATTTTCAAGATGTAACTGATGATTTTGACAATGGAAATTGTACATTTTCTGGAGAGGTTTTTCAATAGCCCCCAAAGACGACAAACTTTCTCATCAACTTGCACATTTTGTTCGACTATTTCTTGGCTTGCATTGTTGTCAAGGGACAAACAGCTTGGATAATAAGAATGCTGTAAAAGAGTTTATTACAACTACGAACCTTTCTTTGACTTGACGAGGATCGATGGATGAGCTCTGGCTCGGGAGAGGCTCGCGTCGAAGGATCACTTCTCGCCCTCGGGAAACGTCGGTGAAAGTTTCAGGGCGGCTGCTTCGCGAGGTGTACTCGCCGCTTCTTTTGAAATCCTTTTTCAGTGCCATCTCTTGGGCCGATGATCTGCAAATGTTTCGTTAATCAAGTTGACACGAAATAATGCATGGAATATTCGTTCTGCTTGCCAAAAAGTATCGTGAAATTGTATGATATGATAATATTGACTTGAGCAGTAGCCAACAAGTTTTTGATAAATTGTTGAAACATGGCTCTTGGCTGTTGGAATTTGCGAGCTAACCTGCTGCTAGATTCGTATCTTGAAGACGGCGAGGGTTCCATTCTTCGATCGGTGACTCTCTCGGAAACTTCCGCACGTCGCTCTGTGACCCTCTCAGGAGTGTGCCGGCGACTGTGCTCAGTGGCCATGCGTTTTCGCTCAGGTTCCATGTACATGTCCCTGACAATGCACAAACGCCTTTTCCCTTACTCTGACATTATAATGGTGAATGTAATAAACTCGTAATGGAATTGATGATATGAAAACTTGAACGATAAAACCACACGAGTCTCATACAGATTGAAAAATGTGTAATCAAAAATTGTGGATCAAGTCCAGTTTGGTTTCCGAGTGTTTCGAATGGAATTGCTATGGATGTACCTCATGTCGCGGCGATCGCTGGAGGACCTCTTGATGGACGGAGGCGGGGGCGGGGCGGCGGCGCGTCTGCTCTCCTCGAGGCGCATCTGCTGCCTCTTGAGCTCCAGTCGCTCGCGTTCCAATTTTTCGCGCTCGAGTTTCTGCCTCTCGCGCTCCAGACGAAGCAATTCGGCCTTTTCCTGCTCGATGCGCTCTCGCTCTCGCCGCAGTTTTTCGCGCTCGCGCTCCAAGCGCGTTGCCTCCTCGCGTTGCCTGCGCTCCACCTCGCGCTGCCGCTCCGAGTCCTCGCGCCTACGACGCTCCTCTTCCCTCAACAACCTCTCACGTTCACGCAGCCTTTGCCGTTCTCTCTCTTCCTAATTTTCAATATTCCATTTTTTCATTACTCTCCAAGATATGCACCACTTTCCCACTGAGTCCAAACAACCAATATTCTTTTAGCCGATTTTACTCTGTCGCATATTCACACGAATCGTGACGGCAAAGAGTTTTCGCAAAATTGGCGACATGTATAAATCGGTTTCCAAATAAGTCCTTCGCGAAATTCAAAATTATGTCTAAATCTTGTTCATCAACATATTTCCAAGTTTTCTGAAAATCTATTCAACAATTGCAGAGCATAACATTTCAGCAATGTACATGCCCTAGTAACCATGAAAGTTCTAGGAATCTATGAAAATACTAAAAATTGCTGCAGTGTCTAATGAATACTTGAAAAAACAAAAAAATGTATAAATTCTCCAAATCTATGTGGATGTAATTTTCTAAAAACTCTATATATTTCGGTTAAAACAGCAAACTTGATGCCCATTAACATAATATTTGACTCAATCCTGGTCATGAGAAAAATTGACACTTGATTCAATTCCTCTTTTCGTTTAATTTTAAATGTTTGGAATTTCAGGTACATGTAATGTTGGATGCGTCAAAGAGATTTACTTCGATAGGGCGTCTGCAAATTGTAAAATTTTTGACCAAATTGACAGTTGAAATAGCGGAAAACTAATATTTTATCCTGATATTGCAGTTGCTCATTTAAATAATGCCAAACTCTATTATGACAATGTAAAATGTACGACTCTGAAATTTCAAACATTTTTCCTGCATACGATTTAAAAAAAATGTGTTTCAAAACTGACTCGCGCTATTGATAAGGAAGAAATAGATAGAGTTCCCACCCTAATCTTAGCAAAGGTCAAGACGTCGTCGCGCCGACGGCGTTCGCGGCTCCTGGACCTCGAATTAGTCTTGCGACGATCCCATGAACGCTTTTCTCGCGTGTTGTCACGCTTGGAATCATGTCGTCCCTTCTCCTCGGGTTTTTTGCTCGTCGACTTGGTCGAGCGAGAATCGTCATCTTTCTTGCTCTCGTCCTTTTTGTCCTTTGACGAAGAGCTTTCCTCGTTGCTCTTATCCACAGTGGATGAGCTACTGCTCTCTTCTACTTTTTTACCTGAAAATATGAATTTTCCTACCGTCATATTCACAATCCGAATCAACAACTTGTTTGCTCAAATTTTGAAATACCCTCCATTGCAATTACATTCGCGTTGGATTCAGAAAATTGCAAACGAAATACTAACCACCGTTTTCCTCTTTTTTCTCGTCATTTTCCTTTTTCGAGTCTTTCTCCTTCTTCTCGACAGGCTCATGGGCTTTTTCTTCTTTCGGCTTTTCCTTGTCATCTTTTTTCTCGGTTTTTCCACTTGTGGATTCTCGCTTGCGCAACTGGCTTTGTTGAGACTCGCCTTTCGCCTGGAAAAATTCCCAACATTGATAAATATTTGTGAAATTTCAGTGCCTTATTTCCGAAATCCTTACCTTCTCAACGGTAATGACTCTTCCATGCAATTCAGATTTGTGCAGGCCATGAATACATTTAGACGCATCTTCGCTCGACGACATTGTCACGTAACCATAACATCTGGTTCCAGGGGTACGAGCATTCGTCACGATTTTAGCGCCGAAAACTTTCCCGTATTTGGAAAAAATTTGCTTCAAATCGGTGGCACGAGTCGTCGATGATAAACCAGCAACCCACAAATTTCTTCCACTCGTACTACTCACAATCGAGTTTGATGATTTTTTATCTGTTTAACATTTTCAAAAATTCATTCTTTTTTTCTCTTTAAATCACGTATTCCACCATTCGCAACGAGGAAACTACTCAAAATTAAAAGTCGTATAATCTCTATAAAAACTATCGACGAAAATTAAAAAAATATGCAAGAGTATTATCAAATTCAGAAAAATACCAAGTATTACAAAAAACAATGAAAAACTTGGAAAAAGCATTACCTTTATCGTCGCGTTTATTTCCCTTGCTGCTACAGTCGGCACTGAAAAACACATTTTAAAAGTAAATCAAAAATTTATCAATCGAACAACTACATAATAGAAAAAAAATAAATGTTATTTTTATCGGAAATGTAGTCAAGGCCTGACACAACGACCTCTGCAACTATGTCAAGAATGCAAATTTGGCTAGCAAATCTCAGGGCAAATTATGTACTTCTAAAACAGCTTATTCGTTTCGCTATTAATTTTCTTCTTCTTCGATTCCTCGTATCCAAAAATGCAGCAGCAGCAGCAGCAGCAGCAGCAGCAGCAGCAGCAATAACAGCAACAGCAATAACAGCAGCAGCAGCAACCTCTTTCGTCTTGCACAAAGGAAAACTCCTATCCCTGGCTGAAATTACGTCCTATTTTCTTCCGGAGAGTTGCAGGCTTATTCTGCGCCAAACGTTGATATCCTTGAGGTAGTCCAGGTCGCAAATTTGAGTTTTCCAGATCAAGTCGTTGAGCCGTTGGCACAAACAAGAGACACATCTTCTTTCTTGAGGTTTCGATGGTAGCCAAAGAAGAAGTGATTCTCGGCAAATCTTGAAATCCGACAACGATGGTGACATGTTGTTTTTATCTCGGGTATAAAAATATTGAAACTTTTAGCTCTGTACATTTATTCAGCGATCCCTTTGAGTTTGCTAGCCAATTTCTCAATTGTTTATAACCAAGGTGTCTGAAGATTTGTTGATTAATTTGTAGATTGACAGCAGTAGGTTTTTTTTTTCCTGTGTGACGAAAATGTTTAAGCCTACATATTGCGACATTATTTAATAGTGAAAACATAAATGGACGTTATTGGACATGAAGCAGTGTCATTGCATGAACAACTTCTTGGCATGGCACTTATTTTTACAAAAAGTGAATGTAGTTAGACTAATTTTTGACTTACTCTATTTAGGGTATCTTTTTCTATTGGTAGATATGTAAAGTATATCTTATACTCGGATTGATTAATTGGACTTGAACACTGCTCTAATTTTAAAATGTACAATTTTGTTGAGAGCCTATTTCTGAATTGCTTCGTTGCCCTAATTGAGATGAATGATTTTTTTTCATATCAATCATGATTAGCAAAGGTTTTCAAAATATTATTTATTCGTACAAGTTTTATCCATTGACAACAAATTTGGAACCAATTCGTTCCAAATTCATGTTATTTTCTTATTATTACTAACAATATTAAATGGCACATTTCTCTGAATGATTTGTGAAATAGAAGGATTGCTTGATCAATTTTACTTGCAAAAATTACATCTTAGGTCTTGTATATGAAGATCATGTTTCAGCAAGGTATCAAATTAACTGAAAATTTATCGAAAACTGTGAATAAATATTTTCTCCAGAAAAACGTAGAAAGGCTTTCAAGAAGAAAATTTGTAGGATGATGAGATTTTGGACGTGAATTTCGTTCAAAAACCACAGAAATGAGATACAGGAAGAAAGTTGTTGAATAATGCAATGAAATATGGAAACAATGCCTGTATTCGAGTTCTGGGATCGACCTACTTATTGACGAGTTTAAATATATTGTAAAATAAAAAAATGTACGAAGCACTGGGGATGTCGTTGAGGTGTAATAATGATGAGGACTTCAATTGCATGAACGAAGCCTTTGGGGTTTCTTGCCAATGCTGCTCCCCTCGGCAAACTGATGGGAAAGGAACATTGAAAAGTGAAAAGTGTTCTCCTCCGAGAGAGCCAAAACTCGCCAGTCAGCCAACAGCATTGCTGTTGTCCCGTTTTTCCTAGACAGACACCCTGGTCCTCAACATAGGCTCCCAGAGCTCGATGTTTCAGCAGCCAATGACCAGTTCGTGACTACTCCGACCGCCATCATTCGGGGCCCCCTTCCTCCGCGTCCACGACACACAAGTATAAAAAGGCTCGCTCAAAATAATGATAAGGGAATGAAAGAGAAGAAGTGAATCTTGCGTTAGCCTCGGGCAGACTTGACTGCCGACGAGTGCTTGCTGGTTTGTCGTTATTGGCGTGTGAAGGTCTGTTGCTAGCAGCTCCAGGGTCCGAGAACCGCTTTTGCTTTTTCGCTAGTTTGTTTAGCTTTAAGGACCAACCTCTTGCCCCCACCGTCGTTGGTAACCGGCTTGCTCTTGCTCCCAGAGTTGCTCCCCGAGGACGATGACGCGATCCCCATATCTTTGGCTCCGGAAGAGGATGATTCCCCTCTGCCGCCGCTGCTACTCCCCCCGCCGCCGCTCGTCGTCGAGTCTCCTTTTTTCTTGTCTTGATTCTTTTTTGCATCGCCGCCATCTGCACAGGAACAATCAAGGGTTGGAGTTGTCACAATGGGCCGAACCACCTTTACATTTTTGCTCCCGGCGCTCTTTCCATCGTTTTTTTTTATTCTAATTTTTTTTTTTTTTTTTTTAACAACTTTTGCGACATTTCCACGAGGTTTTACAAACGATCCTAGACTTTTGGGCACGTTGCATCTCTCGACATGTTCGTAAGGAAGGAAGATTCGTCGATTTGATCGGCGCTTTCTATGCGGCAGGTATAATTAGTGCATTCTCAACATAAAAAGGTTTCTAAAAGTCAACTATTAGCTTAAGAACTAGGGAAGGTTTTTGCATGTCAAATAGGAAAAGAGCGGTGACTCGCGGATCCTCCTAGAGATGCGATAAATGTTACGTTGATTCGTTGTTCCATGGATGGTTGTTTTCTGGGATGATACTTGCCGATTTTTCCGTCGACTTAACGCGTGTTTCGCATTATTCGCGACCCAATTCGGCGCATTTTCTTGGACGGCTATTCTACGCCCAACTCGATTACCAGGTAGGTTTTTTAAAAAAATTTTTCACTAAATCATTTTGAACAACAACTACTTTTTCACTCACCTTTCTGCTGCTCATTGACGTCACTCTGGAAACGAACAATAGAAAATATTAATTTTATTTATAGAGGGCGAAAAATAAGCAAGAATAGAGATGGGTTTTCAAAAAAACTCACTTCTTCGGCAAGGAGATTTTCTTCATCTTCGCCGATGGTGAGGTTGATCGAGTCCTCAGTATCGATGCCATTACTTTCCACCATGGAATTTGCAGATGGTGAAATCAAACGTTCAATGGGACGTGGCTTCAGCATGGGAAGGGCAGCCTTTTTTTCTTCCTTGCTTACTTGTTTCTCTTCTACAGAAGCCTCTTTCTCTTCTTGGACTATTTTTACTTCTTTCTTTGCAGGTTCCACCTTTTCGGCAGGTATCTCTTTATTATTCACAAGCTTTTCCTCTTTTGCGGATTTTTCCTCAATTGCTGGTTTTTCTTCCTTTTCTACAGTCTTAGGTTCTTCATCGTCAACCACCTCCATTTTTTCATCTTCCTTGTTCTCCTCTTCTCCCTCCTCTTCTTTATTCTTATCCTCCCCTTCCTTCTCCTCTTCCATGACTTGATTCACTTTTTCACAAGATGCCACTAACTTTGGCTCTGGTTTCTCATCATCTTCATTTTTCTGAAAAATTCAAAAATTCTATAATTTTGTATTGCATAAAACACTTCTCACTGTATCAAAGTTTAAAACTCAAGGAGTTACACGTCTTGAACAATACTTTTTATTTCCAAACAATATAAAAGTCTCAGAGTTTGAGATAGGGTCTTAATCTGTTGCGATTAGCCAACAGCCATTGTTGTATACAAAATTTACATTGCGATTCAAGCAATTTTAACAGGACAAAATTAGTCATCTGGTTGCATTTCAAGTTGAAAATCCATGAGTGTAGTTGAAAGTTTTAGTGTGTTGTTTATTTGAATAATGCAGATGTAGGATATCGAAATTTGAATCATGAATTGATATAGTTATTTCAGAGTATTGAGGATTAGGAATTTGTGACTTTTCAAATGAGAATATTGCTACACAAGCATTCTGCAATTGAAACAATGTAACACTGGACCCTCTTTTGTTTAAACCAGCGTGAAACGAGTGAATCTCATGTACTTTTAATTCACTCAACTCCCTACTGTCTCTCATGCCGGAGGGGGAATTCGGTAAGCTTCTTCTGATTGGCTGCCGTACTGCCGCGCGTGTACACACACTCGAAGCATCGAATGGTTGAATGTGCTTGTCGGTGCTTATGTTTACATACTGTCATTCAGTGTTAACTCATCAGCGGCTTTTTTAGTTAAGAAAATGGAAAAAGAAGGAGATGTCCTTGTGAGAACCTCTATGGGCTCCATGGCCAATTTTCAAAAGGCCTCTGTCATTGAAAGTCAAATCCACGAAGCTATCTCCTTTTTCTCTTTAGGACACGGCATCGTTTTCACATATACACTTACAACACTTGCACAGTCAAGTACATTGCACTGGCTCGTCGGCTCACGCAATTACTAAGTGTGGGGATACCAAGTCGCCCAAAAGTGAAAGTAACCGAGCAAGGGGGAGTTAGAGTAGATGAGAGTTAAAATACGTGAGGAGGGTTGAAATAAAAGAGGATCTAGTGTAATTGTAAAAAGTACTAGTTCAGGGATTCAAAAATTAGAAATTGGAAAAATTGACAGTCAAAATTTGGAAAACTACATTTTTAAATTGAAAAATTTAAAAACTTGTACCAATTGAAGACGATTCTATTTAGTAAATGTTTTTCAGAAATACTTCCCTGATGCTTGATTCAAAATAAAGTAAAAACATACATCTTATTATTCCTTTCCCATACTTTTTAACTGGGTAATATTCCTACCGATACTCTGCCTACTTACAAATGTATAATCAATATGTTTCCTCACATTTTTATCATTTTCCAATTTTTCACTCCGCTCTTCCACTGGCATCTCATCTAATGCCTCTGTTTTTGAATCGGAAATGTCAATAACTTCCACTTCTTCTTTTTGATTGTCGTTGGTCTCCGAAGGGTCTTCGGAATCAGCTCTTGCTGAAATTGTAAAAATGTTACTGTACCGAAAAATATGATAATCATGTTAAAAATTTCGAATCATCGTGTATCTCGAAACATACTAATTTTTTTAATTGCTGGTTTAGGAGGTGTCAAGCCACTGGGCACTATGAGGTATTCATCGGGATCCTCTCCTTCTTCAATAATAGCCTGAAAAAGAAAGAGAACTTTTTTAATGTGGCTAACTACACCTGCATGTTCTTTTTTTCTTTTATACCTCTATCGCCCAAACTGCAACTTTCATCCAACTTTCAGAATTCAGTGAGCCTAAAGTATGTTAGTACATGGGATATCAATTATCATATTAATTATCAAATAATGGGATACCATTAATTTTACTTCTGGCGCTTTTGGTTAATTAAATTCTGAGAGCATTCTTCAAGTTGTGTAAAAGTTGGCGTTTCTACAATAGGGACTGTATACTAGCTTTCCCAGCGGGCTTTGCTTCGTGGTAACCACGTTTGGTTTGGTTTGGAAAGGGAAAGTCAATTATTGTTTAATTAAAAAACGAAAATTACCAAAAAATTATCTGAATCTCAAGATTAAAAATCTTCTCCTTTTTTTTTCTTCTTAAACAATTTTTAATTTTTCAATGAAATATGGATGGGTTAAATAATAATGGATTACCACAAAGATATACCATACTTATATAATGGATTCTATTGGTCAATAAGCTGTTTCAAGTATTATAGGAAAATAGTTTCTAAAATATTATTTTACGATCAAAGTGAAGAGTAAAATTGATGAAAGTTTATTTGTTAATGAGGATTAGGAGGTGATCATGATGAGGATCATCATAATAACTTCCTCACGGATTCCCGACACACTGCTACACGGTCACGCTGTTGCCGTGCATCGATAGTCACAGCTTTATTAAAATCTGAAAATTTGAAATATCAAATTCTTGTTGTAAAGAAGCCCAGTCTTTAATGTTCTGCGTGATTCAGGGGATGCATTGGTCGTCTATGTGTCATATAAAAACCCGCATCTACCTAACTTGATCATTTTCTCAGTAAACAATTATTCGTTGTGAGAGAAACCCTCGCGATGTCACAATATTCGTTTCTGAAGGGCTCCTCCTATAAATTGCAAACTGAACTGACGAAGCACTCAAATCAGGTATGTTGTCTCGTGACATATGTGACCATCATTACATTTCTTTAATTGCTTTGTACTACCGGCAAATATAGTCAATAATAATTTGTCAACTTAGGCTTGGGGTATTTATGGATTTTAGGGAATTCTGTCAAAAATGGTCAAAAAAAAAAAAATGGTTTTTTGCAAAATTTTGCATATTTTTTGTAGAATTAAATCACGTTGGGGGAAGGTGGTTTTTTTAATGATAAACAATGAAAAACATAAAAAAACGATTGTTGACAGGGCACTCGAACTTTGACCATTTTCAGACTAAAAAGACTGAAAAAGTTGTTTAAAAAATCATGAAAACCTACTTGAAGTGCTCTCCAGTCACTGGATGTACATTTATGTATAAGGAAAAAATTATTTACCCGTAAAAAAACAAAAATAAACTTTGTTAAAAAGTTAGGCTATGTTGCACCCACAATCACCCACGCAATTTCAAGATGGTCTGATCGATAGTGTATATCGATTATACGACAGTATTTTTCGACAGTGTTTGTTTAGTTTCACTGAGTTTCACCAAGTTTCACTTCGAAATTTACAACGTTCCTGAGTTTTCATCAATTTTTAAAGACAATGTCCAAGTCCAATGGAAAAATCGACGAAACCCTATTAAAAGCGTTGTGTGAAGAAGTTTTAATTAATATTGAAAATGAAAACAAACAAAAAGTGAAAGAAGAAAGTGACAATAATATGGAAAGTTGGTGCTTAGATGTGGTTATTGACATTGAAAAAGAAAAAAAGGAAAAAAGAGATCAATTTTGGCAAAAATTTCGCGAGGATTAATATTGGGAAGAAATGAAAAACAATCGGTAGGCTCGATTGCAAGAAATGATAGGTTTAGCGCATAGGTGGCCGGATTTTATCAAAAATGCTTTTTTCAATCCAAAATTCTGCCACAAAAATCGCATGATAGTTGTGCACTTTTGTTATTGTAACGGGGTTCCAGAGCAT
The DNA here is from genome assembly GCA_028476575.1 of Platygaster robiniae. Lineage (NCBI taxonomy): Eukaryota > Metazoa > Arthropoda > Insecta > Hymenoptera > Platygastridae > Platygaster > Platygaster robiniae. The sequence goes on from CM052023.1 coordinate 27,397,217, forward strand.
ATTCTCCATGAAGTGTTAGAACATACTTTGGGAGAGAATTATAATTTTTTACGACGAAAAAATATAGAAGAGCGATTCGAATTTTTAAACCACCCTACTCTGGGCCCACTTCGTCGCAGCCAAGCCCATTCCTATGTATACCATGAAAAACGAGTTTATCTTGATGATCGTTTTTATAATGAATAATGTTATTGATAAATAAATGCTTCATTCATACTTTATATTCGAATGAATAATCTTGTCATTTTTATACAGTCCCAAAAACCCTTGGCATATTTTGGTATAGTAAGTTTATGATTAATTGATGAAAAATAATAAATATGACTTGAAATTAGTAATATGGTTGAGGAAACAAATATTAGATAATTTAAAAAAAAATTTCCAAAAAATTAGGTTTCACTTGGGTTAGGTGCGGCTCTTTAGGAACCAAATATTCGATAATTTAAAACCAAATTTCCAAAGGTTAGGTGCGGCTCTTTAGGGACCAAATATTCGATAATTTAAAACCAAATTTCCAAAGAACCAAATTTAGAAAGGTTAGGTGCGGCTCTGTAGGAACCTAATATTCGATAATTTGAAAAAAAATTTCTATTTTATAATTCCTAAAGAGCCGCACCTAACCTTTCTAAATTTGGTTCTTTGGAAATTTGGTTTTAAATTATCGAATATTTGGTTCCTAAAGAGCCGCACCTAACCTTTGTAAATTTGGTTCTTTGAAAATTTGTTTTTAAATTATTGAATATTTGGTTCAAACCCAAAACAAATTGCAAGAAACAGTCCTCCCCGCCATAAATATACAAGTTAGTGAAAGGTAATCCATAAATAAAATAGTTATTACTTTTTTATTCTTTTTTATAATCTAGATACTGTAGTCACAATATTAAATTCTCAATAAAATCTTAAATCCAAACAATCAAAAACTTTATTTACAAAAATTCAGTTGGATGAAGGTACTTCTGTCGGGTTTTTTTCATTTGGCTGTGCCATGCTTTGGGGACCTGGATAAACTTCGGCAATTGCCTGGAAAATTGCGTGTACCCTGTCCAATGTGTTCGGAAAAGCGCGAACAAATAAAAATTCCGACAAGTAACTCATAAAATGATCTGCTGAGCGTCCGTACTTGGGAATTTTTGATTTGACTTCTCGCCATGCCCGCTCCACATTTTGGGTGTGGGCTCCTGTGGTGGGGTCGACAAAATTTTGGGAGTGGTTCACAGTTTCGTGCTGAAAGCCCTCACTTGGCAAGGTGAAATAGGCTTTCCAACAGTCTGACATGATTTTCGTCCCAGGGAGAACTTTTTCATGCAGGATTGAAAAAAGAGTTTCCCTGTCCCTATTTTCGACAGGAACAACGAAAAATTTTTTTGAGCCCCTTTCAACCCCCCCAAATATCCATTGTCCTTCGACCATTCGACCTCTATTGTATTTTCTCTTCCCGCATTTCGATTCGTCTATCTCTACAATTTTCCCTTCCCCCCCAATATTCTGCTCTTGATTTTTCTCTGCCCAAATCAGCAAAAGTTCCCTAATAAAATTACTCCAATCAACAACTGTGTGTGAATCTATACCTAACTGCTCTTCAAGAAAATGTTGCTTTGGAGAACCCCTCGTAATGAAATGAACAACAAATAAAGCAATTGTGTCGAGGCTCAAATGAGACCCAGAAAAAAACGTATCCTTGAAGTAGCTTATTTTGAAATTGCATTCAATTTTCATTTTCTTTTTCCCATTCGTAATGACTTGATTTTTTTGGCACATCCAGTATTCTTTTCCTTTTTCATTTTCTTTGTTTTTCAATCTTAAATGAGAACATTCCCCTGCATGTAAGCATTTTAAATTTTTTAGTAAGACCCCATGTTCAATTACAAAATTTCTTAACTGCTCGTCATTCATACGAATGAATTCATGAACCCTTATTTGGCACCCCACGCACAGGTCACCCATAGTCTTGATAAATTATTGACGAAAAGGCTGTCCTGAAATTATTTACAGAATTTGGATTTTTATTTAATATGACTTGAGCATTGGACGTTATTTTATTTTATATTTTATTTATTATATGTATTATTTATTATTATTTTATATTATATAAGTCATAAACTTTTATCATATATATAGAATTTTGTAGAAAATAAAATTTTTTTGGTTTTGGTTTTTGTTTTATCAAGTAAACAGTATTTTTTCCGAAAAGTAATCATTCATATTCATATGCTTTTTATCGTTTTTTTAAATATTATTATTAACAAAAAAAAATCTTACCTTCAATAACTTATTTTCTTTTGGAATTGTTAGTCCATTTGGAGATTATTATTTTTTATTTACTTATATTCACTTAAAACGGGCAAAAAATGAGCTCGGTTAGAAAATTCTGAACTGAAAAAAGCAGGAGAACGATTTATGAAGAAAATGAGTTAAAACAAGTCTTCACCAGTTGAATTGTGTAGTAGGTTGCCTGGGCAAATGTGAATAAGGCATGAATATCTCGAGTGACAAGGTCGCATAATCGATATACACTATCGATCAGACCATCTTGAAATTGCGTGGGTGATTGTGGGTGCAACATAGCCTAACTTTTTAACAAAGTTTATTTTCGTTTTTTTACGGGAAAATAATTTTTTCCTTATACATAAATGTACATTCAGTGACTGGAGAGCACTTCAAGTAGGTTTTCATGATTTTTTAAACAACTTTTTCAGTCTTTTTAGTCTGAAAATGGTCGAAGTTCGAGTGCCCTGTCAACAATCTTTTTTTTATGTTTTTCATTGTTTATCATTAAAAAAAACCACCTTCCCCCAACGTAATTTAATTCTACAAAAAATATGCAATATTTTGCAAAAAACCATTTTTTTTTTTTGACCATTTTTGACAGAATTCCCTAAAATCCATAATTACCCAATATATCACCCTGTGTACAAGTTTTGTGGCATTTTGCACAATTGTCCGGTGGACAAAAAAACTTTGCTTACTTGAGACCAAGCCTCGACTTGTCTCTTCGCTGCCATGAAAATACATTAATCCCTCGAAAATTGCAACATTCCGAGATTGTTTACTTTGGTAATTAACATATTGAAAATCTCACAATTGCTCACAATCAACTGATGGTAAATGCTGAAAAAAAGGCAAAAGCTCTATAGCGATGTGCCACGGGTGAAAAAATCAATAAATAACAAGAATTGACAATGTGTATTCTTCTCCCCCTAAAGATACAGGTCATGTAATAATGTGTATATTCGCTCCAACTACAATTAATTACATCAAGTGAGAGGCCATTTGTTTCTCGTGACAGTTGGTGACAGATTCATACAGCATAACTTTGTTTTTGGCCTAAACAGTAAATAGAAAGAAAAAACCAACATATTGTTCATACGTTACAAGTTGAAAATGATTCGAAAACATGCCAACTCTGCAACGCATTATCATTGATAAAAATTTTTAAAATGCCGCTACATCACTGATTCTTAAGATTATTGTAGCGGCGACTACAATTTTACATGGAAGGTATTAAAACTGAATATGAGTAAATAATATACGACGACGAAATGAAAAAGTATACAATCTCGAGTACCAATGTATTTAGTGGGGGCGGGAGGAGGATGCTATATCAGCAACAACACGCGAGGCTGACAATTTGTGGCTTGGAAAATGTAAAAAAAAAAAAGGAACCTTGGAAAGCCTGTCGAGGAGAGCAGCTTTGTTGCCGGTTTTGTCAAGGCCCCTTCGCTCGAGTTCCGTTTTCAAGTCTATTACTCGGGACGCCATCAGTTTCTTGCCTGCCTCCATTTTGCACACTTTTTCTGACTTTTTCTGACTGTTTTTGACTTTCCACGTTCTTCACGCCAGCACACGCTACAACACGCTGCTCACGGAATTTAGCAATTGTTAGCGATAAAAAAAACATGCGTAGGATGTGATCAGATGTGATTTTTTTTGTGAATATGTATTGTGATCAGTTGTGATCAGCTGTCAACGTTGTCAACAGTGTAATACATTCCTCATGCGCACCTAATGTACCCAGCATCAGCTGATTGTGTATATATATATATATATATATACATGGTATACGTATTTACATCAGTAAATGTATAGGTGGAACCGATTGGTTTTCCAAATATTGCAACTCTTTAATTAATTAAATAAAGCTAATCAAATGGCGTCAAGTGTCTTACGTTGCCGGGTTGCAGCTCGAGCCTTATGCCATGCTCAGGAGGTCAATGGATTTTCACCAGTCATTTTGAATTTCTCCTCCGGCGTTGCAAAAATGACCAAAGTCAGTATTACTAGTATGTATTTACTTTTTTCAAACAAATCCTTCCGCCAAATTTTGATGTTTCTTTCTTTATTTATTAATTCAATAATCATTCATAAATCCGAGTGTCATATTCTTTTTAACATTTCATAGCAAGTTTCGATTAAAAGTAAGTTTTGCCCTATAGGTAAGAGATTTATTGTTTACGTAATACAAATTCACAATATATCACAATGTTCCTTTGAAATCAAAACGATATTATATTTTAAATGCCAGTTGCGATTAATTCAATTTTTGCTTTATTTGTTTAACGAAGTTTTGCAACGACTCCAAGTTATCATGCGGTCACAGCCCCCCCCCCCTCCAAAACATATTTAAAATATTTAATACAAATCTTGAATTTACATTGTAATATCAATACTGATAATAATATAATCCAATTACTGAATATGTAAATCATAAATATGCTTTTAATTGGAGAAATATATTCATATGAAATGCATGTAACTAAGAATAACATATAGTTACACAGACACAAAGTGGTCATGTTTTATTCAGGGTGTCCTGGAGTCGCTGTATCAACCGAAAACTATGGATTCCTCGTAAAACTCCAAAATGATTTTCTATTTGCCATTTTTGAAAAAAAGTCATTTAAACCAAAAATTTAAACAATAAATGTGCTCTACTACAACAAGTGGGGGTAGATACCAGGGATCAAACTTTACTCTAATTTTTCTTCATATATTTCCGAGTTGTAAAGTGTTTTACCACTTTTCACAAAACTCAAAATCAAAAAAGATATTCAAGCATAACATCTAAGAAATCTGATTTGTTAAAACTTGTGACCTGATCATCTTTTTTGATTTGAATTTTGCGAAAAGTGGCAAACAGCTTTTCGACTCAGAAAAATATGAAAAATATCTGGTTCAAGTTTTGTCCACCAAGCGTATCTCTGCTTGCTGAGAGGGGGCATTTATTATTTAAATTTTTGGCTTTAATAGCTTATTTAGTTACAAGTTATTTAAAAAATGGCAAAGGAAAAATCATCTTGGAATTCTTGGAGGTTCATATGGCAATTTTGGTACACCCTGTATACAAGTATATACAAGTATATTATATAGTATTACCGGGTGACGGTAAAACCGGTGAAAAATTCACATATGTTGTACCTGCAATGTCCTACTCCATTCACTTGTAAACACTCAAAAGCAAAACAAGCCTGAATAAAAACCAACGAGCGTATATTATATGTCTCTGAATCATCAGTAGTAGTTGAAAAAAGAAGAAAAAATGATAAAACAAGAACAAGAGGAACAAGACGACCAAGTTTATTTGGTAGAAAACGAAATTGATGTGGATGAAAATAAAGAAGAGTGGAAAGTATTCAACGACAGTCATAATGAAATTTATATCAAGGAGTCTGCTGAAAATTGTATTTCAAGTACTAATTCACTCCCGAAAAAATCAGCCGAAAAGTACAAAGCTATGTACAATTCATTTTTGCAATGGAAAATTGCCAAAAAAGCCAGCGATATTACCGAAAAATTACTGCTGGAATATTTCAACCACCTGGCAAAATCCTATGCTCCATCTACGCTGTGGACTAAATATTTCATGTTGCGCAATACCATAATGATTCATCATAAAATCGACATTGAGATATTCAGAAAACTTGTTTATTTTTTGAAAAAGCAATCCGCCGCATTTCAACCCAAAAAAGTTAAAACATTGGAAGGACACGAAATGAACAAATTTCTCCAAAATGCCCCTGACTATGATTACTTGTCCACAAAGGTAAACAAATTTTGATGGTTACTATTTTTAAACATCAACTTGACTACAAGTTTCACTTTCTTGGAACTAGTGTGAATTTCACCTACTCTGATTAGTCGGCAATTTTACTCGAGTGTGAATTACTAGAGTTGTATGTTCAACTCTCCATACGTATTTTTATTGATGAATTTGTAGATTTTTTTGATTGATGAGGATTTTTGTTTACGTGTATTTTTTGAGAAAAAAAAAAACAAAACAAAAAATCTTGTCAACTAGAATACTTGGACACAAACTTGATAATTTATTCCAGGTTGCTTTGATCATTGGTACTTCGGGTGCCTGCAAATCCGAGGAAATTATTAATCTTAATGTGGAAAATGTTAGCGATAAAGGCGACATTTTTGTTGTGAAAATACCAAAATCCAAATCACATCGTGGAAGAACATTTACTGTCGAGCCCGAATTTTACCCAACCATTAAAAAATATATTTCTTGCCGCCCTGAAAACACAACATCAAAGCGTTTTTTCATCAAGTACAACAAAGGAAAATGTTACAATCAGGTGATTGGCAAAAACAAACTCGGAGATATGTGCAAGGAGATTGCCAAATTTCTGAACCTCATTGAGCCCGAGTCGTACACTGCACATTGCTTTCGACATTCTTCGGCATCTTTCTTGGCTGATGATGCAGGCACCGCCGACATGTCCGAAATCGAAACACATGGAAATTGTGATTCAACATGGTGCGCTGAAGGAGACATTGACGCCTCTTTGAGAGGAAAAAGAAACGCAGGACAAAAAGTAACAGAGCAACCAGCTAAAAAGCACAAAATGGAAACTCAAACTGCAAATCCAACATCATCGAGATTGGTGTCGAAATCTGTACAGCAAGTTTAAAATATTTAAATAAATCTTGACAACTAAATGTAGCCAACTGCAAGCTACGTTTCATGAAAATTTCCATATAAATAGTAGATCATCTAACGTGGTGCAAACGTCAATTTCGGCAAAGGAATAAGTCTAAATCGAAATTGACTCTTATACCACGTTAAATGAAATACACATTTTCAGCAGTGATTGAATCTTATGTGCATTACTTGTTTGAATAATCATTTTTTCTCCTCTTGATGACGTGAATTGCACAAGTTGTATTACACATTTCACTGTCAAAATTGAAAAATGGTGATTCTGAAAACGAGATAAACTTGATAAAGTAGAAAAGGCCCCTTTTGCGATATATTGTGGTACAAGAAGAAATTACAAAGGAATAGGCAAGTTTTAGGTTTTGAATTCTTGAACCTATTTTTAGGGGAGATTCCAAGGTAAACAATTGATTCTCCAATGTAATGATGAAAAATAATCACAAATGCTCACTTGGTTTGATTTGAATTTTATTATGTGAATTCCAACTCCAATAATTATTTGCATTCAAATATTTATTCAGAAGCACTATGATAACCGAAAATTTTAGCGTATTATTACATTTATGAATATTTTCATTTTCAATTATTCTCCAAACATAGCATATGATACACTTCAAGTATCATTATGAGAATTTTCCAAGGTTCCCCTAGAAGAAGCGAAATCTCAATAAGTATTCCAATAATTAGTAGGATTTTTCGAAATTCTTATGTAATTTTGTTGATTTTTATTTAGTTTGGAAATATTGGCGGGAGATCCAAATGCCCATCAAGACATCTGGAAAATTTTGTAAACTTTCAAAAACTATACGAATTTCAAAGTTAAAAATTTCAAAATTGTATAGTTACAATATTTTGGGATTTTTCATATATTCAAACTAAAGTTGGAATTGATTTCTGGCCTTCATGTTTTTTTTAAAATTCAAAATTTGATCATGCAGTGGCAGATGGTATGTACTATGTGCGAACGAAAAGTGGTTTTCAGATGTCATTCATTGAGGAGGGTCGCAAACGTTACAAATGTTGCTAAATTTTTTGTAGCTGCACATTTTGAGATTTTGAAAAGTCAGATTAAGAGATGTGAGTACTTGGGAATTTAGAATTCAAATATTTGTTGACGATATGATGATATCTCACTAGAGCTAGAGATATGAGCTGTCTTTTTTGTGTTATCTGTATAAATTTGTATATTTGTTCAACTTTAAATGACTAAACATAGGAGAAAAAAAACCGTTAATCGTGAATCGCAGTTAGACCTGATCAAATTTTCAACAAATCATTCCTGGGTCGATTAATTCTAGTTTCTTGTAAAACGAGTTCTCATCTTCTCTCTTCGTTGATGTGAAACCTCGCTTCTGATTGAAAACAGCAGCTTTCGCGTCGACGTGTTTATTGCGCAACATTCTTTATTTTTCACTGATATAATTTTATCTCGGAGCCTTCAGTCAAGTTTTGTCTTCCTTCGAGCGCTAAACTCTCCGAAAAATATGGTCTCTCTTAAAGAACGTTTTTTTTTTTTTTTTTTTCGTTTTTGTCATTAGAAATAGAAGTGGTAGATTTACAGGAAATGAAATAAGGGTTGATCTGTTGATATTTCTCTTATTTAAGCCAGATACATGTACTTTTTTTTTTCAAGTTCAAGTTTGTAATTTTCATCTCAAGTGAATTTGATTATTGCTTCCTTTAGCGAGAGGTATAATAAAGTAATCCGGGTTTTGTGAAAATTGTAACAGCGCCATTTTAATAAGTGATGCAGTATTTACCAGAATATTTTTTAAAATATCACTTGGAAACTTGGGAAAATGAAAAATTTATATTACGACCCTTGGAAGGAATGAACCATATTAATATACTGTACCAATTTCATCATTATAATTTTATTATTGTCAAACGATTTTGGCTTTGTTCCCTATTAATAAAAAATCCACTTTTTTTACATTCCCCGCAAAATATACACCGAGAGAAGAAATATTAACTATTAAGATATCTATATTTGATTATGGCGAAATAGATATATATTTGCCTCAAATATATGAAACTTCAAATCAAGTATAATTTGGTAGCTTTTAACAAATTATTTTACATTGACAGCGTCATACATTTCAGGCAAATTTATATCTTTTTCGCCATAATCAAATATACATATGTTGATATCAAATATTTCTTTCTCTCAGTGCACATCTCCATGCTCATCAACCACTGATCCTATTTCATACATATTGGAATGACTAATTTCTCTTCCTTCTTTTCTATCTTTTCAGGATAGTACGGGTTACCGAGTCGAAAAGGATACTTTTGGAGAGCTCAAAGTACCGGTTGAAAAATATTATGGGGCCCAAACTCTGCGGTCGGTCATGAATTTTCCCATTGGTGATTCTTCAGAACGAATGCCAGTAAAGTATCTATTTTTATTTTCCATCAACTTAACTATTATTATTATTACGAGTCATATGCTCGATTGCATAATATTTTAAGAAACTGATGTAAGTTGGGTGATTGTTAATAGATTGCCATTTTATTCTTGTTAATATTATCCGCGAAAAAGGAAAAATAGAGAAACCTATGGAACTCGAGAAAATGGTCATACGAACCATTTTTTTCAATCTTTTCAGAAAGGAGTTATCCAGGCAATGGGCATTTTGAAGAAAGCTGCCGCAGAAGTGAACAAAGAGTTTGGTCTGGATGCTAAAGTCGCTGATGCTATTAGCAGAGCTGCTGATGATGTCATCAGCGGAAAACTTTACGACGACCATTTTCCCCTTGTTATTTGGCAAACTGGTTCAGGAACACAGTCCAACATGAACACGAACGAAGTTTGTACAGATTCTTAATAAGACTACGAAAAACTGAATCAATCAAAACAACTCGCTTCCTATATGTATCAAACACTTTTGGTAAAGACCGGGCTCTTGCGAATTACTCATTGAAAAGTGATTTGCGAAATGCATAATTGAACCATGCCACTCATCTTTGCCTCTTTTTTCCATCACTTGACGATCGCATAGGTTTTTTTGTTTACGAAGACAATTACAATCACAGGTAATTTCGAACAGAGCAATCCAACTCCTTGGTGGTGTTATGGGTTCGAAAACGCCAGTTCATCCCAACGATCATGTAAATATGTCTCAAAGTTCAAACGACACGTTTCCCACCGCTATGCATATTGCTGTGGCAATAGAAATTGACAAAGTGTTGTTACCGGGCCTTGAGCAATTACACGAGGCTCTGAAGCAAAAGGCAAATGAATGGAAAGACATCATCAAAATCGGCAGGACCCACACCCAAGACGCCGTGCCATTGACACTTGGACAAGAATTTTCAGGTGATTACGATGGTGTTATAAAATATGCTTTGACGAATATTCCGGAATTGATTAAAAACTTTCTTAAACCACCGATATGCGCTATCTGCGAAAAAAACGAGCCATTTTAGGAATTTCATGTGAAGCTATTATATGTTTTTCCTATTTGTAGGCGGGAGTTGTCCCGGTAGATTCATTAGGTGATTCATGAAGAGTATGTTACTGTAATTATAGGATACTCTACTCAAATCGAGTATGGCATTAAGAGGGTGAAAGACACATTGCCAAGATTGTACCAATTGGCAATTGGTGGCACAGCAGTTGGTACCGGACTCAACACGAGGAAAGGATTCGCAGAGAAAGTTTCCGCGAGAATCGCGAGCCTAACTGGACTGCCTTTCGTATCCGCCCCGAATAAATTCGAGGCCCTGGCAGCTCATGATGCCATTGTCGAAGTTCATGGAGCACTCAACACCGTCGCGGTTTCAATCATGAAGGCGAGCATTTGGAAAAGAGCATGACTTGGGATTTTTTCGAAATTTCGCGAGTTGTTCATGGAATATTTATATGCACAAATTCGCCCGCTTTTTCCTCTAGACCAAGATATGAAGATTGTAATTGTTAAACTTTTTATTTTTTCAGATCGCCAATGACATTAGATTTTTGGGGAGCGGACCACGCTGCGGGCTGGGAGAGCTTTCCCTCCCAGAAAACGAGCCAGGAAGTTCGATAATGCCAGGGAAAGTGAACCCCACGCAGTGCGAGGCCATTACAATGGTGTGCGCCCAAGTGATGGGTAACCACGTGGCGACCACTGTCGCAGGCAGCAATGGACACTTTGAACTCAACGTCTTCAAGCCCGTGATGGTTTCAAACGCACTCAGGTCAGCCAGGCTTCTCGGCGACGCTTCTGCCTCTTTCACCAACAGCTGCGTCGCTGGCATCACCCCCAATATTGACAACATTAATCGAATCATGAACGAGAGTCTCATGCTCGTCACTGCTTTGAACCCTCATATCGGATATGACAAGGTAAGTTTTATATTTCCAATTTACATTTCATCAGACGAAACACAGTTTAACAGTATTTCATCTCTAAAAATTACAAAAATTGGCCTTTGTCGCCCAAAGTGCAACAACAAAATGATGGTTAAGCTCAAAGAATATGAGAAAAAAAATTTTTTCGTGTTTTACAGGCTGCAGCGATTGCGAAACAAGCTCACAAAGAAAAGCTTACTCTGAAAGAGTCGGCGCTGAAAAACGGCTTGACAGAAGAGCAGTTCAATTCTTGGGTTAAGCCGCAAAATATGTTGGGTCCCAAGTGAGCCATATATTAACAAGTCGATAATTATAAACGAGATTCCGCCGTTTCAAAACTTGATCATGCAGTTTACTGTCAACTTTACGAGCCTTTGTAAAAATTCATCGACATCAAGTACAAAATTGTTGATTTTGTGCTCAAGATGAGGCTTTAACGCTAACAACTAGATCTTTCAAGAAAAACTTTTACAGTGGAAATAAATGCTAAATCGTTCCACGACATCGATCGTATATCTCAAGTCATTGATCCTTGACACCAATCGATCATAGTTGATGATGACAAGTGTCATTTTTTTAATCGTCGCTCCATTCTATGAATTCAAGATTGTAACCAGTTTACTTAGTCCTCAACATGAGGAAGGAATCTATGGTAATTGAAAAGTTGCGCAAGCCTTGAATTTTTTTTTTTTTTTTTTTTGTAAAATATCTATTTATTTCACGAGTTACATTCAGTCAACCTTGAAATACTCTATGCGTACTTTGGCTGCACTTTTACACGATTCTCAAAAACGTGTACATTACAGAGGTATCTCAAATGAAAATGAAAATTTTTTACAAAAGCGCGTTTGAGAAAATTTATGAATTAAAAAAATTATCACGATAGATGACAAATAATTTGAAGGATGTGAAATTCTACTCTATGTACACTCATTTGTTCGTTGAATAATTTGGTTCGTTTAATCCTGTTTCTTCAACTCTTGAAGCCTTTGGATAAGTGGCGGATGAGTGTGGTTCCATGAAGAGTACAGGTTGTCGAAAACGGGATAGCTCAAGTTGTCTTTTTGAAGTTTCACGAGTGCCCTTTTTAATGGTTCCATGTGACCCAAACTTTTAGCAAATTGGTCAGCTTGGAACTCGAATTTCCTTGAAATGACTGTCATCATGAAACCGTACAACTGCAAGAAAAAATCAAATGCTTTGTAACATGCATTACTGTAATGAGTCATAAATGCATAAAAATTCTCTCAAGTTTTTGCACTTTCCTAATTTTTGGCATTGTTTAGAGCTTTGTCACTTTTATAATCCATAGAATTGGAATGAAATTGGAGAATGAAAATGGCAAACTTAATGACAATCCATAAGCGCGGTATGATTGGTCAGTAATTACCGTGTTTATTGGCATGAGAACGTAAGTGGTGACAATAAGGAGTCCGATGATGATTGGTTGCGAGTCAGTAAAACCAAAAACAGCATAGAGCGGCTTGTAATACAGCAATAGAGAAAACGGTAAAAAGTTGAACACAAAGCTGACCTGTGACCGACAAACCTCGATTAGCAACAGCGAAAAATTGCTTGATATATATAAAAAAAAACAAAAGAATGGAAATACTTAATTTCCAACTAGGTATTGAGAATCGTTTGATAGGTTACCTGGGAGAGAGCAAAATTTTTCAATGCATGGCTGTATTTCCAGTGTCCAAGCTCGTGAGCCAGGACGGCGACGACTTCGTCGTTTTCACAGCCGTGATCCTTGTTGGCGTCATTTTCGCTGGGTTTGTAAAACTCTTTGACAAGAGTGTCAAAGAGGACGATGCGCTTGTGCTTGTGAAAACCGTACATGTACGCGTTGCTGTGGCTTGATCGTTTTGATCCCTCGACAATGAAAATTTTGTACAGGGGAAAACTGACACTAGCTGCCAAGGCCTCGATTTGCTTTTTGAGTTCGCCATCAGGTAGAGGCGAGTATTTGTCGAACAGTGGAGCTATCACTTCTGGGTAAATTATGAGCATGAAAATTGTCACGGCGATGGTGAAAGCCCAAAGATAGAAGAAGAAATAGTCGCCTCCATTTTTCACAATCCAGATGACTCCGCACATGAAGGGAACCAGGATCGCTTGCATCACGAGCATTTGCTTCAGCTGGTCTTTCGCAAAGAATAGCGGCGTCTGTCCGAAACATTATTCTATTTAATGGTTTGACTCCACATAGAAAAAGACACATTGATTCTATCTGAGGATAAATGTAATTCAAGAAGAAGCTCCGAAGGTAAGCGTGCTACATGCTTAGACCACTTTTTCAAGCAAAAACGTGAAAATCTATTTGCCTGAGAAAATCAACGAGAAGGACAGTTTGAAAAATCATTGCAATAAGTCGACTGGAGTAAGCTTGTAGTCTCTGCAGAGTACGAGGAGAAAATTAAGCCCTCATGATTTGCTATTCACCTCTTTGTTGAATCCATGCTTTTCTTCAATCATGAAGGTGCTGTATATTTTGAACGGGAAGTCGATGATGTAAGAAAAGACACTCATGACCGACACACAATAACCGCTCACAATTATTTCGTTATTTTCATCAAAGCCACACATGGTTGCCAATTTTTTGCTCAAGTTGTAGCAATGGAAGTAGGCAAATGTTGTGAATAAAATCTGTTGAAATATATTGTGGATAATCAGTTGTAAATTTCAATCAACCGTAATTCGATGAATAATTTTTTTCTAAAAACTTGACAAGTTTTACAAACAATTACTACAATTTTGAAGCTTGAACTTGCAGTTGTTTTTTTTTTTAATTCTACGCTCAAATGTTCACTCGTTCAAAAGTAGAATTTTTCGCACTTGGCAAAAAAGAGGAAATGACACTTTTTTCCTCTTTTCTGTGCCCCGTCTCTTTGATTTTTGCTTGTAGGTTTCATATGAATAAGCTTTCAGAAATTGATGACAAAATATACGCATGAATATAATGGATTCAAGTAAACAAAGTAGTTATTGGTTCTTCTCATTTGGATTGTTGAAAAATACCTACGGTTGTTACAATGGTCTTGTAAGTGTCCTTTACATTGCTGAAGAAATTTTTTTCCATGGAGTAATTACGAGCTTTGTCATACAAATCCTCTGTCATCAAACCATCGAGTGATTCTGGCATCTTGACCAGCTTTTTCATCAATGAGTACTGCAATGAGAAATAACAACAAATATAAAGATTACTACATCTTTTACAACTCCAATGACAAACGAAGCGAATGTTGCCAATCAATTTGTTGAGAAGAAGAAATTTTATACTTAAAGTTTTAGTGCTCGCACATTTATCAGACGAATATTTTGAAATAATTGGTAGCTAGTTGCATAATTACAAAACTGTGTAAAGAATACGTTCATTTCCATTGTCTACCCTTGTTGACATTTCAAAAACAATTGTATTTATTTTCATTGTATTCCATTTATAAAAAAACAAACAAACAAACAATCATCGATTCATGGTACTCGCTGCAAAATCAAATCAACCCTTAGGGGTGTCGCAACCAAATTTTACATCAAGGGGCAAACTTGAATTTTAAATGTGTCAGTTGCATATTTCATTCAGTGTATTAATAAATATTAATCATAGCATCATAACATTTAAAAAATTATTCACAAGCTGAAGCTTTTTCTTTCAACATAAATCACTTTCCATATAAAATCACAATATCTTGTTATTAATGGGTACTTGTTTTCTACAATATCTATATTACATGGAGGACCATCTCGTGTTTATAGAAATTTCCTGCATTGATTTCTAGACTTATATCTATGCTCAAAGATGCAATGTTTTTCATACTTTTAATATTTGCAGAAATTTTGGAGGTCATATCTGCATGCACTTGAGGTATTTGATACTCTGCCTTCCCTTTTCAAGACACATTTCATAGAATGCTGGTATTTTTAAGGATGTACAAGTTTTGTTTAATATATTTCTTGCATTTTTGTAGATTGTCATTAAAATTGTGAGAATTTGATAGAGGTGTGCGGGGAGACAAATTTGTTCAGTCAGGACAGGTATGGAAATTTCTCAATGTTTCATGACAGGATTCCACAATTCGGCATTTCCCGTCTCGAGTCTTCCCGTTCCATCCCGAGCTCAGAATTCCTGAAATGTCGGGATCCCGCATACCTCTAGAATTTGGTGATCTAGATTTCCAGTATTTTGAAGAATTTTCCAGAAAACAGCATTTTTTAAGATAAACATGTATTTCATGAATTTTCAGTAGTACTTTTTTTTCTTGTATTTATTTAGTTTTTTTTACAGTTTCAACGATTTTCTGGCATTTTTATGGATTTCTGTATGAATGTAAGGAATTCAAAGCTTTAGGATTCAAGGTTTTCAAGTATATTTAATAATTTTATAGCTAAAAAGAATTTTTTAAAGCTATTTCAGGAAACACTATCTCACTGAATTGTCAGCGTTTTATCAATTTCTAAGATTCCCAGTATATTCAATATATATTATTATTTATATTAGGTCAGATTTTCAAGGTTTTGAATAGATATCCAATATTTCAGGGAATTGCAATCAAGAGGTATAGATTTCTTGAATTTGACGTTTTAGATTCTAAAATTTTAGAGATGAACAAGTATTATAATAAATTTTTCAACAAACAATATCTTTAAAGATTTCAAGTATTTCTGACTTGTCAAACTACAGGTACATTTTGTTTTGTCAATATTCATGAATTTGATGAGATTTCCTAATATTTTGATATTCTTAAATATATTTTAAGAATTGGATGCTTTAAGATTCAAAGTTTAAAAGATTTTGATTATTTTCATAAATTGTTGTGAAAATATAAGATCTGTATAGAATTTAGGAATTAGACGGATTCCTATTATTTAAAACTTTTTGCATACTTTCGAGCATTTATGAAATTTGGTAGTTTGCTTTGTAATTCTTCAAGATTCATTATCGCTGTTATGGATCCTAATGAATATTGTAAGAAATTAGGTATTTCCGATTCGCAAGTTTCGTAGATTCTGATAAATGGAAAATTGACATGTAATGAAGATGAGCGTACCTGGCGTACTTGGAGATACATTTCCCAAATAAATATCAACCATACCGCTGTCAGCAGTTCCCAAAAAATGTGTTTTTCTAAAAATTGCAGGATCGCCCACATATTGCCTTCTCGTACTTGATGACTTTTATTTATAATATACTAGGTGTATAAATCTTTTATATTCTGAAAAACTGTGACACAAAGAGGAAAAATTGAAAAACAACCCGGCACTGAATACGTGATCCTAATGTACAACAGTATACAATATTATACGTATGTAGCACAATGTATGTACCGGCGATTTTACCTATTTGCGTAAAAAAAATCTACGGTGCATCTAATGCTGTTCAATTTGCAATCACATGAAAATTTTATTATATGGATGACATTGATTTATGCGCAGTGCCTAAACCAGCCTAAACCATCAACATTTTCACCAAATTTTCACGGATTTTCACCAACTCCCACACACGACAGCTGACGTAACAAATAACAACAAAATTAAATTTACTATTTTCAGGTAGAACAACTGTTTCATATATATATATATTGTAGGAATTATTTACTAACCTGATCTTGGCAGCACTGGGCGCGCGCTAAAATCAGTCAAAATTGTCAAAGGGGTGATAATATGAGTGGAAAAACGCAATCTATTTTTCTAACATTTTTCGGATTAAAAACAATTCACATGAACGTAGTCAATCCGCCAATTCCATAATTCTCTTGCGTCCTGCAATAAGACGTTGATTCTGATAAATAGTGAGTGGATTTTCTGTCATCAACACCGTTGCTTGTTGCGAGTGTTTATATGTTAGCTTCTTCTTCGAGAAGCGTCAACCGTTATTTTTCAAGCATATAATGTATACAAATTATTATTACTCAAAATTACTACAAATTGCTCGATTTTCGATTGTTTGTGGAGTGTCAATGGAGTGCGTACCGTATTACCCGAGTGCCAAATCGTCGTCTTTTCTTTGGATTTAACCAATTTACATGCATTTACGCGATTTTCATATCAGCGAATTTTCGAGTGCAGCCAGTGGCAATCTGCGAAATTCGTAAGAAAAATACACAACATAGTACGTATTGAGAACGTTGAGTTGGTGTGTCGATGTATTTTAAAAAAGGATCTATGCACGGGCCACACATCCAAAATTTAGAAAATATATTGACAAAATATGTGAAAGTAATAATAAATACCTGTTGACGACATGCACACAGGGACACAGTTCTTTTCCCCTGTTGCTGTTGTCAATTGTAGCGAATAAAAATTCTTGAGCAAAAATGGGAATTCAATTAGTGGACATGTAGCTATGCGGTCATTCCCACTCTATACAGATGTGATTTTTAAATTTGTGAAAACTTGATATTGAATACTCGACTTTCCCAAGTTTTTAGGAAGTTAAAATTTAAGTTTTTCTACCCTCCCTTTTGAATTCTACAAATTTTCAATCTAGACTAATTCAGCATTTTCAAATTCACCCACTTCAAATATTGATGTGAAAATTTTTGTCATGCAAAATTTTCATTTTCTTGGAAAATTTCAATACTTTCCATAGATTTTTCCAACAAAATTATATCCATGCGTCAAATTCTTCAACATTCATTTTTCCGCATTCATATAAACTTTTATATTTTTTTTTCCGAATTGAAAAAACCATCTTCAGTTATTTTAACAAAATCGTATGGATTGTCAAAAAATATTGTTTCTACATTAGATGGAAATGTTTTAATTTTTGAATATGTTGTAGTTGATTAAATTCTGTAATCTTGACTTTTCCGCATTTATATTCATGGTTTGGGAATTGATATTCAAGTAATCAAAATTTTTCTCTCTTGTGAAAGAAATTATTCAATTTAATATTTTTGAAATCATCATTAAGAGATTCAGGACTTGAAAAAAACATTTTTGCAGAGTTTTTTTTCACAAACATTTCGTAGTCATTTCAACTATATGAGCGCAGTTTTGAAATCTTGGAATATTTCATATTCAGTGTGAGAGTGACTCAAGTTTTTCAAGTATTTGCCTGTTTATATTTTCCAAGTTTTTCTCATGTTGCTTTTGGATGGTAGAAATTTTAAACCATGGCACATCTGATGTATACCTAAACTTCCAAATGCTTAAAATTTAATAGAAAAGAAAACAATATATATGCACATATGAATTCTTCATTGATCCTCATAAAGATAGATGTGCTAATTTTTCTGTGGAGCACAGCATGTTGTTTCTACTGAAAAAGTTGCCAAAAGCAGCTCCGCCATCCAAAGCACAGATGCAGTTAACTACACTCGATAGTATGGTTTTTTCCCGGACATTTCGGAGCAAAAGAACCTCCGTAGTAAAATGTAGTGAACGACACTTGAGCCTTGTACGGCATAAATGGAACAATTTTTTCTCCAATATTTTCATATATTCAATTTTTATTTGATTTAACCCCAATAAGTAGCAATGGGTAAATTGCCCCACAAGATTTTTCTCAAGTTTCTTGTCAAGTATGTTAATATAGAAATGTTGTTGTTAGAAATTTTCGATTAAATTTTTCAATAAGCTATAAAACTCTTTTCTGTGATTACCATTCTTAAATTTTATGTATTCTTTTACCTAACTTTTTCATTTTAAATTCTTAGTTTGAACCCTTTTTTATTTTAACATTCTTAAATTTTTTAATATAAATATAATGTTTTGCCAATGCTTTTCAACATTTTTTATTTTTGGAATCAGCTTGATGAAAAACACTTTGTTTATTAAAAAAATAAAATTTTTTTATTGAAAATCCCTTAACTGGATATTTTCTTGAGACATGTTTTGTTTTTTCACAGGGCAATTTGAGATACGTTTTTTTTTCAACCATGGTTGCCAATAAAAAGAATCCATCGCCGGGGAAAATAAAAAAAATCATCAAAAAAACATCGCCCACAAAACAGGTGCGGCCTAGTACAATGGGGAGTACATCGAAAACTGAAACCAGCATGAAAGTAATTGTCAGAGTTCGGCCTCCCAACGAGCGTGAATCACAGGTAAAAATTACCAACAACGATTCTCTTAAGACATGTTAGTATGTTACTGTTATACACCTTTGACAACATTTGCAAGCTTTGGCAGGAATCGTTGCAAAACGTACCACTTTTAATGAGTTGTATTTGAAATATTTTAGAAACAACATCATGTTGGTATACCAATATAACATGTGAAATTATTTGAAAAATTGCATTTTTCTAGTCTTGATCACATTCAAATATGTTGGAGTTTATTTTGCATGAATTTTTCAACATGAATAATGTATAAGAATTGATCAAATTGTAAACATGATTTTTGGGATGAGATATTCAATTACTGTATTTTGTTCAGGAAAACTTTCGAGACATAATAAACGTGCTGGACGATCAAATGTTGATATTTGATCCTAAAGGGGAGGAAAATCCATTTTTTTACCGAGGCGTTGCCATGAAGGGTCGTGATTTGTTGAAAAAACAGAACAAAGAACTCGAATTTATTTTCGATCGAGTATTCAATTGCCACAGCACAAATGAGGACATTTTTAAGGACAGTACCAAGACAATGATATCGAGTCTCTTGGATGGATACAACTGTTCGGTTTTTGCGTATGGAGCGACTGGAGCTGGGAAAACGCACACCATGCTGGGCAAGGAGCATGAACCTGGAATCACCTATCTCACTATGGTTGAGCTTTTCAACGAGATGGACAAACTGAAAGAGGAACGGGATTTCAACTTGGGTGTCACCTACTTGGAAATTTACAATGAAAACGTTCAGGATCTTCTCCACAAAACCGGGCCGCTGCAATTGAGAGACGATGGAAGAAATGGCGTTATGGTCACTGGCATGAAAATCATCGAAATCGACAGTCCCGATGAGCTGTTTGATTTGCTGACAAAGGGAAATAAAAATCGAACTCAATTTGCCACAGACGCCAATGGCGAAAGCAGCAGGAGTCACGCAGTCTTTCAGGTTTTTATTCTTTAATGGCTTTTCAAAATCAAATACCATGATGAGATATTTTCTTGGATAAGTAAGGGAGATTTTCGGCAATTTCAAGCGTACTATGGAGATTTTCCGCAATGCACAGGACTTTGGGTTATTTTTCAATTTTCATCGATCAATAAAATAGAAACTATTCAGCACTCTAGATTGTAGAATTGATGTACGAGTATTTTTTAAAATATCAAATGAATCATAAATTTGTATCAAAAGACCAAATTGACCGTGTTTTCAAAAGCTATTATTGCAACAGAGACAATTTCAAATTTCACGATTCATTAATTAGAAACTAGTCAACAGTTGAACATTTTCAAATTATCTATTGGAAACTTGGGCATGTAAGCAATAGAAAAAAATAAATAAAATTTTCAAGTAATAGAATCGTGACTCGGATTTTTAAATGAAAAATGAACCTCACTGATATCAACTGCTTGTAGATCGATCATCTAGATTTGTACAGTTGAGAAATTGTTTATGACGATTTTTTTCATCCTATTAACAATAAAATAAATTATAAAATTTTATATATAAAATAAATTCATGAAATTTAGTTGACAATTTTTTTATCGAATTTTCATCAAAGTAAGAGTTGATGAAAATTTAGAAATTAATGTTAAATAGCTGTAGTTATACATATGCTAAACTAATGAATTTTATAATATTAATTTGTTGTTTGATTTTTCCACAACCGTGTACAGGAAAACTGAAAAATGTATGGGAGATGCATTAAAAATGTAAACTCTCCCAGCCTCTTTAGTAGACACCCTGGATAACGTATGATTTTTTGTGTTGTCAGGTTTACATCAGCATGACGAACAAACTGAGTGGGCAAATTAAGTGTGTCAAGTTGTCGATGATTGATCTCGCTGGGTCTGAAAGAGCATCGGCCACGGGTTGCAAAGGCGATCGCTTCAAAGAAGGGGCCAACATCAACAAAAGCCTCTTGGCCCTTGGAAACTGCATCAACAATCTCGCCGATGGGGTGAAGCACATACCGTACCGTGATTCAAAACTCACCAGGCTACTGAAAGACTCACTAGGAGGCAATTGTCAAACGGTCATGATCGCCAACATCGGCCCTTCCAGCCTCACTTACGAGGATACGTACAATACCTTGCGTTACGCTAATCGTGCCAAAAAGATCAAGACGACCGTCAAGAAGAACATTGTCTCCTGCCAAATGCACGTCGCCGGCTACATCAAGATCATAGAGGAGCAAAAGAAAGAGAATGCCGCCCTCAAGGCTAAGGTGGCGGCTCTCGAAGCCAGTGGGGCAAAAATCGCGCGGGGTATTTCCCCTGAAGAAAACCAGGCCACCAAGAGACTGATTGACGAGTACTCGGAGAAATTGAAAAACCTTTGGGCAAGGAAGAAAGCTTTGAACGAGAAAATTCTGTCGCTCGAGAGCTCGGACAAAATTTTATTTTGCAGGTTGGTGTACTATTTCGTGTTGTTACGAGTAAGAGTTGTATTGGTCTTTATTTGTAAAGAACATGGCTTGAATGTCCGCGCTCATTTCCTTTTGCAATAAAAACAAAATATTACTAAAACTGTGTATGTAAATGGTAGACTCGGATTTATGTTGATTTGCGATTAAGGGGTATAAAATAAACGTTCTCCAGGATGAACCACAAAAGCTCCGCCAACAGCCGCCTGCAGCACCTCATAAAGGTGTCGGATCCCATATCCACCGACCAGAGGAACGCCAGTGGCAAGTTGCGCTTGAAAAAGTCGTACGATCACTTCAAGGGACAACGCGACAGGATTTATCCACAATTAAAAAGCGCTTGGGACAGTCTCGTTGTGGTCGAGGAAGAAATTCAACAGCTCAACTCGCAAATCAAGGAAAAGAACCTCACCGGGCAATTGGCCACGACCCAGGCATTGGTCAAGAGCGAGCTTGAAAAAGCGTGGTATCAACAGCAGTTTGAGCACGTTCAAAGGTTGAGCAATTTGACTCAGTGCGATCGCCAGTGCGTCGTATTATCCATGAAAGATGTCTGCAAGACCTTGCAGAAATATTACTACCTCTTGTACAGCCAGGGAATGATTTCCGAGAGCATGAAAACCGAGTTTAACAAGATGGTGAAAAGCTTGGAAGGAACGCGCACTTTGAAATGGCTGGATGGCGCGAGGTCAAAAGAAGAGGAGGCTTTTTACAATATGACAGAGTTGAGTGTCAAGGCTCTCGAGGACCCTTTGAATTCCGAGCCTGTTGACCTCATCAATTTCCACGACGATGAAATTAGAACCGAACCTGATATCCAAGTGGCCGATCAGGTGAGCATGGCTTTTTCAATCCTCGAAAGAAATATTATTCCGTGTTTGAGATGTTATAATATTTCAATTGCGCCTTCTTACTTGCATGTGTTATACATTTTTCCAATTTGCAATATTTTTTTCGTTATTCCTGGCAAAGAAAATCACGACTGCTGTGAATAATGTAGGTACAATTTCAAATCGTTGAAATCGAAAACCTAAATCTAATAGCCAATATCTTGCATGCATCATTCATTTTTTAATTTTGCCATCAGCTGATGTATCGCTTTCATGATTTCGTGGTATTATGCCCTAGATGTCCCCAAACTCCAGCATGACCACCACGGAAGATTCGCCGCCAAGTGACGCGGAAGAGCTGCCGCGGCAGTTGAACGACACGTTTAGCATGGAGTTGGTGAAAGAAAAAGTCTCGAAAAAACGCGTTCTCTCCAACGTAAGCGAAGAAGGCAGTGGTGGCAGTCCTGCCAAGCAGGTTAAAAAAGCACCTTCCAGCAGCACTGTTAGCAATTCTTCTACCAACAAGGCCGAGATCCCTGAGAAAGAAAACAAGACGGCGGCACAAACATCCATGATGAGCGCGAAAAGCCGTGCTATTTTGGATAAATTGAAATCCGATCGGCAAAAACTGCAAAACAATGGGCCACAGAGACCAGCTGTGGCGAAACCTTCTAGTCTTGCTTCAACCAAGTTTCCAAGCAAGACAATGATGAAGCCCAAGTAAGTTTCAGTCGAGTCGTTTTTCAAAGGTTTAAATGGAATTTCAAGTTACTTTCAGCAGTGGCAAGTTGAAGAATACATTTTTTGCGCTAAAAGCCATATGGAAATGTTGTTGCGGGGAAGAGGGTCGGTTTTAATTCAACGACAAATAATTTTTTCGAAATAAAAGTTGCATAGTGATCAAGTGATGCAACCAGAAATGCAGGATGACCGTCGTTGGCCGTCATTTTTTTTTTTTTTTATTGGATTGACCGTCAATTAACCAAAAATAAAAAAATAATCGGTCATTCTGCATCCCTAGACGCAACGGTGCTGATTATAATGAGAAAAATGTATTTTCGATAAAACCAACAACATTGCCAGTGTACATGCTAATGTCGAATCATTGTTTCAGGCGAACACAGCTTGCCCTGGCGGCAAAAGTGAGTATCAACAACAACAAGAAAATTTGAAGGCATCGGAATTGCGGTTAAGTGGATGTACAAAGAATCATAGCTGTAAATATTGCGATATTTTTGTATTCATTTCAACTATTTTTTATCGAGCAATATAAACAACATATTTTTCTGCAATTTTCATGCAAGGCGGTGAGAAACTGTATGGGATATTTCATCATCTCTTTCGTCATCATGGTCAGCAGCAGCGACCTAAAAATTTCGTATCGTAAATTGATTGCAGGTCGACAGAATATTACAGGTTTTATAATTTATATGACGGAATGAAAATACTCGCGTAATTGTCCAGAGCGTCAAGCACTTGTCTTTCAACGCGCGATATGGCGTCCAGGTCATTCGATGACTTTCTAGCGCTTATGATGGATGGTATGCTGGAGCGCGAACGATCAAACAACGCCGCAAACGACTGCAGTAAAAAGGCTAGAAATGCGAGCGACGCCAGTACGCTGATAGGATCAAAAGCTCTGTAATTTTAGATATATTATTTTAGTCTAATGGAATGTGAAAAAGTCCTACTCTTTTGAAATATCAGTATACTTGAAGCAAACGACTATACTTTTTGATAAAAAGAAAATGAGCAATAAACAAGCCTAAAGACAACAACATGACAAGTTTGGTGCCAGGGGGAACAAGTGAATCTTACTGTGGTACATTTGAGAATTGACAACTCACATGCTACATATTCATATTCTGAAAATGAGGTTTTTACTACAGTAATTTGAAACTCACCGAGTTGAAAAAAGAGACAGTTATGTTTAAAATAATAATTGTTTTCATATGTACGGATAGTAATGCGCTGGACTCGACGAAGGACCCGAAAGACCATAGTAACTCCTTGCTTGTGCGTCCTGATGAGCAAGTTGTTGATCTGACATTTTCGCCTCTTGTTTTTTATCAAACGACGACACAAAAGAAAACGTACAAGGGCTCACATGCTGAATGATTTGTAAGAGTCATTTTGTCTCAAAATTTCACACAACATTTTTTTCTCTCAATTTTACCTCTACAAACACAACATTCGATACAACAAAGTCCCTTGCGCTTGTCACGTTTCTCAAGCTTGTCGCGTTCCTTGGATTTTATATGAATCACCTTTGCATGCTCGCAAATTGATACCATGCTCCACTTGCTCAAGAAAGAGTCGCAATTTTTTGGTGCTTCCTCCGTGGCGAGCAACTTTAAATTGCTTTAAAATTGCTGGATTCCTGGTGATTTTATACAATATAGGACTTGACGTTTTTTTTTTTTTTTTTTTTTTTGCAATTTTTCACAAGGACGACTAAAAATGTGATTCATCAAAATTCTAATGCATCTATTCGATGGCTTCCATTTCGATATTGGAAAATTTCATACCTCCTCAACTTGATTCTACAATAATACATTACGTTCCGCGGTCATAATATTTTTATTTCCGAGGAGTGTACCGTACTTAATACACCGAGGAGAAAATTAACGAATTTGCCCTGCGAGAGCAAGGAAATGAAGGGCGGTTTATCTCCCTGAAGTGTATAAAATTTGGGAAATGAAATGTCTGGGAATATAAAAGCCCTATCTATTCAGAATACATAAAAAGAAACTTTCATGATTCTAAACATTAGTGACATCAGCGTATAATAATATATCATAAAATGCAAGCAGTACTCCATACACAGTGCTATATTATAGGCACGGAACAATAAAAACCGACAAGGTATTTCACTTTTGGGTAAAACTATTTTAAAGATACAAATATAACAACAGTTTTATAGATATGCAGTTTTGTCAATTGAATTATTAACTAGTATTATTCAAAGTTTTACACTTGTGAATATCCAAGTACAAGTTTGTATACTACGCATGTTTTCTCCCTCAAATCGAACATCTTTGTGTTGTTAAATTTTTTTCAACAGTTTCTGCGTTGCAAGTGAATTAAAAAACTTAACAACAACAATGATCGCAGTTGATGGAGGGAAATGAATTTAAAGAAATCAATTCAAGTGTTTTAGATCAACGTATTTATTTGGTAAAAATGCTATAATTTCTCAGCCTTTCACGTTTAACAAGTTTTTAACACTAATTTTGTATTTGTTGATTGAAAACTCATCTTCACCGTTGTTTATGAGATCCTCTATCGAGTCTTTGTATTCCTTGGCGTAAGGAATGCTGTCGTAATTGTCGTCGGCTGGGGGATTTGGCCAAGATTTCAGCCTCGCCAATTTTGATCTGCTAACGCTCTTGTCCCAGTCGTAGTACTCCATATCAGCCTCTGTTTTCTCTGCTTCCCAAGGTTCGAATTTCTGAAAAAAAAAAAAGTAAAATTTGCGCTTCATCATATTTTCGAATAATTCTTGTCTATATTCCTCGACATTCATTGGTTTATTTTTCTTTTTTCAAAATGAGAGAATTTTCCTGTTCTTGGATTAGTTTGTATAGTTATTTACAAAAAGGTTGTAAAGAATGAACCTACCCAAGATTCGTGATAAACTGCAGTAATCAAATAGTGCGCATACTCGAGATTTTGCCTCCTCGTGGGGCACCTATCAGCCACAATAGTAATATAATCAGATTTGGTGTGGTATCGTTTTCCCAAAAGTCGCATAATTTTGTCCTTTGCGTGATCATCAAGTTTGAGACTTGAAAGTTTGATCCTGAGACTGACGATGCGAGCGAGAGGATCGCGAATGGTTGGCGACGAATAGCAATAATCTGATACTATTGTCTCGAGCGGGAAATGCCTTTCGCAATCTTGATCGGTTGCGAGCTCAGCTGGCCACGGGGTGCAAAATTTCTTGATGGCCTCGCATTGCTTTTTGATTACTGGCGGGGTCAAGTGCAGGAAATTGGGGATTTTCATGAGTTCCACGTTGGCGATCTTGCCAGGGGGTGGTTTTCCTTCCATGGGGTAACCCTGTCGGAGGGGAAGGGGAACTGCGGCCGGGTGATAGGTCTTTGGCCCAGGCCAAACTGAGCCCCAATCTTGGTTCGGCTTCATGCGGCTTTCTCGCGGCGGCAGCATGTTCACTTTCAGGGGCTTGAATTTTTTCGGTTCCTCTTTTTTTGGGATCAGATGCAAAACCCGGAACTCACCTTTTACGAGGGAAAACATGTTCAATTAGTTATGCACGATGGTTGCAGAGCAACAGCACGGTATTTATTACAAGGTAGACAAACACCACCCGCGTTGTTCACGTTGTTCCATACATATTTGGAAAAAATTATCATCTCGGACTATTCAATTACATACTCGTATTTAGTTAGTTTAGCAAATTGACTGTCTGGAATTGTTAAAAATATGATGAATTTCATATTTGACTGAATAGCGTGGAATTTAACAGTGATTATCAATTGAGATTATCTTTATCGTAAATTACCAGCTTCTTCTTCCTTGGTGATGGTCCTGGTGCAAAAAGTAGCCGGAAACTTTCCAAAACTAGTCGATTTCACAAGACAGTGTTTGTCTCGCAGATTCTTAAAAAGCGACATGGTTGCTTAATAGAAGTTGACTGAATGCGAGATTAAAACATATTTTAACTAAATTAAAGGAAATTTTCACACTCGTTCTTTCGATTTGTTTTGGTAATCAGGCAAATAATTACAGGTTCGCCAATGTTATGACAATTTCCTGTATGCCATTAGTGACGTTTCAAACCGAAGCCGAGTTTTAGCAGTTGCAGGCACTTCGATAGATGGCAGGTAAATGCACTTTTTAGGCTTTTCAGTAAAAAAAAATTTCCACGCCGAATCAAACCAAAACAGCCAAATACCAGCCGAATGCATTGAAGAAGCTATAGATGCTTTTTGTTGACAGTGTTTGACAGCTGTCAAAGAATGACGTTGAAAAGTTATTGAAAGGAGGCATTGCAAATTCGAAGCGTTTGAAAAAAGACAGCTACCGGCTGCTGCAAATACCTAATATGTCGAGGAGACACGATAATAATGCATTACAAAACTGATGTTGAAGGTTTGAATTGAAAGTAAAGATTACAAAAATGGGAAACGCAGACACAAAATTGAATTTTCGAAAAGCTGTCGTTCAATTAACATCGAAAACACAGGTGATTCTTTTGGCTTGATGCATTTGTTTGTTCCTTGTTCTATAACTTGTTGTCGACGATAATTGCACTTGCACTCGATCCAAGACGAGTAACTGTTGAAGGGACGGCGCTCAATATGCTGCTTCAATAAGCTTGCATTTATTCAGCATGTCATTGTTCACCAAATTTCGATAATCATACACATTGCCCACAAGAAATAAAGATTCTCGCGGAAGCGCAATCTTCTTCTCAAGTTTCCCACTGCAGTGCTCATCCCCAGTGTTACATATAATATTACAATAAATTATTAATATTAAAAACTTTGCCAAGTCGTATGTATAAAAATACGAAAAAGACACTGAAAATGCGATGACTGAAATTTTGCATGGAGGAGTAAACTCAACTCTCGATAATGTATATACCATTTTCATCAAAGAATAAATTATTATTTATTTTAGCATATGTGGCGTGGACTGAAGAAAGGATACTAACAGCACCAAAAATCGAATTCAAGATAGTGATTCTGAATATAGAAATCTTACTCTATCAAACGATTCTACTCTTAAAAATATATGATTTTTTTATTTAATAAAAAATTGAGGTACAAAATTGGACGGTCCATGCTACGCTTAGGGACTTTCTCTTTTCAATCTCGTTTTTTTCGAAAAGCGGCGACGTGCTGTTAGTACCCTTTCTTCAGTCCACGCCACATATCACAATATTTGACAAGTGGATTTGCAAGCTGAAACTTTCACTTCCCAAACTACATATTTTGTATGACTTTATCGAAATTAAATATCCCATTTCTAGCTTGATTTTTCAGTATGTGTATACCATTTAAAGGATAATCCCCTATTGACAGGTTTTTTTCCACGTGGATTTCTAGAGTCAGATGCTCGAAGATTCGAGGTTTCATACATTTTTAGTATTTCCATTGGTTTTTAAGAAAATTAAATTTACATTCATAAAAGGTACTTGATATTCTGGCTTCCATTTTCATTTCATAGACTGCTAGTATTTTCCAGATTATCGTGCTTAATAGTAATTGTCTAATTTCAAAGGATATTCTACTTTTTCCTGTTATATTTTAACTGGCATTATTCAAGATTTTCATATGGTTTTTCCTGGTCCTATGATCCAGAATTCAAAGTTAATCAGATTTTTATATTTTGGTGTTTCAAAGAATTTTACAAGCAGCAGTATATTCCGACATAACGAGTATTTTACAGATTTGCACTACTTCTATGACGCATCTTAGTTTTTCAATATTTTTACAGTTTGGATAATTTTCTGGTATTTTTACGGATTTCAGTATATGTATATAGCGGGAATTCGATGCTTTAGGATTCAAGGTTTTTCAATATATTCATTAATTTTATAGCAATCTCAGGAGATATCATCTCAATGGTTTTTCATCATTTTATTGATTTCTAGGATTCGGAAGATTTTTATATTTTTTGGTATTTTTATCGACTGGCTGCACCAGTTTTTTTCCTTAACTTACAAAACCTGGACGAGTGATGGAACATTGAATAATTTTTTCAATTTTTACCATTATAAATATTTTGTAAGATTTCCAAGGCTCTCGTTAGATATCTAAAATTTTAAGAAATTCCAATATAGATTTATTCAAGTTGATGCTATAAAATCTAAAGTTTCAGGGATGATTAGTATTTATTAATAAATTTTTCAGAAAACAGCATCTTGATGGATTTTAAGTTTTTCACGCATTCCTTTAACTTTTAGTTCATTTTGTATTTTTTCAATGTTGACAAATTCAATACAAATTTATGGTATTTTTATAAATTAGTTTGCAGATTTTTAGAATTCCATACTTCAGGATTGAAAGTTTCAAAAATTTTCATCATTTTCATGTATTTTCGATAAAATTACATATCTTGTAGGGGATTCAAGTATTTTAGACACCTTATTATAAACATGTTTTTTTTTTTCATATTTTTCAGCACTTATGAAATTTCCTAGTATTTTCTAGTTTTTTTTTCTAGATTAATAATATTCCCCTGGATTACTATGCAAATTTGGAGAATTTGATACTCTGAATTCGAGAGTTTTATAGAATTTTACTATTTTAAACAACTTATCAAAGCATAGTTTTTTTTTTGAATTTCTAGCATGTCAAAGAATTCTACAGGGAAAAAACAAAAAAAGTCGTAACAATTTTCTGTGATAGTTGCCACGACGTTCATAGGTTAAAAATTTTTGCAATTGCTAAATTAGGTTAAAAAATTTTTAACCTAAACATTGCGGCAACTGTCACGGAAAGTTGTCACGACTTTTTTGCTCTGTCCGCGTAGTTACTTTAGCATTTTCCATATTTTTTGAATATTCAAAAAATGGGAATGATTTTCTGATATTATCATGGATTCTTACATAAATTTTTCAAATGAGATACTCTAGGATTACAAGTTGTATAAATTTCAGGTAAGTCAATGGATTATCGAGATAATTTGCTTCATACCTTTGATGAATTTATAGATGTGTGTGTTTTTTTTGTATTATTTTTTTTTCTTTTTGTACTTTTCGGTACTCTAAAAATTACCTACGCTTATCTGGTTTCTTTTTTTTGTGGAATCAGATGTAGATATTCAGAATTTGATAATCGTACAGCAAGGGGCAAAATTAATATATGTACTGCCCCCTTCCCTTCCCTTGGGAATGCTTAGGGTAGCGTGTGCCTAAGCCTCCCCTCCCTTAGTTTTGACATCCTTTGCCATGACCTAAACAATGTAAACAAAAGCACGTAAATTAAAAACTCATAGCAAGTAAATTTTGTTTTAGGAATTATATTCAATATTCTCATTGGTGTCGAATCTGAAATCGATTTCTGTTCCAAAGGTTCAAAGGTCCATAATGCAAGTTTACAAATGCAAAAAGTTGTCAAAAGACTATTTGGTCCCAAAGTTTTATTGTATTATTCAAATTAATGCTGGATAACTGTTAGGTTACAGGATGATTCTGATGATTAAAATTTAATGAGTAAGCATTAAAGAATCGTTGATGCAATAATGGGATGAATTTTCAGGTTATCGAGCCATCGGACGACACGTTTTGGTACCAATTTTGGTCGGAAAATGTTTCCAACGTTCAAGATATTTTCACGCTGATTCCAGCCTCGGAGATTCGTGTCTTACGAGAAGAGGCACCTTCGAATTTGGCGACATTGTGCTACAAGGCTGTTGAAAAGCTCGTGAAAGCAGTGGACAACAGTTGTCGCACACAGGGCGAGCACCAGACAGTTTTGAATTGCTGCCGATTGCTGACGAGGTTACTGCCTTACATTTTCGAGGACCCGGATTGGAAGGGCTTCTTCTGGTCGAGTTTGCCCAGCGAGGGCGAGGAAGAAAGCGTCCCTTTGGCCCATTCTCTCCTCAATGCTATATGTGTAATTCTTTTGCTCGCAACAACTTTTCAAAGCTTGACAAAGCCCACCCTTCAAAACGCTCTCCACTCAATCTCCACTGTTACGAGAAGCTTGGGACTCTGAAACTCAACTTTAAGTACTGCCATGTGTCGCGAGTGTCGTCTGTGAGTACGCACGGCGACTTTGATTCGCGCGCTCTGTCGAGCCCAAGGAGCTGGGCTTGGAAAATCGAAATTCTGCTCGTGAGTTTGAGGGTTCGAGCTTTCGGAACTTGGGTGTCTCGTAACTCTCGGGTTGATAAAAGTGGACCACACGGAGTTGATTCAAATGCTTTTGATTCACTTTTCTCAACCCTCGTTAATTGAGTTGAGAAAATTGCTACAAGTATTCAAGTCTTGGAGATGAGCTGATGATTATTTTGTCAAAAAATTGTGACAAATTTGAGAGAAACTCTGTCACAGAATGACGGATTCACAAAAGTAGTGAGAGTGAGCAGAGGTTGATATTTTCAGGATTTGTTATTCTGCCCGGATTTCACCGTCATTGCTAACAAAAAATCTGGCCCTGTAAGTTGAAATTACCATGTGCATAATACATGTGCGTCGTGGCGAGTCGAGGATGCAATGTTGGTCATGACTTACAGGACAAAGCGGAAGAGTTGCAGTCGGTGGATAGTTGCGAATACATCTGGGAATCCGGGGTGGGATTCGCGCATTCGCCGCCTAAACACGCTGTTTTGGATTCCAACAGAACCGAATTGCTGAAACTCTTGCTCACCTGTTTTAGCGAGACAATTTACAGCCCGCCCTCCGATCTTTCCGTCGCTCCCAACAAATGGATTCAATACTTGACGAGCGCCGAAAACAGGTAATTATACGTTACGTACGGCTTGTCAGTGAATCTTGGATTTGAAAACGATTCCTCGCCGCTTCTACGAACTTTGCAAATTCAAATTGTGTCAACGAATAGAAAGTTTGCACTCGTCAGGAAGAATGAGGAGGGCCAAAGCTATTACAAGATTGCAAATTTACAGTAGTATCTCTCATCCTTCGACTCGGGCACTTAAATGTTGGAGCTAATGCCTAAAACTTGACTGAAAAAATTCTCGAGATGCAAATATCTGCGACGTCTTTTCCTCCAGAGCCTCTAATGAAACAAACATTGTGCAATCGAGCAGAGATGATTGTAGTATGTGACGAGCAAAAGTATACAATAGTTGGTGTATAATAGCATGGAATTTTGTTAAGGCATGCACTACCGATGTTCACGTCACTGCTCAACACCGTTTGCGCGTACGATCCAGTCGGCCTTGGGGTTCCATACAACCATTTGATATTTACCGATTCTCTGGAACCTTTGGTCGACGTTGCTTTGCAAATTTTGATAGTCACTTTGGATCACGACACGACTTGCGGCGCATCTACCGAAGAAAGCGCACTAGGCGACAATCTTTTCATCAACTACCTCAGCCGTATTCACCGAGACGAAGGTACCTCGTCCAATTCGTGTTACAATTCCTTCCTATTCATTGAGGCAAGGTCCGCTCGACTTTTGAAAACGAGCGAATCGTTTTTTTTAGGTAGGTAAAAGCAAATCAGGATGGTGCCTGATTTGCTTTTACTAAAGTTGAAAAATTGTATTTTTTTACATAAAATTGGTTGACACGGAAACTTTTCAAGAGGAGGATCAGTTGACATCTGCTCTTTCTTTCTCCAGACTTTCAATTCGTTTTGAAAGGCATCACGAGGCTGCTGAACAATCCTTTGATGCAAACGTATTTGCCCAACTCGACCAAAAAGGTGCATTTTCATCAGGAACTTTTGGTTTTCTTCTGGAAGCTCTGCGATTACAACAAAAAGTTTCTCTACTACGTTCTCAAAAGCTCTGACGTACTAGAAGTTTTGGTGCCTATTTTGTATCATCTCAACGATTCCAGAGCCGATCAATGTACTTTCGTACTACCTTTTTCTCTTTTTTTTTTTTTTCAAAAAACACCACACTTGCCTGCATACACACATAACATTGTCGCGTCTCGAACATTGAAACGCGCGTTTCCGATGTTTACGCGTAGAAACCCCACGACCGCCTTTTCGAAGCATGTTCTGGCAAGCGTGGAAAAATCGTATGTTTTGCATCTTACGAATATGAAAAAGCACGGAACCGCGGGTAAACAACGGTATGAGTGTGCGAGGTCGCCATTTTCATGTCAGTTTTTGGGGACGGCCGATTCATTGATTCGGAAAGGCGATCTTGGGTTTCTACGCGCAAGCAACGACAACGCTTGTTTAATTTAAAAAAAAGTACTGTTCGTATCAAGGGGCAGAAACGAGTGTTTTTTTTGTTTTTTTCAGCTCGAGTGGGTTTAATGCACATTGGTGTATTCATTCTTCTTTTATTAAGTGGAGAAAGGAACTTTGGCGTAAGGCTCAACAAGCCATACACCGCCACTGTTCCCATGGACATTCCAGTATTTACCGGTGAGGATGGGAAAAAAAGAAATAAATAAAAAATATCGAGTGGGGTTTTTGAAATTATTCGTATCGCAAGAGAAACATGAGCGCGGGAAAATGCCGTCAAAGGTACTTGCTGACATTTTGCATTTTGCGCATTTGTGTATTCTCGGAGAGATTGTAAAATTACTTGCCTTTGGAAATTTTTTTTTATCAGAATTCACGCTCGACGAGTTGCGAGATTCGTCAGATTATTCTGAAGGAATTCACTCCACAAGGTCGTGCATTTTGTTTCATGATAAATGAAAAGCGACACTCTGATGAAAGGTTCATTGTAGATTGAATAGGTGACAATTATCAATCGCTCATTTCAGGGACTCACGCCGATCTGCTGGTGACAGTGTTCCACAAAATAATCACAACCGGCCATCAAAGGCTCCAGCCACTCTTCGATTGTCTTTTGACCATTTTAGTCAACGTTTCGCCATACTTGAAAACTCTCTCGATGGTCGCGAGTACGAAGTTATTGCACTTGCTCGAGGCCTTTAGCACCCCGTGGTTTTTGTTCTCCGCCCCGACCAATCATCACTTGGTTTTCTTCCTCCTTGAAATTTTCAACAATATTATACAGGTGAGCTTTTCAGCGCGCTGCGGCCTCCCTCTTTCGTTGAATCTCATCGTCTCGTGTGTCATGTTCATGCAACACTACTTGGCAAGTTTTCAATCTCGTGAAAGGCTCCAACTACATTTTCATGCAATGCGTCATTCGGCAATAGCTTTTCGCCAGATTGCTTGGCACAGTATATGAAAAATGATGACGCCGCAACGTGTTTTCCGAACGTCGCGCAACGATTCTTTGAGCTTTTTTTCAAGATGGGTTATTCATGCATTCAATTTTTCCAGTATCAGTTTGACGGAAACAGTAATCTAGTGTACACGATAATACGAAAAAGACAAGTTTTCCACGCGCTGGCGAATTTGCCGAGTGATTGCAATACGATCGCTAAATCGCTGAGCAAGAGCCAACGAAGGCACGTGCCGCCTTCGCCGCCTGGAGAAAATTGCCGGGAAGCGGCGATGGAAGGCTCCCGCCCGGCGCAACCCGCCGAGCCCGGCACCCTCAAAGCCACTCTGCTCGACACTCCAGGTGAGTATTGCAGCGCGTGCGCTTTCGCCACTTGTCTCGGAGCTCCCTCCAAGCCCAGCCGCGTCGACCTTTCCTCCGTGTCCTTCAATACTTTCGCTTCCAATATCTTGCATGTTTTCCAATGCTTCTACAGCTGCGCACCGGCTGACTCTCTACGATACCGGAAGCAAAGCGTTATTACGAAGCACTCGATCTTTTCAATCGCTCGCGTCGTATACGTTATAATGTTCGCATCAACTTGTTGCGAAATTGTGCCCAGGTATCGAGAAAATGACGGAGAAAGAATCGGCGCATCCCCTCGCTGCCGCACTCGTCGAGAGCGGTCTTGAAAAACCGAACGAGGAGGCCAGCGAAGAATTACGAGACGACGCGGAAGCCGAGCGAGCGGAGGAGGAGAAAGAAGAGGACGATCGCGCGTCACGCGCCAATTCCGTCGTGCCGGTCAGTTTCAATTGCTCACGACAAGTCCCTCCTTTTCGGCGGGCGCTTCAAGATTGGTTTTTTGCTTCTGCGCAGAAAGGCGGGATTCGAGTATCCGAATCGGCCAACTTGGCGACGTCGGTGGCAGCGACGGACCACGTGCACCAATGGGTGCCATCGGCCGACTGGGTTTCCCAATGGAAAAATAAACTGCCCTTGCAAACGATCATGAGGCTGCTGCAAGTGCTTGTGCCGCAAGTCGAAAAAATTTGCATTGACAAGTGAGACGTTTTTGACAAACCTTTCTGCAACTTTTAACGTCATTGTTATCGCGTCTTTCGTCGCCGCGTTTCGAGGCGCTTCTTGAAATTGCTCGCCATGTTTGAGGAACGATTTGAGGGATGATTCACTGGTAGTGGGGGAAAGTGGCATTCCTGCAGAGGAATGCTTGAGCGTTTTCAGAATAATTATACGTAATAGTGATGCCAGCAAAGGAATCGTTGGAAAGAAGCGCTC
Source organism: Platygaster robiniae (assembly GCA_028476575.1). Classification (NCBI taxonomy): domain Eukaryota; kingdom Metazoa; phylum Arthropoda; class Insecta; order Hymenoptera; family Platygastridae; genus Platygaster; species Platygaster robiniae. The sequence continues at coordinate 27,432,906 of CM052023.1, forward strand.
TTTTTGTATTCCTTTTCGCACCCAGGCGAATGAGAAAATGACTTTCGCGCCGATTGTTGCAGGGGATTGACGGACGAGAGTGAAATCTTGAAATTTCTGCAACACGGAACTTTGGTGGGATTGCTGCCCGTGCCCCACCCAATCTTGATAAGGAGGTATCAAGCGAATCCGGGGACGACCGCCTGGTTCCGAACTTACATGTGGGGCGTCATTTACCTGCGCAACATCGAGCCCCCCGTTTGGTACGACACGGACGTGAAGCTCTTTGAGATTCAAAGGGTCTAAAGTAAAATCGCCCCGTTCTCCCCTGAGAACAAGCTCCCCGAGTTAGCCAACTAGCCAATTATTTATTCATGCTGACACTCGTGACTTGTTTTTGTTTTCTAACCAAGTGCTGAGAATGCAGAGATTTTTTCAAGACGCTTCATCCTAGAAATGTTCCATTTGCGCGAGTTTTACGAGTTGATTGAGAACGTATCGCCAGGCGGGTTTTATGAAATGTATTACCTGCTCTTATCGATGACGATGACGAAAGACGTACAGTTGCATTTAATGTCACGCCATCGTGTGTTGCAATGATAACGATGATAGTAATAGCATGTCCATGAAAAAAACCCAAACGACGAGCAAAACCGAGAGAAAAAAGAAAAAAAATGGAAAAGTATTTTTATGCGAAACGAGAGAAACATGTTGCAAAAAAAGTATACTTGAACATTGGAATTTATTTGACGATTTGTACTTTGCTAGAAGGTTGTCGTTGATCAAGGGGGAAAAATCTTTTTTGGATTTTCCTATTTATATCCAAGTACTTGAAAAGGTATTTTTTACAAGATTTTTGTTACACGTACAGTCTCTTATAATGATGACGTTGATGATGGTAATAATATGCGATACATAAATAAATACACGAGTCAGATTACAATGGTTATAATATCGCAAATCGTTACGAATCATTCATTTTTTCGAAAGCTCGGCGAAAACGCCCTAATGGCGTACAACGACTGTAAAAGTGACAGTTTCATTCTCATTTTTACGGTCGTGGTTTTTTTTCTCGTTTTCCTTTTTTTCTTTGATTGTACCCTCGGTCACTTGTGTGCATAAAATTTTCTTTGCGCCATCACTTGTAGCTACCGATAATTACACGATAATAAAAATAAGTCACAGAGTTTTCGTCATCTATCATTTCATTACTCTAGAGATCGAACCAGACAATTTCCGAAAATTCTTGCCGGAAATTCCCGCGAATGGAGGAGAAATGCCAACAACACACGTTCGGTAGGTATGGTTTTTTTTCTTTTTTCTTTTTCCCCTTGAAAGGCGACGAGCGTTTCTCGGGGAGAATTCGGGTGCTGCGGGTACGTTTAGTGAGAATTTCACAGTGGGGGTGATTTACAACAAGCTCACGTTAAATTTCGATAAAAATATACGAGCGCGGAGAATTGAAAAAAATTGTCGGCAACCGCGAACGGGAGTGTGAGCCGTGTTTTTTTTTTTTTTTTTTTTTTTGAAAAACTTTGATTCTCGATGATGCCTCACTCAACGTCCAGCAGCAACAATAAAGAAGCCTTTTCTTTCTGCCGCAGCCTTTGCTCGTGAAAATGTTTATGATAAAAATACCAGCATTGTCTTTTGCACGGCGACAGTCGTACAACGCGGTAAGAGGCGACACTGGAAAAGACTTTTTCGATCAAGACGCCAGTGCAAGGGATGCTGACGATGATGGTGATGATGATGATGATGAGGTATGACGACTAGCGCCACATAAAATATAACTCTCATTATTTATTGCATGATGATTTTGTCGTAAGAGGGAGGTGGGACGTCTTCGGGAGGGGGCGAGTTGATGGGAGGAATGAGGATGGCGATGTGATAGGGGGGCGGCGGGGGGTTCTGCCGGACGACGGGAGGTATTGTCATCGTGTCGCGAATGTTGTCCGGGCTTGTATTGGGGCTTGTTGCGCTGCAGATTATAGCGGCGGCGGTGGCGTTTGGATTTTCCGGGAGGCGCTCCTGGTTCCATATCCTCGGCGATGATGACGATGACGTCGATCTCCGGCAAAGGATCGTGTAGAAGCAACCCGAGAGCATCAGCGTCACCAAAAGCCCACAGAATACGACGACTTCCAGTCCCGTTCCCTGCTTCAAAGTTGAAAGTAACAAACGCACCTTCAATATCCGTATTATCTTAAGCAATATCGCTATTATTTCACGCGTATCATAATTCGGAGGGAGAGACGGCAGTACACTTCTCGTAATCAATAAAAATGACTAACAAATTTTACTCGAACAAATCCCAGTGTATCGCTCGATTGGAGGACGACGATTAAGACGACGACGAGTTTGACGTGCATTTTGAAAATTTTGAAAATGATGTAAAAACTGTTTGCACCAGACAATAGGAATGACGAGCAACAGAAAGAAACAAGATGCAAAATTAAAAGAGCAAGTAGCACGTATGAAAGTGAAAAGAACGTTTCAATGTAACTCGAGAGCCATCAGGACAAGGACCGTTAACAGAATAATTTATTCATCTTCGATACGATGCGATTGTACTGGAAAATTCGACCTGCAGAGGCTTGTTGAAGATGATACAATAATTTGGAAAAATAAAGAAGAAATGGCGAAATTCGTACTTGATGGTCGAAGTAGAATTTGGCAGCTGTGACGAATCCTGTCATCAAGGCAAACATTATCCAGACGCTGCAGCGCAGTCGATATCCCGCAAGTTCAGCGTCGCTGAATTCGGCCAAGTCCAAGAGACGGCGATTCGTGACGTTTCCCGAGCTCGATGAAACATGGTGACCGTTCCCAACGTTGTTCACGTTGCTGTCAAGGCATAATCGAATCGATACAATCATTGCAAACTCCAGTCCAAAGCAACAGCCTGCAATTTTTCACTTTCACTACTCATATATATGCATTATTTTTCTCAAAAAGAACGTGTAATATTTTCGTTTACTGGAATAATGAATGTTTAACATGAAACTCATACAAGTTTGATGAGAGAATAACTGTTTCACGTCTGGTTTCGAATATAGCTCTCTGAAAAAAGCGCATCCTCTTTCACTTGCTACTAATCATCATCATCATCATCATCATCATCACCACCACCACCATCATGTATATAGAATAATAATCGAATCATCACCCCGTGTATAAGAAGAACATGTTCCTCAGAATCCTTTAGAAGACGTGCTTTTTATCTTTAATTACTTGGGGACATTGTCCGGCCGAAGGAGCGGCAACGACGACACGTTGTTCCTCGGGCAATTTCGCGACTCGTCGCACGTTGGATTATTACTTCTCAAAGATCGGTGCAGGCCGTCTCGATTATTGCTACTGTTGTTGATGATAATATTACAGCTGTTGTTGTTGGCCGAGCCGCGAAAGCTCGGACCGGCGACGACGTTGGCAGTTGCGTTCAGGTTTCGGAAACGATGGACGGGCGTTACCATCGATCTCATGCCCCTGCCGCAGCCCCTGCTTATGTGACCTGTAACGCACACGCACAATTAAACACACATTTTCTTTAGATTAATGAGCGTTTCTCCGATTTTGTGAGCTCTTTGCATATGTCATTTTCGATTGTTTATTTGCAGAGTCTTTCTTTGCCAGCCAATATTGGAAACTCTGCACAACATTTTGCAATGAATCGCCACAATGATGACAATTTTTCGAAAGCTCTGAACAATCGTTTCTCAACAATAATGACCGAATGAAATTCTACCCGAGAGAAATTTCGCAATCTGTTGTGTATAATTTTCATAAATGTAAATGTATCCGCCAACTGAAAATCAAGGCTAAACAAAGAATTGAATAATAGCTTGTTGATGCGAGTTTACATGTCACTTACTCTTGAATGCCAATCGACTTGAATAAAATGCAAAACTTTTTTTCTGATAACGTTGAATATTTTCCAGGTTTTTCACGAAGCGTCTCAAGCCCATTGAATAATTCCCATATATTTTCGTATTATTTTGGAAACAATAAGATCCCAAGGTTGCCACGTCGCTCCGATGATCAAGTTTCTCTTTTTGGTAATAGCAGCTAGCAATCGACAAGTAATTATGCTGGATTTGAGTATTGCTCAGTCGCACGCTCGATGCGAATATTCAAAAAAATGCACATTATACACACATTTACAAAAATGCGATGTATGATAATTTGTGTATACTTTGCAATTGAGTTGTATACAAGATGCGAGCGTTGACGAAATAATTTTCAAATCTCTCAATGACGAAAATGCCGATCATTAGGCGACCTATACGATATGCAATGCACGGCCTATGCTAGTGGACGAATCATTTATTATGGTTGGGACATGGGAAATTATTTGATGGCTCCGCAGTTGAATAATTTTTAAAATATAACAAGCAACGCGTTATGTAGATGGAAGCAACTGTTTGAATTGAGGGGGAGATGAAAAATAGGAAAGAAAGAGCATACGAATTGAGGATATTTCGCGATGAAAATGGTAAAAAATAATGAAACGAACCGTCGCAGGAGGGTGTATTTTATGATAACAGAGGTAGTTGTAATGATACGGATAAATGTTATTATATATATTGTACCGGGTCGATTTTTCGGGAGAGGCGAGACGGGATATCGGCGCCCGACCAAGTCGTAGTTCCTCCCCGCCGCCTTGTTTATCCAGAAATGCATCAGTCTTTTTGTTTATATTTTCCTTTTCTTAAGCAGCACGCGTTTAAACTCAGTTGCGCCCCGGGTCGTCTCCCTTCATCATCGTCGTCGTCGTCGTCGTCATCATCATCATCATCATTCTCCCCCTTTTTCATCCGCCGTTTTTCCAGCTGACGCTCCAAAAGAATAAAACCAAGAATTATAGCATCAGATAATGACGACGGTGCTTCAATACGTTCAATACTGATGATAATATTATCAGAGGATACTGAGGTGCTCATTCGAGCTGCTGCAGCGGAGACCTACCGGAGATGCGTATAATGCGACGAATGAGTGCTGGCGGTGCAGAATCAATAAAACAGATCTGTTTTATTGTAATATATACTTTCCGTCGCTATTATTCAGGTACCGAGGGAGCGAAAATTCCGAGCCATTATTATTTCCATACTTGGGATAATGATTCGCGACGCGGAAAAGTTGGACGTTTTATTTTCACGTACCGATCCCGAGTTTTTCTCTTCCTCATTCGTAAAAAATGATGCGCGCACTGGCCCGTAAGGATCTGTACTTGGCGGCTGCCGCTGTCTGCAGTGAATCGCAGTGAATCTAGTCTGCCCAAGTCTAGACTTTCGTACTTTCCTTTCGCACAGCTAAAACATCAATGCAGCAGCAGCAGCAGAGGAAAATTTTATTCGCGTGCGTGTGTGATGCGCGCCGCGCTGATATATAGAAAAATATTGCATATATATCAGATTGTAGCCAGCAGCTCGAAACACGCAAATTTTCGATAACTAATATAATATTCAATAAATACCATTCCCTCATATTATGTGCTTCCAACTCTACAGTTGATGTACATTTTATTTCCCACAAAAATAATACTCATATATTTTCACATCATTTACATCAATTATTAGATCATATACGCGAGGTCATCAAATTCCGCAAAATAATATTCCATGAATCACGCATACGTTGAGGTGAAATTATTAACATTTTTATTTTAGAAAAAATTAAAAAACCATTTTTCTTATTTCATAAACAACATGAACATGGCGTATATCTTTTCTTTTTTATTTCCAAATTTGATGTACACATAATAAATTCTCGAGAAAATGAAAAACGAGCAACTAAAGTTGTGCCTAAATAATTATTAGAGTATTCCCTCATGCGAATATAAACGATAATGAAATGGTATCGCGTTTTTATTGGCTATATATTTAAAGAAATCATCTCCGATATCGAATGAAAATAAGCAATCTTTGAGTTTTCCACATTTCAAATGCGTGCAATTTTCGCGCTCCTGTAATCAGCTGACGATGTCATCTTGGCTATATGTGTGTAACTCGTACATACTATGTATAGGTATAGTGTTTACACTGTTGTTTATTATTGAATTGTTTTCGATAAAATACGAAATGACATTCTGGCAAACTAGACGTACTTGAAAAATGGAATTTTAAATATTTTCCGAATGCATTGGTGATGTTGAATATGTTTCTTTGATGATTCATCAATTGGTGTGTGAAATGAAAGAGCAGTTTGTTTGACGACGACATCAACCTAACCTAAAAAAAGAAAACGAAACATTTATCAATAATTCATCGTTGCAATATTTTGATGAAATATAATAATAATAAAAAGCCCTGGGGAGAAAATGCTGGCCTCTAAAACATCAACATGGAGACTTGTTCTTCGACGATTATGCCATTCGCTGAGAATCGAGGAGAAGGAGATGATTGCAAATGGGAAGAATGCCGCTTGGGGAACAAAGAATGAGCATGAGACGTTGCTGAAGAGCCTCAGGATCGCGATTTTGGGGCTGCCGAATGCCGGAAAAAGCACACTCATCAATCGGCTGGTTAATCGACCGGTATTATTTACTTGTTCATTCATCGTTGCTCTTGAAAATTGTCCCTTTATTATCAGCCTTTCTTCTTCTTCTTCTTCTTCTTCTTCTTCTTCTTCTTATTCCTCTTCTTCTTCTTCAGGAGCAGAAGAATATTTAATTTAATCCGCATGGAGAGTGAATAGCAGTACTGGCTTCGGTTATTACCGCACTCGGTCGGGTTACTTGGATCAGTCGCGTTCCTCGTAGCCCGACTAAGTACGGTAATGACTGGAGCTAGTACTGCTATTTATTCTCCGTGTAATGCTGCCAATGCTGAAAGTAACTTGTTCACAGAGGAGGAGTCATAAAATCATTGTTTTCATGTCACCCAAAAACACCGAGGGATTTTGAAATTTTCACATTATTTTCAGGAGCCCAAATTGTGAAATTCCAAAATATTATTTCATCAGAAATTTTTCATTTTATTCAAGTCAAATGTATTGCCAATAATCTCAGAAACTATCTATTCACGAGTTTCTGACAAGGAAACTTTGCTATTTAGGGCGAATTTCACCTAGTCCAACTATCACGCCATTTTACTCAGTTGTGACGTCTATGATTAATGTGACCCTTAATGGAGCGTGCAACCTTGAGCGGGAATTTTTGTTTTCAAAGTTTTGCATCATTTTCTCAAATCAATAATTCACAAAGCTTGGCATGAAAATTTTTGCAGTTTTTTTCAAGTTAACATTTAAGGTTGAATAAAAAAAACCATCACCTGAAAAGTCAAGAGCCAGTTTTTACGCCAAGTTGTGATTTTTATTATTACGACAATTTTTTCAACTTGAGAAATTGATTTCAGTTACCTTCAAAATTTGTCGGCATTGTAAATTTTCTTTTTAATAATGTCAAAAGTTGAGAGGTTCAAGTAAATAATGTCTAAAGAATTTTCTTGACAACATACAGTACTGATTGTAGTGTGACGGAAAAAATTTAATTCTTCTATGACTTTGAGCGATTCTGTGAGAGCTAACAAAAGCATAAAAACAATCAAGCGTTGCATGAACTATAAATATTGTATGAAATGTTGGCGCAACTGGACTTGATACTTGGTCAAAATGCTTGCCATTTTGATAGACGTGGTGAAAAAAACGAAGAGAAGCATAATTCTAGATACTTTGTTTCATTTTTCTCTACAGGTTTGTGCGGCATCATCAAAAGTACATACAACACGCGTCAACGCGCGCGCAGTCTACACGAAAAATGATACGCAACTGATTTTTGTCGACACTCCGGGGCTAGTAGTTCCAGGCCAGAGGAAAAAGTTCAATCTCGAGGAATCGTGCGAAACAGACTCGAAAAGAGCCATGGAGGAGGTGCAAGCCGTCGGCATTGTCCACGACTTGGGCCACAAAGAGCAGCGAGACAAAATTAGCGACCGCGTCCTCAAACTCTTGAAGAATGTCAACAGCGATGCACCCATCGTTCTTATTCTCAACAAAATTGACAAAATACGGAGAAAAAATTGCTTGTTGGACCTCATCAATGTGCTCAACAACAACCAGTACTATCCAAAATTCAACGACACTTTTCTCATCTCTGCCCTCTCGGGAAATGGAATCGATGACCTGAGGGTACGTCATCGATTTGTCCTGTCGTTATTCTTCACCCAAGTCGTTTCATCATCAACATTAAAGGCATCGAGGCAAATTTTATTTATTTATTTATTTATTTTTTTCCCATTGAAAATGCGTCGACTGCCCAATTTTTGGAAACACGGTATTTTTCATTTTGCAACAAGAGAGCAACTTGACGCGAGTTATAATTGAAACCTCGCCGGTGATGGTATGTAGTTTTGGTTGGGGCGCTAGCATCAGCAATGCCGTTTTATTTTTTCAGAATTACTTTCTGGCTCTGGCAAGGCCTCAGGGATGGGACTTTGAACAAGACGTTCAGACGGACCAATCGGCCATGGAAATCATCGAACGGACAGTGAAGGCAAGGGTGCTGGAATGCTTGAGGGACGAGGTGCCGTACTGCTTAAATGTCAAGGTCGTTCATTTTTACTATTTCGATGATGCGAGTATGAAGGCTGGCGTCTCCATCGAGTCACCTGTCAAGCGATACTTTAAAATAATCAAGGGCGGAGGGGGAAGGATGATCAAGAAAATCGCCACAGAAGCGGAGCAAGATTTGTGTAACATTTTCCATACAAATGTCGTGCTACATCTTTCCATCGCGGAATAGGAATCGTTCGACTTGATTTTTCTTCAACTACGTTGTACATATATGTATACTTCTTTCTTGTACATGATCGAGTTGTTTGAAATACAAAAAATATCAAGACATGATAAATGGGTACGATTTGCGTTATTTTCGTACCACAAATTTCGCAACTTTTTCTTTTTCCTCCCGTGGCGTTGTTGCTCATTTTGTTTACGATTTATGATAACCTATTGCGAGACCGCAATAAAACTCTCATGGGAAATGATCCGTTTTTCTTTCAGTCAGTTTTCATTATTCCCGAGCAAGTTGTTGGATGGTTCTTTTTGTTTTGTGCAATCATTTGATGAAGGGGAAATGTTTGATTGTGGAAATTTGATGGATCCGTAGTGGCGACCAGGACCAAAGTTTGGAGGCACAGGAAGTAGGGGTGAAAAATAAATGGGCCGTTTTGAGGAATCTCGGATGGAGGCGGCGCGTTTGCCTGTTGAAATTCGGATTGCAGCTCTTTCTCTTTCAAGTCCTTTTGTTTTCCGCAGAAACTGATAAGGTTTGTCATCATTTCCTCGTAGTTATAGGTGTTTGCTCGGCAAACCAAACACAGCGCGAGGAGCCCTAAAGTTTTATATTTCTCGTTTCCTTATTTCCCGAGCGAGGAGTGCTGCACATTTTTCAATGGGCCGCAACGCACAAAGATGTGAAATAAGCTCTCGGAAATAACGTGGTGTAGTATCGCAAACATTGGGCGCGTGTTGGTTACTCGATGCCATGACGCTGCTGAGAATAATCAGCGCGCGATACCGCGCATTGTTACCGGCTTGTTCAAAGGCTCTTTCCCGCATCGGTTCGTCAGAGAGCGATGCGCATTGATTCCGCTTTTTTCATGCGAAAAATGCACAATTTTCAAATCATCAGCCCAAAAATATATCGAAATCGGGAAATACTGTTTCAAGGTTTCCGCGTACCAATAAGTACCGTGGCGTTTAGCGACAACGACGAGGCTACAATTTTCGGCGGCACGCGTTGCAAATCCATTCTTGCTTTTCTTCTAAAATACTATTACAGGCGAGATGATGGCGATGATGATGATGATGAGTTGTTCTTTGTATTCTATATGATAGCACCTGGTATTGATTTAGTGGAGCCTTTGCACGCAATTAGTTGACGCGCTGTACTTTTTATGCAGGCGAGCGTGTACGGGCTTGTAATATACATATAGCGTAGCATTAGCACCGCGGCCTGATGTTTTTGCCCGACTTTCGATCGGTAATTGGATCTGACTGCATGGGCGCACCGAGCCCCGGGAAATGTATACGTAATTGCGTTCCCAACGGGTTAATTTGCACTGTTCGCCCGTCGATTTCTCATATTACGAGGAAACGGGTTCTTCATTCACCTCCGGCGAAATCATTTTGTCAACAGCAAAATATAAAAGCCCGCGTACGCACAGGTATCACGTTCCCGGCGCCCCGCCGCGCTTTTTTCCGCTACAATATTAAAACGCATGAAATAATATAATACCTGCTGCTACTTCACATACATTCTCAACCAGCGCCAATCCATTTCCAAGTAAACTCGTAATTTTCATCGCTCTTTCAATTTCATCATTCGTTTTTCATACATTATTTTGTATTCTTACTGGAAACTTGTATTTTTACTCCAACTACATATGCAGTTGGAGCCTCGCGCATACATATTTACTTCTCCAAAGCACACATCTCGTTATACGTTTACGAAAACACGTATTATCGCTCATCGAAAAACTCTCGTTAAATATTGTGCATCGTCATCATCACTGATCAAAGCGCAGATTGGGCATAACGATAATACTTTTCCGTGTCCATTTTTCTGTAAATTTACCATTTGCTCGATTGAAAAATGGCCAAGTTTGAAAAAAGAAAAAGGCGAGAATGAGGCGAAATTGTCATTTGAAATTTCCACGAGCCGATGGCTCCATTTGGAGAGTTGTGCATTCTTCGTCCAGTATATGCATAATATTTTTACCTGTTTGCCGACGCTGTAATTAGCGCAAAACAAAAGTTTCTTTAAATCTCCGAGTTGAAAATGTGGATTATTCATGATTATTGGAGCATGCAAGTATGTAATAGGAGTAGAGAACAGCAAATAAGCGTAAAACGTGGCAATTAATGAATGCATCAGGGATGGGAGTACATAACAAGATGATGGATACGTGTAATGCTCAAGTGCTGGAGGATTCACCTCATGTCCCACTCGGGTGGGAAGTAGGGGCGGGAGGGTCATAACCAATGTATGTACATCATCCCGCGACTTATCGAAAACAAATGCGGGGAGGGAGGTTTGGGACTGGTTATTGTAACATGTATCATCAGCTGAAGCAGTAGCAGTGCTAATAATACACAATACGACGTATGCGATGCTGCTGGTAGGGTGATGAGGTTGTTGCACGATGTTAGTATGTATGCATGCTACTATCATCAGGACACTTGACAACGGGGGCGGAGGGGGAGGACGCTACGAATGGCTTGGAGGTCGTAGAGTGTAGAGGCCCCAGCAATCCCCTCCCCCGCCCCTCCGTGGTAATAAATATGCGTGCCAATACAATGATTGGTGCCAAGTAGCTTATCGAGGGTGGTCATTATAATGCGCACGCCACAAGTACCCAAGAAAAGTACAATGGAGTCATTTGTTGCATATATTTTAGGAGGCGTGCGGGGATGATGATGATGCCTTGTTGCTGATTGTCGCTGATTGTCGCCGATTGTCGCTGATTGTCGCCGGCCACGTTGTATACTCGAAGTGACCGCACGTTCACCGGTGTTGATCGGTGGCGGCAGCAGCAGCATTTCTCTCGGTTTTCTCTCTCGGTTTTCTCTCTCGGTTTTCTCTCTCGGTTTCTCTCTCGTTTTCTCTCTCGTTTTCTCTCTCGGGCGTGCGGGGGTGCCGAAATGTCCAATTATTTCACAATCCCTCCCCCGGCGGGGCCAATCGCGTGGCTCCTTTCACGCGGGCTCCGCCTCTGATTCGCGAGGAGCGCCCGTCCCGTCGTCGACGACGACGTTGTTGGTTGCCCTTTTCCGCGAGAGAGTTTCTGCTGCTGCTGCTGCTGTTCTTTCCATTCTATCTGCTCCTCAGCCGGTCTTCTCAGTTTCACCGCGAGCCTCGTACGAGTATGTCCGTCAGAGCGCCAACTTGATGCATTCAGAAAATGTAACGAATCGGGAAATTCGCAAACGAGATATAAACGATCCCTCTTTAAAACGTGGCCATCTTGTTGTTGTTGCTGTTGTTGTTGTTGTTGTTGTTGTTGTTGTTGTTGCTGCTGCTGTTGTTGTTGTTGTTCTAACGGCCGGTGCTCGAGGACAGCAGTGGCCTGCAGTTTGTGTGAACGATGAAGCAGCAGCAGCACCACCGCCGGGTCTTGAAAGTCGTGTTCGTCGTCGTAAAGAACGCGCGGACGCCGCGCGTTTAAACGGTTGCGGGCTTGAGAATAATTCTTCCCTCTTCGAGCATTGATAAATCGTACGCGGTGTGCCACGCGTAATACAAAATCATATATTAAGAGTGCAACAGCAGCAGGAGAGCAGCGAGTTGTCTTCACGGAGGGCCTCCCCCACCTCACCTCACCCCTACATATTCATCCGTCCATCCATTTACCCATTTACCCGGCCACCCAGCCATCCATTCACCTAGCCACCCAGCCGCCCCCTGAATAAGACCGATTAAAAAAATGCGTACGACCACCGTCGTCGCGGCCCTCCTTTTCTTCGTCGCCGGCCAACATTTGGGCGTACGAGCCAATTGGTGGTGAGTTGTTGAGCAATTTTTCCCTCGCCAAGTCATACTGGCGCAACATCCTGCCACCCGCGAAAATCATTGTAACATTTCGTGACACCCTCGCCCATGATTCGCCGAGGCGCCCCAACTTTGAATTTTTGAATCGACCCGAACAGAGCCGAACGCGGGCGCGAGCACACGAAGCAGCCGCAGGCCCCCAACACCAGGGCTGTATTCTTTGCAAATATACTTCCGCGAGCTTTTGTTATCGACTTTTCCGAGCCTTCCCTTCAATATTTTTCCACAATCAACCGAGGCAACTCTCGTGCCGCGAAACTCCCAATGCTTAATCCTACATGTCGTTCCATTTCGTTTCATCGATCAGCATTTTCAAATCGTAGTGAAATATCATCAGCTGCAAACGAGGCGAAACTAGTCGAGTTTTTTTATGCATTCTCCGAGCTGACTTTTTTTTGGCAACAGAAAATCGCTGGCGGCAGTATTACCGAGAATCTTGGCAAAACCGAGAAAGTCACTTGTGGACTTTCTCGGCTATGGCCGGAAGCCGCAGACGTAATTAATTATACAACGCGTGCCATCGCCTTGGAGTCTTTTTAACAAGCTGCAGAGCATGCTAATTCATTGATTAGACATTCTCGGGCGCTATCGCAGCCTGGCATACCGAGAATCGCCAATAGTTAACATCGCCCATTATTATCGATGCCCAAGACTTGAGAGAAATCGGTCGTAACTCACGACTCGTAAAACTGTATTAGCAGCGGCAGAATTGGGCTCTCAATAAGATGAGATATGATTTGCCTCAGTTCTGCGCATACTACTGAGTTTTTCGAGAATGCTTCGACTCGAGAGAAACGTTTCAAGATTATTACAGTCTTTTTCCATAGCAGATAAACGTTACACCTTGAATAGAATTATAATCGATTCGCGCATCATACCCGAGGGGGGTAAGCACGTTTTTTTTTTTTTTCAAGTTTCTACAGTCGAAAATATAACCAAGCCGAGAAACAAACATTTCAGCATTCATTGCGAATGGATACACACATTTTTATACAATTATTCGGAAATGTTTACATATTGTTTATTGAAAGAAAAATCTTGGTCAATTATTGGAAAAATCCCGACAGTTTTCCACAAATAATAACGATATAATATATAAATTCTTAATCGTCATCTGGGTTGAGATAGTTATTGATCAATCATTAGCCCGATTCCCAATCAATTTCCTTTATTGCTCAATGTCGACGTTTCGGTCCCATGCTTGGAATCTTGTCAAGACCTTAGACAACGAAAAATCACAAAATAATCCTCTCGAGTCTTGACACTGTCTACAAAAACACGTCGAAAACAGTATACTACGAAACAGGCACGGATGTGCGAATTTCACAAAACGGGGAAATAACTGATCGAGCCGAAGGCGAGGTCTGTCACCCGTTTTGCCTTTGAGCACATCTGTACTTGTGTGTTTACATGGGGTACTTTTTGTCACGAAAGCCGAAAAGTCATTTCGAAATGTTACTCTTCAAGTTGGAGTAACGAACAAAATTTTTTTCAAACCCGCGACTCATTGTTCGATAAATAATCGGGAAAACAATCCATAAGGAAATCATATTTCGTCCGAGCGATTCCTTCTTACAATTATTGGTCGAGCTCGTGCCAATTTTTTATTCGACCTTCACCTGAATAGGAACCTTGTTTGTAATTGGTTTGCAAAATTACATTTTCACGATTTTGGAAAAGGACCCATACGCGTTTTTACATTATCTCCATTAATTTCTATTCGAAGAAAATATAGTGATTTTTCAACCCCTGCAATATTTTCCAATAATGTTGAAAATAACAAGTGAAATACATACACGCACCAGACTTTTTCTCGGTAAAGTTTTCTCTCGAAAAAAGCGCCGAGTTTTTTCGTCAGGGTTCCTATTTTACGTACATCGCGAGACTCGACTAGTTGATATTGATATGTTAGTCATCACGTGAATTTGGAATTTTGGTATGGGAAATTTCTAATCTGCAATTCCAAAAGTCTGATACACATTTCGAAACAAAAAGAAGCAAGTTTCATCGCGATCTAGAAAGCTGTAATCCCAAAGCTGACGATTTGAAATTCTTTGCTCTCGGACTGAATCAGTTCAAATTCATACGAATGCAACTTGATTGAATTCCAGGGGCGAGGACAGATTTTATAAGAAATAGGCCTCAGGATGTTGAGTATTTACATCAGAATCGAAATTCATAATATAATTTCCCAAAAGTGTCGGACGTGTTGTGAATGGACATAAAAACTGCACTTCAATTTTCTGTTGTCGAAAACTAGTCTCAAAGATGCTTGATTCTTTTTCGTTTATTACGTGACGAGGAAGCAAGAACGAGGAAACATCCGTCTCGTATATATGTTGCAGTTTGTTGTTGTAAGAATAAAAAAAACAAGGACACATGGATTAGACATTGGCTGATGATTATTATAAGCAGTTGTGCTACAAGAACGAGTTTCAATCCTCAAAGCGTCTAATTCACCTAATTAGTAAATGTCGACTATTTTCATCTGATACACATCAACTGTCGCGAGAATAATGTAGTACTGAAATACCAACTATTTCGACATTATTGCCCCCATCTCCACAAATGGGCTCTTCATTGAATAGTTGTCATGCTATCTTTCGTCTGTTTTCATGAAACACAATTTGAAGGCGAAGAAGAAGATCCTTTAATGAAACTTGCATCTCAGCCGGTGAGAAAGAAGAGCTTACACGTTTTCGCGTTAAACTTATGTATCCAATTTCCATAAACCATTGCATAGCCACTCTTTATTTTACGTATAAACACGATTGAAAATTTTCTCCTATGCGAATATTGGGCATTACGGTATATAGTTTTTTTTTTCATCATCGACGAACCTATTTTCTCAAAGTTGTACGTTCTCACGAGATGGGTGAAAATTAATCCTTGACCATCGATTCTACTTCCAAGGGAAAGAAAAAATTACCCGATGGCAAATAGAAACTTTAAAAGAAACGTGCATTGCGCAGCTTGTGTATAAACAAAAGCTCGCTATTGTTCTTATTCGACATATCGTGCATGGAAATGATTCTTACGCGAATGACTCCCTCTTGGAAACAGTATTTTTTTTTCACAAGATACACTGATGAATCGTGAGTATCTTGAGATTCGTCATTGCATGGCCTTGTCCAAGTGACGAAGTTTACAAATCTAATGAACAACCGGGAAACTGTGCGCCACTTTTTCGAGTCCTGTGTTTCGAGGGAGAGGGACATTATAATATCTTACTTGTTATTATTTAATGATGAACATGAACATCATCGCTATCATCATTATCACTATTACCATGAGAGGCTTTTACTAAAAGCCCTTTGGCGGAGTGGCACGCATGTGCATGTGCGTACACATATTATTATATCCCCTTCGCGGATACGTGCCTGAAGGGAGTGATCGTGTTTTATTTGTGACAAACGGGTTCTTACGGCGATTAATCGCCCCCACTGCGGGGAATCCTGCGGGGCAGTGGCGTAGTAGTCAGCACGATTTCGCGCGTTAAAAAAAGGGCGGAAGGGGGCGAAAAGGCAGCGCCTCAATTACACGAGCGATTCATGAAATTCTCGTACTCGCTTGTTCACGACGATTCTCTTACGCCGAGAAAAAAAGTCTGGGTTTTCGTGAGATTCAAATCTCAGTTGGAATATAGGCATCATTGAAAACGACGCTTTCACTGAAACAAAAGTTGGCGCCGTAGAGTAGAATCATCTCGAGCGCAAGTAGCTGGAGTTGAAAGCGATTCCATGCTTTTTGGCAGCAAAATACACTTGCCATAAGAATCGCGCATACTTTTAGACACGTATTCGGGGGGATTTAACATATTCGAGTCAACATTTTCCTCGTCAAGTATTGAGTCGAGAGTGCAAACGCGAGACTCGGTTTTTTTTCGTATTCTCTCTCAAACGTCGCCAATTTATATTATTTGTTGATTGTTTTCATTGCTTCACGCCAAAATCAACTATGTATCAGTGGAATATTTTTCTTTTCCTTTTTTCTTTTGAAAGTGCAAACGTGCATTCAATAGAATCTTGAACTTGAAATTTTTATTATTAGTGCAAAATATCCATTGGAAAATTCATGAAACGAATCTTGTAGAGTCAAGCTTTTTCAAGTAACAGTTTCGTTGCAATTTCGAGCAAGTTGAGGGTTAAAAATCCCGGCGGCAAATCTCGTCGTGTAAGACGCTTCCATTTTCACTCACACATTTCACTTTTACAGTGCAATTCACTACAAGTCGGCGTTTACACACTTGACAGCTTGACTTGTGCACGCGTACGCTCCTTATCGACTGTTTGCCAATATTATATTACAAATCAGCTTTCGCGTATAACATTACCCGCGTGCCCCTGATGCTAACATTTCGAATTTCAGCACGCTCGTTTTTCACCAGCTACAAGACGTGTGGTTGGAGTGAATTCACTGTGGGTTTCTTGCATGGATTCTACATTTTCAGCTTGAATGGACTACTGCAATTATTATACAGGCTCTACTGGAATTCCCCGCGCGAAAAATCAACACGTCCTTCCCCGCTTTCCCAGTCCAATAGTCTTCTGTGACTTTGAAAATCTCAAAAACGATCGAGTTGGTGAAATCGAATTCGAGGTCGTTTCTTGATTGCCCTGCCGAAAAATCATAATTCTTCTCTCAAGTCTTACAAGTCTCAAGTTGCGTCAAGTTGGCAGTCGGGAAAAAGTACACCGTAGAAAATGTTTGCAATATATTACTTGCACATGTGTATCGACATTTTTTACACGAGTAAGGCACTCTTCTCATACTTGGACCCGAAAATTCCATACATGAATGACGAAAATCCTGCACATTTATGGGAGTTTTATGCAAACGTTGATAATTTTTCGCCGCTTAATACCGTGATTGGTAGATGAGGATGTCATACGACTCGATGATTTGAAAAAGTTTCGAAAAGTCGCACAAGACTTATTGGGCTCTTCAGTTTAAGAAGAAATAGCGTGTTGATTTTTCGCGTGAGAGATTTGCTGCGTTTTCAGTCGCGACAGTACATCAAGTTGAATTTCCATTTGGCTCTCCTCAGCTGCATTGCAGACAAAAAAGCTGCATTTTAAACATCAGAAAGAAGAAGAAACAGAATCGTACATCTAGCTGAATCGCGATCCAAGGCACTACCGAAAACGAGATTTTCTTTGTAGAGTGATGCATCGACGCATCGTATCCCCAGCACCTCCTTATTCTTATCTGCTATACCAAATAATGGCAATCAACAGCTGTGCCGCGAGTCTCGTGTAATATCGTGACCTCCTTATTTTTCCACATTATACGCAACTGCGACCGCGACTCTACCCGTGCGCGGATACTACAGCCACCGGTACTACTTACTTGCCTCGAATCACGTCCGCGGGGCTAGCTGCTTCATTCGCGCGTACCTACAACTGTTGCATAATATGACACATACGAGGTCCAACTTGATGGCTTGGGCATTGAATCGCGGCGATTCGGCGTCAATTCATGGCTTTCTCTGCCGATGGAGAGAAACGCGTAAAATGCTTTTTCCTCTCGCTCCCACGATTTGCTTCAGCGTCACGAATCTCGAGACGGGTCTCTTAAAATCGCAGCCCCAGTGCAGCGGCATTTGAGGTATTTTTATTATTCTCACGCTGCGAGCGAAGATATTATGTGCTATTATTCTAACCATATGCGAATGGGAAAACGTTGACGCAGCGTATGCGTACGCGTATGCGTATGCGTACCGAGGTTTGTAACGTCGAATTTGACATAATCTCTTGACCAACTTGTTGAACCATTGTCAAGTTTTGTGCGAGGGCGTTTCGTGGCTTCAAGTCACAAAAAAGGGGGAGCTGGATCAAGTTACGATATTCTGATAAAAAGATGCGAAAATTGCACGTCATCCGTTGGAAGTTGGCCTATTTTGAAATTAAGTAAAAACTGCCAAATGGTCGAGGATCGTTGTCGAAAATGTAGACAGAGACATACAATGAATGGGTATTTGTTTCAAGCGTTGACCGATTAATTTGTAAAAATCCTCAGGAAAGCATAAAATTGTCTATTCAATTTCCCATCTTAGAACGTTCCAACTTGAAATCCATCTCTAACGAGGAAAAATATTGCCCAGCATGCCTTGATTTTCAAAGTTGGGCGCGAATTGGCGAAAATTGATCCTATCGTCAGCTTGCACAAACGTTTGTCGGGGTTTACGCTGATATTTCGTTTTATTAAGGGAATGCTTCTTCTACCGTAGTATTATGTACTAAGCTGATGTAGGCAGTGAAATCGAGTCGCATCTCGAAAGAATGCACAATCACGCAAGCTGGCGTATATTTCGCGAACGAAAAAGAAGAAGAAGAAGAAGAAGAAAAAGACACGAAAAATTGTTAAAAAAATGTATTAAGACGGTGAATTGATAAAATGGTTATCGGGGATTATCAGGCAAGCAAGCAGCAGAGGATCAATATTCGAAAAGACGAAGAAGCAGCAGAGTCGCAGAGAAAAGAATGTTGAGAAAAATAAAGAATCAAGGATGTGGCGGTGGGTTGTTGTCAGCGTGAGAAAAAGCGTGAATGATGAGGGACCGATCGAGATTCGAGAGGAGAGCTGCTGCTACTTGATGTATTAGTGGTCGAAAGTATCTATATATATATATATATTTAAATATATATATATATATATATGTATATATATATATGTGTGTGTGTGTGTGTGTGTATACACGTATCGTATACACACACACACATGCATGACCTGTGTGTGTATTATAGGATGCGAGGCGCGCGAGATAAGAGGGCCGGGGCGAGGTTAAATTGAGATTCGAGCGGAACGCGAAACAAAAAAGTAACACACCAGGTATGTATCGATAAGGATGAAGGGTAAAAGGAGATGCATGTAGTAAAAACAACGATGCAATATTAGGGAGGCAAAAAAGGAGACTTGAAAGAGAGCTATAACGCTCGATGCTGCTGTAATGAGGAATAATGTTATAAAAGGCGTTAATGCGATTTTTATCGTCCTGCTATCGTAGAGAGCCGCCGAGAGTCGACGCGCGTGCGATTAACCGTAATGTGCATATCACGACGACTCATGACGCGGACTGGCCAGCGGTGTTAGGCTTGTGCGCCTTTATTATATTAAAAGGCCCGATTCCGTCCAGTTACGGCTCGTACTTTTTACGGCCTCGGCGTGCCATGTCGTTTTAAAAGCCACCTCCCTCCTCCTTCTCCTGTGCATATTCATCACTGCACGCCGCTTATTCCGACGACCGAGTCTTTGTCGCGTTGTTATGCCCGATGATGATGATGATGATGATGATGATGATGATGCAGGCAACAATGCCTCAAATGAGTGCTTATTCCTCGTCTCGCGAGCGGAGCGCAAGTAACGGGTCCTGCGTGCATGGAGAAAAGGATCAGCGCCGGCCGCGCGTTTCTAGTTTCATGCCTTTTGTGATTGATTTCAAAAGATGCCGATTTCGTCTCACAACTCGAGCATCGAAACTCACTCCGGCCTGGCATTTTTCCCCAAACCCTGCACTACTGGTGGGGCCCCATCATTTATTTCACGTACTTGATGGTGTATCATCAGATCGATAGAGGATTGACTTTTGACTTTGGTTCAGGAATGAGTGCATCTTTTCAAATGAAGCAGACTCGAAGAATATCCGTATGGCGCGCATTATTATTGAATCACAACTCCCCGTCTCCGCAAGGCCGAAACACGTGTAGTGCGAGTCAGTAAAGGGGTAGCCGCCATGTCCGAAAATTTCGAGCAACGAACAACTTTTTTCAATGTATTCAGAAATCAACCGAGAAGCGCGACATTCAACATTTCGAAGCGAACCCGAAATTCACAAAAAAACGTAACAAAGTTGTTGCCGAATGTTGATGATGTGTGTATTTCAAAAGTATTTCCCAATTTTGGTTCAGTTGATTCCGAGATGTTTCATCTTTTAGTTTCAACAGGTGGTAATGTTTGTCGTTCGAGCTCGAAAATTTTCTTATAATTATCTAAAATAAGTCGTAGACATTGATTTCTACATCACTGTAACCTTCTTTTGGAATATATTTCTTTCGAAAGCCATTCATTTTTCAAGAGTACTACATTGGAAGTCACTTCAGTGTTCGTTAATTTATTCGACGCCAAATCAATACTCGCACTTGTCCAAGTTGCGATGAGTCAACTATTTCGTAAAACTTTAAAACCTTATTCGATCGTTTCGGGGAAAAAATTGACACTTTAAAAAATGTCGGAAAGGCAATGATTTACATATTTTCATGTTAAACTTGTTTCGCTATCTCGTAATGATTTGTTTTGGGTTTTGGAAACTTATCAGGATGGAAAGAAAGTAATGTAGATACATTCAAGTTTTCCAGTATTGACCCTTTTCACTGATTGCTAAAGAGTTGGAAAATTTATAAACATTTCTCACCAATTCGCAGAATTCTCAACATTATGAAAATAAGAAAATCATAAGAAAATGTCTGTTTTCGTTGCCTGGGAGTTTTGCATGTATACAATTTGAACCCCCTTTTCTCGCTTTCCCACGCACTTGTGACTGGGAAAGTGACTAGGGAAGCAAGAAAAGGAGGCTCGAATGATTTTGTATGGATGTGCGAATTTGGCAAAACAAGTTGGGATGTGCTTTTGCAAAAAATGTTGCAAAAGCACATTCCTACTTGTTGACGTGAGATATTTTTTTGTTTGTTACGATACATCGCGATGGCTGAAAAGTAACTTGAAAATGTTAGCTTTGAGGTTGGAGTAACGAAAAATATAGTATATTATGCGGATTATCAAAAGCTTGGAGGCATTCTTCAACGTTTTCGACGATTCCAGACAGCTCGAAAAAATCGAGATAGTAAATTACACTAGGACGCCGATCTCCAGGACGCCGATATCCAGGACAGCTTAATAAGCGCGAAGAAAATTTAAATATGCTTGAATGGGTCCTCGAGTTTTCGAGGGATTAAATCCTGCTCGCCGAAATGACAAGTAACGATTCAGTCATCAATTCAGCGTCGTGTCGAAATTCTGGCGCTTATTGTAGGGCCCCGGGCATTTCATTGCATCAGTCGCGCGAGGGACTTGAGATGCTAAAATTGTTCCTTTCTGCGAAGGGACTCACAATACCTAGCACGGCACTGTGAGGCGTCATTCAAATTCCGCTTACTGTGTCACCGGAAAAGGGCCGATTTTAAGCAGCGTTTGTTCAAGTTACCCGATCGTTCCTGCAAATTGGCGTCCTACTGTATGCAGTTGTGTGAAAATTCGTTGATACTACTCGCGAGCGATCGCGACCAGGCAATGACAAAAGCATATTACTGGATCCATCGGTTTCATGTACAAAATTTTACACTTTCAAAATAATGCGGTCCAATCCAATTATCTTTTTCGTGCAAAGTATACGAATATCAAGTTGTACGCGTATTCTCAGTTTGTGGCGAGAAAACTATTGCCCATTCGTCAGCAATCTTTTGTATGAAATGTCACCGAGTAATCAAGTGCTGCATTGTCCAACAGTCGCCGCCGCAAGAGTCGAGCATTTTTCAATTCATTCAAATTGTTAGCATTCCTGTAACGCAAAAAAGGCATCGGCCCAATGGTCAAGATTTTCCACACGACATTCAGTTATTCTCAACAATCGAAATTACGCATAACGTAACGCGTTTCTCCGTTACCCCGTTGTTTTCAACCAATAACATGATTATAGTAATATGACTATTTTCACGAAAAAATTCTTAACATGGTCAATTTTTTATTTAAAAAGTATAAAATTCATTAGATGGTACTTTGAGCAGAGATTTTTCAGTTTGAGAAAAAACAAAAAAAAAACAACAAAAAAAAACGTAAAGGATTGTTTAGAAAGAAACCGTTTTATTTTGTGAATTAAAGGTGAGAATTTCGAAATGTGGCAATAGGCTGCAGCTGATCCCAGTGCACTTAATAAGGGTTTAAACTTGAGAATCTTTCTTAGCTAGATATCAAACTAGATTTTTACGCGGAGAAGCACAACGTCTTGAAATTCTATGAACCCAGTTGGATTTTCGTGGTGAATTTCATTTGAATCGAACAAATATAAAACAAGTTGAATTTCCAACATTTTACATGTATAGTTTGATTCACGGATAGCACAAAATTTTCATTTTCTGAATAGATGCATGAATAAAGCAGAAACTAGAAGTATATTTGGATTTCACGTCAACTAGGTATTATTATACCTAGTTGACTCTGAACTTAATATCCAGTTGCATGGTCAACGGGATTTGAGTTTGATTATTCATTAGACATACATGGCGATATATTTTTCATTGAAAAGATGATGATGATGATGATTATCGGTATTTGAATCTCAAATGCGAGAGTAATTTCGGAAAACGTGCCAGATGGACTTGGAAGATTTGGAAGGTGGGGTGGGAGGATGATATTAAGAACACACTTGCTCCCAAAGGGTATGCGCATGCACGCTCAACCCCAGCATTACACAAATATACTAGTACATCGACGTGTACATTTTGTGGTCCCTTGTCTTACGTATCGTTCTCTCTTTTTTCATTCAAGTCGCTCGTTAGGAAAGAAGCCTCGATCGAGGCGTACGTCCCATCACGCCGATCGATGCTGCAGCAGCATCGGGGTCTGTCGAAAAAGAAAAAAAAGAAAAAAAAATGACAACGACGAATGAAATTCATTAGACCACGCGTGAAGCGAAACCGATAATCGCTCGTGAGAGAAAATCCATGGAGTGATTCATTTCGAAATTCACGACTTTGCTATCGGGTCAACGCGCAAAAGAATAATAATCAGGCCATAAAAAAAAACCATAAACTCTTTTCGGGATTTTAGCCCGAGAAACACGTATACGTGTCGGTTTTTTTTTATTCTTACTTTTTTGGGTCTTGACGTACGAGCAGCGTTTGAAAAAGCAAATTTTTACAGAAAGATTCGTGTATTTTACGCGCCGTATAAATACAAGATTGCTGCGTGCCTTGTTTTGATAGACATTTTTAGTATCACGCGCCAACTTGAGGCGCTCGCATCAGCCATTCCCATTCATTCGGCTCGAGCCATCGATATAACTTGATTTGCAATCATCGGGCCTTTTTTTACCCGCGTGTCCTGATGCTCTTTATTCCACGCATCAGCCAACTTTCCCCTACTCGCGCGACTCTTTATTTTTTCCGAGCCCGATACCAAGTTGCTCATACGTAATATATTACCTACGCGAGCTTGCTCCTTCGTCACATGTCGTAAAAAACGCCACTCGAGCATATTCCCCGACGCATTAATTAATTTTTTTTTCCCCGAATTCCACTCCCCCCCTTGAAAGTAGAAAGCCTCCGAGACACCGAGTTTGACATATTTCAACTTTGCGCTTTCAAATTACAAAGTGATATTAGCAGAGTTGTAATCCTCAATCCTTAATGTGCCGCAGAGTTATCGCCAACTTTTTTGAATCGAGTCGTGCACAATTTTTTTCCCTTCAGGTATATTATCGCAATGTATACTTGCCAAGTCGAAAACCTTTACGAGAAGAATATGAAAAAATAAGCTGCATTATACATATGAAAATGGCAGGGGCTCGAATACAGTTTAATTTCTTCCTCGAAGGGGTTCTTCATTTGAATGTACGCATTCGACAGCAACATTTTTCAAAAAGTTTGCGAGGACGGGAATTCACTACAAGGTTTTATGTTGACTGTTGCATAAAGTTGTTGCATTTTCCATAAGAATATCGAAAATTTGTAACCCGAATTCCGAATGAGATTTCCCCTTTCAATGGACGTGGAAAATTTTCCATGCACTATGCGAATCTTTCCATAAATATGGAAATTATTCAATAGTTGATGGAAAAATTTCCATTGCGTTTCAAAAGTTTGTTAGATTTTTAGATTTCATTGCGGAAAAAACCCCATACAGAATATGGGTCAAAAATCTCCAATACTAGCATGGAAAATTTACCAATTGGTACCTATATTCAAAATTCAACATTCGAATTCCATCTCTGGGCCATGATTTTTTTTCTCGTTTTTCGTAGCTCGTGATGAGCCATGATGAAAAATGCACAATTCGAGGGAAAGTAAAGTGGCCTGGAGGTCGCGATGAAATAATGACGGCGATCGGAGCGTTGTTTTATTCCCGGGTCTGGAAAGCTGCAGTCGGGACACACCTGAAGCGTTGCGTAGTCTGGAAATAGTTTTCCAGATGGTGCTTTGTGAATGGTGGCTCACGTTTGGCCAAGCTAAAAGAAGGTGGCGTTTGAAGGGCCGGTTTTTGGAAACACGCGTCCATTTGCTCGCCCGACTCGGCTTTCTGTAGGGCTAATTGCCCTCGCAATTCTGCAGGCTAATTGCCCTCGCTCGTCTTTTCGGCATTGAGAATGACAGAAAGAATCACATCAAGGCTTGCGCGCCAACTTCGCTTGTCGCCTTTTCGTTTCCTCTGTTGAAGGAACCTTCTCTGTTTTGAACCCCCAAGTTTTAGGATTACAGTAATAATGTCGAAGCATCTTAGATCGGCAGAGGGGCATTTTTTTATTCCGGGTACCATTAAAGAAAAGCCGACGAATCCCGTCTGTAATTCAAGGAGCAAGCGAACCACGAAGGGCCCGAAAAAAGGCGCCTCGTCTTTAATCGAAGGCGGGAAAGGGGGGCAGAGGAGCGGAATCGTTTTCCCTGGGCATTGTTTTCGGAAACGACGAAATGCCTCGGTGCGGGAGCAGGACTGCCCGAGTTTCAGACACATACAAGGGCCCGCCGTCGAAGCAGAACAAGTTGTCGGGTTGACGCGCAAAAACGCTAATGGCCAACATTTGGCCTTTTTTCTCTCTTTTTACTCTCTCTCTCTCTCTCTCTCTCTCTTACTCTCTCTGTTTAGTTTCCTCGGATTTCGGTGCCTCTTGAGCTCCGGCAGAGCCAAGCAGCAGCAGTCACCGTAGCCCGGCTCCAAAGCATCGGAAGCGGCGCTACCGTTGCACTCGTGTTGTTACGCGCCCAACTCGCTTTTTCTTCTTTCTTTCCCCTCGTGACCGCCGCCGTATCGTTCAGTGTAATACACTAGTTGAGTATGGTTGGTCGTGTTGGCGACTCGGCGATGCGCGGCACTTTTGGATCTTTCGCCGAAAAATCACCGACAAAGGTGAAACGACGGGATCAACCGGCGGCATGTTTTAGGAGCCGGCGGCGTCACTTGCGATCTCTCGCTGTCCCTCTTGCCACCAGCGCTTTTCCTCTCCGGCTCCCGCGACAGGGGACATCGGGCGCAGGGCTGGCCAACTGCGGCGGTCGTCATCAGCATCTCGGCGATGATCTCGCCGGTGCTCCCCGCTTACGTTGTCATTGAAATATCGGCCCCACCGGCGTTACATGCGAGGCGCCTTGTAAAATGTAAATCGCTTCGCGTGCGGGAGTAGTAAGTTGGGCGCGTACCGCGCGCCTCTCTGCGCATCATCGCGCGAGGAGAGCGAACAAAGGCAGCCTAAGATGCGATGCGTCGTTACTCCCAAGCTTCTTCGTCGCTTGCAGACGTGCATTGCTCCCTCCACCATCTTTTTCCAAACGACGAAAATGCGCTTGAGCGGTGAATTCCTCTTTTTCGTTTTCGCCCATACTTGGATATGTTTCAAAAGTGATGCAAGATTATTCGACGATGTATTTTTACGCGTCGTCACTTGCACGGGCCCTCTCGCATTTCTCGCGGTTACCTATACCAGCCGAATCCCAAACTTGTCGGATGAAGAAAATTACACAAGCGCAGAAAGAAAAACACGAGTGACACGAATGGGAATTACACCGATTACTTGGTCCTTGGTTGACAGTTGGCAGGTATACTGTCGTCTCGTAGGAAAGTGAAACTCGAGCGTCGCTCGCGATTAGTTACAATATCCGAACCGCCGCGAATGACCTTGCCAACGCATCTCGAATTTTAGCCCGACTCTATCGAGAGAAAAGCGAATAATAATGGTTTTTGGAAGAGAAAGAAGCTGACCCGAGGAAACATGGAATTTCCTTCCAAGTCGCGTAACGAATGCCTTTTCCCCGGTGCAACGGTGCGGCATTTGCTTCCAAGGTGTTGATGGCGAACGAGACCGGCGACGACGCGTCATGATGTTGTACGTTTCGAGCTGCGGCAACGCAGCGGGGGCGAGGAGCGGCTACGTAGTTTTGTTGCACTACCAGCGCTATTCGCGCGGTTACGTTGCTTCTCGGAGCGAGAATGCCCTATTATGCTACCGGTAGCAGTGGCCCTACTACCTATGGGGTAGGCTGGCTGCGCCCGAAATGCGCCTGGTGCATGCGCTTGCGTTGTTGGAAGGCCAAGCAGCGATTCGCGGATGAGCGATTCATCGAGGGATTCAAGGGAAAGATTTTTCATTGACCTGCCACGAATGCTACTACTACATTCGTGACGGATGCCTCTGTTGTCGCGCGTTATTAGGGACCGATCCAAGCCACCGCCGCTCGCTGATAATGCCAAAGCCCGATGAGTGCATCATTTCCATAGGCCGCCGGCCTGCAGGAGCAGCGTCGAGGAGAATTCCATCGGTGGCGCGGCTGCGATCGCGGCTGCGATCGCGGCGGCCTATCTCCGCGTGGCGCACTTGTTGAGCGCGTGGTCTGTCTTGGGCCATAGATCATCCGCTTGTCGACACAAGTGTTTGCGAGCGAGCGCGCCATCGACGCGACTCCTGGCGACCCCCATTTCTCTCATTTTATCGCGCCACGTTTCGTGTAGCATCGCACAAGTCTTTTATGCTATTTACCCTACATTGACATTTTTCGTATTTTTCTCGCACCTCCTCACGCGATACTTGAGGTACATGCCAAGTTTCACTGCAACTTTCAATGGGCAAGATTCAGCGACTTTTCGAAGAACAATTGAAATTCAACTGATGAAAAGAATCACATCGTGAAAATATTTGTTCCCCAAGGAACGTAATTTCATGCGCGTGACACGAAAAGTATCTTCTTTTATCGACAAGAAATCGATCATGATTTGCCATTGCTTCGTTATTGCGTAATAAGAGCAAAGATGAAAACGTCGCAGATGTGTAAAAAAAGCTCCTACTCCTCCTCCTCCTCCTCCTCCTCCTCCCTTGGCCATTTTCCCCACACATGTACCTTCTCTTCGATTTGTCCTTGTTTTTCTTCAACAACGACAAGCCGATCGAGCAAGACAATGAAAGAGGCTGCCTTGCTATCCACGCGAAATGTGGTCGCATTCGAGTTGTACAACTACCGAGATAAAAAAAAAACAAACCAACTGTTATCAAACCACTGTTGCGATAACAGTAAAATCTAGTATACGTCCAATAACAATGCATGGAACTGGCAAGTGAAACGTTTGGCAGAACCAAATAGGAAAACGCCCCGAATTATGAACCGAATTGGTTCGCAGGGCGTCCGTAGCGTATGCGAAAAAGATGGACGGCATGGACGGGGACGAATAGGTGAGCTCCATTGGAATCTTTGAGCGACCGCTGCGGCAGCAAGGGAATCCTCGACGGAAAATGACGTCACGTTGTACACGCAGGAAATCAGCCGACACTCGGCCAATGGCTCCGCACCGATGCAGCGGTGCATCGAGAGAAAAGGGCGACCTGCACTCGTGTCGTTTCGGCGGCACGCGCGACAACGAAAAAAGCCCGATAATTTGCATAATAAATGCGGCTTCCTTGAGCGTCGCTCGCTCCTGTGATATGTAGTGGTCAACCTTTGGTACGAGACAGCATTTTCGCCAAAGGCGTAGCCGCGGGATCGCGCGAATAATTACAATCGCAGGCTCCGCGGTCGAAAGGGCGCTCTCAGTTGTTTCGCTTTGTCGCGAGGAGGATCGGGCAGGGGAGCGAAAAAACATTGAGTCGCATAAGCGGGGGCAGTCGCGCTCGTTTTTTTACGAAAATATTCTCGAAAGTATGCATCGTTTTACCGGATCCAAGACTCTTATAGTTTTTAGTATTATGTACGTAGGTGAAGTCTTGAGCCTAGAGAATGATGGCCTCGCATCCTCGAGGCGTGCTCGATGATTGCAAGCTGAGGCCTGGTCGGCATGTCTGCAGAGTGCTTCAAGATTTTAATGTAGTTGCCAGTCCACAAAGATCTAGTTTTGTGCCATGCTCTAAAACCCTGCTTTGATCAATTTCAAGCACACACTTGCAGCATCACTTTGGGGCGCTGGTAGAACATAAATTCAATTTTTAATTAAAATTTGAATTGAAAGGCGAGGCGTAGGCGACTCGCATCTAGGAAAAGTACATGGATCAAACGAAACATACCAACCGATTCTTTTACACGAGGCACGAGCAACCATGGAATATATTTTTTTTTCTTGTCAAGAGAAGAAAAGAAAATTGGGTGTTTTTTTACTACAACTGATCGCTGGTGATCGCGAGTGACGACGCTCTTATGTGGCCGACTGTGAGAGGGAGATTTGCCGAAACGTGGGATGAATTTAACATGAAAGAGCCAGGGGAACGGAGTTGGCGACAAGTCGCGTATTCGCTCGACGCGCCCGCGGCGACACGGGCGCTGGGTTATTCAAGAGTTGGAAACTCTCGGGGAGAAAAGTGACACCAGCCAATGCCGCGATCGCGATTGCATCTGCGCTTCTTCTTCCGCTTGCATCGGAGAAAATTCGAAGCGAAACATGCGCGAACCAAGTACCGACTGTCATCGATGGATCTGAAGCACGGAGTTGTAGTCGCGATCCGTGTTATCGTGGAGTATAACACAATTCCAATATGAAATAGGAGAATCATGTAGCGCATAATAGCGTTATTCATAGACCGCCGATCGACCCGTTCGTGCCACGCTTCTTGCTTCCCAGCGGTTGATAATGACAACGAGCTACGTGCCGAGTGGCTTGCTATGGCTTTTTCATGGCTTTCAAAGGACTTGGGTGGGAATGGGGAGTCGATTTTCATGGCATTGGCAGATTGACGAGGTCGAGAATGTTGCTCTTGGAGTGGAAACGGCGGTCGGAAGGAAGGTGCGCGAACGCCTCAATGCGCCCTCATCGACGAAGGGCTGGAAGAAGCAAAAAAAGGCTCGTACTATTGTCTTTAGAAATGCGTTGGCCCGTGATGGAGGCGCCGTGATGAGGCCCCCGACCCCAGGCAAGCGGGGGCATAAATTAGTCGCGGGTTTTAAAGCCCGTTCTAATCCATCGTAAATAACTCGGTGCAGATGCGTAGTACGCAACTAATGTTCCACCACCTACTGTTGCATGGGAGACGAACACACGCGCACGCCCAACTTGCGTGTGCGTGTATGTACACGCCACCGTGCCATCCATCCCCTGAATCATTATTTCGAAACGATTGTGATTCCTGGCCCTTTTACACGGCCACTAGTGAAACAACCCCAGCAGCTCTCTTACCTACGCACATGCTACATGCATTGTTGCGCGCGACCGCAGCAGTAGCAATAGCAGCGTCGATTCCAGCCTCCCCGCTGCGCACCCTCTTGGCCGCGGCGCTCTTGCTTGGCCTCGGGCTATCGCGAAAGCGACGCGAGGAAGCAAAACTCAAGCGCGTGAAAAAGCCATCGTCGCGTATACTTGCCGCGCAGCGTGGTGGCACGTTTCTCTCGACAATCACGCCCCGCCACGATTCCGGTTCACCCGAGTGTTGCGACACTGACAACAATAGGAGAGTCGAGACGCGCGATTTTCGGGCAACTTGAAAGAAGAAGCAAGAAATGAGAAAAACCAAAAGCCATCCCGCGCGAGTCGAGCGTTGCCTCTACAAAAACACGCTGCGCGACAGGAGTTTGTTTCGGATATTCGTATCGGATCAGTTTTTTCGCTCGAGCGATGCGATGTAAATGCAGCTCCTTCGTTATTGGCAAGGTTCAATTGTATCATTTACAAATAAAGTGGCGTCTTACACGAACTCGTATTACTACCTTCCAAAGGCGTTTCGTGATGATGAGGGGTCATCAGAAATTACACAACTCGGAGATGAAGGCCTCATTAGAGCAGGCAAGCTCAATCGACGTAAACGCCCAGCACTGCACTATATTTGTATGCATCAATCTGTCATCAATTTAACGATAAAATTACTATGGAAAGGGTGGCTAGCCCTCAAGTACGGATCAATCAAATTTCTTTACTTTTCTTCGGAAACTAATGTACATTATTCAAGTACCAACTTGAACCACGCCATTGCGAAACGGTTCTTCGATTGCCTTCCACGTTTGTGGTGGTCTAAAGTGTCGCGAGCTCCTCTAATTGTGAGTGAGCTTTTTTGAAAAATGATACACGTAAATGTTTTCAGTATCGAGGAAGCTGCTGCGACAATATCGTATTGCCTTTGCAAATCTCAACCCTCTCTTCTATCTGCAAACACCCAAGTCGGCGGCTACGAATTTTCAGCTTTCGTTCGCTCATATTGTACTTTCGAAAAATGATACTTATTTCGAAAATCGCGTGTCAGTTTTTGGAAAATGTTGCTTGTACGAGAAAATACTTGCACACAAACACTGGTGCAATCGTACAATAGAGTATTTAGCGAAAACTTGAATAATGCTGTGAAAACTACAATATACCTTTGCAATGTCAATTATTACTAGAAGCGAAATAATGCACTCAACAGTAATAAGCATATAGCGAAAACAACTATAAAGATTTGGATACTGGCAACATTACAGGCATCTGTGTCGTCTTTTCGGGTCGTTCCTCATCCTAATAAGATGCATTGAACCATACAATATACAAAGTGATACCTATAAAAAAAAAAAAAAATTAATAATAATAATAATAATAATAATAATGACAATAATAGCAAGAATGTACAAGCGGGGAGCATTTTACACATTATTTAGTCGCGGGGAAACTTGGGCGCCGTGCGTGGCGCGAATAATCTTACACTTGCGGTCGGTCCCATCGTAACGCAAGATTGCCCAGATGCGACGCTTTTTGACGATGCGTACTATTCATTCGTTCTCGCGCCTCTTCCTCCTCGCTCGCTGCTGCTGCACCTCGTATCGAAATAATGTTATCCTTTCGTTTTAACTTTTGTCAAGAGGATCATCGCGTCGCAATTGCTGTTTCGTCACCGTAAAATTGGTCACCGTCCGTCTTGACGCTGAATATGAAAACTTGAAGAATCGTGCACGTTTTTCCGGGTAAAAGACGCTGAATCGTGATAAACAGGGGTATTGCAGGCACCAGGAGTATTTCAAGATAATGCGGCCATTCGTGATTGCAGCAAAGGGGATGCAGGCGACGATGAAATGTTTGCAACTTTCACTCAAGAAGAGATCAATGAAAAGATGGATGAAATGATGGCTCCGCGTTGATCGGTTCTTGAGTGCAAATAGGGAATAGAAATTGTTGTGGCAAAACTTGAACGAGTTTCTCGTGTCGTTTTCGAGGGGAATGGGCGAAGTTGGTAAAAATGTTGGAAACGACTCTTCCGAATGTCATCCCTTTTGCTTACACGCTTTACATTTTTTATCGTTGCTGCGACGCACTCGTTCATCAATTTTCGTAACGTGAGGAAGTAAGCAAGCATTTTCGAATTATTAACGGAGTTTCTCCGAGTAAAGTCGAGTGAAAAAGTAAACATGAGGAAAAGGTGTTTGCGTGTTGTCGATACTTGCGACGTAGGGCAAATGCACGGTGCATGAGTTTTGCCAAAAGAAAAAAAACAAAAAAGTACAAGTGCGCACGGAAGATGAGCGTATCAGGCAAAAACTGGGAGAATGATTGCGAAAGGCTCCGTACTGGAAGAATATTGTATATTGTTTCGCCCGGCGGCGTTGGCGGCAGGCAATGCGGTAATGGCGGTGGTTCGTGAATCCGAGGGATCGAGTAACAAATTAACTTTTGCCAAACTCGTCAGACACGCGGAGGGAATGGGATACTTGTAACAAACCTGCTGGCGTAGTGTACATGTTGCACATTTTAATGATCGTCAGGGATGCCTTTATCGAATCCCGCAGCTTATGTAATCCCATTAGCATCGGTAGCCCGGGGATCTTCTCATGACGGCGGCGGACATGATCCATCAACTTGCCTGCCGCAAGTTTTCTGCGGGCCAGTATTGGGGCTGTTCACTGAATGAACGAACGAACGAATGAATGGGAGCAAAATTGGGAATAGAGCGGAAAATTGGCAGGGGGAGATGGCGCGCAGGCAGCAATTGGCAGAGATTGGATTTCGCGCGGTGATGCAAAGTTTTGCTCTGATTTACTGTGAGGGTTTACTCTGCGAGGCGAGCCTGAACGAGCGTGAGCGTCACATTTCCTTTCTTCGCCCCACCGAGGTCGGCCATTTGTTTAATTTGAAAATCGAGGACTCGGGCTTTTTTCGGCGCTCGCGTTAACTATGCGCACGTATTGCCACATGCGCGGCGTAAAGGAAGGAATAGAGAAGGAGACGGAGAAGCCGAGCGAGAGGGAGTCACCTGCTGCCCATAAAAAGCCACCCCACGTGCGCGTAAAACAGCGTGGCCGTAATAAACCAATGGCCCGGGGGGCTTTGCTTCGTCCGCCGCCTCCCCTGCGCCCCCTCGCGCCGCCAAAGGACAGGGCTACTGCTGCCTACCTACTAACTTGTCCGTTAATATTGAAGGTCCATGGGGAACTCGGGCGAACCCCAGATCTGCCGCGCGTTGGCCGAGTGAGCACGGGTAGTGACCGGCAAGTGTACTCGCTCGCCTCGCCGGGCGGAGAAAGAGCATTCCGGCGGGGGCAAGAGAACGACTCGCGTTGTGGTAGTGAAATCTAGCACTAGCCTCCAGGTTCCATGCCTGTGCGACGTACAACGAACATGTCCTCGAGCGTGCCGATAAACGCACGCTCGAGGAGCTTTTATGGTCTCACTGGGCTCCGGTGATTGCGTCACCACGCGATCACAACCGAGCATTTCCTCGGTCCATCTAATCGTCGATCTATCGATCGACCGCGATTCCCCTTTGCGTGTTTGTCTTTTTTCTTTCCTTTCACGCCCCCGAATCCCCCTCCCCCGCCCCCACCTTCTCACATCGGCGAGTCCCCCACTGCCCCAATTTGCCTGTATCGCTTCGATCCCTTCACGTTTCCAGACGAACGAGTGGGCTGTTGCACGTCTTTCGTTTCTCGTCGAGAAACGGAACATGTGATTGAAAAATTATGATGCACGTAAAATGAGAACCCAAATTTCATTCAACTGCTTCTAATGTCGACGCCAGTACATAGTTGAGAGATCGAAGCTGGTGGCTACGCGTTTCTCGCTTACGTTGGCTTCCCGACGCGCACGAATAATACGCCGAGCAACGCGAGGAACACGGTCGAGTGTCATTTTAGCGCACTCATGCGACGAAATCACGACTCGCGAGCGCCCCAAGTCGACGAGCCTATACGTGCCTGAGAGCCCCGTCTTTTATAATTATTCCTTCGAGTCGGACAACCAATTTCTTCAATCAAGAAAACACCCTGCCGGCGGCTCGCAGCACGCGACGCCGCTCGGAAAGCAATCTTGGCGCGCGCCTCCACGAAACGAGCGCGTAGTCGATGAGCCGCGCTGGTGCCCCTATTGCTGACGCTGTTTGGGAGGAGGGGGAGGAGGAGAGTCGCATTGAAATGTTACATGATCCGCGTCGACATGTGCCGCCGCGCATAATAAATGACCCAGTTTATATGACAGAGTAGCGCCGTCCTCATCAATGATGCGGAAAACGCGTCATTCAACCATCGACGTGATTATTTCCTTCTCGAGTGCGCCTGAAGAAATCAACGTACCGAGGAGGAGAGATATCGAAGCCACGTACACGAGTACTCTTTCGGTACTAACTCGGCGCCCAAGAGGATTCGCGCTGTACTATAATAATCGTACCGCACCGCGCCCATCATTCACCATCGAACGATGGGAATGAGGGGAATCATTTCCCCTCCGATGCCAAGTCGTCAGTACCCTTTCGCTTCACTCGACTGTTTTTCGAAAAAATTTGCCCTCTTTCTTTTCAACATTTACTGGCTCCGCCACAATTTCGATTCAAAAACCTCGCGAAAGCTTTGTTTACGGGATTCGAAAATGATTAGTAAAACTCGATGGAATACATCTTGAAACATCATGCTCGAAATGAAGCGTATGCATGGAAAAATTTCGAGTCAGACAGCGCGTGTCTGTAACGATGAATCGCGTATCGATAAAATTTGCATGGGCACTAAATCGGGAGAAGGCTAATAGAGGAAAACTTTCTCCTTTTACACTTTCCGGTCGGTAAGAAAACGGCACAAAAAATCTGTTTCCATAAAAATCTTTTTCGAATATTCATATATATAATATATGATATAAATACATAGTATAATAATAAATTCACCAGCTGATGCTGATTTTGGCAGCATCAACGCGCCATTTCCGATGACATTGAAAAAAGTACGCATTTTTTAAATGTCATTTCAACGCCTACATTGTAATTTTAGGCATGTTGTTCTGGAATCCCGTCACACGGTGTGCTTGGATGAGGTTCAACCCAAAGGCCCCCCATCAAAAGTTTTTTACGTATCTACTTTATCGTTATTTTTGAACATGTTAGGCAAAAAACTAAAGTAATCCCCGGAAGGAATGATGAGAAAATGCAATTTTTGTTAATTTTTTTTCAGATTCGTAGCTCAAACTCTCCACGAGACAATGCCACGTCAAAATTTTGAGCCTTTAAATCTTTCGTCGTGTACGGTTGACAATTTTCCTTGAATTTACACCGCATAACAAGTTTGAGCTATGAACCTCGAAAAAATTCACAAAAATCAGGTTTTCTCTTTATTCCTTCCGGGGATTATTTTTGTTTTTTGCTTAAAATATTCAAAAATTATGATAAAATTGATATAAAAAAACATTTTGACGGGGGGGGGGGGGGGACCTTTGGGTTAAACCTTATCCAAGCACGCCGTGCGTCATTGTTGCAGGACTTGAAAGGTGTATAATGCGTTGCTCGGAAAATCTCAACAATTCTAGCGAAATGTGTACAAATTCGTGGCATCCAGCGAAGAAAGTAATGTAGATATCGTGCGAGGTAATCGTGTTTACAAGTACTGGGGCTAGTCACCAAACAGAACGACTTGAACATGGAAAAGGTTATGAAAGATGAATTACACATTCATCTAAAAAGAAAGACGCTTGTTCTACAAACGTGGCGAGTTGAGAATGAGAGAGGGATTTTTTTCGTAAAAAAATATCACGTCGAAAAATTGGATTTGCGGCAAGTGTTTCAAGCGCTGATGAAAAAGGACGATTCTTGTATGTGTGGATTAACAAACTCATAGTTTGAACGTGACCCTTACGTAGAGGTGAAAAAGAACCTGCGGAGACTTTAGACTGTTAAGTGAAATGGGAAATTCCGGTCGTCAGGGGGTGGTGCGCGTCGGTTCACCTAAATACTCGAGGAGGCCAATTTCCCATTCGAGTAGGAGGGGAAAAAAAAAAGAAAAATCTAAAAAGAAATACTCAACCTACTTTCCGCGAGGCAAAAATACTTTCTAGTCTTAACGAGGCGAAAAAATCGATGAGCTCGCTAATTTGGACCGAAATTGTTTGGAGCAAGCGAGAAAAAGCAAGAGATCCTCAAGCGGGCCGAGAGGAATGGGTCGTCATCGGAGGCTCTTGAGAAAAGAATGAGTAGGAGGAGGAGGAGGAAGAGCGTTGTGCACTTTCCGCGTTATCCACACGGGGCTCGCTGATGCTACCCTGGCGAGAAGGGCAGAAAAAGAAGGGCAGAGAAGGGCGCAGTTGCCGCTGCTTGTTCCCTACTCTCGACGACGAGGGAGGAAACGAGAGAACCAACATGGCGAATTTTTCGAGCTAACCAACTTTCGAGCTTTCCCGAGCGATGCTGATTTGGCGTTTGGAGAGGACACTCACTCGAGCAGTCGAGTGGCCGCACCGAGTCGAGTGTCAAGAGTGCGCATTATACTGCATTACACGCGGCCCTTTTAAGAAGCGACTCCCTCGCGTTCTTCTCTTCTTTTCCCTTTTCTTTTTCTACCCTGCCAACCTACCTCCCCACCCACCCACCCAACTACCCACCTGCCTACCTACAGCTACTTGATATCATCATCAGCAGCAGCAGCAGCATTCACATTGTAGTCGAGGAGGCGGCTTCTGGGGTTATTATTCTACTACATTATTCCTCGAGCACGCGCCCCTCCCTGGGAAGCACTCGAGGAACCAGCCTCCCCCCCCCACGTACCCACCAATGGCGTTTATACTTGATATTTAACCCCCCGCAACAACAACGACAACCAACATGAGGCAATTTTAATACCCCCCTGCGTTATACACACGTTGTGCACTCGAGCAACTCTCGATTGCCATTCGTTCGCTTTCCCCATCAACTTTTCGCCTCTCCACTTTTTGCGCTGCGTCTCCTCCTTCCTCTTTTTCCTCCTCCTCATAGTTGGTACTTCCGCGCGTGTGTGCAGTTTCACCATTTTCCCGCCCATTGTCTTCATCGTTCGCTTTCTCAAGCACGTACTTGTCTTTTTCTCTTTCCCATACTTTTACCTTTTTTGTTCTTTTCCCTCGCACTCGACGCAGGAGAGCGGTTTTTTCATCATACATTAATCGACGACATCTATCGCAGTATGGGCCGAAATTGGTGGTGCATTTTTTTTCATCACTATTTTTTACCACGCACGTTATTCTAGAGTAGTAACAATAATCGTGGCCTTCGCGAGTTCTTAGCACCCGGAAACTCATCCACTCGAGTGTCCGCGCCCCGCAGTTGACGAGTCCAGGAATCGTTTGATTCACAACACGATTATTCGCCAACGAGTTTTTGTTCTCCAACCACTGTTCCAGTGCAAGCGTGCGCTCAGATTACCGTTTCGTTCGCTTCCCCCGAGAGGGGCGACCCTCGGTTTTTCGATTTTCCTATCTACCGCATTCCGCCGCGCTGTCATTGCTTGCGCACTTGATCATTCATTGCACCAATTTCTTTCCCTCGAGTCGAACTCGATTGCCTGCCGCTGGAGGCGACGAGGTGATTGCCCTCCATGTTTTTCAGCAAAATGCGAGTTTTCGACCATGCTCCTCTCTGCCGATCTACTTTGGCCTGCTTCTCGCTCTTATTCGCAATCTGCACGACCCCCAAAAGTCGCACGCAAACAGTGCATGTATTAATAGACCCACTCGTATACTCGACACGTTCGAAACTCGAGTGAAACCGAGTAGCTCGACCAGCCTCGAATCGGTACAGTCATCGCGAGTCATCTACGTATATCTGCAAAATCAAAATTATTCCAGTCAACTACGTGCAACGAAACGATCGTAATCCCCAACCATCGTGGACAGTTGTTGACAATTTGTGTACAGTTCATTTCCACAATGTTGCGGCTATTTGTTACATTGGACTAATTTCACGCAAACATGCACAAGTGTCGATTGTCCAAGTGGCGTTGCAAAAGAAGCGCTTTTGAAATCACGCATGTAACAATCATCGCGTGCGCGCAAGTTTTCAATACCGCACCTTTCGCGTTTGCGAGATTTTCACTACATGTTTTGGCTTTAATCAACTCTGAATTTCTTCGAGTTCAAGTTGACTCGAAGAGAGTGAATATCCTGCGAATCCAACTTTCGAGTCGAGCTTGAATCAAATATGAGTGAAATTGCACTCGAAGGAATTTAGAGGGATACAACGTGCGCGTGTGTCGTGCTATCACCTCGATACTACATCACCAACGTGATGTAGTATCATTGCCGCAAATCACATGAGCGAGCTGCAAGCTGTATTTCGGAGCAAGCAGGGGAGAATGAAATGTTACGCAGACTCGTTGATATGCAACAATCTTGCGAGCAAACTATTTTCCCTAATGTGAGACGCGGTGACTACAGTCCAACGACGACGTCGGGCTACTATCTGAGATTTTCGTGCGCGCGAGTGGCAAAACACAGACGAGGGGGAAGAAGGGCGGTAGTAATGAAGGGTTTTGGGAAATTGCGAGGAGGAGTCGATTGTCACGAGAGGCAACCGCGATCGAGTTTTCCTTTTTTTTCATCTAATCTGGCCTTTATGCACAGTGTTCTTTTTCTCGTGTCCTTTCCTCTTCATTTTTGCGCCCCACGCAAGAGCAGGAGATTTTCCCTGCTCTTGCGTGGATTCTGTGGAGCGAGCTCCGTCTCCCCTCTCAAGTATAGCACACCACACAGCCGTCGGGCGGAAGAGCGAGAGAGCGACAGGAAAAAGAGGCGTAGGAGAGGGGGGCAGGAAAATGCTCCCGCGGGTGCGCTGATGAAGAGAACGAAAAAAACATACGTACCTGCATATAGACGAGGCTCGGGAAACAAACAAACAAACAGCGTATTCAGGACAAGCCCCGGCTCCCGTGAATATTCCAGAAGCATATTCATTTCCGAGATTGGTTTCCGGATTCTTATCTATCGCTCGCCCGGCCACCGAATGCTTTTCCTCCTCCTTTTTTTCCTTTTCCACTTTTCCATGCTCCAAGGAGAAGCAGGGGGAGAAATACGTACCATCAGCAGCAACCTCCCGGCCGCGAAGCGAGATATCGCGCGCTATCCTCGCTGGGATCCAGAGGAATGCCACGTTCCCCCGGTATGGAGGGCAAAAGAGATTTGACTCTGCATTAGTTCGGGTGAACCACGGCGACTCGCATGTTCGTTGTTTCCTTTTATCGTTACTTTCGCCCGGGAGGAGGTGGGTGGGCACTTTTTTCCCCGCCATTGTAATCATGATGGGTTTCAGCGTTTCGCAGCGCGATGTTTCGATGGCAATCGTTTAGTGGCTTGACGCTAATCGGAATGTCGCTCATGGAGCCGATGATAATGCGGCCACTGGTCTCGCGCAATATGTGAGAAATACTCATAGACTCCTCGCGCGGCAACGAGCATCCACGAGCTCGGGTAGATGCATGTACCACCCGGGATCTGAATCAAGGAAGCTGCAACAAGGCCTCGGCCCTCCCAGTGTTCCCCTCTTTGTCCACCGATGATTCTCGTTTCAGCGATTCCACGCCAGGTTTCCCTAATGTCGCACGTTGTCGGAACATGGTCTCGAGTGCTCCGTGTCGAATACAAGCGAGGCTCTTTGCATTCAACTCTTTGAGAATAACGTATTCTCTATCGATAATAAGGCTCATGAAGCCCAGACGAAAAATTTGCATCGGATTCATAAACGATCCCAGCATTGACGACATTCGAGTGCATCGCGTGAAATATTATCCCTTGAATATAGTTGAGGGATGAGAATCGACTGACCATCCAAAGCATCGCCAACGAGCCGAGTATGAAATGAGGAATGATGAATCAAATTCTCTCTCGAAAAGCCCCGCGTTACACGGTGCGACGTCTAGGCGCGTGCGGTAATATGCGCAACGCCTCTTCGAGAGCTCGTGCATTGGAGAATAACGCCATTCCAGTGAAGCCTTTCGATGATTAGTCGCTGCGATAGGAAAAGCTTAAGTTAACAACCGTGCCAGCATTTTTATCAAAGATCCACAAGGTGAGAGGAGAGAGGACTAGAAAAAAAAGGTGGCGGTGGCTGTGCTCTGCCCCCGTTAAAGTGGGAGATGAATGGAGAAAAAAAAAACGGCAATCACGTAGTCTTTCAAATTACAAAACGTATATCTGGATGCGCGGCGTTGCATTCAGGACTGCTGCTGGCTTCAGTGGATTCTGGCAAACTCGTTAAGTCGCCGACAGGACGATAATTACGGTTGCCAGAGAAACCGGCGCTCGTTTATGCGAATACCGGGATTCGACGATTAAATGATAACGATAACACAAGAACCGTCTTTAGATTTTATCAACATTAAGCGATACAACCGGTATAAGGCCGTGTATATGATTCGATCCGGGCTGCGTCGTGTGCGTGGGTGCGTATACATACATGTTTTTCACATGTACTGTACATGCATATACAGCGTTACGCTAAACGTGCGGATAATCCAGAGCCCCCGGATCGCGAGAGTATGCTGCTCCTCGCTTCTCCTCCTTTTCCTCTCGGAGAATCACCTCGTCGCCCCGTCGATGCTGAATCGCTGCAATACTTGGAATCATGCTTGGGAGAAAAAGAACCAGAAAGAAAGTGATCCCTTGCCAGATGAGACGACTTTTCATCTAGTCCGCGCGATCATCGACCATCTCTAGGTTTCATTGCCGAGGCGCAGGCCGAAAAATTACAACTCGCGCAAACTCTAATCTCGCATACGAGTCGCGAGTTATCTGGAAACTTGCAAGCTGATACGTAATTGGAGCAGCGGACCGCTGCGATTTGCTCTCTTTCGAAAAATGCGCGCTCGTGAAATTCAAGGCTCGTGAAATTCATGCCGACATTATCAGCTCTCACGCTTGAAACAAAAAATAGCCAGCACCGAGGTTTTTCTTTTCTTCGCTTTGCTTTTTCATTTCTGTTCACGCGACGAATAACTTGGAGATGAACGCGGGATCATCATACATCATCTTGTCGTCGGAAAAGAGTAGAGAGATTTGTCTATTCGCAGTAACAAGACCGCCATGCAAATGTTCATCAAGTCAAATTTTTGCTCGCGAAGAAAAGGAGCTTCCTCGATCGCGTTTCATCCAAAAAGATAACCCACCAGTTTTTCTCGGCTTGGTCCCAATCATTTCAAGATGATGAGAAACACTGGAATCAAATTCCAGCTCGAAACAACTTTGTACCACGAATCACATGCGATACGCGTTGCAGCTTGGAACAAAAAAACAAGGGCATACTGTAGTTTTTTAAGTTTAAGAGCGTCACCCAAATTTCTCATTACGAGTATTCTGCTTGGCAATTTTCATATCAACTAATTGATGAAATCTTTTCGAGACTGAAATCATCCGGTGCGATATCTTTTATCCCGCGGCATTCGAGCGAGCACGTTCGAAATTTCACAACGCAGTATGAAGGAATTCTTTATGAGCAGTCGGCGCTTACGTTTCTTTATTATTCAAGTACTGAAGCCCTAGTTTATTCTCACCAATAATTGATTGAAAAATTTGGGCATCGCCTTGTTCGAAAACTCGGCACCGTCTAATCAACCTTTTTGCATTACCAAAGTCACGTCGATTGAAGCACGTTCTGCTAAATTTTATGATACTGTCAACTTTTTTCATGCATCGGGAATGATTGGCAAATTTCAAACGAAAACCACCACGCATTTCACAACCTTGGACTGGCCAAAATATATATATTCGAAAGCCTGTAAATGGTAATTCTCCATCAGTCGTACAAGCTACGTACAAGTGCGAGAGGCTACGCTTCAGCGGTGTTGGAAATTTCCGACCCTTTTGTTAGTTAAATCTTGAATGTTGTCGCGACTCGTTGAGAAAGCATTTTTTCGATTCGCTGAAAAAACTGGACGCGTCTTGACATCCCAACGCACCAAGTAAAAGATTTGTTTTTTTTTTTTTTTTTTTTTTTTTTTGCACCTCGAGTCGCCGGCTCGCGGAATATAATGTTGATAATCTTGTGCTCCCGCCTACCTATGACACGGGGGAAAAGCCAGTGTTTGTAAAATGCGATTCAAGGCCTCACTGTTTGAGAATTCCGTAAATTTTCTCAAGTATCGTGCGCAAGTTTTTTACTTACTCACTTGATTCGTATGGTATGTTTCCCGTGAAAATGCCTGGAAAATTGTCCATGCGCGATGGGAGTAGTTTCGAAAATTGTATGGAAATTTTCGCCTACTTTGATTTTGGGAGCATCTCGCGATTCCCGTGGCGCATGTTAAATTTTTTGAGCTAATACGGGTGGGGAAAGTACGTGGGGAACGCAAGCCGGAACTTTGCGCTCGATACTTGATGATGCCAAATTTTTGCGAACAATGCAAAGAATGAGGGAGCTTTTTGCCTGACGCAACAAAAGGGTCGAATGGCCTTTTCTATGAGCCGGAAAGCAATGAGCGGCGGGCGGCGCTGTTGCGCATTCTCGGCGATCGCGGCAAGCGAAGAAAAAGCGTCAACGTCCTCCTAGCTGCTCCTCGCGCTGGCTCGCGACTCGCGGCCACTCGCGGCCACTCGCAGTTACCACTCCGCGGCCGATCCTTGGTCGATCCCCTGTTTCACGTTACTTGACGCGGCCTTTCAGCGGTAGCCGCCTGGGAGTGGAAAAAACAACGGTTCCCCAGACTCGAAAAGTTGCGCAAGAACCGAGAAGCATTGCCGAGCCCGCATGCATCGAGAGGAAACAGGCCTGAGTTTATTGGTTCGAGCAAGCCCCGCCCTTAGCCGAACTAACCCTCTCTGCTAATTACCGCATAGGTGGAACTGTCGCAGCGGCAGTAGCACTTGGGGCTTACGTGCTAAAGGCGCGTACCGGGCACACGTGCGTTGACGGGCTTCGCCGAGGTCCATTGCATCAATTCGCTCCCATCACAGTTGGCTCGAAAAAGCACGACGACGACGACGCGTGATGCTCGTGAGCTTGCTTGGCAGCCGCCCCCAATAGCGAGTAGGTAGCAAGCGACAGCAGCCTGTACCGCGTCAACTGGAGTCCACCAAGCTTTTCGTTTCGCCGCGCGACGCTGACACCGAAATTTCTACATGCCCCTGAATCGCGCGCAACTATGCGACGCGGAAGATCAGGCGCCCGTTGCGATCCGTTATCCATAGTTGCTCGAATTTTTCGGAGCCAAGTCTAACAAGACATTTTCTCGATAA
This sequence comes from Platygaster robiniae, assembly GCA_028476575.1. Taxonomy (NCBI): domain Eukaryota; kingdom Metazoa; phylum Arthropoda; class Insecta; order Hymenoptera; family Platygastridae; genus Platygaster; species Platygaster robiniae. The sequence goes on from CM052023.1 coordinate 27,476,011, forward strand.
TAACGGAATTCGATGCATACCCTCGGTGACTCTTGCGTTCTTGAAATCGTCACAGACGTTGCGATCATGCTGTGGACCTTGTTGTGAAATTCAGCCAATATGCGCGCATTGAAGACGGCGGTGCCCTTGTAAAAACCAAACTCGTATTTCGCCTACGAATAGTAAGAGCGTAGACAAACTGTGTCGTTGAATCTGCCAACAGGTATTAGACTTGTCGCGCATCAGCTGTGGATATGCAGTTTGATTGCAATCAACATCTACGGGCACCGAGCATAAGCAATTCATTGTCAAGTTTTCCAAAAAATGACACATTTATGGAATTTGTTATTTTACACTTTCATGAGCTGCAATCCTGTCGAAATTGATTGGTCATTGATAACGAGACCTGAGAAACGCCTTGAAAAATCGCAAGATATCTTTGCCTGATGGGACGTGATCACAACTACTCGGTTCGCCGGGGCGTGCAACTGAGACGACGCCATTGAGCCATTGCAATGGGTCGAATCTGGCTGTGAAAATTTTTTCGAGTCGCTGGTAGTGCTGCTCCATTGAAGTAGATGAAAATTGTTTGAAACGCAACTTGGATCGGATAAAAAATCAACCCATCACATTCGATCAAGTTTTTGTTTCGATTGGGATGACTCCTTCTCGTTGCGACTTGACTACAAACGTTCTACCATCAATACATTTGAATTCAAATGCACAAAGTTTTCATCTCGGCAAGAAAACTTGGAGGAATCCTTTCCAATGGAACTCGAGTCCAAATTTGTTTTCAATACGTTTCACGTTTGCGGAATTCGACTTGGCAAATCCCCTTATGTATTCATTTGAGTAATTACCAAAGTCACATTGCTAGAGTTCAAGTTTGATAAGCACCTTCCAGAATTTTCATCTCTGAAAGTGCATTCATCAAGTGACATGCCAGAAAAGTATACATCTTTTATTTCTCGCCAAGGAATGATCGGGTTGATCAGCTGGTAGAATAGGGATCAACCCTGCCGCTTGTGATAGTCTTGTAATTGATGAATCACAGGCCATTACAACACTTCTCGTAGGGTAGTCCAATTTTTCTCAAAGCTACTCATCTTATGGCGCGACACAATAAATACGCGAAAAAATGCAAACAAGTTTCTAACGAATATTAACATCATTTACAATACTTGGCAAATATTCGACACCTTTTTAAATTTTTCGAAAGAAAGTATTCCATCAAGGTTTCAATGCTGACATCATCAGCGTATTCACGATGAATATTCAAAATCACAACGTGATTAAATCGGTTTCGATTCATCGTTGCTCGTAAATAATTCTTCAAACAACACAAGGTCGAGAATGAGAATTGGCACGTAAAGTGTGCCAATACACTTTACCTGGCATGCCAGCTAATGTCGTCAACACGATGACAAAAAATCCAAGTGCACCAAAAAAAGATGGCACATTGCCCGCAGTACTTGAAATCTTGTTCAACTTTGACACGCAAAAATCGATGAAATTCGTTGTATTGAATTTCACACACGCTGAGATTTGGCGTTGTCACTCTTACTACGTACATTGTGGTATTTTTCGCATTATTTTGAGCAGATTGAGCAGCGGAGCTGCGATGAATGGCACCAGTAAGTATACATAGATATTAGAGGAGGATTTGATAAAAGAAGAAGGCGCTTTTTCCCACTTTCGGATCCGACGTGGTATCGATTAGCAATAAAAATACAACGGTTATGGCGCGTTTTACGAGTGAATGGGGTTAAAGGATCAACCTTGTGTATGTATGTATGACAGGAGTGTAGGCCTGACATATGCCGTCGTGTTACTGATGTGAGAGGAAAAGGAAAAGGAGGAGGCATTATTGCAGGCGGCGTAACGAGTCGGCAAAGAATCGTAAAAAGCTTTGAGAATACACCAAAGCGTGCAGCTCGATAAACGATTTTACGATTTTTCGTGGAATGAACGCGCGCGTATCCCTCCGTTTTCATCATCCCTCTTTTATTACTTTTACTTCTTCCTCTCCTTCTTCCTCTTCTTCTTCTTCTTCTTCTTCTTCTTCTTCTTCTTTTTCTTCTTCTTCTTCTTCTTCTTCTTCTTCTTCTTCTTCTTCTTCTTCTTCTTCTTCTTCTTCTTCTTCTTCTTCTTCTTCTTCTTCTTCTTCTTCTTCTTCTTCTTCTTCTTCTTCTTCTTCTTCTTCTTCTTCTTCTTCTTCTTCTTCTTCTTCTTCTTCTTTGTCTTCTTCTTATAAGATGCCTATAAAATTTTCTATCAAATTTCCCCTGCGAACGCTTTCGCTTCCCTCGGCGAGTTTCAAGGCCTCGTAAATGAACACGCGAGTCGTTAATGTTAATCGAATTTCTCTCCCATAGTTGTGTCGATTTACATGAAAAAGACACTACGAACAATCTTATAATGCTATATACCAAGAAATTCATTTATGACACCAACAACGTATATAAATGAAACATACAAATATGTTATACGCGTCGACGTTCTCGTCAATTTTATAAAAATCAATAAAGTAATGCCTCCACAATCCCTCTCCATCTTTCTCTCTATAACGCTAATATTTGAATCTCGAAAGTTTTAGGCATTTTTGTGTGTAATAAAAAAGGCCCTTGCTAGCGAAAGGCTTGACGGGGAATCTCGAGTTTGGGACACATTACGCGCAAAAAGTTGAAGAAATTGGCTGGGGCTTGAATTTTCTCAATCCCAACAAATGATTCGAGCGAGGGAATAATTGTCTCGGAGAAGAGTATTCGAGGGCGGATCGTCAGAAGCTTTTACAACATTTTTCAATAATTATCACGAGTCTTGAGATTTTACGTAAGAATGAGCGGGGTCGGGGGGAAGGAGGAGAAATATGAAAGGGAGCCACCGCTCACTTGCCAAATCTTGGGAATCTCGCCCCATGTAAAAGGGAGCCAGCGAGATTGTGCCTCGTTAATAAAAGCAGCCTTTTAGAGGGCTTTTCGAAAGCTCCGCTGTTCCCTCGCATTTGGCCGGGCGACGATGCCATTTTACTTGCGGCTTTGCCACAAGTTTCGAATGTTTCAATCCGTTTCAGGGAGCTCAAGTACCTCAAGTCCGACGTTCATGTCAAACCCGATCGGGATGATGGAATTCTTTTTTTTTTTTTTTCATTTTTCGCAAAGCAACAGTCCGTGCGCACATAATTCTTCCTTGACGCGATCGATGATGCTTCTTTCGCGAGGCGAAATTCCTAAAATGCCTACGTGCTACTTGTAATTTATATCAATAATTAAAACTCGTTGCTTCAATTGTTTACGCTTGAAATCTTAGTGAAAGGAACAGTTTATCAATTATACGGTTGTATCAATACTATTGTTATTGTTATTCTTGATTTTGTAATATTCCTCTTGTTGCTAATATTTATTACGGCATCGGCAAAAAATGTCGTGCATCGCGTAATGATTGTAGATTTTCACAATTTTTCATCCAAGTATTTATAATACACTGACAATGAGATAATTATCGGTCATGCGGCTACCCTTAAAACTTGTAGCTAACGAGCGTCACAAATACTTTGTTTCATCATCATATCAAGTAGAAGCGATAGATAGATCATATCAAGTCGAAATCTGAATTGATGAAATGCACTTTTCCCAATCATTCCCAAGTATAGACGCACAAATAGAATATTATTATATTTCTCGGAGCAAAAATCATCTGTATATCAACTCGTTCTACTAATTCGCATTTAAAAATTTTTGTAAAATAATCGGTAGTTTACATCAACGAATATTTGCATGCTTTGGAAATGTCTTGTTATCGTTTACATAGAATATCACGCATAGTTGTGACGCATATGTAGATGGGATAATGTGACATTTCCTTCATCTACATTCATAATTTATAATGCCATTTTCCGATTCCGTTTTCGTGCTATTTTGCTGGAATAATAACAATAGCAATAACGATAAATGATAATGATGATGATGATGATGATGATGATGATGATGATGATGATGATGATGATGATGATGATCATAATAATAATAATAATAATAATAATAATAATAATAATAATAATAATAATAATAATAATAATAATAATAATAATGATAATAATAATGATAATGATGATGATGATGATAATGATAATGATAAGCACCGCAGTCATTAATTGCAAAGCATCGTGCTGAGAATAGAAAAAGAATATACGCGGGAAACGAACATTTCAATGTATATATTTCGTCACAATGCAGTACATCTGAAACGTCACGGAAGATTGACAAAATCTGAAATGTCGTAAACGACAGCTAGATAATAACTATCTGGTGAATACACGTCTTTTCCCGAGACTCGTAATTTCTGTCAAGTGCTCTTGATTGCAGAGTCATAAATACGAGTCGTATCTAGGATAACGAAAATCTTCCAAAGAAAGATAAGCAAAGGCGGAGATTTTTTGGTTCAGAATAAAAAATTGTTCTATTCGAGGGGGACAGTGCTGAGCATGCCGAGAGTCACAACTCGGAGATTTGAACGACGGCTGGGAGCTAATACGTTGATACATAATTGCTCTCAATGGTTCCCACGATCGAGGAAGAAAAATCGAGGAGACGGTTTTGACAATATTTGCCGCCGAGAAAGCTGCGGGGGTTAAGTAGGTGAAATCTCCGAGATTTGTTGTAGCCGTGATTTTTCATTGCCTCTTGGGTGGTGTTTCTTTGAAATATGGATTGCAGCAGCGGTGAAAGAGCATCGCGCGATTTCGAGAGGCGGCAAACGGCGCCAATTCTCTAGAGCCGTTTGTTGGCCCCTCCGTTCGTTACAGTCCCGTCATTTTCATCCGGAATCGTCCAAGTACCGGGCGCTATCGTTTTCCGAAATATGCTTCGGGAAACGTCGGCAGCGGCGGCTGCTGCTACTGCCGCCGCTGAAGTGAACTTGTCGCCGAGCCGAGGGTTCCGCCTTTGATGTCTATCCATCTATCTATCCAACTATCTATCTGCTGCTGCTGCTGCTGCAGTCCATTCGTAACGGGAAGGTCGATGATGCTGGGGCCCGGCTATTTTTCAAAGGCCGCGAAAAGAGGCCCCAGCACAGAGACGAGAGAAAGCAGCAAGCAAAGCCGCGTATCGTTGCAGACGCAAGCCGAGTTTCGCATGTTTTTCATGATGATGTCATATTAGGGAGCTGGAGTTTGAGGTGCTTCCCTGGTCAAGTTTTGGCCGACAAGTTCTCTTACCTCGGCAAGAAATGGTCTGAGCGTGACAAGTATCAAGTATTGCTACATTTTATTCATAATGAACGTCCCATGAAAATGCCGAGTTGACAGACGGGATGGCGTTTCCGCGAGTAATGTCGTTATGTGGATAATTACGTGGCATAATGACGAATTAAGCTTTATAGCGTAGTAGAAAGATTCCCAATGATGACTGATAAGCTTTTTATTTCGTGATTATGTTTTTTACAACAATCGATGAAAGCAATATTCACAAAATTCATAGCACGAGACACGTTTATTTTTAAATTTCTTTCAGTCAAAATGCTGATACCTCGACATTCACAAACTGGCAGTTTCGTTCCTGAAATTTCGTAGCGCTTTTCATCGAGTTTCGCGATCAGTCAACCGCCATTTCGCACAATGTTGCCTGATGGCATTATGAGTCTTTGCGCAGCCCTCAGGCTGCCTGTAACGGCAATAATGAAAAAGTTTGAATTTCCAATAACCGAATCACAATTACGCCCTAATATTCATACCAACTGAGGTACCAAAGTATCACATTCTGCTTGTACTGCCTCACGAAAATACACGTATCTTGTACAAACATATCTTTGGTGCAAGCGACATTGCTGGAGTAGCGTGCAAGTAGTCAATAATACGTAGCATAGGTATGTACGCAAACTGGGCGGTATCATCTCGCGCCCTGTGGCGAAAATGCCGAATCCAGCCTCTTCTTCCTCTCGCTTCTTCCAATGCCTCGCGTACTTGAATGGTACTCGAGTCCATTGACACACGAACATCGACCACGGGAAACATGTCGCTCGCTCGTTACCCGTCTTGATCGGTTGCTAATGTACTACTGCTGCTGCACTCTTTGCCGCCTTTGCTGTGAGAAATGACGCGATTCCTTCATTTCTCATAGCCAAGTTTTTTTAATCGACTCTGAACCGTAACGACGAGTTGAAAACGGGGTGGTCAGATGTACCTAACGTCGCTCAAGTCGATCGAAATCGCAAACAAAAGTTGGCACGGGCTTGGGCGAATAGGTCGCATGAGAAGATGATACAACCATGTACGCGTTTTTCAACTCCGAAACTGATTAAATTTTTCCCATCCATTGGAAGCCATCGAGAATTTACCAACGCTCACTTCCATTGGTTGTGCTGAAAATTAATGTCGTCGATAGAATGTGTACTGCGGCTTACGAAAGAGAATCACGTCGACGATACGCGCACGGACAGGTGTTTTTTGTTTTTGTTTGGTGTGCATCGCGGCAAATTTTGCCTTGGTTTGACTTTTTTTTCTCGCGCGCACTGCACATAGTGCAGGAGTCTCCGCCGTGAATGATCTGTACTAGCATTTAATAGCTCGCCAGCTGTTAGCTCCTGCGGCCAATAGAATAATCGCGCAGCATTAGTTTTTCAAGTAGCGGCATTTCAACACGCGCGATAGCAGCGAAAGCATTTTAGTTTAGCCGGCGGTGGCTTGCCGGCTCGAAACTTTAATTGAATTCACACGCCCATGTAAATTACGATGCCATTGACAGTAATTGAAAGGAGTAATATAAGAAAAAGAAGAAAGAGTAAGGGGCAAAAGTCTGTGGGACAATGAAAGCTGGCAAAACGAAATGATGAAGAGAGAAAGGAACGGCGACGTGATACATTCCCGTATTGTGGCCGGTGTTGGCACCGTTAAACTAGCCTTTACTGTTTCACCTTGGCCTTTGAGTCGCCGCCGCCGCCGCCGCCGCCGACGTCCAATAAAACGCGCGTTGCCCATATTATAGAACGCGGCAAGCAGTCGCAAGTGCGTATGACTGTTCGCGCTGTCGATAGCTGAGGTGGAGCAGCAGTGTTGTATCAGTTATCATCCTCGTTCGCGACCTCAAAACCGCGTCTTCCCGCCGTTCATTCTTACCAGTCCACCACCAGAAGTATTTCTCGCCAATCTCAACACACCCTTTCTTCCTCCGTTCTTGACGACAAGTCTACGAGAGCTTGATAGTCAGGGCGAAAAGCTTTGGGAAATTTCCCCAACTTGGCAATAGATTTAAGCTTCTGTTGAAAAATGATTTTTATATCCGAGCCTTCCTCGCAACTCTCATGAAATCGATAAAATGTATGATTAATTTTCCAACTTTTCATCATCTTCTTTTGCCTGTTTTTATTTTCAAAATTTTTCATGCCCTTAACATATGTATACGGTATGGTGGTTTTTTAAATGGATTAGGTGGAATTCTGAAAGCGGCGCCCCCTAAATTGTATCTCAATGTTAAAAAAAAAACAAAAAAAACAAACCTTCATTTTTTCAGATTTATAAAACATCAAACTGTGCTGGTAGAGTCGTCTTTTTCTTCCCTTGCATAACACGCGATTTCATCCTAATCGCGGTCTATAATTTTTTCCGACTCTTGAATCACTTTCGAAATCCATTCAATGTGGCAAAACATTATTTATAGCTATGGCAAACTGAAAAAAATCAAGGCTCCGAAACGTTATCATTCGACCGAGCTCTTTTATTTCAATTCGGTAAAATTTTACCAACACTGACCGTCAGATAATATTGTGTTACGTGCTCAGTTTGGTAAGTCTTTTTTTCAGTGCAAAAATTGAAATCGAGACGAAAATAGGTAAATTCACATGATTTTACGCGAAGGAATCCAACATTTACTTCTAAAATTTATATTTTTGAAACGAACAGTTTCCGCTACCCCAAAATTTTCCAAAACAAAGCTCAAACATTGTTCTTACATACAAAGAATAAAAAAAATTAATTACAAGAAAACGAGGAAATAAATTCTTGAATGTGTCATTATTATGATTATTATGATTATTATGATTATGATTATTATTATTGTTATTATTATTATCATTATCATCATAATCATTATGTTTATTACCATTATCGCCTGCTGCGGTATGTTTTGCCTAGCGTCTAAATATTTTCGTATTATTCGGCCCCGGGCGGCATTGTTCGGTCCTCGTGACGCCGCACGGCTTTGATCGTTGCCAATATGTTAATTGTCCCTCACCGCCCACGCGACACACCGAGCCCTTTTCCATACATGCTCTTTCTCTCGCTCGCCCCCTCTCCTTTTCTCTGCGACGTCGATCTTGTGTATTTCTTTTGCATTTTTGTGCACGTGTGAATTCGCTCCGTTTGCTTTTCCTATTGACGCCAAGCGCGCTCTTCACCTTTTAACTGGCCACAAAGTCAAGTGCGTTTACGCGTCGTCGGCGAGATACACGCGCGCCGCTTCAAAGTCGGGCAATCGAGGCTTCTTCGCGCATTGTAATATGCTCTTCATTCTTCTTTTTCATTTTTGGTCATGTATATTATTCCTCCCTTCGCCTTCTCTACTTGCCACAATCCATTTCATGCTGCGTAATTTTGCCACTCAAGTTTTTAAAGCTATATAATGCATCATCGGCGTAATGCATTCAAAGACCCTTTCATCTTTGCATTATTGCATTACAGTAAAAAACAATGTCGTGAAGCGTAAGATTCGTAGGCTCGTCAGAAAAGTGCATTTGTTCTTTGCAGCCAATTTCGATGTCACGCAATTTTCGTGTAATTGTTGTTTCTTTTGCGTAGAGTGACCTGATCCTACCATCTCAACAAGTCATTGAATTACAACAACATGATAATTATATTACGCCTGAGCGCAATTTGCGTCGAGATAGTTTTTAATCAGCTTCGCGCCGATTTGCGGTGGAAAAGAACAAGATCATTGGCGGCGTGCATGTAGCGATTTTATTGATTTTCGACTCTTAGGGGAGTTGTCGTTGGGCTGAAGCGAAAGACTTGGCCTTACGGACGACGATGATTGCTCCGTGGCACGGAAGTTTAGCTGCAAGTACGTCCAATAAAATGCAGTACTTGCGTACTGCATTTTGACGCGCAAAGGTTGACAGTGGCACGCATTTTGCGCGTCTCGGTATATGTGGTACCTCATTGCATGTTTTGTCCCTTTCATCGCACGAGTGCACAGATTCTCGATTACTGACAGAGCGAAAACACGAATTCACGACCAGGGCAAGAGGAACAACAATACTCTGAGATGAGGGGAAAACGTCGAAATCGGAAGATTTCTATAGTTACAAAGACGCTTTTTCATAATGAAATTCACACGTGTCGGATCGGCTCAACTTTTGCATGCGAAACACGGAGAATTTTATCCGAGACATGAGAAAATGAGCGATTCTCCTCAAGCCGGGGCGCATGCTTGATGGAATATTCACTGTGCCTCGCTGCTACGAATTCAACGAACCCTCCACTGCTCTCAGGGTACATGCCGCTGTTTCTTGCAGCAAGAAAATTATACAATCACTCAACTCGCGATTTCAAATACAGAAGCATGAGAAATAAAAACGCATCGGCCACGATGAATGGTAATCCCTTCTGAATAATCATATTCAATTACCGCAAGCATTACGTAAGCTCGAGCGAATAATGGACGACGATCAAGAAGCACCCCGCTCCCACCACCCTCGTCATTTTGATACTACTATACAGCTGGCTCGCCACGAGACTCTCAGCTACGTGCCCTCTAATCATAATGGCATGTTTTTCAAAAGAAAGGGCTGCTTTACTCTCCCTCTCATTCTTCTCACTCGTTGGCCAGTTTTTTTTATGAGCGTTGTTTTTCACAACTCGAAACAACCCCAATATACAACATTGTCCCCCAAACTTGGGGCTGCTGGTGCTGTTGCATTATTTTATCAATTATTTCATCAATCGTTTCGTTCATCTTTCTCGGATGAATCGTTTTTCATAAGAAACGGCATCGTGTCTTTTTCTCATTTCGCGCCGAGAACAATATTGAATAGCTAATGTAGTTTTCTAGCACACATCACAAGATGAGACTATGCGCGATTGCTTTGAGAATAATTGCGTCGATTCGTTTCTCGTCAAGAAATATCCAAAGGGTAATTACGATGAACCGCATAAAGTTGCAGGTTGCTCTCATTAAGGGTAGGAAACTGTCAGTTTTAAACGTAAATTCTCTACGCCAGTTGGACGGCTCTACTTGTGATAATCCGATCAATTTTTTTCTTTAGAGGAAAATAATTTTAGCTTTTCTTTCTTCGACAAACAAGTTAAAAAATAAGATGATCGTAAAAAATACCTCGATATGACGTGTTGGGCTTGAAGGCATCGAACCGCTACACGTTGCCAACGGTTTTGGTTCGAATCTTGAAACGCGGGATTTTCAAGATTTTTTCATTCTCTCTTTTTTCCTTAGTCTTTTAGAAAAGGTATTTCACAATGATACTTTTTCTACGGCGTCAACGAGACGGCATTTTTTGATGTCACCCGCCAATGGATGGTGCTATTGAAAATTTCCATTTTCACGCTTACAATCTACTTTTCCCCTTCGTCTTGAAAACTCGCTACATTATTCACTTATTTTCAATTGATCAAGTTCCATTTTTCGATTGGTTCCCTTATGAAATTACAGGGAGGCAATAGACGATGGAAAACTTTTTGACAGTTTCTCCGAAATCTCCGTCAACTGAAAACTCTGTAAACTTGAGTTGGTGAAATTGGATCAAGAGCAGCGCGCGCGCGGTGTTGATGATGAGGCTTGTTGCAGGAATAATCGTTGAGATGCTGGTTGTGAATGTTTCCTACAATGGCTCATGTTTCGCGAACTTGCTTCTTGAATTTGATTCTTTTTTTTTCCAATGTAAATCGTACAAGCTTGTATTTGAGGCGGCGGCTAATTACTGCACCTCCTCAAATACCGGCGCAGGCGCTGGCGCTGGCGAGTCGGTTGTCCCAATAGATTCGCAAGTGAAACCGCGATATACATATATTTTCTCTCTCTCTCTCTCTCTCTCTCTCTCTCTCTCTCTCTCTCTCTCCATTTTCTTCTTGTTCTCTTTCCGTTGCGCTGAGTGTAGTGGTAAATACACGCGTCGCCGTAGCGAGAGCGACTTGTTGTTTCACGCGCGAGCGAAGCCTAACCCTGCGCAACGAAAGGCTGAACCAACAAGCAGCAGCAGCAGCAGCTAGGGTTCCCCACATTGAGGATTTGCCATGGTATATTACGCGACCGGCGAGAGTTTACAAACCCTTATAATACAACATCTCACTCCCGCTTGTATATTTATACGCGTGCACGTATCCGCATCAAGGCGAGGAAGACAAAACGCTTGAAAGTGGCCGCTTTTCCCGGGACGAAGGGCTTTTATCGTAATATTATCATCATCTCATTTTACGCCGCATGGCAACTTGACGCGTGAATATTGAGTATTGGTGTGCGCATTTTTTTCCATTTTTCCTGAAATCGAGAAAGGACTACCGTAACGTGTGATTTTCATATACGCCGCAACGGGTCACGGCGTTGTTCGAACCACTGTACCTGCTTCAATGTTTGATTGACCCAAGTTCGTGAAATCAGCATTATTCATTCATTCATGTTTTTCGTTGTACTCTGCAAAAAGGGCGTGATATAGTGCGATTCGGAATCCGTTTCGCGCAAGTTCTTGATAAAAATTGCAAGTCGTGTCGAACAAGATCCAGCTTCCTCGGGCGATGAGACGATATCGGAATTATTGGAGAAAATGATGGCAATACTCGATTGTGTATATTCGTGGCTTCCTGCTGCGAAAAATGGAGAAGCGCCTCGCTAAAGCTCGCGTCGGCAAATGTTTAGGGAGCTAAAAAGTAATGAGAGAGGGAAAAATAGCAAGGACAAGCAATGACGCTCCATTATTAAGAAGCTGCAGCTGGCCCACGATGAATCGAGCCCGATATATATTGCACCGTGATCATTCTACTTGGGCGTGCACATACAGCGTACATTTGCCAACATTTACCTAATTGAAGAGCCGGGATGCAAAGCGTAATGCCCGGCGATTTATAATTTTAACGCCCGGGCATTAATTCGTGAAATCCCGCATCACTCGTCGAGAGCGGTTGAGCGAGTTTTTCACCGAGTTTTCCGGCGTTTGGCTCCGGGTATCCCCATTTTTCTCGCTTCTCTCCTTTCTTTTCGCGCCCTCGCAAGCTCGTCGCAAGCTCTCGCAAGTAAGCCCGATCATTAAAGTGACAATATACAGGCCGGCGGGGCTTGTGCGGTGCTCTATTTGATATCCACGGCGTAGTGAGCAGTGGTCTCTCGTTGCTGCTGCTGCAAAAGAGGCGCCTTTCGACAATGCGGCTTTCCTTAAATAAATCCATTGGCGGGCGCGCGCGAGTGCGCCGCGCATAAATCACGCGGCCGCGACAAGCGTCCCCCCCGGGACACGTTTCGGAGGCCCCAATTAATATTAACCTCGTTTCAAAAGACGCCTGCTCCTCCGAGTCACACCAGCGCTACGGAGCGCAGCGAAACAGCGACAAAAACACGCGCGCTCCTTTTTGCGAGAGAAAGGCTTTCGTCTCGGCCTTTTTTTACATGCGCGATATTACCATTCATTCGACCGAAACGCCAGATTGATGAAGAAAACATGGCTGCACTAGATATGCGTCTTCTGCAATGTATTCATCGCTCCCGAAGGCGCTGCTTCTGGAGCGCCAGTCAATCACATGGCGCATGACATTGCGGAGATTCCCACTGGTATTGCGCGCAACATGCCATTGTAATGACTGCCGCGAGCAAATACTCATTAGCAGCGGTACATCAAACCGGATGTGATCGCGAAACCATTTTTTCAAATTTGCGCCACAAACATGGTGCTATGGAGAAGGCGAGCGAGACGAATTCAAAAATGGCGAATCACATCGTCAAAAGTCGCCAACGTGATGAAAATTCTAGAAATGGCTCGTTTGATTAGCCTTAACGCGGATGCGCCTTCATCGTCCCGCGCGGTACTTGCGCGTGTCACTAGGAAAATGAAAACGGGTTGCTTCAAGGCTTAACGGCAGCAATTACAACAACAGCAAAACTACCTCTGTGAGTTGCAACGGCGAGGAAAAAAACTCGCGGCAATATTGCAATGAGGCGTCGGCGTCCGAGAGAAATAGGCGACGAGATATTGCGTGTATTAGCCTAATGGACTATTAGGACTGCTGCTGCTGCTGGTGGTGGTGGTGCGTCGATGCAACGGAGCCGTTGAGGCCGATCAAGTGATTTTTATTTCATGAAAGCATTTGAGCGAAACTCGAAAGTCCCGCTTACTCGTTCGCTCGCTCGTTCGAGTCGGCTCGTTTACGCGAGAAGCAAAGAGGACGAGCGCGAGATTCGTCGTGCCATAAGACGTTTATTTGCATTTCACTTCTGAGCCGTTCGCCGACATGTCGCGCGCGCTCCTATACATCAGCGCACACAGTCAGCTCCTCCGTTCGTTTGGGATTTCGGGTGATCGGGCCATGCCTCGTAAAAGGCTTAAAAATAAAACGAGCGACTCGAAATCACACGAGCCCGCGTATTTACGTTACGACGCTACTTTTTGCTCGCATCACCAACACCCGCCCATTCGTATGTACGCCCATCGTGTCTTGAGTCTGTAGTTGAACAGTTTACGGCGCGCACGCAAAAAAATCCTCTTAATATTGTCATAGCCTACATCGATGTCATTCGGAGAATGAGCTTTTATATTGTTTTCGCTCGGGTCTTTATTGCACGTATACACATATCCTTCCAAGGGGAGCACGGATCTACATATAGACGCACGCGTTTCGTACGGGGCGAGTCGGTGGAAAAACTTGCGGCCTCGAAAATCTTGGCTTCTTTTCCCCCCCAAACCAATGGACGACAAAACTGGACATGCCTCGTGACCCGCTTTGCGAAATCATCTCGCGCAAAAAACACAATCAAGATGCATGCAGTTATATCGTGTCAATGATGAAACCTACGTTTTTCACGTTATCGAACGAAAAATCCAGACAAATTGTCAACCCAACATTATACACTCAAGCTATACCAAGTTTCAAGCAATCATCTCAAGTTTTGCACACAAGTTGACAATTTTTCAACAAAACGTACGAAAAACTAGATGTAAATCCCATTTCAAACTCGAGTCGTTTTGTGGCACGTGTTGTTCATGCCCGATTCGTACCTGCATATGCTCTTTTTTTCGGCGCGGTATTATTCTTGATGCGCGCAAACTGATGCGTGCATTGTACATACGTGTGTTTAGTGCTGGTGTACACCTTATATCACGAGCCCTCGTATTACATAGTAAAAGGCCTAATTGCAGAACGAGGTTGACGTCGTCGTGGCATTGTCACGCTGGGCTTTTCGGAATTATCCCATTATTAATGGGATAAAGAATAGCCCGCGTTAGTAAATGGGTCCTATCACTGTCACGCGTACAAAGCGCCCCTTGACATGCTGCTTATGACGGCAACGCGATACCCTCAAATCATAATCCTGCATATGATAATAATGGCAAACGAGCCGCCGTCAACGACGGCGCTCGTCGACGCCGCCGTGTCGCTTTCCTCCTTAATAATGCCATTTACATACGTACACATTTTTGCCGGATGCAGTAAATCGAATATGCATACGTGGGCCTTGTTTTGTTCCACCTTCTCCGCAATAACCTGGCCCATTGTCTTTTTTTTATCGTTTCTATATTCAGCTCACTCCCTCCTACTGCTGCTTTCATTTTCATTATTATCATCATAATTATCATCAAGTAGTTTTAACGAAACCAACAACGAGTAATAGGTAAACATATCGCGTTTATACTTGAAACACACCTCGTCGCTTGTTACACATTGCGTATTATCGACAAGTTATGCAAATAGAGTTGATTTAGCAGCAGGTCATTATTAGCAACTGACGACGAGCAGATTTTCCGCGTCATTTTCTACGTTCAAGTTGCGGAACGTTATCTTTGTGAAAACCGTAAGAAAATGTGTAAGAATATAACCTACACGTATAGGCCTCTGAGAACGACGTTGTACATTTTCGCGATTCAATTTAACGCTTTGCAAACCAGAAAAATCATCATCATCATCATCATCATCATCATCATCATCATCATCATCATCATCATCATCGTCGTCGTCGTCGTCGTCGTCGTCATGTATTTTATAAGAATCAAAAGTCGCCAAACGAAACAAGAATTTGATGTGAAAATAAAAATAAAATTCTCAAGTCTGTAGATTCGAAGAAATCAAAATCACTTGATACGTAGCACTACGCTGTAATGATGACAGTGAAGACAGTGAATTTCGAACGTTGACTGCTCAACATTAACGACGACGACGACGACGACATCATTAGCCTTAAGCAAGAAACAAAGTCGTGACTTTTGTTCAGTGCAAAAATAGACGAAAAGTGAGTTTCTTCAATGTGCACAATGTGATTTACATCTCCCGAAATTTTTATACACAAGTACCATACCGTTGCGGTGATGTATGTGGGGGGAAAATTTGAAAAGTTGATGCGAAAATGCACGACATGTCAATGCGAACGGTTCAACGCGTTGGTTTGCAAGTTTTCAACGGACCGACTTGGAATTTTCGTGCTACTCGATTCAATCGATTCAAGTTGTGTCCGCATTGCCGCTCGCAAGTATTTAGAGCGTGTTTTTTGACCAAGTTTTCTTCTCACGCATGTCGGCACCGGAAAAACTTGTCGCTTCTCAGTGTTACTACGTCATTGTACTACTTGCTCGCTACGCTGAAATTACAACTTGGCGCTGTCGCTGCAGCTGAAAAACCCAACGTCGCGAATGGTGCTGTTTGCCTTTTTCATGTGAAGAAGGACGCTACTCGCTCGTAGTACGTAGTGTGCCCGGCCACGAGGGTTAGGCGAGTGTCAATATTGATTGCAATATCGCCTGATGGGAGCAGCATTGGCATCATCGGCAGAGCTTACCGCGAGGCTGAGCCGCGACGTCAATACCGGCCCTCGATACAAATTGTAAAACGCAGTCGAGTGGACGACCTCCTCATCCTCCCCGTCCTCCTCCGGCTCTTCTGCCACGGCCGTTGCCGTCTTTTCTGGAGTCGTAATCACGACCACCGACAACGAGACCGCGCATCGATTCGCTCGGGTCCCGATATCATCCGATGCCAACGACAATCAAAACTTGAAGGAAGAACAACATGTATCATTTGGTTGCATTTCGTTGCATCGCTACGGGTCTGAAAAGTCTGAAAGGGGTTGGCTGTGCGTTGGGCTACTCGATGGGAGGAAGATGCGCGACCAAAAGTGAACGGCGCATTATATACATTTAAAGCCGCCTCGAACCTTTCTCTCATACTACATGTTCCACCTTTTCCTATTTTCATCAAGCACCCGATGCAGTAGGACGCTTTCCAGCTAAGTTAGCTTGAATATATTGTTCATCAGCTGGCTTGAAAAAAAAAAAAAAAAAAAAAAAAAAACGAAACTGCAGAGGAAATGGCGGGTTTTCGTCAAGTAATGAAACATGGCGAACGCCGTCGTTTTCAAAGTGAAATCTTTTTTCTTGAAAATTACCCAAGTTTCGAAAATACTCCGCGACATGTCAAGATGAAAGAGAAGAAACATGACAATACATGTGGCGTGGAACGAGGAAGCGTACCTTACAGGACCAAAAATCGAAAATGAAATTACCGAGAATTCTGAATGTAGAAAACTTTGTCTTATCGATTGAGCCTACTCTCGAAATCGCAAGATATTGTGTTGCATAAAAATTTGAGCTTCAAAGTTGACCTGCTCGTAGAAATCATAGGGACTTGATATTTTTAGGCTCGTTTTTTCTCTTAAATTGTATTATCCGTCCGGATGCGGTGCGATTTATCCAGCGAATAAACGCGTGGAGATGACGGACCGATCGGGCTGAATGAGGAGCGTCTTGAAGTGGTTATTTTTTTCTCGGCGATAGTCGAAAAATCATTTCGAAATTCTTTCTCCGGCGCCTACGTACTGATTTCGCGAAATATCAGTGATGATGAACGTGTCGAGATTCTCCAATCATTCGCAATGAAAAATATTTATACCCTTATATTGACGGGCAATATTCTGGGAATGTACCCGAAATATTCTCACAAATATTCCTAGAATATTTTAATAATGTTCAAGTAGCTGGTCCAGGTAGAGTAGCATCGGGCTCGTGTAAAATGAAACATGCATACCAAGAATATTCTCCAGAATGTCGCCAGAGTATCTTTGGAGAATATTCTGGCGATATTCCTTGTCAGTCTGGCCTCATGGGGAATTGCTTGGACATTGATATATTCTTGGAATATTTTTCGAAGAATCCCTATTATTATATTCCTACGATATTGTGTGTCGATGGGGTTTATATGGGTGTGTGTGTATATATATATATATATATATATATATATATATATATATATATATATATATATATATTTTTTTTTTTCGCATGCGATATGGGATCGTGTTATTCTAAATATATTATGAATATTGGCTTTGTTGCACGCATGATGAAAGCCATCATTTCCCGACTGACACTTGACTCGAAAATCAACAACACTCGATGCATACGTAGACAACGTACGAGCAATGCCCCGTGGGAGGATTGTGAATGCCGTTTTAAACAGCTATTAGTTGTTATTGAAATTCAACAGAATCCGTTACTCGATCGTCTTTATCACGTACGCGCGCGGGTTTTCATTCGTAATTCACGTATCTCCTGCACCTTCTAATACGGTGTGCGGGGGGAAAAAATTAATAGGTGTAGCACGTCCAGCAATAATCGCAAGTGTAAAAGTAATAAATTACAGCCCATTGAGCAGCGATACATCATTGGTGGCTTTATTTCTCTCGCGCCCTCGCGGCAAATCAATTGATCGATTTTCGGAACTGAATCCTAATTCAATTTGATCCGAGTGGTGGGTATTAAATTCCAGGCTCGAGCTTGTGAAAAAAAGGAAAAAAAAAAAACGACGACGACGACGAGTTGGTGGAAAGAAAAAAAAAACGTCGGGCGGCGAGGGTGGCGGGGCGCGGGGCGGCGAGGGGGGGGGGGGAACAAGAGGGGGAGCGCGCCTTTAATACGGCGCACCGCCTATAATTAGAGCAGGTATCCGAGCAGAAATTACATAGTATCTCGAGGCGACTCTAACCAACACACGCAAAAGTGGGCCTCTTAAGGAAGAACCAGTTTTACGCTGAGATTCGACGAGACGCATTTGCCGAATTTCGACGAATGCGCTGCACGTATCATATTGGTGTGATATACGTAATGGCCAGGTTTTTAGGGTGTTTTGTTTCATCCCCCCCCCCCCCGCCTCATATTTCGGCCAGGCGCTACTTGCGGCCGTTGTTGAATAAATATTAAATCGAAACAATATGGCGAGTATCGCATATTACATTTTATACCTACTCGCGTCTGAATTCTTTCAGACGCGTTGTAATTTGTAAATTATTTGGAAGCACTTCAGAAGGGGCCGACCAAATACATTCATACACACTCATGACCCAATATTGAAACACAAAAAATTGATGATGGTAATGATGATGACGATGATATTAGTAATCGTAGGAATAATAAATGGCACGTGATCATAACTAAGGGAGGAAATCTCTCAGGTACTAAATGCATAGTATGATGAGCGGGATCAGGTGTTTCGGACTCGGAAAAGTTGTGTGTATTTCTTGAATGATGAACTAATTTGATCGTGTACATGTGCAAAGATGATACGGATGGTGTGAGCGGCGTGTGCGTTAGTGAATATTGCTGCATGATTGTCATCTCGTAACACGTACTATGGAATTGAAAGATGGTATTTTTCCAATTTGTGTTGAAGGTATCTGGGAGTAGACACGAAGCTAAGCGGTAGTACGGTGCACGAGGCCGGGATCGACGGCCAGCTGCAGATGGGCGCGGGGGTCATAGGTCCCGCGAGCGCGGAGAAAAATTGCAAAAGCTGGCACCTCACCCCGAAGCAACAGGGCATTTGCGCGCGATCGCCACCAGTCTTGCAGGTCTCGGCATTACAATCACGACTCTACAATAGCAAACCAGTAGCATCCATTCGAATCTCGTCACCACCTACAAGCTCTCAAATATTCTTTACAATCTAAATTATCAGCCAATGCTTAATGTGAAAATTTGGTTTTCCATCTCGACAACTCGTGCTCTACGCGTTTCTGGTGAAACATCCCGTCCGTAATTCCGAACAAAGTCAGATTCAGTCCGTGATAAAATGCACTACACGTACGGTACACGTTTTGAACGAGCTTTTACGATTTTCAAATTCAAAAAAACACGTGCATCGTAGTCGGGCCAACGTTACTGCGCGTGCGCGTGTCTTGACTCGATTTAACTCATATGAATTTAAAAATGAAGAATGTGTAAAAACGTGTTATTCGAGCCTGAAAAAAGCGCGGGTTCGCCGAAAAATCAGCATCGTTCGAGTAGTAGTTGCGAGACGTTTCGATTAATCAACGTTTTCAACTTGTATCCAACAACTCGTTTCTCGAGCAGCATTAACGTTTTCTTTACTATCACTGCTTGTGCCGACTTTCTAAAGCTGCAAAGAAATAAAACACCGATTCAATAGGCATACGAACGGAGTATCTCGGATATGGCGATTGAACCAAAAACGCCTTCACCCAAGCGCGACTAGATTTGATGTAGCGTGCAGATAGCCAAGAAACAACCTTGATGATTGTAATTCGAGTACGTAAGCAAGGTGCAATAACTGATATATAAACTTGACGGAAGCCGTTCCGGAATAGTAACCGTGGGTCAAAATCAACCAACACATTCAACATCTCTCGGCGCGAGGGCGCGATAGTTGGCGCCTTTTTAAAAATATTCGAGTATTATTATTTCACCGATTAATGGAGAAAATATTGCATCTTACTTGTTGAAACGGGAGGAACGTCTCGATGGTGCGAAACACCATAATGGACGCGTAAGAGTTGCTGATGATCGCTCAAGAAGAGTGGCCCCGGTCGTCATAATCGCGAAAATAAGCACGCGACGATGAATCGGCAACATTTTCTCGTCCCAATGAGCCGTCTCGAAATTAGAGGGCGCATCATACCTGCGATGTCTTGAGGCATGAAATCATTGCTTTGCTGCGCGCGAACTCGAGAAGCGCTCGACTGCATACGATGCTTGATATATATACATCTACACTTGATATAATACGCGGTACTCGATCGGGATGTCGATTTCCGCACGATGCACGATTATTTCTGCTTTAATTGATCAAGTTGCTTTTTCAGGCAATCACGGCCGGCGCCAGGTATGCAATCGAAGAGTGTCAGCATCAATTCAGATCGGCCAGATGGAACTGCTCCGTTTCGCCGGAGAACCCCGATAACATTTTCGGCGGCGTCATGCTAGTCAGTAAGTAGCGCACTCGTTGGAAATTTCGCCGCTACCATCGTTACTTCGGAATTGTATTTATTCCATGATACGGATCCTTCATCTTAAAGCCAGCGTTTCCTTAATCTCTCGATTCGTTTCGCGTCATCGTCCGGCGTCGCACTTTTTTCCTATGTTCATATCGATTAACACCAACAAGACTCGAAACTACCTACTATACGTATTTCAGAAGCAGCCTCGCTTCACGAATCTTGTTTCAAATGATACAATTCCACACCGAGTATCCCGAAAGTATGTTGATTCGCGTATGATGCATGTAAATTGTATACTTTGAATCAATTTCATTGCACAAGTTTCGTTTCGAATGAATTCGCGCTGACGCGCACGACACGCGAAACGACAATCGGAATGGCCATGACGTGTTAAAATGTATACCTCAATATAACGAGGCCTGCCGACTTGTATCGAGCGGTCGAATAAGCTGACGCATTCTATTCCTAGTTTTATATGTGCATCCTCTTGAATGCGTTTCTTTCTTGTCAATCATCGCCATGTCCTGTTGGCGCGGCTGGAAACGTTGGTATGAGGACTTTTTACGAAAAAGGAGAAACATGAAAACAAATGCTTGCAGATAGCCGAGAGGCGGCGTTCGTGTACGCGATATCAGCGGCAGGGATAGCTTACGCTGTCACGAGAGCTTGCTCGCGGGGCGAGCTCACCGATTGCTCGTGCGACAATCGCGTGAGGCAGCGGCGGCCCAACAATTGGCAATGGGGAGGATGTAGCGAGGTGAGATTTTTACTTTTCAGCAATCAATTACCCTCGGCATATCCGAGAGCATTTCATTTTATTCACGCCCAAAATACGCGTGTACCCTTCTTTTCAATTATTCACGCCCGCGCTGATAATTCTGTCGACAAGTGGAGCCTGCAACGCGTACGTGTATGGGCATCAGGCGCGCGATTATTGATTATTTCTCAATTAATATGCTCAGGGCCGGTGCGATGAGGAAGAGGTAGTGTTGTTGTTGTTGTTGTTGTTGTTGTTGTTGCTGTTGTTGTTGTTGTTGTTGTTGTTGCTGTTGTTGATGATGCGGATGAGCACTTTCAACTGCGGTAGATTCGTCGACATGTGTCGAACTCGCACCCAGCATCTCGAATCGATTCACCAGCTTTTGTTGAATTTTTCAAAAACCGCGCTCTCGCAGTAGACTATTGCTCGAAGAGGAGGGAAGACTCTTATTCTCCGATAGGTGTACGAAAGCCTTGGGCAATAAAGAAGGTTTGAATAAAATACCCAGCCTAGTAGAGTAGGAGTGTACTAGCCAGAAATGTGCGTACTTGAGTACATTGTGTACTCAGTACATGAAAAAGTTCAGAGTACATGTACTCGAGTACGATCCGAGTACCCAAGTACATGTACTCGAGTACTCAGATCTCTCCGAGTACACGAGTACATGGACTCAAGTACTCAGAGAGGTCCGAGTACTCGAGTACATGGACTCAAGTACTCAGAGAGGGCCGAGTACTCGAGTACACGACTCGAGTACAATCCGAGTACTCGAGTACGAGTACTTGAATACATGCACTTGGGAAGAGCCAAATATTGAGCCAAAACTTGATCACATATACTCGCGCGTACTTATATGTACTCGTGTAGTCGTGTATAAGGAGAGAGCTGAGTCCTCGAGCACAAATCAAGCAAGTCAATGAGTATATTTAGTATTAACTATCCTTTAGGAACAATCTTGATAAATTTTACAAAAGATATGTGCTTTCCGAAGTTCTTTAGTTCGTTGAACAAAAGAAATTGAAAATTGTTTTGCAAAATTAATTTGTTAAAACAATTTGTTTTCTTTCACATGGTATATGTTCTTTACATAGTTTTGTGTCACTAAATAATATTACAATTTGACATTATTTATGCGATATCCATTAGTTTAAATGAATTATCGTGAAATTATGTTTCTAAGAGATGAATGTGCTTTTCATAGTTTTTCAGTGCTCTAGGAACGAATTTGAACAAATTTTCGCAAAATTCAATTGTTCAAATGATTTGTTTAAAAACACAATTGAAAAATTCCACTTTTACAAGATATGTGTGCTTTTCATAGTTTTTTATGTCGCTTAACAAGAATTCCATTTTGCTTTTGCAAAATTTATTTGTTTTAACAATTCGTTTGAATTAATTATTGTAAAATAGTGTTCGTACGAGAAGCATGTACTTTTCATAGTTTTTCAGTAGGCTAGGCACGAATTTGACAAAATTTGTGCAAAATAAATCGTTTGAACAATTAGGTTATATAAATTAGCTGGAAATTTTTCCTTCTTTGAAACGTATGTGCTTTTCATAGTTTTCTGCGTCACTTACTAAGAATTCCACACCGCTGTCGCAACATTTGTTTGTTTGAACAATTCGATTTAAAAAATTATCGCGAAATAGTGTTCATACGAGATATATGTGATTCTAACATTTTTTGTGTCGTTGAACACTGAACTAATCGTATGAGAAAATTTTTCAAATTTTGTACTCAAGTCTAGCCTCGAGGGTTCGCATTAGCCGGTATAAGCCCGTGCGAGCTTATGTGAGCCCACGCTAGCCGTTGATGAGTCCATAGAGGCTGAGTAATTGTGGATGCCTGGTCTACATAGTCCACGACGGAAGTACTCGGGATTCGAAAATAAATTTAGATATATAGGGTGTATCACAAACTACGGAGGATAATTTGCCTGATATTCTTTCAGATTTTTCTAAGACTAAAAGTCCTTTGCAACATTTTACAAAACTCCAAATTTAAAAAGATATTCGAGTTAGAAACTGAATCAATAAACGTGCTCCTCCGATGAGCGGGGATGAAAGCCGCGCACCAAAGTTTACCGAAATTTTCTGCATATTTTTCTGAGTCAACAAGTTCTTTGCCACTTTCCATACAACTCTAAATCAGAAAAGATAATCAAGTTACAAATTTTTACCAATCAGATTTATTGAATTCAAAACTCGAATATATTTTTTGATTTTAAGTTTTTTCGAAAGTGGCAAAGGACTTTTTGACTCAAAAAAATATGTCGAAGATTTTGGTAAAATTCGGTCTGCGGTTTTTATCCCCACTCGTTGGAGGAGCGCGTTTATTGGTTAAATTTTAAAAGTTTTGTAAAATGTGGCAAAGGACTTTTAGTCTTAGAAAACCCGGAAAAAAGTCAGGTAAATTATACTCCGTAGTTTTTAATAAATCCTGCGGAAATTCAAGTAAAAATATATAAATTACATTTAGTTGAACCATAATAATATTTTGTCAAATAAAAATGATCAAAGTATTACATTTTGAAAATATAAGTTATTTGAATTTCATTATTCTATTAATTTTATTAAATCATTTATTTAGTCTATTCATTTAATATACAGTAGTTTCGAAAGAACAATAAAAATATGTATTCATGTTGTTAATCAGTTAATACCACGGCGTTACTCTGATTACCCTGATTCAAAGGTGTCGGTGCAACAACCGCCTTTGGCGCGTAAAAGCATCGTTCGTCTTTTATTTTCAAATAAAATTCAATTCGAAAACAAAAGACATTCACGATACTTCCGCGAGTCAGAGGCAATGTTGCATCAACACACTCATTATTGTGCGGTTTAGTTATTTTCTATACATCGTCAAATAAGTGCGTTATTTACGGTTTCGACTCGACTCTCGAAAATGGAAAAAAGTGATGATCAAGTGGACGCCGATATAGAAAATGATAGTGAAAACGTCGAGCAAAAAAAAAATCGATTTGCTCAGCAATGTGCCTTAAAACCATTTTTGGACGGCAAATTTTTCTCGGTCGACGTCGAGAAATCATCTCTTGATGGATCTCGTATTAGTGCGAAGTGTACTAATTGTGCAACCGATACAAGAATAGTAGGAAATTTGACGTCCGGTTCCAATTTTTTCAAACACCTGAAGGTAAGTTTTCATGATTTAAATTTTACTCGTAATTTTATCATAACTGCTAATTGAAATTATATTTTTTAGGAATTCATAACGAGTACATTCTCAGAGTAAGAAAAATGTTTATTTTTCGCTGACAAAGAAGAGAGCTCTATCTGATGATTTTGTAAATTGTTTGAAACTTTTTGCAATTAAAAAAAAAATCTTATTATAGGCACAATTTTCGATTTTTCTGAAGTTTCCAGATTTTTTATTTATTTCTCTAATTGGCGACTTTTTATTGGATTTTCTCATGAATTGTTATTCCAGAATTTGCTCGTGATATGAGAAAAATTAAACTTTCAAATATTCGAACATATTTAATTTATTCATTCTAACAAAAAAAATTTTCTACATTCTTGCGTTATTACAAAAAAAAAAAGAAAACCCTAGCGGACGGCCGAATTTCGCCGAATAGCGCTAAAAAAATTAAATATTTTTCAAAAAATCTTTGATTATTTATTCCCTTTTAAATTTGTTCGAAGATTTTGAATTTTTTGAACAATCCTCTAATTTTTGAAAAATTTTCAACTATTTGAAAAATTTATAGTTTGTTGAAATTTTTTCAATTTTTTGAAAAATTCTCAATTATTAAGAAAATGTTCAATTGTTTGAAAATTATTTAATTTTTGAACAATTTACAATTAATAAAAAAAATTTTCAATATTTTAAACGATTTCAAACTTTTTGAACAATTTTTGAGTTTTCGAAAGATTTTTGAGTTTTTGGAAAATTTTCAATTTTTTGAAAACTTCTTCATTTTTTCGAAATTTTTTAATTTTTCCGCAAATTTTTAATTTTTCCGCAAATTTTTAATTTTTTGGAAAATTTCTGAATTTTTGGGAAGTTTCTAATTTTTGGGAAATTTTTTGTTTTTTTGGAAAAATTTCAA
This sequence comes from Platygaster robiniae, assembly GCA_028476575.1. NCBI lineage: Eukaryota > Metazoa > Arthropoda > Insecta > Hymenoptera > Platygastridae > Platygaster > Platygaster robiniae. The sequence goes on from CM052023.1 coordinate 27,501,246, forward strand.
TTTGATGAAAAATTTGCAATTTCTTGAAAAATGTTGAATTTTTAAAATAATTCTCTATTTTTGGAATAATTTATAATTATTTGAAAAATTTTTAATTTTTTGGAAAATTTCCTTAGGGTAGATAAGTGAAAAGAATACATTAATGTTTCAGAGACGCCATCCAGATCTCCTGCAATCGTACGAACAACACAAAAAGTTAAAGCTGAACGAGAAAGTTTCAGAAAATGCACCGTCTAATAAAACATTTTCTCAACAACAACACGATAAAAATGTAACAACATACATTCTGGACAGCATGGCTCCGTTGTCAACTGTAGACATGCCATCTTTCCGAAAAATGATTGAAGGTAACAGTAAATTCTTAAATAAAATTTAAGAATGTGTCAGTTTTTAAAAAGTATCTAAGAAAAAACATTGTGGAGGCCCCAAAAATGTTAAGAGTTTCGAAAATTGCAATAACTAGAAATTTCTTAAATTCAACAATTATCATCAAATTTTATCTTTAAAACAAACAAAAGGATCAGAAGAAGCTTACCATGTTCAATACATTTTTCAAATAATGAGGCTTGCCGAATCTGCTAATTTTTACACATTCTAGAATGCTCAAAAATTTTCAACATTGAAAAACAAAAGGATATTAAAAATTATATCTTATGTAAGCGAAAACCCGAAAATTTAAACAAAGTCAGTTCTTTCAGATATTTTGTCAAATTTTGAAAAAATTTCGAGAATTTTGAAGATTTTGACATTGTTTTCACTGTACCTCATAGAATGTTAAATTATACATGTGTAGTTCATTTAAGTTAAACCATATTGTGAAGCGTGAAAGAGTTTCTATTTCTAGAGAGAAAAACGACTTAATCCATTGCAGGTCGCAATTCGGGATTGCCAATCCACTCCTGTAGATACTTGAAGTTGTAGATGTTTGAATTAGAATATTTCTACAAAATTGACAAAGATTTCAATTTTTTTAAATCCGTTTCAAGATGAAGAGAAATTTTGAACAAAACGCATTATGTTGCAGTCGTTGTAAGAATGCATTCGAATTTGTTCATTTGTCATAGAGTTTCTTTTTCAACTTTTTTGTGGAATAGTGCATGAAAAATCAAGATACATTATTGTCTTCAGTTAAATAATAATTAGGTTTATTAATTCGATATTCAAAAGTAACAGATCAATTATTACTAAGACCACATTAATTTTTTAAATTGTGTTTGCGCGGGGAAAGTGAAAATGAGCAGGAAAAGTAAGAATCTTATCCTGAAAACGTTGAACTTCATTTTTATTTACAACAAAAAATGATGGCGACTTTTTGAAACGTTGGAAATTTCGAAGATATTTCTGGTACTTTCAAATATATAAAAACCTTCAAAAATGTAGAAATTCTTGGTGAAAAGTAGATTTTGAGAATTATGCTCATTTCGTGAATTCCGGAAATTTGAAATAGAAAAATTCTAAAGCTCAGGGAAAATTTGTCACTGTTAGAAAATTGAGAAATTCGTATTTTCTGAAAAACGCAGTAATTCGAACATTTCAGTTATTTTCAATATTTCAGCAGTGTCCAATATTCTATCGTAACATCGGAAATTTATTCAGTTTCACAAATTCCTAAAATTTGTATACCATTTTAAAATCTTCAACTAAATTAAAATTTTGAGGGATATTTGAATTATTCGAATATTTCTTCATAAATTAACTTTATGACATTTTTTTAGAAAACGCCAAAATTTGAAATTGACGAAAATTTTCTTATTTTGAAAATTACAATCTTATTAAAAATTTCAATATAAGTTATCCATCATTTTTAACCATTTTTACTGTTATTCTAGACGCATTTGAAAATTTTTCGAGTATCTAAAAATTCGAAAAACCTCAGTTTTTAAATATTCAACGATTATACAAATTTTGAGTTTTAAGTGTGAATTCTCAAAAATTGAAAAAATCAAAAAATTTAGAAAAACTCGTTGATAAGTTAAAATTAGAAGAGATTAGAGCTGTAGGCATTTCGAAACTCAAAAAATTTGAAGAATGTCGGAATTTGAAAAAATTTGATGTCTTTTAAATTTGTTTATTTCATCAATATTATACCTCAATTCCGGTATTTTTGTACATAAAGATCTTTTTTTTTAAATAAGACTGTCGTGTGATTCATGTATTTCAAGAATTTGAAACATGCTCAGAGCTATTTAAATTTCAAGAATGATGCAAATTTTGAGAATTATTCCCGGTACGTCCTAGGGACGTACCTATAGAACTAGCGGAAGGACTTCCCAGGGATTTTTCGGAAACATTCTAATGTCCACCTAAAAGACTTGAAAGTCCCTGGGACTTCTCTGGGATTATATTATATAATGACGAAGCAATTCATGATTGCGATCATACTACTTTTTGCAGCTCTGGACTCAAAAAGTGGGACTGGGAGAATTAAGCATATGACTCGATCTACTCTGCTGCGACGCGTGAACTCAATTTTTGATTTCAACATGTCAAAAATAACCGAGATGATGAAAACTAATGCCCAATACATCTGCACGACAGCTGACATTTGGAGCAGTCGTAGCAGAAGTTTTTTTGGCTGTTACTGCACATTGGGTAATTGTTTATAGTTTACTCAAGGGGCTGTCTAGATTTGGTAAAAATAATCGATTAATGTTTTTGGGGTACGTAGTAATCCTTTCTTTCGTAAGACTCCGATTTGTGACACGATCCCGATAGACCACTTAGCAAAAAACTTGTGCAAATTTGATTAGGAACAATTTTTCACGCGTTTGCATAAATTTCAATCATACATGCACGTGTAAGTTTGACCTTTGTATTTCTTGTACCTAAAAAAATTATATTTACACATATGGTAGATACATCCGGATTCATTGGAAAGGTATTCTGCTGCAATTGCCTGCCGAAGATTTGTAGGGACACACTCTTACGACAAAATTGCAGCCCTACTGGACGAAATACACTCGTCGTTTGATTTGGACACAACGAAGATTGTCAAAACTGTTACTGACAGTGGTTCCAACTTCGTCAAAGCCTTCAAAGAATATGGAGTAGATGATGAGTTCATCAGCGAATCTGAAGTTGTTCAAAACAACATCGAAAATCTTTCACATACAGGTAATGGAAATAAAGGTGGAAGTTTTTTTTCAAATTTTCCTGTTACGCTGATTCATATTACTGGAGTAGGTTCCAAACGCACGAAAAAATATCAATAATATGATAATAAAAAACGATGAATGTTTTAGAAACGTTCTGAAAAAATGTCATTATTTCAATATTTGATGAATTTTTTGACCTGAATGATTTAACAAAATGTTAAATAACGGAATATTTTAAATAATAGAATTATAGATTTCAAAGTATTTCTACTGAACATAATCAGACTGGAACTAAATAACATTTTCATACTAGCTTGATTTTTATATTATTTGCAATCATTGTCAATCTTAACTAACAAGCAGAGAAGTACAGTCCAGCTCAGTTATTGATTTATTTTCATCTTATAACAACTCAGATATTATTAAATGACATTGAGATTTCGAATGTAATTTAAACAAAATTTTTACATACTGAAAACAGTAAAAACATAGTTTAAATGCATTCGCATTTGAATTTCAGCTTAACGTTAATACAATTTTGATCCAATGTTAACCGAATAAAATTTTATCCAAGAATAAATTTAACACAGAATTTACGTTTTGTATTTGAGGTCCAAAATAAATTTGTTTACATATTCACTTCATCGTCACAAATAAATTCACTTGCAGTTCAGTTTTCAAACATTGTTGACTCAATCATTGCCCAATATTCCCGAATTATAATTGTATTTATTATTAATATTGTTAATTTAATTAATATAATTCTTGTGTATTTTTTTTACAAACATTGAGATCTCGACTCTATTCTTACAAAATTTCAACTAACTCACAGGTCAATCATATTTTGCATCCACTTTAAATTCAGAAATTTTTAATATATCACGACAGTGTTTCTTATGATTAAGGATCTTGATTCATTACTGATATTTTGACGGATCGTTGATCATTGTTCCCTTTATGATCAGAGTTTTCAAGGTCTCATGATTTACAAAAAAATATGAATTTTTAGATGGGAGGAACTCTGTGAACAATGACAGTTATGAGGATCAGATGGATAACATAAGTGACATCACGTACGAGGAGATTGATGAAGAAATCGCACGCCTTCCAAAGCATATGAGATGTGCAAGCCACACTTTCAATTTACTTTCTACCACTGATACGAAGAAGATCCTCGATAAACATCCAACTCTGTTTCGGCGATATACTGTTACATTGAACAGGTGCATAGTGCTTTGGAATAAACATCGTTCCCCAAAAATGTATGAAATCATTGTTGAGCATTTGAGCCGAGCACTTCGCCGACCAAATGCAACGCGATGGAATTCATTGTTCGATGCGTTTGCGGATATTCAAAACGTAGAAGAAAAAATCACTAGAGAATTTTACGATGCCATTGGGCTGAAAGGCAATGACATGTTACAACCTCAAGATTTTACTTTTATTGCAGAATATTTGCAATGCATGAAACCGATCGCAAACGCATTGGACAGATTGCAGTCAGAAAATGACTGCTATTTTGGTTGTCTCCTTCCTGATTTGATTCTGACGAGACAAAATTTGAGGAACATAAAAAAAATAATACATTTACATACTGTCAACACTTGATTGATGGACTCATTGCAGCATTAGAAAAAAGATTTAGCGATTACTTTGAAATGAAGAATTCTGGGCGTGACGAAGCAGTTGCTGCTGCTTTGCGGCTACGATTCAAAATCCGTTGGCTAAATAGTTTGAAAAATAATGTGTCAAAAGAAGCATTCATGAAAATTTTGTTGGAATCTGCAAGAAAATTAAGGGTAGCCGAAAAAGTGATTCCTCGTTTTGCAGACGATCTGTACAATTTTGAAGAAGACGAAGATGAATCCATGAGTAACGAATCTTCTAATGTAGCTGATAGAAATGAGTCAGTTTTAGAAGTAGATAATTGTGCTGCCGAGACTATTATTTTGCAGTACTTGAATGAACCTTGCTCAGACGATTTGTCGATTGTAAAGAAAGTCCTAATAATTCATCGAATGTTCTTGTTTTATAATACACCGCTGCCCTCATCGGCCCCTGACGAACGCTTATTTTCTTTCTCAACAATGATGAATATTCCGAAATTTAATCGATTGTCAGATAAAAATTTTGAGATTCGTGTTCTACCCTAGCAAACACCCCGGTACCTAGTCGGTACTTAAGCGGTACCTTATAAGGTACCAATTAGGTACCCCTTAGGTACCAGTTAAGTACTTTCCCAAATATCTACACCTTTTCATTGAAAATTCGTAAAAATTTTTTTTTATCTTGTAAATGAAGTGTTTTTCTTCATTTTCCAGTGGTCAAATATCCGAAAAAATAGTGCATTTATTTTAAAAAACGAAAATTAGAAACATTAATGGTCAGATAAGTGTAGATAGCGCACTTGTCATGCGGTAGATAACATTCAGATAATGCGCTACGCGGGAAATTTGAAATGCGCCATCAACTCAGTTGTTCTCACAGGGGCGTACGTAGTCGGGGCACATCATTCCGCGATTATTATTTTTTTGGATAGTTCTATTGCATTTCGAGTATTTCCAGCGTTTTCGAACTTCACCATAATGATGTAATAATAATTAACATTCGGCAAATTTTTGCTTAAGTTTTCCCGAACTTTATACACGATGAACATCGAAATTTTGTGTTGAGGGTTTTTACGGCTAATTTTACCTTTAAATTATTCAAATTCATTGAGAATTTTTTGATTACTAGAAATGTCACAGATATAAAAAAGTACGGTGTAAAATATTTCTGTTTTTTATTCACGATTATCATCGACATTTTGCGGTAATGGTTTAACATCTGATTTTACCTTGAAATTATTTGAATCCAATTTCGATGTACATCGTGTATAAAGTTCGAAAACTCTGGGAACACTCGAAATGCAATAGAACTATCAAAAAAAAAAAAATAATCGCGGACTGATGTGCCCCGACTACGTACGCCCCAGTGAGGACAACTGAGTTGATGGCGCATTTCAAATTTCCCGCGTAGTGCATTATCTGAATGTTATCTACCGCATGACAAGTGTGTTATCTACACTTATCTGACAATTAGTGTTTCTAATTTTCGTTTTTTAAAATAAATGCACTATTTTTTCGGATGTTTGCCCACTGGAAAATGAAGAAAAACACTTCATTTACAAGATGAAAAAAAAGTTTTACCTATTTTCAATGAAAAAGAGTAGATATTTGGGAAAGTACTTAACTGGTACCTAAGGGGTACCTAACTGGTACCTTATAAGGTACCGCCGCGTTTGCTAGGGTATGTAAAGCCAATTCAAAAAAGTGGCTTCTTCAATGATATCAACGATTTAACTGTGCAGAAAAATTATTGAACTTTTTACTACTATGTTCTACGGTAAGAAAATATTTCAGAATTGTTTTCGACCGTTTTTATTTGTGACATGCCCCATTGCAGGTGTTGGAAGTGCTTATAAGCTTTTGTAATAAAGTATTGGAGTCGAGTACATGTTTATTTGTCATTTATTTTAATGCTCCTTAATTATACTAATGCAGGAGTGCCAGCTGCTAAGTCAGTAGTTTTGGAACTGTTTAGCAAGTGAACTAAACAATTTTTCCAAAATCGTAAAAATTTTTCATCATTTTGTAGGTTTTCAAGAAGTGACAAATTTTTCCAATTGAAATTGCGCAATATTTTGTATTTATAATTTTGTTCAGAATTTTCTAAACCCCAAAATGCTGAAATACTATTAAAGTTCCAAAATTTTTTAGAATCGTGCCATGTCTGATACTTTTTTACTCTTGAACAGTTTTTGGGTAATAGTGAAATTTCTAATCTTTAGAATTTTTTAGTAACTTAAATTTCCTATATGTTATGAAATGTGTAACTTCAACAAAATTTACAAAACTTTAAAAATTTGGATGGTTCGTATTATCCTGATTTGCATTAATTCTTAAATAAATTATGTATCTGATCAGAAACAATAATATTAAAATTTTGTGTGTGTATGATGTAAGAAAGTAATATTTATTTCTTACCTAAAAAAATTTTGAGTGCCAAATTTTTATTATTATGTTGCGACAGCGATGTGGAACTCTTGGTAAGTAACGCAGAAAAGTATGAAAAGCACATGCTTCTCGTACGAACACTATTTTACAATAATTTATTCAAACGAATTGTTAAAACAAAAAATTTTGCAAAAGCAATATGGAATTCTTGTTAAGCGACATAAAAAACTATGAAAAGCACACTTATCTTGTAAAAGCGGAATTTTTCAATTATGTTTTTAAACAAATCATTTGAACAATTGAATTTTGCGAAAATTTGTTCAAATTCGTTCCTAGAGCACTGAAAAACTATGAAAAGCACATTCATCTCTTAGAAACATAATTTCACGATAATTCATTTAAACTAATGAATATCGCATAAATAATGTCAAATTGTAATATTATTTAGTGACACAAAACTATGTAAAGAACATATACCATGTGAAAGAAAACAAATTGTTTTAACAAATTAATTTTGCAAAACAATTTTCAATTTATTTTGTTCAACGAACTAAAGATTTTCGGAAAGCACATATCTTTTGTAAAATTTATCAAGATTGTTCCTAAAGGATAGTTAATACTAAATATACTCATTGACTTGCTTGATTTGTGCTCGAGGACTCAGCTCTCTCCTTATACACGACTACACGAATACATAAGTACACGCGAGTACATGTGATCAAGTTTTGGCTGAATATTTGGCTCTTTCCAAGTGCATGTACTCAAGTACTCGTACTTGAGTACTCGGATTGTACTCGAGTCGTGTACTCGAGTACTCGGCTCTCTCTGAGTACATGTACTTGGGTACTCGGATCGTACTCGAGTACAAATACTCGAGTACTCGGACCTCTCTGAGTACTTGAGGCCATGTACTCGAGTACTCGGACCTCTCTGAGTACATGAGTCCATGTACTCGGACCTCTCTGAGTACATGTACTTGGGTACTCGGATCGTATTCGAGTACATGTACTCTGTACTCTGTACTCAGGTACTCATGAGTCGTACTTTCGCACATCTCTGGTACTAGCAATGTGTTTGTTATCGATCATATTAGCAATCCACTTTTTTACCTACAACTCGTTGCACGTATGAAATGTTTTATAGAGGTTTCATGTTCCCACGACAGTCGTTTATTTTCGCAATACGGTTTTAGGAGTTTCATCTATGAAATAGCTATGGTGAGCCATCAGAATTCGCGCATGCCACGCGCGAAAGAAAATACCACGTACACTTGTGTGCAATGGTCAGCTCTGGTGTGCTGCCGGCATCGGCTACCAATGAGGCGAGGTGAGGCGAGGTAGGGGTGCAAGTTGTTGTGCAACTTGACAAGCTTAGCCAACCCCCTCCCCCTCATCCCTGTAATCCCCTTGTAAGCTCGCGATGTCTACAAGGGGTCACCTGTTCACGGGAGAAGCGCGCCCGTTTACCGCTCGCTGTTGCGACGTCTTTATTCTCGTTGAAAGGCAAGCTTCAACGGCCAAGGCAGGAATCACTTTAAACTTGTGTGTTTCAATGGCTTCCAAAAATACACGGCAAAAGTAATTGACGGGATGGAAGAAAGACGAGCTTGACGTTCGCCTTTAATCTTGTTACACTTTTTCCTTGCCGACTTACCACGGGCACATGCATACACATCACGCATTGCACGGCTCGATATTTTTGCAATACTCGATGATTCGCGTGAAACATATCTTGCATCGTTGTGCTAGTTTTTTCCCTTCTTATTCCCTCATGCAGCAGTACACAGCGGCATTGGTCCCGTCGCGAATACACGCGCAAACCCCCTTCTTATTGCCTGTCAACTTTCATGTTACGCTTTTCGAAAAAACACGCGCCACATCCTGATACCGGTGATGCACAGTTTAATAAAGATTAGCACGTCACCGTCGCCAAGTACGCTTCCTATTCATTTCATCGTTGCAAGGCTCGAAAAATGAAGCGTAGGAATAATATCATCACCTGTCGTGTACTCGATAGAATTATTCATAAATGGCAAACGTTGAACGATATTGCTGCAGAGTTTTCGAAATGCAATACACAGTAGTACCGTACACTAATACGCTACTTGGTGGCGTTGGGCGCGCGTACACTGTTGAAAAAGATGTTTTCCGTTAAATTGTTGCCTGCAAGTTGACGAAATCCGATAAATAGGCCTGGAAAATGTTCCTTGTGCGATGAGAGAATTGTTCCACAAGTTATGTCAACTTGTCTATCATTTTCTAAATGGCGCAATGCAAATTTCTCACGTCTATGTACGAGGAAATCGTCACGCAGAATATGGCTTTGAACAATTTCTTCCAATAACTGAAAAAACTCTTGAAATCAGTTGATGGAATTTGCAAGTAATAATGTCAACACGATGACGAGCGTCGACCCCGGCAGAATTATTATGCAAGAGTCAAATTGTTTTTTCGGGGCTGATTAGCGAATGATTGGATAGGGCTGTCGAGAATGCATCAAGTAGTGTGCTTTTTTGGCGCAGGACATACATTTCGGGGAAAAGTTTTCGAGGGAATGGCTGGAAGGAGGCGAGGATTCGGCGAAGGAAGGAGCGGTGCATGGGCCCTCGGGTCTGGCTGGGCTCTTGATGAGGAGGCACGACAGCGAAGCTGGTCGACGAGCCATACGTTCGAGGATGCAACGAGTCTGCAAGTGTCACGGTGAGGAAAACTCTTGCGTTATTTTTATACTTGAATCTTGAACGAGGTTTCGTAACAATCAAACATCTCCTACTGCGCATCGCGCCATCAAGTAGCGGTGCTACACGTAGCACCGGACGATGCACGGATAGCGTATTCGAAGCGAGCGCGTGTTATCATGTGAATTGAATCGCAGGTATGTCGGGCTCGTGCAGCACACGGGTGTGCTGGAGAAAGCTGCCGACGTTTCGAACGGCGGGCTCGGCGCTGGCGGCCCTCCACGAGGGCGCCGCCTTGGTGCGACTCGCCCAAAGGGCAGGCGGCGCCAGCGGCAAAAGACCTGCGAGATTGAAGCCCGCCCGAGCCGACCTCAAGAGGCCCAACAAGACCGATCTCGTCTACCTCGAGGACAGTCCCGATTATTGCGAGAGAAACGCCACGTAAGTCGAGACGATACATACAGCCATCGCATTGTAGAACACTCGTTTACTCGATACGCACGCGAATGAGTCGCTGTTGTTTATCTTGAACGAGCCCTTTATGGGGATACGGATGAGAAAAATGAGCATTACTGATTCCGCAGATTGGGAGTACCGGGGACGAGGGGACGCGTGTGCAACCGGACATCGCCGGGGCTCGACGGTTGCCGGCTCCTGTGCTGCGGCCGGGGCTACCAGACCCGCGTGCGCGACGTCACCGAGAAATGCAAGTGCAAGTTTGTTTGGTGCTGCGACGTGAAATGCGACCTTTGCCGGCATACGCGCGAAGAGCATGTCTGCAATTAAAATTTCACTGCAATATTTCATGTACATCCTCAATTGCTTTCAAGTAAGAATCCATTATTTTCGCGCGCGCCATTTTGTTGCCGTCGCCGAGATCGAGCGTCGACGCGAGGAGATGTTTCGCGCTGACGGTCGCGATGTGGGATGATGTGATTATTACCAATCGCCATCGGCGTTGGCCGCTCGAGCATGCGACGCGGCCGTTCCAGGCCGCCCCGTAGTACCCGTCGTACTTGTGTATGTGTGTGTGTACTTTTGCTCGTTTATATGTACAAGCCCGATGATGCCGCCGCGAATAGCTGCCGGTGCGTGTGCCTGATGATGATGCGCATGCACGTGCCGAGATCATTGGGCGTTGTTCAATACCTAATATATATAGTAGACTAATTACTCTTCTGGCCGAGCCCCGAGAGATTCAAGACTTTTTTGCTGAGCGTGCGTGCGCGAGGTGCGTGCGCGAGATGCGACATGTTTATTTACGTGTTTCATTATATACCATTCTTCGTCTTTGCCTCGTCGTCATTATCGTAATCATCGTTCTAAACACAATTTGTAAGATATACATGGGTAAGAACATTTTTTACGACTACAATAGCGTGGCGAGATCGATGGTGTGTGCGTCTTTTATGATATTTCATTATTGCCATATTACTCTTTCATCGTTTCGTCCTGTTTTTTTTTTTTTTTCTTTTTCCTTTCTTTCTTTCTTTTTTTCGTCTCTACGACCAAATTTTCGTACGATGCCACGAGAGAGGCTACTCTGATAATAATATTATTCTAGAAATTTATCATCACCGCATGCGTACACGATGCACCTTAATCCCAATTCCACGCCTTCATTATAAAACGTACGCTCGTTGTTCAATGATTGATTGATTCGTTCAACTCGAACATGTTGTTTTTGGCAACTGCGAGATCGCAGTATTCACATTGTACGAATAGTCGCGACCTAACGTTACCGAGTATTTTTCATGAGACATGTGTATTATAATATTATATTGTGTTTGTTGCACTCGATGATGGGGGGAGCCGTCTCTAGTCGTGATTTATCAATCAACGAGCGCGTCCTATATTATATATAATATATGTTTATACAAGTATACACGCGACAAACGGAAATCGCAAGTGACCGTTCAATAATATGCATATTAATTGAGGCAGGGGCGGTGGTTTTAATTCGTCAAAAAATATCATCATGTTGCTATCATTACACTGCTGCACGCGCCGCCGGGCTGTAGCTCGATCGACGATGATAACGCGTCGGTCGAGCGCATCAACAGCCATCGATTATATGAAACACTGTACATACAACGAGTTGTTTACCTTAAAAATATAATTATTATATCGCATCATCATTATCATCATCATCATCATCATCATCATCATCATCATCGTCATCATGTACTTGAATGCGTAGTAACGGCGTGTATATATATTCATTGAATAATTGCATAGAGAAAAAACTTGCTCGACGAGTTTATTATATAATGTTAATATGCATCTTTAAACACAATGCCAAAATAATTATTCGAACCGTGTTTTATATCATCTACTTCGACTATTTGTATAGATCCATTTTTCCACGTCGTGCATATTGGATAGGGATGACACGCGGGTTTTCGTTTTTTACGGTAGCCACGTGAAATGAGCGTGTTTCGCTGCTCGTGGATTGAGCGCAAGTCTTCTTTTCGAGTGGTGAAAGGCATTGGGAGAACCCGTGGCCAAACAACGGTGTTTGGGCACGAGGTCGCACCAATCGATTATTCCACCGACTCGAAAAGGGTGAGGAGGGGGGGGGGGGCATACGCTCAATCCGCTACACAGCCGCCAGGCGCACTTGTCATTTTCTGCGGCCACCGAAAGATGGTACATTGCGTGTTAAGGGGAAGAGCGTTTTCACGGCTTTGGCAACATTTTCGAAATGAGCGTCAAGCCGAGTGCCAAAGGTGCGAGGTGTTGCGCGAATCGCGGAAATGTTGCCATGAGAATACACTGTTCTCCCCCTTGATGTGCGATGCGCCATTTCATGCTGGCGACGGGAGAAGAATTTTTTCACACGCGACTTGTTTAAAGACTGGCGATCGTCGTTTATCGCATTTGCATCCAATTTTTTTGTTTCATATATACACGCAACTTGCACAGTTGTCGTAGAGCTTGATTTCGATCCCCTCGTTTCGGTTAAGGTTTCCGCCAAAATTTGTGGCTGTCTTTATACACACCTCGCGAGGAGAATCGGCCGCGCGCGCGTGCGCATTTTACATTTTTTCCCATGCTGATCGCAAGCTATTTATTTCGAGGGAGAAAGAGTTGACGTGTAAAGAAAAAGAGACTGCAGTAAAGCGCTCAAGTCGGTTTCCTGGATTCGAATTTGCCAAGCTCTGCCAAGACGAAAACACTGAAGCAGTATTGAAAAAGTGTAATTTATTTTCCCGTAATGCCGTAGATGATGGCACACGTAACGTTTCAGCGTCATGTTGGACATGGCGCCGTCACTCGTATTAGCTAATATAGAACATCGTGGTAGCTCGTAATATTTATACATATATGCTGCATGACTTTTTATCCTACGCGATGTGTATTTATAAATACAAACGTGAAAAATCACCCGAGTTTTCGTCATTTCATATACACATCCCACGCATGCGTGCAATTCGTCAACTCTGACGCAAGTGTTTCAATCGACCGATGACTCAAGCGTCTACCGCATAGTAACAAGTATTGCAAATTAATACCCACTGGCGACGAGCATTGTGTTTTTCTTTCCGTTATTGCCTCTCGGTCAAATAATCAAAATCAGCGCACACGCATACATAGAAAACTAATAATACGGGCTTTTTTCGCGATTTTTGTTTCATCAATATAGTTGACTGCATTCATAAATAACAACAACGGTAGCTACTTCGGAGAGTCTTTTATTATCATCAATTTCTTGGACAGCGCCGAAAAGTCGTGGACATAACTTTGTCATCAAGACGTAGCATTAAATAACGATGCACGTGACTGTATTATTTGATAATGGCGCGAGAACGCAAGATTAAAGGAGGAGGGATTTCGAGTCGGGCTCTCTATCTTTGATATCTCACTTCTTTGACGGACGAGGACTTGGTGATGACGGTTGGTCGGTCCTTGTCGATGACGTGGCTCACGAGGAGCCAAGTCAGAGCCAAGAGAAGGCTGAAGAGCGTCCCCACGAAAAAGCCCAAGATGCATTGGAAAGCCTCGGCGAAAGTGTAGATGCTCGGCGGGGGCGCCAAGAGGCTTTGCTCGCTTTTCGTCCTCGCGGCGTACTTGAGCCAGTGGACGAGCCGATCCACCGCGGGCTCCAGACGATCGCGAAGCACCATCGAGACCCTGCGGCCGTTTTCCCGCAAATCGCTGCCGCCTTCGAGCACCCGCGACACGGCGCTCGCCACCGCGGCACTGTTCCCCCAATTCCCGTACTCCGCGCGCGACGCCATCGTCAACGAGATGCCCAATTCCACTCCGCGCAAGCTATTTCTCGTTTCCTCCACATTCCTCGGAAAGCACAACATTGACTTGCCGTGAAACGCCGACTCGAGGAACTCCGTATCGGAGCAGTGGCTCAGGACGACCATCGTTTTCGGAGAACCTGAAATGCCACCACCAATGCGACAAGTTTTCTCATTTCAAAGCCAAATCAGGCAACGACCCGTGTTACCGGAACGGCCCGAAACAATTTCTTTTGCCCTCATTACTCGGGTCTCAATTGGAGAACAACGGGTTCTCGGTCGATTCGTAATTAAACACGAGAGACTTGTGACCTAAATGTTATGGGGGGGGGGGGGGGGGGGGAGCAAAAAAATTCAAGCGTGAAAACGGTGTTTTTCGCGACACTTGGATTACCTATAAGATCCTGACGATCGGCATCTTGGTGGATCAGCAAATTTTCTGGCTTCCCTTCGACGTGCACGTCTTCGACACTCCACCACAATACAGCCCGACGGCCTTGTCGTTTTTCTTGCTGCTCTTGCAATGACGACATTTCCGCCAATTCATCTACCATGGCCAAGTACTGCTTATCCAAAAGGACCAAAATCACATCCAACTTGAAATCTGCCAATCGCTTTTGCAAGGCCGATGGTAACGGCTGAGCCCCTCTGCAATGATGGCAGCCCACCTGCCGGCAATATCAATACTTTAATCATTGTCAACGTCGAGCCATGCGCATATTTTACCAACATCTAAAACGCGTTTCTCCTACGAGCTTATGAAATGGCCGCATACATCTGTCTTTTTGGGCCTGATTACCGACGTTTTTCGTTCAACTCGTTCCGATCAGGGCTCCACGACTCACGGGTTCAATGTGCGGCTCCGAACCGCTCCGAACGGCGCAGCCACTTTCCCCGTGGTGGATGCAGTAACCTCGGAATTTTTTACGCTATGTTTCAATTTTGCCACTTTCCTGGACCACTTTGGCCTATAAGAGTCGGGGAGCCCTATCGGGGAGCTCTTATTGGTACCAAAGGTAAACACTGGAAGAGAAAACATTGCAAGTAGTACTTGGACAAAGAGCGGCGACAAGCTAGCGGCGCTTGTTCTCATAATCGAGTCAGCTCCCCACAAAACAATTTTCACCGACGAGTAAAGATTGTCCAAATCGACGTCCACTTGCGGGAAATGTTGGGCAAACAGTTTTAATGCGGGTTTTATGTAATTGTTTCTCGCCGAGTTGGACGTCATTCGAAGATTCAAGTTGAGAAGCAAGGTTGAGAATAATCCACCATTACTCACGGGGATCGCTACTTTTGTTTGATCTGAAATTTTTTTCATTAATGCTGGGAATCGCGTTGGAAAAGTTTTTTTTTTTCACACAGACTACTAAGGGCTCACATACCTTTTTGTGGAAAAGAATTATTATTCAAAATATGGGCCCAGCCTTAAAATACTAAATTTTAGGTATTTTTCGCAACTTTCCCTTGCAAGAAACAAAAGGAAAATTGATGTATGAATAAATCGAAACAATACTACGGGGTCTCGCATATATCACGTCACATGATTTTTGGTCATTTTAGACCCCCTCCCCCGCCCGCCCCCATCCCTCAAGAGCGTCAAGTCATATACGCATGACCCCTATGTGCATTAGTCTCAAATTTTTCCTCTCTGCCAGTATGCTCATCTCCAGACAATGTACTTATTATTCTTTTTTTGTTTTTTCAATCATACCAAAAGCGTAAAATTCTTGGTCAGTTCCTCGGGCCCAGATGATAGGAATGGAGTTGATAGCTTTCGACCAAGGAAGCAAACAACCATCATGCCTGAAACAGTACAAAGCATACGTGTCAAAATGTCAACATTCCACCGCATCAATTCGCGTGATATGTGACGATTGCTGATATCAAAAACAACTGTGGACGAAACTGGATTATTATAAGTCTTTAAATTTTGCGAATTTTGAAAAATTGTAAAGGAAAAAATTTTTGCTCATGATCCGCAGATTTGTGGACACGCTGCATAAGAAATGACGGAAAATTGAACGAATCATTACTCCAGTCACAATGGTGAATCATCACGAAATTCCATGAAGCACAAAAGCATACATTGTCATAAATCATGTAGTCATAATAAAATTATTAACATGATCCTCATCATGATCATCCCCTCATCTTGATCAACTAATAAATTTTCATATATTTCACTCTTTACTTTTGTCATAAAAAAAAACATGATTGTTAACTTTTTTTTTTTAAATACATCCAACATCTTTTTGACGAATATAATTCATTATATTGGTAAAACATCTTCTGGTTTATTTTTCTTTCAATCACACAAGTAAAAACCGTGGAGTTAAAGTTTCTGAGCCAACTTTGCGAGAAAATGAGAAAAAACATTGCAAAAAAAAATTTGGAAGATAAAAGCTAAGAATTTTTCGAGTAACTTTTTCAAAATGTGAAAATTGCCCGGCACCTTAAGGCAGGAAAAATGACAAAAGTTGGTCGAATTTGTTCCACCCTTTTGGCGAGTTGCTTGTCTTGGATGAGAGATTGGCAATTTTCCAGGGCTCGAAAATTGCTGTTTTCAAACCCCGCAGCCGCATCAGTTGAGTACGATGACGAGTCGTTGAGTCGCAAAATTTCCACCTCAAGGAAGTGTTGGTAAATCCTATTCTCGGCTCTGTGGAGGATTAGGCTCGAGTCGATGCCTTGCTCGGACAATGTGTTGGCCAACAATGATAGGTCGTAAGTATCCTCAAAGGCAACTATTAGCGCGGATTGAGGTGGGGCCGCCAAAGATGAGGCACGCACCCAACCGCTCGCTTGCATACACAGCAAAGTAATAATGGCAAATCCCTCAACCGATACCCGCATTCTATAATACAAAAGTTGTAGCCTCAGATTATTGTTTCTCTTCCCGCCGCTGTTTAAATTTTCGAGCTGGAATTAGATTAAAAAAAAAAAAAAAAAAAAAAAAACATAAATTGAGGGAATTGGAGTTAGGATTTCATAAAATGGGAAAAAGAGACATTATTGTTGATGTACGTTTTGATTGGTGTGCCAAACGATGGCCGATCCGTGTCTGTTATCATTTATGTAATAAATCTTCACTTTACATGAGAGCACCATAGACCGGATTCGTCATCACATTATAATTTTGTATCGTTGTGCAGTTTTACTTTCACTAACGATGTTTTTTTTTTCTTCCACACCCTTTATATTTACATTGGGCAGTTTTATCGTTCAACTTTTGTTTATTCTATTCGAGAAGAGGAAATTCGTTGCTGTTTATTATTATTATTGACAACTGCGACAAACAGCGACAATGGTCAACAATGATTGCAAATGATTGTCGCGCCGAACTTGCCAATGGAACAGCTGATTACAACAGCTGTTTTTGACATGCTCGAGTGTCCTCGAGCTGCCGACTAGTGGCACATTCTGGCGATCAAAATGGAACTAAAATTCAAGATGACGGCCATGACGGCAAAGAATTGCTGTGATAGCCAGTGTAGCAGCGAAACAGCTGTTGTCGTTTGTTGACTCTCAGTTATTTGACCTTTGTGTTTTTATTACTGCCGCAGTGAGAAAGAAATTGACTTGGAGGAGAATATAAATAAAGAGAATATGCATACAACGAAGAGGGAACAGAGTATTGCAGAGTATGGGGAAGGAAAAAAACACATGGGGTGTGATTGCGGATTGTAGTTGAATTATCGTGCGGGTGGACGATAATTGAAAAAAAAGAAAAAGAAGAAGAAGAAGAATGTTTTTTCCAATCGGCTGGCCTCGGGTCTTGAACGCCAGTGAGCCCGACAAAATTCGCGCCATCGTCTGCAATCGTGACAAAATTCTTTTCGCTATTTTAACTTGCGACGCTCTCTCCCTTTGGTATTGCAAGGTTCGTTCACTTTTTCTTTTTCACCAAAAACACTCGGTCTTGCTTCGTCATTTGACATTTTTTTTGGACTCTGAAAATAAATGTAATCACGATTCATACAACTCTAGTTTCCAAGTATTTCTCGGTTATTCTCTTGCATTCCCTGGTGGGAGTTGATCTCAAAACTTATTTAAAAAATTCACTCAACCTTAAAAAATGAAGCAAATTGATGCCACTCTTAAAAAAAAAAAACACTCCCAGAACGGACGAAACTTTTAAAAATTGGACAATTTTAAAAAGTTGTAAAATTGTGTCGACTAAATTTATATTTACATTTGTATGTGAAAAAAAGTAATTTCAACAGATGATTCAACTGTGGAAAGTGTATGTAAATTTTCAGGGATTTAAATAAAAAAAAAAATTATTCATAAATAATTTCCTACATTAGCGATGCAATTTTTTTTGCAGCCCTGCGTTCCAGTTGTTTTCAACAGAAGAGGGCGAGAATCTTTGGAAAAATATGGGGAAAATGTTTTGTTGGAATGGCGTCCAGATTCAAGCATGCTGGTCATTGCAGTAAGTCGAAAAATATATGGCCTTTTATTTTCTTGCTCTTTGTCCAACGACTTGATGGCAGTCGATTATTTTTCAAGGCAGGGGCATTACAATACAATTTATCCGCATGCAGAGACGTATGCCAGTTTAGGTCGACACAAGCATATATTTCAATTCATCACTTGATATATATTCTAGCATCCAAACATTTTCAAATTAGACTCGAAAGCTCAAGCTTTTACTCGATGCTCGATATACAATCACAAAACGTTTCATATCCAACTTGTCTCTCGACTTGACTTTCCTGTATCTATACCATTTTCAACAACATTGAGTTTGAGAAATTTTAGACAATTATTCCCAGTGTCTGATGGTGTTTCAGGATTCAAAGAGTACACACAATTATTTTCGTAAATTATGAAAAAATACAATTTGCGTACATACAAGACATTTTATACTCTGGTTTCCCTCATCAAGTATTGCATAGAGTAGTAGTATTTTTACTATTTTTCCAATGTAACATAAGAATTGAAAAAAAATTTCTAGTGTTTTTCATATAATCTCAGTATTTTTCTGGATACACATACAAGTCGGGAAAATTGGATAATGTGGAATTGAAGAAAAAAATTCAATTTTTATCATTCCAAAGAATTTTACAAGAAACTGTAACTCCAAAGATATCTGGTGCATCATACTGGCACGTGCCATTATTATTGATTGTATTTTTTCTCACAGTTGCAATTATTCTCGTGGATTTTTATATACATGTTTAGAATCGCATGCCTTCAAGTCGAGATGAAAACAAGTAATTTCCATTAGTATCGTAAGCAAGTTTGAAAATTTTTCCAACATCTAATGTTAAAAAATAATATTTAGAAGGGGGAAAAGAGTTGAAAATTAAATTTTGGCCCAAGTGACTGCAAAGCTTGACAATTCCAAGGAAATGCCATATTTACGGTATTGTATCAATGACTGGCATTTTTAGTATTTTTCTCATTTTCTAGCATTATTGAAATAAAGTGAATTTTTCTAAACTCTTAATAAATGTATAAAGCAGCATTACAAATATTTCGACTTGTATTTCCAGAATTGAATACACTAGCTTGTACAAGTTGGGGCTTTTCGGTTATTTAATGGAGTATTTGGAAAATGATTTTTTGAATAATTCCAAATCTTCCACACATTTCCAAAACTTGCAGTTGATTTCACATTTGCTCAGATTCTCAAATTTCACTGAATTTTCTAGTACCTATTTTGGATTCCCATGTACGTTTCCAGAATTGAATACCCTAGAACTCGCGGTTTTTACATATTACCATTACTTTGTGAGATGGAAAATAAAAAAAAAACACACACACACACACCCATAGAGGATATCAGCTTTTTCAAGATTCCAATATTTTCCTAGTCCTGCCTTTATTGTCCAATATGTGTGTAATATCGTATTCTTCTAGACTTGCACATTTTCATGGATTCCTAGCAAGTTTTGAGAATTTCATGCTAAAAGCACAAATCGCACGCGTTCTCAGTATTACGAACGATTCTTCAGAATACAGGTTTTTCATAGATTTCTAGTGTTTCAAGGAATACAAGTTGTATCGATCAGTTGATTTTTTTTTTAAATTTATAAAATTAAACAATTCTGCGCCATCCACTGTGATTCACTGTTCAATTTTTAATGCAAGATGCGTTCTAGAAACCTCCCAATTTGTATAGATTTTCGGAAAATGTATAGATTTTCTTGAAAATTTTTACTCATTTCTCGTCTTGAGAGATTTGTTTTATTTTTTGTATTTTGCAGCGAATTCATACCATTTTCTAGTTTTTTTCTGAAATCATATGCATTGGGTTCCTTGAATTCGATGCTCACAATTTTTGGGGGGGAGGGGGCAAAATTAATTCCCCCCTCCTTCCTTTAGGATTGCTGGGAGAGAGGCGGGATAGCAACGTGCTTGTTTCAGGCGTGACTCATCTTTACGATGAAGAGCCTTTTTACACTGAAATGATTACACAATTAAGAAAAACCTGTAACTTTTGTGTAACTTGGAGAAAAATACAAGAGTATTCTGCTATATTTTTAACGACAGCTTTTCAAACAATTTTTTGCAGACCTCGGACAGTTACTTGCTTTTCTACCAAATTTCCTGCACAGACTCTCGTGGGATCTATGAACAAAAAGATTCCCCAGTCACCAGTTTACGCCGTGACAGCGCCGAACTTTTTATAAAAGAAGTCATTCCTTCCATCAAAGTCACATTTGTGAGTAGTTGCTTATATTTTAGAGCGTGTGTCATCTCCAAAACTTGCGCGAAATCTGTGGCTTGGAATTAAGAAAGGGTCCTATGGTTACAAACGAGGGCCTTGAGAGAATGAAGAGAAACCTTTCTCTCTCTCTCCCTCTCTCTCCCTATTCGTAACAGCTTGTTCCCATGTTTTAAAAATTTATTCTACGGCCATCAATGATGATGGAGACTCGTAACGTAGCTCATCATGTAGGGAATTTAAAAAATTTTTTTTTTCAAAGTCGAAAATTCAAACATGATTATTGTAACCATAGCTCCCTTTTCTTATTCCAAGTCACATCTTTTACACTAAGTCTTGATCGTCTTTATACGATGATTGTGATGAAAGAAGTAGTGTGCGAAATTCAAATGATAACGTAACCATATAAAGGGCGAGTTTTTTTTTTCAATTCCCGCATTACTGAGAAATTTTTTTTATTTATTATAATTTATTTCATAGTTTGTTTGAATTGACAACATTTTCTATGCATGGTATTGTTTATGATGGAATTATTAAAGGGTGGGGGGAAGGGGGGTAAGGGATAAACAAGAAAAAAGAAACACTTCTTTTTCTGATTTTTCATAGAGATATAAATGAAAATAATTTATGTGATCTCCATTTAAATTTTAATGCATCATCCTTAGAACATTTAGTTGAAATTTCGTGTTAAAATATTAGAAAATAAACCGGTGACAGAGCATTTCCCAAAACGTCTTTTAAAAAAGACGTTGTGCGGTGAACATTATAATTCAGCGTGAAAGCATCTCAAGTTCAAAATTTTGAAAAATTCACTAAGAATATGAGTTCATTTTCCCTCCGCCATCGTTTTTAAAATATTATTTACAGTTTTTAACTGTTTGTGGCCGTTCAAAGCAAAAAATGCAATTTTCCGCTAAATTTTTCACCTTTTTATAGGCGAAGAACCACCTTGAGTAGAAAATAGAAAAAAAAAAAAAAAAAAAACTACGGAGTGAGGAGAATAAACTCATATTCAACTAAATTTTATAATATTTTCAAGTTCAGATGATTCTACACTGAGCTATCGTGTTCACCACACAAAACGTTTTTTTCAAAAGACTTTTTGGGAAATGCTCTGTCACTGGCTTATTTTCCAATATTTAATTAAAAAATTTGAACTGAATGTTCCTTAGGTGATGTATGATAACTTCAAAAAAGTTGACATTAATTTGCTTTAACTATATATCCGTGAAAAGTTATATCCACAAAAAGTGTGTGTTTTTTTAAAGTTATCCCTTACCCCCCTCCCCCATTAAAACGAAAAATTCTCTTTGCCGTTGCCTGCTTGAGTATGTTGCCGATTGTTCACTCTTGTAATTTTTATTTCCACAAGTTGATTGCAAATCGAAGTATAAAACTATCAGAAAAAACGTTTGGTACTAGTGTGAATTTCTGTGTTATGCACTGTTATAAATGTTTGTCTTAAATTTAACGTAAAGTGTACAACGCAAATTTCACATAGCCTGTATTAATAGTGCATTAAAAATATACAAAATATATACATGCTTACATGACCTTAATCTACGGGTGACTTGAATTTTATACATCACGCGTGTTTGAATTTATACATGACATTAATATATACGTACATTACATTCCAGATGAATTTGAGTCAGATTTGTATTAATGCACTGATGTATTAAAATCATTCAAGTCTCTCAATGCAAATGATAAAACGCATTTCCAGTGTACACGAAAAATACAGTAATTTTTGATAATAGAGCGTATCTTGTACATGCATTTAACTGTAAAGAATAGAGAGCAGCCAGACGGGTTTTGTTTCTCATCACGCCGCGTTGACGAGGACACGCGCAATAAATCTAGTTTTATTTTTTATAGGAAAAATCAGCATGGATCGACGGCGGTATAAGCTCGTTGGTTTGCATTCGCGATGAAATAATGGCGGCGACTCATACGAGCCACATTGTGCGACAAAAATGGGACGGCACAACCAATCGTGATTACTCCCTGGATCTCCGCCGAGTGCCTTTCAGCGTGGATCAACAAATTTCGTCAGTGGCCATTCCCTTGACGGAGAAGAATGTCCACGTTGTCGACATCGAGTACTCGCCACTCGTCGGTGGCTTCGCTGTAGTCCTCAGCGATGGGAAGGCTGCTTTTCTCACGGCCCAATCTTTGAAATTCGATCCCAACGTACGTTCGAAATTATTTTGCCTCCCCTTTCATCCTCCCCGATTCTCCTCGTCGTTACATATTCTTGTATTATATTCGTCACGATACGATTGCACGAGCGATAATCAATCATGTTGCTGAATTCACTCCTCGTGGACTTGGTAAACGGTCAAATGAATCTTTTCCATAGGCAAGCCCAACATTTTTCGCTCAACCAAGATGCTAAAGTTTTCAAAAAATTTTTTGACATAAAAGTCGAAATAAAAAATTAGGCATAGGAGATGCCTACTAAATCAGTCTATATTTGCAACGACGACGACGACGACGAGTCGAAAAGTTTTTTTTTTTTTTTTTAGCAATTTCGGTCGTATGCCAGGTTCGTTCTTTTATGAAATTAAAATTTCGACCAGGGAAAAATTCAAAATATGACTTACAATTTAATTCGCCTTTACACGTTTCTAGTGGAAATGTTCTTTCTACCAAAGCATGGTACTTTGTTTCCTTATGCAACGAACCTCCTCCCAAGTACCTTTCCATCGAAACGAGTGATGAGGAAAACTAGACGTGGCTATACAACTTGTGATCATGTTTTCAGCAAGTGCAAGGGGTTTGGGCGCGGTATTTGGACGATGCAACGTGCGCCGCCGTCAATCACAAGTATCGCCTGATGGCGTTCGGGAGGCAAAAGTAAGCAGAGTTGGTATAAGACTCGAGGCGTTTCCATTCGCTATAATCGAGACTCGCGTCAAGTTGCCGACTCCGATCATGTTGCTGCGTAGCCGACAAGTGGAAGGACGCGACATGAATCGAGTTGAAAATTTGCGCATCAGCGGGATAGCTCGCTCAAGTTGGGTTCGATGGGTAATAATGGGCGTCGGCGTTGTTTCAGCTCAGAGGGTATAGTTTATTGCGTGGACGAAACAACAGGCGCCCTGGAGATTACGCATCACCTTCGATTATCGCCCAAGGACTACCCGGGCACGCCGGGGAGAGTCAAGTGCCTCAAGTGGACTCCCGATTCTTGCGCGATCGCTCTCGCTTGGGAGGGGGGTGGCATAGCGATCTGGAGCACTTTCGGCGCTCTCTTGCTGTGCACCTTGAAATGGGACTACGGCCTAAGGGTCGACGTCGCGAAACACTATCCACTGCAAATACACACAATGGTAATTGCCACCTGCCTCTCCCGTACCCCCATTGACGGCGCTCGTGACGAGCAATCGTTTCCCGATCGTGTTTCATTCGTTTTTTCACGAAACTCTACCACGCAAACACAGCAGACGGTGGAGCGTGAATCGAACAATTTACTCTTTAATATGAATAGTAATAAATATTATTATTCTACAATCAATAAATATTGATATAATAATAAAAGTTGATTGACGGGGGACACGTTTCAATAACGTATGGATGTTTCATTTGAGCCTGCTGATTTTAGGAATGGTCGGCAGAGGGATACCAACTTTGGATGCTGCACGAATCCCTCGATCCTTTGTCGATGGAAGAAGGAAACGGTAACCATGCTTCGACTGCCAAAAAACGATCGCTCATTCAAATGGAGTTGATGAAAAGCCCGCTCACTGTCAATCCCTGTATGGTAAAGAGATGCTGCGTCATCATCATTTTCTATTGGTCAGAATTTCAATGGCTACCGTTTATTGGCTACATTCATCTCTATCCTCAACATGAATAATAGCAACTCGCTCACGTATAGACTTGGTCGATTTTATTCCAAAATATTCACTCGCAGCACATTGTTCTTCATTATTAGTTTCAACATTAATTATTAATTTCAACAAAACTTGCTCCGGGAAGCGAGAAAATGCTTGGAAATAAAAAATCAAAACATGGAATAATCGCGTTTTTGGGTGGATTGGGCTAATCATCTCAAGTGCTTGTAGCTAACGATGCATTTAAAAGTTTAGTGTTGCAATTGAAAAAAAAAAAAAAGAAAAAAAAAGGAATAGCGAAGGGGGTCGGTCGAATAAATGTCGAGCCAAGTAACAATACGCATAATGATTACGATGCGAGTGGCGTGAAACGAGTGGGCTCTTGATTCTATCGCTCGACTTGCTCTCGACAGGGTCAGCATGGCCACTTGTATCTCCAGGGCGAGGATAGATTGTACCTCAATCTCGGAAGCAGTCTCAAGGGGCAGCAAAGCACTACTAGTTTTCACCTGAATGAAAATTCCATTTCCGAGAGTTCCATTCAAACGCTCTCGGGCTCGAAACAGTGGCTCGTCGTTCCCATACCCATGGCATACTCTGGCTCGAATTGGCCGATCAGAGTAAGTCGACCAGCAGCATGACCACCCTGTAAATGAGTGCCCTCGCCTAAACACTCGGTGCTTATGAACGAGTGTCCTAGTTGTCGTCCTCAGCCACTTGTGTGCGTGCGTGCGTGCGTGCGTGCGTGCGTGCGTGCGTGCGTGCGTGCGTGCGTGCGTGCGTGCGTGCGTGCGTGCGTGCGTGCGTGCGTGCGTGTGCGTGTGTGTTTCTTTTCTTCATTGCAAGTTTTTTTGCGTCAATAGCACGTAATTTTCTGTGCAGTACACGGCGATAGACAACGAGGGGACGAGTATCGCGGTCGCCGGGAAAACGGGATTGGCGCATTATTTCCTTCCCTCGCGCAAGTGGAAGCTCTTCGGCAACGAGACGCAAGAGCGGGATTTCATAGTGACGGGCGGCTTGTTGTGGTATCGAGGCTTCCTCATTGCCGGCAGTTACTCTTTGCTCGAGGACAAGGATGAGATTCGCATATACCCGAGGGACACGAGGCTCGACAACAATTATGTCAAGAACGTGAAAATGAACTCGCAAGTTTTGCTGCTCAGCGCATTGAAGGATCGTTTGTTGATATTTTGTGCCAACATGCAGATTAGTATTTACGACATGCTCATGGAAGGTGCAGAAGGTAATGACTTTTTTATTTGGCAACACGCTGCTGCAATCTGTTGTTCCATTCATCATTACTGTTAAATAAACAAAGACGTAGGGGCAGTTTACTCGCTCTTTTTCCATGTTTGTTTGTTTTTTTTTTTTTTTTTTTTTTTTTTTTCTCAAAAACACTAGCGTGAAAAAACAACGCTAAATACTCGAGTGCTTGAGCGTTTTCGTCAAACCGACTCTCGGTTGATGAATTGAGTTTTTGAAAAACGTCATCATTTCTTTTTTTCTTTCTTTTTTTTCCGAGTAAAATGAAAATTTTCTCCATTGGTGCGCCTTTTCCCCGGGCAAATGAGGCAGATGCGACAACACGAGAGTCATGTTGATAATGAGTGAGGGAAAAATGTGAAAACATGAAGCACAATGATTACCGTAATCTTTGCAGGAACCGGGAGCATCGAGCTGGTGAGAAGGCAGACGGTGGATATTGGCGGCTTGTGCGTACACCCTGCATGCGTAGTGAGCGCGACGCTGACGATGATTCGTGCCGAAACGGCTGGAAGTCATCCGCACCCGGAGAGTATACTCGTCAATGTTTCCGGTCGATTGCTCATGGTTCAAAGGGAGCATTGCAAGGATGATTCCTCCGACATGGTGTGTACGTCTTTGTGTTTTGTCGTCTTTTTCCACCCAACGGAATATTCTTCGTTGCTTCGGGATAGGAGATGATGATTCGCAACGGTTGCAATATTGAATATTGAACGGCGGCAGCAATCCTTGCTATCGCCATTCATTGATTTGTGAAATTGATCGCAGGAGCTCTTCACTTGCGGGGCCCCGACAGTTTTGGCTTCGTGCGTGGAAAACGTGTGGGTTCCCTGGCGCTCGAGGCGAGACAAGCCCCACCTCACGGAGGCGCTCTGGTTGTTTTGCGGCGCCCATGGGATGCGGGTTTGGCTGCCCCTCTTCCCTCGCAACCAGCAGGACAAAACCCACACTTTCATGAGCAAGAGGATAATGCTGCCGTTTCACCTCAGGATTTACCCTCTCGCCATACTGTTTGAGGACGCCATTCTCCTCGGCGCCGAAAATGACACCATGCTCTACACCACTGACACCAACTCGCCCTTCTCTCTGCCCTTTAGTCTCCTCGAATTGACGGTAGGCTGTCTTCATTTCCGAATCGTGCCGCTCCTTCTTGCCGTCTCTCAAGCACCGTCGAATTTCAAGCGACCAATGTATCTCGGTTGCGAAAAATTTTACGTTGCACACGAGAACGCGATCGAGTGGAAATTTTTCTTTTACGCCGCCAGTCGTAAATTTTTCCATTTTAATACTATTCGAATCGGATGAAATTATTCAATTAATACATCAAGTACAAATAATTGATCAAACTGAACAATACTCTGCTGCCTGGCGGGAGCCAAGAGAATTTTGGCGGGACGAAAATGTTGGACGAACGAGGTCCTCGGGTCAATTGGTTGTAATTACAAACATTTTCGATTGAATCGATTGATTGGCAGAGTCAAGTGTACCTGCACCAAATACTGCGCCAGCTGATACACCGAAACCTCGGCAATCACGCCTGGGAAATCGCGAGGTCATGCTCGGCTCTTCCCTATTTCCCGCATGCCCTGGAACTCTTGCTACACGAGGTCCTCGAGGAGGAAGCGACGAGCAAAGAGCCGATCCCGGACGCGCAGCTTCCCTCAGTCGTGGCGTTCATACGCGAGTTTCCGGCCGTGTGGGCGCGAGCGGTCGTGCAGTGCGCGAGGAAAACGGAGATTGCCCTCTGGCCGTATTTGTTCTCCGTCGCGGGACCACCCAAAAAATTGCTGCAAGATTGCCTGCAGCGCGAGCAATTGGACACGGCCGCGAGCTACCTCATCATTCTACAAAATTTGGAACCCTCGGCCGTCAGCCGACAGCACGCCACCCTGCTCCTCGACGCCGCCCTCGACAGGGGCAGGTGGGAGCTGTCCAAAGACCTCGTCAGGTTCCTGCGGGCCATCGGTAACGGCGAACAATAATCAATCCACATTTTCGAGAAAAAGAATGACGCCCCAAA
Organism: Platygaster robiniae; assembly: GCA_028476575.1. Lineage (NCBI taxonomy): Eukaryota > Metazoa > Arthropoda > Insecta > Hymenoptera > Platygastridae > Platygaster > Platygaster robiniae. Next base: position 27,529,070 of record CM052023.1, read on the forward strand.
ATTCACACTTCCCACTCTCGTTCAACTTGAAAGTTTTCGATGCGCCCTCCCCCCCCCCCTCCTCACCGCTGCAAGATGGCGGCAACGATTTCTCCATTTTTTCCAGATCCAAACGACGTCGAATCGCCGCGCACATCTTGGGGCGGAACGGCGAAACTCGCAGGGCCGGCTCCCCAAACGCCTTCACTCTCGCCAGCCGAGGACGATTTGTCGCTCGTCCTCGGGACAATGCAAGTCTCCCGTAGTCGCAGTTACAGTACAATCGTCACCCCGAAAATACAATCCGAGAGCATGCTGGATACGACGGCGCCATCGTCGGTGCTTGAAAAAACGAGAAACGTCGTCATGAGGCGCAAGAAATCCGTCCCAGTCGCCGTCAAGAGCGAGAGAAATGAAAACAACAAGTGAGTCGCTTCCAATAACGAGGAGTGAGACGAGGCAAAGACGGACGTCCCGCGTCGCTTTGGCACGCGCATTGCAAAAACGAATCATGCATACGCGGTGCTGGATGAGCAGAGGCGCGAGACGACCATCTTGAAAATCCCGCCATGCCTGGAGGCCAAGTTGAGAACATGCTCGCGTAACGACGCGTCACGTTACTGTTTCAGAGAGGGCTCTGCCGGAGAATTCTTCATCGACGTGATACTGCAGAGGCACGCGCGTCGCTTATTGTCTGCTCGGCGCCTCGCCGACTTAGGACGATTCGCGGCGAGGCTCGATTTCCACTTGGTGACTTGGCTGGCCCGGGAGCGCGACCGCGCGGCCAGAATCGACGATTACGTGGTCGCCCTCAAAGCCGTCCACCAAGACTTCTCTTACCCGTATCCGGCTCTGCTGCTCCCACTGCCTCTGCTGCAGCAACCCAACTGCAACAAGCAACTACGCGGGAGGAGGTCGAGCTTGACGTCGCTCGATTCGTCGTCGGCGCGTTCCGTCAACTTGCCGTCGTCGTTGCTGTCCAGTCCTGCCGAAGATGACGGTTCTAATGTCACGGCCCAAGTGCCAGACAGCGGTTACACGAGCTCGCCCAGTGGAAGGCCTCCATACATGAGCCTCATTTCACCAGTGGCCAGTCTCGAAACTCGTTTTCCTGCTGCAGAGGCCGACTCTGCCTCACATCTCTTGCGAGGTAAACCCGCGACGAGGGCGATGCATTCGTCCCAAGTTATACCCCCGCCCAAAAATTCAATACATTTCTTTACTTCTCCGCTTGATTTCATCCTCCCCATAGGCGGCGACACAGTCGCTCTCTGCGGCCAATCGAAAAGTTCCTCTTCCGCCTCTCCTTCCGTAATATCGGTTCCCTGGCCTATTTCATCTTCCCAGAGGGTGCAGATGTTGAGAGAATTTGGCTCACATTAGCTCTTACGGGAATCATACCATTCCTGTCTGATTATACCATTAACCTTGCACACACGCACACACAAACACGCACACACTAAACACGCACACACAAACACGCACACCATTCCAGGCTTCCAAAGATGGCAGAACAAGTCCATTTTTTCGAATAGTAGTAACTGAAACTCAAGCATTGAGAAACACTTGCTCGTCTTGGTCATTTTTATGATATATCAACTTGACTCGAATGTAATGGAGGATTTGTGAAAATTTTGAAAAGGATTCAGAATAACCAAGATTATTGAGATGTATGATTTTTTAACATTTCAAGTTCTGCATAGTTTTTGCTTTCGTTGGAATTTTAGAAAAGGAAAATGAAAAAAAAAAAAAAAAAAAAAAAAACATTTTCGATATTGGGTATAAAATGTGAAACAAAAAAAAATATTATCCTAGTACAGTTGAATCACGTTCAACATTTAGGAAATTTACCAAATTAAACACACAACAATTTTCGAGATTGTCTATAATCGTGAAAAGTTGAAAAATTTCAGTAAAGATTCATAAATTTTGTGTATTTTGTATTTATGCCTGTATTTATCTAAAATGAGCATGAAAATGGTTTTTCACTTACATTAGAACATGGATCTGTTGGATCGAGCTCTCTCTATAAATTATGCAAAGTTGTCGGTTGGTATCTATTAGACTCCGACGTGGAATAAGCGACATTTTGTGGAATTTTCCAAAAAATTGACAAGGTATACACCTTAGACCATAAAGTACATGGACTAAGCATTCAACATGGCGCAATGACCCCAACATTGGAGCGTGTAGTAAAAGCCGAACGACAACATTATACATTCATTAGTATATCTATATATATAATATCATATATATAGTACACCTATATATACAGATATAGAACTACACGTCATTGCTTGGCGTTTGGCTGTTACTACACGCTCCTATGTTGGAGTCACTTTTTCCAGCACCGAACAAAGACGATGCTCAGTCCATGTATTATATGGTCTAAGGTATACACTAATTGCAATGTTCAAGGTTTGTCTGATTCCTTTTATTGTACATCTGGATCGAGTGCTGCTGTGTTTACTTTATTATACCCTTGAGCCTAGTGTTCGATCCGAGTTGTACTGTAAATATAAAAAATCTAAAACACTTGCGAGTTGATGAAAATTACGAAAAATCTTGCAACTTGGACAAGAGTTGATGAAATTAAACGAAAAATGACTAAAAAATGTTGAAGATTATGATCAATTTTGAAGATCCGAAAAAAGTGCATAATTTTAGAAAATGTTGCAATAAATTCAGATCATTGCGTTCATTATCAAATATTTTCTCACGTGCTCCAGCAAGTCTGAAAAATTTGGAAAAAACTACAAAACTTTGCAAGTTGAACAAATTATTGTACAATTTAATAATGTTTCAGATAGTCTGCACTATTACGTTTTAAAATAAAAAAATAAAAAGTTGAAGTAAACGACTTGGAGATTTTAGAGAATTTTAAACAATTTTACAAGAATCTGGTCGAGTTTCAGAACGCGTAAGCATTGAGATGCATCGACATGTTTTTATCGTCTCTGAAAAAAAACGTGATGTGATGAATTTGGAGAATTTGTAAAATTTTAGAAAATGTGCAAAAATGTTGTAGTAGATGAGAACAAGTTGACAAACTTGCATCAAAAAACTGTACAATATCTTCAAGACTTGAAAAAGGAACGTTTCATCGTTGGTTGGGAAATGGGAATTTAAATGAAAATCTAAATTTCATCGAGTTTCAATAATCGTGCAAGTTTTGGAGATTAGGCGAAGAACAAGTTTATAATTGGCTGTATTTTCGAGTGGGTATTCCATTCACGCGCAATTTCCCAGGTGCGTTACCCGCATCTTCTGCCGCTCCTCCCTCCCCCTCCTTACCTCATTGAATCGTCCCGGGTCTCTTTTCCTCACCCACTCGAAAGTGGAAAATGTTGCTCGGACATTTTCATTTGCACCGTTCGCTCGAAAATCTGTTGTAGTAGTAATTTTTTGCTACAAAAGATGCCTTTGGAAACGTGGCGGATGGACCTGAGCAATATTCGTAACATCTCGTTGATTTCCTACAGATACAATCAGCGTTCTGAGCGATACGAGTACTGTTTGGCGCGAGGATGTGGAATCCATAGTGGGAACTGGCGTGGGAACGATTTGCTGGGTCTCGCCAGAAATTCCAGATAACGCCACGGAAGCACTACAGCAGCAGCAGCAGCAGCAGCAGCAGCAGCAGCAGTGTCTGCAAGCTGGCTACAATAACAACGTGGTCAGTAGATCGGAGGTCCAACTGCGCTACCTTTTGCAACTCTTTCTAGAAGGCGGTTGCCTCGGCTGGGCCGCGGTCCTAGCGACGATACTGAGGGACGGTTCCGCAATGGCGAGAACGCTCCGAGCGGCCCACGCTCCCAATCAGACCGTCGAGTCTACCGTCAATCTCAGAGATGGCTTATCGACATTGACGCGATGGGCACATTCCGAATGGTAATGCCTCAAATTGTCCTCGCAAGTCCCAATTTATCAGTTTGTTTTTTAAACAGCTACGAATGCATGCACTTGAACTATCGCCCACTCAACTCGATGTGCGATGCGTGAAATTTACAGCAAGGTTTTGTTGCGAATTGACTCGCTTGGTAGTACTGTGGCACATGGTTGGGTCACGCGATACGATGGACAACGTCGCAAGCCCACAAAAAACAAGTAATCATGATGTATTGTTCCTAGCTTGGGCTACAGAGCATTCGTCTCGAGCGTTCAGGGACAATTGGCGATGCTAAACCGACTCGTTGTGATGAGGCAGCAGCAGCAGCAGGAACAAGAGAAAATCCCGGAGAGCAGCAGCCCTTCGTCGAGTCCTGGAGCCTCGGCGTCGACCCCGAGCCGAAACATGTCTCGTTCTAGGCACTCCTCTACAAGTCACGGCTCTGGCACGACGCAACAAGACTTGCTGCACCTTCAACAGGAACACGACGAATCTTGCTTTATACACGACTCTGTCGGCGCGAATCACAGCAGCAGCAGCATCGGCAACAACAATGACGACAACGACGACGACGACGACGACGACGACGACGACGACAACAACAACAACAACAACAACAACAACAACAACAACAACAACAACAACAACAATTCTGGGGACCCTGAATTGCCGCAGTCCAGTTGTGTCGTATCGTGAATTGATTCACATTCGCGGGCAGTGCGCGCGCAACTGTCGGCTAATTTTCGAACAAGTCACAAGTCGACCTGTCGTTGAATCGTGCAGCAGGAATAAGGCTTCTAATAATGCCGCGAAAAAAAAAAAAAAAAAAAAAACGTAGATTAATCGTTCACAGTTGAAGCAAAAAGCTGCAAACTTGGTCTCGAAATTTTTAAAATCGCCCATCTCTAGCTCTTGCGATTGTTTATTGTTGGATATTTATTCGAAAATCACCAGAAATTCGTTATTATTGCGTGTTGTTGAAAGATCGAGTCTTGAATTATTTAGACATTCAGTGAAACAACGCGAGTGTAAATAGTGGATCGGTCGCCATTCCAGCTCTTTTGCAAGTTTCCAGTTGACGTGGTGATGAAAGAAACGCACTGTTGATCAATACTTGCGCAAATAGATGTAATGTGATAATAATGTGTACAGCGACTCGTACAAATTGAAACAACATTCTGGATGATGAAAAGGAAAATGTTAAAAAGCGCAGTATATTACTGATTATAATGCATTACTACACTCTACGACCCTTTTTCACCGTGCAATGTGATGGCAAGTATTGGTAGGGTAATAGTTGTGTGAAACAATCAAGACGCGTAATGAAATGTTGTGACAAAAATGGTTGCGAATAAATCTCTATATATATTTTTCAAACATGTTTATTATTTGCTTGTTTATCAAACACAAAACAAACGAGTAATCGATTCGTAATGATGCATTTTTTTTCTTCATCATGAAAACTAAAATTTAAACAATAGCTCCGCTCTCTCGACAAGTGGGGGTCGAATTCATAAACCAAACTCCACTCTAAATTTCCTTCTTATTTTTCAAAGTCTAAAAGTCCTTTTCCGTTTTTTGCAAAACTCAAAATCAAAAAAGTTATTCGGGTGACAAGTTTTAACCGAAAAAATTTCTAGTATTATAGACTCGAATACCTTTTTTCATTTCGAGTTTTGTGAAAAATGGAAAAGGACTTTTCGACTCGGAAAAATAATGAGGAAATTTTGAGTAGAGTTTGGTTTGTCAACTCGACCCCCGCTTGTGGAGAGAGCGCAATCATTGTTTTAATTTCAGGCTTCAATTACTTGTTAAATTTTGAGTCGAGTTATTAATTTTACCAGTGAATTATAAAATGCACTTTTGTTATTGAATTTTGAAATTGGCTGATAATTAATTGTACTTAAAGAAAAGTAATAGATAAAACTTGATGTCAGTTTTTTAATTTTTGAAATATATTATCAATGACTGATGGATTTATCAACTATTTTTTGAATTGATTAAATCAGGAAATGAGAAAAAAATTTTGGTAGGCAAATCAAAGGTTTAGCAAGCAAACATTTTTTGATATTTCACTGTAACAAACTCAAAAAATAGTTAAAAAGCAAAAAAAAACATACTAAAAATATAATTTCCAACACGACACAAGTCAATGAAAAATTTTTGTAGACAACTAAACACTTGAGTTCTGGCCACACTGTGCCCGTGTGTTATTTGTAAACGAATTACACGAGTCGGCAAGAATGGTGCTGAAAAGTGAAATGGTTGACAAAAAATGGCGAGCTTGCACTTGGAAAATCAACATTTTCTTCTTGATTCGCGGTCCATCAGTGCGTGCGAAGCGCCGTGTCGAGTGCTGTGTTTAAGCAATGTCAAATTTTTCTTTTCCAAACTTGTAAGTAAAACCTTGCAATTTTAAAATTTTGTAATATAAAAATACGTATAAAAATTCAGCACTTGAGATTAGTTATTAGTCGTCACATCCCGAATTCGGTTGCATTTGGAACAATTAATTGTGCGCGACAAATAAGAGTTGAAAAATCATTTCATCTCGAAATTTTTAAAAACATCAGACTAATTCCTGGAATGACACGAACAGTTTATCCAGTAATAGCGAGAAAAATTCCTGAAATGTTACAAGTAGTCTCTTCAGGAATTATCGTCCGGTAAAACATCAGACTAATTCCTGAAATGACACGAACAGTCTGTCCAGAAATTACGAGAAAAATTCCTGAAATGTTATAAGTAGTCTCTTCAGGAATTATTGTCCAGTTGTCAGACAAATCCCTGAAATTTCAAGAGCGGTTTTTCTAGGAATCACAGTATTTGTAACGTTAGAAAAATTACAGCAAAACTACTAAAAATTTACGTTGAGTCTTTCCAGGTATTAGAAGTCCAAAAATTTACGAGAAAAATTCCTTAAATGTTACAAGTAGTCTCTTCAAGAATTATTGTTTGCTAAATCATCAGACTAATCCCTGAAATGACACGAACAGTTTGTCCAGGAATTACGAAAAAAATTCCTGAAATGTTACAAGTAGTCTCTTCAGGAATTATTGTCCGGTATAACATCAGACTAATCCCTGAAATGACACGAAAAGTTTTTATTTTATTTCATAATTGAATTTATTTTACCCATAAGATTTTTACTATCAATTTTAAAATGGTAAATTATTTAATACATAAATTTAATTACGAGGAATGAAAAAATAAGAGATCGTTAACTATATGCCAAAGTTAAATAACTTATAAAATCCGAGACACTGATGAGGAATCACAAATTTATATTTTTAAGATAAAATCATAAAGAGTTAAAATTACAAATCCTTGAGAAAATGTATCTCTTAAATAAACCTCTGCTTAAAATGTCATTGCTGACACCTCTACCCAGCAATTTAAAAAATTTGATTTACTACTACTTTTTTTTTAAACATTGTGAAAAGTATAACTAATATTCAACTGACAGAACACGTCATAGTGTGCGCGCGCCAAACCAGATCACTGATTCGAGCTGTTCAGTATAGTTTATCAGTCTTCAGTATACCTCGTTCGCGCCAGTGCGAGCGTGGACAAACCGTCGGAAAGAACACGTTAAAGTGTACTGTTGTTTGGTAGGTTGGAATTTTTCTCTCCGAATAATATTAATGATAGAGACAAATTCCGAAATCGCGACAATAAATTTCCAAAAAGGTGGTCTGCGGCATTTTTAGTTTTTGTGACTTAGCTACTGCGCTAGGAAATCGGGGTGACCAATAGTGAGAATGGCAGCCATTTGTACAACGTGGCGATTTCAAGAACGTCGATGCTGGGATGAAATCGCCGAAAAAAGATAAGTGGAATTTTCAAGACTGTACGAAATGATTTTTCTCGTGGGGGAAAATTTGTTTATACAATATACAGACTGATTTTTTCTTCTTGAAAGTTTTTTTTTTGTAGGGAATACTTACTGAAGAGTTGATTATTCTCGATTGCCACGTGTTAATTTTTCTTTGTGATACAATAAGTTGGGGAAAAATGATCTAATTTTTACAAATTTTACAATTATTTTTACGTTCATAAACCTCGTGACATTCTAAGGTGGAGGGTGTTGAAAAAACCGAGATTTGAGCCACATGGTTTATTCACGTTGAGCCTCGTGGTCCAGATTGAATGCGCTCACTTTAGCGCACTCAACCCGGTCTCATGCATGTGAGAGGAACATAGTATTCAATCTGGACACACTGAATATGCTTCATTTTGTATGTATATAAAGTTTCATTAGAGAAATTAGAATCATGAATTTCACTTTTTGGGAAAAAATTTTTTTGCGATCGTAACTTTTATCAGAAAATCGATAAATTTCCAAACTGAAAAATTCAACATTGCATTACTTATTCCCCTCGATTAAAAAAAAATCTCGCCGAATTAAAAACAATCATGATAATCTTTATAATCTATATAATGTCACAAGATATTTTAGAAATTTTTTCAGACTGAAATTTTCATGATAGGGTGCACTATAGCAATTGTGCCAAAATCCGAAGTTTTTCCGCGGTGAGCACAGTTTCTCGAAAACCTGAACAGTCTGGATTTTTTAAGGCTTGTTTATAATTATAATAGCCTCTGCGTGAGCGAAGGATTTTGAATTTTGAGAAGAACTTTTTTATTCTTGCTGCATATATTATAATCCTAGACGTTAAAAAACAAACATTTTATAAAAATGACCACTATTTTCGTAAAAATATTAATATAGCGAAACCCTTGATTTACACAGAAGGTATAAACTAGATTTTTGTTTTGTTTTTTGTATTACAGAAACCAGTTCCTTATTTATCATGCTCACCGCACGCTGTATCAGAAAAGTTGTCTTTTAGTACAATGGTTGCTACGGCCTTAATTACAATAATTGTTTTCTGAAATAATTCATAAAAAACCCGGGCATATAAGTACATAAATAGGCTTTGAGTTTTTGGAAAAAGTCGTTTTGTTTCTCTAGAAAAATATCGTAAAAATGCCCTTTATTTCTCGGGCACAAGTAATAACCCCTTGTAATTAACATATTGAATCCACACATTTATGAATCCTACATATTTATAGAAAATGCCTTGATAATATTAATGTTTATTCAGGTTCATCAGTAATAATTGAATTTATGAGTGTTACGTCCTGGGTCGGAGACGTAACTGTATCCGTCGTTCTCACGAATAACGCAAAACACTTTTCATGGTTAACAATATTTTATTCTATTTCTTTTTCTTTTAAATATTAATTTTTTACACTTTTAAGATTTTTACAACTGTTCACTTACATTGGACATATTATAATTCGTTAATTATCTTTGACAAAGAAGAAGCCCGAAATCCCGCGCGCGACAACTGTTCGTTTCGAAGGAGAGCCCGTTTTTCAAAACCTTCTCTGGTTTTATTCCCTCGTAATCTTGTAGCAATAATTTTGGCGCACTTATTTCTATCGCAAAAACGTTTAGCTATCTTATAAAAAATGAATTGGGAATCCCAGGAAAACTACTTATGTCTATCGCAAAATGTTTTATCTGTCTGTAAATGGATTGTGATATCAAGAAAAGTTCTTATTTCTATTGCGAAATGCTTATCTACTGTAAATGAATTGTGATATCAAGAAAAAGTTCTTATTTCTATTGCAAAACACGTTTAGCTATCTTATAAAAATGAATTGGGAATCCCAGGAAAAAGTACTTATCGCAAAATGGATTGTGATATCAAGAAAAGTTCTTATTTCTATTGCGAAATGCTTATCTGCTGTAAATGAATTTTGATATCAAGAAAAATTGCAAAATGCTTATCTGTCTGTAAAACTAAAAGAAAATAAAATGAAATAAAAAAAATAAAAATGAATAAAGCATAAAAACAGGGATGTTACAATGAGAAAAAAATTTAAAGGGCCAAAAACTGCCGAAATAACTTTTGAGTCAATTATCTTATTCGAGATTATCAAACTTATCAATATCTGACTGTAAAAATTAAAAGTTTCTCGACTTGAAAGTGTGTGTACATGGTAAGTTTTTCAATTACATTCAAATTGAAATTTCAAAATCCATTATTTTCCCTACTTTTTTTTATGTAACAAATTACTATACTGCATGACATTGTTTTTTAAATCCGAGTGTGATTTTTGTAGTCATTTATTGATTAGTTTTCTTGAAGTGTCAAAAAAAGAAGTTCGTTCATAAAAGTTTAATTCAAGTTCATTAACAATAACATTGTATTTAAAAACGCACACATCTAGATCTCAAAATAATTTTACGATTTTGTATTATCATGAAAAAAAAATCGGAAAATTGTAAACTTTCGAATTCCAAAATTTTTTACATTTTCTTCTATGTTTCTTTCATGATAACGATTAAGTGAAGTCAGAAATATTTGAATTATGATTTTGTAAAGTCAGAGAAATATTTTTGCTGTCATGTTTACACTTTCATTAACTCAAATTATACACAATCTAATTCGTTTAATTCGGTTCAGTTCAGTTACTCATAATGTTATTCATGACGTTTATCATAATACTGGCGCGCAAGTGTTGACCGTTAGAAAGTTAGAGTATTGTAAAAAAAAACAGTAAAATTCATTTATCATGTACTATCGTTTTTAGCATCATTATTCGAAAATTTCTTACTATAATATTTCATCCGCAAAACAAAAATGTATCGACAAACAAAAACGTTGGGGGAATTCGAAAATTATTGACATGATATCGGCCATCGAATCGATCTTGTATAGAATTGGCATCGCGCCGGCCTGTTTCAGGAGTCAGTAGCGCCGGACATATTAACTCGATGGTTGATCGTAACTATAATTTTATTATAGATAGTAAACCGAGTCAACTGTGATGAATCGCCGGAACGTATTCACGACTAAAGCGCGACGGATCGGCTCGCTCCGTGTAACCGGAGTGTTTGATTTCTCTGCAAGGTTCTTGGGTTACAAGGATAATAATACACGAAATTTATGATAACAACATTACGAAATTTATTCAATTTAATACATCGTGATCCCGACAATTTCTCGGCCCAGTTCTAGCCTTTTGTGGTTCCTGTTCTAATATTCATATTAACTCTATTTGTCTATATACTTCTATTGGTCTATTTTTCTATTGTCTATTTGTCACGCACATGAGAAAGAAACGTTGTTCATAAATATCGTTGAATTAAGCCTAGTGCGTATAGAATCAAAAACGGAGCGTGTAATCTACGCCGGGAATGGGATCGAAAATTGAACTTGAACGAGGCGGAGTGGAATGTATGGATGTTGGAGTATAAGCATTTGGAATTATCGTTCCTTCGGGTTCATAAGGCGAAACGGAAGGAGAGGAAGAAACCTTCAAATAGGGTTTAATTCGGGGTTTGCGGGTTTTCGAGTTTCTGGTTCTCGAGTCGTTGTGAGTACTACGAGTTTTTGGAGGTTTTAGGACTTTCGCTTTTGAGGTAATGTTGATTCCTAGTTCTTCAGGGGTAGGGAGTGGGGGTGGCAACGGAACAATGAAAGGTGGAACTGAAGGGTGAATGGTTGGATTCCGGGTGGTAGTCTTGGCTTGGTAAAGATGGTGGTGGGGAAAACTACGCGGTTTCAAGTCCGGTGTACATTCTAACCTTTTCCTGCAACCGTCGCAAGTCACCCTAATATTCTTAGGGTTGGTCGGTTCGGCGTGTAGAGGTAGGCCGAAAACCGTACTAGCATATTGGGCAACTACACGGTCCACGTCCTGTCGCGCGTCGAATGGGAATCCCGGGAGATTGTCATTAGCGTAATTCAATTTCACCCACAATCCCAGCAATCCTTTCTGATAGTACAACTGTCTATAAGAATTCTTTCGTAAACCGTGTGCGCTAGCCAAACGGATGCATTCCCTAGCAAGATCAGGATTGCCCACTAGAGAATAAAAATGAAAAGGTTTATTTGTCACATGCTACTAAAAGATTTATTAAATAGAATAATTTTCCAAAGGTCAATTTAGTAAGAGTTATTACGTGAAGGTTTTTGAAAGAGTTTGTTCGAGTTAATTATTTCAAGACTACATTCTTTATTTATTTATGCAAAATTCATTTTATTCGGTATTCGATTTATTAAATTGAATTTGAGATGAGTTAATGGCTATTCGATCCAAAGTTGTGAAACGGGAATGACAGTAATGAGGTTCACGTTAAGGTCACAGGCAGTAAATGACAATTTACATGTCAAGGCCCCACAGTCGTGATAATACTTGTCAAGAGACTCACCACTTGTTGACAATCCTGGTCAAGTGGGTGGTTTCACAACCCTTGGCTACACTTAGCCCAAAATTAACCAGAATTTACCGGGTAAACGTATAATATAATATGTACCGAAAAGTACTCACTTTTCGACAAAGAAATCGCGACAAGCGCAGTTGAGACGAAATTCCGACTTTCGATAAAACGAAGATGCGACAAGCGCGATGGAACTCACGATTTACGTATACAAATTTCGAATTTAGGGGGTTTTTGACGATTAACGTCGGCTTGAGTCTTGCTTAATAGGACAACTCGTGTCGAGGGCAAAGACTAAAAAAGCAAGCAAAAGGCCTCGATATTTATATGGTTTTCCCCTCCTGATTTGACTTTGAAACTGCTGATTCCGAAACAAAGAGGGAAGAGTCGATATTGCATTTTTGGTAACTTCGGCAATCGTCCGTTGTTCCCTTTTCCCCTCAAGAGAAATGCGCTAATCTTTACAATTCTTTTCGTACAATGGCAATAAATGCACTTTCTGCATTCATTTACCTCAGCAATCGCGCGTGCATCCGAAGTCAGGCCTTTTCACGGGGCATGAACTCAGTATTTCGCGACCATGCAAATATCCGAAATTCAAGGCTAAAAGTAAATGAGCTTGAAAGAATCTGACACTCAATAATTTTTCATGGTATATAACACAACTAATCGAGGCCGCTGTATTTGAAGGGATACAGAAAGGAGCTTTCATCCTCTGCTACTCCGGTGCCCTTTCACAAGTACATTTATATCGAATTGAGTACCAGTAGCATGCCAATAAACTTTCTTATTCGTCCCCAACAATAACAGCAACAAATTACATTTCCGTACGACTAATGAGCTCATCATTTTCGTAGCGGATTTTTACTGTTATTTTTTATTTCAAAGTTTTTAAATATGACAACTTTTGTCAAAACTGACCTTAGTTACAAACTTGGTACTAAAGAGCAATTGATAAATAAATAAAGTTTGCTGTTGCAAATTTTATCCATAAGACGGAATTACAATGTCTAAACAAAATTTTCTCCTACAGATAGATTTTATGATGAAGAGACGATATTTTTCATATTTTCGTTGAAAAATGAATTCGTACTTGAATTGTAATAAATAAATTAACTAAATAATAAATTTCTACATAAGTGACAAAGCACTACACGATACCTTCAATTGAATCTTGAACTGAATTCATCGAACTTGCTTAAGCCTAGAACTATATGAGTTTTGAACCTTTTTTTTTTCTTGAGATACTGAAAATCTGATAAAATCTAGATTCTACAGTATCTAACTCCAGAAATCTGTATTTAAATGGAAAAAATACAAACTATCTATCAAAAACCTTAGAAAATCGAACTAGATTCTAATAATTCTAAAGAATATGAAAAACACTCTCAATACTTGATATCGATGAAATACTAAATATCGATGTAGAAATATCCTTTAATCTAATTATCACTGGTGAATTCAATGAAATTTAAGGGTGTTGAAAAAATACAAAATAAATTGAAAGTTTTAAATCTGTGAAATAACCAACACTCATGAAAATACTGCTTTGTTGAAAGTTTATTGAAATAGTAAAAAACTACTAAATTTCAGATTCTAGAGTTTGAAACCTCGAAATCTCTACGATAATTATAAGAAATACTAGATATTCATGGAAAACTTAGGAAATCTTACTAAGTTTTAATATCGTTTTAAAAAAAAAACATGAAAAATACTCTCAATACTAGGAATGAATAAAATACTGGAATTTGATGTAACAACCTTTATTCAATAACCTTAAGATTACTAAATATCTATAAGACCTCGAATACTAAGGCATATTAGAATTCTGAATATCCGATCGATACATGAAAATTCATAAGAATGCCAGAAAATTGTTTTGTCTGAAAAAACACTGAAAAAATACCAAAATAATAAATGTACTAAACATCCATAGAATTCCAGTTATCTCCGTTGAAACTATTACCTTGACAGTTGTTAAAAAAAATTGAAAATCAAATAACTGCTGCATTCTAGATCACTCAATTTTCTAAACCAATTTGACAATTACGAAAATTTAAAAAGTGTATTCAAATTATCCTACAGGAGTAGGTGGGCTAGGCGGGTCCGAGCGCACCCCACTCCTACTCCCATCACGTGACCCCCTTCCTGCCCCCTCTCCGTGTCGGTAAGGTAGAACGCCAAGATGCCAGGGGCGGCAAAACAGGGACTCGATCGGTATGCGTAAGGTCGGTAAAACAGGGGGAATACCTGTGGATGGCAATACCTGTGATCGGTAAAACAGGGGCGTACCTGCGGTCGGTATTGTCATAGTGTTTTTTTTTGGTTTTGTTTGCTTTTGTTTTTTTGATTTTTTTTTGTTTTTTATTGTTTTTTTTAATATTTGTAAATCCATTTTTTTATTTTTTTCATTTTTTCATTCGAAGTTACAATGTTTGCATCAACAATACATTTATTTTTAAGAAGAAAACTCGCAGACGTTGAATTTCCCTCCGAGATGTCGAAACTTCACTGGATTCTTCGTGTTTGCAGTATCTTTTAGTTTTCGTAGTTCGTTGGGGTCTTCTCGTAGCATCTTACAGATCCTCTCTGGTAGGAAAATCTCAAATTCCGAATCCAGTGTGATGATGAATTTGGGTCCAAATCTGGTGGCGACGGAGCGAATCTCAGTGATATCATAGCTCTTGTTGATTTCCAATTCTTCAACCTTGCGCGTTGGCAGAAAACATTCCGCACGAGCAACTTTGTTGAGTTTCGAGAAGTCCATGTTGCTTGTTCAAGAATTTGCTTCGGGCTGACGCTCCCGCTCGGGAACGACGTATTTATAGGTAGTGATGGCGCTGCGGTCGCTCGCTGTTACCATGGTAACGCAGTTACGTAAGCGATGACGTCATAACGACAAGTTTAAACACGTCGCCGGAAACGATGACGTCATTCTAAACAGGCTCAAACCTGCACGAAAATTCTTGGAAAAATGATGAGTCATCACATTCCTAAGTGATGAGATCATAACGTTCAAACACGCTTTTCGTTGACCTTGAATCAAAACTGCGTAGAAGTAATTTGATACTCTGATAACTGCGTAGACTAAACAATGACATCATCACAGCAGGCTTCGACACGTCGCCGGAAACGATTATGTCATCACGTCGAGTCTTATCTAATGTAAACAATTCTTGGAAGCGATTACATCATCATGTCATTCATAAGCGATGACGTCACCATCTATTAATATACTTTATCGATATACTTTTTTTCACTTGAGAATACATTCTAAAATAAATTTGACAATAATTTTTTTCTGTGCAAGAGGCCCCACCCCGCCCCTTGCTGTAAGACTCATCCATTATGTTAGTCTCTCCATTCTTTATTTTCAAAAAAATTACAATTTTTCCTGCTTACATCTACTACAATCTTTTATCATCGGAGCGATTCCAATACAATCATCAGACGCTGAATTCCAATGTTTTTCACACCGCGTACAACCAACAAACTCGGGATCTTTTTGTAATTTCAACGGGAGCTTTTCCCAAGCTCTGACACTACATTTTTGTCGAAAGTATAATAAAAATTCACGAGGGAGTTCGGCGATATCCTCAGAATCCAACTCGTAAAGAAAGTCTGTGTATGAGAGTAGGGTAAAAGATCTCTTCATTGACGGTGTATCGCCAAATTTTTCCATCAACCACATTCTGAGGCGGCGAACGTTTTCCGTGGCGCAGTGATGAGTAGGCACGGGTCGATGAAAATTGTTGTAGGGGCATGCAGAGACTCGCAAATCATCCAAGGACGGACAACCCATATCCATCAAATCGATGACGATAGCATTTGTGTAGCGCTTCAGCCAACGCTTTTTGTCCAATCCTTTGACGAATATTAATGTACCATCCTTCAACTGGTTGCTCAATTCTTGATTAAGTTCCTCGTATGGCACATCTCCAGAGTTCCAAGGCACACCATGATAGTTTTGTGTTAGCCACAGATTAGTAGCCTTAACCTTTGGCGACAAATCATCCCAAGCATACGGTGACTTGAATAATGTTGTGACAACGCCAGCGAAGGGCTCAAGTCTTAAAACTGCAAGCTCCTTGACAACAAAGGTTTTTTGTATGGAAAAGCCCTGGATGTCTACAATATACTTCATCTTGACGTACTGACACTCTCCGACAAATCCATCTCCTTTTATGTCTTTTCCCCCACCACCACCAACGTTGGATAATTTACTTAAATCTCTCATACTTGACGGTTGACTTTTTATATCTATCATCATCCTTTTCCTTTTTGTCCGACACAGGTTTATATTTATCCGACGTTTTATCTTTGGACAAAAGACATCGACGATCATCGGTTAACTTATCCATCGCAACTGACGATTAATCAAGTTTGAACATTAATATATATATACCTTTTTATGTAGATTTTCACACACACTCATACATTTTATAGTTTTCTAACAACGCCGCTGATTAGTTGATACTCGACAATTTTATCATGTATAATAAGACAGTACGCCGCAGTTGCGGCGGGAAAAGCTGCTACTGATTCAAATTCGAGACGAACATCAACTGGTCCAGTAATCAATGAATCGTTTTTCTTTGCACAATCAATAATCACAAGAGGTGCATTCTCTTTAAATTGAGTTTTTGTCAGCAATGGAGAATTTTTTCTTCCATAATATGACGATTGAAAATTCGCAAACATTTCATATAACGTCGCAAACCGGTTTCGTTGAAAATCAATATTAAGATTTGTGTAAGGATAACACTGGGAATTTAGGTACAATTACATATCGCGTAAATTACATGTATCAAAATTACTCATGTTTCCGGTCCTAACATTCTTTCTACCAGCTTGGAATCCAACGATAACATATCTTGGTTTTTCCAACTTTGTCGTAGTTTTAACGCTCCACACATGCTTGGTCGTTTGCGGCAACAGAGGATATTCGTAGAGTTCCCAGCTTCGGAAACTCATGGCGATGGTTGGATCCGTTGAGATGTAGTTCAGCATACGAATTTTCTCCACATCGGAAACGTTGACGTACGGAATCAGCCATTCCATTTTACTGATTGTTATCTTGTATTGTTCTTCATTCGCAGCTTGCTGTAGGATGGCGTTCACGTCGGTGTTGGCTCGGAGTATGATGAGTTCATGCTTGGCGTTGACAATCACTCGCTGATAGTCTTCGGCGAATCCAAAGATGAAATCCAGAGGAATGCATATATCGAAATATCCATTGTTGTTGATCAATTGTCTGGTATCGTCAACGATCCATCCAGCATTTTCCATGAGATCTTTTTGGTTAGAGTTTTGCGAAACGTAGGCTTTCATTGTAGTTGTCAGACCAACGTTTTTCACTCTCTCGATCTCAATAGCGTTGAGCTCGTAACGAATCTCTTCGAATAAGTGAGCTATACCATTTTTTATTATAGACGTATGTACGACATTGGCTACGCTGTCAGCTAGAGTCAATCTTCCCTGTATGTGCAGTGAGCTCTTACTCGGCAACATGTACGAATCCTGATTCTGGATACTGATGCGAATCTCATCGTTGTTGTTGTACGTTGACGATACGTATGGCTGGTGCGCGTGCACTTCATATTGTGCTATCGTCTCGTCGAAGACGATCTTCTTTTCGATGGATAACATGGTATCAGGCAAATTAAGCAGCAAATTTTCTTTGGACTCTCAGACCGAGACTTTTCAGGAACTGAACGTTCTGTGGTGTGAGCTGTTGAAGAGGTCGACTTCGACTGATGATTTTTGACCATGTTGCTGGACTTTTATACTCTTCGTAGACGATTCCCATTATTCACTTTTCACATGTAGTCGTATAGTGATAACTTCACCTCGAAAATTCACTAGCTTTCCACTTTGATCGACTATGCGCAGCTGCAGATGATGTATTGCCTGTACGACGCTTGGATGATAAATGACGTGATTTGGAAATTCGATGATCTTATATCCTGGAGGCACCACTGGGAAGAACTCGTGGATGGTGTGTACACGCTGCTCGTTTATATACGCTCCTGCCGTGATGTTACACTCGATGCGTAAAGCGTTGACGGCGAGAATTCTCACTGGGTAATCCGACTTGTGCGCTACGTCAGCTTCGATGATTCTCGAATCAAAGCCAAGCAGTTTACCGATAGAGTCCTTGGGTTGGAAATCAATCTCCCGATTGCATTTGATCTCGCTGCGTAGTGTGCTACTGTTGGCCCGCAAACTCAGCTGAATATTTTTTGGAAGTACGTCCTTCAGATATTCCTCGATGTTTCCCAATTCGTAGCTTCCAGATGGTATAGTAATGACGTCATCATCAACATAAAACTTGCTGTTTCCTTCGTCAATGTTGGGTATGGAATTAAAAGTCAACAATTCCACTAGTCCCAAGGAATATTTTTTCCGAGCTGACAGATCGATTGGTGGAAAGTAGTGAGCTTCCAAAACGGATGACGTCCCCGAGAGCGTTAATGTTAATGAGTCAATTGTCACTCGTAGACTGATGCGTGTTCACACCCGAGCAATGCTTTTATCGAGTAAAAATTGTAGACACAAGTGACCGCAAATGACTGAGTCATAGTTTTGAAATTGATCGTGATTGTATTTGATTTTGCTACAGAAACCTAAATAGTTTAAAAGTTCACGAGGCGGTTGTAGATTTCCAAAACTGTCGAAATAAACGACTCGATTGTTGGTTTTTCTATAGGCTACCCAATGCGTGCCAGAACCATTTTTATTATCCAAATTCACAATGGCGGCCTCATATTTTTTCGGACCATTTTTTGGTAAATCGTTGCGCATAAACACACCTCGAAACGATGCAATTTTCAATAGTTTTACATATTTTAGTAAATCCATATCGGTGAGTGCTCGGTTTGGTAGCTCTTTACGTTTTTTAAATGAAGTTTCACACCAGCTCCCCAAGGTTTCAAGTACAAGCCTTTTCCCACGGCGATTGATTCCATTTTGAGGTTATGTCGCTTCGCTTCATCCAACTGTCGCTTGGCGGCTTTCGCATCGTTGATGGCTTTTGCAACGCTAGCAGCGCCACCTGCCAAAGCCCCTGTAGCACTCAGCCCGGCAAAAACAAGTAGCAAAAACGCGGGAAGAATGCCTCCAACTTTGCTCGGTACAGGTAATACACGAGGCACTCGAACTTTCTTCTTCCCTCCAGCTTCTTTCACAGCTGCACGTGCAGCTTTTAGAGTTGATGGTATGGATCCAGTAGCTTTTGATGCTATTTTTGCAGCATCGATGACTTTCCTCAAAGGGATGTTCTTCAATTTCTTCTTCAATTTCATCGATTTCTTCTTCTTCAAACCCATTCCAAGTTTTGACTTGACTTTCATGATGCCGGCAACTCCAAGAGCAGCTGCTTTTTCTCCAACTCCGGAATCCCTGGCGTAGATACGTTCGATCGCTCTTTTTGCGAGGACTTTGTCAGCTTTGTGTCTTGCTGTTAGATTAGTATTTTTCGAGTACGCGATATCGTGATCTCTGCAGGCTGCGTTCAGAGGGTTTATACCCTGGTCTCCACGCGCCAATCTTTTAGCAAGCTCGGTACCTGGCCCGCAAAATTGGTAACCCGGTATATGAAGTTCAACAGGAAGCTTGTTTACGAGAGTGTTGACGAGACCGTTACCTCTCACTGCCATTGCTCGACTGAGCTCGATGCTATATAAGTCGAGTATTTATAGGTTTTCCAATCAGACGTGCGCAAGCAGCCATGGAGTTTACACAGCAAAACGTCAAGTTACCAGTCATCGACTTTGATAATGTAATGGAGAAGTGGGAAAAAATAAAACGTCATGGAAAGCTGCTACCAAACACGGTTCGCTCTATAATTTGCGGCCCTTCGAATTGTGGCAAGACCAACGCTCTTCTCACGCTCGTCACGCATCCTAACGGCTTGAGATTTTAAAACGTGTACCTCTACTCAAAGTCGCTCAATTAGCCCAAGTACGAATACTTGAAGAAAATCATCGAACCTATCAAAGGAGTGGGATATTTTCCGTATAGCGACAACGAAAAAGTCGTCAGTGTGGACAACGTCAAGCAAAACTCTGTGATGATATTTGACGACGTCGCATGTGAAAAGCAAGACAATATACGTGCATACTTTTGCATGGGACGGCATCGCGATGTGGATAGTTTTTATCTCTGTCAGACTTATGCTCGCATTCCCAAACACTTGGCGAGAGACAATGCCAATATGCTCGTGCTGTTTCGTCAAGATGACATGAATTTGAAACATGTTTACGACGATCATGTAAACACAGACATGACGTTGACACAATTTCGAGAACTGTGCGCGACCTGCTGGAACGACAAGTATGGCTTTCTCGTCATCGACAAGGATAGTGAAATTGATGAAGGTCGATACAGGAGAGGATTCGATTGCTTCTATAAATTAAAGTGATTCAATGACAATTGCATCAGTATCACTTGAACGTTGCTGAGAGTGACACCATGGAGCGTAAAGATGTACTACATCAGATTGTGCAAGCCAGTGAAGCTATCCGACGCAAACATCGTCTGCTTAAGTGTGGAAAAGCTGCTATGGAAATGTCAATCAACGAGGTTTTCAAACCCATCATCGATCCACTCCAGACATTGACTAAACGGGAGGATGTGGAAATGAAAAAAATCAAAAAGGAAGAAGTCAAAGAAGAATTACCTACGATGGAGGATACGTTCGAGCAACAGAGTGAAGATTTCGAGAGCTTTGATCAAACCATGGGAGATCAATCATTTGCACCAAGTATCGTCAGTTCACCAGCTCCTGTTGACACTCTGAAGAAATACTTGAACATGTCAAAAAACAAGACGCAGCAAAAGAATCTTGACATGCAGTATGGAGTACGGGCTTTGAAAAATGGGTTGTATATTGGAAACACACCAATCAGTTTCGTAGAAAATACTGTTCATGTGGGGACTGAGGAGTTTGAGAAAACGCCGGGACTTATCGAACTTCTGTTTAAGAAAATACCAAACAGTTTGATTGTGAAGAAAATTGATGTGGAAAACTATAAAAAAATTATTCAGCAAACGAATGCAGACAGAAAAAATTATCTACCTGACAGGAGTTTGCGTGTTGGTAGAGATTTGAAGTATCTGACATACGTTGCTGACAAGAAAGTGGGTTCAGGAGTTTACAACGTAGTTAATCGTAGATGTGACATCGACTATGTGCATTGGGATGATCCAAACGAACTTGTTGATCGCTTACGACTTATACTTGCATCTCAAGCTGCTGGAAACAACAGTCATACCAACGAAATTAACTCAATCATCGAAGAATTGAGAGAAGCTGGGATTATATATTAAAAATCTCAGAGTCTGTAATCTCATTCGAGAGCTGGACAATGGCAAGTGTGGACGTGTTTGGAAGACATCTAACCATAAACTGCGAAATACGTGGACCACCGGGTATTGGATTCAAACCAACTCCCGAAGGTCATTACGATCTCCAATATAAAAAATTACTTAACGCTGCAAAGGGTGATTACGAGACGGATAGTGCTTCGTATCAAAATATAATTGATTTTGAAGAAGTGTTGGCAACGGGAATGGAGCAGTTGAAGAAATCATTGGAAACCTTGACTAACATGTACCAAAAACATGTGACTGAAAACGCTGCAATAATTTCATCGATTCAGAATCGTTTGAAGCATATCGAGAAGGAAGTGTTTGTCGATGTTACACCACAAAAGGACGTTTACGAATAAAATCTCGTGTAAACTCGCGTACCATTCATTACCACCATGGACCTCAAGGAAGCACTAGTGGAAGAACTTCACAAACCAGCGAGAAGAAATTATCGACGTCGTCATGTTGATATGCGAGGATTGGATGAAACGTGGCAAGCCGATCTCGTTGACATGACCGCTTACAAGGATAAAGGTCACAAGTTTCTGCTCACCGTTATCGACGTATTCTCCAAGTATGCCTGGGCTATACCAATCAAATCAAAGAATGGTCCTGACGTCACCGCTGCTATGAAGATTGCGCTAAAGGATCGACAACCTAAGAATCTACACGTCGATCGAGGCAAAGAATTTTACAACAAGGACTTTAAAGCCCTTCTGAAACAACATGGCATCAACATGTACTCTACATTCAGCGGCATGAAGGCATCAATCTGCGAACGTTTTAATCGCACACTCAAGGGTAGGATGTGGAAACGATTCTCTCTCCAAGGACACTACAAATGGATCGACATCTTACCTGACTTAGTGTCGAGCTACAACACCACCCAGCATCGAACAATCAAAATGAAGCCTAAAGATGTTACTGCAGCTGATGAAAAACGTTTACTTCACGAAATTTATTCGGAGAAATATACAAAAGAAAAACAAAAATTTAGACTTGGTGACAAAGTCCGGATCAGCAAGTACAAACATGTTTTTGAGAAGGGATGTACACCCAACTGGACAACGGAAATATTCACTATCGTTGCTGTAAAACCGACGCATCCCACAACGTACAAGCTCAATGACTACCAAGGTCAACCCATCGATGGAAGATTCTACACGGAAGAACTCGCCAAAGTGAAACGTTCAGATGTATACCTTGTGGAAAAAGTGTTGCGCAAACGTGAGGACAAAGTGTTTGTAAAATGGCTGGGATTCGATAATACTCACAATAGTTGGATAAATAAATCAGAGATGTAATTAATAAACGTTAATTTGTATATCGGATGTTTTTATTGAAACCTTTACGCATGTATTTAAAAAATTGTTTTACATAAGATGAATTCTTTTCCGCATCACCAGAGCCCACATGGAGTGGTAGAATTCATGATGCGTTTTTGGTGACGTGGTATCCCCAGTAGGCCTAATCCACGATTTATACATTTCAAACAGTTGTTATATTTCTAGTTTTGCTTGGGGCTCGCTAATATTTACAATTCCTCATCGACGTCCATCAATTCCCTTATTTTATAGTGACCGTGAGCCAAAGTGTCCGTTGTAGTTGACAATAGGTGACGCTTGTCATCATATGGATTTAACGCGAGTTTCGTTTGTTGAATTGTTTGAATTTCATGCAGATGTGATCGAAACAGATGTTGAACGCGATACTCTGTACTCTCACTGTACAAGCAATGTACATAATCATCGAAATCTATTGTTTTCGCTACAACGGATCCTTTGACCCCTTTGGCTTTTTTAATTCTATCCTGTCCTTCAACTCGAACACTATACATTTTTGATCT
The DNA here is from genome assembly GCA_028476575.1 of Platygaster robiniae. Classification (NCBI taxonomy): domain Eukaryota; kingdom Metazoa; phylum Arthropoda; class Insecta; order Hymenoptera; family Platygastridae; genus Platygaster; species Platygaster robiniae. Next base: position 27,552,395 of record CM052023.1, read on the forward strand.
TAATCCTACAAATTCAGTGATGATTTTCCCGCTGCATTCGTCCTTCATGAGACCCACAACTTTTTTATTTTTCAATTCGATTCCGAAACGATTAGGTGAGGGATAATCTGACGTATCGAATTGAGCATTGTTTTCTTTCATCATTTTGTACGGGTCAAGATTTCGAATTTCATAGATCAGACTGTCTGTATCGGTATACAGAATTTTCGCGTCTGTTGCAGGTTTCATAAAGTCGTAATGAAAAGAGTAAAGACATGTTTTGGATAGGTCGAGAACGCAGAAATCTATGTAAATGGGTTTGTTCATTGTAACCTCGAGTTTAGCTAATTTAATGGCAACTAAATTCTCATCGAAAATTTTACAAGAGCTGAAATTTGGTTTTGAAATCAAGGCTTCTGCGCCGTATCGACCCAACTATTGCATGACTAGTTTTATATCTACACGTTTGCGAACATTCTCCATGGTTTTTCCGTACACTGCATTGTTTATCAATTTATGAAGATTTTTTTCAAATTCATTTTTTGCATTTTTACACAATTCACTGTTTTAATCAATGTAAGACTTCAACCATGGAGATTGTTTGAATTTCAATATCTTATGAATGCAACGCAAAACCAGTCCATGGCGCAATGCCTGCCTCAAATTTCTGTAATGAATGACGTACCGCTTTTTCAGTTCAAGAGTTGTCAAGAGCTTTTTACATTTTGAACCGGGTGGAGTTTTGTGCTCTGCGCAAAACGGTAAGTCATTATGAGAGTCATGAATTTCTGGCGGATACTCGAGATCCACTTCCAGGATATAGCCTTCACCGGCATCATCAGCAACATCCCACGAAAAATCTTAGTGAAAATTTTCAATCCACTCAAATCGTCCATAAGGCAAGCATTGCGTCATGGCCTAACCATAAAGATTATTTACATCATAGTACACGAGGTATTTGTCCTCTTCTTGTGGATTATAGTCTGCAGCGTAGTAGGGATTGTTGGCTCTAGCGTATCGATGGCTGCATTGGGAGATTCCTCCTCGGTTCCCCGTTCGATGAAGAGGAGCTTGTCAATGTCCGTAAGAAGCTCCAACTCTATACCCGTATGCTTGAGCATGGCGTCCTAGCTGAATCCTGGCGTTGTATAGTAGTGAGCAGGATCCACTCTATAGGACGCGAGACAGCTTTCTCGAAAGTTCTCAAAGACGTCCGCCAGGAGAAGCACGTCAGTCTTTAGGTATAGGTCTGAGTATTCGCCCAAGTCCTGAATGTAGAAGGACTGCCAGACGGTCTGAGCATGACTGAAAACAAAAAAAGTTTTTTTTTCGAATCTTTCAACTCAAAGTTTAGTTACCGATAGTCATTAGCAGAAATATTCTCATCCATCAGGGTGCTGTGAAACGATTCGTGAGGAGGCAGCTGGGTTGTCTCCAATTTTTCCCACGAGTCCAGGTACTCATATGGGAATACTCCTTACTTCGTGAGGAGTTTGAAACGTTCCTCGTCGAGGTTGGCGAATTCCCTCTTCACGATGGCTTTCTTGTCATCTTCCAGGTACGATGCAAGTTTGTCCAGGGATGAGGCCATGAACCTGAACGAGTCGATGAAACGGAGCGATATTTTGCTGTCCTTGATGTTTTTGATGAAGGAGATGTAACGTTCCATCGTCTGTGGTATCAGGGTGACGCGTCCCTCGACGCACTTTGCAATTTGTTTGATGACAAGATGACTGTCATAACCGCTTAAGTTGTGAAAAATGATCTGAAAAAAAAAAAAAATATATATATATGATTTTTTCACGTTTACATCTAGAACAATATTTTATCATCGGAGCAATACAATCATATATACAATGCTTATAAATATCTTCTTTTCCAAGTTTTAGCTGAAAAAATATAATGGCATAAAATCTTACCGGAATAGTGAGTGCATCCTGGTATAGGAGATTGCATTATTGATGAGCTGCACCTCGAAACTTGCCCGTAAGATGGCAGTGGTCTCTCACTTTGATTTGACCTTTCAGAGAAGTCTTGCAGATGTGACAGTTGTCAGCTTTTCGAAACATCTCCTTCTCTGCTGGAGTTAGAGGCTCCATGGATTTGGGGGTCTTTATCTTCTCCTGGACTGCTTCGGTGAGTTTCACCAACTCTTCGGAGAACCACTGCGCAGGATCTTGGCCTCGATAGCTCGCGTAGCGAGATTGTCCTTCATCGAAGCTACACTTGACGTAGTAGCCAACGCTACAAGCCTCGTGCACTTGCACGATTTGAGTGTTTTTCTCTTTGTCGGGAACTCCTTTTTTCAATAGACATTCAAAATCCGCGTATACGACGTACGGAACTTTGATATTGTTTTTATGGTTGTTAAATTTAAGAGTACTTTTATCGGGAGCAGGCAAATTGACTCTACATGTGTTGACTTCTTTACAATCAATTTCATGCGAGATGAGTTTTTTTTCAGAGCGAAAGTAATGTAAACACCGGTCACAAATCCAATGCTTACTATTGGTTTTAGAAAGTTGACTGTTCGCAAGTCTCGAAAGATCTTTAATCTAAACATAATGGTAACAGAGGGGTTCACTCTCATCATCATAATGATTTTGTATGAGCAGTAAATTTATATGCCTGCTTTGTTTTTCTTTGGTGATATGGATGGGAGCGACTGAAAAATCTTTGTTTTTTAAAAGTATGTAGATACTTATGGAAATATTGTTGAGTTTTTCGAATAAAGAAGCCTGCTTTAGCATAGCGGGAAAAGAAATTCCTTCAAAGTTGAGTTCATCTTTGTATTGTAGGTATTTGGTCAATCGTTGAGGATCTTTTTCAACAGGATGTAAGGCAGATAAAACGGTCCATTTAAAACACTCATCGTCAAAATTTTGAACATTTACAATGCTTGCTTTCGTTTTATTGACCCTGGTAGCTCGATGAAGGAACTCGCTCGCATAGGATTGTATTTGTTTATATGCACACCGAGACTCACGATCCGACGCAGTGTCCATCCGGATCCTTGGTGTTGAAACTCTTCGATCTTTTTCAATAAGTGATCCCTGACGTTGATGTCGATGATGTTGTTTGGATGATGCTGATACTGCGAGTTTCAAAGTTTTTTCAACTTTATAACCTCTTGATCGTTCTTGAGAATGCTGAATTCTCCATCCAGGGAAGTGTAGACTTTTAAGGCATTTTCGGCCTTTAAGCTTTCTTCCACTTTGACAACGAAAATGTCTTGGGCTTCCAACAAAAACTTGGTAATGTCCAAGTGATGTAAGTCGATTATGACGCCCGTGCGGATGTGTGTCTTGAAGGCGCTGTTGAGATCCTCCCATTGCACGCCATTTTGTAATCCACCTCCACTCACGAGTGAACCGCGCAGCTGGATTATGTAACTGCGTAGTCGTTGGATGGCACGCGCACATTGAATTTTTACTGCACTCGAGCTATTCTCGCTCAATTCGCGCAATTTATCGATTTGTGTTTTAGCGTCATTGTTCAACACTGTAGGATCGACAGCATCACCCCGCGTTAAAAGTCGTTTTTGCGCGTTTATCACTTCGTACGCGGCCTTGAGTTTCGATTCCGCCATTGTTCAAAAATTAATGTCACTTTGAGCTTTAAAGCACTTTATTTGATAGTTTCCGTTGGTAGACTGACGCCTGCGGGCTTGAGTTTCAGTTTATATATCCCGGTGGCGCTGCAGTCGCTGTTAGTTCTACCGCGCACTGTTGCCAAGTCTACCGCACACTGTTGCCAAGTCCAGCACGCACTGTTGTTACAATTTTTTTTATTCTAGCGACTTCATCTTCGATTCACTTATTTAAGAAAACGGCGCAGAATTCCTCGATTGCACCGGGTTATTGAATACATTTGATGAAAATCGTGAAGCGACTGACTGTTGAAACGAAGCGCGATATTTTGAAATGACTCGGGATCATGTTCAAAATGAGACTGACTGATGATAGGAAAATCAGGGGATATTATATAGATGAATGATGACGTCACCATCGGACCACCCTGCTCGATATGAGTCAGAGATAAAATTTAGTTTTGACTTTGAGATTCTGAGAATCGAGCAATCGCTTCTGTAAATAATGTAATCAAATGACTTATACGCAGAGTTCAAAACAGGATACTTAGATTACAATTGCGCAGAAAGTGTAAGCAAAAGTATCAAATGACAAATGCGCAACGAAAAAACATCATGATCATATTACATCTAGGAGCGGAAGTCAGATTGTAAACAAAGATAAGAAGGGTTATAAATGGAATGGGATCAAAGGATACCGACTTGTAAATAAATGATTCGAGTGCTGGATATTGACAATAAGATTGAATTACATCTACGCAGCGAGCGACTTTCCTAAAAAAAGGATTCGGGTTACATTTACGCAGCAATTTTTTCATATAAACATTTAGATCTATATTCAGCTATGATCAAATTACATTTAAACAGTGAAACCCAACTCTATAAACAAATGGAGCAAATCTTATCTTGGTGTCATATTTTTAGAAATTTTATAACATAAATAATTGTATGAAATTGGTCGACGTTCGAATTACATTTAAACAGAGAAACTCGACTCTATCAGCAAATGAAGTGAAGCCTATCTTGGTGTCATATTTTTGGAACTTTCATAATATAAATAATTGCAAAAAAAAAAATGTTCAATCTTCGAATTACATTTACGCAGTCGCATACGATACCGGGGGAACTTTAACGCGAGTCAAATTTTGTTGGAGTATTATTACAGCTTTATCGTTAGCTCAAAGCGATGCAATAATTAAATGTTTGTTGAACAAAGTGTCGATAAAGCAGTTCCCTATCTAACCGACTAAGCACGATTTCATGGTAGAAATCTTCCTTAACGACTGTGGATAACCTAACAACTGCCGGTATCTTTTTCAACTGTAGGTAACTTATCAACTGCCGGAAATTTTTCGGCATATTGTAACAATTTTTTTTCCTAGGAAAAACTGAATTGACAATCCTTTAGCGTATGAATATTATTCATACAATAGTCTACCGATGAGCTATCGAAATGAAGATTTTAATACGCATAAAGTGTGTTTGGAAGATTTTAAAGAATGATTTCAAATTATTCGCCATCTTCGGAACGCGAGAAAAGATAACGCGCCCGGGCGGCGATATTAGACGGCACGGTGTTTATGAATTCACGCGCGGTATTCACATTTCACTCTCCAAATATCTTTGTCGAATAAAATAGGCCCAAACAAAAGTCCGGGTGGAGAGATTAGTCGGTGCGGTGTTTATGAATTCGCGCGCGGTGTTCAAATTTCATCTCTAAATATCTTTATCGAAAAAATAGGCTCTATCAAAATGCCTATTCTCTCTCGACTTCAGTTCGATTAAAAAATTCATCGATTGAAATATATAAAAAATTGTTATGGAATTAATGAATGGAGAATCCATGTCAGAAATTTCATTGTGACAATGCCTCAAAATATGAGGATGTTGTCAGAAGAAAGAAATATTAAAATAGTCGAAGAGATTCGTAAACATTACGAAAAAAACCCTCCGAATTCACAAATCACGATCGAAAAATCAACTTACGAAATCAAAAACGGTTACTTCGTTCCTGTAAGTATGAATTGACCCCTAATTTGAAAATGAAATAGTGAACTGATAGATTTTTTTATTGCAGCGTCTGTTCGGCCGTGTGGCGCAAAAAGTACGACTTTTGGAAGAACGCGAAGAGCTTGAGGAAAAAATGAAACTTTTAGGGTCGGACGACGAGGACGAAGTGGAGATTTTAAACTAAGATTCAAAAATAAGTTGTTTTAAATATAAGTTTATATTAAGCAACATTAAAAAAAATAAATATGTAACCGAAAAACAGAAAAAAATAAAAACAAAAAAACAAACAAAAAAATCAAAAAAACAAAAACAAAAAACCAAAAAAAAAACACTATGACAATACCGACCGCAGGTACGCCCCTGTTTTACCGATCACTGGTATTACCCCTGTTTTACCGACCTTACGCATACCGACCGAGTCCCTGTTTTGCCGCCCCTGTCATCTTGGCGTTCTACCTTACCGACACGGAGAGGGGGCAGGGAGGGGGTCACGTGATGGGAGTAGGAGTGGGGTGCGATCGGACCCGCCTAGCCCACCTACTTACAGGAAAGTAAACTTTTCAAAAGAAAAACTAGAAATTCTTCAAAATTTCTTTACCTACCTTCAATACGTAAATTTCCAAAAATAATAGCAGTCCATGAAAAACCTCGAATGTACATAATACGACTTTTCCCAAAATCTATAAACAAACTAAAAAAATATAGAATCTTGATTCAAGAAATCAATTACTTGATCCAAATTCTTACATTTACGAGATAATACTTCAAATGGTATGCAATCTGAAAAAATTAGTGTTGATTGTAAGAGACGTAAGAAATGAGATACATTGTAATTTTGCATAGAAATTGCTGAAAAGTCAAACTGCGGAAATGAAATTAAAAACAGAAATGGGTAAAGTCATATGATGTTACACGGAGGAATCTAAAATTTTTTCCCCAAATTCATATCTTTAAAACGAAAAATTTTAGCTCTCCCAAAATTTTCCGTAATGGAATTCAAACATCGTTTTATTTCATAAGAATTTTTTTGTGAATTGTTTTATAAAGTTTGTATTGCTGTAGGAATAAAAATCTTTTTTTTAATACGTTTTTTTATAAAATAGTTAGCTTTTGTCATTTATGTAATTTAAATTGCCACAAACAAGTTACAAACGTATTACTTAATACTTAGTAATACAAAACAAGAAAGTCTAATTGTTAATATATGATAGACGTACACATCAAATTGTATGATATTTCTATGAGGAATTATATTTGAACGTAAACATAAAACTTTTGTTTTGCTGTGATATACCTCATATTCGTCCCCGTGCATTTACTATTCAAATTTTATGCTGAAAAAATTTTAAAACCGATGCCTCTCACCCCCAAAAAAATTTACCGCTAGATCCACCACTGCACTTATTTTAGCGGTGTCAGAATTTTTCCCATTCCGGAGCTTTAAATCAATCAAAATGATAAAAAATTTTTTTGTAAAGTTTGAAACGAATCGGGCATGATTAACACGTGCCACAAAACGACTAAAGTTTTCAATGGGATATACATGTAGTGTTGCAGACAGTTTGTTATAAAATTCATGTATTGTGAAAAACTTGTGATTAATGTTTGAAACTTGGCATAGTTTGAGTGTAAAATGTGACGTTCAAGACCAAATGTTTCTGCAATTTTCTGTCGCTGTTATCGAAGTTTTACAAGTACCGAAAAAGTACTTGTTTGCGTTTTTTCGGTGCATATAAGACATAGATAACAGCCATAAAAAATTGCAGAAAAATTTTGTCTTGAACGTTACATTATAGTATTTACATTCAAACTATGCATTGTTTCAAACATTTATCTCAAGTTTTTCACAAGATATGAATTTTTGAAGAAAATGTATGAAAAACTACATGTAAATCTCATTTAAAATTTTAGTCATAATGTAGCATTTAATAATCATATTGAATTTGCTTAAAACTTTACCAAAAAATTTGTTCGATATGTGGATGAATACAGAATCCCAAAATGGAAAAAATTCCGAAATCGTCAAATTAAGTGACACCCTAATAGCTTTAAATAGTATTATTAAAAATCTCCTATAATAGTATATAATGCGACGAAATTGTATACATACTAAGAAAATCGTAAGGTCATTTAAAACTCAGAAAACAGAAAATTAGTAAAACTTGAGCTGCAGAATTATTTTGAGCACAACATAAGTATGGAGAAGTCAGTATCTCAATTTTGATGAATTGTTGTCATTTATTGTCAAGTTGCAATTTATGTCAGACAAGAAATTCGCAAACGGCCGACCAGCAGTCGAAAATTATATGCATCTCATAGAATTGAAAAAAAATGAAAAGTCAAACTAATTTAATTAGTGCTGCAGAATTCTCTCGGGCCAAAGAAAAGTCTGAAACAGTCAATATTTTTATTCTGATGAATTGTTGTCAATACTTTTCAAGTTTCCATCTCAGTGAGACCTGATATTTACGAACGGCCGGTTAGCGATCTGGAGTTATCAATATCTGATACCATTTAAAACTCGGAAAACAGAAAATTAGTAAAACTTGAGCTGCAGAATTATTTTAAGCCTAACATAAGTATGGGGAAGTCAGTATCTCAATTTTGATAAATTTTTGTTATTAATTCTTAACTTGCAATCTCAGTCAGACAATGAATTCGCAAACGGCCGACCAGCAGTCGGAAATTATACGTATCCCATAGAATTTAAAAAGAAGAAAATGTAAAATTATTTTACATTTTCGATACTTTTCAAGTTTCCATCTCAGTGGAACCTGAAATGCTTGAACGGCCGGTTCGTGACTTGAAGTTATCAATATCTGATACTATTCAAAACTGAGAAATCAAAAAAATTAGTAAACCTTAAGCTGCAGAATTATTTTAAGCCCAACATAAGTATGGAGAAGTCAGTATCTCAATTTTGATAAATTGTTGTCATTAATTCTTAAGTTGCAATTTATGTCAGACAAGGAATTTGCAAACTTGTTTCCTAGTTAATTAGCTCACTTTTTTACTAGAAAAATTTGAAAATTCAATAAATTTTAGAGAGAATCTTATCTACTTAGATTTTTAGTATTTTTGATACTATTTGTATTTTTCAGTGTGTATAAAATGTTAAAGTATTTTCTAGTGTTTTTGGAAATTTGTGCTATTTTTCTGTTCATTGCTAAATAGATTTCGAAAATTTCATGCTCTAGAATTCAAACTTAAGTAAATTTTTTGTATTTAAGAGAATTTTGAGGAAAATTATGTATTTGTGCAGATTTTTATTTCTTTTAGTTTTTTCGTACTTTTCAGTTTTTCTACGATTTTAAGAATTTTTCAGTATTTCTGAAACTATTCTTATTCTTCAGAATGTATAAAATGTTGTACAATTTTATAGTTTTTTTTTGTATTTCTACCATTTTTATATAAAAGGTTATATAGATTTCAAGAATTTCACGCTCTAAATTTTGAAGTCTATCAAATTTTTTCATGAGTCAAGGGATTTTCCAGAAATCAGTGTCTCAATAGATTTGTATTTTTTTTAAAGTATTTTTCGTATTTCTCCAATTTTTCAACAATTCAAAAAATAGTTCAGTATTTTCAAATATTGCTACTTAATTTCTATAATTCGATTCTCTAGTGATTAAAGTTGTAAAATATTTTTAATGTTTCAGGACTTTATTTGTATTTTTCTATACATGTGTTTTCTTTTCGTATTTCTTAGTATTTGTAGAATTTAGTAAAATTTTTTGATTTTTTTTAAATCATCTTTTTGAATTTTCAGAATAATATTGAGTCGGATATTGGAAGTTTAAAATATTTGAAGTATTTCGAACGATTTTATAAAAAACAGTTTCTCTGTAGAGATTTAGAATACTCTCAATATTTTTTGAATTTTTAAAATTTTATACATTTTTTAATATTTTTATAGACATAATCTATTCATGGAATTTAATGGTCGAGAGATTGAAATTTCTTGATTCCTGGAATCACATAAATGTTTGAATAATATAGTAGCATTTATAAGAAACTAATTAAAATCAACTATTTTTAATATATAATTATATAATTAAATTATGTTAGGTTTTTCAGTATGGTGCACAGATTTTAAGAATTTTTTATCCATTTCCACGCGAATTTCTAAAATATAATGCTTTAAGTCGCTCAAGTTTCTCAAAAAAAGTCGAAAAGAATATTCTTTGTCAATGTACACAAATTACTAATATTTCACTTAGTTCCATTAAAAAATAATAAATACAGAATATTTTATTCAAAAATAAGAAAGAAAAAAATTACTTGTGTCTCAGTTTTGCAACATTTCTCAAAAAGTTACAAATTGATAAAACTGATAAAAGTATTGTGAAACAAATAACATTTGTAATATTTGTATGTGATAATATTTCATTCTATAAAATTTGAACTACTATTTTTACAACAAGATTGAATATCATTTCAAATACAATTTTTACAATTGCACTAAATATGTTTTTCTTTTTTTTTTGCCTTTCTTTTTGTAAGTACTCAATGTGATGAAAATAACTGCTTTGAAAATTCATGAAATTGAAAAATATAATCGGTTCCCAATTAATTATTAACAATTCTTCGCTTTTTTAAATTACAAATTCATCTTCGTTTATAATTATTAATCATTTTTTGGAGTGGGGATAACGTTTGCAGCGCCTTTACACGTTGCTATGTGTATGTGTGATTAACGGTCATTTTGAATTCAAATTCAAATAGTGGGCGTGCGTGTATGATTAACGGTCATTTCCGTTAGTGCGTGTGTGTGTACAGGCGATTTTCGCCTCATTGCTTACATTTTGAATTTCTCGTTTCGCGTCGCGAAAAAATTGGCAAGTGTCGAAAACACGAAAAAGTCGAACTACTGCCCAAAATAATCTCTAATTATTATTTGAATCAAATCAATCTTTTTCGGGACTCGCGATTTTCATAATCCACAGTGTTCTATTTCCTCTGTTCCAATACGTGAGTTTCGCTCAATTCCGAGAAAATTGTTTTTGTTGCATTGTTTACACGTCGAATTCCACGTTTTACGTCATGAGAAAAATGGTGAGTGTCGAAAACGTGGTGAATTTCATTGACTCTTTTCGATTTTCGGCAATAATTATTCGGGAGAGATTTTTTTTACCGGAATTCGCGATTTTTATGGTGTTTGATGTTTTCAATTTCAGATTTCGGATTCCGCCTGTGTGAAAAAATTGTGGACGAGGAAAACGAGGGAAATGGCTGGTTTTTGGCGGTGGAAAAAGGAGCGTCATCTTCGAGGTCAGTTTTTGATAATAATGTTATAAATTGGAGTTTCTGCATTTTCACGGAAATTTGTAAAATAAGAATAGGCCTTAAGGAATTCTGTGAATATTCAAATTCAAAGTTATGCATTGTTTTTTGATCTTTTTCCTATGTCACAAATTGCCAAATTACCCCCCCCCCCTTCGCCCCTAAAATTAAGTGAAATAATGACCCCTTTATTAAGTTTATTGATTGAATGATTGATTGTATTTTTTATATATGTATGCTCTTATTTGTTTTTTATATTTATATTATATTTAAAATTATATAATAAATTTTTTTAAATTGATTCTAAATTTTTATTTATTTGTAAAACATCAATATTCTAAAACAAATAATATATCATATTCCTAAAATTTATTAATTCCAATTATTATCTTTTATTTTTTACTCTAACTACGAGATGTACCAAGAAAAATGTTTTTTGATATTCGAACATTCAAAGCTTCAGAGACATAAAAATTGTTATTTATTAAAATTTGTTGACAACTTTCAAAAAAGTTTATCAGAAATTTTTGAATTTTTTTCTTAGGAGAGTTCTTGTGGATAGTTAATAATTTAAGAATTTTTTTTATTTATATTATTGTACATAAATAAATATTATTATTTATGTACATCACTTATTTTTTAATGAGACACGTGATGCAAACAATTTTTTAATTACTTTGAACACGTTCAGAAATTTTCGCATTTTTCCACAGGTGAATTCTTGTGGATAATTCAAATATTTTTTTAAGATAGGATTTCAAAATCTTTCTTCAAGCTACTGAGAATTTGAAAAACAATGAGAGATTGCAAGTTTTGTTTCTCATTTTCTGCAAGTCGAAAAGAATTTTCAATAGTTCTTTTATAGAGTATCAGCTAATTTTATTGATCAAATGAACAATATAATTTTGAACATATGTATATTTTCTGTCATTTGTCAGTTTTGGAATAATTAATGTGGTTCAAGTTTTTAACACTTGAGAAAGAAAAGACAAAGAAAACAAAAATTTGTTTTTTACTTTCATTTGATACAGATGTTAAATAAATATATATTCAAAATTATTGCTATTGGACTAATCATTATTTCATCATCTTCCACCTTATTGACATTTTTATTATTTTTGTGTATAAATAATTATGATTATTTGTAAATATTATTTATCTAATAATATGAGAGGTAATAGTAACAATTTATTCATTTTTGTTTATATTCAATCGCTTGGAATTAAAAAAGAAAAAGTAATTTCTTATGAAAACTTTTCAATGATTCAAAAAAAATTAAGACATTTGAAATTTTTTTTATAAGATTTTTTCTAGATAATCCAATTTTAAGTGTTAATAATGAGAGTTTGATTCCTTTTCAGGAAAATTAGAAATTTTGCTAATGCATTTTTATCTTAAAGTTATAGAATGTTTTTTTAAGCCTAGTAAATTTTGAAGACAATGCAATCTTGCACATTTTTTTAAAGTTCCATGTGCATGAAATTTCAAACGTTTCAAATGAAACAAAAAAGTAAAAAAGACGTATGTTCGAGAAAAAAAATGTCTGGACACTTTTATGGACTTTTTTGTTTGAACAATAAACTTAATGCTCACGAACAAAATATTTTACACAATACTACATGTGATGGGAAATCAAAATTTATTTGAATTTTTAGTTTCGTTTAATTTTCAATGTTTAGAACTTCTGGTACATACATATTTTTTTGTGATTATTAAATCGATTATTTTATACATTAAGTAAGTAATTATTTTTGCAACTGTTTTTAATGTAAAAAATGACCAACTTTTGTTTGCGACTATCAGCATATTGTAGATTGATAACTGATTATATACAATATTCAGTGAATATCATAAAAATGTACAATCCAGTGAACAAAAAGCAGCAAAGAAAAAAAAAATTAACAACTAATTTTATATTTATTGTGAAATATAATTGAATAGGTAGTTGATATGAAAATATCGTCAACAAAAGGATAATGATGAAATGAATGAATGTAAAAATAATTCAAGACTACACAACTCGAATTATTTATACAAATTGATAAATTTTTTATATTCACTGTCATACCAGCAAACTCTGCAAGAGAATCAAATTCTTGAGCACTTTCTGCCATCGTAATTGTATTTGGTAAAGAAATTGACAAAATTTGTAGTTCTGAAGTCACCATTTTAAAAACTTCTTTTGTTAAATGGGGAACACTTCCTCTCTGAAATTAGTTACAGAAAATTATAGTTACGCTTAACAATGAATATCATTGATAGTTCAAATTATTGATCGTGAATTGCATTTTTCATAAAAACAATATCCAACAAAAAAGATATCAAGAAATTATCAGAATTAATATTTGTAACACAAAAACTGAATAATATTAAATCAATTTCTGATTTGTCAAATACTTTATTTAATTCTTAGAGTACAATCGATATTGAAATAATTAATGATTTAATTATCGTGTTAATAAAAATTACTGTTATATCATAAGATATCAAAATTAAATATATATTTGTCAAGTATTGAAAAATTATGACGATTGATTATTACAATAACAAAAATTTGTACTTCAAATCTAGTTTTTGACATATTCTACATTTTGCTTTTAGTGATGAAAATATTTTTAACCAGAATAGTATCCTTCGAATTTTTTCTGAACAAAATTTAAATCAGATGACCTGATATTTTGGTTTAAAAATAAATATTTTTGATGAGAAAAAAAATTTTTGATCCTTTGAATTGAAAAATATCATTTTTTTAACATAAAATAATATAACAATAATGATTATTCAAATAAAATACTGAAAAGTTTTGATGACAAAAATGGACTTATGAAATACTATAAAAAATGTACTTTTGCATAAATATCAAAATACACGTGGAATCAAAAATATAGCAATACTAAAATATCATGAAAAAAAAAAAAAAAATATTCAAGTGATTAAATATTGGAATACTAAAATACTTGTACACTGTATTTTACTTAGAAAAACATAAGAATTTAAATAGATAAAAACTTAATTTTTGTTATTACCTAAACACTCTTTAGAAACAATTTATTTTTTAAAATAAAATTTCAGGATTCGTATTATTTAATGTTTTATCAATTGGAATTACCCTCGTATAAATCAGAAAAAGTGGAGTTTCAAAAATTGTATCCTGAAATCGGTCGATGTCAGATAAACGTCCAATACGCGCTTTCGAACGCGTCAAAAAGTTGAAAATTTCATGTTGTTTATATTTTTTTCAATAATAATTATTCAATTCAATTTTTAACACTAATATTTTGTTCTTTTTCTGGATTGTAAGCAATTATACAAGTGTAGATAATAAGAATAAATATCTCATATTCACAACACAGCGATTTTTGCGCCATCTCGGATTTAAACCTGGAAACCTTAAGGCACGCCACCAGCGTTCGCAGATTCCCCTAGCCTAGTTCCTACTACGCCCATTTAACTCCGTGTAAATCAGGGGGGTGCAACTCCATGTTCAGAGTTTGTACCGTTAAAGTATATGGCCGCTACAGCGCTGCAATCTTGCCAGGCACGATTTTTCGCGCGAACATTTAAATCGATTTTTCAAAGTGTACTGTAAATTTAATGTTAAAGCAAGAATTTATCATCGAGTACGTAACATGTTTTTCATAACATATATTTTCTCCAGAATCGTCAGTGGATTAGTTTTTTTTGGTCGGAAATTATATGTATCTCATGGAATTTAACAAGAAGAAAATGTAAAATTAATTTATTTAGTGCTGCACAATTATTATGGGCAAAAGAAAAAACTGAAAAAGTAGAAAATTTAATTTTTATGAATTATTGTCGTTGCTTTTCAAGTTTCCAACACAGTGAGACCTGTAATTCACGAACCGCCGACTTGCGGTCTGAAATTATTATTATCTGATACCATTTTGAACTCAGAAAACAGAAAATTAGTAATCCTTGAGCTGCAAAATTATTTTAAGCCCAACATAAGTCTGGAGAAGTCAGCATCTCAATTTTGATAAATTGTTGTCATTAATTCATAAGTTGCAATTTATGTCGGACAAGAAATTAGCAAACGGCCGACCAGCAGTCGGAGATGATATGTATCTCATGGAATTTAACAAGCAGAAAATGTAAAATTAATTTATTTAGTGCTGCAGATTTATTATGGACCAAAGAAAATACTGAAAAAGTAGGAAATTTGATTCTTATGGATTGTTGTCGTTGCTTTTCAAGTTTCCAACACAGTGAGACCTGAAATTCCCGAACGGCCGACTTGCGGTCTGGAATTATTATTATCTGATACCATTTTAAACTCAGAAAACAGAAAATTAGGAATCCTTGAGCTGCAGAATTATTTTAAGCCCAACATAAGTCTGGAGAAGTTAGCATCTCAATTTTGATAAATTGTTGTCATTAATTCATAAGTTGCAATTTATGTCGGACAAGAAATTAGCAAACGGCCGACCAGCAGTCGGAAATTACCAGGTGTACTCCTAAGTAATTTCCGGTTTTTTCAATGGATGGCGTTCTGTTTTGTACCGCTGTTGGTAACACATACCATATGTCATTTTGTTCAGTCATATCGAGTGCTTGAACTGCGTTGACATTTTCTCGAAAAAATCTTCCAGTAAGTTTTTATTGCGCTTCAAAAATGTCGAATTTTGTACCGAATTTTGAGCATATGCGCCATGCATTGCTTTTCATGTTCAATCAGGGGAAAAAAGTGTCCGAGAGCCACTGTGCGCTTGTGGAAGTTTATGGTGATCGTGAATTAACACTTCGAACATGTGAAACGTGGTTTCGACAGTTAAAAAATGAAGATTTCGACCTGAACGATGCCGCACGTTCCGGCAAGCGAAAATCGTTCGATGACGCCGAATCGCAAGCATTATTAGATGAAGACAACACGCAAACGCAACGACAGCTTGCAGATGCGTTGGGAGTTCAACAGCAAGCAATTTCCAAACGTCTGCGAACCATGGGAAAAATTCAGAAGTGTGGAAAGTGGGCGCCCCATGAACTGACCGAGAGACAAATGGAGAATCGAAAAGTGACTTGTGAAATGCTGCTTCAACGATACAAAAGAAAGTCTTTCCTGCATCGTATTGTTACTGGTGATGAAAAGTGGATTTTCCTGGAGAACCCTAAGCGCAACAAATCGTGGGTGAGTCCAGGTGAAGCATCGACATCGACGGCACGGCCAAATCGTTACGGTCGGAAGGTCATGCTGTGTGTGTGGTGGGACCAGTCCGGTGTTATATACTTTGAACTGCTGAAACCTGGTGAAACTGTGAATGCCGTTCGCTACAAACAGCAAATGAAAGATTTGAGCCGAGCCATTGTGGAAAACCGACCAGAATATCAACAACGACAGAAGAAGGTGATTTTGCTCCACGACAATGCGCCCTCGCATAAGTCGAAAGTCGTTCGTGACACGCTGGAAAGGCTCAAGTGGGAAGTGCTTGATCATGCGGCTTACTCACTAGACCTGGCGCCATCCGACTACCACCTCTTTGCCTCGTTGGGCCATACCCTTTCTGAGCAGCGCTTCGACTCGTACGAAAATGTACGAAAATGGCTCACCGAGTGGTTCACCTCCAAAGGCAATGATTTTTACTGGCGTGGTATCCACAATTTACCAGAAAGGTGGGAAAAATGTGTAGAAAGCGATGGAAAATACATTGAATAAAATAAAGGTTACGGTTTTTTTGGAATTATGTGTTTTATTTGCAAAAAAAACCGGAAATTAATTAGGAGTACACCTGGTATATGTATCACATAGAATTGAAAAAGAAGAAAATGTAAAATTATTTTATTTAGTGCTGCGGTATTCTTTCGCGCCATAGAAAAGTCTGAAATAGTAGGTATGTTTTTCCTGATGAATTCGCGTCGATACTTTTTAAGTTTCCATCTCAGTGAAACCTGAAATTCTTGAACGGCCGATTAGCGATCTAAAGTTATCAATATCTGATACCATTTAAAACTCAGAAAACAGAAAATTAGTATTACTTGAGCTGCAGAATTATTTTAAGCACAACATAAGTATGGAGAAGTCAGTATCTCAATTTTGATGAATTGTTGTCATTTATTGTCAAGTTGCAATTTATGTCAGACAAGAAATTCGCAAACGGCCGACCAGCAGTCGGAAAGTGTATGTATCTCATAGAATATAAACAGCTTGTCTTGAAAATTCTTCTTTCCTCCTTTTTTTTTCCCAAAGCGAAATTACCTGGGTTAGGTTTTTTTTTACAACTACCCGCTAATTTTTCTTCACGCCATTTTTGATGGAAGGAGCTTTAGTACACATTTGCCGAACAAGCATTGTAATTTTGAAATTTACAAATTTTGCAAAAATTGTGCTGATAATAGCATATTTTTTCGATTTATGTGGGTACTTGAGAAGATTCGAAAAATGAGGAAAAAACTGAAAAGTTGTAGAGAGATGGTTTTCAGTGTTCTATGGTATTTCGATATTTCAAAAATTTCGAAAAATGAAAAAAAAAAAATAAATAAATAAATAAAACATACTAATTTGCACTTGCTATTATAGAAACATTCATTGTATTTACACAATTGTTACTTTCATCACTTTTCCTGTATAATGTCTACATGTATTTTTATTTAGGTATTTATAACAATTTTACAAGCTTGGCAAGTATTGAAAAAAAAAACTCAAGTTTTTATTGTTTGTGAAAACTTGGCTCGGAATGAGATACCAGATGTTGGACAGTTGAATAATGTCACAGAATGAAAATTTGAGATGTATTTTTGATAATTTTCAATATCTTTTTTGGTCCTGGGTATGGAACATTGATCAAATGGTTATTTATGACGTTTCAGGTTGTATCTTCGACACTTTAGAACCATAGATAAATTAGAAATTCTAGCTGTAGGAATCGGAAAATGTAAATTACATTTTCAATATTTATATATTTCAATTTTTGCGATTTTTTTTGAATTTACATGTACCATTTTGGACCGTTGTTGGGATTCAAAAAAGGATATTTCATTGTCTTGGATGTTTGTTTGCTCCAAAAGCTATAAGAAGGAGTGATTCGCATACTTCCCCTTTTTATCAAGAGTGTCGCAATTTGTCTGACAGGAGTGAAAAAAAGGAGAAAAAGTGTTGATTTTGTATGTTTTCAGGAATGGGCATTATTATTGCGCGGTCGTAAGCTCGTTCCCCGGCAGACCTGCAATGTCTTCTAGCATCCTGAGCATGCTGCAAACCGTTCCCAAATCAGTACCCGCAGATCACGTCAACAACTTCAAGGTACGTGCCAGGACGTTGTTATTTTTATCAGCAATATTTTTTTTTTGCAAAGATGATTTCAGTGGGTCGTATATTCGTCACATTAAAACAGTTGATTTTTAAGAAGTTTCCCTTTGACATCATTTCTTAAAATGACGATGCAAGTTTTTTTTTCATGTAATTACATAAAATTGAATAGTCTTTAGCATCTACTGTAGACAAAGTTGCATGGAAACGAAAGTTATTATGAAATTGATTATTTAAAATATTTATACAAACAGTTGTAACATAAAAATAATGCAAAACTTGTTCCATTCTCAAAATATTTTCTTTTTTCAAATTTCCAAAGTTTTTTGGGATTTCGTAAAATTATGCAAAATTATATTCTATCAACTCTTTAAAGTGAATTTTCACTCCATATCGAGTGAAACATGGCCACTTACCCAGATACTGAAAATTAACTCTCACAAAGCCCAAGTTCACTCTTGGACAACTTGAATTCCTTTTAAAATTCTAGTAAGATTTTTCCAAAAAAATGATACAAGTTCCACTTAAAAAGGTGTGAAATTCCATTACTCTCGAGTGACTTTACACTCCCAAAAAGTAAAAATCAACTCCGAATTTGGATGACAGTATTTTGACACGATTAAAAGTGAAAATGCACTCCAACAATTAGAAATCAATTTGTGACTCCCAAGTCATCCTTTTTTTAAATCCGAATAATTTTTTACATAAAATTGCAGCATCTTGACTCTTACATGATTCAGTATTTATTTTTACACTGTTTTGAGAATTTAAAGGATTACCTCGTATTTTTTATACATTTCTGTAGATTTCTGTGCATTTTTTTTATTCATCTGATTTTATATGGATTATTCTAGGTAAATTTTTTTAACAATTTCATCTTCATTAGTTGATAGATGTTTATAGATTGCTATTGTTTTCGGTAACTTGATTTTTGATCAGTATTTATAAAATTTCGTAAAATTTTCTATTATTTTTATGGATTTCTAGTATTTTTTGAATCATCACAAGCATTCATAAAATTTTATGCTCCAAAATTTTTAGTTCAATAGATTTTCAGTAGTTTAATAGATTTTCATAAAAACAGTTTTATTAGAGATTTTCAGTGTTTTCATTCATGTACTTTTATTACAAAATTTAATCTTGATCAGTTGATACATTTTCATAGACGGCTAGTACTTGCAGGTATTTTCGTATACTTTGGTATGTGGAGAATTTTCATACATTTTCTATTATTTTCATGGATTTCTAGTAGTCGTATGAATTGTTACGGAAATTCATAGAATTTGATTCTCTAGGTTTAAAAATTGAGTAGATTATCAGTATTTGAATAGATTTTTTGGAAAACAATATGTTATTATAATATGTATTGCCACGAAAACAGATAATTTTCACATCGAGGAGTTGACTACTAGATTTTAATCTTTCTTCTTTTTTAAATTTTCAAAAAAATATGTTTACAGTTGGGAAGTAAATGTAATTAATTCAAACTGTCAACTTTCAAACAGTTTCTGTTTTTTGTAATATTCATTGTACTTTGATTGTAGTTATTCAAAATTTCAAGTTTTGAAACTAGGAAGCTTAATTTAGATCTAATTTCTCAAGTCTGTAAAAAATTTAAAGAATATTGAGGGTGCTTAAAATCTATGAACAATATGTTTTTTAAAAAATTGAATGAAATACTTGAAATATTTCAAACTTTCTATACCAAGAAATCTTATTACTGAAATTCAAAGAGGTGTCATTGAAAGAACAAAAAAATTTCACAACATATAATGAATACTAGACAGAAAAAAAAACACGCATATACAAAAAAATACAAGTAAATCTACGAGACATGAAAAATCTATACAGCTCGAATAACTAGAGCATAGAATTACAGAAATTTATAAAGTAATATTTAAAAATACCGAACTATTCTTTAAATCGTTGAAAAAAAAAACAAGAAATATAAAAAATGCTGCAAGAAGTAAAATTCTTTTAAGACCCAGTTATCTGTGAAATTCTTGGTAACACGAAAAATTTGACTAACTTGAAATTTTGGAGCACGTTTTCGAAATCTTTATGACGATTCAAATGAAAGACTAAATCCTGTAACGTTTTATGCACCCCAAAAAATACGAATAGTTTCAAAAATACTGAACAATCCTTGAATTCGTAGAAAAACTTGACAAGTACAAAAAAAAGTATCGGAAAAAAATTCATATAGATACTGATTCTTGAAAAATCTCCTCGCATACAAAAAAATTCAATAAATTTTCAACTCTAGAGCTTGAAATTCTTAAAATCTATATGACAATTTATATAAAATATTAGGAAATCCTGCAAAATTTTATAAACCCAAAAAAATACGAATAGTTTCAGTAATGCTGAAAGACCCTTGAATACGTAGAAGAACTGAAAAAGTAGGCAAAAAAATGAGAAAAAATTCTATATGGTTACTAATTGCCGAAAAACCCATCGAATACAAAAAAATTCAATCAACTTGGAATTTTGAGTATGAAATTCCTGAAATCTATATTGCAGCGTACGGAAAAATAGTAAAAATTTAGAAAAATAAAAGAGAATCTTGAAACATTTTATACATACTGAAAAGTACAAGTAGTGTCAACAATATTTAGAATCTGGGTACATGAGATTACCTCAAAAATCTGTAATATTCGCAAATTTTTCCACGCATCGAATGAAATGTCATATTCAGAAATTTTTTCAACTTGAGCAAGTTTTTTAAATTCGAACAAGTTGACTGATTTTTTCCTCACTGATGTCAGCCTCAAAAACTACAGATTGTCCATTGCTCAATAATTTTCTTGACTTACAAAATTATTCATGCAAGGCTGGTCCTAACAATTGACAGATCTCGAAAAAAAGATGTTTTGTTCTAGCAAAACGTTTCGTTGAAGCACAAAAAAAAAATTGAACATGACTCATCTTTTTCCGTCTCAAACAATTTTACTATTCTCGCTAAACAGAGTATAGATAATAATGTCAAATCCGATACCTTGACCAGTTCTCCGTTAAATATTTTCATAATTTTCTTCATGCATAAAATAACTAATAGTGTCCAAAGTAAAGAACCTAAAAAATTATCTGGAAATTTCGTAAAACATTAAATTTATAGTTATCCCACACACGTCAAGTTATTCATGTACGTGAAACACAGTGGGGCGTATTCCTGTTTTCATTTTATACCATTGCTATCGCGAATGAAATTTTGAGATTTGACGGCATCGATGCCAAATAACAGTGAAATCGGTGCTTTGCATTGAATGGTATCTTTTACGTTTGCTTTTCAAATGATTATTCAGCAGTGACAGAGAATTGTCTGAACAACCATCGCGACGAATAATTGTCAATGTTGGAAACATGTGTAATTAATTAACCAAAGTTTGCAAGAGGAACCTCCAGATATTAATAACGAATAGTCCATTGCGATTGACGAACTGGAACTGATATAACAACTTAGTTTCTGTTTGTGAACTGCGACTGTTATTGCCTAACACTAAGATTACTATTATACACTAACTGCAACGCCTAATCAATGTCCAATTGACAGCCATAGAATATAAAATTTAATATTACACATAGTACTTGGTGAGTTAGAAACCCTTTGCGTTTCTTTATTAGAATTGTTTCGTACTAATCTGCGAAAAAAAATTCAAGTGTTGTTTACAGTCTTTTCTTTTTTGTTTGTACTAATCAAAGAATTTTTAGTTAGGAAAGTGCAAAGAGTTTCTGGCTTTCTAAGACCCATAGCTTTCAACACGAGAAAACCTCGGATACATGTAACATTAAGCTATTAAATGTTAATAGCTTAATGTGTCAGCAATGATATACCTAAGGAAAAGAGAAAACATCATTTCCAAGTTTCGCTAGGATGGTAAGGGCTCCGAATAAATCATCGAATTACAAGTGAGACGGAGATGTTAAGGTGACTCGGAACCTACTGTAGCGCGAGAAAGACGCATAGAAAGGGAACCGTGTCTGAGAGGAAGGAGGACGAAAAGAGAAAGTCTCCCGAGTCGCCTTAAAGAGATTCTATGAAATATTGGCATTGAGAGGCCAATTATTCATGAGAAAGCAATAAGTACATACTTCATTTATTTTCAGTCGGAAAATAGTGTTTTAAGGATAAGTTACTGTACAAAAGCGAGAAAACATAATTATAACATTCAAGTACAGTACAACCTCTGGATAGGGCGTCGGTGTTCATTTTCTATTTCCGTTAACGCCTTATGAGTTTGAGTAAAGACAGAATGACGCCCTATTCAGAGGTTGTACTGTAAAGTCAATTGAAAAAATATTTCAATGCGTTCACAGAGTGACATTTAAGTAATGAAGCTATCTACGGATGGTGTTACTTTTACTTTATTGTTTTACTTTTAATGAAAAAAGTGAACGTGTCAGAAAGAAACATTACCTTGGGTTGCAAATGAGTACCTCATTGAAAATTTCCTATTAGTTTCCTAATTTAAAAATAAACTGAGAAATTGTTGTTTTTCCAATTGGTTTTTTTCTTGGGTTGTCCAATTGGAAAACCGAGAGTTTGGAAAGTTTCTTAGAAAAGTGTAACGCGTTACGTTACCGTTACTTGGGCGAAGAAAGTAATTCGTTATCGTTGGCACTTGAAAAAAGAAACGTTCCGTTACTTTCACGTCACTTTTTTGAATTGAATTGGATGTGCAAAACACAAGACATTGGAAAACTAAAAATAAGGACGGAAAAACAATATCAACGTACTCGTGGTTTTGATCTACGGAAACTGTTTATTTCAGATACAATAAAATTGTTTGAGACGCCGTAAGATTAGACGTGTTGAATTTTTTTTTAGTTTCAACAAGACGTTATACTTTCGAGATTTGTTGTTTGTTCGGACGAGCCCCCCGTGAATAATTTTTCTCTAATGAGGTAAATCATCAAGTATTTGTTATTCTGGAGGTACATTTTGACACTGAGAAAATCTATCGAATTTAAATTTTTCGTCTTTTTCAGTATTCGTAAAATGTCGTAAGATTTTTTAGTATTTTTATAGAGTTTAGGCATTTTTATGGATAGCTATGATTTGAGATTTCTCTTTCTATAAATTTGTGGTTTGGATTTCCAAATTAAACAAATTTTCCAGAAGTTGGTATCTTCTTAGTTATATAGTTTTATTGATATTTTCTATGTTTCTTCAGTATTTCAAAATTCGAAGGATTTTTCAGTAATCTTATGAATCGTGGTAGACATGTTCTAGATTCGAACTGTTTTTAACGCTCTAATCACTAATGTACCTAAAGTTCCAAACGCTTAAAGTTAAACGAAAATGAAAAGTATATGAATTTTTTAATTTTTTATAATAGTAGGAAGCGTGACGAATAATTTTTTAGGGAGCATCAAGTTTGTTCTAACGATCGGAAAGTGTTGAAAAACAGCTAGAAAATTTTTTTCTTTTATAACTTGCGAATTTTTTTTATTTATTTTCAAACGTTTATTCAACGAATACAAAGTTTGAAATATTTTAAATTCTGTTACATGTAAATAGGTAATACTTCTAAATTTCAATGCTCCATGGATAAAGTTTCATAATTTTCTAGCATTATCACAAATTTTCAAAACAATTAAATAAGCATTCACCACATTTATTTTATTGGGTTTGCAGTATTTTTTTTTTTTCCATTTTTTAGATTTCGTAAGATTTTCCAGAAGATTTATACATTTTTTGAATTTCGAAAGATTATGATATAGAATCATAAATTTCAATGCTCCAGGAATACAAGTTTCATTAATTTCCAGCTATTTAAATAGTTTCGAAATAGTTTAACCAGAATTTACGAGTAGATATGTAATGAAATTCTAGTGTTCATAGTATTTCCAGTATATTTTAGATTTATTTTATATCGTGAGACTTTCTGCAAGATTGACAGACTTTTAAAATTTTTGTAGATTTCCATATAAATTTTTAAAATATATAATGCTCTAGGTATCCAAGTTTTATTATTATCCAGCGTTTATATAAACTTTCGAAAGAGTAAAATCAGCATTTGCAGTTTTCTAATACAATTCTAGTATTTTTATGTACCTGAAGTTCCAAACGTTAAAAATGAAACAGAAATACAAAATATGTGATATTTTGATTTTCTGTAATAATAGAAAGTGTGACGAATATTTTTTTGTGGAGCATCATGTTTGTTGTTCCGATCAAAAAGTATTAAAATGCAGCTAAATGATTTTTTTCCTAATATTAACTTATGAATTTTTTTTTTTGGTCAAAAACGTCCAACCTCTTGCACTTGTTGCGCAATATACTATTTCGCTCAATGCAAAACTTTGATAATGTTCGAGGTAGTACGTGAAATTCGTGCCGTCTCGTGATACGAATAAGAGTTTTCCGTTTTTCTCTACAATGTTATGAATAACAAATAGTTTTCGTTCAGTCTCATTCGGTATCATCAAAACACCTCCGCTTTCAATTGTTCGATTTTGAAAAATTTAAACAAGTTTAAACTCTCTCTTTCGTACAGAAGAAACATGTGCCGCCCATGTGTCGAGCATGTGCTTTGCAGGAATACCCCCGGGAAGTTAGCCCCCCCACTTGCGAAAATTAATAATTTTTTTTTTGCAATCGATTGTTATTCGTTTGTTGGAGTTTGTTAGACGAAAATTTTTGT
This sequence comes from Platygaster robiniae, assembly GCA_028476575.1. Taxonomy (NCBI): domain Eukaryota; kingdom Metazoa; phylum Arthropoda; class Insecta; order Hymenoptera; family Platygastridae; genus Platygaster; species Platygaster robiniae. The sequence continues at coordinate 27,577,164 of CM052023.1, forward strand.
TTGTTTGATGATAGTTTCAATGTTATTGCAAAAATAAAATTTTGCGTGAAGTTAGCCCCCCCTTTCGAAAATCAATAATTTTTTTTTTTTAATCGATTGTTATTTATTTGTTGGAGTTTGTTAGACGAAAATTTTCGTTTGTTTTAATGTGAATAATTTGTTGTTGCAAATGAATGGGTTTTAGCGCGGACGCAAACGGTTCATATTTAATCAATGTGTCTCAATTCGTTTAAATCGTTTTCATATAAGACATAGTCCTTTGTTCATTGGTCTGAGGATTTTTACAGTTCATTATAACTACGTACATCAGAGTACATGAATGATAACTAATTATTGTAAATTGTAATTCGGACTCACGGAAATTTCAACATTCCTGCGATATATCGAATATCAAATGGATTCGAACAATCGCTGCTCGTGTATGTGTCAGTATGTGTCATAGTATGTGAAACTTTTGACTTTGACTGTCAAAGTTAAAAGTTTATACATAATTGTTTATAAAAGTTGTGAATTGTCAACATAGTTCAAAATAGTTGCCTCGTTATGTTTTTTTTTAATGGTTTTGGGTGATTTTAAGTGAATGTTGAATAAAAACTGCTGTGAATCATTGCGTCGAAAGTTTGTTGGAAAATCATTTTTCTGCCTGAGTGACAACATTTAATTGGAATTATTTGTATGTATGGAAATGGTCATGTATCATCGCAGGAGGAGATTGGAAAACCAAGCTGATAAATTGATGGCGCGTCAGATAAGTTGTTTTGTTTACCATTGTTTATTTACCATGTAATAATTTTTGTCTTGTCTGGAAAAAAAATGTGAAACGTAGTTTACGTAAAGGACTTTTTATATCTGGAATACGTAACAAATGAGGCGTAAATAATTGTTGGCTTTACCCCTTTCAAAAAACTTTTATTTTCTATTAATCCTGCCGCTCTCGTTGTAAAGTTCGTCAACACTCGCATTCTTTTTGGCTTATTGTTTTTACAGTGGTTCCAATAACTATGCAGCTGCATATAAAAAGGACAAAGGGTAGCAACGCCTAAAATTATTGAAGTTGAAGGACCCACTGTCCATGGAGCGATGTTGATTGGAAGGGATAAATTCGTCATTTTGCAAAACGGTGTTAACGGCCATCATTCACCTATCGATCGACTCATCAAAAAGTTATAAGTATTCGCCTGTTGAAAGAATTTTTCAATGTTACGTCGAGTTTTTTCAATAATAATAATAATAATTCATATAATGTAATTGCTTAAATTTTGGATCTCCCAGTGTTTTTTTTTTTTTTTTTTTTTTTTTTTTTTTATTTTTGAATTTCTATTCTTCCTAATAAATTTCTGAGTCTCACCTGAAAGTTAAATGTAAGAATTACCAAAATGATATATCTAGGTATGCCATGTTTTTATTTTTTGAAATTACTTGTTCTATCAAAGTAACGAACTTTGATAAAGGGTGACATAATTGGCTGTGAAGAAGCGTGAATTTGTAAATTTGAACATTGTTATTAAAAATAAATGATTATTTAAATAAAACTTCCACCTTGTTAATGCTTACTTATTTCAAACTATTTATTTATTTATTTATTTGATTTACACTTGTACAATGGAGTTTGTAGCCCCATAATAAATATAGTTTTGCATTTCATACAAATCATAAAAATTTAATATTGACAACTCGTGAAAATTTTTAAATTTTTAAATTTATGTTCAACGGCAGAGGCGAAAAAAAATAATCTACCAAATACAACTTGTTTCAAATAACGTGTCCATGGAAGTAAAGTAAAAATAAGCGATAGCTGCCATAAACGGAAGTTTACTGTATTTTACATTCCAATATGGCGATTGCATCATTTTATACATAACCAATATACTACAACTGCTGGCTCCTTTGAGAGTGTCAACAATATAAAGGAACGTTATGTTTATAGAACATGATGACGCAGAATGCAACCCGCAGTCGAGAACTTATTAATTTTTTCATGAAACCGATTGTTTCTTATTACATACTTATTCCTTTTATAAAATAAAGAACTGTTGAACCTACAATAACTAATAACTCTCTATCGCATTTTTATTTACACTTTTAAAGGTAATATTCAAAATGTCTGGTGCATGAATACATATCATATACTTAATATGAGAGCAAAATTTTGGCCATGATCAAAAATACAATTTCTTTACGCGAACGTAAATAGCGGCATGTGGACTAACTATTGTTGTTGGTACACATCGTCGAACTTTCACTCCCAGATCATCATTTGATTCCCAGAACCTGCTATGCAAGCGATAGCAATATGCTCGAAAATGGGAAGATTTTCCTTCGCCTCCCATTTCAACAATGCCTCCTAGACTGTAAACAAATTTTGCCATGCTGTAGTAAACAATCAAAGAATGGAAACGCTTTCTACTATAATAATGGGTTTTTAGAAATATCATACTATCAATTTCAATCAGTGTACCTGGACTTAGCGAACTTCATTCACCCTTTTCTCACTTTCTCATTTTGCAGTTAACTTCAACCAAAAAAACTTTAATTAATTGATTAACTGAATTATCTGGGAATGACTGCACATTACGCTTCACTTAATTTTACCGATCTGTGATAACTTTTTCAGCTTTGAAATGCTTATTTGAAGAGAATAGTTACTTACATTTTTTTCTCACCACAGTGTGCTCACTCCACTGTGAGCAAGTTTACGGTGGATATCAAATTTTATGTAAACTCGGGTACACTTATTATCATTGACCACTAATAGTGTGCCTTTAAATCTTTTTAGTGGAGAGTTGAGCAGATTTCCACAGCTCTTGGGAGAAAAATTTACTTTCGGGTTTTACAAGAGGGGTATAATCGGAGAAGTTCAGAGTGGTCAGCTAAAATTACTTGATGCTTAATGATAGAAGATTAAACCGAACATGTTTTTTACTGAAAAAGTGATTAGGCATGAGCCATGTCTTATTAATTGTTATCCCATGTCATGGAAAAAGTTCTTGCCAGAAAGAAAAAAATTTTATCCTGAACAGGATCCTGTAACGCAATTTGATTTGAATTTGAAAAGTAAAGCATTTACCGGTATTCATGTTCCAACATTGTGATGGAAAGAGGAAAATCTTTCAATGCCCCTTGTAAGGTTACATTGAGGTCGCTGTTGCTTCGAACATCAAGCTCAATTAAAAGGTGTTCATTGAAATCCCTGAAACTGATGAGCTCTTTCGTGCAACCTTACTTGGGACATTTTCTTGCCCTTGTTAATGTGTAGCATTCAAGAACTTCCTCTAGTGCTGGGAAACCCCTCTCTTCTATTATTTTACTGTCCATGACCTATCAATAAGCATGTGAAGTCGTTATTTTGCAATTAATATAATGCAAAGTTTACTGCACCATTAATACATAAAAATTTTGACTATATAATTATATAGTTGCAACGAACAAAAGATTTATTCACAATGAAATAATCTTAGTGTTGGAAATCAATAACTTTTGATTAATATATCTAGAGAAATCTGCATTTAAAAATCTGTTTTTTTTTTTCTTTTTTTTTTTTGATAAAAAAAATCATTCAAATTTTCATCAGGTTTCACTTCCGTTCGTTGTGAACTGCGTCGTCACAGTATTGTTAGTCTTTACTCACCTTTAATTTTGGATCAATGCAAAAAAGGACAAGAATATCAATTAATTTTAAGTTATATTCCCCACGAATTAGTTGTTATTTCTTCTTCAATAAAAGTCTGTAGATTATATACAAATCACTTCAACGATTGACTTGACACTTAAGTTTTTATACAAAACATATTACTCAGTATTCGATACTAATGTGAAAACTTTTTTGTTGCTATAATTAATCTAAGAAATAGATACATATGTGCCAATAACTTGTTGAAAATTGATTCCGATGAAACGTTTGAAAAAAATCAATAGCTTTATACTTTCAAGTTTTACCTGTAAAACAAAGTCTTTTGATTCCTCCTCTTCACCGCATCTTGGACATGTACTAAATGTCGTAGTACTCGACAGATCTGCATTTTTGCTGAGTTGCATAAGTTTTTTCCATGCTGCTGATATAGAATCTCTAGCGACCAATCTTTTCACGGAAAATTCATTGTTTGAAATGAAAGAGGGGTTCAAATTGTATAATTGTTGCAGAATAATAGCTCTTTCTTTTTTGACTGTTAAATTGACGCCAAAGGTCATGAGAGAACACAAAAATCGCGCTGCTGGATGCTGTGTGGCTTTAAGAATAAAATCTTTGTAATTTTTATTATCTCACATTCCACAGAGCAAAATTTGCATAATAGAATCCCACGGGCACGTTTCTGACACATGCAACCATTCATGTTTATTTATTTTCAGAACGTCGCATACGTTACCATTCGGTAACAGAAAATTCAAGCGTTTTCTACCGGTTTTATTCCCTTTTTTTTGTTCGAAAGTTTGTTCAATTTGAGCATTCCGATATTGAATTTCTGGACAAGTTTCAAAATATTTGCTTGGTTTTCGATTCTCAGATTTTTGATTTCTGTCCATCTGGTTTCCTTTTGAAATCGATGTAGTATAGACATCGTCCACGGATTTCTAATAATAAAAAATCGGATAAATAATAAAAAATCCATTCGTAAAAGAATACCATGAATCTCATAAACTATAAAAGATTAATAAATATTATAGTTGACAAATATCATGGCATATGCAATGATAAAAATTGAAAATTTTGATATAAATAATTTGTTTCATTTTAATAACTCTTAATCCTGTGTTCCACGATGCTCGACTTGTAGATTTAAGTTTTTTTAATTTTATACGTAAGGCTTCCATTGAATATGCAACGATAGTTAATTTCAATTACTTTTTCAGTAATTTTTTGTTAATCTTCCAATTTTTAATGACATTTGTGCAAACTATTATTGTCATTACATTAATGGAAACTTTTACAAAGTAGACCTACGATCAAAGTTTTTTTCATAAATAAACAAAATCGAGTAAATTTGTGAGGAATTGAATAAGAGTTAATGAGATTGTATTGGACCAACTGAAATTGTATAACATACAGTTTTATGCTCAACTGTGATTTAAAAAAACTGAGTTAGGAATTAATAATTCAAATTTTTGTCTGCAAAACTTTTTCAAAGATGTACATCTCACATTTCAAAAGAAAATTTCAGGATTAAGAAAATAGTGAGTAATGCAGTTTCTACCCTGCTGAAAATTTCCAATTGGTTTTCCAGTTAGATTTTTATATTTGAAAATTTTTTCCAACAATTTTTCTAAATAGAAAACTTGAATTTCCAAATGCAAGCCTATATGTATGTGTGAAGGAAGTTTTGGAAAAAAATTTTCAAAAAATTGGTTTCCCAATTCGAAAACTAATTGGAAAACCAATTGGAAATTTTCAGCAGGGTATAGTTAATAAACAAAATATTACTTGACGTGTTTGTAGCTCTCCTTTCCTCCTCCAGGTTTCTTTAGAATCAAAGTCGCTGTCTCGATCGTCATTATGATTATCATCACCGATCGACTTGACCTGGAAAAAAAATATATGCATTATTTCATTACCAAAAACTATTCTATTTTGATTGATTCAGAACCGCAAATGAAACTAACGATGGCTTTACGGTCTATGGATAAAGTGCCAACATAGATAATAGACAATCTGGTGATTGCGGCCATGTGTTGGACATGTAACTACTTTTCACGAAACCAGCTCATGTTTGTAAAACCTTTAGCAATGGCTTCATTTTTAAAATAATTTTTTGTAAATTAAAAGTTCGAGTACCTTGAGCGCAGATTCAGGAAAGTCACGTTCAACACGTTTGTACGTGTCAGATAGTTCTTCCTCTGGCTTGTCATCGTTTGAATCAAGAAGGTGATGAATCTACAGGAAAATATCAATATAATACCCGGTATGAACATAGACAATCTGGTGATTGCGGCCATGTGTTGGACATGTAACTACTTTTCACGAAACCAGCTCATGTTTGTAAAACCTTCAACAATGACTTCATGTTATAGCAAAGAATGAAGAAAAATTTTTGTAAGACCCGACTGGAATTAATGATATCATCTGTTACAGTCACGTATGTAGAAGATAGTCATTACGTAAGGCAGAAATGTGTTTTTATCTAATAGTTTTGAGGTTAACAAAAATGCATATCATTTCAAAAATGAAAAAGGTACAAAGAGGTTTATTTCAACGTTTACTGAGGAAAAAAACTTTTAATTTATAATGAACTATTTTGGAATAAAGAGATTATTAGGAATAATGAAAACATAAAATTTTTTATCAACTATGAAATTCTAGGAGTGGATACTTTTTAATTGATCGGAAAACTAATGAAGTTTTTCGAGATCACTCAATACCTTTTCTTCTTTGACTCCTTCAATTAATTCGATTTTTTTCTGGACCAGCTTCGATGATGCTATCACGGTTTCACCCTGGAGATCTTTGAGGTTTGATTTCACGAACTTGTCGGCACGGATGGATGTTGCGGAAAATGTCTTCAAATGTTGTTTTCGAATGTTGAAGTATCCTTCAACGGTTGCTGATGAAGCGTGAAGTTCATGGCAACTAAAATAGTTGTTCATCGTCGCACTCCAAAGAGGAAATTCTGCGCATACTCTCTTCAGGTTTTCTGCTATCTCTGGGAGATAAAACGTATTGACTCTGCCTTGTTTTGTTTCCCCGTCAATTGATGCTTTTTTGTACAAATCTTCGACCCATACACGTATCTTGCGGGAATTTTCTTGCAGATCTGGTACAAGAATATCAGGTGGTGCTTCCTCTTCCACATATTTGACCACATTTTCTTGATTCGTCACAGATTTCCACTCCAATTTTTTAAAATTGTCTCGAGAGGATATAAAATTCTCCAATTTTTCAAGTGCTTCTTCGACTGTTGTTTCAGCAACTTTTAATTGGCCGTACATGTAGGTAGAAATTATGAAGATTTGCAATAGTATGTCTTCGAATGTAGCAAATGACTGACAGTCAATGAGAAGTGCAACGCATCTTATGTAAAAGTCTTTGATTCCAGTGTAGCTCACCTGCTGCAAACACTTCCATTTGCACACGGAATGCAAAAAATGTGCAACATCCACTCGAATGAAACATGGAAGCTGTTTCATTGTAGTCTGTGCGATCAGAATTGCGAAGCAAACATCGATGTAGTCTTTGGTTGACATGTGATTGAAGGTCATACACTGTGCCAGCAGTAGAGCCCTAGAATAATCACAGACGCTTCGAGCTGGTTTGGGTGCACCATCGCAAATCCACTTTTGTAGCCAATGTTGGATCAGAGCGGCTGTATGATTTTCAGAAATCATTTGATTTACCGCTGCGGTTTCTCCGTTGATATTGATCACGACTGCGTAAAAGAAAATGTGACCAGATTTTCCTTCTATGTCTTCACGATCGATGTTTTTAATCATGGATCCTGTTGCATCAATCTTGATTTCCGCGTTGTTCTTGAAAAGTCTGCAGTACTCCTTGTAATTCTGTAGCTGAACAGGGGTTCGGTAAAATACAAAAAAGGGCTAAGATCCAACGCTTTGAATGCATCCGATGTAAGGAGCCGTTAATGCCATCTTCGTTAGGGTATCGACCACGTTTTTTCCATCTTTTTTTACGCCTAGTTTCCTATCAACGTCCTCTTGCTTTGCTTTTCGGATAACAGGCTTATTTGATTGTAAAGGACAGGATGGGACTCCTAGCACGAAATTTGCGTTGGCCATACGTTTGTAAGTTGTGAAACACCCCGTCGCTGTCGCTTCTGCTCCTGCATCTTTTCTTCGTTTGTTGGTCAAATGTCTCGCTACTGGTTCATGATTGGATAATGAAGTATCATTGCAGTAAAAATGAAACACAACATCTTGACCATCGATCGGTTTCTTATCAATGTAACCGAAAATTTCATTCGAGCAGCTTTTACTCTTACACTCCCCAAAAACCGAAACGTAATTTAAGCTATCAGCCGATTCGTTAACTTTCCCTCTCTTGAATGAAAAAGCACAAGGTAAACGGAACTGATAGTAAAATTTTGAAAAAAGATCATTGGTCCACTCGTTACGCTTCAACACCGAGTAAGACCTTTTGCCGTAATTAACTGTTTCTGGTTCTACGCCCATATTTTTCCATTCATCGTATGTAAGAATCAAAGGAAACTTTTGAAGATCTGGTTTATTGAAAAAGTTGTTTGGAAAATAATCTTCGTCTGATGAATCTTCGGATAACGTCTTCACATCTTTCTTCGTTTGATTTGAATTGTTAAAAGTTGTATCTAAGCTCGAATTTAATTCTCTGGTTTCAACTAAGTTTATTCCTTGATTTTCTCTTGCGATTGACAAAATGTTCCTTCTATTTTTCGTGACGTTTGTGTAAACAGCGTCTCTGTTCCATTTTCCACCTAATTTATCACTTATTTCTTTCCAAACGGAAGAGGACCAGGACGGGAATTCATGACTCTTAAAGTGGCTAATGAAGTCTTCTAAAACTGACGAAGCTTCTTCGACAGAAACAGCTGATGGGCGAGGCATTTTCTAGACAAAAAATACGACCAATTGAAAAAGGCAATTCTTGAAGCACTGGCGTTTAAACATTCACGAGATCTGGTGAAAATATGTTTGGTGTCCGATGATGTTCGTGTATTTCTTGTACACAATAGTTTCTATAGTATCTATTAAGTCGAAAACAATGTTGATTACATACTACAACATTCTTTCAAGAGTTTTGTTATAACATTTTATGCGAAGAAGTACCGGACAAGTTATTATTTACAGCATAGTCGTTAACGTCTTCAAGTATTATTTTCAAAACGTTACTCCAGTAATTTTTCTCTTTATAAAAACTTTGAAAGGCAACGAAATTTCTCATAAAGAATTCAACTCCAAATTTTGAGAACTATCGACCTCTACAATATTGATTGCTGACTTAGGGACATCCTGTATACAGTGAAACCTCGTTTATCACAAGCCTCGTATATCGCAAGCCAGGCGCCGTGCGTATCGCAAGAAACGCGGTGCCCCTCAACTCCTCCCTAGCAGCTGCATCGTGAGCCGTCGAGCCAATGGGATCGAGCACGGGATTGTGCTCGATCCTATTGACGGGAGGATTGTAAACGTAATTGCCGAGAAAACAGCATGGGAAGGAAAAAGAACGCAAGGAGCACACAAGAAGGATGGATTTCCATCCCCAAGCCTTTACGAGGGTGTTAATTGAACCTAATTTTTTAATATAACCTTAATTGAAAAAGTTTTTATTTATTTTGCTTAGTCAAAAATTAGTACATAACTAATTTTTTTTATGATACGTAAATAAACCAGTAAACCACGTCACTATCAGCGCTCTAGCAGCAAGCTTTCCCACTAGCTAACATAATACAAGCCAGCTACTAGCAAGTGTTCACATTTGCCAAAGTAGCAGCTAGTCTTTTGCTAGCTGGCCGGTAAAGCTTGCTGCTAGTACGTAGTAAGCTAGCTGTTAGGTAAAAAAAAAATTTTTTTAATTTTTTCTTGAAAAACTAGCAACAAGCTTTATTAGCCAACTAGCAAAAGACTGGCTGCTACTTTAGCAAATGTGAACACTTGCTAGTAGCTGGCTAGTATTATGTTAGCTGGAGGGAAAACTTGCTGCTAGAGCCAGTGACGTGGTTTACTAGAAAATAATTTTAATTTATAATAATAAAATAATTGTGTATACCAAAAACAAAGTTGAGAACTTAGTTTTAAAATGAAAAACAATTTCAATGAAGATAATAAATTACACGAAAAAATAATTCAACATTATTTTTAAATTTAATTTAACTCATTTTATTCACTATAACTTTATCTACAGATTCAAGTACTTGTAGCATTTCTCAAATATGTTATAGAACAAAGGTTGAGTTTATATTCAGAAAGTTACAATTATTAACTCTTTGTATAAGAAATAGATAATGCGATCTTGGCAATCGATATGCCTTAAACGAAACCGTATTGAGTGAAAAAATGGCTAAAATGAAACATTTTATGAGTACCAAATCACTTTTATTTTGGAAATCACAAATACTCGGAGATTATTCATGCTTTACAGGTCATCAAAATGAACCGAACAAAAAAGAACATGCTCTCACAAAAGATGAAGAAGCCACTTGAATTGTTTTACAAAATGTTGGGTCTTTTATCAAATATGTGGAGATTAAAGAAATTATGAACAAGAGAACGAGAACCTAGGAAAGGATGCTGAAAATTTTACTGAAAATATGATGGAATATTTCAAGTACACTCGTTCGCTGGATGGACGAACGCTGAATCAACGAGTGACCTGGATCAGCGAGAATGTGGCGACCGCATCGACGAGCACCATTTACTCCCACTCGTGACCTGCAGTGATCGGGCGGGAATCTTCTCCCTCTTGCCCCCGCGCGTCCCGCAACTGTTGAGCGAGAGAGCGATCCACAGTAATACGCGATCCCATGCGTTCGACTGCCTCGCTGTGAATGACTCTCGCGCACCTTGCTTTGCGCAGTCCGCTCATCGACAGACTACACACGCAATGAAATGTTCGAAAGTGGGAGCCCCCTCACGTGCTCGTCGATGCGGGCCGTCTCGGTCCCGAGCTGCTCGTCCAGCCAGCGAACGAGTGTAAGACTAGTAATGAGGTGTTCATTACTCCATAATTATTAAATAAACTAAACGAGGAATCACGAAGACAATGACCAAATAGATATTACGTATCATTGAAAAACTTCCTGGTTTGACTGATCCTGCTCTTATTATTCGCGAACAATCATAAGTTCATTTTGAAATTAATTTAAGTTTATTATATGGGAACTGAGATTAGTACCCTATGGAAACAGTGGCTTATATGAAAAACAAATGCAAACAAATGGTCTGTATGCGACATTACATATAAGTACTTTTTCACGTATATGTACTTTGCTTGCATATATTTCGCATCTTGTCGCACTGCTCCTATAGGGTAAAATAAAACAAAGCTTAATTTTTCTTACATTTTTAATGTACAACATGTTCATCTTTATTATGCCCAAGTTCAATCAATTGAAATGAAAAGTAGATTAATAATAAAATGTCCATTGATGAACCAAAAAACTATTTGAAAATTAAACTTCTGTTCTTGAATACATATAAAAATATAAATTAAAAGAAAACTAGTATTACTTGATTTATCTGTATAGCATATAAATGTCACAAGTGTATGGTGAAAAAATAATGTACAATATAAAATTTAGAAAACAAATTGTTCGATTTGTTTTAAGTACGAATTAAATATTATTTTCATTGATTGAAATTTACTGGGTAAAGCTTCCTTGTCAGCGCGCATAATTTTCTCACTATGTAGGAAGGATCTTTTGGGTTATTAAATTAATAGTATTCTCAAACGTATTAAAGTATCCTACAATGTTGACATTTAGCTTATTTATATTTTGCACAGAATACTATATTCAAGGTTTGATATTGTTTTACGGGAAATGAGCTTTCGTATTGAGGCTGGTTGAAAAGAATGATTCTTTCTCATATGTGTTGCTGCGGTGGCTCTTGCAAAATAGGATTGCATTCTTTTGCTCAATGCCATCCTCATTGCTAGTGCAAGAGTGAAAAGAAGTATATTTGTAAAAAAAAATCTTGAGCTTTTTTTCCAAAATTTCTTGAGAAAAAACTGCTTCAGTGTTGTGATTTTTAAACCTACCGGTCGTTGTAAAATAGCTCAAAGAGTTATTTTACTGTTCCACCGATTCCGTCACATGCTATCATATAAAACAACTGTCATTCAAATTTATATTTCAAGACTCAACTGAATGCTGTAATAATAATTTTTCTGTATTTTTTACCTCTACTAGTTTTTTATAAAATATCCAAAATTTTTGACATTAAAACACTCAACAATTCTACTTCAACATACCAATGTATTATTTTCCATACAACCTTAATGTATGAAAGTATATTAAAATTCATAACATTTTAAACAGTGCATAAAGAATTTGCGTTAGAAATACAATGGAAAAAGTTTTTACATTTAGACCTAATGTTACAAAAGAAAAAAAAATTGGATTCAAATGTAACATGAAGGGAAAATTTTTGGCCTTAACATAAATTGAATGGAAAGTTTTCCTACAGGTTATTTCTGTCATTATTTTGTGTGAAAAGTGAAATAATTTATAGGAAAACAAGTCTCCACGGGTCTTCGGCAAATTTATCAAGTATGATTTTATCGCTTTTTTTTTTACTTCAGCAGTATAATACTTTTGATTCATGAACATTTAGGTGGGGGAGGGGCAGCTGCCTACGCTCATCCATCTGTACTATTATAATGAAAGATGTAAGTCATTTTTTTCAAAAATAAACTTCAGGTGATCTAATTTGTAAATTTTTATATCTTATATTGTATATTTTGATTACACTCATACCTCGATTTTATTGGAGGTTCGGGGCTCTCCAACTAAATCAAGAGAACGCTTAATCCTATTATTTCGAGCTCAGGTAAGCGCAAACCTGTACACTGAAAGGGACCGTACCCTAAGGTTCGAGGATGTTATAAATGAAACATTTTTTATCGAGTGCTCAATCGAGAAAGTACGGTCCTAGAAGGTCTTCGAGCTTGGAACTAATCCGCTTCACAGTGAATTATCCCCAATAAAATCGAGACCAATAAAATCGAGGTATGAGTGTATAAAATAACATCAATTACGTATAAGAAATTCATAAATTTTATTAATTAATGTATAAATAATAAAAAAAAAATAAATTTATATGCACACATGAAATCATAGTTAAGTATTTTATAAATGTTAAAAATTTTACATATTTTAGAAGAAGTTAGAATAGGTTGTCCTAACGGTCATAATGTAAATTTCAAAACACCAAACTTATGATCTTTGAACAAGTTTGGTACCCAGAAATTGAGTTGTGAAGTAGCTGTAAGAATGACAGAAAAAACACAATTGGACATAACAATGAAAATGATTATAATAAAAATTCATAATAAGTATAAAATAATTATTTAATTATGATCAAATTTCACATTCGGAATTCAAATATATATAAGAGCGCCCCTGGGCCCCTCATAACTTCTTTAGTAGCTGTGCCAGAAACGTAATATATTCATGGCGCATGCGCAAAAACAACTCGCAACCAAGTTTTCGTTGAACTTTTAGGGTCCGGCCGGTCCGGGTCAATCCGGGTATTCTTTCTGAAAATATATATATTAGGCCCGTGCGCAGGATTTACCGTTGGAGGGGGGGGGGGGGGGTTCATGAAAATTTCGAAGAAATACCATAAACTATAAATATTTCTGTTGCAAAGAAGTAATGCGAGCAAAGTTTGATGAGCGAAAAATATTTAGTTAAATTGTTAACTTTAAATTATGTTGACACCATACCATACAGTTAATGCATATACCAAAGTAGAATGTAATTCAGAATTTATAATTGAATTCATTCGAAATAACAACAGTCCTAGCTTTAGTAGAATTTTTTCTTTAAAAGAATTCTGCTAATGAATGTTTAGCTAGGATAACGTAGTTAATTAAAATTTTAAAAATTATTGGAACTCTGTGATTAATAAAGGAGAACTGAAATCTACGAAAATGCTGAGAATCTGAGAAACTTTGAACCCTGGAGTATCGGATTTTAGAAATCTAGATATGAACTCAAAAAAATACCAGAAAATCTTTCGAATCATATAAAGAAATATTACGAGTAATAGAATTTTACGAAAGAATTGTTTTGTGTGAAATCTGAACAAGTACATACGATCTATTAAACTCCGAATTTTAGAACATAGAATTCTAGAAAGCATATAAAGCAATGTATAAAAGTACTAGCAATCCATAAGAATATACTATAAAACATTGCAAAATCTTAGTAACAATGGGAAAATACAAAAAAATAAGGATCTATTTGGTACTTAAAATTTATGTAGATGTAATTTCCTCAATAATCTATAAAATACCTGAAAATGAATGGGAATTTGAATTCGAGAGAATATCGAATTCTAAAAATATATATAGCAATCTACAAAAATACGAGAAATCTCAAAAAACACTGAAAAAGCTCCTAAAGTTATATTTATACTAGAAAAATGTTAAATAAATTCACTATCTACTGACCAATAAAATAAATCATTAGACAAAGCCATTTTTTAATGTTTGTAAAATTTTTGGACAAAATCTGTTGAAAATGTTAAATTGTGTTTCAATGGGGGGGGGGGGGGGGCGGTTCAACCCCGAATACCCGCCTCCTTTGCGGACGGGCCTAATATATATATTTACTCATAAGTCATTCGCCTTATAAAGCAAAAAAATTTATCAATCTACCTTACAAAATTTTAGAAACTTCTGTATTCTATACGGAAATTTATGAGTTTTTGAAATTTTCATTAATTTTTTCATAAATCTATATGGAAATAAGAAAATTATCAAGTTTCAACGAAAATTTGTAAGTTTAAAGTTCATTAGGGACATTTGCATAGACCTTATAGTACATGACTGAGCTTCGCCTATTCCGTTCCATTGACAAGAATGTGCCAACAGATTTGGCTATAATGCTAACCAGGACTGGCGCGTTATAGCCTGCGCCCTGGGTCATTCAGTTACAGCGAAAAATTGATTACTTTTTTTCTTTAAAAATTTCATTTTTGATTAATAAACTATAAAAAAACATTAGTAACAGTATTTATAATGGGTAGCAGTATTTGAAATAAGTTTTTTCCGGAAATTTACGTGCACCGCCCCGGGCCTCACAAGTACTTAGTCCGCCACTGTACCTGGGTGACGTTCCCCTTGGGTTCTTTTTCGTACTTCAAAAAATACTAAAATAAATAACTATTGATTTTTTTTGCCTTTTGCTGTCAGTTTCACTTTACCAAACGATTTTATTCTATTTATATAAGATAAACACAGCTCATATAACGAAGAACGTCATTTTTCTTTTAGCATTATGGCCAAATCATGTTGGCACACTTCCCGAACCTCAAAGCTCAGTCCATGTACTATAAGGTCCAGGTATATGACCCGGACCTAGCTTTTACAGGTGTATTTTACTTTACCGAAAACATTTATAATTTTTAAATACATTTCCATGTGACAGGAGTACACTGGCGTAGAAGTGGGGGGGGGGGTTGGGGTCAAACCCCCCCCCCACCGAAACAATTTTTTTCAATTGTTCTCAATACATTTCAGAAAAATTTCGGTATTCGATTACCTTTTTTTTAAATAGTTGAAAAAAGTAGTTAAAATTTCATTTAAAATGAAAATTTAAATTCAATCGCATTTTAAAATGCGATTTCCGTGCGTTCTTTTTGCGACTTTGAAGATTCAGGCCAGGGGTTTTTCTTTCTGTCTTTTTTTTTTTTTTTTCACGGAGACTTGAGAATGTGAAGAACGTTTGGAGCAGGCCAAGAGGAAACTTATAAACCTGGTGTATAATATCTGGTGTATGCTTAAACGCCAAGGAAGCACATTGTTTTTCATGTGTTTAAAAGTAACGCGTTATTTTAGAACGAGACATTTTTCGCTATAACAATAACGTAATGGGTTTACTAAATAACAAAATAACAGCAACGGAAAAGAGTTACTTTTGACTGATATCGAATAACGAAAGTCCGGTTATTTCTTTCACGTTACTTGTATTACTTTCATCAAATTTTTAGAACATTCTGTAATAATTTTGAAAAAAATTTTTGAGACCGAGATAAAAAATTTTTTATAAAGCGACTTTATAAAAAGTGACAAAAACTTTATCCAACATTGCTCTTTTTATAGTCACTTACTTTTAAGAAAAGTTGAATTTTACTTAAAAAAACGAGATTTTATAAAAGGTTTCATAGAAAGTTTGTAAAAACCCAATAGGGTTCAAACATTTCGAACTCCAAGTTCTAGGAAATTGCATTACACATCGAAAATTATAAGAGATATTTTCAAAAAATCTGGAAATTCAACAAAATGTTATAAATACTAAAACGTACAACAAGAAAAAATATAAAATCTAGTAAATATGTAAAAAATAAAAAATCTTTAGCAACAACTTGAGATATCAAATTCCAGAAATTTATGTATGTGGCGTGGAACGAAGAAACTTACCTTACAGCACCTCACGGCTTTTTGAGAATTTTTGAAATTTAAAAAGTCTTGGTCCCCTCCAACGGCTCGAGCAGGTATACGATACCAGTGGCAGGGTAAAAAAATATGGGTAGGGACAGAAATGGTCATCACTACCTTTCAGGAATGTCATTAGGAAAATCCTCCAATATTTTTCTTTTTGGTTTTTGGGGACAAAAAGGAATGAGCATCATTTTTGAATTCTGGAGTTGATGACGGAGCTGAAAACAATTTTATCTACCTCTGGGGTTTCTATGCCTGCTCGAGATTTCAAAACGCGTTTTCTATGCCCTCGGTACAGGGGTGGAGACAGAACAATTTTTCGGGAAGGGTTTTTCGTTGTTTTGGATTTTAGAATTTAAAACTTAAGTACACAACTTCTGGAGTCCAGAGTAGTGCATTTCTCATGTTCGTATTTAATACAGTAGGATTCGATTTTTGTGACTTTAATGGTAGTCACTAGGATTCAGATTTTTGTTAAATTACTTTCAGTATTTTTGATAATTTTTTTTGTTTTATTATGAAATTACGCTCAAAGGATTTTCAAATACACCTAATGAATTTTACATTGCTTTTGAGTCAAGTTTTCCCAAGCGAAGCACTTGGAATCGACCCATTGATTTCTAACTAGTTGTTTACTTTTTCTAATAGTTTATGATGCCTTCAAAGACATCAAAAAAGAATTTTGTGAAAATTTCATTTTTATCACTCGTTAGTGAGCAAAGAGTTTCAACATTAATTTTTTTTTTTAATTTAATATCTCAGCAATGAATCGATTGATATATTTGAAGTTGGGCATTTTTTGAAGGAATTTAACTAAGGAATGTATTTATTACCATTTTTAGTGAAAATGATTTTTTTTGTTTATAACAATTTCATTTTTTAATAAACAATTGAAAATTTCTCAAACTTCTCATATTGACGGAAAAAATTTTCAAATGTTTTCGGTAGGAAATTTTATCATCTTTTCGTTATAGAAAAAAATTTTCGATCACATCCATAAACAACCCAGAAACGAATTTTTTCTTCGAGCGCGCGCGCGCTAATAGGTGATCTTTGCGCGCTGATTCGAGTGCGAAGTGAACTTGCATTCGTATCATAGTTATGAGTCGATTCTCATTATCGTTTCATGTTGTGACTATGTACAGAACAGATTTTTTTATCAAAAACATATACATTTTCTTTAGTGATAATTTCTTGAGTCAAGTTTTCCCCGAGCGGAGCACCTGGAATTGAAACATCGAATTTTTACTTTTTTTTTTTACTTTTTTCAATAGTTTATAATGCCCTAAAAGCCATCGTCAAAGCATTTTTCGAATTTCGTATTTTTACGAGTCCTTATTAAACGAAAAATTCCAACATTGATTTATTTTTCAAATTAAATATTACAGCAATGAGTTCATTGATTTATTCGAAATTTCGCATACAAGTAAGAAAGTGAACGAAGAATGCGTTCAATCAATTTATCAATTGTTTATTACAAAATGATATTGTTATAAATAAAAAAACTCATTTTAACTAATAAATGTTAACGAACGCATTCTTCGTTCATTTTCTTACTTGTATGCGAAATTTCGAATAAATCAATGAACTCATTGCTGTAATATTTAATTTGAAAAATAAATCAATGTTGGAATTTTTCGTTCAATAAGGACTCGTAAAAATACGAAATTCGAAAAATGCTTTGACGATGGCTTTTAGGGCATTATAAACTATTGAAAAAAGTAAAAAAAAAAAGTAAAAATTCGATGTTTCAATTCCAGGTGCTCCGCTCGGGGAAAACTTGACTCAAGAAATTATCACTAAAGAAAATGTATATGTTTTTGATAAAAAAATCTGTTCTGTACATAGTCACAACATGAAACGATAATGAGAATCGACTCATAACTATGATACGAATGCAAGTTCACTTCGCACTCGAATCAGCGCGCAAAGATCACCTATTAGCGCGCGCGCGCTCGAAGAAAAAATTCGTTTCTGGGTTGTTTATGGATGTGATCGAAAATTTTTTTCTATAACGAAAAGATGATAAAATTTCCTACCGAAAACATTTGAAAATTTTTTTCCGTCAATATGAGAAGTTTGAGAAATTTTCAATTGTTTATTAAAAAATGAAATTGTTATAAACAAAAAAAATCA
This sequence comes from Platygaster robiniae, assembly GCA_028476575.1. Taxonomy (NCBI): domain Eukaryota; kingdom Metazoa; phylum Arthropoda; class Insecta; order Hymenoptera; family Platygastridae; genus Platygaster; species Platygaster robiniae. The sequence goes on from CM052023.1 coordinate 27,595,384, forward strand.
TTTTCACTAAAAATGGTAATAAATACATTCCTTAGTTAAATTCCTTCAAAAAATGCCCAACTTCAAATATATCAATCGATTCATTGCTGAGATATTAAATTAAAAAAAAAAATTAATGTTGAAACTCTTTGCTCACTAACGAGTGATAAAAATGAAATTTTCACAAAATTCTTTTTTGATGTCTTTGAAGGCATCATAAACTATTAGAAAAAGTAAACAACTAGTTAGAAATCAATGGGTCGATTCCAAGTGCTCGGCTTGGGAAAACTTGACTCTTTTAGAATTTAATACTCTAGAAACGAGAATTCTGAAATTTTTTAATATATTTTTGGATTTTTGGGAATATTGTATTTAAAAGATTTTCAGAATATTATGGACTTCGAGAATTTTCGTATTGTATATGTTTTGCTGACAGCCGAGTAGTGTAGACACTCGTTTGCAACTTTGAAGGTCGTGAGGTCGTAACCACCCATGGTAGGAATTTTTTTTTCAAAATTTTTTCACAACGTCTTCATTGTGTTTATTTTATACAATACATACATAATTTATTTTTTTTATGAAAAAGTTTTTTAGTGCGATTTGATTGATCAACTACGTAAATTATTTCCTCGAACCAACAGATAAATCAATTCATCAATCCATGAGGTACATTAATTGATTTATCCATTTGGTAAATCAGTTCATCAATCCATTTAGTAAATCGATTAATCAATCTATTTGGGTAAATCAGTTGATCGATCCATTTGGTACACCATTTGGTCGATCCATCAGGTTCAATAATTGATTATCCAATTGGTAAAGCCATCTAGTCATTCCATTTAGAAAGTTTAATGGATTGCCCACGAATCACTATATTTGTCGAATCATTTGCAAAAATCATTTAATTATTTTCAGCTGGAAATGAATTGTATTTTTATATATTTTTGTTATATTTTTATTACATTTCCAATTAATAAATTGAAAATTGCGTTTCGAAATACCTTTTAAAGTTGAATAAACCGTTGTTATTTCACTGACATTTCATTTCATCGCTCGAATCTTAAAACAATTAATAGAGTATCTGAACAATGAGAATTGATGTATGTGTGTTTACATATATGTAACTGCTGATTACAGCTCATTACACGTGACTTGAATTCGGAAAATATATATATGGTTTTGAAAACCCTTTTTGCGTTTTCGACTTCAAAGAATAGTTTCAAATATTACTTATCTAATGAGTTACGTCACCGTCTCGAAGATCAATAATAGCTATAGCATTTGTTGGAAAATACCAGAGAACTGTTACTTATAGAAATAGAGAAAAGGTTTCTCATCATTTTCTCAACGTTCTCCAAGAACAATAAGATCCTTTTCTCATTTCGAGCCACATATTCTCAATTAAATCTTTTTTATTTTTGTAAAAAAATCATGCAAAAATATTAATTATAAATATCACCCCAGGAATCTATTTATATAATTTTATTTACCTATTTCGATAATTTTATAGACTTGAAAACCGGCAATAAGTATGGATTTTGATCATGGCCAAAATTTTGCTCTCATATTAAGTATATGATATGTATTCATGCACCAGAAATTTTGAATATTACCTTTAAAGTGTAAATAAAAATGCGATAGAGAGTTATTAGTTATTGTAGGTTCAACAGTTCTTTATTTTATAAAAGGAATAAGTATGTAATAAGAAACAATCGGTTTCATGAAAAAATTAATAAGTTCTCGACTGCGGGTTGCATTCTGCGTCATCATGTTCTATAAACATAACGTTCCTTTATATTGTTGACACTCTCAAAGGAGCCAGCAGTTGTAGTATATTGGTTATGTATAAAATGATGCAATCGCCATATTGGAATGTAAAATACAGTAAACTTCCGTTTATGGCAGCTATCGCTTATTTTTACTTTACTTCCATGGACACGTTATTTGAAACAAGTTGTATTTGGTAGATTATTTTTTTTCGCCTCTGCCGTTGAACATAAATTTAAAAATTTAAAAATTTTCACGAGTTGTCAATATTAAATTTTTATGATTTGTATGAAATGCAAAACTATATTTATTATGGGGCTACAAACTCCATTGTACAAGTGTAAATCAAATAAATAAATAAATAAATAGTTTGAAATAAGTAAGCATTAACAAGGTGGAAGTTTTATTTAAATAATCATTTATTTTTAATAACAATGTTCAAATTTACAAATTCACGCTTCTTCACAGCCAATTATGTCACCCTTTATCAAAGTTCGTTACTTTGATAGAACAAGTAATTTCAAAAAATAAAAACATGGCATACCTAGATATATCATTTTGGTAATTCTTACATTTAACTTTCAGGTGAGACTCAGAAATTTATTAGGAAGAATAGAAATTCAAAAATAAAAAAAAAAAAAAAAAAAAAAAAAAAAAACACTGGGAGATCCAAAATTTAAGCAATTACATTATATGAATTATTATTATTATTATTGAAAAAACTCGACGTAACATTGAAAAATTCTTTCAACAGGCGAATACTTATAACTTTTTGATGAGTCGATCGATAGGTGAATGATGGCCGTTAACACCGTTTTGCAAAATGACGAATTTATCCCTTCCAATCAACATCGCTCCATGGACAGTGGGTCCTTCAACTTCAATAATTTTAGGCGTTGCTACCCTTTGTCCTTTTTATATGCAGCTGCATAGTTATTGGAACCACTGTAAAAACAATAAGCCAAAAAGAATGCGAGTGTTGACGAACTTTACAACGAGAGCGGCAGGATTAATAGAAAATAAAAGTTTTTTGAAAGGGGTAAAGCCAACAATTATTTACGCCTCATTTGTTACGTATTCCAGATATAAAAAGTCCTTTACGTAAACTACGTTTCACATTTTTTTTCCAGACAAGACAAAAATTATTACATGGTAAATAAACAATGGTAAACAAAACAACTTATCTGACGCGCCATCAATTTATCAGCTTGGTTTTCCAATCTCCTCCTGCGATGATACATGACCATTTCCATACATACAAATAATTCCAATTAAATGTTGTCACTCAGGCAGAAAAATGATTTTCCAACAAACTTTCGACGCAATGATTCACAGCAGTTTTTATTCAACATTCACTTAAAATCACCCAAAACCATTAAAAAAAAACATAACGAGGCAACTATTTTGAACTATGTTGACAATTCACAACTTTTATAAACAATTATGTATAAACTTTTAACTTTGACAGTCAAAGTCAAAAGTTTCACATACTATGACACATACTGACACATACACGAGCAGCGATTGTTCGAATCCATTTGATATTCGATATATCGCAGGAATGTTGAAATTTCCGTGAGTCCGAATTACAATTTACAATAATTAGTTATCATTCATGTACTCTGATGTACGTAGTTATAATGAACTGTAAAAATCCTCAGACCAATGAACAAAGGACTATGTCTTATATGAAAACGATTTAAACGAATTGAGACACATTGATTAAATATGAACCGTTTGCGTCCGCGCTAAAACCCATTCATTTGCAACAACAAATTATTCACATTAAAACAAACGAAAATTTTCGTCTAACAAACTCCAACAAATAAATAACAATCGATTAAAAAAAAAAAATTATTGATTTTCGAAAGGGGGGGCTAACTTCACGCAAAATTTTATTTTTGCAATAACATTGAAACTATCATCAAACAAACAAAAATTTTCGTCTAACAAACTCCAACAAACGAATAACAATCGATTGCAAAAAAAAAATTATTAATTTTCGCAAGTGGGGGGGCTAACTTCCCGGGGGTATTCCTGCAAAGCACATGCTCGACACATGGGCGGCACATGTTTCTTCTGTACGAAAGAGAGAGTCTAAACTTGTTTAAATTTTTCAAAATCGAACAATTGAAAGCGGAGGTGTTTTGATGATACCGAATGAGACTGAACGAAAACTATTTGTTATTCATAACATTGTAGAGAAAAACGGAAAACTCTTATTCGTATCACGAGACGGCACGAATTTCACGTACTACCTCGAACATTATCAAAGTTTTGCATTGAGCGAAATAGTATATTGCGCAACAAGTGCAAGAGGTTGGACGTTTTTGACCAGGTCGATGTTGTGGCACAAGTGACACGCGAGGGCACCGAAGGTGCCCGAGCGTTTTCACGAGTGCCAACGACATCGATCGTGTCAAAACGTCCCAACTTGCCCTTGTTGCGAACGATACTTTTTACCACAAATGTAAGTTACAGGTGTGATTGTATCCTGCGAGGTGGTAAAAAAGGACTCTGCAGTTGCAACGCGGGCAAATATACATTCTTTTTTGCACACAAAAAATGAACTCGCGCACGTCCGAAAAAGTTACGCGGCCCAGGTCTTAAACCTGTGCCTTGCAGGAATCTCTCTCGCGCGAAACAAAGATTAGACGGACGCTGGCAGGAAAGAAGCTAGTGCGCCCAGAATCTGCAGTTGCTAGCCCAAGGCTCAGCCCTGCGAATTCGGAACTTGAGCCGCCCATGTTTATTTCCTGCCCGCACAGGAATGTACCCTGCGAGACCATGATTCCCGGTTAGGCCGCGTAAAATTTTGACAAGCGCAAGGTACAAACCTGCGCGGCCAGCGCAAGTTCTCGGATCCTTTTCTACGTGTGCCTGGAGTTCCAAACGTTTAAAATTAAACGAAAAAAATTCATAAGTTAATATTAGGAAAAAAATCATTTAGCTGCATTTCAATACTTTTTGATCGGAACAACAAACATGATGCTCCACAAAAAAATATTCGTCACACTTTCTATTATTACAGAAAATCAAAATATCACATATTTTGTATTTCTGTTTCATTTTTAACGTTTGGAACTTCAGGTACATAAAAATACTAGAATTGTATTAGAAAACTGCAAATGCTGATTTTACTCTTTTGAAAGTTTTTATAAACGCTGGATAATAATAAAACTTGGATACCTAGAGCATTATATATTTTAAAAATTTATATGGAAATCTACAAAAATTTTAAAAGTCTGTCAATCTTGCAGAAAGTCTCACGATATTAAATAAATCTAAAATATACTGGAAATACTATGAACACTAGAATTTCATTACATATCTACTCGTAAATTCTGGTTAAACTATTTCGAAACTATTTAAATAGCTGGAAATTAATGAAACTTGTATTCCTGGAGCATTGAAATTTATGATTCTATATCATAATCTTTCGAAATTCAAAAAATGTATAAATCTTCTGGAAAATCTTACGAAATCTAAAAAATCGAAAAAAAAAAAATACTGCAAACTCAATAAAATAAATGTGGTGAATGCTTATTTAATTGTTTTGAAAATTTGTGATAATGCTAGAAAATTATGAAACTTTATCCATGGAGCATTGAAATTTAGAAATATTACCTATTTACGTGTAACAGAATTTAAAATATTTCAAACTTTGTATTCGTTGAATAAACGTTGCCTTGGCTTGTCAGAAGGCGAAAAGGTTATTGCCAAACGAACTTGAGGGCAGCCTCGCTGGCCTAATCTCCGCAAGATTATCAGGAGTCGCCGCTAGGGCTTTCGAAAGCGCCGCTCCTGGAACAATTGATTCTCTACTGAAAACCCTGTAGAGTTTCGCTCCCCTAGAGAGCACTTTCGAACTTTGTGGAACCATGACACAAACCGTACAGGGGTTGAGCGAAGACGTCAGCACCTTTTTCTACAGAATACAAGATTTAGGAAATCGTATCATAGAAGTTATTAAATCAGACTTGTGCCCCGCAGGTTTATTTCCTGCCCGCGCAGGAATGTACCCTGCGAGACCACGATTCTCGGTTGGGACGCGTGAAATTTTGACAAGCGCAAGGTATGAAACTGCAGGGCCAGCGCAAGTTCTTGGATCCTTTTCAAGTGTCTAACACAGTGAGACATGAAATTCACGAACAGCTGACTTGCGGTCTGTAATTATTATTATCTGATACAGTTTTATACTCAAAAAACACAAAATTAGTAAAACTTGAGCTGCAGAATTATTTTAAGCCAAACATAAGTCTGGAGAAGTCAGTATATCAATTTTGATAAATTTTTGTCATTAATTCGTAAGTTGCAATTTCAGTCAGACGAAGAATCCGCAAACGGCCGACCACCACTCGAAAAATTATATGTATCTCATTGCATTTCACAAGAAGAAAATGTAAAATTATTTTTTAGTGCTGCAGAATTCTTTCAGGCCTAAGAAAAGACTAAAAAAGTAGGTATTTTTATTTTGATGAATTGTTGTCGATACTTTTCAAATTTCCATCTCAGTGAAACCTGAAATTCTCGAACAGCCGATAAGTGATCTGAAGTTATGAATATCAGGTACCATTAAAAATTCAGAAAACAAAAAATTAGTAAAACTAGAGCTGCAGAATTATTTTTAGCCCAACATAAATCTGGAGAAGTCAGTATCTCAATTTCGATTAATTTTTGTCATTAATTCTTAACTTGCAATCTCAGTCAGACCATGAATTCGCAAACGGTCGACCAGCAGTCGAAAATTATATGTATCTCATAGAATTTAAAAAAAAGAAAATGTCTAACTTATTTAATTAGTGCTGCATAATTCTCTCGGGCAAAAGAAAAGTCTGGAAGTCAGTATTTTTATTCTGATGAATTGTTGTCGATACTTTTCAAGTTTCGATCTCAGTAAGACCTGAAATTGAAGAACGGCCGGTTAGCAATCTGGAGTTATCAATATCTAATACAATTTTAAACTTAAAAAACAAAAAAATTAGAAATACTTGAGCTGCAGAATTATTTTAGGCCCAATATAAGTCTGAAGGAGTCAGTCTCTCAATTTTAATGAATTGTTGTCATTAATTCTCAAGTAGAAATTTATACCAGACATGGAATTCGCAAACAGCCGAACAGCAGCCGGAAATCATATGTATTAAAAGAATTAAAAAAAAAAAATGTCAAACTAATTTAATTAGTGCTGCAGAATTCTTTTGGGCCAAAGAAAAGACTGAAAAAGTGGAAAATTCGATTCTGATAAATTGTTGTCGTTGCTTTTCAAGTTTCCAACACAGTAGGACCTGAAATTTACGAATGGCCAACTTGCCGTCGAAAATTATGATTATCTGATACATTTCAAATTCAGAACACAGAGAATAAGTAAAACTTTAGCTGCAGAATCATTTTAAACCCAACAAAAGTCTGGAGAAGTCAGTATCTCAATTTTTATAAATTGTTGTCATTAATTCATAACTTGCGATCTCAGTCAGACAAGAAATTCGCAAATGGCCAACCAGCAGTCGAAAATTGTATGTATCTCATAGAATTGAAAAGAAAAAAATGTGAAACTAATTTAATTAGAGCTGCAGAATATTCTCGGGCCTAAGAAACGTCTGAAAAGTCGGTATTTTTATTTTGATGAATTGTTGTCGTTACTTTTGAAGTTTCGATCTCAGTAAAACCTTAAATTTAGGAACGGCCGGTTAGCGATCTGATGTTATCAATATCTGATACCATTTAAAACTCAGAAAAGAGAAACTCAGTAATACTTGAGCTGCAAAATTATTTTGAGCCCAACATAAGTCTGGAGGAGTCAGTATCTCAATTTTGATGGATTGTTGTCATTAATTCTTAAGTTAAAATAATTGTCAGACAAGAAATTCGCAAACGGCCTACTAGCAGTCTGAAATTATATGTATCTCATAGAATTTAAAAAAAAGAAAATGTCCAACTAATTTGATTCTAAATAATCAAATCTAATTTGAGTCTAAAATTATGATTATCTGATACAATTTCAAAATCAGAAAACAGAGAATAAGTAAAACTTTAGCTGCAGAATTATTTTTAGCCCATCAAAAGTCTAGAGAAGTGAGTATCTCAATTGGGATAAATTGGTGTCATTAATTCTTAACTTGCAATCTCAGTCAGACAAGAAATTAGCAAATGGCCGACCAGCAGTCGGAAATTATATGTATCTTATAGAATTTAAAAAGAAGAAAATAGGAAATTATATTATTCAGTGCTTCATAATTCTTTCGGGCCAAAGAAACGATTGAAAAAGCAGGTATTTTTATTCCGATAAATTATTGTCGTTGCTTTTCAAGTTTACAACACAGTAAGACCCGAAATCTACGAATGGCCGACTTGCGGTCTGAAATAATTGTTAGCTGATACCAGTTTAAACTTAGAAAACAGAAAATTAGTAATACTTGAGCTGCAGAATTATTTAAATATTTTAGTTTGAAATTTTCTTTTTTTTAAAATCTATGAGATTTATATGATTTCCGACTGCTGGTCGGCCGTTTGCGAATTCCTCGCCTGACATAATTTCAACTTAAGAATTAATAACAACCATTCATCAAAATTGAGATAATGACTCCTCCAGACTTATGTTGGGCTTTAAATAATTTTGCAGCTCAAGTATAACTAATTTTCTGTTTTCTGCGTTTAAAATGGTTTAAGATAATAATAATTTTAGACCTAACGTCAGCTGCTCGTGAATTTCAGGTCTCACTGTGTTGGAAACTTGATAAGCAACGACAAAAATTTATCAGAATTAAAATACTTACTTTTTCAGTCTTTTCTTCGACCCGATAGAATTACGCAGCACCTAATAAAATAATTTTCCATTTTCCTTATTTCAAATTCTATGAGATGCATATAATTTTATGACTGCTGATCGACCGTTTGCGAATTCCTTGTCTGACATAAATTCAAACTTTGAATTAATGACAACAATTCATCAAAATTGAGATACTGACGCCTCCAGACTTACGTTTGGCTTAAAATAATTCTGCAGCTCAAATATTAGTAATTGTCTGTTTTGTGAGTTTTATCAGATATTGATAACTTCAGATCGCTAACCGGCCGTTTTTAAATTTCAAGTCTTACTGAGATCGAAACTTGAAATGTATCGACAACAATTCATCAGAATGAAAATACCGACTTTTCAGACTTTTCTTTGGCCCGAGAAAATTCTGCAGCACTAATTCAATTAGTTTGACATTTTCTTTTTTTTTTATTCTATCAGATACATATAATTTTCGACTGCTGGTCGGCCGTTTGCAAATTCCTTGCCCGACATATATTGCAACTTAAGAATTAATGACAACAATTTATAAACATTGAGATTCTGACTTCTCCAGACTTATGTTGGGCTTAAAATGATTCTGCAGCTCAAGTATTATTAATTTTCAGTTTTCCGACCGTAAAATTTTACCAGATAAAAATAATTTCAGACCGCAAGTCGGCCATTCGTAAATTTCAGGTCTTATTGTGTTGGAAACTTGAAAAGAAACAATAACAATTTATCAGAATAAAAATACCTGCTTTTTCAGTATTTTTTTCGGCCCGAAAGAATTCTGCAGCACCAATCAAATTAGTTTAACATTTTTTCTTTTAAATTCTATGGGATACATACAATTTTCGACTGCTGGTTGGCCGTTTGTGGAACTCTTGTCTGACTGAGATTGCAAGTAAAGAATTAATGACAACAATTCATCAAAATTGAGATACTGACTTCTCCAGACTTTTGTTTTGCGCAAAATAATTCTGCAGCTCAAGTATTATTAATTTTCTGTTTTCTGATTTTTGAATGGTATCAGATATTAATAACGTTAGATCGCTTACCGGCCGTTCTCAAATTTTAAGTCTAACTGCAATCGAAACATGAAAAGTATCGACAACAATTCATCAGAATAAAAATACCGAATGTCAGACTTTTCTTTGCCCCAAGAATATTCTGCAGCACTAATAAAATTAGTTTAACATTTTTTTTAAATTCTATGAGATACATACAATTTTCGACTGCTGGTTGGCCACTTGCGAATTGCTTGTCTGACTGAGATTGCAACTTAGGAATTAATAACAACAATTTATAAAAATTGAGATACTGACTTCTCTAGACTTAAGTTGGGCTTAAAATAATTCCGCAGCTCGAGTATTACTAATTTTCTGTTTTTTGAGTTTAAAATAGGATCAGATGAGAATAATTTTAGACTGCAAGTCGGCCATTCGTACATTTTAGGTCTTACTGTGTTGGAAACTTGAACAGTAACGACAACAATTTATCAGAATAAAAATACCTGCTTTTTCGGTCTTTTCTTTGGCCCGAGCGAATTCTGCATCATCGATCAAATTAGTTTGACATTTTCCTCTTTTTTGAATTCTTCAAATACATATGATTTCCGGCTGCTGGTCGGCTGTTTGCAAAATCCCATGTCCAACATAAATTCCCACTTAAAAATTAATGACAACAATTCATCAAAATTGAGATACTGACTCCTTCAGACTTATATTGGGCTTAAAATAATTCAGCAGCTCGAGTATTACTAATTTACTGTTTTCTGAGTTCCAAACGGTATTAAATAAGAATAATTTCAGACCGCACGTCGGCCATTCGTGAATTTCAGGTCTTACTGTGTTGGAAACTTGAACAGCAACGACAAACAATTTATCAGAATAAAAATACTTCCTTTTTCAGTATTTTTTTCGGCCTAAAAGAGTTCTGCAGCAGCAATCAGATTAGTTTGACATTTTTTTTTTTAATTCTATGGGATTCGACTGCTGGTTAGTCGTTTGCGGATTTCTTGTCCGACTGAGATTGTAAGTTTAAATTAAAATAATTAAAAAAGAATTAATGACAACAATTTATCACAATTGAGATACTGACTTTTCCAGACTTTTATTGGGCTCAAAATAATTTTGCATCTAACGTTTTACTTATTCTCTGTTTTCTAATTTTAAAATGGTATGAGATAACTATAATTATTGACCGAAAGTCGGCTGTTCGTGAATTTTGGTCTCACTGTGTTGGAAACTTGAAAACCAACGATGATAATTCATCAGAATCGAATTTCCCACTTTTTCAGTCTTTCCTTTGGCTCAAAAGAATTATGCAGCACTAAATAAATTATCTTTACATTTTTCTTTTCAAAATATATAAAATGCTTACAATTTTCGACCGCTCGTCGGCCGTGTGCAAATTTCTTTTCTGACTGAGATTGCAAGTCAAGAATTAATAACAACAATTGATAAAAATTGAGATACTGATTTCTCCAGACTCATGTTGGGCTTAAAATAATTCTAAAGCTTAAGTATCACTCATGTTCTATTTTCTGAGGTCAAAATGGTATCAGATAAGAATAATTTTAGACCGCCAGTCGGCCATTCGTGAATTTTAGGTCTTACTTTGTTGGAAACTTGAAAAGCAACCACAACAATTTATCAGAATAAAAATACCTGCTTTTTCAGTATTTTCTTTGGCCCGAAAGAATTCTGCAGCAACAATCAAATTAGTTTGACATTCTCTTTTTTTTAAATATTATGCGATACATACAATTCCTAAAATTTTAAATATTTCAAATCTGAATATTTTTTTCCAGCGAATTAAAATTATGAACAACTAAAAGCGAACAGACACAGAAATCAACCTACTCTCGTCTATCGAAGAAATTCGTGTAATCATTAGATTTGTGCGATTGAGGCGCAGTAAAATACCACGAAAAATTATCTGAAGACATCAGGAATTTTTTAGAGACATTAAAATTAACAATCATAATGCAATCTCAATGGAATAACTTTGCGAATTAAATTTTCAAATCGATTAACGTTATTATATCAATATATAGAGCTATTTCTCGATTTTTCTTTGGAGGCATGAATTTCTTTTAGCAGTCTTACAACCGCGCAGAAAAATATGCTCATTTTCCAATTTCGCAATGTTACCTAGTCCTGTAGCGAGCAGATTATTCGCGAGTAGATGTGATTTAAATATTCCTTCCCAGCTAATTAAAATTAAGAATAACTGAAAGCGAACAGATACAGAAATTAACCTATTATACTCTATCAAAGTAATTCGTGTAATCATTCTTTTCTTGCGATTTAGGCGCTGTATAACTTCGGCAAAATATTATCTGAAGACATTAGGAATTTTTCAGAGACATTGAAATCAACAATCAAAATGCAATCTCAATAGAATAACTTTGCGAATTGAATTCTTGACTCGCTTAGCGCTATTATGTCAATATATAGAGCTATTTCTCGATTTTTCCAAGGAATCATAAATTTATTTTAGCACTCTAATAACCGCGCAGCAAAAACTGCTAATTTTTCAATTTTGCAATATTACTTCGTCCTGTACCGGACAGATAATTCGCGAATAATTGCGATCTGAATATTTCTTTCCAGCGAATAAAAATTATAAATAACTGAAAGCGAACAGATACAGAAATTAACCTATTCTACTCTATCAACGAAATTCGTGTCATCATCAGATTCTTGCGATTGAGGCACAGTATAATTATCACGACATTATCTGAAGACATCAGGAATTTTCCAGAGACATTGAAATCAACAATCAAAATGCAATCTCATCAGAATTACTTTGCGAATCGAATTTTCAAATCAATTAACGTTATTATGTCAATATATAGAGCTATTCCTTTATTTTCCCTAGGAGTCATGAATTTCTATTAGCACTTTTATAACCGCGCAGCAAAATATGCTCATTTTCCAATTTTGCAATATTACCAAGTCCTGTAGCGAGCAGATTATTCGCGAAAAAATGCAATCTGAATATTTTTTATCAGCGAATTAAAATTATGAATAACTAAAAGCGAACGGATACAGAAATCAACCTATTCTACTCTATTAAAGAATTTCGTGTTATTATCAGATTCTTGCGATCGAGGCGCAGTATAATTTTCACGAAATATTATCTGAAGTCATCAGGAATTTATTAGGGATATTAAAAACTACAATCAAAATGCAATCTTAATAGAATAACTTTGCGAATTGAAATTTCAAATCAATTAACGTTATTATGTCAATATAAAGAGCTATTCCTTGATTTTTCCTCGGAATCATGAATTTATTTTAGCCCTTTTATAACCGCTTAGCAAAATACGCTCATTTTCTAATTTCGCAATATTACCTAGTCCTGTAGCGAGCAGATTATTCGCGAATAATTGCAATCTAAATATTTTTCTCTAGCGAATTATAATTATGAATAACTAAAAGCGAATAGACACAGAAATCAACCTATTCTTGTCTTTCAAAGAAATTCGTGTAATCATTAGATTCTTGCGATTGAGGCGCAGTAGAATTGCCACGAAAAATTATCTGAAGGCATCAGGAATCTTTTAAAGACATTAAAATCAACAATCAAAATACAATCTTTATAGAATAACCTTACGAATTGAATTTTCGAATCAATTAACGTTATTTTGTCAATATTTAGAGCTATTCCTTGATTTTTCCTAAGAGTCATGAATTTATTTTAGCATTTTTATAACCGCGCAGCAAAATATGCTCATTTTCTAATTTTTCAATATTACCTAGTCCTGTAGCGAGCAGATTATCCGCAAATGATTGCGATCTGAATATTTCTTTTCATCGAATTAAAATTATGAATAACTGAAAGCGAACAGCTGCAGAATTCTTTCGGGCCAAAGGAAATTCTGAATGAGTAGGTATTTATATTCTGAAAAATTTTTGTCGTTGCTTTTCAAGTTTCAAACAGAGTATGACCTTAAATTCACGAATGGCCGGCTTGCGGTCGGAAATTATTCTTATCTGATACCATTATAATTTCAGAAAATAGAAAATTAGTAGTACTTGAGCTGCAGAATTGTTCTAAGCCGAACATAAGTCTGGAGGAGTCAGTATCTCAATTTTTTTTTAATGTTGTCATTACTTTTTGAGTTGCAATATATGTCGGACAATGAATTTGCAAACGGTCGATCAGCAGTCGGAAATTATATGTATCTCATAGAATTTAAAAAGAAGAAAATAGAAAATTATTTTATTCAGTGCTGCAGAATTCTTTCGGGCCAAAGAAAAGAATGAAAAATCAAGTATTTTTATTCTGATAAATTGTTGTCGTTGCTTTTCAAGTTTCCAACAGAGTAAGACCTAAAATTTACGAATAGCCGGTTTGCGGTCTAAAATTATTCTTATCTGATATTTTTTTGTACTTAGAAAACAGAAAATTAGTAATACTAGAGCTGCAGAATTATTTAAGGCCCAACATAAATTTGGAGGAGTCGGTATCTCAATTTTAATGAATTGTTGTCATTAATTCTTAAGTTGCAATTAGTATCAGACACGGAATTTGCAATTGGCTGACCAGCAGTCGGAAATCATATGTATCTCAGATAATTTAAAAAAAAGAAAGTGTCAAACTAATTTGATCGGTGCAGCAAAATTCTTTCGAGCCAAAGAAAATACTCAATAAGTAGGTTTTTTTATTCTGCGAAATTGTTTTCGTTGCTTTTTAAGTTTCCAACACGGTTATACTTGAAATTCACGAACGGCCTACTGCCGGTCTGAAATAATTCTTATCTGATACCATTTTAAACTCAGAAAACAGAATTTTTGGAATACTTGAGCTGCAGAATTATTTTAAGCCCAACATAAGTCTGGAGAAGTCAATATCTCAATTTTTATGAATTTTTGTCAACAAAAAAACCACAAATGATTAAATAGATGTATTCCAATGTTTATTCTGCTTATATATTATTTATTCAATAATAAAACTTACACAGAAATTTGGAAAAGAGCATTGTCCTTTCTCAAACCCGCTAGCAATACTCGAATCGCTCGAAATGTGAACTGACGGCGACGCGTTTCGATAAACATATTGTATTGCCGTCAAATATTGAGTATTTAACGGAAACTTTTGAAAATTTTCAGAAAACTTGCTGAAAGGGTAATGAACAAAGTTGCATACTCAATATCTTTAAAATCAAGAATTTTTAATACTATTATCATAGGAAAAGCCTAAAAACACGGTTTTTTTTTTCATTAAAATTTTGACGAACAAATTAGTATTTTCCGAGCATTTATTCGATTTGTGAGCATTGCTAGAGTGTCTCGAAGAAAACTACGTAGAAATTATTTCATTTTCGCAAACACTGGCCAAGTAATCGTAATAATTGAGGGTGCCGGTGCAATAACACGCTCTGCGCTCGAACTCGGGTAAAACCATTGTCCAAGACCCAGATAAATTCGAAAATTAAAAAAGTCAAAATTGAACGTTCCTTATTATAAAGCTCATACAGACGCATCTTTTTTTCATGTAGCATTTTTTTATTGTATTTCTAGTTTTTGTAATAAACAACAAAAACGTCATTTCCCGGAACCGGCAAATTCGATGTTTTATAAAACTTAACTCGCGAAATCTCGGCAAATTATGAACGAAATATCACCAAAAATTTTTTCGGGGTTCGTTATACCTTAGCAAAGACGATGATGCTTTTTAAAATGATCGTTCAATGCATTATTCATAATTATTTAATAATAATGCAATAGGCTCGAATAACCACGTTTCCCGACTTTCAAGTATCAAGGAAGTTTTTCATTTTTGAGGTGCCAGCAAACTTCCAGCGAAGAAGTTGTTAAGTAACGCTCGAGGTAGTTTTTCGCAAAATTTGACATTGATTAGTGAAAAAGTAACAAAATTTTTGGGCAATAAACAAAAAGCGCCAGCGCGCGAAGCCGACTCTACTTGGCCATCGCCGCGACTTCGACTCTAATTCCATTGTCGAGGAGTTCAATACGCACTTATTCCAGAAAATGATTCATTCAAAAAGTCATTATTTTTTAGGGAGAAAATAAACAAAATTCATGAAATCGCTAGAAATCGTGAAATCTAAAAATGCGACAAAAACTGTTATCTGTCATTAGGATCAATTTGTGAATCGGAGAAGCGGATTCTTCTATGTCATTCATGACAAATGAATTCATGAGATCAATTGTCCATTTTTTTTTCTTAGGAAGATACAAAATAGTGGGAAATATTTTAAAATAGTACTTTTGGGAGAAAACATGTAAAATTTTTTCAGACCCTCAGAAAAAATAACTTAAGGAACTTGAAAAACCCGACATTCTTCGTTCACCTCTTGTTCAGTAGTCAATATAGTTTTTCTCATGTGTTTAAATCAATTTAACATAAAACAAAATGTCTGGCGACAAATATTTGCAAGCTAGAAGAAAGCGCAAAAGAAACGTTGAATCGTGGATTCGGAATATCTCTAAAAGTGCTAGAAATTCGGTATGTACCTGTGACACGTTTTTAGTATGATCTATTTTATTTTTCCGAAGTTTTGCTAAAACTTCACCAATTATTTGTAGATCAGACTTGATGTTATGCAGAAATGAATTCAACTTTGTACGGTTTTTAGAAAAGTTTCGCAGTTAAAAAATATGTAGGTCTGTTTTTTATGAATGCTGCCAATGTCAATTCGAAAAACTGAATTTCTGAATTATTTTTCGTAACTATTTTTAAATTGGTTGAATATATCACTTTCAAAAAAAGATACAAAGTTTTTATAAAATTAAAATAACCAAAAATTCTATTATTGTTATCATAGGGACAAGAATATATCTCGGCATCGGGCAAAAAAGTTGATGCTAAAATTTTTTCTCCTGTCGAATCCTGCTGTAAGAAGAACTGCTTTTCTGATATTTCAAAAAAGGAGCAAGAAGACTGTTTCAAAAGTTTTTGGGGACTTAGTCATTATCAAGCGCAAAATGTAATGCTAAAGGGGATCATGAGGAAAAAAACAATATCAGCTTTAAACCAACGAGGAGTAAATCTTTGGGAATACTCTTTTCCTTCTAATGTTGTGAAAACAAATGTTTGCCAAAAGGCGTTATGTCAGTTGTTCGGGATAAGCAGAGAGAGATTCGTCACGGTTCAAAAAAACATCTTGCAAGAAAGTAGTTTGCACGATAAACGGGGAAAAACGCCGAATCAACACGCTAAATTAACAGAAGATGTCAAACAATTGATTCTTGTACATTGTGAAATGATACCTCACTCGACATCACATTACACCAACTCGAGTTTAAAGTATTTTGATCACGCCGATTTCACTTTTCATACATTGTATGACTTGTTTATTGATTTTTATTCTGCAGTAACAGGAGATGAAAATATTCCACTTTCATATGCGACTTATTGTGAATATTTCAATCATAATATTCCATATACTTTCAGTAATCCTTGCACGGACGTTTGCAATTTCTGCTTTGAAAACGAAAGCAAACCAGAAATGGCAGACGAACTCGCGAAGCATAAAAAAGAAGTACAATTGCATAGCAAAATGAAAAATGCAATGTTACGCGAAAAAAATGTTTTATGTTGTGAATTCGACTTTGGCGCTAATCTCCCGATACCGAAATTGCGTGTAAATGAGCTGTACTATCGTCGACTCCTATGGTTCAACGTTTTCAATGTCCATGTTTTTGGCCAAAAAAACGATAGTTACATGTTTACTTTTCTAGAAGGTTTTTTGAAAATAGGGGGAAATACTGTGTGCAATTTTTTACTCCACGTTATTGAAAAGGAATTTCAAAAGAAAGTGTTCAACAAAATTTATTTACTTTCTGACGCGTGTGGGGGGCAAAATAAAAACAATCACGTTGTTGCTTTCTTGTCAGCGTTATCAAAAATACTGGAAGTAGAAATCCAACATTTGTATCCCGTTAGAGGTCATTCATATTGTCAATGCGATCGTAATTTTGGAATGTACAGTCATTTGAAAAAGCGCAAGGAAGTAATTGAGACCGAAAACAAGTACATAGAAATGATCGAAAAAGCAAAAAGCCCTCTATTTCAAATTGTTAAACTTACAGACTGCATTGTTAGAGACTTTGAGCCTCTTTTTCGAGAAAAAGTGTAAAAACCAAAAGATTTTTTCATTAGCAAGTATGTTAAAATAAGTTACTTTCCGAATGGTGAAATAAATGTGTTAGAGCAATACGATGATGTGAAACCAAAAACATTCAAAATACATTCTGATGTTTCTTACGAAGATTTAAAAAATTCAACGCTTTCGAATGCTACAGGGATTAGGGATGAGAAAAAAATGACTTGAAAACCCTTTTGCGGTACCTCAGTCCTGTCGGTAAAATATATTTTAACGAAATATTTGAAAAACTTGGAACTAAATCTAAAAATGCGTCAAAAATCAATAGCTTAAAGTCTGTATCTCAAATAAAATCGAATTCCGTGCCAAACGATGATTCTAAGTCTAAGAACAAAAAGAAGGCAAAAACTTCGTCTAAGTGTAAGTCTAAATCAAAATCAAAATCGAAAAAGTGATCGAGAAAATTGATACTGAACTCCAGTACAAGCTAATTAATGCAAATATTCAAGCTGTAAGCTCGCATCGTATCAATTGTAAATAAAAACTATTTGATTTGATTTGAGTTGCTTTTTTTCTAGCAATTTTTTATTGCTAGAGTATTTTGATCCTTATGTCTCAATTCGTCACGATTAGGTCAGTTACTAAGCCGAAAACGGCTATTTTCATTTTTTTTAATCATTGATTTAAAACGGAAAAATTTGTCCGTGTTTAATTTTTTCTCTTTGAACAATAATAACTTTTTGAATCAATCATTTTCTGGAATAAGTGCGTATTGAACTCCTCGACAATGGAATTAGAGTCGAAGTCGCGGCGATGGCCAAGTAGAGTCGGCTTCGCGCGCTGGCGCTTTTTGTTTATTGCCCGACAATTTTGTTACTTTTTCACTAATCGATGTCAAATTTTGCGAAAAACTACCTCAAGCGTTACTTAACAACTTCTTCGCTGGAAGTTTGCTGGCACCTCAAAAATGAAAAACTTCCTTGATACTTGAAAGTCGGGAAACGTGGTTATTCGAGCCTATTGCATTATTATTAAATAATTATGAATAATGCATTGAACGATCATTTTAAAAAGCATCATCGTCTATGCTAAGGTATAACGAACCCCGAAAAAATTTTTGGTGATATTTCGTTCATAATTTGCCGAGATTTCGCGAGTTAGGTTTTATAAAATATCGAATTTGACGGTTCCGGGAAATGACGTTTTTGTTGATTATTACAAAAACTAGAAATACAATAAAAAAATGCTACATGAAAAAAAGATGCGTCTGTATGAGCTTTATAATAAGGAATGTTGAATTTTGACTTTTTTAATTTTCGAATTTATCTGGGTCTTGGACAATAGTTTTACCCGGGTTCGAGCGCAGAGCGTGTTATTGCACCGGGACCTTCAATTACGCCAGTACGGTATCTACCGAGCTCACGCGCGTAAAATTCAATCACATCGCGCTGCGCGTTTGTGTTCAACTCGCTGGATGTTTTTTTATAACAATTTTAGAGGGCTGAAACTTTCCAAAAAGTTCGTCATTACACTTAAGATTATAATAAGCATAAAAGCCCCGTTGGAATCGAAAATTCCCTCGATACATTTTCAACGCGAACATCGAAAAACATGGTTTTTCACTCGGATTAAATAAACATTCAATTATTATAATTTTTTATTAAATTGTTTAATACTGTATTCAACGCTAGACCTTCCTGAACAAAAGTATACAATAGTTATGTTGATACGTTGAAAAATGAATGTTCAGCGGCGATGTACATTTTAAAAAACATGGATTTTTCAATTGAAAAATCATCATTTTTTCCTTTTTTTCCAAGGAAACTATAAGGTTTTGAAAAAATTTTTAAACGCAAACTAACATTCATTTTTTAAAAGCTATCAAGCAGTATTTTCCATTTTTCCGAATTCGGACTTTGGTTTTTGACTCGCGACGTCGTAGCGTGGACAATACATTTACCCGGTTCCGCGCGCTCGGCGAGTTCTACGATCCGGACGCTCAATTTACAATGCTAGCAAACAGTTTCATGAAATTCTACAAGTATCGATTTTTTTATAATAATTGGCAATATTTAAAATTTTGAATGTTGTTATTTTTAAGAAATTTTTACATCCCTTGGTTTTGTGTGAGTGACGTGCGTGTATATGTGGAACATTGTTTACTTCTGCTTGTTGTCTGCTGTCAAGGTGCATTAATTTTCATCGGGGCGTAGAAACATTATGGAATTCGATTTCTGACAGTACGAGGCTTATGAATGTATTAATTCCGTAACAGTTGGCCGGAGGTTAAAATCATACAAGGCTCAAATCCACACAAAACAATATTACATGCTTTGCCAGCTGGCAGCGCTGATTACAGCCAGGGCTGCCAGTATTGGCTGAATTCGGCCAAAGTGGCTGATTTTCAAAGTGTGTGACTACTAAATTTGTTGATTACTTGTTTGGCTTTTTTGTGGTCAAACCTTAGCTATTTTTGACTAATTTTGTGCATCTTAGGTATCTGCTGGTCGGTTGGCAGTTTTAGTCAGCCCTATTTTGCTGACCAACAATAATTGCAGCATTATTCGATCTTCTTCAGCTTCATTAATTTTTCTACAGAACATGGAACGATGGAGGAATATAATCACTTTTTAAAGAAATTGATATTTGCATACATCTTCTATTCAATAAGGTGCTGTGTTTACGTATTAAATTGGGTGCCAGGTGTTTTTTTTTTCGGCTGTTGACGCAGGTCAATACCCACGCATTTATAAAGCTTCTGCTCTAATTCTCAATCAAAACAATTCATGAAAATCGACTTGTGGCAACGTGCTTATACCGGCATTTGCTTTGTGCCCCCCGCAGTCTTTTGTTTTTACGGTTTTTAGTCAACTTACATATCAATCAAATACGTGATTATAGTTCTACATATATACGCCATCATAGGCAGGGTTGCCATATTGGGCGATTTTTCGTCAATTGGGCTACTTGGAGAGCTCATCAGGCGACCAAAATATTGGTCAGGCTACAGGTCGCCAATTGGGCTATTTGAAAATATAAGCTTGGCTACAAATTGCCGATTCGATCAGATGCGAAAATTTGTGCTATAGGTTTCGAAAGATAGTTTTTTGAAAGTTGGCTATAGTGGCTATCTAGGAAAGCGTAATTATGACGACATATTGTCAAGATATTATCATATAAAACGATTATTTAGGGACTTTTGCAATCAAACGTTTTCTTTTTTAACTGTTTTTACTTTTATTATGCATTTTTTGTGTCATTTTGTGTACCTCTGCGGTGAATCGAGGACACAAAACATTGTAAACAGACATTTATATACTACTGAAGAGGTTACGTCCGTTACCCTCGAATTCAAGAACCTGTTTCTTTATTTGTAGTTCGGAAAAGTTTGTATATAAAATGTTCATTTGAAAACAAAAAACGAGAATGGTGAATTACAGCAATTTATTTCTGCCGTATCCATACTTTTATTCACTTCTCATCGAAATACCCTAGTAACGTGGCTTTTTATGAAGTTTTTATAAAACTCGTTATAAAATTTCGGCATTTTTCATAAATTAACGTTTTTTTCATCAAGTCACTTGATAAAATCTTCATAAAGTATATTCTCAAATCCACTTAATCAAAATGCCATCTATTTATGAAGATTATATAAAGCTTTCATTAAGTGACTGTATTTAAATTGATAAAAACTTCACATTAAACATTGCTCTTTTTGTGGAGAAACTTTATAAAAAAAGCGGAATTTAATTTTTAAAAATTTGAGATTTTACTAGGGGTTTTATAAAACGTTCATGAAAACCCAAGTAACCAGGGTCTGATTATAAAAACATGTTCTTTTTCGGATTGTTATAAATTATATTGAGGAGCAATGTGTTTTTTGAAATTGGTCTACATTTGGGCTACTTCAAATGAGTGCGCGCGTGATTTGGGCGATTACAATTTGTAACTAAGTAAGTTTTATAAACTTCTGTTTCAGTTAACATGTAAGTTTCAGTAATCTCGTGCAACTATGAATTCTGCTTTTTCTCTCTTAATATGTAAAAAGTAGGGCTCATATTTGATCTGTTTATCCATATGCAACGAAACGAACGCTTGAGGAGGAAAGACAATGTAGTTATGTATAAAGTCATTTAAAATTGTATGATGCGAATGATTTTCCAAGTTATCGCAACGTATCAGTGTATTCTCAAAAAAGTGACATGCTTGTCTCGAACATGAAGTAAGAAATTACTGTTAGAATTTCTATTCGCCACTGTTCTGAAGGCGGATAGTCCTTAGTGTCCCTTGATTACTCATAATTTACACTGGCGATGAAAGTTACTTTGTTATTTCTCTGAGGATATGCATTATAATAAGGTTTTTATCTAACGATTAAACTCGAATAGTGGACTGGCAAGTAGAATAAGGCTACCAATTTGTAAAACGAGAGACAAACGTGCTAAATAATAAAACAAATTTATTGATCTAATAATTTTGGTTTCAATTGTGGTGCAGCTCGTCTCTATTCTGAAAAGATGAGATTTTTCATTACATAAACAATGCTCTTAATTCTACTTAAATTGTATATTCAAACTGATTTCACAAGATTTTTAAAAAATAAAAATCAGAAAGATTCACAGAGACGAAATGTGATTTGCAAGTGTCCAGATTCGAAACATAACATCCAGTTTTCTAAAATTTGAAGAATCATTTTCGAATTTTCACTCATGGCATTACAAATGTATGTCATTTATTTCTGATTTTTGAGAAAAATTTATTTACTGCAACTTCCGTTAATGAACGTTTATCCACTCTAAAGTTTTAATTTGGATTGTTGCAAATTATGCGATTTCAATACGACTCAAAAACTTGCAATGAATAATTTTTCCAACATTTATTTTTTTACGTAAAGTTGATTTTTTTAACAATTTTTCTCTGTCTATTTTTCTGCACACGTGTCATAGATATAAATTCAACATTCTGTTGAATGTATGAAAAATGACAAAACTCATCTCTGCAAAATTAAATTTTGTAAATGCAAATTGATTTTCGCAATTGATTTTTCTCTCATTGTCAGTCTATTTTTTGGTACGCGTGTGGAAAAATGGATTCGACGGACTATTGAAGTGAATATAAAAACGTTCATTTGAAATCTCTGCAAGATTATATTTTTTAATTGAAAATCGATTTTTTGAAATTCTTTTCTTTCTCTGGCTACTTTTGGGCACACGTGTCATAGATAAAAATATCACGTCCTATTGTAGAAGATACATAAATTTCAAACACAATTCCGCAAGGTAAGATTTTTGAAAATTAAGAATCGATTTTCTGAAACTCACTTTTTTTACTGCCTATTCCATTGCGCACATATTATAGATACCATTTTTATGCCTTACTGTAAAAGATATAAAAATTACAATAACAATTCTTAGCAGGATTAGATTTTTCGAAAGCAATGTATAAGTATACCTATTCTTTCGTACACGTGTAATAGATAAGTATTTAGCGCCCCATTGAATAAAATATGAAAATTTCAATGACAAATCTTTGCAAGATTAGATTTTTAAAGTGCCAATTGATTTTTTCAAATCATTTGCTCTCTCTGCCTATTATTCTACACAGGTGCCATAGATATGAATGAAACGTCCTTTTGAATTAATATGAAATTCAATCATTCGATTTTCTTCCGAATCAATTTTTCAGTTTGTTTCTATCAGATTTACAACTCTTCTGAATTGTTATTGGCTCTCCGTCGTCACTCTCTTTACTCACGACCAACTACAAAATATCACTTCGTGGTTCTATGACATTCAATCGTCAAAACTTTGAAGAGTATAGACTCTGCAATGAACTACCAAACGTATGATGTTAATGTTACTCTAGATTTTTGATTAAATATCTTAATTATTGACCATCTCTGTACGATTATATATTTTTTTCGCATTCAGGATTTTTTATGATATAACAATGTCACTATAAACGTAAGGAATTTCGAAAATTTTACTTTATATAATACCTTATTAACAGTTCCTCGAATTTTATGTTGTTCGTTTATCGCAAAATCTTCGTCACCTTACGTTATTTTAATATTTTTTTCAATTTTCAGAGAATTTTTCAACACTTTTCATATTCATTAAAAAAGGCCAAAAAAATCATGCGTAATTCGATCAAATATATTAATAAATACAAACTACAAACAATAGTACAAATTTCTTGGAATTCTACGGATTTCTAAATATTTTGAAAGTTTTTTAATTCCTCCGATTTTCAATGATAAAACTACTCGTAATTCTCCGTTTCCAAAGAGATCGTCTTACTCATGAGAATTTTTGAGATTGCCCAACACTTTTCATATTCTTAAAATTTTTAATCAATAATGCAGTAACATTGTCTTTATTGACAGAAATTATGTTTATACACATTTCATAAAACTTGACGAGTTTTTGTCGTAAGTATAATTTATTGACAAAAATGAATTTACGTTCTTCCCTATTTTTCTGAAATGGAAATAATTTTCAACCAACGTACAACCGATCAAAATATTTCTCGATTTTGGAGAAATTTGCTCAATTTTCTCAAGTTTTTCAAATTGTTGTATCGAGTGTCGAAAATAGAAGAATTTGTTTCGAAGAAAAGAGATTACTAGGCAATAAAAAATATGAAAAATACTGTTATAAGACTGAAAATTTACTTACAAAATTTCTACAATCAATTGAAATATCAAGTTTACATTCAACTTTTAGGTTTAGTTTATTAAATTTTGAAAACCAATGAATCAATCCATAAAAATATTTAACATGTAGTACAACCTTGGAAAATACAATAAAATTTTATAAATGCTGAGGAATAAGAAAAAGACCCAAAATAGTTGGTATCCTTGAAACACTGAAATTCTCTTTGAATAGAATATTGTAAAAAATGCATGGAAATGATTAATTTCTCAAAAACGTCATCCTAGAGCATCCTATTATGTTAATCCTACTCTGTCATCATCAACATACTAGAGAATTCAATACAATCGAATATTATGGAAAAAATCATAAAAATGTGTATAACTTTTTCGATAGGTATATGTGAAACACATACAAGAAATTCATGAAGATACTGATACCTAATGTAAGTATTAAGAGATGCATTTTTAGGATTTTCCAGATACCGAATTTCATACATTTATTATTTATATATTCAATCTGATTTCACTCCAAGTTTTTTTACAGATAAAAATCCGAAATTTTCATAGAGACGAAAGGTGGTTTGCAAGAGTCCAGATTCGAAACTCAGCATCAATTTTTCGAACATTAAAAAAATCATATCGAAATGTTACTCTTCGCATTAAAAATGTGTGTCATTTATGTGTAATTTCGGGAAAAATGTTACCTACTGCAACTTCACCTTATGAACATATTTGACCTTTCCCAAGTGTAACTTCAGATTCTTGTAAATCATTTGATGAACGATTTCACTTTGATTTAATTATCTTCAGTAAAGCATATTTGCAAGATTAAGTATGCTACGTTAAAATTGATATTCGAAACTAATTTTCTTTTGCCACGTGTCATAGATATAAATTCAAGAGCTCATAAAAAAAGATATGAATATTTCAATGAGTAATCTTTGCGACATTAGATTTTGGAAGTGAGAATCGATTTTTGCAAAAAACTTTTCTCTTTTTTTGCACACGTGTCAAGATATGAATATCACATCCTCTGGTAGACGAAGATACTAAAATTTCAAAGACGAATCCTTGCAAGATAAGAATTTTCAAGTGAAAATGGATTTTTTTAAATTAATTTTTTTTCATCTATTATTTCGCACATGTGTCATAGATATGCATTTTACGTGCTATTGAAAGAGTAATGAAAATTTAAATAGCGAATATTGCAAGCATAAACTTTTTATGTTGAAAAAATTTTTTCAACCTTTTTTTCCGCCTTTTTTTTGCACATGTGTCACAATCTTACACAATAGGACGTAAAATTTGTATCAATGATACTAGTATAATAAAATAGGTAGTTGAAAAATGAATTTCATGCAATCACGTGTTTTAGGTGTAAAAAATCAGTTTTAACGTCAAAAAGTTAATCTTGCATTGATTTGTCATTTAAATTTTTCATATCTATATCCATAGGACGTAAAACTCATATCTTTGATACGTGTGCTGAAGTGAATGCAGAGAAAAAAAAAATAATTCTAGAACATCTGTTTTGACATTTAAAATTTAATCTTGCAAAGATTTGTAACTAATATTTAAAAATCTAGTTCGATTCGACGTAAAATTTATATCTCGACACACGTGGCAATAAATAGGAAAAGAGAAAACTATTTGCAAAAATCCATTTCAACTTTCAATATTCAGTACTTTGATGGATAAGAAAGTGAGATTATCCAAAATGGATGGTCTAGTTGAATTCTATGAATTTGTATTTATTATAATTTATTATAATATTGTATTTATATAGAGCTTCTGTATTTTATGGATATCTATTATCTATTCTTTTGAGTCCTTTTCTGATTCCCCAGTATTAATGAAGTAGAGTTGTAAGTTTTGAAATTTTTCAATAGTATGAATATTTGTTTGGATTAATTCATGCATTCTCAGATTGACATTCTCTGAACTTCAAAGTCGAATTTCGATTTTTGGAGTTAGCACAGTATTTTTCGTATTTTTAATGGTTTATGTTTTTTATTCTACATATGAAATTGTTTTTTGTTTTTTCAAGAAGTGATACAAGAATTCGAAATACTTTAAAAAATAGGGCAAATGTTTCCAAAATTTGGAAAGTTTTAGATTGTCGTATGTACATATATACAAAATTGTTCCGATTTCAGAAAATTGAGTAAAGAACGAAAATTCGTTTTTTCAAATGCTTGAATAAATAACAAAAACTGGTAATGAGTTAGAAAATGTGTATGAATCTTGTTTCTGTTATTCATAATGTTATTTCATTTTTTATCAAAAGTTTGAAAAACTGACATTTTTGTGCAATCTCAAACATTACCATAAGTAAGCCGAAATTTCGAGAAACGGAAGGATTTTTAGTACCTACTTTTAGTTGATAAAATTGTAGGAATTTAGAAAAATTTTTAAAAACTTTAAGTTACGTAGCTTTCCAATGAATTTTTGCCATTCTTGTAGTTTGTATTTATTGTTATATTTTATTGAAATACGCATGATGTCTGAAGCCATTTTAGTAAACTTGAAGTTGACGAGAAATTTCTGGAAATCATTAGCAAAAACGACCGTTTTCTTTGAATTTGGAAAGTTTTTCAAGATTTTTTTATGTTGAAAATCTTGATAATTTTGAAAAAACGAAATTGACTAATCTGAGATATGAGATAATTAAAATTGATTCATAAAAATTTTTATTAATTTTAATTCATCAATACCTTCACTAAAATGATATTTAGTAAGTATAATGAAATTCAATGTAATTATTATGTAGTACTTATATATATCATTCTGGCGAGTAGTGATTGAGTGATGGTGGAGAAAGGTGTTGATAACGACTCCAAGTATTCGAATCGATATTTCAGAAAACAGTATCTTATAAACAGACTTCCGCTACTTCTATTTTTCTGTATTTTTCAAAAATTTCTGCTATTTGAAGAATTACATACTACTCTCGTGGATTTGTATGAAGATTCTAAAAATTGTATGTTCTAGCATTTAGAGTCTTATAATTTTTTGAGAAATTTTAATCTCCATAGTTTTATGGTTTTCAAAAATTTCAGTATTTCTTGCATATTTTTGGTATTTATAAAAATTTTGAAAGATTTTCTAGTACGTTTATATATACTTTTAATAATGTTCTCCATTGCTATATTTCTAAAACTTGACGCTTCTGCATCACTGCAAATAAAAAATTATTGGAAGGCACAAAAGTATTGAAACGCACATCATTTCAATACTTTTTTCGTGAAATTGCGTGAGATCAAAGACACCGACGCCAAAAAGAATTAAAACGCAGTGAGTTTCAATCCTTTTTTGTGTCTACATTAATTTGCTGTTTGCAGTCATCTAAATTTAAATAGATTTTCACTATTTTAATAGATTTTTAGAAAAATTACATCTACGTAGAGTTTCAATATCTTATAAGTTTCTTGTGTTTTCGTGTTTTTCAGTATAAATAAGATTTTTGAGCGTTATTTACAATTTCTATAAATGCCTAGTATTTCTTGGGGTTGCTAAATACGTTTTTTAGGATTTGATGCTCTACCGAATACAAAGTTGCATGGATCTTAAGTATAAATTTATATTTTTCAGTAGAAAACGATACTTTCATTGATTTCTATCAATTTTAGTATTTTTCAAGTGTTTCTATAACTGCAAAGATTTTTCCCTTCTTCAATAGATTTCTATATAGATTTCTAGACTTCGATGCTTCGGGATTTCAAGTTTTTCAGATCATTAGTCCACTCGCAGATTTTTATTTTCTTCATCCCTCACTGGGTTGAAACAATTTTTTTACATTTAATTTACCTCTATTCTCTGGCGAAACACACATTGCATGACTATGATAAATTTGAAACTCCATTGAATTTAACTTTTCAAAAAAATCTTTCCAAATGAGAAGTAAAATTTACATCCATGTCACGTGTGCAAAAGAATAAGCATAAGGAATAATAAATTTCACACACAATTTTTACTTACAAACTTTATCTTGCGAAGATCTGTCATTGAAATTTTTATCTGTTATTCGGTAGGATGTAAAATTCAATGATATGGCACGTGTGCAAAATAATAGGCAGAAAGAAAAAATCATTTAAAAAAATGTATTCGCGCTTAAAAAATCTTCACCAGCGAATATTTGTGTTTGAAATTTTTATATTTTCTTCAATGCGACGTTGAATGCATATCTCTACCACGAGTGTACGGAAGAATAGTCAGAATTTTAAATTCATTTGAAAAAATGTGTTTTTACCGTGAAAATCTTATCTTTCAAGGATTTGACAATAAAATTTGTATATCTTGTACAAAAGGATGAAACATATTTATCTATGACACGTGTACAAAAAAGTAGGCAAAGAGGGAAAGAACATGAAAGAATCAATTTCGATTTGAAAAATTTTTTCCAGCAAAGATTTGGCATTGAAATTGGAATATTTACTTTATATCTTGACACGTGTGTCAAAAAACGGACAAAAGAAAAAATAAATTGC
Source organism: Platygaster robiniae (assembly GCA_028476575.1). Classification (NCBI taxonomy): domain Eukaryota; kingdom Metazoa; phylum Arthropoda; class Insecta; order Hymenoptera; family Platygastridae; genus Platygaster; species Platygaster robiniae. The sequence goes on from CM052023.1 coordinate 27,624,129, forward strand.
TAAAATCGATTTGTATTTCAAAAATCTCATGTTGCAAAGATGAGTCAGTAACATTTTCATAGCTGTTTCGATAGAACGTAAAATACATATCTATGACACGTGTGCAGAAAAAAGGTAGTAGAACAAAGTAATTTCGAGAAATCAGTTTTAACGAAAAAAATCCAATCATGCAAACATTCATCATTATAATTCTTCGAATCAAATTGACATCGTTCATTTAATGATTTACAAGAATCTAAAATCAAAAATAGATTACAGACATTTGTAATGCAATGAGAAACAATTCGAATATGTTGATTGACATTTTTGAAAATTGAATCCAAAGTTTCGAATGAGGACATATGCAAATCATTTTTCGTCTCTGAAAAAATTTCAGATTATTATTTTTTTCAAAACTTACAGTGAAATCAGATTGAGTATACAATTCGTATAGACCCACAAGCTTTATAATGCAATAAAAATGTTATTTTTCCAGAACTGAGACGAGCTACATCACTGTTAGCTCCGTTACTAGTAAAGCTAACATTCATGCCTTGATTTTAATAGTTTCTTGAGTCGTTTTTCTCATAATTGAAGGAACTCTCATTTTTGTTTCGTTTAACTTGCAGTAGTTCACCGAGAGAAGTTTTACTTCTCTCATGACTTTCTTTCGTTTCGTCGACGATTTGTACTATAGTCCTTTCATCGACTCGGTCATAATTTCGTATTAGCTTCGTGAAAGGGCGTGCACGGCGAAAAACCCAAATGAAATTCACTGTCTGGTATTAAAATTACATTGAATACTGTATTTAATTTGACCATCTCGACCATGCATTTCTCTTAACCTAGTGGTGAAATCGCAGCACTGGATTCTGTATAGTTGCAAACCGTTAGTAATGCTAACGTGTTACTTAAAGATCACTGTGCTCAGTTTGGATAATGTAGTTTGCCGTCCTAGGACTTACACTTATTTTTTCAAGTAAAGTTACTTTCTTCAGAATGGTAATTTTTAACCATCAGCTATATACTCTCATACTCTCGGCATGGTAAATTTACTATGCTCAGAACAGCAAACTCAATAATCCATGCTGAGCATGGCAAATTTCAATAAATTATTTTTACAGTGTGAGCCAGCCAGTCAAACGCGTCAAACTTTCAGCAACCATAGGCATGTCATAATGTGAAGTATGCCAATGTTTCCCGCGCTCATTGGTAACGTGACTCGTTTGAGGAGGGAGAAGGAATTCCGCCCGGTCGCAGTAGGCCATAGGTGGGAGTAAATATCTAGTACTCATTCGCTCGTTATTTGCACGCTCATTCGCTTAGGTAGGTTCGTTTTCTCGTGGAATAAGTGTATTTGTGCATTATCTGCATCATCCAAATGATCTCAAAAGAAACAAGGTGGCATTCATAATAAGCCACGCCCTGTACGCAGTCCTGAAGTATCAAAAAAATCACTTAAATAGCAGCGCTTCAGTTATTTTGTCAGTTTCAGTTTTCGACTACATCAGTCAAGTCATAATTGAATCTTTCACCATGAAATTCGAGATTTCGTTGCTATCTTTCGTGTTGTCGACATTCGTTATCAATACATTGATTGGCAAAACTTACGCGTCGACTGAAGTTTGTTTTAAAAGAAATGGCAAAACCGAAAATATATCTTTTTCCGAAGATGTTGTTCCCTATAAAAGAGCGCGTGAGATTCTGCAACTTTCAACAAACGAAGTATTTAAAGACAACGGCGAGGTAATCGAGCGAGCACGTGAATGGAGATATACAGTTAATACAGATTCCTGTAATACAATCATAAACAATGATAAAAAATCTTCGATCGAAGTTTGCATTACTGGTGACAAATGCGAAACGATTGAATTGGGAAACGGGGAAAATGTTCATACTTTACGCGATAAGTTATTAAAGTCTCTACCGGAACATTATTCCAACGAAAATTGCTCCGATATCTTTTTTGTGACAATGGATAATAAGAAGATCGACCGTTCTAAAGAAGCGAAAATACCATATCAAAATATTGAGAGTAACGGTAGTGTCAAGGCATACAATAGGTTCACCGATAACACAACTGCATTAGATATCTTGTGGAAATTGGAAAATTATTCAGTACAAGTAAACATGCAGACGCCACTAAGCAAATTGCGATATTGGCTAACAAATCCAACGGCTTGTCCTAATTTGAAGACTGCATTGAATTTACCCAGAGCAACGCTGTTTCCGAATCCTTCGGACGGTCTTGCATCGAATTGGCTATGTAGAGATAAATTTGCAGATCTGGAAAACGTTAAAAAGAATCAGTTAGCGAATGATCAGTTGTCTGCACCGTACTCCAAAGAAAATATTTTACCTATAGAGTCTTATGTTTATAATGTTAGATCGTCGCATATTCCGAGATTATACTACACCAACGTTGAAGAAAGAAAGACAGCTGAGTTCACCGGAACGCGAACTGAAGTGTTCAATGAGAATCATTTAACAATCGAAATATCACGCTTCTCGCAAAATGACCATAACGTACTTTTATCCATGAAAGATGTTCGATCAACGAATCGGAGGGCCATGCCCTGGAGTAACGTTGTCATAACAACAAACAATACAAAAGTCAAAATAGAAGTTCGATGGGATAATCATGAAAGTGGTACTGCATACTTGTGCTCTTTTTATGATTTCCGTGCTGATTACAAAAAACATTATCTCTTTCGTCACGCAAGCACAAACGGCGAATGCTGCTTTGCCGCCATTGATGATCCGGAAAAGGAAGTCTGGTATAATTTGATTTTTAATGATGAAAACCTCATTGAAAATGGAGAAGATATGAAGAAATTCCGAAAGGAACTCGGAGTGACGATGTATCCTCATCGTCGTGGTCACCATGATTGTCCTTCACGTGAAACAAGAGAAACACATAGTGCCGACGTACCTCACGAAGCCATCCTTCCCGGTGGAGCATCGAAAGGTGGCCAAAGAAAGGATTATTATACCGGTGCATGCTCTTTGAATGACAAGATTTTCAAAGAAGCGAATAAAAGAACATTCCGTTTCAACGTATTTATTTTTAAATCCCAGGAAATCGCTCAAAGAATCATAGAAGATATTCCTGCATTTTAAAAATTGTATGAACTTCGCTTTTCTTGCAATATGTTAACCAATTTTAACAGCACTTCCATATTATGGAGTAATTATATGTACAGACTATGATGTCTAGCACAAAACTAACCACTAGTTTGTTAATTTGTATCTTGTTGAAGTAATAAAATGATACATGGAATTTGAGTCCATTCTTAGCTCGAGCATAAAAAACTCGTTTTGTTTTTATGAAATATCATGCTTTGGTGCATTACAACTGAACAATATTCATATTGAGGACGTCTTTATTACTGCATTTTTTTTTTATGTGACTTGGTCCAACATGAAAACTTCAAACGAATGAACGCTTGATTTAGAATTCTAAAATATCAATCAAACTCGTTTTGTCGGCGACTAGAAGCGGCGGAGGTAGGTAATACAATCCAGTACTAAGAAGAGGATGTAAAAATATCGAAGCAATTATAATATTAGACCACGACATATATCCAAAAGGCCGCCTTTTTTTTCTTTTTGATTGATCTTGGTTAATTATCAAGCTTTATGTTTTAGAATGGAAAAGTGGTGCAATAGTTGTCAAGTAGTTGTAAAGTTGATAAATACAATTGGATGTATTTTCTTTCATACCCCGCTGACGGTTTCTTATTCTTTATTGTAATTCAAGTACCACGACTTAGGGGTCAAACGTAATTTTATGTATCGAAAAATTCCTTTTTCATTAAGATACAGTCTTAGTGAGGCTTATTACTCTTTGCACCTACTGAACTTTTTGGCTATATCGTCGAAAACTGCAATAAAATATCGAAAAATTGAGGTAGATATAAAGAAAATGGACGAATTAAAATCTAGCTATTTCAGCATCTTTTGGATTCATCCTGTTCTCAGTTTTTCTGATGGTCGAACGTTCATGATTCTGATTGACGGACCAATATTCGGGTAAAGATTGTGGGAGAATAGTGTTCAAGAAATGCGTTCTTCAAAGTTTTTCCAATTCAAGCAGACTTTTGCCATCTTTCTCAAAGAACTGCATGACGTGTATACATATAAATGAAGACTTTATTTCAATTACTGCTGTTAATTTATTGCTCCTGAACGGATTTTCCAAAATTTATATAAAAAGATTTCTTGTACACTGGTTTCTACAAAACTATGAACAACCAGGAAAATTCGTTAAATTGTACAAATAATGAAAAAATGCGAATGAAAATCAAAGTGTACCGAAAATCTAAACAGGAGAGAAAATTTTTCAGAAGCATCGATTCGAATACTCAAGTTCATTGAAATTCGGAATATATGAGCCATCAAATTTTGATAGGGATTGAGGGTTTGATAAGTTTTAAGAAAAATTTTATCTACACAAATCTTAAGTATCATTTGATGTCTATAAATTTATCGGAATATTTTAGTACAATCATTCATGATTAAACTTTGAAGAATTCTATTATATTGGAAACTTAAAAGAGTTTATTAGTCTGTATTCACTTGAGGCATTATTTCGTATTTTGTCGATTTTTTACATTGAGTTTTAGAACTGAGGGCTGTAGGATTCAAAGTTTCATGGATTTTAAGTTTTTTTTTAAATAGATTCTTGAGAAAATAATATCTGCATACAGGTATTACGTACCATGGGTTTTTTTAAGGTATGTCGTAAGGTTCTTGTATTTGTGAGATTTTCCGTTCGGTATATACTATGAATGAAATTATCAGGAATATTCTTTTTTTTTTTTTAATATTTTTTTAGAATTTTCGAAGATTGGAATGCAGGTTTTCAAGTTGATGAGATTTTTAGTATTTTTAAGAATAATACAGCAAACAATACTACTAGAAAAAAATGGTATTATATAGATTAATCATATTCTTTTAGAATTTTTACACTTTAGACGATCATACGACATTTTTAGGTAATTTAATGTCCAGGTTTCTAGAATTTAAATATTTGTATCTAGAATCATATTATTGTCTATTGAAAATTTTATGGATTTTTTCACAAATATAAGAATACTTAGGTGTGGAAGGTAAAATATATATTTTTTAATTTTATATTAAATAAATTAATGCACACAGGATCTACATGGATTTTTAGCATTTCATAGGGTGTTTTCAAAATTTTTGATATTTTTCAGTACTTATCACATATATTAAAGTTTTCTGTATTCTTCATATATTTTTCTATTTCCAAAATTTTGATAAAAATTTCTTTAATTCGTTACTCTGGTATCGAAAACTTTAGAGTCTAATGGTCTTTTAACAAATTTTACGTAACCTAGTATCTTTATAGATTCTGCTGAGTTCTACAAATATTTCGGAAACTTGAAGTGTATCATGCATTTTTCAACTTTCATTTATTTCATTGAGTTTGTTGAGTATTTTTAAGGATTCCTACTAGGATTCTGAAAATTTGATGCTCTAGTATTCAAAGATGAGAGATTGTTATTATTCGCATAAGTTTTACAGAAAATGATATCTCGGAAGAAGTCTAGCATAACAGTAGGTATTCTTTTTTTCTATTTTCCTTATTTTTTCTCAGCAATACCATGATTCCGTAGTATTTATTGTTATTCCCATGAAATTCTAATTTTCGATAAATAACGTTATCGAGATAACGTTATCTTTACAAATTAAGTGTGTATAGTGATAGTATTTTATTTTTTTGGGGATTTTTCATCAGTCATCAAATTCATTGCGATTTTACAATTATTTTCTGGAATCCTGTATCAATTTTTAAAGTTCGATTTTTTCGACAGGCCGAGGAGGCGTCATAAATATACCCCTCCCCCCTTTTGAAATTCTCAAGGACAGGTGCCCCTTTATCTCCTTAGTTGTGAAGTTCCTGTCAAACATCATCACAGCATTGAGTTATGCTTAACTAACTACCAACAGTAAATTAAGGTATCTCATTGTATTCAGAAGTGTTCAACACTGTCACCACGGACCATCAGCTCCGGAACACCATAAGCTCAGCGGCAGCCGCATTCCGCCACGACCATATCCTCGTATCTGGACTGATAAGTCAAAGTGCCGCTATCATCCAGATAGAGCAAACTCGTTGGCTCGAGCCTAGTAGGCACGCAGCAAGCTCGAGCAACAAACGGCTCCACCCCGAAATGCCCGTTCTTCAAAGCCCCATGCACCAGAGTCTGCACGATCGCGTGTTTCGTCGGATTCAAGTGATCCCCCAAGGGATAGAAGCACTTTCCGGAACACTGATATGCCTCATAACCCGGAGGAGCCACGATCCACTCGTCGTAAGCAATCAAAGCAAAGTCCACATTGAAGGAACATCTTCTGCAGGGGCTCCTTTCCGTCTTCGAAGGCCATCCTCTTCCCAAACCTGGTTCCTCTCTTCCTCTTGATCATCCTTCGGAGCAGACCTCGTCTTCCTCTTCACCACCTTGCTGTAGCTCAGCAGAAGAATGGGTCCATCGTTCTTCCACATGTTCTGCCTTCTTCCTCTTACAACCAGCCGGAGCAGGCCACCTTTGCTCGAAAAGAGGCCTTCGGTGACGTTGAAGACCCTCCAAGAATCGTCCCTTTTGCTCTTCAGGACCCAAGTCCGGTTTCTTCTTTCAGTCGTGCTCACTCTGATGATCGTTCCAACGCTGCCAAGGATTTCTGCGGACTCCAGGATCTCGCCTGTCTTTGGGGACGAAATGGAGAACTCGACGATCCTGTCACCAGAATCCATGGCTTGGAAAACGTGTTTCGGTTTCAGGGCCTTTATCATGTCGGAGTCAGGTCCTCGTTGGTACAGGCGTAACATGTACTTTGACACTGAATCGTGATTGCTCTTTCGCTGCTTTTTGCCTTTTTGGGCTAGGCTTATGACGATCGATGGGGAAGGCAGGGAAACGTCGACTTGGATCGAGGTTTCGGTGTGGAAGCTAGATGATTTGGCAGGTAGAAGACCGGATTTCCATAAACAGCAGAAGCTCATCAAAGACATCAAGAAGAACCAGCAGTTTACTGTGAAAAGAACGTTTTTGTTTCAGGGATGTTGGGTTAAAGTTTTTAAAAAATTATTCGGCTATTCATTTTATGCTTAAAATGAAAGCAAATATACAGGGTGATCTAAACTAACCCGGACACCCGAAAAATATAGATTCCTGGTGAAATTATAAGACTTTTTTATCCTTTGCTACTTTTCAAAAAACGCAAAATCTAAAAAGTTATTCTAGCTTAAAATTTTAACGATAAAAGCCCTCTCCCGACGAGTAGGGGTATTTTCTTTAAATTTTTCTGAATAAAAATGTCCTTGGCCACTTTTTACAAAACTCAAAATCAAAAAAGTTATTCAGGTTACAAGTTCTAACCAATCAGATTTCTTAGATTTTATGCTCAAATAACGTTTTTGATTTTAAGTTTTGTAAAAAGTGGCAAAGGACTTTTTTATTCAGAAAAATGTGGGAAAAATTTGTTTCGGTGAATTTGACCTCCACTCGTCGGGAGAGGGCTTTTATTGTTAAGATTTTAAGCTTAAATAACTTTTTAAATTTCAAGTTTTTTGGAAAATATCAAAGGAAAAAATGTCTTATAATTTTATGAGGAATCTATATTTGTTGGGTGTCCAGGTTGGTTTGGATCACTCTGTAAATGAGTCCTATAATATTAAGCCATTTTATTATCTTTTTGTAGAAATGAAATTTAGTATTATTTTCTACGATAATTATTTATATTTCGAACAATCAACGTAAAGACAATTTGCAAAATAAATGAACATAATCTAAAATTTTACGAAAGTTTTGATTTTCACAGAATTATTGACTTTGATCGAAAACTCTGACGTGTTAAAATTTTTCGATATTTTGAAGATTTTCAACATAATATCAACTACGCTGTCAGAACATTCTGACAGGGTATCAAAAATTACAAATTTTTTTTAAAATTTGTCTAACTAATAAAGAATTTTGGTGAGTTTTTTAAAATTATTTTTCAAGTTTTTTAGATTTACTTAGAAGATTGAAAGAACGTTATCATACGTATAGTTTTAAGAAACAATACATATGATAATGAACACATTATGTATTCAGAATGCGATGACATTCTCTGAAATTATACAAATCTCTTGAATCAATCAAAATTATTGGTAATCCTCGAAAATCTAAAAGTTCTAATTTAGTTACATATATTCAACGTCAATGTTTTTGGTAAGCACAAAAGGAGTAACATGTATTTTTTTGTGGGAGGGAGCTTCAAAAAAGGCGCAAACACTGTTGCTAATTTTCTTTTTGATGCCATCAAAAGAGAACTGACTCTGGGATGCTACAGTAAAATTCAATTATTTTCTAATAATTGTGGAGGTCAGAACAAAAATTATTTGTTTCTCAGCTTTCTGTCGCTTTTATCGAAATATTTAGAAACGGAAATTGATCACGTATACCCGGTACGTGGTCATTCCTATTACTCGTGCGATCGCAATTTTGGAATGTATGAGCGCAAAAAAAAATTTGTTGAAAAAATTGAAACGGATGAAGAATATTACGAAATGATTAAGACAGCCAGAAAACCGCCATTCATTGTTTTGAAAGTGTCTGATTATTTTATAAGAGATTTTGAAACAATCGTTCCAAAAATGTCGAAATTCCGAAACAAATGCTCATTCGAGATGCAGTTAGAATGAGGTATTTTCCCAAAAAAACGTTGCAATTTATAAAAATTACTCCGACAAGTTCCAAAATTTTGTTATAAATACCGATGTGCGATTCGAAGACTTGTTAGAAACTCCTGTAGCGAAGTCGGTAGGCATTAATCAAGAAAAAATGAACGAGATGAGAAAATTGACCCGATATTTGAGTCCAAACGGAAAAATTTTTCTCGAAAATCTTTTTCTCAAAAGTATTGTCAAAGAAAACACAAAAAAGAATGCGCAAAAGAAAAAGCTCGTGGAAGAATCGGAAAGCGAATGCGGCAGAAAAAAGAAGCGGTGAATTAGAGAAAATTCTCTGTTTTTTATATATTAAGTTAGAACAAAACGTAAAAAAACCACAAATGATTAAATAGATGTATTCCAATGTTTATTCTGCTTATATATTATTTATTCAATAATAAAACTTACCCAGAAATTTGGAAAAGAGCATTGTCCTTTCTCAAACCCGCTAGCAATACTCGAATCGCTCGAAATGTGAACTGACGGCGACGCGTTTCGATAAACATATTGTATTGCCGTCAAATATTGAGTATTTAACGGAAACTTTTGAAAATTTTCAGAAAACTTGCTGAAAGGGTAATGAACAAAGTTGCATACTCAATATCTTTAAAATCAAGAATTTTTAATACTATTATCATAGGAAAAGCCTAAAAACACGGTTTTTTTTTCATTAAAATTTTGACGAACAAATTAGTATTTTCCGAGCATTTATTCGATTTGTGAGCATTGCTAGAGTGTCTCGAAGAAAACTACGTAGAAATTATTATATTTTCGCAAACACTGGCCAAGTAATCGTAATAATTACGCCGGTACGGTATCTACCGAGCTCGCGCGTGTAAAATTCAATCACATCGCGCTGCGCGTTTGTGTTCAACTAGCTGGATGTTTTTTCATAACAATTTTAGAGGGCTGAAACCTTCCAAAAAGTTCGTCATTACACTTAAGATTATAATAAGCATAAAAGCCCCGTTGGAATCGCAAATTCCCTCGATACATTTTCAACGCGAACGTCGAAAAACATGGTTTTTCACTCGGATTAAAAAAACATTCAATTATTATTTTTTTTTTTATTGAATTTTTTAATACTGTATTCAACGCAAGACCTTCCTGAACAAAAGTATACAAGAGTTATGTTGATACGTTGAAAAATGAATGTTCAGCGGCGATGTACATTTTAAAAAACATGGATTTTTCAATTAAAAAATTATCAGTTTTACTTTTTTTCAAGTAAACTATAAGGACTAGAAAAAACTTTTAAACGCAAACTAACATTCATTTTTTAAAAGCTATCAAGCAGTATTTTCCATTTTTCTAAATGCGGACTTTGGTTTTTGAATCGCGACGTCGTAGCGTGGACAATTCATTTACCCGGTTTCGCGCGCTCCGCGAGTTCTACGATCCGGACGTTCAATTGTTGTCAATACTTTTCAAGTTTCGATATCTGTGAGACTTGGAATTTAAGAACGGCCGGTTAGCGATCTGAAGTTATCAATATCTTATACAATTGTTAACTTAAAAAACAGACAATTAGTAATACTTAAGCTGCAGAATTATTTTAAGCACAACATAAGTCTGGAAGAGTCAGTATCTCAATTTTAATGAATTTTTGTCATTAATTCTAAAGTTGAAATTTATATCAGACAAGGAATTCGCAAACGGCCGACTAGCAGTGAGAAATCATATGTATCTCATAGAATTTAAAAAAAACGAAAATGTCAAACTTATTTGATTAGTGCTGCAGAATTCTTTCGGAAAATTGGAAAATGAGCATATTTTGCTGCTCAGTTATAAGAGTGCTAAAATAAATTCATGACTCCTAGGAAAAATCAAAAAATAGCTCTATATATTGACATAAAAATCATAATTGATTTAAAATTGAATTCGCAAAGTTATTCTATTGAGATTGCATTTTGATTTAAGTTTCGAATGTCTCTAAAAAATTCCTGACGTCCTCAGATAATATTTCGTGAAAATTATACTGCGCCTCAATCGCACGAATCAATAATCTCAGTTGAGATTATAGACTTAATAAAAAAAAAAAAAAAAAAAAAAAAAACATAACTTCAAAGAAATGAAGCGCCAACTGAGATTATTATACATTTATTCCTTCGTCTCGCGGGTCAATTCCTTCTTCCAACTTTCTCTCCAGCACCTGCAGCATACTTCAGAGCTTAGGATTAGTATCGCACGGGAAAATAAATAGATGGCGCCGCTGGCGTACCACTGTGGGTAGTCAAGTCCATTTTTGGATATTTTTGGATATTAGAAACGGCTCCCACTAGCCGTGCAAATAATGTCGTGCAAATATTAACAGCCACATCACATAATACGGGAGTTTATTCAATTTTACTTGAATAAACTCGAGGCGGCCATAATTCAATACCCCCACAAGTCCGTGTGTGTGTGTTTCACACAGTTACAAAGGAAAAAATATACCGGCCCGCTTCTTTCTCTCTCGCACCTTTCACCAACGCGCCGCCATTTACAAGGGGGCTCGCCACAAACCGCGCGCACATTCGAATCTAAATGTCTATTGACGTCAATCGTGTACTAGTGTCAGGTCGTGTTTTATTAACAAAATGTTCGGTAGACGCGATTGGACTGTCGAACTGACATACATATATTTATTTATTTGACGTTTCATATTGGCCGTTGATTATACGCGGATAAACGTCAAGTCAAAAAAAAAATCTTAAAAGTTTCTATTATTATTATGAAAGTGCTTATTGGTGTCACGGGAATCATCAGGACTTCTTATTTCATAATGGAATATTGGACGCAAACTTCGAAATCGTCAATGCATGACAATCCGATCAGATAAGTACTCTTTTTTGCAGCTCGTACGATAAAATAAATGGTTCAAAATATCTATAATCCTAACTGACATTTTTAATTATAATTTTTTGCTATTTCAAGAGCAATTTGTTTAATATATTTCAACAGCAAACATTTTTATGGGCAATTTTTATTTGTTATGCTTTGGTGTACTCTGTTTCAATTTTCCTTTTTATATGAATATAAATTCATTTTAAATTTCTAATAATAATAAATTAAATTTCTTAATAATAAATACGATGATACTTTGCTAAGCTTAGGAGTAATTTATTAGACATTCTGCTAACTAACATTTTAATCGGTTTTTATTTTTATGCTGTGTGTACTTTGTGTGAATTTTCCTTGTTACAGGTGACCTTGGACGAATATTTTAGACGCCTCTTGGAAGTATTTTATGGCTTCCAAAAATAAAATCCAAAAAGCAAATTGCTTTCTTCCTTTAGAATTTGAAAAGTGAATGCATAAGGTAAAAATGTCTTATATAGTTATTTTTGAATATACTCTCTAGTAAAAATTATTTCAAAATGAAAAATCCATATCACCAATTTCTCAATTATTTAATGTAATTAAACATGAGTTTCAATGTTAATTTGTGAATAAAAAGTAGAACTACCGTCTTTACAATTATTTCATTATTTTCCCAGCTTGTAGAAACAACTATTTAACGCTTTTTAAACTTCTGTTTGTTTTTGTCTGGTTCTTTTTTTATTGAATTTCTAATTCTTAACGATCATTCTTTGAAAACAATTCAATTTGGTCTCCTTGGAATTTAGATCAGACCAATTGTTCTCGAGAAAAAAAGGTTTCAATCTTAAAAATGTATCATCTTGACATTTACGTTTATACATATAGATCATCTTTCAGAAATTTTAAGTGAAATTTTATAAGTTTGAAGCAATATTTTTTTTTTAAATAAATCCAAATTGGAATTGGAAAAAATTCAAAAAAATGTTTCACCGTACAATTTTATCTCCCAGTTTTTTTTATAATTCCCGTTTAAAATAGTTTTTTTCACTTCACAATGTTGAACTTTTAATTTTTAATAGATTGAATTCATGAAAATAAAAATCTTCAAATTCAACAACTAAAATTAAAAAAAAAAGGAAATTGGGCTGTAAAAATAGCAAACTTCGATATTAGATATAATTATAAATTGTAAAAATAAGTTCAATGAATACAAGTTTTGTAAAAGTACAAATTATTAATTTTTTTTCTTGAATCGAACATTATTACAATATTATTACATTATTACATACAGTATCAAACCACACTCCCGCCTCTGCTTCCCCTCCCTCTGCCCTCACTTCGACCACCGCCCCTGCGAATATAATAGAGGCTCCCGCAAAAATCATGCAACAGATGTATAAAGTTTCGATTTTTAACTTTTCTGCCACCTCGTACTCTTCGTTCTGTGAATATTTAAAAAAAAGTAGTTAATAAATAAATATATATGTTTTGTACATTTTTCAAAAATAAAACTATCAATTTATATAAATTTTATGCATTCAAATTTGTTTTACCTCTATTTTTATTATCATTTTCCCGCTTATCCTCTAGTTCCTCAATTTCGCTGTCGGTAGCTTTCTCATTATTGTCACTATCTTTTTCTCCACTTTTCCTTTTTTTTTCGTATTGTTGCTGAAATTGATTTTGCTGGTCTTGCAATCGTTGCATAAATTGCTGCTGCTGCATTTGCTGCTGCATCAATTGCAAAATATTTTGTTCGTTTGGCGACACCTATAATGTGTAAAAAAAATCAAAAGCAAGTTCCCAAAATCTTTTTATTTTTCATCAAACGCAATTAAACGCAATCCATTCTAGATATGTTCGTTATTATTTTTAGATTTGCGTATGTATGTATATATAGGAGACATTGATCTTTAAATTTTTCATAAAAAAACGTGGAACATAAATAATGCAATTCATTTTCATGTTAATTTTATTATTTTAAATCAAACAAAAAAAAGTTTCAATGATAAGTAAAATGACAAGTTGTCTCGGACCGAGATATTTAGTCAGAATTGTCAGGAGCATGTGCTCAATTGCAAAATAAGTATTATAAAAATGCATTACAAATTAATCTCAAAAAATGAACAGCTCACTAATAAATAAAATACAAATTACTTACGTTTTCATTTAAATCCATGTTCTGGACGTTATTACGAAGCTGATCCATATAGATTGGATTTTGAGAATTTCGCGTAAAGCTTTTCCTTTTTCCGCGTTTTCAAATTTGTCAAATCAAGGAAATTTTTGAACTGAATCGATGCTAGAAAGAGAAGTAAAATCGATAGTAATCGATACTCGATCGATACTGGGGAACACTGGTTTGGTTGGTAACGCGAAGCCTTCTTGGTCACACACACTAACACACACACACATATTGTGTCAACATTTCCACTGACTCCCGCCATGTTGTATTTCAATGTATCCCAATTCACCTCACACAATTTTACAAGGATCACAAATTCATAAACATCAACTGAGACATACGTATTACGTACAAAATTCCTGTCACCGGTTACAAGTGACAATAGTTCCCGTGTTGTTTTTGATTGCTTAATTATTAAAACGATTTCGCGTAGCTCTGGCGATCCGCGATCGAATTTTTTACTGCAAAGTACTGGATTAAGCTGGAATATTTTCCCCAAAAATATAGTTACAATATAGGTGATTTCCAACGATTAAAAGGTAAACAAACGTAATCATAATTATAGGTGACATAAAATCTTTATTTCCCAGTAGAGAATGAAAACTTTCTTACGGACAAAACTAGACTCGAAAGTGCTTTTAAAAGTTAGGTGTATGTTACACTGCCCTCCAAGTTTTGCAAAATTCAAAACTAACCTTTTAATTAAGAGTAAATTTTTACTTCAAACTCAAGAATCCACCTAACTTTACATAATGAAATATGCTTATGTATTGATGGTTGATTTTACATATGAATTCTTTATTATAAGCATAATTAAACTATATTTCAATGTATTTGATGGCTAGGGCAAAAAAAAATATTGACCAGAATGTTTAAAAATATTTATTGATGGGGTTTTAATAAAATGAAGTTAGGTATTTATATATTTGTAATATCGACAAAAAATATTGAAAAATTTTTTTTAGTATACTAGTCGATAAATTTATTACAATATAATATAACGTTATGTTGAAGGTGTTCATAAGTAAATAGTCTTTGTTAATCCGCAACAATCAATTTAGATTGATCAAAATACCTTAATTCATTTTTTATTAAAAAGAATTTCATCGTTCTGTCACAACTCATAAGTGACATCAGATCAAGTTTATTGCTAGCTTCGTAAATAAACAAATGTCTTACTTATGTTTGTCATTTTTTCAATTTCAAATCAAAGAATTTTATATTTTGTGCATAAAAAGTTGGGAAATATTTTCGATAAAACTGTGACCTTCGAAAATATTTATTTTTTAAAAATAGCATTGAAAATTTTATTTGAATTTCAAGGTTGAGATTCTAAACTTTTCATATTTCAAAAAAAAATTTTATTGTTTAATTTCATTATTTTATTTAATGATTAATAAATTCATAATGTAATATATATGTATGTATATATATAAGTTGTATATCAATCAATAATATAAGAACAACGTATTCATTCATTGATCATTACATAATTTATTGAGTATTAATTAATTTATTACTAATTTATTCGTTTTATTATTTAATTATTATCACACGCAAAAACTATTTTATGCATTTTCAGGAAATTAAAGATTTGTGAAATTATTTTTTATTATTTGAACTTCAATTTGTGAATTGTATATTGTTCTTAACTAAATTATATAATATTTTTATACCTTAAACCATCACCAGCGATTTTTTCACCTCACGCGGAGGAACGAAAAAATTTCAGGTTGTGTTGGGTGACGTGCAAAGCGTCTGCGCAGGTCACGTGACAACCCGCTGGTGATGGTTTCGATATAAAAAACTAGATGTTTATCTTGGCGGAAAAGTTATGACGTTTCACGGCGCCGACAGGCGCGATGTTACTTTATCCTTGTTTCGAAAACATTGGCCCCGCCGCGAAACGTCATACTTTTGCACCTAGATAAACAAATAGCTATTTTTTATCAATGAAATTTTCGCCAAGAACGGGCACTAGGATACATCATGAACACACTTGTAAAGTGTTTTATCCTTTTTCGGTTACTTTTTGAGATATCAACATATGCATTTTTGACTAATTGTAATTCTTGAAATAGGGAATTGTCATTGCAATTATTTTTTTATTTCTTTTTTCCAGATTTAGAAATCCGGAGTTTTCAAGGCATCGCACCCTTCCCCACCCATACCTTTACCAAGGCTGCCACTTGCGCCATACAGGCTGCCACTTGCGCCGTACAAGTGCTATTTGCACTATATAGGCTGCCACTTGCGCCATACAAGCTGCCACTTGCACCGTACAAGTTCTATTTGCACCATATAGGCTGCCACTTGCGCCATACAGGCTGCCACTTGCACCGTACAAGTGCTATTTGCATCATATAGGCTGTTACTTGCGCCGTACAATTGCTTTTTACACAATACAGGCTGCCACTTGAGCCCATACTGACTACCATTTGCACCAAGCAGGTAGCCTCTCGTACCAATACAAGCTATCTTTTTTGCTCCAAAGGCTGTCATTTGCACTGATAAGATATCGTTTTCAGTTTCTCTAAACAAGTAGTGGAGATCATTCGTGTTCTGAACCTCGACACATTGTTCACGTAGATATATAGTAGAATAGTACCAGGTGTACTCCTAATTAATATCCGGTTTTTTTGCAAATAAAACACATAATTCCAAAAAAACCGTAACCTTTATTTTATTTAAAGTATTTTCCATCGCTTTCTACACATTTTTCCCACCTTTCTGGTAAATTGTGGATACCACGCCAGTAAAAATCATTGCCTTTGGAGGTGAACCACTCGGTGAGCCATTTTTGTACATTTTCGTACGAGTCGAAGCGCTGCTCAGAAAGGGCATGGCCCAACGAGGCAAAGAGGTGGTAGTCGGATGGCGCCAGGTCTGGTGAGTAAGCCGCATGATCAAGCACTTCCCACTTGAGCCTTTCCAGCGTGTCACGAACGACTTTCGACTTATGCGACGGCGCATTGTCGTGGAGCAAAATCACCTTCTTCTGTCGTTGTTGATATTCTGGTCGGTTTTCCACAATGGCTCGGCTCAAATCTTTCATTTGCTGTTTGTAGCGAACGGCATTCACAGTTTCACCAGGTTTCAGCAGTTCAAAGTATATAACACCGGACTGGTCCCACCACACACACAGCATGACCTTCCGACCGTAACGATTTGGCCGTGCCGTCGATGTCGATGCTTCACCTGGACTCACCCACGATTTGTTGCGCTTAGGGTTCTCCAGGAAAATCCACTTTTCATCACCAGTAACAATACGATGCAGGAAAGACTTTCTTTTGTATCGTTGAAGCAGCATTTCACAAGTCACTTTTCGATTCTCCATTTGTCTCTCGGTCAGTTCATGGGGCACCCACTTTCCACACTTCTGAATTTTTCCCATGGTTCGCAGACGTTTGGAAATTGCTTGCTGTTGAACTCCCAACGCATCTGCGAGCTGTCGTTGCGTTTGCGTGTTGTCTTCATCTAATAATGCTTGCAATTCGGCGTCATCGAACAATTTTCGCTTGCCGGAGCGTGCGGCATCGTTCAGGTCGAAATCTCCATTTTCGAACTGTCGAAACCACGTTTCACATGTTCGAAGTGTTAATGCACGATCACCATAAACTTCCACAAGCGCACAGTGGCTCTCGGACACTTTTTTCCCCTGATTGAACATGAAAAGCAATGCATGGCGCATATGCTCAAAATTCGGTACAAAATTCGACATTTTTGAAGCGCAATAAAAACTTACTGGAAGATTTTTTCGAGAAAATGTCAACGCAGTTCAAGCACTCGATATGACTGAACAAAATGACATATGGTATGTGTTACCAGCAGCGGTATAAAACAGAACGCCATCCATTGAAAAAACCGGAAATTAATTAGGAGTACACCGGTACAAATATGGATCCAGCATTTTTTTGTACCGATCTAACGACTAGAGACAAAAAGATTATAATGAATCATGCAGAAACTGGTGGATTGCTTGAAGATGTTCATATGAACTGTGTTGCGCGCTTGCTGCATGACAAAATGAATGTTGAAATTCGACCAACATATTTGCGAGATACACCGTTTCTCATTGAACTTGTTCGGCTTGATGTAGATCATATTCAAATTTTACATCGTCCGGGACATTGGACATGCAGTTACTACGACACTGAAAAAATTACGATTTACGATTCGAAGTTAGGATCTGTGCGATTACACGAAGAACAGATTATATTTCTAAAAAGATTGCATCCTCATATGGTAATCAATGAAGCGACTGTACGTTTCGCTAAAGTGCAGCAACAACAGGATGGCCATTCGTGTGGACCATATGCTATAGCGTTTGCTACATCACTCGCTTTAGGTATTGATCCGCAAAAAGTACTTTATAAGTTTGAAAAATTGCGGTCACACTTGTACACTATGCTGACCAAACCTGTGTTCGAACATTTTATCCAAGAAGACTTTTCAGTTCGAAAGCAACAAAAAGTTTTGCCGATCCCATTAGCAATAGATAAGCGTCGTAAGCATATACTTTATCTACAAAGAAAAAAATCAGCTAACAATGAAAATAGCGATTTTCCCACTCAAAGTGACAAAATTATTTCTTGTAATAAAAAATTTCCGGCAGTTCAAAATCATAACATGATGCCAGTCAAAGTAGTGTCTTCTCAATGCAACAAAATTAATGCAAACAAAAACAAATCATACGTTCCAGATGCCAAGACTGTATATATAAAAAACAAAATGTGTGCTGCAAGCAACAAAGTAGTACTAGAACAAAACATTTCTTCTCCAAGTGACTTGACTGTACTTAAAAACACGTTTGTTTCAAGCGACCTTCCTGGGTGGAATGAAAATAAAAATGCTTCTCAAAATTTTCCCGCTGAAAGCAAGAAAGTTCTTATTATTACTTCAAACAGAAAAATGAATTCAAGCTGCAACCGTGCAGAAAAAAGACATCTCCCCGCTCGAAGCAAAATATTCAAGGTACAAAAAAAACCTTTGTCAGTTGAAAAAGACTATAAGTTTAATCATATAAAAGTAACTGATTTGCCGGATAAATGCGAAAATATTTTAAGTCAGTCCCTAGAGTCACATGATAATGAAAAAGTTAATAAAGTCGATATGTCACGAACTTTGGTTGATAAGATTTGTAAAACCACGGTCAATAAAAAAGATCTTCATGGCAAAATTTCTAAAGTTGATAAAAACTGTTCAGTTACTTGCCAAGATATAATTAATAATAAGCTGAAACGTCGAATACCAATCGCATTTGAAACAACATTGGAAAAGTCTAAAAAGCAGAGAACAGAAGTGCAAAATTTATTTGATCATTCAGCTCAAGAAAATAAATCTATGAACATTGTTCAAGAAAATCATTCTAATCAGAAGCAAAAAAGGAAAAAGACTTCAACATCAAAATCAAGGAAACGAAGACGATGTGAGCTATCTAATGAAAGTGCACGAATAATTACTAGTGGAGCTTGGCTTAACGATGCACACATTGATCTTTTTAACGAATTAGTGAAAGAAAAAACTTCATATACACCATTTTCTCCTCTTTTATTACAAACACCTGAACAAATCCGTCCAATAAATAAGAACAAATGCCATATACAAATTTTGTTCAGTATGAGTAGTGATGATTTTACGAAAACAGATTGTCCTGGAGGTCACTGGGTTTGTTGCTATTATGACGCAATTGATATATTTATATACGACTCTTTGAATAAGACAAGGTTGCATGAGCATCATGAACAATATCTTAAAAAGCTATTTCCTTTTCATTCTGTAAATAATACGTCTATATACTTTCCTACAGTTGATCAGCAACCAAATTTGAATGATTGCGGTGTATACGCTATCGCGTTTGCTACTTCGCTTGCTTTTGAAATGAAACCCGATGAAATAAAATATGATTCGTCAAATATGCGCAATCACTTACTGTACATCCTACGAAATCACGATTTGCAGCCATTTCCGTCTATTGATAATCTAGGTACCCTGTCAAGGAACGTTTCAAACAGTAACATGGAAAATTGTAATTTGGAAAATTCTACTGAATATTCAAATCTTACGTTGAGCCATAAGAAACAAAAAGAGATAAATGAAATAGAAGAATCTAAAGAAAAGACAAAACATCAATTGTATTATGCAAAGAAAAACAATAGAATCAGAAAGCTGGAAAAAGAACAAAATTATTATCAAAAAAAATAAGGTTAGCATATTGCAAAAAACACAAAATTAATATCAAAAAAATAAATTTCATATTTTGCACAAGAAAAAGGCTAATAGACAAACAAACGCAGTTGTGTTGAATAAACAAAACTTTTTTTACAGCGTTATTTTAAAAAAAATCAACGTTTGATACTTCAGCGACGTCAACTACACAATGCAACCAATAGAATTAAATGTCCTCAAAAAGAAGATGAAATGCGAATCAACGAAAAAAAAAGGCTATTACAAATAAAAGCTCACGTGTTATTACAAAAAAATAGACATATTAAACTAGGCAAAAGGTTGCGTAATGTGAGTAATTCTAGAAGAATGAATGTGAAAGTCAGATACTGTGTTTTGCGTCATGGCCGCATTGTTTTGAATGACCCATTCCGAAAACCTTTCTTTCATAATAGACGATTGTGCGTTTTACGTTCTAAATTATTAAGTCGACGGAAAAAACGTACGAAAAACGGTAATACATTTCCAATGAAACATAAAAATGGTAATAATAACCAATTTCGTAAATTAAAATCTTCAACAGCTTTACGCTTGTCTTCAGAAGCCGTCATAAAGAATATTGCTAAATCGATGGATACAAAGGTTGATTCAAAATCACGATTAGATAATCGACTAAGTGCTATTAATATTTACACGCGATGCATACAAGAAAGAAATCGATACATCTATCACATAAAAAAAGACTTGGCTATGCTACAAAGTAAAGCTGAAGTGTGCCTTACGTGGGCAAAAAATTGTCCTAACCTCAATGTCAGAGAAAAATTTGAAGCTTTATGTGGAATTTCAAAACATCTACCTACTTCAGAAGCATATTATTATGAAGCATCATACAACCATTACCTATTATTGGGTAATCTCAAATCAAACACCTCAGAATTTGATCATACATATGCCAAAATTGAAACAAAACAATCTGATAATAAAATCAATGTCACGCAAGTAACACCCAGTTCGAGTTTTAAACTTGATTCTCCACATGATAACAATATTTCCCAACAATCTCAACTGTCGTTTGAAAAGAAATCTCAGGAAGTAATCAATAACTACGTTGTAAACGAATTCGGTTATGTGACAAATATATTCCCTGTTAAATATGACAATAAAGGAAGGAAATATTGGAGCTGCAACGAAAAATGTCGCCTTGAAGATGCATCTGTGTTGTTACGATACGAAAACTCTTTAAAATCTCTAATTTCATGTGATATTAAGAATCTTCATACTTTCGTTAATGCAATACGATTGTGTGACAGGGAACACATGTCCAATAGCTTAGGCCACTGTTTTATGTGCTACATTGAGCCGAAGACTTGCAAATCGACTTTTTTGCCTGTTTTACTGTTAGCACCACATTTTCCACAAGTCAGGACCATAAAAAGGATAGTTAATAAAATAATAAGTAATTATCGCCTGATAAATACACTTGATGAAGCATTTGATAAAAATAATGTTGATTATCTGAAAACCGTCCGTAATAAGGCACTCGAAGCCTGCAATGTCGCAACTGATGAATGCAAGGTAAATCTTAGTAAGGAAGACATTACCATATAGCTCATTACAAAAATGCCTTTAAAAGTTTATTAAAACGGTCCACTGACGTTCCAATAAACCCTTGCATTTCTTGTCAAAAACTGTGTCATCTACATGAAGTCACAAATTTTAGCAAAATGAGAACGGTTCTTGCTTCTGAATCGTGGAAAAGTTTTAAATCTTTCGCTAAAACGAATGAAATAGAAAGTGAATTTATTTGCAAATACTGCTTGAATCATTTTCGTAAAAATAAAATGCCACCGATTTGTATTCAAAACAATTTGAAAGTTGACCCTATTCCTCCAGAAATAGAACGCTTAAATAATTACGGAAGAATTTTCATTCAACGCGCCAAAGCATTTCAAGTTGTTCAACAAATGGACACGATATCAAAGAAAAAGAACGTTCTACATAAACATAAAATTCAAAAAGTAAAAGGGAGAACTTTTCATTTACCTTTGCCATTAGAAGAGAGTATGAAAAAAATCTGCAAACCGACAGATGCGATCAATTTGAATCATGAATTATACATTCTGGTTCGCAGTCTTCCAACAAAAGCCAAAAAAATCTTCGAAAATTTAATAAATGTCACTGATTTATACGACGCTTTGCTACTTCTGAAAAAAATCAATTCTTTATATAAAGATTTCATTCTTCCGAGAAATCCAAGCGAATTGTGTAGTGATCTACAGGATGCAGACGATATTGAATATGCTGCCGGAGCAGAAGACGCTGATGTAGAGAAAAAATTAAAAAAAGAGCCAGCACTTGTGACTCAAGCAAATGCTGGTGACAGCTATTACGAACAATTTACAATTTATCCTATTTATGACAAACGTGAAAACAAAAGTTCAACTACCTTATATCAACAGTGCAAAGTTCAAGATTCACCTCTAGACAATCGGTGTAAAATTTTAGATCTATTGTGCTTTCCACATTTGTATCCTAATGGAATCAACGGACAATATGAAGAAAGACCAATACATCTAGGCGATTTAGCATTTATAAAAGCAAAGCTAAAATCTAAAGATCCAAGATACAGACTTGACATACAATATATTTTTTATCTGTTAAACGATCACAATATAAGGCAGATAAAAGCTGGAATATATCAGAAGCTAAATGTCAGTAACCCGCGTTAAAAGTATACTGCAGGAAATTATTTAGAACTCATGTCGAAAGAATTGCTGGAACGACAATTAACAACAATATTCTCGCGTCTTAGAAATACAGAGCAATATTGGAATATTCCAAGAAGCAATTTGCGATGTATGATTGAAAATTATGGGCCGGCCACTTGGTTCTTAACTTTGAGTCCAGCAGAATGGCTATGGACAGATATGATAGATTATGTTCGTGAAGTTAATAATCCACAAATGAATAAAACGCCAGCTAACCAAATCATTGCCTCGGACCCTGATTCTGTTTCAAGATTTATTGATAACAAATTTCATGCTATGTTGGATTTCTTGTATTCGAAAGATCACCCTATCGGAGAAATAATTCATCATTTTTGGAGAAGAGAGTATCAAGGTAGAGGTACTCAGCAATTTCATTTATTACTGTGGGTGAAAGATGCTCCAATATTAGGCATAGACGATAACGAAATCGTCGCCAAATTCATTACAAAATATATTACTTGCAGAATACCTAAACCTAAAATTTCCCCAACTTTGTACAACCGAGTGCTATCTCATCAAAAACACCATCATAATTCTTACTGCTTGCGAAGGAAAAAGTTGAACAATGGTCGAACGAAGTCTGTATGTCGTTTTGTATTTTCTAGACCGATCTCTAAAACATTATTATTGAGAGATTTTATTACATCTATTGCTGGTAGAAAAAAATTACAAAGCAATAGTCGGTTGTATGATCTGCCTCGAAGCAAAAAAGAAGTAGATATAAACGATTATAATCCAACTATTTTCACTGCTTGGGAAGGCAACATGGACATACAATTCGTCGGTGAAAAACCAACTATTTTGAACTGGTACTTTACAAAGTACACGACAAAAAGTGGAAAAAACTATGCTGGCAATGTCTTCACGGATATCCAATCGAGTGAATCAGTCAGTAAAAAGTTATGGAATATTGGGATGCAGGCTCTGAATAATAGAGAGTGTGGGGCTCTCGAAGCGGCTGATAGTTTATTAGGTATACCCTTGTATGGAACGGACTCCAAAACGACTATTTTACGGTTGGACGTCAACTTGATTAGAAATCGTAAAATTAAATCTAAACACGAAATTGAACAGTTGAATCCTGAATCTACTGACATTTTTTGTCCTAATATCATTGACGATTACTATCCTCGAAGGCCATAGAGTTATGAATCAATGACACTATACGATTTCGCGCGATGGTATAATATCGTCTATAAACCATCAGTCGATCCGGAAGTAGAGCACTTTTCTATAGGAAAAAAATATTTCAGAAAAAGGAATCGTCCATACCTTATCAACCACTACAGGAACAATCCAAAAATTCAACCAGAAAGATACTTTTATGCTTTGTTGTTATTATTTCAACCATGGAGAGATATTTATGAATTAAAAAATGGCTGTGACTCGTATGCAGAATCTTTCTCAGCAGTTCAATCAACTCTCCATGACGCCATGAAATATCATGAAAAATTTACTGATATCCAAAATGGAATTGATGCTGTTAAGGAAATGGTTCAAGAGAAAATTGATAATCCTTCTGCAAATGAAAATAAAGATGAAAATTCATTAGGTTGTGACCCTGTTGAAGTTGGTGATGCGATGAAAGATTTTCACGATGCAGGAGCTAAGTTAAACGAAGATCTTTCAGAAGTGATTGCAGGATTAAATATAGATCAAAAAAGGTTTTCAATCAAGTTTGCTCAGCTATCGATGCAAAAAAAGAACCATTAAGACTTTTTGAAAGTGGAGAAGGTGGAACTGGCAAAAGCCGTTTAATACAAGCACTCCGAGGTCATATTAAAGAAGAATATAAGAAAGATACAGCTGTAACCGCTCCAACGGGTATAGCAGCTTTTAATATAAATGGCTTGACAGTTCACAGACTTTTTCAGTTGCCAGTTGAGCATGATAAAACTCCTACGTATAAAGAATTATCGGACACAGTTATAAAAATACTGAGGGATGAACTGAAAAATGTAGAATTAATAATCATTGATGAAGTTTCCATGATTTCAAATGTGACACTGATGTACATCAATCTCCGGCTCATTGAAATATTCAATTCATCGCAAGAGGAAAATGGGTGGTTTGGTGGAAAACATATACTTTTATTCGGTGATTTACTTCAACTTCCACCTGTTCGTGAGGATCCTAGTTTCGTGAAAATGTCTGAAGATCAAGTAAACAAATATCTTGGCTCGTTAAACGCTTATAACTTGTGGATCCTCTTTAAGTATGAGGTGCTAACCATTAACATGCGACAAAAAAATGATGAAACGTATAGACAATTATTGTCTCGATTACGCTTTGGCACAATTCTAACAACAGATATTGAACTGTTACCAACAAGAGTCATAGAATTCCATACGTCTAGCTTTAATGAACGATTAAATGAGCTTTGCGTGTACATGAATTCATTACCCTTTGAGACAGTATGTTTGTTGCCAACGAACTATTTATGTGACACGCTAAATACTGATATGCTCGAAAAATTGTCAACCCCAGAAATCTTGCTCCATGCACGTGACGAGTTTCAATGTGCAAATTATTTGAAAGCAAAAGTAATTAAAGCATTGAATTCTGATAAAGAAGGCATTTCAAGAACAGCTGCGCTGTCTAAACTCATAACGGTAAAAATTGGCGCAAAGATCATGATAAGGCGGAATATTGATGTTACAAAAGGTCTTGTCAATGGCACTATTGCTACAATTCAATCAGTAACTCCATCAATAGACGACAAATTTTATGAGAAAATTTCTATAACATTGTCAACTGAAGAGGTATGTGATATAGAACCAGTAAGTGTTAAGTTTGAAGTAATGGACAAAATTTACGTTATTAGAAAACAGTTTCCAATATGTCTCAGTTATGGCGTGGCCATACACAAGAGTCAAGGCTTGAGTTTAAAAAGTGTTATAATTGAAGCTGGAAACGACATATTCAGCGATGGGCAAACTTATGTATGTAGCGTTGTCACGAGTTACTGCACTCGAAGGACTTCATTTGATGAATTTTGATCCTCGCAAAGTGACCGCTTGTGAAAAAGCAATAGTTGAGTACAATAGATTAGGAAAAATTCATGATCCTCCTCTTGAAGATTACGAGATAAGAAAGGTAAATCATCAAAAGATTGCTGATAGAAAGTGGACAATTTTGAAACACTGCTCAGAGTCTCAAATACTTGCTCATAATGAAGAACGAATCTTCGACATACGTGGTTTGCCAAACGTTAACAACATATCAGGGTATGCAAACGCAACCTTGCAGTGCATTATTCAATCAGATCGTATAAGAAGTTATTTATATGAATCCAAAAATACAGATGATCTTTCAAAGTTTCTGGATTATTATTTAGATCACCAACAAAAACTTGACATAAGGTTTGTAAAACGATTTGCAGGAGATGAATTCATACAAAACAAACAATTTGATGCATCAAAATTTTTAGGTGCTCTATGCGAAAAATCAGCTGCATTAAAAAATGCTGTTAAATACACACTCATCACTATCGTGCAATGCAAAAAATGTACATACAAAGTTTTGTCAGAAAAAATTGACACTATTTTCAAAATTCCCGTTAAACTTTTATCTAAAACTATCACTCGCAAAGCGACATCCTTACAGACTCTTATTAATAACAGTGTACCATTAGGTTGGAAATCAGTTGCAGACGAACTTTGTCCTAAATGTTCTAAACCCTTAGTAATGAAAATAGATATAAACACATCAGATTGCATCGTGATACAATTTTCGCTCTTTGAACCTGATGCAACAGGCGAAACAACAGAAATAAAATGTTCTATCTCAGGGATCACTCAAAAACTAATGATACATAAAACAAAATTTAAAGTAGTTGCAGCCGTATTTCATAATGGACCTCTTCCAGACTCAGGAGTTTATACTTCTTTCGTATCAGACACCAAGTCAAAATGGCAGTGTATCGAAAATGAAAAAATTATGACATTAAAATGGCCAAAAAATGCAAAAAATGTATACATTTTGTTCTTACAACGCCAAACTTAAATTGATCAATGAGTACCAAATGTTTCATCAGATATAACAACGTAAATCGTAACTCCTCTTTTGAATCTACTTCAAACACAATTTCGAAGCTTTATATATTGAATACAACTAGGAATTCTGAATGATAGTTAACAGTTTAACCAAACAATTTTATTGCATGTATTTTAACAGTACATATTATCAATAATCTCAGTTAAGATGTTTAATAACCTTTAATGCATAGAGAAATTTTTTTAATGAAAAAAGGAATTAAATCTCACCCCCCCCCCCCCCCCCCCACGCCCTTCCTCCTTGAACATCGCCAATGTATAAACCCTAGAATTAATAAAAATGCCTTCTCTATACTTAGTTATTGTAAAAACTTCTCTCCAACACCACTTATGTAAGATAATATACCTAACTATATGAAAAAATTGAATTCTTTATACTCGTTGATCACATGCTATCTATACAAAACATAAACAACTTAAATAGTAATTTATTATAATGAAAAAAGTGAGATATTCGAAAAATTTTCATGAAAAAAAGTGAGATGCAAAAGTACTGAAATCGATATTGAATTAATATTCAGTCAAAGTACTGTGGTGTTGATCAATCTTATTAGAAAAAAAAAACAACTGAAATAGTAATTCGAGAAAAATGAAATGAAAACAAGGAAGATACAAAAGTACTGAAATCAATACTGAATTAATATTCAATAGAAGTTTTCAGCTGTTAATTTCAACGCAATGAAAAAAAGCGAGATACAAAAATACTGAAATCAATACTGAATTAATATTCAATAGAAGTTTTAAACTGTTAATGTTAACGTAATGAAGAAAAGCGAGATACAAAAATACTGCAATCAATACTAAATTAATAGTAAATAGAAGTACTAAACTGGTGATGGTAATCAATCTCATAATGTGAAGAAACAGTATGTTGCCTCGATAATTTCTAATCCAGTAGAAACGACAGAATTGAATTGGTTATGGCTAATAATCATAGAGAAAACAGAATTCAACTATATTATGTGATACGCCATCATACTTAGGTGATTAGAAAAACACCAGTTCTAACAGTTTCACATGAAATATAGACACAGTGAACTTACTACAATAAAAGTTGTGTGCAGATCTAATATGCTGGGAAATAAAAGAAAGTTCAAATTAATTCGTTGGCTGCTGTACAAGAAACAAAAACAGTCGCTTTTTTTGGAAATGTTGTTCATCACAACATGGAATTTCATATCAACTGAACTCGACTATTTAGCTAAGTTATCGATGTGCATTATATATTATATATTATTAACATGCAACTGACAGATAAAATGAAGAATAATAAATCGATCATGACAAATTCTAACATATGTAGTTATTAACGAAAACAACTTTGCGCCATGTTATGCAAAAATAATAGATACATCATGTTTACAGTTTGTTTGTTTTGACAGCATACTCATGAATTTGTATCAATCAAAAATGAAAAAAAAATCTTTTTAAAGCAAATTTAGTTAGTAGATTTAAAAAAATATATGAAATAACAAGATATAAATGTTTTTAACAATACCAGTTACGCTTCTTTATTGTTGTTCGTAGGCAAGTCTTCGCGCTTTTATCAAAGTCGCTTCAGAAGTGCCTTCGACTTTCATAAGTTGCAGTAACTAACAGTCCTAGGTCTGCAAATGGGAAGGGAAACATTTATTTCTCGTTTACTTTAGACTATGTAAAAAAATTATTTACCAAGCTATCAAGTTTGAATGTTGCTGACTTATAATAACTTGATTCTCATCAAATTGTTTCATCCAATACACCATGATAAGTGATTATGCATAACGTAATGCAGTGCTTACCGATAAGCAAATAATTATATAATGCAGTTTCAATTCTTGACAGCAGCCAACGAATTATTTTGAACCTTCTTTTATTTCCGAGCATATTAGATTTGCACACAACTTTTATTTTAGTAAGTTTACTGTGTCTATATTTCATGTGAAACTGTTAGAACTGGTGTTTTTCTAATCACCTAAGTATGATGGCGTATCACATAATATAGTTGAATTCTGTTTTCTCTATGATTATTAGCCATAACCAATTCAATTCTGTCGTTTCTACTGGATTAGAAATTATCGAGGCAACATACTGTTTCTTCACATTATGAGATTGATTACCATCACCAGTTTAGTACTTCTATTTACTATTAATTTAGTATTGATTGCAGTATTTTTGTATCTCGCTTTTCTTCATTACGTTAACATTAACAGTTTAAAACTTCTATTGAATATTAATTCAGTATTGATTTCAGTATTTTTGTATCTCGCTTTTTTTCATTGCGTTGAAATTAACAGCTGAAAACTTCTATTGAATATTAATTCAGTATTGATTTCAGTACTTTTGTATCTTCCTTGTTTTCATTTCATTTTTCTCGAATTACTATTTCAGTTGTTTTTTTTTTCTAATAAGATTGATCAACACCACAGTACTTTGACTGAATATTAATTCAATATCGATTTCAGTACTTTTGCATCTCACTTTTTTTCATGAAAATTTTTCGAATATCTCACTTTTTTCATTATAATAAATTACTATTTAAGTTGTTTATGTTTTGTATAGATAGCATGTGATCAACGAGTATAAAGAATTCAATTTTTTCATATAGTTAGGTATATTATCTTACATAAGTGGTGTTGGAGAGAAGTTTTTACAATAACTAAGTATAGAGAAGGCATTTTTATTAATTCTAGGGTTTATACATTGGCGATGTTCAAGGAGGAAGGGCGTAAGGGGGGGGGTCTAATGATTACACGAATTTCTTTGAAACAGTAGAATAGGTTGATTTCTGTATCTGTTCGCTTTCAGTTATTTATAATTTTAATTCGCTGGAAAGAAATATTCAGATCGCAATTATTCGCGAATAATCTGCTCGCTACAGGACTAGGTACTATTGAAAAATGGAAAATGAGCAACTTTTGTTGCGTGTTATAAGAGTGCTAAAATAAATTCATGACTCCTAGGAAAAATCAAGAAATAGCTCTATATATCTACATAATAACGTTAATTGATTTGAAAATTCGATTCGCAAAGTTACTCTATTGAGATTGCATTTTGATTGATGATATATATGTCTTTTTCAAATTCCTTATGTCTTCAAATGATATTTCGTGAAAATTATACTGCGCCTCAAACGCATAAATCTAAAGATTTAACTAATTTCTTGAATTGTGTACGATAGTTTGATTTAATTATCTGTTCGCTATAAGTTATTTATAATTTCAATTCGCTGCAAAGAAATATTCAGATCTCAATTATTCCCGAATAATCTGCTCGCTACAAGACTAGGATATATTGCGAAATTGGAAAATGAGCAAATTTTACTGCGCGGTTATAATAGTGCTAGAATAAATTCATGACTCCTAGGAAAAATTGAGAAATAGCTCCTATATATTGACAAACTAACGTTAATTGATTTGAAAATTTAACTCGCAAAGATATTCAATTGAGATTGCATTTTGATTGTTGATTTTAATGTCTCTAAGAAATTTCTGATGTCTTGAGATAATATTTCTTGAAAATTATACTACACCTTAATCCAAGAATCTGATGAATACACGAATTTCTTTGATAGAGTAGAACAGGTTGATTTCTGTATCTGTTCGCTTTTAGTTTTTCATAACTTTATTTCGCTACAAAGAAATATTCATATCGCAATTATTCGCAAATAATTTGCTTGCTACAGGACGTGGTAATATTGCAAAATTGTAATATGAGCATATTTTGCTGCGCGGTTATAAAAGTGCTATAATAAATACATGATTTCTAGGAAAAATCAAGGAATAGCTCTATATATTGACAAAATAACGTTAATCGATTCGAAAATTCAATTTGCAAAGTTATTCTCTTAAGATTGCATTTTTATTGTTGATTTTAATGTCTCTTCCAATTTTCTAATGTCTTCAGATAATATCTCGTAGAAATTATACTGCGCCCCAAACGCAAAAATCTAAAGCATACACTTATTTTTTGAATTGAGTACGATCATTTGATTTAATTATCTGCTCGCTATAAGTTATTCATAATTTAAATTCGCTGGAGAGAAATATTCAGACCGCAATTATTCACGAATATTCTACCCGCTACAGGACTAGGATATATTGCGAAATTGGAAAATCAGCATATTTTACTGCGCGGTTATAATAGTGCTAAAATACATTTATGTCGCCTAGGAAAAATAGAGAAATAGCTCCTATATATTGACATAATAACGTTAATTGATTTCAAAATTCAATTCGCAAAGTTATTCTGTTAAGATTGCACTTTGATTGTTGATTTCAATGTCTCCAAAGAATTCCTAATTACTTCAGATGATATTTCGTGGAAATTATACTGTGCCTCAATCGCAAGAATCTGAAGATTACACTAATTTCTTTGATAGAGTAGAATAGGTTGAATTCTGTATCTGTTCGCTTTCAGTTATTCATAATTCCAACCCGCTGAAAAGGAATATTCAGATCGCTATTATTCGCGAATAATCTGCTCGCTACAGGACTTGATAATATTGCAAAATTGGAAAATGGGCATATATTGTTGCGCGGTTATAAGAGTGATAAAATAAATTGATGACTCCCAGGAAAAATCAAGAAATAGCTCTATATATTGAAATAATAACGTTAATTGATTTAAAAATTTGATTCGCAAAGTTATTCTATTGAGATTGCATTTCGATTGTAGTTTTTAATGTCTCTAGAAAATTTCTGATGTCTTTAGATAATATATCTTGAAAATTATACTGCGCCTCAATCCAAGAATCTGATGATTACACGAATTTTTTTGATATAGTAGAATAGGTTGATTTTTGTATATGTTCGCTTTTAGTTATTCATGATTTTATTTCACTTCAAAGAAATATTCAGAATGCAAGCATTCGCGAATGAGCTGCTCGCTACAGGACTTGGTAAGATTGCGAAATCGGATTTTGAGCATATTTTGCTGCGCAGTTATAAGAGGGCTGAAATAAATTCATGACTCCTAGGAACAATCAAGAAATAGCTCTATATATTGCCATAATAACGTTAATCGATTTGAGAATTCAATTAGCAAAGTTATTATATTGAGATGCCATTTTGATTGTTCTTTTTAATGTCTCTAAAAAATTCCTAATGTCCTCAGATAATATCTCGTGGACATTATCAATTGCAAGAATCTGATGATTACACGAATTTCTTTGATAGAGTAAAATAGGTTGATTTCTGTATCTGTGCGCTTTTAGTTATTCCTAATTTTAATTCGCTGAAAAGGAATATTCAGATCGCATCTATTCGGTAATAATCTGCTCGCTACAATACTGAGTAATATTGCAAAATTAGGAAATGAGCATATTTTGCTGCGCGGTTATAAAAGTGATAAAATGAATTTATGACTTCTAGGAAAAATCAAGAAATAGCTTTATATATTGACAAAATAACGTTAATTGATTTAAAAATTTAATTCGCAGAGTTATTCTATTGAGATTGCATTTTGATTGTTGATTTTAATGTCTCTTAATTCCTAATTTCTTCAGATAATATTTCGTGAAAACTATTCTGCGCCTCAATCGCAAGAATCTGATGATTACACGAATTTTTTTGATAGAGAAGAATAGGTTGATTTCTTTATCTGTTCGCTTTCAGTTATTCTTAATTTTAATTCGCTCGTAAGAAATATTTAGATTGCATCTATTCGAGAATAATCTGCTCGCAACAGGACTAGGTAAAAGTGCAAAATTAGAAAATGAGCATATCATGCTGCGCGGTTATAAGAGTGCTAACATAAATTCATGACTCCTATGAAAAATAAAGGAATAGCTTTATATATTGACATAAGAACGTTAATCGATTTGAGAATTCAATTAGCAAAGTTATTATATTGAGATGCCATTTTGATTGTTCTTTTTAATGTCTCTAAAAAATTCCTAATGTCTTTAGATAATATTTCGTGAAAATTTTACTGCGCCTCAATCGCGAAAATCAAATGATTAAGCTAATTTCTTGGATTTAGTACAATAGTTTGATTATTGTATCTGTTCGCTATCAATTATTCATTATTTCAATTTGGTGTATAGAAAATTTCAGGTCGCAATTATTCGCGAATAATCTGCGCGCAACAGGACTTGGTAATATTGCAAAATTAGAAAATAAGCATATTTTGCTGCGCGGTTAAAAAAGTGCCGAAATAAATCCATGACTCTTAGGGAAAATCAAGTAATAGCTCTTTTTATTGACATAATAACGTTTATCGATTTAAGAATTCAATTCGCAAAGTTGTCGATACTTTTTGAGTTTCGAACTCAGTGAGACCTGAGATTCAGGAACGGCCGGTTAGCCATCTAAAGTTATCAATATCTGATACAATTTTGAACTTAAAAAACAGATAATTAGTAATACTTGAGCTGCAGAATTATTGTAGGCCCAACATGAGTCTGGAGGAGTCAGTATCACAATTTTGATGAATTGTTGTCATTTATTGTCAAGTTGCAATTTATGTCAGACAAGAAATTCGCAAACAGCCGACCAGCAGTTGACAATTGTATGTATCTCATGGAAGGGAAATTCGATATTTTTATTCTAAAGAATTGTTGTCGATACTTTCTAAGTTTCGATCTTAGTGAGACCTGAAATTCAAGGACGGCCGGTTAGCGATCCGAAGTTATCAATATCTTATACCATTTAAAACTCAGAAAACAGAAAATTAGTAGTACTTGAGCTGCAGAATAACTTTGCGCCCAACATAAGTCTAGAAGAGTCAGTATCTCAATTTTGATAAATTGTTGTCATTGATTCTTACTTTGAAATTTATGTCAAACAAAGAATTCGCAAACGGCCGACTAGCGGTCGGAAATTATATGTATCTTATAGAATTTAAAAAGAGAAAAATGGAAAATTATTTTATTTCTTGCTGCATAATTCTTTCTGGCCGAAGAGATGTCTGAAAAAGCAGGTACTTTTATTCTGATAAATTGATGTCCTTGCTTTACAAGTTTCTAACACAGTAAGACCTGAAATTCACAAACGGCTGACTTACGGTCTAAAATTATTCTCATCTGATACTATTTTAAACTCAGAAAACGGAAAATCAGTGATATTTGAGCTACAGAAATATTTTAAGCCCAACATAAGTCTGGAGATGTCAGTATCTCAATTTGTATCAATTGTTGTCATTAATTCTTAATTTGCAATCTCAGTCAGACAAGAAATTCGCGACCGGCCGACCAGCGGTCGAAAATGGTATGTATCTCATAGAATTAAAAAAAAAAAAATTTCAGACTAATTTAATTCATGCCGCAGAATTCTCTCGGGCCAAAAAAAAGTCTGAAAAGTCGGTATTTTTATTCTGATTAATTGTTGTCGATACTTTTCAAGTTTCGATCTCAGTGAGACCTGAAATTTGGGAACGGCCAGTTAACGATCTGAAGTAATCAATATCTGATACAATTTTAAACGTAAAAAACAGAAAATAAGTAATACTTGAGCTGCAGAATTATTTCAGGCCCAACATAAGTCTGGAGGAGTCAGTATCTCAATTTTGATGAATCGTTGTAATTGATTCTTTAGTTGAAATAAATGTCAGACAAGGAATTCGCAAACAACCGATCAGCAGTCGGAAATTATATGCATGTCATAGATTTTGAAGCGAAAAAAAAGTAAAGATAATTAATTTAGTGCTGCAGAATTCTTTTGGACCAAAGGAAAGTCTGAAAAAGTTAGAAATTCGATTCTGATGAATTATTGTCGTTGGTTTTCAAGTTTCCAACACAGTGAGACCTGAAATTCACGAACGGCCGACTTGCGGTCTAAAATTATGATTATCCGATACCATCTCAGAATCAGAAACAGAGAATAAGTAAAACTTTAGCTGCAGAATTATTTTGAGCAAAACAAAAATCTGGAGAAGTCAGTATCTCAATTGTGATAAATTGTTGTCATTAATTCCTAACTTGCAATTTAGGTCATACAAGAAATTCGCAAACGGCCGACCAGCAGTCGTAAATTGTATGTATCTTATAGAATTTAAAAAAAAAAAAATGTTAAACTAATTAAATTAGTGCTGCAGAATATTCTCGGGCAAAGAAAAGTGCGAAAAGTCAGTATTTTTATTCTGATGAATTGTCGTCGATACTTTTCGATCTCAGTGAGACCTAAAATTTACGAAGGGCCGACTTGCGGTCTGAATTTATCAATATCTGATACAATTTTAAACTTAACAAACAGAAAATTCAAGATACTTGAGCTGCAGAATTATTTTAATCCCGACATAAGTCTGGAGGTGTCAGTATCTCAATTTTGATGAATTGTTATCATCAATTCTTAAGTTAAAATTAATGTCAGATTAAGAATTCGCAAACGGCCGACCAGCAGTCAGAAATCATATGTATCACATAGAATTTACAAAAAAGAATATGTCAAACTTATTTGATTGGTGCTGCAGAATTCTTTCGGGCCAAGGAATATACTAAAAAAGCAGGTATTTTTATTCTGATAAATTGTTGTCGTTGCTTTTCAAGTTTCCAACACAATAAAACCTGAAATTCACGAATGGCCAACTTGCCGTCTGGAATTATCCTTATCTTATACCATTATATAGACAGAAATCAGAAAATTAGTAATACTTGAGCTGCAGCATTATTTTAGACCTAACAGAAGTCTGAAGAAGTCATAATCTCAATTTGTATAAATTGTCGTCATTAATTCTTAAGTTGCAATTTATGTCGGACAAGGAATTCGCCAAGGGCCGACCAGCAGTCGCAAAATTATATGTACTATCTCATAGAATTTAAAAAAAAGAAAATGTCAAACTAATTTGATTGGTGATGCAGAATTCGTTCGGGCCAAAGAAAAGACCGAAAAAGCAGGTATTTTTATTCTGATAAATTGTTGTCGTTGCTTTCCAAGTTTACAACACAGTAAGACCTGAAATTCACGATGGCCGACTTGCGGTCTGAAATTATTCTTATCCAATACCATTTTACACTCAGAAAACAGAAAATCAGTAATACTTGAGCTGCAGAATTAGTTGAATATTTCAGTTTAACATTTTCTCTTTTTTTAATTCTATGAGATACATATGAATTCCGACTGCTGGTCGGTCATTTGCGCATTCCTTGTCTGACATAATTTCAACTTAAGAATTAATGACAACAATTCATCAAAATTGAGATAATGACTTCTCCAGACTTATGTTGGGCTTAAAATAATTCTGTAGCGCAAGTATTACTAATTTTCTGTTTTTTACGTTAAAAACGGTTTAAGATAATAATAATTTCAGACCCAACGTCGGCCGCTCGTGAATTTCAGGTCTTACTGTGTTGGAAACTTGAAAAGCAACGACAAAAATTCATAAGAATTAAATTACTTACTTTTTCAGTTTTTTCTTTGGCCCGAACAAATTCTGCATCACCAATTACATTAGTTTAACATTTTCTTTTTTTTTAAATTCTATAAATACATATGATTTACGGCTGCTGGTCGGCCGTTTGCGAATTCCATGTCTGACATAAACTTCAACTTAAGAATTAATGACAACAATTCATCAAAATTGAGATACTGAATCCTCCTGACTCATGTTAGGCTTAAAATAATCTTGCAGCTCGAGTATCACTAATTTTCGGTTTTCTTAGTGTAAAATGGTAACAGATAAAAATAATTTCAGACCGCAACGCGGCTATTCGTGAATTTTATGTCTTATTGTGTTGGAAACTTAAAAAGTAACGACAACAATTTATCAGAATAAAAATACCTGCTTTTTCAGTATTTTCTTCGGCCCGAAAGAATTCTGCAGCACCAATCAAGTTAGTTTGACATTTTGTTTTTTGAATTCTATGGGATGCATACAATTTTCCACTGCTGTTCGGCCGTTTGCGGATTTCTTGTCTGACTGAGATTGCAAGTTAAGAATTAATGACAACAATTTATCAAAATTGAGATACTGACTTCTCCGGACTTTTTTTCGGCTTAAGATAATTCTGCAGCTAAAGTTTTACTTATTCTCTGTTTTCTGATTTTGAAATGGTATCAGATAATCATAATTTCAGACCGCAAGTCTGACGTTTGTGAATGTAGGTCTCACTGTGTCGAAAACTTGAAAACTATCGACAATAATTCATCACAATCGAATTTCCCACTATGTCAGTCTTTTTTTGGCCCTAAAGAATTCTGCAGCACTAAATAAATTATCTTTACTTTTTTTTCTTTCCTAAATCTATGAAATGCATATAATTTCCGACTGCTGATTGGTTGTTTGCAAATTTTTTGTTAGACTGAGATTGCAAGTTAAGAATTAATAACAACAATTTATCAAATTTGAGATACTTACTTCTCCAGACTTATGTTGAGCTTAAAATAATTCTGCAGCTCAAGTACTATTAATTTTTTGTTTTCGGAGTTTTAAATGGTATCAGATATTGATAACTCCAAATCGCTAACCGGCCGTTCGTAAATTTCAGGTCTCACTGTGTTGGAAACTTGAAAAACAATGTCAATAATTCATCAGAATCAAATTTCCTACTTTTTTCGTCTTTTCCTTGGTCCGAAAGAATTATGCAACACTAAATAAAAGAATTTTCCATTTTCTTTTTTAGAAATTCTATAAAATACATATGATTTTTGACTGCTGGTCGGCCGTTTGCGGATTCCTTGTCTGACATTCATTTCAATACAAGAATGCATGACGATAATTTAGAAAAATTGAGATACTGACTTCTCTAGACTTATTTTGGGCTTAAAATAATTCTGCAGCCCACGTATTACTAATTTTCTGTTTTCCGAGTTTTAAATGGTATCCGATAATTATAATTTTAAACCGCAAGTCGGCCGTTCGTCAATTTCAGGTCTCACCGAGTTGCAAACTTGAAAACCAACGACAATAATTCATCAGAATAGAATTTCTCACTTTTTCAGTCTTTTCTTTGGCTCAAAAGAATTCTGCAGCACTAAATAAATTATCTTTACATTTTCTTCTTTTCAGAATTTATGAGATACATACAATTTTCGACCGCTGGTCGGCCGTATGCGAATTTCTTGTCTAACTGAGATTGCAAGTTAAAAATTAATGACAACAATCATCAAAATTGAGATGCTGACTCCTTTAGACTTATGTTGGGCTTGAAATAATTCTGCAGCTCAATTATTACTATTTTTTTGTTTTATAAGTTTAAAATTGTATTAGATATTGACAACCTTAGATCGCTAACCGGCTGTTCTTAAATCTTAGTCCTCGCTGAGTTCGAAACTTGAAAAGTATCGACAACTTTGTGAATTGAATTTACAATTTGATTACCGTTATTATGTCTATATATACAGCTATTTCTTGATTTTTTCTAGGAGTGATGAATTTATTTTAGCCCTTTTATAACGGCACAGCAAAATATGCAAATTTTCTCATTTTGCAATATTACCTAGTCTTGTAGCGAGCAGATTATTCGCGAATAATTGCGATCCGAATATTTCTTCCCAGCTAATTCAAATTAAGAATAACTGAAAGCGAACAGATACAGAAATCAACCTATTATACTCTATCAAAGAGATTCGTGTAAACATTAGATTCTTGCGATTGAGGCGCTGTATAATGTCCGCGGAATATTATCTCAAGACATTAGGTATTTAAAAGAGACATTAAAATCGACAATCAGAATGCAATCTCAATAGAATAATTTTGCGAATTGAATTATCAAATCGATTCACTTTATTATGTCAATATAAAGAGCATTTTCTTGAATTTCCCTAGAAGTCATGAATTTATTTTAGCACTCTTATAATTGCGCAGCAAAATAAGCTCATTTTCTAATTTCGCAATGATACCTAGTCCTGTAGCGAACAGATTATTCGCGAATAATTGCGATTTGAATATTTCTTTTTAGCGAATTGAAATTATGAATAACTTATAGCGAACAGATACTCAAATGAAACTATCGTACTCAATTCGAGAAATAAATCATTACATTTTTGCGTTAGAGGCGTAGTATAATTTTCACGAAATATCATTTGAAGACATAAGGAATTTGAAAAAGACATTAAAATCAACAATCAAAATGCAATCTCAATAGAGTAACTTTGCGAATTGAATTTTTCAATCAATTAACGTTATTATGTCGATATATAGAGCTATTTCTCGTTTTTTCCTAGTAGTCATGAATTAATTTTATCATTCTTATAACCGCGCAGCGAAATAGCTCATTTTTCAATTTCGCAATGTTTTATAGTCCTGTAGCGAGCAGATTATTCGTGAATAGACGCGATCTGAATATTTCTTCCCAACGAATCAAAATTATGAATAACTAAAAGCGAACAGATACAGAAAACAACCTATTCTACTATTTCGAAGAAATTCGTGTAATCATAAGATACTTGCGACTGAGTCGCAGTATAATTTCCACAGAATATTATCTGGAGACATTAGGAATTTTTTAAAGATTGTAAAATCAACAATCAAAATGCAATCTTAATAGAATAACTTTGCGATTTTAATTCTTGAATCGTTCCGCGCTATTATTTCGATATATAGAGCTATTTCTCGATTTTTCCTAGGAATCATGAATTTATTTTAGGACTCTTATAACCGCGCAGCAAAAAATGCTTATTTTTTCATTTTGTAATATAACTTAGTCCTGGACCGAGCAGATTATTTGCGAAAAATTGCGATCTGAATATTTTTTTCCAGATCATTCAAATTATGAATAAATGAAAGCGAGCAGATACAGAAATGAACCTATTCTACTCTATCAAAGAAATTTGAGTAATTATCAGATTCTTGCGAATTAGGCGCAGTATTATTTTTACAAAATATTATCTGAAGACATCAGGAATTCGAAAAAGACATGAAAATCAACAATCAAAATGCAATCTCAATAGACTTATTTTGCGAATCGAATTCTCAAATCAATTAACGTTATTATGTCGATATATAGATCTAATGCTCAATTTTTCTTAGGGGTCATGAATTTATTTTAGAACCCCTCATAACCGCGCAGCAAAATATGCTTATTTTTCAATTTCGCAATGTTCTTTAGTTCTGTAACGAGCAGACTATTCGCGAATGATTGCGATCTATATATTTCTTCCAAGTGAATCAAAATTATGAACAACTGAAAGCGAACATATACAGAAATCAACCTATTCTCGTCTTTTAAAGAAATTCGTGTAATAATCAGATGCTTGCGATTAAGGCGCAAGATAATTATCACGAAATATTATCTGAAGACATCAGGTATTTTTCAGAGATACAAAAGTCAACAATCGAAATGCAATCTCAATAGAATAACTTTGTTTTTAAATTTTCAAATCAATTAACGTTATTATGTCAATATATAGAGCTATTTCTCGATTTCTTATAGAAGTCATGAATTTATGTTAGCACTCTTATAATCGCCCAGCAAAATATGCTCATTTTCCAATTTCGCAATGTTACCTCGTCTTATAGCGAGCAGATTATTTGCGAATAATGGCGATCTGAATTTTTCTTTCTAGCGAATGAAAATTATGAATTACTAAAAGCAAACAGACACAGAAATCAACCTATTCTACTCTATCAAAGAAATTCGTGTAATCATTAGATTCTTGCAATTGAGGCGCTGTAGAATTGCCACGAAAAATTATCTGAAGACATCAGGAATTTTTCAGATACATTGAAATCAACAATCAAAATGCAATCTCATCAGAATTCATTCGCGAATCGAATTTTCAAATCAATTAACGTTATTATGTCAAAATATAGAGCCATTTCTCGATTTTTCCTAGGCGTCATGAATTTATTTTAGCACTCTTATAACTGCGCAGCAAGATATGCTCATTTTTTAATTTTGCAATATTGCAGAGTCCTATAGCGAGCAGATTATTTGCGAATAATTGCGATGTGAATATATCTTTCCAGCGAATTGAAAAAATAAAGAACTAAAAGCGAACAGAAACAGAAATCAACCTATTCTACTCCATCAAAGAAATTCGCGTAATCATCAGATTTTTCCGATTAAGGCGCAGTATAATTTCCACGATATTATTTGAGGATATTAGGAATTTTTGAAGACATTGAAATCAACAATCGAAATGCAATCTTAATAGAATAACTTTGCGAATTGAACTCGCAAATCAATAAACGTTATTATGTCAATATATAGAGCTATTCCTTGATTTTTCCTAGAAGTAATGAATTTATTTTAGCACTCTTATAACCGCACAGCAAAATATGCACATTTACCAATTTTGCAATATTACCTTGTCCTGTAGCGATCAGATTATTGGCGAATAATTGCGATGTGAATATTTCTTTCCAGCCGAATAAAATTATAAATAACTGAAAGCGAACAGATACAGAAATCAACCTATTTTACTTTATCAAAGAAATCCGTGTAATCATTAGATTCTAGACATTGAGGCGCAGTAAAATTTCCACGAAATATTATCTCAAGAAATTAAGAATTTAAAAGAGACATTAAAATCAACAATCAAAATGCAATCTCAATAGAATAACTTTGCGAATGAAATTTTCAGATCGACTAACGTTATTATGTCAATATATAGAGCTATTCCTTGATTTTTCCTAGAAGTCATGAATTTATTTTAGCACTTTTATAACAGCGCAGCAAAATATGCTCATTTTCTAATTTTGCAATGTTACCTTGTCCTGTACTGAGCAGATTATTTGCGAATAGCTGCTAACTGAATTTTTCTGTCCATCGAATTGAAATTATGAATATCTGATAGCGAACAGATACAATAATAAAACTATTGTACTTAATCCAAAAAAATTAGATTAATTATTAGATTCTTGCGATAAAGGCGCAGTATATTTTTCACGAAATACTATTTGAAAACATTAAGAATTTAATAGAGACATGAAAATCAGCAATGAAAATTAAATCTTAGCAGAATAACTTTGCCAATTGAATTCTTGAATCGCATAGTAATATTATTTTAATATATAGAGCTATTTCACGATTTTTCCTAGGAGTCATTAATGTATTTTAGCACTCTTTAAACCGCGCAGGAAATAATACTCATTTTCCAAATTTGCAATATTGCCTAGCCCAGTAGCGAGCAGATTATTTGCGAATAATTGCGATCTGAATTTTTTTTTCCAGCTAATGGAAATTATGAATAACTTATAGCTAACAGATACTTTAATCAAACTATCGTACTCAATTGAAGAAATTAGTTTAATCATTAGATTTTTGCATTTTAGGCGCAGTATTATGTTCACAAAATATCATTTGAAGACATATGGAATTTAAAAAATACATTAAAATCTCCAATCAAAATTCAATCTCAATAGAGTTACATTTCGAATCGAATTTTCAAATCAATTCAAATTATTATGTCGATATATAGAGCTATTTCACGATTTTTCCTAGGAGTCATTAATGTATTTTAGCACTCTTATAACCGCGAAGCAAAATATGCTCATTTTCCAATTTTGCAATATTACTTAGTCCTGTAGCAAGCAGATGATTCGCGAATAATTGCGATCTAAATATTTCTTTCCAGCGAATTGAAATTATGAATAACTGAAAGCGAACAGATACAGAGATCAACCTATTCTACTCTATCAAAGAAATCCGTATAATCATTGAATTCGTGCGATTGAGGCGTAGTATAATTTCTACGAGATATTATCTGAAGACATAAGGAATTTAAAAGTGGCATTAAAATCAACAATCAAAATGCAATTTTAATAGCATAACTTTGCGGATTGAATTTTCAAATCGATTAAAGTTATTATGTCAATATATGGAGCTATTCCTTGATTTATTCGAGGAGTCATGAATTTATTTTAGCACACTTATAACTGCGCAGCAAAATATGCTCATTTTCCAATTTCGCAATATTACTTAGTCCTGTAGCAAGCAAGTTATTCTCGAATAATTGCGATCTGAAAATTTTCTTTCAGCGAATAAAAATTATGAATAATTGAAAGCGAACAGATACAGAAATCAACGTTTTCTACTTTTTCAAAGAAATTCAAAGAAGATATATCGATATACAGAGCTATTTCTGGATTTTTCCTAAGTGTCATGAATTTATTTTACCACTATTATAACCGCGCAGTAAAATATGCTCATTTTCCAATTTCGCAATGTTACCTTGTCCTGTAGCGAGCAGATCATTCGCAAATAATGGCGATCTAAATATTTCCTACAGCGGATTGAAATGATTAATAAATTATAGCGAACAGATACTTAAATCAAACTATCGTACTCTATTCAAGAAATAGGTTTAATGATTAGATTTTTGCGTTTGAGGCGCAGTATAATTTCCACGAAATATGATTTGAAGACATAAGGAATTCGAAAAAGACATTATAATCAACAATCAAAATGAAATCTAAATAGAATAACTCTGCGGATTGAATTTTGAAATGAATTAACGATAATATGTCAATATATAGAGCTATTCCTTGATTTTTCCTTAGAGTCATGAATTAATTTTAGCTCTTTTATAACTGCGCAGCAAAATATGCTCATTTCTCAATTTTGCAATATTACCAATCCTGAAGCGAGCAGATTATTAAATAATAATTGCGATCTGAATATTTCTTTCCAGCGAAATAAAATTATGAATAACTTTAAGCAAACAGATACATAAATCAACCTATTTCACTCTATCAAAGATATTCGTGTACTCATCAGAATCTTGCGATTAAGGCGCAGTATAATTTTCACGGAATATTATCTGATGACATCAGACATTTTTCGGATACATTAAAATCAACAATCAAAATGCAATCTCAATGGAATAACATTGCGAATTGAATTTTTAAATCAATTAACGTTATTATGTCAATGTATGGAGCTGTTTTTCGATTTGTCCTAGGAGTCAAGAGTTTATTTTAGCAATCTTATAACCGCGCAGCAAAACACGCTTATTTTCCAATTTCGCAATGCGACGTTGTCCTGTAGCGAGCAGATTATTCGCGAATAGATGCGATCTGAATATTTCTTCCCAGAGAATTAAACTTAAGAATAACCGAAAACGAACAGATACAGAAATGAACCTATTCTACTCTATCAAAGAAATTCGTGTCATAAGTAGATCCTTGCGGTTGAGGCGCAGTATAATTTCCACGAAATATTATCTGAAGACATTAGAAATTTTAAAGAGACCATGAAATCAACAATCAAAATGCAATCTCAATAGAATAACTTTGCGAATTGAATTCTGAAATTGCTAAGCGATATTACATAGCGATATATCGAGTTGTTTCTCGATTTCTCCTAGGAGTCGTTTTTTTAGCATTTTTATAACTGCGCATCGAAAATTGCTCATTTTTCAATTTTCCAATATAACTGAGTCCTGTACCGAGCAGATTATTTGCGAATTATTGCGATCTGAATATTTCTTTTCAGCGAGTTATATCTATGAATAACTGAAAGCGAACAGATACAGAAATCAACCTATTCTACACTATCGAATAAATTCGTGTTATCATCAGATTCTTGCCATTGAGTCGCAGTATAATTTTCACGGAATATCATCTGAAGACATCAGGAATTTTTTATAGACATGAAAAACACTAATTAAAATCCATTTGCAATAGATTAACTTTCTGAATTGAATATTAAAATCAATGAACGTCATTATGTCATTGTATAGAGCTATTAGTAGATAGGCTAAGCGGCTATCGCCCCTCCCCCCCACTCCTCGACCCATCGCGTAAGCGGCGGCGGCGTTCCGGGAGGTGGGGTGGGGGAACCATGCGCCTATCACATCCCATTACGTGACTCCCCCGCCCCGCGGTCCCCTCGCAAGCCACCTTTCC
The DNA here is from genome assembly GCA_028476575.1 of Platygaster robiniae. Lineage (NCBI taxonomy): Eukaryota > Metazoa > Arthropoda > Insecta > Hymenoptera > Platygastridae > Platygaster > Platygaster robiniae. The sequence goes on from CM052023.1 coordinate 27,668,529, forward strand.
CTCGTCGGTAATGAGGAATTTCAAGATGTCGGCGGTCGGTGAAACAGGAGCGTGTCTACTATCAGTAAGGTTGGTGTGTGGTCGATAATACTTTATATCGGTAATATCTCCTGTCGGTAACACCTTTTTTTTCTTTTTTATTTTTTATTTTTTTGTTTTTTTTGTTTGTTTTGTTTTCGTTTTTTTTGTTTTTGTTTTTTGTTTTTTTTGTTTTGTTTTTCCCGCCCCTCATCATTTCTCGCCCCTCACCATTTCCGTGGTTTTTCAATGATTTTCCAGGTTTTTCCCCGATTTTCCAGGTTTTTCTACAATTTTCAAGGTTTTTGCGAGTTTTCGTCATACAAATTTTCCGAAAATTTTCCGGGAATTTTCCTAAATTTTCCGATTTTATTCGCAAGTTTCCGTGATATTTCCAAAATTGACAAGAGTTTCTCGAAATTTTCCTAGAATTTTCCGAAATTTTCCGAGTGGTTTCGCAAGTTTTCGCGATATTTTCAAATTTTACGAGAGTTTTCAACAATTTTTCACGAATTTTTTGAAATTTACCAAGTGTTTTCACAAGATTTGGGAATATATTCTAAAATAAATGGAACAATAATTTTTTAATGCAAGGAGGCCCCACCCCAACCCTGCTGTGAAGCACAATCATTTAATTGCTCCTTTATTTTTATTCGTTTGTTTGTTTTCATTTTTTATTTTTGTTTTTTATTCAGTTTATCTTATTTTTATATTTTTTATTAATATTTTAAAATTTTGTATTTTAAAGTTTCCAGGATAAAATCTCGGAAGATACTGAACAGGATTAAAGATTTTTTTTCAATTTATAAATCCTCTTACGAGAAAAAAAAAACATCCAAATTGTATGTTGATTGATCCAATTGAAATCAGTATAAGAATGAAAATTTATTTCGAGAATCTATTACCAAGCGAAAACACCATGAGACTTGCAGCTCTTGAATATCATTTCCGGTATTAGCCGCGCTCGAATTTCGTAAACATCGTGCCGCCTCATCTCTTAGAGCGATGAAAAAAATAGCATTTGAAATCCTTGAAATATACTTTCAAAACTTTTAACACGATAGAAATTCATTTGAAGCCACGTATCCTGTTTTATATGCTGCTTAGAAAACGTCTGATTGTATTATTCACAAAAGCTATTATCTTCATAGTTCGATTTCCAAAACGTGATTTTATTATTGACTCCTATCGAGCACGGTGGACCAATGGTGATGTAATCATTTATCTAACGCTTCCAATGTAGCCCCCGTATCCTGTTTTGAACACTACGTAGAATTCGTTTGATTTTATCATTAACGAAAGCTATTATCTTTAGAATTAGATTTTCGAAACGTGATTTTATTTCAGAAACATATTGAGCAGGGTGGTCCAATGGTGATGTAATAATTTATCTTACATTTTCAATGCAAATGTAGCCCGCGTATCCTGTTTTGAATACTACGTAGAATTCGTTTGATTTTATTATTCACGAAAGCTATTATCTTCAGCATTTGATTTTCGAAACGTGACTTTATTCCTGACACATATTGAGCAGGGTGATGCAATCATTTATCTTACACTTTCAATGTAAATTTAGTCCGCGTATCCTGTTTTGAACCCTACATAGCAGGGTGGTCCGATGGTGACATCATCATTCAGCTATATAAGAACCTCCGATTTCCCCAACATCAGCCAGTCACATTTTTGACATCATCGCGAAACATTTCAAAAATTCCGCGCCTCGTTTAACAGTCAGTCGCTTCACGATTTTCATCTAATGTATTCGATCACATTGAGCAAACGTTATCAAAATATAGAAGTCAGTGAAAAGTTATCTACAGTCGAATATCTTTGCGGCGGATTTAGTTGGCGTCTCGAGTTAACTCGAATTGATCAGAAAACCGTTCAACCACGTATATTGTGCCGCGAAGTGTCTGACCAATATTGCGGACGTCAATGGCGTATTTTAGCGCAAATTTTGTCAGCTGCATATCTTTATATATCTGAAGATAATGTTGTATTTCACCCAAGAAATTGGAGCTTTGATCTTGATCCTGCAATCATCCTGGATTGGTTGAAAGTTGATGTTCAAATTAAGTTTGATGTTAAACAATATTCACCCCCTTCTTCACAAAATTCCACAGTGATTCAAAATTTACGTACACTTTTTTCAGATGAAACATTTTCTGATTTTATAATTATAACTCCAGAGAGAAGTTTCCATGTTCATCGTTGTATTTTGGTTGCGAGGTGTGACTTTTTCAAAACATTATTTCAACATTGTTGGAAGGAGGTGCAAGAAAATCAAATTGTTATTAATGATTTTTTCGAGTGAAGTAATTGAAATTTTTTTAACTGCTATATATACAGGAGAAGTGTAATTGAACAAAGCTCCAATTACAACGGTTTCAGAGTTATTTCAAGCCTCAAACATGTTTCTTTGCTACGACATTGAACAAATTTGTGAAAATTTTATACTCAATTATGTGGTTGCTGAAAACATGAAAATGCTTAAAGATTTTTGCGATGTATTTTCCAACAGTACAATTGCTTCAGAGATTTCAAAAATCGATGATTTTCAAATCTTTAACTTTTGATTATCTGAATTAACTGTGATGTCGCAGTGTGCGGTAGACTTGGCAACAGTGCGCGGTAGACTTGGTAACAGTGCTAGTCGGAATATATAAACTTAAACTCAATTCCAAGTTTGGCAGTCTACCAACGGGTACGATTAAGTAAAGTGTCGAACTTTCGAGTGACATTCTAATTTTTTTTAAATGGCGGTAGCAAAACTCAAAGCCGCGTACGAAGTGATTAACGCGCAAAAGAGATTTTCAACTCGGAGTGGTGATGTTGATCTTACAGTGTTGAATAATGACGCTGAAGCACAAATCGAAAAATTGCGCGAATTGAGTGAGAGTAGCTCGAGTGTAGTGAAAATTCAATGTGCACGTGCCATCCAACGATTACGCAGTTACATAATCCAGTTGCGCGGTTCGCTCGTTATTGGAGCTGGACTACAAAATGGTGTGAAATGGGAAGATCTCAACAGTGCCTTCAAGACACACATCCGCACAGGTGTCATAATCAATTTACGCCACCTGGACATTACCAAGTTTTTGTTGGAAGCTCGAGAAATTTTCGTTACCAAAGTGGAAGAAATTCTGAAGATTAAGAATGCTTTAAAAGTCTGCACTACCTTGGATGGTGAATTCAGCATTCTAAAAAACGATGAAGAGGTCATTGAGTTGAAAAACTTCGAAACTCGTAGCGACAGCATCACCCAAACAACGGATCTCAACACCTGGTTCGACACCAACGTCAGGGATTCATTGTTGAAAAAGATCGAAGAGTTTTAACACCAAGGATCCGGATGGACGCTGCGTCGGATCGTGAGTCTCGGTGTGTATATCAACAAATACAATCCTATGCGAGCGAGTTCCTTCATCGAGCTACCAGGACCAATAAAGCGAAAGCGGGCATGTGTAAATATTCAAAATTTTGACGATGAGTGTTTTAAATAGACCGTTTTATCTGCCTTACATCCTGTAGAAAGAAATGTGAAAAACCCAGTACGTCTTTCCTATTACAAAAAATATGATGGAGAACTGAACTTTGAAGGAATTTCTTTTCCAGTTATGCCAAAGCAGACTTCTTTATTTGAAAAACTTAACAATATTTCCATCAATATCTACATACTTTTAAAAAACAAAGATTTTTCAGTCGCTCCTATCCATATCACTAAAGAAAAACAGGACAGGCATATAAATTTACTTCTCATACAAAATCATTATGATGAAGATGATGATGAGAGCGAACTTCTCCGCTACCATTATGTCTGGATCAAAAATCTTTCATATCTAGTAAGCAGTCAGCTTTCTAAACACAAGGAAAAACACTGGATTTGTGACCGGTGTCTTCACTACTTTCGAGATTCTGAGAAGTTAAATGCTTACGAAATTGATTGTAAAGAAATAAATAATTGTAAAGTGAAATTGCCAACAGAGAAGAACAACATTCTCAAATTCATCAATCATAAAAACAATATCAGAGTTCCATACGTCGTTTACGCGGATTTTGAATGTTTATTGAAAAAAGTTATTCCTAACGAAGAAAAAAATACTCGAGTCGTGCAAGCGCATGAGGCTTGTAGCGTTGGCTACTATGTCCAATGTAGCTTCGATGAAGGACAATCTCGTTATGCGAGCTATCGAGGTTGCGATCCTGCGCAGTGGTTCTCCGAAAAGTTGGTGAAACTCAAGGAACAAGTCCAGGGGGAGATGAAGAATCCAAAACCCATGGAACTCCTCCCCTCTACAGAGCAAGAGATGTTTCGAGAAGCTGTCGACTGTCACATCTGCAAGAAACCTTTGAAAGGTCAAATCAGAGTGAGAGACCACTGTTATCTTACGGGCAAGTTTCGAGGTGCAGCTCATCAAAAGTGCAATCTCATGTACCAGGATGCACTCTCTATTCCGGTCAGATTTTATGACATTATATTTTTTCCAATAACACTTTGAAAAAAATATTTCTATGAGAATTACATATTTTTTTTTTTTTTTTTTCAGATTATATTCCACAACCTGAGTGGATATGACGGTCATCTTGTGATAAAACAAATTGCCAAGTGCATCGAGGGACGTATCACTCTAATTCCACAGACAATGGAAAGATACGTCTCATTCACAAAACATTTTGATGACAGCAAGATATCTTTACGATTCATTGACTCATTCAGATTCATGAACTCATCCCTGGATAAACTTGCGTCATACTTGGAGAATGATAAAAAAATCATCATCCATCGAGAACACTCACATCTCGACGAGGAACGCTTAAAACTCCTCATGAAGAAAGGAGTGTTCCCCTATGAGTACCTGGACTCTTGGGAAAAATTGGAGGTAACCCAGCTACCTCCTCAAGAAGCGTTATACAGCACCCTGACGAATGAAAACATTTCCGACAATGACTATTGGTAAATAAACCATTTTAATTTTCATCGTCATTATCACTTTTCGTATTATCTTTCTATTCAAAGATTTGAAAAAAAATTTATTTTCTATTTTAGCCATGCTCCAACAGTCTGGCAGTCGTTCAACGTACAGTCGCTTGGCGAGTACTCGGACCTCTACCTGAAGACTGACGTGCTTCTCCTGGCGGACGTTTTTGAGAACTTTCGAGACAGCTGCCTCGCGTACTATGGACTGGATCTTGCGCACTACTATACAACGCCAGGTTTCAGCTGGGACACTATGCTCAAGCATACGAGTATTGAATTGGAGCTGTTTACAGACATTGACAAGCTCCTCTTCATTGAACGGGAGATTCGAGGAGGAATATCAATGCAGCCATCGTTACGCCAGGGCCAACAATCCCTACTTCGCCACTGAGTATAATCTTCAAGAGGAGGACAAGTATCTAATGAACTACGATGTTGATAACCTTTATGGATGGGCCATGACGCAGTGCTTGCCTTATGGCGGATTTGAGTGGGTTGAAAATTTTCAACAAGATTTTACGTGGGATGTTGCTGATGATGCCGGAGAAGGTTACATCCTAGAAGTGGATCTCGAGTATCCACCGGAAATTCATGATTCACATAATGACTTACCGTTTTTCGCAGAGCACAAGACTCCTCCTGGTTCAAAATGTACAAAACTTTTAACTTCTTTGGAATCGAAAACACGTTACGTTATTCATTATAGAAATTGGAGACAAGCACTGCGTCATTGACTGGTTTTACGTTGCATTCATAGAATATTGAAATTTGAGCAATCTCCATGGTTAAAGTCTTACATTGATTTGAATAGTGAATTGCGTAAAAATGCCAAAAATGAATTTGAAAAAAATCTTTATAAATTGATGAACAATGCTGTATACGGAAAAACCATGGAGAATGTAAGAAAACGTGTAGATATAAAACTAGTCATGCAATGGTTAGGTCGATACGGTGCAGAAGCCTTGATTTCGAAACCGAATTTCAGCTCTTGTACAATTTTTGATGAGAATTTAGTTGCAATTAAATTAGCTCGCGTTGAGGTTACAGTGAACAAACCCATTTACATAGGTTTCTGCGTTCTCGACCTATCCAAAACATGTCTCTACTCTTTTCATTACGACTTTATGAAACCTGCAACAGACGCGAAAATTCTGTATACCGATACAGACAGTCTGATTTATGAATTTTGAAATCTTGACCTATACAAAATGATGAAAGAAAACAATGAACACTTCGATACGTCAGATTATCCCTCACCGAATCGTTTCGGAATCGAGTTGAAAAACAAAAAAGTTGTGGGTCTCATGAAGGACGAATGCAACGGAAAAATCATAACAGAGTTTGTAGGATTAGGCAGTAAAATTTACAGTTTACGTGTCGAAGGACAACACAAAATCAAAAAAGCGAAAGGTGTCAAAGGATCCGTTGTAGCAAAAACAATTGATTTTGACGACTAAATACATTGCTTATTCAGTGAAAGTATAGAGTATCGCGTTCAACATTTGTTTCGATCACATCTACATGAAATTCGAACAATTCAACAAACAAAAGTCGCGTTAAATCCATATGATGACAAGCGTCATCTATTGTCAACTACAACCGACACTTTGGCTCACGGTCACTATAAAATAAGAGAATTGATGGATGTCGACGAGGAATTGTAAATATTAGCGTGCCATAAGCAAAACTAGAAAATATGACAGCTGTTTGGAATGAATCGTGGATTAGGCCTACTTGGGATACCTCGTTAAAAAAAGTGCCATGAATTCTACCACCTCGTGCGATTCCTGGAGGCGCTATGGTGGTGCGGAAATGAGTTCATGTTGAATGTACAGGTTCCATTTAAAAACACATTATTTATGCAAATACACGTTTATTGATTACATGTCTGTTTCATGTATCCAACTATTGTGAGTATTGTCAAACCCTAACCATTTTACAAACAGTTTATTTCCACGCTTGCGTAACACTTTTTCAGCGAGGTATACATCCGAATGCTTGACTTTAGTCAGTTCTTCAGTGTAGAATCCTCCATCGATGGGTTGTTCTTGAAAGTCTTTGAGTTTGTACGTCGTAGGATGCGTTGGTTTCACGGCAGTGATGGTGAACATTTCCGTAGTCCAGTTGGGTGTGTATCCCTTCTCAAAAACATGTTTGTACTTGCTGATCCGGACTTTATCACCGGCTTTGAATTTAGACTTTTCCTGCTGACGTTTGGTGCGATAAATTTCTTGGAGGAGACGTTTTCCATCTGCAGACGTAACATCTTTAGGTTTCATCTTGATAGTGCGATGTTTAGTATTGTTGTAACTCGATAGCAAATCATGTAAGATGTCGATCCATTTGTAATGACCTTGGAGGGAGAATCTTTTCCACATCTGACTCTTGAGTGTGCGATTGAAGCGTTCACAGATGGATGCTTTCATGCCACTGAATGTAGAGTACATGTTGATCCCATATTGCTTCATCAGTGCCTTGAAGTCCTTATTGTAAAACTCTTTGCCTTGATCGACGTGTAGATTCTTGGGTTGACGATCCTTGAGCAAAGTCTTCTTAGCAGCGGTGACGTCAGGACCATTTTTAGATTTCACGGGAACAGCCCATGCATACTTGGAGAAGACATCGATGACGGTGAGTAGGAACTTGTAGCCTTTATCAGCAAAAGTTGACATGTCGACGAGATCAGCTTGCCAAGTTTCATCAATTCCACGCATATCCACATGACGTCGTCGATAATTTTTCCTTGCAGGCTTATGGAGCTCTTCTACAAGAGCTTCTTTCGCATCCATCCTTACAATATCTGGGTCGATAATGAGGGTGACGCGTTTTTATACTTGCTTTTATTCAAACTCATTTTTTTCGGGTGTGATATGTACTACTTCCTCAATGCGTTGCTGACGATGTAGAATAACGTTAATCTGCTTCGAATATTCAAGCATATGTTTTTGATACATATCATTCAAGGATTCCAGCGATTTTGTCAAATTGTCAGTCACAATGCCAATCACATGTTTCAGTGATTGAATCTCATCTCCGATGATTCAATGAACTTCTTCGAGGTTCACTGCATCCATCATTTCCATCGATTCGCCAACGTTGCATAACCTTTTTCCCATCAAATCATAGTTTTGCTCAGCGGTCAATTGGAATCCAACACCTGGAGGGCCTCGAAGTCCTTGAGCTCTCGTTAGATGTTTTTCAAAAACGTCTACACTCGCCATTGTCTAGCTTGCTAATGAAGTTGTACAATGCAATCCCCTCAATATGTAATCTCAGCTTCTCTCAGTTCTTCGATGATTGAGTTGATTTCGTTGATGTGACTATTGTTGCCAGCAGCTTGTGACGCGAGTATGAGTCACAAGCGATCAACGAGCTCGTTTGGATCATCCCAATGCACATAATCGATGTCACGTCTGGGATTGACTACGTTATATACACCTGTACCTACTTTCTTGTCAGCAATGTATGTGAGATACTTCATATCTTTACCACCTCGTAGACTCCTGTCAGGTTGATAATTTTTTCTATCTGCACTCGTTTGACGGATGATTTTCTTATAGTTTTCCACGTCAACTTTATTCACAATCGAACTGTTTGGTGTATTTTTTGAATATCAGTTCGATAAGTCCTGGTGTTTTCTCAAACTCCTCAGTTCCCACTTGAATGTTGTTTTCTGTGAAACTGATTGGTGCGTTTCCAATAAACAAACCGCTTTTCAATGATCGTACTCCATACTGCATGTCAAAATTCTTTTGTTGAGTCTTGTTTTTCAACATGTTTAAGTATTTCTTCACAGTGTCAACAGGAGCTGGAGAACTGGCAATACTTGGTGAGAATGTTTGATCACCGATAGTTTGACTGAAGCTCTCGAAATCTTCACTCTGTGGCTCAAATAAATCATTTTCCTCATCCTCCTCCATTGTAGGTAATTCTTCTTTAGTTTCCTCCTTTTTGACTGATTCCATCTTCAGGTCCATTGGTTTTCTAGTCAATCACTGGAGTGGATCAATGATTGGCTTGAACACTTCTCGCACCAACGTCTCTACAGCAGCTTTCCCACGTTTCAGTAGACGATGTTTGCGGCGGATGGCTTCGCTGGCTTGTACGATGTGACGTAGTACATCTTTTCGCTCCATGGTGTCACCTTTGTCACAGTTTAGGTAATACTAATGCTGCAAGCTTGGAGTCACTTTAATTTATAGTTGCGAAGCAGTCGAATCCTCTTCTATATCGACCTTGTTCACTATCCTTGTCAATGACCATGAAACCGTAATTCTCTTTCCAACATGCCGCACATAAATTTCGAAACTGTGTAAAAGTCATGTCCGTGTTTACATGATTATCGTATACATGCTTCAAGTTCATGTCATCTTGACGAAACAGTACGATCATATTAGCATTATCCCGCACCAAGTGTTTAGGAATGCGCGCATAAGTCTGACAGAGATAGAAACTATCCACATCTCGATGACGGCCCATACAGAAGTATGCACGTATATTATTTTGTTTTTCACACGCCACATCGTCAAAAATCATCACTGAGTTTGGTTTGACTTCCTCCACACTGACAACTTCTTCGTTGACATTATACGGGAAATATCCCAATCCTTTGATCGGTTGAATGATTTTTTCCAAGTACTTGTATTTGAGTTGTTCGAGAGATTTCGAGTAAATGTAAACGTTCTCGAATCTCAAACCGTTTGGATGTGTAATAAGTGAGAGCAATGCATTAGTTTTACCACAATTTGAAGGACCACAAATTATAGCGCGAACTGTATTTGGCAGTAGTTTTCCGTGACGTTTGAATTTTTTCTGTTTTTCTGTCACACTGTCAAAGTTCATGACAGGTAATTTGACATTCTGTTGTTTGAACTCCATGACGACTTGTCAGCGTTTGACTTGAAAACCTATAAATACAGGGTATTTATAGCCACGAGCTCAGTAGAGCGATGGCTGTGAGAGGACGAGGTCTCGTCAACTCCGTTATCAACAAGCTCCCCGTCGAACTCCATATACCTGGCTACCAATTTTGTGGACCAGGTACTAAGCTTGCCAAGAGGTTAGCACGTGGGGATCGAGGAATCAATCCTCTCGATTCAGCCTGCAGGGAGCACGATATCGCATATTCGAAAAATCGTGAAAATCTAGCAGCTAGGCACGAAGCTGATCAATTGCTTGCAAAAAGAGGAATTGAGCGCGTTTTTGCCAAGGATTCAGGAGTTGGTGAAAAAACAGTTGCACTGGGCGTCACCGGCATCATGGGAGTAAAGAAAAAACTCGGTATGGGGCTAAAGAAACTCAGGAAAGTGGTGAAGAAAAAGAAGATCTCCTTGAGAAATGTCATCGATGCAGCAAAAATAGCAGCTCAAGCTACGGGTTCCGTACAATCAACTTTGAAAGCTGCAAGAGCTGCAGTTAAGGAAGCTGGAGGTAAAAAGAAGGTTCGAGTGCCTCGCGTTATACCTGTATCGACAAAAATTGGCGGTATTTTACCAGCTTTTTTGGTACCCATTTTTGCTGGATTGAGTGCTACCGGAGCACTGGCAGGTGGCGCTGCAAGCATCGCTAAAGCTATCAACGATGCGAAAGCTGCGAAGCGTCAATTGGAGGAATCGAAACGACATAACCTTAAAATGGAATCAGTCACCGTGGGAAAGGGGTTGTATTTGAAACCATGGGGATCTGGAATCAGACTGCATTTAAAAAACGTATAGAGCTACCGCACCGAGCACTCACTAATGTAGATTTGCTGAAATATGCAAAATTATTTAAAATTCCTTATTTTCGAGGTGTGTACATGCGTAATGATTTGCCAAAGCATATACAGAAAAATGAGGCAGCAATTATCAATCTGGATGATAAAAATGGTCATGGAACACATTGGATTGCCTCCAGAAAAGCTGGTAATCGAGTTTTTTATTTTGATAGCTTTGGCAATCTACAACCACCTCGTGAACTCATGGACTACTTCGTTGTCGGTAGCATAATTCATTACAATCGTGATCAGTACCAAAAATATGATCAAATCATCTGTGGTCACTTGTGTCTCAAATTTTTACTCGATAAAAGCAACAACAATGTGTGAGTGCGTATTAGTTGGTAACCAGCAGCCATGTCGGACACACTGACATTAACACTCTCGGGGACATCATCTACATTGGAGACTAATTACTTTCCTCCGATCGAATTGTCACCCCAGAAAAAGTATTCGTTGGGATTAGTTGAGTTATTGACTTTCAATTCAATCCCAAACATCGACATTGGCAACAATAAATTTTATGTTGACAATATTGTTATCACTATACCTTCTGGAAGTTACGAGTTAGAAAGCATCGAGAGTTTTTTGAAAAAAGTGCTGCCAACAGGTATTGAACTCCGGTTACGAGCGAACAGTAGCACGCTGCGTAGTGAAATTAAATGCAATCAACAAATCGATTTTCTACCAAAAAATTCTATTGGAAAACTTTTGGGTTTCGATCCAATGGTCATTGCTGCGAATGTGGAATATGAATCGCAATCACCAGTGAGGATTCTTACCATCAACGCCTTGCGCGTCGAGTGTAACATTACTACAGGAGCGTATATAAACGAACAGCGAGTACATACTATTCACGAGTTCTTTCCCGTGGTGCCACCAGGATATACGATCATTGAACTACCAAGTCATGTCATTTATCATCCAATCGCCGTGCAGGCAATACATCATCTCCAGCTGCGTATTGTGGATCAAGACGGCAAGTTGGTAAATTTTCGAGGAAAAGTCATCACTATTAGACTTCACGTGAAGAGTGAATAATGAGAATCGTCTACGGAGAGTATAAAAGTCACACATCACGTCCAAGAATCATCAGTCGACACAAACAGCTCAAAGTGCTTACACCGCAGAACGTGCAGTTCCTGAAAAGTTTAGGTTACAGAATTCGATTCACTGTCTGATACTATGTTATCCATTGAGAAAAAGGTCATCTTTGACGAGTCGATTGCGCAATATGAAGTACACGCGCACCAGCCATATGCCTCGTCAACGTACAATAACAACGATGAGATTCGCATCGGCGTACAGAACCAGGATTCGTACATGTTGCCGAGCAAGAGTTCGCTACATATTCAAGGTCGTTTGACAAAAGCTGATGGAAACGATGTCGGTCACACATCTATAGTCAACAATGATATAGCCCACCTGTTTGAGGAAATGCGTTACGAGCTTAATGCCATGGAGATTGAAAGGGTAAAAAATGTCGGTCTGACAACTGCTATGAAAGTCTACATCTCACAAAGTCCAGATCAAAAGGACTTGACGGAAAATGTCGGATGGATTCTTGACGACACGAGATCGTTGGTTGACAATCATGGATATTTTGATATTTATATCCCACTGCGATTTATCTTTGGATTCGCTGAAGACAATCAACGAATCATCGTCAACGCTAAACATGAGCTCATCATTCTCCGATCCAACACAGACGTCAACGCCATCATACAGACAGCGGTTATAGCTCCTCTAGTTCCAGAGGAGTTTAAAATAACTCTCAGCAAAATCGAATGGATGATTCCATACGTCAAAGTGTCAGACGTTGAAAAGATTCGAATGCTCAACTACATCGCTAGCGATCCTACTATCGCTATGAGCTTCAGGAGCTGGGAACTCTACGAATATCCACTGCTACCTACAACTACCAGGCATGCATGGAGCATCAAAACAGCAACTCAACTGGAAAAGCCGAGATATGTCATTTTTGGATTTCAAACAAGGCGGAAGAATGCTCGCGAGATGAGCATAAGTGGCTTTGATACTTGCACTTTGCGTGACATCAAGCTCTATCTCAACTCACAATGTTATCCTTACACGAATCTGAATATCAGTTTTGATCGTAATCAGTTTGCAGCGTTGTATGAAATGTTTTCCAATTTTCAATCATCCTATTACGGTACGAAAAATGCTCCATTGTTAACAAAAGTACAATTCAAGGATCTAGCCCCTCTCGTTGTCATTGACTGTGCTAAACAAAACGAGTCCCTCATTACGGGGTCAGTTAATGTTCATTTAGAGTTTGAATCATCTGTGAATATTCCAGCTCAAACCGCGGCTTATTGTCTCATTATACATGATCGTATTATAGAATATCAACCAATCAGCGGCATTGTGAAAAAACTATGAAGCGTGTAACGTTTAATTGTAACCCGCCTACGGTACATGTGCTGTATGCGTGGGATTTCGCGTATAGACAAGCGAGACGAGGTTCATGGGAACAATCGGCTCGTGATCGATATAAGTTTCAACGACGGATCGCCAATGTTGACCGAATTCTGGATCCTGTCTTGCGCAGAAAGATTTTAGATTCAGCCAATAAGCGATGATTATTCGTTTTAAGTATAATTATGATATGTAAACAGTAATAAATATAAGAAAGAAGGTAAAACTCTGCAGTCCGTATCTGATGAGGAAGCATTGGTCGATGATGAGTCTATAAATGTATGATGATACGATGGAAAGCGTCAGTGTATCAAGAGTCGTCATGAAGTACATCGTGGACGCTCAAGGATTTTCCATTGAAAGTACCTTTGTTGTGAAAGAGCTCGCGATCACAAGACTCGAGCGCTACGCTGATGTTGTTACTACATTATTCAGACCTCCATGTGCCCAGGGTGATTTACCATCAACAGTAAAGGCTACAAATTTATGGCTAACGCGTAATTATCATGGTATTCCCTGGGATTCTGGAGACGTGTCTTATGATAAACTCTATGAAGAGCTGCAGAATCAACTCGCAGATGCCAGTTTCATATTCGTCAAAAGAGAGGAAAAAGAAAAATGGTTGCGAAATTGTCTGGATTCTGTTAACATCATTGATCTACAGAAAATGGGCTGTCCTTCACTCTCCAAGCCGCGAGTCTCCGCATGTCCATTTAACATATATCACCGACCAGTGCAACATCGTCACTGCGCTGCAGAAAACGCGCGTCGACTCAGAATGTGGCTAATGGAGAAACTTGGAGACGTTCCATTGATGAAAAAATCATTTTCCTTACTCTCATACGTAAACGGCATACATGAGTTGGATTCTGAAGATATCGCGTCACTACCTCGAGAGTACTTACTTTAGTTTCAAACGAATTATATTAACGAAGCTTGGTATAAACTAGCGCTTTAACTGAAAAAAGATGAAGAATTCATTGATTGTACGCGATGTGACGAACATTGGAATTTCGATTCTGGGTATATCGATGACGTTCCGGACGGTCCACCGCCAATGCGAAAAAATTGTCTTAGATGTAAGCAAGCAAAATTGTAATTGTGTTGGAAATAAAAATGGAGAGACTAACATGATGGTTGTGTCTCACAGCATTAGGCGGGGTGGGGCCTCTTGCATAAAAAAAATTATTCTTTCAAATTCATTTTAGAATACATTCCCAAATAAAACTATAAGCATATCGAGAAGGTTCTATTCTATTAATAGATGATGACGTCACCATTCAAGAATTTGATGTGATCAGTTTTCCAAGAATTGTAGCACAGGCTTAAACCTGTTTAGAGTAAAGTTATCATTTCCGAGAATAAACGTGCTTAAACTTGTTGTTATGACGTCGTCAAAATATCAAATTACTTCTACAGAGTTTTGTTTGAACGTTTCAAGGTCTACGAGACGTGTTTAAACTTGTCGTTATGACGTCATGGTTGTTGTTAAGTCTACGCATTCATCAAAGTATGATATCACTTCTACACAATTTTATTCAATCGTTTCGAGGTCAGCAAAGCGTGTTTGAACGTGATCATTGCTAAGGAATGTGATGATGTAAGCGTTTCTGGAAATAAACATGTCGAAGCTTGCTGTGATAACGTCAACGCTTACATAACTGTGTATCCCTATAGATACGAGTGCTCGAGCGTCGAAGCGCCAATCTGAAGAAAATTTTTAGACAAGCAGCATGGACTTCACAAAGCTGAACAAAGTTGCTCGTGCGGAGAGTTTTCTCCCAACGCGAAAAATCGCCGAGTTAGAAATCAACAGGAGCTATGATGTAACTGGAATTCGCTCCGTTGCAACCAGATTTGGTCCTAAATTCATCATCACGCTGGATTCGGAATTCGAGATTTTTCTACCAGAGAGGATCTTCAGGTTGCTACGAGAAGATCCCAATGAACTAGTACAACTCGAAGAATCTGCCAAGATGAAGAACCCAGTGAAGTTTCATCATCTCAGAGGGAAATGTAATGCCTGCGAGTTTTTATATGATGTCTAAATGTATTGTCAAAATTGTTATTAGAAATGTGAGAAATATGAAAATGCATCCAAAATCTGAAATAAACTAAAGAAAAAAACAAAAAACAAACAAAAACAAAAAAAAAAACAAAACAAGAAAACAAAAACATAGAAACGAAAAAAAACAAAAAAGAAAAAAGAAAAAAAGGCTTTATCGACAGGAGATATTACCGATGGAAGGTATTATCGACCACACCCCTACCTTACTGATAGTAGACAAGCTCCTGTTTCACCCACCGCCGACATCTTTAAATTCTACATTACCGACGAGGGGAAGGGTGCCTGCAAGGGGACCGCGGGGCGGCGAAGTCACGTGACGGAACGTGATAAGCGCATGGTTACCCCACCCCAACTCCCGGAACGCCGCCGCCGCTAACGTGATGAGTCGAAGAGTGGGGGGGGGCGACAGCCCCCTAGCCTATCTACTGCTATTTCTTGATTTTTCATAGGAGTCATGAATTTATTTTAGCACTCTTATAACCGAGCAGTAAAATATGCTCATTATCTAATATTGCAATATTACCTAGTCCTGTAGCGAGCAGATTATTCGCGAATAATTGCGATCTGAATATTCCTTTCCAGCGAATTAAAATTATGAATAACTAAACGCGAACAAAGACATAAATCTACCTATTCTCGTCTATCAAAGAAATTCGTGTCATCATTAGATTCTTGCGAATGAGGCGCAGTAGAATTGCCACAAAAAATTATCTGAAGACATCAGGAATTTCTTAAAGACATTAAAATCAACAATCAAAATGCAATCTCATTAGAATTACTTTGCGGATTAGAATTTCAAATCAATTATCGTTTTTTACGTCAATATATAGAGCTATTTTTCGATTTTTCCTAGAAGTCATGAATTTATTTAAGCACTCTTATAATTGTGCAGCAATATATGCTCATTTTCCAATTTCTTAATTTTACCTAGTCCTGTAGCGAGCAGATTATTCGCGAATGATTGCGATCTGAATATTTCTTTCCAGCGAATTAAAATTATGAATAACTGAAAGCGAACGGATACGAATATCAACCAATTCTACTCTTTCAAATGAATTCGTATAATCATCAGATTCTTGCGATTGAAGCGCAGTATAATTTCCACCAGATATTATCTGAAGACTTAAGGAGTTTGAAAGAGTCATTGAAATCAACAATCAAAATGCAATCTCAATAGAATAACTAATTCTTAAATCGCTTAGCGCTATTATGTCAATATATAGAGCTATTTTTCGATTTTTCCTAGGAGTCATGAATTTTTTTAAGCACTCTTATAATTGTGCAGCAATATATGCTCATTTTCCAATTTCTTAATTTTACCTAGTCCTGTAGCGAGCAGATTATTCGCGAATGATTGCGATCTGAATATTTCTTTCCAGCGAATTAAAATTATGAATAACTGAAAGCGAACGGATACAAATATCAACCAATTCTACTCTTTCAAATGAATTCGTATAATCATCAGATTCTTGCGATTGAGGCGCAGTATAATTTCCACCAGATATTATCTGAAGACTTAAGGAGTTTGAAAGAGTCATTGAAATCAACAATCAAAATGCAATCTCAATAGAATAACTTTGCCAATTGAATTCTTAAATCGCTTAGCGCTATTATGTCAATATATAAAGCTATTTGTCGATTTTTCCTGGGAGTCATGAACTTATTTTAGCACTCTTATAACTGCGCAGCAAAAAATGCTCGTTTTCCAATTTGGCAATATTACTCAGTCCTGTACCGAGCAGATAATTCGCGAATGATTGCGATCTGAATATCTTTTCCCAGCGAATTAAAATATTGAATAAAAGAAAGCAAACAAATACAGAAATCAACCTTTTCTACTCTATCAAAGAAATTCGATTAATCATCAGATTCTTGCGATTAAGACGCAATATAATTTCCACGAGATATTGTCTGAAGACATTAGGAATTTAAAAGAGACATTCAAATGAACAGTCAAAATGCAATCTGGATAGAATAACTTTGCGAATTGAATTTACAATCGATTAACGTATATGTCATTATAAAGAGCTATTCCTTGGTTTTTCCTAGAAGTCATGATTTATTTTAGCACTATTTTAACTGCGCAGCAAAAGATGCTCATTTTTTAACTTTGCAAAATTACCAAGTCCTAAAGCAAGGAGATTATTCGCGAATAATTGCGATCTGAATATTTCTTTTTAGCGAATTATTACTATAAATAACTGAAAGCAAACGATACAGAAATCAACCTATTCTACACTATAAAATTAGTTCGTGTAATCATCAGATTCTTGCGATTGAGGCGCAGTAGAATAGCCACAAAAAATAATCTGAAGACGTCAGGAATTTTTTAAAGACATTAAAATCAACAACCAAAATGCAATCTCATGAGAATTACTTTGCGAATTGAATATTCAAATCAATTCACGTTATTGTGTCATCGTATAGAGCTATTCCTTGATTTTTCCTAGGAGTCATACATTTATTTTAGCACTATTATAACCACGCAGCAAAATATGCTCATTATCTTATTTTGCAATATTACTTAGTCCTGTAGCGAGCGGATTATTCGCAAATAATTGCGATCTGAATATTTCTTACCAGCGAATTAAAATTATGTATAACAGAAAGCGAACAGATACAGAAATCAACCTATTCTACTCTATCAAAGAAATTCGTGTAATCATAAGATTCTTGCAATTGAGGCGCAGTAAAATTGCCACGAAAAATTATCTGAAGACACCAGGAATTTTTTAAAGACATAAAATCAACAATTAAGATGCAACCTCATTAGAATTACTCTGCAATTTTAAGTTTTAGATCAATTAACGTTATTTTGTCAATATCTAGAGCTATTTCTCGATTTTTCCTAGGAGTCGTGAAGATATTTTAGCACTCTTATAACCGTGCAGCAAAATATGCTCATTTTCCAATTTCTTAATGTTACCTAGTCCGGTAGCGAGCAGATTATTCGCGAATAGATGCGATGTGAATATTTCTTCCCAGCCATTTAAAATTAAGAATAACTGAAAGCGAACAGATACAGAAATTAACCTGATCAACTCTTTCCAAGAAATTCGTGTAATCATTAGATTCTTGCGATTGAGGCGCAGTGTAATTTCCACCAGATATTATCTGAAGACTTAAGGAGTTTGAAAGAGTCATTGAAATCAACAATCAAAATGCAATCTCAATAGAATAACTAATTCTTAAATCGCTTAGCGCTATTATGTCAATATATAGAGCTATTTTTCGATTTTTCCTAGGAGTCATGAATTTTTTTAAGCACTCTTATAATTGTGCAGCAATATATGCTCATTTTCCAATTTCTTAATTTTACCTAGTCCTGTAGCGAGCAGATTATTCGCGAATGATTGCGATCTGAATATTTCTTTCCAGCGAATTAAAATTATGAATAACTTAAAGCGAACGGATACAAATATCAACCAATTCTACTCTTTCAAATGAATTCGTATAATCATCAGATTCTTGCGATTGAGGCGCAGTATAATTTCTACCAGATATTATCTGAAGACTTAAGGAGTTTGAAAGAGTCATTGAAATCAACAATCAAAATGCAATCTCAATAGAATAACTTTGCCAATTGAATTCTTAAATCGCTTAGCGCTATTATGTCAATATATAAAGCTATTTGTCGATTTTTCCTGGGAGTCATGAACTTATTTTAGCACTCTTATAACTGCGCAGCAAAAAATGCTCGTTTACCAATTTGGCAATATTACTCAGTCCTGTACCGAGCAGATAATTCGCGAATGATTGCGATCTGAATATCTTTTCCCAGCGAATTAAAATATTGAATAAAAGAAAGCAAACAAATACAGAAATCAACCTTTTCTACTCTATCAAAGAAATTCGATTAATCATCAGATTCTTGCGATTAAGACGCAATATAATTTCCACGAGATATTGTCTGAAGACATTAGGAATTTAAAAGAGACATTCAAATGAACAGTCAAAATGCAATCTGGATAGAATAACTTTGCGAATTGAATTTTTAATCGATTAACGTATATGTCATTATAAAGAGCTATTCCTTGGTTTTTCCTAGAAGTCATGATTTATTTTAGCACTATTTTAACTGCGCAGCAAAAGATGCTCATTTTTTAACTTTGCAAAATTACCAAGTCCTAAAGCAAGGAGATTATTCGCGAATAATTGCGATCTGAATATTTCTTTTTAGCGAATTATTACTATAAATAACTGAAAGCAAACGATACAGAAATCAACTTATTCTACACTATAAAATTAGTTCGTGTAATCATCAGATTCTTGCGATTGAGGCGCAGTAGAATAGCCACAAAAAATAATCTGAAGACGTCAGGAATTTTTTAAAGACATTAAAATCAACAACCAAAATGCAATCTCATGAGAATTACTTTGCGAATTGAATATTCAAATCAATTCACGTTATTGTGTCATCGTATAGAGCTATTCCTTGATTTTTCCTAGGAGTCATACATTTATTTTAGCACTATTATAACCACGCAGCAAAATATGCTCATTATCTTATTTTGCAATATTACTTAGTCCTGTAGCGAGCGGATTATTCGCAAATAATTGCGATCTGAATATTTCTTACCAGCGAATTAAAATTATGTATAACAGAAAGCGAACAGATACAGAAATCAACCTATTCTACTCTATCAAAGAAATTCGTGTAATCATAAGATTCTTGCAATTGAGGCGCAGTAAAATTGCCACGAAAAATTATCTGAAGACACCAGGAATTTTTTAAAGACATAAAATCAACAATTAAGATGCAACCTCATTAGAATTACTCTGCAATTTTAAGTTTTAGATCAATTAACGTTATTTTGTCAATATCTAGAGCTATTTCTCGATTTTTCCTAGGAGTCGTGAAGATATTTTAGCACTCTTATAACCGTGCAGCAAAATATGCTCATTTTCCAATTTCTTAATGTTACCTAGTCCGGTAGCGAGCAGATTATTCGCGAATAGATGCGATGTGAATATTTCTTCCCAGCCATTTAAAATTAAGAATAACTGAAAGCGAACAGATACAGAAATTAACCTGATCAACTCTTTCCAAGAAATTCGTGTAATCATTAGATTCTTGCGATTGAGGCGCAGTGTAATTTCCACCAGATATTATCTGAAGACTTAAGGAGTTTGAAAGAGTCATTGAAATCAACAATCAAAATGCAATCTCAATAGAATAACTTTGCCAATTGAATTCTTAAATCGCTTAGCGCTATTATGTCAATATATAAAGCTATTTGTCGATTTTTCCTGGGAGTCATGAACTTATTTTAGCACTCTTATAACTGCGCAGCAAAAAATGCTCGTTTTCCAATTTGGCAATATTACTCAGTCCTGTACCGAGCAGATAATTCGCGAATGATTGCGATCTGAATATTTCTTTCCAGCGAATTAAAATTATCAATAACAAAAAGCGAACAGATACAGAAATTAACCTATTCTACTCTATCAAAGAAATTCGTTGAATCGTCAAATTCTTGCGATTGAGGCGCAGTATAATTTCCACGATATATTAATTGAAGACATGAGGAATTTAGAAGACACATAAAAATCAACAATCAAAATGCGATCTCAATAAAATAACTTTGCGAATTGAATTTTAAATTGATAAACGTTATTCTGTCATTATATAGAGCAATCCCTTGGTTTTTCCTAGGAGTCATGATTTTATTTTAGCACTCTTTTAACTGCGCAGCAAAATATGCTCATTTTCCAATTTCCAAAATAACCAATTCCTGTAGCGAGGAGATTATTCGCGAATAATTGCGATCGGGATATTTTTTTCGAGCGAATTATATCTATGAATAACTGAAAGCGAACAGATACAGATATCAACCTATTCTACACTATCAAATAAATTCGTGTATTAATCAGATTCTTGCGATTGAGGCGCAGTAGAATTGCCACAAAAATTATCTGAATACATCAGGAATTTTTTAAAGACATTAAAATTAACAACCAAAATGCAATCTTATCAGAATTACTTCGCAAATTGAATTTTTATATCAATCAACGTTATTATTTCAATATATAGAGCTATTCCTGGATTTTTCCTAGGAGTCATGATTTTATTTCAGCACTTTTATAACCGCGCATCAAAATACGCTTATTTTCCAATTTTGCAATATTACCTATTCCTGTAGCGAGCAGATTATTCACGAATAATCTCGATCTGAATATTTATATCCAGTGAATCGAAATTATGAATAACTGATAGCGAACAGATACTTCAGTCAAACTATTGCACTCAATCCAAGAAATTAGTATAATTATTAGATTCTTGTGATTGAGGCGCAGTATAATTTTCACGAAATATTATCTGAAGACATTAGGAATTTTCAAGAGACATTAAAATCACCAATCAAAATGCAATCTCAATAGAATAACTTTGCGAATTGAATTTTTAAATCAATTAACGTTTTTATGTCAATAATGGAGCTATTCCTTAATTTTTTCTAGAACTCATAAATTTATTTTAGCACTTTCATAACCGCGCAGCAAAATATGCTAATTTTCGAATTTTCCGAAAGAATCCTGCAGCACTAATTAAATTAGTTTCACATTTTTTTTTTCCTAATTCTATGAGATACATATAATTTTTGACTGCTGGTCGGCCGTTTGCGAATTTCTTGTCTGACTGAGATTCCAAGTTAGGAATTAATGACAACAATTTATCAAAATTGAGATACTGACTTCTCCAGACTTTTGTTGGGCTAAAAATAATTCTGCAGCTCGATTATTACTAATTTTCTGTTTTCTGAGTTTTAAATGGTATTAAAAAAGAATAATTTCAGACCGCGAGTCGGCCATTTCTTAATTTCAGGTCTTACTATGTTGGAAACTTGAAAAGCAACGACAACAATTTATCAGAATAAAAATACCTGCTTTTTCAGTCTTTTCTTCGGCCTAAACGAATTCTGCAGCACTAATCAAATTAATTGGGCATTTTTGTTTTTTTTTAATTCTATGAGATATGGTACATATGATTTCCGACTGCTGGTCGGCCGTTCGCGGATTCCTTGTCTGACATACATTTCAACTTAAGAGTTAATGACAACAATTTATCAAAATTGAGATACTGACTCCTCCAGACTTATGTTGTGTTCAAAATAATTCTGCAGCTCAAGTATTACTAATTTTCTGTTTTCAAGTTTAAAATGTTATTGGATATTGATAATTTCAGATCGCTTACCGGTCGTTCGTAAATTTTAGGTCTGACTGCAATCGAAACTTGAAAAGTATCGACGACAATTCATTAGAATAAAAATTCCGACTTTTCAATCAAATCAAAATCTGATACCATTTCAAACTCAGAAAGCAGAAAATTAGTAATACTTGAGCTTAGAAGTATTTTAAGCCCAACATAAGTCTGGAGGAGTCAGTATCTCAATTTTGATGAATTGGTGTCATTTATTCTTAAGTTGAAATGTATGTCAGCCAATGAATTCGCAAACGGCCGACCAGCAGTCGGAAATTATATGTATCTCTGAGAATTTAAAAAAATGAAAATGTCAAACTTATTTGATTGGTGCTGCAGAATTCTTCCGGGCCAAAGAAAATACTGAAAAAGCAGGTATTATTATTCCGATGAATTGTTGTCGATACTTTTCAAGTTTCCATCTCAGTGAGACCTGAAATTCCCGAACCGCTGGTTAGCGATCTGAAGTTATCAGTATCTGATACCATTTAAAACTCAGACAACAGAAAATGAGTAAAACTTGAGCTGCAGAATTATTTTGAGCCCAACATAAGTCTGGAGAAGTCAGTATCTCAATTTTGATAAATTGTTGTCATTAATTCTTATATACACTTTTTTTGAAGCTATTTGACTGCTCTTCTCAATGACGTTTTGAAATTAAAGCTGAGGCGACATTTACAGCATTCATTCCGAATTCAAGCTTCTATGACATTTTTTTTTGCGGAAAAGATAACTCTGAAAGTTTATTTTTGAAAAATTCTTATTTACACTTTTCTGAAGCTGTTTGACTGCCCTTTCCAATGACGTTTTCATATTCATGCTCAGGCGACTATTACAGCAGTCATTTGGAATGAAACCTACTGTAACATTTTTTATTTTTCGAAGAATGATGGCTCAAAATTTTTATTTTTTGAAAAATTCACATACTATTTTCAAGCTATTTGCCTGCCCTTTTATATGACGTATTCTAATTCATGCTCAGGCTACAACAACAGCAGTTATTTCAAGCTCAAGCTACTATGACGATTCATATTATTTGAAAAATTATTATTACAAATGTTTATTTAAAAAAAAAAATCATTAACATGCCATTTTCAAGCTATTTGTCTGCTCTTTCAATTCACGTTTTCGTATTTATGCTCAGGCTGTAATGACAGCAGTTATTTCAAGCTTAAGCTACTATGACAGTTTTTATTATTTGAACGATTATTACTACAAATGTTCATTTTTTCAAATAATCATATACTCACCATTTTCAAGTTATTTGCCTGCTCTTTCATATGAATTATTCAAATTTATGCTTAGGCTACAACGACAGCAGTTATAACAAGCCCTAGCTTCTACGAAGAATTTTATTATTTGAATGATTATTACTAAAGATGTTCATTTTTCGAAAAATGCATATACATACTATTTTTAGGCTATTTGTCTACTTTTTCATATGACATTTTGAAATTCATGTTCAGGCTACAACGACAGCAATTTCTTGACTCTCAAGCTACCATGACGATTTTTAATATTTAAACGATTATTACAAAAACTTTCCATTTTTTAAAAAATTCATATGCATACCATTTTAATGCTATTTGTCCACTCTTTCATATGATATTTTCAAATTCATGCTCAGACTATAACTTTAGCAGTTATTTGAAACTCAAGCTACTATGACGATTTTCATTATTTAAACGATTAATCCGAAAAATTTTCATTTTTTCAAAAATTCACATGCATACTATTTTCAAGTTATTTGTCTGCTCTTTCATGACATTTTCAAATTCATGCTCAGACGACAACGACAGCAGTTTAAATCTCAATTTGAATCGCAAGCGACTAAGACGTTTTTTATTCAACAAACGATTTTTTCTCAAAATGATCATTTTTTTAAAAAAATTCATATACAAACTATTTTTAAGCTATTTATCTGCTCTGTTCTATGATATTTTCAAATTCATGCCTAGGCTACAATGACAGCAGTCATTTCAAGCTCAAAATACGATGACGATTTTGATTATTTAAACGATCATTACTAAAAATGTTCACTTTTTGGAAAATTAATATATATACCATTTTTAAGCTATTTGTCTGCTATTTCATATGTAATTGTCAAATTTATGCTCAGGCTACATTGACAGCAGTTATTCAAATCTCAAGCTTTTATGACGTTTTTTACTATTTGAACGATTATTTCTAAAAATGTTTATTTTTCGAAAAATTCATATATATACTATTTCAAAGCTATTTGTCTGCTCTTTCTAATGTCATTTTCAAATTCATGCTCAGGTGCTGGTTCGGCAGTTATTCGGAATATTGGCTGCTTTCACGTTTATCGTTTTCCAAAAAATGATGCGACGATAATTTCATTTTTGGAAATATTCTTATACATACCATTTTTGAGCTATTTGTCTGCTATTTTCACGGATGTTTTCAAATTTATGCTCAGACTACAATCATGGCTGATATTCGAAATTTCGTCTGCTATCACGTTTTATTTATTTAAAAAAATGATAACTTAAAATGTTCATTTCTTAAAAAATTGTTACAGACACCATTTGGAAGCTATTCTTCTGGTCCATCAAATGAAGTTTTCAAATTAATGCTCAGGCTACAATGGCGGCATTTATTGGAAATTTCAGCTGATATTACGTTTTTTTATTTTTCAAAAATTGATAATTTAAAAAGTTTATGTTTGAAAAAATGCTTATATACACTATTTTAAAGCTAATTGTCAGCTCTTTTCAATGACGTTATCAAATGTATGCTCAGGTTTTAATTACGGCAGTTATTTGAAATTTTAACAAAGTTTCAAAAAATGATACTACACTTTTGGCGCTGGGTTGGTATTTCAGGGTAGATCAGGGACCTCCCCAGGATTTTCGCTCTGCCCCGTTGTTAGCTGATATAATTTACTGAATATTAGCCGAAAAATACCGATATGAAACTGTTTACTACAAGGTTTCAAATAATGATACCAAGACCGTGTCAGAAAGGGTGGTATCGAAGGGTAGATCCGGAAACTCCAAGATTTTTGTTTTCCTCCAACTGTTGTTTATTGATATATGCTCCCGAATGTATCACGATATAAAATATTAAGAATCTGATAACTGGAGGTTTTGAAAAATGATATTAAAATTTTTGCAGATGGGGTGGGATTTAAGGGTATATCCGTGACCTCCCCAGAATTCTTGTTTTATTTCTTTGTTAGCTAATCATTTGACGTAAATATATCACGAGAACTAATGTTAAGAAACTGAACAACGGAGAAATTTAAAAAAAATTAAACATCTTTTGGCTGATGGCGTGGTATTTCAGCGTAGATCAGGAGACACCATTTTCGCGCCCGAGTAACTGGAACACGATGCCGGAGAACATTTGCGAGGAATACGTGACGGAAGTCGATACAACGACTCGTTGCGACTGACGTCGAGCACCCGAAGGCCACCACCATCGAAGAATTCATCGAAATGGTGAGTGATAAAAAAATTATCCCTATTATTTTTGGAAATTTTATTCAAAATTTTCTCAAAAATCATCTCGAACAAGTCTTTTCTACCCTCGATTCGCGTAAAATCTCGATTTTGGTGTCAGTGTGTAGTATTTTAGAATGATTAGCGAGCGAAGAGTACTTTGCATGAAAAATGTCAATTTTATGGCGTTGAAATGCAATGTTTTTCATATGTTTACCAGGACCCGAGCGGATTCCTAGGCGCGGCCATATCCCAGCTGCGCCTACTGGTAATGTGGAGATTCGAATCTCGTAGTGGAGTGTTCCTGGGATGAAGAGAAATTTCTGCCCGAGTCGACTGTATTAGTCTTAAGGCACAGTCAATTCAAACACAGTCATTTCACACTCAGTTGACACCCAGTTTCACCCACCTAAAGTAAATAAGAAATATTAAATAATACAGCAATTCATCCACGGAAGCCTCACGATAGAAATTATACGCGCAATAATCGAGAATAATTTTAAAATAATAATTTACACAGTCACACATGTATATTATATACAGTAATTTATACAATAGTTTATGCTTCACCATGCGATTCATTCAGTTCATACTTTCATGTTTTCTAAGCTAATTAGTAACTAGTAATTAGTAAGTAATAATAATGGTAATTATACTAGGTAATTAATAAGCAGTAATAATGTTATCCGAACACGGTGATTTGTACGCGGTAGCTTTTTTACAGTACAACAGTACCTACACGCAATAATCAAAACGTTTTCAACTCGGATAGTTATATTTTACTACTCCGTAAATCATATACTTGAGATTTATGCGGTAAAAGGAAGCTTATTCACTGTAGGTTTCAAAATGATCGACAACTTTTGAATTTCACCGATTATATATATACCTAGTCGTTAATTTAACCTAGTTGTAATTAACTTAGTAATTAATGCACTCTACGTTCCATTCGGTGTATACATTAATGCTCTCTAACAAACCATGTTCCCGTGTACTATAACAACAATTTATCTGCGAAACCCTGTTTTTTTTGCAAATATTAATTTTCCCATTCACTCGACCTCGTCCTCGATAAGTTCCTTATCCTCATCGACTCCTTTCTGTAGATCTCGACGAAAATGCGCACCATTCGAACAGTTGATAATAATTTAATTTCGTCTACCAACTTTTTGAGGGGCAGGGCTTTTCATGAAAGAGACTCCCCCTCTTTCTTAGCTCACTCTCATGGGAATACGGGGATAACTGAAGTGTGTATGTATAGAAATGTAGCTCGATAGCTTTTCTCATCTCTATTAAAAAAAAAAATTAGAAGATACCGCACTAAAGGTGACGATTAGATAGAAGAATATTCCATCTAAAACGCAAAGGCGAGTCGACGAAAACTTTGATTCATAGAATTTTTGGTCTAAAAATCATCTTTCAAAGTGAGAGACATCATTATTATATATTCCGTAACACACCTCAATTAGCCCCTACTCTTCTATTAGAGTGAGCTTAGAATGAGGAGGGGCTTCAATCGAAAACCCCGCCTTGCTGAATGGCGAGTAAACAAAACTAAATTATTAAAACTTTCAATTTTGAGAATTTCGGAAAATTGCTGAGGTAAAAGTGTCTTGAACATGGATGGTTTACCGATGATTCGCCAACTTTGGCACCCCCTATTATTATTACAGAATTATAACAGAAGTCACACTATGTAACAATGGCGAATAGTCACAAAATTTTACGAATCACAAAATCATACACTGTCGGAAAATCATGAAAAGTCTTCATAAAATTAATATAATAACCCTTATCACGATCATCTCCTAATCCTGATTAACGAATAAACTTTTATGAATTTTACCCTTTACTTTTAACGTAAAAAAGTATCATTGGAAACTATTTTTTACAAATACTCGTAACATGTTTGAGACCAAACAAATTTAGTGAATTAGTATAGTGCATCTTCGTGGTAATCCATTCCAACCAATCCGTATTTTTTAAGAAAATTAAATACTGTTTCTATTTCAAAAAGGAAGATTCTTAAACCAAGGATTCAGATAATTTTTGGGTGCTTTTCGTTTTCAATTAGATAATTGACTTTTTCTGACCGAACCGCGCGTAACAAACACGGTAACCGTGGAGTGAAGCCCGTTGAGACGGTAAGTAACTAATAATTTTGACGTTACGTAACTAATTACTCTACTCGTCGACCAATAAATAACAGTTTGATATTTTTCTGTGTAAAAGTGGAAAAAAAGTAAAAGTGAACTATTTATTTACCAACGAATAGCACGCGGTTTCGTTTTTGAATTTTGAAATTGGCTGATAAATGATTAATTACAGGGTGCGCCATTTCTTATGTCGGCATGTAAACATTGAATAACTTGAAAAAAAAACAACCGATTTCTGTAAATGAGGTATTTTTATTTAGTTTGGTCCTTTACAATTTATCTAGACTAGTTTTTGAACACAACATCAATCAAGTGGCCGCCCTTATTGTTCACAGCAAAATATGCCCTTTTTGCGGCGTTTTCCATTACCTTTTCGAGCATCTCGGGTGGTATAGCAATGATTTCGGCACGAATATTTTCCTTAAGCTCTTCAATGGTCTGCGGCTTGCTGGCGTACACTTTACTTTTCAAATAACCCCACAAAAAGAAGTCTGGAGGGGTCAAATCTGGAGATCTGGGTGGCCATTCAATGTCGCCTCTTTTTGACATCAGACGTCCAGGGAATTTTCGTTGCAGAAACTGGATTGTTTGATTCGCAGTGTGGCAGGTCGCACCATCTTGTTGAAACCAGTAATCTTCAAGACCTTTTTCACGCATTTGTGGGCAGACATAGTGAGCCAACATCCACCGATATCGGTTTCCATCGATCGTTTGGTTCTCTTTGAAAAAATAAGGACCAATGATGGTTTTGGCGCAAACGCCGGCCCAAACAGTAACTTTTTGGTCATGCAATGGCGTTTCATGGATCTCGTGTGGATTCTGCGTTCCCCAAATGCGGCAATTTTGCTTATTAACGCCTCCAGAAAGTTTGAAATGTGCCTCGTCGGTCATTAAAATTCGCTTCCAAAAATCAGGTTCAGTATCAACTATTCGAGCGATTGTTTGTCCATATTCCAAGCGACGTGGATGATCTGTAGGCAATATTCTTTGTGTTAATTGCATTTTGTACGGAAACAAATGCAAATCATCTTTCAAAATGCGCCGTAGAGTGGTTCCACTGATGCCGAGATGCTGAGCGCGGTGACGATATGAAACTTTTGGGTTTTGGGCAACGCTCTCTCTGACAGCTTCAATCAGTTCATTTGAACGTCTTGGTCGTTGATGAACGGGTTGTTCGCGATCTTTCACTGTCCCGTGGTCACAAAAATTCGACACCAAACGACGAATAGTGTTGTCAGATGGTGCCTGTTTGCCAAGATATTTTCGACGATATGCTCGTTGAGTTAACACAACTGAACGACTATTTTCAATGTACAAAGTAACTATTTCAGCGCGTTCTTTTGGTGTGAAGCGATACATGGTTGAAATTGTACTGAATTGACGTTTCCAAAACAAGTGAAGTCAAGTAAATCGGTTGTCAAATGTTTAAGTTATTCAATGTTACAATACCGACATAAGAAATGGCGCACCCTGTATAAATATAGAAAAGTATAGATTAGAATGTGACACGAGTTTTTCAATTATTTTAATACTTCATCATCGAAGGGTTAGGTTTATTAAGTTATTTACCGTATTAAGAAATAAAAAAAGAGCTTTTCAGGCGAATCG
Source organism: Platygaster robiniae (assembly GCA_028476575.1). Lineage (NCBI taxonomy): Eukaryota > Metazoa > Arthropoda > Insecta > Hymenoptera > Platygastridae > Platygaster > Platygaster robiniae. Next base: position 27,698,213 of record CM052023.1, read on the forward strand.
AAGGTTTAGCATGCAAAGAGTTTTTTATATTTCATTATTACAAACTCAAAAAATGGTTAAATAGCATAAGAACGTTGATAATATGCAACACCGCGTCCGCGATCCGCGCTTATCCGCGTTGGTCCGGTCGTTATTCGTAAACAAATTACGCGAGTCGGCGAGAATCGAGGGGCTCGACACTCCGAAGTGGATGGTTTTTTTTAACGTTCGTAATCCGCGTGCATTCCAATTCAAATTGTAAGATACGGTGAAACAGTCAACACTTGAGCGTGAAATCGTCAACTAAGGCACGAAGTCGCGAAGTATCTAAAAACGCGACGAAATTGCTTGAATTCTTCGAGCGAAAGTAAAATGATCGGTTTTACGTGGCTTAAACGAAATCTAACGCGCGTGAACGCGTGAAACCATCTGAAATCATATCAAGTCATGGCATATAATGCACGAAATCGCAGGGTACGGCTAAGCCACTGGCCCTTTCTGGTCATGCGCATTGTGGCATTCAGCTGGTAGTTGATTGAAAATAACTGAATTATGACAGAAATTGATGTGCTTAAACTTTTATCTAACAATTACTTGCAAAATTGAAGTTTTTTCAAGACGCATATGTTTTCGAGGTTTTCAGGTATCTTGTAACTTGTGTAATTTTTATTTATCGATTGTAGAAACAAAGAGCTGAACAAATTGATTATGTGACTTTGACACCAGACTAATTATCAGTTTACTAGAAAACCATGGAAAGCTTACGCATCTTGGCGAAACTTGAGTTTTGCAACCAATTGTTAGAAAAAAGATTAAACAAATTAATTTAACAAATATGACAAAAGATCCATTACAAGCGCACCTGGAAACCATGGAAAACATATGAATCTAGAAAAAAGTTTAATTTTGCAAATTATTCTTTGAAATAAGTTTAAACAAATCATTTCCGTCATTATTTAGTTTTCCTCAATTAATTACGTCGGTAATTTATTCGGTTGATTTTATTTTGTTGAATTGTTTTATTTAAAGGTTGAAGATGATTAAACAACGGTAAGTCAATTGATGCGTTCAACGATAGTTGGATAAAACTCTGGAAAAAGTAAATTTGATAGAGGTAACGCGAAATCATATGTAATCATCGTAGTCATTTTGAAACGTCGTATAAAACCAGCGCGTATTGACTACACTATGACTTGACTGGGTGTGGAGTCAACGTCTGAAATCATTGAATTCGATGTGAAATCGCTCTCTAACGCTGAAATTTTTAAGAAATCGTAAAACAACGCTACTACCATTACATTTGACTTAGGAGTGTCCGCTCGTTATTTTTAGACAAAATACGCGAGTCGGCGAGAATGTGGTATTGAAAAGAGTGAAGTGCAGTGGAATGTATGAAATGCAGTGAAATGTGCAGAAATTTGTGAAAAAAAGAAAGATAGCGCAAAGTGCTGCCGGGGAAGGAAGCTCGCGCTCCGGCCTAATAAGCTCGAAGAAGCTGGCGCGATCGATTCGAAGAGCGATGCGTCGTCTTTCCTGCCCTCGGTGCTAAACCGAGCCCCAGGGAACGAAATCCTTCTTCCGGGACTCGAGCAGCGTGTCAGCCGATATTCGAGGCAAATGGGAAATCAAGGCGAGTTTGTTTCTCCAAGTTTTTTCTTCTCTAAAACTCGGAAATGAAATTTTGGGGAAAAATGGCGCTAAAGTAGGTTAGGTTTTTTTTTTTCGAACGCGAAAATGAGTTTGATGAAAAAGTGTGGTTATGGCCGATGAAAACATTGATACTCCTTTAACTTCTAGCGATTCAATTTCGTTTTTTCATTTATTTTCCGTTTCTCATCCGAATTCCAATGACAATCACAAAAATTATAGCTGTTGCCACTACATTTCATACATGCCAAGAAATATGGGAAACGGAAAAAATTCCATAAGAGCACAAGAGCTGTAAAACAGCATCGATATCCGAGGACATATTTTTTCCACAAAAGATGTATACGAGTTGAACATACGTGCAATAATTAAATTTGACAGAATCAAAGTCCTCGAAATCTGTAGGCAGAATATGAAATGATCCGTGAAATTATTGGAAAGTTCCACGAATACCAACAAGTACGGAAAATAGGGAATAGGATATAATATCCTAGAGTAGTCCAATAAACGTCAAAGAAAAGATAAGACAATACAAAAACTGAAAATCTACTTTGACACCATGTTCCAAAAATGTATAAAATCAATGGCAGCTTACGATTCATAAAATCCTACGCAAGCAAAGAAGAGAAAATTTAACAAAATAATGTACATATCGTTCTAAATAATTGCCTATACAACAACTTTAATGAAAATCCACAGTTATTACTAGTAAACTATGTAATACAAAAAATCTTGAGCTACAGTCGATTGAGAAATTGCGACGGGTATTGACCAAATTCATTTAATCTGGGAGCTTCAATCCTGGGAAATCATGAAGCGAGTCGTCATAGGTACTCCCGATCGTCGAGCAGGTCAACGATTCGGGGACCATCCCTGCGCCCGAGATGTTCCGATTTGATCCGTCGGTAGACCGGAAAATTTGTGATTTTATTCTATTCAGTTTTTTCCCCTCTTTAAGAATCTGCAGAAATATTTTGGTTAAAATATAGTACCGCTGGGTTATGGTTATTTTTTTTTTGGTTACCCGAACTATCCCATAGACCGGAATTTCGACACATGTATTCGGACCAGTTTTTTGTCCTCTTTCCGAATCTGAAAAAATTGTCCAAATCGGAGGTAGTACCGCCGAGTTATAGATGAAATTATCCCGAAAATGATAATTCAAGATTGTAAAAATGTCTAAACAGTGTCTAAAAGATGTCTAATAAGTTTCTAAATTGTGTCTCAGAATGACTAATGAAAGTAATGATTCTAAAGTTATACGAATTCTCGTTATTTCTTGCCTGAAATATTTCTTAGACCGAACTTGAGACACATGTTTTCAAACCAGTTTTTCATCCTCTTTCAGAATCTGAAGAAATTTTCCACTAAACAGTGTTTAAAAGATGTCTTATAAAGTCTTAAAATGCCTAAACATTGTCAAAAATGTCTAATATGTGTCGAGAATCGCGGTTTTTCATCGCTTATTTAATGAACAATCAGCGATTTAAGGCCTAATAAGCAAGGTCTTTATTAAGCGGGTAAACTTGATGCATTAGAGTTATGAGGGTCCCTGATTTGCAGCTTTTTATACGAGTTGCGAAGCGCGCAAAGCACTCTCAGAGCCGTGATTGCATATTCTCTAATTGATGCAACAAGAATCACCAGTTGCCATCGCCTAATTATTTTTCAATCATCGATTTAATCCCAAATGCGAGCGCTCCAAATTTCGTCAGTAATGCTGAGGCAACTGTCAGTAATAGACTGGCGAAATTTCGAGTGCTCCATATTTCACCCAAGATCGCCGATCACGGAATAATTAGGCCATGAAAAATCGTAATTCTTCTTGCATTTATTGAGGAATGGATAATAGAAGCTCCGAGAGTGCTTTGCGCGCTTTGCAACGCTCTCAAAAAGCGTTTAATGAGGTACCCTTTAAACTTGATATCAATTACAGTAAAAAATTGAAGCGGAAAATGATATGGAAGAGTTGTATCATGATATCTCCAGAGATATTAAGCAAAAAAGAACAATAGGGTTTGCCTTAATTTGTAGTTTTGAATAGTTAACAATGATTTTTTCTTACCTTGCTATGTCAGAAGTTAGGTGCGTAGAAACAGTTTATAGGAAAAAAATACCAATCTTGTCATAAAAACCATTTATTTTTCCAACTTGCAAAAGTTATATAATACCTAATTAGGTTTTTTAACAGTTGAGGAATTGTAGCGCTTCCTTGTACATAAAATAATGCTACAATTTCTTAACTGTTAGCAAACCTCATTAGGTATCATACAACTCTTGCAGGCTGGAAACTGAATGTTTTTTACGATAAGATTAATATATTTTACTTCTTCAAACTGTTTTTACACGCCAAATTATGAAATAGCAAGTTAAGGAAAAATCTTTGTCAACTATCTAAAATGACAAGCTCAGGGAAATACTGTCATTTTTTTGCTGAATATCTCTTGAAATATCACAATTGAACTCTCCCAAATTATTTTTTGCTTTGAAAAGTATTTTTCCAAGTCATTCTCGTATGCTCGCGTTCATGGCGATAAATATGAAGCAAGTATCGGTTTATAGTAATTTCCCCAAGTAAAGCAGATAATCATTTGATAATAATAAAGTTTCATATGATGAAAAAATTGCCGTTTAGCTTTTATGATTTACCCGATTCCAAAAGAAGAAAAATTAAATATAAAATACAGAAAAGAATGAAGCGCTTGTTTAATAATTTTCGATGTCAGCCGTCCGACATGTTATCGCAACGGATTCATCGACTAATAATAATGGTAATTATTGTCAAATATAAAAAAAAAATAGATTCCAAAAAGTGTTACACATACAGAGATTTGGTATTATAAAATCTGATTCGTCGATTGATATTTTTCGGGAGTATTTAAATGTCTGCAAATAATATTATAATAAAAAATGAATGTCACGGTAAATGAAAAAAAGAAAGGAATGAAATATTTCTAACCAAATGTTAGTTATTATTCCCACCCCGTCAGTCACTTTCGATTTAGCCGCAGTATGAATAACATTTTCAAAGAAAAAATAATGCAACGTTTAATACGGTGATGCCGGTGATATCGCATGATTCTCCGTATTTGTAAATATTGCACAATTTTATCCTACCCGAATAAATGTTGCTCGAAAGCGCCAGATAAAAATACAATCTAACATGAAGTTGAATATGCGCGTATCATATACAATAATCACAATTACATCATTCCTCACATACGTAAAATGATTTACGGAAATTTATTAATAATTTTAAACTTTTTAAAACGCAACACAAGTCAATGAAAAATGTAGACAACTAAACACTTGACTAGATTTTCGAATATTTGGATAGGGATTCAAATTTTTCAGCCAACAGCGGCAACAGCGCGTCCGCGCTCATCCGCGTCGGTCCGCTTGTTATTTGTAAACAAATTACGCGAGTCAGTGAGAATGGCGTTAAGAAGTGAATCAAGCAAAAAAATAATCGCGAGCTCGAATTGAGCGATCAATCTTTGAAGGTAGCGCGAAGCGCTGCCGGAGAAGAAAGCCGGCGCGATCGTCCCGATGAGCGGTTCGTCGTCTTTGGGAACGACCGCCTTCTTCCGGGACTCGAGCAGCATTTCAACCAAAATTCTAAGGCAACATGAGAAATCATGGCAAGTTTTACCACTATTTAAAAAACAACACCATCATCTACTTTTTTTCTCAAGGTTTCTCACTTCTCTTGAACCCGGAAATGAAATTTTGGGGAAAGATGGTGCCAAAGTAGGTTGTTTTTTTTTTTATTTAAACGCGAAAATGAGAATCATGAAAATGTTTGGTTATGGCTGATGTTAACATTGATCCCAACGAAAATTATAGCTGATGCCACAAAATTTCATACATGCCAAGAAACATGGGAAATGCGAGAAATGCAGAAAAAGCAAAAGAGCTGTAAAGCAGCATCGATATCACGAGATATTGTTTTTCCAGGAGATGTATGAAAATACCACGAGTTGGACATACTCGCAATGATTTAATTTCAGAGAAATTGCTCAAAATCTGTAGGTACAATATGAAAGGAATTAAACTCCAACGGGACGGGCGGGAGTGGCGGGAGCGGCGGGAGTAGTTTCAAGTTAAATCTCGGGGCTCGAAATTACAGAATACAACGATAGTGTTTGATACAAGTCATAATGCATAAAGTTTTTTAGGCATTAAACTCCAGAGGGACTGGCAGAAGTGGCGGGAGCGGCGGGACTAGTTTCAAGTTTAATTTCGGGGTTTGAAATTACAAAATGAAACGGCAGAGTTCGATAAGAGTCTTAGGGCATTAAGTTTTTTAGGAATTAACTCCGGCGGGACTGGCAGGAGTGGCGGGACTTGTTTGAATTCCGATCCTGTAGCTCGAAAATGCATTATCATGCATAATCCTTCAAAACAGTTAGGTCGTTTTTTAGAAATTAAACTCCAACGCGACTGGCGGGAGTGGCGGGAGCGGCGGGACGTGTTTCAAGTAAGTTCCTGTAGCGAGAAAAACCATCATCCGTAATCATGAAAAACAGTCGAATAATTTTTTTAATAATTAGCATCTAATTAAACTTGTTCAAATTCAAAATCTTAAGCGTTAAAATGCCTGGACATGCATGAGGATTAGAAATCATAAAAAACAGTCGCAATGTTATTTAAGAATTGATCAGTGGCGGGACTGGCGGGACCGGCGGGACGTGTTTCACGCTACATTCATTAAAAACATCTACACTGTTTTGAAAGATTTTGTAATTGTTACCGAATAACATACGGAGCATATGATAAATGTTAATTGGAATTTTGCGTGACTTCTAACAGCACTCCAAAAGAAAAATCGGCAGCGCCCTACGTCGAGAAAAAGTCCGCCAAATGCATCCGAAACGCAGCAAACGAAATCCCAAGGTTTTAGGTAAGCAGAACATAAATTCATTAAAAAAATCTACACTGTTTTAGAAGATTTCGTAATTGTTATCGGATAACATACGGAACAAACGATGAATGTTAATTGGAATTTTTGCGTTTTAATGCTTTGAAATTTATAGTTTTAGAATGATCTAAATGAGAATGATGTAAAGAATATACATGATAAAGAATGATGTTAGACCCACTTTGGATGAATTCATAAAAACGACGTCACTGTTTTTAATGATTAGATATGATTAAGCATACTTTCGCTATAGTATATAAATCTTAACAAGTTCCGTTGCAGACGACTTCATAAAAACAACGTCACTGTTGATCATGATTGGGAATGATTTAAATATTAACAAGTTCCGCTTTAGACAAATTCGTTAAAGCAACGTCACTGTTTTTCATGATTGAGAATGATCTTAATGTTAACAAGTCCCGCTTCAGACGAATTCACAGTAAATAACGTAACTGTTTTTGATGATTACAGATTGAATAATGAATTAAATTAATTTCATAATTAATTATAGATTTAATGATTAGATATTCAATCATTGTGAATGATGTAAACAAGAATGATGTAAAGGATGAAAATGATTGAGAATGATGTTAGCCCTGCTTTTGATGAATTAATAAGAAACAACGTTCCTATTTTTAATGATTTGAGATGATTATGCACTCTCTTGCTATAGTATATAAATCTTAACAAGTTCCGGTACATACAAATTCATAAAAAACATCTTAACTGTTTTTTATGATTACAAATGAATAATTAATATTTTTGCTACAAGAATAGAGACTAAAAAAATCACGAAAAATAATTCATTGTTTTTTCGGTCACACATGATTTTTTTATATTCCGGCTATGTTATCTACATTGAAACAAGCCTCGCATAAACCAAATTAATTATAAACTATGCCAATGTTTATCATGACTAGGGATTATTATGCATTTCCTTTCTAAAATTTTCCGAAAAACGATCTAACTACTTTTTTTTATTAAAATAATTACGTATTTCATCACAGCAGAATTTTAATTGGAACGAGTTTAACGAGATAAAATTCTTAAAAAACGACGAGAATGTTTTTTATAATTACGAATGATTCTACTATTTATTTCTATAAGATTTAAATTTTAACAAGTTCCGCCAAAACCTAATTCATTAAAGACAACGATAGTGTTCTCTGTTTTCTTATATGATTATGCATGATTGTACATTTTATCGTGGTATGAGTCAAATTGGAAGAAATATCGTCGAAAACAAATTCATGAGAGACAACGCTACTGTTTTTCATGATTATGCATGATTAAGACAAATTCCTGAATAACTATGCAACTGCGTTTCATAATTATCCATGTGTTTTGAAATGGACTGTATATATTTTGAAAGTTTTGAGAACTTTGTTGAATGATGCAAAAACCGCACTTGGATTAAAATTTAGGTTTATTGTAAAAAACTCGGAGAGAGAAGTGAACAGCACGATGTATGAACAGAAAGTGCCCGACAAGTCTCTACCGGAAACAGATGACCCCGCTCGTAGGAGCGTGGCGCCACCTCGATCGGCGCGAATGAATTAAATTTAAAATGAGTTCCATGTTTCACTTAGAATAAAAGCAAGGTCGCAACATGCTCCCCGCCTTGGAAAACATAGTTTTCAAAGAAAAAGTTAAATGAATACAAAAACAAATATAGTATAAATAGTGACTTCAAGTCGAAAAAAGACAATCGAGAAAAAAAAAAGAGAAAAGATTGAGTGATTGTGTGTAGTTTAAAGTCCACAACTTTCATGTGTCACAATTCGTTGCACTTGGGGTTTCTTCAATGGGAAGGGGGCAGAGACGAGTGACGGCTCGTTTGATGATCCCCTTTGAAGTGTGAACTGACGCTACTCGTACGACTGCATCAACGCCAGGATGCACGGTGACGACACGCCCAAGTCGCCACTGCATGGGAGGAATGTTGTCATCTTTGATAAGTACCAGGGTACCAACATGGATGTTGGGCCCTGGAATGGTCCATTTGGAACGGCGCTGCAGCTCAGCCAGATATTCTTTCGACCAACGCTGCCAGAATTTCTGCTGTAATTGCTGAATCCGTTGGTAGAGGGACAGGCGCGAGTCCAGGATGTGTGTGACGTCCGGGTCAGGAACCGAAGTCAAATGCCGGCCAATCAAAAGGTGTGAGGGCGTGAGAGGTCGCAGGTCGAGGGGGTTCGAGGAAAGTGGAGTGAGAGGACGGGAGTTAAAAATCGCGCTAACTTGGAGCAATAAACTATAAAATCCTTCGAACGTTAATTTTGCGTTTTCCATCGTTCTTTTCAAGTGATGCTTGACCGATTTGACGCCGGCCTCCCAAATACCCCCAAAATGAGGTGAATAAGCTGGAATGAATTTCCATACAAAGTTTTCTCTCGCGAATTTATCCCTTAAGTGCGACTCATTTGACTTTAAAAATTTACCTAACTCCTGGAGTTCTGAGTTAGCACCTACAAAGTTCGTGCCGTTGTCAGAGTGAATCATACTCGGCATGCCCCATCGAGAGGCGAACCGACGCAAAGCGAGTATAAAACACTCAGTTGTCAAATCCGATACTAACTCTAAATGAATAGCTCGACTAACGAAGCATATAAAAACTGCTATATAGCACTTTGACGTTTTTGAACCGCGACCCTTATGGTTTTTTATGACAAAAGGCCCCGCATAATCCACGCCTACAACACTAAAAGCGGGTGCGGGAGTCACGCGTTCACGCGGCAAGTTTCCCATCAAAGGTTTATGGGAAATGGGTTTGACTCGAAAACATGATAGGCACCTATTTTCAACTTTCCGAGCCAAGTTGCGCCCTGAAATTGGCGAATACATTTCGCACACTGACGCGAGCAAGGCTTGAGGCCCTGCGTGCAGTAAACGCTCATGTTCTGAAGTAAAAATCAGATCAGTGAGCCGATGCCCACTACAAAGAATTTGAGGATGAGTTTTGTCCTCACCGAAACTGGAGTTTTCTAAACGACCCCTGATCCTCAAAATCCCCTTTTCGTCAAAGAATGGGTTCAACCGCGCGAGTCTACTTTGAGAGCCCACCTGTTTTCCACGAGAAAGAAGATCAATTTCGAAAGGAAATGATTCCCGCTGAGCCATTTTCACTGAATGTGACATCGATTGGTGGATTTCCTTCACCTCGAGAGGACCTGTGATTCTAGCGGCCCTCTTGCACTTAGCGTTGTGAACAAAACGGGAGCAGTAAGCCATAACCCTTTTTAGCTTACCAAGGTCCGAAAATCTGCCGAAATCAACTGACGATTCTGATACAACAACCGGAGCCGCTACGACGTTTCCTCCCTTGAGTTCGGGCAAATTTTCAACGTTGTTTTCGAAGGAAGATGATGTTTCAAATTCCGAGGACAATAGCCATGAAGGCCCCTCCCACCAAAATCGCGAGTCCTTTAAAGCGAGAGGTTTCATTCCCCTCGACACTAAATCTGCTGGATTTTCCTGAGAGCGAACATGATGCCACTGCTCAGGTGATGACGCGGCCTGAATTTCGGCTACCCTATTGCCTACGAATGTTTTCAACGTGCAGGGCTCTAATCTCAGCCAACATAAAACAATGGTTGAGTCACACCAATAAAATCTGCGATCTACCGTGACCCCAAGAGATTTTTCGACCTTTTCAACAAGCCTAGCTGATAGTTGCGCCGCGCAGAGCTCGAGTCGAGGGATTGTGGTAGTCTTCAACGGCGCTACCTTTGATTTGGCACACAACATTTTGGAAGTGACATCCCCATTTCCGCACACCGACCTGACATATATACAAGCACCATAAGCGACTTCACTCGCGTCTGAAAACGCATGAATTTCGAGATTCCTTGAAGAATCATAACCAATGTGACGCGGAATACGTAATTCCCCCAAATGAGAAAAATGGTCTAAGAGCTTTCTCCATGAATCGGAGATTTGTTGCGATGGAATATCATCCCAGGATGCACCGTGACGCCACAGCTGCTGAATAAGGATTTTTGCTGAAACGATTAATGGACTTAACAACCCGAGAGGATCAAAAATGCGTGCTATGGTGGACAAAATGGCGCGCTTCGAACAAGCTTTCGATTCGAGCTTAGAATTCACGTTGTAGATCAGCTCATTCTTGCCACTTGCCCAGGTCAATCCAAGCGTCTTGATCGTGTCATTTTCCCCCAGGGTGATAACCTGGCAGGGTAAATCTTGCTGCGAAATGCCTGGAGTTTCTACGACTTTGGGTTCGTTCGAAACCCATTTACGAAGTGGAAATCCCGCCGAACCCAATATGCTTGAAACTTCCGACCGAACCTCCGATGCTTCTTGAACAGTGTCAGCGCCATGAAGGAAGTCATCGACATAAAATGAATCCCGAATCACCTTTGCAGCCCTGGGATAATCAGCTTCATGCTCGTTGGCTAATTGATACAAACACCTGATAGCGAGAAATGAACTGGAGGTCAAACCGTATGTGACGGTGTTAAGTTCGAATGTTGGGATTGGTTGATCTGGACTTGATCTCCACAAAATCCTTTGGAGAGCTCTCTGCGAAGGGTCAATGAGTACCTGCCGGTACATTTTGGAAATATCTGCACCAACAGCGACCTTGCGCAGCCGGAAGCACAGTAAAATCGAAAAAAGATCGTCCTGAATTGTTGGACCCGTCATGAGAAGATCATTTATAGAAACTCCTGTGCTCGAACGAGAAGCTCCATCAAAAACAACGCGCAATTTCGTGGTTAAACTATCTTCTTTAAAAACGCCGTGATGCGGCAAATAAAATGCATGCTTGGGCGGGTTTTCATCAACCACTTTTGACATGTGACCCAGCTGCTCATATTCTGACATGAACTCGTGATACTTCAACTTCATATGCTCATTAGCCTGCAACTTTTTTTCAAGAGATAAAAAACGTTTTTCCGCGTTGTTTTTGGAGTCGCATAAAAGATCTAGAGACCTCTTGATCGGGTATTTAACGACAAACCGACCATCGTGTTTTTCTTCACAGATTCTTCGAACAACCTTTCACATTCCTTCTCTTCGAAAGAATGTTTTTCATGATGAATGACTTCTTCTATTTGCCAGAATTTTTGCACTTGCCGAGAAATTTCCGGAGATTGAACAACAAAATGACATGAAGTCCTTCCTTGAGACTGCCCTTGACGAGGCATCCTACCAAAAATGACATAAGCAAGTTTGGTCTTATGCAAATAAGGATGCTGAAAGGAATCGGGCATTAACAACTCCCAAAATCTCTCAGCTCCTATAACCATATCAACCTCTTTTGGTTTGTGAAAGTTGGGATCCGCCAGAAAAACACCTGGAGGAATCTTAAACCAACCCATGTCTAGAGATTTACATGGTAGATCGCTTGTAACGCGATCTGAAACATTGAAGACAATCGAATCTTGGTAGTCCATGAATTTGGACCTGAAAGTGATCTTGACGGATTCCTTGACATCAAAACCACAACCGTTGATTCCGACGACCTTGATCTGTGAGGGAACACTGGGAAGCGCCAAAAGAGCAGCCATTTTCCTAGAAACAAAACTCGAACCGGCACCCGTATCCAACAAGGTGACGCAATCATGTGGTTCTCCCTTGGCGTCAAAAACCCGAACAACCGCGGTGGGTACAATATGCGACGTATTGTAGGAACTTGTGGAAAGAGCGACAGTGGCGGGTGAGTTCCCACTGTTTTCCTGAGGAGGTGGGGTTTTTTCTTCAACATACTCCGTTCGAGGCTTGAGGTGCAACAACGTGTTATGACGTTTGCCACATTCACTGCAGGATGATTTACCTTGACATGCGAATGAAAGGTGGCCCTCCCGAAGACAATTAAGACACCGTTTTCTGCGTTTGATTTCTTCAATCCGCTTGGGAACGGGTAGACTCAAAAAAGATTTGCACGCAAAAATGCCGTGCGACTGAGAGCAAATTGGACACGGAACCCGTGCGGCTGTAGCATGAGCTACAATCGTACTTCGTTTATCTTGAACGTTATCATTTGATTTGGTACTAGTAGACTCCTTAACAGATCTTTCGGTTTTTTCGAGAAGATGGCATTCTCTTTCGAGAAAATCCATCAGATCTAGGAGTCCTAGCGCCTCCCCCTCAGTTAGAGAAAACTTTTCCCATTCTGCCTTGGTAGCCGAGTCCAATTTGTCAGTGATTAAATAAATCAACAAAGTGCCCCATTTGTCAACAGGCTCCTGAAGAGCCTCCAAAGCGCGCATGTGGCCCTGAATGGCGTTCTGAAAATCGCGCAACTGCGAAAAATTCCGTTTCGAAAGTCTCGAGTATTCGATAATACCCTTGACATGATTATGAATCATCAACGGCTTGTTTTGGTAACGCTTTTCGAGCAGCTTCCATGCAATGTCATAATTGACAGAAGAAATTTCGAGACCTCGGATCACTTGCGCCGCTTCGTTGGTCAATGTACTGCTCAAATACTGGAACTTCTGAACATCGGCGATGGAGTTATTAGAATGGATTACCGACTCAAACGTATCGTAAAATGCAAGCCATTTGTCATATGAACCATCAAAAGTAGGAAGCTTTAAAGTCGGTAATTTAACCCCACCCATACGTCCGTGAGTCGAGTTAATTACCGAATGATGTGACGACGCGTGTGACCGATTGTCAACCTGTTCAACTGAGTTGTGAAAGCCATTCACTAAAAGTTTTGCCTCTGCTACAATAGAAAAATACGCGTTTCCAAAAGTTTCTCTTTCTTGATATTCTGTCTCTAAATTTGCTTCATCAACAATTGTTTCAATCTCTGTTTGGATAGACTCGAATTCTGAAAATGCAACTGTGAGATTATCTAATCGCTGCTCTATTTCAATGACTTTAAGTTCGGTAGCTTCCTCAACTTGTGCCGAAGCACCAGAAATTTCTTTAAACCCCTTGATATAATTGCGAAAAGCCGTAATGCGTGCTTTTATTGCACCGCGCTTCCGATGAAGAGCTTTGATTTGTTCTGCCAATGATGCCATGATGTAGCTGGGAAATTTCAAATTTCGACAAAACCGTAAAAATTCCAAAAAATTCAAAAATCAGCTGCCAAAATACAGTTCAAAATGAAGAAAAAAATCGAAAATAATTCTTTAACCCTTTGAAGAGAAACTTGAGGATTGAAAGAATTGCGGAACGACAACAGAAATCAATGAAAATGTTCTAAACCCTTGAGGGATGAAGAATGTCCCAACTCAGTTGAATGGTAAAAACGAAATGCTATTTTAATCTGTTTTAAAATAGTATTTAATAGCAAAAAAGCGCAAATAATAACAAATTACCTGTAAACGGATGAAAGATGAACAATTGCATGCAATATACAAACAAACAACGATCGATGTGTATCAAACACACATAAAAAATATCTGGTTATGATGAAACCTGAAAACTAATACAGTTCGTAAGGCTTATGGCCTTATTTTTGTTGATTCGATTTTATTTACAGACGAAAGAACTCAGATAGCACCGATAAATGCGATAAATCCGGACTTTGTCATCGACCTTGAACTTGCTTTTCTCTTTCTGTTGCTTGACATGGTAAATTTCATCAAGCAGACGTTTTTCATCAGCTGCGGTAACATCTTTTGGCTTCATCTTGATTGTTCGATGCCGGGTGGCGTTGTAACTCAATAGCAAATCAGGTAAGATGTCGATCCATTTCTAATATCCTTGGAGGGAGGACCGTTTCCACATCTGACTCTTGAGTGTACGATTGAAACGTTCGCAAATGAACGCCTTCATGCCGCTGAATGTATAGCACATGTTGATTCCATGTTGTTTCATGAGTGCCTTGAAGTCCTTGTTGTAAAATTCTTTGCCTTGATCGACGTGTAGATTCTTGGGTTTGCGAACCCGTAGTACAGTCTTCATAGCAGCGGTAACGTCGGGTCCATTTTTGGTTTTTATTGGTACAGCCCACGCGTACTTGGAGAAGACGTCGATGACGGTCAATAGGAATTTGTAGCCTTTATCCTTGTAGGTGGACATGTCTACGAGATCGGCTTGCCACGTCTCGTCGAGTCCTCGTATATCAACATGGCGATTTCGATAATTTCTTCTTGCGGGTTTATGGAGTTCTTCCACTAGAGCTTCTTTCATCTTTTCAACGTCCGGGACGGTTATGAATGAGGAGCGTTTGTATTCTAGCTTTTATTCGTAGACATCTTCTTGGGGCGTAACATAGTCAAATACTTCCTTCTCGATACGTTCTATACGACGCTGTAGTTTGGGAATGATTGCCGAGTTTTCAGTCACATGCTTTTCACATATTTCAGTTGATTAATTTCAACTGTCAGCACTTCTTCGAAATCGATAATATTTTGATAGGAAGCACCATCTCTCTCGTAATCACCCTTAGCAACGTTGACTAATTTTTTATTATGAAGATCGTAATGACCTTCAGGGGTCAACTTGAATCCAACACCAGGAGGTCCACGTATTTCCCGATTCTTGATCAGGTGTCTCCCAAACACGTCTACACTTGTCATTGTCTAGCTCGTGAATGAGATACCAAACTTTGAGACTTTCATTATATAATGTCAGCTTCTCTCAATTCTTCGATGATTGAGTTAATTTCGCTGGTATGACTGTTGTTTCCAGCGGCTTGAGATACAAGTATAAGTCGCAAGCGATTAACAAGTTCGTTTGGATCATCCCAATGCACATAGTCGATGTCACATCCACGATTAACTACGTTGTAAACTCCTGAACCCACTTTCTTGTCAGCAACGTATGTCAGATACTTCAAATCTCTACCAACACGCAAACTCCTGTCAGGTAGATAATTTTTTCTGTCTGTACTCGTTTGCTAAATAATTTTTTTATAGTTTTCCACATCAATTTTATTCACAATCAAACTGTTTGGTATTTTCTTAAACAGAAGTTCAATAAGTCCCGGCGTTTTCTCAAACTCCTCAGTCCCCACGTAAACAGTATTTTCTTCGAAACTGATTGGCGTGTTTCCAATATGCAATCCACTTTTCAACGACCGTACTCCATACCGCATATCGAGATTCTTTTGCTCATCCTTGTTTTTCATAATTTTCAAGTATTTCTTTAGAGTGTCAACAGGAGCTGGGGAACTGACAATACTCGGTGCAAATGTTTGGTCACCGATGGTTTGATCGAAGCTCTCGAAATTTTCACTCCATGGCTGAAATGTATCATCATCATCCATTGTAGATAATTCTTCTTTCGCTTCCTCCTTTTTTACTGACTCCATCTTCAGGTCCATTGGTTTTCTAGTCAATGACTGTAGTGGATCAATGATGAGCTTGAACATTTCTCGCACCGACGTCTCCACAGCAGCTTTTCCACGTTTCAGCAGACAATGTTTGCGGCGGATGGCTTCGCTCGCTTGTACGATATGGTGTAGTACATCTTTACGCTCCAACTTCTTTCAATGTTTAGACAATACTGATGTAGTTGTCACGAAAACACTTTAATTTATAGTAGCAAAGCAATCGAATCCTTTTCTATACCGCCCTTGTTCGCTATCCTTGTCAATGACAATGAACCCGTACTTGTTGCTCCAACATGCTGCGCATAAATCTCGAAATTGTGCGAACGTCATATCAGTGTTAACATGATCGTCGTACACATGTTTCAGGTTCATATCGTCTTGACGAAACAGTATGAGCAAGTTAGCATTATCTCGCACCAAGTGTTTAGGAATGCGCGCATAAGTCTGACAGAGATAGAAACTGTCTACATCACGATGCCGTCCCATGCAAAAGTATGTGCGAATGTTATTTTGTTTTTCGCAAGCTACATCATCGAATATCATTACAGAGTTTGGTTTGACTTCCTCAACACTAACGACTTGTTCGTTTTCGTTATACGGAAAATATCCAACTCCTTTGACCGGTTCAATGATTTTTTCCAAGTACTTGTATTTAGGTTGCTCGAGTGACTTTGAGTAAATGTAGACGTTCTCGAATCTCAACCCGTTTGGATGCGTAATAAGCGAGAGCAGAGCATTAGTTTTACCACAATTTGAAGGACCACATATTATTGCGCGAACTGTATTCGGTAATAGTTTTCCATGCCTTTTGAATTTTTCCCGCTTTTCCACCATACTGCCAAAGTTTACGACAGGCAACTTGACATTTTGCGGTGTAAACTCCATGACGACCTGTCAGCGTCTGACTCGAAAACCTATAAATACTGTGTATTTATAACCACGAGCTCAGTTGAGTAATGGCAGAGAAAGGACGCAGGCTCATCAACGCTATCATCAACAAGCCCCCTGTTGAACTCCACATTCCTGGCCATCAATTTTGTGGTCCAGGCACCAAACTTGCTAAAAAGCTAAAACGTGAGGATCGTGGAATCAATCCACTTGATTCAGCGTGCAGGGAGCACGATATCGCATATTCGAAAAATACCAATCTCACAGCTAGACACGAAGCTGATAAATTTCTTGCAAAAAAAGCTATCGAACGTCTTCTCGCTAAAGATTCAGGAGTTGGTGAAAAAACTGCAGCTCTTGGAGTAACTGGTATCATGGGAGTAAAGCAGAAACTCGGTATAGGATTGAAAAAAGTAGCAAAAAAAAAAGATTCCCTTGAGAAAAGTCATCGACGCAGCGAAAGTTGCAGCTAAAGCTACAGGTTCCGTGTAATCAACATTGAAAGCTGCTAGAGCCGCGGTGAAACAAGCAGGAGGAAAGAAGAAAATTCGAGTACCACGTGTACTACCTGTATCCAGTAAATTTGGTGGCATTTTACCTGCTTTTCTACCCCCTGTCTTTGCGGGATTAAGCGCAACAGGAGCATTGGCAGGTGGCGCTGCGAGCATCGCTAAAGCTATTAACGATGCCAGAGCCGCCAAGCGTCAATTGGATGATTCAAGGCGACATAACCTCAAAATGGAATCAATCGCCTTGGGAAAGGGTTTGTATTTAAAACCATGGGGGCCTGGACTGAGACTGCATTTGAAAAACGTGTAGAGCTACCACACCGAGCACTTACCGATTAAAGATTTGTTGAAATATGCAAAAATGTTCGAAATTCCATCGTTTCGAGGTGTGTACATGCGTAATGATTTACCTAAAAGTGGACCTAAAAAATACGAGGCTTCCATCATTAACTTAGGCGATAAAAATGGCCATGGAACTCATTGGGTCGCGTATCGAAAAACTGATAATCAAATCGCGTATTTCGACAGCTTTGGCAATTTACGACCACCTGGAGAACTTGTAGATTATTTCGGTGTCGGTAGCATTATTCTATATAATCGTTATCAGTATCAAAACTATGATCAAATTATTTGCGGTCACTTGTGTCTCAAGTTTTTACTCGATAAAAGTGTTGCGGGTGTGTGAGTGACCTTCAGTCAACAACGAGCCACCATCATGGATACACTGACTCTGACCCTCTCGGGAACATCGTCTGTCTTGGAGGCACACTATTTTCCTCCGATTGAACTGTCACGTCGGAAAAATTATTCATTGGGCTTGGTGGAACTATTGACTTTCAATTCGATCCCCAACCTCGACGTTGGTAACAACAAGTTTTACGTTGACGGTAAAGTGTTTACCATACCTCCGGGGAGCTACGAGTTGGACAGCATCGAGCGTTACCTGAAGAAAGTGTTGCCGTCGGATGTCGAACTGTATCTGCAAGCCAATAGTAGCACGCTGCGCAGTGAAATCAAATGTGATCGAACCATCGATTTCTAACCAAAAGATTCTATTGGAAAACTTTTAGGCTTCGATCCGCTTATTCTCAAGGCTGACGTTGCGCACGAGTCTCAATCACCGGTGAGAATACTCGCCGTCAACGCCTTGCGCGTCGAATGCAACATCACTACGGGAGCGTACATGCCACCAGGACATAAGATCATTGAAATACCTACACATGTCATTTACCATCCAATCACCGTGCAAGCAATACATCACATGCAGCTCTGCATTCTAGATCAAGACGGACAATTGGTGAATTTTCGAGGAGAAATCATCACTATCAGATTGCATGTGAAAGGTGAATAATGGGAATCGTATACAAAGAGTATAAAAGTCCAACAACATGTCCACGGATCATCAGTTGGCACAAACCTTTCAAAGTGCTCACACCGCGGAACGTGCAGTTCCTGAAAAGCCTCGGGTTAAGAGTAAAATTTTCTGCTGCTTCATCTGCCTGAAACCATTGTATCCATCGAGAAGAAGATCGTCTTCGACGAGGCGATAGCGCAGTACGAAGTACACGTTAACGTACGCGTCATCGACGTATAACAAAAATGATGAAATTCGCATCAGTGTACAGAACCAAGATTCGTACATGTTGCCGAGCAAGAGTTCGCTGCATATTCAAGGACGTTTAACGAAAGCTGACGGAGCTGAGGTCGTTCATACATCTATAGTCAACAATGGTATAGCCCACCTATTTGAGAAAATTCGTTACGAGCTGAATGCCGTGGAGATTGAAAGGGTGAAAAACGTTGGCCTAACAACTGCTATGAAAGGCTACATCTCACAAAGTCTGGATCAGAAGGACTTGATGGAAAATGCAGGATGGATTCTTGACGATACGAGATCATTGGTGGACAATCGTGGATATTTCGATATATGTATCCCACTGCAATTTCTCTTTGGATTCGCTGAGGACTATCAACGAATCATCGTCAACGCTAAACATCAGCTCATTATTCTCCGAGCTAACACAGACGTCAACGCTATCCAGCAGACAGCGGTTGTAGCTCCTGCAGTTCCAGAGGAGTTTAGAATAACCCTCAGCAAAATCGAATGGATGTTGCCGTACGTCAAAGTGTCGGACGTTGAAAAGATTCGAATGCTCAGCTACATCGCTAGCGATCCCGCCATCGCTATGAGTTTCAGGAGCTGGGAACTCTACGAATATCCTTTGCTGCCTACAACTACCAAGCATGTGTGGAGCGTCAAAACAGCGACTCAACTGGAAAAGCCGAGATACGTCATTGTAGGATTCCAAACAGGGCGGAAGAATGCTCGTGGAGCAAACACAAGCGGCTTTGATACTTGCGCTTTGCGCAACATCAAGCTCTATCTCAACTCGCAATGTGATCCTTACACGAATCTGAATATCAATTTCGAGCATAATCAATTCGCAGCGTTGTATGAAATGTTTTCCAACTTTCAATCATCCTATTACGGCAGGGACAATGCTCCATTATTAACAAAAGTACAATTCAAGGATCTAGTGCCTCTTGTAGTCAATGATTGTGCTAAACAAAACGAGTCCCTCATTACGGGGTCAGTTGACGTTCGTTTGGAGTTTGAATCGGCTGCGAATATTCCAGCTCAAACTCCAGCTTATTACCTCATTATACACGATCGCGTCGTTGAATATCAGCCAATCAGCGGAATCGTCAAAAAATTATAAAACGTTTGATTGTAACTACTGCGCATGTGCTGTATGTACTCGCGAGAGCTTAGCGGTTCTTGATTGCAACTTTTATATTGTTGAATGATACTTGTTACATTGCAACGTTATCGATTATGTTTAAGGTTGTGTTTACATGTATAATCAAGTATATATAAATAAAGATAATTACTCTGTTTTACTCAGTCGCAATGGATAAGTTAAACGATGAACGTCGTTGTCTTTTAAATGAAGATAAATTGTCTGACAAGTATAAGCCTGTGTCGTATAAGAAGAATTAGGACGAGAAAAAGCCTGATGTCAAGTATGTGAAAATGAAGAATTGATGAGTTGGTGGTGGTGGTGGTGGTGGTGGTGGTGGTGGTGGTGGGTATAAAAGGAAGTGGATACGCGAGAGCGCGTCAGTGTACCGAGACGAAGTACATCGTGGACGTTCAAGGATTTTCCGTGCAAAGTACGTTTGTCGTCAAGGAGCTGGCAGTATTAAAGCTTGAGCCCTTCAACGCCGACGCTGTCGCGACGTTATTCAAGTTACTATGTGCCTGGGATGATTTGACTCCAAAAGTAAAGGCGACCAATTTGTGGCTAACGCGAAACTATCATGGTATACCTTGGAACTCTGGAGATGTGCCATACGAGAAACTCTACCAAGTGCTCAAGAATCAACTCGAGGATGCCAACTTTGTATTTGTGAAAGGATTGGACAAAAAGCGTTGGCTGAAGCAGTACACAAATGCGGTCATAATTGATTTGATGGGTATGGGCTACCCGTCCCTGGATGATTTACGAGTCTCTGCATGCCCCTACAACAATTTTCACCGACCCGTCTACGATCATCACTGTGCCACGGAAAACGCCCGCCGCCTCAGGATGTGGTTAATGGAAAAATTTGGCGGTACACCATCAACGAAAAGATCATTTACTCTACTCTCATACGCCAACTGGCTGCACAAGTTGGATTCTGAAGATATCGCTGCACTGCCACGAGAATTTTTACTTTATTTCCGGAAAAAGTGTATCGCTCAAGCTTGAGAAAAGTTGCCACTGAATATGCAAAGTGACGAAGAATTCATGGCTTGCAGACTATGCGAAAAACATTGGAATTCAACTAGTGAAGATGATGTTGGTATACGCCCTATGATTAAGAATTGTAGCATGTGTAGGAAAGAAAAAACATGACAAAGATTGTAGAAGAATAAAACATGTAAAAGATTGTAAAAAAATTAAAAAATGGAGGGGCTACTCTTGTGGTTGAGCCTTACAGCATAGGGCGGGGAGGGGCCCTTTACAGAAAAAAAGATGTATGAATGAATAAAATAAATAATTCAAAAATGAATTTATGAATAAATTCGTATCCCTTAAATGTAAGATTACATCATCGTTTGATGACTCATTGTTTACCTGATCAGCGAGATAACGTTTCTAGGAATTCTTCTCAGAGTTAGGATGACGTCATCGTTTCCGAAAACGTGTTAAAACTTGTCGTTATTACGTCATCACTTTTCTAACTGCATAATAGATTTTCAAGGTTTTACTATTAATAGATGATGAAGTCATCGCTTAGGAATGTGTTTACGTTATCGCTAAATGCGCAATAGATTTTCAAGGTCAAATATTCTATTTATTTATGGTAACGTAATCGCTTAGGAATGTGTTTACGTGATCGCTAACTGCGCAATAGATTTTCAAGGTCAAATATTCTATTTATTTTTAATGGTGACGTCATCGCTTAGAAATTTGTTTCCGTGATCGCTAACTGCGCAATAAATTTTCAAGGTTAAGCGTGTTTCAATTTGCCGTCATGACGTCATCGCTTAGGAATGTGATGACGTCATTACATATCGCTTAACGTACGGATAAGCGAACTCCCAAGTGTCAGTCTGACGACAATTTTCGGATAGGCAACATGGATTTTTCAAAGCTCAACCAAGTGGCTCGCGCAGAGGGTTTTCTCCAAATGCGAAGAATTATCGAGTTGGAAGTTAGCAAAAGCTATGCCGTGACTGGAATTCGCTCCGTTGACACCAAATTTAGGCCTTAATTCATCATCACTCTGGATGGGAAATTTGAGATTTTCCTGCAAGAGAGGATCTGCAAGACTCTGCGAGAAGATCCAAATGAGCTGCAAAAACTTGAAGACTCTACAAAGTCGAAGAATCCAGTAAAGTTCCGTCTTCTCGGAAGGAAATTCAACGCCTGCGAGTTTTCTTTTAAGGATTAATTGTTTTTGTAAACATTGTAATTTAAAATGTATGAATAAAGAAAAAACAAACAAAAAACAAAAAAAAGAAGGTATTACTGACATGAGGCATTACCGACATGAGTATTACCGACAATACGTACGACCCTACCATGCCGACCGCGTCCCTGTTTTACCGACAGGAGGTACGCCCCTGTTTTACCGACACCAGTCATCCACATCCCAACGTTGACTCGCTTGTCGGACAGTCCCAGGGCTCCGCGACTTCCGTGTTATTTCGCAGGCTCAAAAGCGCCGTCTAGGAATTCTTTCTGAACTAAAGAAATTCATTTGTTATATCACTA
This sequence comes from Platygaster robiniae, assembly GCA_028476575.1. Classification (NCBI taxonomy): domain Eukaryota; kingdom Metazoa; phylum Arthropoda; class Insecta; order Hymenoptera; family Platygastridae; genus Platygaster; species Platygaster robiniae. Next base: position 27,720,680 of record CM052023.1, read on the forward strand.
TATATATTATGTATATAGATATACACGGCCAACGCGCAATCTTGGAATTGCCTATTTCCCATTGTTTCCTATTAGTCAAAGTCTCCGTAAGGGTCGTGGAACCCTGGACCAGCGCTCCTACGCTCCTTTGTTAAAAAATAGTTCCACTGAAATCAACGCCACCTAGGCACAGGCTCCCTTTGATCGGCATTACAGTTTGACATTTATACACCTATACATACATTTTATGTATAACACATGGAAATAAATCGGTGAAGAAAATTTTTATTTCATACTAGCGACATCTTCACACAGGCTCGTTTCTAATGTTATGGAACTTTTTTTTAACAAAGGAGTGTAGGAGCCTTCCCAGTAAGCCAAGCGTGCACATCCAAATCAGCACAATGTCACGGTGTCAATATCATGCAGCTTTTTTGCCCCTATTATGCAGCTAAGAATATTCATATCCATTTTCATTCCTCAATCTTTGTGAAATGTTTGCAACAAAAATGGCCAATGTCTTTCTGTTATTAACGAGCAATAATTGTAATGCAACTGCTGCAAATTTGGGTACAAACTGTTATAGCAAATGCGTAACTTAGAAATGACTGAAGTTTGTCGGAAATGTTTTTCGTTTTTATATTTTTGTTTATCAGCTGCCAATTTGAGGGAAAACTGTTAGTGATAAACATTTGGTCATAAATTAACTGATAATCTAACTGAAATTTGTCGACAACAATTTTCTTCAATCATTAATTTATTTACAATAGAAAAATTATTAATTGTGCTTATATGGATAAATAAATGTGATCGTTTTGCAAAATGTGTTCAATAATTTAGTCAAATTATTATTTATCCATAACGAATTATTTATAACAAATTACAAACTATGTATTAATTAAAAATTGAATGATAGGTTCATGGATAATTGTTTACAAACGATTGTTTAAACAATTTTCTAGAAAAATGTGGGGGGAAGGTATCTCTTCCTTAGGTAATATCTACAGTCAGCTGCAGTCAGCTGTGATTTTTGTGCGTTGACTGCACGGCAACGCTATTCGGAACACGTCAAAATTACTAACAATATGCATATATTTTTTGTGGTTGTTGCATTTATACATTTTTTTTTTTTTTTTTGTCATTCTTTATAAGTATGGTCCGTTAATTTGAGTGCAAGGAGCAAATATTAAGACCTGGCCACGTTGTGGTAGGTCAGATTTCCGTCCTCGTGTTTTTGTCTGACGCAATATGGAATGATTGTCGGTGGTGCTTATTGTTAATCTTCTACGTTATGTTAGACGCAACTTGAGAATAAATTTGCGCTATTTAATTTTTTCAGTTCATTATATAGTATATTTTATTATTATTATTTTTCTACATTATATTATCATATTTACTTCAGGAGCATATAATTGCGACAATATGACGTTAAAATTAATATTTTGCACATGGGCAGTAAAGACATGACATTGAGCTAGCTTGCATCATAGTTGTAGCTGTTTCATTGTGACAAACGCTTGTTGACAAACTGCCGACCTATTGCATCTGCAACTGCTGCCAACTTTGCGCCATGCATTTCAAAGAGCATGCAGCAAATATGACCCAAAAATTGACTGCGTTTGGCTTTCTGGCCTGCCATGGACAGTCCGACGAGCACTGAAACAGGTGTTGGAAACTCAATGTTAAAAAGTGTCGACGGTAAATTCACTGAACCTAACCAAACCTTACCGTTAAGTTGTTATTGCGCCATCGATCCGTGAAGCAATTGAACTAAAACCTACAGACGAGGGTGCAAGGGGTGCATATATATATATATATATATATATATATCCATAGCGAAATTTGAATTTCCATACCATTGATAGTTTATTTTTAATTGTTTCTTATCACTTGAATCATGCGTATGAGCAGTTTTTACAACGCAAATAATTTGATATAATACAATAATAATTATTTATTCCATGATTTGTATTAATATTATTTAGAAAATAAAGTATGACAATAATATTTATTATGTACTGAATATTATGTATAAACAGCTCATTTTAAGGCTCAAAAATCTAACTGTGAATTTTTTAAATCAGAAACGATTCATAGTTATCAACGTATATGAATACAGGGTAGGTCATAAAATAATGCGAAAAAGTAGATGTTATGAAATATTTATTTTATTCCAAAAAAAGATGTAGATATTTATACATCTTTCCTCTGCTGTAATTTTTAATGATTAATTGGAAAACCAATTGGATTTGTACTTTAAATTCCAATTGGTCTGTCTCGCCTATCTCATACTAGAAAATTTATTAAAGAATGGATTTTCAGATGTAAAACTAAGTAGATTTTCAAATGGAAAAATAATTTGATTAGTGGCGTAAGTTTTTGAAAAAAATTTTTCAGTCAAACAAATCAATTAGCAATATAACAAGAAAAACGATTGGAAATTTCAAACAGGGCTTCAACTAAATTTTGAAATTAGAAGCTTATATACATTATATGCAAGAAAAAGACATATTTTTGCGAATTATATTGTTATAAAGAAATTAATTTAGAAGAAATCAGTATACAAGGGAAAGAAATAATTGAAAAATTTTATTGAATATGTACAATTGCGGATCATAAAATATGTTTGTTAAAAATTCATTTTTTACCTGATGTGCTTTTTTTTAAAAGACTTACCATATAAATATTATACAATGTTTATTATATTATCTTACGTTATACTCTGAGTACGATGGAAAAAGTACTCGCACTTTTACGAAAAATAAATGTACGCCCTGAAAGATACAAAGTACTTCTCAAGCTTCTCAAGAAATAAATCATTCCTTTAGTATGTTTTTGTATTTTTTTCTGTAGTCATTTTACATTTCAGTTGTTAAAAATTTTTCACTGAGGATGGCTTACAGAAAATTATTTCAGCAAGATTGTTAAACTTTATAGATTATAAGAAAGCGGGGAATAGAGTGGAATCAGATCAGACCTTTTGAAGACAATTTCGTATGAGGAGAGAGCTTTGCGGGTGGGTCAAGTTGGTGAGGAAAAGAAGAGAGTGTGATGGAAGATGGAAGGAACAAAGTTGCATCGATGGTTCGAATGTTGGGTTTGGGACAAAGTTGGGGGAGGTAGATGTGGTGGACAATGAAGAGAAGATAAAAAAGAAATTAAGGGATCAGTGAATGAAAGATAAAGATAAGATAAAATAAGTATTGGAGAAAAAAACGCTCAGCAATAAAAAAGAAAGTAGAGTCTGCATTCAAGAGGTGGAAAACCGTCGACGGACAGTAGCGTATGAACATTCATTTTTAATTAATTTTTGCTCGAATTACCTCGATAGGGAACTGCAGCACGCAAGATAGTCATAAGTAAATGATAGTTATTCAAGTAGATCACGTAGTCAAAAATGAATAGTTGTGATCAAGAGGTAGAATGTGTATTTGGATACGACTGAAAATGATGAGTTGTCTGGGACGTATGAACATGTACACTCAAAACTCATTAATTTAAAAACTCCGACTTTCTGCATTCATTCTTTCTTTATCCTCACCTTCTCTCAAGTACGCTACTCAGTTTAAAGTTATCATGTATTAACAATATAATAAATACTATAGTGTAAGGAATGATAATTAAACCAGTTTTTCATGTGCCTTCAGTGTAGTATCCACCAGCAGGAATCCCAACTTAGATAGGTACATACTTATGTACATCGTTAAGTCGACAAAGGAAATGTCGAGGTTTCGTTTACTATCCATATGGTTCCTGTAAAAAAATTTTATACTGCTGGTCGTAACCTAGTAGTTATTGTGATGTACGATAAAATATTTCAAAAATGCACAATTACTTTAATGAACTTCTTTCCTGAAATAATGAATTTTATCTGCAAACTACGAGAAAACGATGAATTTCTGGTAGTCTGGAATCACAAATTCACGTTTTACTTGTCATTTATAAATAAAATATCGCATTGACAGTTTTTGGAAATGCCTTTTTCGTTTCCTCAAACCAGGCATTACGAAAAATTTTCAAAAATACATTATTATTTCTCAATTATAAGTTGTTTCGAAGATGTATAAAAACTTAACAACAACTCACTCATCAATTTTGAAAATGTACTTGTGCCCATTAAATTAAATTATAACAACCTACCCCTGAATAAAAAAAAAAAACCTTTATAATTATTTTTCAGGTTTTTCATTCTCACACATTATCATTTATCAACGCTTCATGTTTCTTAATACTCGCAAGTCAAATTTAGGTCTCGCTTAACCCATCAAGCACCGAATTTGAGTCTTTAAAAACAAAACTTGTCTGTAAAACTTATTATGCACATGTAGAATAATTATTTAATAATTTTGTCCTGTATTGTAGAAATTGAATGTAGTTGAAAAAATTGATTACACAGTCCAACAAAAAAAACACTTTTTATAAAATGATGAGGTTATTTCTTTAAAAATATGTAGCTCAAGTACACCTGAAAACATTTCTAAAAAGAATTTTTGCATGGCACGTCCTGTTTACGAACAATACATTTTTTCAAGTATAAATAAAACTACAAGCATAAAATCTACAACTTTTGTGCAATTTAGGTGGAAAAAAACTCGTTTTGGGGGTTTTCGAATGCTCGGAATTCATTATTGAAATAACTTTTGCACCAAAAAAGTCTTCCTTTCAAAAATTTATTGTGGGGCCAAAGAAGACTATTCAAATGGTCCCCTCGGGACCGAGGCTTTCTGAGGAATGTTAATACAATAAAGTGAATGATCTCTCTCTTATAGTCTTATTACAGCTTATTTTAAATTATGGCAAATGTTTTTTTTTTTTTTTTTTTTTTTTCAAAAATAATGGCACTAATAGATTAATTGCAGCCGGAAAATCCTACACAGGGGTATGACTCTCCCCGCCGAAACGCATGTAAAGCTGTAACCCATTAACGTCCTGGTTGAACTAAACCACCAGAGGCGCTGGCAGTGATGTCGCCCGGGAGAAAAGTATCGGACCTCCCTCTTTCGGTTTCTGATTGGTTGAAAGCGATCAATCAGAATCCTACGAAAGAGAGGTCCGATACTTTTCTCTCGGGCAACATCACTGCCAGCGCCTCTGATGGTTTAGTTCAGCGGGAACAATAATAGGTTAACTTTTTCGGCGACCTGTCATACCCCTGATCCTACATAAAGTTTTATTTCATCAAAATCGATTTATAATTATAGATATTATACCTGCGAATAAGAAACAATAAAATAAAAAACATCCTTCGATAAAAAGTGTGTAGTCTAGGCATGTTTTATTAAACAGTTATTTATGATCAAGTTATTTTGAAACAATCATTCAATTTATATTAAAGAATTTATAAATAAAACGGTAAAATTATGTTTAATCTGGTAAATTTATAAACATAATTTTACATAGTAAAAGCTGCAAATTCCAATTGCGTTCATTAGCAAAAGCGATAAATAATAAACCCGCAGTGAACAAAATTATTTTGGATTCAAAAACGCCTCAAACGTCAGATATCCGGTTTTTAACATTCCCATCATGCGCAGATGTTTTTTCCAATTTCAAAATGAACAATGTGGAAGATGTTTTTGTGCAAATATTTTTCGCGGATATTTTCGACAAAAGTGAAATTTGCTTAGCCAATGCTCGGCAACTGGGTGAAAAACTGATCCACCTCGGTTTTGCATCGAATAGTTGTTGCAGTTTGTTGTTTTTTGTTGTTTGTTTGCATTTGTACCCCCTGTTATTATACAATTGACATTGTTATATATGTTCAAGAAGGCTAGAAACTAAAGGAGATATAACTCGCGGGCTAAATAAAAGAATCGAGAGGGCCGAAAGCCGTATCCTCGATGCGAAGCAAAACGCTGTACTGCGCATGTGCCACTTGTCACATGGTTTTGATCACGATGTTGTCGTTGGCTGGGAATCTGGAATCGCGGCAAAGCAGCGAGACGCGCACGCGTGTCACCACTTGATTCCTGGAAATCGAGATACAGATTTCGGACCGACCCCCTGTTGGGAGTTATATCCCTTTAGTATCCAGCCTTCTTGCTTCTTGTATACGTTATACAATTATTATTATATTCGTGGGTCATGTGATTGGTCACGTGACTATAGGAAAAACTTGCAGAGCCATCTATCCGTGAAGCACTTTTTAATCCAATAATAATAATAGTAACCATCGACACTGCTTCCCTTTAGAGTTTCAGACACCGGCACTGGAATGCTAAGCACAAAAGCAAAGACGATGGGATGACTCGCTGATATGGGCGGCGCTAGTGGCTGGGCATTCTTTTATCCGTGCCTCAAAGCCGCTTGGCCGGTTACCATAGCGGTGTACCAATGTGTACCTCGGGCCGGTAACGCAAGTTGCTGACATGGTAGGATTCCTACAGGTGGCGCGCAAATCATGCTAAAAAACGCAGGATTTCTTATTTATACAAAATCGTAATTAGGCATCTAATCACTGCCGAATCGCTTTAATAAGCAATGCTTCACAAAAGTAGGGACGTTTTCATAGTTTTCACCGTTTTTTGAAGCTTATACAACAAGATTTGGCGGTAACGAAAATTGGCGATTTTGCGCTAAAAATTGCTAATAATAGCGAATTTTGCCATTCTTTTGGCGCAGAATCTCCTCAAATTGTTCGAGATAATGATTTCATACAATTTTTCCGTTTGAAAAGCTTCTACTATTGATTTTCGCTTCACACGTTCGTCACACATTCGTCACACGTTTAACGTGTAAAACGCTTTGCCAGGGATGTTAAACCAGGGGACTGACACTCGGGCTTCAGGCGTCTGACTTAAATGATCCTTTACAAACACATGCACACTGAGTGACACTGAGCTTGGTGATACTCTCTTTCCCCTTGCCTCCGCCCTCCCGCTCCTATACCCATTGCCCGTTGCGTTTCGTGTTACTTCGTATATGCTCGTGAGCCACGAGTTATACTCTAATCCCTCTAATCGTTCGTTCCGACCCGTTCGACCGGTTTTACGGCATTTTCAGCAATTTCCAGCATTTTCAGTCAGTCAGGTAAGAATTGTCAGAATAAAATCACAGTTCGCGAACGAGGAAATTTTTAACATAGTCGAAAGCATCTTTTGACTATGAAATGTTGTCAAATAAGAAAAAGAAAAAAAATCGACGCTGTGCAATTCTTGATTGCGAACACGAAAAAAGTGTAAATTTCGAAGGTGTGCACTACTTTCGCGTTCCGGAGGACATTGAACGACGGAAGCAGTGGCAAATTGCACTGAATACTTCGGTTGAATTTGGTCCAGATCATCGTCTATGCAATGCCCATTTCGAAAAAAGCGATATTTTAATTTTATCTAAGACCGACATCGCTTCAGTAAGTACAAAACGTACAAATAAGTTAATGAAATTCATCATATAAATGTGTTAATAATAGATTCTGCAACTCGTGCCGAGTGTCGATTTACGCGCTTTACGCTATTCCGGCTATTCCGCAGCTAGCTTAGAATTTGAGTTTGGATTTTTAAATACGTCTTATAAATTTGAATAAATCTACTATTTTTTAAATCCTGTAGTTAGTAACACGATAAAGAACAGATCTGACAATAAATATATGTATTCTATGTAAAATGACAAAAATGATAAACATGTTTGCATTAGTGTATATATAGTAAAATTATTTTCGAAAAAAAGCAAATTTGTGATATTTATTTATTAGACGTCAAATGTGAGGGTTCGCTTGAAAGTTGGAGCTATTCCTCTAAAATTCTACACCGCGAATAAGGAAACAACTGAATCGAAACAATTTCGATTAAATCCCATTCTCGACAAAAGTAGTGGAGGTGATGACGAACATTCTTCAAATGAAAACTTGGAGGACTCACGTGCTGGTTCGTATTATTTTATTTTGATATTTAAGTTTATAAATTGTTTGTTTCGTGTTCTCGAAAAAAATTCGATAATTCTTACATAAAATTTTTTTCTGGAAAATATAAATTAGTAATTTTTTCTAGCCGTAATAGTTTTGAGGCATTTTATCAGAACTAATTTCTTAAATTATGTAGAACTCGTTTCATGGGAAAGATAAACTCAAATTTTTTTTTTACGAAATATATTTTTCGATATATTTTGTTTCAATATCATTGGCATATCTTTTCCTATTTTTATGTGATCTGAAAAAATCAAAATTAATTTGCGAAAATTTTGTAATCGGGAAAATTGTTAATTTTTGTTTCAAAATGCTGACTGAAAAAAGTTCGAATATAAATAATTGTTTTTTCCATTACACATACAATATAATGTTACATAAAACTTATATAAAGTATTATACACCAAATTAGGAAAATTTTCGAGATGAAAAAAATGAAAAGAAATGATCCGAATTCAAAAGAATTGAAACTAGTTTTGAAAATGCATAATTTTTTCGGAACATACGAACAACAGAATGTACTTAAAACTATTTCTCAAAGCTTATTTCTGAATGTGTATTTCCAAAAAAAGAAAAACTGTTTATGTTCAACCTTTTTTTACAGTCAGAAATTGTGAACGAATAATTTTTCCTGAATACCAAATTTTTCATTTCAAAGTTAGAAAAATTCTTAATCATTCGAAATGTGAACTTTTGTCGAAAGATTTTAGATGTTAATTAATCTAAAATTTGCATGAATTGAAAAATGAAAATAAAAAACATTGAATCAAAAATTTATGTTGAGATTCTGGAATTTGATCGAGTTAGAAATGAAAGGATATCAGTTAATAAGGTTTCTGGTAATTTTTCGTAATACATTTCACAGATAACTGGAACCAGAACATTCTACATGTTTCAAATAATACGGGGCTAGGAGTGGATAGCAACGAATCTTTCCAGCATGGAGTACGAGAAAACCAGGAATATAATCCGTTTATGATAGAACAGTCGAAAAATTTTTCAATCGCTCCTTTTCTAAACGTTGGGGCAGAAACACCGCTGGGATGGATGAGAACAATAACATTCTGCAACGGTACCAAGGTCGTCAATTTTTTACGCCATACCATTATACAAATTAGGGATGAATTTCATAATTTAGCATCGTTGCAAGTTACTATTACGGAGAGAGGGGACTTGCAAATCTTGATAGGAGGAAATCGAGTAGAAAACAGTCGTTTTGCGAATTCTGACATCGACCATGCTCTTTCTGACTCAGCGGGCTTAAATTGTTTTCTCGATAAATTGAAAAAATTCAAAATTTGCATGGGTCGTGAAAGTACAGGAGATTATGCAAATTTTGTGAGCGACGCGTGTTGTACGGATTTGATGGGCAAAGTGAGACACAAAAAATGCAAACTATTGCTAAATCCAAGTGATTCTTTACTTAAGTGTAATTTTTGCTCAAATCTACGGAAGATTTTGTACAGAAAAAGACGAAATTTGATAGACAATCCATCTAAACGAGAGAAAAAACGTATACGTCTTCAAATCCCTGAGATGCAGAGGCAAAATTACAATGAGCTGAAAAAAAAAATTTTTTCTGTCACCGAGAAAAAAAGATACCTCGAGAAAAAGAATTTAAATTTGAAAGAAGCTGTTAACGATTGCAAAAATAAATTGGCGTTGATTAAAGATGAACGTCTTGAATCTATTTTGAAAAATGCAGAAGTTTCTGATGGTCAGGCAACCAGCATTCGAGAAATTTTAAAATCTGCATCAAGAAAGGGGATTACTGGTCAGAGATATTTCAATGAATGGCTCAAAAAATGTCTTTTAATGCATATAAAGTCCCAAAAAGGTTATCAGAAACTCATCGATTTGAACATTCTTCCCTTGCCTAATCCCAGAAGTATAAGAAGATACCTTGCTGCCATAGACATGAATTGTGGCTTCGATGCTACATTTTTCAAGATGCTCGAAAAAGCCTTTTCTCACATGAACATCGAAGGAAAGCACGGGGTACTGTTACTGGATGAGATGAGCACTAGAAAACGTTTGTCAATCAACACCAGCGACATGACTTTCACGGAGCTCGTTGACTTTGGATTCAGTGACACTCCCCTATCGGCAGATTCGAATGAACCTGAATTGACTTCTTTTCAAAACGAGAAAACAGGACCAGTGGAAGACGGTGTATGTGGCGATCAAGAAGCGAACGAAGCGAACCATGTACTGGTTTTCGTCTTCCAGCCTTTATTTTCCGATTATTCGCAGCCATAGACCTTATAGTACATGGACTGCTAGTATGCCATAACATGCCATAAGCTCAATAGAAACAGCCCGGTTAGACATAGGGGGCAAAAAGCTGGGGGACCTGCGCGACTAATTCGACGGAACGAACCGACTGTATCCGAAGGTACCCGATCGTAGTTCATATGTATAGTTATACTGGATATGTACATACTTTTACTTGTCATTATGAATTTGTTATCGTTTTTCGTAATTTGTTGGCAATCTTGCATATGTTGCATGATTACTTTGAATATCTGGAAAAAATGTCTACAAGATTTTCACGAAATAAATATTATGTTATAAAGGATTTTTTTAAAAATGGATGATCATCAGAGTTCAGCATGTAGAAAAAAAGGATTGCATTATGCAGCATGTGTTTTTCCAGTGGAATTCGCCGTCAGATAAGTTGCACTTTTTAATTATAAAAACCGAAATTGTAGATTTTTTTCTTTGTAGTATGTGTTTATTTATCAGGGGCACCGTCTAATATTGTATGGATCCAGGAAAAATACGCATTTACCAGCCAATGGAAATGATAGAATATTTGTATAAATATTGACATCAATAACAGGTAAGATAAATTTAGAAAATTATAATTGTATACTCTAAACAAGACTATATAGAAACAGTGTAGTTCTTTTATTTTCGTAATAAGTATGGAAATTTATTTTCAACTAATTCCTCATGACATTTTCCAAATACCTGATTGAAAAAGACATTTATGCTTAGTTCCAACATTATTAACTTGCCTCAAAATGAAAATTTTTTGATTAAATAAACGTCGAGATCAATTTTAAACAGTCGTACTTAAACGTTTACTGTTATTTATAATTAAACTTACGGATAAACTATTTTTAAAATTAATTGTGTTGTAATAAACTTCTGAAAAATATGTCATTATGTGAAGATAATTATTGGTTTTTGTTTGTATGGAAATTATGATTAATTATTCGATTCTATCAAAATTTGTTTTGACAGCGAAAAAATTTATATTCAAATAATTGTCACATTTTCTGATGATATTTTCCAGATCTTTATTTAATTAACGAATGTCTATTCATTTTTATCGTAATTGACTTACCTACTGAAAAAAAATTTGTATACAAGAGAAAGTTTAGGGCTGTGATATAAGAAAAGATTTAAAACTGAATTTCACATTTTGCTTTAAAATATTAAGTGAAATGTAATGTGTACTATACATTGGATCAACACTCAAGATAAAAAGTGAATTATTACAAGTCGGTGTTTAGAATAAAATAGTATTAATATTATGTAGTTCCAAAAATTAATATTATCTAAGAATTATAATATGACAGTGTTATTACGAAAATCTATTATAAAAATGAATTTTTTTACAAAAACTCTTTTATTTTCAGAAATTTTATTGACATAGGAAAATGTATTGCACATGTTTATAATGTTATATACAGTTTTAATAAGTGATGTCTCAGAAGTTAAGAATGGGCCTTAGAAAGTTCATTTAGAAGCAACTGGGATTTGGCATGGTGAAGTCACCATTCAACCGTGGCATAAAAACACACTTTTTACGACCGCTACGATGAAAAATATCGTTCGCACCATGGGAAAAAAAAATTTCTCCCTCGGGAAATAACCTTCACCCTCGTGAGAAATTTTTTTTTCCCTAGGTACGAAATATACTATTGGAGCCCTGCATATGGTGACTCTGAATATTCCAATTTGTGAACAGTATTATGTGAATGATAACAATGTCTTCCCATATTATGGGCGTTATTGTGCACTGCATTATAATACAAATAATAATTGTATGTAAAAAAATATATTGACATATTAATTTTTCTACATCGAAGTCAATAGCTAATAAACAACATTATTATAGGACAAGAAAATTATCATTATTGATAATTATGGAATTATTTTAAACAAAATTAATTTTCATTTACATAAATATAATTATTATTGATATCTTATAATTATATTTTATAATTTAATATTTCATAATTAAAAAAGTTATTTTCAATTCTTCTATTATTTTATAACTCATTAACTGGAAAATTTTTCAAGTAATTATCATTTGAAATATTATTTATTAGAAATATTAGAATTTAATAATAATCATTAATAAATAAAATATAATTATAATTTCAATGGACTAACTATTACCTTATTTAGAAATATTCGCTCAATTATGATTACTAGTAAACCATTATCATTTGTGCTTGAATTATCTCTATAATTTAAAAAAAAATTGTTTTAATTGCATTAAATTTGAGTACTGATCACTATTCCACTGCAGTATTAAAAATCTCAAACAGCAGCTCTCAAAAATGATGAATAGTAATCATAACTGTAGCACTAATCAATCACAAACTGTATGGTAATATGTAACAGTTAAATGTTAATTATCATAAAAAAATATTACGGAGCGTGGTTAACTGTGAAAATACTCCGTTTAAATATTGAAAATACAAAACTCTCGTTTACGATACAAATACAAGTATTCATTGTACAGTCATAAAAATAACGAAACACAGATATCACTTGAACGTCATAAAAAACAAAAGGAATTACATGTGAAAAGTATTAAATCTCAAGATGTAACGCAAAAGGTTACACTAATTTGATTCTGCTTACATTTCCTGGAGTAGTATGTAGTAGTAATATTCTGCGATTGCAAAAAAAAGTTTACAATTTTTACCAGTTGTTAATAATTCACAATTTTAGGAATGGATTTTTTACCAATAACATTTCTTGCTTCGAATCTTGTTCAATCAATGGGAAGGGCATAGTGAGGTACAATATACAGTAGGAAAAAAACTTGTTTAAAAACTGTCGCGAAAAAATTTGATTTTAAAAAAAAGAAAAATCATGTGATCAGCAAAAAAAATGTCAGCAGAAAAGAAATAATTTAACTAAAAAAGGATTCAACTAAAATTACTCTGCAGTAATACCCCATACTTCTCCGATCCTACAGTTTTTATTGATTTCTAAATAGTATGATTTTTTTGTGAAAATGTCGTACGTATTTGTCAATTTTTGAGTTTTTTTTTTCTTCGTGGTGCATTCTGATCACCAAATACATGCCTGCCACAGAATTGAGTAATTCAAAGTAGTGTTCCTCGAAATGTTGAAAATGTTGTGCCGAAAAAAATGGATGGTTTTTGGAAGACTTCAAAATTTCTATAACTTCCTTTTAGAATGTTGACCTAAAAACATTATTACTGGAACGAATGATTTTCTCTATAAAAAGACAAATTTGGAACAATTCTTCAGATGGATATGCCAAAAATCCATGATTTTTCAGGTCGATCAGCCGAGAAGACCCAGATTCACCCACGATGCTAGTGAAACAATCTTCACACATTTTGGTCTGAGATCCTTCTTTGAACTTTTTAACAATGTACCCCGCAATATATCGGACTACATCCTGTACATATTCCGATGGTACATTAGCATCAAATTCAAAAAGTTCGTTTTCTTCAAATTCATAGTCTTGAAAAAGTTTGCAGTATTGATGGTCAATTTCGTGGCCGTCATGTAAGTCTTTTTCTTTGTCAGATTTCTTTCTTTTGCCACTTGAAACTGTCAAAAATGGAATGTCGTCTGGGGAACAATTTCCACTTTCTGTTTGAGATACTTGTTGTCGAGTTATAAGTCGACGCATGGCATATTGGAACTGATAAGATGTCGGGTTGTTGCAAAAACCACCCCTTATCCGCACAGCTGAAAAAAACGATTCAAGCATATCTTGGGACACTTTGTATGTTAAAAAATATTCGTAATGATATTGTTGATGGAGGTCCCTGCAGAGCGCGAACATGTTTCTTAAACAAACAATAAACCCCAAAAACCCGCATTTTCTTGGACCAGATAACACTGAATTCCCATTCGCATGTTTGAGTCCGCGAATGTATTTCTCAATTTCAGCAGCTCGTTTTTGCAGTTTTTCTTCGTTTTCTTTACAGAGAGGAATTTTGAAGGCTTGCTTAAATTTATTATTTGAGTACCTTTGTCGGCAGTTAAGCATGTCAAAGGCATCATTAAATATGCTGCAAAATTTGGCTGTACCAGAAGTTGTATTCTGGCCTCCATTTCGAACATCTATTATTCTGTCTTTCAAGTAAAGAAGAGCTTTGCTGACAGAATCGCTGAGGACTTGCGTTGCAAGACGAACATTCATTTTATTTTCATTAAGGTGCGTGTGCCTTTCGGTGATTTTTGAAACATGGAGTCCTTTGTCATTTTGAATGGCAAGGAGAGCCAGAATGTGAGCCCAATCAATGATTTGTCCATCTTCGTCGTAAAAAGGGCCTGCTTCCGCGAAAGCGTTGCGGACATTTTTCACCATGTGTGACGGATCCGGGAAGACAAACACCGGATGATTTTTCCCTTCGGCTGGATGCGTAAAAAAGAATTGTGATTTTTCGGTTTCTGTGCTGGTGTCAACGCCTAACGCCCTAGCCATTGCATTGTTCGTTCGGTCACCATCATAGGTCATTGAATGAATGTTTATTTTATAATCATCCAGCAACTGCAACATGATTATGACTAGGTTTGCGTGTTCTTGCCCAGTTAACGTATTAATTAAAAAATACGCTGGTGTTGCTTTGAACCTTCCTTTCAAATCAACAATCATAAAAACCAACGCATGATTGGCTTTTATGTTGTTTTCTGCAAAAAGAGGTTCTCCAGTAAACGGGTTCACGCCACAGTCTATGTATCCAAAACGCTGGCCATGTTTCCTTACAGTTTGTAATTTGAGTACAATTTGATCGACGACCAGGTTACAAACTAGTGGTTCTCCACTTGATTCGGCCATTTTTTTGAGAGTTTCTAGGACGTCTCTGTTGAACCCTGGCCGAGAATCTGTGGAGCACAACCACTGACGAATTGTTGATGGCGCGGGTAAAAGATTGCCAAATTTTTTTCGCAAGAAGTCATATGCTCGGGAGAAATAAAATTGTAGGGTCAAGGCGAACTGGCGCAATTGAGCGTCATACTTTTGACGTTTATTTATTGACGTTCTTTTGTTAAAGTGGTGCAGTACCTCAGGCAAGTCATTCTAAATTAGGAATAAATAAATTACTTGTAAAGTATTCTTATCAATCTGGTAAAATCTTCTTCAATCTTTACCATCACTTGTTCGGCTGCATGATCACTAAGCACATTGCTTTTTCGCAAATCATTTATTGTCTGTGACAAATTGTCAACCCTTCTTGTTCTTCGTTTGAGCTGTTTCTGCAAAATGTTGATTTTGCTTCTTTGACGCTCAATGGTCGCCTTCATGAGTTTGTAACTGTTTAGAGCAGTTTCTGCATTTTTCATTTGCGGCGATCGAATATCGCCAGGGTAACGGGGCTTTTTCATTGACGATGATGGCAATTTGCAAGCATAAGAATGGTTTTGAAGGGCTGCAAAATATTGGGAACTTAGGCTTTAAAATTGTTATTAAGAAGTTTCTACTTGAGTAAACTATCAGTAATCTCATTAATGTATTGTTTTTTTAGAAAATCAATATATGACGATCTTTAAAATTATAGCCTTCATCTTAAAAATGATATTTTAATATTTAAAACATTTCATCATTGATGAATTTTAGAAATTTCGCAGTATCAATTGATGCAACATTAACGTTATTTTTTTTATCTTTCATCAGTTGACAGGATTTTATTCTGAAAAATTTTGCAAAATATTCTTAATTGTAAAAACTTAATAGAAGTTATTGGAATAATTAAGAATTTTTCATTTTTTGTTCTACAAATCAAAGTTCTTGTTGCTTTCGTTAAAAAATGGGTACCATCAGCATGGCGAGTATTTTTTAGGTTAGTTGCCCCTGACTCTGCTGTACTTTGTGGTGAAATTTGTTCTTCACCCTGCGACTGAAAATTGGGAAACGATTCGGCATTCGGCTCTTTTTCATTCTGAAGATCGGCACTGTTTGTTTCTGCAGTTTCAATGTCCATGCTATGAGATGGTAGCGATTTTTTCAACGATTAAAACAATTATTTTGAAAAACATTTTCCTCTTACAAGTTATACAAAAAAAAAAAAAAAAAAATGTCACTAACTCGTCTGATTCGGCTGCAGGAATAACTTGAAGGTCATTCGCCCCTAACTCTGCTCTATTTTGTGGTGAAATTTGTTCTGTTTCACCCAGAAACTGAACATTATGAAAGAATTGGGCATTTGGCTCTTTTTCGTTCTCAAGATCTGTACTTCTCGTTTCTGCAGTTGCAATATCCATGCTATAAGTTATTAGTGATGTTTTTAATGATTAAAAAAATTAATTTATAAAACATTTTCTTTTTGCAAGTTATGCAAACTACAAAAAAAAACTAGAATGTTGCTAACTCGTCTGATTTGGCTGTAAGGGTAACTTGTAGGTCATTTGCCCCTGACTCTGCTCTCTTCTGTGGTGAAATTTTTTCTGTTTTGCTCGGTGACTGAACATTAGGAAAAGTTTGAGCATTTGGCTCTTTTTCATTTTCAAGATCTGTACTGCTTGTTTCTGCAGTTGTAATGTCCATGCTACAAGAAAGTAGTGAATTTTTCAATAATAAAAAAAAAAAAAATTTTAACGATTGTGTCCTTGGAAGTTATAGAAAGTAAAAATCATGAAAATTCCACAAACTTGTCTGATTTATGAGAAAACAAAGTTGGAATCGCTGTTTTTTTGAGGAAAGCACGCCCACTGCCTGGAAATTTGGCAAAAGAAAGTCTGTCGAAATGGATGCTACAAATTTTTGCATTATCCGGGACAGGGTCTTTGAAACCACAAGCATCAAGCCACAATTTTTTTCTTTGATCGTTTGGAAATCTACAAGTTTTTTTAGTTGGTAAATATTCAAATAATCGATAATAATATAAAAGTTGAAAGATTCCTAAATTAAATTTTAATTATGATGTAATTATATTCATTTTTAAAACTAAGGATTGATGTACAATGTACTCGTAAGTCAATTAATTACTACAATAAATAATTTATTGTAATATGAACATACTTTCATTTTTACTTTTATTTCTTGAATTCATAAATATATTTCTATCAACTATTTTTTGAGCTTTTTTTTATCCATGATCAGGTCATTTAAATAAATTGATGATTATTGAGCATCAAGATACAGTTTTTATAAAAAAATATTAAAAAGTACTGCCAGCATCAAATTTTCTTTATTGATTTTTTTACACTCCTAACTGATGTTTTATTCACGAAAAAAAACGCTGAAATTTAATTGATAATTACAGAAATGCTTACGAAAAAATTGACGATCCAGGTACATAGTTATCTTGACAATATATACATGACTTTCCATAATTTTTTCTTGTGTTAACTTTTTCACTGTTTTTCAAAGAAATGATGTTCACACTTGAAAGATTTTTGGTATCTTTGGGTTCGATGAAACGTTTTTTTCTCAGCTGAAATTTAGCGCTAGAAAGAGAAAATAGTATATGATGTATACAATCACCATGTTAGAGAAAAGGCACGTGGATACAAAAAAAAAAAAAAATCCACATCAGCAAATGGTCACACTTACTCATCAATGTACTGGATTGAAGGTGTTGACTTCGATTTTAAAAGTCTTTTTTGATTTTTGCCCACAATACTAAAATCTGAATCAGCGAAATGCCTGTTACAAAGACGAGCAAATTTCGCTTGGAGTTTCATCCCATCTGGATTAAGTCCAAAAAAACCAAGCCATTCCATTTCTTTTCCAGCTGGAATGCTGTAGCAAAAAATATCAAAAAATTTTTTTATCGAAATGTTGTAAAGTATCAGTCTGTACAGAATAAGCATAAAAATAAATACTTGTGATAAGATATTCCATCACGACGATCATTTTTTTTGGTTTTCCCGCATATTATGCAACTTTTCGACGGCATTTTTCAAAAAATCGTGATGTCTATTTGCAACTAATTTTTTAAATGTAAGACTGTCGCAGATGCCATTTTTGAATGTTTATGTTTGTAAACAAATCAATACATGTAAACACAGATCAACTGCACGCTACACAACGGTGAATCCATGATGTATCGGTATATACAGGCACTACGTATGAAAAGGCGTTTTTGAAAAAACCGAAATGTTTATTTACACTTATTTTTGTAACTATAAAACTGTCGCAGATGATATTTATGGATGTTTAATGATTGTAATCAAATGAACTGAAATGAACACATGAAAACGCAGATCAATTGCGCAGTTGTCGGATATACAGATACTATATATATATATATATATATATATATATATATATATATATTACGATCGGGAACCTTCGGATACGGTCGGTTCTTTCCGTCGAATTAGTCGGAGGTCCCCCAGCTCCTATGTCTAACCGGCAAATGGCGGACTAATAGCAGTCCATGTACTATATGGTCTAAGTTCGCAGCCTATCGGTATTTTTTCAACAAATACTGCAAAAGGTGAACAGCTCTCTCATCTGATTATATCTGCTATTTTAAACCTCGAAAACGCAGGAGCGTTTGTCCACGGAGTTGTTAGTGATGGATCAGGCCCCAACCGGAATTCGTGGAAAGAATTTGGCGTATCAGGAAAAATGGATTCCTTGAAAACCTCATTCAAGCATCCCCTGGACGATACTCGAAAAGTCTTCATGTTTGCTGACACGCCACATCTTTTTAAAAACGTCAGAAACCGCTTGGAAAAATCACAATCTTTGCAGGTATGATTATTTTAAAAGTTCAGTTGTGATATCGTGCTGAAATTTAATTTAATTTTTTAGCTGCATCCAACCAGAAGTCCAATAAAATGGGAACATCTCAAAATGCTTTTTGAATTGGACTCTCAAAATGAATCCGAACGGTTATGTCCAAAACTGACAAATAATCACTTTCATTTAAACAGTATGTTGAAAATGAAAGTTTCTCTTGCTGTACAGGTAAGACCGAGGTTAAAACCTCGATGAACTTTTATTAATTTCGTAATTGTTAACAGATAGAAAAAATTTTGAATTCAAAGTTTCAATAAATATTATTTTAAATCTAAAGTCTTCTAGGACATTTTACATTAATATTTCGGCAATTCTTTATTTTCACGTTCATACCAATGATTAGAAAATTTTTCACGCAAAAGCAATCTGTGACAATAGTAATTCGAAAACATATCTAGCAACATGAAATTTTGCCAAACCAAATAAAAAGTCTTATTTTTTCTAATTCCTTTATATTAAATACTAATTAAAAAAGTTCAATTTAAGAAATTTTTACGTAGGAAAAATTTTCCTTTTTAATTATCAATTTTTTTTACATTCTAACTTGAGAACGCAACAACTATGTATCTCGAATTTCAGATCTTCAGTAATTCAGTACATGATGGACTCCTTCACTATAAACTGATTGATGAAAGGCTGAAAGATTGCTCAGAGACTGCAAATTTTTGCAAATGGTTAAACGATCTTTTTGACGTTTTGAATATGAAAGGAAATGGCATGGAAACAGGCGGTACTAATCATGTGGTACGTTCTCACTAGTTGTAACATTACTTTTGAAATATTCAAGCAGAAAATTGAAAAACTCGAATTTCAGTTTTTGGAAACTGCATTGGCTAAATTGAACTCGTGGGAGGAGCAAGTTTTCGTGCACAAATTGGTCCAAAAGGAGCAGTTCCTGACTATTTCTACAAGCGAAGGACTGCGTGTTACATTCCGTTCAATGATTGACATTGCACAGTACTTGCGCGACAAATTCAGTTTTCCACGTATATTCCTCGGGAAAATTAACCAGGATTGTTTGAAAGTTAGTTAAAAATCAAACTTATCATTCAAAATCATGTCAGCTATTCTTTGATGAAAACAAAATTTTATCTGATATCAGATTTGATAAACGACCGTCGCCAGATCTGATGTTGAACATAGAAATATTAATATTAAACGTCAAATCTTACATCTAATATTCCATGCAATGGGACACTAGAACAAAAAACATGGCAGCAGTCTTCGGCTTCGCCTCGAACTGTAACTCTTCTTTTCATCATAATAGATATTAAAAAAAAAACACACAATAATTAAAATATTGTTCAATAAAAAATATTTCAGCAGTAAAATATCTAATGAATTGTAGAAATATACCTTATTACAATTTCATTAGAATATACCTTATTGCAATTTTACTAAATACATTTTTATGTTTGACTTAGAATAAAATTAACATATTATTATTATATGTGTTTAACAGCGATTCTTTGGTTCGGTAAGACAAGCAAGTGGTTGTAACGATCACCCTGAATCTTCCACTGTTTTTCGAACATTTAAAATTTTGTCGTTGTCGGCATTAAAGAAGCCATCGCGAAAGGGAAATATTACATTGAAGAATGATGATATCGACAAGAGGGTGTTTTCATGCGAGAAAAAATCCCTGATAGATATCAGACCTCCCAAGAAAAGTTTGTTGAAATTGCTTGAAATAAGAATAACGGAAAATTTCAACATTGAAGACTGGCATTTAGAGGACAGAGTTGTACTTGAAGATCATGATTTCATGGGCCCCGTACCACAGAAATAGCTTTTTCATGTTTATCAAATTTGTTATCGAAAAAGATCGAAATAGAATTGAAAAAAAAGTCGTCATGCACAAATTGTTCTAAAATTTCAAATTCAAAAACTTTCACAGAATTCAATGATATTATTCTCATTTTAAAGTCCATTTTTTCCAGATTCAAAACTTCAAAATTCGCTTACCAAAAATGCATTTCCTACAGGGTGCGCCATTTCTTATGTCGGCATGTAAACATTGAATAACTTGAAAAAAAAACAACCGATTTCTGTAAATGAGGTATTTTTATTTAGTTTGGTCCTTTACAATTTATTTAGACTAGTTTTTGAACACAACATCAATCAAGTGGCCGCCCTTATTGTTCACAGCAAAATATGCCCTTTTTGCGGCGTTTTCCATTACCTTTTCGAGCATCTCGGGTGGTATAGCAATGATTTCGGCACGAATATTTTCCTTAAGCTCTTCAATGGTCTGCGGCTTGCTGGCGTACACTTTACTTTTCAAATAACCCCACAAAAAGAAGTCTGGAGGGGTCAAATCTGGAGATCTGGGTGGCCATTCAATGTCGCCTCTTTTTGACATCAGACGTCCAGGGAATTTTCGTTGCAGAAACTGGATTGTTTGATTCGCAGTGTGGCAGGTCGCACCATCTTGTTGAAACCAGTAATCTTCAAGACCTTTTTCACGCATTTGTGGGCAGACATAGTGAGCCAACATCCACCGATATCGGTTTCCATCGATCGTTTGGTTCTCTTTGAAAAAATAATGACCAATGATGGTTTTGGCGCAAACGCCGGCCCAAACAGTAACTTTTTGGTCATGCAATGGCGTTTCATGGATCTCGTGTGGATTCTGCGTTCCCCAAATGCGGCAATTTTGCTTATTAACGCCTCCAGAAAGTTTGAAATGTGCCTCGTCGGTCATTAAAATTCGCTTCCAAAAATCAGGTTCAGTATCAACTATTCGAGCGATTGTTTGTCCATATTCCAAGCGACGTGGATGATCTGTAGGCAATATTCTTTGTGTTAATTGCATTTTGTACGGAAACAAATGCAAATCATCTTTCAAAATGCGCCGTAGAGTGGTTCCACTGATGCCGAGATGCTGAGCGCGGTGACGATATGAAACTTTTGGGTTTTGGGCAACGCTCTCTCTGACAGCTTCAATCAGTTCATTTGAACGTCTTGGTCGTTGATGAACGGGTTGTTCGCGATCTTTCACTGTCCCGTGGTCACAAAAATTCGACACCAAACGACGAATAGTGTTGTCAGATGGTGCCTGTTTGCCAAGATATTTTCGACGATATGCTCGTTGAGTTAACACAACTGAACGACTATTTTCAATGTACAAAGTAACTATTTCAGCGCGTTCTTTTGGTGTGAAGCGATACATGGTTGAAATTGTACTGAATTGACGTTTCCAAAACAAGTGAAGTCAAGTAAATCGGTTGTCAAATGTTTAAGTTATTCAATGTTACAATACCGACATAAGAAATGGCGCACCCTGTACTTTCTGCAGTTTGAAAAAAAAAGACTAAAATTCCCTTGCCAGCAACACGGAGCAAGAATTTTGTCGGTTCTAATATACAACACCATATATGAGTTGATAGCAATTTATTCCAGAGAAAGGAATTCGAAAATGCTGAGATTGAGTGCCGAAAAGAAAAAAATGTCGCGACTAGCTTCTACGTAAATTGTAAAATATTGTTAGCATAATAAAAAGAAAAATTTCTGCACTGATTTTTTCTCCTGCTTCTTTTTTCTTGTTAATTACAAAACCACACAAACTTGGCACAGGCATATGTTCATGCAGTTCATTTTCTAACAGCGCGCGCTGTGAGTCCGTTCGGTACGTTCGGTATACGTTTATTTTCAAATAGTACGCGCTACGCATTAATTTAACTCGGAACGTTCAAAGGCGTCCGAAGGTACTCGAGGCGCGACGAAGGAAAATGATGGCGAGAGGGAACGAGGGATAGGGGGAGTTTGTATCACCACACCGCTGTGTGTGCGTGGATATTGTCCCCTCTAACTCCGAAAGTATCGCTACGGCCAGGTATACGAGGTCAGTCCCCTGGATTAAACTTTAAATGTGCAGTCGCGCTGAGCAATGTCGGCCACTTCGGCCAGTGTCCTTGGAAAGGAATTTAGTTCCAATCGAGCAGAGGACTTTCGTAGAGGCGCTAGTGATGCAGAATAGGTGGAGAGCGGGAATGTGAAAATCGAATTAGCCTCGGAAATACACATGACGAATTCGCAATTTTCGTATTATGACGAGGGTGGGAATAAAAACTTGTGTCCAGAAAAAATTTGTTTTCGTAAAAATGCATTTTTGCTACCAAAAAATTCAAAATTCGCGAGAACTGTTATTCGAATAATTTCCCGCCCTGTCAAATATTCGTCCTCGAGTGCTTAACTAGCGACACCTGCAGAGGTCCTGTACTTAAATGGAAATAAATTCCTTTCCTCATTGCTTCTTATGGAGAGTGGCCGACACTGGCGCTGAGTCGCGCAGGGCGCATACGTGCTCGCTTGCGTTCGCATCTCCGCCAGCCCCACCCACTGCCATCCGACCTTGACGGCCACATGGTGGGGCCCCCGCTTCTCGCCGTTATATCGAGATGCTAGGATTTCGAGTTGCTCGTTATAGCAAGGGTCGAGTTTACAAAATTCAAATAATTCATTGAGAAACGTAATTATCTTTTTAACTAAAACATATTATATTGTTGCTTATATTTTTGTGTATGTATCTGAAATTCCCAGACTATTAATACTTCATTATAAATTACCTTGTTCGCATAAAATTTTGGGAGTTGAACGTCAATATTGCGAGTTTTATATTATAACGCATTGTCGAGACGGTATCAAGACGGTGTTGAGACCGTGTCAAGACCGTACAATGTCTCGACGTTTTCGCTAGGGTTTTTTTCAAAAATTCATGACTTGTGACAAATTTCAGACAAAAGCCGATTAACGAATTATAGTATTGGACTTGAGAATAGTTTTTTTTAATGTATATATTATCAAATTTAGCTAAATAATAGAAACACGACAATTTCGTGCCGAACCTGATAATATCACGGCCCTGATACGATAACCGCCCTCTGCTGAGTTGAGAACCCTGTCAGTAAGGTAGGAATTTTCGCCGAAGAGCGCTATCGGTAGGGAAGTACTTTTAAATGGTTTTTGATCTTAATTTTTGAATGCACTAACGAGTTTAAAAATTGATATACTAAACATAATATTCTTCGTTTGTTTAATTTATTTAATATGGAAGTTCCCAATGTAAAAAAATAATTGTAATTCCTCAGGATTAGAATCATAATTTTTTGAGATGAATTCAGCGTTCCCAACAAGGTAGTTCCTGACAAGGACAGACTTATGTACAATTGAGCGCTAGAAAAGGAAGAAAGATGAACTGTTGCGAACGCTGGATGAATTCATCTTATGGATTCATAGCAGTAGATTTCAATTTAGAAATTAAAAAATAAACTCTCGGATAAAACATAACGTTTTCGAGTGAAAGCGAAAAGCGCGGGAAATTCGTACATTTCATATCTATTAAATTTAAGTATGTTAAGTTTGTTAAATATCCAGAAACCGCGCGCTGCTACAACCGTAATCTAATGTAAAGGTCGTAAAGCAAGCGCACGTAAGCAAAAAGCTGTGCAAACTAAAATTGCGGGAACGTAATAATCATAGCTGAACTTTGCTGAGCGGCGTTTCAAAAGGAATTCCTAATCAAAAAATTTCCGAGATTATCTTTGTCTACGACATTCAAACTCGCCGAATTCATATTCATTACACACGTTTCCGCGTCCTCTCAATTAACCTCAAATTGAGCCACAGCCAGTAGCGTACACGAGCAACGCATTTTGCTGGGGATGAACCGTACCCCGCCTTTTTTTTTAACCGGTAAGTAAAATTTTTTTACTTCCCGTTACTCAGTTTTTGCCATACTCGGCATTGTTTTTCATATGCATTTTTTGATGATTTGGGATTTACAGGGGTGAAAAGCGGCTTTGTAATCGGACGCGACTAGCGTTTTTTAACAAGGGAAAAGTGCTAATTTTACAAGAGGTCGCGGCAACGTGACAATTTGTATGCGATTTCGCGAATATGCATCCAAAAGCGGTGGAAATGACGCCGAACGAAGGTACAGAGGAAGAGGAGGAAAAAAAAATGGCCGGGGAGCTGAAGGAAAAGGAAAATGGACGGATGAACGAAGACGAAAGCGGGACGGAGGAGGAGGAGAAAAATAAGCGCCAAAATCATAACGGAAATATCGCCAAAGATAAAAGCCAGGGTGCCTCAATGGGAAAAACCCCCGTTGTTCGCAAAAGCCGTTTTGGTCGAGTTGTTAATACTCCACCATTTCTCATTCAAGTAATTTGATTTTCCTTTTTTTTCTCATTTAAAGGGTTTATCAATGCATACATTACAAGTTTGCAGTGATTTTTTCGTATCTATTCTTTGATTTTTAATTCTTCAAATTCGTTGTTTTATTTTAAAATGTTTTATTTTTAAATTTAGAATATTTTTTAATGATATATTCAGGTAATATTTGATATTTTAATTATCTGACATATTTAAGGTGCTAGGTATATTTTTATATTATTCCAAGAACGAAAGTTGAAAAAAATTGGATATTTACATAAAATTATATCAATTTTAAATAATACTATTAATCCTTTAACTCCAACAATTCCAATTAAAAATCTAGTGAATGCAATTACTACTCAATATTAGTCGTTCCAGTTGGAGAATTTTAGTAATTTCATAAGTCTGAAATTTAAATTTGTATAATTCAATAATTATAAAATTATAAATATCTGAAGGTTTTTTTTAATAACCAAATACCAATATTTGTGGTTGATTTTAAATTTATAAAATAAATTTCTAATATATCTTATGAAATATTTCTTTTTTTATTTTGTTGACCCTCATTTTATAAGATTAAATTTTTATTTTCAACTTGTTACTATTTATTTTCGAATAAACTTCATTTATATTTCTTAAATTATGTAATATTTAAGTTCTCACTTTGGTGAATTATTTTTTAATGCATGTTTTAATGTTTTAACATGTTTAAATTACTATAAGTGGTTTTTTCTTTCATTATTCTTTTATTTTTATTTTTTATGTATTGCAATATTCCAACAAATGAATTGTTCATTCAACTATTTAAAAATTGAATTGATTATTTTGGAAATATAGTATGAAATTTTTGAAAATAAGAACTTATTTGCATTTTGTATATATATTTAATTCTATAATATATTTGTATATCTTTAATAGTTTTATTAAATTTTATAACATAAAGATCATTATGGTGAGATAAAAAGAAAACAATTTCTATAAGTACTCTACCTTGTATAACTGAAATTCAGATTCTAGTTGATGAAATTTTTGGTCCAGATTCATAATATTATTGGGGTTATTTTTTAAATTTATGGAGTCTGATATTTCATTTTCCATACTGTAATTCTTAATATTCGAAGACTTGTTTTTTTAATAACCAAATATCAATTTCTGTGGTTGATTTTAAATTTGTAAAATAAAATTTTAATTTATGCGTATAAATTATTTATTTTTTATCTTTTTGAACCTAATTTTAAAAGATAAAAATTTAATTTTCAACTTCCTACTATTTATTTTTACATAAAATTAATTAATTAAAATTTATTGAATTATGCAATTTTGGAGTTCTGACTTTAGTGAACTATTTTTTTAAAACATATTTAAATGTTTTCACATGTTTCAATTAATATACTTGGTTTTTATTCCTTTGTTTTTATTTTTTTAATATTGCAATATTCCAATAAATAAATTATTCATTTAACAATTTAAAGACATAATTATTACACTTGGAATAATAAAATAAAAATTTTTCATAATTTTTGAAATAATAACAAATATCCATTTTTTATGTATGTAAATACATAGTGATATATTTATATATCTTTAACAATTTTATATAATTTCATGACTCTTGAATTATTATGGTGAGATAAAAAAAACAGTTTCTATCATGAATACTTTACCTTGTATAATTCAAATTCAAATTCTAGTGAATGAAAGTTTTGGTCAAGATTTATAATATTATTAGGGTAATATTGTAAATTTATGGAGTCTCATATTCAATTTTCATACGTTAATTCTTAATATTTGAAGACTTGTTTTTTTAATAACTAAATGTCAATTTTTGGGGATGATTTTAAATTATTAAAATAGATTTTCAATTTATGTATTCTGAATCATTTCCTTAAATCTTCTTGGCCTCAATTTTATGAAATACAAATTTTTATTTTCAACTTCCTATTATTTATTTTAAAAAAAGTTGATTAATAATTGTTGAATTATGCAACTTTGAGTTCCAACTTAGGTGAACTATTTTTCAATGCATTATTTTTAAATGCTTCGACAACTTTTGATTGCTAGATTTGGTTTTTTTCATATTATCCCTTTGTGTTCATTCTTTGCATATTACAATATACCAAAAAATAAATTTTTTATTTAACAGCCCGAACACTTTTTTATTGATTTTAAATGAAAAAATAAAAATTGTCAATAATTTTTTAAAATGTAAACAAACATGCATTTTGTATATTTTTAAATACATAATGATAAATTTATATAATTTTATGACATTGTAGTTATTATAGTGAGATACAAAGAAAATAATTTCTATCTATTTCTATTCTAAACAATTACCTCCTACAGTCAAAACTCAAATTCTAGTGAATGAAATTTTTGGTCAAGATTTGTAATTTAAATGAGGTAATTTCGTAAATTTCTAAAGTCTGATAATAATTTCAAAATGTGATTTTTATTTACTAAATATCTACTTCTGGGGATGATTTTGAATTTATAAAATGAATTTTCTATTCGTGTTTCATGAATTTTTACTATTTATCTTTTGAACCCCAGTCTTTAGAAATACCAATTTTTTGCACCTGAAGATATATTTTTTATTTCAATGATTCATTTTTTTACTCATTCATAATTTTATAATAATATTTAATATTACTTTTTAACGTATTTGGCGTTCGAGTTTTGAGCTGGATTTAATATTTTGTAATGTTTAATGTTTTTCTGCTTCTACATTTTTTAGTAGCTAGTTCTGCATTTTTTTATATTCTTTATTTTTTATTTTTAAATTTATGTTATTCATTTCATGTGTCATTTCAATGAAGTGATTTTGGTAATTTGTAATATTTAAAGACTTGTTTTTAACATTACATTTTGCATCTAGGGAAAAAATTAATTAATTTTTCACGAGGTTGTAAGTTATATCTTAAGCTGAAGGCGAGGAATATATTCACTATAGAGAGAGGAGATATTTATTGTTTTCTGTGGTGTGAACGATTTTTTAGATGGCTACAATAAAAAATATTTTTTTTTCTGGAGATGATTTCCAAGTGATGATATAGATTTACAATGAATGTTTTATGTTTTTTTCTTTTTTTTTCATCTTTTTGTACCACTATCTGAAAAAATACACAGTTATGATGCTTTAGAATGCATTTTTATTTTAATCGCTCATTTTTTGAATCCTAACAATTTATTTTCATTTGTATTTATTAATAAATAAATAAACTAGATTATGTGTTGATAATTTATCTGTTGGTCATGATTTTTTTATTTATAATCGGTTGCAACATCTAATAATTCTATTTTCCAATCAATGTTGCAAGTTTGACTCAAAGGTTCTAAATAAAAAATTGCACTCGGTTATTATTTTGGTTCAATATTTTATAACTAAACAGAAAATTTTTCCTGTGTAAACAAAATGAGAAATATTTTCTAATAAGAAAATTTGCTAATTTTTATTTTGAGCAGTTCAGTTTCAAATTTTGATTTTTTGGAAGAACATCATTTTTAATTATTTGTGATTCCCTGACACTCTGAAACAAATTTTCTTATTTTAAATTTAATTATGCGATAAGTAAAATATAGAAATTTCTTACAAACATTCGAAGGCTGAAGAATATCACTATATATTAATAATGTATATTCGATAAATATTAATATAATTGTAAATAAAATAATAATAATGAAATATATCCTAATGTAAATATATAATAACAGAACAATACATAGTTTTATAAATTTGAATAACTCAAACATTAATTTTCAAAATTCCAAACTTGTTAATTTACTATTTCTATAAGTTACCCCATAAAATACTTCTAAATTTCTAATTTTCCCACTGTGTGACAGAAAATCTCATTTAACTATTTCTAAATAAACTCACAACTTTAATAGGAACAATTTTTAAATAATAATAGAAATGAAAACAACAAAAAAAATTGCCTATTTCCATACTGTGTCCACGTCATTGCCATGGACTGCCAACTTGTACCCAAACTCTGAAAAATTATTAAATAACTACTCTCAGAGTGATTTAAAACCAACTGACTCTTAGAATTTTATATTTGCTAGCCCCAGTAAATCTAAGACTTTTCAGTACAAGTTGCACAGTGTCTTGTTTTTTCTGAATGAAAATGACGTAAAACTCATTCAACATTTTTATCGATGCTTGCTCTGCATTTTTGTTAATATGTGTGTGTGAATTTGAATGCTATTATATTGTTTGCATATCATTCAACTCTATAAACGAAAGTCGTTTTACCTATTGACGATATCCGAAAAAAATTACCAATTCATGTTGTGCAATATACGGAACAGGCCAAAAGTTTAAATACACTGAGAGGAAAAACATTATGTGCTTGAAGTTGCTAAAATTTTATGAGGAATTGATTAGTTTTTTATGATCTGCTGACTCTAGGACACCCTATATTTCATGGTTTCATAAATTTTTATGAGTTTTTGTGATTTGTTACCTTTTTTGATTTAGTAACGTTCAGTAATTTTTTACATAATTTCATGATTTTCTGTCTTTGTCATTTTTGTAACTTTTTGCTACTTTTGCAAATTTTTTTTACTTTTTGTAATTTGTGTGTGGGGGGAGGGGGGGAGGTGTCATATTCCAACAGTGCATCAGGGGTGTCAGTGGGGGAGTAGGCCATTTGGTTCGTTGATGAAAACATGCCTATAATCTTCACATAAACATGGTCAATAACTGTGCAAAATTTCAGAACGTTTTGTGCAGTAGTTTCAAAGTTACAGGCAGACAACGTACAGACTTTCACATTTATATATGTAGGTTAAGAAAATCATGAAAAATTGAAAAATATTAAAAATTTCTAAGATTTTTATTAATTTTAGATTACTCGTGAAATTTGAGTTTAATTGCGAAAATATATTATTACTGCAATAATTGATCAATGTGATTTCAATAATATTGATTAGTTTATTACTATCATTACAATGTTTTTTTATTTTCCAGCAACCTCAATCGCCACCTAAGAAAAAAAGCTGGTTGGTGAAAGAAAATGAAAATGTCTCAAATCCATCAACTACAGATATGAGTCAGGAGTCAAATGTGTTGAACATCAGCCAATTAGATAGCTCTACTCAAAATTTAAGTACGAGCGATTTAAACAGCACATTTTATACTATGGATCCTGAATCCATGGAGGAACTGGATTATCGACCAGGCCGATTAGCCTGGGCCCAAGTTGGAAACTATCCTTACTGGCCGTGCATCATCAGTTACGACCCTGATAAAAACATTTATTTTACTCACAAAGGTAAGCTCTAACAGAATTGTTATGATTCTATGTGTGTAACAATTAGAAAATGAAAAATACATACATACATTTTTAGATTCTAATAATAGGATTGGTTAAATTTGATTAACACTTGAAAAAAATTAATTTTAATATTGATAAACTTTTTATAGCAAAAAAAAAAAACTGAATATTTGGACATTATTGACTATCGAGAAATGTTACATTCGATGTTGAGATTTTTAAGAATCTTCTAATGTTGACTAAAATAGTAGAAAGACAACTTAGAAGAAATAGTTTTTCTCCGTAAAAAAAATTATTAAATTTCAACTCCGAGTGATAGTACATTCATGCTGCGAGAAATTGATTCAAAACATTTGACTCAGACATTATCATTCCAGTTAAGGCAAATTCGCGTAGTTTAATCACTGACATCCACGTGAACTACTTTGGAGACAAAGGACGGCGTGCTTGGGTCTATAAAGGTCGCATAATGCCGTTCGAAGGAAAAGAAAAGTTCGTTGAGCTTGCAAATAAAATGAGGACGCAGAAAAACAAATCCCCAAAGGGCAAAAGCGGAGGGAAGTCTGTGAACGTGAAATTCGTTATAAAGGAAAACGTTAAAGCGAGGTGGGAAACAGGTGTGCGAGAAGCCGAAAAGCTTGCTTTACTGTCTGAAGAAGTGAGGCTGAATAGGTACTTGAATAATGATGATTCGGATGAGGATGAAGATGAAAAAAAACAAAACTTTGAAAAAGAAGTAGAGAATGATGGAAATTTGACAAAGGAAGAAGAGGAAAGCGAAGAGCTGGCGGAGAACGTTGATGGCAAGGCTGAGTCGAATTCGATGAAAAACAAAGAACATGTGAGTGAATTTATGAATTTCTGAACTGCAGAGGTGTAGGTGGGAAAAATTGTAGTAGGATTTATTAGGGAAATTCTGGTTTTGTCTCAATTTCAGAGTTTTTTAAATCTTAGGTTAACTGGTTCGAAAAGTACAATTCTTTCATTTTAAGCTATCTAACTCTCAGAATTTAGAGTTGCACATTTTTTATTTATATATTTTAATCGTGGAGTTCTATTTTCATGGTTTTAGGATCACTGAGCTGAAAATAGTTGTTTTTGGGTTGTTAAAACATAGACTTGTGGGTTTTGTACTATCTTCAGAATTTATATGGAAACTTATTTAACAGTTATGCTTGAAATGTGAAGTCGTGTGAATTTGAAAAAACAACGAATTTTACTTTCATTATTTAAACAATCTTGAGAAATCATTCATAATCTGTAATAATGAACTTCAATCTTATGTTTTTCTTTTTCATCAATTCTACTTATGCTTTTTTAAATAAGTATATTCGATTTTCCAAGTTTTATCAGTTTAAAATATTAAAAAATTAGATAAATTTTAGAAAAAAAAAAAACAAATTTGAGTATTTTTGAATTCATGCTCTCTCAGTTTAGGAATCTTATGTATTTTTATATTTTTTTTAAACTTTTACTCTAACTCGTGCTTTTTTCATGAGTTTAGAACTATTTTCTGAATTTCATAGATAGAAAAAGCTTAATAAAAAAAACAACAAACCGTTGAAATATTTATTTGAAAAAATAAATATTTCAACAATTTTTATTTAATTATTAAATAAAAATTGAAGTATAGGAAAACTTTCACAAATGTGAAATGATACATGATTTATCATGTTTTTTAAACAATTAAACCCTGAAAAATTATTTGTAATCTGTAATGATAACTTTCAATCTTATCGACCTTAAATATTTTTTTCCAACTATAATAATGCTTTTTTTTTATAAACTACAGATAATTTTTTTAAGTTTATTGATGAAAAATATAAAAATCGAGAAAACTTCAGATGAATGTTACAGAAAACTAAAATTGAGTATATTTAAATGAATACTCTACCCCAGTATCAGAGTCTCATTATTTTTTTATAATTTGTTATCTTTCACTCTAACCTGTATTCTTTTCTTGATCAATTAAAACCATTTTGTAAATTGCCCAGACTAAAAAAGTAAAACAATAATAATAATATTAATAAAATAGAATAAAAACATAAATGATTTATTATATCGAGTAATTGAATAAATCTTGAAAAATTATAGATAGTCTCTAATCATAATCTTCAATCGAACTTATATACCATAGATGTTTTTTTCGTATGATTTTGAGTTTCATTCTTAAAAAAAGAAATTATAAATAGGAAAATTAAAATAAATGTTTTTAAAAGAATCGAGTTTGAGTACATTAAAACTTATACCCTTCACTAGTTTTGGATTCTCATATATTTTTTTTTAACTCGTACTCTTTTTTTAACAAGTTCAGACGATTTTCTGATCAGCAAAGATATAAAAAGTTGAAGAAAAATAATGAATTCAATTCATAGATATTTATTTAAAAAATTAATGAAAACTGTATTACTGAAAAACTTATATCTCAATTATGAAATCATGAATGGTTTATTATCTTTAACGATGCAAATATAACACATTTGGCACTGATTCATTTAGAAAACATGTAGTTTCAGGTTATTGCAATTTCTTATTTTTTCAGTCAATTTTTGAAGTACTTCAAGTACGGATTCCCGATTTCTTCAATTTTGTGATTTTATGTTTTTTCATCCGTAATCTTTAAACTTTGAAGTTCCAAACTACAATAGAAACAATAGTACAAAAACATCATCTACTTTTCAAATGAATGTCAGGAAAAAGTTTTGTTTTCTTAACACAAATTTTCACCGTTTCATTCATAATTTTCATTTGTCACATATTGCCATTCCAAAAGTTATTGATTCCTGAATATTAAAGTCAATTTTAAAGTTCAAAAAAGTAAAATCTTTTATTCACATTGTGTATATTTTTTATTAATTTGATTCAGTTTCATCTAATAATCAGTAATTTTCTAAAACTATTTGAATGATATGAACTTTTATATTATAATCAGTAGTGAATATATTATAATTAATAGTGAAATGAACATTATAAAAATAATTTTATCAATTACTCAAATTTCAGGGAAAAAACACACTCTTCAAATTGCACAAAAATTTGTGAAAGTTGTATAATTGTTTTGGGGTTTTTGTTTCTGTTTAGGCGGATGGTTCTGAGTCAGAAACAAATTCGAAAAGTGGGACATCTAAGTCAAAGGCGAACCAGAAAAAGCTGAAAAGAAAGCAGGGCGAGCGTAGACGTTCAGATTCGTCATTGAGCAAAAGTTCTGATTCAGAGTGTCGATCGCCTCCCAAAAAATCGAAGAAAAGTTCACCTACAAACGGCTCACCCAAACGCTTGGAGAGCAAGGAGAAATCGAATGTCGATTCTTGGAGTAGCGACCCGGAGGAGTTTGATGCGCATGCCAAAAAATTGATCAAGCCTTATAGTTTATTCAAAGGCATCAAAGCAAAGCGAGTTTGCCAGATTTGCGAGGAGCCGAACAACTTGATTCGCTGTAAAGGGCCTTGTTATTCTTATTTCCACTGGCGGTGCGTGCGCCCCATAGAGTCCAGCCCCGAAAGCAGTCCCGCGCACAGTATTATCATGGACAGTGATCCAGAAGACGAGTCGATGGATGCCTCAGATGACGTCACGACTACGAAAGACTGCGATACAGCAACCAACGACATCACAGATGATTTGAACATCATCAAAGAAAAAGTAATGGATGAGGAAAGCGATGTCGCCGACAGTTACAATGACGGTAGGTTTCTCACTTGGTCAGTGGTGAATTTTTTGATATTTTTGTTGTTGTATGTTGACAAAAGAAAATGATTCCTCTACCTAAATAAGTGCAAATTGTACATGGATTTTGGAAGTTGGCAGTTATGTAAAAACAAATTTTATTTCTATGAATTTGATTGAGTTCAAAACTCTTTTGTATCTTGAAATCAGATTTGATTAAAATTGTTTCAAAAACTGATAATTTTTTGTAACAGGAAAAGATGAGGAGGAAAACTTTAGGTGCATCGATTGCCTGTCTATGGTCGCCCCAGCCTGTTTCATTTGTAGAGAACGAGAAGATGACAGAGTCAGGTGCAGTGTAACAGCTTGTGGCAAGCATTTCCACCCCGAATGCTTAACGAAATGGCCTCAGGTAATTTTTTGTCTTATCTAGTGTCTATTTCTCATACAAACCGTTATTTTTCATAAATATTCAAACGATGATTCTTTCTACTAAAATAATAACTTATACACTCTTCTCTCAAAAACTATGTTCACTTTTTCTAGGAAACTCCTTTCAACTGATAAGTCTTCATATTGTTAAATCATTCTAAAAAAGTATCAGTTTATGATAAAAGTTTCAAAGAATTCCATGCTTGAAGAATAAATCTTGAATTTCAGATGATTTATCTTGAAAAATAAATGAAATTTGGCAAAAAATGCGATGGCTAAGTACATTGTAAATTTTTTTTTTTTAGACGCATTGGAATGGTGTACGACGTCTGACTTGTCCATCGCACGTGTGTCATACCTGTTCTTCCGATCATCCCCAAAATTCTCGACCGTGCAACGAGAGATTGGTTAAATGCGTGCGTTGCCCATCCTCCTACCATCCTAATATAATGTGCGTGCCTGCCGGTTCGACCATCATCACAGGAAGTCAAATTGTTTGCCCTAAGCACTTGGATATCGGCAAACCAGCCAATACTAACTGGTGCTTCGTTTGTACCAAGGGAGGCACTCTTATCTGCTGTGACAGCTGTCCCACAGCTTGTCATCCCCAATGCCTTGGTAAGATATTTTCTATTTATTACTACATTGGTGTTTTTAATAAAAACTTTTGAATCTGTTGGAAAATAACATGTAGGAAAGAGGTTGTGCAAATATTTTGTAACTTATGGAGGGAGGGCAACACAGTGATCCAAGTCACAACAAATAGTATAAGTCCTGTTAGATATTTACATTTATGACTAGACATTGTGCACAATTTTTTAAAATATAAGAAAGGAATAACGTGTCGTTTAGAAAAAATAATGAGGTGTGTACATTTGTAATGTCAAACTTAAAAATTTCTGGTCAATTTAGGAAACAATTAAATCAAAAAATTGATGATAATTCACGATAATTTGAAATTTATAATTTTGATTTTATCTCTTGTGAATTTTTAACCCTGATCTTTTTGATTTGAAAGAAAAGTAAAAATTAAAAAATCCAAAATGATTGTAGTTGGAGATTTTATTAATGACAAACAAAATTCTGAATTAGAAAAATTTGTAATTTCGATACTCCAACAAAACTTTTCCATTCCATAATTTTTTTGAATTAAATATCCTAATTTCAAATTCTTGACTAAAGATTGTTTTTCTTTCATTTCCTTAATTATTCCAGCAAAAATTTGCTTTTTTTTCAACGCCTCGCTTATTCTGCAGTGAATTATATTTATTGATGGGAATAAACCATTTCCTGCAATTACAAAAAAAAAATTGGAAATTTGAAAATTCCTTATCCAAAATATCAAGATCATAAATCTTTTTGAACCAAAAATTTTATATTCCATTAGTTCAATCGACATCTATAATTATTTTTCATTGCTGTAATTCATAATTTTTTTTAACTTCATAAATTTGTAATTAATTCGCTAAATAAAGTTTCATAAAAAGTATATGATTTCAAAACACTGAATGATAATAGGAGAAAATTTTTTTCCTTCATTTATTAACGAAAGTTTATGTTTTTTTAATGAGAAATATTTACAATTTTCAAAACTTCCTATCTAAAATACAGTCAACTTCCGCGACACCGAAATCATCGGAGGTCTGAATTTATATTTCGCTCTAGCGAGCAGTGTCAATTACAAAAAAAAAAAAAAAAAACAACCTACCTGCTTGGCCCGTTACAATGGCGAAGGGCCCGGGCCCAAACTACGAGTCTCAAACGGACACTGACTGAATGATGTTTACAGACGTTTCTGGCGACGAAAATTTTTCAATCGACTGACCTTGACTGGCTATACAAAGGCTTCTCTCTTCTGATTTCTTCGCGGTCATTAGGACCACGTTTTGGCGGATTTCGGTGTCGCGGAAGTCGACTGTATCAGAGTAACACATTTTTCTGATCTCAAAATTTCTATTTTTCATTCATTTAATCAGTACCCATTTTTTTTGCTGGTTTTTCCTTTCTTACCTTTTCATTTTATTTTCTTTTGTAGTGATGGGAAAAAATTTTCGATGTATGAAATTCGAAGGAATTGATTTTTTATCAGTCAATAGCATTGAATCGTTGTCTTATTCAGAATTGTACATCTAGATTTTCTATTAAACATTTTTTTAACAGTGTAATTTTCCAATTGTTTAATCAAAATTTTGGAATTCTCGTCATTGCGATTTTAGCCTTTCAAAAATGCATCAAATTTGGTTTTGATACATATTTACCATTTTTTTAAATTGCAGTAAATACAACTTTGAAGAACGTTAATTGAAAAATAATAAAATCTTTAAAACTGTGTGATTTTTTTTTTAAGTTTATCATAATAATTAAGTCATTCAATTTTTGATAGAAATTTCGATCTGGCATCGAATAGTTTCTCATTAAATTCAATTTTTTCATGAAAACATAATTAATTTTACTTTCATTAATTAATTTTTTCGCCAGGGATTATTTCATAACGCATTATTATAAATTTTGATAAATGCGTATAGGTCAAAGCGAATAATGTAAATATACTGTTATTCATACTCACATGTTCCATATTTTAAAGTTATCGATACCACGCATACTTCACACATGAAATATAATTTAAAATTTCGCCACTCTCTTCAAAGTTTCTGATTTGACAACCTATTACATTCAATGTTTCGTGGAGATATAAAAAAATGTATTATGTAAATGAAGTTTCATAATTTCGTAAAAATTTTTTCGACTAGAGAAATTAAGAATTCGGTTATATGCAGATGTTGATCCACCTGATGGGGACTACATTTGCGAAGATTGTGAAACGGGAAGAATGCCTCTTTATGGAGAAGTGGTTTGGGTAAAATTTGGTAACCGCAACTGGTGGCCAGCCCAAGTGTGTTACCCCAAGGACATCCCCGAAAAAATCACGGCTATCCCTCACTCTCCCGGTGAATTTTGCACCAAAACGTTTCTCCGCAACGAGTACCAATGGGTCAATAGGTCTGTACTATGAGCTACCAAAATATCTAAATTTCCCAAATTAGAAAAGTTTATTTTGGAAATCAAAAAAGTATCTCAATAATCATACTGTAATATTTAGAGTTTATGTAAACTATAATATTACATCCCAGAAAATGAAAGTTGGTTTTTTTTTCATTTCAAAATTTTCACTTGAGGTCTTTAAATTTAATGGTAGTGTAGAAAAATATTTTTTTTTTTATATTATCATGAATTATATTTCATCTTGTGAGCAGAATAGTTAAGAAACAAATGAACTATCTCATTTGGATTTTTTTAGGGGGAAAGTGTTTCTGTATCAAGATGATGACATCAAAGTAGACAGTAACAATACTGAATACCATAACAAAGCTGTGGCTATAGCCCATGTTGTACATATGGAATTCGTTCGACAACGAGATGTATTTCTGGGACTTAATAAAGTCAAGAGTCAAGCTATGAAACCACTCTACTATGGAAAAATCAAGGTACTTTTATTTATGATTCATTAAGTTTAATTACTGGTTTTAATACAGCAAAAACATAAAAAAGTACAACTTTTTTAAACTCTTAAAATTTTTCTAATAATTTTACAGGCTGAATTTACATGTAACAAAAAGAATAACTGCAGTTATAATATTGATGCTTTTTGAAATGTATTTTTCATATGTGATTGAAATACATACCATGATTATTTTCTTATCTTTTGATTGCAAGGTGGCAATGTAAATATTTTAAATTAAATTGAATGAAATTTAAAATAGGTAAACAAACCAGTTGGAAATGTAAAACCAATGGAGGTAAAAGACAGCACTGTAGTCTGCCAATGCGAGCCCTCCATGGAAAAACCATGTTCCGTCGAAGCAAACTGCATGAACAAATTACTCATGTACGAGTGCAATCCAGACGTGTGTCCCGCGGGCGAAAAGTGCAACAATCAGAACTTTGTGCAGCGCAATTACCCGCTTCAAGCCCCTTTCCAAACCAAAAATCGTGGCTGGGGCCTCAAGGCCTTGGAACCCATTCAAAATGGACAGTTTGTGAACGAATACGTCGGCGAGCTCATTGACGAGACCGAGTACAAACGCCGACTTCAACGCAAGAAGGAAACGAAAAACGATCAATTCTATTTTTTGACCCTCGACAACACTCGAATCATCGACGCAGAACCCAAGGGCAACCTCAGTCGATTCATGAGTAAGTTATTTGATTTCTCTTTCAAATATGCACCGGAAATAAGCTCACCATTTCAGACTGGATGCAGTGATTTAACCAACAAATTTTTTACTGAGCACGTTCTAAAAACGCCATTTTGAGAAATTGTGAAAGTTTAACCATTTTATCTCAATGTGGTCTGACTGACTGGAATTTCGATTTCTAGATCACTCTTGTCAGCCCAACTGCGAGAGTCAGAAATGGACCGTCAACCAAGACACGAGAATTGGCTTGTTCGCGTTGCGAGACATCGAAGCTGGTGAGGAATTGACCTTCAATTACCTCCTGCGAACCGAAGGTGACGAGCGCAAGCTATGCCTTTGTGGCGCGCCAACTTGTACTGGATACATTGGCGGAAAAAATGGCAAAACGAACGGAAATAGAAAACGCAGGTCTGACGAAAGAGACGAGGGTGATATGAAAAACGTGGTCGACAACAACGAAAAAAATAGAGAAAAGTGCTGGGAATGCCAGAAGACATGTTCCTCGAGCGAGGAATTGGTTCCATGTGGTCTGAGGACCTGTTCGAAAATGTTTCACAAAACTTGCATCGAGAAATGTTTGCCGGATGCCAAGGAAAACAAAAAGTTTTCTTGCCCTGCGCACATTTGCAAAATTTGCAGCAAGAGAGCTCAAGCCTGTTGTTTCTTCTGCACATCGGCTTTTTGCTTGAGTAATACAACTTTTTCTTTTTTCCTTTTGTGGGAAGTGTAATTCGATGTTTCATTTGGCTTTTGAATTTTCATGCCTACTATTGAATTTCAGGATTTTCCGTGTCCAGTTTTTCGAGATTTAAATTATTCAAGTATGTGAGATAGAACTGAATTTGAAGTTTTAATTGAACGAAACCAAATTTCCTATTGGATATGATCCATAGAAATTACAAAATAATGCAAACTGTAAAAATACTGCAAGATTTTCAAAATCCTCAAAGTACTGAAAATCCGTAGTTTTCATACTGTTTTTAAAAATCTATTTTGATACTGAACATCTTTTTCCAATTTCACAGCATTGAATTATGGATATCTACAGAAAAATTTATAAAAAAATACCTAAAATTTGTTATGATTCCAGTATATACATTACAAAATTTAATAAGAAGCAAAAAATACAAAAATCCTATTGAATCTGTAAAATACTCAAAATCTGTGTAAATCTTATTTTTTCAAATTCTATTAAAATACCAAGACTCATTGTAAATTTGGTTCCTGGAGCATCATATTATTGAATCATATAGAGGGTGTCCCAAAGTCACATACAAAAAAACAATTCGGATTCCTTATTCAATTTCAAGTCTAAAAGTCCTTTACCACTTTTTATAAAACTCAAAATTCAAAAAGTTATTTAAGCCTAAAATTTAAGCAACAATTGCACTCTCTCGACAAGTGGGGGTCTACTTCACAAACCAAACTCTACTCAAAATTTCCTTCTTATTTTTCTGAGTCGAAAAGTCCTTTTCCATTTTTCACAAAACTCAAAATCAAAAAAGATATTCTGGTGACAAGTTTTAACCAATCAGATTTCTTAAATTTTAGACTGTAATATCTTTTTTGATTTTGAGTTTTGTGAAGAATCGAAAAAGACTTTTTCACTCAGAAAAATAAGAAGTAAATTTTGAGTAGAGTTTGGTTTGTGAATTCAACCCCCACTTGTCGAGAAAGCGCAATTATTGTTTAAATTTCAGGTTAAAATAACTTTTTTTATTTTGAGTTTTATAAAAAGCGATAAAGGAATTTTCGACTTGACATTGAATAACGAATCCAGGATGTTTTTTTTATATGTGACTTTGGGACACCCTGTATATTAATCCTTATAAATACTAGAAATT
Organism: Platygaster robiniae; assembly: GCA_028476575.1. NCBI lineage: Eukaryota > Metazoa > Arthropoda > Insecta > Hymenoptera > Platygastridae > Platygaster > Platygaster robiniae. The sequence continues at coordinate 27,761,116 of CM052023.1, forward strand.
AATAAAAATGTCAAAAAATACAAAAAAAATTTACAAATCCTAAAAAATACCGAAATTCTAGAAATCTATGACACCTTACATCTATGAAAATATTGTTTTCCTCAAGATTTTTCAATATGTGGCGCGCCGCGAGAGAAGGTCCCTTGTGCCTAAAAACAGAATTTTACAGGACGAGCGATAGAAGGTGGCGCGCTTCATAAAGAATGCTTCTAAACATCTTTACTATATCCACACTTGACAAGATATAATTTTAATTTTTTTTTGCAAAAAAGGAAGTCAAATACTGTCAGTTTATTTAGAAACCTGAAAATCGATTTTTTTGCATAAGTGACCTTTTCTTGCGGAGCTTTACATATACACAAAATTTTATATAAATTTGAAACTTTGAATACTAGATTCTAGTAATCTAACTAAAAATCCTCCTAATTCTGTAAATATTTAAGAAATATAAAAAGTATCAAAAGTATTTTCTGAAAAATCTTGTGACTTTAATCTGATTCTATAAAAACACATTAGTGAAAAATTACAAGCATAAAAAAGTTCGTTACATAACTTGAAAATTTCTGATATTCGATAAAATAAAAAAATCGAACTCTCGAAACCAGATCGTCAAGATTATAAAATTTCGGAGTAAATATATTTTATTATTCCTAAGGAAATATATTTTTATTATCCCTAAGATCACAAGAATCAATGGAAGTCAAGTAGTTTGAGTTTACCATTATATTCTTAGTTAATTATTTGCCATAAATGTCTTGATATTTTGTTATAGAACACGTTGAGGGCAAGTTGACGGAATGGGGCAAAAATCGCTGGGCCTGCAAAGAGCACTACAGCAAAAGTCGCATGTTGGAAAAAGCTGAGGCGTCGTCGACGAATGGCCAGGTGGACTCAACCCTGGAATCAACCCCGGAAAAAGAGACCGAAGAATCTGAGAGCAGTCCCCAGGTAAGGCGAAAACAAAGATAACAATGTACTGTCGGCTGGGGCAACACCCAGAGCCGGATCCGGCATATCGAAGCAGCAACGAGCCCAGCTCTTGGAAATACTGATGTTGCATCTTGCGTAGAGCGTACAAATAGGCCACCCCGTTTGAGTTGACATACTCCTTTTCCTTCTCTAACTTTCCCTATCTTTATTCTATTCCAAGTCAACTGCTACATTCAAAGGGTGAAAATTGAAAAAAAAGCAGTCGAAAGTTCATCAAAGAATGAACCTTGCTGAAAAGACACCTTTTGAACTTCCATGGTTGATTTGTACCGGCAAGAGACTCACTTTCATTGGTCTATTGGTTGCTTTTGTTGAACTTGGGTAGGGTAGGTAGGGGGTGTCTAACTGGAAAACCGTAAATGGCTTTGGGTTTCGAGTTTCCATGAAATCTAGAGAATTGCTGGTTTCAATGGATTTAGTATTTGTCTGTACTTTACGTGAATCTCTGCTGATAAGTGGAAGTCAGTTTCATTATTGTCACTGAGATTGGTAGAATCAGATTATTTCTGATAAGATTATTGGCAGCATTAGTGAAAATTTTTACTTCGGTGGCGCTGATGTCGGTTCAAATACTTTTATTGTGTACAGATTACACATATTTCTGGTATTTTTTTGTAGTTAGCTGTACATAATGAGTAATGAGCTAACTTCTGACCATTAGATAAAAATTTTGCAAAGGCGGGTATTTTTTTCTTGAGAAATATTGCCAAACAGCAGGATTTTGTTTATATTATTATTAGGTATCAAAATGTCTGAAATAACCTTTTATGAAGTTATTTATTGACAGAAATAATATTTTAAATCAAAGACAATGTGAATTGGATATAAATTTGACAGTACTGCAAAATATTGCTAATTATGCACAAGATTTTGCTAATCAAAACATAATTATATATAAATTCATAAATTTAAAATAAGCAAATAATGAGAGTATATCCCAAACATTTTTAAAATACAATCCTGGATTGTTATTAAGTTTAAATTCAACAATTACCAAAGTTATGTGAAAAAGTTTAAAAAGTTGCAACTTAGGTTAAAAAATTTCAGAATTGTCTTCAAAGTTCTTGAATAATTCAAAAACACGAATCCAAAGACTTGAAAAAATGTTTTTGAAACGATCATCAGAAATTTGGATTAAGAAATATTTTTGATATTCTCAAGAGTCATCCTTCATGTATTGGACGCTTTGAAATTTTTTTGAGTTGAGCTTAAAATTTTATTTGAAGCTTGAAAATTTTTAGTATATGAATACTCCAGTTTTATGAATTTAAGAAAAAAATGTTTAATTATAGCTATCAAACTGAAAACATCAAATGAAAAAATTTATCCAGTCTTAGTAAACAAAACTATGATTTGAAATTAAGAATTCTGAGGAATTTAAAACCTTACAGTTTCAAGTCATGAACGTTTAAATCATCAACTTTCAAAGTCATTTGTAAATTGTTGAACATTTTTCACATGAATCCCAGGGGTTTAATTTTGAATGTTTGTTGAAAAACCTGCAATCGGTTGTTCGATTTTATGGGAAAATGCTAGTTTCCCAACCATGAAGTTCTGTGAAACTCGTGCTTCCCAGTGTAATTAAACAAATCATCATCCTGAACTAACAAAGGAATGTGTTATTAATGGTTTCATTAGACACCCTGTTCTTCCTATCATCACCTTCCATTCCGTCATCTTACCAAGCAAACAACCAACCAATGTCCGTTATGTGTGAACAATTCGTAGGCATGGTTTTCAATGGCTTCGTACTTTTAATTTAATCTCTTTATTTCGTCGTTGTGCGTTGACGAAATGAACGGCATTCTTTCTCTACATGAATCAAAAATTTTTCCATTCATTATGGAGAGATAAGATCCGCAATCAAAATCAATCGAGACCCAATTCGTATGAGGCCCTAAATCTTGTCTAGTCTTATAAAAAATTTGGGGCCTTATGTGAATCGTCACGTAACTGGTTTTGATCATTTCATTTCGTGACTATGTCGGTTTGTACTCGCGGTAAGAGATGGGCGATTGTGCTCAATTTAATGGACGATCGATCACCATAAAATTTTCTAATCGATTGAGGTTATAATTGAAATTGAATTATCCATGTCGAGTTCTCATAATCAATATTGAGTTTTGGTAGCATCTCAAATTCCATTTTTTCAAACTTCGATTCGTCTAGATCAAACGTTTCGTTGGATTTTAAAATAGTTATATACCTCCTGAAGTTGTCTTCGAAAATGGTCGATATTATTTTCAGAAAAAGGAATTTTTTGACTGATTGTTCTAAATCAAAAGTTTCGTTCTTATATTTTGATTTGAGAATTCTAGATGCAGATTAATTTTACTCAGGGATTTCTAGGGACTTTTCGTTCATCTTGATAAAAATTGTGTCGTTGCGAAGCCAATTTCACTAAAGAAGTTACCCCAAATTTTGAATATGTGAGAAAAAATGGCTTTAGAGACCCCAAACTGATAAAAATGAATATCTTTTTATTTCTATTCTCATGATCGACTGAAAAATCGTGAATTTTAAGACGATCGTTTTTTTTTCTTCTGAATAATCGCCGATCTGTTTTTGTGAAAAGTGATGGGCGTGAGGCATGTCTAGGGAATTTGATACACAACACAGGAGTTTGGCATTTATGATCCAATTGTTTGTTTGTTTATGGAAAAAATGATGTGGTTTTCACTACCATATAAATAGTAAGATATCAATCTATTATATTTATGGTTGTTGTGTATCTTACTATTTATATGATAGTAACAACCACACTATTTTTGTGTGTGTGTCTGTTTCTTTCTTTTTATGTTAGCATTGCTTATTTAACAAGTATCCATGGTCTTAACTTTTACTATTATTTTTGTCTGACGTTTGTTGGTAATTGATGCAATTAGTGAATTATGAATTTTTATAGTTGTTCTTAGTCGACTAAAACTTGGATTTGAATTCTTCGATATGAATTTTTCTTAAGCGAATATAGCCAAAGAATGACAGTTGCTTATGTGAACAGCAAATTTTAAGTGTTATATATTTTACTGAAAATGCCCGTGATAATAGGAATGCTGCATATGTCTTTTACTAGAAAAAAATGAAAGGTTGAAATCTTATTTGCAACTATTTTGTAAATATTATTTACACGCGTGAATATTGCTGTGGAATTATGACCTATGGGTCGTTATTTGATATTAGATTTTTTTTAAATCGAATTTGAACAATTTTTGAGAAAAATTGATTTGATTTTAGGCTTTTTTACGACTGTGTGTAAAACGTGTGATTACGTATTTCACGACTGACGATATTTTTTGAAAGTAATTTTTAACAATTTTTATAGTCGTCTTTTTAAGATTCTGTTACTGAAACGACCATTTTGATAATCCTTGAAAATGGAGCCAAATTTTGATGCTGTGCAATTTTTAGGAAGCATTGACTCAATTGAACAAAATATAATTTTTCATGTCGCATAATATACTGTAATGTGATTTTTTTATTGAAAAAATATCGGAGTTTGGATCTAATGACATGGATCCTAAATTTTCAATGTTCATATTATTTTTGCAAAGATCTTGAATTCCCAGAATTCATATTAGTATTTTTTTTTTCAGTTTCGTTGTGATGTTTTTCGATAGAAATTTTTCCATAAGTTACAAAAAAAAAAAAACATACCAACTATGGAAAACTTCCAATACTTTTATACATTTGCCCAACTTTTTTAATAGTGTTCCTTAACTTTGCTGAATATGTATATATCATATTTTTCTGTTCTTAGAATTTTTTGTGCATTCGAACAACGTCTGTATTATTTAGGGGTGGGGGGGGGGTGTTGGCTCTTATGTTAAATATTCAAAACCCGGATTAGTTTAAAAATTTGAGTTTTCGCTGTATCCCAAAGGACATGCCGAAGAAGCCCGAATTTCCCTAAGAATCACTCACCCATACTTCGTATTTACGTGATCGCGCGCGTGCGTGTGCGTATGCGTGTGGTTGTCTTAATAATTATATAATTATTTAATTTTATGTTAAATCGGATTTATAATTTAATCTTGTGTTCATATAATATTTTTACACGTGGGACTGTGAATTGAAAATGCATTGAAAAACTATTTTAGACCAGCGAGTTGACGCTTAATTAAATTATTTTATATAAATTTTATTTGATAAAGAAATTATTGCAATATTTCGAGTCAGGATGATGAGCTCTCAGTAGCAAAATCAATAATTAAAATCTTTTCAAAAAGATGGCTATTATGAAGTTTTAGAATTTATTAACTTGGATTTTTTTGGGAGAATTTTTTTGTTTTTAAATGTTAGAAGTAGTGTAATTGCAATAAATGTTGATTTATGTTTTTACGTAGTTTCATAATGTGAATGATTATTTCTTCGTTTTCTTGGATTTTCTAGCATTTTCAAAAATTGTAGGTGTCTGAAAAACAGTAAATTATTCAAGAATATTTTTCTATGATCCTGACAATTTTTTGAAGATTGGTTTGAAATGTTTTGACATTTTCAGATATTATTACGTAATTTTGGGAATTTGTTTTGGAATATTTTTGTAAGAATTTTACAATTTTTAAATTATATTCTTTTTTGAAAAAAAAAAATTCCCAACACCAGCTATAGTTGTAGAATTTTTCCAATGAGGAAATCAGAATATCCAACAATTTTGACGATTTTGAACAATCGAAAAATTCTTTTACTTCAATAATTACTTACTTAGCTGCTATATTTGATTGATTTCTAACATTAGACAACTTTAATATTACCGCGCATTTTAATCGAATTTCCGAGAAATCTCTTCGTTAATAGACTTTTTTTAATGTCTAAGTCCCCTGAAAAGTCGAAAAATTCACATAGTTCTTTAAAAAACATTTTACTAGGAACTTGATTATGATTGACTGTGAATAAAAACACATTTTGTTGATTATATTTTATTTTTATTGTTACTCACAAGTAACAGGGAGAACAAAATAATGAAAAAGGAATCATTTTTTTTTTTTTTTTTTTTTTTTTCAAAAATTGGTAGTCAATTGTCGAATCCTATTGTTTTTTTTTTTTTAATTTTGAAAAAAAAAAAAAAAAAACGAGCAAACATCCATCTTTTTAACGCAGACATAACAATTCATGAAACTGATAAGTTTGTAAAATATTTCCACATGAACATTTGTGGGATCGCACACGTACAATTTTTGCCACTGAGAATTCATCCTGAATTTCAAGATAAATTTTTTCAAGCTCAACGTATTCAAATGCATATTTAAGAGTTGTTTTCTAAAGTTTATGGGTATCAAGTTTAATATTTCGCGAGCTAGTGATTTCGATAAATTTTGATGTTTATATCTCTCACAAAGTACATCTGTAAATAAAAATTACTGCGAGAATGAATTCTGAAAAAATAAACTTGTTTGTAAGTTTCTGGGACCATGGGAAAAATTGTACAATCTGTGTGGACGTTCGAATGTAAAAACTGATGCGATTGTTTGGCTTAAATTTTCTATTTAATCTATTTTTACCAATTCAAAAGTTTCAACAGGGTGTCTCGCAATTTGAAAGCTATAAATGCTGGTACAATTTTTTTTTCTCGTCTGATGAAAAAGGAATTATATTCTTAGATACTCATCAGGCTTTGTTGAAAATTTTTTGCAATAAGGATTGTTGAGTTTCAAATTTTATCAGACACACCCTGTTTAGATGACGAAAAATTTTACTTTCCTTGATAGTCTTAGTGAAACATCATTTTGTACATTTTTGTACATTGAATCGAAGTTGATGAATAAACCAACAAGTATTCAAAAGATTTTGTCGTTTTTTGTGGCGTCCCTGCCTTTGAGGTATGTTTCAGCAAAATTTTGTCTACTTTCTTGTCTCGAATTCCTGTTAGTATTTTCAGTGAAAAAAATTTCGTTCTTTAACATGAAACGTAATTTTTTCTTTCCAGTGATTTTTTAACATTGCTAAATCTCACTCGAAAACTTTGATAATTTTAGATAATATTCCAGTTGCGAAATGAATTTTGATTTTCGGAATTTTCATGAGTCGATCAATACTCTTGGAAACTTGATTAATTAGAATTGGAAAATTTATTGATAATGCAAAACGATGTTTCCTTTTTACAAATTTTTAATCGAGAAACAGTATTGTGGAAACAAAAAAATTAGGCCTGAAAAACTAAAAATAGTTAAAAAATTTTAATCTCAACAATCTGCTAGACACCCTGTTTGTAAATTTTTCGTCGAGTAAATAATCTTATTTTTTAATTTAGTAATTTTAGAGGGGCTAGTTAATCGGTTGTTTTTATATTTTTAAAATTTTCTTGGTCTTGTTTGAAATGACTACACAATTGGTTTAGGTATAAAAATAATACATATAGGATTTGTAGACGTTAAAAAAGTTTTTCACCTGTGGTGGTCAGGAAAAACTGAAAATCGGTATATTTTTAAATCCTGAAAAAGTTAGGGGATTTAGAGAGAATTATATCTTACAAATCCAAAATTCAAAAGTTCTGAAACGAAAAAATTGCTAATAAAAACAAAAATTTCTAAGATTCTTTGAATTTTCAGTAATTTCAGATGATTCCAAAATTTGTACTATTTATAAAATCTTCTATGAAAAACACTTGTCTATTATCTTACTAAATTTCTAATAATTTTAGAAATCGGCAGTAATTTTTTCAAGTTTTTACTATAAAATTTCAAAATTTTTTTGATTTGTAACTCATTCAAAAGTTATGAAAATGGAAAAATAATCACAAAATCAGCAATTTATAAATATTTTGAGTGTGATAATTTTGATTTCCACATGTTATCGTTATTTTATTGAATATTTCCAATCCTAAAAATTTCCAAATTCATTGCATTAAAAATTCTGAAAATCTCAATCGTCTTTACGATTCTAAAAATTCTCTAAATGAAAAAAATTTTCACGTGAATAAAATTTGTTTGATTAAAAATGTTATTCAATATAAATAAATAATTCGATAAAAGTTATGTATTTTTTATTAAGGAAATGTAAAAATGGCGATACATTTTTCGCATTTTTATAATTTTTTGAATAAATCACTTCTGCAATCGTGCTTTCAACATAATTACTATTTTCAGGCATTGTTTGTACCCTCAAAAGATTCTTTTCGTGAAATCCATAATTTGTTAGCATTAATCCCTTATTAACAGTGAATAAATATGCATTGTTCCACATTTTAAATGGTTACAACTTTTTTTATTTCTAGTTTTTTTTTTTTTTTGGGAAGGATGTAATTTGAATTTATTTTTAATCTAATTTTTGGATATAAGGCGTAAAAATATTAGATAATGAGTGCAATTTGTGGCAAAATGAAAACCTTAAACTGACCTAATTTACTGAATTTTCTTTGAATCAGATAATTGAATAATTGAATAGCATCAATACATTTGAGCAGAGATGAAATTATTTTTGTTGCCCAAAAGTATTGACTGAAAGTTTGTATGAATCTCTTTGATATTATATTATATTATATAAACAATTTTCATTATAATATAATATAATTATTAATAAATCATAGATAATACATGATCAAAAAATGAAATATATAATACAATATGAATGGAGTTATGATAAGTATATTGTTGAATCGTTATTAATATTGTTCACTTGAACCAATAATTTGCAATAATCTACAATTGACATGTTTTGCAGAGTTCATGTAGCTCGGAAAGCTCAGTGGAAATAAAAAAGAAGAGAAGAGGAAGAAGAAGAAAAGAAAAGATATTGGGAATAACCCCACCTTCGTCACCCGTGTCACGGCCTGTCATGACACGTGTCATAAGGCCTGATAGCCCAATGCGGATACTGAACGCAGATTTTGAGGCTTTTTTTTCTTCGCAAAGTGGAGCTATGCCGAGCGTTAGCTGGAACCTAAATGAGGCGAGAATGTACGTTGAACGCGAGTTGGCAACCACGGACCGTGCGACGCGCATCCGGATCAAGACGAAAAAAAAGGTCAGGCACTACAAGCTTGAAACATCATACACAGACAGCGATTCTGATAATGGCGATGAAGAAAACAAGGAAGTTGCAGCCATGCTGGAAAAGGAAACACCAGAATATGCAAAGAAACAACTGTTTGAGATGTTTGAAACTGTGGAGAAGCCCAAGGATGTTTGTCGTATTTGTCAGAAGATTGTTGAGGAAGGTAATACATTGCTAACAGAGGTGTAAGCAGAACAAATTTTCGGGAATAATTTTTTGGGGAAATATTCTATGATCAAGTTATGTAAATAGTGGGGCTCAGAAAAGTGTATTTTTGTTTTTGTAATTTTATTTTTATGTGAATCTATCATAAAATCAGATATTCATGATTTTCAAGTCCTGGGATATTTATATTTCTTTCTGATGCTTTTTTTAATATTTCTACAGCATTTATAGAACCTGCACATTTCTAGAATTCGATTTTTTTTTATTTTACCCAGGATTTAAACAATTTTTCAATTTCATTTTTCTTCGTTATCTTAGCCAATCATTTATAATTAGATTTCTGTTCAAATTGAAATTTCTTTGAACCTAGGATTGTTGTTATTCTTGAGTTAGTGGAAGTAAGAATTCTGAATTTCATTTATCTTTGTGTTTTTACATGAAACTATTGGTTCCATCTTCAATAGTTCATTACATTCTTATTTTAATAATAGACACTTATTTTTATTACTTGTAATATTTTTAATTGATTACATAATTTTCTTTATTTTTTTGCGCCATTTTTATTATAATTCACTTTTTTTTATTTTTGTGTACATTAAATAATCATTAATTTAACCCGAATTTTGGAAACATGTTTAACTACTAAATACCCCATTTTCTACGTCCTTGAGTTTTGATGATATTTTTTACATTTGAGAAAAAGATCAATCAATTGTCACAGCAATGCGAGCCCTAATTATCAATGTGATGCTAGTGCTAGGACAAAAACAACGTGATTAACCATGTCAGTACAACATAAATATTTACAGGCGAATCATGCTGCTACAAGGACGTGCCAGAGTGTTCCATGTGCAAAAAAAGCGAGGACACCATTGTTAAATGCAGCGCTTTCAATTGTAAAACAACCTTTCATCGTGATTGCTTGCCAAAGTGGTATACGGTATGTTTCTCATAACTTGATTGTGTCTTATACCCTTTGAGCAAACCACCATTTTTCAACTATGAAACTTTCTTTAGGTTTTTTATTTAAAATCAGCTCTATCTCTAAAATTATAGTGTAATATTTTTCCTAAGTATTTACGAGTAATTATTGCATTTTAATTGTTAAATGAACGTTTACAGAAGAAGGTCGAAGAAAACGACAACAAAGAGAACGAAGAAGAGATGGACATTAATGAAAATGAAGATTTATGGTGCCCGAGTCACACCTGCCACACTTGCTTCGTGTTATGCAAGTCGATCGGAGTTTCGGCGTTTTCTGGAGAAAACAACGGATTAATCAGCTGCATTCTTTGTTTTAATACTTACCATTTCCTGGCTGAGTGCATTCCACTCAACACAAAACTCATAAACGAGCGTGAAATGATCTGCCCGAAGCACATTGAGCCTTCTCCGAACACCGCTCACCCCAAAAGCAACTGGTGTTTCGTTTGTGAGAATGAAGAGGTTGATTTCTCTTGTTCTAAGTGTCCGGCTGCTTATCACGCCGTTTGTGTTGGTAATTATATACTTTATTTTTCTTCAAAATATTTCATGATTCAAAATTTTCCAGTAACTATCACCTTGTATAATGTACAATTAATGAAAATTTGGATGTAGATTTGACCGACATTCCTGATTCATACACTTGCGATGATTGCTCTATGGATCGATTGCCGATAAATGGCGACATCGTCTGGCAGATGACAAATGTGAAAAAAGGAAATTTCTCGCTTGCCGAAGTGAGATCCTCGAACTCCGTCGCCCAAGGTAGTGCTATCTCTGAACGACCTGGACCTGACTCTATCTGCATGAAATACTTCCTTCGCGACAAAATTTGCTGGACTAACAGGTTGGTATCTTTGATACAGAGGATATAAACGAGATTTTTTTTACTTGAGAATAACGATCTAATTGTCTTTTTTGCAGGCAAAAATTTGTCTTCTACAACCCCTCGAATTGCGCCATGTTAGCAGAGCACATGCAAAAGGGCAATGACAAGACTACCGCCCTTGTAGGCGCTGAGCGTTTGTTCTTCAAAGCGAAAAATGCCAGGCAGACCCTGGCTGCAGGACAGCTGAAAGACCAAAAACATCCTTGATTACGTCATTTTTCGGTCGCCGCAAAGCTTTGTGTCTTCTGTAGCTTCGACAAACAACCTTTTAATTTTTTACACAGTCATTTAATCAGGATTTGTTTCATTTTACCGCAATTTGTAAATTGGATTTTTTTTGAGAATAAAAGCAGTACCTTGCAACGAGCCTTTTATTCATGTTAATGATTGAATTGTTAAATTGAATGTATTGTTTTTCCTTCGCTGGAAGAAAAAGACAGAGTTAAGAATGCTTTGCGAATTTGGAATATCATCGAGTTAGCCTTTTTTAGTATATGACCGACATGGGTTCCTCACTTAAAATCGTTTGTAATAACCAGGCCAAGATCAGTTTGCGAAGTAGTGGCAAGCAAATTCCTGTGATTGAGAATATATCTCCGTCGAGGATTATTTTTCCCAATGTGCGTGACTTTACATTTGTCAGCATTTAGTGCTATCCATTCCTTTGTCCAGTCATAAATTGATGGTAAATCTGCTTGTAATTCATCATAATTTCTAAGCGGGTTAGCATACATCTTTGTATCGTCAGCGTAAAATGAAATGGAAGATTTGATGTTTGATCCCAGATCTGCTGAATAGAGTATGAAGAGTAATGGGCCCAGAACTGACCCATGCGATAGAATCAAAATCAAATAAGAAATCAAAGAGATATGATCGTTGTGAAATGAAAAATTATGAATCACAGATAAAGCAAATTTATTAATATTCACATCGATGCACAAGATGTTCAAATAAACGCTTCAACGTATTATAAAAGGCTCAAAAATGCGCATGCGATCCGGAATTTGATCCAAGTAAAATATTCGAGCTTTTCGGGAGAGATAAAATCTTGCCCATGAAAAAAATGTGCGAGTGCCTGATGCTCTTGGAGCATCCGAATAACCGAAAGTATAAGTACATTGATTTTTAGCCTCATTGGCAAATCGTACAAATCTATTTGGCCCTGTGCGCGGGTGATTTCCTGATCGCGTTTATCATAGCCGCTACCATTTCGAGACCAACATGACGTCCTACAAACAACTTTTATTTACACGAAACAACATGTATAATGATTGGCTTCTCACTTTTGGTATCAGTTCATACTTGTAATACGCAATTAATACTTTTGCACGCTTCCAATTTCGGTCAATTGTTTTCGCAAAATTTCGAGAGCGAAAAATCCAACTTCAAGTTTTACAAATACAATTATTAATTTAATCGTGAAACAAAAATTAATTCCTAAAATAAAACAGGTCAGTCTGTTCGAAGTCCACGTAACTGATTTCATAAAATTCTGTCAACTGGCCAGAGTATATTTATGATTTTCAAATGCAGTGCAGTGAAATAATTGACTGTTGATTAAAAAAAACTTGGTATTGGTACGTAATCAAGGAATCGATTTGGGTTCCACATTGCTTTTTTCCCCTCTGAAGACGTGCATTGTTCGAGCAAAGTAAGAAAAATAAAAGGAACTCAATGTTCTAAGAGCACTTGTTCGACAGAGTATTTGAGGAAAAGTAAAAGAAAAATAAGCAGGAGGATCAACCTCTATGCATTATTTAAAACGCAGTGTGAGATTGCTCTCCGAAGTATGTACAGGATTTCTTAAAGAATTATTATAACAATAAAAACAAATTAGCCAAGTCAAAACGAATTCAGCTATTTTCCATGCAACTGGTTTCTTCTGTTCCAATGAAGAAAAATAATTGAAAAATTTTTTTTTATGTTAGCATTTGGTTGGAAAGAATGATCAATACTTATTTGATCAATGATAAATGAATTTCATTTGTAAAAAACAGATTTTAAAATTTATCAAGAAACTATTATGTATTTGAATATTCTTCGGAAACCCTAAGATAGAAAAATTTCAATAACTAAATAAAAAAATGTGAAAACGCAAATTTTTTAATTTTTGAAAGAATTTTATGCATGCACTCCTGTAAATATCCAAAATGTTCGAAAACATAAACAATACAAAAGAGAAACTCAGTGTGCTTCAACTTCGCAGATTCCGTTCACCAAGTTTTAGTTCCCGAGCAATCTGCTGTGGCGGCGCTGTAACATTGTGGTCTATATCTATATATATGGTTTCAATGATATATATAGATCATAATATACGTGCTTCCCCTCTCCACGTTTTTCCAGATTGCTGGAGCGCAGCTTGGAGAACATTGCAAGATACAAAGTTAGAGCACACTGGAGAATCTTCTAGTACATTTTTCTCTTCAAGAGCTAATTTGAGTTGAAGAGAAGAAACAACGATGGTAAAAAGCAAAATAGCGATGAATCGTATTTTCGTAAAATGCATAGCACAGCGAGCGATATGTAAACAATACAATGAATCAAATTAAATTTTCTTCTAGTTTTTGGAAAATAATGGAGAAAGCAATAATGTGCGACTTTAAAATCTGAATTTTCGAAAGTTAATTCTGATTTTTAAATAACTTATTTTCCCATAGTTTGAAATATATCTCTGTGAAAGGAAAGCATTTAACTTGGGCGTTATTATTTTCTGAGCTACTCATGGTATTATTGATAATAACTGAAATTATTTTTACCAAAATAATGAATAATTATAAAATTGCAATAATTATCATCTTAACCTCAAAACACTTTTCTGGTTATATTTGATTTTAAAAAAACTATTTAAAAGTACTGATTTTGAGATCAGTATAAGAAAAAAAATATAAAAATCCAATTTTTTATAATTTGAGCGTTGGAAATTAAACGGTTTAATCTGAAAACTTTTCGATTTTCGAAAAATCAAACTTAACCCGACAAATCCTGAAACAATTTAAAAATATCACAAATCAACACTAAACGCGAAAAAATATGTAAAACTCATCATTACTTTCACCATTTCATTTACCAAAACTTTTTTTCAAAAATATTCTTGCAAATCTAAAAATTTCCAAGTTTACTGACACTGCTAACTTTTCTAAAACAAAAGTTATCGTGCTCTTTGATCACAACTTGTCTACATCGACCGTAACTGGGATGTTATCAGTTCTTTCAGAACTGAATTAGACTATTCGCCGACTGCTGTAATCCTGGTATAGGCCGGGGCTGTTCTGGATGGAGGTGTTGGCCGTGGAGTTGTTTCGAGGTTCCGAGTCGCCCATGGAGATGGTCTCAATGTGAGGGGCGGCCCCTTCGACCGTAGCGTCGCCAGGGTCGTCATAACGACGGTGGCGACGAAGTACAGGTGGAAGAAAGCTCTGACCTGTGGCTAGATCGCGCCTTATGGCCTGGCTGTTCTGCTGCTTGGGTTTGGAGGCGGGCAAAGTGAGGCCTGTGATGAGCCCGAGGCTGCTGGCTGCCAGACCGCTCAGTTGCACGGCCGCCAGCAGAGACAGATTTCTCTGCCGAACCAGTCCCAACGCCAGCAGCGCCATCTGCGCGAGAATCGGCGCCAGCCCCGTATAGTTCGCCGCCGCTCCGGCTAACTGACTCCCACCCACGCTCGGACCATACGCGAAGCACAAATTGTGCTTGTCCACCTGCGTACGACATTTTTATAATTTTCAATCAATATATTCTACAAACTCTCTTATGTGTAATTTATTAAAGATCTCTTACATTTTACATCATAACAAATGTTGTAGAATTGAATCGATCGACCGTCATTGTCGTTCATAATTTTTACACATCTTACATTACATATTTTACGTTATAAAAATTAAATTCTTCGACTGTCATTGTCATTAATATTTTACTTGGATTCTGTATATGATAGTTGTAAATACTTGAAAAAAGTAAAACCTTCCTCAACTCACCAAGTGTTTGATGAGGAAGTACAGCAAGCCAAATGGTACAATAAGGGGGCACAGGATACTGTAGACCACGGTCATGGTAAAAACGAGAAGTAGCCACGCGTAATGGGCGCCCAAAGGAAATTCCCACAAGACAGCTTTGCGTATGTGCACGCCCTCGGCTCGACTCCTGGCCATGCACAGTCGAAAACAGTAGAGCGCCAGGTCCGAGAACCTCATGAGCTCCAACCCACAGCCAACCAACGATGATGTTATTATGTAATTGACGAACAAGGCACCCTGATAAAATCATCCAATATATTATTTCATATCAAAATTCATTCTCGCAACAGCATTCTTGATGTTCCATCATTGAACAGTCGAAAGTGAAATCCACTCATAAAAAAGTGCATTGCAAAATTACAACTTTTTGCTTCTGGACTCATCTTTGACTTCAGGAGCGTGGGCAGAGAGGTAAAATTTGAAAATAATTAATCAAATGTAAGCACAGAAATTTAAAAAGACTCAAAGTTTTGAACTTGGAAATTCTATGTAATTTTCATTAATAAACAACTGTTGAATACCTAACAAGTTTCGTCAAATGGAGACTGTGTAGAAAAGTAAAAATTTGAATATAAAGAAGATAAAATTTTTTCGTAAATAATAAAAACACTAGGATATTCTAATTTTTATTATCAAAAAATGTTATCATTAAATTAACATATATTGGAAGTTAGAAAATCTTGAAAAAAGGTATATTTTTTTCACAAACCCCTACTGTAAAATTTTACCATGCAACGCAAATAAAAAATAATTGCAACATCAGTTTACCCTGTCAGGCAGGAAAACGCATTGCCATCCTTCGGTGGAATTTTTTTGATTGAAGGTCCACCTTATGGCATTGGACGCGCTTGTGAGTCCTAAACTAGGCAAAATCAAGACCATTAACAAAAGTAGCGTCAAGGTCTTTCGGAATAGGGCATGATTCAAGCTGCTCCTCGTCCAGTGTTTTATGAGGAACTCGCATTTCCCCACCAGAACAGGCATCAGAGCCGAAATGCTGACCAAAAATATTGGCGGCAAAAATGACGAAAGCCACCAACTGTGTTCCCAGAGTATTCCATCCTGCGTTATGCTGTTGAGGTAGGCAAAAATAACCTGCAACAGTTATTCGTCCCTCTATATCTATCCAGAGAATTAGCTTTCCCAAAAATGTCTACTATACATTCAGATCTATAGAGTTACATGAATTTTGGAATTCGTAGTCATAAAATGATGGAAAAGTATATATATTCAAAAAAATACACTTGGATAAAAAGGAGAAATTATATTTTCAAAACGAGGAAAATCCGAGGCAATATCATTTTTTAGAGTACTTTCCAGTTGATAACACAGAGAAGGATTTTGAGAGTTGAAACATCTCTCAAAATTAGATAAATAATAGTAATTGAGTAACAAAAAAAATGTTCATTTTATTAACAATATAATAATGATATTCTGCTAAAACAATTAATTCTTTCAGTAAATGCAAAAGCAAGAATACAAAGTCAAAATTTTCGTCGTTTAAGAAAAATCAAGTAAAATTCCCATCGTTGAAATTTCTACAGTAAAATAATGTAAAATGTAACCATAGAAGAAAAACTCAAAATAATAACTGCAGAATTAGGAAGATTCAAGAGTTTTGACGGTTAAGCAGAAAATTTAATTACAATTAAACTTTGAAACGATTGGTTTCAATAGCTGAAATTTTGAGTAGAAAATTGATATTTATTTTCAATTTTCATTTCTAAACGCTGAAAAATGAATATATGACTTATAGATGCAATATCAAAATATTGAATTTTTCATACTTCATTATACCTAATTATACCTTAAAAAGATTAAATTATATAATACATTATTTACTTGTATACATAATATATTATTTGAACATAACATATAATACTATAAATTAAAAAGTTAAATTTTGAATAAATAGTTTGATAATTTATTGTAATCAAAAACAGGGAAAAATCATCATACAAAAAACAATGAAAATGTATTTTCAATTTCGGATATTCAATATTTTCGACTTGATGATTATATTCAATGCGAGTGAGAATGAAGAATTTATTTTTTAGTGAATTCGCAAGTAAAAAAATCACATAAAAAACTCATTATTAAATGAACATTTAGATAATAAAAGTAAAAATAAAACTACGATTCACATAATACCGATATTTCTAACTTTGTAATTGCAATACACTATCGGAAGTTATAATTTCAATACAAAAGCTTGCATGAAAAAGATGTTCTTCAATTAAAATACTTCGTCCACAAAAATTCAAAACTCAACGTATGAAACCTTAAAATTTCAAATTATAAATTCTGTTATTTGAAACTCATAAGAATTTTTAAGACAAAAATATAGAATCCGTAAGTGAAAATTTAGCTATTCAATTATTTTAAATATTCTATGACGGGAAACATGTATTTTTGAAAAACCCCTTCCGAAAATTCATTCTGTGTAGTGTTTTAGATTGATAGAAATAAAATCTATAGTCACCGTTGGCGTTGTAGCGAAAAACATAGCCACGAAGAGGCAAATGTTGATTATTGCTGCTTTAAAGTACCAACAAGGCTTGAGTACATTCCAGTTTTCCCAATAGATATCAGAAGGAGTTGGCGCCCACTCTACTGTCCAACGTGGGGAAGATGGCATTTTCAATTGTTTTCTCATTGCCTTAGCTGCTCCAGGTGTACCTAAAAATTATCAAAAATTCCAAAACTTGACTTACGACAGACTTAAGAGCTTCCCAACCCCAAAAATCACTATTCCAAACATTCTCGCAGTTTCCTTTACTTCTTCAAATTCTGTCAAAACGTATTTACAGAACTCTAGAGTTATTTGTAAGTCTCTATTATCGAAAACTTTCGTAATTAAGAAGATTTTCTTTGTTACTTGACTTTTTCATGACTACAAGAATTGAGAATCCGAAATGTACCTAAAGTCACAAAAGCGACTCCCAAAGGTTTTTGCAGAGCTTCCTTTTTTTCTTCGTCGAACATCGCTGTCAATCGTGCTTCTTCATTAGTGTAAAACTGTAAGGCATCCACTTGTTTCTGTAATAATGGTAAAATTTTAATGTATTATTGAGAAGAGGATTTTCCATTCGTTTTTTATTATTTAGAAGGTTTCTAAGATTCCCGAGATTTTTCTAAAAAATGAATCAATCTTTTCTTATTTAATTTATGAAAAAAAATTGTTTCCATTTCCTCTCACAATTAGACTAGTGAATAATTATTGATATCTGAAAAATATTATCCAATGTAACTTTTATTCATTTTATTCTCGGATGGAAATTACAATCTATTGTAATCTGGAGTTTCTTAATTAACAGATAACACATTATAAAGTAATTAAATTTCCAAGATAACGCGAACATGAATAATTATGCAATCATGATGTACTTGATTTCATGTTATCAGTTATTCGTTCTGTAACTAATTACAAAACTAATTAGTATTTCCGATCTCTCTAGTTAAAATTAAATTTGAAAAAAATCTTGGAAGTATTGAAAGTACATACAGATGGACAGCAACAAGAGAGTATTTGTCCGCAACGATGTGGAAACATGCGAAGTGGTTCCCTGCGCCTCGCGTAATTTTCGCAGTAGAGCCGAGCTTGTTCCGCACAATCTCGCTCCTCGTCGATCCGAGACAGCTGTTTAATATCGTGCGCTATCGCGATGTCCTCCACCGTCATAGATGAGAACTCTTCCTTGCTGTTAACGCCAAAATTTTCATCAACTCTGAATCTTCAAGAAAATCTCAAGCCTCAACCACATTAAAAATTTCTGTTTTCACGAAATTTAAAGAAGGAAATTCTGATATCTTTTTGAGTTTTCTAAACATTTTTGGATACGTTACTATACTTTGATAAGCTCTGAATGTTGCATTACAATTCTCTAATTCAATTTAACTTGGACTTTTTAAATTCGCGATGTCATTTTGACGCGGAACTCACTTGAAAAATTCAGAAAGATATTCCACGTTGCACTGTGACTTCGAAATTTGTGATATCAGCAAAGTCCTTCCGGCAAGTTCGCCTGCTGGTCTCACATCTCGTACCTTTTAATAGTAAATAATTTTATAATATATCTAAGCGAGAAAAAAAAAACAATTTTGGAGTATTCATCCATTTTTTATAATTTCACAGAATAATATCATCAAGAAGAACGATTAAAAAGATATATTACAAATTCTTTACATTTTCGGGTTTAAATAACGACTGTTTGCATACCAGCTTCAGAAATTTGTGGATCAAGTAACCACCGATTGGCAGATAGAGCCACGTTAAAATTGTGTGCACCCACATCAAACTGGATTCGGAATTGAGATTCGATAGAGTGGTGTGCGCAAAAGTCGAGTTTTCTGATTCCATGTTCCCAGACATGTTAATGGGCATGGCGATGCAAAGTGAAGTAATTACCATAATACTCGTTAAAACGATCAAATATTTTTGGAATTTCGTGTATAAAAGGCCATCTGGACCAGCACGATGCAAAATCTGTTCGTCTCTAAAAAAAAAAAAATATATAGCTTTAGAATTACTTATAGGAAAATGACTTTGACGACCTTATACAAATATGTATTATTTGAATCAGGTTTTATGAACTCAAAAAAAAAAAACGTTATAAAAAGTAATGTTGCAAGATATCCAAAAATCCAAGGGATTTTTAGTCTAACTTTGTAATTATTAATTTAAATATGAGAAGACGAAGTAACTCAAGTTCCAAAATATGTAAATAATTAATTTCATGCCCTTAACCCTAATATGAAATTTAACTATAGATTTTCAATTTGAAATGTCTGTTTGTAAGAATCTAGAAAAATTCATTTGTATCAATATAATTTTGCAACAATAAATAATTAAATATATATAAAAAAGAAGTAGAAGAATGAACTTTTATTTCAAATACAAGTGAATCTATGGTCAAAAAAGCAGAGAATCTTATAATTCAAACAGTAATAATTTTTATTTTTAAATTTTAAGATTTGCATTTGAGGTTAAAAAACAAATAAAGTTTACCTTTCATACAATCATTTAAATTCCAAAAATTAACAAAGGATATAAAACAACTCTGCGAATTTGTTCAATTATTCTATAAATCGATAAATCGCCAATTTCAATGTCAAGCATGAAATTGTTGAATCGAAAACTTTTCAACTAAGGAAATTGAGATCTGTTAGAACTCCTTCCTAGTGACAGATTAAAATAAATTTTGATTACAATTACAGTACTGATCTTAACTGTCGACAAAAATAAAGAGTTAAATGTATTTGAAAGACAAATATCAAGAGTTTACTGTATCCTAAGGACAAATATCAAGAGTTGAGTGTATTTAAAACGACTTATTAAGAGATTTATTTTTTTGTTATTACAAACTTTACGATTGGCATTTTAAGCATTCTAAAATTCAGTTCAAATATTATTTGTGCTTGACATTTTCAAGATTCAAAATATGAAAAATATATATTATTTTTTAATAATTCCTCTAATTTTTTAAACTTACGAAATTCTGAAGGCCATGATAATCCATGAAAAAAATCCCCTGTCAACTTGGGTAAGTTGGGTGTTGACGGAAGCTTCTATATACAAAACATCGGTGTCGCGATTGTTGTTGCTTCCATAAAAAAGTTCCATCCAACGATTGTCCGTGTTGTGCAATAACGCCAGTCTTCCGTAATTCCATGCTTTTTTTCGAAGAACGCCAAATAGCAAAATCAAGAACTGTTGTTGGAAAAAAACATATGTAAATATTACTTCAAAAACCTATTCCAATGAATGCATGAATAAGAGATAATTATTTTCATTATCTATATATATAAATGTGAAAGTCTGTACGTTGTGCCCCTATAACTTTGAAACTACTGCTCGAAACGTCCTGAAATTTTCCACAGTTATTGACCGCGTTTATCGGAAGGTTATAGGCTTGTTTTCATCAATGACCTAAATGGCCTACTCCCCCACCTACTCCCCCGCTGCACTGTTGAAATCACACACACACGCGCGCACACACACACACACACACACACACGCGCACGCCCACACACACACACGCACACACACACACACGCACGCGCGCGCGTGTCATGTGTTTAATCAATTCCTCATAAAATTCTTAGACACTTTATCCTTTGCATTTTTTGAAAATTCGCAACACTTTAACAGTTATTAGTAATTCAATTTCGTCTAATAACTTTTGGAGAGGCGGGGCTTTTCATAAAAGAGACTCCTCCTCTTTCTTAGCTAACTCTCATGGGAATACTGGGATCACTTAGGCGTGTGTAATTGAGTCTAGGTTAATGGCTTCTTTTAGCTCTCTTGAAAAAAAAAGTAGAAGATACTGCATTGTAAAGGTGACAGTTAGACAAAAGAATATCATATCTAAAACAAATGCGAGACGAAGAAAATTTTGATTCCTAGAATTTTTTGTTTTAAAATTTTCTCCCAAGATAAGAAAAATCATGTATCAATAACCCATAACACATACTTCAATTACCCCCCAATTTTCTATTAGAGTAAGCTTAGAAAGAGAAGGGGCTTCAATCAAAAGCCCCGCCTTGCCACATGGTGCGTGGAAGAAACTGAATCATTAATAACTCTTAAAATTTTGCAAATTTTGGAAAATTGTAAAGAAAAAAGTGCCTTAGAATTTCATGAAACATCGATAGTTTTCTGATGATCCTCCGACTTTGGGACACCCTGTGTAGGAAATAACAGAAAATATAACCAGCGATTAATATACACAAGTGGCAAAATGTCACAATGGTAAACCATCACAAAATTCTATGAATTGCAAAATCACAAATTGTCACAAATCGTGAAAAGTCATAATAAAGTTATTATAATCCTCATCATAATCACCTCCTAATCCTGATTCACAAATAAACTTTTATCAATTTTACTTTTCACTTTGATCTTAAAAAGTATCATTAGAAACTATTTTTTAACATACTTATAACAGCTTTTTGACCAATATAATCCATTATATTAGTATAGTATATCTTTGTGGTGATCCATTATTATCTAACCAATCCATACTTCGTCAAAAAATTAGAAACTGTTTCAAAAAAAAAAAAAAAAAAAAAGAGAGAAGATTTTCAACCTTGAGATTCAGGTGATTTTTTCATAATTTTCGTTTTTCAATTAAACCATAATTGACTTTTCCTGACCAAACCGCGTGTAACAACGTGGTTATTGCGGAGCAAAGCCCGCTGGGACAGCTAGTGTACTCATAAAACTGAAATCATATCTCATGGTTCAACAATTTTAGCTTTATACAAGATGATGAGTTGAACATTATCAATATCAATACTATGAAAATCTTACCAAAAAACCAATCACGTTCAATAATAAATTTTGTGGTATTCCTGAATAGAAGTCATCGCCTAGAAATTGAAACTTCGGTTTCACAATACCGCAGACAGAGGAGACACTGCAAAAATAAATTAACAGTATTTAGCAAATATTTTTACCACCCACAATCTGATCACTCTAAAGAGTCAAGGTAAGATATATTTATGGGAAAAATATTCATAACTGATAAAGATTTTCGTAGTGTCATAAAAATCATGGACTGTTTGTTAATTTCTTAAAAGTGTAAAACAAATTGATTATGCTTTTCTCAAGTTTCAGAAATTTCAAAATTATTGCCAAAATTTGAAATTAATTAAAAATTTCTTTTGAAAAGACAGTTTTGTAACGTCTGTGAAACATCTTGCAGTTGCTTACCTATTTAAAATTGTTTTTTATTTATTTTAGTCTATTCATCATACTCTCCACAAATTTTTTCTCTATTTAAAAACTAAAAATAATCAAGCGGCTTGTGCACAATAAGTTAAAAGAGAATATTGAGATTGTATCTTGCAAGCAATTTGAAATTTATACTAAGAAAAAAAGCTGTGGATAACAAGGTAGGTGATTAAAATGGATAGAGGACAGTAAGAGAATATTGTATAATATTTATTGCTAAGGTTTTTGATAAATTCATTAAAATATAAGTTTTTGTTTTCTTGATATCCTCTATGTTTATTCGCTGACTCACTATAACTTCCTTAGAAAATTTAAATTAATTTCAGTAGGATATATGAAAGGCTGAGAGTGAAAACCGAACTAATAAGAGACAGATGAATGTGAAACTCCATGTTTTCTGCCTCTACTTGTTCGGTTTTTCCTCTCAGCCTGTCATATAACTGTTATATATTTTTTACAAGCATATTCAAAAATAAAAAAATATGTTCATGAGCTACCTAAAGAAAAAAAATTTTTCAGCTTTAAATGAATAACATTATACAACTTTCATAATAACAGATCTTAATTTCAAAGTAGTGTCAAATAAAAAACTTAAAAGTGCAGCTTTTCGACATAACTTATCAAACCATCTCTTTTAAGATGTCAATCTTACTTTTAAAATATTTCATTTTTTTTATTCCAGCAAATACATTTTTAGAACAAAAGATGAATGAGATACAATAAAATATCACATGTCGAAATTGTTGACTTTCACACTTTGACTTTTAGCTGAAAAAAATGACATTAATAGAAATATCATTTTACAGATTATAACTTCTATCCATGATAAGAAAAATAAATGACATCTTAAAAATATAATTGTTGATTATAGTGAACATCGTTCAAATAAAGAAGCATATAATTTTTAAGATTTCGTTTATGTCCATGAAGTTTATCGAACAAAAATGATAAGAAATTTGTCTTGAACTTCGCCTTAATCAAAGTAGAAAATAACTGTTTTTCATTTTAACAATAAAAGGTGATGGGAACAAGTTTTTCTTCTTCAGCAACATATTGCAATAAATAATTACAGAGATAACTAAAATATCTTCAAAAGTTTTCAGTTCCACATCTTTTACAATTTTTATTCTTCTTTTTGCAGACATTGATTTTTCTAAAGAAATAAATACAAAATCCTTAAACTTGAAAAACAAATTTTTGAATGATTCAATTTTCATTCCAAACAATAGATTTGAGTTTGAGAAGATTGAGTCTTTTCAACTCTAGTTTAATTATAAATAAAATTATTGTAGAGTGATTATAAATTTTCTATTGTGCGATTATTAATTTCCCATGTTGACAATAAATTTAATGCAAATTAATTAAAAAATGATCTCAGATTCTAAAAACCTTTGCTATTTCGATTCGAGAGGTCTTAAGTAAACATTATAGTTCACTTTTTTTTAGGCTTTTTTTTTATGTTGAGTGTAATATAATAATAATTATTTTAACCATTTATGGTTTAAAAGCCTGAAAATTATTTTAAAAAATTATGTCATGACTGAAGGGTCGATACATGAAAAAATTGATGTAAAAAATAATGTCTCATGAGGTGAATTACATTTTTGACAGTTTGAAAGTTTACAGGCTGGCTTCTTTTAAAAAATTGGACAATTATTGTGGAAATAATTTATTGTAGTATACAACTTTTTTTGTTTTTAAATCCACAATATTATTTTAATTTTTCCATGCAGATGGAAGGAAAATTATTTATTCTTTTTGCCCCTCAATTTTGAATTCAACTGCTAAAGACTTATTAAAAATCTTGAATCTCATTTATTTTATATGACGATTTTTAAATCAAATTACAACAGAAAATACAGCTCAAAGATGAAAGCAAGAAATGAAAGAATTGAAAATAGTAACATTTATGGATTTTTTCAACAATTCTAACTGATGAATTTTATGTCTCAAAGCAAACTTCATTATTTCAATATCAAAAGTGATAAAAATGACATCAATTGACGAGTAATAAATAACTACAAAGTATAAACAAAATAGAAAACAGTACTGACAAAGGAAAACGAAATGAAAAAAAAACCTCGCTAACTTTGCAATTTTGATATGCAAAGCAATCATCAAAAGTGCATTTAAAAACCGTGACGAGAAAAAAAACGTAAACAATGGAGCAACTTCGCTACTGCAGCTGCAGCGTTTATTATCAACTAGTCTAATGTGCCAATAAATTATCAAAGATGCAATAAAAGTGTTCCCAAACGTTCGTTCTAAACGAAGAAAAAAAAATTTTCGATATTCCATTACGAACAAACAAATCGATGACATACAATACGTATGTACTGCAATATGTATGTAATTTTTCCGGGAAGCGACGCCAGAACAATAAAAAGACACTTAAAATTTTACTCACTTTGAAGAGCTGCGGAAGTTC
This sequence comes from Platygaster robiniae, assembly GCA_028476575.1. Taxonomy (NCBI): domain Eukaryota; kingdom Metazoa; phylum Arthropoda; class Insecta; order Hymenoptera; family Platygastridae; genus Platygaster; species Platygaster robiniae. The sequence goes on from CM052023.1 coordinate 27,786,309, forward strand.
ATTGTCTTCAACACTGGTAGCCACCGTTATTTACAATTAAAATACCAGCACTACTGATGAACATGATAACTTTTTCTTCTTTTTAAAAATCGCGTGTGCTGTCATAGTATATTTTGATCGAGCTGTCATTTTCGAGCATTTCTCACGAAACTGACGTAGTTGTTATTGGCTGATTCGTAATACATCGTCGACACAGACTAACCTCACCCTCTCTGCCCCCCGCGACGATTGCAAACAATCGCGAACAACAATAACAAACTTTTCGATCGTTTACTTCGCGCTCGCGCGGACTTGGACTTTGAGAATATGACGATGTCTATTTATAATTTATAATTTAATTAATTCACGTTGTAACACTCTTTTTGTTATCGCTCGCAGCTGTCAACAACTTCCGATGATGAATTCAATAGAAAATTTCAAGAAATGCAGAGAAACAGAAAAATTGGCGACTAGGCAAAATGCTACGTGCGCGTGCTACAACGTGCGACATACGCGACATACACGATATATGCTGATTGATGCCGATATGGACATGGATGCCATTTTGACTGCAAACGAGAGTATTCGACTGACTCAAGCATAGAGAGATTCAAGGGAGAGAGTGGCAATTGAAATCGCTCCTAATTGGAGATGTAGGTATGGCGGCCATCTTGACCACAAACTCAGCGCAAACTGGCACAAACACAGTACTACTCAACGTACTCCGCCGTCTGTGCAAGGACAGCTGACTCTGTTTACTTTTTCATACGTGTTTTAAAAGTGTATCTAAAATTCATAAAAATTCATTTGATAATCAAGTAAAGTGCAATTGCAGTTATTATTAATAAACTCGAATATATATCCTCACACAGACGGCCGAGTACGCTCAGTAATACTGTGTTTGTGCTTAGTTTGTGTCCAAGATGGCCGCCATGCCTACATCTCCACTTAGGAGCGATTTCAATTGCCACTCTCTCCCTTGAATCTCTCTACTCGAGCATAGACATTAAAACACATGGACTCTGGTAGACATGATTCCGTGGCAAATCACCTGCAAGCGAGAGTCAGCCGGTAGGTCAAAACGAAGAAGCCCGAGTGTGCACGACCGAACCCGAATCAGCTTGACGTTTTCACAGATTTTCAATTGCTTGTAAACAGATTACTGTAAATACAGTAAAACGGTCCAATATTTTGTTAAAATTATTGATATAGTACCCGAGAGCATTAAAAACAATTCATTCTGCATTTTTTTTTTGTTCACAATAAAACTCAAAAATTTATTAATGCCCGGGGCCTTAACTGTACCAGCTACGTAACTGTAATCTCGGGCACAAAGCGTCCAATAAGGTGCAGGTTGACCAACTGGCTAGCTCCAGGCCTACGAGAGAGAAACGAGCAAACAATAGATACTAACAGTCCATGTGTTTTAATGTCTAATATATATGCGGTTGGTTCGCTACTCTTTCCTCTTTCGCTTGAGGCTCTCTACATGTACTACACTGGGCTCTCCCGAACATCACGAAAAAAAATCCTGAAAACCTCTCGAACCACGGGAGCGGAGTGGGGGCTTCTTTCTGGAATCGAGTGGCGCGCGTGCGCAGTATGCATATTTCATGCGCCGGCGCAAATTCATGCATCATGTATGGTGTAATGTAAACATAACCAATCAAATTCCTCGCTACTTTTCGGAAGGTTCGTCATGGTCGGGAGAGGAATTTCGTGATGGTCGAGAGATGCTATGTTCGGGGAAGTGATGTTCGGGAGAGCTGTGTATATGGTGTCTAAGCATATATACTCGCCATTTTGGCTGCATATATTCAATTGTACATAATTGATTCAAATGGTGCGCATACTAGTGATTCATTCAATGTGAATTACTAAGCATTTTATTATTATTAATACTTTGTATTTATTTATTCAAATCTTATAATTTTGAACTATTGCTTACGTAGTTAAAAATGTCAGAATAAATTGTTGTCGTTTTTGCAAGCCAAGCTTAAAAATGGGTAGATATTGTTCGGCACCTGGTTGTGAAACTGGAACTTTAAGAGACCGAGATGTGTGCAAAATATTAAATAAAAGAGTTCTGTCGATGTTCTCAGTCCCAAAGGCGAGTAATTTCGAATTAGAAATTGTTATACTATTTTAATTGAAAATTTTTTTAACTCCAATAAAAAATTTTTGAATTACTCAATAAAATATATCTGAATCTATCTTTTGTACAAATCATGTTATTATTTGGTCAATTTGACTTATTTTTTAGTTTCCAAAAAAAGAGTAACTTGAATTTTTCAGGAAAAAACTTTATATTTGAGTAACTTTATGAGAAATTGGGGAATCTTTGGGTCTGTTGTAAATTGAAAGTATATAAGCAATAAGTTTTCTAAAAACGTTATAGATTCCAAGTATAATTCATTTATACCATTCACACTTATAATAATTGCTATAAAAATATCTTTAAAGCAAAAATAGTATTTTTCATAACAAGCGGTATAACGAGTGAAAACACGAGTATGCACCTTGATACAGACAGTTTTTTTTATTTAGAACATTATGTTTGTGTTTTCCTTGTTTACGTGTAGAAACCCTACGACCGCCTTTTCGAATTGATGAATTGGCCGTCCCTGAAAGCTGACATGCAAATGGTGACCTCGCAGCTTAACACCGTTGTTTACCCACAGGTCTGTGCCTTTTCATACTCGTGAAGCGATTTTCCACGTGCTTCAAAGCATCGTTCAAAAAGGCGGTCATAAGGTTTCTACATGAAAATATACCTTTTAATGTTCAAGATCCAACAAATTTTTTATTCAAAATATTAGAAGGTATTTGTTAAAAATTCATATAAAGTCGAGCTATTGAGATTCGAAATGGCAAAAAAAAAAAAAAAATATATAATAAATGAATGAGAAAAGAATGAAAATGTCAGGTTTTCAAAATTTTTTTTTTTGAAATTCTGTTCAATGTGAAATTAAAAAAATTCACTATCAATCTTAAAAAAGTTCCTAATTCTGAAATTAAACTTGCTGATCTCTCAATTTTTATAAAAATGTTAACAGAACTTTAGATCATTTTTAAAATTTTAAACAATTTAAAGGTTGTAACGACATTTTTTTAAAAGCTTTATTATAATAAAAAAATATTTATTTGATAATATTGCACAATCAATTTGCCATTGTTTTAAAGTTCAGTTATGAAGAAACGTCTTAAACTGATTAAAAGTTGACATTTTCAAGAGTTATCGAATATATTTTTAAAATTTTTTAACAGAAGATTCTAAGCATCCATTGATAGATGCAACAAACCTGGTCTAATATCTCTTATTTTATTTATCATATCGATATGATTTAACTGTTGTATAGTAGCCAATAATAAATATAAAAATTTTCATTTAACTATGTAACAATTACATTTTTTTAGGATAATGACATGTTTTTGAAATGGAAACGAGTTCTACCAACTCTTAGAAGAGCAAGTATCCTTTGTGAACATCATTTTCGCCCTGAGGATATTATCGATCAGCTTGTTACACATTCGAAAAACCAATTAATGTTTCATAAAAGAAAAAGAAAATTTTTGATTCCAAATGCAATCCCAATAAGACTGGAATCCAGTACTACTGACAGTGCTACTGATAAGAAAATCATCAATAACTTGGTACAGTAGTTTTTACTCATCACAATGTAAAAACAGGCGATTAGGCAAATATTTTTTTTGTATTTTGGGGGGAGGGGTCCTGAAGATGTCACCAATTATCAAATATGAATGCTCTATATTATATTATTTTCTATAGACGTAAATATGTATTTTTTATAATTTGTTTCTATCTGTACAAATTATTTCTTTCAAAAATTACTCTCCCAAAACAGTGTATGAAGAAATATACATGTCACAATTTTTTTGGAATTTTGCTATGCATCTGGGTAAAAACATTTACTGATGCATGTAAAACTACTATTTTCAGAATTTAGAATTGGTTCAGTGTAGAGAATACACTGCTAAAAATTCATTTTCAAAAAAAATGAAAAAGGTTGTTCAAAAACATGTACAGTCGAACAGTATAATGAATAACAAAGCTGTGATAAAGGTAATACATCCGATGTCAAAATTGACTGGAAGAGAAAATTCAAATGGACTGAAACAGACCCACCAAAGAATTATAGTGTCCAGTCACCAGAAGGATATTTACACGAAGAACCCAACGAAGACAAATGTTGTAAAGCCGGTATTAACATTATTTACTGAAGCAAAGTAAAAAAAAATATAAATCATGAGTATCCTTTTCTTAATCATATAAATTATAGGCTTTGGGTGTATTTGTAAAGTCAGAGAACCAGATGGATGATCCATACATAGTCGAAAAAAATGTAGATCATGATCTGGGTATCACTATATATGACGTCAATGACTTCCTGGCCAATAATCCCTTAGTAGAAGGATGGTGTTACTGGAGGCATGACCCGGAAATACATTTAATTTTGACTGATCGTTTCACTGGAAGGACAAATACTTATCTGGTCCTGAATGCTGACCTGTCTTTCTCAGTAAGTATATGATGGCTTATATCATTGAAACGAGAATGATACAATAGTGTTATTTCTTCTGCTCAGATTCGAATGTGGAACAAAACCACAAAACCCACAGGAAAACTGCTGCAGAACCTGGACGAATTGCTTTCTTACCTTCAAAGTTTTAATTCCTATCAAGCTTGCAGTGGGATCGAAAAAGGGTGAGCAAAATCCTGTTTCTCTCTTGTAAACTGATGTTGACATCGATCCATCCACATTTTAAGACAATGACTATTGTCATTTTAAGTGAGACTAATGTTACTTTTATACTTTGGCTTTCTTTCCCAACAGTAGTTAGTAAAAGAACTTGATTCTTTACTACTTTGAACTTATTTCTTTATTTTGCAGACATGCAGGTCTTTGTGTCGGATACATAGATCCAAAAGACACAACTTATACTGGCGGCAAAGTTCAAAATCCACAATGCAGTCATTGTGGTAAACTTCAAAAACAGCTGCAACAGATAGACTGTGTCTATTATTAACATATTACTTCTGTAGAAAATTGTCAGCTTAGCTGTGCAAAAGAAAAGGTGAAAGTCATAAGTACAGAACTGACTCTAATGTTATGATGTAAAAAATTTTTCACAACGATTTGAAATAGTAAAAAAAATAATATGACACGAATGATTCTTAATTGTAAACTGAGAATTAACCATTTCCTTATTGTTAAAATATCGAACTCTAATGCAATTCAACAGGTTAATAAATCAAGGTTTCGATCTCCCAGTCAATTTGTCTTTTATTCAAATTCGTTTCGTCGACGTTTCGATCTCCATGTGTGAGATCCTTTTCAAGACTGTATAAAATTGAACCAAAACTACCATGAAATTACATCAACAAATCAATAAAATCTAACGTAAACTATTGAAATAAAATCTATCATACCACCTTACGAACTACGAACATCACAATAACTTCTTCATGTTGTCAGGAACATATATAAATCTGTGTATCTCATGACTTTAAAACACATTTTCAATGAGATCACAACGTCAAAGCAGAATATAAAGCAATCAAATTCAACAACTTCTGTATCTCATGACGGTAGATGTTATAACAAACGAGATAACAACGTCAAAATTAATTCCTAACAACGATCTTCTCACGTTCGTGTTCACGACACTTATGACAAAATTTTGAGCGTTTGGAGTAATGGACAATAAGTCATTAAGGCTAGCCACGCCCCATGTCATCTCTTTAAATAATCCCCACCAACAAACCAATGCCAGATTACAATCACTATCCCCTCAAAAAAACCTCAATAGGGAATCATATACATCACACCAGTCCTTTAAATCTACCTGTGTATTAAGTGAATTTTTACCCTCTTTCCTAATAAACGCCATCTCAGCAAAAAGCCTCCTGTAATAGTCCCTCTCCTCATGTAAAATACTTATATCCTTCCAATTCATTTCATGATCCCCTTTTTCATCATTCAACATCCTATGTTCAGGTATCACAGAGAACTCAGAGTTGGAAGCCGATATATTTCTTTTATGTTCCAAAATCCTCCTCTTCAAATACCTCTTAGTCTGTCCTATATAATTCTTCTCACAATTGTTGCACTGTATTTTATAAACTAACCCAGTTCTTTCCTCTTTCATTATCCTGTCCTTCCCTCTCTTTATCAAAGAACATCCCAAATTATTTCTAATCTTGTGTGCAACATGCAAGCCAAATGGCCTCAAAATCTTATTCCCTATATGTTCACTAAGTCCATTAACATAAGGTAGTGTCACTCTTTCCCCAAGGTCCAATTTTTCCTTTCTGAGTCGGTTCTCTCCTGAGTCAACAATTACCTCATTTTCACTTCTCCTCTTTTTAATGGTCATTATCCGTTTCTTAATATGTCTGTTTAAAAAATCTATAGGATAATCATTGCTCATTAAGGTCCTCTTTACAAACACAATGTTTTTCGTATGAAACTGTCTGTCTGCCAGTAAAATAGCCCTGTCAATCAGTCCCATTACCACACCAATCTTGTGTTGGATCGGATGCCCCGAGAAAAAATTGATATACCTACCAGAATATGTAGGTTTCCTATACCAATCTGTCATGAGGCATCCATCTTCCTTCCTAATAACCTCAACATCCAAAAAAGGCAACTTGTTATCCTTCTCCATCTCAAATGTGAATTGTAAACGAGGGTGGTAACTATTGAAAAGTCCAACAACCTTATCCAACATATCCCTTTGAATAACAGCAAAAATGTCATCAACATATCTCTTATGAAATTTGATTCCGGAATGTAATTGACCCAAACAATGAACTTCTAAATCCTCCATCACTATGTTGAGACAATCGGTGAGAGAGGTGAACCCATTGGACTCCCATAAGTCTGTGAATAGTATTTCCCACCGAAAGAGAAGCTAGTCGAATTCAACACAAATGAAACTACATGAAGGAACTCATCCATCGGCATATTCGTCTCCCTCTTAATATATTCCCATCTTCTTCTCACTCCAACTCAACAGGTTAATTCTATATTTTTGATGCCAAATTCAAGTCACCACAAACTGAGATACCCAAAAAAGAAGTTCTCCAAAGTTGATTTGACAAGACCCGCTTGGAACCACTGTTTCATGTTCTGTAATTTATTGAAGTAGAGAATATAAATTGGTTCGTTCTCGTTTAGAATCTGAGATATTTGATACATCCATGGAGAGCTATATAAATAACATTTATCATTGATATAGAGAGACTCCAAAGTTAACAATTTGAGTTCCATGGTCCGTAAATACGCTCCGTTGTAACTTTTTTAACTTCTTTCTTCAATCAATACGAGCATACAGAGCTATATGAATTTTCATTATAAGATAGGAGAAATGATGGAAACAGATTCCTCCTTTTCAAATTTATTCATAATTATTCTTGGCCTCTTCAGAGGGCCAAAATGTATGGCCGAAAGCTATGATTTAAACTCTGTAAATTGAAAACTCAAAATCACTTGTGTAAGAATTTTGAAAATTTGGAGGAATTAGAAACAGTTTATTTAAAGGCACATGAATTTTTTAACATCCTCTACAACTTGATTATAATCAAGTCAATATATTAAGCCATTAATAACTTGAAAGATTTTAGAGATCTTCTCAGTACCATTTTTTGCACTCTAAACTTTCATGATTTTTTCATGAAATTGTTCAAGAACACTTTTATTATTCAAAAGAGCATCCTCTGAATTACATGTATATCATGGAGAAAGAAATCCCCCAATCAAGAAATAGAAGGAATCGATGGCATTGTACTTTTACCTCTGGGTATATATATCTGATTGTTTTTGTTATTTATAATAAATATAATTATTTAAAAATAATTATTGAATAATTTGTAGCATTAGAGTTTACTGGATATTTTCTATGAATTTGGAAATCTAAAATTTAAAATGTTTGAGAACTCATTTTATTTTTAAGATAGTCATAAAAATAAATAAGTTATTTGTTGTTAGAATGAAGAATATTTGACATTATTTTGAAAATTAAAATTACAAAAATCAAAATTTTAGAACTCATTTTCTCATAAAGTATTTATTTCATATTTGAAAATCAATATATTATCGCATGTGCGGGATTTGAAATATTAGGGAGTTTCAGTTTTATGATGCGGAATTCAAAAATCCTCATCAAAATTTTCAAGACCTACAATCGTAAATTTTAGAATTAAGAATCCTCTAATTGATAGACCACATAAATTTGATGTATTCGATGTATTCATAATCAGACAGTTTTTTTTCTGATTTGAGCAGTGTTATCGTGAATTTAAATTTAACGGATTTTCTTGTTTATACAAAAATAGGGCACTAGAAACGCTAGAAAAATAAAGCCCCGGTTACTATGGTTACTATCAATGGTTGTGCATTGTGTGTGCCAGTGTGTGCTAAATTGTCATGTGTAAAATTCAGGTAAAACCGGCACAAAAAGGAAAAAGGTTCCGAAATGTTCCGAAACTTTAACAACAATTAACAATAAATTATTATTTTCTTAAATAATTTAAATTAAGTGTCAAAATGGAGGTCCATGATAATAAAAACAAAAACCTGCACAATAATCCGACTCCAACAGTCGAGCAGATAAATGCTGACAGTATAACCCAGGTAAACAAAATTCACTATCACAGAAAAACGATATGGTTATTGAACGAAATTTCAGCAATATTATGAAAAAAATGCGATTTAAGTTTCATTGATTTCTACTTTAGGACGAAAGCTGCAAAGTTTTGAACAGTTGTCGGAGTGAAAAGAGTTGTAAAAATTGTAAAAATTTACTATCTAAAATTTTTTAATTGGTAAATAATTACAAGAGTTACTTCTTTCAAAAATGGCTAAAAGAAGAAGAATTAATAAGTATTTCTAAAAAAAATCTAACCCAAGCAATTTCGCTTTGGGGCAAAAAAAAGAATATACTTTTCCCCTAATATACAATAACTGCATTAATTAACTTAACACTTAACTGCAGTTAAGTTTTTTTTTAGAAATACCCACTAATTTTTTTTAAAACTATTTTTGACGGAAGTAACTTTTGTAAACATTTACCGCTTCATTTTACACTTTAAAAAATTCTTTCAAGTGCAAGCATTCAAAGTATTTAACAAATAGAAAAATTTCAAGGATTTAATAGCTATAAAAATTTTAAATTCATTTAAAAATATATATTGGGCACATTTGAAAAATCATAAATATTACTTGAAAATATATTGAATATAAAAAAACTTGAATGTCGAAAACTTCATAAATTCATGAATTTATATTTTAAAAATTCTAAATCCTATGGGTTAATAACACAGTCCGACAAAATTTGAATTTCAGAAATATGGACGGGATGTTTCACTGGAAATATTTAGCTAACGTCATCACTATACCAACCCTAAAACTGTTTTTCATGATCAAATCACGTTTTCAACTTAATGATTGTTTAAATTATTTTTCATGAAATCCGCAATAATTTTCTTATGATGTTTTCAGGAAAAAAACAAAATTGTAGGTTTTCAATGTCAAGGAATCTGATTTTAGAGTCAAAAATGCAAAAAAATTGATATTTTCATATTTCAATTTAAAAAAAATGTAGATACGTTTTTTTTCGAAAAAAGGTCTTATACTTGCTCCGCAGGAATGCGATTCAAACACACATTTTTTATTATATGTCAATGGGAGAATTAGGGAGAATGAGCATGTGAAAGACACTTTTTCGATAGAAAACGTATCCACATTTTTTTGAAATTGAAATATGAAAATATCGATTTTTTTGCAATTTTCACTCTAAAATCAGATTCCTTGACATTGAAAACCTACAATTTGGTTTTTTTCCTGAAAGCATCATAAGAAAATTGTGGATTTTATAAATAATAATTTAGACAATCAATATGTAAAAACGCGATTTGATCATAAAAAACTGTTTTGCGGTCAGTTAAGTATTGACGGTAGCTACATATTTCTGGTGAAACATTGTGTCCATATTTTTTTTTGTTGGACTGTGTAATTCGCAATATGTAGAAAAAAGTTGTTGCGAACTCAAAGATGTTCAAATTTAAAAACTTTGAGATCGTAAAAAATATCGAACGATGTCAAAAGAGTTTTGAAATTCCATTTGTTAATAATTTTGTATTATAACATTTTTTTCGAAACGTCTATTATTCCTTAAAATAAAAATATACCTACAATTAAAAAATTGTTTCCAAATAAAGATCCATTTAGGTTAGGTTACTCTGAACATTTCGATTTTTTCCATATGTATTCAATGGATTTTTAGCTGAATAACACGTATAAGATTTTAATTAAAAAATTTGATTTGATTTTCATTTGAACAATATGAGATATAAAATTGAAAAATGGGATAAATTTTGAATCCAAAAATTTAATTAAATCATTATTCCACAAGCATAAGATATATCCCTGTTTAAAAATTTAATTTAATTTTCCATAAGAAATTTAAAATTTGTTTCCCATCAGGAAATACCATTGGATTTCTAGTAAGAAATTCTAAATGAAGTAATGTTAGATAAATCAAATGTCTACATTGAACGATCAAGTATAAATGTAGTAAATTAACTATAGCATAGAAATATATTAACTTGGTTATAGAATACGAAAGTAATAATTTTTAAATACAAATCTATGTACATACTCAGCTATACACATTTGTTTTCTGTAAATATAACTAGAGATAGTACACCCTACACAATCCTGCATTTAATGAATAGTAATTTTAGGTAAAGTCCTGTCTTTAGAAAAATCATGAAAAATTTGAATATGTATTGACGAACAGTAACATTTCTAATCATCAATTAAGAATAAACTATTTTGAATTTCATCTCAAGAATTTTGAAAGCCAATTTTTTCATTGCATTTAGTGTACTCAATAAGAGTTTTTAAAAAAGGCCAAAAATAAAAGAATCCAAAATAATTACAGTTACAGATTTATTTGATAAGGAATGGAAATTCCCAAACCAAAAAAAATCGCGATTTTGATATTTGAGTAAATTTCGTTAAATTTGACATTATTACATCCAATCTTCAATTAATATCATTTATACAGAAGTACAAATTTACTTCCATAAATTTATTATAATAATAATTAAGACTTATCTGTAATTATCAATCGAATAAAATAAAAATGTATTATTTTATCATTAAATATACCTAAATTTATTAACATTGTTTTGATTATTGAATTTCCAACTATTGAATCCAAAATTTAAAGTTTTTTAACTATGTACACATTTTTCAATCAAGTTTTTAATCCAGAAATTGTAAAATTTGAAATTCTCTTTAATAAAAAATCACAGCTTTTCAGAACTGCAGTAAAATGTAGTTGATGCAGCAAACAATAATACTTAATTGATAATTAAATAAATAGATTTTTGATTCAAAATTTCGATTCGGCATGAAATGATTTTTGGAGGATAAAAAATGAGCTATCCCACGTCCCTTCGCTTATTTTTTTCATGGGGATTTCTTTCCGATTTCCCTATCAAAAGCGTAATTAAATTTTTTAAATAAAAATCCATCTCAAATTCTCAAATGATACTTTCAGAAGAATAACAAAATAAATTTCATTTATTTTAGATAGTCGTGCACTTTTTTTCTTTTTAGCCTGACAAAAGAAAACTTTTAAGATTTTTCAGTCGAATCAATTAAAAATCCGATTGCATTTGCCAAACATTCATGTTATTTCTTTTTTGTTTATCATTCCATTTTAATCATCCAGCCATTGATCTATTTTCTTATATTTTTATTTTGTAATTTTGAAGACAGTTGAATTTTCAGCAAGGTTGTGGTAACTAATTCTGTGGCCTCCCGCCATAATCGAGAAAGTCACACATGCCATAACGTTGAAAACTTAATTAGAATATCATGTAAACTGAGCCTTATGGCACATGTGACTTTCTCGATTATGGCGGGAAGCCACAGAATGATTTCTGGTAATTCCTGACAGCAGTTTATTATTGTAAAGCTTTCTCGTGAATGTTATTGAAATGTTACAATTCTCATCTTCTTATGATGATTCGCTTACTAAAATCCTTCAAATAAATTCTTGCAGCTGGCCAACAAATACTGGTCCCCCTCCACCTCAAATCAGCACCTCCCTTTCGACTCTCAAATTGTCGACAATATCTACACAGATGAACTATGTATCTCCAAATTCTCCATACATCGCATCATGATGCTGGAATTCAGCCAATATCTTGAAAACTACCTCTAGCCGAACTATGATCCCTTTCAATCAACCCGTGCCCCCACTATGTCAGTCGTCATCATGGTCAACGAGAAGTTTCGCGAATGGGTTTAAGTTTGGGAACCCTTTGAGAAACGAAAAGACTAGTTCGAAGGCTTCATTGACAAGGTCTTCGAAGCTTGTCTAGAAGACAGCATCCTGGACTACAATCTGAAGGAGCAAACTTCACTGATTGTCTTCCTGAACCACTGTTTCAACTCCATGGAAGTCGACATTGTCAGGAAGAAGTTTCAGACGCTGGTGCCACTTGGGACCTGGACTTCCCTTCAACCGGAAAGGCTGAAGTTGGAGCTTAAGAAGCACCCAGAGTGGAAAAAGAAGTTCAAAGCTATTGTAAGGCACGACAAAGCGTCGACAAATAAGGAGAAGTTAGAGTGGGATAGGAAGTTTCTCCACCGGCTGATGATCAAGTTTATAAGGATCTTGGAATCAATAACTGAGGAGGGCATTGTTTTCAAGGACAAGATCAGGTACTGTGAGAGGTTTTTGGAGCTGGTGATAGGGTTGGAAGCTCTTTTGCCAACGAGAAGGTACTTTACGACTGTCATGGACGACTGTAATTTGGTGGTGAGGTATGCTTTGTCAGATTTGCTGAAGAGGCAAGATGGAGGATCGTTTGGTCAGGTAATTAGATGGCGATTATTTGATGTCAATGATTCGTAATGATCAATGAAGACTTGCAATCAAGCTTATTACTCTTTTGTGATGTTTGCTTATTTGTTGATTTTTGTTTTCAGCTTTTAAAAATGCTGAAATTTTACGCACGTTTTGAGATTGATGAGGAAACTGTAGATGCACTCTCAGACAAAGACATGATGAAACTTCATTATGCCAAGATCATTTCTCTTCAGGTAAATTGAACACAGTAATCTGAATCTCATGTAAAAATTTACTGATATTTTTATTAATAGCTCGGTTGAAAAATGTTTATTGACATTGGGGAATTCTTATTCAAAAATTTAATTACTATCTCGATAATTTATCAATTTTTTTTTTCAAAAAAGCGGTTTTTGAAATCTGAGATGCTGACTTTTTTGTGAAACACGACTTTCGACATTAAGGAACCTTTGTTGTTACAAAATTAAAGCTATTTTACTTAAATAATTATTAATCTTTACTTTCCAGAAAGCAGTTTTTGCATTAAAAGTCGAAGGAATGAAAAATTTCGCTCTTATAAATGTGGCCAGTGTCGATACGAGACACGCTTTGAAAACGTATTACGGCTCTATAAGGTAAATGCATCAACTTCTGTTTGTTTGCTTTTGATCATTTCATCTATACTGAAAAATTTTTTGTTGCAGTCAGGAGAAATTGCGATTAATCGCGACGTATTTGAAATTGATCCCACCAGAAGAAAAAGAAATTGTGAAACATTCGTTCCGAGTGGACATTGATTTTCTTCGAGAGTTGATAGTGAGTAAAAAGAACTAATTGCAAATTTTTTAATTTTGTCAGTATAATTTGACAACATTCGAAATTGAGTGTAATAAAATTTACCTCCTCTCCAAGATTTATAAAATTTGAAAATTTTCTAACTCTTGCAGTAGCATATTTAAATTTTTGGTTTCATCTTTTTTTTCAATTATGTATAATGTAATGTTCTGAATTTTTTTCATTTTTTACAGATTTCCCGACATAAACGTCGAGCCTCTCAACTGGAAGAACTCAACGAAATGCCACTTTACCCAACAGGAGACATAATTTGGGATGAAAGTATTGTCCCTACTGAATATTTTTCAGGAGAAGGTCACTGCCAAAATTGAATTTACAATTTTTGACCCTCCACGATTATTTACTCGGGAATTTCAATCTGTTTCGTCTTGAGTCTACATGTACGTAAACAAAATTTGCACTTTTCATTCGTGATTGTCGTTATCGGTATTTAATTTTTTTTTTTTTACCATTTTTTAGATGAAATTCGCCAAGATATCGAAGATGCTGTCAGCAGGCTAAGTCCCTGGTAAGAAAATCATACATTGATTTTTCCTTAGTGATTCCGAAGAAATTGTAATTATTCAACTCTTAAAGAGTATACCTACATAATATGTATACACGATTTTTATAATTTTCGAATTATACTTGAGTTTTTCTGTCATCAATCTATTTTGTCTCATTTATTTTTTCGCGATAAAATATGTGTTCTTTGTGAAACTGAAAAATGTCGAGGAACGGGAAAAGACCTAGAATTTTTTCAGTACCTTGTGAGACTTCTTGCATATTGAAAAATGATAAAATGCATTGCTCATGTTGCTTTCAAATTTTCCATTTCTAGGCAAGCAGAAGATGGCAGTGTTTATTTTGGAGGTTGGGCTCGAATGGCCCATCCAATTTCGCAATTCGCTGTTGTAGAAGTAGCAAAACCAAACATTGGAGAAAATCGGCCTTCCCGAGTTCGAGCAGATGTGACTGTGAATTCGAGCGTGCGAAAGGAAATCAAATCCGAGTGGGAAAACTTGAGAAAGCACGACGTTTGTTTCCTGATCACTGTTAGGCCACCAAATCCAATTAGTACAAAGATTTTGGAATTTCGCAATAATATTCTCAAATTTTAACCTTCAGAATTACGGATATTTCAAGTTACTCTGTTAAAAAATTTACATGTTTCAAAACCTTTACAAATCTGAGTTCTAAGTACAGATATAAGTGATTATTATTCATTTTCAGGTACTAAATATGATCACAAATTACCTTTCGTTGCCCAAGTCGGGTTAACGACAGTTCGTGGCTGTGAAATCGAAGGAATGTTGGACTCGAATGGCCGAGTCATTGAAGATGGGCCTGAACCAAGGCCCATTTTGCCCGGTGATTCTCGGACTTACCGGGTTTGGTTGGATTCGAATCAATATCGAATAGACATGGACAAAGCCAGTCGCAGTGGGGAAGACGTTTACGAAAATTTTCACATCATAATGCGACGAAAACCTAAAGAAAACAATTTCAAGGCTGTTTTAGAAACTATTCGTGAACTTATGAACACAAATTGTGTCGTTCCTGAATGGCTTCACGATATAATTTTGGGTTTTGGTGACCCTGGAGCTGCCCAGTATAACAAGTACGTGTTTTTCTGAAAGAATTTGAAATGCATTTTTCACAAAGTCCTTATTAAAAACAAAAAAAATTCAAAAACTTAGTCCACAATTTTTGAAAAATTGAATTTTAGATTTACATGTTCTAAATTATCTTTCTCTTTTATCAAAAGACTGGTTCATTCAACAAAACTTCTACTCCACAGAATGCCAAATGAGATCCCATCCATGGATTTCAATGACACTTTTTTGGATATGCAACATCTGAAAGCGAGTTTCCCCAAATACGAAATCCAAGTAGATCCGAAAGCTTCGGATCCTGAAAAATTGTTTCCACCTTTTCAGTTGGAATTCGCCGACGTTTTGGACAAAAGCGAAGGAAAGAAGGAGAGTGAGTGTCGGAAAGTTATTACAGTGACGCCTCACGTTGTTGAACATTAACTTGGTGGTTGACGTCAGCAATGGGAGGGGCAAGAAGTACACAGTATTCTATCCTAAAATTAGTGATTTATTGCGAAATCATAAATGATATAAATATACAGGAGGAAGAGAAATTAAAATACAGAGAGAAGAGGAAATCGAGCAAATAAATATATAGAGAAGACGCCTGGGTCTGCTTATCGGCGATGGACCTCGTAGACCACTGGTGGCCGCACGGGTCGGGGAAAACGTCGACTTCGGAGCCGAGGGTGGCTACCACGAAGGTAAAATCTTAATTCTAATATATAGAAAAAAGAACAGGAAATAAATAAAAGGTTAAAAGGGTCCTCGGAGCCTGGAGTTTGCTGCTACGAGGAGAAATGAGGAAAAGCGGTAGCTTGCTGCTCGGAGCCTGGAGTTGGCTGCCACGAGGGAGAGCCGACTGCTAAAGAATGCCCTGCTGTTCGTCGGCACTCGCTGAGGTACCCTCCGGCGAGCGGTCAGCGCGCCAACCAGCGTTGTCACGGCCAGCGCTCCAACTAGCGTCCAGGTGCAGTCGGCGCACCAATCGGCGCCCAGCCGGCAAATCACCCTAGCCGCCGCAGCCGCAAGGCTGCCTCGCCGCCGACCAGCATCGTCTTCTTTACGAACCCCCATCCGCGTGTCTCCGCCGGGGAAAAAGGAAAATGTACATCGACGCACAACAACGTACCACCAAGTCAAGGACCTTATGAAGCCAACGAGCTCAAAACGTTAGTTCAAAATTTTCATTTACGCTTTTAACTTGAACAATTTTCGAAATTAAAGAGTTCTGAGTTCTAAGAAACATTCTTTTCTTAAACAGGGAATCAAATATTAAGGAAAACAAATACACGTGAATAATATTGTTTATGTATGTTTAGGAATCAAATTCCGTTCACACTAACCCAAATCGAGGCTATTCGGGCAGGAATGCAACCAGGACTCACGCTCGTGGTTGGGCCTCCGGGTAATGGAAAAACCGACGTTGCGGTGCAAATTATTTCGAACCTTTACCACAATTTTCCAAACCAAAGAACTCTTATCGTGACACACTCCAATCAAGTCCTGAACCAGCTTTTTGAAAAAATCACGGCCTTGGACATCGACGAACGTCACTTGCTGCGTCTCGGTCACCGTGAGGAAGCACTTGAAACTGAAAAAGATTTCAGCAGATATGGAAGGGTCAATTACGTTTTGGCGAAAAGACTCGATCTTTTGACGGAAGTGCAAAGATTAAAAGTAAGTTGTAGAGTCATAAACAAAATAATTTGATTAAAAATTGCAAATTACAACCTTCTAAAAAATGTTCAAAATGCTGTTTTTCCTAGGAATCCCTCGGCGTCGAAGGCGATGTAGCTTACACATGCGAAACAGCAGGCTACTTTTTCACGTACCACGTGCTACCCCGTTGGGAGCACTTCAAGACCATGCTTAAGCAACGTGACGCCCTAGAGAGTGTCGTTGATGCAGAGTTCCCCTTCCACAAATTCTTCGATAATGCTCGGCAACCGCTCTTCCACCGCTCATCCTACCAGGAAGATCTGGAAACCGCACGAAGCTGTTTCCACTACATTGAGCGTGTGTTCTCTCAGAAGAATTCCGAGCGTTCGAACTTTTACGCTCTGGTCTCGACAGGTCCAAATACTTGCTAGTCAAGGAAGCGAAAATCATTGCGATGACTTGCACCCACGCGGCTTTGAAACGCCGGGCACTTGTCGACATGGGCTTCACCTACGACAACATCCTTATGGAAGAGTCCGTCCAAATTCTGGAGATCGAAACTTTCATTCCTCTGCTTTTACAAAATCTCCATGACGGTTACAACAGGTTGAAACGCTGCATTATGATTGGAGATCATCACCAGCTACTTCCAGTTATCAAGAACATGGCCTTCCAAAAATACTTTAACATGCAGCAATCCTTGTTCGCGCGTTTTGTGCGGTTAAACGTCCCGAATGTAGATTTGGATGCACAGGGTCGAGCGAGGCCGAGCATTTGCGATCTGTACAACTGGAGGTACAAGAAGTTGGGCAACTTGGCGCACGTGGAGAGGGACGAGGAGTACCTCGTGGCAAACCCAGGATTCCTCTATGATTTCTAGTTGATTGATGTGGAGGACTTTTTGGGCACTGGTGAGAGCGAGCCTAGTGCCTATTTCTACCAGAATCTTGCTGAAGCTGAGTACTGCATCACGGTCTTCATGTACATGAGGCTGTTAGGCTACCCGGCGGAAAAAATTAGTATTTTGACAACTTATAATGGACAAAAACATCTCATACGAGACGTGATCAACAAGAGGTACGAGTTCTTATTTTGGGAAACTGCTTTACCGACTTCACTCCAAGCGTCGTGTTGCACATGTATTTGTTTTTCCGTTGTTAACAGATGCACCAGCAATCCTCTGATCGGCAGACCCAGCAAAGTTACAACCGTGGATAAGTATCAGGGTCAACAAAACGACTACATACTTCTTTCCTTGGTAAGGACACGCGCCGTTGGTCACCTCCGTGACGCCCGTCGTCTTGTGGTTGCCATGTCTCGTGCCAGACTGGGGCTCTATGTTTTCGCGGTCTCCCTTTTCAGAAACTGTTTCGAACTCAAGCCCGCGTTTGACCTGCTGACAAAACGACCACTGAAGCTCCACATTCTGCCCCACGAAACTTACCCTACGACTCGACTCAACGACCAAAAGCCTTCAGAATTCATGGAGATTCAAGATATGCCGCATATGGCGAAATTCGTTTTCGAATTTTATTCAAAGAACGTAGAAAATTTCACGGTAAGTTTCTAAATGATAACTGAAATGAGTTGTGTGTCTGAGATGTTTTTTTTTACGCTGACAGAGAAATTGAAAATTGTGTTTTTCAGGGAATGAAAGAATGGACGGAACTGGAATCAGAAACACTGAGTAATCCAACGCATCATGTCCCGGTTCATCCTGGGGCTGAAGACGATAGTGACTACGAAAATGAAAATGAAGAAAAAAAACCTGAAAAAATAGAGGTTGATTAAAGCAAATAAAAAACTACGTTGTTTCATGATAATTTGTATGTTTTATTCTTTCTTAAGTACCCACCAATGAAGGGTAGTACGGATCGCTGATCTGAATGTGCGAGAGATTTCTTAGTAGAAAAGAAAGAGGATAGTATGATAGAGATGGAGAGATGTATATAGATTTAAGGAAGATCGTATAGTAAATGGATAGGTCATTCTGACCTTTCTATTTACATCATAAAATGAACCGATAGGGAGAGCAATGTTCATGCAATTTGTGATGCAACTGCTAATTGGATCAATTCAAAAATTCAATTAAATTTACTATTAATTATCTGTCAAACTTTACGAAATAGTGACGTTTTAGATTTGAGAATTGAATTATTTTATTAAGAAAATTTAAATGGTTTATCCACTGCAAATAGAGGAAAAAGAAAAGGTCAATTTGATCCTTTTCTCCATTTCATTTTTCTGTGGTGGAAAGTGAGGGAAAACTTCTACTCGAGATAAGTGAATGAATTTAGATAAGTAGAAGTTCACTGTAAATAATATATCTTTCGGGAAAAGAAATAAAGAAAGGCACTGCAAACAGCAAATTATTGGAGACCCTAGCAAAAAGCACGGAACTCCGTACTCATTACGTTCCAACTCCGTGCCTTTTCCGTCCTTTGATCAATCATTCTAAATTTCAAGCTGAAATGCCTTGTTTCTGATTATATGTAATGAATAAAGTCAATTTCTCCGTTATTATATAGTTAATAATAGTATTTTCAGATGTAATAATTAAAAAAGTCAAAAAATTAAATCCGTGATCGCATGATAACTGTCAAGCAAAAAAGTCGGTAAGGAGGATTCCGGATAAATTTGTGTAAAGTCATTTTGGCATAAAAAATTGCAATATTTATACATTGTTAAGTCCAAATTGATTTTTTAAGAACATAAGACTCTAAAAAGCAATTTCCAGGAAAAATGTATGGGATTTTGATAATAATTGCTGACAAAACAGCATGGAACGGAAAAAGGACGCAAAGAGCATGGAACTTCGTACCCGGGCCTTTGCCAGGGGACACAAAAACGGATTGAAACTCACTGCGTTATAATATTTTTTGGCGTAGGTGCCTTTGATCTCACGTAATCTCACGCTAAAAAGTATTGAAATGCTGTGCGTGTGAAGTGTGAATCATCTTTTGTGTCTTCCAATAATTTTCTGTTAGCAGTGGGCTGAACTTGTTATATCATGTGTTACCCGACAAGAAAGTTCGACCGAATTTTTCGATATTGAAAGCAAATGGACGGCATAATGTTATGTATTTACTCGATTGTATTCAATAATTATAAATTATTAAGATTGTTGTAAACAAATTAATGAGTGAATTCAAGAGCATGCAAGAGTAAATGAAGAATATTGAAGAATATTTGACAATTTTTCATACTGGGTTGCTGCATTGTGTTCATGTGTTGTTTTGACGTGTTTGTGTGTGTTTGACATTTCACACAGTTTGACAGTTCATGCAAGTTTTTGGCACGTCACTGAAGTCACTTGATTGTTTATCATTGTTTATTTACAAAATGGAAAAACCAAAAATCAATCAGAAAGAGTATTTGAAAAAATACCTGTCAGGTGACGTTGGAAAAAAGAAAAAGAAGAAGATAAAAACGGGTCCAAAAACGTAAGTCAACATTTTTTTAACAAATCCATGTTAAATGACTTTTGAGGTTATATTTTTATATTTATTCTTAGACGAATAAATTTGAATCTATGTAAATCAAAAAATTTGTTTGTTTACTCTGCGTTTTTAGGAATTCTCAGAAAATTTTGGAAAATATAATGATTTAAAAAATTTTCGAAGATTTTTTGCAATTTTGAGATTAAAATAAGTTTTGTACGATTTTGTATGATTTTTGAACTTCATGCAGCAATTTTCTTGAAATTATTTAGGATTTTGTAAGTATCTACGATTTTTGTAAATGAGTTCTTTTGTCGATATTGACAGAATAGTAATTTCTGAAAATAGTCTTTTTTCTGAGACCTAAAGTTTTTATGAAATAGAACGAAAAGTTTTTGATCACAAATGGATATATGAAAGTTTACAAATTTTAAATAATTTTATAAATATGTAGTCTTTAATGCCAGATTTCTGAAGATCCAAATCAATCCTAAATGTTTTAAAAATAAATGAGAAAAAAAAATAGCTGTTTGTTTGCTCTCAAGATTACAATAAAAAATATTTCGTTTTAGTAATTTTTGCTTAATGTTAATTACAATTATTACTTTCATTAGAAAAAGCAACGTAAAGAATTTTGGTTTTTAACTATGAAAATTAATGTAAAATTTTTTTTGTTTTTATTTATTTTTAAACACTAATGGATTTTCAGAGTTATCAAATCAATTGAATTTAACTTTTAATTAATTTTGCAATTTTTACAGTTTCTTTTATTTTTATCGATTTTTAAATGTTTGCATTTTTTGAATTATCAATTCTATTCAATTGAAAGTTTAATTTTTGATGTTATTTATTACACATGAAGTTCTCTCAAAAGAAATATTTCTTTATAATAATACTAATTAAATTCAGGTCAAAATTGAGGTACATGTTAAATAATCAAAAATTATCTGAAATAAGTTTATATAACTCATATTTTTCAAACGTATCCAATTTTATTGCAAAGGTTTTTAAAACTAGAATTATGACTCTTTTACTATGATTTTTTAAAACTTATAATTCTCTGATATTGCGTAATACTCCAAACTGTTCTCAAAACTTGAAAGTATAAAAACTAAAAATTTTCACGTCTACATGATTGACATTCAATTTCTAATGTATGAATTTCTTATTATGTCACTAATATTATTTTTATATATAATCAATTTTAATTGATATGAAAGTCAAATTTTGACAACAGAAGCCCTTTCTTTAGCCCTTTTTTTAGGCTGACTAATTGCGATACTTTGAACATGATTAAAGCCTACGACGTGAGTTATTGTTTCTTTTTATATATATGGTTTTTCTTTTTATAATTAGTAATATTGAAAGTAACAAAATTATGTTATTGTGATGTAGGTCTTGAAAAGGATCTAAATCGTGTCGAAACGTTGACAGTATTAATAAATGACAATCATTTGACTGAGAAAATCGATGAAAGTTATTTTCTACATATATTTCACACTCAGTGATAAAAGAAAGAAGGATTGATTGATACAAAAAAATCTACATACAACTCACAAATAGTAATTTTTTTACCTTCAATTTCCATTAATATTGCAATCAAGAAGAATGAAAATTCTAAAAAAGAACCATGAAAAATCATTTCTATCATACTATAAAAAATTTCTAATACTTCAAAAATTGAATTCATGAACTATTTATATAAATAAGTGGCTGAATTAAAAAATATTTTTTACATTGAATTGTTTTGTTAGCCAAATATTTTTTTATTTAATATCAACAACATACACCAATGAATTTTTAATCTGAAATTTGTGCACTAGTAAGCAAAAATATTCGAACTAAACATGATTTTCTAATTTTAAATTTCTTTTTATCTTTTAGTAATTTATACATCAAAGTAAGTTTCATTCAATTTATATCTGATTAAAAAAAAAAAAGAATTAAAATACATTGAATTCTACACTTTCAATTACATTTTTAGTATTTTGATATTTTCAGGGTCAAAATTCTCGACGATGACATACATTTCGCGAAAACAGAAGAAGAGAACATGGCAGTTTTCGAAGATGAAGAAAATGCACCTCAAGTAGCTGGAGTCTATGACGAAAATGGACATGCCGATATAGAATTTTTTGACAAAAATAAATGGAAAGTTTTGAACACTGATGAAAAAACGAAATCAGTCGAAGTTCACCAACAACCACAAGAAATGTCAAAAGAAATAAGTGCCAAAGAAAAAAGCAAGAAAAAAAATTATTCTAATGATTCAACTTCTGACACAGATTCCAATCCACATTCAAAATCAAGTTCCAAAATTGATAATAAAAGAGACAAAAAAAGGCGATCAAAGTCTTTCAGTCCACCAAGAAAATCCAAAACTGACAAAAGAAGCGAAAAGAAAAACTCTTCAGATTATAATTCAGATCTAAGTCCTCCCAGGAATTCTAAAAAAGATAAAAATGAAACGAGATTTGATGATTTCGATTTGAGCCCTCCAAGAAAATCAAGACACGAGAAAAAGTCAAAAAGATCCAGATCTTCTGATTCGGGCTTGTCTCTAACAAGAAAACAAAAAGTGGATGAAAGGGATCCGAAAAGGAAAAGATCTCAAGATTCGAGCCGGGATTTAAGTCAACCAAGACAATCAAGTTTAAATGAAAAAGTGGATAGAAAAAAATATCGAAATTCAGATTTGAGTTCAATGAGAAAATCAAGATGGGACAAAGATGAAAAAAGGGATGGGAAAAAACTCCCCAAAAATTCAGATTCAGAATCAAGTCCACCGAGAAAATCGAAATCAGATGGAAAAAGGAGGTTGAGATCAAGAGATTCAGATTTGGATTTTAATCCACCAAGAAAATCAAGGTATAATAAAATTGACAAAAGGGATGGAAAAAAATCCAGAAATTCGGATTCAGATTTGAGTCCACCAAGAAAATCGAAATCAGGCGGAAAAAGGAGGTCGAGATCAAGAGATTCGGATTCGGATTTGAGTCCACCGAGAACATCAGGATCAAATAAAAGGGATAGCAAAAAGTATTCCAGAAATTCAGATTCAGATTCGAGCCCACAAAGAAAATCGAAATCAGATGGAAAAAAGAGGTTGAGATCAAGAGATTCGGATTCGGATTTGAGCCCACCAAGAAAATCAGGATCAAATAAAATGGACAAAAGGGATGGCAAAAAGTATTCCGGAAATTCAGATTCAGATTCGAGCCCACCAAGAAAATCGAAATCAGATGAAAATAGAAAAAGAGGAAGAAAAAGGTCGAGATCGACAGATTCAGATTCGTATATGAGTCCCGCGAGAAAATCTAGAAATGAAAGGAATGAAAGGAGAAGGTCCAGGTCACGGGAAAAAAATCGTCCTAGGAAATCTCGCTGGGGCAGTGAGGACAGAACTAAAAAACGTAGAAGATCAAAATCTTGTTCTGATAGAGATACAAGTCCACCGAGGCCACTGAAAAAACAGGATAGAAGACAAGATGTTCAAAAAGTGAATAATCAAGGGTTCGATAAATTCAAGGTAATTTTCATTATATTAATATTTTTATATGAATAATATTTTGATATAGATCTTTGAAAATTCTTGAAATTTTTTTATATATTTGATATTCCAATTTTGACAAATAAGCAGGGGCGTAGACAGAAAAAAATTTTGGGAGAGGTTTATTAGAAAAATTTATTTATGATCTTCGAAGACCTTGTTTCAACTTTTCGAGTTATCCAATTTTTGGAGTGCAGATATGCATACTTTTTATTTTTGTGATTTCTTATTTTAAAATTGAGTATCATGGAATTCGGTTTTTGTACTTTTCAGTTCACTGAGTTCTTTTTAAGTTATTAAAATAAAAAATCAGTTTTTGTTTTATTTTTAGATTTTTACATAAAACTTATTAAATTGTTACATTTAAAATTTTTGATGTTGTAATTTTGAAAGTGCGAAATATTACATTGTTATATATGTTTTAAGCTTATACAATTTTTTTCTTTATTTCAAAAACTCTCTACAATACAGCAATTATATTTGAAAATGTACAGTATCAAAATATTGTCATTTTAAATTTTCAACGGTCAATTTTACAAGATTTGGAATTGAAATTTTCATGCAAGAAAAAAATGAATCAAGAAAAATGTTTTTTCATTTTTATAGTCAAATTTTTGTTGTTTCACAATAAATCTTAATGAATTGATAATCCCGATTTCAAAAATGTTCCTTCTAAAATATATCATTGAATTTGGAAGTTACTTAACTTTCAGATTGCAAAATTGCAAATTTTTCATTTGTGAAAGTTTTAAGTTGCATATTTTTATCATTAGATTTGATTTTAGTGGTTTTTTGTTAATGTGAGTTTCGAGCGTTCGTTGACGTACAGCTCGTTAATGTTTTTGTTATCTTCGAGTCGGTGAAATGAAGAATTCAGAATTTCGTTTTTTTTGAATAATTTATACACGATGAGTTTATTTGTTACGTTTGAAATTTCTTATGTAAATTTGAAAGAATAGAAAATTTCATCAACGTTCATGGATATCTAAAAATTTTCTTTTTGATTCTTTGCTTTCCATAAATTCAAACACCACAATATTGTACTATGGAAATATGCAGAAACAAGTTATTGAAATTTTTCATTTTTTGGTAAACTTTTTCAAATTTGGAATGAAATTTTCTTGTTACTATTTTTTCATTTTCGCAACCTTACATTTTTTATATTCGGAGTTCTAAAATTTTCAAGTTACAAGTTCTCATAATTTAATATTTAATTCTCAATTTTTTGTCATCTTCACACTAAAATTTTTGCTATTCTATACAAAATCTTCATTTGTCGACATCTGAAATTCTAAAGTTGGTAATCAATGAAGATTACATTGAATTTAAAAGTCCGAAACAGTGTGTGCTTGTAAATTTCAGTATGTTTCTTTTTATTCTTTTTATTTTGACTCAGTCTTTTTAAATAATCATTATTTTATTCAAATTTTGGGAGTGCTTTAACCCTTAAAACCCCCTCTGCCTGCGCCTCGAAAAAAAATGCATCTCCAACTAGATTCTTCAGAATGACATATTTTAAAATGATTATTTCTTTCAATCGTAGAAGAATTCCGAATCGAGTGGATTTCATCGAGGCGCTATCTATCGTGATCGAGCCACTGGGAAAATACGTGATATGGCAGCTGAAGAGACTGAAAAACGCAAAAAGCAAAAGATACAAGACGAAATAGACGAAAAATACGCGCAATGGGGTAAAGGATTGAAGCAGGCCGCGGACCAAGCGGAAAAATTACAAGATGCTTTACACGAGATGAACAAACCATTGGCTCGTTACGCTGATGACGCGGATTTGGACCGTACATTGCGGGAGGAAATGCGCGATGGAGATCCTTTTCTTGAGGAAATGATGAAGAAAAAGAAAAAACAGGGAAACACGGAAAAAGGTAATTTTCGTTCATGAAATCATTGCCTGATTTCCCTACATCATAAATTCTTAATATATTTATTTAATAATTAGTAATGTAAAAATTACTCTTTCACTGGTCATGCAAGTGGTGAAAACGTAGAAAAGTGTAATTTAATTTTTTATACATTTAAGTTCCTTATCAAGTAATAATTGTTTGAGTTTCCTTTCTAAAAAAATCTTAGAATTGAATATAGTGCAGTTTTCTTAATAATGAATTCAAGTTTTCCAAGAATTATTTTTAACTAACCAAAAATGAATAATTTTATTATCTGAGGTAACCAAATTTCAAGAGTATATTTTTTTTAGAGAATAAAATGGTGAAAATTTTGTTTTTCTAGAAATTCCAACGTACAAAGGATCATTCATGCCAAATCGTTTTGGAATAAGGCCTGGTTATCGATGGGACGGAGTCGACAGAAGCAACGGTTATGAGAAAAAATGGTTCGAGGCGAAGAATGCGAAAGTTGCTATGCAGGAGGAAGCTTTCAAATGGTGTACAGCCGATATGTAAAAATGAGGATTAATTACTTTTGGTTTCTACTATTATGCTAAGAAATTTATTCAGAATTTATCATGTGTAAATTTCGAAGCAAGCTTTGAAAAACGAATTTTTTCCTAGTTTTGTTTGAGTATAATGTATTTTTAATAAAAGGCCTTTGTAAATACACTATTGAAATGGAAATTTGATTATGTTTTCACTTGATATTCATACATTGATTGGGTGGCCATAATCGATAACGATATGGAAACAAAATATAGAAGTGATACAGAAAAAAATTAAATGATCGAAAAACTTTTGCTTAATTTATTTTGACAAAAAATCAGTCGACTAAAAAGTGGTTATGATAATATATTTCAGTTCGAAAATATTACATTAAAAAAAACTTTCACCATGAATGCTTCCAACATCTACATGTTTTCAATAAAATCATCGAGAACGTGACGTAAGTATAATCCAGAAGTATATTGGTCAGTCCATGTACTTTTTATATTTAAAATGTAGATTTTCTTAAAAAAATTTATTTTCTATCCTAGATCGGACAATTTTCAATGCGTGTTTTTTCGTTCTTGAGTATTTTTTTTCGGACTATTTGACTATATATTGGAATTTCTATGTAAATGTTTAATTGATTCATCATCTCTAAACATTATGCTAAGAAAAGCAACGATAAAACCAGGTCTACGCAAGTAAATGTGAATATAAAAGTTATTCATAAGAGACGCGCACGAAAATTTGATTTCATGTTATATTCTGGGCCATTCAAAATATAGTACGGAATTTTTCGTTCACAATATTTATTATCATCGAATGGAATATATAACAGTGTCTTATGATGATTGGGAAAAGTGAAAATATACTTAAATTTCATAATGACTTGGTAACGACAGGTTGGAAATTTCAAAAAAAATTCTCACTTACGAGCGAAACGTTTTGGCATGTAACGACTTTTACAGAATGCAATCCATACTTTTACCAATTTATAAAAAAAAATATAAATGGAAAGAAAAAAAATAACGCTATATGGAACTGTTTCACTCAAAAATATTTTACACATTTTTCATCTACGCCAGGCATGCACAACTCAGCCCATCATGTTTTATTTGAATATTGGTGAAATCACCAAAAATAACTATTTTGCTAGTAGCAACATGTATTTCTATATACCCTCTCAAATTAAATAAGAGAAAAAAACAACTATTTTTTAGTGATACACAGGGGAAAAAAAAGATCAGTTGAGGTAGCAAAATTTACGTAGATTCCGTGGGAATGAAATGTTTTTGCTGTCCCAACGGAAAAATTTCGCTATACCGACAAAAAATTCGGTGTCATTAAGAAACTTTTAGTTGAAGCATCAGAGAAAAAAGTTCATTCTTATGAAATCAACGAAAATTTTCGCTACTACAACCAATTTTTTTTTCCTGCACTTTTCTCCTTTTCGATAAGTGATTTTTTTCTAACAATTATTAGTTTTCTGCTTATAGTTAGTGATTTTCCACTTTTGAAGTAATTCTACTTAAAATCGATTTGGTCGTCACTAACAAAATCACAGATTTCTGTCAAACTTTTTCAACGCAAATACAGAAATCAGTTTTTATTTTGGGCTGAAAATCGGTTTTTTACGAGAATTTGTAATTTTTCATTGTGCTGTCGAATTCAGAGTAACCTTACTTTTGTAGAAAATTTTTTTAAAAATAATGTAGCTCGTCTCAATTTGGGAAAGAAAATATTTTTTATTACATACATAAAGCTTGTGAGTTTATAAAAATTGTGAATTCGGTCTGATTTACTCGAAGTTTTGTTAGTAATTAAAATCAGAAATTTTCATAGAGATGAAAATGTTTTGCTAGTGTCCTTGTTTGAAACTTTGCATCCAATTTTAAAAAATTTGAAGAATCATATTCGAAATGTTACTTATTAAATTTCAAATTAAAGTTATGCATTTCTGATTTTCGGAGAAAATATTATCTACTGAAACTTCCTTCTATGAACATTCTTGACCATTTCCAAGTTTTAATATAGATGCTTGCAAATCATTTAATAAGTGATTCCAGTTGGACTCAAAAAATGTCAATAACCAATCATTGCAAAATTAGATTTTTTACGTTGAAATTGATTTTTTTCTGCAAACGTGTCATATACATTAATTTTACATTCTATTGAAAACGGTATGAAAATTTCAAAGACTAAATAATGTTTGCAAGATTAGATTTTTTACGTTGAAACTGATTTTTTTAACTATTTTTTTATGCCTTTTTTTACACACGTGTTACGGATATGAATTAAACATCCTACTGAAGAAGATATAAAAATTTCAATGACAAATCTTCGCGGGATGAGATTTTTTGAAATTCACTCTTTTAACTGCCTATGATATTGCACTTGTATCATAAATACGAATTTTACGTCCCATTATAAAAGACATGAAACTTTCAATGACGAATCTTTGCAAGATCAGATTTTTTGAGTGTAAATTTATTTTTTTTAATTACTTTGCCTTTTTGACTATAAATTTGCAGACTCCCATAGATATGAAGATAACGTCCTATTGAAGATACATGAAAATTTGAATAAAAAATATTTGCATGATGAAGTTTGTGAATTAAAATTTATTTTCTGAAATTTATTATTCTTCGTCGCTATGCCTATTCTTTTGTACATGCTCCATAAATATGAATTTCACGTCTTTTGGAAGAAGAGATTTCGGAGAAGTTTAATTTAATAGGGCTTTTTTAGATATATACAATACATTTATCAATTTGTCAGCAAAATTAACCGTTTTTAAAAAATGCAATTAGTTTTTGCATTGTAAATGAAACCAAAAAAAACCATTCTCTCTTTTCCTTTTTGGTGTAATTATTTCAAAAACTAGATTTCGTTCTATCGGCGCATGTTAATTTTTTTTGCAAACTCAACTTATTAGGATTCGATCCAGTTCAAATAATTTTCAAAAGTTTTTCGACACCTTTCGAATTCAATAAAAAAAGCCAGTAACATCATCATGCGTATTATGAAAAAAATATGATATTGAATACAAGCTACAAAAATAAAAAAAATTTCTCGGAATTCTACAAATTTTAGATTTCTGCAATTTCAAACATTATAAGTAACCGTCATTCTGTTTCTCGAAAGGTTGTCTTACTCATGAGAATTTTCGAGATTGCTCAACACTTTTTAGGTTATTTAAAATTTTAATCAAAAATTCAATTAACAAACCAAGTATGTCGATAACAAAGACTATTCTCGAATTTTCTTTTTTTTTTTATAGACAGAAAAAAGGCTGCATTTGGATTATCATAAGTATGATTATATAATTAAAAATATACATCAATAATGAACGGAGTATTTAATGTCGAGAATTTAACAAATGTAATAATTATTCAAATTTTCCTCTTTGCCACTTCGTATGAAATGTTTCCAGAAAAAACACTATTTATCGAATCCCTAGTCAAATTATTTATTATTTAAGTTCACATTTCGACGTTTTGATCCATTTTAAGGCCTATACGTAAATAACAAGCTATTCAATGGAACTATTATTGCAAAGTCGGTCGAATGAATCAACTTACGTGATTAATGAATCATGAAATGAGACGAATGAAGACGTGTAACAAATTACACAGCCATATCGTTGTGTATTAGCCTTCCGAGAGGACTCACAATTTTTTTTCCGTCATACTAATTAATGTATGTTTAATGTATGCATACAGGCAGAAAAAAGATTGAAGATCGGTCATCATTCTGCTAAGTTATCGCATTTGCAAAGAAAATCGACATGCGCCAATAGAACAAAATCAAGTTTTTAGGCGAATGGTCACGACGAATAACCCAGAATCGAGCAAAAAGAAAGGATACATGTCTTATCGATTTTGATCTAGAAACAATAAAAAAAATTGATGCAAAAACAAGACCTGACCCTAACAGCCTGGATGATTTGAGATGAAACGGCCCACATACGAAATTGAAGTTTTTTTTCAGCCTTGAATAGATTGTAGAAATCTATGAAATAATTACATGAAAACTGAAATAGAGCATGGTTTTTTTGGCTTCATTTATAATCCAACAAAAAATTTCATTTAAAAAAAAAGGTTAAATTTTGTTGACCACTTGATAAATTTATTGCATATCTAAAAAAACCGTGTTGAATAAGAAACTTCTCCGTAATCTCTTCTTCAAGAAGATGTAAGACTCACATTTATGGCACGTGCAAAAAATAATTGGCATAGAGAATAATAAATTTCAAAAAATCAATTTTAAATTACAAACATTATCATGCAAAGATTTTTCATTTAAATTTTCATATTTTCTTCAATGCGAAAGAATCGGAAGAATTAAAAATTATTTGCTAAAAATCTATTTTCACTTGAAAAATCTAATCTTGCAGGGATTAGTCATTGAAATTTTCATGTCTTATATGATAGGACATAAAATTCGTATTTATGATACGCGTGCAATAGAATCGGCAGTTAAAAAAGTGAATTTTAAAAAATCATTCTTCTCTCGAAGAAATCTTATCCTGAAAAGATTTGTCTTTGAAATTTTTATATTTTTTTTTTTTGTTGGATGTTTAATTCATATCTGTGACACGTGTGCAAAAAAGTAGGTAGAGAGAAAAGAATTTCAGAAAATCGATTTTCAACTAAAAAATATAAGCTTTAAGCTTGCAAATATTTGTCATTGAAATTTTGATGTCTACTTCGATAGAACGTGAAATTCATATCTTGACACGTGTGCAGAAAAATAGGCAGACGAAAATTGGTTTCAGAAAATCAATTTTAACGTAAAAAATCTAATCTTGCAGCGATTGGTCATCGAAATTTTTTGTGAAAAAAATTGTCAAAAGATTTTCATGAAGGGAAGTTGTAGTCGATAAAATTTTCCCTAAAATCAAAAATAAATGACATACGTTATTTGTAATGTAATGAGTAGCCATTCGAATATGATCAAATTTTTGAAAATTAGATATAAAAACTTCAACACTGCGATTTTGGTAATTATTCAAATGAAATGATTTGGATGATCAGCTGGTACAATCGGAATCCACCCTACCTGTTGTAATAGTCTGTAATTCATGAATGATGAATAATTTTTAAATTTGAAAACTATGAAATTTATGTCAATATGTCAACCGTGAAACAAAAGACAAAAAAAAAGGAAATGTACATTGGAGTTCGATAAGCAGTATTTGTTTTATGACATAAAAAAAAAATAAATTATCCTATAAAAAAATGAATTATGAAAAAAAAGTTGTAAATTGCGGATTATAAAAAAATTATTTTATAAAAATAAAATGTATAAATTTTTTTTTAAAAAAATGTTCCCCCACCGTTGATTGTTTTGCATAGATTAGTGTGGTTCGTTTGCGTTTCAATATCATGAAATGAAGTACAATTTTGACGTTTCTCTGCGTAGTCCAATCTTGAATGCAGCTGTTTTCTTTTTTCATATTTTCATTCATATTTAACAAATTTACACTTAACATAAAATTAATTAAAAACAAAAGCGCGTAAATTACATGTCAATGTCAATAATTGCATCGATTTTTTTATTGATATAAATGTAAGCCGATAATGATCGTAAATTTTTAGTATTGTTTTTTCTTGTGTCATTTCATTTGGAGCTGATTCGTTTAAAATGGCTGATCGTATTCGCTTCATATATGATTCACATATTGCAACATATCTATGTTGGGTTGTAAGTTGCGAATGCGTTGATGATGTGCGTTGCTTATGATCAATTGTCGAGTCACAGCGAACAAACCGCTATGTTTTTTCAATAGAAATTTGCACGTCGGTACTACATTTTTTTGCGATGATCGCCAATTGTCTTTGATTTAGACGTTTTTCATAAAAGACTCTATATCTATTGCTTTATCAACAGTTGACGTGATTCGTTATTTAGAGAAAAAATACGAGTTTGTGTTCATCGAGTTGAACTCTCTTGAGGAGAAACGCCCACACTTCCACTATATGCACCTTATGCCGCACTCATTGTCAGCTTAGATTTTAAAACTACCAGCTCTGTTGTTTGATTAGAGGTACTTGATTCACTTAATGATTTAACAACGTCTGATCGCCCACCAAGAGTAAAGTGATTCGAAACGTACCATCCGTAACTGTTCAATAACTCCATGATACTTTCTGTACGAGTGAAATCTGGTACATGTACAATATGTACACTGTTAACGATGTTATCAAGTTTTTTCATGAATGACAGATCTAAATCAATTTCATCATCGTCAACGAACAATCTAGTTTTCTTGTTGGATGGTGACACGACGACATGTCTTGTCTTGTTTGAACTTTAAAGCCTAGAACTTCTCTGTTTGGAATATTTTGCGCTTACTGAGACGATGACCGCTAAAAATTTCAATCTTACTGGATGTTGTAGATTACTATGTACGTGTCGTTGCAATAATTTGCTTGTTCAGAGCAATGCTTGGCGTTGAAAATTTTTCATCTGGCTGATTCGTCCTGTTAAAGATAACCGGCGATAAAATACCCGTCTTAAAGAGACCCATGTGATCGTCAAGCACGAGACCTTACAAAAATCTTCTCATTATTGCTTGTCGTAGGGTTAGTTACACTTCAACGAATAATTTGTCATCAAACAGTCGAACGCGTGCTTAGACAATATAGAGCATGGACTGATAAACTGCGGCAAAAAGTGAAGCAAACATCTCAGCGCTGTTCAAGCTGAGTTGGTCGAAAATCCAACATGGCTGCGGTTTTAATGTATTTCGAGCTCCCGGGATAAAATAAGTGTGGTGGATGAAAATTATTTGTGTAATTCAGAGAAACTGGAAAAAGTCTTAAAATGAAGGAAAAAATGTCGGGCAGTGTGAAAAATTTTTGTTTTATTTGTGGTGCTGTCAGCACACCCTAGTGATTTTGAACCTTTTATAAAAACTTTATAAGAAAAAGAAATTTTTTATAAGAATCCAATTCCTTATAAAGTGCACCTTATAAAAACCTTATAAGGATTCGATTTCTTATAAGGCGACCTTATAAAAACCTCATAAGAAACTGAAATTTCTTATAAAGAATGCGTCGAAAAAATTTTATAAGGTTTTTTTTTTTTATAAAATTTTGTCACTCACATTCTTATAAGAAATTTCAGTTTCTTATAAGGTTTTTATAAGGTCGCCTTATAAGAAATCGAATTCTAATAAGGTTTTTATAAGGCGCACCATATAAGAAATTGAATTCTTATAAAAAAAATTTTTCTTACAAGGTTTTTATAAGGTTTAAAATCACTAGGGCAACTGACCCAGATTCTCCGCGGAGGTGACATTTCACAGGTAAGCAAACGAAAATTACGCTATTTTCACTTAATTT
The DNA here is from genome assembly GCA_028476575.1 of Platygaster robiniae. Classification (NCBI taxonomy): domain Eukaryota; kingdom Metazoa; phylum Arthropoda; class Insecta; order Hymenoptera; family Platygastridae; genus Platygaster; species Platygaster robiniae. The sequence goes on from CM052023.1 coordinate 27,820,002, forward strand.
ATTCGTGTTCAGTTGTAGTAATGTAGAAAAATGTGTTGTGATATGATCATTTTCAAAAGATTCTTTGAATAAGTGTACAATATTTGAAAAAAATTGACAAATAGGCGTCGCGCAGTCCATGTTCTATATGATCTAAGAACGCGTCAGCCTATAAGCAACTATAGGGATGTCAATGTTGGTCTGTTGGTCAATGTTTCTTGCGCTCACCGGTTTCGGGACGCGCGTGAAGAGGGAGAAGAAGTTCCCGCCCCATCGCAGCAGTCCATGAGTAGCAGTAAGGGGTACTCATTCGTTTAGAGAGTTCGTTCTCTCAAGAAATGAGTGTATTCGTGCATCAGCAGCAGCATTCAAATGATCTGAAAAAAATAGGCGGTATTCGCAATAAGCTACGCCCAGTGCGCAACCTAGAAGCATCAAGAAAATTGCTTGAAAGAAGCGCTTTAATTATTTAGTCAGTTTTGGTCAGTTTCGATTTTCCATTCAATCACTCAAGTCGCAATATAATCATTCGCAATGAAATTCAAGATTTCGTTGCTATCTTTCGTGTTATCAACATTTATTGTCTATACATTAATGGAAAATACTCAGGGGTTAATTGACATCTGTTTTGAAAGAAATGGCATAGAAGAAAAAAAGTCATTTGAATATGGGCCTGTTTCTTATGAGGCAGTGCGTGGGATTCTAAAACTATCAGAGCATGAAATTTTTATGGACAACGGCTACGTTATCAAGCGAGTAAAAGAACATAAACTGGCAGTTAATGAAAAAGAGTGTAATATAATTGTCAACAAAACTGGAGAATCTTCGATTAAAGTTTGCATTTTAAAAAGTGAATGCGAGACAATTAAATTGAAAAACAGCGCAAAGGTTAATACTTTACGTGAAAAGTTGATGGAGTCTCTACCGGAACATTATCGCAACGAAAATTGTGCCAATATCTATTTTGTGACCAAGAAAAAAAAAGTGATCGAGCGTTCTCATGAAAAAAATATACCATATCAAAATATTGTGAGAAACGGTAGTATCACAGCATACAATGAGCTCACCGATAATAGGACCGAATTGAATATCACCTGGCTTTTGTCAAGTCATCAAGTGCGAGTGAATATGCTAATGCCACTAAGTAAATTGCGATATTGGCTTACAAAACCAAACGATTGTCCTAATTTAAAAGATAAATTGAATTTACCTGATGCGCCGCTGTTCCCGAATGCTAGCGACGGTCTAGCATCGAACTGGCTAAGTAGAGATAGAAAGGCAAAATTCAAGAATGTGCCAGGCGGTTATGTAGTGAGTACTCAGTTATTTGCACCGTACGAGAATGAAAAATATTTGCCCATCGAATTTTATACTTATAAGATTAAATCGTCGCCTATTCGAAGATTATACTACGTTGACATTTCGGAAAAAAAGAAACCTGCTTTCACCGGATCGCGGACCGATGAATTCAATGGTAATAATTTAACAGTTAAAGTATTATCCCGCTCCCGGAAAGACAAAATACTTCTACTCATGAACGATGTTCGATCAACAAATGACTTAGTCTTGCCCTGGGAAAACGTCGTCATAGCAACAAACAGTACGTCAGCTACTATAAAAGTTGAGTGGAATAATCATCAACCTGGTTATGCATACCGGTGCGAATTATTTGATTTCAGTGCAAGGTATGAAATGCATCATTTGGATTATTTCTTAAGGAAAGACGGTATTTGCGAGTTCAATTTCATTCGAGATTCAAATCCTCAAGTCTTGTATGATTTGATTTTTAAACATGAAAAACTTATCGAAAATAAAGAAGATCTAAGTAAATTCCGATACGAAATCGGAGTGGAGATGTTTCCTTATCGTCCTGGTGGGTGGAAGTGTTTTCCACCTAAAAACAGAGAAACAAGAGGTACAGGTAATATTGACGTGAATGACAAACAGATCACAATGGGTGTAGCAGAAAAAGGTAAAAGTACGAACAATCCTTATAGTAATATTCTTTGCACTTTGGATGACAAAGATTACAGCAATGCGATGAGAAGATCATTGTATTTTAACATATTAATTTTCAAATCCCAGGAAATTGCTATAAAAATTATAGAGGATATTCCCATATTCTAGAAACTGTTTGAACCGCTCTTTTTCTTCAATATGTCGACTTGTTTCTAACAACACTTCCGAATTTGCAGAAATTATTTGTACAGACTATAAAGCCTAACATGTAACAAGCCCTCATTCATATATATATATGTATGTGTATCTTGTTGCGATGTAAAAAAATAAAATATGGAATATCGATACCATTTTTAGTTTGAGTTCAACAAAATAGTTATTTTCTTATGCAAAATCATCCTTTGGTGCGTTACAACTGAACAGAACTTATATTGAGGATTTTTTTTTACCATGCCTTTTCTCTTGCGACTTGCAACAAATATGAAAATTTTGAAGGAACGAGCGCTCGGATTCGAAATTGGAATAAATCAAACTTGATTTTTGGCCACGATTATCGCATGAAGGTAAGTAGTGGAATCTACTTCCAATTAGAAAAATCAAACTATAAAAGAAATAAAATATTATACCACGAAGTACATCTAAAAGGCTGACATTTCTAATTCTTTGTTCTTGGTTGATTTCCAAGGCTCATATTTTGGTATGAAAAAGTTACGTTGTATTAGTGCTTGGACTGAAAAAAATTTTTTCTTAAATAAAAGTGTCACTTCTAATCAAATTATATTCTTAGAGCTCCAATTTTTCTAATCCAATGTAAATTCAAGAATTGAAAGTATATCTGTTGATAGTTATCAATTTTGACGCATAAAAATGAACACAACTTTCTGATAAAATAATAATTATCCTACATTTGCATATATTTCCAAAGAAGTATAGGAATTGAACATATTCCACGGTAACTTTAAATTGGAAACAAAGCCGAAAATTCGAAATTCGATAAATTTAAGATAAGAAATTGTGTATTTGGGATAAATTATGTAGACTTTCGAAAATTCACATGTTCAAAATATATTTACCAAGGAATGCTTTTTTTTGTGTAACCAAAAAAACTCTGATTTTAATCAATTTTCATTAGTTGTATTGTGTTTGATAGATTATTGTGAGAATATCCTAGGAACGATTAAGAGATTTTGTTTCTAGAATTTTCAGAGTTATCGCCATTCTTAAACACGGCATTCTTTTCCGGTTTTCCGGGCAAAGTACAGTAATTTGAATTCATAACTGATATCCTATCTGTTCTGTTGTAGAACAGAAAGTGTTCGCCTCATTCACAGTATTTCCGACCCAGTTAAATAATTCTGACATTTGAGCTTGGATCGTGACGTGATGTTGAATCTCAGGGTTTATGTATCTCATTGTTTTATTGTGGAAGTCATCGAAAAGTTTCGTGACTAATGGTGCCTTGACCAGGACGAGGGCCCAGAGTCCCGGTACATCTCAATCGATGACCGTATTGGATCCGAGTCACTGGACGACGATATTCTTACAGATGTGTAACACATTTTTCACCTCTCAAACATCGAAAATGAGCATTTGCATTTTCTTAAGAGATAATTTAACAAGCGCAATCATTTTTGATTACTTTTGTATCGAAACTGATGTGTAAAAGTGATGGCTGTTTTTTTTTAAAATATTTGTATTAACGCTGTTTCTAATAATATTCTGGATTCATATAGTCGGATATTTTTTTGTCTGCGGGAACTCTGCGTACAAATTTTGTACGCTGCTTTTTTCGGAAATTTGAAATTTACCGCCACCATCGAACATTTTCTATATGTTTGACTGGTGCAGAGGAGCCAAGCTCTCAGATTCGCTTTTGGAGCCACTCCACTCTTCTAGATGCTTGAAATACGCGCAATGACTACACTAAAAATTAAAAAAAATTGAAATATGTTCCAGCGTAAGTCTTCAGTGGATGTTTTACAACACAGTCTGATTAATAGGAGAAACACAATTTCCATGTTAAACTAGGATGGCCAGGCCTCTGAAATAGTAATCGAAATACAGCTGTACGTTTTATAGATATATTTCTAAGTGCACTCGACAAAATATTTTTGAAGGGCAATTTTTTTATGAAATGTAATAATCAGTTATAGTTTTTCCATTTTGAGTTGAATAACAGTATTTTTGAAATTTATTCTCAAACTCAAGGTCTCATATTCGATTCTGGAACCACTTCACTCTTCTAGGTGCACAAAATACGAGCAGTGACTATGTACTGATATCTTATTAGTTACAGAATATTTATTTAGAACATCAATGAAAAGTCTCTCAAATGATCCTTGGAGCTAATTTCATTTCAACAAATTCAATAATTAATCACCATTTATTTCTCTTTATATCATTATCACTTTATTGAATTTGAGGGAATGATGCTTAAAGTTGTTACAGTTTAGTCCTATTTGTTATGTGAGATTTGTAGATGACATCTAAATGGCTATTCCGGAGGGTAAGATTGCTGAATTTTTGAAAGTATTCAACTCTTACCATGATAGAATAAAATTTACTCATGAGATTGAAATGAATGGTTGCATAAAATTCTTAGAGTTAAAAATTATACGTAACGGTTCGACCTTGAAGTTTGATTTGCATAGGAAGATAACTATGACTGATAAGGTTTTCGATTTATTCACTAATGATCCTGAATCCCAAACAAATTCAAACGATTTACAATTTAACTGATAAGGCCATAAAATTATCTGATCAGGAGTTTCATCAGAAGAATTCACATATTGTATGAAAAACTTTGAGCAACAGTGGATATTCTAAGTTAGTCATTGATAAATACATACAGAAAAGATTAGATGAAGTTATATTTTCTGAAATAAAAAAAAAAAAAAAAAAAAAAACACTAATATTTTGAAATGGGAGTGAACGAATATCGATTCCATACATAAATCAATTATCTGACGTCATCTCCAAAATTAATAAGAAGTATGATTTAAATACGACATTCAGAACTCGGCATAAAATTAATGGTAAGATTGTGGCGACCCTGCCAGTCTTGCCACTACACAGAACAACTAGCTGGGGTTACTAGCTCGACCAATGGCGGGAGCGGACCGTTGGACCAATCAGCGGCCGACCTGCTATGCTATCGAACGCGCAGAAGAATCGATATATCGTTTCGTGATTCAGATACACACTCGATTACCGCGCCGCGCTGAAACACTTCGTTCTCTATGTCGGAAAAGATTGTAAAAATAAAATCAAGTAGTGCTTTTGTAAATAAAATATATTTTCGTATCGCAATTTTGTGAGTTGTTTATTGTGATTGTGTTTTGTGAAACAAGAGTACCTACAACTACCGACCCCGAGAAGAAGAACAAAATCACGAGCACGTGAGGCAACCCCAAAAACCTGGCCAACGACCACCGCAGGAAAGAAATCCAAGAACATCCATACCATCGCACTTTCACCTGTAAGAAACGGCCAGTGGAAATCAAGCAACACCAAACAGCGAACATAAGGAACCAGAATTTTTCCGAAAAATAACGAGTAAGTCCAAAAACCACACCATGTCTCACGAAAAAAGGGACGAGCTCTCCGAAACGAACCTCCTTTTTGTGCAAGCGACGCGAATTACCAAATTTCCTCCGTTTTACCGCGCCGACCCGGAATTTTGGTTCCAACAAGTCGAAGCTATTTTCGCGACGAACGGGATCGTGACCGACGATACGAAGTTTCAGTATATGGTGCAATTCGCGGAACCGGAAATGTACCCACACATAATTTCCTTGGTGAAAAAACCCCCGGCGCGAGACAAATACCAGGCAATTAAGGATCGCGTAATCCAGGCATTCGCAGAATCCGAGGAGACCAGGCTCAGGCGGATTTTCCAGGGCCGGGACATAGGGGATCGAAAACCATCGCATTTCTTACAGGAGTTGCGAAACTCAGGGGGCGGTCAAATCAACGACATTATCCTTAGGACACTCCTTTTAGAGCAGCTCCCTGAAAGCGTACGAGGCGTGTTAAGCATCGTCACCGAGGCGGACGTCGATAAAGTAGCAACTATGGCGGACAAAATGATAGGGTGGCAAAGCTCGTCCGAACTCAACAAAATTCGTCGCCCACGGAACCAAACCACATACGACTCTACCCGGCCGACAGAACCAGACAGCACCCTGGCCGACAGACTCTTCAAGTTAGAACTCAAAGTAGACAACCTCGCGACACAATTTTTCCATTCAAGGTCACGAAGCCACAACAGGTTCCAAGATCGTTCCCGTAGCAAATCCCGAACCCGGGATGAGTCGCTCTGCTACTACCACGACACCTACAAGGAAAAAGCAAGGAACTGCACACCCCCCTGCTCCTGGAAAATGCCTGGGAAGTCGGAAAACTAAGTACTCCGTCCTGCATTGAGTCGGTCGGAGACGTGGACTTAGGGAAAAGCCGACTTATGGTCCGGGACAAGAAATCCGGCTTGCGTTTTCTAGTTGATACGGGAGCAGACATCTCGGTTTTGCCTCGTACATCAGCAGGACGCAACCCACGACCTACTGACTTCAGACTCTTCGCAGCCAACAACACCCCGATCACCACCTATGGCGAAAAACTCATGGCCCTGGACCTCGGAATACGGCGACGGCTTGGCTGGCGTTTCACAGTCGCCGAAATTACACAGCCCATCCTAGGGGCAGATTTCTTGGCACACTACGACCTCCTGGTGGACCTGCGAAACAAAAAGGTGATTGACAAAGTAACAAACCTTTTTTCCCTAGCAGAAACTACTTCCCAACCAGGCCAGGGCGTGTCAACCATCTCAAACCAGTCCACTTACAAGAATCTACTCAAGAACTACGCGGACATCACACACCCGTCAACAACCAAGAGTAATGGCCAGCAGAAGGTGTTTCACCACATCCTCACCGAAGGCTCACCCATCGCCCAACGAGCACGACGCCTAACTCCGGAGAAGCTCAGGGTGGCAAAAGCGGAATTCGACTTCATGCTCTCACAGGGAATCTGTCAACCATCCAATAGCCAATGGGCGAACCCGCTCCACATGACACCAAAAGGAAATGACCAATGGAGACCTTGTGGGGACTATCGACGCCTGAACGCCAGTACCATACCTGACAAGTACCCAATCGCCCACCTACATGATTTTTCCAACAGGCTCAGAGGCTCCACGATTTTCTCAACCCTCGACCTCACCCGGGCGTACCATCAAATTCCAGTGGCTCCAGAGGATGTACCCAAGACAGTCGTCATCACCCCATTTGGTTTGTTCGAGTTCAAAGTTATGCCTTTTGGACTTTGCAATGCCGCTCAGACTTTCCAACGCTATATCGATACCGCACTCCGAGGGTTGGAATTCTGTTACGTATACATAGATGACATTTTGATATTCTCCAGGACCCCCGAGGAACACAAACGACACCTGGAGGCAGTTTTCCAAAGACTACGTGAGTTCAACCTGACCATCAACCTGGAGAAGTGTGTACTCGGCGCCACCGAGGTGAAATACCTGGGATACCTGATTGATCAAAAAGGCACCAGGCCACTACCCGAACGAGTAACAGCTATCCAAGATTTCCCAAAGCCACTCACAGTCATCTAACTCAGGCGTTACCTCGGGATGTTGAACTTCTACAGAAATTCACTGAAAAATGCTGCTTCAACCCAGGCACCACTGCACGGTTTTCTACGGGGAGCCAAGAAAAATGACATTTCCCCTATTCAATGGACACCGGAGACGGAGCGAGCATTCGAGGCCACCAAGGAACAGCTGACTCAGGCCACGCTGTTACACCACCCACTGGAATCCGTGCCCTTGACACTTCGCTGTGATGCATCCGATGACGCAATGGGAGCCTCTCTGGAACAACTCAATGACGGTATCTGGGAACCCCTGGGTTTCTTTTCGAGAAAGTTCACTGAAACACAAAAACGTTATAGCACCTACGACAGGGAACTACAAGCTATATATAGTGGAATAAAATTTTTTCGTTTCATGGTCGAAGGACGAGAACTGCAAATCAGCACTGACCACAAGCCAATCACTTTCGCATTCAACCAGAAACCTGAAAAGGCATCACCAAGGCAGCTGTGACAACTGGATTTCATTGGCCAATTTTCTACCAGAATTACGTACATCTTGGGTAAGGACAACATCACCGCCGACGCACTCTCCAGGATTCAAGAGATCCAAATGCCAACCCTGTGCACCGACGAGGACCTCGCACTGGCACAAGAAAACGACCAAGAGCTTCAAGATTTCCTGTCATCAAACACAGCATTGGAAATGCGAAAGTTGAGAATCACGGGCACCGACGTGTACCTCCACTGTGACGTCTCAGGAAAAGAAATTCGCTCCTACGTTCCAACCATACTGAGAAGAAAAATTTTCGAGGTCACTCACGGTTTGTCACATCCCAGCGGAAGGGCCACCAAGAAAATGATCTCCAGGAGATTCGTCTGGCCAGGAATGGCAAAGGACATCACAAGTTGGGCCCGCACGTGCATCCCCTGTCAACGGAGTAAAATAAGTCGACACACGAAACTAGTCCCGGAGCAGATTCCAGTCCCGGACACGCGTTTCTCTCATGTTCACCTGGACTTGGTTGGACCTCTCAGGAATTGCCAAGGATTTTCATACATTTTCACAATGATAGACCGATACACTAGGTGGCTAGAAGCAATACCAATCAAAGAAATCACGGCTTCGTCAATAGCAAATACACTTTACAACCACTGGATCGCAAGGTTTGGGGCGCCAACAATCATAACAACTGACCAGGGTCCGCAATTCGAAGCAGTCCTGTTCAAGACACTCACACACCTCGTGGGAGCCAAGAGGATCAGGACGACAGCCTATCATCCGGCATCAAATGGAATGATAGAGCGGTGGCACCGCTCAATGAAAGCTGCAATAATGTGTCACGACGCGGACGACTGGGTCGAAATACTGCCAACAGTCCTCTTGGGATTGCGCACCAGCATCAAGGAGGACATCGGCACGACAGCAGCTGAACTAGTTTATGGCACCACCTTACGACTTCCTGGCGAATTTTTCATCGAGGAAAACCAACCCCAACACCCCAAGATGTTCGTCGAAAAATTCCGTCAACACATGCGAAAAGTTTGATCAACACCAGCAGCCCATCACACAAAAAAAAGCCTTCATTCATAAAGATATTTTTTTGTGCTCACATGTTTTCCTCAGGGTGGACCGAGTAAGAAAGCCTCTGGAAAATCTATACGACGGACCATTCAGAGTACTCGCCCGACCGTCAAACAGAGTTTTCACCATCGACATCAGAGGAAAACCGTCGAACATCGGCATCGAACGGTTAAAACCAGCGTTTTTCGAAGCGAGCCCGGACCTACCGCACCCTGCACAAAAACCAACATCAACTGACCCAACACAAATTCAACCAACCAACAATCCGGATTTCACCGACTCAAAATCATCCCGACAACGAGATAATAAAAATAAAACGCAGCCACAACACACGCACAGGCTAAAGATGACAGCACAACCTGCACCAAGCCCAACAACGACGACCCTGACAACAAAACAACCAGGAAAGCCGCCAATCCTGAAAAAAGATCATGGGCGGAACTTTGGGCACGCAAAACACGTCACCTTCGTCACCTCGACCAGATGACGTCAAGTTTCATTCCTCACTATCCTTTCCCACCATTCCCTCATTATTTTGTTGCAGGAACACGGACTTTTCACGAATTTTCGCATTTGGCAAAAATCGCGGATGTAAACAAATGCCATTTTCAGCTGTCACCCCATGGGCGGATCTTCAGCCAATCGTAACACGGGCGCCATGACTACCAAAATTGCGCGCACCCATGTCACTCGAGGGGGAGTGATGTGGCGACCCTGCCAGTCTTGCCACTACACAGAACAACTAGCTGGGGTTACTAGCTCGACCAATGGCGGGAGCGGACCGTTGGACCAATCAGCGGCCGACCTGCTATGCTATCGAACGCGCAGAAGAATCGATATATCGTTTCGTGATTCAGATACACACTCGATTACCGCGCCGCGCTGAAACACTTCGTTCTCTATGTCGGAAAAGATTGTAAAAATAAAATCAAGTAGTGCTTTTGTAAATAAAATATATTTTCGTATCGCAATTTTGTGAGTTGTTTATTGTGATTGTGTTTTGTGAAACAAGAGTACCTACAAAATCATAAGGAAAGGAAAAGGTAGGCTTGCCAAAGAAGATAATAAGGGATTAGTTTATGACAGGGGCGTAGCGAGGCGGGGGTGTTGGGGGTATGACACCCCCCCAAACTCCTGTACCCGAGTCGGCATTTTTGTATGAGTTAGCATTCTCGTGCCGAAGTCGGCATACTCAGTTAATTTGACTGTAAAGTCGGCTAGTCAGGCAAAAAAATTTCCGATTCTTCTTATTCGGATCCTGAATGAGAGTAATCAGGAGAAAAAGGATTTAATTTCATATTTGCGCGCGCGGAAATATCAGTGCTCTCTGCGCACGAGCACAGGAGTACCGAGTACACTCAGTATACTCGTTTATATTATAGTCGGCTCGTCGTATACGAGCAATAAACCGAATCGGATTTCCAAATCAGGTGTATTCACGAGGACGAAGCAGCAGTACTTTTTTCAAGTAGATATCATTTGTTTTACATTCTCATATACTTTTTGCTCAAAATCAAGCTAGAGCCAGAAGTTCGAGATAAAGCGTTTGTTGACATAACCTACATACGCGCAAATCTGAAAAATTCGTTTGTTTACATTGAAGATAATTTTACGAGTGATTAGAGGTCGTGACGATATTGACAATTTCATATTATTAATGAATTCTAAACGTCGTGTATTTCTAAAACATTATAGTTCACTTCCCTGAGTAATGCGATAATCATATATAAGTAAGAAATCTTTTATCGAACGTTTTGTTCTGTCTAGATGCACCGAAAAAACTGAAATCAGACTGTTATGAGCTCGATGTTCGCCTATTCGCATTATATATTATTTGTATTTTTTCAGATAAAAAGTTGTTAAAATGTATAATTCAAAGTTCATAGTATGTTGTGAATTTTACAAAATACTTATTTCAGTTAGATTATCCAGTTTGGAAGTACGAAATTACTTGAGAAAAAAATGATAGTTATTTTCTGGACTGCGAAAATTTCAAGCTTTGTAAGGTTTCACAATGAATTATGAGCTTAAGTTGAGACGAAAAAATTACTCTCTTAATTCCTTAGAGTGACTTTTCACTCCACATAGAGTTAAATTACCGCCACTCAAACACAGAGTGAAAATTCACTCCGATAGAGTGAAATTTCACTACTAAAGAGTGGATTATCGCTCTGTAAAAAGTTGAATTTGAATTTAAATCTAGAGTTACAATCCACTCTAAAAAAAAAGTAAAATTCGACTTTTTATAGAGCAATGATCCACTTTTTTGGAGTGAAATTTCACTCTATCAGAGTCGATTTCCTCTTTGTGTTTGAGTGGCAGTATTTTAACTCTATGTGGAGTGAAAAATCACTCTAAGGGATTAAGAGAGTAATAGACAATAATTTTCTTTTGAAAAAGCTTAGTTATAAAAAGAAATGAACAGTTATATCGGAAAATTTGTTTTGAAAACAATGAAGGATTTCTAGTTGTAATTGATAGATGCGATTACTGTGAATTCAAAAATAATATATAAAGTCAAATTCTAAGAATAAGATGATGAATATGATTTATTCATTTATGATGGAAAATGGAATGAATGGTCGAAAATGATGACGACATAGATAGTCAAATATTATTTTCAATGTAGAGTTAAAAGAAATGAAAATTATATTGATGAAAGAATCATGATTTGTTTCTACAGGTTCTCCTCGAAATGTCCAAACGGAAAAGAATCAAACTTGAATGCTTAGAATGTGGCAGTCATTTTGATGACGACTACAAAACTCGTCATGAAAGTACTATGCATAATGGGAAACGTATCCGCGTGCAACATGTTGGGGCTCCATCAAGTCCGTTCGAAGTATGCAAGAAGAAAGCTCCTGAGCCTCCTGCGCCAAAAATACCATATTCGGCTCCCCAACCAGTTGATGGAGGATCACCAAAGGCAGAAGCTGTCCAAGAACCACCTACCGATGAAAAGTTATCATCGTCTCCATCGCCCACATCTCCGTCAAATCTACCATCACTATCGCCGTCATCTTCACCACGACCCTCATCGCCAACATCGAACAACGAAACTGAAGACAAATGTGCTTGGATTCGAGTAGCTGGCCGAGTTGCAGAATTCTTGAAAAATTACGAAAAAGTGGAAGATATTCTCAAGAAACTGAAAAATGATGCAGTGCCCAATCCGAAATTATTCATGATCGATATAATTGACTGTTTGACTAGAATTCACGAAGAAAGTAGAACCCTATTGAATTATGCCAAAAAAGAGGAGGGCAAATTGCAATTTGAAACTCTTGCTCTACATGTGGGGGAGGAAGTTTCGGTGGAGCATGATCCTGGTAGGCGGAAAAAAACATCAACAGAAAACGAGCGAAAGTATTTAATTGCTGTTGGACCATTTCAACCGAAACTGAGCGTGTCTCCTGCTAATCCAAGTATACCAGCAAACAAACAGTGTCGAATGAGCTCTGTATGGTATTCTGAATATCCTCTACTGGAGTACAGCCTCAGCAAAGATGCAGCATTCTGTTTTGCTTGCTCTCTATTCCCTGAAGGAGTCGGGATATCACATTCTCAGCCAGAATGGGTGTCTGATGGTGTACAACAATGGCACAAGATGAAAAGTCGTGGAGCTAATAGGCCAGGCAAATTATTTATGCACTTTTCCTCAGAATCTCATCGAGCAGCTATGAGTGACTTGTGCCATTTTATCAATGGAGGAGCTCATGTAGATATTCTACTGGACAAATCCATCAGAGAAAAAAAGATACTCGAAGAGCAAGAAAAAGAATACCATAGGAAAGTTGTAGAAATTCTTGTCGATGTTACAAACACACTTGGTAGACAGGGTTTGGCGTTTCGTGGTCATGATAGCTCCGGGAAAAACGAAGATGGAAATTTCACTCAAGTCGTTAATTTGATTTCTCGACATTGTCCTGTAATGGAAAAGTGGTTGAATGAGAAGAATTCAAGATCTCGGCATGTCACGTACTTAAGCGCTGAAAGTCAGAATGAATTCATCGATTTATCAGGATCTGAAACACGACAAGTTATTCTGAAGGAAATCGAAGACGCTGAGTTCCTCTCAATTATGGGCGACACAACACCAGACTCGTCACATAAAGATCGTCTTGCCATAAACATCCGATACGTAGTTGAGAAGAACGGAGAACCTGTACCTGTAGAACGATTGTTGAAGATGGACGTCGCGTTGACGAAGAAAACTGGAGAAGAACTGGCTGAAAAAATGTTCACAATTCTCACTTATTCAAGCATACCGGTAAAGAAACTCATTTTTCAATCTTACGACTTTGCAAGAAATATGTCCGGCGAGTACAATGGCGCACAGCGAAAATTATCAGAGAAATGTAACAAAAACGTCTTATATGTTCCTTGTCAAATTCACAGAATTAATATTTTTGTGGAGACAGCTTGCACTGCGAGTAGTATCATCAAAGAATTTTTCGATATTTTGCACGCTTTGTATGTGTTTTTCGCAGGAAGTACCAAACGTTTTCAAAGTTTGATCGAAGAGTTAAAAAAGATTGAAAATTTCTTGCTTCTGAAAAACTTATCTCTGACAAAATGGACAGCTCGAGCTGAATCCATTAAGGCTGTTTGGATTGCTTTTGAAGAAATTGTTGATGTTTTGGAAAAAATTAGAATGAACAAAAATGATCTCGATAGTAAAACTCGTGCAGCTGCATCTGGCCTCCTCAAAAATGTTTTACATTTTGACTTCATTTCTTCTTTATTTTTCATGAAAAATGTCATGTTCAAAATCAAAATTTTGACGGAGTCTTTGGAAAGTGAAAATTTAAATGTCGTCGATGGTTTGAAAATGATAAAATTTACTTTGAAATCTTGCGAAGAAATGAATGATGTTAACCAGTTAAATAATTTGATCGTAAGCTCTGTATCATTCGCGAAAAAACTCGATATAAACCCAGAAAGTGACTTCTCTAAGCAACATAGAAAACGTCGAGCACCAAAAAAACTTGATGAGAATCCCGAAACTGCGTTTACTTTCGATCTTTTCACGTTTTACCGTAAGGAGTCCAAAGCGGTGTTTGATGTGTTTACGACTAGCGTCCGAAAAAACTTAAAAGAATCTCTTTCAAAATTCGAACCAATTCAGAAAATTTTTGAAATCCCAGCCGACAGAAAAAACTGTACAATTGAATCAATTAACTCCATTGTCGAATTGCAACCCGAATCCTTCAAACAAGAACCCGAATGCATTCAGGTAGAAATACAAGCACTTCTTGATTTGTGTGATGAATGTGAAAATTTTGTCGAGATTTCAAAAAAGGCGTACAATTTACGACGGATTTTGCCGTGGGTCTACAAAATTGTTCGATTTGTCTTGACTTCACCGGTTCCTTCGGCCTCATGTGAAAGATCTTTTAGTAAACTGAAATTGGTCATGAATTCCCTTCGAACCACAATGGGCGACGATCGTCTAGTTTCTCTGATGTTACTTTTTCTGCGAAGAATTGTTGTACGTCAGTGTAACGCCCTGACGACAGCATGAATAGTTTTTCATGTTTCGAGTAGAATCTTAAAAGAAAATCCAACACACTAACTGTTGGATTTTCCAAATTCTAAATATATAGAATCATTATCGGGAGAAATTGAGGCCACAAAGAGAATGATTCCTTCCTACTTATCAAATCTGATTTTCCAACCGAAAAAGCATTTATCTTTCGGTTTCCAAAAATAGAATCATTGAATCGTTCCCAGCGATAACGACGTCGTCGGGAACAATGGTCTTCCACTTTCCCAAAAATCATTTTCCATGGGAAGTGGAAGAAACCTCTCGGGAAAGGGAAACCCCAAAACTTAGGCCATGGGAGGACGACCAAGAAGGGAAAAATGCATGTGGTCAAGAGAAAACCCGAGATAAAAGGAAACCTACCTCAGAAATTTCTCGACTCGACTCTGGCAATCATCGTTTACGACTCGAAGCGAAAACACCTCCACTAAAATTCACCAGAAACCATCATATTTAAAACTCTTTCCCTTAGTTGTCGGGAGCCGACCACGGCTTTCGGTTCTCCAACCTTTACCTTCCTTTCCCGGGAGCCGCCAATGGCTCTCGACTTTTCCGACTCTATTATTTTCCCGGGAGCCGCCAACGGCTCTCTAATTTTCTAGCTTTAGTCTTTTCTTGGGAGCCGCCAATGGCTCTCTACTTTTCTAGCTTTAGTCTTTTCTTGGGAGCCGCCAACGGCTCTCGACTTTCCGACTCTAATATTTTCCCGGGAGCCGCCAACGGCTCTCTACTTTTCTAGCTTTAGTCTTTTCTTGGGAGCCGCCAACGACTCTCGATTATTCTATACTATTCTGTTCATTCATTTAAAATAAACTTCAAGATACGACTCGGCCAACTGGCCAGCGCGTCTGTGGCCACGAGGAAAATTCTCCTGGCTGTTTATTATCGCGTTTGAAAATATTAAGAAACATCTTTGTAAACGAGACGACGGTTGTAAAATCCATTTGTTTCATTAATAAAAGGACTACTTGAGAGTTGAAAATCATAAACAATTACCATTATTCCTGGACCTCATTATTTACGTCTTATTCTTTTATTTTGACGTTTAATAGGATATTGTAGACGAAATGAACGTTTCTAAAGATGTACAAACTTGGTCCCAATTGAAACATCGAAGAGTACGCACTTGACTTTGTTTGCAGTTTCGTGGAAATGTCCTGTTGTTTTTGTTAGATACAAATAAAATATAATACAAATCAGAGGTGTTGTTTTTTCATGTGAATTACTAAACAGTTAATATGAAGTTGAAAAAAATTAACATACACATACACAAGTCTTTCATAACCAAGTGATTTTTTAAATGTAGGTATAAAATCAAAATAATTCAGTCGGCAAATTTTTCTGATCGAGTCGGCATTTTCAATATGACTCACCCCCCCAAACTCATATGGCTCGCTACGCCCCTGGTTTATGAAATTAAATGTAAGGATTGCAATTCAGTATATTTAGGGGAGACGAAAAGAAAATTGAAGACTAGAATTTAGAGATCATAAGAACAATATTCGTCACATGGCTACGACACATACAGTAGTGACGAACCACCGTGTACAGAATGATCATAAATTCGAGTAGGAAAATACTAGAATATTGCATTTTGAGAAGAATTACTCTAAAAGACAGATAGCAGAAATGGTATTTATAAACTGCTATTTAACTATGACAAATTATGTAAGAAAATTTGTTGATTTTGATTTACATGAGTAATAGTTTTTCATTCGAGTTGTTTTGGGGGAATTCCTCATCTAACTTATTGAAGATATGACATTACGAACTGAAGCATTTTGATTAGTCTAGTTGTGACGTGTGACACGTTATATTCTTGACGAATTGGCTGTATGGCGGTGAAAAAGATATTTTTCTGTGTGACAAAGAAATATTTTTATGGCGAAGTGTGTAAATAAAAAATTTTTTGTGAAGTGCTTTTCAATTGAAGTGGTTGGTATTTTTGTCTCATGTTGATAGGAAAACTTGGTTTTATAGTTACGCAATGAATATATTTTTATGGTAAACTGGTTTTTGTAACAGAGTACCCCTGAAGAGGACCGTAAACAATGATGCTCGAAAGCTTGAGAACTGAATAAAGTGATAATAGTATAAAGAGAAATAAATGGCGTTTAATTATTGAATTGTTTGGAAAGAAATTAGCTCCGAGGATCATTTAAGAGACTTTTCATTGATATTATTATATAGCGAGACATGAATAACGCGATTTTCGTTACTCGTTACCAAACAAAAACACGTTTCTTCCAAACCCTTCCTTCGACAAGAAACCATCAAACTCGCGAAGCCGTACACTGCCACGCGAACACTTCCAGAAAACCCCGAATCCCTTTGAAAAGAACAATGCGAAATTTCGCAACCCTCCGGAACCGCTTTCCCGGTGGTCCGGCAATTCGCCCGACGCGATTGTCGCGACGCAAGGGCAGGGTCGACGACGCTATAACGTCGCGAATCGTCGTAACAAGCTCAGTGCGTCCCGCGGCGTCGCTGGGTACGATTCCCCCAGTAACTTCCACATTACTTATCACCAATCTATAATCAACCCTTTTTCCAACCTTTTCTCACCCTCCCCCTCACCCTTATCCCTTCCCTGAAACCTTTCCACAATACCTATCCTTGAAAAAAACAAAATCTAGAAAAAGATATCGAAAAAAAAACCCACATCGCGTTTCTCGATGTCGGATCGCGCTATCAAAATAATTGCGTTTCATCGCCAGCAGCGCATTTTCGCGGCGCCGAGCGCGGGGGTATATATTTAGCGCGTGGCTTTTAAATCTATTATTTTTTCCTTTTTTTATCCCCCTCGGGCGGCGCAGTCGCGTGCACCGCGTGCCGATGTTGATAATGTACTGACTGGATAACGTTCGGTGCTATTTGCAAGGGTGGAGGAGGTGAAAAATAAAATATTGCTTTTCGGTCGATCGGGGGTGCGATTTTGGTGCTTATCGGGGGCTAGGAAAAGGCATGGGCTGCAACACGAGCAAGGAGAGCGTGCAGCCGGCGCCCGAGGAGGCGAAAGAGGAGCCCGAGAATGGCGGTAAGTGCGGCCCGGGGATTATTGTGTACACGCGCCCGGTGTTTTCGCCGGCACGCGAATTTTCGCGATGGGATCGATTACGCGAGGGGGTTTCATTATGTAGGTTATGGTGCCGGCGCGAGGACGCACTTTGTATCGCGTTCACAAGTTTTTTCTATCATATTATATTTCTATTCCGAAAAAAATTATTGCTTGGAGCGATTGGAGTACACTTTTCTCAAATTAGGTTTTTCAAAAACATTTATTTCATAAGACAAACTCTTACAAACACAAATTTTACCGATAAGTTTTTCGAAAAGATACGTTACTGAAAAATATATTACCAACAATGCAACATTATTCGTTCCCACACTGCGAAAGAAAGTTATTTTATTTGCCGTAAAAATATTGGAAATTTAGAGGTTGTATACCTTTTTCTGCTGGAAAATTGAGGATGGTTTAAACTATCCTCATTTTATTAAATAATATTTAATAAATTGATATTTGATTCTTTTAATATTAACAAAGCTAAAGAAGTATCGAAAGCAATATACAAAGTTTCTTCTTCTATTCCTAGTAAATGGATACAAAAAAGGAAGATTGAAAAAAACTACACCGTAAAAGAAAATACGGAGTTTCCATACCATGGTACTGAAAGTTTACTATTCTTTCATGTTTCACATACTTGAATAGGAAAATTTCATTAAGGGGTTGGTAAGGGATAACTTAGAAAAAAAAACACTTCTTTTGCTGATTTTTCATGGAGATATAGCTTAAAATAACGAATGTAAGCTCTTTTAAAATTTTAAAGCATTATCTGAAGAACATTTAGTTGAAATTTCGAGCTAAAATATTGGAAAATAAACCGGTGACAGAGCATTTCCCAGAACGTCTTTTAAAAAAGACGTTGTGCGGTGAACACGATAATTCAGCGTGAAATCATCTGAAGTTCGAAGTTTTCAAAAATTTATTTAGAATATGAGTTTATTCTCCCTTCTCTGTCATTCCTAAGATATTATTTACATTTTTTAATTGTTCGTGGCCGTTTAAAGCAAAAAATGCAATTTTCCGCTGAATTTTTCGCCATTTTGTAGGTGAAAAACCACCTGAATTCGAAAATAGAAAGAAAAAAACGACAGAGGTGGGAGAATAAACTCATACTTCAAGTAAATTTTACAATATTTTTAATTTCAGATGATTATACACTGAGCTATCGTGTTCACCGCACAAAACGTTTTTTTCAAAAAACTTTTTGGGAAATGCTCTGTCACTGGCTTATTTTCCAATATTTAATTGAAAAATTTTAACTGAATGTTCTTTACATGATGTGTTATAAATTTAAAAAATTTTAGATTATTTTCCTTTAACTATATATCCGTGAAAAGTCAGCAAAAAAAGTGTGTGTGTGTTTTTTTTAAGTTATTCCTTACCACCTCCTTAAGGGGTTATATACCTTTTTGTGCGGACCAATTGAGGATGGTTTGGAGTATCTTTTGAAGTATGTAGCAATAATTTTATGACACCAAAGTTATTGTTTTTTAATAGTGTAACGTCCATTTGATAAAAAAGTATTTGTTCATAAAAAAACATCAACAATTGACGGACTTATGGTTCTTTCCCCGAAACAACTTTTTTTTTTATGAGGCTTGAGCACGATGCAGGTCGAACAGGTGAAGTTAAATGAGAAAATCCAAAAAATTTCATTATTCTAGAAATGTATCTAGTTCTTGAATGATTAAAAAAATTATTATTTCGTTTTTTCTGTATGTAAGAACGTTTTCCCCAAGATTTCGATTTTTGAGCTCTGATAATTTTATTGAAAAATTCTTATCTGCAAAATAAAAACTTTTCTATAAAAAAGCGATCGTTCAAGAACTAGACATATTCCTAGACTAATGAAATTTTTTGGCTTTTCTAAGTTAACTTGACTTGTTGGGCTGGCATCGTGGTCACCGCAAGCCTCTTCAAAAAAAAAGTTGTTTCCGGGAAAGAGCCATAACTCTGCCAATTGTTGATATTTTTTTATGAACAAATACTTTTTTCAATTGTTGAACAATTACTACTGCGTGTAGAAAAATTATTGTAAAATTATAGTGAAATTTCACCACAAGGTGATGGTGAATGACTTTTGTATCGGTACAGTAAAATTACCACAAATTTTTTTTAGAGCGTACCCTAGTAATTTGGGTATTTATAAAGTTTTTATAAAGCTCCTAATAAAATTTCGGTATTTTTTATAAAATTCCGCTTTTCTATAAAGTCAGTTTATAAAAAGAGCAATGTTTTATCAAGTTTTTATCAGTTTTTATAAAGTCACTTTATAAAAACTTTATTCAATGACAGCATTTTTATAAAGTGTATTTTAAAATCTACTTTATAAAGATTCTGTCTTTTTATAAAGATTTATTTAAGTTTTTATAAAGTGACCTTATAAAAACTAATAAAAACTTTGCTCTTTTCAGAAAGTAACCTTTTTGAAAAAGCGGAATTTTATAAAAAATACCGAAATTTTATAAGGAGTTTCATAAAAACTTTATAAAAACCCAAATTACTAGGGCTTCGTTATGGCTTTGGTAGAATATCTGACAAAAGTTTGAATTTGTATGACTGTAGACACCAATAATATATATATTCATTTCTCGTCTAACAATCAGCAAATATTTAGAATAAGTGCAGATATATTTAAAAAATCATGTAATATTAAGGTGACTAAAATAAAAGTAAACATTATTGTTGATAAATGATACTGAATTCTACTTATTACATTTAGTTATAACTTTATGATTTTTTTTATATACCTATTCCAGTTGGTTAATTTTGTCGGGCAAATATTTCAACAGAAGGAGAATATGGAGTAGTGCATACGGAAAAACTAAGAAAAAATTCGGAATCGTGAAAAAGTAGAATGTGGAGCAGAAAAAGTTATACTTTCATAAAATTCATAATATGGATCATTGGAGCAGGCAGAAAAATTGTAGTCCAAGTTTTTTTCTCTAAAATTTTTCAGCTCGGAGAAGGTGAAGACCGTAATGATCCCCTCTTTAAACGAAGTAGAAAGGCAATGACGAAATTTTGGAGAAGTTGGAGTACATTTCCATTATAGAACAATGGATTTGAGAAGGAGGAGAAGAAAAAAATTTGTTTCATTTCGCCTCGGGTTGGATTATCTTTTAAGGCATGTAGCAGTAATTTTATTACATCAGGGTTATAATTACTGAATACTTCACTTTAAAAAACAAGCATTAGTTCATAAATAAACATATGCCATAAACGGAGTTATAGCTTTTTCCCTTAAACAATTTTTTATTTTCCAAAAAGCTTGTGATGATTGCAATGGAAGTCAAGTAAGTCAAGTTAAATCATATAATCAAAAAATATTAATTAGCCTAAGAATATATCTAGTTCTTAAACGATTTCTTTTTTTTTTGCAAAAATTTTTACTTGGAGATAATAATTTTAAAATGAAATTTTCAGAACTGAAAAAACTGAGTTCTTGGGAAAAATGTTCTTGCATAACGTAAAAACAAAATACTTATATTATTTATCGTTTAAGAACAAGGTATGTTCCTAGACTTACGAAATTTTTTGAATTTTAAGATTTTCGTTGACTTACTGGACTTGCATCGCGGTCACCGCGAGCTTCGTCAAAAAAAAAATTGTTCCGGGGAAAAGGCCATAACTCCGCCAATTTGTAATATTTTTTTCTAAGCTAATGTTTTTTTAAGTGGACAATACACTATTCAGAATTTACAATTTTAATATGATAGAAGTATCGCTACATACCTGAAAAGAAAATCCAAACTATCCTCAATTTTTTCACCCAAAAAGGTAAATAACCCCTTAATTCTGTATGAGATTTTTTCCATAAATAGATCTGGAAATTTTTCCATGTGTTATGGGAATTCTTCCATAAGTATGGATATTTTTCCCATAATTTATGCATTTCATTCCCATGGCACATGAAAAATTTGTTAGATCTATTTATGGGAAAAATACCATACAGAATATAGGTTAAAGACTTTGATGGAAAATTTACGAATCTTTTTAACAGTGCAGGAAATGTTTTCTCACAAATATTGATAATTAATCAAAATGTTTTCTCAATATTTTTTATAAATTAATATATAAATTAATAAATAACTTATAACAAAGTAGCAGTTCATAACTAAACCATTTTTGTACAACCACATGCGAATGTTATACCCCAGAATTTCCAAATATGAGACATAATTGTTATAAAAGTATATTCGTAGTATTTCGAAAAAATGTTCAATATATGGCAGCATTATATTATATATTTACAGTTTCAATTTTTTATTGTGAAATTTGAAAATCACGTTGAATTTGATTCTAAAATTGAAGAATGAAGCGAAAAAATGTTCAATAATTTTTAGTTGATTAAAATTATAAAAATCGGTTGAAATTGGAGAATGAAATGAAACAAAACACTTTGAAGATATATCGACAACTTTCATAAGTTAAAAATAAAGAAAAAAACGAGATTGAAGTATTACATTCAATAGTAAAGGAATTTATCGATTTTTTAAAGAATGTTGATCATATTGTATTAAATATTAAAAACTATTATGCCAAAATTCGTAACATATGAATTGCTTGTTTATTTTTACGTACAATTTATTAACGCTATTAACGCAAGAAATTTTTGCTCAAAAAATATGTACTATTGTCTAATGCACAGAAAATCATCGGCACAATCAAACTATGAACATCAAAAAAATAACATTTAGTTTATGTATAATCGATACCCTGCTCTATCATTTCAGTAAAAATGAATTCATATAATAAGATCTCTTGGTAAGTACATGATTCAATGTAATTGAGTATGTTAGAGTTTAACGATATTCGATTATATGTAATACGTATATGTAATCATATAATAACAATAGAATCTTGTTTCATTATATATGACTAACCTTTTCGCAAAATCCGTTAAATATAAATCTAATTAAATATATCACGTATTATATATTTGAAAAAAAGTTCATTTTATATGTGCTTAGGAAAACTAAATCATAGGTGACCATAACATATGACCTAGAAAATTTTCTATATTTGTAAAATAACAATTTGCCTTCTGCAATGCAATATTTCATGAATTCTCGATATTTATTATTTTCCAATTCCTCTTATTTTTTGTAAAAATTATGTGATTTGCGACTTAGAATTTCGATAATTATAGCATACCATAAAAAAAAAGTGTATGGTAGCTATGTGATGATTTCGTGCTGGTTGAATTTTCAAGCTTTTTTCTGTCTTGCCTTAGCACACGATACAAAATAAAATTCAAGTTTCCTTCTTTAAGTTCTTTCAAAAACTTTTAATATATAAACAAAGCAAACAAAAATTTCTCGTAAAAGTACTATTTCATTTCTTTAGGATTCTTATTCACGCATATGTATTTTCCATCTCCGATATTCAATTTCAGATTGTCAAATATACCATGGGAAATTTTCCAACAGTAACATGAATTCGCGATTTTTTCCGATACTTGACGATTTGTGATTTCGCGAGACGTCACTTACAAGCTCTAAACTTAGTTTTCGTTCAAACGGATTCGTCTATTTTGAATCACAGAATGGAATGCGGAAAACTCGCGAAAGGTTGCAAGATAGACGAAAAATCTTTATTGGTTCCATTCTAGTTTTTCAGGGCTTTTCTTGTGATTTGCGACAATTCGTTCCCATGCATTTTCCGGAAAATGATATATCGTTTGATTCGATGTCTCACCACGATCGAGGAATATATTTATAAGAGATATAAATGGATTTTTGTTATTTTTGTGGGACATATAAAAATATATTTCAGAAAGAAAAAAGGTTATTTTAAGAGTCTCAAGAAAATCCTGTTTATTGTATTTCGTAATATTGATTACGTATACTCTACATAATATTGTAACAGAAATAATTTATAATTTTTGCAATGTCATAGAATGTTTCGAGGCCATAAAAGAATTTATCTAAAAAAAATTTGAAAAACGTCTTTTAGGAATGTTAATTTAAAAATTATCACTTCGTTATTATGAATATTTTAATAAAATAATGCGAATTATTACAAAGCTATGTTTTTCAAAACATTTTATTTTTTGATTTGTATAAGTTTCAAGAACACAAAATTTAAATGGTTCCACTGAAATTTGTGTAAAATTAGCAAAATTCTTAGATTTTCTAGAAACTGGAAAATTTTTTTTTTAGTAACTCAGAATTTCGGAATATTGATTACTTCGCAAACTCGAAGAACAAGGAATGACCTTTCATTGGATTTTTGATTAAATTTGAGGAATTTTTCTCAATTTTAAAGTATCTGTATGAAAATTTTGGAGAATCCAATCCTAAATAGAGTTATAATATTGATAATGTGTCACACATTTGCAAGTTTTCGCAAATACTCAGCCTCAAATTATCTTGAAAACTCTTTTATAATCACTTTTAGAAATCTGCTGAAACATATCGAAATATTTGGAAATGAATAAGAAAATCCAATTATTTTTCATAACTTTTAAGAATGTCTATTGAAAGATATTCTGTTTTTAGAAATTCCTGATGATCTTTGAATTTTTTTAACATGTATGATATTTTTCATCGTCTGAGGAAATCAACCATTATGACAAATAATTTCTAGATATTTCGTAAGGTTGTAAATGACTATAAAAATATATTTCAATAATCCTTAAGTTAAAGCTTGAATTTCAAACCTGTGATTTCTACTTTTTTATTTTTAGTATAAAATACTTTGCAATTTACAATAATGGTGATTATTTAAAAGATTTATTTTGTAACTGTTTATGATTTTCGAAATACAGTTCTAAAACTGTAAATATTTTACAGTTCAGTACAAAAATGTTATCATTTATCAGTAATTAATTTTTTTCCTTCAACAACTATTTTATTTATTCTTTCGTTCACAGTTGGAAACTCTTTTTGAATCCTTTAATTTAAATATTGAAAAATAAACTGTAAAGAATAGTTTTTCATGTTAAAATTCAAATATTTTGTTTGTGAAATAAGACAAAATAAAATGATTGTTATCTTCAAACACAAGTCCAGAAAATTACATTGACATCAGCTGAACTTGTTTTGTTCAGAAAATTCCTCGTCAGTTAGTTACTCTGGATTCAATGATCCGTCGAGAGCATATCACGCGTGATTGTAATATCAAACTTTGTTTCATTGAGGGTGCTCATGGATGAAACAAATAACATTTCGACATATCAAACTTAATAAGAATACAAATATGATGGAAAAATATTATTCAACAAAGTGTCAACAGTTTTATAGACCGAGTATTGTTGCGAAAACAAATTAGATTCTTATTCAACGAACATTATCTAAAATTTTTCCATCTTATTACGAATGTATTTTTAAACAATTTTTCCGACATTTGTTTATCAACGGAAAATCATACTAATGTAAAAAAGATCTCTTTTTTTCGATGGTAAAATTTTACAGAAAGTAAAATTAATTCTATCTGAAATACTGAAAAATTCAGCAAATTTTTAGAGCATTGGATAATTACAGTAAAATTCAGAGTTGAATAATTTTACGTTCGACAACAAATATTACTTTTTGTATGAAACTCACAACATTCGTGACAAATTAATATCAATTTCCTAGGTAGGTAAGAAACTTGAAAAGAAAAAAAAACTTTCAATTTTCTTTCTACATTGTAATTTATCGACAGAATTTTGTTTAACCAAAACTAATTTCGATTTGGCTATATTACATAACTGTTTTCTGAATATTGGAATCATGTTTTTGGGGCATATTCGCGATGTCGTGATTTTTCTGTGAAAAACATAAATCATGAAATGTCACGGCATCCTTGAGTCATTGCAGAGAAACAGAAAGTCGGGTCTCGAGATCGTATGTCTTCGTTGACAAAAAGGCTAAAGGACGAAAACGCTGAAAATCCCAAAATACGAAACTCTCGACCTCGTATTTGCGATGGCATCATCCATCACATTTTTTGAGTTTGCTACTGAAAGCTTTAATAATTCTTAATTTTGAGAAAAGTTGTTTCTGCAAATGTGTGTGAGAACATTTTCTCTACAATTCTTTCAACATTTCTATGAAAAATATTAAGTGAATATCCAAAAAATATATGATAAAAATAGATTCCGAAAAACTTCAACTTCGTACCTACTTACGATATAAAGGTTTATATGAAAAATTGAAAAAGCAGAATATGTAAAAGTATTTATTTTCTAGGAAGTTCAAAATTCTTAACTTTGGATTTCATTGATTTTGAAAGTTGAATATTTTGTAGTCATTATAAAATATGGAGTAGGAAAAATCGATAACATTACGTGACATCAAGGGAAAAGAGTTGGAAACTTACATTTTGTGGTCATGATAACCCACAACTGGAAATGAGAAACAGTAATTCATTGATTATTTTATTTAGAAAATGTAAAATATTAGAATTTTCTTTGATTTACTTGATTTGTTTTGAAATTTGACTACTTTGGATAGTACCTGGAGTTTTCAATGATTTTTTCAGAAGAATAAATTTCTGTGATTACCAATGAGCTGCAGATTTTGTAAAATGACTCCGAAAATAGTTTCACACTTTGTACAGAAATACTCTTATTTCAACAACTTTTTTGAGTCACTGTGAGAAAAATGCTAGTTTTCTTCACTTTTGAATTTCATGAAGTTTTTCCAAGATGTTCGTCATTGACCATCATGAAATAATGAAGAAACATATTTATTTTTGATATTGTAGGATTTGTCTACATTTGATAAACATTATTTTATAATAAAAACAAAGTTTTTTATTTAAAAAATAACCAAAAACTTCTTTCAATGAATGCAAGTTTCTCGTAATGTTTTATGAGGTTACCACATGGGGATCGTGAAATTTAGAAAAATTCCTGTCACCTGTATGAAACGGGAATCTCGCGAGAAAAGTACGGATTTGAGTTTTGATAAGAATTTGAAATAAATGAATTAAAAAAATATGGCGTTCTTTTCTAAAAGTATATTTCTAGAAACATATTCAGTAAGTAGTATGTAATACTTACAGTCAGAAAAGTGCATTTCTTCAAGATTTTCTGATGTTATGGATTTCTTTATAGCTTTCTAGAATTCGAAGCTCTATAAGTCAAAATTCTGAAAATTTTCATTATTTTTATGAATTTTTCAAAAAATCCTAAATTTATACTCTCAAGTAATTCATAGATGTATAGAATGTTCGTATTTTATGTTATTTATACCATTTTGTAGTGTTTTCTACTGCTCAAGAAAATTTATAGTATTTCTATACATCGCTCTATAGATTTTTAGTATTGAATGCTAAATCCTTGAAAATATTAGAAAATCTGAGTATATTTCAAGTGATTTTTCCAAAAGAAAATCTTTTGTGCAGATTTCGAGTACATCTTATTTATTTTTCTTTCGAATTTTCAAAGTATGCATGCAATTTGAAGAATTTTTCAGGTATTTTAGTAAATTTCTAAATAACTATCTAGAATTCTATGCTGTAGGATTTAGAGTTTTAGAAATTTGTGAGAAAATTATTTTTGTTAGTTTTGAAGAAAAAATTACGTTAGTCTAGTGTGACGAGCGGACTCAAATTCGAGAAAACCAACGTTGATTTTTAAATCCCGAAAGTAGGCCAACTCGTCCAGATTAGGACCGTTGTAGGAGGCTCTGCCCTACACGACCCTAGGTTCCCTATATATTTATGGACCAGGGGAAAAGAAATGCTTTTGAGGGATGGTTTTCAATTTACAAAACATTAACTTTATTAGTATAAAATGAACAGTCACTTCCGAATACAATCATTTACATTTTGATCTATCAATCAAGACAAAAGACTTTTCTAACAAAATGATAAAATCAACATTATATCTTATTCAAATACTTTTTTCATACAAAATATTCGATGCATTACGAATTCTTTCTGAAGTTCTTATTCACAAAACAATTTACATGACAATAATATGGCTCTGACAATGTACAACAGTGTGTTGATTTATAACTTTACTTATTTTCAACATATTATTAATAATTTTTACTCTCATACCTTCGATCGATTACTCTTAGGAAAATCACACGTTTCACTGTTAATTATTACAAACGAAATAATGTCTAGATTCAGGAGATGTTTCAATATCAATAAACTTCGAATAAAATTTGAGAACTGTTTTTCCGCACGCTATTAAACTTATGACTTTTACTATATGTTAAACTATTAACAAAAGGAATACAAGTGCTTGGGAGTGTGAGTGCCAAAGTTCGGCCACGACTGCTTGGTTTATACACCGAAGAAAGAAAGAAGTGGTAATCGTATTTCATTATTCGAAAAATTGACCTGTTTATCATTTTTGCCTGAAAATCGTACTCACGGAACGTTTTTCGTTCGTTTGGGATTCCTTTTCGTTCGTTTGTATCCGGTGTGAATTGCAAGAAATCGTTAGATATCATTTTTGTAAAAAGTCTAATCATGGTTCATTGTCTAAAAGAAAGATATGAGCATATCGTTTCCGTCTGAAAATCATTCTTTATGGAACGATTTTCGTCCGATCGTTTCCTGCCCAAAAATTGATATTATTAGCGTCATCAACTATCAATACCGGCGAGTCATAGCGATTTGATATTGTCGCGCGTTATCTTAACGTTTAGAAAAATTACTTCCCCTTAAACATTTTATAGAACATTGAATTTGTCTTTCTTTTTTTCCTCATATTATTGTAAAAATAAAAATATAGATGAGTGAGCAAAACTTCGCTCGTCACACTAGGAACATACCTTGTTCTTGAACGTGTAATAAAATAAATTGTCCCAGAGGACTCAATTTTTTGAATTCTGAAAATTTCATCAAAAAAATCTTACCTGCAAAATAAAAACTTTTGCATAAAAAAGGGATCGTTTAAGAACCAGAAATACTCCTAGAATAATGAAAAATTTTTGTTTTTCTGGTTTAACTTGACTTAATTGACTTCTATCGTGGTCACCACGAGCCTCTTCAAAAAGGTTTATAATTTACAATTCATAATATTTCCATTATTTTGATAACTTTTTCAAAGATTTAAATTTTTAAATTCATAATTTTTCTTGCATTTGTTAGTATTATTCATATTCTAAGGGATTTTGTAGTATCATTACAGATTTTTATTATTTGAATCAAAATAATTGTAATTTATAGGATTCGATGCTCTAGAACTAACATGTCAATAGATTTTTAGCATTTTCATACATTTCCGGGAAAATAACACCTATGTACATTTTCAGTTTTTCTACAGTATCTCTGTATGTTTTTTAAGTATTTATGTATCATATTTTGTAACTTTTTATAATATTTTGATACATTTTTTCTAGTATTTCTATAGATTGCTATATACGTTTTTCAGTATTTGATGCTCTACAGTTCGAAGTTTTATAGATGATTGCTTCGATTTTTCGTAAAACAGTACTTCCATAGATTTCTATAGCCCTTAGTATTTCTCGAGCATTTGTATGATTCAAAAGATTTTCTGGTATTTTCTTGTATTTCTATATAGGTTTCTAGAATTCGATGCTGTAGGGTTGAAAGTTTTCCCAAATTGTTACCATTTTTGTGATTAATAATTTCGCTTCATTATTCGTAACTAAGTCAGAATAATTTTTCAAATGTTCGTTCATGTATTACCCTAGCCAAAAATTTATGATTAAATTTCTGAAAAAAATTTTTCCCAAGCCAAGATTGCTACTATTTTTGAGTTATAATAAAATTACTAAGTGTGAATTTCGTCCAACGTGGAGAACTTACATGAAACCATTTGCTATTACGTTTTCCAGATTGTAGTCAATACGTTTTTGATGATTTTCACTTATTTTTATTATGTTATTATTATTATAATTCATAAGAATGATTATTTTTTACATATCTTTCATAATTAATAAATCATCATTATTATCTCATTTCAATTTCACACAAAATAATGATTAATTTTACCCACATTTCTCGAGAAGTTTGAACCCTCAGAATCTCAAAACTCAATCTTGATAACCAAATTCATAAACTAAAAATTCATTGTTCATTCATGCAATGGATGAAAACATTCTACACCAAATAGCAATTTTTAAAATGCTTAAACCACGAAAAACTTTTGCTTTAATGATACCTAGTCGTAAAGTCAAAGGCGCCGGGAAAAATGTCGCGAGATATATACGAGCTCTAGCCTCATGAATAAGATAATAATAATTGTTGGCTTTGCCAGTGGAGTAGTTGAAAAGTGACGCGCGCGCATAATACAATCAACATGTGCGCGAAAAGGCATGCTTCACGAAATTATTTTCGCTATTTGATTCATAAACATAGGGAGTGTTGCTTTTGCGAGAATGAGAGCCGCGAAGAGCTAGGTCAACTTTGCACGCGACTCGTGAGAAGGTCAAACTCTACTCGCGACCTGTGCATATACATGTGGCGTGCATTATTACTTTTTTCTTAAAATCATTTGGCTGACATCATTTCACCCTATATTCTCGAGAACGAATTATTAGGGAATAGAAGATTTTTGATAAAATAGGTTCGTAGAATTTTAGCACGTATTTGTAATTTTTTTCTGTCGGTGGGATGGGTTATGGGAATCGTTTTTTGAACCTTTTTTTCATTCAAAAATTGCTACTTAAAATGAAGATATGGATTTCATCAATTTTGATGATTTATTTACAATAATAATAATTTAGAATATAATTTTTTCAAAGAGCTTTTTGCGAAAAAAATCGACTAATGAGGTATTTCATTTTTTTAATGGGCAAAAACGTGAGATAATTTAAAATCTTGTTAGTTGATTCATGGTTATAGAAAATCTCACGAGGCTCTGGATTTTTTTGGGGAATTTCACCCAGTAATGGAGTCATTTTGATTTTCACGCTCCTTTATTAAAAATATTACCCAATGACAGATATTATGATTATATGAATCATATACATAATAATTTGATGATTCGATTGCGATTGTTTGAAATATAGGTGTGAAGTAAATCCGTCTGCTACAGTATTTACAACATTATTTGAATTCATAAATGTTATTTGATGAATAATTTGTTGGTCCTTATCTTTCATTCAAAGCGCCATGATGCAAATTGTTAAATATTGAATTAAGAATAGTTGACAGATCATCGATAGGTTTTTTCATTCATATGAGTAAAACTGTAAACTAGTAAATTTTAAAAGGAAGATTGAATAATCACGCTCATTTTTTCAAAATAAAAATACGAATCATAAATCATAATGATTTGAAGGTTTATACCAAAACGAAATATTTTATAGTTCAGACCTAGAAATAGTTATAAACGAGTGTAAACTTTGAAAATGTTGAGTTCTGAAAATTCGGGGACTCAAAGTTGTCACAGCCAAAAATGTCAAAATTTAAAATTTTATAAGTCTTTGATTTCAAACATTCAATTATTTTGGATTAAATAATATTCGATTTCAAGATCACTACCATAAAAAAAAAACATTTATATTTCTTGTATCGAAATGACAGAAAAGTGAAAGTTCATAATTTCGCACTTATAATATTGTTATCAAAATTCTTGAAATTTTCCACACTGAAAACCTCAAACACATATTTCGGAATTAGAACGCTTTCAAGTTTCTTATCCAAAGTTTTCTAAATTTTTAAATGATACTTCAAAAACTTTTAGTTGAGAAGTTGATGAAACATTTGGAAACTCTAAAATGAAAAAAATTGAGAAAACAATATTCGTAACTGTAATTTTCATTCAGAGAAAAGTTTTCTTGCTGAAAATTTCTCATTAGTTTTTCTGTCGAGTTACCCAATTGGAAAACCATTATTACCCATTCGGTATGTAATGTTCCAGAAATATTTCCAAAACATTTGAAATCTTTCTGAAATGTTTCTGTAACATTTCGAAATATTACATGCTGACTGGGTACAGGGTGCGCCATTTCTTATGTCGGTATTGTAACATTGAATAACTTAAACATTTGACAACCGATTTACTTGACTTCACTTGTTTTGGAAACGTCAATTCAGTACAATTTCAACCATGTATCGCTTCACACCAAAAGAACGCGCTGAAATAGTTACTTTGTACATTGAAAATAGTCGTTCAGTTGTGTTAACTCAACGAGCATATCGTCGAAAATATCTTGGCAAACAGGCACCATCTGACAACACTATTCGTCGTTTGGTGTCGAATTTTTGTGACCACGGGACAGTGAAAGATCGCGAACAACCCGTTCATCAACGACCAAGACGTTCAAATGAACTGATTGAAGCTGTCAGAGAGAGCGTTGCCCAAAACCCAAAAGTTTCATATCGTCACCGCGCTCAGCATCTCGGCATCAGTGGAACCACTCTACGGCGCATTTTGAAAGATGATTTGCATTTGTTTCCGTACAAAATGCAATTAACACAAAGAATATTGCCTACAGATCATCCACGTCGCTTGGAATATGGACAAACAATCGCTCGAATAGTTGATACTGAACCTGATTTTTGGAAGCGAATTTTAATGACCGACGAGGCACATTTCAAACTTTCTGGAGGCGTTAATAAGCAAAATTGCCGCATTTGGGGAACGCAGAATCCACACGAGATCCATGAAACGCCATTGCATGACCAAAAAGTTACTGTTTGGGCCGGCGTTTGCGCCAAAACCATCATTGGTCCTTATTTTTTCAAAGAGAACCAAACGATCGATGGAAACCGATATCGGTGGATGTTGGCTCACTATGTCTGCCCACAAATGCGTGAAAAAGGTCTTGAAGATTACTGGTTTCAACAAGATGGTGCGACCTGCCACACTGCGAATCAAACAATCCAGTTTCTGCAACGAAAATTCCCTGGACGTCTGATGTCAAAAAGAGGCGACATTGAATGGCCACCCAGATCTCCAGATTTGACCCCTCCAGACTTCTTTTTGTGGGGTTATTTGAAAAGTAAAGTGTACGCCAGCAAGCCGCAGACCATTGAAGAGCTTAAGGAAAATATTCGTGCCGAAATCATTGCTATACCACCCGAGATGCTCGAAAAGGTAATGGAAAACGCCGCAAAAAGGGCATATTTTGCTGTGAACAATAAGGGCGGCCACTTGATTGATGTTGTGTTCAAAAACTAGTCTAAATAAATTGTAAAGGACCAAACTAAATAAAAATACCTCATTTACAGAAATCGGTTGTTTTTTTTTCAAGTTATTCAATGTTTACATGCCGACATAAGAAATGGCGCACCCTGTAGAAATCCAGTTTGAGCTTCAATTGGTTTGTCCGATTAGAAAATAAAAAAAAACTTTGGCCAAATATCCAATTAGTTTTCAATTTAATCATCTAATTATTTTTACAACCGATTGCAAAAACTGCTATTTTTCCAGTTGGTTTTCCAAATGGAACACCAATCGGAAAACCAGTTGGGAATTTTCAGCAGGGTTACTGAAATTACATAAATTTTTATTTGAATATGAGCCTAAAAACATTATCGATGAAATCTTATTAATTCTTAGGTATCTTTATTTTCATTACAGTTAACTAAATGTTGAATTTGAGTAAAATCTTAGTTATATGCCCCAATTCAAAAAAAATATTCATTTACTTCTAGTAAACGTTACTTAAATGTTGGAGTCTGGTGTAGAAAGCTGAAAAAGAAAGTGATTTGAAGGACTATTATTAAGAAGAGAAAAAATTAATCTTATCGACACTTACAGTATTTGTTAGTCTATCAATATTGGGCACACATTTATTTTTGCAGAACCCGCAAAACAACAAATACTTGTTTCGTAAGGACAGATGTGTAATCTTTCTCGCTGCCAAAATTTTTTTTCAAGGTTATGCTTGCATTTAGGTTATGAACCACTAAAAAGTGAAAAAAAAAAGTTGATATTTTTCAAAAAACAGTAGATACGATGCTAAAATCGTCATTTTTGGCCTAAAAATTTGCCTTTCGTTGTTTAAATGAAATAGTTAAACATAATATTTTTTTAGCTTTCAAAGGTTCATATAATAGATTAGATAATTGTATTAGATTTTACCAAACTTGAAATTGAAGAATTTTTAATTCAGCGACAGCATGGTTTCAGGTCTGAACATCCAACTAAAACTAATTTAATTTTGTATATCCATGAATTTGTATAAATCTCTTGAAAATGGAGAGCAAGTTGATGTCATATATACAGGCTTTGCCCAAAGCGTTTGACAGTGTTTATATTGATAGTCTGATATTTCAAAAAAGTCGAATCGGTATGAAGGGCATTCCTATTAAATGGTTCATAAGTTACTTTCAGAATAGAAATCTGGTTGTTAAGAACAAAAATTATAGATCTTTTACAATATCTGTTACATCTAGAGTCCCACAAGGATCTCATTTGGGGCCGTTACTTTTCCTAATACTCAATAATGATATATTTCCAGTTATTAAACATTAAGATAAAAATAATCTTTCTTTGAAAGTAAAAAATGTAATATATTGTCAGTTTCAAGAAATCTTAAGAAGTACACCTTCCAACAAAAAAATTAATAAGACAGCAATAGATAGAATCACACAAACAAGAGTTTGAGATATTATTATAGACGAGAAACTTAGTTTTGCACCTCACAAATTATCGATTATTAATAAATCCTTAAAAATGTAAGCTTTTCGAAAGACAAGCTCAGGAATTTAAATCGTTGCGCACTGTAACACGACTATGTAAATCGTTAAGTTATTCCTAAGCTTATCTATTGTTCGACGATTTGGTCACCTTCAGCTGATTTTTGGGTTGAAAGAATTGAAAGAGTTCGACATACATTTTTATCATTTGCAGCTTACAAAGCAAGAATCACAAATCCAACTGTAACTCACTATTACGCTGAAATTTCTAAGATAACGAATTTTTTTTTCTTTTCGATGTATAGAAACAGGAGAGATGTTACTATAATATTTAAAATACTTACTGGTATTATTACTTGTCAACAGTTGGAAGATCGTTTTGTTTTTAATGAATTAATATAAAGTACGCAAAGGGTTGCTAATTTTTTGAAACTTGTCATAAAAATGCATTTACTTATAACTCGTCAATATCTAGAATGACTAGATTGGAAAATTAAATTGTAGTGGATAGAACCTTAACACTTAGCATTGCTGAATTCCTTAGTAAGAAAATGCGTAGTTTTATACTGAAATATGCTGGATAATTAATGAATGTCGTATTTCATATTTATATTCATCGTAATATGTTACACATTTTTATTTTTTTTCCGTGCTTACGTGTTTATGCTTTTGCTTTTTCCTAATTTAATTAACTGTTATGGTCTTGTAGAAAATAAAACTTTGTATACTCTTTGTCTAAGAATGTTTGTACTTTGGGCATTTTCGCCTGATAAAATAAATCAATAAAATAAATAAATAAAAAATGAAATTTTAAAAAATCCGAATTTGATCATCAGACAGTGCGATTCATCAAATTTCGTAGAACGTAGGGAGTTTGGAGGCAAACACTCACTACGATTGAACATGCTTGGCCGGGCAGAAGACGAAAAACAAGCTTTTATTATAATTCGCAAATTCACGATCGTTTCCGGAAAAATCCTTTTATTACGAGCGCCAACAAGGTCTACGACCTAGAATCGATTTCCCCGGGATTTTGCGCCGTTTTGCCGATCGATCAAATGATTTGGGAAATATTGAGACCGCGCCCGGTGTCGTTGAACCAAGCCGGAAGTTGCATGCTCGTCAAATCAAAGACGTTCAAACTGACAAGCACGTGATTGAATCTCGCTGTAAAACGACGAAATTGTTGCATCCAAGTTTTGATTGCGTTTATTGGAAGCATGAGGTTGCTTATTTGCATTGAATGCATACAGGGTGAACCAAAGTCGACGTATCACGTACCCAGGAAATGAGGATTCCTTTAATTTTGAGATGATGAAGTGAAATGTTACCACCAAAGTCACGATTTTTTTTAAATCGCACTACTGGAAGTTGCTGAAAATCTTGAGAATTGAAAAAACTCGAACGAAGAATAGCAAAAACAAAATAAATGATAGTTTACGATGTTATGTTCGAAATAAATAAAATGTGGTGGGTGCATATTGGAAGGAAAACTTTAGTTATTGAATAGAAGTTATTGTGAATTTGATCAAAATTCTTTATTTTCTGAGAATATTATTTTGCCCGTTCGAAAAAAATTGGTTTTCAATGAATGAGCTTTTTTTAATAGCAATTACTGCAGTTTATTCATTTTAAGCAAATTTTACAGTTTACATTTCAAAATATTACAACAGTTTTTCAGGTTTTAACAGTTTTCATAGTTCTAACATTCATACCAGATTATTCTGATATTTTTCTGACAGTTTTCAAAGTTCTTCAAGTTCGTAACATTTTCAAATATTTCAACAGTTCAATCATCCTTGGAAGTTTTTATAAATTTCACTTGAATTCTCTGCCAAACTTCCACAACTGTTAAAATTGTTAAAAAATTGTAAAAATATGTTTGAATTGAAACTTATTTTAACTCTTCAGCTTTTGAAAGTCTGAAATGCACCTACGTAGTATTGAAAATATGAATAAATCTCACCAATGTTTGCTATTAAATTTAGTTGTAAAATCATCACTGTAGAAGTTACATCAGACTATATGTACATACATGTATAAAATAAAATAATCTAAAAAGTCAAAGGGACGGATATACATAGTAAGTGTCTCTACAATTATATGTAAGTTCATTACTTCTGGGAATTGCCTGTGATCTTTATACATGTTTTATTCACGACGGTAACTAAAAGTTTTTGTGATTCCTTTATTGTTGGTAAACGATTCGAAGTAATAGTCTATACACAAACAGGTCGTTTCTGAAATGAAGATATCAATTTTGACAGCACAGCTGATTCCCGGATTGATGTATAAAAAATCATAAGTTTACATGATTTTGAGTTAATAATTAATAATGAAAAAAATTAGTAATAGTCAGATATAACGGTTCAAATACAAACGACGTTTGAAATCGAAAAAGTAATAAAATTTTCTAGACTGTGTATATTTTATATTTTATATCTGTCTATTTTTTATGTTATACCTCAATTTTGGATTTCAATATATTAATCGAAAAAAAAACTTCAATTTATCAAGAAATAGGTTGAACTTTATTATATTTTACTAAAAATTTTCATAATTTTGTAGATATTCACCAGATTTTTCAAGATTTCAAGAAATGTTTATAATATTTTTTATAGAGTGAAAAATTAAGAGAAATTTTGAGTCAGTACTTTTTTATGAACTGTCCAATTTTTCGCAAAACTTTGTGATAGTTCAAAAAAGATCAAAACACAGTTGAATCTTTTATGAGCTTTGTCAATTTTTATGGCTACGAAATAACTTAATTGTTACCTTCAAAATTTTGTGAATAAAATACGGTTTTGAAAAATTATCGAAAATATCATTATCAATAAATATTTAAAATTTAAATAACACGAAATTTAGTAAAATTTTATTAGTTTTATTTAAATTAGTAACATTTTGAAATAATTTTCGTAATATATACAGGATAAAGAAACTTTCTGCAAATTTTGTAATAAACAAATATTAAATGAACACAAAAATAACTGAACGCTCTTAAGGGGTTTATACCTTTTTGTGCGGACGAATTGAGGATGGTTTGGAGTATCTTTCAAAGTATGTAGCAAAAATCCCAAGTCACGAAAGTTATAGTTTTTTAATAGTGTATTGTTCACTTGAAAAAATAAGCATTTGTTCTTCAAAAAATATCAACGATTGGCGGAGTTATAGCACTTTCTCCAAAACAACTTTTTTTTTTTGATGAGGCTTAAGCACGATGCAAGTTGAACAGGTCACGTTAAATTAGAAAATCCAAAAAATTTCATCAATCTAAGAATGTGTCTAGTTCTTGAACGATTGACAAAATAAATATTATGTTTTTTTCGGTATGCATGAACGTTTTCCCCGAGATTTCGATTTTTTAAGCTCTGAAAATTTTATTAAAAAACGTGTATATGCAAACTAAAACCTTTTTTATAAAAAATCGATCGTTCAAGAATTAGATCCATTCCTAGATATATTCTTAGGAATCTCATAATTTTGACTTTTTTCTTGTGTATTTTCATTCATCGCAAAAAAACCAAGATTCTTGATCGATCCGAAACTTCCCTCGCGCAAAGCTCATTTAAATTCAGCAGTTTACACCGAAAACTCAAATGAAGAAACTTCTTAATTGCCTCCAGGACACAAGACCCACGATAAAACAGGTTATTCTGAAATTATAATTCGCCAAGTACGACAGTAAATGTTCCGTTACGCACTTGAGTTCACGGGACGATTTCGCGGGCTCTCCGTAAGTGAGTTTCGTCACGCGATTCGAGTACATACTTGCCAGTTCGGCTAATCATGCAATTGACTTTTCGTATACTTTCTTACCCTCCGATGTCCAGCACATTATTACTTTTTTTCCCCCAACTCCCAGCAAATGGGGCAAAGCAATTTTTCAATTCTCATTAATCGCGCGCCCCGCTCCATATTCCATATACGTACTCGCGAGCCGCGCTATATATTTTTGCCATCTGATTTTCATCACGGAAAACTGCGGAATTTCAGGCGATTAATAGCGCGTTGTTTTTCTTTCTCTCTCGCCTCTTCTATTCGGGTTATCGATCTTTTTATAATGTTACTATGAACTCATGTGCGCTTGACGTCACTTCTTTGTCCGCGAGGAAAATCAGTTTCCATCAGGTTTTTTTAATGTGATGTCTGAAGTTCTTTTTTCAATTCAGCAATGCACCACGCTACGTTTCTTAGTTCTTCTGATAAATATTTGGTTTCTCCAAGACAAAGAAGAATAATTTTAGACCTGTTTATGCGGTGATAATAAAATTTTTTTTTTTTTAAGTTTTCGACCACAATGTCGAATAATAATTTAGAAAAATGTCTAAAAAATTTTTTTTTTCAATCTGCCTAGAGATTTAAATCAATTCAAATTATTTAAAAGTATTTATTATGTAAACATTATATCAATTTTTAAAAAAAGGTTGATCCCAGAAAAGGAGAAGAAAAAAATTTTATGCAGTGAATACACTGAAATCATTTTAAGTAATAGACGTTTCTTAACAAATTCTTGAGAATATTTTTTTGGAAATTTGTCAAAATTGGCATTTGACTAAAGAAATCTCAACATTCCTGAAGAGAGTCATTGTGGCCTTAAGTTTGGAAGAATATCAACTTTTATCACTACAAAATCCAAACTCAAAATTATTATTCTTAGACTTCTACAAAATCAACGTTGATTAGAAAAATATTTTTTAAAAGATTTGGGGAAATTTGATGACCACTTGAAACCAATTGATTACCTAGGTACATAGGTTTTCTCAAAATGTTAAAGCCATATCTAAGACAAACAGAAATTAAGCTAATGAAAAATTTGTTAAGGAACGAAATGTTTTGAATGTTCATGAAAATTATTTAATTATTTTAAAATGTGATTTTTCGTGGTTTTGAAGACATGTAGAAGGTAGGAAAATTTATCGAAAATCTACGATTAGTATCAAGTATAAAAATTTTCAACGCTAACCCCCCCAAAAAAAAAAATTAAATGTGAGAATTATACACAGAAAAAAGTCTTGATAGGGAATTACTTGAATTGTATATAGATTAATGGAACAAAAAGGAGTTGATCCAAATATTTAACAAAATCAATTTTTTCGCACTTTCCAACTGTTCATATAGTCCAAGTATCGCCGGTATTACGAAGCTTGTAAAATTTGATATTTTATTTTGAATACTAAATAGTAGAGTGCTTGATTAGTATAAA
This sequence comes from Platygaster robiniae, assembly GCA_028476575.1. Classification (NCBI taxonomy): domain Eukaryota; kingdom Metazoa; phylum Arthropoda; class Insecta; order Hymenoptera; family Platygastridae; genus Platygaster; species Platygaster robiniae. Next base: position 27,859,450 of record CM052023.1, read on the forward strand.
TCATCGAGTATATCCGGAGAACTAAAGTTTCTAACCCCATATATTTGAGATTTTCGTTTAATATTAACAAATTATGTGAAATTTGATATTTATTTTTGTTAATGGAACAAAACTTTAAATATGGAAATGTATACAATTTTACATGGAAATAATAAATGTATTTGATAATAATAATAAAGAATATTACAAAATCATTGTTTAGAAACCGTTGAAACTATAGGAAGAATGCTATGCGTTATTACAAAATATTATTATTTCAATCCTGGATAATATTTATTGGGAATATATATTATTTTCAATATACTAGTCATTTTAAAAGATTATTATTACTTCTTATATATTCTTAATTATTAAAATAATTTTCAGCTGTGAAAATTACTCTGTATAAAAAAATGACTTGCTGGTTAGTCCCTTTTGTTCTCAGAATACCCTGCGAAATAACCCATTGAAAAGTTCAGAAACGCATAGTAGTAGTAAAACTGTTTAAAAAACACAATTATATAGTACATAGTTCAAAATAATGAAAAAAACCTAATAAGTTATTTTAAAATAATTTTAACCATAATGTAAGTTTTATTTTATCGTTGAAAAATTTTCCGAATGTAAGCTATCCTTTTTTGTTCCCAGACAATTAAAAATTGTATAATTAGACGCAGAAATGAAATGATTATGTAATCAAACGAATTTTATATGAAGTTTTTTTGTTATATTTTTGGGGAATTCGATGATTATTTACAACCAATCGATTTATCAATTACTTACTTCATAAAAAAATTTTTATTAAAACTATGTTCAGAGAACCTAAAATCATTTGCTCGAATTCTAGAAGTCTGGGAAACTGCTTAAAAATGTCATATTTCATTATTTTCAAAATTTTCAGCAGGGAGATAAATTTATCGAAGATATTTGATTTCTGATAGTATGAAATTTTTTGTTTTTTCTTCATAGAAACACAAAGTAATAATTTGATGGATAATACAAGTCTTCAATAAAAAAAAAAAGAGAAATAGAAAAACTTGAATGAGTTATAATGTAGACAAATGCAATGAACACTAAGAGTCAAAAATACCTAATAATGATTTTTTATGTTTTCGATTTCGATAATATTCACGATAAAATTGTTTTTATCCTGTTTCACTTTATTTTTGTAAAACCTATGAGTAAAATTCCATTCTATTTTGAATTTTAGAAATTCATGTTCAAATCAAACTACGTTTTGTCAGGCCATTGTTTTCTGATTTCACCACTGTGTATCAGTTTTGTAATACACTCTTGAATGATGATGATTTTTTTACTTCAGAAGGCTTTAAATTTACGTTATAAAATATTGAGAAAAATTACATAAAACTTAAAAAAAGTAAAAAAGATTGTCGTGTAATACATGACAAAGTTATTTGACAAAAAATATTGATATCCTACTGTCGGTTTCAACTGATACCATCAAACTTCACAGTTTCTGATACTTATTGAATGATTTTGAGAAATTCAATGACTAGTAGAAATATGCTTTCAAACTCGTCAAATAATATCCCAGTACGTGAAAAAGCCATGAAAATGAAAAAGTACATAAAACTATACTTTTATAAGGGCTGATTTTACATTATAACTTTTATATCTTTCTCACGCGACGCTTCGGAACGTTAAAAAATATCGATTCATCCTCGCGTTGCCTCGGCAATCACGGCACGCATCCGTCATAATCGCAATAATCGCATTATAAAAATCGTCATTATTCGCCAACGTTCGCAAAGTAACCTAACGCCTTCGGCCTTAACTCAGCAAATACGCACTGAATTATTCATGACTTATCTCAAGTCGCATCAATCGAAAAGTCGATATTCAATTTACAGCCGCTCAAACTGAATCGACCTATTGATCAATTGACCCATGCGAATTTTAATGACAATGTTTTCAATCGAGCACAGACGTTATTATTAACGTTTGATCCAACCTTTTGTTCCACGAACTATTTTCGTCCTCGTCGATCGATGACGTTTTTTTTCCTCTTTAACGTTGATTCAATGAAGATCTTTCCGTCGAACGAAACTTTCGATTTTTTTCATCGATGCAAAGAGCTTTTTTTATATCTGAAGTTTATTCTGTACTTTTTTATTATAAGATATTGCTGAAATTATGAAGAAGAATAAAATTGTGTCGGTAAAATATTGCAATCGTTCTAGAAATTTTAGATTCTTAGTCATCGTGGATATCGAAAGGGTTTGAAATAAAAAAGTACTAGTGGAATTTTTGAATCATAGTATGAATTTGAAAAAACAGAAGAATACGTCAGAAATTTCTAAAAACTACAAATATTTATAAATGTTTCGATAAAATTAGGATGTTCAGATTTCTGAAGATTTTTAAAAATTACCAAGAAAAAAAATATATTTGACGAATCAATGGTTAGAAGTAATCCTGAAAATTTTGAAATAATTATAAATATATGTGAATTTTTGAAACTAGTTGAACTTGTTTGAAATGAACGTCCTAAATATCTTCCAAAAATATTCAAAAGTTCTTAGTTGAGCCTAGGAAAATTTTCTAAAACTTTTTAGAAACTTATTTAAATTATGCTTAGTTTAGGTCAGAAGTCGAACATATGATACATAAACTTAAATTCTTCGATGACGATGATTGATTACCATTGTTTTGTGTTTCATGAAGAAAAAATAGAAAAACGCAATTGACGGTTACTGAACGGAATAAAACTGGTTAGAACCGAATAAAATTAAGTACAATTAGTGCCCGTTTTCTTCGCTGAATATCTTTGCTAGTTTTGAATTCCTTACGAGTTTTTCAATTTATGAGAGTTTGAAAAAACCACCTATTTGAAGACGTAGATGTTTGTATGAAAAATGTCATGATTCGGACTAAATAGTGTGTGATTAAATGATAATGACGATGAAAATGACTGAAAATCAACTTTAATTATCTTAATAGTATGCACGGAAATAAATGTATAGTTTCAGGAAATATTAATTTTTCAAATATAGATCGATTAGAGTTTTGGATATGACAACTATAGTTATCGTTATGAAAATTTCATATTGGATGTCATAAGGAAAACTTTGTTCAATACATATTATAATTAATGATTTGGTTCCTGCAACCAATAAATTTTTTCAAATTTTATCAGTTAAGCAGATTATAAACAAATTTCGCATATGCACTATTCTTTTTTTAAAAAGTTTCGGAAATTCTTGAAAAACCTTTAGTATCCTTAATTTTAGAGGATTTTCGTGCCCTTGAACATTTTTTATACAGACTTTTTGTGACTTCTTGCAATACTTTAAAGTATTATCATTGTTCTTGATTTTTTAATAAACAAAAGTGAAAATATTGATATTACTGAACTTTTCATGAACTCTTTAAATTCCTTGATTCAAGCGAAGTTTTGTCGATTTTCATTTTTTTGAAGAATTGGTTAAGTTGAATGTTGTTTCAGGCATTGTGAAATAAGCTGACAAGTTGTTGACAAAAATTCGAATTGATGCAAAATAATAAAAAGATTTTAGTGCCTTGAACGATTTTAAAGTCACAGTAAAGTTAAAAACGAAATGAAAAAAATATATTACAAACTTTCTATTGACTTAGAATGTTCAACAGGTTTTAGAAATAAAATTTTGATTCATAGAAATTCTATGAATTTTTGGAAAATTACTGAAACTACTAGGTAACAAGCATGAAAGGCCAAGTAATTTTTTTAAAATTCTGTTTAAACTTTTTTTAAAACTTTCTCACATTGGCCTATCACAATATATTTTCAAAATTGTTATAGTGATCAGTCGGTTCCTATAATTTCCAGGAAATTATTGATATAAAAATATTTTACCATTTCTGTCATGACCGTAAATGTTTAATTTTATAAAAAATCCTTGAATTAATCAAATTCTGAAATATACCGAAAATTTTCTGATTATTATAGAAACCATGGTATATACCGAAAGTTTTTGAAAATTACTATACTTTGTAAAAAAAAAAACAATAGAAAAGTGCTCGAATTCACGAAAACTTTAAATTTGCAATAGAATTTTCTGAACACTAAAAATTTTCGAAATTTAGGTCTATCTTCTAACATCATCAAAATCAATAAGTTTCGAAAACTTTGCCAAATTTCTCCAAAAAATCGTTATAAATCCAGAGCTTTTTTTAAAATATCCCATCAACTTAAAAAAGTTTGAAAGACTGCTGAAGTTTCAAGCCTTTGAAGTAATTTTTAAGCTACTTTACAACTCGCGTCAGCTGACATTTCGTGCAGGAATTTCGTGCTTTTCCGAGCAAAATCGAAATTCGCTAAAAACAAAAAGTTCGATTTTTTTCTCTAACCAGTTAAAAACATCGACCGTGCAGTGTATGAAAAAAGTTCCTTGGTTTGAAAGTAACTATTTTCAGACTATCTATGTTGAAATTTTTTAATAACCTGTCTAGAACATTTCTTTCATCGAATCAAGTTGGATTATCGCAGATTCAATATTATCGTAACATTATTTATGATTTTACAAAAAAAATTTTTTCTAACTTTATTCTCAGCCAATGAAGAAACCAGGCCCGTGCGGACGGGGGGGGGGGAGAATTTGGGGTTAGAACCCCCTCCCCCCACAACGAGATCTTTAAAACGATTTCGATGAAATGCTTGTATTATTGGTTTTTACGTTTTGATATAAATTTTGATGTATTGCATATATTGCATGATATTTTTCAGTAAACAGCGTCTAAATAGATTTTTATTTCATTTTGGTATTTTTCGTATATATCTTCTACGATTTGAAGGATTGTTCAGTATTTCTGAAACTATTCGTATTTTTTAGGATGCATAAAATGTTGCAGGATTTTCTAGTATTTTTATGTTCTTTAAGCATTTTGATATAAATTTGTATACATGGATTTCGAGAATTTCAAACTCTAGAATGTGAAGTTCATTGAATTTTTCATGTTCCAAAAGAATTTTTCAGAAAACAGGTGTCTTAATAGATTCGTATTTCTTTCAGTATCCTTCGTATTTCATCAGTTTTTCTACGATTTGAAGAATTGCTCAGTTTTCTTGTGTATTTCTGTATAAATTTCTGGAATTCGATGCTCTAGTTTTGAAAGTTGTAAAGATTTTTAATATTCCATAGGTATACTTGTATTTTTCTATACATGTATTTCCTTTTTGCATTTCCTAGTATTTATAGAATGTTGGAAAATTTTAAGGTTTTTTCAAAGATATCTCTTTGAATTTCAAGAATTAGATTTCTGAGAATTGAAAGTTTGAAATATTTGAGAGTGTACTCAATATTTTTTGAATTTTTAAGCGATTTTTAAAATTTGATCATTTTCCTAGTATTTTTATGATTTTCTATACACAAACACTATTAGAATTCAATGCTTGAGAAACCGGAGTTTCTAAATTTCTGGAATTACAGAAATTTTCGAAGAATCTAATAGCTTTTAAAAAAAAGTAAATAATATCTAGTATTTTTTCTATTTCATTTTTTTTCTGTATTCATAAAATGACGTAAGGTTTTCTAGCATAATCCATAGATTTTAGGGATCCTGCTATAGATTTTAAGAACCAAAGTTTATAGTATTTTCACGTACTTATATGCATATTTTTAAAATTTATTGCTAGAATTGTGAAAATTTCTAATAAAAAGTGAGAAAGCATCACACTCTTCGTCGATTTTTGTACATAAATCACTAATATATCACTCTGTTTCATCTGAATTCATGAAATTATACAATTTTATCTGAAAAGAAGAAAGTTAAAAAATTACTTATATCTGAGTTTCAAAAAATGTCTTAAAAAGTTACAAATCGTTCTAAAAACATGATGAGACAGATGTGAAAAGAATATCACGATTTTCGTTACTCGTTACCAAAAAAAAGGAACTCGTAGCTGTTCTCGTTACTTGTTAATTAATGTAACGCGTTACGCTATCGTTACACTAAAAAATGTAACGTTTTTGGATATTATCATTTCAGTTGACTTATTGTATTTGCATTGCAGTCTCTGCAAGCCTTAAAAAAAAAGTAGGGAAAGGGCCATAACTCCACCATTTGTTGATATTTTTTTCATTAAATAATGTTTGTATATCAAAGTTGACAATATTCTATCACAATAATATATCTTCCATGTAATAAAATTATATGCTATATACATAAAAAAATAATCCAAACCGTCCTCAAAAAAGGCGTATAACCCTTTAAATCGTAAAATATGCGTATAGTGTAGTAATAAAAAGTGTTTCTTTTTTTATTTATCATGTATTCGTTATACATCTGCATGTGAAAAAGAAATGATAAACGTGTTTTCCGCAATTGTGTATCTGTAAATATTGAGTTCCTTGTGTTCAATTTGTTGAAAACATGACAAAGATCCAGTATATAAAGTAGAAGTTGTTAAAAACAAATGATATTTTGATATTGCCTTATATATTTGATTATTTATTGAATAATTGATTAATTAATTTACTTATTCATTCTACATTTATTATCTACATCACTATGAATGGACCATGTACTGTTAAACCAAATCAATTTCAATTGCATGTTATTCTACAAGTACAAAATAAAAGTTGAAAACCCCTCCCAATACAGGTTTCTGTGCACGAGCCTGGGAGAAACTATGCAATACATCCTCACTATAATAAAGTTGGTAATAAATCTTTGTTAGGTTTTATTCGCTCCATCAAACTTTTTTAGTTTTAATCCTCGAAAATTGCTGGAAATTTTGGAAAAGCTAGCACGAAAGTGCCGAGAGCTGCGTTTGGATTTAGTTTATTGATCTGGTTGCGTGGCTAAAGCCAACAGAGCGCGATTTCGCACCCAGTTTTCCGAGACAGTTTCACCTTTGACCATTCTCGCTTGTTCCGAGATTAAGTGAGATTTAAGTCCGTGTTCAATAATTAAAGCTAATTGCAATCTTAAAAGTTTTCCTAGTTGTTCATCACAGAAAAAACCCAAGGCTTTTTTTGTCGGTCACGATATTTTTTTCAAAAACTAGTAACGTTTCTAACTTTTGAACTTTTACTTGTAGAAACATTTGGAAAAGTCGATAAAAGTGTCTAAAGAGTTTTTAGATCCAAAAATAGAGCTCTCGAGTATTTTTGGTACGACTGTCGATTGAATACATATTTTATGAAGCATTTTGAAGTTTCCGAAGTATTGGTATAAAAGTTTGAAGGGAGAAAAAACTTTTCTCGATCACTGGAAAGAGAGCTTGCAAGCTCCAGAGCTTTTCTGTATTATCGACGACCGAAAGCTTTGGGTTGAGTTTTTGCTTGCTTTTCTGTAGATGACAGAGCTTTCATGGATTTTCAGAAGAGAGCTTTTACGTGTTGCTTTTGGCATTAGTTCGGAAGTTGTTTTCGTCGATTTTTATAAATAAACAATCGATCTCAAAGAAGGTCAAGCAATTATATTTTTATAAAGATCGATCATATTTCTGAGATAAGCTGTACACAAAGCAAGTTACATTTTGTACGTAATTTGCACGGTACTTTTGAGTATCATTATAAAAAGAGATGAATAATTTGAATAAATTTTTTATAGTTCTTTGAAATTTCAAACAATTTCACTAAAATTTTGTAACGTCGATGATTATTCTTTTAGATTTCCTTTTGGATGTATAATTTTGTTGTTTTATGTTTTCTTTTATTGCCAATGTTTTTGAAGAACTTCACAAATTTTGAATGCTTTTCAGAAATAAATGATAATCCACTCATATTAAAAAAAATTATTTATACTCTATCGTTATTTATCACAAATCAGAAACGGGAAATTGTATTTCATATTTTCCTAATATTGATTTTAATTTCTGATAGTTCATATTTTTATCGTCAGAATCATTTCATTTGAGCAACTACGACGCTCCATTCAGGAATTAAAATTTTTTACTCATTTGCAAATGATTGCATTGCAATAATGCAACAACTTCATGAATATATCAAGGATCTGAATTTGCATCTTATTATGTGTGAATCGCGGTGGAATTTCTTTTGAGGAAGAAAGAAATGAAATGAGATTTGAAAGAATCGCCATGAATGTAAGCAAGTTTTTATTCCGCAGAAATGAATTTCTGAGCTTGCATCAAAAGGATAATTATTCAAAGTACTGAATTTTCAAAAAGTCAATATTATTACGATAAGTTCGGTAAGCGTATTACAGAAAGCTTTCTGCATATATTAAGCTCCTTTCGTATAGTGGTGTACATACTTTTGCTTTTTTTATCGTGTTCCAAATATTTTAGTGATTATGATGGAAGTTTTTTCTTACGAACTTGCATAGGCAACTTTTTTCCCTTCCTGTATCGTAGCAATACATATCATTTCAAGTACAGTTTCATTCAAGTAGAGTTACATTTTTCATACATATAATTTTCTCACTGGCACTATTGTAGATGTACACACTATTGAAAGTTTCATTATTGTTTTTATTTTTTATTTTTATCGATGATAGGAGAGAGGAAATTGGGAGCCAGATATGCTTTAAGGAAATCACAGATTTTAATACCAAACATATGATCTTATTTTTAATAATGAGCTCATGTCATTGTTGACTGTCATTGCTATTTCATCATAAAGTTTTGATTATAAAATTGATGTGTAATCGGCACCATAATTTGCAAAAATTTTCTAAAATTCTAGATTTTGATTCAAATATTCTAAATTACCGACGATTCCTGAACGGTGAAATATTATTTGATTTCAAAAAATTACAAGAACATTACATAGATACTCTAATTCCACGAGATTTGAAAAATTATTAAAAAATTTAAAAATAATGCATGTTTCATAGAATTTTGCAAACTCTTGACCTTTTGACAATCTTCAAAATTTTGAGTGTTTTCAAGTTTTCCCGTCAATCAATTCTAAATTTTGAACGTCAATCGTACATTTGAAACTTTCCAAATTAATATAATAAATAAATACGTAAGACAACCTACAAAATTAATAGACTCTTTATGAACTTCTTCACGTTTCTTGGATTTCATAGAATCATGTTTAAAACATTCGATTTTCTTCAATTTGTTACCTAAAATTGCCAAAATTTCAAATATAACTTCAACTATCAAAAGCTCTCTGAAAAAAAAATTTGATCCACTCATTAAAATTTTTCGTCATTATTGTTAATGCATTTTACATTTTACAGATTCAAATTGAAAAACAGGAAGTCACTATTATGCATATTCCGAAAAAATATATTTATGTATCCAATATATGTACAATGTTATTTCCTGCGAATTCAGCAGATTTTTGAAGTGTATAATATTATCAACAATTCTCGCATTTCTGATATTTTATTATTTTCCATAATTTTTATAATTTTGAATATGTGATACCAACGATTCAAATCTTTTGTGAATAGATAGTGTAATAATCCGACATTCTCATTGATAGTTCGTTAGTTTTCAAATCTTCTGAAGGTTTTTGGATTTATATGAAAAAAACAATAAAACATTACTTCTTATAGTATTTCAGTAAAATATGATAATTAACATAATCTACAACATTTTTGAGCTTTTCTTCAACTTTACAAAAATTTATTTTAATTTTCAAGTTTTGTCGACAATTTTCGTAATTTTCAATGTTATTACGATTTTTAAAAATTCTTGACATTGTAAATGTATCTCAAATCGTTCAAAATTTCCAGAATTTTTCTATAAGTCTGTTCAGCTACTGAGAATTTTCATAATTTTTTAAGAATCCTGAAATTTTTGAGATTCGTCAAAAAAATATATGTTTATTATCATAAATACTTCAGATTATCACCATACAAAATTTAAGAAAATTGTCTGTAACTGTACAGTTTTTTCGTATTTCCTAGAATAATCATTCATCTTAGAATTTGCGGGAGATTTTCAGTGATTCAAAATTTTCCAAACTTTTCAGATTTTATGAAAATTTGCCGAATATATTGAAATTTTCGTGATTTCCACATTCTTTGTGAATTTGGACATTACAATCCATATTTCAAAGAAATACAATGGTGAACACACTTCACAAAATTCATAAAAGTTTTCTAAAATTCAATAAATTTTTTGACGATCTTCCAAATTTCCAAAGTTTTTTCATTTGCCAGAAATTCCCTGTTTTCAAATATATTACAGGTATTGAATATTTTCCCGAACTTTCCGAAATTCATTATTATTTGTTCGACTCTTAAAAATTTGTTGTAATATTTTATTACTTATTAGGTTTTTTAGATTTGTATAAAAAAATATTTTAAAATGCATATGTTGAAGAAGTATGATAAAGAACGCAGTTTGCAATATCGATAAATTGTTTTTGATATTCTACAAAGTTTTTGAATAAATTAAGGTAAGTAACTAAGAATCTATAAGAACTTAAATGTTTTATGATTAGTTGCATTACAAAACCTATCAAAGTTTCTAAATGCGTTGAATCTTTATTAAAAAAAATTAAAAATATATATTTTGAAAAAAAATATGATAATTAACATTCCCCCTCCCTTCCTTGAGTCTCAATCACTTGGATTTCGTAAATACTACTTACGTAAATAATTTTCGTAATAAATTGCATCTTTCGGATTGAATTTTCCACGGTTTACAAGATACTTTGTGCACCTCGAAAACCGTGCTATTTCTTTATCTTGAAGCATCGAAACGACCACCATGCTTAACGGTGCGTACAATACGAGCGCCATAATTCGTGCATTAGTGCACATTCGATTTAAATTCCGCACGTTTATTTCAGCCTCGTTTAACAGCGAACGTCATACTCACGTAGCACTAAAGTAAATTTTTTGTCGTTCAGGTAAATGTGCGTGTAATGTTGGAATCAATGTTTAAGTATCCAAAACGTTGTACTCTCTAATCCTTAAACCATTGGATTATCATTATGCCGAAATGTGCACGTCGCATTCGAGAATGATTCGGAAGTTTCTAGGTCACATCAATCATTAGAACATCTCGTTTTGACACTTGGTTTATACAATGATCGATAGATTTGTGAACGTTTCTTTTTTCGTATAGAGATGGTTTGGAAATTTGTCTCAATCATTCGATTATTTGTGAATTGTGTTATTTTTATTTGAAATGGTGGTTTTATAAAGTTAAATCATTGTAATTTACTTATTCAATTTCCTGTAAACATTTGCTAGGCTAAGCAACAGATATATCTTTAATTATTGTTTGAATAAATATCCTTTGTTGTACAATGTGAAATTAATTAGATTCGCTAATTAAAAGTACCCGCGAGGACGTTGAATATTTTCTTCGGTTCTCAAAGAAGCTCTGGAGGGAAAGTCCAATCAGTAAGTTTTTTCTTAGTGGAAACTTAAATATTAGATTACGAGGACGACTTTTTCATTCTGCATGAATTTCAAAAGTAACAGGATGAACGACATTCAATTATATTTTAATGGAAAACTCATAAGAGAACGAAAAAACATAGATGGAATTTTAACTTAACTGTTTTTGGTGTTCCGGAAAGATTTAATCGTAATGTGGATGAGAATGTTGATTGTTTTTATTTGCAGTTGACCAAATTCTGGTCATTTACACGAGCTTATATTTAGAGTGAATGTATACATCAGGGCTTGGTAATGAGGGGAAATTTTAGTGACCAATTTTCTTCACCCAGAAAATTTTGTTTACTTTATGTAATTTGCTGTATACTCGAATAGAATAAGTAGTGTAAAATTGGTGTTTATCCAAAAGTGATATGCAAAATATAGTAGTAATTTATGCATACGTTCACACATTTTTGAAACGTTTTTATTTATTTCTGTAAGAATTAACAGAAAAATAGTACAGAAATTATTTTCAAAGTTCAAAAATACTTACAGAGTTTTTAATTCAAAATAATTGAAAACATGAAGTTTTGAAAATTTGTTGAACAGCCAAAAATCGCAAACTTCGGAATTTTCGAAAAAATTTTGGATTTCACAGAATTGAGCTAGTTCACAAAATACTTTAACTACAAAGTTAGACTTCTTAATTTTTCTTCTACAAAGTTATTGCATTTACACATTGTTTCAAATCCTTGACTTAAAATTTCTTTGCGTTAAAAATCGCAAACGTACCTAAGGATTACAAATTTTAGGGTTGATATTTTTGATAACAATGAGACGTCCCTTAAAAGTTCAAAGAATATTACATTTCTGTTTAATTTTGTAAATAATTGTTTTTTATTAAAAATCTTGCACCATTATAATATATCAACAAAAATGTCTTAAAGAAAAATTTTTGCAACTCAGCACAAATATATACATTCTTCATATAAACTGTCACTAAAAATTGAATTTTTGTTCAATTTTTTCCATCGTTCTATCATTCAGTTTCAAAATCAAAATGAAATCTTTATAAAAGACTGAAAAACTCAATAATAATCGATTGTACATGACACATGGCCAAAAAATTTTCTTTTTTTTTCTAATACACAATCTAATAAAATTTTACTCTTTGTGGATGCAGACCGAATATACACATTCAACTAAGAAAATTGTTTCAGAACATAACACCTTTTTCTCTCCCGCGTTGTTTTAATAACGAGCCATTAATTCATATCACGCGCGTCGCAAGGGCTAGGGTGGGCAAAAGTCATGAAATTGCAGAATAAAAAGCAAACTTTAGGTTCCTTAGAATAACTTTACACTCTTTACATATGAATTTTTGGAATTTTTTCGTAACTTTTCCAACATTTCGAATTCAAAACTCATTTTCAAAATATTTAAATAACTTTTGTTGAAAAAAAGTTGTTTATTAGAGCGTTGAAATACATAATATAGTATGATTTTGAATGCGTGGAAAATCGATAATAACGAGAATCGAAGCATAATCATAAATCTTTTATTACTTCCAGAAGTGAAAAAGTTTTCAGGTGCAAGCTTACCACTTTTATGTTACTTTTTATTTACAGCTGACTCATAAGCTTGAAATATCGCTCAGAATTTTTACACGAAAACAACAAAAAAACTTTTCCAAACTTTCTATAACAAAGAAGACATTTTATGTCATGGGTCACACACATACCCATTAATCACTCGCTTTGCTCGTTCGCAAAACTCCGCAATAGCACAAACGCTTGTTCTTGTCTTTGAGTACACAAAATTTTCCGCCGGATTTTTGGTTAAAAAATTGTATAATCGCTATCTTATTTATTTGAAAATGTCGAAGACAGTGGTTGATAATAATTTATTAACTAAACGTGAATAAGAATTTCAATAAAAAAAACACCTTGATCAGCCTCAGTCTACCATCCTATTTCTTTGCTGAAAATGCAGGCAAGGTCGATTTCGATAAACGGACCACACTGTGTTCTCAAGTTCTTGAAAAAATTAATGTTCATCTAATATTTCTACCAACTCACGAAATATTGCTACTTTTTTTACGTTAAAATAGCTACTATCTATGTCTTTTCTTGCAGATCTCATATTCCTTGTGAAATTTGCGAAAATATATCTAAAACTGTCAAGTTTTTGAATACTTTGATAGTATTTTCAGAGAATTATCTATAGAAAGAAATACTTCACGTATTTGTTAGATTTCTAGAATTTTTGTATTGCATATTATTTACAATATGTTGTAATATTTTTTGGCATGTTTACAGATTTTAAGTTCTTCTATGGAACGCTTTATTGATTTTAAAAATTTGCCGGAAAAGTATTGCAAATTTTAACAATTTTAACTATTTCAATTTATTTTTCAGAAAACAGCATCTTCACTCAGATTTCTAGAACTATTTTTTTCGTATTTTTTTTCAGTAATTATATACAATACGTAGAATTTTAAGTTATTTTTATGGATTTCTAAATTTATTTTTATCATATAGAATTACACGTATTCCAGGATTCACAGTTTCTTAAATTTAAAAAAATAATATCTACATCATTTTTTAGTACCTACATTAATAATTATAATGTTTCTCACGTGTTTTTAGTGTAATATACCCTCATGACATGTGGAGAATTTTCTTGTTTTTTTTTTCAGATTTCTAATTTTTTAAAAGATTGCTGTTTAGATTTCTAACATTCGATGCTATAAGATTCACATTCCAAAAGATATTTAATATTTTTATAGACTTTTGGGAAGGTTACATCTATGTAGATTTTTAGTTTCTTATAGTATTTATTTTGTAACTTTTTTATAGTATTTTTAGAGATTTCTAGCATTTTCATATATTTCTATACACGTTTTTCAGTATTTGATGCTCTAGAATTCAAAATTTGACAGATCTTAAGTATTTGCTTGGATTTTTCATAAATCAGCACTCCTATAGATTTCCATTACTCTAAAATTTATCAAGTGTTTGTATGGTTTAATAAATTTTCAGGTACCTTTATGGATTTCTATGTAGTTTTTTAGAATTTGATGCTGTAGGGTTAAAAACGTTCAAATTATTGGTATTTTCATTAGTATTTTCATCTAAGTTTTGTCACTATTTACTAGCTTGGATTAGTTTTCTAGATTTTCGTTTTTTACGTTATCTATTTAGTAGAAAATTAATGATGAGATCTTGAAAAAAAATTGTTCGTCATTTTAGATTTTTCATATTCTACAAATTTCTTCTATTTAAGTATTAGTTTAGTAGTCATAAGATTTTTAGCGTTTTCTAGTATTTTTATGGGTTTCTGGTTTTTCTATAAATTTCTGAAAACGTTTTTTAGTGTAAGATGCTCTAAAATTCTATGTTTTATACATTGCGGGTATTTTTTCAGATGTTTCAGAAAAGAATTCTTACAAATTATTGATCCACATGATAGTTTTAGTATTTGTTTAGAGTTTGTATAGCTCGAATGATTTTATAGTATTTTCATGGATTTCAACCTAGATTTCAGAAAAAGTTCCAACTTTTTTGGATTTCCAGTATTTTTGAGATTCTACTTTTTCTTTTAATTCATTAACCTAAAACAATTTCTGAAATTTTAAATTTTTACTTTACCCTAGCCAACAATTCATAATAAGTATTCTGCTTCATAAAAAAAACTCTTCTAGAGCCACAACTATCATTATTTTCAAGTTACTGAAATTAAGGTTGGGGGGGGGGGGGGGTTAGGGATAACTTAGAAAAAAAACACTTCTTTCGCTGAGGTTTCATGGAGATATAGCTGAAAATAATAAATGTAAACTTTTTCTTAATTTTAAAGCATCATCTGAAAAACATTTAGTTGAAATTTAGTGCTGTAATATTGGAAAAGAAGCCGAAAACAGAGCATTTCCCAAAACGTTTTTTTAAAAACACGTTGTGCGGTGAACACGATAATTAAGCGTAAAATCGTCTGAAGTTCGAAATTTTGAAAAATTTACTTGGAATATAAATTTATTTTCCCCCTTGCGTCATTTTTAAGATTTCATTTACATTTTTTAACTGTTCGTGGCCGTTCCAAGATTCAATTTTCCGCTAAATTTTTCGCCATTTTGTAGTTGCGAAACCACCTAAGTTCGAAAATAGAAAGAAAAAAACGACAGAGGTGGGAGAAGAAACTCATATTTCAAGTAAATTTTACAAAATTTTAAATTCAGATGATTATACACTGAGCAATCGTGTTCACCGCACAAAACGTTTTTTTCATAAAACGTTTTAGGAAATGCTCTGTCACTGGCTTATTTTCCAATAATTAATTAAAAAATTTTAACTGAATGTTCTTTAGATGGTGTATTATAATTTTGAAAAAGTTTAGATTAATTTGCTTCAACTATATATCCGTGAAAAGTCAGCAAAAAAAGTGTTTTTTTTTTAAGTTATCCTTTATTCCCCCCCCCCCCCACCCTTAAGAACCCTGAAACCTGAATATTATTTAACTTTGAGGACATACATGGTACCATTTGTTATGTCCTCTTGATTTTAGTAATTAACTATTTAATGATTTATACCTGTTCCATGATTATTACTTTTTTGTAAAACCCCAAAAAATTCGTATCTTAATAATTATCAATTATCATAGCTTCCTTTTAATTTCATGAATAGTAAATAATTTTGTAAGAACTCTCCCTCTGGCTACGCACTTGATTAAAATACATGAAATGGTATGTATTTGAATATTTTTAATCTTATTAAGAAAAATACTTTGTATGATCATTTAGGGGCCAAAATCCATCGTTTTTTCGTTAAAATGGGAGAGAAAAAAGTCATTTTGGTCGTACAGTGTAATAGTTCTTGACTTCGCCTAGAGTAAATTTCGCTCGAGGAATTCCGACGTTGGGGAAAGAAAGCTTGCGAACCAAGTTGCGCACCTGAAGCTCTCGGCCGTTGGGGTCGTGGCTTTCAGTTTCAGCCCCCGATGCCACAAGCTTGCGTCGCGTGCACGTATACACGCTCCACTTTGGGTTCGGGGAGACTGCGTGGCGCGCAGGACTAAATAGGCGCGTCTATAAAAGGGTTGTCGGGGTACCTCGACCTGCCAGTTTAACTGCGATAGTGCATTCGTACGTTCACACGAATACCGGAACCACCCTACACCCTCGGGATTAATTTCGTAACCAAACGACCCGGAAAAGAGTGAGTAAAAAGTTTCCCGAAAATAGGCGAATTTCGCGATGAATTTTTTTGAGCACGTACATGCTTTATCTTGTCAAGGGTTGAGCGACCTGAGGGAAACCTTTTCAACGATGCTATAAAAACTAGAACGGCTTAAACGATTTCGAAGCGATTTATCAAGTGCTTGGGTATCGAGGGGCTCAAAGCTAGTGTAACGATGAAGATTGAGTGAAATTATGGTAAAGCGAGAGCAGTTCTCGGTTTTACTTATGCGATTGGTGATTTAGGAAAATTTGGAGTGAAGGTTTGAAGGGTTAGAGTGAGTTTTTTTGCAAATTTTTGAGGGATTAATGGAGTGTGCAAGTCAATTAGTTGAGTGTTTTTTGTGAGATGAGTGGTGCTAGGAGGAGTAGGTTTTATCATGATTTGGGGAGAATTCTGGTTGGGTTTAGGATTTGTGGAAGGCTCGTATGTGCGGAACGTGTATCGGTTAATTACAGTGAAAATGACGGAATCGATGAATAGTTCATCGAACTTTCGAACTTCGCGATGTGATAGTTGATACTAGAGTTTGTTATTTTAACATTAAATATTCATGCTTTAAAACTTTCACTCTGAAAAATGTTGAATATTAGAGCTTTTTTTATGTGAGCCAGTTCCCAAATTTTAGCTTTTTCTAGAATCACGATTTATGGACGAAATACTGCTACAGAGATTTTCAAAGGATCAGAGCGATTTTTAATGACAGTATCAGTCGATAACTCTTTTTGGCAGTCGGTGGCCAATTAAAGTACATTTTAATGAGGAAAAAGTAAACGATATTTTTTATAATTTTCTGTGAATATTCATGTTTCATAGAGTTTTTTTTATCGTTAGGGACTCTACTTAATTTTCAACTGTATTTTAGAATAAGGTTGTAGATATCTTGCTAAATTTTTCGATAATTTTCATGCTACAGTTTTATAATTAGAATCTGAAGATTTGAATAAATTTATGATCATTTAGAGCCACTCAAGAGTTTTATTTTAAGTCTTTACGATCATTTAGTATTGTAGTCAGACCTCGAATCGATGTAAGAAATGGAAATTGAGGATATATGAAATATTGTAGAACAATTTTTCGATAACAGTGAAATTTTCGTTATTTTGTGTAATAATTTTCAAGAGTCCAACAGTAACTTTTCATATTGCAGTTAAGTTATCGAAATGTGAGTTCAGTTTAAATAATTGTTTATGACGATTTAGAGATATTTCCAAATTTTCGTAGTAATTGACTTTTTTACAAAATCTTTGTATATTTTGTTCATGTCTTAAAGCAGTTTCAGAATTCAGAAACTAATAAATTTTTAGAACGATTCGAATGAATTTTTGTTAAATTATATACGAAAATTTAATACTTTTTAAGAAATAAAGTGATTGTACCAAGATCTGGATCCATTTTTTAACTTCTATTTTTTCACAATTTTTTCTTTTTTTTTAAAGCATGCGCTAAACTTATTTCAGCTCATGAAGAAAGAGAATCTTTCGAAAGTTTCCAAGGAATTTTTAGATTCATGAAATCATAAACACCCAAAAGTAAACAATGTCACTGTCATTTATGGACTTTCACAAATGTCAGTTTTTAAATACTCAGGGTTCCATTCAAAGAAACCTAATAATTTTCCGATAATTTCTCTAGAACTAGTGAATCCGCAGTCTCTTGAAGCATATATTTTTTTAGAATAAAAAATTTAGTTCATTAAAAACAAACATAAAATTCAGAATTGAGTTTTAGATACCTTCGCAAATTGATAAATATTTCTTGAAATAACAGAAAAATATTGTTGAAGTCAGATATATCAGTTTCGAAACCAACCATAAACGACTTCTATGAAAGACCTTTAATGAAAATGAGAATTTCGAAAGAATTTTTTTAGAGAAACAAAGTTGTAAGAAATTTACTAAAATCCCTTTCATTACCAAGAATCTTCGACGAGCCTAAGATTTTTCAAAAATTTAGAGAAATATCTCACAATATGTCGCATTTCCCTAGTTCTGAATTTTGGTTTCTAATTTTTTGTCTTTAATATTATACAGGGAAAAAAACAACTTTTACATCTTGCAGTACGTATCACAAGAATTATACAAAAAGCACATTTGTAAGCTCGTTTGTTTAAATGCTATTTTTCCAATAGAAAGTTATATTTGAATTTTTTCATTTCATATTCCAAGTGAAGGTACTTCTAAAAAAATCAATTTTCTTATTTCTTTTTTCACTTTAGCCTTCTCAACCTTACCGGGTCTCTTAATTTTTTAAATAATTCGACATTTCACGAAATTTCAAAAAGTTCATGTGTGTGAAAAAAACGTTTGCAACAGTGATTAAAAATGAAAATCTAGTGTAAAAACACGATCATAATCATGTATTTCCTAAGCAGGTGATTAGATCCCAACGATTACTTTGTTAAAATATTTGTCACCAAACTTGAATTCTAGAAAATTCTGCATTTTACAGAAAACTTCCTCCAACATTTCTACATACATCATGAATAATTTCGTAAACTTTATATTTTTTAATTTATATCTCAAATTAAGCTTTACCTAAAATAAGAATAAGAAATTGAGAAAACATTCATTACACAAATATACCATCTACATACAGAAAAAAAAATCGATACCTCCGTGTACATTTTTCAATCGTTCCCGGGGTAAGAAATAAAAAGCGCGTAATTAACATTGTTGATCCGACTGGAATGATAAAACATCAAAGTTCCGAGTTCGATAATTGAAATTTTCTCTGTAGCTAAGAACCAGGTCAGTTCTATTCGAAACAATGCGGTGCACCCTAAAACACTGGACTACCATGCATTGTTGGTGCTGTATATATTTACTGCTCAGTGCAACCATTGAATGATGCAGTGGTTCAAGCCTCGACAATGTCAGTTTTCGTGAAAATACACGTTTCTAACTTTAGCATGATAATGCAATTTTCAACGACACGACGTGACAGGACACTTTTGAAAAAAAAGGGGCTTAATTTCCACACAGGGTATAGCTGGATAAGCATGTGAATATTATCCCATAGGCAAAATATTTTGTAAATACTGTGCATATTCCAGCGATGACAACGAATTTATGATCATAAATATAATTCGTGACATTGAATAGTAACATTGGTGTTACTGAAAATTTTAGTGCAGAGTTTTAATTCTGAGTTCAAATTAAAAAAAAAAAAAAAACATAAATTTGAAATTACTTAATTTCAGTTTGCAAACTGGAATTGACGATTTGAATGGAATATACTGTATAAATATACATTTTTGCAACCTTTTCGAAATTAGAAAAGAATGTTGAAGTGAAATAATAAGAATTATTATTTCTACTAGAAAGTGAATTATTCACTTTCTAGACAGTTACATTGAAAAATTTGCATACCTTTTTGACTGTATTTTTAGGAAGACCCGTATAAAATATGGTAAAACATCATGAAGTACGAAAATTTTTCCAACTAAAACACCTCTATTTTCTAGGAAAATGACCATAGTTTTTCTTACAAATTATTTTTTCTTTTCTTGGTCGATTCTCACACTTCAATTTATTCTCAACAATGAATGACTCTTCCTCGATCACTGTTTCAATAAACAAAGTTTATTGGATGGGTCATCCAAGCAACTGGTCTCAGCAGGAAGCCTCCAATTTAACTTCCGCCAGCAACGACAAAGTCGAAAGTTTCATTACAGAAACGATAAGACGCCTCGATCTTATTCAATTAACGATTATCCCGAAGCTCGTTGCATTCATCCAATTTAACGCTAAATACGTTTGCCAATCGATAGCATTAAAACTGAACCCTGTCACTTTTCAACCATGCGTTAAAAAAAAGTTTACATCTTACAAGCAAAGTCATAAATATTCGCGAATAAAAAAAAGCTTGCTTTGCATATTGATATCTGTGAAAAATCATATTCGTTCTCGCGACTGTCGCCAGTAAAATTGCAGTGTTACGTAACGAAGTGGCGTTTATGAGCATCAACACTTCAAAGGCTTTCCTCGTGCACGTCCAAATATGTATAGATGCTATTTTGATTTCGCGTCCACGTTCTTTTGTGACTTTGCATGCAAAGAAAATATCTTGAGTGATTTTTATGGGTCAGAGAAAATTCGCGAGGATCGGAAATTTTTGTGTTTTTGTAAGAATGTGACAAGGGTTCCTTAAAAGAAGGTGTATTGTGATTTTTCATGAAAATTTTTATATTTGTATGTGAGAAATATAAGTCAGAACTGTCGACAATATTTTGAAGTAGAAAGAATTTTTTTGAGATTCATAGAATAATGAAAATCCTAAGAAATCAGGGAAAATCGTAGAACATTTTTTTAGTAATGACGAGCAAGAATCAAGAAATATCAATATGAAAAATGATGTAAAAAAATACCTCCGTTATAAATGTTCTTTTTTACAACGTCCTTCTAACTTTCGACGTTTTTCTATTTAAAAGTAGATACTACACTCAGAAAAATCTTTAGTCAAATACGAACCTAATTGTTTTCTCCGATATTATAAAACTAAAAGTTTTATCATATCGACTATATTTTTTATGATTTGACTAAATACTTTGGTAAATATTATTAAAAAATTTAGAATGTTCGTATGTGACTAAATATTTAGTCAATTGTAGCAAGCTTTTCTCTGCGTGTATTTTTATTTCAAAAATGTTATAAAAAATCAAATAAGGCATCATTATTATTTTACAGAAACTTTATTAGCTTCAACAATTTTTCGAAAAATGTTAGGTCAAACCGAATAGTTATTATTTTGATATTGGATATTCATCCTATTTTTTGAAGGTCTAGAAATTTCTGTTACATGATGTAACAAGCATGAAAAGCTTCGAAAAGTTTTTGCATTTTCAGATGAGAGAATCACTAAAAAACAAATCGATGCTTTTTCATTCCAGAAAACTTTTAACGAAATAGATCGTAAAGAATGTAAAGTGATCGTTATTTTTACTGACGCTACAAAATGTGTAGAAACGATAACTTCGCGATAAAAAAGCACTTTTTCCTTTTTTTAAAATTATGCGGTAATGGAAGATTTAAAATAACTTAGAAAAAAATAATTTTTTTTTAACGTCAGTTGAAGGATAAACATGAGTTTTTATATCATAGAAGTAAAGAATTAGAGAAATTTTTACAAAAATTTTTATTCATTAAAAATTTTCACTTATAAATAATATAAGAACTTTTTAATTTGTTCCTTATTTTACAAAATAATTGACTCCACTCACACCCTACGATGAATAGATGTTCTCAAAATATATGAAGATTTTGTTGATTTTTTTGTGAAAAAAAGACTTCTTAGATTTTCTTGACTTTTGAAAATTTTTTTCATACATTAATCACATGGAATCACGAAAAACATGAAGTCATACATAACACTTTCATTTATCATACTATGTTAATTATTGAACTTATAATGATTCGAATAAATAAAATTATTTCAAATCAGATACATAATTAATTTTTTGCCTCTTTCTGCTGTATTTTATAGTATCACACTGAAATTTCTGGTAGAGTACTGTTGCTTCCAGCTAATTTATATACAATACATTGTTATAAAATAATTTAAGTTAAATGTAATTTGTTCGAAATTAAAAAAAATTATCAATGTCAATGATATCATGTAATGCAAAAAATTCTAGTAATGACCTATACACCATGGTATACACATTTTCTCTGAAAATAAAATGATCCAAGATTTCGAGTGCAATTTCTCTATTTGCTTCTGTTTTTATATATTCATCATAAAAAACCATAATACTCATAGAGAATTATAAGAAAGATACATTTATTATACCACAAATATCATTGAATTCTGAACCACTATAAAAAACAGTTAATTTTTTTTAAGCTTGAAAATTAATTTTTCCTTTTTTGGTTTGTGTTTTACAATATGTACATGACTTTTTTGCAAGACAAAATCATCTAAATATAAATAGTATATATTTTAGTATATATATGTATATACATGTATAGTTATAGTTTAGTATATATATGTATATGTATACGGATATATAATAGTATATATTTTAGTATATATTTTATAGTATAAATAGTTAAATATTTTTTTATACCATATACATTTGGCGGAAATCATCATACTAGAAAGTCATTTCAAAATTTTGAAATAGAATGGAAGATGAAAAAATATCAGGTACGAGGCTGATTGCAATTAAGTTTTTTTTAGTGTGATAAATGTGATTTTGTTTAATATATACCTCATGTATAAATGAAAACAAAAGCGATTTGGAGAAAAAATAGTCTAAATCTTGGAGAAATATTTTACAAAACATATAACATAACTATGTTTTTGTATTTGAGGACATTATTCTATAATAAAAAGTCATTGGAGTGTTAGTATGCGTAATTTAGAAAAAATTGAATTTTTCTTACATCATTCTGCCTAGTGATAAATTATACTTAGTTTGTTAGTGATTAATGTGATTGTTTTAAATATAATTATGTTTAATCCACTGCCTTCTCATAAAAAAAAAGCAAATGGCAAAAAAAGTCCAAATCTTGAAGAAATTTTTTACAAAACAGGATGGTTGAATATTTTTTTGTATTTTAAGGACATTTTTTAATAATAGAAAGTCATTTAAAGTGTTATTCTTGCACGATTTCGAAAAAATTCAATTTGTTTTGAATCATTGTGTATTAGTAATGAACTATACACAGTGTATTAGTGATAAATGTGATTGCTTTAGATATTTTTATGTTCAATACAGTGCTTTATCATACATAAATGAAAACAAAAGAAAATGAGAAAAGAAGTCCGAATCTCAGAGAAATTTTTTACATTACACAACTTATAAATATATTCTTGTATTTTGAGAGTATAGTTTTATAAAGAAAGGTATTGAAAATATTATTCTTGCATGATTTAAGAAAAATTAAATTTGTCTTGAATTATTGTATATGTATTGTACAATCATTAAGAGACAAATCAAATTGTTCCCTCATCTTACAAAATTATCAATGTCAATAACTTCACACCTCAAGAAAACCTACTGATAATTCAACAAAAAATTTTTTGACTCCTGCTGTTTTGTTGTTTCACTAATATTCATCAAATTTATAAAATAGTGAAACATACCAAGTTTTTAAATTTTACTTCTAATTTTAGTCATTTTAACGTATCAAAATTTTATTTGCAATATTATGCACTGTGTTTCTGTTTCTTTAATTTCTGACAAACTCGACAAAACCTTATTAATGGGCACTTGACCATTATAATAACCGTAAAATAAAAAATTTCAAAACCTGATCATTGTTTCATCAATTCACTATTTATCAATTCCGTTTTAAAACAAACTCTTCCCAGCCTTTCTTTCATTTTTGTGCAGATTTTCCGCTTGAATCCAACATCGTAAAAATTAATTACCTCCTTGAATCAGGGAACAAAGAAAAGAAACTCATGAATCATCGAACGCCATAATTGAGCATTATTGCGTTGCTTCCGCTATGTCACTATTACGCCCTCGGTAGCTTCGTCGTTTTTTTTCTGCCCCTTGCGAATTCCCCAGTGTCTCGGGGCGCATCCGCTTCCGGCTGTTTGTTCAGCGACTTTTCCCGCGACTTCTCGTCGAGAACCCCGAGAAAATGGGTCTATAGGGAATTCAATGCCGGACTTTTCTATTTCTTCATCACCCCAGATTCAGACGGCAAATCCAAGAAAGAATGGACTCATTTTCGCAGCTTGACAAATGTTTCGAAATATTTTCAAATTACTTCTGAAGCTCTTTCATTAAATTGAGCCTATTTTTTTGTGAATCATGTGCATTTCAACATCACTCTAACAATAAGGGAATTTCGAATATTTCTATTCGAATCAAAAGGCAACAAAGTTAGAGGGAATTTTAATGACAGTGAATGCTTTCCTTTTTTCTACTGAATTAGCTCTCTTTTTCGATTCGTTTCGTTAACGTGTGAAAAATTTACGATTTCCGTGCTTGCATTTCGACAGAAAAAAACGGAAATGTCGTACACGTATTGTGTGATCACGCTTTGTGAAGTACTCGAAGCGACGCGCGTTTGCAGAAAGTAAGTAGTACATGTACGCGCTTTGTTCCGGCACTCTCGATGTAGCAACAATGCGTTACACTTTGTCCTTTTTCTGCTCTAACTCGACTTTTTACTCTGCAATCTTCGCGGAATTTTTACATGATGTGGCTGACATCGACGACAATACACATTTTGTAGTTTCTTCTGAAAATTTTTTACTAGTTTTGACAAACAGAAAAAAGGGGAGTAGGTTTTTGCGGAGAAAATGTTTTTGAAAAGTTGCCAAAACGAGATAGAATTGATGGAAAAAGTTTTGAAGATAGCGTTATTTTTCATAATTTATACGCAGTTATTATCTGTGAAATCAAGTGACTTGCATTACGTGGAATTTTTAATTCAAACTTGGTTTCACACTTTTGACTGTGAATAACGAATTTTTCGCCTCACATTTTCAACCTACGCGTTTAATCAGTTGTCTTGGACCATATTTCATAAGGGATTTTTCTTACTTTTTCTTTCTTTCTTTTTAGTATCTTGCAGGCGAATGGTCGAATTTCTGTAAGTGACCTTTAGAGCTTGAATCGAAGGAATTTTCAATCGAATTTCTTATATATCGAATGTTCTAAACTAGATATGAAATTTCTACGATTCAGCTCAGGGGTGGTAAAATGGAATTTTTACGGAAAGATTGAATCGAGAGTCAATTAAAGGGGTGGGGGAGTATTTTGATTCGTTTGTTGAAAATTTGCATGAAAATATTTTTTCATTTTTCAGAAAAATCTGAGAAACTCCACAAGCATTGAAAAATTACGAAAAACCTTAGCGAGTCGGAAAATTTTTCATACCGTTTGGACAGCTTTCAACAGTTTATATTATAATAACAAGAAAAATATTTAAAAAATTAAATATCGCCAATGGTTTAAAAAAATTGCC
Organism: Platygaster robiniae; assembly: GCA_028476575.1. Classification (NCBI taxonomy): domain Eukaryota; kingdom Metazoa; phylum Arthropoda; class Insecta; order Hymenoptera; family Platygastridae; genus Platygaster; species Platygaster robiniae. The sequence goes on from CM052023.1 coordinate 27,884,843, forward strand.
AAATTTCCATAAACTTTAGAAACAACTAAAATCAGACTAAAGCAAGTTGGAGGAGGAGAGAGGTCGTTATATTTATTCAAAACCTGCAAAATAATATTATTTTAGTTTTTTATAAATCTAAGGAACTCAAAAGTACTTAAAACCATGATTGAGCCTAATCAGTAAGATCAATTTTCATAAAATGTTGAAAGTTTCAAATGTATCGTATTTTGTTTGAAATTTCGAAAAACTAAAAAACAGAAAGTTTCGAGGATTCTTAATTACCATAAGAACTTCAAAAATTTTTAGAATAACAAGAAATATTCATTAACCAGACTCAAGCAATGAGGGGATTTATACTAGAATTTTTTCAAAATATGCATGATAAGTTATTTCCATTTTTTTAAAAAATCTGAGGAAATTAAAAAGTATTGAAATATTCCAAAAAATCTTGATTATTTGGATACATTTCCATAAAATTTTGAAAATTTTCAATTGTTTATATCAAGTTAAAGATTCAAAATATGGGTTAACATTAGAAATTCGAGAGATAGTCAATAATTTACAAAAATCAAACGATTTTGTAGAATTTCATAAAATGTTCATAACTTGGACTTTAATAATGAGGGAAAAAGCTTTATCAAATCTATTCAAAATCTGCATAGTATTGACAATAATGTTATGTTAATGTTTAAAAAAAATTTACAAAAATTCAATGTATCAATAATTACGATGAATCTTAATCAGTGAATTTTAATGAAATTAACAAATTTTTAAATGGATTGTATAATATTTGAAATAACGAAGAACTGAAAAACATTGAAAATTTCAATGATTGTTAATAGAATCATATTTATTGATATATACACGATAAATTTTTCGTTTTTTAATAAAAATGAATGATAAGAAAATACAATCAATCTTCATGATTTGGACAAATTTTTGTAAAATTTTGTAAGCCTTAAATAGTTCGTGTAACCCATGTTTGGAATTTCAAAAAAATAATAAACATTAAAAATTTCAATTAACTGTCGTCGAAAATTTGGAAAAAAACTGTTACGAATTTCAGAAAATGCTTATACGAGGGGGGACCCAAAAGTAACGGGAATTAGGTGGTGGGGGGACCGCGGAGGGGGGGATCGGGTTCTCCACTGGTTCTCTTCCAAGCTGCTACTCTCCCAAGTCAGTGTGCAAAGTTCATTTGCTGTGAGTGCATTCGTTCGTCCGTAAGAATTTTTCTAGTGAAACGACTTTTTCCGTTTCGGCGAAAACGTGAAATGGCTGAGTGCGGAGAGCAACGCGCGGCTGTAAAATTTTGTTTTTCGTTAGGAAAAACACCCACGGAAACCCTTGTGATGCTGAAAACAGCTTATGGGGATAATGCTTTGAGTAAAACGCGTGTGTACGACTGGTTTTCGCGTTTCAAGAATGGAGAGATGTCAATAGAAGACCAACCTCGTTCTGGGCGTCCCTCGACTTCAAGAACGGACGAAAACATTGAAAAAATCAACACTCTTGTTCATGAAGACCGTCGCCGAACCATCGATCAACTTTGTGAGATGTCTGGATTGTCATGGAGTTCAATTCAGAGGATTTTAACTGAAGATTTGAGCATGAGGAGGATTGCAGCCAAATTTGTTCCTCGCCTTCTCTCCGGCGATCAAAAGGAGCGTCGACTTCAGGCCTGTCTTGAGCTGCAAAATCAGTTGGATGAAGACCCAGATTTTTTTCTCAAGGTTATAACTGGCGATGAATCATGGTGCTATGGCTACGACCCCGAAACAAAGCAGCAATCAAGCCAATGGAAGACACCTCTCTCGCCTCGTCCAAAAAAGGCACGCCAAGTGAAGTCCAACATCAAGACATTGCTCATTTGTTTCTTTGATTGCAGAGGTATTGTGCACGCAGAATTTGTTCCTCCAGGCCAAACGGTCAACCAACACTTCTACTTGGAGGTTTTGAAAAGGTTGAGGGAGAACATCCGGAAGAAAAGAGCGGATCTTTGGCGCACAGGAGATTGGTTCTTCCACCACGACAATGCACCTGCCCACACAGCGCTGTCCGTGAAGAAATTTTTGACCAAAAACGGCATGACACCGATTGTTCACCCCCCCCTATTCACCGGACCTTGCCCGCTGTGACTTTTTTTTGTTCCCTAGACTCAAAAGGGACATGAAAGGAAAACGTTTTGGGACTGTAGAAGAGGTGAAACAAAAATCGCTGGAAGGTTTAAAAAACATTGAAAAAAATGAATTTCAGAACTGTTTTGAACACTGGAAAAAAAGATTGAACAAGTGTATTACAGTCAATGGGGGTTACTTTGAAGGTGATAAAAACTGTGTGTGAAAAAATTTGTCAATAAAAAAGTTGTTACACAATTCCCGTTACTTTTGGGTCCCCCCTCGTAAGTAACATGAAAGGTGGGGGGGGGGGCTGGCCCATTTTTATATTTTTTTACAAAGTGTGTTATATTTTTCCGTTCTTTGATACGAATATAGAAAACGTATAAGTAAAAAAAATTACGAACAATCTTTATAATTAATCTGAATTGTTTAATTCATCCAATTTATCTGCATTTATAAATTTATTAACATGAGAAATTTAAAAAATTGCCAATCAATAAAAAAATAGAAAAAATGTTGTAAAATGCAAACAAATTTTTATAGACCTTAGGTCTAGGTGAAAGAATAATTATATTTTTGTGAAACAAACATAATAATATTTCCTAATGTTTTGATAAACATCAGAGGAACTTGTTAGTGTTCAAAAATTACAATAATCCTTAATATGCTTTTTAAAATGTTTATGTTATTTCGATAGTGTTACATACTTCGAACTCTAATAAATTAATAATTAAAATTAAAAAATAAATTAGATTTAAGCAATAGGAGAAAGGGAGATCATCATTATATTTTTAAGAACTATGCGTGGTATTTATTTCTTCTTGAAGCAAATCTAAAAAACTTTAGGATACCAAAAAATTATGAAAAATCTCAATGAGCCGAACATGTTTTCATTGAATTTCGGGAGTTTAAAGTTTTTTGTATTATATTCCAAATATTTCCAAGACAAAACAAAATTCAAAAAAATTCAGAAGATTCGTAGAATTCCAGAAAACATTCTCTAATTTTATAGATTTAAATTCCAGAATACCTAAGACCACTGTAAGTGTGTAATATTTTGTGTGAAATTATTTTATAGTACGGAGATAGTGAACTATTTTGTGAATAATAATCAAAATCGGATTTCGGGAAACGTTAAAATATTTTGTAATTTGGTACATTTCAGCAAGAAATTATTAACATTTTCTAATACTATCGATTTCAACCTTTTTTTTCCTCAATTTTAATGTTGCACTCTTCATATTCCTTCGAAATTACAAATGAGTAAGCGTTTATTGCTATTTTTTATCCCCATATACTAAAAAATCTGATGTACTTCATGCAAAAGCGACCCGTACAATGAATCCTTTATTGGTGTTTTTCTGATGACCGATTTCTCACAAAAACGTTTCGCGTGCTTGCAGATATTCCAAAAAGCGCCGCGGGTGATTCAGCAAAAGAATCCGAGCCCGAGCAAACGAACGAGGCAACAGACAGCGAAAAGGACAAAGCTGCCACGAAAATACAGGCAGCTTTCCGTGGCCACTACGCCAGGAAGAGTATGAAAGAGACTGAAAACCTAAAGCAAAGTCAATCGGAACCAACGAAGGAACAGTTGGAGGAGGAATTTCGCGAGGACGACAAGGGTGAGTTTTCCCTCGAGGCTTCCCCAAGTCACTCCAAATTTCATCCTCTAAGATTGAAAAGGATAAAGCACAAGCGACATTTTGCTCATCCTCTCGTAATCGAAATCACCCTCAATTCTCGTACTTCGAATTTTCGAACATGACACATTTCCTGCATATTTGAACTTGGACAAATTAAGTAGTATTATCCTGGTTTTCCTTTTACACAATTGAAATTTCAGTTCATAATATAAGGGAATTTTAGAAAATTTGTTTATTGATTAAAACTACATTACAAGATTAAAACGACAACATTTATTTTATTACAAGAAAGAAAAAAATATTCTTATTTTACTCCTATTTCATATTCAAAAGAAAAAAATTGTAAGTAGTGAAGTAAAAAAAATAGAAAAATAACACTTTTTTTAGAAGTAATAAATAATATATATATTTTTCTGACGAGGTGTAAAATTGATTCTTTCTCACAGCGTGAACAAAATGCAAATGAAAAATCACGATAATTTAAAAAGAACGCTACCATTATATTTTACAATCGAACAATTTTCAAATTAACGCTGGCTTTATATCGAGATTTCATCTATTCGAGAACGTTACCATTACACTAGTTTCATTATCTATTATTTCGTTCGTGAATTTCGATATCTTTGAGATTCCACGATAACGCGTCAGCGATTCCGGCATTTTTGATTGGATTGGAATCGTTCGTCGTAGGTGTTCAAATCAAGCGAATCCAATTTCCACAAGCTTTACGTTTTATAGGAACTTTGGATCCAATTTAGATAACAGTTTTGCTCTTTTTGATGCAAACACAATTTAGCATTGGGCAGGAGATGAGTGCCAGATATTGTGTAGTCTTTTGTTCTGCGGTTGCGACCTCGTTTTTGCGGTGTTTCCATATTTTTTCCTTCCGATAGTGACACTTGAAAAAGTGCTACAAATTTCGTCTCCTTCAGTTTCATTATTGTTCTTTTTGTTTTTCAAACGGATTGTGGAGAAAAAAGTGTTCTGATTTCATGGGTATAGACGGCAATTTTTACTAGTATCTACAGACTCTACTCATGATTCATAAATTTTAATTTTTGCTTTTTATGATTGTTTATTATTGGAAACATGGTTTGGAAGTAACGCGTTGCTGTATAACATAACGTTTTTTACTGTAACGATTACGTAACGTTTTACATTAATTAACAAGTAATTATAACTTGAACTTTTTACTTTTGTTCGGTAACGAGTAACGAGAATCCCGTTAGTAGTTTCACTCTACTTTTATCAATCTCATCTACTTTTTAGAGAAATCTGTAACTTTTTGAAAAATTTCTGAAACTGAGATATAAATAAATTGAATCTTACGTATTTTGAAATATAAAATTCTATACATATAATTTTTTATGAAACAGAGTGGAATTTCAGTACTTTGTGTATAAATATTGACAAAGAATATGCTCTTACACTATTTGTTAGAAACCGTTACAATTTGAACCATTAAATTTCAGAAATCAGCATAAAAATGGATCAAAATACTCAAACTCTATAGATCTTAAAATATATAGCAGGATCTTTAAAATCTATAGATCCTGCCAGAAAACCTAACGTGATTTAATACATACAAAAAAAAAAAAAAAAAAAAAAAATACTAATAAAACTAGATTCCGATTAGCTGCTTACGAATGCTATTAGTTTCTTCGCATATTCATGTAATTCCAGGAATCAAGAAACTTTAATTTCTCGAGCATTGAATTCTAAAAATGTATGTCTGTAGAAGTCCATAAAAATACTGGAAAATATTTAAAATCGTGAAAAATTCAAAAAATATTGAGGGCACTCTCAATCTATAAAGAAACTGTTTTCTGTAAAATCGATAAAAATACATTAAATATTTCAAATTTTCGATGCTAGAGAAACTCATTCTAAAAATTCGGATAGACATTTAAAAAAAAAAAAAAAAATTCTACAAAACTCTATAAATACCAAGTTATACAAAAAGAAAATACACGTATAGAAAATACAAGTAAATCTATGAAACATTAAAAATCTATATAACTTAAAAAACTAGAGCATCCAGTTCCAGAAATTTATATAGGAAAATATAAAAATACTAAACAATTCTTTGAATCGTAGAGGAACTGAAGAAATACGAAAAATACTAAAAAAAAAGATCCTTTGAAACACATTTCTAAAAAATCCTTTAAATACGCGAAAAGTTATAAATATTGAATTTTAGAACTTGAAATTTTCTATATATATATAAAATTTTTATAAAAATGGTAGAAATATCTGAAAACACTAGAAATCCTGCAACCTTTTGTACATCCTGAAAATCTGAAAAGTTTCAGAAATACTGAACACTCCTTTGAATCGAAGAAAAAGTGAAAAAGTTTTAAAAAAAAGTAAAACAAATGAAAATCTGTAGAAATACTATTTACTGAAAAATCCTTTCAAATACGAAAAATTTATTGAACTTTGAATTCTTGAACGTGGAATTCGTGAAATCTATGTAGCAATGTAGAGTAAAAATAGTATAAATTTATGAAAATACTAGAAAAACCTGCAACATTACATACATACTAAAAAATACAAAAAGTGTCAAAAATACTCGAATTCTGGGTAGATAAGATTTATTAAAAAATCTATTTAACTTGAAAGTATTTTCCCACAGCTAACATCGAATGAGATGTCATATTTTGAAATTTTGTAAACTTAAAAATATATAAAAATTCGAACAAGCTAACATATTTTTTTCTCAGTTAAAAAAAAGACAGATTCACAAATGATTTACAGTATTTCTTACTTGAAAAATTATTTATTAAATATATCTGAAAGAAAGTTTCTAGAAAAAAACCACAAATGCGTTGATATTGTTTTTTTATCCTTGGTTTTTTGGTGTCTTGTTATTTACATTCAATTTATCTCAAAAAGTAACATGACATTAATGGAAAGTTACTTTTTTGAGTGGTAACGGTAACGAGTTACTATTTCTTCTCAAATAATGGTATTAGCGTAAAGAATTACTTTTTCCTCCTAAGTAACAGTAACGCAATGCGTTACAATTTTTTTAGTAACTTTCCAAACCCTGAATCCTGATAACAAATTAAATAAATAATAAACAGAAAAGAGGAATTTCTTTATAAGTAGTTTTGAAGTCAGTTTTTAAAACATTTTCCGCGATATTAAAAGTTCTCATAAAATCTAGTTTTATGAGAACTTACAAACATTGCGTGTTACAAATTACAAAACTTTTTGATAATATATTTAGAAATAATTCCACGAAATTGCAGGCAACTAAATAACTTAGTTTAAAGGGATCCTATGATATACATATTAATTTTAATTATCAAGATTTCAGTTTTCCTTTATTCATAGTACATGATTCAATTTTGGATGAATTTTCGTTCCCTCTAACCTTGTTTTAAATGGTCATATTGATTATTGGTTGCAAATGTAGGATAATTTATGAATAGAATGAACGACCCCGAGTTAAAATCTAAATAAAAAATGATCCAAGGAGAAACAAAGTTGAATAAGAAAAAACTTTTGAAAATAGTTTAAACTAGTTTTGAAGTGACTAATTCTTGAACTAATCTTCGCTGAATCGTACATGTAAGTAGCTACCTATAATTGTAAAATAATTCTATTTAAAAGTCATGATATTAACATTCTGAGTTTTTAGTAATCTGCAACACAATAAAAAAATATTAGCTTAAACTCGAAATCTTCAATAAATAAAAAAAAGTTTTTCCATACTGACATGTTAACATGCTTTAATTTCAAAGGACAACTAAAAAATGATAAAAGATTTTCTAAATTCATATTTTTCGATACAGTTTTATACTAAAAATCAATTTCTCTTGAGCATTCAACGAACTCGGATATTTTCCGTTTTCCCACCCAATACATCCGTATAATCGAAAAAGATCCCGGAAAGTTGGGAGGGACAAAAAAGTAAAGAAGATCGAGTTCGACGCTTCGGCTCCTCGACTTGGATTATTATTCGCTCTCGAAAAGTACCGCGGCAGCGAGTACGGTATTGACGAGGAAAGCTTGCGTTATGGATTTATCGAGGAAGTAAAAATAGGAAGGTACCTGACGTGTGTGCAGTGTCAGGGACCGTTCGATTTTCAATCTGGAAAATGAGCAACTCGTAAAAAATGGAAGCAAGCCGCGGGACAAGACGGGCGTGGCGGCTTAGTTCCCACTCAATACGTACTTCATCATCAACCTGACATAATTTTAATTGGATGCTCTTTGATTCTACAAATCTTTCTGCACCTTTTCTATTAGTTTTTTTAAGTTGTTCGATTGATAGATGAATTGTGTTATTAGGTTTTGGAAACCTGCACGATGATTCCTAACATTCGATGAAATTTTGGAGAGTTGCTTGAATATTCAAGAACCTTGATAAATTTTGTTGTTATTCGAGATTGAAAATTTTAATGAATACCCTTATTAGATAGTAAAAATCTTCTCGATTCATGAAATAATCTGAGAAACGTGATTTGTTTGTTCATGATTCATATGTAATATTTATATGTTTTTTAGTAATAAATAATTGACTTTTTATAACTTTTTAAAACTCTTAACCTACTTCAAGAATATTGATATTATTCTTTTTTCTTCAATTTGATCTGACTCTTTCAATTTCTTCATATAACTAAAAATTCTAACAAAAATCCGAAGTTTTCTACTAAATTAGGATTCAAACTCTGGTAGAAAAGATTTCTGAACAATCTCTTTCAAATCCAATTTTAAAAATCTTTCATCGTTTCTCAAAAAAATTGCAAACTCCTCAAGAATGTAAGTACATGCCAACCATTGCTTGATATTGCTATGAATTGTGAAAAGCAGTTGAAAATTCTTATACCTCTATGAAGCTTAGTAAGTATAGTCATGAATTTCATAAACTTTCTGGGGAATTTTCTTCTTTGCAAAATACGACTGCAATATGAAAAATTTCAGATGGAAAGTTTTGCCGTCTTAAGAGTCATAATGTATTTTTATATCCGATAGGAATTCGCCAATTATAGATAAAATCTTATCATACAAGTATGCAGAGAGAATGTTTTTCTCATTTTAAATAGGTAGAGAAGCCAGTTATTTTCAGCGAAGAGTTTGCTTCTGTGAAAATGTATGATTCGTTTTTTTAATATTAAGTAACGTTTAAATGCAAATAATTTATCAAAAAAAAAAAAGATGACTTTCATTTATTTTAATTCAAAAAACATTGTTTCCTAATTGCACACTTTGGATTTGGAGAAAGTTTTATAACTTTTTCAATCTTATTTGTGAATTTGTGTTGAAAAATTTTAATTTATTTCATCTTAATGAAAGAGGGTGAAATGATACTGAATTTAGGTGATAAGAAATTAAAGTGATTATTATTTCTTTTTTGGTTTTTCCTTTTTTAATTACTAAAAATGCTAAGAGCAGCCCAGAACTAAAAAGTATAACAACAAAATAAAAACAAACAAACAAACGAAGACTAATTTCCTCACATTTTTGAGCTTTGATTGGCCGTATTGAATTAAAAGTGCAGAAAACTTGATTTCAAATTTTCTTTTCCTTTCAAAAATGTAAAAGAAAGAAAAAAGCGAAATCTTTAATTCGGTACCATTGACCGACAATTTTTTCAAAAATATTCGAAGGGAACTAAAATTTTAACGCGATTTTCATATTTCCAAACTTAAACACGAAATTTTCTATAAAAAAGAATAACTTTTAAATTTTCACTGTTAATATTCTCTGTAAAAATGCATTTTCACGAGTTGTTTTGTATTTTAAGAAAGATTGATTCAAATAAGGGTTTTTTTTTAAATGACCGTTTTTTAGATTTTATTGACTGTGCCCCTTTCAGAAACCACTTTTTTTTAAATTATATTGTTTTTTAGCCAGTTTAGTCGTTAAAAATGTAAATCTATTTTTTAAATCCAATTTTAGATATTTGTAGATCCTCTCACATGAAACGAAAGATTTCGGAAAAAAATTTTTCTCAATAACTGCATTTCCCAAAGTTCTAAAGAATTAGTGAAAATTCATCTTTATTCAGTATATTTGCAATAAAAATTTAACAGCAGAAGTCGTATACTTACATCTTTTCACATTTTTCAAAGTGAAAAGTTTCAAAATAAAAAACAAAGTTTCAAAATAAAAACTTTTTCTTTATAATTACATTTTTCTGCCAAAAGTAAGTCAATTTCAGTTATTGTTGGATTCATCAGCCTATAGTAAATTTCTTTCAAGTTTCACAAATACATATTGTAAAGGAAAAAATGAAAAAATAAAAAAGTACTTTCGTTATGATTGATGATCTAATGAACTCAAAAAATTGAGAAAGCTAGTTTTCTACCGAGCTCAATTTTTTTTATTTCAAGTCCCATGATTTATCAATATTCAAAGAATTTAAATGCATTCTCTTTCTCCGATTTCCATAAAAAAAACAATCAAGAAATGAAATCAGCAAAATGGACAAATGACATCAATATTTCGACAAATTAACAACGTTTCGTTTATAACTCAGAACACCTTCAGGATCGAAAATCTTTTCTACAAAGTTCCACATCATAGCTTACCTTATCAATAGGTTTTTCACGAATTTAAAAATCAGTGTAAAAGCAATTCCATTCAATAAATAGAAAGTTCACTTGCCAGAAATATTTTTAGATAAAAATCCCAGACATCCTAAATTTCAAAAACTCCACAATGGCTCCAAAATTTCTCTTTTTTTCAGATTTGTGCAACGCAGCATCGAAAATCCAAGCAAACTTCCGTAGCCAGATGTCGAGAAGAGCAGAACAAGCGGCCGCGTCCTTGGTTGAATCCGCGAAGGACATGGTTGAAGATGCGGCTTCGAAAATCGAAAAAAAGGTCAGTCACCGAATTTTCAAACCCCAAATCAAAACCTCAATTTCCTTCTGTCGAAAGATACCTCCCAAATGGATTTTCCATGTCGGAAACGCTTTTTTTTCTCTCGTGATATCGAAAACGTCGAAAGGGACGATCGATCACGAGAAGCCGATGAAATTTGTAACTGAAAACGCGGGACTATCAATTACTCGGGGAGAAGAGGTGTGTCGTCGCTGTATAGATAAGGTGCCCTCGGGGCTTGTATCAACTCGAGACTCAATACGTTTGTATCAATAATTGTAGCTGCTCAAGAGCCTCGTTTCTCGATATTTATGGCTCTTGAACTAGACTTCTATCTTTCCTTTCATGTTTCTGTAATCATTTTTCCAAAAAGAGAAATAAATCGTGAATGGATAGTTATTGGAAAATAGAGGTAAAGAACATAATAAATAAAAAGAGCGTTATGAAATGAAATGAGAAAAGAACATAATTAATGAGAACATAATACAAATAGTAAATAGAGGAAAAGGAAGGGAAGCGGCATATCCATTTTGTCCCTCTGCTTGTTTGCATCAAATACTAGAAATCCATATAGAGGATCTCACAAAGAATCTGGAAAATACAAGTGCTTAAAAATACAACAAATCTATCAATATTCCGAATGTATGGAAGATGAGCTTTTCTCATTTATGTACCTAAATTCTACAGAACTTCGAATCCTGGATTATCTTGTTCTAAAAATGTATGTAGGAATGTATGAAAGTATTGTAAAGTCATTCTTGTTTTATGAATATTTAAATCATATTAAAAATAATCAAAAAGACAGGATTCTTTGAAACACTGTATATCTGCGAAAGTTTGTGTTCTGAGAAATTCTTGAAATTCACATAATGACTCATATAAATATAAAAATTTAGAATAACAGTAGGAAATACTACGAAATTTTATTATTGCTGAACAAAATGAAACAATTATAAATAGTAGGAATTTGTATAATACTAAATCCTACATAGATATTTTTTTCAAAAACTTATGTGTAGATATAAGAAAAATCTATGGATCATCAATTGTAAATCATCTTATTCTGAAAACTTACATAAAAGTTCATCAAAATACTAGAAAATTCCATAACATTGATAAGTTTTGGAAAAATAAAAAATTAACTAAAAGTTCTAGAAATCTGAAATACTCAGAAACTTTGAAGGTGCTGCTTTCTAAAAAATGTAATTAAATAGTAAAGCCTTTAAGTCTATATTTATATATTGAAATTTAAAAATAATGTAAAATATCAAGAAAGAAAATAGAAAATTTGACTGAAATTCAAAAGTACTAAAAAATATGAAAAATAATACAATAGGCAGAATTATTGAAAACACTAGAAATCCACGAAAAACTGTGTTTTGAATAATCGTTTGAAGTACCAAGAATCTATAAAAATTATAAAAATCGAGAGATCAAATTTTCGTGATTCACATAAAAATATTAGAAATCTAGAAGAATTCTAGAAAATACCACGAAATATAAGAAATGCTGAAAAATGTGAAAAAATCTAAAAGTACTAAGAATCTTGAAACTACTAAAACCCTATATGGATATATTTTCTCAAAAACTTATTGATATGTGAAAAATTTGTACAACTTTCGATCCTTAATTATCGATTTCTGAGAACCTTAATAGGAGTTCATCAAAACACTAGAAAATTTAATAATATTGATAAATATTGGAAGAGCAAAAACTTGCCTAAAAGTTTTGGAAATCTGAAATACTTGAAATTTATGCAGAGACTGCTTTTTGACAAATTTATTGAACTACTGAAAATATCTCTAATTTCAGATTCTATAGTTTCAAATTATAGAAATCCTTATTGAAATTTAAAAAACAACTATCTATCTCTAGAGAACTTTGGAAATCCTAATCAATTTTATTATTATTAAATATATTTCACAAAAATATTAGAAGTAATAAAATACTGAAAATCTATGTAGATTTCGTTTTCTTCAATAACAATAAAATGATCTACTCAATATCTTGAAACCTTGAATACAAAAAAAAAACAAATGATTGATATCTGTGAAATAATCTTAAAAAATGCCAGAACATTGTGTGAACCGTAAAAATACTGTATATACTGTAAGTGGAAAATAAAAATCAATGAAACACCAGTTATCTTCAGAAATAGTGTTTCCTGGAAATTCATAAAAATACTATATATCAAATGATTTTTAAAATCGAAATCATAATCATATTTCTAAAATTTAAGTGACAACCTTCAAAATAATAGGGATATACGAAAAACGAGAATATCAATAGTATAGAGTACAAAAAATTCTAAAAATACCAGCACTCCATGAAACATGAAATACCTTAGAAAGGAAAGTCAGAGTAGGAAATACCTTTAAGGTATGAAGATATAATTTTCTCAAAAGTTTACGAAAATACTAAAAATCTATGTAGAAAATTCTTGCTATATATGAGATAATTTTTTAAATGGTCTATGTATCAAAAAAATAGGCACTGAAGGACATTGAAAATGAGATATTGTGATTTTGTATGGAAAGTGTTCCCTGTATTTTAAAAAGTAGAAGCTTTAGCCTGCTAATCAATTTCTAAGATGTTATAATGCTAGAATAAATATTTATTGACTAATTGAAATAAATAAATATTGACCCTTTTGACGTTTCAGTTTGATTCTCCTTATAAAATTGTGTTGCAACGCGCCTGGTTTATTCCATGCTAAATTTTTTAGCTGATTCGGGTTTTGTTTTTTTTGCAGTAGAATTTTTTAATAGCCTCTCTATTAAAATCTATAAGAATCTCAGACCATGTATTTTTTTATATTCTACAATCTGTTCCTTGTTCTCTCAAGATTTCAGATTTCGAAAATTTTGATTCTTCCTAATCCCCAGTGTATCACATTTACGTGATAACATTATTCTCTTCAACTTTTTCATTATTAATCCATACACATACCATTTTTCAAATTTACATACATATCCATTTTCTTTCCCAACTCTTATCTCGATTCCACACCCTCATTTTTCTTATTCGAATATAAATGTATTCAGAGCACGATAATATCGAGTCAACAGCCACTAAAAACACGGAATAACTCGAGATTTCAAAGAGGCGCTCCACTTTTGACAAAATTCCCTGAATTTCGAAAACGCCCAAATGCCTCTGCTTCCGAAATTCCTCGGTGAATTGCGGGTGCAAACATGTCCTCGCGTTATCAAAATATTCCACCACTGCCAATTATAATCAAAGGACGAAATCTGCGTCATTTCGGGTTGGAAAATCGTACGATTTACAAAGATTTACCATTTTTATTACGAGCACGCTTTGGATTGTTTAATGAATAATTCATGGTGGACTCGAAATCCGAGCTTGCGTGTATCCTGAGCGTATACATATAATTTATCGAAACCTCGACAATTTCACGCTCCACGTAAGTTACAACTGCGACGTCGCGTGAGTTCTCCATATGCATAATCATATTTATAAACGAGGATTCCTTCGATTGATCAAGATAAACTCGCGAAATCCATCCTTCACCTCTCGTTCGGTTGACGGGTATGAAATGTTAGAGAAAACTTGGTTTCCATGCAGATTCGGGAATTCAAATTGATGAAATTTGAAACAGGAATAGTTTAGGGAGTATTTGGAGTATTAGTTCGGCGAAACAACATTTCCCTGGTGATTCAAAACCTTATAGAAACCTTGTAAGTTGACCGTAAAAAATCTTTATAAGGATTTTAAAACCTCATAAGGTAATGCGAAAAATCTTGTAAAAAAAATCTTACTTCTGAAAAATGAGAAAAATTTTATAAACAATTTTTTGTATAGAGGGTAAGTGATTGAGACGTGATTTGGAGTTACATTGAAATTAATTAATTTAGGTGGATTATTAGAAAGTAAATATAATATTAATAAATCATATTATGTAATAAGTAACTTGCAATTCTTTATAAGGGGAATGCAATTTTTTATCAGGAAATGTTATATCCTTACAACGAATGATGAAACCCTCATGTAAGAAAACTTATATTTCATAAAAAACTTTTTCTTCATAACAATTTATTTCATAGGGTCAGATTATAAAAATTTTAAATCCTTAAAAGATATTTATAAAATTGCCTAAGGGAATCAACAATAGTATATAAAAATCTGTAATTCTTATACAATGTTTCTGAAATATGAACAAAAACAAAAATTGTGTCCATCATCTCTCATTTATTGCGTAATCAATTATAAGTAATACTCAAAAAATTTTATGCAGTGTGACTATTATTCACTTCAATTTTAGGTGAAAGTGAAGAACTAATTTTTTTCCATTCTCGTTCATTTCTTAAACGTTTGGAACTTTAGGCACATCTTCTATAAAGAATTTATAAGGTTTGTAATAACTATGGCAAGTTCTTTATAAAAATTCGAAGAGCTTTATATTCGATACATAAGAATAATTTTTTTAAATAAAAGTTTTATCCAAGTTTTTTAAAGCCGCAATGAAAAATGAAGAATAAAATGAAATTGTGGGTATTTTTATAGAAATTTTATAGAAACTTAAGTTACTGGGACTTGAAGAAAATTGAAATTTGTATAGGATAAGGAAATTTTCAATCTTTGTAAATAAACTGCGAAATTCTTTATAAGTAAATTGCAAACCATTATTAGGAAGTGTAAAGTTCAGAACCCTATTAGGAAATTTCGATTCTTCATAAGGAAGTGAAAATCTTACTGTAGAAATGGAAAATCTTCTTCTCAACTTATTCTTCATGAGGTTTTTTTCAAGACTTCTATATAAGAGATCAAAATTCTTAGAAAGTCCTTATAAGATCTTCTTATAAAGAAATTCCAGCTTCATAAGATTTGTATATAAACAAAGTTTTTATAAGTTTCAGGTTTACTATAGGGTCTGTAAATATGAAATTCGAAAATATTCAATATTCAATATATTATATAAATTATTACAAAAATGCAAGATATTCAATAAAATAAAAAAATTACATTAGGGATCTAAGGGAAATAAATATAAGTTACTATCCAAAAAATTGACATGAAAATAATTTGTACTGTCCAGTGAAAAAGCAATCCTGCCGTTTAATAAATGCTTTGAAATATTCAATTTTAGATATGAAAATATAGTAATAACAATGTGTTCTGAATAATTTGTAAATTCTATAGTGTAATACGTGAAAACTCGGAATTAGTATAGACTTAAGACATTCAAAACTGCTGTAAATTATGCGCATGCGATTCTTGCCGAAAAGTTCTTCGATTAAGAAAAAAAAAAAAATTATTCATGTAACGAGATTTATAGTCAGGATAAACAAAATGTTTTTTGAGTTCTTTGAGCTCTTCATTCTAGTTCAATCATGAAATATGTTGTGTTTTAAAAATTTTGTAGGACTAAATGATTATTTTCCGAATTCCAGGGTAGTTTAAAATTGTATATTCGTTCGTGGCTCAGTTCATCTGGAAATTAACACGTGTGCAAAAACCTCGCGACAAGAAATTTCACAATGACGAATTCATTACCTCGTGCAGCTGTTTCGTTGCAATTTGCAATTACGATAAAGTAAATGTGGTGTAATTGCAGTAGCGCGATCCCTTGCATGAATCAAACCTGCAATTTTATTGAGGTATAAGAGTTTTGAGTTCCTTTTTTTTTATTAAAGGCTGAAAATTTCTACGAAGCTTAAACTAATGGAATGATAGTGCAAAAAATGTTCTATTAGTAAGCAAAGTCTTCAAATTATCAGATTTTTAGGGCGGAGTTTTTAAATTCATATTCTGTAGTGTTGTATCATCAAAATTTTCCAAATCTCTATCGAAGAATTTAGGAATTTTCAACTTTAAGATTCTTGTAAAATCATTTTTGTTACAATCATTTACAAATATCACAAAGATTGTTCAAAAATGTTTTTCATACGGTAAAAAATTACATCAAATTTTCATCTTCAACAAATTTCGACGTTACGACTGAAATGAATATACTCTAGTTTGAATGAAAATTTATTCATGAAATATTGTATTTCATTACTAAAAAATTTCAATGCAAATAAAATTCACTAAATTTTATACTTAGATTCGAAAAACAAATAATTAAACAAAGTTCTGTGATTTTTGATCATGATTCTCATGAACACTTTCTTAAATTAGAGAACAAACTCATATAACACGAAAAAAAAACAGCAAAAATACAATCACACAAATATATCATAACTTATGAATTAAACAGATCGATTCACGATATAAAACGATTCGATTGCATGAAAACCCTGGATTGAGAATAAATTAATTCCGCGAATGAGAATAAAATTGAATCATCATCATCATTATCACCGCACCAATTTACCCAACCTCCCGTTGCTTTTTCGTCGAATAAATCAATTATCACCTCGTTAAAATCGCAACAATTCGCCATTATCGTGATTGCATAATGACAACGATTAATCAATATCGACTGAACTGCCTTATGGCACACGTTATTCCCGCTTTCACATGACCGAGATATTTTTCTATAACGCAAATTTCGATGCTGTTTTGAATTGTAATTTTCAGTAGTACAAAGGTTTTTATAAATGTTGGTATTACTATTTTAGAAATAATCACTACGAGATATAAATGAAAGTTGTAAAAAGCCAAGGAGAATAAAACTACGAAAAATATTAATAATTTGAAAATTTAGTAATCAAATTGAATGTTGCAATAATGTCTCGAAGTTTGTGTGATAATTTTAAGTGAACGTGGAAAGCTATGAAATTAAGAGAAATTATAAATACTCACAAAACATAAAGTTTTCTTGATGAAGTAAAAATCATGAAAGTTTTATAACAATGCTCGTAATTATAAAATTTTTTTTAAAGAAAGCTCACTTTTAAAGTTGTGAGTAGGTCTTTAAATTTCAATAGCAGTTTTCAAGAAATACAATGAAATAATACAGAGTTCCAGAAGATTTCCAAAGTTTTTCATATCTTCAAAACTGGCCAATTTTCCAATAATCAATATTTTTAACGACATTTTTATTTCACTGAGATGTCTAATTCTGATTTCACTACCACTTTTATGAAAATTCTAGTGCTTGTTTCTAAAACAAAGTAATTGCACTATGAGATTCAAACTTTTTTTATATCCCCCCTTGTAACTCCTTGTAACTCGACTTTTTATGAAATGCTATATTATATGTGAAGTGCCGCGTGAGGAGTTTTTTAAGGTGGCTTTATGAACTGTTAAGGGATTTTTCATCTTTACAAGTCTACATCGTAAACATTTGATGAGGTTTTTTCACGTGATATAAAAAATTTGTGGAGAATTTTATAACTTTTTTTTTTATTTTCATTCTGGTCACGTTTTCAAAATGTTTGCGAATTTATAAGCCATTGAAGAAACTTTTAGAAAGTTGACAATATTTTATAAAAGATTTCTCATAGTCTTCAAAATTAATCGAAATTACCTAAGAATTTCAGAATCTTGATAGAGTTCCTTATTAGAGTTTTTTTCCTTGCTAAATAGAGTTTTTCAATTAAATTCAAAATTTTTTATTATTTTAAATCTTCGTTCAAAATGTTTCTCAATTCATTCTGAGAAAAAACTTCAAACTTCAAATGATGACTACAAAAATTCCTAATGCAAGCGAGAAACGAAAATTGTAAAAAGAATTTTTTTTTTTCATTTCAACCCGTTTCTAACATTGTTTCATTTTCCGAGAGTGTTTTTTCTATCTGATCGTATGAGAATGTGAATTTGAGAAATCACGTGAATAAATAGCATTGCCCCACAATAATGGAATTTTTTGATGATTTTCTGAATTTTTTAAATCAATTCTCGCTTTCCGACTGATGTTGAAATCCGGCAAATTCGCTTCTAAATTCTCATGTTCCGAATTTCCATTGTTGCGAAATTCGCAGAATTCTACTAACTTATTCGAGATATGAACCGAAAATCAGTGTTCTGGATATATCCATATATCTCTACATTATTTTACAATCATTGTCAAAAAAAAAAATTCATAATCATCGTTTACTTGCACTTTGCCAATAAAAGCCTGATACTCAAAATTCTATATTTTTTAACTTTTTGACATATTTATCAAGAAAAGTATGAGAATGTAATAAATTTGACGATATAATTGCACATTTAGGTGATTCTTATCTTACCTAATACAATTTTATATCGGTTAAAGTTATGACACTGTATAAATTATTTTATTTATTCCAATTTTAAATAGATATTGTAAGAAAAGATGATATGTTTAGAAGGCACATCGTATAACTTCAATCGTATATTTTACTGTACTAATACACATAATTTTATGTTTGAGCATAAAAAATATAATAATAATTCAACCATGTTACTTTTTCCTATTCATGCTTCCAGTCGATACCACATGATTTTTAATATGAAAAGAGAAATACTGTACCAAATAGTATTAAACACAAATTTTGAAGAACAAATAATAATATAGTATTTATAATTATACGACACTTTTAAAATGTTTGATTATTGCAAATTACAATACTACATACCAGAATATACACAAAAAAAAAAGAACTATACAGATTTGAGTACTAAGAAAACTATATGGCCTTTTTTGACATGTGGTTTAGTATATGTTACAATACAATATTGCAGGAGGTACAACAAGAGTATGGTATGAATTGCGATACATCTTGAAGTTTTTACAAAATGTATCTACTGCCACAAAATTATTTGATATTATTATGAATATGGTACAAAGAAAAATGTAATAAATAACTCGCAAAAAGTACAAGTACAGATGTCACAGTACAATATTTTATTGTAAAAATTATTTTTTTTTCTAATTATATTACAAAAATTTTAAATTTACAAAATACTTTTTCATTGTTGAATCATCAAAAACTATAATACTCTATACTAAAAGATAAACAAAAATGAAGCAAAAAAAACTATACAAATTTAGATGCTAAATAACGATAAGGCTTTCAAAATGTGGTTTAGTAAGAATTGCAATACTATATTGCTGGAGGTACAACAAAAGTATAGTTTAAATCATAATATATCTTGAAGTTTCTGCTGTTACAATATCATTTAGCATATATTAAAAATTTTGGCATACAGAAAAATGCAATAATTAACCAATATTTACTTAAGAAATAATCATTTAATTTTTTCTCAGTTTAAGTTAACATGCTAGCATGTGTTACTGTAAGAAATTACACAAATAACTAACCCTGCTTTCCAGCTATTTAGTTTTTCCACAAAATATGCAAGTTTTTGATGAATTTTATGTTTTGAAACTGATTGTAAATTCGAAATCCAGCAAAATTGCTTTTAATGAATGGTCTAGAAATAAAAGGGGCCAACCCACAATTTTTTGAAGATTTTCTATTACATCGGTATCATGAAGCTCATAAAATCAAATATTTTATTTTAAATAATGAATAATACAATGCTTGGTTGGAATAACCCACTCAGTACCCAGATAACAAAAGGCGCTAACTCCATACGAAGTCTCATAAGAATATCATATTTATGATAAAAGTTTATAAAGTGTGCGAAATTCAGTTTCAGTTTTTTTTTATTTAAACAATATAATACTAATACTCCCCCCCTCCCCCAGTATACAGATTATACAGTGAACAGTGATATTTTTAATATTATCTGCTACTAAATTTTTGGATGATTAGTCATTGCAGTCATTCAAATACTATAATATAAATAAAAATAATATGTCGAACATAACTATAAAAAAAGAGTCAGTCGAAATAATGAATATTCTGAGTATACAACACTGTATCTTCGAATTTAAAAAATTTCATCTCGATTCCCTTCACATTTTTTATTAAAAAGTACCAGATTTTCATTCTCACCTGGGAAAAAACTTCTGTATTCAACATTTAACAAGGGTGATGATATTAAAACATGCTCAGTTATTGCTCGACAACGAATAAAAAAGGAAAAGGGACGTTAGGAGCGTGACGAAAATTTTCTGCGAATCCAATTCACTGCGTTAGTGCTCGCAAGGGAGAAACGATCGCCGTATATTCTGGTTGGCAAGGGTCGCAATATTGCCAGGTCGCAAAATGCACCTCGCACTTTGCCCGGTCCGGCCGCAAAACGCGGTCAACCAACCTAATGCCTAATAACATTTATGCACATAGTCCTTGAAACACACTTCACCACTGAGCATGTTGAACAACTGCAAAGTCTACTGTTTCACCATTATTGCTTTAATACATCACACAATTCGGTAGCTCGATCGGAATAACGAATTTGGGCTTTTTGTGAACTTGAGTATGTTGGTTTTCAACAAATCATCGCGAGAACTCTGTAAGATTTTGCGTTATGAAAAAGTTCTATTCTATTAAAATTGATTGAATTTTTTTTATGATCATAACAGACCTAGTTATTTTTAAAAAACGTAGAAAGATAAAGAAAAAAGACAGATTCGTAGAAAGAATGAAAATTCATTATAATTTTGTTATGAATTTTGATGTTTGTACAGAACCTCTAATGGATTTTTTTTCCTTTCTTTATGTTTGAAAATTTCTTTAGAAAAGACGCTGTAATGAAATTTGGCTTGAAGTGTGAACTCAAATATTTACTTCAATTTATCGAAATCAATTTGCCAAGTCAAGCTGTCACTTTTTAAAATAATTTTGTTTTCATATAAAATTACAAAATTTTATCTCTTAAGTCCCATTGTATTAATTTTTACTGTAAGTATACCATTTCAAGGATTATCTCGTATTTTGAAGAATTTCTATATCACTGTATACAGTAATTCTAAGAATTCAATGCTCTAGGATTTAAAGTTTTATAGATTATAGATTTTCTTCTAAAATTCTTATAGATTTTTCAGAAAATTTTGTCTGTACACACTAAAGGTATTTTATAGACTGGCTACTATTTCAAGGATTTTTTGTGTTCATTACTATGAATAAAATTTTTAACGATAATATAGTTTTTGAGAATTTAAATATCTATAGTTCAAAGTTTTTGAATTTTTCGGTATTCAAAAGAATTTTCTCAAAAAAAAAGTTTTTCGAAAAGTCTTTCATGGATCCTCAATATCTTAAACATGTATCGTATTTTTTTAGTTTGTTTACCGATCTGAAGATTTTTTGTATTTTTTTGTGGAATTTTTTACAGATTTATAGAACTCCTTGCCTTAGGATTCAAGTTTTTGTAGATATTTGTTAATCTTATGTTCATATAAGGAATTCAAATCTATATTAATCATATGATTGGTTTACAGTATTTTTAGTATTTTTTATATTTCCTAGTGTCATTAAACTGCAATAGGATTTTCTAGGTTATTTATATCTGTATATATGTACGTAATATTTTTAAAAGTGTCAACATAGATTTCTAGGATTTGATGCTCTAGCAGCTCTAGGATCTAGAATTCTATAAATTTGTAGTACTTTATAATATATATCTCAAATGACTACGCATCCATTGATTTGAAGTACATTTTTCGCAGATTTTTAAAACTTTGGTATACATTTTGTATTTAATTACTGTTCCTCAACTTAATAGAATTTTCCAGTACAATGGATTCCTACATGCATAGGTTTTTAGATTTTGAGCCTACAGGATAAAAAGTTTACAGATTTTTATTACGACCATGAATTTTTGAGAAAATTATATCAATATGGAATTTTGGTATTTTAGAGATACCTTTTATCATAGGTGCCTTCTTTTTTTAATATTTTTGATTATTAATGAAATTTCGCGATATTTTATAATATTTTTCTAGATTTCTCATATTTTTTAAATTGCGGTGTAAATTTCAAGAATTTGATGCTCTAAATGGATTTCAAATTTTAATAGATTCTTAGTATTTCGAACCATTTTTGATTTTGCAGAACACAGTTTTTTGTAGATTTTTATTGTTTCGAGAAATCCTTGTTATTTCAGTATTTTTCATATTTTATGAATTTTTAAGTTGCAATGATTAACAGATATTTTTATGGATTTCTATACAAGTTTTTAGAACAATCTGTACTAGGGTTTTAATTGCAATCTTAACTCAAGTTGACTTATATTTTAGGAAAATAAATGGATCGTCAAAAAAATTTTACTTTCATATGTAAATATTGTATATTAATAAATTTCTTGTATTTTTTTTTTAATTTCCTGCACACATAAAATTTTATGGAATCTCCTAGTGCTTTGATGGATTCTTATATAGATTTTCAAAATTAGATGCTTCATGAAAAAAGGTTTCAAAGATTTCTATTGCACTCGTAAATTTTTGAGTTATTATTATCCATGTTCAATTCCAGTTTTGTAAAGATTTCTATTCTTTTGAGTCTTGGGTTAGTAAAATTCCGTAGTATTTTCAACTATTATTCTGCATATCTAATATTTTCTCATGAATTGCTATTTAATTTTTAAGAAATTGATGCTCGGTATTTCCAAATTTTATATTAGATTCTTAATATTTCAAATGATTTGTCAGAACACAGTTTTTCGTAAATTTTTAGTGTATTGAAGAATTCTGGATAGTTGTATATTTTTCATATTTTTTGAATATGTATGAAACTAGAGTGATTTTCTAATATTTTTAAGGACACTTACTTAAGTTTTTAGAATGAAATGCTTCGAGGTTAAAGGTTCTATTGAATGTAGGTAAATAAAAGGAATTTCTAGAAAATTTCTTCTCTACACATTTAATATATTTATATATTCGTTGTATTTTCCTGGACTTAATAAATTTTGTACGATTTCCTAGTCTTTCTGCGAAATCTTAAATAAATGTCTAGAATTAGAATTTAGATTTATATGTCTTTGTTCTTCACAATCAATAAAATTCTTATTCAAAACCTGTTTTATTGAATACTTCGACAGTTTGTTGATTGTACCTGAATTGCAATAAAAACAGGCATTTCCACCATTTGCCAAAAATAGATTCTCTTCTACCTTTAAAGATAAATTGAAAAACCAAAAAACCTGAGATTTCTCTAAATAAAAAAAACTTAGAACATACATTTTCACTGTCTGCATTTTCATCTTGGAAAAACCTGGGAATCCTTCCACTAATAAATTATACTGCCTCATCTCTTTTTCATCATCAATCAATCCCGATCAACGCGATTCACATCCGTACGCGTTTTATTGTTCTTGTCATCGCAAATCCTTTCCAATTTTTATTATTGCGAGGCGACGTAGCGCCGTATCAATAATGCTCTCATGCAAAATTTGGCACCGACCAGAAAACTTGGCCGGGGATAAAATTTATGCTGGGAACCTCTCCTTTTATTCATCGAACATTTCACGACTTGTCCTCGGTTCCTTTATCTTTCTAGGTCACGGAAGGAATAGGTTTTTTGGAAATTGCAGGAAAAAATTTTCACCTCGAACAACTAGTTCAGTTTCCAACGTTGTTTCATTGGGAAAATTATTATTATGCAGTAGAGAAGATGCGACAAAATTAAAAAAGTGACTGTGGGTTACATTGAGTTACAACCTACGTTGTTATCAACAAAATGATGAATACTGATATTCAATGATGTTTTCTAAAAAGGATGGTTTTATATGTTGTAGAAAAGTTTATTTTTGGTTTTGATAGAATTTTTTTTAATATTAAAACAACATTTTTCAAATAAATTGAAAATCGGTTGTTGAAAGCTTCGTGTGAATTTCTATAATTTTGAAGGAACTTGTTGACAACAATCTTTTAATGATGAAAATTATGCAATGGTTAGAAAAGTGCAAAACTTGAAAATTGTTAATTCTGTATGAAGAGTCGAATGTCAAATTTTTTACTGTAAAAATAGTTCATGGTACTCTAAAAGTTACAAATTTTAGTATTTGCAATAGAGGATTCGCAACAAAAGTAAGTTTAGTAATTTGATTGTTTTTTGAGAAAATTTTGTTCACATATTCTACTACAATTATTTATTGTTGTAGGTTTTTCAGAGTTCTTGATCGATATCAAGTTTTTCTAAAATTCTTATGAAGATTTCTAGAATCAAATGCTCTCTAATCTATAGATTCAGAGATTTTTTATATTTTTGTCAATAAATCTTTTAGATAACAGTATGTTGATAGATTAATAGTATTTCACGAATTTTTAGCATTTGGAGTAGAATTACGGATTTTTTTACCGTTAATGAAGATTAATAAATTTTCCTTTTTGCAAAGTTTCCTTTGAGGATTCTTTTAAATGGATGCTCTAGGATTTAAAGTTTCATAGATTTTGAGGACGTTTGTAAATTACTATTATTAAAAAAATAAAAACTTTTTTGCATTCGTTTATTTTTTCACAATTATATTTTTTTCAGTACTTTTTGTATTTTTTTGCATTTATCAAATTTTGTATCATTTTGCAGTTTCTAAAATTAATATCAAATTTCTTTTTAGATCAGTATGTGAGTTTTTAGAATTTGATTCTCTCAACTCCAAAGTTTCATGAATTTTTAGTACGTATACCAGAAGAATTTTTTTAAATACATCTTCATGAATTTTTAGTATTTAATGTTTCAAGTAGTTTCAGTATTTTTCATGTTTTTTCAGTACTTACACTATTTGATAGATTTCCTTATATTTTTATGGATTTCTGTGAAATTTTTATACTTAGATGCTCTAGAATGTAAAATGTTGCTGTTTTTTGATATTTTCATGGTTTTTCGAAATGACTATCTTCATATACCTATTTTAGGTTTTTGAGTTTTTAATTTTTTTTTTTTTTCTTGGTATTTGCGTACTTTTGTAGGCTGCTTTTCAGATTTCTAGAGTTTTATGCTCTAGAATTATAAAAGTTTGTTAAATTTGTGGTATTTTAATGGCTTTTATAGAAATCAGTATCTTAATAAATTTCTTGGACTATTAGTATTCTACGTAATTTTCCTAAATTCATACAATTTAAGAATTTTTATATAATTTTTCTGGGTTTCCATATAGATTTCTCGAATTCAATGCCAATAATTTACAGTTTCATACATTCTAAGTAATTATGTAGATTTATAAAAAAATATGTTTCCATAAATATGAGTATCCTTAAGATTTCTTGCATTTATACTATTCTAGTTTTTTTTTTTTTTCATAAAAATGAAATTTTTAATTCCTCAGTTTTAATAGGTTTTTACAATAGTTTATAGAATTTGATGCTCTTCACCATTTTTTGCTTAACCTACGAATTACTGACCCTTACAATTGAATATTTATTATTATTTTTTCACATTGTCATTTGATTTCAATGGTGTCTTACAACTTCAACACTTTCCTTGAAGACAATGACTATTTGAAATTGAAATTTCACATGATTTCATGAAATTTCGAGGATCTACTCCGCAACCTCCACGCACCTTCCTTAACTTTTCCAGGTTTTTTTGAACTCAGAAAAAAAAGTTAGAAAATAACATAAAATCCAGCCGCTCCAATCAGAATTGGTGTTCATTCAACTTTGTAGTTTAAAATTTTCTCCAGCCGTTAGAAAAATTAAAAAACTTGGACTTACATTTATCACATTTATTGTCAATAGCCTTAAATTTTTCATCACTGAAGTAACTAAAATATTGGTTGCAACGTCCGTGTTAATCATTACTATTCCTCTTCCTAAGCCCTGTCATCTGTAAGACATCATCAACAAGAAACTTCATTCGTCTATATAAGTACCCATCCCCTCCTCACACCCTTCTATGAAGAGCTTGTGCATCAAAGTTAAGTTAAATTGATGAAATGGAAGTTGTGCCGTGCGTCAAGCACAATTCTCAGAACAATGCAACACATTATGTATTCAAAACCCAGAGTGTATATCTAAATGTACACAAGCACAACTTTCTCGACAAAGAAATAATAGTCTGCTTAATGGAACGGCTCGGACGCGAAGTTTCTCAGAGATTTAGTATTCATTTAAATTCAATGAATTTCCTTCCGGCTGAAAAAACAAAATAATGCACGGCGTAATACATCATGAAAGTATCTGAATGGAAACTTGGGTTATTGATGATGCAACTTCATTATGATTTTTTTAAAGCAATTTTCTCAGGATTAAAAAGAGAACTGCTGTTATTTACAGAAACGATATTGATAATTCTTTAAAACATATTCTTGAAAAGGGTTACTTTTTATACATATATTTATTTGCGTTCTTTTTTGTGCCGTGGATTTTCTGTTTCGCACGGATTAATCAAATCTCTGTTGGTGATTCACTTGTAAAGCGCGGCTTGTACGGATGACATAGTTTCAAAGAAATCCGAAACCCGGCCAAATAGCCAATTTGTTCTTGCGATTGGTTAGAAAACTCAAACTTTGGCTGTTCGTTAACTTTCGTGAGTGTAACACAAAAGTGATTTTACCGCAAATATTCTTTAACTTTGTCAAACTGCTTCAGTTTGCCGAGAGGAAGATTGGTGAAATTACATTAGGATCTAACCAACTTGATGTTTTTTTTTTTTTTGTAATTTTAGGGTATTTAAAGAAGCTCTTGGAATTCCAGTTTATTATTATATTTATTTTCAATGAATATGAACGTTTCTGAACAACTTGTATAAATTAATTATAAACGTGGATTAATTAAAATTGTAGTGTGGAAGTGAACAAAAATTTTGAAAAACTTCGGAAAAACTTAAGGTTGCGTTTTTCATACCATTGCTAAAAATTAGAATCATTCAAGAATCAGGATTTTTCTGAATCTCTAGTTCAATTTTAAAAACTTCTTTTAGCTTTTATGAAACTATGCCAAATATTTCGTTGAGATTTGCAAATGTTCGTTTCAACTTTTATGAAATTTTTTATTTATGAAGTTATGTTTTCATTTTCAGAATATTATGACAAATTTTTTACCATCAAGAATCTTGTGAACCACAATTTACATTTTAGAAAATCTTTCAGCTTTTGTTGAATTATGAAAATTTCTCGAAAAGTTTATTGACATTTTCTCATACTTTCTCATATTCATACTTCTCAAATTCTCTTCAAAGCAATTTTTTTTTAATCTTCAACTATTCAACTTGCATTAAAAACCATAACGAAATATTGTAAAGTTTTTGAAAAATCTTGATTTTTCAACTTTCATCGAAGATACAAGAAAATATGAGAATCCTTTGAAGTGTTTATTCAGAAGAACTTTTTCGTTCGAAGGTATATATACAATAATATCCATACATTTCAACTTTTTAAATAACTAGAGCATAAATTTTCAATCTAGTATTTTCGCCGAAGTTGTTTAAAATTGTTTGCTCCGTTTCCCTAGAAAATAAAACACAAACTTCCATATTTAAACTCCGGTCTGGAAAGTTGCACTGTGTACATAGCACTCTTGAGTATCATGAAAAATGAAACTCGTCCAAGCTTGTGAAACTCTTTTTCCGCAGGTCGATCAATATACACACGATTTCCTGATTGTCGTAAAACCTCATGAAAGAACTTGTATTTTTCATCTTTTCATTTCATTTGCAAGGAGAACTTTTGCATCCTACCTTCAGAGCTCACTGTTGCATCTTTTTCATTTTTCTTTTTTTTCAATAATGAGATCGAATTTCAAGGTTTCTCATATTCATGCTATTACGACAATTATAAATTATCATGTCAAATGATTGAAAATCTGTCATCCTTCAAAAATTACGAATAAAAAGTTAATATGAACGATCACATGGATCAATCGTAAAAAACTATTTTCAACGACCTATCTAGAATTCCAAAAAGTCTGGAAAAGCTCAAACTCCAAATTCCTGGCATAAGTCACGTTCAGGAATATCGATAATCTCACATGTCCTCTTCTCTATTAGACATACCTCCCAAAAAAGCTCAACCATGTTTCTGAAAATTTCAATTTCGCCAAGCAGCTTTTCACTGTTGCTTGAAAAAACTCCAACGTCATTTTTCGTCGAAGCCCCTAACTTTTTAATGGCCTTCCTCGTTCACCAAAAACTTTTCTTCGACGGAATACGTGCGACCTCATGGAAACAGTTGCACGTACGCGAATACTTAACGTCACGGGGATGCAATTTTTCCTACGTCTCGATCTTGCGCGCCCCGTTTTCGGACTTGCTAATTCGTTGATGAAATATGACGGCTGCCCGGGAACTTCCGTCACGCTGACGTGTCTTTTTCAAAAGTCTCGCGTTGGTGATTGAGAAAGTAAATGAACTTTTTAATACCGGCATTCGCTTTGAGTAAGGTCTTTGGTTCAGTAGGATTGATGTCAACGAAAAGACGTGAAAAGATGTTTCATTTTCATTAATCATCGGGAGTGCTCATTCGTTAGCTTTCAAAACATCAAGTGCAATTTATAAATTGACTCGTTCAAATTTTTTATGTTGAATGGAAAAGATGCCAAGTCAGCGGAGAAGGCAGGGTTTTAGGGGTTGAAATTCCTCATAAAAGTGGACTAAAATTATTATCTCACGTAAAAATAATGGAGGGAGTATAATAATAATGTAAATGATGAAAAATATTGCATAAAAATATAATTGTATCGAATAATCGATAAAAATGGTGAAGATGAATAATAAAAACAAGTGAGCCTAGAGGATAGAAAAAATGTTTGCATGTTAGTTCTCGAAATTGAACGAATTTCAGAATTTTGTATGTCACTAACTGAACAGTAACAATAATCTTGTCTGCAAAAGAATAGTAACTTTAACACAGTTTGATTTAGAAATTATTAAACAGTATAAAGTAGAAATTGAAGATTTCAAAAGTTATGAATGCCAATAAATTAAGAAGAAAAATAAAAAAACCATAAAAATAATAAATAAATTTAAAAAATTCGAATTTTGGAGCACTTCATTCCATAAATCTACGTAAAAATCCATGAAAAACCCAGATAATCTTTCAAATCACACAAACACGCAAAAAATGCTTGTAATTTTTTTTTTTTTTTAATTTTCAAAAATGTATGGAGAAATTTATAGGAAAAATAGACATCTATAAAAAATACTAGGAAATGCTAAAGTCATGGAAATAAAAAGAAAATATAAAAAATACAAAAAATATTATTATCATTAAAAATTTCTGTAATTGATATTTTTAGAAATTCATGAAAATAATGAAAATCTTTCGAAATTTCAGTTCAAGAGCATTAGTTTCGAGAAATATACGTAACAATCTTAAAAAACACTAAACATCTTTAGAAAAATGTTGAATTCTTAAAAATTTTATGAACGCTGAAAGAAATGCGAGAAATTCTATACGTCTGTCGATTGTAAAAAAACAATGTGAATGTAATTTTATTCAATATTTTTGAACTCCGTATCCTAGAGCTTATCATTTTAGTAGTATATATGGAAACACATAAAATTACAAGAAAATTCCTTTAATTGTGAAAATACTAAAAAAGACCAAATCGAAAAAATATTACTAATAATTTGTAGAACAGACACGCATTCCTGAAAAATTAAGCAAAATATTCAAAAATGTTTAAATTTTCAATGCAATACAATCAAAGTCTAGCAATCTATAGAGCTATCCGTAGAAATTCTAGAAATTTCATAACAAACCAGAAAATACTGAAAATTTTGGAAAATCATACAAGTTTTTAACATCTAGGTAGACATTATTTTTTTCATAATCTATGAAAATATCGAAATTTTTAATAGCCTTCCACTCGACCTCACTATGCATCGAAAATTTCAAAAACACTAGAAATATAAAGAAATACTAGAAAATACTGAAAAATTCTTCACTAAATAAAGAATGTGAGATATATAAGAATGCAATAATATAGAAAAAAACTATATACACGTAATTTTCTCCAGAAATGATCAAACTAAATCGTACAGCATATCATTCTGATGAATTCTGAAAGTCTTTGTGTATAGAAATCTATAAAAATACCAAAAAACTCGTCAAATTAAAGTAACATACTAAACAAAAAATAAAATTTAAAAAAAATAGAAATCCGTGGAAAAGAGATTGTTTTCTGAAAAATCAATTAAAATACCTACTCAAATTCGTTGAAATTTTCAGTACTGCAGCATAGAATTCTAGGAATAATATACTATTACATACTATTTATTATATGTAATATACTAACATAATTTACGAATTATTATGGTATATGTAATATATATATTATAATAATATACAAATTATTTGTATAATAAACGGTCCAAATATTTACAAAAGCATAAAAATCTTAGAAAACACTGTGAAATTGTATGAATAACATAAAACATGATATAAGTAAGAATACATAAAAAACTTGAATTATGTGTTAATATTCTTATCTCAAAAATCTAGAAAAATATGAAAAATTTCCACAAATTTGATAACTAGAGAATAGAATTCTAGAAAACTGTACATAACCAATCTTTAAAGATAATCAAAATATAAAAAAATACTAATAAATCCTCAAAAATTCCTAAATAAAAAAAATGCGAAAAATATAAAAAATGCAACAGTGCTCAAAAATATATAAGCATATAATTTTCTCGAAAATTTTTAAAACGGATGAATCTTAGAGCATAAAATTTGATAAGATATATAGAAATTCATAAAAATAGTAGAAAAATCTACAAATTGTATCTGTGGCTTCCCGGCATAACCGAAAAGGCCACTTCTGCCATTATGTTAAAAATTTTATCAGAATATCATGTTAAATGAACCTTCAGGCAGAAGAGACTTTTTCGGTTATGCCAGGAAACTACAGATAAAATACTGAAAAAATACGAAATAAAGTAAGAAATACTAAAAATTTGTATAAAATATACTGTTTTCTAAAATATCAATAACAATACTCAAAGTCATTAAAATTTCTTTTCAAACAAAAACTCTGGAAATCTACAAAAATACCTAAAATTTATTAAAATATTTCTTTCAGCTGTCAATAAAATTGACAAAAAATTTTCGAACTTTCATTCCAAGAGCATTGAATTCCAGAAAGCTGTATAAATAAATCCATTATAATCATATCAGACAACCCTTCAAGTTGTAAAAATACTTAGGAAAAATACGAAAAATACTTGCAGCATCAGAATAAAACAATCTCAACTTTAGTGACTTTAAAAAAACAAGAAAATCGAACTGCCATTATCAGATCGTCAAAGATTATTAATTATAAAATAGCAATTTCAATATATTTCTCAGGTTTGGAAGTAACGCGTTACTTGTAACGCGTTACTCTAGAACGTTACATTTTTTACGGTTACGATAACGTAACGCGTTACATTAATTAACAAGTAACGGTAACGGGAACGAGTCACTTGTTTTCGGTAACGAGTAACGAAAATTCCGTTACTTTTATCAGTCTCATTAAGTTTTTAGAACAATTTGAAACTTTTTAAGGAATGTTCTGAAACTGAGATATAAGTAAATTTTAACTTCCTCATTTTTGACTGGAAAATTCTATATTTATAATTTTTGATTCAACAGTGTGGAGTATTAGTGATTTTTGTACAAATAGTGACAGAGAATATATGCTTTTTTTTTCATACACTTTTAAAATTTAAAGCGTTAAATTTTAGAAATTTGCATGAAAATATATGAAAATACCAAATATCTATAGATCTGAAAACCTATAGCAGGATCTTTAATATCTACAATTAATACAAAAAAAATACAAAAAATACTAGATTTCAATTAGTTTCACGATTCAAGAAATCTTATTTAGGAAATTCAAAGAGATATATTTGAAAAAAACCGCAAAATTCTACAAGATTCTGTAAATACTCAAAAATACAGAAAGAAAGTACGTAGTAAAAGAAAAATACGTGTAAATATACATATGAAACATTAAAAATTTATCGAATTTCAGAAATTTATACATCAACATACTATGTAGAAAAATAATGAACGATCCTTAAAATCATAGAAAAACTAAAGAAATACGATAAGTACTGCAAGAAGTAAAAATCGATTTATCGAAACACTGTTTTCTGAAAAATCCTATAGAACACGCAAAAGTTCCATTGAGTTTGAATTCTTGAACTCAAAGTTCTTGAAATATATGGAAATTGATAAGAAAATACTAAAAGTATGTAAAAATACTAGAAAATTCTGCAGCATTCTATTATCCTGGAAAATACAAATAGTTTCAGAAATATTGCAATCCTTCAAATCGTATAAAAGTACCACAAAAATCAAAAGAAATAAAAATCTGCATTGACACTATTTGCTGAAAAATCCTCTCAAATACAAATAATTTAATGAACTTTGGATTACAGAGCATGAAATACTCGAAATCTATATATCAATGTACAGAAAAATAGTATAAATTTATAAAAATACTAGAAAATCCCGCAACATTTTATACATACTAAAAAATACAGAAAGTGTCAAAAATTCTGAAAATCTGGGTAGAAAAGATTCTTTCAAAAATCCATCAAATTTGCAAATTTTTCCCTGCGGCTTACATTGAATGAAATTTCATACTCAGAAATTTTTCCAAGTTGAAAAAAATATGAAAATTTAAACAAGCTTACTGATTTTTTCCTCAGGATCAAAAAGTAAAGATTACCAAATACCTAAAATTTTTCTCACATAAAAATATTATTCCTGAAGGGCTCGCCCTGACAAACAGATCTCGAAATTACGATGTGATGTTCGAGCAAAATGTTTTGTTGAAACTCGAAAATAAATTAAATACGTCTAATCTATTTTTGTCTGAAACCATTTTTTCATATCTGAAATAAACAGTTTCTAGAATAGAACAAAACCATGAGTTAGTTGATATTGTATTTTTATCCTTAGTTTTTCGATGTCTTGTTATTTACATCCAATATATTCCAAAAAGTAACGTGAAAGTAACGCAACGTTACTTTTTTTAGTAGTAACGATAACGAGTTACTATCTGTTTTTAAGTAACGGTAAAGTAACGAATTACTTTTTTCACCTAAGTAACGGTAACGTAACGCGTTACATCTTTTTCAGTAACTTTCCAAACCCTGATATTTCTTCAAAAACCCAATCCGAAAATTTTCTCTGCCAACATCCCTAGAACAAACCACATTGCATCTAACGAAATTACAAGGCACGAACTTGATTGGCACCCAATTCGTTAAAATGACGAATAGCAGGAAACGTTTGCCAGTAAAAAAACTTTTCTATCAGACTATACGTCTAGAAGTTGCCCGGGATGGGAAAAAGGAAGCAGGGAAAAAATGAGGTAAAAGTCCAGCCTCGCAAGATTCGGGGGCGCCTCGGCTCCTCGTTTATCTACGGGGGATTGGAATTGTTTTGGCAAGCGCCGTCTCCGTCCAACGTGTATTTCGTTATCGATTCCAGAGCCGGCTCCGTTATGTATCTAGCTTCCATTTCTGGTCCGAAACGCGACGTCCTCGGGAAAACGACTTCCGCGAGATCAGACTCCCGCAGCTCACGACATCGTCTCGGAAAATTTCGTAAAACCGGAACGGAACCCGGGGCTTTATTTCTGTCCTAAATTCGTACTCGGCGGAATGCTCCCCATAAAGGATCGTATACATCGTAAAAGTCAAACTTTGATTATTGTACGATATGATGTCGTACTTTATGTCGATATGTCACGACATAACAAGGTTTATCCCATCCTGATAGTGAGCTTGATGGAACAAAAATTTGTGGATTTGTCCTGATTTTTTTGTTTTATTGACTTTCTATGCAAAAATAGGAATAACTGACGGTGTATGTTCTTCACAGTTCAAGAGTTTTGAGAATTATTAAAATAGTTTTGAGGACAATTTTGAAGTTTCTGACGATTTCGACAGTTTTACAACAACAAACTATGTCAAAACTGTGATAATTGTGATTATTTTATACTGTGAAAGATATTTGAAAAAAAAGTAAATAGATTGTGCAAAATGCAAAAATTTGAAATAGTCTGAGATTTTTGTTAAATCTGGTATTCCTCAAGGGTCATATTTAGGATCATGTAATACCTTTCTCGATCTTCATAAATGACATTCTTCAAGTCTTATAACATTCGTAATTCCTACTTATTCTTGACGGCGGCAATTTTTGGGTTGTTATTCATAATGAAACTGATGTACGTACTTTACTCACGAAACGACTTTAGCTATTGATTCTTACCAGGAGCTTAGTTAGACCAGAGAAAATTTTCATGATCGGATTTTTTAAAGATATTTGTTTCCCTTAAGATTTCATAATTTTTATTCTTCGACGATCTTCTTATAGGATTTAATTTTTGAATGTTTTGATGTTCTTGGAATTTTGAAGCCATGCAACTTTTGGAGTCTTAAGTCGCACATTTTTCATTTATGTGTTTAATGTACCCAAATTTGATTTTCGTAATTTTCAAGTCACTAAGGTCAAGATTTTATTTTTCTAGGACTTTCGGAAATTTTCTTGATTTTTTAGTATATATGCAACCTAAAAAATTATTTATATTAGTATAGATTTCTATTCAGCTTTCTAGAATTCGATACTCTAGGAATCAAAGCTCTGAAAAATTTACATATTTTTATACAATTTCGAGAAAACTGTAGGTCTGTACAGATTTCAGGTATTTCATAGATTTCTGGCATTTTCGTATGGTATATTGAATTATTGGTGAAAATTCGTAGTATTGTTTCGTTTTTGTACTTTTGTAGATTTCTAGTACATATTGCTATGGATCCCTGTGTCGATTTTTAGAATTTGATGTTATAGCATTTATTTTTTTAATGATAATAATTTTTTGATTTGATCTATTATTCTCATATATGTGGATTCAATTTATTATTTATTATTATCCTCATTTATCATTTTTAATTTTTTTTTATCATTCAGAAAACAGCATCTTTCATATTGATTTTTAGTAGGTACATTTTTTCCTTTATTTTTATCATTTTCTGTACAGATTTCTAGAACATGTTTATGATATAAAATTTTATAAATTTTTAAGAAAGTTATCTCTACCAAGTTTTTTATAATTGGAAGATATATAGTGTTTCTTGCATTTCTTAAAATCTTTACAAAGATTTAAGGATTTTTTAGTTTTTCATAGAATACATGGGTAATATTTACTATTTATTATTATTGTTATTTATCATTTGTGATTTTTTTTTTCATCATTCAGGAAACAGTAGCTTTCATACATGTTTTTAGTACATTTTTTCTCTATTTTTATGGTATTGTGTATAGATTTCCAGAAAAACATGTTAATGATATAAAATTTCAAAAATTTTCAAGTAAATTATTTCTACAAAGTTTTAAGGATATAGCATTTTTTTATAGAATATATGAATAGTATTTATTATTTATTATCATTGTTATTTTTCATTTATAATTTATTTTTAATTCAGAAAACAGCAGCTTTCATGTAGATTTTCAGTACATTTTTTTCTCAATCGATATGGTATTTTGTATAGATTTCTAGAAGGACATGTTTGTGATATAAATTTTATGAATTTTCAAGGAAATTATCTTTAGAAAGCTGTTTAGCATTGAAAGACTTATAGTATTTCCTGCATATTTTAAAATCTTCACGAAGTTTTGAGAATATTTCAGTATT
Organism: Platygaster robiniae; assembly: GCA_028476575.1. Lineage (NCBI taxonomy): Eukaryota > Metazoa > Arthropoda > Insecta > Hymenoptera > Platygastridae > Platygaster > Platygaster robiniae. Next base: position 27,920,770 of record CM052023.1, read on the forward strand.
TTATAGATTTATTAAAATATTTGGATTACAGTTATTATTTATTAATACTATTGTTTATCATTTATGATTTGTTCTTATCATTCAGAAAACAGTAGCTTCCATATAGATTTTGAGTAACATTTTTTTTACCGCATTTTTTAAAATCTTTACAAAGTTCGAAGGATTTTTTAGTTTTTTATAGAATAATAGTATAATTATTGTAGATTGTTATATAGAAATTTGTAATTCGATGCTCTAGAGTCCATATTTTCATTGATTTTTAGTATCTTTATAGATTTCTTGGCAAATCGCATCTTTATTAATTTTTATGTATTTTATATTTCGTGTTTTCTGTGTTTTATGTTTTAATGTTTCATGGGTTTATGTTTTCTGTATTCTGTATATTTCTTGTATTTTCGCACTTTTTGAGTATACATTTAACGTTTTTCTGCGTTTTCTGTTTTTTTTTTTTTTTTTTTTATAGTGTTCTTAGGATTTCTATGGATTGGAATACTATACGTTTTTTAGAATTCAACTCTAGAATTTGAAATTTCATTTTAGATTCTAATAGGTATTTCTGAGATACCTCAGAAAAACGTTATTACATAGAATTTCATAACTTTTATTATTTTTTTAGTTTGAATGATTCAAAAGATCTTCTAATATTTTTTGGGGTTTCTATGTCGATTTATAAAATTTGTTTCTGTAAGGTTTTCAGTTTTTTAGATTTTTAGCATTCTCGTGGATTTGAGTTTTCCTTGGTAATACATTGGGTTCAAACCATTTTTTAAATTTCTGTTTTCCACGTTTACCAATCAAAAATTTATGATTACAATTTGTATTTTAAGAAATTCTTATCAAACCAGAATTATTGTTTTTTTTTTGAGTGAGTAAAATTGAGAATTCTGAATTATGTTAACCCTTAAGAGCTTGAATGAAACCATTTATGTCCTCTAGATTTCAGTATATACATTTATATAGTTTGCAATTTTATCATTGTTTATTATTCTGATTTCTATGCATTTTCTATAAGTTGTATAATAAAATAATGTGATAATGATTCAATATTATAAAATGATTATTTAATTATTCGTTATTTCAACGAATAATTGGTAATAACGTTTATTGGTTGTTGCTGGATACCGAATGGCGAATGGGTTCGACCGTCACTTCCAGTGACCGGATGTAAAAACACACTTTGATCTCCGTTTTTTGTTTGCTATTTATTGATAAAAGTATCGACTTCGAAGTTACAACGCGTATATACACTGGACGCTGCGTTGATGGAAAACAATGAGCTATTTCTCGCGACCAAAAATCTAAGACTGAACTTACGCGAAGTTACCGGAGTTCAACAAACTGACAACTCAACAGAGCTTTTGACTGAGTAACAACAGACTGACTATTTGGCGACTTTTAACAACTCCCGACTTTTTACCACTGGGTGATTTTTAACAACCGCCTCCTCCAAGTTTAGGCACGACTATCTAAAGGAAAATCCTCCCTACGATTCGTCGTTCTTTATGACCATATTTGGGCATGTACATGTTTTACCAAAAACAAGATAGTACGCTAAGTCGAAAACATTTACCGGATGCTACCCATCATCGAGCAATTGGGGAATCCCAAATTGCTCGTTTTCTAAATGCGTGGACGAAAAAATAAAATACCTAATGATATTTCAATGATTTTTACATTGATAAGAGTAAAATTAGTCTTTTCTTAGGAACGTTTCGAGAATATTGTTGAAAGTTTTTAATATGTAAATTAGCATGTCACCGGGACGTGACACACATCGCAAAAAAGTTGCCCATGAAAACTATAAAAATCAACCAAATGAATTTCACCTACGATATAAAATCATTCCCACAATTTCCTCATATAATAAAACTTTCCATAAGATGACTTTCAATTCAAAAAATTTGATAGAACCTTAAAAACTTGATCCTTTCCCATAATCCAAGGTGTAAAATAAAATCAATTCCAATCAGAAACGATAGAAAACCCCAGAGAGATGTTTCATAAAAATTTGTCGACTCAGGTAATCGTGATTTCGTTGGATCAACAAAATCTTGTTCTCTAAGTGCAAATCGTTATCGATTTCGTCCGGAAAGCTCGTATATCCAGTCACGGAAAGTGAGCGAGGCCACAGGAAAATGGGCAAGAGTACGATTTCCCGAACACTTTTCCGAGTGAAAGCGAGCGCTTCCTGAGCTCGGGCAGCTAGAACGCATTGGGAAAATTGCCGGGAGCTTTCCGTCGTTTTGTGTACGTTCATCGGAACGCGCAATCGCTACACGCGCGTTGTCATTAGCTTCTTTTACTTTGCTCCGAGCTTTGGTGTCGAGTTTCGTACCCGAGGCATTTCCTAATTACTATGATAAATTGTTAACATGGTCGACGAGAATTGCGACTCTTCAGGAATCTCAAAATTTTATTTTGATTCGAGATAAAGTTTCAAGTTGCAAAAATATGAGATTTTACGAAATAGGAAAAAAGATTGGGGTACAATAGATTCGATCTTGAACATGCGAACAAATACATCGCAGTTTCCAAAATTACCAATGTACACAATTTTTGTTACTATTGCAATATGTTTCTTTATTTGATACACATATTGCCAATATTTTCGTCAAGATCGTGCATTGTGTAGGTACTATTGTTTTGTTTTTTTGTGACTTTTTAAAAAATCAAACGTCTTAAAATGGTTTTCAAGTATTCAAAAATGCGTAATAAATAGTTAACAGCAATTGAGTTGTAACCTCATTGTCAATAAAAAAGACATATTCATGTTACACACAAAAATTTGGATTTTAAAATGTAAGATTTTTTTTCTCATCAAAAGTTTTGCATCTTATTAGTTTCTGGATTTTTAGAGTTTTATTTGGATGTTTGGCCTTTCAGATGCTGTAAGTTTTGGATGATTTGTCGTCAATCATAAAAATAATTTTGAACAATGTAAATAATAATTTTACATTGAAAATTTGGATATATTTGTATGAAATTATCATGTTTTGGAGCAAAAATTAATAACACATACTTTAATTTTTATTACTGAACCTAAATTGTAAAGACGATCAAAATATGCGTGAGAACTTGGAAATATACAAAATTATTACCTACTATTTTACAAATTATGGATTGTAGATGTACGCTAGAAGAAAACTAGGGTGAGTGTCGTAAAGCAGACTTTAAAAGTAGAACACCACGTTGTCTAATAATCAAGTTACCACTCGTATATTAAAGTTTTTTCTTTTTCATAATTCACTGACTGATTTTGCTATTTATTTATTCGACTAATTTTTTAAATTTGAGGGGTTTTATACCTTTCTGTGCGGAAAAATAGAGGATGGTTTGGAGTAACTTTTTAGGTATGTAGCAATAATGCTATGTGACAAAAGTTATAGTTTTTTTAACAGTGCATTGTTCACTTAAAAAAATGAGTATTTGTTCATAAAAAAATATCAACAATTGGCGCGGTTATGGCCCTTTCCCCGAAACAACTTTTTTTTTTAAGAGGCTTGCAGTGACCACGATGCAAGTCGAACAAGTCAAGTTAAATCAGAACATCCAAAAAATTTCATTAGTCTTGGAATATATCTAGTTCTTGAACAATCGCTTTTTTATAGAAAAGTTTTTATTTTGCAGATAAGAATTTTTTAATAAAATTTTCAGAGCTCCAAAAATCGAAATCTTGGGGAAAACGTTCTTGCACACAGAAAAAACGTAATATTCATTTTTCAATCGTTCAGGAACCAGATACATTCCTAGACTAATGAAATTTTTTGGATTTTCTAATTTAATTTGACCTGTTTGACTTGCATCGTGGTCACCGCAAGCTTCTTAAAAAAAAAAGTTGTTTCGAGGAAAGGGCCATAACTCCACCAATTGTTGATATTTTTTTTTATAAACAAATACTTGTTTTTTCAAGTGGACAATACGCTATTAAAAAACAAATAACTTAGGTGTCATAAAATTATTGCTACATACTTTAAAAGATTCTCCAAACCATCCTCAATTCGTCAAAAAGATATATAACCCCTTAATATAATTCCATCTTATCATTTATTTCTTTTATGTATGAAAATTATAGGATTACTTGGTGTCATGAGAAAAAAAAATCACTTCAATCATGTTTTGATAAAATTCGTTTGCGATTTCATTTTAATATTTTAACCGCCTTTCACATACAGTGGGATTAGTAGTATTGAAAAATTTTTATCCATCTTCCTTTACTTTTTCTCATATCTCATATGTGTTGAAACAAACGGTATATTTTTTTTTTTGCTGACAGAAAACTACTAGTTTTTCATCATTATTCTACTTACGATTTCAGGAAAAAAGAGTATTTTCTAATTTTATTGTAAAATCATACTAGGATCTTCTTTTTAATAATAAGGAAATATAGGTAGCAACTATTTGCGGAAGTTAATAAATAACATGAAATTCACATGAAAATCTCATAACATTTCAATGCATTGCGTAATTTAAAGTTTTTATATTTTAAAACAAAAAAAAGTTTTATTATCATACACTCAACACAACGAAACTTGCTTTTATTTTAAAGATTTTACATTTAATATGCAGGAACTTGGCATTGAATAAGTTTTCCATGAAAATTTTTTGAAAATATTGTAAAATTACGCAATAAACTAACCTTATCAATAAAACAAACACTGGTTGAATAATAACATTTATTAACCTCACAGATGTATAAATTCTGTGACTGGGTCGAGTTTTTTTCCCTAAAATTTTTGATACACGCTTGTTTTTGTTGTTACTTATAAATTTCGCTTGAATTTGTAATAGTTTTAAGATTAAGCATGTTTTTAAAAATACTTTATTAACAAAAAAAATTTTAAAAGATGATAATAGAAAAAAGCATGTCATGCAAATATAAGAAAAAGTGGATGAATATAAATAATTTATATCGAATAATAGAAATATCTTATATATACATTTCAGGAACAGAGATATTTGACGCTAAATAGCTGAACTTAAATCACAAACATAATAGATGAAATATAAATTATAATGCTCAAATCAACAAAATAATGCAATTAAAAATTCACAAGTTAAAAATGCATAACAGAAAGAAGACTCTAAAATTCATTTACAAAATCTCTGTCATTCTCAAATTGAATCAAATTTCCACGAAATTCACGTCATAGTTTTTTAAATGAAGAATTCAAAAACATACACTTAAATTTTAATAAGTAAGCTGAAATTATAAAGATTATGAAAACATAAATGATTCTTTTCAAGTTTCTAAAATTAATGTCGCTCCTTGACGTTGTAAATCCTCCATGTAGTACTTAAAAATCCGATACCCACATTCTTAACAAAGCTTTATCCGTTCTATTATACTGCAACTCACTTTTTTATCGTGAAAAGCTCTCGTAGATTTTAACCAGAGAAAAAGTTAGCTCGACGTTTAAAGTCTGCTTCGTCGGACGGGTTTTTTAAGCGTTAAAAAATGAGCTGCTGATCTATTTCTCGATCAGTAAAATGGAACACGAAAAAGCTACTTGAAGTCTGATGTTATAAAAACTTGAAAATAGGTCTGAGTAGTTGGTTCAACATTGATTTAATGAGATTCACCTCACACGATTTTCCCAGCAAAAAATTCACGTATTTTATCGCGGGAAAGAAACAAATTTTGTGCAAACGAAAGTTGTAAAGCTTGAAGGTAAAGTACATAAGAAAAAGGGTTCAAATGTTTACTTTCGAGCAGTGTTCTGGGAAATTTGTTTTCTATCAAGCGGAAAAGTTTTCTGGTGCTGTAAACGGTTTTTTGCAGATTACTTTTTGTCCTCAAGGTGAAATTTTGGATGAAAAGCTAGAGAAATGTGAGGGGAATGTCAGCATTGAAAGTTGCAGAGGGAAAAATTCTTTCGTACTGTTGTTACTATTTTTAGATTACGAATTTCTAAAAAATGTATAGGAATCTTAGAAAATTTTCTTTACAACTTTACGAATTTAAAATTTCGTTTCCTTGTGAAGGTTTCTTCTTTCAATACATAAAATCATTTATAAAATTACTGTAAAAGGTCTTATTATCTTCTGATAAGGTTTGAATAATATTCTTTAGGTATGAAACCTGATAAATTACTATTGCTCCAGGGAGGTTTTGACATAGTATTTTATCGATTCAGTCGTGGTAATCAATTTCGATAATTCCCTAGACTTGCGATGTAGTTGAGGGTGCTCGATTCGAAATTGGTCGGGTGTATTATCATCGGTTCTCGCCAAGCTCACTAGAGCCGAGATTAGTGTAGCTGATAACATTGATAACCTATCACAACTATTGGCAGGTACGGCCTCGTAACGCAATGGCTGAGCTAGGCGCGAATCAGATTTCCGATACATACAGCAAAAATCGATGCTTATCTTCGATTTTCTATCCAGGGAAAATCAGTGCAACGTGAAAAACTCGACCAAGCATTTTATATTACATGCAAGCCTAGGTGTGAAATTAAATTTACACTACGAGCTTCATGCAGAGTGAAATATATGATATTTTCTTATTATAGAATAATTATAATAATAATTATTATTATTATAGAATATCGTATGGCGTATTATGACCAGAGTTTGGAAAGTTAACTAAAAAAGTGTAATGCAGTACGTTACCGTTTCTTTGGTAAAAAAAGTAATTCGTTACATTACTGCTACTTGAAAAGAAAAAGTAAATGTTTGAAATCTTGAATAATCTAAAAAAATTCAAATTTGCTTAATTTAATTTTCAAAGTTATTTTTTCTCTAGTAATTACATTTTCTACCGTTGGAAAATTCAATGATACGTGTTTTCACGAAAAATTTTTCCATTTCCAGATGAATAGCAGCTTCCATGATTTTAACATTTAAAAATATCAAGTCTTTTGACAGTCGTGCGAACGAGAAATCACGTTTTCATTGAATGAGTATCGACGATGTGCCTTTTTAACATGAGTTCCTCGACGAGCACAGAATAAGGATTCAATGAAAGCAGAGTTTTTTTTATGGGTCAAGAGATTTTTATCTTCCTACCTTTTTTATTCTTTTTTCATTAGAGCATAACAGTTTTTATCACTGTAATAAAATCGCTAACTGATTTTGTAGTTGACCGTTTGGAAAGCGATCGATCGAATTTTATAGTGGAAATTGATCGAGTGCTCCAAGTGTTAGTATATTTCGACAGCAGAATATCGGTGTGTAATAACGTAGAAAATTATTTCATACATTATCATTTTTTTATCATGTCTACTTCAGTAGGAATATTTAAATGATAGGAAATGAATTTGCTTGAATATTATCACACTCAATTAACTTTTAGTTCGAAAAACTTGTATGTAGGGAAAAAAAAAATGATACGTACTTCACTTTGATTATCCTACTGGAAAAATGTTGAGTATCGTAAAAAAATCTGGAAAAAATGTATCGCATACAATGACTTGCTTTGCAATGCATGTATTTTACAAAAACCTTTTCAAGACATTTTTTTGAAATGAAAAGTTTCGAATGTCGAGTATCAGGAATATTCATTAATTTTTGTCACTTTTTAAAAAATTTCTTTCTTTTTACATGTAACTTTAGCAATGTCATGAATTTCTGTGAAGTGTATTTGGGTGAAATTTATAGAAATTCAATGCACTGAAAAAATTTCTTAAATTTTACTCAAACTTTCCAAAATTCGTGAATTTTTATGGACATTCTGTGTTTCAATGTATTTTTTTTTCTACAATTTGTCCATTACACACCAAAATAACTCGTGTATCAGTGAATGTCAAAATTGAGCTACACAGTACCTCCTAATCCAATTTTTTTGTAATTACTCATAGTAATTTGTTTGTACGAAAAGCTTTCAGCGTATGTATGAACATTTAAAATAAATGCATTACTTGATTCAAATCTGTCAACAAAATTTTTTCGTTATTAAATTTACGTACTCTACTTTCGTAAATATATGGAAATTGTATTTGACTTTATGAAAACTGTTTTAATAAATCATAATATTGGGATTTCGTACAACTTTGTTGATTGCTTTTTTATTTCCTTTTTAATACATTGGAAATTTTTAGTCTTATTTTTTTTTGTAATCTGCAACGCCAATTTTTTTCTCGAAATTAGAATTTTCAAGAAAATGGAATGATTTTACATAATTTTCCAAGGCATTTTTAAGAATATTATATGATTTTAACTGGAGTTTAGAAAATGTATTAATTGTCTGCAAATTTTCACTTTTTCATCAGAAACAAAAAAATCTTATTTAAATTTTCATGATGTTGACTTTACGAAACTATACTACTGATTGACACATTGAAAAAATTTAGTCACATCCAAAAAAACTAATCACAATTTTCCATAAAATTTCTTTACTTCCATTTTTCAAACTTATATCACTTTACAATTTCACTTCGTTAAAAAATGAACATTTCATATGCAAAACATTCAAGGTCTTAATTTCATAAAACTCGTTGCTCAAAATGAAAAATTCAGGACGTTATTAAAAAAAATTCTTTCTCAATGGGTTTTCTCTCTTAAAAAAGACAATCAACAAAAAATTCTTACTTTCTTTTCTGCAATGAAAATTCTAATTATAGATAGTCAATTGAAAATCATGCAACGACTTCTCTAAGTTTACAAAAAAAAATTTCCTCATTTCTAAAACGCATCCACGAAAACGAAAAACTATCTAACATTTGCTTAAAAAAAAACCTTGAATGTAAAACATCGCTGTGCGTTTTTATATTGCACCCACGATCACGAGAAAAGAAGAAAATTCCACAATCCCTTGAGTTATTCACGTTGCTTTTGCGGTTGGAGTGTTTGTGACTTGTTGCGATTTTTACAAAGTGCTTGAAGCGACCCAAGAAAATTCTCGGCAACACTTGGCTCACACTCCTTTTTTTATACACTACTACTCCCACAATAAAACGGAACGAGAACACAACCACAATTACTTTTTTACATTAAATATTTGTACGACAAAAACAAATAGTCGTCGTTTAAAAAAACAATCAGTTTGACTCATATAAAAGCAGTTAAAAGAATAAACATACATAGCCAAGTGAAAAAAAAATATAGAAAAAACTATTGTATTTTTAGGTCAAAGTAAAATTTTTTCTTTTATAATAATCATTTGAAATTAAACTACGAAAAAAGTGAAACTTACCATCAACCATAGTTTCACTAGTAATTGAAAGTATTGCAATAAATAAAATATATATCAGATAATTTATATATTATTATTATAGTAAAAACTCGAAATAAATCAATTGAATCAAATTGATGCCATTAATTTATTGTATAAGTCATTTGATTAGTGCTTTAAACCTACGTAACTCATTTGCTAACTTGTTTGAAATAGATACACTTACTTATGAATATTCAGACACGTAATTGTGAAACTTTAATGATTAAATTACTGATAAATTTTATTAATTTAACTTACTATTTCCTCGTGTATATTATTCAGGAAGGTTTTGAATTGGAAAAAATTGTTACACTAAGTTGGAAATTTATTCAGGTTACTAAATGCTCAATCGAGTTTCAATACTTTTGTATGGGTACATTAAGTTGCACAAGCGTGATTCCGTAGCACATTAAGGCCATCGAGCGGTGCAGACACAGTTTCTCGTTAAAAGGGTGTTGTTTTTTACGACCATACCGCGTTTTTTGCGATTTACATGTTTTTAAGATAGAAAATTGTTGTTTGTGTTTTTTCTAAGTGAACGATATTATCGATTTGCGATTGAGAAATGATTGAAAAAGCGTGGTAGGAATAGCTACAAAACATTAAAAAAAACAATGAAACAATTTTTTTTTCGCGTAAGTTTTTGAATTTGTATGGAATTTCATGATGTTCGGGAATGATTTCAAGAAATCTTTTGAATAGTTATTGATAATTTTTAGTATATAATCAAAAATTTTGCAATAAAATAAAATTGGTTACATAGGAATGAATTTAATGCTTTTGATAAAGGCATAGTGAGAATATTTTTATTAGAATGAGTTTGTAGAATACTATAATAAGGCTTGAAGGTATTTTTGAAAGAAGTTGGAATTAAAGAATAATTTTTAATGGAAAAAAAGGGAAAAGAGCTAGTTGGTTTTTGAAAATATAAAGTAAGGAATAATTATTGCTCGTCGACAAATAAGAATGATAAAATCAATCGATTACAATTATGTATTTTTTTAATTTTGAAATTCAAGGTTTTTTTCTATCACTAACAATTCGCAATTATCCATACAGTTCCATAAAATTTCATAAACAGTATTTATGTTTAGTATCTGAAATATAACTATAACTTTTTTTGCTAAGTTTCGAAATAATCTTTAAATCATCGATCGTGTAGTATAAACTCTAATATTTATTAAAAAACTGAAAATCAACAGTTGAATTAACAAATTAAGTTCTAAAACTGTTGTGATTGCTAAGAAATAGTAGAAAACGTTTAAACTGTTTGAATTGGTACAAACTATATAATTGCTGTGACTGCCGAACCAAAAAATTTGAAATCTTACATTTAATTGTTAAAACTTAGAAAAAATATCTGAGCTGTTAGAAAATTGCAGGCTATCGAAACTTTTATTAATTATTGAAAACATCCAAAATGATTAGAACGTTTAAACCTTCATTCACTGTTAGATTGATGATGACAAGACTACCTTAACTGCAAAAAAAAATATTCGAGCTATGTAAACTTTTCAAAACCTTAGAGAACAATATTTCATGTAACAAAAGTGAATGAATAAAATGAAATAAAAAATCAGGTTACAAAAGCATATGCATTGATTATGGTAGATGATGTAAAAAATGTGGACTACAGAAATGTTGTATGGAAATATTAAGTCAAAAGATATGTATTGAAATACATGATATTGTTAAGTGTAATCGTTGTTGTGTACAAAACTTTTTAATAATAATGATAATAATGGATATTTATGAATGGGATGAATGAAATTCGAATTAGATGCATCTTTTAGATTTTAATTTTATAGAAAATATAAATAATAATTTCATTTTCAATAAAATATGAAATGAAGTAATACGAATGAGTATAAATGAAAATTTATAATGAAAGGATATATATTTTGTTTCTTAATTAATGAAAATAATGAAAAAATCGTCAATATACTCTAAATTTCAAAAATATCTATAAATCACACAGGATCCCTGGTAATTTGGATTTTTATGAACTTTTCTAAAACTCCTTATAAAATTTCGATATTTTTTATGAAATCCCGCTTTTTTTATAAAGTCACTTTATAAAAAGAGCGATGTTTTATGAAGTTTTCATTTGTTTTTATAAAGTCACTTTATACAAACTTAATGAAATCTTTATAAAAAGACAAAATATTTATTTTTAACGTAGATTTTAAAATCCACTTTATAAAAATGTCGTCATTTGATAAAGATTTTATTAAGTTTTTATAAAGTGACTTTAGAAAAAAGCGAAATTTCATAAAAAAAAATGTCCAAATTTTATACAGAGTTTCATAAAAACTTTATGAAAACCTAAATTACTAGAGATTTGCAATTCCTTTCGAGTCGTGTCTGTAACAAGAAAAAGATCTATTGCTGAAAAATTGGGAAAAGTTCCGGAAACAATGAAATAAAGTATAAAACATACAGAAGAAAAAAATAGGATGTAAAGAAAATTTGTATGTAACAAAAGAAAATGGATTTTGTTTATGAATGGATGAGAAGAGTGAAAAAAAATTGATAATGCACTCTTAAGTTTTAAATGCTTTTTTAAATTACACTGAATTTCCCATCTCTTTTTAATCTTCCCTGCAATAAAAAAATAATCGATTCCTAAAAAACTAGAAAAAGTTTTATAAACCATAAAGCACAATAAAATCAAGCGAGGAAACAATATGGAAACTATTTTTCCCAGAAAAATAGGAAACTATAATTGGCAATTTCCACCAGCCTGGGAAAATTTGTCTGCCAACGCCCCTGTCCACGTACGCGTTCGCAAACCTAATAGTGGCTCAAGGCTTGGTTCTGCATTCCGCGCCCAAACGAATGCCCGACGAAAAAAACTCGGGTTATTCCAAATTTAATTTCCTACGGTGTAATGAATAAAAAACAAAAGCCATCGAGGCCTTTGTGCGCGGGGCTACATTTTTCCGGGAGAGAAAAATGCGCCGAGGAAAATGTGACACGCGCGAAACATAGTTGCTCTCGGCGCAATGTGGGTCGGCTCGAGTGCCCGTGTATCGTGAACAGCGAATTTCAGCTATTCGCAGAAACTTGAAAATTGTTGCAGGCGATCGAAACAAAAAAAAGTATATTTTTAACGACTGCTGGAGGAGCTTTTTCCAGGAATGCAGAGCTTGTAAAACGAGCTGCAATCATAGATATCGAAAAAACTCTTCTCCACGAGCTGGATATTGAATTTTTTGTTTTCATACATTGAGTAAAATCTTGTTTGTTGTAAAAATCCTCGTTTTTTATCCGGCTCGAATTTCCTAAAGTTCGGATTTGCCCGATTTGGGGAAGAAAAATTACACTCAATGTGTCTATTTACGAAAAAAAAAATCAGGGAATAGCATGATAATAATTTTTTACCCAATTTACAATGTTAAATTGGTAAGTAAATTTTTATAAGCCATGTTTGATTATTATGAAACTGATGTAGTCTACCAAAAATAAGTAAATGAAAGTGTTTTTGAAAATATATTTGATAGTTCGAATTTGATCTGGGCTTTGCACCCTGATATCAGTGTTTTGAAAGTTACTTAAAAAAGTCTAACAAGTTACGTTACAGTTGCTTAAAGGTAAGAAAAGTTATTAGTAAATATTTAATTAGTAAATAAGTAAGTAAATGTTAGGACGAGCATGAATAATTTTTGTAAGTGAGGAAAATCATTCATTATTTTTTAATCTCTACTTTTTGTCCCACAGAAAAAAATCGGTCAGATTGTCCATATTTTCATATTTTTTTCAAGTTCAACAAATTTCTGAATATGACATTTCATTAAATGTTAAGAGCGTGTAAAAATTTGCGAATAGAATAGATTTTTTAGAGAATCTTATCTACGTAGATTTGGAATATTTTCAACACTTTTTGTATTTTCCAAAATCAGTATGTAAAAAATTATGCAGGGTTTTTCTAGTATTTGGATCAGTTTGTACTTTTTTTCCATACTTTGTTATAAAAAATTTAAAAATTTTATGCTCTAGAATTCAAAAATCAATGAAATATTTGTATTTGGTAGGATTTTTCGAAGAATAGTACATATCTACATAGATTTTTATTTCTTTTAGTTTTTTAGTACCTTTCAAGTTTTTCTGATTTCAAAAATTGTTCAATATTTTGAAAACTATTCGTATTTTTCAGGATCTGTAAAGTGTTGCAGGATTTTCCAGTATTTTTAAATATTTCTAGTATCTTTATATAAATTTTTATAGTTTTCTAAAGTTTCGAGCTCTTGAATTCGAAATTCATGAAAATTTTCCAAATTTCGAAGGATTTTTCAGAAAACTGTCTCTCAATAGATTTCTATTTCTTACAGAATTTTTCGTATCTCTTCAGCTTTTCTACGATATGAAGAATCGTTCATTATTTTCATGTATTTCAAAATAAATTTTATTTCTTGAATTTGATTCTCTAATTATGAAACATATACAGATTTGTAATGTTTTATATATTTACTAGTAATGTTCTACATGTATTTTTTTGTGTTTTCCAGTATTTATGAAATGTAGAATTTTTTAGTTTTTTTAATGATATCTCTCTGAATTTCCAGAATAAGATTTCCTAGTATTAAAAGTTTGAAATCTTTGAAGTATTTCGATCAATTTTGCAGAAAATAGTTTCTTTGTAGATTTAAAGTGCCTTTAATATTTTTTTGATTGTTACAAACCTTGACGATTTGAAAAATTTTGTACAAATTTCATGAACTGCTGAAAATAAATATTTTAAAAATTCAATACTCAAAAAATTAAAATTTTTTTATTATTGGAGTTACATTAATGTTTAGAGAATCTCGTAACTTCTATAAGAAACTAATAAAAATCTATCATTGTGAGTATTTCTTTTTCTTGTATTTATTATATTGTGTATTTCTAGCAGGTTCCATAAATTTTTGAGATCTTGCGATAGATTTCAAAATCCATAGATGTAAAGTATTTTCATGTATATTCACGTGGATGTCTAAAATCTTATGCTGCGAATTCAGAAAGTTTCGAATAAAAAGTGAATTAGCATTTTCTTTGTCAATATTTGTACACAAATTACTAATATTTCACTCTGTTCTATTAATAATTATAAATACATGTATAATTTTTGGTACGAAAATTAAGAAGCTGAAATTACTTATATCTCAGTTTCAGAACATTTTTGTAAAAGTTACAGATTGTTCTAAAAACATGATGAGACTGATAAAAGTAACGTGAAATAAATAACTGAATTTTCGTTACTCGTTACCAAACAAAAGTAACTAATCCTCGTTATCGTTACTTGTTAATTAATGTAATGCGCTACCTTATCGTCACAGTAAAAATTTAACGTTTTAGAGTAACGTGGTAAGTGTACATTGATGTCCAAAAATTTTGCACGTCAGCGTATGCTTGAAATTTACTCACTGTGGTATTGAATCGTTATTCCGATTCTAACTTTCAAATACAAGCGGAAACGTCACCATAAATTCATACATGTATGAATCCCTTTTGATATTGTCCATGAGGATACAAAACGTATGTGACGTAAAATGCACCCATTTCGTGCCACGTATACATACGAAATTCATGATGGTTTTACGTTATTTGCATTTCCCTGCATGTGTATAACATGTCCTAGCAATTTTCTCAACCCAGAATTTCCAGCCCTCAATTTATAACGTCTAGATCCGTTTTTAAAACGGAAAAGTATGTCTGGAGACTTTTCCTGAAGATGAGATATTTTTCCGAAAATTGAATTCATTGATCAGTTTCTTTTATTTTTCAAATTTCATGTTTTGTTTACACCGGATTTTTTGTCATCTATAATATTTTTCGTCAAAAAATGATTGATGACTTTATACAAGAAAAGGGAACTTTTTTCTTTAATCCTATGTGAATTTTTTCAACTGCTACAAAATAGTGATGAAAACGGAGGAATTTTCTGGAAAATTCAACATTATATCTCCTAGTTCTAACTGAAACATATCAAAATTGAAAAACGACTTGATTTCTTCTGTCGTGAGAGAAAAAAAAGTCACTTCAGTCTCTTCTTTACTGCCATCATATTCTTTGATGTTCTCTTATCACCACCATTTTCTGTTTGATTAAACAACGAAGCTGAGATTGGTTTCGAATCTCGTCGTATTTTTCACTCGTCCAGCATCATTTTTGTGAAATAAATAAAACGTTTCGTTGCAAAAGATGTGAATTTTTTATAAAATAGATTATACAATTTTATTTTCAAACAGTATGTATTAACTGACTCATTCTTATTGAACTCGAGTTAATTTTAACGACTTTTTTGAAAAATTTATAGATAAATGATTTAGAAAAATGATTTGTCAGAAGTTTTTTCCATATTCAGGTTACTATTCAGAATGTTACAAAAATTTTCAATATTATTGGCATTGTTCATGACAGTAAAAATTTTATTTTAATTTCTTGAAAAACGTGTTTTTGATAGTAAAAAAAAAAAGAACTGAAAAACATTTTGAATATGAAGAGGTGTGTTAACATTAGAAATGAATTTCAAAAAAAATAATAATTAATTTTCCTACTTAATCATGATTTTGTTTCCCTTGAAATAATTCAAATGATGAAATTTTATATTCACAGCTTTTTTACTCATTGATCAAACAGAACTTCAAAGTAATCCAAGTAATCATTTCTGTAACCATATAAATCTTTGTTTTCGAAGGATTTTCGAGTATTATAAATTCCCTACTCTTTCTGCTCCAAATTATCAATTTCTTCGCAAAAAAAATTATTGACGAATGAATATCCTAATTCCATGTCACCCACCACACGCTCTAAATCTCAAGCATTCCTAATTCCCTCGGCGTTGTCAAACGTTAAGACGCCAAAGTTAATAGCACGTAAATGTCGTCTGCACGAACATCATTAAAAGAAGTCATTATTTCTTCCGAAAAAATCGTCCCAGCTTGAGATAATCTCGAACGTCGACGGAGGAAAATGACAAAAGCCGCGGGAAAAAAGAAAACACGCTCCTATTGTTCTTCTGGGAGTAAGAAAAGTCCACTACAAAAGACGCAAAATGACGCTCGCGCGAATTTTTTCGCGTCTCTTGATAAATCTTGGCCCTTCATCAAGCCCTGGGAAATTAAAGCTTGAGCTTTTTTTGGCCCCTTTACTAATCGTCTACAAAGCATTTTTAGGGGTCTTTGAAAATAAGAACTAGAGCTGTATGAATTTTCTGCATTTTTATTAGTTTTTTCCATAACTCTGAAAATTAGGGAAATCCATAATTGTAATTTGTTGCAGATTTCAATGGTATTGTGAATTTTTTGTTGTAGTCACCTAACGAAAAAAATTGAAGCAAACAATTTCATAATTTTAGAAAGGCCGATTTTTAATTTGACCTGACGATATTGCTCTTTTTTGCTAAGTTTATTGAACAGTTTTATTTTCATTCGTTTCAAAGCTAAATAATGGAAATCAATAACAAAATGTGAGAGTAGGCATCATGTTTGATGATCAATATCATGTAATGAGATATCGAGAAATATAGACTTTGGAGTATAACTAGTTGTGGTATTTACACCGATTTACACAATTGATGTATGGGTATAATTGATCTTGCGGCTGCAAATTGGAGAACCGGGAACCATGTTCCATGGGAAAACGAGCAAATGCTGTTTGTCGGAATACTGTTTACACTCAATCTCTTTGTTGTAAATGAATCCAGAGGGTGTTACAATGCCTTTTGTATTCCACAGTTGATATATATATATATATATGAAAAGGAATGGAGTGAAGGAGTGATTTCATTGAATGGGCAAGAATTTTATTTAAATTGACCCTAGTAATTTGAGTTTTTAAAAAGTTTTCAAAAACCTCCTTATAAAATGTCGGTATTTTGTACAAAATTTCGCTTCTTTAAAAAGTAAATTTATAAAAAAAGCAATGTTTTATAAAGTTTTTATCAGTTTTCATAAAGTCACTATAAAAAACTGTCTAAAACCTTTATAAAAGGACAGAATCTTTATCAAGTAGATTTTAAAATCTACTTCAAAAAAACGCCTTCATTTCATTAAGATTTTATAAAGTATTTATAAAGTAACTAGATAAAAACTTCATAAAACATAGTTCTTTTTATTAAGTGACTTCATAAAGAAGCAGAATTTGATAAAAAATAACTAAATTTCATGAGAATTTTTTTAAAAATTTCATTAAAACCCAAATTAAGGGATGGGGATGGAAATGTTTCCCGAATCATTAACGTTTATGATAAGATTTTTCAAATTCAATTTGAAAATGGTTGATTCACCAGTAAATAATACTATGAATCTTTACTATTGTATATACTATTTGCAGAAATTATTTTTCAATTAAATTCTTTTTTAATTAATGCACAATTTTTAATTTCTGCACATATGCTCTGTGTCAACCAAATTTTCCTTAAAATAAACGAGTTTTAGGCGAAAAACTAAGTTCTTTTTTTTTAATTTACATTTGTCTTTGAAGTCGAATTTGTGATTCTTCGAATTTCCCTTTCATCACAAAAACCAAAGAAATGAAAAAATTTTACCGAAAATATTCTAATTTTGAAAATAATGAAAAATTTCTTGGAATGCATTTTTACAAAGAGCATTGACAGTTCAAAATTAAGAATGGTTCTCATATTTTTACTTTTATAAAATTACTGATAAAAACTTTCAGAATTTATTGAAATGTTAGTCTTATGCCAAAAATATGAAATTTCAAAATTTTTGTTTTATCACTGATAACAAAAGTAAATGAATCAATAAAAAGTTTTCTTCAAATTTCTTCTTTCATAAATCAAAGGATTTCTTCAAATGCATCTTTTATTCGTACATTGTTCCATATTCTAAAGTGTTTACTGCGAGTTTACTGCATTTTTTAAATTTCCGTTTCACAACGAAAAACAGAAAAAAATAAAACTTGAAGAAGTTGTCGAAATTTCCTGTTTTATAAATTATAGGAATAATATGATTTCTTCTAAACCATTTTAATACAGTGAATTGAGAGTGTAAAATTTACAATATTTCATATATTTTCATATTTATTAAATAATTTTCGGAAAGTTTAGAAACTCTACAAAATGTTTGTTGTCCGTAAAAATTTTCAAAACATGTAATCTGCAAATATTTCCTGTAATTAGATCTGTTCTTAATCATTTGCTGCATTTTTAAAATTTCTATTTTATCGCGAAAAACAAAAATGAATTAAGAAAGAAATATAATTTTGGAAATTTTTTTTCTAGAAGTTATAGCAATAATATATTTGATCTCATAAAATATACCTTTATATATTATTTATGATAAAAAATTATAAATATTTATTGTACATCCATACTTAAAAAGATAATTGTTGGAATTTCTAAAAACTCTTCGAAATTTTAGTTTTCAGTCAAAAATTTCAAAATTCGTGAATATTAGGCAGACATAATTAGATCTAATCGGTTTGTGAATTATTTTATAGTTTAATTGTTTTTAACAGAAAATAATAACAAAAATTCACAATACGCTTTATACTATTATTATTACAACAAGAAAACATCTGTTTTAAAGTTTCAAAATACCTAAACATATACCTGTTTTTGGTTGGAAAGCAACATTCTATAAATATTTTCCCTTTTTTTCAAGGTCACGAACCCCTCATAAAGTTTGTAAACTGTTGTGAAAATATTCATACTATGTCTTCGTTAATCAATCTCAAGAAAATTTAGTTAAAAAATCATCATCCAAAATTCGATATTTTGAAAATTAGTTGTCCAAAACATCAATTTTGCCATTAATATACTTTTTATGTATATTTTTACTCTCATTTTGATTTTATACACTGATCTTCACACTTCTAAAAAAAAAAAAAAAACAACTAGAAACAGAAACTTTGGAATCATCGTACTAACAAATTGGACTTTTCATCGCATTTTTCTTTAGAAAATACGACGTAAAGTCGACCTGATTTCACTTTCAAATTACACCGAGCGCTCTTCTCATTTT
The DNA here is from genome assembly GCA_028476575.1 of Platygaster robiniae. Taxonomy (NCBI): domain Eukaryota; kingdom Metazoa; phylum Arthropoda; class Insecta; order Hymenoptera; family Platygastridae; genus Platygaster; species Platygaster robiniae. The sequence continues at coordinate 27,939,889 of CM052023.1, forward strand.
TAAAAACATTTTATGTTCGTATCGAGAATTTTTCACGACGCTTACACGACCTCGCAAAAGTGTTGACTCGATGTTTTCCGATTTCCTCGTACCTATAAAGTATAAAGTGCGCAACGTTATTTTGGGGTTAAAGTGGAAAAAGAAAAATGGAAAATACTAAGCCTTCGACTTGGAAACGAAGCAGTAAATTCTCCACTTCGATGGTATATCCGCTCCGATTTTGCTTATCCTGTCAATACATTCGAGTGACAAATCGCTGCTGAATTCACCTGTCGACTCGACTCCGCAACGTTTATATTTTCGCGGGTAGCGTTATCGATTCCACCTGACGCAAGTCACTTGCAGTTTAGCGAGTTAAATATAAACTGTGCAAGACTTTGTAAGGGCGTTTTCATCAGTGAGAAATTGGGAACTAGGCGACGTAATTCTATCATATTCGGCCGAAAGAAAATTAAAAAATAATAGACACGTGTTTTTTCTTTTTCTTATCAATCGAAAATTGCAAAAGATAGGGGAGGTAAGATAAATTTTGAATTTAAAAAACAAATTCTTTTTAACTGTGAATTTAAAAAAAAATTATGTTACGGTTACGTGACACTTTACACTTTTTCAAATAACTTTTCAAACTTTTGTATTGACAATTATATTTGATAGTACCTTCTACCATTTTCCTAGTTGAGAAAACTGCTTTTTTTTTATTGCCACAATAAAATGTTTTATTGTATCTGGAACTCAATACGATTTCACTGTTCCTCTTGTTCTTTTTTTGCAATTACGAGATTTCTTCAGTTGCAACCTCGGCACACTTTAGCAATTTTGATTTTCAAATGAAAACCGTCCAAGGTAACACAACAAGAGGAAAAACCCTAGTACAGTAATTGAAACGTTACTTTCGTGGAAATTAACTCCGTGGGAGAATTCACTTTTGCTTTAACGAGAACGACTGTGTGCAATCTAATCAAGTAGTCCCTATCGGGTGGCGAAAGTTCGCGCTGAAACACAAGTTCCATAATTATTCAAACTTCAGAAAGTTGGAAACCAAGCCGTCATTTTCCCAGACAAGTGTATTTAACTGGGCATCTTATCGGTTCATGTCTCTTGGATTGGATCATTCTTATCAGAATGGATCACCAATATTTCCAATAATATAACTGATCAAGTCAAAAATAGTGTAAAAGTTATACTACTAACTCATTTCACGTTTGTAAACTATGTATCGAGAATTGGTTTTTTAAATAATGATATACTTTCACTATTTATCGATGGTATATTTAAGTAAATTTGTTTGTTCAAATATAACAAACGGTAAAATGTTTGCATTTTGAAAAAAAAAATGATTGTGATGAAGTGCCCGATTAAAATTCCCAACTGGTTTGTAATTCTAATAACATGTTTCGATATTAATAATCTTTTTTACGAGTGTCATGAAAATTGCATTGCCAAATAATGCTACGCTTCGTTGGGGTAAAACTTTATTCGCTAATTCTCATCTAAAATAATGTCTGGGTTTGGCGAAAAAATACGGAGCGGAAGTTGCAATTTGGCAGGCTGAATCAAAGTTTTATAGTTGATTTGGCAGAGATTCGTCAGACTTTTGACATGAAATTTGGCAAAGAAATGTTTCATGGGCCATTAGTTATGACCATATATGTGCTTGTTTAATTGTTCTGAAAGTAGAATATGCACTGGTAGGTTACAAATGTTTTTGAATTAATATTAGTAAATTATCAAAAAATAGACATTTATAATATTTTACTTTTTAAGACGATGCTAAATTACAGATTCTTTTTTTGGGAGGGGTATTCGAAGAGTGACTTAACGACTGTTCTTATTTTTCAAAATTTTTAATTTATTCTGAAAAAAAAAGTTTTTATTATAATATTGTATTTATTAGAGATATGAAAAAGTGTACATGATGTTTTTTTGGAAATTTAGTCGATTGTCTTACAGCTGTTCTTAATTTTTTACATTTTGAGAGACATTTTGAAATATTACATAAACATTTTATTTAAACAGAAATAATTTTAAAACAATATAATCCAATTTGAACATCCACAGTCGAAATTCTTAACTCAAATCACATAATTTTGAAATCAAGAAAAGTTTAATAACTTACTTATTATTATTATTTTTTTTTCAAAAGGTCCATTCTATAGCATTAAATTCTTTGAAGTACAAAAAATTTTGGATGATATTTGTCGCATATCTAAGAAATCGTTCTACGACTATTTTAATTTTTTTAAATAATTGTTAGGCACATCAAAATACTTTCTACCTAAACATCATTCGAAATCCGTGTTCCAACAACATGAAACTTGGAAAAAAAAAAGAATGAGTGAAATTCGTACATTCAAGTTCTAAAATTTAGATTATGAAAATAATTCTTTCCTTCAAGATATTAAGATTTAAAAATTTAATTTAAATTGGAATAACTGTAATTTTTTTTCAATTGCTTAATAATTGTAATTTTATAATTCCGTAGAAGTTTTGAAATTAACTACAATCTCGAGGTGGATGATTTCTAACGTTTCTAACCAATGTTTAAAAATTTTGAACAACAAACAAGAACTGTAACTTTACATGAACATGACAAAAATATTGACAATGTTTAACCACTTCCTCTTTTTCTTTTGTTCTGTCAATTTTTATGGTCGAAAATTTTGAAAAATTAATCGAAATGAAAAACATTCTTTGTTGACAATCGAAACAAATCGTTTTTTCATACTTTTTTCTGTATTGCTAATTATTATCGCAAAAACAACAATTTTCTTGTAAAAAAAATCGTTCATCAAAGACTAGAGACTTTTTTCCATTACTGTCAAAAAATAATCAAGCAAATTATCTTGAATGTTTTTTTTTTTTTTTCAATTTACTCTTCCATGAACTTGCAGAATTTTTTTCGCACTTCTAAATACAGGCTGGATGTGAATTTCACAAAATAAGTTTTTTTTGTATCATTTAAAATATATCAAAATTCTTCCTGCACAAAATTTTCTGTCAATTTTCATCATAAAACATGGAGAAAAATTACCTAAAAGAAAAAATTCTTTCCTGACATTCGAAAAAAATCGTTTTCTTATACTTTTGTCTAAATTCGCTAATTTTTCTCACAAAAACAGCGCTCTTCTTTAAAAAAAAATCGATCATCAAAGACTAGAGACTTTTGTTCTCTAGTACTGTCAAAAATGATCAAGCAAATCATCTTGAATGTTTTTTTTCCCAGTATATTCTACCATGAACTTGCAGAATTTTTTTCACATACTTCCAACTACAGGATGGATGCGAATTTCACAAAAAAACTTTCTTTTCATTATGTAAAATATAACACTTTCTTCCTGCACAAAATTTTCTATTTCCATCACTGATAATCCTTTTCTATGAACGCCTGAAGTCAAGTAATGTTTTTTTCATTCATTTGGTATTCCCTCCTTCAACTCCTGCTTTTACGCGATAATTTTACTGTTCTGGAACCGTGATTCCTCCCAAGTTGACTTTGATTCGTAACATAATTCAAGTTTCTCATCCGAGAGTCGATTTAACGAGACAAAATTTGCCCGAGCACCGTTAATTCCGTTTTATGTAAACGACAAAGCGGTTGAGCAGTACCCTCGGGTTTTCCATATGAAACTATCGTGAACTTCGAAACCACAGTGAGGCTTCATCTTCCGCTTTTTCATTCGCTCTCGTACTCCAGAACGAGGTCAAGACTTGGGATTCTTCGGTATACGTGTTACGTCTGACCGAATCAAGGCGCGACTACTGATTTTTCGTTCTTCCCATAAAACACGATCCTCAAATTCTGAATATTAAAAAACGAGTGAAGAGTATGTTTTAACAGAAAAGAACACACAAAAAATCAAGCAGAAATTTAACTCAACTGCATGTAAAAAAACAGCAATATTTTATTACCTTCTAAACACTCTAATGAATTCGCATTTTGACAGAAGATACGGATATCGCGACAAATGCGTTACTAAGAACTTGTACGAAAGCCAGCGAATTAATATTACATCTTCGATCTAACTGTGAACAAAAGTAGGTCTGAATAATCATGAAAATTTTACTTCTGACGAGCAGATTTCCTTTGGCGAAATTTTCGTCCACAGAAAGTCTGCAAGGAAACCCACTCTTGAACTCCATCAAGAGCTTTCCCACGATAAAGAAATAACTAAGTCTTTTTATGCAAAAAGCTCGACTATAACCAAGCAAATTTCCGCAGCCGCCATTCTTTCCTCGGTTTCTCTATTCATTCCTGAATTTTCCGACGGAAATTATCGACAGCTCGATAGGTGAGGTGGATCGAAGTTTACGGGTTTTTCATTAACCATTTACTTAGTTTCCACGTAAATATTCGCAGGAGAAAACCTGGTTTCACCAAAAAACGGTGGTGGTTTTTTTTGTTTTTTGTTTTGTTTTTTAGGCAGAAAAACGTGCCGAACGACGATATAAAAAAGGACGAACGCGGATTTTGGCTCATAAATTATCACTTTGAAATTAATGAAGATTTGATGCGCTTGGCAGAAGTGGGATATCTGTTTTGTACCGAGAATTGTGGTGGTTTTTTGTTCTAAAAGAACAGGGTCCTGGTGAATAATGCTTAGTGGTTGAAGAATCGGAGGGAATTCCCAGAATTTGTCGGAAATTTGTGGGATTTTTTTTTTTTTTTTTTTTTGAATATTCACGATGTTTTCAAAAAATAAAACGTTTTGAAAGACTTTTAAGGATTGAATTGAAGAAAACGAATCGTTGAAAAAATTGGGCATTGTTTGGAACAATTTTAAATTACTGGAATTGCGAAACTGTAAATTTCTTTATGATGAAATACCTAGGATATTCGCAGCATTTTCATTTGTAATTTTTCTAACGTGAATGATTTTCCAAAATTTATCTAAATTTCTATACTTTCATCAATTGAACTTTTTTAGGTTTTGATAAATTACAAGAGCTGGAAGCAGTTCAAGAAAATTTGAAATTTACTAGAGATATCTTGAAAATTAGTGAATAGTATTAGAAATTTGAAGAAGAACATTTTTTTGAAACTGTTAATAATAATTTAAAATACATACCTCAAATAAAATACATACCAGAAATATCTACTGTTCTTCACATTGTTGCAGTTTAGAAAACTTATAGAAATCCATACAAATATCTGATTATATTTGTTGAACAGTATTTTTGAACTTTTTTACCACTTTCAAATTTTGATATGAATTCAAAGAGCATAACATTCACATATGATATATAAATATGTTGACACACTTCTCAGCAACATATTAAAAATGTTTTATGATTGCTTATAGGCATTTTTAACGCATTCTTTAAAAAAATTTGTATAATTCAGCAGCTATTATTGTAGGATTCTTTACATTCTCACAATTTTTCTCATGAATCATTAGCTTTTTTTAAATACTATCAATTAATTATCCGTCATTTTATACATAATGAAGAATTTACGCGCTCGGCAGAAATACTATATTTTATTATATCTACTACAGTTGTACTGGATTCTGGTGAAAAATTTTCTTTCATGGTAATGTATGATTTTCAAAAATTTCTGGAACCTATAACATGGTTAATTATGTATTACTAATCATTTTCGTTAAATTTTTGGAGTCACATTATATTTTTTCAACTTTCTTCGTATGGAATTCATTTTCACATAACTCGACAACATTTTAAAAAGTATGGGTATTTTCAAAACTTCTTCTCAGAGAGCTCATCATTTTTCTCCCACAGAAATAAGCCCACACAAATAAAATTTTATTGCTCATTTCAATAATCTAAGAACCATTCTCATAATTACTTTTTACAAAAACATCAATCATAAAAATGAAGTATCTCTTCTACACTTTTAAACATGTTGGATATTATGACAGTTTTTACAGTTCTAAAAGTTTGGACAGTTCTTCAGCTCATCAAAATTTAATATTTTCAACCATTTCGACACGTGCAATAAAACCATTTCTTATAATCTGAGCTTTATGAACAAAAATCTACTTTTTTGTCATCGCTTTTTGAGACTTGAATTTTCAACCTTGCTCCACAAATCGAATTTCTTCGATTTCCTGCCCCCTCCACATGACATGAAAAATTGAAGAAAAGATTACAATTTCCTTCGTCATCCGGGTAATAACGAAATGTCAAAGGTACAAACATCAAGCTCAAGCCCTGGGTTGATTATTCATGACGAGCACGTTTTTATGAGAATGCAAAATTCGTTTTTACGAGCTTTCTCCTTGAATATCAAAAACACCTTCAGTTTTTGTGGTGTTCCCTCGAATTCATTGACCTGACGCCTGAGTTTTAGTATTCACACTCCAACATGAAGCATTTTTATCACACACTTGACTTTTTTTAGTCGAAAATTTACAGTGAAAAGTTATACTTCGTTCATACATAATTTACAATGAATGTAAATGATTTAAAAAGTAATAGAAATTGTGTATGAACTGTAAACCTAAAGACACCAATCCCAAGTTTTTTTCTTGGATAAAAGATTTTTACTAGTATAAAAACTACAAATTTCTAGAAATAAGAAAAATTTTCAAATAAAAATTGTTCGAAATTCGAAACTTTAACCATGGATTAAACAGCTTATAAAATACAGACCATTTCAATGATTTGATAATAAAAATGTGAATATTTATAGATTTATGAAAATTCCTTTGGAACAAATTCGAAATACTGCTGAAAAAAAAAAACATTGTATTACGTTGATTCTATATTTTCATTCTGCTGAATTCCTGAATCATTGAAAATTCTAGAGAAAATTTATTTCATAAATTCACAAAACTAAGACTTTCATGAAATATAAACAAATTTCACAAAACTTCTTGATCCTCTGAAAACGTTCTGCAGCTCGGAATGCACGGACAACAACAAAGTCAAACAAAAAAAAGCTTTATCACGTCACTTATTTTCTTTTCACGAATTAAAAAAAACTCCATTCTCGATAACGCTTCGACACGACAATAAAAGTTGCCTCTTTTCAACGGCAGCGTCCATCGATAGGGATCCTTTTTATTGTTGCAAAGCGTCGGGAATGAAAAAAGGTGGAAAGTTTCATGGCTTTTGTTCGGTAAAGCAAGGAGGAAAAAGGCGAGGAGAAAAATGAAAGCATTTTCCTCGACGCTGAATTGACCCAAGTGAGCTTTTACGTGAGGAGTTTGCGGGTAGTGCATTTATCCAATTGCAATTAATTACGTGCCGTACATCGTATTGCATTTCACCTCAATCGAACAGCGTTGCAGACGTTCCTTCAAGAAAAAAAGTTTTTTCAGTTTCATGATATCAAGACTTTGATTCGCCACAGAACCAGAGTCACTGAAGTATCAAAATCTTAAATTTTTACAACCAGGAAAATCGATTACTGTAGAGGTTTTTTGATTTTCTTCTGTCTTTAAGGGTTTATATACCTTTTTGTGCGGAAAAATTGAGGATAGTTTGGAGTAACTTTTAAAGTATGTAGCAATAATGTTATGACACCAAAAATATAGTTTTTTAATAGTGTGTTGTCCACTTGAAAAAACAAGTATTTGTTCATAAAAAATATCGACAATCAGCGGAGTTATGGCCCTTTCCCTGAAACAACTTTTTTTTTGAAGAGGCTTGCGGTGACCACAATGCAAGTCGAAGAACAAGTCAAGTTAAATCAGAAAATCCAAAAAAATTCAGTAGTCAAGAAATAATATAATCAATTAATGAAAAATTTCATATTAAAAAAAAACGACACTCAGAATCTTATCTACGTTCTTCTATTTTCAAGAGTTCTCCATCAGATTTACAAACTATGAAATATTATTGCTCGGTAATGAAAATTATGAAAAACTACATTTAGCAACCTGAAATCACGAAAAACTTTAAGAAATCATTGTATATCATGTGGAATTCGAAGCATTCTTAGGAATTCGCGGTAACTATTATAGGATGTTGATAATTGTCATGGACAGTCGTAAGAAATGATGATGAATCGTTATGAAATACGAGAAATAATGGGAAAAAAAACCATAATAACACATTATAAATTTCCGGAAATCATTAAAGGAGATGAAAAATCATTATATTATCTTAAAGGAAACAATATAGAACATCAAATCTATGTTCTTCTTACAATTCTTATAGTTTTCTTAGACTTTCAAATCATGAAATATAATCATGGAGTATGTAAAATTACGAAAAATTATGTTAAACCATATGAAATCATGAAAAACTGTGGAAAATGATCAGGAATCATTAGAAATTATAGTGAACTACTTCAAAGCACTCATATCCATTAGAAATCACAGGACAATAAAGAATTTCTATGATAAGTCAGTCATGAAAAAAAAATTATAAATACAGAAAATAATTTGAAATCATAGGAATCGTTGGAAAACTACAGGAAATTATATGAAATTCTTTTCGGCGATAACACAGAAAAATATAATATCATAATAAATCCTAGAACATATTTAAAAACTATAGGAAATAATGGTTCCTGTTGTGTAAACATAGAAATTAATAATTAATTCATGAAAAAACATGAGATACTATGAGGAATTCTATACATTTTGTAAATTTTTCTGAATTTTCAAAAAAATTTTGGAAACTAGAAAACTGAGGAAAATGATGTTTGCTCATGTAAAAACATGGAAAATAATGAGTTTATGGAGAACCATGAAAAAATGTAGGCAATTATAGGAAATTCAGAAAAAATTTGGGCATTGCTGATTGAATTGCAGAAACTATCGGAAATCATATAAATATTTTGTAGTGATACAAAATTATTGAAAATCAAGATTCATTATCGAAACTCACATAAACTATTAGAAAACAATAGACAATGGTCACTGATGCCAAAACATGGAAAATAATGATAAATTTTTGCAAAAGCATGAAGAACTGTAAGAAATTTCGGGAAAACATAGGAAATTGTAAGATATGTAAAAAAAACAATGAACGAATCGCTGAAAAAGTTTTAAGAACTTTTAAAAATCAAACTGTAAAGAAAAAATCATTAAAACTGAAAAAAAAAAACATAAAAATCGATGATAAATTAATAACTATAAATGTACTGCATTTGTACATTATTGGACATTCATTACTTGTGTAATGATTATTTCTCAATCACGACTTGTTACGTCGTGACTCAACTTTGATAAACGCATCTCATCCGGATTAAGTAGAGCCTGTAAATCTGATTACAAATTGATGATGTCCTTTCAGTTATGCTTGGGCGAGCAAACAGAATCAAGCAAGTAGCCATGAACGTGAGCGTCACGGGAAACAGTGCACGGGCGTGTTGCGTACGTTTGCAGTGATCGATAAATCCCAACTTCGGGTAAATGTTGTCTTGGTAATGGACGTGCTAAGCTAAATTTCGTGCGTTCCAATGCTTTCCTCGACATATGTTTTTGTGTGCTTTCGCGCTGGGAATTCCGAAGCAAGGTTTTGCTTTTCTCTGGAGTGTACATGGCCAGTTAAATGGAAATGATTGCGATGGACAGAAATTAAATTTGTCTTGTACATGGACAAAGTTTTTATAAAGACTGAGAGAACAATGATTTTTCATGATTCTTTATAGTTTTCACATCGATTTTTACGGTTTTTTATTTTAATGAATTTTTATGTACAGTTTTCAATGGTTTCCAAAATTTTTTCAGCTATTCCTCCAATTTTGATGATTTCTTACAATTTCCTATGTTTTCCTGAAATTTCTTACGGTTTTTCATGCATTTGCATAAATTTATCATTATTTTTGATGTTTTGGCATTAGCGACTATTTTCTATGGTATTCTAATAGTTCTTGTGAGTTTCGATAATAAATATTGATTTTCAATAATTTTATATCACTTAAAAATATTCATATGATTTCGTATAGTTTCCGCAATATTATCAGCAATGACCAAAATTTTTCTACATTTTATATAATTTCTTAAGTTTTTCCGAAATCACCTACAGTTTTTCATGAATTCGTCATTATTTTCCATGTTTTTACATCAGCAACCATTATTTTTTTCGCTTTTCTAATAATTATTGTAATTTTTCATAATAAATGATTACTCATTATCACTGATTATAAATTCATATAGATTCCTATAGTTTCCAAAATATTCTCAGGGATTCCCACAATTTTCCATATTTTTCTGTTCACCCAATAGAATTTCATACTTTTTCATAAATTGATTTTTAGTTTCTATGTTTACACATTAGGAACCATTATTTCTTAATGTTTTCTACTATTTTCTGAGATTGATAATGATTTTCTATTTTTCTGTGTTACCACATAAAATCATTTTACATAATTATCTATAGTTTTCCAACCGTTCAATTTCAAATTATTTTGTGTGATTATTATAAAATTTTGCATGACTGACTTCTATAGAAATTCTGTAGTCCACTGTAATTTCTAACGAATATGAATGCTTAGATGTAGTTTAAAATAATTTTTAATGATTCCCAATCATTTTTTATATTTTTTCATGATTCCATACAGTTGAACGTCAATTCTCGTGATTTTACATACTTAACATTTACATTTCATGACTTGGAAATCCAAGAAAAACTATAGGAAAATGAAGAAAGAACATAGATTAGATTTCTTATATTGTTTTCTTTATTACAGAAGAATTTTTCATCTTTTTTAAAAATTCTCCAGAATTTTAAATGTACTCCTATATTTTTTTACAATTTCTCGTATGTTCAAACGATTCATCATAATTTCTCATTCTTGCCCATGGTTATCATTGAAATCCTGTAATTATTTTTAGCCATAAATTTCTAAGAGTGTTTCGAATTGGCAATGATTTACAATGATTTAAAATTATATTTCAATAACTTCTTAGAGTTTTTCATGATTTAAGGTTGTTAAACATAGTTTATCACAATTTTCACTACCGATCAATATTATTTCATAGTTCATAAATTCGATGGAAAACTCTTGAAAATGGACGAACATAGATAAAATTTTCAGTGTGGTTTATTTTTAAATATATGAAAATTTTTAATTCTTTTCAATGATTTCCTAGCATTTTTTTCTACTTCTATGTATACTACTATGTATTTCTTTGCAATTCTTCGTGATTTTTAATAATATTCTATAATTTTTTATAACTGCCTATAATAATCCTTGAAATCTCATGATACACCATGATTTATTTTCTCTAAAGTGTCCCTGATTCCCTATGGTTTACAACGATTTCATATGATTTTCAATGATTTTCTACAATTTTCCATGATTTTAGATTGTTTAACTCAGTTTTTCATGATTTTGATTACGTGTCTCTTATTACATAGTAGAAAACACAATATAAAAAAACTGGTAATGGGGGAAGAAAATCAAATAAAAGTTTCCATGATTTTGTATAGTTTTTAATGATTTTCTATATTTTTCAATAATTATCTATAACGTATACTGCGTGCAAATTTTTTTTTCAAAATATCATGTAATTGAACATAATTTTCCATGTTTGCTCATGATTCTTATCGAAATCCTTTTTTTCTCAATTAGTTTTTATTATTTTTGATTTTTTAAAGCTCCCTATGATTTCGTAGAATCAATTGTAATTTTCTATCCTTTGTTTTAAAAATCTAAGTTTCCAATGATTCATATACCTAATAAGTTTTTATGTAAAGTTGAATCCATGCTTTATTGCTGTTTGAATCTATCTACTATTCGAATTTCACAATTTTATACAAATTTGTTTAATATATAAACAACAATAGAAATGTATTGTATTTGTTTTATTTGTAGTTCTTAAAACTTGGAAATAAATTTAAGATATATACGATGAAGAAATTACAGTAAAGTTCAAGTTGTCTCAATTTTTTTTTCCTTTTCTCAATAGTTATCTTTCATTCCTGATGATTGTATTCTACAAGTATTTTTATTATGCATTCGAAAATCAAATCTTGAATATTGTGTAGTCGTCCAAGTATATTATACAAATTACACGATACTTAAGTATCAATTTCAAAATACATAAATCAAATTATTGAATTCATTGTAAAAGCTTTCCAAAAATGAAATAATGCAAATAATGACTTTGAAAAAACGAGACACCCAATGCAACATGTTGAATCCCAATCTTAGGCATGTTATTGAAAACTGTCGCATTTATTACTGATTAATAAAAAATTTACTGAAAAATCTATAGCAAAAGACCCAGATAAAGAATTTTATTTTAATTAGATTGATTGATTATTTATTCACCAATCGTAATTGAATTACTTACGCATTTATTAATGCACTGCGTAACATTAAGGTATTATAAGCACGTAAACAAAAATAAAAGAGTGATTCTGAAAAAATTTTCATTTGTCAATAAAACCGAAAAAAATATATACGCTAAATTTCAAGTCTTTTGTCTACTTTGTTCTTGAGAAAAAAATGCCAAAATATGCGTCGATTTACACGTGTTCTTATGGAGCGAATCGTATTTTCGCGCACAATTTAAGAAGGAAAAAGGGAATTTTTCCAAAATTTTTTCACAAAGCAAATTATACATTTACAATCAAGTTGCAATTTACAAAACGGATTTCTACCATTTAGGTTTTCTAAAAAATATTCACAAACATCATTTTCGGATGACTGTCATTGCTTAATTTGACATCTAGCAACGTTGAATACTGCGTAAGCAATTGCTGTTGTGTATAGGGTACGTGTATAATAAAACATTACAATTTTCAGATAAAAAAAATGTGTACTTTTGGTATTTTTGATGTGATGGCAGACGGCTTTCACGACTTGGAGCCATGTTCAGAGTATTTCACTGCTCATAATACCTTAAACATATAGTAAAAAATTGACGAATCGCAAATACTTTTTTCAGATTACGTAGATCCAGCAAAGAAACTAAAGAAAAGTCACCAGACCCCCCCCCCATTAAATTGAATAATAAGGAATTTAAAAATATCAAACTTTTATGTTTCAGGTCGACGACACTCTCAACGAGATAGAAAGCATCGACCTAACGGATCCTGATCTACACAAAGCTGCGACTAAAATCCAGGCGAGTTTCCGGGGCCACAAGGTTCGCCAAGAGGTCGGCGACATCCTCCAAACCCCGGGGGAGGGTGACGAGAAAAAATAAATTCCGAATCCTTCAGCAAGCGAGGAATACGAGCAGAGGCGTTCCTTTTAGTGCAACTTCGACTCTCGTAGAGAATAGTTTCTCGCGAAAAAAAAAACAAACAACCCTCCCCTTTCCACCCCCTAAAAAAGAAAAAGTTTTAAAAAAGTTCAAGGGACCTCGAGATCATCTCGCTGTACGTACACATAACATTCAGCTTTTTTTCTGCATCGGCTTACGCGCGAATTCGTTCCAGGGGCGTGAGTGAAAATTATTGAAAAAAAAAAATGATTGCACATCATTTTTTTTAAATATTAAGTACTGTAGAAGTGGCGAATTTTGAGACAAAGTTTTTCAAATGTCACAATTTTGATAATTTTTAGATAATAAGGGTTTTCAGATTTGGATCCACATATTTTCCAGTTTTGTCATTGTTTTCAATTATTTATTTTGTATTCTTGAAACAAAGATTGACCATCCCTTGAATAAACTTTTATATTAATTGTTACCGACATTAGTTGTCTTAATAAAACACAAATAATTTTCTACACATAAATATCAAGAAGTTTGGATCGTTTCACGAGTTTCATGAAATCACACTCTGCCTGCGCCCCTGGCTTGCCATTTTCACCAGGAAACGTGCGATGGCGACGACGGTCTAAGGGATCAGTTCGTTTCTAATTGATTTTTCCCCAGTTTCCCTTACAACATGAAGATTCAGCCTCGCATTTTCTTATTTGTCCCATTTTTTTATTAATTTTCCAAAATGCGTATCCACTGTAAGGGCGAGAAACATCAATCACCTTAAAACCAAGCTTTCATTCATAATTATTATGTATGTATATTCTTTGGTCGAAATTTCGAAGCACCAACGTCGCCGTCGAGAAGGGATCAAAAATACGAATATTCGATCAATTATGGAAAAACATTTTTGCACGGAAAATACGGATTATACATTTGTCATCGTGAAGTTTACACGAATATTGACTTACACTACTCGAAGTGCTTTGATCACTACTTTAATCCGAATTTTTGGGAATTGATAAAACGAAGGAATTAATCATTATTGATGAAGAAATGATGTATTTGATAGCGAGTGATATTTTCATGATGATGATTTTTTGGTGACGAGTCATTCATTGATCGGATTCGACGTTCGTTATGATGTTGGAATAATTATTGACCTGTACTCCTTGAAAATAAGTGGATCTTGCTTTGGTATTCAAAAATTTTAATGTTAAATAAGTTTGGACGTAAAAGAATATTTATGATTTGTGGAATAAAAAAAATTGACTGTTTTTGTAGAGTGAAGCGGAGTCTTACAAAAATCGTTTGATATTTTGGACAGTACATAAAGTGAATTTCAGGGTTTCATTTTTCGAGGCAATTGTTATTTTGGGATTCTTTATATAAGATAAATATTTTGAGAATTTTTCCATGAAATTGTGATATATTTTGAAATATTGTTGGGGCTTAAGTAATATTTTAAAGTAATAAACATCAACAGTATGGTATTTTCATTTCAATTTCAGTTATTGAATGGTTTAAAACGTTTTTGACACCATGAATCTTTTTCAGACTTCTTTAAAATCTACTAAATTTTAGAAAAATGGATTATATTTTCAAAAAACTTGTATGAACCAATAAGATTTTAGAATCCGTAAAAATATCGGAAAATTTTGAGAAATTTCACTATGATATAAAAAATTGTTGTTTTTTTCTGGCAAATCGTATAAAAGGTCTATCGCGTATGAAAACCTTTTTAGAAACTTCACAAAACCCTCTAACTCAAAATTGAAAATTTTTCAAATTATTCTTCTGAACTACGTGAAATTTTTATGTGGATTGTGACTGCAAAAAATTAATTTTCAAGATCTTAAGAAAATTACTGTGGTTATCAATTCATTCTATTAAAAAAAATTTTAGGAGCAGTCCTTCGGAATAAATTAAGACCTTCAGAAAAATGAGGAATAATAAAAATCCTACGAAATTTATCGCGACAATAAAATGCGTCAAGTTTTTTCAATACTCGTACAAGTCCAACAAATTAGTATCATATTTTTTTGTCATGAAATTTTTTCATGAAAAAATGTTAACAATGCTTCAAAATCGTCTACAATAAAACAAAAGTTCGCCAAAGTTATTTGAAAGCTATGGAGCTTTCACAATTTTATTTTATCTACACAAAATTAACAATTTTTAAATCCAATTTACATCGAAGTAATTGTCTCATCCTACATTTTCCAAAAAATCAACATTAATAAACAACTGAAAAAAGTACATTGTTGGATATTTGAAGTTCCCAGAGTTTCGTTTATTCCTTCGCATCTTCATTTTTCCTAGAAACGTGAATTTTTCTCCAAATCTTCATGTTCGGCAAAATAATTTTCTAAATTTCTCGTGGTCATGCACAGACAATGATATTACAGATAATTAAAATTCTTGAAAAACATGCACCTCAAAAAATTTTACATAAATATCACGTTATTAACCCTCGGAAATTCAACAAATTAAAAAAAGAAAAATCACAGGAAATCTCAGGAATGACAAATATTTAACGTCAGGTTAAATTCAAAAAAATGTTTTCTAACAACGAGACTTATTCGATCAATCGAATTGTACATTCGTCCTCCGGCGTCTCCGCCAATACTGACTTATACTACTCGAAGCGCCTCGAAACTTTTTTTCGTAATTGAAAAAGGCCAAGGAATTACTCATCAGAAAAAAAATGTCTTCAAAATATGACAACATTTTGTGTATTAATGACGATTTTTCGACTTGCAGAGAACATTTTTTCCCAGAGTTTTCAGAATTTGTGTATATTGAGATATGGGGGAATTACGTGTAAATTGTACTATATTTTTCTGCATTAGATTCCACCGAGTGACGTTTATAGCGTTCCCTAATGAAACGAAAAACCCATTTTTATGTAGAACTTTGGGACAGTGGTGTGTCATTACGAGCGAGCTTTACGGTCGGTTGCAGCCACTCGACGTGCTAGTTCTTTGTGTTATTGTTTCGGTAGTCGAGTATTGTCGATGGTATTTGTCACCAGTTTGCCAAGTGAATTGGACCCAATCGAAGCTTTGCTATTATTTCATTGGATTTCTCTTCACCCTTTTTTTCATTTTCGTGCGACACGAAACCTTGATTTGATTGAAATGGTTTCGTTCAACAAAAATATTACTGTCAATAAAAACAATAAATATTAAAGAAAGAAAAAAAAATTTCCGAATTTTTTTCGAAATTGATTATTCAATTTGATCCAATTCACCTTAGTCAACGATACTATTAACACATAGCGATACGAAACACGACAAAATCTCTTTGAAAGTCAATTTAAGCGAAATTCTCATTTCGTCCGTGAAGCCCCTCACCGAAAAATTCGTCGAGCGAATAAAAGTCGCTTGTAATTTTTGTATGAATGTTAGTGCTTTTTGGCGAAGAGTTCATCGTTTTTTCGAATGTGACATTGATTTGTTCGTCGGCTGCTTGGCCCATTGGCCAACGAAAGTTTTGTTGCTGTGATTCTTTGATTGTTTAGCGTGCGAGTCAAAGGAGTTTCTTTGCATCGATCATTCCCTTCGATCTACGGAACTCCACCTTTTGATTATGGGTTTGAAATAAACATGTTTCTGCTGTATAAAAATAAATTTGTGATCGTTTTTTCAACTACCTAACTCTATCTTATTTTGCTGAGAATAACTTTAAGGTCTTACTAAATACTGTAAAGTAATTATTATTTTCAAACAGTGTATGAGACATTTGGAACATGGAAAAAAATTTCGGACTAGAGCTTTTTAGAATTTTATTTTCAAGTTGACGTATTTCAAACGTAAAACAGAAATTATACTGTATAATTATTTGAATCAAGCAATCTTGAATTTTCAGAAAATTTGGATTAGAAGCTGATGGGATTCGGTTTTGAAGAGTGAAAATTGGGCTAAGAAAGTTGCGAAATCCGAAATTAAAATTTTACAAGTTTTTTAGGTGAGATTTTTATTGAAATTAATAAATTTTATGGAAATTTGAAACATATGAGGTATGGATATTTGTTTAAGAGATAATTTTTGTATGGATATTTAAGAGTAATTAAATAAGTAAATAGAGTAAGTAAATAATTAAGTTTTGCAATCTTCAGAGTATTCGATGTTCGAGTATGTATCAACAAATCTTATTGTTACGTACGAGTATCGAAAAATTTCGACAAATTTGCAGAATTTGATTTCACGTTTTGTACTGAAAAAATATAATTAATTCATGACTTAATCATTTCGATCATGAAAAAATGAAGACTTTAATCGAAAGATTACAAAATTCTTGAGTAATACTTATCCTAGATATATTTTTGAATTTTGAAATTTCCTTAATTCGGGATTAAAAAATTTTTCCACGTGTAAAACTATAAATCAAAGAAGAACCAAAAAAATGTTAATTTCATCTTCCGAAATAATTAAGAGTTTTTTCCGGTGTCAATCGACCGTACCGAAAAATGTTACAGCTAAAAATTTTCAGCATCAAAGTACTTTTTACAATATCTCTTTATTTTGTGAAAAGTTCGAAAAATGCGTGTCAAGTGATCCTATGAAATTGAGAAGGATTTCAAGTAAATTTCAAAAAAGTTTTTTAGAAAACATGACTAATTAAGAAAATAACAAAAAATCCGTGGCAGGTTGAGTAAGGAGAAATGAACTTAGTAATTTGAGTTTTTATCAAGTTTTTATAAAATTAACTCCTTATAAAATTTCGGTATTTTTTATAAAATTCTGCTTCTTTATAAACTCACTTCATAAAAAAAGCAATGTTTTATAAACATTTTATCAGTTTTTCTAAAATCACTTCATAATATCTTTATAAAAAGATAGAATCTTTATAAAGTAGATTTCAAAATCCACTGTATAAAAATGCTGTCATTTGATAAATATTTTATAAAGTTATCATAAAGTGGCTTTAAAAAAAAGCGGAACTTTATAAGAAATATCAAAATTTTATAACAAGTTTGATAAAAACTGTGTAATAACCTAAATTAATAGGGTTATTATTAAAGAAAAAACAATTATCGAAAATCAATTTATGAATACCCAATTAATATTTATCTTAAAATTTATAAAAATGCTGAGGACATTCAGTCCAAATATTTCAAACTTGATTTCTATAATCCTACTATAAAAAATCAAATTAATCAATATCAATCATTATTTTGTTCAATATTTCAAGTTAAAATTGATAGCATTACTTAAACTGTAGAACAAAAAATTTCAAAAATACACAAAAAAAAATTTGTATTTTTACTTTGAAATGAACCTGGAGTTCTCAAAATTTAAAGAATAAACGAATGTGAAAATAAAATTGGTTTTCTACCCCTCCCCCCCCCCCCAGATAATATTAAAAAGTTTGTAAAACTGTAACATTGGATAATATTTTATAAATATCAATCATTTTTTATTACTTCAACAATAAGACTTAGGAGAAACAATTTTTTTGTTTTCGTTTATTTGCGAACGTATGGAATGCCATAAACGTGCTTCAAAAATATTCAATTTTAAACTTCTATGTACCTTGGTGTTTATAATTCAAAGTGTCGTAAATCCTAAATGTTAAATAAATAAACGAAAATGAGGAAAAAATTATTTTTTTCATTTCTACCCAATATTCAAGTTAAAAAAGTGTGTATCATTGAATTATAGTTTTTGAATATTTATAACTATTTATTACTCTAACTGAAAGAGATGATGGAAACAATTTTTTTCGTTAATTTTTTCCCTATAGGCCTTCAAGAACGTATAATTCAGAAGTTTTGCTGATTCTGCAGAGCCAGTTATTTCAGATGCAAGGCTATGAAGAATAAAAGAACCCGAAGAATCTGATTTGAAGTATTTCAAAGTCAATAGGGATTTTTCCCTCGTAAAAACCCTGGATTACTAATTAACCATACCCTAAAATGTCCAAAAAAAGAAAACACAACGAGGCCATTCCTTGAACTTTCCGCTCCACCTTCGTCGTCGATTCGAAATATCGACCCTCGGGACGTGGGTAATTATTCGTTCGGCGTATATCGATCGCTGCATTGTCTCTCGCGCTGCACAAGACGCCCCAAAAGTGGGTAGCAAACATCCGAAAATACACGCGAGACGAATTCCGCTTGCTAATCTCGAAAATTTGTGCAGCTCCAGCGAAATATCGCTAATGGCTGAATTATGGACGAGGTCAAGAGCGCGCTGTTGGACTTAATTGTAATCAAAATCAGCTATTCGGGATATCGGAAAACTTTCTTTTCACACAGTCCGCGTATCAAAAATAACGCTTTTCTACGACTCTCGACAAGGTCCAGTTTTTTTCCACTGTTCTGTGTGTAAAATAAAATATTTTATTTCTTTGTGAATAAAGGAATTGATATTTTTTGAGGTTTTACAGGAAAGATTTTACTGAAAAGGCTGGAAAAAATGTAACAAAGTTTGCGCTCCGTTAATCAAGTTAATAATCAACCAAAGTGGTCACAGTGTACAAAAAAAAAGAAAAAAAATTGCATGAAACTTTAAAAAAATACTATCGAGATAAAATTGGAGCTGAGTCGAAAAATCGTTTCTAACTTTTACCAGAATGTCTAACAATCCTAGGTTTGAAAAAAATTCAAATTCATAAATATACAACTCTTTATTAATAACAAAAATAAACATTTACTTGTAATTTATCTACCCCATTCACCGAATTTCAGATCAACATTCAAAGCAGCAGGAGTAATTTTCCACAAAGATGGCGGTAAGTTTGTCAAGTTTCCAATTGCACGTGAGAATTTCCAACTTGTAGAAGTAATTTTTCTTGCAGTATTCACAGAACTTTCTACTTCATCGAAATTTTCGAAATATTCCTCGACAATCTCTTCAGGATTCGGCTCAGTAAACGAATTATTTGCACCGCTTTGTTTTACCGTGACTGTAAAAATTGACAAACAATTATATTTACACGAAATATCCAATTCATTGAAAGTAAAATTAAAGTAAATACCCAGAGGTAGTTCTACATCCCCTTCAATTCTACAATCTTTTAAAACAACTTAATTAAATTGATTATTTCCTAGTCAAATTACTAGCCCATGAGTTGAAAATGTTTTATTTCCATCTGAAACAAAAACTAATACCTATTTGCTGGAGTTCCCAAATCCTCTGTGGATGATAATGTGAAAATCTACAGTTAGATCCGAAAATGCAGTCACCGTTCGCCATAAAATTTTTGCAAGGAATTTTTTTACTCTCCTCTTGTAAAATTATTTCTGGATCTGGAAAAAGATATCCAAACAGAATAGGTTGTAGAGTTGGGAAAATCAAGAATAATTTTTTATAATCAACAAACGCATTTTGATTTTTTTTATGACTCCACCACTCTATTTAATTCAAGAATTTTTCAAGAGTTTTCGGCATAAAATTTATAGCTAGAACGAATTTAAAAAAATAAAGTCGAGTATACACTTTTGATTTGATTTGTTTTTTCATTCACATATTTACTATTGATAAACTGATTTCCCAATTAGTGCTTCGAAATTGAATGTGAAGGAGAAAATTTACTGAATCATTTTCAGAGTATCACAAGTATTTCAAAATCTTTCTACGAAGTACGAAGAACATTTTGGGAAAAATTTGCAAAATTAATGAAGATTTCGAAAAGTTTTCGGGAAAACTGTCAAATGTTTATGAAAATTTTCTGAAATTTGTGGGAATTATTACGAATGAGAATATATTCTTCCAATCAGAATTATTTAAGCATATACATTTTTGCTCGCTATAGAAGATAACAATAATAACTGAGAATATTTCTAATAATTTACAGAATTTTTTTATTATTGATCCTCCTTTGTCATTGACTATTGACTCCTTCGTCCTCGAATTCAGATCGATTTACGTTGGGAATAAATTTATGAAATTTCTCTTTAGGTTTATCAGATTTTATAATTTTTCATTGCCAAAATGAATTTAAAATATTGATGATGTTTATTACAACAAATTATGAAAGTTGATTAAAGTTTATTACAAAAATTATTAAAATCGCGATTTTATTAACGTTAGTAGATAGTATAAGGAATTGTATTTATCTCATACCTTGTAATGTAATTGTAAAAATGAAACCATTGTTATCAAGAATATTAATTTTGTATGGTTTTATTTTTCGTATAATATAATAAAACAATTTACTATTTGTAGTTAAATTATTTATGTTATATGATTCAATAATTTCTAAATTTGATGATTCTACAATTTCATTATGATAGGCATGATATAAATTCAATAGTCAAATATCAATTCTATTTATCTACATAAAATATTTGAATTTCTATAATGTGTGTAATTATTTTTTCCAATCAGGAAATTTAATAATAATTGATTCTTTATTTATTTTATTCGAAGCACAATTTATGAAAAATAATACAAATAATAATTATACAGTAAATCAATCAAATTAATTTTGATTAGTCAATATCAATTATTGATTCATTTCGGTCAAAACATGATAATTCTAGAAGCAAATCAGTCTTGTCTAATATTTTTAAATTTTTGAATAATAATTACTGATTACCTTTGTACGAGTTTCACTGAAATTGTTTGATTTTTAATTTACGCGATTAAATTGCATATAATTTTTGTTTATTATATTCATAAAATTTGCTCAAATAAAATTAAAAATCAAATTCGGTCAGATAGAGTCTACTACTTTTTTAGTTATTATAAGATACATTATTTATATTATTTATTCTATATAGTTTCTTATTTATACTGAACAAATAAATAATTTATGTAAGATAATAAAATTATTTATATTACCTACGTTATTCAAAAATTTGAGGATATGTTACAAAAGTTGTATGATTCTATGATACAAATTTAATTGCATGATATCAATTCTGTGGCTTCCAGCCATAACCAAGAAAGTCACAAATGCCATAACGTTCAAAATTGTATCAGAATTTTATGTAAACTGAGCCTTATGGCACAAGTGACTTTCTTGATTATGGCGGGAAGCTACAGAATTTGTAAAACAATTAAATTTACATCTTGTACAAAATTATTTAAATTATTTCAGCAAATTGTAGGATTCAGCAATCATTGATTTATTATTTATTAATTTCATGATTTCATCATTTGAGTCAAAATTTATGTCATTTGATTAATAATGTATTACATTATTGTTAGTACAATAATAATTAAGTATAATCAATCAATAAATCGAATAGTAATAATTACTTGATATCAGTTATTGTTTTATTTAGATGTAAAAATAATAATTTTACAAGCTCAGCACAGTTTTGTCTGCGATTTTCAATTTTTTTAAAAATAACCTTTGTTCGAGTCGTAATCAGGTGCGTGAATACATAACATATAACTGATAATATTTAACAAAAATTGGCTAATGAGTAAGGTCAGATGCGTCAGATAAAGTGTACTAAACTTTTTAGTTATATTTATATTATTTACATGCAGTGCTTATTCGTACTGTTCGTGTACTGTCTGTACTTTGTGTTCCATGAAAAGTCAGACTTGAGTATCTTCGTATTTTTCGTACACTTCGTGTGATATCAGTTTTTGTCTTTTTCAACGGATTTTTTGAGAAATTATGTCTCTACCAAATAGTAAAATTATTTACATAATGTAACACAATTAATTATGTACCATAATTTTGAAATCTCTTAAATAAACAATTGCATTATTGTGTTATAAATTTTACTTTTCATTGCAATTCTATGCACCTACATAAAATAATTAAATTTATATAATTTATACAATTGTTAAAATTATAGTCAATCCATAAAATCATCAATTATTTATTTATTGTTATTAATCATTGATTTAAGCAAAAAATTAAAGATATTTTTTTTTTTTTAAATAAAAGATTATTACATAAATAATCTACAATCAGTAAATCAACTGTCCATAGTTAGTTAATATCAATTGATTTATTCCGGTCAAAAACTTTAATTGTTCTGTCTGTTATTTTCAATTTTTGTTTACAATTACCTTTGAACGAGTTGTAATGATCCGCGCGATTTTTGACGTGCTGCAAACTCGATAAGTGTTTTTTCCTGGCTTCGACGTTGTCTTTGAAAGAACGATGACAATAGTCACAAAAATATGTCTTTCCCATCGTTAAATGACACTCAATTCAACGTAAACAGACAAAAACAGTTTTACTATTTATACTTCCGTAAACACAAATATCAATTCGAAAACAATAGCTGTTTATATATTGCCAGCTGATATTTTTCTATTATGTATAGTGACGCCACCTCGCGTTATTCCAACGGTTTTTTCCTCGGCTCCCCTCGTGCTCCGTCGGTAACTCTCGGCTCTGCTCGGCGAAGTTCGGCACATCTGTCCCTCTCCCCCCTCCGGCGCCCTGTGTGTTTCCCCACCCCCAGCCATGCAGAACGAACGGACGAACTCGTCCCATCCCCCCGTATAATCCCCCTCAATCCCACTCTATATTTACACCAGCTCTTCACACCAATACCCCACACATACAGGACCCGCCCGTATCCGCGACAATTCGCGCGCGGCACTCGCGCAACGGCCGAAAACCGTCGCGACATTCCCCGGATTATGACGAAAGCCGGGATACACGCGATCTTTTTTGCCCAATTCCTCGCGGGTTACGCTGTTTCGAGTGCAAATTGCGGATAAGCGATCTTTATTCTTTACGTCGCGGGTACTAGTGGGGGCGGGGGGTTCTTTTTTTGGGAGGGGGGAGGGGCAAACGGGTTTCCGCCGCGCGACGACGCCGGTGTCGGAATCTGCCGCTGGATACTTTTTTTCGATCGAACGAAATCGGTGAGTTTCGCTGTAATTTGTTGTTGCGACGGTATTTAGGAGTTTTGGATTGTTTTTGGATGGTTTTTGGGGAGTTTTCCGGGCGAAATTTTGAATGTTGACGCATGCGTGGGAGGGGGAGAGTGTAGGAGTGATTGGGGTCTCTTTTTGGTTTGCTTTTTTGGCGAAAGTTTTGAGGGGCAAGGGGAGGGAGAAAGAGAGAGCGAAATGCACGTGAAGGGGTTTTTGCGAGCGGTTCGCAGCGGGCGGATCGCGAAAATCTGTGCCCCAGTGGCGAATCTTTGCATGTGCCTGAAGTTTCAAACATTTAAAATTAAACGAAAAAAATGTATAAAAGTTAATACAGGAGAAAACAATTTTCTCGCTTGTTCTGAACACTTTTCGATCGTTACAACAAACTTAAGACTCCCCAAAAAAATATTCGCCACACTCTCCGTCATGAGAAAAAATCAAAAAATTCATATATTTTTTATTTTCGTTTAAATTTAAACGTTTGGAACTTAAGGGACATTAGCTTTGAGAGCATTGAGAAAGTTGGATTTTATTTATTTTTCATTTTAGTTTGTTTAACAGCTTCAACGGGCAAAAACTTTTTGCGTTGTATGTAATTACAAAAATTGGTAACTGAACACACCATATGTATATCCTCATCATATAAAAAAATAAAAATAAATTGGTTTTCCATTTTCATCTGAAATTCAAATGAAAAAAAATTAGCAATATTTGTTAATATTCATGGTATTATAATTATTATTCATATTTATAGTTTTAAGAGTGATGGGAACAATTTTTATTTGTTTTAGTTTTTTTTTTTTTAAGTGTACATTTTGATGTTTAAATGGCACGATTTTTAAAGTTTTTTGGTATAATGGTAGTCTTGAGGATTTGGATTGCATAAATAATACTGATCATACAGGATTATCCTACGGCTGATAAATTAATTGAAGTTTATTAATTATACCGTCAATTTTCCATTACCAAGTACTTTTAAATCACTGAAATCTTATTCTCTACTGAAGAATAAAAAAAATAAAAATATAATCACTACAGCAAAATAGAAGAACTTGAAAAACTAAAAAAAAAAAAATTATTATAATTAATTTCAAATCATCCCCTGATCAAAAGAAATTCAAAATTATATAGTCAGGGTATTTTTTCTTTTATAAACAATACACTTTGTAGTTAGAAAGTTTTTATACTGTCAGACAAAAAAATTTGTTTTTAAAACTTGAATGTTTTACTATCTAACTTAGAAATCTGCAAATTCTGAAAATTGAACAAATTTTAAAATAAACTATTTTTCTTTTGGTTCAGAAAACTTTTGGAAATACTTTACGCACTTAAAAATGTTTT
Organism: Platygaster robiniae; assembly: GCA_028476575.1. Taxonomy (NCBI): domain Eukaryota; kingdom Metazoa; phylum Arthropoda; class Insecta; order Hymenoptera; family Platygastridae; genus Platygaster; species Platygaster robiniae. The sequence continues at coordinate 27,965,105 of CM052023.1, forward strand.
TCAAATTTTCATGAAATATTCAAAACTACAGAAAAAGTTTTTTAATCATTTAGAAGCTAGTTAATTAGTTTGTGCAAATCACATGAATTGAAATCATTGAGTAGTTTTTAAATTTCTAAGTATTGAATACTTCTCCAACGCCTAAAAAATAAAAAATGAAAATATACACTGTGCATCATGTAAGAAATTCAGAATTTTTACGATTTTTCGATCTATTTCTGCGTGTACGAAAATTTTGAAACCCATCATCGAAAAACTTTAATTTTGACGCTTGAACTGCAAAATTTTCCGAGATGTGAATTGATGACGCCAATTTTTGAAACAATGTTAATTTCCAGACTTTGAATTGCATAATATTGACGATATCCTATTATAACAAAATGAAGCATTGGATTCTGAATTTAAATGACGAGAATGTAGATAAAATGATCTATTTGATGAGACCATGAGAGATGACAGATGTTATCATTTCATATCAGAACTCAAGACTAAATCGTTCGTATGATGCATGTCTCAATCTAAATATGGAGGTTATTATTAGGATATGATTCAGTATATTTTACGTTCAAGATTGTTAAGTTTGTACCTTTTTTGAATTATATAAAGTAACGTTATTGTGATAATACTTATATGGGATATAAGATCTACTATGACGGCTTCAATAAAAAATATTGTTTTCTAGACGAGGTTTGATACGTTCAAATGTACACAGACGTCAATAAAAATTAAATTAAATGCTATAAGAAAATCAAAGTTTACAAAAATCTCAGAAATCTTGGAAAATTCGAACCCTGAAGCATCGAAATATTTTCTTTAGACTGAAATATTTATTATTCATACGGAAAAATTTTATCATCTGCATGAAATTTTGATAATTGAACGAATTTGACAATAAACAATCACCCCTGTGGTTTGGACGACTTTCCGAAATATTTTAAATCGTTTTCAAATTGTTTTTCAAATCTTCGTAAAATATTGAAAACGACAGAAAAGTTTTAGAGTTATTCAAAAGTAAGTTATTAAGTTTGACAAAATTGTATATATCTATATTATCGAGTATTTCTTATATTTCTACTGATTTTTTTTTATTTACTTTTATTTTCACTATCAAAAACCAGCATAGTAAGTCTCAAAAAACTTTTATGGTTAATCGCAATGTCAAGTAATAGAGGTACAAATATTCACAAGTATTAAGGACTTCTCAAAAGCCTATAAAAATACTGGAAAAAAATTGCCAAGTATAATCAAAAACTTGAAAATTTTACGATTTTCTGATCTATTTTTGCTTTTCCGAAATGATTTAAATTTATATCTTTAAAAACTCCGATTTCGATGTTTGAATGTACAGATTTGTGTGGGATGTGTATTAAATACGTCAATTTTTCAAACGATGCCAATTTTCAGCCTTTAAATTGCATAATATTGATGATGTTAAATTATTGAAAATCGCAATAAATTAATATAGATTAGCATGTTTCTATAACAAAATAAATCCTCATTTGAATTTTCATTTTCATCTTAATCTTCTTTGTAAGCATAAACATTCATTGAAAAAAAAACTAGTAAGAATCACCGCAGCAAACTGGAAAAAATCGAGAAACTAAAAAAATTAGAAGTTCAAATTAATCATGATAATACAATTTGTAAATTATTCCGTAATGAGAATAAAAATTATAGCGCTAGAAAATTTTTTTTCTGATAAACATCAAATAATGAACTCGGTAATTTTTTTTAATCGTTAGACGAAAATATTTGATTTTGGTATGAAAATACTTTATTATGTAATTTCATAGTTTTTTACGGATTCTAATTTTTAAATCGAAAAAAAAAGTATCAAAAGACAAAATACAACGTTAAATTTTATAAATTTTCCGTGGTTTTGAGGTACCGATAATTCAGAATACAAAGAAGAAAACACTAATATTCACAAATTTTTAAAAGTAAAGATGTGTCAGAATTTTTGATTATACGGATTCGAATTGTTAGGAAGTCGGTAAAAAAAATATCGAAAAATGATAATGATAGTAACTTGCGTGTACCTTAAAAAAACCATTTCAAATTGTCGGATTTTTGCATCTCTCGAGTTCTTTTAAAGTTTGCAAGCTTTTTTTTTTAATTTCAATAAGCTGGAACTTCAATGTTCCAACCTAAACTCACGAAGACAAAATTTCCTACGTTGTCCAAGTATTTCGTGAATTTTTATCATGAAAAAGTAAAAGGCAACTGTCTATTTACCCCCCCCCCCCCCCCGAAACACCTTATTTACATAATCAAGTATAAAAAGTTTTAATATCAATTACAGAAAATTTTCCAATATTCTTATCTTTCTGGTTGCATTATTGTTTCTTATACATGTACATTGCATGATATATTTTTTTAAAAAGAAATTACACAATAAATATACAAATGTGGAAATACATAATTGCTCGTAAATCGACTTCGTGCCGTGAAATTGTCATCGTCCTACAATCCACAATTCGATTTTACGTAATACTCGTGAAATGTGGTGGTAGGAGGGGATAAGGGGGATTTGACAATTTGATTGTCACGCTGTTGCGAAAAAATCTTTGGTTACAGGGTGATGAGGGGTGGGGGTAGTTGCTTAGGAGGCAGGAAAATAACGACATCGCACGATGCCGAGAGAGATTTTTGCTGACGCGCGTTATTAATTTGGACTCGACTTTCCCGTTTCCTTGCTCGAGGCGCTATATTTGATAAATGACGATTATGCCAGATGCTGAGGTAGCGTTGCATCGAGGCATTGTCTGTTATTTGTTGTGACGCTAAACAAACGCAAAAAAATCAGAGAAAATCGAGAACCATAGACATAAAATAAAAATGTCCCTGAATGTCGACCAAGGGCGACGGTGTACTCTACTACGTGGAGGATTAAAAATTGATGTGACAGTAACTTCCATTGCTCATATTGGCACATTTTTGCACTCCATTACGTGGAAAATTAAAATTTGAAAAATGAGAGGAAAATAGGGATTCTGATTGCTTGTATTACACGTTTGTTATCCTCCGTTGCGAGAATGTTTAGAAAAAAAGTGGAGTAATTGTGATTCTGTATCAATATTCACTCATCCATAATCATGAGAATTCGTCATCAGCAATGAAATTTGATTCCTGAAGAGGACCACGAAGTTTGGTCGAAAGCTCGAATGAATTAAGGATCTTGAAAATGGTTTCCTTTTGTTTATAAATTGGGAAGTCACTCCGAGAGAACTTTTATGTTGATTGATTATTGACATGTATAATTAACCTTAATAAACAGAAAGATCTAGAAAAGTGGGATAATCTTGACGATTTTTTGATTGACTATATACATTGATTGTGGATCACCAACTTCACTTACAAACCTAAGTAGACATGATTTGTACATAGAGTTAGTATTGGAACTACGGGCACTCGTAACGGGAGCTTTTCTAAAGATTGTAACTTCTATAACTCTGAAGAAACTTTACAATTCTAACGAGACATATTGTTAAAATTGTTTTGTTTTAAAGTAACTGGCAATCTTTTGACAGTATTCAGACATGATTAATTATTCAACCTCACTATGACGTGAGTGACAACATGTGACCAATCATTGTAATTATTGTAGTTCGCCTACTTGATTAATCGTTGATTAATATATACTTTGCTAGGTCTTGAAAAAGAGCCAAAACCGATTCGAAACGTCGACATATTTGTAATTAAGAATAAACACCATTGACCGGGAAATCGAGAAAATTTATTGGACTTGAATTGTACTCATTGTATATTTATCAATATCATAACTAGGAATTTTAAATAACATTATTTACTATATTTTATTATGATATGTTTCACTCCGTTACATGATGATTTATTCTATTATTTCGCAGCATATTTTTCTTAAAATAATTATAATAAAAATTGCGTATAATGCACGTAGCGTCCAATTTTTTCCTGCGAAGTAAACTTCTCTCCAAAATCATGCTCTTTTGAAAGAAAAAGAAATGTTTTAGACCATGCAATTTTAAATGCTCTAAAACTCGAAACGTAAATTTTGGCCTTATTTTTCTTGATTTCTCCTCACCTTCGGGAAAAAAAGATTTCGTTCCCTTTTGTTCAATTTGTGACAATCGATGCTTGTTTTTTTCTTTTTTTCGACTATGTTAGACACAGTAAATTTCGATTTATTTACATGTAACTTGAAACGTGTCGACCGCCCACTGCCGTAGATTACGATTCCTGATGTTTAGGACAGCTGTTCAATGCTTAACCAGGGAACGTTCTACCAAACGGATTCTTGTTTTAGGGTATTATCAAGAATTTATATACTCATATATAAAATCAAGAAGCCTTGCGCTTTTCTTGAAATTCCTAGAATATTTAAAATTTAGTGATTGAATTTTAAAAGTTTTGCATGGGAGAAAATAAATGTACTTGGTTGAATTTTTTAGTGTAATTATTTTTGATATTTTCTAATTCGAGGGAAGTGAAAATTCGTGTAAACTTTAAAAAACTGATAACAATGTTATACGTAGTGTATATTGTATCTTATGCTTTAGGGTTTTTATTTTTTTTTATTTATTTAAGTGTGTAAATGTCAATTAAAGGGGAGATAAAAGTGATGATTTCATTTACCGAAAAAATTTTTTACCTAATTGTCTGGTCGAAAAAAAAAATAAATAAAATTTATCCTTGAGCCCAATTTCACCTATTGGTCTGATTGATCCATTAGAGTTTTTTTGAATTTTTTAGAGTAAAAGTTGCATTCACAATTTATGTGAAAATCTTCTGAATCAAGCTCGAGTGGAAATTCACTCTGAAAATTAGCGAGTAAGTTTTACTTAATTTTGAGTGACGCTTTGCTCAATCAACAAATGAAAATTCATTGTATTTTCTCGTGTAATATATCATTTAGAAATAAGTTTAATTTTTTTTTTAAGTGAGATTCCCACTCGCGCTTGATACTTCGACTAGTTGTGATATTTTTACGATTCTTTGTTTTTTTATTTAATTTTCTGGTCGCAAAATTGTCAAGTACATGATTGATCTAATTTTTATCGATTTATTGTAATAAATTAATAACTTGGAGAAAAGGCCCTCTAAATTTCAAACAGTTTTACGTAAAATTGAGTGAAAATCTTGCTTGATTGACTTGACGGGAAATTTCAAGCATTTGTGATATTTTGATGATAATTATTTATTTATGAACTCTACAGAACTGGGAGTTTTTATGAACTCTATAAAACTGGCCTCTTCGTTGAAAATCACAGATATACATTTTCTATTTATGTCTCGCAGAGCTTTAATCTTTTTATTTATCCACTTGTATAAATATTGCGTTCAAGGAAGATAAAAGTGATGACTATATCAACCAAAAAAATTTTTACCTGATTTTGTGGTCGAAAAACTATAAAATATATCAATAGACACACTTTCACCTATTTACCCTTACTTATCGATTGATAAAAAAAAATCTTCTCATCCTGGAATTTGTTCGAGTGAATGTTTTCTTCAAAAATAGAGGAAAATTTTTATGACTTTACAGAGTACATATCACTCCGAAAGCAGTGAAAAATCACTCATTTGGAGAGAAATTTCAAGTTGAGATTTATTTCCGAAATTTCTACTTGTACTAAGAACATGAAATGGAAATTAAGAATAAAATAAAGTTAGTTAAACGAGCGTTACATGGAATCTTTTGAATTTAATAATGATATGTAAAAGACAACGATAATTTTTCAAAGTTATTAAAAGTGTCCCACTAAAATACTCATCTCTCGACGATGTTTCGGTCCATTTGCTAAGTGTTCCAATCTTGTGTCACGGACTTATCTCGCCCACGGCCAGCTTGATTTCAAGTGATTTTGTGCAAGTAATAATCTGGAAGTTGAATGATTAATTCGAAAATACTGCATGCGAGTCTGATAAAAATTATGGCAATGAAATTAATTTCATTTCACCTAAGCCAATAATTTCTTTGAATTTTAAAATCTCTATTTTAAAGGATTTTAGGAATACAAAATCTCCTAAATTTTGAATGGAAACTCAATCGCTAAATTTTGACAGATTCGAATTTTTTCCACCGTAGCTAGATGTTTTTTGTAAGTAGTCATCATTTTTTTGTGAAAATTTATGCTCCGAAGTAAATTTCAGTAAAAACATACACATTAATTGATGAATTTATTGTTTGATTGAAATCCGATTTGTTTGATTGTTTGAATTTTTGATTCGAAATCCGAGTTAAGATTTTTTTTTTACAATTGCTCAGATCTTTTAGAAATTTTCGGACATTTTCTGTAAAATTCGTAAATTGGTTCAAGTTTCTTTTTTTGTAAATAATAGTTTTCTATTAATATTTAAATGCAATAATATTTTGATATGTGTTAAATATTTTTAAATTTTTATTTTTTATGTTCATATATAATTTCTTTATTTGTATTACTACACAATATACATTATATATTGAAAAAATTGTCTACAATTTATGAGAACTTTTAAAAAATGGGGAAATTTACGAAGATATCTGAATGTTTGTAGAAGATTCATTTGACACAAAAATTCAATCATTCAGAAAATATGCATTATGGTATTATGAATGACTTTCTGGTATATTTTTGAACATATTTCAGTTTGTTTCAAATTTCTTTTAGGTGACATATCTTATACCCACCCTCTTTCTAAGCATTTTTATATGTATATACCAACCGGCATGTATTGATACAATATTGAATGATGCGGGAATAAGTGTCATTCTGCACAACAGAAAATAGCCATCTGCTCTCCTACAATCGCTTGACCCAAAGACCGGCGTCCAAATCGTTGTTGGGTATCTTTTATAACGGCACGCGACCTTTTTTGGTCTCACAATCGCCCATGCTGGTTATCACTTGAGCGCCAATGCGCCAGGCGTGAAAATACCATGTTAAACCAGATTTCTTTTACGAATTTTACACCTTGGAAGTTTCATGTCATGACTTAATTAAACAAATGAAATAACTCTTTGTTAAAAATTCCATAGTTCCTCTGATTTTTACCCATTTTTTGTAAAATGATTCGTTAATTTCGAAGGAAAAATTAATGCAACTTGTCAATCGCTAATTTAAAAATTATCTTGGAAGGAATCTCTTGGAATATTTCAGAGTAAAGAAACAGTTCTCAATTCAGTAAACGATGAAATAAGGCACTGCAACATCTGATAAATCTAAGTAAACCAACAAAGCGCGAGGCTTTTTTTCATTTTAGGAACGAGTTCTAATTCTATGTGCTCTAAGCTTAATTGCGATAAGAGGAACTTCGTTTTATCTCTTGCAACGTTATTTTGCAGTTAAATAAACTGGCAAAAGTATTGCGAGCAGATAAATGTTTTTTGTTTGCGAACTTAGTTGAATCATAATTGAATTTATGTCGTTTCGCAGTGATCTCGTGAACTAGTTTATTTTTTGCTGATGATAGTTTGTGATACGCAATTCCAACATTTGTTTACGAAATGTTCATACTTAAGTAGGAGTTTTCAATTTCTTTAATAAAATTTGCTGCATTTGAATTTTTTTTCCATTTAAAAAATTTTTTTAATTCCTTTTAAGGTAGATTTTCAATATATTGAACGAACTTCGTGCTTCGTTAAAAAATTTCAAATTTTCTTAGTGTCAAATTTTGCTAAGGCTGACTTTGTTACCACTTCAAAATAAAACCGCTCAATTTATTTTATTTTGGATTGAAGGTGACTGTATTTTTGAAAAACTTACTCGATTTTAAAGCTTGTAGTTTTTAGTTTGACTTCTATCAGGAAAGTTTCAAACTTGAAGTACATATTCACGAACTTTTTACCTGATCTTAAAAATTTTTGCATTTCGATATTTAAGTTTTTTTTTTTTTTCCAAAAAGTCAATTTTCCAAACTCGAATATTTGCAGTTTTTTATTTTTTTATTTTGTTTTGTGAACTTTTAAAAAATAAAAGTTTTTTGATCTATATTGACAAGGTTGGAACTCAACAAACATCTAATAGATAAAGGCAAAAATTAACATAAAAATTTTTGGTACGGAAATTTTTTCATTACTCTTAGGGAAAAAATTCCTAATCTCTAAATGCATTAATTTTTCACCACGAAATGCAACATTCAAAAAAGTTTTTTTTACAATTAAAATTCAATTAATGTAAAAACTACGAGTTTCTTGCAAAAATTGAAGTAAAAACCATGGAAATCTAAAAACTAAAAAAAAGGCATGGTTGACCCAATTTCAGCTGTTTGGTCACTCAAAACTTAAAATGTTTTTTTTTCCAGGAAAAGCAATTTATAGAAAGTTGATATAATTCAAATTTCGTATCTAAAAGGCAACACTTAGTTTTTTCAACATTATTCAATTTATTTATGCAGGAATGAATATGAAGAAGCAAAAAATTTCCGATGATAAATCGTATCAAATTACTGATTATAACTATCAATTTGCGTAGGAGAAAATGTGTGGAGGTAGTCGAGTTCGAAGTTTGAGAATGCAACTATTATCTAACTTCTATGGGTGTAGTTGTCCCAAATGAGGTTTTAAAAAATTAGTTTAGAATTTTTTCTGGTTGTTGCTGAGCTAGAAAGAGAATTTTCATATTAAATTTTACACATTTTTCAATTCCAGTCATCTTTTTCATGCTAAATTATAATGTAAGAGATTTTCGTTTCAAATTTATTAGGGATTCGTGATTTTTGAAGAACATTGGTCAAAATTTCCAATAGTGAATCTGTAATGAATTTCCGTGAAACATTTTCGAAACAAATTTTTGAGGCTATTTAGTTTAATGATTTTTTGTACATAATTATATTTAATTCACTAAATAAAAGTGCGTAATTGAGGCATCATGGTAACGAAAGTGTAAAAAAATTGAAGTGTGCATATATTACGTTATTTTTTGTTTTAAAATACTTGATTTTGTATTAATTAAAATTTTTAATAAGAATAAGAGTAATTCCATGTAATGATAAACAACTGAAAAACACAATCCTATCAATAAAAAATAATAAATTCTTGGTACATCGATAGCTTATGTATTTCAACTCGTACAATTTGCTCACTCGCTTCGCTCGTTCGCAAAATCCTACACTCCTCAAAACACTCTTTTCTGCCCCTTGATAGGAAAAATACTATCATTGAATGAAATTCTAGAAGTTTCCTGAAATCGATAAATGTTGTGCACTCGATTTCACGATACTATAACATAATATATATATATATATATAATTCCTTTTTAATGGCGTCCTAGAATATGATGAAATATTTTTTACAAAATAATGAAAAATTCTTGAGAAATATAATGTGATACTTCGTTTTCTTGTAGAAGGCTGTAAAATTTGTTGGTAACATGGAATCATAGAAATTTCTCAAAACTGACAAGACGGCATTTTTATACAAAAGTTAAACAGAAAAAAAGTTCGCAAGTGTGTGATTCCCACTTTTTTCCCTAGATTTGAGGGTGGGGGAGGTGTACAAAAAATCTATTACTGGGATGATTTTTACATGTTTTATGTGATTTTTAGATACAATGATTTGATTTTCTTATGATATAGTTCAATAGGAAAAAAATTTGCATGTGTGTGATCCTCAATTTTCTTCTAGATTGAGGGTTTCAATCTCATCAACTTTCTCTTGTTCGAAAAGCCGACGTTATAAAAAAAATATAATAACAGTACAATGATCAAATTATTTTTGTATGATGGACGTGATTATTTAACTTAATTTGGATTCTTTGGCCCCTTAAATCATTTTTATGAGTTGGCGATGGATATATGTAACCTATTTCTTCGTTTTCTATGCTCGGCACGCTCTCGCTTAACTCACTTTTATGAAAAAAATAATAGGTAATTGGCCTTTTTGGCCTTTTGTCACGAAGCATCCACACCCGGAAACGTTGTTTCGCTCTCGAAAATTTATATCCCGCGGGGCTTTCGCTAGATGCGAAACTCCTCATTTCTATTTCATACACCAGAGTTTCACAGGTGTGTACCCGTCCCCTCTTTCTCTGTTCCTCGGATACCGTAAGGCCATCGACAAGGCCGTTCGACTTCCTATCTCAAAGGCCCAACTTGTGCCGTTTGTTCTCATTATCAAACACGAAAATTGGTCACGTTTCGGATGTTAACATGCCCATTGTACGGGGAAAAATTGAATGGAATTTTCGAGTACATTGTGCTACAGCCACGAACTTTTATTTTTTTTTCTTCGCGAATTTTTGCGTTTGCGGAAAGGCAATGATTCATGTGATTGGAAATTGTGGGTTCATATTTCACTGAAGCGTGATAAGTTGGCTGTAAATTTATGGGGGAATAGAAAAAGCTGTAGGAGGTGAAAAATTCTTGCTTGATTTAGCATTCGTGCACTTTTCGTGGTTATTATGGTCGAGAAATCATTCGTAATTGATGTCTTCATTGAAATATTGTCTAACGTGACTTGGAATGTATGTTGAGCATTACAGGAATTTTCGAGGGGTTGAAAAGTATGACTTATGAGAGATTTGATTTGGAGAAGTTTTTTTATCCTTATTTTTTTAAAAATATTTAAAAGAACGACTATAAACTGTGAAAAATTCCAACCATATCAAAAAGAAAACAATGTTGAGTTGAGTACGTCTTTTAAAGCAGAAGTTTATGAAAAGGATTGAAAGTTTGAAAATGAGAGATTAATAACATGTTAATTTGTTTCAAGTATTCAGAATTCGTTGTGGGATGAATAACTCTTTTTATATTACATGATTGACATGTGTACATGCTGACTCAGATTTCACAGTTTCTCTTTCTAAAAAAATTGTTCGTTTATGATTGAGTGACAAAATGACAAAAAATGACGTATTCGAGATAGATTAAGAAAGAAATATCGATTGATTCTACAATGTTGATTAGGAAGATGCGAGGTTTCATCTGTATCTAATCAATATACAGTCATATCAGTAGTCTGACATGACTAATAGTGGAACGGAATGTCGCTCGTGCTTTTACAGCTCCTTTTTTTGTCCGTATGAATTTTCTAATTATACATTATCAAGTTCGCTTTTCAACAGCTTATGTAATATAAATTTTTTATTTCAGATTTCGGTGGGAACTGAGCTTGGTCTAGAACTTTGAAACTAGTGAGTCATGTGATTTTGTTTACATAATTTATAAGTCGAAGGATTGAATTCTTCAATGAAAATGAATTTGGTTGCAAATTATTTATTCTCGAATTTTTGAAGCTTTTATATTCGTTGCGACGGCTAAAATCCGACAGGCTTTCAAGATATCCAGTGTCGGAAAATAAATGGGAAATCTTTTAAAATACAGGCCATTCGGCAAAGATTCTCTGCCTGCGCTTTTGATGGCAGTAAATTACCGAAGACAAAATATCCTTGAAATTAACGTTTCCAAACAAGGAACGAAATGTGCGATCGACTCGAGCGAACAAACGCGTTACGAAGGCGCGAGCTCACGGCCAAGGAAACGAGTCGCGTGCGTAAGATAAAGCAGGTCCGTTAACAGCCGTACATTCCGCGACGATTTTCATCCAGTTTTTTTTAAATTCACATTTTCATATTCGATTACGTCATACACCAACTTTGCAAAAAAAAGATTTGTAAATAATATATTCAATCGTGTTCAATGTACGCAGTAATATAGTTAGTATCATGCAAGGTTCACAACCGCGTTTCCATTTGGATTTAGTTACTCGCTTCGCTCGTGCGCGAAAATTCGCATTAACCAAGACGCTTGTTTTTGCTTTTCTAAACGAAAGTCGCGTACTCTTTTGTATTCAGGAGGTTTTCAATTTATTTTTATGAACGTCTTTATCAGCTTGTAGATGGAAGTTTTGATTTTGTATAATCTTTTGTGTTAAAATTCATGAGACATTTCAAGGATCTAAAATTGCATTGTTTAAAAGCGAGTCGTACGTAGTTTGAATTTGACACAAGGTGAAGTTTTTATCACTTAAAAAATTGCTGGAATTTGAAACTGAATTTTTATATTAGGAATTGTCTGGAAAGTTAGGGACGATTGATTTCAACAGTTTCTAATGTTTTATGGCAGAATGCCTAGTATTCGTTGAAAAGACGAAAAATTCTTTCAGAAGTATATTTTTTACTTCAATCTCGTGTTTCGCATATTTTAACAACTACGAAAATTTACCGTTATGTTTTTTCATTTATTCGTTTGTTGTATACTCAGACTATTATCTTATCTTTTTCTGCTGTAAAATAATATGCTATTATTAAAAACTACGCAATTATTTTCATTTAGAATATAAATTATATCTATAGTACGATTGTATAAAAAGTTCGATTCTTCTTGTTCTTCAATTTTGAAGTAAGATTTCTCCAAAAATTTTAAATTTGTAATGCCATCTGAACGATTTTGAGAGATTCCTCATATCTTACGCAATCGTTTGAAATTATAATTCTAAATACTAATATAAATTCAAGAATACGGCTGAATTGAAAAAAATAAAGATGTAGAGTATAAGGTGTTGAATTGGAGAATCACGCAAATATCTTTTCATAAATTTTGATGGATTTTAATTATTAGATTCGTTGATGATTTCATAATGCAATAAATTGTTCGCAAAGTCAAACTATGAACATAAAAAAAAATAGGTACTAATTTTATGATTGAATACTTGATACTCTTTTGAATTTTAATGGAGATCCGATTATTTATCAAAGCATGCAAAATTACTAATAAATGATAAATTAAAGACATTCGTATCCGAGGAATAAGTCAAACGCATCTTATTTTAAACAAAGTTGTAGTTATTGAGTTCCCTAAATCATTAGTTTTGTTTTTTTCATCATCTGAATAGCTACTTTTTGAAGTAAGGTAATGAATATTCTGATTTTACTTGATATAATGGTAGTAATTGAGAATTTTCAGAGTCATCAGTTATACCAGCTACTAAAATTCGTCGTGACAATAAAGTTTCCAAGTTGATATGAGTAACTACACTCAAAGAAAAGCTCACAGAATTTAAATAAGCTTTCAGTTAAATATGAACCTAAATAAGTTTTTTCACTTATTAATTCTAACATTCAATCATTGACTATATTTTAAAATTACATGATTCAATATTTCAGTAAAAATGAGTGACAAATTTTTTAGGTTCGTAATTAACTAAGAATTTAGTTACTTTTAGTGAGTTTTTTTTGAGCTTAGCAATCGTAAGAGTACTTCGACAACTCAGCTTTAATAATTAATATTTTATATTACAAACTTACAATATCTCAAAATTACTCCCTCAAAACGAAAACATTACAGTCTTACATCTTACAGTCTTACATTACAAAAAAAACTCTAAATTACTCCCTACATAAATAACATTCTAAAAAAGTGATAATGCCGCCTTAAAAGTTTTACTTGAAAAATATTTTTCTGGATCCGCCCCTGGTTTAAGAAAATTTGACACAATCGTTGTTGTAAATGTTAAAGTTAATAAACAGATAATTAAATAAAATCATATGTTCTTACAACATGAACATTTTTGACGATATTTACTTGACACATTAAATGCACTGGCTTTTGCGCATTTGGTCATTTCGATTAGGCACTGCTGATGCATCTGAAAAATGGCCAATTGGCGCTTTCGATTTGCAGTCTGACCATCGCCGGATCCAGTTTCCCTTTCGCGCCAGCCGCGAATCCGTTTACGGGAAATACCCAATGCCCACGCGTCTTTTTCCATTGCAACACCTTTTGCTTTCGTGTGCGAAACTAGTTACGTACACGCAACACCCGATCGAAGTTCAACGCCTGTTTACCTTCGGTGCGTTGGAAAAACGATGCACGCAAAATTTCTTCCTCCTTTCATCGGTGCTATTGTTTATTAACTAAACTTCCGGTGTTCAGGAACAATAGTATATTATGCTACAAGCCGAAAAAAACGACAGATTTTGGATGGTTAGGAGTTAGTTAGGGTCAGGGATGTGAGGCGGTAAATTTACTATTAAACTTACCGGTAAATTACTGGTCATGACCGTTAATTACGACAAGACAGTTTTGGTCAATATTGACCGTCAGTTTACCTTACCGGTCAGAATTATTATGATGGGCAAAATTATGACATACTCAAAGATGACTTGTAAAAATGTTCATCTCTTTTGTTATTGCATCTTTCTTTTTTTCGTCGAATTTTCATGAAAAAACGGAAACAAATTTTTTGGTACCTTAAATAATAAATAATCATACAATCACAACCTTTCTATTTAAAAAGAATTATGTGTAAAGAAATAAAAAAATTACTTTATAAAAGTGTGTTGTTGATTAGATATTTTCCTTCGGTTCTTTATTTTCAGAAAAATTTCACGTCAGTATTTCACGTCAGTTTTATACACTAATTTTAAGACGAGAGTATTATACTTTTCACTTTTAGGCTTTGTAAGTATTGTGGAACAGTTTCGATTATTGCACTTTTTTTTATGGCAAATATTGGCAAATTTATTCAAGTTTTTTTATGAATATAGTAGAATATGAAACGAATTTCATCAAAAAGTGCAATATTTGAGACTGAACCACAATCGCAAAATGTTATAGTAAAAAGTACAATATTTTTTCTCAGGGCATGTTTATGTATAATTTTGAAAGGAACTTGATCGGAAATACAAGAATTCTAAAACTTTTATCATTATCGCCGATGCATTAATTTCCAAACATGAGTATAAAGTTTTTGTTTCCGATTTGTTTTTGATGACAACATATACAGGGTATCCCAAACTCAGCAGATCATTCGAAAATCATCGATTGCTCATAAATTTCTAAGACACTTTTTCCTTTGCAATTTTTGAAAATTCGCAATACTTAAGCAGTTATTGATAACTCGATTTCATCTACTAACTTTTGGAGAGGCGGGGCTTTTCGTAGCAGAGAATCCTCCACTTTCTTAGCTTACTCTCATGGGAATACTGGGATCACTGAGGTGTGTATAATGGAATGTCGGTTAATGGATTCTCTTATCTCTATTAAAAAAAAAAATTATAAAATATTGTAATGTAAATGTGACAATTGAAGAAGATATTATTATAACTAATACAAAGACGAGTCAGAGTAAAAATTTTTTGTCAAGATAACAGACATCATTATTCTACATTCCATCACACACTTCAATTGCCCCCACTTTTCCATTAGAGTAAGCTTAGAAAGAGAGGGGGTAAAGAGAGAAGGGGCTTCAATCAAAAGTCCCGCCTTTTCGAATGGTCAGTAGACGAAACTGAATTAATAATAACTCTTTAAATTTTGCGGATTTTCAAAAATTGTAAAGGAAAAAGTGCCTCAGAATTTTATGAAGCATCATCGATGGTTCGCCGACTTTGGACACTCTGTATATTCTCCAGCAAACGCAGTAGTACAGTGACAATCAAAAATGGAAAAGCCATTTATGAAAATGTGCAATAACGAGATTGGTGATTTTAACCTGGAATTGCTGGAAATCGTTTGGTCAGTTACGCTAATTCACATTTTTTTTATCGAATTTCGGGTCATGGCCGGTAATTACTGACCAGAAACGAGCTCTGACGGTAAATTATAATTAGAGAGTTTTTAAATTTGACTGTAAATGACAGTAAATGACTGTTAAAAATTACCATTACCTGACCTTTTTTTTTGACCAGTAAACTCACATCCCTGGTTAGGATGAATTATCGAGCACATTTGAAATTCCACTTTTTTGGAACTTGAAATTTGATATTGTTTATGTAATTTTCGAAAAAGTGCTAGTTTGTTGTACTTTTTTTTCGAGATCATAAGAAAGAAAGAAGATGTTCTTTTTTTGGAATGAAAAAATATTACGTCACTTTTTACACACAAAACAGTGGAAAAAACTGGCACGTTCTCGAGAATTGAGTAGAGTGAAGGAATTCAGGGAAGAAAACTTTACAAATAAGTTGTAGAAGTTTGACTGTCTTATATTTCATCGTTGCAAACTTTTCATTTACATAATTTTGAAAAATCCAGTATTGAAACTGTGTTTTTAAAATCGTAAATGTAGAAGTTTTGCACAACACTTGAAATCTGATAAGTAAAGTATTATATCATCTAGAAATATTTCAGTTCTAATTCTTCCCTCTAACATAATAAATTATTACTTTTTCCAAAAATCTCAGGACACAAAATGTTATTTGTGAAAGTTTTTTAAAGACATGTTCAAGTATCAAAAGTTTGAAGAGAAATTTCTTTTGATAATTTTTCAATTCGACGCCTTAGTAGTATAATTTTACTGGTGGACACTTTTGTTTTGTTAATTTGGTCATCAATCGTTTTGCATATTTCGTCATCAAAATTGAAATTCAGAAAGGTTTACGAAATTTTAAGAACACCGTATATTAAATTTACCATGCGTTTTTGTAAAAAAACTTCCAACGCAAGTTTATTAAAATCAATACAAAAATTTCTAACAGTGTGCATCACATTCGCAAATCAATGGGAATTCTATATATAATTCGTCGCATAAAAAACAGATTAAAAAAACCTCAATGTTTATTTTAACAGGACTTTTTATCATCTCTGTGCAAATCTGTTGGAGATTATGTCTTAAATGTCAATAAGATAGGCACGAAATAACAACGTTACGAACGCACCGGCGGCGAATCGGGAAAGATCTCTCTCTTTCTCCGGCGAGAACGTTTTATCACAATAGAAAGTCGCGCGAATTGCGCGGCGTCGTGCGATTTGCAAAACTGGATCGCGTGTCGGTTTCCATTCTAACGCGCGTAGCATTTCCGAGGAAACGGAGGAGATTAGCGAGGTCGCGCTCGCGATTAGGCTTATCGCTTGCCGTCTCGTTGCAGAGCCCAGAATCGCCGCGTCCGGGATTATTACTCCAGAGTGCCTACTAAATTGGATGAAAAAATTTCCCAACATTTTTCAGTTTTCCCATGTATATACGTGATTTTTGAAAATTTTAACCCTTAATAATATTATTATCATTTTATTTATCGAAGGTGATGAATTCAATTGATGATTTTACCAGCTGAAGTCAGAAAGTGCATCAAATAATGCGTTTATTGCAATCATTTATAGTGTCGGATATTACACTCTTCACAATTGATTTTATAATATTGATGATTTCGAAAATTCTTTAGGTCATAGTTTTTATAACACACGTTTTTTTTTAATTTTGGGCTGAAAATTGCTTTTTTTCGAGATATTCAAATTTTCCATTAGGCTGTTAAATTCAGTCAACTCACTTTTGTCGAAAACTTTTTTCAAATTTTTGTTCCTTATCGAGAAATCTATGGATTTCGATGATTTTTGTATGAAAACATTTGACATTGTACGAAATTTATAGATGATGAATTTAAAATATTTATCGTAGCATTGTTGAATTGTTATGAGCGTTAATGAAAAAAGTGTAAAAAATTTCGGAGTATATAATTTTCATATTGAATCGTTTTTTTAAGTTTTTTTTCCATTAATTAATTAAGGTATGAACTACACTGTTAAAATTTTCTTAAATTTTAGACACTTTTTATTCGAGATGTATCAAAATGTACTTTAAATTTCGTAAGCCAGCTGTACAAAATGTATATTAGATACACATGTTTTAAAAGTGTATGATTTAGGGACACCTACTTGAGTTTAATACACTTTTCATAGATTCTGTATTAAAATGTACCTGAAATTTCATAAACTTGATATTTGAAACATAAGTAAGATACACATACTTTAAATGTGTATAAATTCGAGACACTTACTGGAGTAAAATACATTTTTCACTCAAGTTAGTTACTACGCTCGTGTTCGCTAGTTGGCTACACCAAATTTTTTCTCAAATGTGAATTATTGTAGAAATCCTTCAAATATAAGTGAAAACCATATTAATATTAAGGTGAACAGCCTGATGGATGGAATATTACATGTAAATAATGCGAAGAAAGAATTTATCTTTGAAAGTGTTTTATTCAACTGAAATTTGAAAATAATAATGTCTGAAATAAATAAAAAGGAAATTTAATATAAGACTGTTTTCTGTAAATCTTTTCTCAAAACCAAAACTTTTTGTATTAGAATTTTTACAGAAAAAAATTTTGTGTCGACATGGTTTGTTGGGATATAACGCAAATTACACATTACTTGTTTCAATTTTAATTTAAACATTTTTGTATGATTTTAATTCATCAGTGCATTAATAAAAATCTGACTTAAATTCATCAGGAATATAATAGAAGTATATATTAATGTCATGTATAAATTCTAACACAGGTGATGTATAAAATTTAAGACACCTGTGTATATACTAAATATATGTATTAAAGTAATGTAAGCATGTATACGTTTTGTATATTTTTAATGCATTATTAATACAGATTATGTGAAATTTGCGTTATGCCCGTTATATTAAATTAAAGTCAAAAATTTCTAACAGTGTATACATTCTGTAAAAATGCAAACGTTACATGTCAAAACGTTTCGTTCGTAAGTGAGAATTTTTTTTCGAATTTCCAACCTATATATCATTACCAAGTAATTATGAAATATTCTTTCAATTTTTTCGATCTTAAGACACTTGTTTCATATTTGTTATGAAAATTTTCATATTTAATTTTTCATTACTCGAAATGTATAACATGGAATATATTTTTAATGCGTGTCTCTTAATAATAACTTTTATATTTATATTTCATTGCGTGGACCTGGTTTGATAGTAATATTTCTTTGCATATTGTATTAACATAATTTATAAAGTTATCTAAAACATCGAGACCACAAATTTTTGTTAAATAAAAGATCAATATTTTATGAGTTGAGTCTATATCTAAAATTTTTTTATTTATTTATTTCTCAAAATTCTCAACTCTTTTACTTTGTAGTAAATTCGATAGTAAAATATTCAAATTGTGACAGTCTTATGTGGTTCACTGGAACCATCTGTACCACCGTATTTCATGATTTTTCAAATTTCTACCTCCATTTCTCAAAAAGAATACGTAGTTTCAGCTTTTACTTATTTATTTTTCTGAACTGATATTCTAGAAAAAATCTCACATAACTTTTGTTTTTTTTTCATGAAAATTTCATTCATATGAACATATCACTCTGATATGTTGAAAAAGTAAGCTCTGGAGTAAAATTTGAAAAAAGGCATCTAAAATATCAATCGGTTTATTTATAATAATAATTTTTGTCTCTGATGCGGTGTATGTGGTCCCAGAGTACCAAGAATGTCTTTCCACGATAGTGTGCCAAATAAAGGTTAAAAGTAATCGTGACACAGTGTTTTTCGCAACAAAA
Source organism: Platygaster robiniae (assembly GCA_028476575.1). Taxonomy (NCBI): domain Eukaryota; kingdom Metazoa; phylum Arthropoda; class Insecta; order Hymenoptera; family Platygastridae; genus Platygaster; species Platygaster robiniae. The sequence goes on from CM052023.1 coordinate 27,984,311, forward strand.
AAATTTTATACACTGATAATTTTGATGAATTGCGATATCATACAATAAATATTTTGATTTTCAAAGATTTAATTATTATAATTGATCTTTTACATAACATCAAATTATATTAATATATTATTTTTCTGCTGTGAAATTTATGATTTTCTGATGCTTATTGTTTCAACATAATTTCATTTAATCATTTGAATTCAATCCGAAAAATGATTTAATAATAGATAATTTTGTTCATTGATAATCATTTGAAAATTCAACAGATTCTTTTTTTTACGTTATTATTCATATCATTATCAATAATAAATATTAAAAATGATGATGTGTAATGTTTGATGCGACGTGAAGAAATAGAAGGCAAATTTTTGTTTGTCATTAACAGTATTCAATTTCATTTTTTTGAGTTCATTCCAAGTTTTTTTTTTTTTTTTTTTCTTTTGCGAAATCTTAATTCCAGCGACGTCCAAGATAAGCTTTTACTGAATTTCTCTGCGAGGTTTTTTTTTTGTCATTTTTGATTTTCAAGTTTTTACTGTGTATTGAACTTTCTTAATCTTCAAGTATTCTTTTGAAAAGACTTCAAAAACGTTAATTTTATCATTATCACAATTTTTTACATGCGCTGGTTCCGATAGTTCATATGAAAATTTTATTTAACTGTTTCTTCAAAATTAAGAAACAATATAATCTTCAATGCTAGGCATAATATTTGATTAATAATACTAATCATTAAATCATTCATAATATTTCTGAACGACCGCAGACAGAAACTTTGTTTCTATTCGGGTTTGTGGTGAATGGCACACACAAAATTTTTTGTAATAACCGTCAATAAATAAATGAAATAAGTAAATGAATTCCTGAAGGAATATTTTTTAAATTTTACAATGTGTCATAATCATCCATGCTGGGGAAAAATTACAGGGTAATGGCAACATTCGATGCAAAAAAAATCGAACAGCATAAATAGCTCGTAAAAACTTATGAAAGTTTAGTAGCAAGTTCACACTACGCTTTGAAAAAAATTAAGCATTGGAAATAAAATAATAAGTAGAAATTCGAACTTTAGGTATATACAGTAGACTCTGCATATGACAGAAAGTTTGGGAGATTTTTTTCTGTAACACACAAATTCTGGAACTCGCAGCAGATTATCGTGATGAGTGTGAAGTTGGGTCGGGGCAGTTAAATTCTATAGAGGAAGTTAAAGTTTTGAAAGACGCAGCCATGGATTCCCGAAAAAAAAACCTACGAACAATATCCTGTTATAAATGAAGGGGCCGTTCATAAATCTCGTGTGCCGACTTTATTAAGGTAATTCTGTGCCGAAAAATCCTTCGACCTCGGCCGACTGCCGAGCACCGCCGAGTACGATTCTCGTTTACCTGCGAGACCTTCCGTTACTGACCGAAAAATTCTGTTATTCCCAATTCTGTTACATACAGAGTCTACTGTAATTGCCAATTTTGTAATTCCAAGTTTTTCACATTCTTTTTTTGATGAATATCTTCCAAAAAATGGTTGAAACAGTCAAAAACTTGCTCGACTTTGAATATTTTAAAATAATAAATTCGGAAATATGAGATACATTGCTTTTTTCCAAATTTTGATGCATCAAATTGCATGTTACATATTCACGTTTTTCTTGGTAAATTTATGAATTCGGCCTGTTGAATTTCGAATATTTTTTTTTTTTTTTTCATTTTGAAATATCTGATTCAAGAGTACAGCTGGAATGTCAATAATCTAGGCAAGCAGTATTCAGTATGAATATGATAAATTTAAAATGTATTTATAGTTCTTGTACATGAGAAAGATCCATGAAATGCAGAACGAAACGTGAAATACATTTCCAATTTTGTCTTTACTTAAATATTCTGCAAAAATAGAAACTTGGAAATACCCTCGATTGGCTTAAGAAAAAAGAAAAAAAAAAAAAAAAAACACGGAGCATCCTCGGTCAAAGCGACGTGATGTAATGCGCGTCCTCGCGAAGTTTCTGGGGAAAGCGTTGAAATGAGTCGGGAGTAGATAGCGTTATCGCTTCTGGGTTTGAATAATTCATGCCGCGATCAAGGAATATCGCACCGAAAAGTAACTCCTTGTGAGTCATGGACGTAAACGAGCACCCTGAGAAATTTCGAATTGTCTACAATTCTAGAATAATTATCAGCATTACCATTCGTGGGTTACACAGGCCATTGTGGAAATATCCAAATTTATCTATGATAGAGTTGTCGAAGTACGTACTTACGAAGTTGATGTTCCGTTTGTGGAACGGAACATCATGGTTCATGGTTTTTTTTAGTCTCGCCAAATATATATAAAATTATATATGTTTGGTAGTAATAGAATTTTTTGACCTCAAATTTATCAAACCTCCGAAACAAAATGAATTTCAATCATCGAAACATTAGAATTACAAATCGAAAATTGCCAACTTTGAATTCTGTGGAAAATAAAATTCCATTGTTTCGATTAATATTACAATAAAATCAATATACTATGAGGCTTTTTTCATCGAAAAATGCGGAAATCATTAAGTAATGCTTGTGCGCGTAGTAACTATTACATTTGTGTCTGTAAAAATCTTTGTTACCAAAGATTATAGTTCGCAAATTATTATTTTCATCGATACAATAGATATAAACACTCACCTTTCAAGGAGAGTAAAAAAATCATAAAAATAACGGAAAAGTCCATCGACTCTATTTTATTATACATTTTTTCCCGGACAAAATTCTCAAATAGTAGGTCGAGACACCTCTCTCGATTAAACGATAGTGTGTTTTGTTGGATAAACGTTCTTTTATTCATAATTCTGGGATTTTTTATGATTACAATCGTTTCTCGAATAAGCGAAGGAACACGCGAAGGGCTCCCACTCTCGAATGTGCTCGAATGGACTGCGCAAGGCGAGATGCGACCATAGGGATGTCAATGTTTCTTGCGCTCATCGGTTTTGGAACGCGCGTGAGTAGGGAGAAGTTCCCGCCCCATCGCAGCAGTCCATTAGTAGCAGTAAGAAGACTCATTCGCTTAGCGAGTTCGTTCTCTCGAGGAATGAGTGTATTCGTGCATCAGCAGCAGCTTTCAAATGATCTGAAAAGAAATAAGGCGGTATTCGCAATAAGCTACGCCCAGTGCGCAGCCTAGAAGCACCAAGAAAATTGCTTGGAAGAAGTATTTTGAATATTTAGTCAATTTAGGTCAGTTTCGATTTTCCATTCAATCACTCAAGTCGCAGTATAATCGTTCGCAATGAAATTCAAGATTTCGTTGCTATCTTTTGTGTTATCGACATTCGTTGTCTATACATTGATTGACAATACTCAGGGGTTGATTGAAATTTGTTTTCAAAGAAATGGAACAACCGAAACAAGGTCATTTCAATATGATTCTGTTACTTATGCGGAAGTGCGTAAGATTCTAAACCTTTCACTAAACGAAGTTTTTCTGGACGACGGCCACGTTATGAGGCAAAAAAAAGAAAAACGACTGAGAGTGGATAAAGAAGCGTGTAATATAATTGTCGACCAAGATGAAGAATCTTCGATCCAAGTTTGCATTTCAGAAAGTATATGCAAAACAATTAAATTGAAAAACAGCGCAAAGGTTAATACTTTGCGTGACAAGTTAATGGATTCTCTACCGAAATATTATTGCAACGAAAATTGTGCCGATCTCTATTTTGTGACAAAGAAAAATGATGTGATCCAGAGTTCTGATGAAAAAAAAAGACCATATAAAACTGTTGTGATAAATGGTAGTATCACAGCATACAATAAGTTCACCGATAATAGGACCGAATTGAATATCACCTGGCTTTTGTCAAGTCATCAAGTGCGAGTGAATATGCTAATGCCACTAAGTAAATTGCGATATTGGCTTACAAAACCAAACGATTGTCCTAATTTAAAAGCTAAATTGAATTTACCTGATGCGCCGCTGTTCCCGAATGCTAGCGACCATTTAGCATCGAATTGGCAATGTAGACAACGAATGGCAAAACTTGATAAAGTGACAGGCGGTCATGTAGTGAGTACTCAGTTGGTTGCACCGTACGACGAAGAAAAATATTTGCCCATAGAATCTTATATTTATAAAGTTGAATCGTCGCCTTTTCGAAGATTATACTACGTTGACGTTTCGAAAAAAAAGAAACCTGCTTTCACCGGATCGCGAACCGATGAATTTATTGGTAATAATTTAACAATCAATGTATCATCTCGCTCACCGAAAGACAAAATACTTCTACTCATGAACGATGTTCGATCAACAAATAACTTAGCTTTGCCCTGGGAAAACGTCATCATAGCAACAGACAATACGTCAGCTACTATAAACGTTAAGTGGGCTAATCATCGACCTGGTTATGTATACTGGTGCAAATTATTTGATTTCAGTGAAAGTCATAAAATGTTGGATTATTTCGCAAGCAAAAACGGCATTTGCAACTTCAAATTAATTCGAGATAGAAGTACTGGAGTCTGGCATGATTTAATTTTTACACATAAACAACTTATCGAAAATAGAAAAGATCTACCTAAATTCCGATACGAAATCGGAGTGGCGATGTCTCCTCATCGTTCTGGTACGTGGAAGTGTATTTCACGTATTAAAAGAGAAACAAAAGGTACGAGTAATATTGACGTGAATGGCAAACAGATCACAATGGGTGTAGCAGAAAAAGGTGAAGGTACGAAAGACGTTAATGCTGATTTTGTTTGCTTTTTGAAAGACAAAGATTACAGCAATCAAAAGAAAAGATCATTGCGTTTCAACCTCTTTATTTTTAAATCCCAGGATATTGCTATAAAAATTATAGAGGATATTCCCATATCTTGAAAACTGTTTGAAGCGCTCTTTTTCTTCAATTTGTCAACTTGTTTCTAAGCTGACACATTTGAACACTTTCGAACTTTGCAAGAATTATATGTACAGACTAAAAAGTCTAACACAATTATAACCCCTAATTCTTATATCTGTGTGTGTATCTTGTTGGTGTAGTAAAATAAAACATAGAATAACAATACCGTTTTTGTTTGAGTAGAAAAAACTCGTTTTTTTATGTAAAATCATCCCTTGGTGCGCTACAACTGAACAGAACTTATATTGTGGGCTTTTTCATTACCATATATTTTCTCTTGCGACTTGCGTCCAATATGAAAATTTTGAAAGAACCAACGCTCGGATTTGAAATTGGAATAAATCAATCAAACTTGATTTTTCGGCCACGATTAGCGCATGTAGGTAAGTAGTAGAATCTACTTTTAATTAGAAAAAGTCAAACTATAAAAGAAATAAAATATTATACCACGACATTTGTATACATATATCTAAAAGGCTGACATTTATAACTTCTTCTTTGTTCTTGGTTGATTTTCAAGGCTCATATTTTGGTATGGAAAAGTTGCGTGGTCATTTTGGACAGAAAAAAATTTTTCTATTAAAAAAAGTGTCACTTGTAATCAAATTGAACATTCAAAGAGAATTATACTCTTAGAGCTTCAGTTTTTCTGAATTTATGTAAACTCAATTATAAAAAGTATATCTATTGATAGTTACCAATTCTGACGCATATAAATTAACACATTTTTCCAATAAAATAATAGTTTTTCTATATTTGAATATATTTTCAACGAAGTATAGGAATTGAACATTTTCAACAGTAACTTTCAATTGAAAACTGAGCCGAACATTCGAAATTAGATAGATTTCAGACAAGAAATCGTGGATTTTGAATGAATAATATAGAGTTTGGAAAATTCAAAATCCAGAATATATTCAAAGAAGAAATTTTTTCTTAGTATTATATATAATTTTCACAGTATTTCCGACCTAGTTAAATATTTCCGACATTTGAATCTAGATCGTGACGTGACGTTGAATTTTCGGGTTTTTGTATCATATTGTTTTATTGCGCAAGTCATTGAGAAGTTTCGTGACTAAGTCTAAATCAACAAATTTCCTTAAATTGAAAATTTCTAATCGATCAACATTGCACTACACATTTTTTCAGAGGAACAAGATATTATGATGTAAAAATTTTGAAAATTTTTATTTTCATCCCTTAGAATTTCAGACGTTTGAAATTGCATGTTCTCTATCACAATTTAAAATTAACAAAATATAATTTTATTTATTATCAAAATTGAAATGACCATTTTTCATGGCATTGATTTCACCATCACTGGGCGCTCTTTTGGGTCCTGGCGTGAAAAACGAATGATGAATAAAAAATAACTAAAGTCGATATCTTCTTTCTGAAATTCGTTTCCTAAGATGTATTCTTAAATGATTATTCTTCTCGAGTTTGAAGTGTAGCAAAAATCAAAGTCAACCACGAGTGTTCTAAACGAGTATTGTCCATTGTTCATTGATAATTAAGGAAGCACATTCCTGAGTGTCAATAAACGATGATGATTGCCATATTGAGCAACGCGAAGGCGCGTCGGAGCCTCATGCACCCACGGTTTTTCCATACGTCACTGATCTACGTACGTGGAAGGATTTAGTTGAGCTTCTGCGTTCGCGCTCCATTCATCAACGGCTATTTAATTTCTAATTTTATTTCCTTCGCAGCCAAGTGGAGCATGGAGTTGTTTAAGTTCATGTGTTACACGCCTTGCATTACCAGCGAGTCGCACCAACAAATGTATATTAAACAATCGCGTTTGCAAGTATACCCACGTCGAGGTAAATACTCTGCTAAGTTTATAGAATGTTGAAAGTGACCTTTCCTACAGAAAAAAAAGGACAAAACAGAGTTCGGTAATTTCTTTTTTCGGAAATGAAAATTTTATTCGAAATCTATTGTTTGGTAGATATTCATTATTTACAGCATTACTGAAATTTATTGTATTTTTAGAAGATATAATTGGGATGAAACGAATTTCAAGCTAATTGATTTATAAATGCATAGTAAATTTCATGGTCTAATATGTTGATATTTCATAAACTCTCGATTGAACAAAATCGTAGAGTTGAATAATTTCAAAAATTGATGTTCAAAAAAAACTGTTTGATATGAAATGCACCTCACTGCTATCTACTAATTTAAAATCATTTTTCTCGAATTTTAAATTTCTGTGGCAGTTGTTTTTAATTTAATAGAAAATAAAAATCTCGCAGAATGGCAAGAAATGAAAATAACTCATTATATTTATGTTAATGGATTCAATTAATGAAAAACGTAAATACTGAGATAAGGAAAATTTGTAATTTTAAAATTTGAAATGTTTTTTTATCCAAAAAATAAATTGACTGCATATGAATTTGTGTTGATGAATGAAAAAATTTATTCTTATTACTATAATTCAATATTAAGGATTCATGAATTTGGGAAAATTTGTAAATAAGACAATTATTGATTGAAATAATATCAGTAAGAAATCGAAAGATTCATGAATTTTAGAAATGTAATTGTAATAAAAAAAATTTCAAATTTTACTATTCATGATCGATAATGTATTAGTTAAATTTGCGAACAGAAAATAAATTTCAAATTGTGGTCTCTAAATTTGTACAGTTAAGCAATAAGAAAATGTATAATTAAAAAAAAAGACTTTTTAATGAAAAAATACAATTCATTGTTATCTATTTATTTAAATACAAGTTTTTTAACATTGTCAAATTCTATAATTTTTAGGACTATTTTTTCTCGAAATGAGCTACAAAACAAAAGTCCCGAAGAAAGGCCAAAAAAAATTTCAATATTATTCAATAAATGGATAATAAAGATTTTGAAAGTAAGAAAATTTGTTATTTCTGTTTTTTGAACATAGGATTTTTGAAATAGTAAATTTTCATTGTCAGAAAAAATATTACAGTCGTATCAATTAAATGAAAATAATTTACCATATTCAAAGGTAATTACAATTTTTGGACAAAATATAGTTTTTTCATTAATAAAAATAAAAAGTTCGAAATTGAAACTTTACTGCTAAACATGCGGTGCATTCGAAAATACAAAATTTTTTCACGAATAATTGAAAATCAAACAAAAAACATTTTTTATAAGAATGTGTAAATAAGACATTTAATTTCTCAAAATCATTTAATTAATACCATACAGGAAAATCATTCTTACAGATTATAAATTTGTGTTTATATTTCATTAACTCTCATAAAGTCGATTTTAACGAAATTCATCCAAAATATCGAAATCACACATTTTCTGATTTCTAAATTCCCATTTTTGGTTATTTACTTTAATCCATAATCATAATTATTTTTTATTCTTCCATTTCTGGCCTTTCTTCTAAACCCTCGATAAAATCATAAATATTTGATTGAAATTTTTCGGTTCATAAATACACATTTAACTCTCTATCATTTTTTCTGAAATACAATAACAGTTTAAACATTATTATTAATTTAAAATAGGTAAAATAAATTACTTTCATTAGAACTGGCTGAAAATCCCCGAATTAATGAAATCTGAAATAACAAGACTGATTTTAGATATGAAAATTAAAAAATAAAGTCTAAAAAATATTCTAAATATTAAAATTATGAAAATATTTTTTAACTAGTAAAAATTATTTTTCTATAAAGAACCAAAACACGATGTTCTATCTTTCAAATTCACGATGATCTACAAATTAATTGTAAGAGAAGTCAAGCTAATTCAACCGTTCGTTTTTCAAAATCCTCATCAATTAAATGCGACCTAAAAAACCATACTCGTACGTATCAATTCGTTTGGAAAAACCTGTTGTGCAGTCTATAATAAACATCCAATGAACATTGATACTATCAAATCGAGATATCATCGACGATAAAAAACGGTAGATGTAAAACTTTTTCTCCTCTGTTTTATACGCTTCGTAACATCGCTATTCAAGATTAGAGAATCCAGAGAAACTGCAGAACCGATATTTACGTTTACCTCGACATTTACAATGCAAATGAGCTGGAGAAAAAATACTATATATGTCCTACTCGAAGCGTCCATTATTCTATTCGCTAAACGTCGCGACAATGATGCTCTCTACGTGCGCTCGTTCACGCTCATATCTTTATTGACAATTTTAGTTCAGCCATAAAAACACTTGCGCGAAACATCGTTCGTTTTCGAGGCAACGAGCACGATAATGATTTGTCAGCTCTGCAAACTACTGAACGAAGTTTCGTTTTTATTTGAGATCATGGATTTGCAAACATTGTTTTTTATTGTTGCTTCAAAGAATGATGATTGGAGCAATCGTTGAGTACAATCGTGGAAAATTTTACAGCAAGTTGAACTTTTTTAATATAAGATTTGACGGAAAATTATTCTTTGATACTGGCAAATTTTGCAAAATTTTGTAGGATTTCCTCAAAATCCTGGTTAAAATGAATTTGAAAATGTGAAATTTTTTCAGTGCACTTGTCATTTACGTAAAATTATTTATGAGCAATTTTGAATTTTGAGAAATTCTATTTATCCAGCAAATTCGATGAGTTATTTTGGATGGTAATCTTGTATGTACATGAAATTCGAAGATAAATTTTCTCCTTATATTTTAAGACCTTCAATTTGTAGATAATATTTTTTGTACTTGCTTTCTATAAAAAAAAAGATAACAGATATGATGGATCATTGAGCAATTGGTCACGTGAAAAAAAGCACGGATTTATTGTTGCGATGGCCGCGAATGAAACTCGATGATAAAGAAGTGTATGATTATACTGTCGAGTAATAATGTTTATGATCAGTTTGTCCATGAATTATTTGCAAAAAGCGTTACATAACATTATTCCCGGAAATCGATGGTGAGGGAAAAATAGAGCATAGAATTTTTTTCAAGTTTACACAAATTTTTTTTATTTGATTACTTATCAATTATTCGGATTTTGGATTTTACGTCGCGAATTTTGGTTTTAATTTTTCTGGTCTGATATTTGAGTAGACAAATTTGTTCTGATTTTATGATTGTTGAATTTTTTTGCATAAATTTTGATAATGCAGAAAAGCTTTTGCGAACTTCGTAATTTTAGAAGACTTCGAATTGCATTCAAATTATGAAGAATTTTCGAAATTTTTCTGCGATTGTGAAGATTACTCAGAGTTTTTTTCCAACCCTCAGGAAGAATTGAAAATAAGTGTTTTTTTCTTCCAAGTATTTTCCTTTTTTTTTTTTATTATTTCACAAATTTTATGACAGTAACTCGATATCTCAAGAATCTCATAAAACTCTCTTTTTGAGTTTAGTGAAAAATGAACCCCAACGATTTTATTTTTTAACACATTCAGGCAGAACTGTCAGAGAAAGTAAAATTGATGCTGGAGAATTTATGTCACTAAGGAATTAGAAGGTCATTGATAACTGTATACTACATAGTTTACTAGAAAGTCGCTGTAAATTTCGAAAGATTTTTTCCTTTTTAAGCTTTTTCAAAAACCTTCAGAAAATTTTGAGATAAGCAAAAATCTGTATTATATTTGAAGAAATAAAAATTCTCACAACTTTCGTTGAAAACATTCAAGGCCATCTTTATGTCTCTCAAATTTTTATTTAGTTTTAACTACAGAGCTTTTCAAAAAATAAGGAAATTCATGTAGATAAATTTACTGATAAGGAAGTCCAACAATTACATAAGGTTCAAAAAAATTGAAACAAAAATATCGGAAACGGTTACAATTTTCAATGGTTTTGAGTATTGGAAGCCGTCCAAACCGATCAGAACAATCTGTTCCTCGTCATTTTTCAGGTGTTCATGAATTTTGCAATTTGTTTTCTGATTCTTGTGACGTAATATTTCCATTAAAGTCATATCATAACGTTATAAATTACTTTTTTCATAGGTTCTTGACAAATTTCAATGACGTTTATTCTTCATTTTGGAATAATTTTTGTAAATAGTTCCTCTTTTTCGATATTCTAAGTTAAATAAACACAAATCATTTATTTCTTCCACTTTTTAAGATTTCCAAAGATTTTTATATTTGTTCAGAATTGCTACAGCAATTTTAAAACATTTAAAGGAATTGAAGGCTTCACACGGTTTTTCTTTCGGACGATTCTCAAATATTTTCTCTATTTTCATAATAGTTGTAAATTTGTGGAAATCTCAATAATTCATTGAAACTACTTGAAACTTCACTATTTTATGTTTTGAATATATACATATGAAGCATATTATTACAAGTGTCCGTACATCCAAATGTTTGACAAAATTTAGCAAATGTTTTCAGACTGAAGGGAAATTCAGATTTCAGTGAAAATGAAGAAAATGTATAACTTTGGCAAACTCGAATATGTAGTTGTGAATTCAAGCACCTGCAGCAATCGGTACTTTGGACCGGCATTCTTAGATAAAAACGGAGTTTACTACACTACATGTTTCACATCAAGGCTTCATTCCTCGGCTTCGCCTCGGACTATGAATCATTGTCTTGTCAAAACAGACGTTCTCCATAGGCATAATAAGAACAATCTGCTTCATGGACAACTAGATTTACTTACAACATTCATGAAATACTTCAGAAACCTCTTTTCATTGAACTAAGAACTAAGACATCAAAAGTTGTTAATCAAGAACGCTTCATTACTATAAATTTTAAAATAAAGAAATTTATGTCTTCGCATAACCTCAGAAATCATACATTAAACACCCCCAAAGCTTGTATCGCAACACGGAAATAAATCTTTGGTTTTGCAAAAAACTAAATCTTTAGGTGTCGTTACCAAACTATATAGTAAAATTAGGATCCACCAAAGTTTTGGTTGTGGCTACAAAAATCTGTCTATGAAGTTAGTTTGGAAATAAGAATCAATATTTTGCGTTTCATTTCAATAGCGCTTTTTGCATTATACAAAATATTTTGTTTGTAGGAAAACAAACCTTACGTTCACGATACAAAAATAATTTATATTTTATTTCCTTATCTCATGTTTGGTAACAACAACAAAAGACTTTTTGCGTAATATCTAAACGATATCGTGTGTTGTTCAAAAAATACTTTAGAAACCACAATACTTTAGTAGTCATAAAAAATGGATAACAAAATGCCACACGTAATATTTTTTTTATTTTGATCTAAACTTTAGGGGAAAACGCTTGAATAAATGGCGAATTCTCCAGTTGAAGGTTACTTTGAGGATTTCTATCCTCAATTTCGAGAAGTTGTTTTTTTGACAAGGTTGGGATTCTGATGTTTATTAAAAAAAACACTCAAATCTCTATGATTTCTGCAAGCAATTCTTGCACAGGAATTCCCGAATTTTATCGTCCATAACTGAAAAAAACACTACCTAACTAAAACAGTGAAGAACGACCACGTGATGAATCTAATCACGTACTATAGGTGGCTCTTCAACGTACATTTGATATGATTACCAAAGTCATAGTTGTCGTATGTAAATACGATAAGTTACCTAAATTTGTATAAGGTAACCAGAGAAGTGAGATGTCTCTATCACACTGAATAGATACAAAGAGCAAAGTTAGGAAGTTAGTACCAAACACGATGTTTTGTCGTAACATCAACATGAAATTACGAATCGTTCAGATAAGGTACACATTCTTTTACAGTGTCACAACCAATTAGACTCTAACCAAAGTTTTTTTTTCTCGCTACTAAAGCATTTCTTTCCGTGAAGAATCTGTAGTTTCGTCTAGAATTTCCTGATAAAAATGAGGTTCAATACAATATGGCGCATGGTTCTTAGTTCCTCAGCTTCGCCTCGGACTATGACTCTTCGTCTTGTCAAAACCAATGCTTTCCATTCCAAGTACAACATTCATGAAATACTTGTGTAGCCTCTTCTCATTCAATCAAGAGCTATGACATCAGAATTTGCAGATGAAGTCAACACTTTACTGCTGGAACATTTACCTTATGTGACTGATTGTTGAACGTATCGCGAACGTAAACTAAACAAGGTAACGAGAGGTCGACGTATAACGTCCGGTAGTCGCGTATAGAACATCCGTTAAGCGCGATCATCTTTTTATTCGATCGCGCACGTCCTTTACCGCAGGCCAAAGTATGTATCCACCCTCTCTTCTGCTGCGATAACATACTTCGAGCTTGTGAAGCGTGAAAGGAATTTCAGTGCACCGCGTTGCATCCTTGCGTCCACGTACCAAGTATCATGCCTGAATCAATAATCCATAATTTATCGTTTCATACGTGCTTTCCTTGTTCTTCGTTCGTATTTTCATCGTTTTATACGGGATATTTCATTTTTCCAAAGGGCTGCATTCCGAGAATACATAACAGAGGAATTGAAGAATCCAGAGAGTACTTGAAACGATTCAATTTGATTTGAAGGGTAAGATCGATGAGATAAAACTGTAGTCGATTCGGGAGATTTCCTTCGTGAAGTAATTCAATCTCCTTTCGTTTGGAATTTCGAGATAATCAAATGGATTATATTTTTTAATGACGATGGGTCATGGATGTGCCATTTCCGGGATATTTTTTATGAGAAAGCATCAGGATTTAAAGTAAGAGAAATTGAAGACTGAGACAAACAAGAAATTTAATGGTTTTCTTCAAATTGCATAAACCACTGTTTATTGAATGTAAGGTCTTCGATGTCAATGAATTGACAGACACTTCTTTGCATTTCAAACTTCTGACATTTCGTAGCACATTTTGTTACAACATTAGGGAACTTTTGTGGTAGTGTGGAAAGGGTGTATTGGGGGTATTGGATATGGGCTGTCTCATGGGAAGGATTAGGGAGAAGATTTATATAGAAATTTCGATGTATAGAAGAAAAGAAGAACGAAGGGTTTGGGATGCTTGTTTGACCCAGCTGTTTTGTAACGTATTGTAACTTGAAAATGCGACAGCAACATTTAATGAAATGGGGACACAAAAATGTAGGAAGAGATAAAACAACTGTGCTGTGACATTTGGATCAGTTTGTCTTTTTTGTGGCTGAAGTAGTGCGTCTAGAATTTTGTCTGGGTCATTTTCGACCTACCCAAAAACCTACAACGAGCAAAATCCAATGTAAGGTAAATTTAGTTTAATTTTCGCTACAAAATATCCCAAAATAATACAAATGTGGTATAAGCTACTCTTTTATGATCAAACCTGTGCTGCTAGAGCAGGTTTTGATATTTTAGATATTACGTTTTTAGATATTACGTTTTGATATTACGTTTAAAAATTCAAACATTGAGAATACGTTAGTAAATGCGTATTTAAAAAATCCGAAATCAAGCAATTTTTATCCTGTCACAAAAGTAGAGTTTTTTGGAATCCGTGAAAAATCAATACAAGAGCATTGAAGTATAGTTGCTTTACTTCGGATTTCAGTGATTCAAAATTGTCGTTCTAATTTTTTTAACGATTAAACAAAATAATGGATAGAAACATGATTTTTTTAAAAAGTATTTTTATATGGGTCATTCCACTGAAGATTTACAATTGAAAATTTTTTTCCACGAAATATTTTTTTTTTGTATTTTTTGGTCGAAAAGTTCGACACGTGTTTTTTTTCTGGCGAAATATGAAAAACCTATTAAGTATGATTTTTGCAACTTTTAACGCTCGGAGAAATTTCTTGTAAAAGACATAGTATAAATAAAAAATTATGAAACTCCAAAATGTTCGGCATACTACAAAATACACTTCATTTCTCAAGCTTTCAAATGATGGTAGCGAAATAACAAATAAACTTTTTAATTATAAATAAATTCTTAATTTTATAAACAAATTAATGTATCTAAAAAAAGAGGCGTTTTTTTTCATCAAATTTTTTATTTATGGCCTCGAAGTCTGTATGTAAATACTCAAAAATTTTAGGAATGGTGCTCTCAAAACTTTGTCTTACAGAATTTTTCAAAATCCAGCTTGCGCGCTCAGAGCTCGCGCTTCGCGCGTTATGTTTGCGTTGCCTGGATCAGGAGCAGGTATATAGTGTGTAACAAATAATGATATTGTAGAAAAGCTCTGAGCGCGCAGGCTGGATTTCGAAAAATTCTGTGAAACAAAGTTTTAAGAGTACCATGCCAAAAATTGTTGAGTATTTACAGAAATACTTCGAGACCATAAATAACAAATTTGGTGAAAAATAAACGCCCCTTTTTTTCGATACATCGATTTGTTTATAAAGTTAAACATTTATTTATAAAAAAAAATTTTATGTCATTTCACTACTATCATTTGAAAGCTTGAGAAATGAAGTGTATTTTGTAGTATGCCGAACATTTATGAGTTTCATAATTTTTTATTTATACCATGTCCTTTACAAGAAATTTCTCCGAGCGTTAAAAGTTGCAACAATCATAAATAATAGGTTTTTCATATTTCGCCAGAAAAAAAACACGTGTCGAATATTTTCGACCAAAAAATACAAAAAAAAATATTTCGTAGAAAAAAAAATTTCAATTGTAAATCTTTGGTGGAATGACCCATATTTTTTTCATTTTTCAATGCACGCATAAAAAATTATTACTAATAGTTTCAGTGGTCATGAAAGTAAGATTAACAGTAATTCTTGGAATAAAACTCCCTTATAGTACATAGTTTATTTAAACCCGAGAAAAAATTATTGAATTTGGCAAGGACATTTTCGACCCATCCTAGTAGTTATGTTAAATTTCGTATGCCTAGGAGTTAAGGATTAACAATGCAGGCTAAAACAGATTATTATTTTTATCATCTTCATTACAAAATGGAATCATCTGAAATGAAGGTAGATTTGAAGCAAGCCTCAACTTCTAGAAGTTGTAGAAAATCCAATTAATATAAGTAATGATCAAATTACTTAATTTGATGGAAAGATCAGATTGATTTTTGTTTAAATTTTGATTTGACTGCAAATGCTATGGAAATCATGACCGAAAACGTCGCCTCCGATGAAGCGACGTTGCTCATGCATGCCAATCTAAATTATTCAGAACCTTTTAATGCTGTTGCGAAAAATCGATTTTGGAATAATCATAGCAACAAAATTATTATTCCATTTCATTACAAAAAATTCTTCAACTTTTTATAATGCATTTTAACTTCTGAATCTGCGTATTTTAGCAACAGATTTTCATCTTTCACAATTTCTACCTTGGTACACAAAAAGGGAACTACATTTTGTTTTCATATTCTGGATAGGCTCCATTCACCCCAATCCCGTTAATTTTCGATCGAACGAATTACCGAGATTATTCTTGGACGCCACTTGGCAACCGCGCATCTTTCCTTTTCGTTGCCGACTTGCTCACGCCTACGTATTTTTCCCCTTTTACAAATGACGGTCGAAAACTGAATTTCATCGTCGTGTATTATTTTCCCGACGTCGCCGAGACGTTTCCGCGCCCTCAAAAGAGCAGGAGAGGACTTTTGAAAACCTCCACTTGAGTCAATCGCCTCGACACTTAAACCACTCTAGACTGGACCCGCTCCCAATTAACTCGCCAGAGCATGCGCGTCCTAACTTTCCGTCTACAAATACCAGAGACGAAGCAACATTCAGTTTTTCGATGGACCGCGAAATATTTTCCGCAAATTTTCATTCGCTGAATCAGGTTATTCAAGTTTCTGAATTTATTTACAGTTGGTGAAACCAGGTGGGACATTTTTCGCAATAGGTCGCTAGGTTGCTTTGATGTGATGTGAATTTATCTAGACGGAGAAAATGGTATGGATGTCACTACCATATGGATATTAGGATTCATTCCGAGTGAATTTATAATTGGTGGAACCAAATTTCGAATTTCTTTGAAGACTGAGACATGAAATTGGGCTGTTGTGACAAATTCTTTGTACAAATAATACAAAGACGATTTCTTAATTGGAAAGAGTGAATCACAAGATAAAAAAAGATTTGTAAGAATCGCGGAAACTGGTAATAATCGCGAGTACCTGAAAAAGCATGGAGAAAAGATTCATAAACCGTGGGAAATCGCGTTTTTCCTGTTTGCTAAATGTCGTTTTATTCATATGTCGAGCGTCGCGTCGCGACGCTCGACATATTCATTGAGCCAGCCCATTGTAATGCGCTTAATTAAAGTTGTTTAAACTCGTTAAAGCTTTTCGCACGGGATGAACAACCCCGCAACAATGAAGAAAGACATTGTGCTTTAAAGTGCAACCCAGTTTGCTTTTTTTTCTTTTGGTCTCCCTTCTTGTGAATTTTACTTAGTTTTTTTAATTGCTCGTCTATTTCCAGGTACTGGCTTGAGAATTTCCAGCTTTGAGTTGAGACAAGAAAATTTGAAGTTTTCAAAGAGTTATGAATAATGAAAATAGCAACTTATAACTTTTAAATAAATGTAAACAATTTTTAAACACTTTTAAAGAAGTTTCGAAAAAGAGTAATTAAATTTACGAAATTACTTTTCAGGGTTGACAATTCTTAAGATTCATGTGTAAGGATTATGTATATTTTACAGAATGGATTTGGTAGAACTTTTTATAAATATACAATTCAGATTTTTCTGATTCATGATTACATGTACCGTATTACAGTTATCATAAGCCAATAATATCAGTAACGGAACCAACGCCTCCCTCCGGAGAGATGCAAACAAGTCCTCAAAATTGTGAAAATTACGAAAGAGTACGTAATGAAATTACAGTTGAAGAACTTCGTCGAAATAACGATGAATGGAACAATTTTCAAATAAATAATCGACAATTTTATTATGTATTTCCATGTCATGTATTCTTAATGTTATTGGATTGTTCATTTTAACAAGCAAATGTACAAATTCTTAAATCATTATTATATTTTGTGTAATAAACTAAGTAGTTTCTAGTAAACATAATAAACAATTTTATAAAAAAATACGTACCAATCATTTGTATCACATAAACTGAAATTGAAATTCTACATTATTACTCCTCTCTTTTTATCCATTATACCGTATACTCTACGCATTATTAACGATTTGTGGATATTTCGGACTTACCAGTTTTTGCTTCAGTCCACCAGTTTTTATTATTATATATACTTTGCAAGACTTTTATGATCTTAGCTATACGTTGTGATCTACTTCTGATTTTGTTGGGAATATTATTTCTATATGTATACTCCGGCGTGAATTTATTGATGAGATTATTATGCTTCTATTTTTATTTCACGATATGCATTTATGAAATATTATGTATGACTTCTATGAAAGAGTTCTTACCTGTTCGTTTAATAAAATGAAAAAAAAAAATTATAATTTATGTTACAAGGAAAACATTTATATTGCATAGTCTACATTGACTGATTTTTTCGAAAATCATAATTTTCTAGCTTTTTTTCCAGAGCGTTGCATAATAATTAAACATAGACGAAAATGCATTACTAAATTTTTCACGCCTTCTATATTTCTGCTTTTAAAAAATAATGATGAATGTTCGTTTGAAAGGTTTAAAAATGATAAGTTAATAAATCAGTCAACACAGGTGCTCGATTTTTTGAATTATGACGCTCTTTCGGAGAAATCAGTTGAGTAAAGTCAATGCAACGCAATGACGTGCTGATAAAATGCGTTATCACTTGTATGAGAGATACGCGAACTATCGCTTCAATAGAATGCAGCCATGGCGAGGAAGGCCTGGATCTATCGAGAAATCGATATGAATGCACGTAGTGTCATCGCACTTTGCGAGCCTTGAAATTCGACACCCCCGATAAATTAATAGCGTTTCAGAGTGTAAAATGAAACTTAATCATCTCACAGCAATGGCTGCAAAAAATCAGAATCGTTTTTATTCGTCAGAAATACTAGACTAAAAGAATATATGGGAAATTTTACTAGAAACAAAAAAATTGCAAGGATCGTACTTCCTTTTGGTGTGTAATTATAAAGAGATTTTTGTTAATTGAAATTTTGTTTAATTTACCAGGAATACAATTGTAACAAAAGTAAATATATTTTGGTGAATTCAGAAGAATTCATTTTCAGTTAATTAAAAAGATATATACTGAAAATTTCAGACATCTTAATGCCCCTATCAAAATTAGTAAAAAGTCTGAAACTTTTAAGAATCTTTTGGAATATGCTTTAATTTCAAAAAACTGAAAATAGCAAATTATAACTGACAGATTATTAAAAGAAACAGTGGTTCTTACTTGAAGATGATTAATTCACGAAAGTTTACAAAGATGAAATAACTATAATAAGCTACGAAAGTAAAGCTAATACTGTAGTAGACATATTTGCTTTTCACGACAAACTTTTTTTTCTCGTCTTTGAGAAATCTTACGCGAACGAGCAAGCCCGGAATGGCTTCGTTTGACTTGGATCGCAATATTTCTCGACCTAAGATGATGTAAACGCGAGGAAGAAATGTGCTCAATTCAGCAAATGTTTCTCGACAGACTTCCATCAGTCTTAAAACTTTCTTTACCATTGATAAATTTTTGTAATTTCTTATAAGCCATAGAGCGAAAGCACAATTCATACATTTTCAAGTGTCCTTACCTTTGTTTTTGTCCTTTTTGAAAACGGAAGAAAAATTTTGTATTTAAACTGCAAATTTCAAAGTTTCCGAAACTAGTAATTTATTAACGGCTATTATTCTTATTAATCTAAAAAAAAACGCCAAAATTTCAAATGAAATGAGAAATCATAAGAGAATATTTCAACCACGTGAATTATGGTCTTTTATGGAGTTTCTTAGCGTTCGAGCAATTTTTTCTCATTCTGATCCAAACGTCATCAATCTTAGGAACAGTAAAGTGTATACTTCTTCATAATGATGATAAATGCACATGTAAGGAGATCTATCAAAAAAGTCCATTATTGGTATTAACTCGGCGTTTTCTGAAGACTGAAACTTTTTCCATCAGTATTATACACAATGCTCATTTGAGTGTAGTTGAAGGTTTTTGCTTTGGGTAATCCAAATTTGAAGTTTAATAACGGTTAAGTAACAGAAAGTTGATGCTTTGAAATAAAAGGTATATTCTGTATTTGAGTTTTGAAAAATTATTGATAAACTTTTTTTTGTAAGATTATTATATTTTTTAATATTCTTAAGATTCATAAAAAGATTTAAGCTTGTACTACAAGTATTCTAGAAACATTTTGATGATAAATTTATTCATTTATCTGTTTGGTAAGTTTTAATTCTAGAAACATGTAATATCTATAATCCAACAACAAACATTAAAAATAATACACTTCATAATAAAAAAAGTAAATTCATTAATAAAAAGTAATTCAAAATAGGAACGACATTAGTCGATTTTCGTGATGAAAACCGATTTTTAAAAAAAATGGAAATATCTATGCCTGACAAAAATCGAATTATTTCACTTAATTTGTTGTTCATTCATTTACTGCAGATTTATTTATACTTTTTAGAATTTTATACTGCAAAACCTGTTTGCCATTAATATGTATCAAAGAAATCTCTAATTTCCAATTCTAGTATATTTTTTCTCGATGAAAAATGGCTTCCCTCAGAGAGTTTGGCAAGTTGCCAAGAAATGTCAACGCTCGCATTTAATGAGCCTGCCGTTTCCGGAAGAAATTTCGGTCTCGGCACCAAAGAAATAAATCTTTTCTGAACCGTCTATCTTTTTAAAAAAAAGAAAACTATCGGATTCGAAACTTTTAGTTTTTTAACTTTGAGGTAGTAAGGAACTGTCTAATTTTATAAGGTAGTTTGCAGTATACTCTAGTTTTTTTTCTTGTATCAAAAAAATTTTAGGTTGAGGTGGTAAAATTTTCTTTGATTTTACGAGAGTGAAATTTTTATGCTACTACAATAAAAAGTTTCGTAATACCAACGAAAAATTTATTGACATTACGAAACTTTTTGTTAGGCTAGTGATAGGTTTTCACTCTCGTGAAATCAATGAAAATTCGCAACCTGAACTCTTCTTTTTTTTCGCAGCATGCAAATTATGAAATTTTTAAGTTTTGCGCTGGGACAATAAAGCATCTCTTGAAAAATTTTGGTACATGACTTTGTATGAAGAATTATTTTTCCGAGATTAGATAGTACATATCTTCATATTTTTTGAACTCGGAAATAAAATAACTAACTTGTTTTGAGATTTTTTCTCAATTTTTTAAGGACAAAAAATTTTAGTATGTAAGGAATCATGCCGTGATTTAAAATGTGTGCTATTAGCTTTGAAGATTAACTTGTTTATGGCTTTAAAAACACCATAAAGTAGTTTCTCAAATTATACAGTAGTTTTTCATAGAGAATTTTTTCAATCGGCTATATTTTTTGTTCACAGTTGATATTTTCCTGTATTTGGCGTCTTTTTCTGATGTTTCAAAAAACTTTTCTTATACTCAACTTTTTTCACATAATTTTTTATTGAAAACAAGTTTTGTAATTTGATACATCATAATCTGACAAAGTTGCAAAGTTATTCTTTTTCAATCTCGTAAACTCCAATTAGCATTCCAATTACATTAAGAATCGTGGATACTTTTTTAGCTTTTAATGTAATCATAAATTTTGAGTTCAAAATCGAAAAGCATGAATACGAAATTTTCTATTTCGAAGATTTAGGTAAAGTTCTTGAATTTATAATTATATTAGTAGATAATGTTTTCAAAATGATTTAAGTAAAAGAATTGTTAATAAGAATCATACAAATATTATTTATACCATATTATAATCTTTGTAAATTTGTCATATGATATATTATATTATGTATAATAGGCATATCAGTACATATTGTTAACATATTGTTAATAATATATTCATGTCTCTTATTCATCATTTCATGATCGATATTTTCTATGGGCCTGAAGTTCTAAACGTTTGAAATTAAACGAAAAAAATGTATGAGTTCATATAGAAGAAAAAAATTTTCTAGCTGCTTTTGAACACTTTTTAATCATAACAACAAACATGATGCTCCCCAAAAAAATACTTTTCACGCTTCCTATCATGATAAAAAATCAAAATATTGACGTATCTTTTATTTTCATGTAATTTTAAACGTTTGGAACTTCAGGTACATTATTTTTTTCTATTCTGTTTAATGTTTTTAACCAAAGAAATCCAAAAATCTAGCCTAGGTTTTTTAAAAAACTGCATATACTTCAGATTTCCGTAATTTTTTCCTGAAATTTCAGTGAATTCCAAACAGAATTTGAATGTGCTAAGATTATTAGTAGTTTTATAGGATGTTTTTCGAAATGTACATCAAAAAAATGATTCAGTGAGCTCGCACAAATGTTTGGTCATTTTTGTCCAACCTAATATTTGGTTTACATAAATTATTTTTTCAAGCAGTAAAATATGTTTGGTTCGGATGAGCAGATTTTAGACTGTAAAAATTTGAAGTTCATAAAGTCTAAAAAAAAATGTTTTTCCCAACCAAAATTCATTCAAGTGAACCAAATGATTTGTCATTCAATAACTACGCGGAATTGGTTCGAGCAAATCATTTTCATGGGTTTTTGAGTGTGTGAATCGCAAGTATATTACACCCAGTAAATAAATAAGCTTCAGCATGTGAGTAAATAATTTTTCCACTTTTTGAGTTCAGTAACAACTGTGCCTGAAGTTCCAAACGTTTAAAATTAAACGAAAAAAATTTATATGTTTATATAGGAGAAAAAAAATCTAACTGTGTTTGAACACTTTTTGATGATAACAATATACTTGATGCTCCCAAAAAAGAAATATTCGTTATTCTTCCCATCATGATAGAAAATAAAAAAATTCACATATTTTTTATTTTCGTTTAACTTTAAACGTTTGGAACTTCAGGTACATAGTTACAATTCAGTTTATCTCGTTATTTTTACCGTATTAATACAGTTATTGTAACAACTAAAATTGATACTGAAGAAAATGGAAACAAAAAATGTGAATAAAAAATGTTTTGTTTGAAATTTGTCAATTCTTCAATTATTCTTAACTATAAATATTATTTTCTTTTTTTTTTTTTTTGTAACCTTTGCTGCAAAACGCCAACCTTTTTTTCCTTCCTTTCGTAAATGGTAAGTGGCTGTCGAGATGCTGGACGTCGCTTGTCACTATGGAAAAAATTTAATTTGATTAATTCTAGAGACAAGTTAGAAACTTTAACACAAGTTTCGGAAGTTTATCGTGGTTGAAATAGCGATTATTTTTTATGTTCAAGGAATGGCAAGTGCCGGTCTTGAAGTTCGCGAGACCGGACGTGCCCTGCGCGTGCAAACGGAAGCGCCGCATCTTGTTTCCACCGGTAGCGACAGATTATCAACTGCCATCACCTTTCATCCTTTGCCAGAAGGTAATTAAATTTTGACCTAGCCGATAAAAGCATTTTACGATGCCCTGGAACGTAACAAGAAAGCAATACGCGGGCGAAAGTTTACTGCCCCTCGTGCTCAAGGGAAAAAAGGTTTTTTTAGCAGAGATAAGATTTATCTGTGATCGTGCAAGATTTTTTAAAAGTTTCTTTAGTACCTCGTAAAGATGTAAAGTCGAGAAAAAAAATGAGAAAATCAAAACAAACACGAGATTTTTGAAGATTGTACAGGTTTTGTCTCTTGATTATAGAAAATCCCGAAAGGGTATAAGTTAACAGAATTATTATAAAATAAAAAAAGGAAGCGTAAGTTGTTTCGGAAAAGTAGCATGAAATCCGGCTCTGAAAATAACACTTGAGAACTTTTCGACCACCATGAAATCGTTTTTTCGCGATGCATCGATGAAGTTGCATTCCAAAATAATTGCTCTTCTCTTGCGAGTTCTCTGAGCCGGTCTAAAGTGGTTACAGCCAAAACGAAGCGTTTTTAAAAATACATCGGCAGGGCTCCGTAACGGAAACGAGCTAAATAATTTTCGTAGCTTTGGTCTCAGGGAGATCTTTAAATGTTCACAGATGTCAAATTGATCGTTTCGAAATATACAAGATTTTCTCCGAAAGTATGTAACACTTTTCAAGAATTATTTGTTTATAGTGTAGACTATTGTTTATTCAGGTAAAGAGCAATCATTATTGTCTGATTATTTATTTTTTTGGGAGTTTAATGGGGACATTTGCTATTTGTTCTCTGAAGAGTAAACTCATACATGCAAGTAAATGTACAGACACATTTCAGAAACAAAATAATAATTACATGGTTTTTGTTAGTATTGTTAAACGCAAAATTATCAATAACAAGTGATGAATTTGGCTGACAGTTTCGACACTTTGTCAGCTTAATAGTTTTAATTTGGATCAGACGATTTTGACATGATGACATGCACGGTTCATTGACTGGCAACAAACAGCAAATTTGTTCTGCGTACTGAAATACATATGTCAAAAACTACTTGACTACAAGTTTGAAAAAAATTGGTTGCATAGGAAGATATGTGACACGCTCCAACCTAAGTTACCTAAGCGACCAAAAACTATTTTTTGAATTATGCACCTTCTATATGAAATGGACATACATCTTTAGAATGCCGTTGTCATAGAAAATTTCTAGCATAGTTTGATAATAGGAAGCGATTTTCTACAGTAATATCAGGAACAACAGTCAAGTTTAAGTATATACCTTTTTTTCAGAGTATCACATATTGTTATACTACAAAAAATGCACTTGTTTTGATAGTTTTCGTAAAATTGATATTTATTATTGTATTATATTACTACAGTCTTGACAGTGATTTAACTATTTGAACTGTTACAACAGTTTCAAACGTCTTGAAAGTTGAAAATTCTATGGCAATTTTCAAAGTTATGGCGATTTTGTCTCGGTCCTGTCAGTTTTCAGAGATTTTTGAAAATTAGGTTTTTAAAATACTTCTATCAATTTAAGCAGTTATTACAAACACAAGAGTTTTATAACGATTTTGAACAGTTCTGACGGTTCTGACAATGTCAACCAAGGTTTCTACTGTACGTAATAAAAGGAAATTGCGGGAATTGTACAGAAATATTTTATTTTTCAAACATTATCAATCAATAAAAAATTGAATATTTAGTACTTCATATTTTATAATTGCCATGTGAAAATTTTTTGAAATGAAATTACTTTCAACATGAAATAAATTGTAAATTTGCAATTAAAAACCAAATTTACTGCATTTTTGAAAAGCTGCCTTCACGATGAAAAAAATTTCAAGTTAAACGATTTTAAAATTTAAAAACTAATTGAAAAAATTGTAAGGAGTTAGAAAAGTCCGAATTTTCTATTTAACAATTTAACAATTAAACATTTAAAAACCTTAATGCAGGGGTAACAAAATCATGGCATGGTTTTAAATTAAAAAAATACATGTCACCGATATCGACTACTTAAAGATCGATTCTTTAGATTTTTAGATGTAATAAATTTTTCATCAGTATTTTTTTAAGGAGATATATACTTTTTGTGCGGACGAATTGAGAATGGTTTAGAGAACCTTTTAAAGTATCTAGCAATGATGTTATGACACCAAAGTTATAGTTTTTTAATAGTGTAATTTCTACTTGATGAAAACAAGTATTTATTCAAAAAATATCAAGAATTGGCGGAGTTCTGGCCCTTTCCCCGAAACATCTTTTTTTTTGGAGAGGCTTGTGCGGTGCCCACGATGCAAGTCGAACTGTTCAAATTAAATTAGAAAATCCAAAAAATTTCATTAGTCGAGGAATGTATTTATTTCTCAAACGATTGAAAAAATGAATATTACTTTTTTTCTGTATGCAAGAACGTTTTCCCCAAGATTTTGATTTTTTGAGTTCTGAAAATATTGTTTAAAAACTCTTATCTGCAAAATAAAAACTTTTCTATGTAAAAGCGATTGTTCAAGAACTGGATATATTCGTAGACTAATGAATTTTTCGGGATTTTCTGATTTGACTCGACTTGTTCGACTTGCATCGTGGTCACCGCAAGCTTCTTCAAAAAAAATGTTGTTTCAGAGAAAGGGCCATAACTCCACCAATTGCTGATATTTTTTTAAGAACAAATACTTGTTTTTTCAAGTGAACATCAAACCATCCTCAATTCGTCCATACAAAAAGGTATATAACCCTTTGAACGGCTTAGTTACAAAATTAAAGTCCGTATCATTGGCCAAAAATTAAAATTATCAAAGTTATATTTTAATGGCTTTAGTTTATTACAAATAACAATTTCGTCATCAGAACCATTCATGATTTTTAAAAATTTTAGATCAAGTATAAAAATTTTAAATATTTACTAGAAAAAATCGAATTAACTGATATTTTATATATGTATTTGTGTTGATAGACGTAAAAATTTCTTCTTACCATGATTATTCAGTGCTTTTTGGATTCATAAATTTTCGTCGAGAACTTATTTATAAACATGAATAACGCGAAAATAATTATAAATGTTTGAATAGACTCAACTAAAGATGTATAGAAATTTTTGATTGAAAACGTTTCACTATCTCGAAGATTTTAATAGGAAATTTCCTCAATTGTAAATTACAAAATCGATAATCAGGAGTGAAACTTCCCACGCCCAAAATTATTGCAATAATCGCATTAATTAATGCGTTTTGAAACTTCAGCTAGTGATTAATCTATTGAATGCATCTAAATCAAGAATAAAAATTATGGTTATATTATTGAGTGTCAGAAATTTCCTAAATCATGTTCGAAAAACTAAAAAATGTAGGAGAAAT
This sequence comes from Platygaster robiniae, assembly GCA_028476575.1. Classification (NCBI taxonomy): domain Eukaryota; kingdom Metazoa; phylum Arthropoda; class Insecta; order Hymenoptera; family Platygastridae; genus Platygaster; species Platygaster robiniae. The sequence continues at coordinate 28,010,778 of CM052023.1, forward strand.
ATTCAGAAATATTTCTGTGGACACTCTAAATTAGGAACTTCTAAATCTAAAAATGAGTTATAGAATTTAATTTGTGGAGTGTTACGAAAACACGAGAAATAAATAATGAAATTTGGTAGAGAATTATAAAGCACAAAAATATGACGAATAAAATTTTATAACAAGAAATTGTTATTCATGAAATATAGTAAAATTAAATAGAGTTCGCATATAATAATGAAATACAGACTGCACGAAATATTACTGTTGAAAATTGTTCACCAAACGAGTCTGTGTGTTCTTCTCGCGATTTCCTGGTAACGCGTTGAATGTCTTTGACACCCTACGAAATCGTAAACAAATCGTGGCGCAGCTTTATGAATATTCCCGTTGTCAGATTTTCAATGGGCTAGCGAATATATCCCTTGGAGAATTATTTTTTCACATTACGAACGTCGTGCCATTAAAGGTCACGAATGTCAAGACGACGATGATGCTGGAAGAATTTATATTGTCCGTGGCTCGACTCCTCCGACTTGCTATATTTAAGATGGTTCTTGCGCGATGCACGCATCGGGTTACTGTCCTCGGCCCTCGGCGACCCTGTACGTACAAAGCTTGTACACACGAAGCGCCAATGCCACGCGTTGCGCAAATTAAGGAGGTTCCTTCGGTTCCATGCTTGCAAAAAAGTGAGACGAAAAGTCTGTGACTAATTTGAAAACTGCGAGGAATTTCGAGGATCCGGAGGAACTCAGAAACTAAAGTCTCTCAGGGTTTACAAAGGAGGAATTTTATTTTGTAACCAAAAGGATCTAGCATGAATCATTCATGCAAAACGATTTCTGTTCCTGGGATTCGTCATTATTAGTAGTCTTATAATAATTCTTGTTCATGTTAAAATACGTGTAGCTGGATTAATTTTTGAAGTAAAACTTCTTAGGCGGCATTATCACTTTTCAGGAGTGTAATTTATTCTAGAATAAAATTTATGTAGGGAGTAACTTGGAGATTTTGTAACGTGTAACACTGTAACATGTAACACTGTAAACTGTAAGACTGCAAGATGTAAGAGTGTAACATTGAAGTAAAACTTCTTAGGCGGCATTATCACTTTTTAGGAATGTAATTTATTCAGGAATGTAATATATCCAGGAATGTAATTTATTCTAGAATGTAATTTACGTAGGAAGTAATTTCGCGATTTTACAATGTAAGATGTAAGAATTTAAGGTGTAAGTCTGTAATGTTTTCGTTTGAAGGGAGTAATTTCGGGATTTTACAATGTAAAATGTAAGACTGTAAGGTGTAAGAGTGTAATATTTTCGATTGCAGGGAGTAATTTTGAGTTTTCGTTTTGAGATTTCGTTGTAGTGTAAGATTGTGAGATGTAAGACTGTAATGTTTTTGTTTTGAGTGAATAATTTTGAGATTTTGTGAGTCTGTAAATCTGTAAGAATATAATGCTAGATCGGAATAGTTGAAGGTCGATTATATTCGAGCGTGTTTCAAGTGTAAGGAGTAATTTTGAGATTCCGCAAGTCTGTCACACTGTAAGAGTGTAGGAATGTCATTTATGGATTCGACTAAAAATTGTGAAGAAAATAAATTTATTACTTATTTACAGATTAAAACGAGAAAAATACAACACAGAAAAATTGATGGATCTGTTAGAACTAAAAAAGGCAAGAGGAATAAAAATCTATACATATGAACCTTAAAAAAAGCAGCATGACAAGTTTTACTTCTAACACGTGTTAATTCAACACGCTCCAATTTAATTTCAGTTTCCAGTCAGTCTTTTGTTATCAAAATTTGATATAAATCAGTTTCTACTTGTTATTTTTCTATATCCTTCTCATTAATTTTGTTGGTGGAAATACTTCCTAATAAAGGCCAAAAACTTTAAAAATAAGATACCACAAAAAAACGAAAATGTCTACTGATAAATTAGGAAACATGTTCTTTGTCATTATTTATTATGATCAGAATTATCACTTCCATTTTTCAATTTATTATCAATTATCATCGACTTTTTTAAAAAAATTCAATAACTTTCAAATTTATCATTTTTTTTTTAAATCGTGTAGGTCTGAATACAGAATCGTATTTTCGAACTTTTGTTTTAAAATATTTTACAAGTCAAATTTACTAGAATTTTATTCCATTTGTTAATTGAATGTTACTTTTTGTTACTTATTGAAATTGATTCTGTCTAAAACTCTTCATTTTCAAGACCAGTAATTCCAAGACTTTACATCCAAAAACATTTATTCAACTTCTCTCAAAATACTTTTATTGTAGTGAATACCTTGAAAAAGAACCTAATTTTTTCCCCTGATTTTTGTAGATTCAGAGAAATATTTCTGTTTATTTTTATTTTGAATGTGTAATAAATTTCAATGATATTTATATATTTCAATGATAAAACATTTAATATATTAAATCTGTTCATTACATATTTTTAGAATATAATAAAATTTATTTCTATTCGTTTCTAGTATTCTAAGTATGGCGTCAGTTCAGTAAGATTTATTCAGGCACATGTCATGTGTTTACTGTGTTTTCGTCAAAAAATTGTTAGCAACATGATAACCGCTCGTAAAATAAATTTATGAAATAATGATTTCTCAAACATTCGATAATTTTATTACATAGGAATAATTATGACATCAATACAGAATTTGACAATTTCGATGTCATTAAAGTATTTATTTTCTTTTGTGCCTTTCATACATATTAATATGTCTACCTAGTGCATTGTTAGAAATGTCTATTTATGAGTAATTTTGATGTTATTGAAAATAAATTACCTCAATGGAAATTGGCATGATAAAAATTTTTTACCAGAACTTGATATTTTCGTGAACAAAATGTACTTATGTACGATGACATTTTACAAACTAGAAAATTGGTGCATTATTTTTCGTATAGCGACACTTTTAATAAGTATTACTTTAGAAATTAATGTAACGGTGTCTATATCGAGAGTCTATAACAAACGAAAATATTCAAGTTTTTCCTTTCTCTTTTTTTATTTCGACCGGAGGGTTTTTGTATTCAGAGTAAATTTTCAAAAATTTTTGGTAATCATATTAATGTCACAAACGTTGCCATATAATTCAAGGTGTGTGATAGCAATAACTTACAAAAGTCCACTTTCTCATCAGAATTTTTCATATTGAATTTTTAATATCACGAGTGCTGCAATTGTTTATAAACACTCACAAACTGACTTTTTATACACGTAACGTGCGCAGTGGTACCAAATTGAAAATTCGTTGTTTTTTCGTTACATGCTCTGAATGATCAGAATTTTCACTAGAGAGCTTAAAAATGCATTAGATTTTTATGTTAAAAAGGTCTATTTCAAGAATTTGAAGTTCACTTTGCGAAATTCACAGATTTTACAACTAACAAAACTATGAATTTCGTATCGCAAATATACCAATTTTCATTGAATTGTCAAATTGCCGCACTTTTTGACGTATGATTTCGAATTCACAATTTGTGAAATTTGTCCGTTAAAACATTGTCCTCTGTCTTTTCAAAATTGGGCTACATTGAAATTGTACAAAATGTTCCAAGTTCCCCATTTGAAAAATGTATAATTTTCCTTACGCAGCTGCCTCGACAATTTTCCATCATCTCCTTACGTTATATTTCTGAAAATCGTTTATACACATTTTGATAACTTGATTAACTACAGAAATGATTTTATTATCAAGCACTATAAAAACGCTTTGAAAAAAGCGTCGCCTTGCATCTCTTCAATATTTGTCCTTCGCAACGCAAAAAACCTTATCCTCACTTCGGCAACGTTTCACGTGTCTCCGCACTTATATTCATCGAAAATACTTCAAGTCTTCCATTACTTCAGACACTCACATGCGTCTTTTTCGAAACACTTGAGACGTTTCCCATGAGGAGCAACACGAAGACGCGAAAGTTTCAAAAGTGAAGACAACCTTTTTTTAGATCTAGAAACGGTTGCGAGTCTGTAAAAAACGGCCCCTTAAATGAACAAACGATAAATAAAATTGCTTCTTGGCCGGAACACGGATTTCAAGCTGAAGCGTCGAGCATATTTCCCAAAAGAACAAAACCATTGAGAGATCGCGGTATACGCCAAAACTATATTTAACCCCATGGCATAACCTTTGAGCAGAGGAGAGGATTTCGCTCTCGGCGTAAATGCAGTTACAAAAAGCGCCGACTTCGAGTTGGTCGGGAAGATTTTGCAGGTTCTCAACGTTGCTGCATAAGACGAAATTTATTATTCAGGGGATGAAAAGGGAAAGAAAAGTCTCCCAAACAAGAAAAATTATTATTTAATAATAAAAAATCAATGGTAACTGAAAAACCATGTTTTTTTTTTGCATATGATCGCTATCTATGAAAAAATTTTGAAATTTTCGATCAATAATCTTTTTTTGTATGGAATGAAGAAGGCTCTTGATCTAAAATTATTTACAATCTATCACAGTTGAAATATATTTGACATTTTAGAGAGTTCTTCTACAGTTTCGTTAGAAATGCATTTCTTTTTTTATATTTGTAGAAACAAAGTATACAGTTGTTAAAAATTATCGATAGGAAATTGAGGTGTCTCATTCAGAGTGATTGATGAATTCGATTTGTAGAAATAAATGATTTCATTCCTAATAGTTACCATTGTATGAAATTTTTCTATTTCAGGGAGAATAATCTTGGGTTCAAGTCGGGAAGCTGACGTTTCAATAGATGGGATTGACGTTGAACCCGTGCACTGTACCATTGAAAATAACAATGGTGTTGTCACTCTTCATCCTATAAATGGCAGCACGTCCGTTGACGGGGCGCCCGTTAATTCATCTGTTCGACTCGCTCAAGGTACTTTTTAATTTTCTTAATAACAAACAATCTACAAAAATTTTATACGTAGGAGCTTAATGGAGAATTTCAAAATTCAGTTTCTAATTTCTGACGATAGTATTTTAAAATTTCAACTCTAAAAAAACAAATTGGTAGGGTTTTTTTTGTAATGATATGGATATTATCATGGTTTGGAAGTATCGCGTTACTCTAAAACGTTACATTTTTTACTGGAACGATAACGTAACGCGTTACATTAATTATAACAAGTAACGATAACGGGAATGAGTTACTTTTGTTCGGTAACGAGTACTGAAAATCCCGTTATTTATTTTACAGTTTTATTTAATCAGTTTTATCAAGTTTTTAGAATAATTTGTAATTTTTGAGGAAGTTTCTGAAACTGAGACATAAGTAATTTTTACTTCCTCATTTTCGAATTAAAATTGAAAATTTATAATCTTTTATAAAAAAGAGTTAATTATTTGTAATTTGTTTACAAATACCGACCAAGAATATGCCTTTTTACTTTTTATTGGAAAATTTCACAATTCGAAGCGTTTAATTTTCGAAATCCACATGAAAATACATAAAAATACTTGAAATCTATACATCTGAAAATCTATAGCAGGATCTTTATTATCTATAGCTCATGCTAGAAAACCTTACGTAATTAAACGAATGCGAAAAAATTCGAAAAATACTGAAAATACTAGATTTTAATTAGTTTCTTATAAACGCTGTTAGACTATTAGATTCTTCAAAAGCTTCCAGGAATCGAGAAACATTAATTTTTCGAGCATTGGATTTTAAAAATATGAGTATATAGAAATCCATGAAAATACTAGAAAATTTTCCAAATCTTGAAAGTCTGTAAAAAATTTTAAAAATGTCGAGGGAACTCTGAATATATGAAGAAATTATTTCCTGTAAAACTGATCGTAATACTTTAAATATTTAAAACTTCAAATTCTCGGAAATCTCATTTTGTTAATTCAAAAAGACATCTTTGATATAACCGATAAATTCTGCATTTTATAAATACTTGGAAATACAAAAAGAAAACGCATGCATGTATGGAAAAACACAAGAAAGTTTATGAAACATTGAAAATCTTGAAAACGTTAATAACTAGAGCATCGATCTCCAGAAATTTATATAGCAATATTCGAAATACTGAACGAATCTTCAAATCGTAAAAAAACCGAAGAAATATGGAAATTACTGAAAGAAATTAAAATCTATTGAGACACTGTTTTCTGAAAAATCCTTCGAAGCACGAAAATTTTTAAAGGTTGTAAATTTTAGAACTCAAAGTCTATATAAAAGTTTATATAAAAATGCTAGAAATACATAAAAACACAAGAAAATCTTGCACTTCTTTCGAAAACCCAGGAAAGTACGAATAGTTTTAAAAATATTGAACAATCATTCAAATCGTAGGAAAACTAAAAGTACCTAAAAAACTAAAATGTACATAGACACTATTGCCTGGAAAACTCTTTCAAATATGTACAGAAAATTTATTTAATTTTGAATTCTAGAGCATGAAATTTTCGAAATATATATAGAAATGTACAGAAAAAAAGTACAAATATATAAATCACTAAAAAATATTGCAAAATTGTATAAACACCGAAAAATAGAAACAGCGTCAAAAATACTAAAAATGTGGGTAGATAAGATTCTCTTAAAAATTTATTAAACTCGCAAATTTTTTCCCGTAGCTAATATGAAATGAAATGTCAGATTCGGAACTTTTTGAACTCGAAAAAAATTTAAGAATTCGAACAAGCTGACTGATTTTTTTCTCAGGGTCAAAAAATACTGATTAACAAATTCTTCATGGTTTTTCTCACTTAAAAAATTATTCATACAGGCCTCGTCCTAAAAATAATAGATCTCGAAAATATGATGTTTTGTTGGAGCGAAACGTTTTGTTGAAACTCAAAAAAATTAAACACGTTATATCTTTTTCCGTCTCAAACTATTTTATTATATCTTAATTTCAAAGTTTTCAGAACAAAACCAAAATTACATAGATATTGTTTTTTTATTTTCATTCTTAGTTGTTCGATGTCTTGTTATATTCATTCGATTTATTCTAAAAAGTAACGTGAAAGTAACGTAAAACGTTACATTTTTTTATGTAACTTTCTATACCCTGGACATAATCATGATATCCATAAATGAGTATATGTATCAATCTGAAATAAATAAACAAGTCGATTAATATTCACGACATTTTTGAAATCCTCAATCGGACAAGTTAAAACGAGATGAAATGACCTTTTTCATAAAAATACTGAAAAAGTTATACGAAATTCAAGTAACGCTTATTATTTATTTTCATTATCAATTTATCTAAGAATTACCTTCACCGTTCATTGAAATTGAGACAAATATTTTTTACAGTGTATATAATTAAGGAGTATATATAACTTTTCGTGCGGACGAATTGAGGATGGTTTTGAGTATCTTTTAAAGTATGTAGTAATAATGTTATGAAACCAAAGTTATTTGTTTTTTAATAGTGTATTGTTCACGATAAAAGACGAGTATTTGTTCATAAAAAAATATCAACAATTCTCGGAGTTATGGTCCTTTTAACAACTATTTTTCTGAAGAGGCTTGCGGTGACCACGATGCCAGCCCAACAAGTCAAGTTAAATTAGAAAATCCAAAAAATGTCATTAGTCGAAGGATGTATTTATTTCTTAAACGACTAAAAAAATGGATATTACTTTTTTTGTGTGCTAGAACGTTTTCCCCGAGATTTCGATTTTTTTAGCTCTGAAAATATTATTTAATAATTCTTATCTGCAAAATAAAAACTTTCTATAAAAAAGCGATTGTTGAAGAACAAGATATATTCCTATAAAAATGAAATTTTTTTAATTTTCTGATTTTACTTGACTCGTTCAACTTTCATCGTAGTCGTCGCAAGTCTCTTGAAAAAAAAAGTTGTTTCGGAGAAAGGGCCATGACTCCGCCAATTGTTGACTTTTTTTATGAACAAATACTTGTTTTTCCATGCGAACAATACACTATTAAAGAACTATAACTTTTGTGACATAGCATTATTGCTTCATACCTTAAAAGTTGCTCCAAACCATCCTCAATTCGTCTGCACAAAAAGGTATGTAACCCCTTAAGTTCTATTGTACTAAACTCAATGTATATTAAAATTTAAAATAATTACTCGCTTTACAAGAAAAAACTTTTTTTTTCTGGCGAGTAAATATTTGTTCGTATTCATCCGCAAAAAAATCGTTGCTTCTCATCGATCGAACTGAGGATTCGTTGGTTGTTTCAAATTGCGAACCAAAATAGGTTGCACGTTGACGATTGGGAGATCGAATAGCTTGCGATTCAACCACCCGGCAGAGGCGAAACATCTGAAATCAACGATGCCGGGTTCTCGGGTCGTTATCGGACCGGCAACTTTCGCCGTATCCGAAAACACCGACGCTCACTTGGAGCGAAAACCGCCCACGGCGCCGCGGAAATCGCCTCGAAACTCGTGCTCCGACGACGAGGGCGGCTTCTTGTGCAAACTCACCAAGTTCGAAATGCTCGCACGGCAAAGTTCCCGAAACTGCGTATCCCCCAAAGTCTTCCCCGTCGGCAGCTTAACGACCAACGTGCCGGCGGATCAAATTCTCGGTCATTCCAGGTACGCTATCGCGACAGGGAAATAGTATATTACGTTACCAGGACTCAAATTTTTTATGTACGATATTTTACGTACCGAGGGCTGGAAAACGAGTTTAGAGATTTTGAACTGGACGAGAAACGAGTTTTCTGTGCCAGAGGTACGTAAATTTATGTACACTTCTACCTCGATTTATTAGTATATATTAGAAAATTATGAAATAAAAATATAGCATTAAATTATTAGATATTATAATAATACATTATGTTATTACTCGTTTCTGAAAATATAATTATTGGAGTACATATGAATATATAATTGCACACTTTGAGTGATCATCACGAATTGTAATGACAATCAAGTTTTTTTTATTAAGGCTAAACAAACAATTGGATCAGGCTAATAAACATTTTCATAATGTGTGCACTCTCAGAAATTTCTCTATTAAATTTAAAAGACTGTCTTTGAAGCAGATTTCCCATACTTTCTATTAAATTTTTGATTTAAGTTATGGACGCAACTATGAAAAAAATAGACAGTGTCTGTGAAAATCATAAACTTTCTATGAAATCGAAGTGTTTATTAAGTATAAAGCAGAAATTAAAATCATTTTACCTTCAAATGATTTCTCATTGAAAATGTGTATTTAAACTTTTTTAAATTCAAGTGGATTTCGACGTAATACATTTTTTTGAAGCAGATTTTCCTTGATTTATCGACAGCTATTTGATTGAAACAAAAAATTTATATTGCATGGAATTCAAATTGTATAACAAAAATTATATATTTGATAATATGCAGAAGATATTTTAAAATATTCAAAAATGTAGTGTCTTAAAATAAAATTGATAATCACAACAAATATTGAAAGTTGTGTATCTAATATGAAAGCAATAAATTTGATAGAAATTTCTTTGAAATCCTTTTCATATACGTATAATTTCAAACACGATTTTAAGAGAAAGTCTATAAAAATCTTTGGATTTAAAGTTTTTCTTTTACAGTGAGGATTATTTGAGGTTTGATTTAATTTAATATGAAATGAATCGTAAATTTGTAACAAAAAACAAAATGTACTGCTTTTTTTGAACTTCTGAATTAAAAACATCTTTACAAATTTTACGAATTTTTAAAAATTTTTAAATTCTATTCAACAATTACACAACTGAACAATAAAAAAAACGAATGCTTGAGTAGTGAAATCGCGACTTGCACTTTTAAGTAAAAAAATAGACTTCATCAATATCAACTACTCGAGGATGAATTCTTTTGATTTTGAGATTTCATAAATTTTTATTACATTTTTTTTATTGGATTAACTATAATAAATGAGAGTCAATAACAAAGGAAAGAAACAGAAAAATTACCAAGGTTATAATTAGGGATGATTTCTAAGAAATAAAAATTTAAAAATGAGAAAAATTCGTGATTTAGATTTGGATGAGAAATTTTCAATATTATGTGTTGGATTCGAAAATTGAATTAACTGCGATTTCATAAATTAGTTTCGATGTATAAAGACATTATTTAAATTTTATTATAATTAAATTTTTTTAATTAATAAACTTACGACTGAAATTTCTTAATCGAATTTAGTGAAAAGTAAAAAAGTTAAAAAAAAGTTGAAAAATAAATGATTCAAAAATATTTGTAAATATCGACTGAAATAATGAAATACAGAAATTTCTAATTATAAAATATTGATAATTCCAATATTGCAGATAATGAACTGTCGAAATCATAAATAATCAAATAGATTATCAAGAATGAAATTTCCCACCATAGAGATGATTGTAATAATTGCATTATTAAATTTGATGATTTTTGTAATTTCAGCTAGTAATTGATCTATTTATTGCGTCAACATCAAGAAAAAAAATTGCAATATAATTTAGCATTAAGAGACACCCTGATAGATATTTTCGAGAGGCATTTGAGATCCTTGAAAATTCAATGATACTTACTCACGTTTGATAAAAAGATCAATACATAAATCGAGGAACCAGTTTACATAACATAAAATGAAGCTCTAAAATAATGGACGAAATTCCGAGCTATCATATCCGAAAAATAGTACTACTCGAAAAAAATAATTACGTAAGTTCCTATATTTTTTATGTCGAAAAACTTGGGACAATTTTTTTTCACGTATATTTCGGTAAAAATTAATTCTCTTTCACTGGTTTTCTAATAGTTGGAATAATTTGTATACAGGGTGTTTCCGATTTCTCACGCCAAAGAAAAAAAAGTATGTTATTCCTTATTGAATTTCAAGTTAAAAAGTCCTTTACAACTTTTTATGAAACTCAAAATTGAAAAAGTTATTCAAGGAATTGAAAACACCCTGTATAATTAGATGTAATAGTAATTTTTGAACGAGCTAGCACCAAGTCTTAATTTTGAAATCTCACACTCATTGATAAAATATAAATGCATATACTACAATGCAATATGCATGCATACATTATGTTTCAACTTATGAACATTGAAAATAAATTACTACGAAACTGTGAACATCCCATATATATTTCTATTTCATGCTTCAGAGTAAAAAATGTAGATGAATATTCCTTTCCATCTTGACATATTTCACGAATCACTTAAATCATGTCAATTATTCTACAAATTACAGATAAAAATACATGCACTGCCTGTATTTAGCCAGTTTGTTGCGATATAAGTATAACCGAAAATTCATATATCTAACCAGAAAAAAGGTCCATGCTTTTCCAGCTTTTTTTCTTCTTTTTTGAACAGAAAACTTCTTTTTCTCATAAATTTTGCAGTCGAAACAAAGAGATTATTCTGAAAAAATAAAAATAAAAAACTGTCGTAACGTAACTACAAAGACTCTATTCTTTACGCTAGAATATTGACTCACAAGTCGTAAAATAGTTATGCGCAGAAATGCGTTCTTACTTTTCATTACCATGTTAAAAGTCAGTAGATTGGTCTGTTTAAAAACGCGATTCTCTTAATAATGGTGAATTGTAAAACAGACTGAATGCTGTTGTTGAAAAAAACCTAAATAAAAAAATTATGAAAGTTATGGTTATGGATTCAATTAATGAGAAACGAAAATTTCAGGATCATAATAATTTGTGCTATTGATATTCAGGATGAGAAATTTTTAAAACTATGAATATTTTGCATCCAAAAACTAAATTGACTGCAATCTCTTGAATTTATGTCAATAAATTAAGAAATTCACGAATAAATTCATACATTTCTCACTGGCTCGAAACAACTCACTAATTTTATCCATTTCACTCGATTTTCCCAGTTAATGATTCCTCACATTCAATTCATAGTACATTCATATGTAAATTCATACGGATTTTTTTCTCACATATGAATTTAATGAGAGAAATCATTAACTAGGAAAATTTTCCTAGTTTACTCGATTAATCGAGTTAAGTGGATAAAATTAGTGAAATGAAGAAATTCGTTCTCACCATTATTATTAGGTGCCTTGAATTCATAAATTTTCGATGAAAATTTTTTACATCGAATTTGAAGGGAAAGAGTTGAAAAAAATTGAGAAATAAATGAATGGAAAATAATTGTAGGTATATAGACTTGGCTAATGAAATATAATAATTTTGGATTAAAAAGAAGGATCTTGATATTTTGGATGAAGAATTTTTGAAATCGTGAATTAATAACATTAATTATCACTAGTGAAATTTTGCACACTGGAAATCAAATTGCAATAATTCCATTATTAAATGCACTTTGTAACTTTGGCAAGTTATTCATCTTTATTTAATGCATTAACATCAAAAGATAAAAATTATAGCAATATTATTCAGTGTTCGAATATTTCAAACTGTGTACGAAGAATTAAAAAATGTACCCTGGAAAAATACACCCTGGTCAAAATGACTAAAAATCTGTCATATTTGACTGATTTTAATTCAGATATCTGTGCAATTTGATTCCATATTTCATCCAGACAACTTGAATAATATTTTCCAACGTTTTCGGAATGCTCCAGATCCTCGAGCCTCGCTTCGCTCTCGAAAAACGGGCCAACGAGCCCGTTTCAAAATCTCACGAACCTCGAAAGGAGTCGCTCGAACACGCCTTCCAGCCTGGAAAGATCCTCGAGTGAGGCCCAAAAATGTTCTTCGGGTGGTTATGGCCGCGTGCAAATTTGCACCGCCGCGGAAGCGTACCTGAAGGCGTGCGCGGGTAAATCTCCGTACAATGACGAAAACAATGATTTCGACCTCATGACCCGGAGCATGACTTGCACCCGCGGCACTGATTTGGACAACGTATCCCGCGATTTCGACATGAGCCAGAGTCTGATTGTTGCGAAAACTACCACTACGGAATATTTGCAAATGGAAAAAATCACGACGAGTTCCTTCAGTAATTCTACACCGGTTATAGGTGAGGAAATTGAGCTTTAGTTTAATATAACATTAGAAAATGTGGTGTAGTGGTTTTTTTAATCTTTAAGGAAATATTTTTTGACTGGTAGAATGATTTTTGGGATATTTTCAGGGTTTTTATTTAACAATTTATTTATGTATTTCCTTAGAAATGGAGAAATACTGAGGTCTTCGGGAAATGTGAATTTTCCGACCGTATGTTTGAAATTGGAAATTTCAACAGTTCATGACAGTTTTTTAAACATTTTTGTTTGATGATTATAAATGTTTTGAAAGTCATTAATTTGTAACAGTTTTAACATTTTTAAAAATTTGGCAGTTTTTTTGAACAATTTTGTCAATACCTTTAGGCTTTTGTTGAATACAAAATCGAAAATTGTATGTGTATTTTTGTAACTTAAAGGCAAATTTTTTTCATTTTTCAAATAATTTTTAGAATTTTCGGACTTTCCGGTGCTAATTTGGAATCGAATGGAAAAATAATGGAATTCTTGGGAAGAAGGAAATTTTTTAATATATGTCAGAAATTAAAAATTCTAATTGTTTTACAGTTTTCTGAAATTACAAAAAAATCCATACAGTCAATATTTTGCAAACAATTCTTTACAGTTTTACGCAGTTAAAAAAGTTCGTGCTACTAAATAATTTTTATATTATCAACAATTTCAACGGTTTTTTCAATAGTTTTGTCAACTCGAATCTGAATTTCTAAAAGTTTTCACCATTTTCAACAATTCGACAGTTATTTTTAAAAGTTTAAAAAATTTTCGGCGAATTGTTTGTTGATGAGTGATGAGTAACTTTTGTATCATCAAAAAAGTGTTGTTAGTTTCTCGAGTATTCCTTAAAATTACTTGATTTTTCGAATGTTTTTTAAAATTGAATTATCAAACGTTGAACTTCTTGGATAAAAGAAATTTTCAAATGTACATTGATAATTAAATATTTTCTTTGTTTTTCAAAATTTCATTGAATGAAAAAAATTCAACAAATCCCCTGAGAAATGACGTTTTCGAAACGTTCAAAAATTTCGAGAATTGTTTAGAATTGTTCTGGCAATTTTTTGTTGTTTTTCAGGATCTTCAATTTAGCTTCGGCAGTTAAATAGTTTTAACAATCTAAGCAATAAAACAATTTATGTATTCTTTCAAACAATTTTTCATAGTTCTATGGGTATGGAGAAATGAAGAATTTTGGATATTTTCGATAGTTCGTAACATTTTAAAGCCATAAAAGTTATTATTTTTATCATTATTATTATTATTGTTATTGTTATTATTATTATTATTATTATTATTATTATTATTATTATTATTATTATTATTATTATTATTCTTATTATTATTATTAGTTTTTTACCATTTTAGACAGCTTGTAACAGTTTAGAAGGTCTCAAAAGTTAAAAAATTTGTGAACAAATTAAAACATGTTCAAACAATTCAATAGTTATTTCCAGTTTTCGACAGTTTGGCAGCCTCGGAGTTTGGAAAGTTTTTCTGATTTTTGATAGTTTTCTCAATACTGTAAACAATTTTGCTCTAATGCTTTTTAATTCGGTTGATTACACGTTTCTCGTTTGAATATGAAAATATGAAAAATGCTTCAACTTGTTATTGGTTCTTAAAATATTTCAATTTTTTGAAGTTTTACATCATTTACAGCAAATTTGCATCCGTTTTCCAGAGTAATCAAACTTTTTTTTGAATGGCAAAAGCGAAATTTCAAAATGTATCATCATAATGAAACAATTACTCTGAAATTTCAAAAACTTTTCAGAATCATCATTATTTTTCCGATTTTTGACACTCGTTACCAGTAATTGAACGCTGAATTTTAATTGAAAATTTGATGAAAAAATCGCGAGGATCTTCAAGTTTCTTGAAGATTAGAAGAAAAAAAATGAAAGACTTTCAACAAAAAGAAAGTGCAGAAAATTTTTCGAACTATTAAAAATACTGAAACTTTAGGGGTCGGTAATAACAAAATTTTCTAAAGTAGAAAATGGAAATAAAACAAATACTCTTAAGTTTCAAGGCGATTTCAAAATTTCTATCATTTTTTTCGAATTATTAAAAAATTACCATTGGAAAGTACTTCAATTGAAATTGAAACCTTTATGAAAACTAGAATCTTTTCAAGTTTCTTAGAAATCAGAAAAAAAAAGAATATTCAAAGAAAGGAGAAAGTAATGAAAAATTGTTATAATTAATTGAAAATGACCAAAACTGTCATTTTTGGTAGTGAAAAATTTTAAAGCTTGTTTTCGAAAAATGTTGAAAAAGTCTTTGAACACTAATTTATTCCAAAAAATATATTTAACTATATTAGAATTTTCAATGCCGAAAAAAGAAATATTTGCAGACGAATGATCTCGGAATTTTCCAATATAATTACAAATTTTCATAGGTTTTATAAGGTTCTTCGTGTTATGAATAAAAATTTCAAATTTCTATAATAATCATGTAAAAATTCATACAAAAACATATAAATTCATCTCACAAGAAACAGGAATTCTTTGAGAAATCAATATATTCAAGGATGTTCATTTTCAATATTTTTGAATGTTTTCTGTAGTTTTTTGTAAATATAACTAATTTCCAATTATGAACTTTTTGTGCGCAGGCAAAAAAATAAAGCCACCAAGCCCAGCTTTCAATCGAAATCCTCGATACGAACATAATAAAGTCCAAAACGGTTCTTACTACGATGACACGAAGGAAAAGCAGCAAATCGAGGCGGAAAATAAAAGAAGACTGAGATTTTTCCAAAGCAAAAGACGAGAAGTGCAGGAAGAGCGTCTAAAAGAGCAGGAAATCGAACGACAAGAAAAAGTCAGGCTCGAGGAAATTCTTGCCATGTGCGCCGAGTACGAGAAACAGTCAACGGTGGCAGAAAAACCACGTCAGCCGAATCGGTAAAACGAGAAAAAGTTTTCACACCGCTAAATTCGTCGCAAATCATGTTCCCTTCATCTAGTTTCCAACGATTTCAGAAGTACTTTTACAATAAATGTGATTGTAAAGCTCGTCTTCGACTCGTCCTTCAAACTTCACATTATTAGTGAAAAATCTCGTTCTGCATACATAAAGAAATATGATATTTATTATATGATTAATTAACAAGTTAAAAATGAAGTTTTCTTAACGTTCTCCATTTTTTATTTCCAGAATCAAAACCAATGGCTCTCTTCCACGGGACAAAAGGCCCGGCAACAATTCCCCTTTTGGAAGTCCCAAGAGTCCCATAAACTTGTCCCATTTTTGCTTCGACCCAACAAATCAAAACTCGAAAGAATATTCGGAAAATTTGAACAACAATAATAACAATAATAATACGAATCGAGCGATAAAATTTACAATCGACGAGACACAGCGAAATAGCGATCGTAGTTCCACAAAGTGGCCTTTGTACAATTCCTTGCCTCGTTGTCGGAGGTCGAATTATGAAAATGTTAAATTCGAAAATGGGAACGATGAAACGCCGAAAACTTTGGAGCGAAAAAGGAAAATTCCGGGGCTGAAGTATGAAAATGTCGCGTTGGCGAACGGAAATCTCAGCGTTTACGAAAACGTCGCGACGCCGAATAACGCGCAGTCGACGCTGCGGAAAAACAGCGTTCCTTGTAAAAAGTAAGATGATGTATTTTGAAAACATTTTTTTTATTGGGAAATCAAGATTTAATTTGATTTATATTTTTAATACAGTTTTTATAAAGTATTTTCGATATTTTGAATATCGAAATTGTGAATATCGTTATATTTACATCAAAATTAATTTTTATTGATGTGCATTGTGATGCTTATGTTTTATTTTAATAAATTATACATATTTATTTATTCAGTAACTTAAATACGTTGATATGTATTTTTATATTATTTTTATTATGTATTATTTATTCGATATGAAAAATAATAATGATACTCTAATCTCATCTTAGATTTATATTTTTAATATTAATTCTACTAAATAATAATAATAAATATCATATATTTTTATTATAATGTATACAATCAATAATATATTAATAATTTTATATTATAGTCATAAATAATCAAAAATATCGATGTTTCATATAATTCCAAATATCAATCTTGTTTACATTTAAAATATACATATACTGGTCTATTATAACAATGTATTACTTATTTTATAAGAATTGTTATTCAACTATCGCCTATTAATTATTTATCATATAAATTTTAGGGAGATTATTTCAATATTCCTTTATTAATGAATAAAAACTTGTAAGTTTGTAAAATAAATAAATAATGAACCCCAGTAATTTGAGTTTTTATAAAGTTTTTATAAAATTACTCATGAAATTTCGATGTTTTAAATAAAATTCCGCTTTTTTTTAGTCACTTCATACAAAGAGCAATGTTTTATAAAGTTTATTAGTTTTTATAAAGTCACTTTATAAAAACTTTAGAAAATCTTTCTAAAAAGACAGAATCTTTGTAAAGTAGATTTTAAAATCCACTTTATAGAAATGCCGTGTCTTTTTATGAAGATTTTATCAAGTCATTATGAAGTGACTTTATAAAAAAGCTGAACTAAAAAAAATACCCTAATTTTATGAAGAGTTTTATGAACTTTATAAAAACCCAAATTACTAAGGCATATTATTTTTATCATGTATTATTTATTCCATATAAAAATATTAAGGATATTCTAATTTTATCTTATATTTATATTTCAGTATTTATATTTGTAAAATTATTCTACTGAATGATAATAATACATATCATATATTTATTATAATATATACAATGAATAATATATCTGTGGCTTCCTGGTATAACAGACAAAGTCACGCATGCCATAACATTTTAAATTTTATCAGAATATCGTGTAAAATGAACTTTATGGCAGAAGTGACTTTGTCTGTTATTCCAGGAAGCCACAGATATATCAATAATTATACTATAGTCATAAATAATCAAAAATATCGATGTTTCATACAACACCAAATATAAATTTCTTTTACATTCAAAATATACATATTGATAATATCAATATGTATTATATCAATATATTATATTATAACAATTGTATTATTTATTTTATAAGAATTGTTATCTTACTACCGCTTATTAATTATTATTCATATAAAATTTAGAGAGATTATTTGGATATTCATTCATTAATGGCCAAAAATTTGTAATTTTGTGAAATAAATAAATATTCAATTTATTTATATCAATATATCTAGCAATTTTGCATAAAAAAATTTTGAATGTTTGTTTTAGTATTATTATTTCAATAAGTATAGAAATATTATTGGTAAGATAAACTGATTTATTAAATTACTGTCTTTTTTCGTTCTCTTTTGCTAATATCGTGTAATTTGTATGTTTTCATCCCCTTTAGAAATTTTAGCTAGTCAATATTCAATTACATGCATTACCTTTTAAGAATCGAAAATACGTTTTCTTTTCATAAATATTTGGATGTATTCATTTAACGTAGCACTTAGGAGTTAAATTTTTTATATATCCTTTTTCAGTGTGATCGAGAACAAAATTGCAGTAACGAACGACGATTTACTGGAGGCGATCGAGCAATTGTCGATGCTGTCAAAATCGAAAATGTTGGTGACGCCGAAACGAGTCAATTCCGAGGCGGACAATGCCAAGTCGAATGAAGCAAAAGCGGAGAAAGATAAAAGAGAACTTGAGGAAGAAGATAGAAAGAGGTACACTGAATTCCTTCAGAACGAGAAAGTGCACATTTTGGGTAATATGGATGTTTTCAAGAGAAGTGTGGCAGATATTGAAACTCAGGAAGAGGAGATTAACCGAGAAGTGAGTTCTATAATTCATGTAAATAATTGAAATGGGATGACTAGTTAAGCTGGGACTAGTCTTGATTTTCATGATAGTTTATTTTTGAGAAAGTGAATTTTTGGTTCAAATTATCTAGGAAATCGTTACGTTAATGACATGCTATTTTTAATATTAACTAATGAAATTAATGAGGGGTATGATTGAGATTGCAATATTCAAATGATGTAAATTTAAAGTATTTGGGAATGGAGAGTATAAAATTTGTATTTCCAGGAATGTTAGAAGATATTATTGAGAAATGTTTAATTTTTGTGATTAGAAGAATTCTCGGAATCGTGAAATTCTTGAATTCAAAGATCTTGATATTACCATGATTTATTTAAATAACTTGAAGTTATTCCAGGTTTTGGGTTTTCTTAGATTGAATTCTTGTAAAATCAACTGATAAGTTCTTGACAACAATGGAATCATATTGCTTGAAAAACTATTGTTACCCTAGTTATTCTGAACCTTATAAAAAGCTTATAAGGGGTGAACTTACAAGGTTGTTTTGTAAAATCCCTGTAAGGAAATCTGAATCATATAAAAAATTCATTCACTGTAAGTATTGTATAAGGTTATTTTACAAGGATTTCAAATCCATGGAAGATTTCTATAAGGTTACCTTATAAGGACTCGACAATCTTCTGAGGAATCTTAGATTCTTATAGGATGTTTCTATAGTTTGGAACGTTCAAATACAAACGAAAACATGGAAAATTTTTTTTAGTATCTCTCGTAATTGAGTAATAAATAATAAATTTGTACTCAACAAGTTTTATCCAATGTGACTAGATTTTTTTTCATTTCCGATAATTTTTCAAACGCTTGGAATTCAGACACATCTTTCAAGGAATTTATAAGGTTTTTATAAGGTTCGTAGTTATAAGGAGAGATTCAGCTATTTTATGATAATAAGTTTTTATAAAATTAAAGTTTTTCACAAGATACATTGGGAATTATTGAAGTCACTACAAAAAACAGCGGATTTGATAAAAATTTGTTTACGTTTTTAGACACTTCATAAACTCCAAAGTTACTGGGACTTATAAGAGCATTGAAATTTTCTTGTAAGAAAATTTTAAATCTTGATAAGGAAATTTTAAATCCTTACAAGAAAATATAAATTCTTTATAAAGAACTGTAAAACCGTATATAGAAATTCAAAACCTTTTAAGGACTGTATTCCTTATAGGGTTTTTATAATGTCACCTAATAAGAAATTAGAGTTCTTTTTGGTTTTCATTAGGTTTGCAATTACAAAGAGAGATGTAGATGTTTTAGAAGAGTAATTTTTTCATGAAATAAAAGTTTCATTCAAGTTTCATAAAGATTTCATAAAGTCACTACAAAAAAAAGCTAAGTTTTATTAGAATTTATTATATTCCTTTGAGGAAATTCAATTTCTTTTAAGAAACTGTAAAATTTGTATGTAAAAATTGAAAAACTTTGAAAGATTTGTTTCCTTATAGGGTTATATGTAAGGTCACCTTATAAAAAATTAGAGTTCTTTTTAGGTTTTTATAAGGTTCGCAGTTACTAGGGGAAATTCTGCTATTTTATACGTATAATTTTTTCTAAAATAAAAGTCTTGTGCAAGTTTTTTAACAGTTTAATAAAGTTCCACTGAAAACAACAGAACTTTATAAAAATTTGAGTATTTTCCTAGACTTTAAGTCACTGGGACTTAAAAGAATATTGCAATTTTCTTACAAGAAAATTAAAAATCCTAACAAGGATATTGCGATTCCTTTCAAGGAAATTGCAAATTCTTGTAAGTATCTGTAAAATCTGTAGAAGGTGATTGAAAACCTTATCAGAATTTCATTCCTTATAAGGTTTTTATATGGTTTTTATTTGGGAAGCTTGTTATGAGGCAAAGTTTTTTCGAAGTTTCTTATAAAACAAAAGTTCTATTCAAGTTTCATAAAAATTTCGCAAAGCCACTATAAAAAACAGCGAAATTTTCTAACAAATTTATATATTTTTCCAGACACTTTATAAAACCTAAAGTTACCAAGACTCATGAGACAATTTAAATTATCATAAAAGAAAATATAAGATCCTTATTAGTAAATTCCAATTATTTATAAAGAAATCGTGAATCTTTATAGGGAACTGTAAAATTGTGAACCTTATAAGGAAATTTTAATTCCTTATAAGGAACTGCAAAATCTGTACATATATAAATTTAATACCTGGTAAGTATTAATACTCCTTCTGCAGTATTTATAAGGTCACCCTGTAAGGAATCGAAAATCTTATAAGGAAATTTAAATTCCTTATAAGGACTGTAAAGTCTGTATAGAGAAATTCAAAAACTTCAAATATTCCTTTTAAAGTATTTGTAATGTCACCGTTTAAGGAATAGGAATTCCTATAAGGTTTTTTAAGGTCACCTTATAAGAAATGGAAAATATAATAAGAAAATTCAAATCCTCATAAGGTTTACACAAGATTTTTATATGGTTCAGTGTATCTTAAATTTCGAAATATACTGTTTTAAGTTGGAACTGGAACGAGCTTTGTTGTCGGCCGAATCGGAGTCGGAAGCTTTGAAACTCGCGCAGGACGAGGCGGACAAATTGCGAGTGCAGAGGCAGATAAGCGAGCTCGAGCACGATATTAGCGAGAACGACGTGGTCCAGGCAAATCTTCAGCAAGAGGCGAAACAACGGGTTCAGCAGGCCCAGCAAATTTGCAGTTCCTTGGAAGAGGAATTCGGTGCTTGCGAATTTTCAGAGGCTCGTGAGGCATTGTCCGTAAAATTGAGTGCTCAACAGGACGTTCTCGAGGGCGAGAGAAAAGCTTTCGAGGATCTCGAGTTCCACCACTTGGAACAAGAAGCCAGCAAATTGGCCAACAGAGAAGAACTTCAAAGGTAAAATTTTCTCTTTTATAACAATCAAGATTGTTTTGTTAGGGAGATTATGGAGAAAAATGTCGTTGAAAAAATTTCCAAAGCTCAAATTTTATTGTCGAGTTTAAATTATTGAGTATTTTTCAAAATATGTAATATTTTCAAAATGTTTTCATATGATTTTGTGTCATCAAAAACTGCTTTGATATGGTATGAGGATCCATTGAAAAAGTTTTACACTGGAATTCTGTAATACAAATTTTAGTCGAGAATGGAAAAGTTGATGAAAATTGAAGACTTCCGACGGTATGTATTTTTCAAATGAAAATGCTGTTGTTTTTGTTTAGACACTTGAGTGAACTTTCCGCGAGAATCGAAAGCAGGAGAACTCAGCTCAACCATTTTTCATCACAAAGTTCCGAGATTCATAATACAGCAACCAAAGAAGCCAAAAGTTTAGAAAGACAGAAACTGGGACATATGCGAAGATTGGAGGAGGTAATGTATATTTTTTACTTATGAATCTTGAATTGATCTGATATGTGAATTTTTCGGTAGTAGATGGAAGAGAATTTTCTAATCTTAATGATGAATTCTGTAATTTCGTTGATTAAAAATTCAGACTTGAGTTCAATACGATTTTCATTTTATTTATTTCCAGAAATGTGAATTGAAATGAAAGTTTGTAAAAGACATATTTTGCAGTAATAATACCAGAAATTTTAAATCTATAAATTATTAATCTCACACTCATGTATTTTCGGTTTATTTATTAAACATTGTGATCAAGTATTTTTATTTCGATGCATGAATATCCAATTTTCGATTATTTTATTCTCAATTTTGCAATTTAGAACATTTTAGAGTTTATAAACTCGACCGTCTTACTACAAATTACACGTGAAATGTATAAATTACAAATTCTTTTTTTTTTTTTCAATTTTTAAAGCCTAAAAGGAAATTTGATTCAGAATACTTGAATTTCACGTTTCGAGCTCACAATCCCCTCATTGACAGGGCTTTTTTTAAACTGAAAATTTTTGAAGATTCTTTTTTAATCTTTTTTATTGGTGTAACTTTTGATTCAAAGCTTACAATTATATTTTGATTAATAGTATATGATATGAAGTACAAGATTTAGCTGTTGTTTTGTTTGTTTGTTTGTTTGCTTTTGTTCATCAATTTTAAAAATGGAGAATTGAAAATAAAAAATTACAAAAAAATTGATTCTTTTGATTCTGCAACTCAAAAATTGGCAACGTAAAAAAATTTTCATAAATTTAACCTATTGAAAACAAGAAATTTCTAATTAAAAATAATTTTAGAATTTCTTTCGAGAATTTTATAAATTCTAGAAATCTCAGTGAAAATCTGAGGTCCAAGTTCTTTTATTTTTGAAAATAATCTTTTGAGTTTAAAAATTTGTTAGTAAAACTGACACGTTCAAATCTTGAATTTCAGTTTAAAATTGTTCACATCATAAACATAAAAATATGAAAAAAAATTTTAAGGGAACATTCCAAGTTGCAAGCTTCTTTAAATTGGTTTAAAATTGAAAAGAAAAATAATTTATCAAACGTCCCTGCTGAAAATTGCCAATTGCTTCTTTTGTAGCAGAAATTTATTCCTTTTCTACTGAAAATTTCCAATCAGTTTTCCAATTGGAAACCTAACTGGAAAAATGACTATTTTCTTAAGTGATTTATACTATTAAAAAAAATTTTTACAGAAATAAAAATAATTAGTTTTCTATTTAGTAAAAAATCAACAATTTCCTTCATATCAGTTCAGTAGTATCAAATACTCTTCTAATATTTTATAAATTTCTACAATTCATGTTTCTCTTATTCATTTTTTCAGTGTCGCCAACGAATACGTGCCATCGAAGACGAACTTCAAAATCTGTCTCGTGACGCAGTCGGAAACGGGGAAGAAAAACGGTCGCCGAGCAGAGACGATTTGGACAGAATCTCGAAAGTCACAAACGAATCACCCATTGTCAGCAACGAAGGCTGCTTGGGCAAAAAAACGATGGAGTCCTTGAAAGAAATCGAACGAAATCGACAGTTGCATTTAGCGATACAAGGTGTGTCATGTATTGTATTTTTCCTCAACAATCTTCAACAAAAACAGAAAAAATACAAACTA
The DNA here is from genome assembly GCA_028476575.1 of Platygaster robiniae. Lineage (NCBI taxonomy): Eukaryota > Metazoa > Arthropoda > Insecta > Hymenoptera > Platygastridae > Platygaster > Platygaster robiniae. Next base: position 28,034,499 of record CM052023.1, read on the forward strand.
ATAACAATTACGTTCACTTAAAAATTGATCCAAAGTTAATTTCAATGTTTGGTTATTTGAATTTAATTGAAAATTTGCGAATGAAACAGTCTTATCCTACTCTAGTTTGTTTATATTGTAGTGAATATGTAAGATTTCATGAGCTGCAGAATCTCTTCGCATTTTACTCTAGTAACGAAGATTTACCTTGACTGCACTAATTATTGTATGAAATTGATGTCCTAAGCTCAATTGCCATTTTCTTCAACCTCTTGTAACCAAAAGTTGATAACTAACAAAGCCTATCAATCTTTTGCATCGCAGGCCGACAAGTAATTTCGGAAGAAAGGAGGAAAGTCGAGGAGCTGAAGAGGAGGGTCCAGGCGGAAGTTCGCTCCCAGTGGGAGGAGAGGAAGATGAATTGCGCCTCTTTCAACAGCGTCGAATCAGGCGAGGAATCTTCCAGTTACTCGACGGGGCCAACGGAAAGGTCAGTGCTCATTTAGCGTTTGTCGAACTATGCATTTGGATTTTCGAACTCTTGGACTTTTTAGCTCCAAGCTTGAGATTAAAAAATGATTTTATATTACACTCTGTAAAATAATAAATTAAATCTATCTTATTACTCATGATTCTTGTATTGACGCTTTATAGTTTCGAGTTGATGAAGATAATTCAGTAAATTTTCCTGCAGACTTTTTAGAAATGGATACAGGTTTTATGTTTTTTATAGTCAATAAATTTTGAGAGTAAAAAAATATCTTTCGATTCCACGTTGAACGATTTTCAGGAAGAAGTTCAAATCAGAATATCATTATAGTTCTATGAAATTAAAGAAAAGAATAATATTACTATTGATCTGCATTATTTTTTTATATTATTGTTGTATTAATAAATGAAATTTTATAGCTCACCTTTCGAAAATGGGTTTAAATACAATTTTTTCAAAGGCTAAATACTTTTGGGAAGAAAAATGTCCTTCTCAATCTTCTCTATGGTAAACACATTGAGGAGAGAAGTAAAAATTTTGAACATTATTATTAGATTAATAGTTGAAATTCGTAAAATAATATTATAGTACATATTGCGTATTTTCATAATCATTGTAAACATCCATATATCATCTATTAAATTACTATAAATTCATTTTTTTTTTTTATTGTACTGAAGAATACAGTTATTCTACAGCAGAGTTTTTCGAAATGAAAATATATCATTGTTTTTTTCAGTCAACAAATTTCCAGTTGAAAAAATAAGCTTTTAAAAAAATTTTTATCCTGTATCATTTCTTCAAACTCTTGTGAATATTTATGAGCCAACTATTCAGTTATTTCAAAATAATTATTTATTGTATTTTAATTAATGCTTAATGAAATTTTACTGAAGACTTCTTGGAAATCAGTATAAATATAATACTTTTGTAGCAAATTGGCTACAAAAGTATTTTTGGTTAGAAAAAAGTCCTATTCCTATATCTTAAGCACGTTTAAGAAAGAAGTAGAAATTTTTAACATTATTTTATTTATAGTATTAGAAACATACATAAAATATAAATATTTAATGTTGTGTATATGTATTATTATTATTGTAAATATTAATATATCATCTATATAATTACTAAAGATTCATTATTTTCTGTATTGTAATGAAGAATTCAGTAATTTTACAGAAGACTTTTTTGGAATAAAAATAGACACACTTTTTTTCGTAGTCAATAAATTTTCAGTGTTAAAAATATCCTTCCATTTAATGTGAACACATAATCACATTTTGGAAAAAAGTAAAAATCATTGACATTATGTGTATTATTAAAATAGAAAAAAAGCATGATATATTTTGTTTTGTATCATTTCTTCATTTTATTGTTAATATTTATGAATCATCTGTTTAACTATTTCAAATTCATTATTTATGTTTGTGTTATAGATGATGGAAAAATTATTATAATTTATTTTGTTGTGACCAAAAATTTAGCAAATTTCACAGCCCTTTTTTTTTTAAATGAGCATGTATACAATTTTGTTAGTCTTAATATTTTTGGATAGAAAAATGTCCTTCTTTATGTTTAGCACATTTAAGAGAAAAATAGTTACAATTTTTAACATTATTATGTTGTGCACATTAAAAATATAAAAAAAATTTTTGTTATATGTTGTGTATTTATTATTATCATTGTAAATATCCATGACATATCATCTATTCAATTACTAGAAATTTATTTTTTTTTGTATTGTAATGTAGAGTTCAGTTATTTTACAGCAGACTTCTTTGAATAATGAAAATAGATACACTGTTTTTTTTAGACAATAAATTTCCAGTTAAAAAAATATCCTGACATTTTCTGTCAAACATATTTTGAAAGAAGTGAAAATTATTACTATCATTATTATTTTACCAAAATTAAAAGTATAAATAGCATTATAATCCATATTATTTTGTATTATTTGTTATTATTATTGTAGATAGCAAAATATTATCTAATATTTAGTTTAAAGCATATTGTTTATTGGATTATAATGAAGAACGCAGTAAATTTTACTACAGACTTTTTGGAAATAAGTAGAGATACACTGCTTTTCGGAGTCGATAAATTTCTGGTGTAGAAATATATCCTTTCAGATATGTTAAACACATTTAGAAAGGAGTAAAAATAATATATATAATTATTATTGTATATCGTTGTGTAATGCTTATTACTATTATAAATATTCATAAATCATCGATTCAATGATTATTTATTCATTATTTAATGTTTGTATTAGCAATTATTTATTATTTATTTATTTTTCATATTTAGGAAAAATGTATTTTGTTAAACAGACTTACATAAAAAGTAAAGATGTTTGGTTGAGATCATGATAATGAAAGAAAAAAATCACAATCCAATTGTATTTCAGATTAGTTTTTCAGTTAAGTTTGTCCTATTAAAAAATTTAAAAACAAAATTAAACTCACATCACAAATACAATTATTTTTTCAAATAATAATCTAATTAAATGTATAAATGGAAAACTGATTGTTTTTGTAACATTATTTTTTTTGAAAACAATTTTCCAGTAGGACAAACCAATTGATTTTCCAAGTGGATATCTAATTGATTATTCAGTTGGAAGACCAATCGGAAAAAACTGCCATTTCCCAGTTACATAGTTCCTAAATTAGGAAATCAAATGGAAATTCTCAGCAGGGATCCAGTCTCTTTTTTTTATAATTATTAAAACTTTGTTCTATTGCTTTGTTGTTAAATTCTAGAAAGTTCTGATACTTTCTGACATAATTTTCATCTTATGACATGGTTTTTTGTTATTTATAGCATTTGCATATTTGAAAATTGTTTCAATCACTTTTTTAACATTTCCTTGAGCTCACAAGAGCTTAAATCTTACAATCTTGTTCATTTCCTAACGTAAAATTTTATTCTTACGCTTCTGGTTACAAAGGCTCAAGTTACCTTATGGAGAACAGAGTACCTTGTAAGGAATTCCTGAAATCGTCTGAAATTTTTGGGCATCTTATTAAATTTATGCTTACGAGTGTGGGTATAGCTATTTATCAGATGCTATAAATCTACAGCGGATTAATTCCGGCCGCGTTTTCTAACGGATTTTTCCCCTTTCTGGTCATTTGTTCATCAGCAAGTGCTTGAATCACCACGAATAAATGCGACGTAATTGGTCGTTGAAGAGACTACAATGGAGTTTTGACGCGTCCGTGCAATTGTCGAAAGTGTGTTCCGTCCGTTCCAAATGAATTTTTTCATCTCCTTCCCAACTAACCTACTTTTTTTTATAACTGTTTTCATTAAAATAATTTTTGTTGAATATTCTCGAGAAAGTGCCAGTTTTGCAAACTGTATTTCTTGTTAAAAATGGCTGTTTTTTTACTCTTGAGAAAAAGAGTAGAAAAATTATATTCTTCTCGTGTTATATAGTTTCCCTCGCTATGCTCGGAACTTTTTTAACTTGCAGCATAATGTGATTTTCTCATCCTGACTTCATTTTACGTATTCGCTTTTCTCGAGGTGAATCGTTTTCTTGTTTGTTAATTAAGATAACGATGATGAAAAAGATCGTTTAACGAGAGGATCGAAGTCGTTATCGCGAAGTTTTATAAACATTTCGTAGTTTGCGCACGTGTGCTTACGGTAAAAAAAGGAAGCAAAAATGTCACTTCAGTATTCAGTTCGTTATCGGACGCGAAGCGTTATCTATTACGGAGCAGTGTGAAAATATCTTGTTTTAACGTTGTTTTAGATTAAAAATGAGTGACGTGTTGATAAAATTTTTAAAGTACAGTTCAGTGATATAAAAAATCAATTGTTGCAGTTGAAAAAGTTTTTAAAACGAGGATCACCAAGTGCGAAGTGAAGTTTTCTAGTGGACTTAGTTTTTTGATTTTTGTTTATTTTAGTGTGTCACTCTTTTACAGTTAATTAACAGTGGTTTTATGAACGCTTAGATTCTTTTTATTTTAATAAAAAATTGAAATTCACTTTTTTATTGAGAATGAGAGATAGTTTTGGAAATAATATTGAATGAAAAATATTTTTTTATTGCTCGACAACAATAATAGACGTGAATTATTGACAATAAAATCCATCCAAATTGTATGAAAATACAGCAGCCAAATTTTGAAAAAAAAAACTCGATTCGATTGTTATTTATTAATGTTTTTCATGAATATTTTCCTGTAGTTTTATCAAAGAAAAAATATAGTTCAAGTATTATTAAGGTTTATTAGTTTTTGTTAAATAAATGTAAAATGAACGAGGTTAGAATCAGAGGATGCAGTTTGATAACGTTTATCACGAGCAACAAATGTTATTTGGGAAGCAAAGATTGGATTGCTGAAAACTGTTGCTGGATTTTTCGGTGTTGCTCGTAAGTTCTTAAGAATTATTTGGAAGTTTACTGATAAAAGGTTTAATTTCATTAAAAAAATTTTTTTGAGTGCATTACCTATAAATCACAGGAATATGTGCCACGTGAGTTACCCTAGAAGACTCTATTCTTATGTGTAAATGTAACTCATGTTATGGAAAATTACAGAAAATTTTAATTTATTATGATTAAAAAGATGCTATCGAACGAACAAAAGTCGAGAGTTTTTTACGCCCAAGTTTCAATCTTTTAATTAAATGATGCTAAAAATTTACGAAATGTTTGTAACGTCTGATAAAATTGTTCTGTAAATAAAAAAAAATTTCAAGAAGTAACAAAAAAAAACCTATTAAAATGAACATTTATATTAGTTTTCATTGTAAGATTTTATGTAATGTAATTTATTTATTCAATGATATGGAATTCAATGCAAGACGCAAGTATCATGAATCATCGAAATTTTTCTTAAATTTCTGCTTAAACGATTATTTTTTGATTTTCTCTGGTATTTCCTTCAAGTTATAGAAGTTTTTTTATGTTTGGATGAGAATCACGTATGTTTCATAAATGTAAACATTCTGAGAAATGTTTTAGAATTATAGTTTCTAATGCTGGTTAAAAAAAAAGGAAAAATATTGTCTATTAATATAACAAGCCCTCTTTCTCCTAATAAACAGCTCTAGTAATTTTTAAGCTTACAAAGACCTTATAAGAAACTGAAATTTCTCAAAGAATGTATTTGATACAATCGCATAAGAAAAAAACCTTATTGAATTTTTTCGATCTGTTCTTCATAAGAAATTACAGTTTCTTATAAGGTTTTTCATTTTTATAAGGTACCCCTAATAAAAAATCGTATTCTTATAGGAAATATTCATTTTTTTATAGGGTTTTTATAAGAATCAAAATTACTAGGGAGTATTGACATTTTTGAGTTTTGACCATTTCTGAAGTTTTTTTTCAGGTTTGATATTTTCAAAAAAATTTTGTAATTTTGATAGTGTATCATCATTTTTTACTTTTTTTTTTGTACAGTTTAGACATTTTCGGTGAATTCAATCATTTTTGAAAACTTTTGATAATTTAAAACATTTATGATCAATTTGACAAAATTTTCAGTTTCGACATTCCTTTCCTGACAGTTTTTACCATTTGGATAGTTTTTATAATTCAAAAAATGTTATTACAGTTAAGATTGTTTTGATTGATTTGATTTTGATCAAACGTCAAAACCACTAAAATTCAAATATTAAATACCATCAGACTTGCCATATACTGTAAAAAACTGTCAAATTTCTGAAACTGTAATGATTTTTCAAGAATTTTAAAAATATGGCCTACTCCATAGAAAATAATTCATATTATAACAATTATAATATAATATAATCTACAATCTCAATTGATGAAATGTCTTTCAAAATTCATTGAAAAAAAATTTATTTGTCATAGGTATTGAAAAGAAGTTTTTAATAATATTTCAGTGGCAGCGGAAGCAGCGATGGCGCTGAAGGTGGTAACGTCGAAAAATCTTCACCAAGTAAATTGTCAGAATTTACATCGCCTAGTCCTGGACCTTCCAATGGTTCTTATTCAATTTTACAAAACGATAGTGTAAGTAAAAAATATCATTTAGCTTTTGTATTTTTTATTTATGGAAAATTCATCATGTATTATTCGCGTGATTCTCCAATGAAATGATTTACTCATTGAAGACTGTTCCCACCATATATACAGATATACTAGAAAATCGATAAAAAATTTCGCAAGCTCTTGTAAACAGTCTAAAATATTTACATACAGCCTTTACGAATTTTTCGTATGATTTGTCAATCACAAAATAAATGAGGAATTCGTCATTACGATATTTCATGAATTTACTGTTACGAAATTTTGACCACGTTGTTGATGAATGAAAAACTTGCTTTCAAAATGCAGATTTTCAAGCTGAATCTGCATCTTGAATGATGAGAAAGTATTTTGAAAATCGCAAGCGAAGTGTTATTTGATGTTTTTCCTGAAATACTTTTAGTTCCAATTATTCCTTTGAATATTTTTTGCAGTGCATATTTTTTGATAAAATTACTCTGTATGCTTAGACATAGTAAGTACAGAAAAATAAATAAACTTTTCATTTTTAAAACCAAGTTTTTATACAGGGTGCGCCATTTCTTATGTCGGCATGTAAACATTGAATAACTTGAAAAAAAAACAACCGATTTCTGTAAATGAGGTATTTTTATTTAGTTTGGTCCTTTACAATTTATTTAGACTAGTTTTTGAACACAACATCAATCAAGTGGCCGCCCTTATTGTTCACAGCAAAATATGCCCTTTTTGCGGCGTTTTCCATTACCTTTTCGAGCATCTCGGGTGGTATAGCAATGATTTCGGCACGAATATTTTCCTTAAGCTCTTCAATGGTCTGCGGCTTGCTGGCGTACACTTTACTTTTCAAATAACCCCACAAAAAGAAGTCTGGAGGGGTCAAATCTGGAGATCTGGGTGGCCATTCAATGTCGCCTCTTTTTGACATCAGACGTCCAGGGAATTTTCGTTGCAGAAACTGGATTGTTTGATTCGCAGTGTGGCAGGTCGCACCATCTTGTTGAAACCAGTAATCTTCAAGACCTTTTTCACGCATTTGTGGGCAGACATAGTGAGCCAACATCCACCGATATCGGTTTCCATCGATCGTTTGGTTCTCTTTGAAAAAATAAGGACCAATGATGGTTTTGGCGCAAACGCCGGCCCAAACAGTAACTTTTTGGTCATGCAATGGCGTTTCATGGATCTCGTGTGGATTCTGCGTTCCCCAAATGCGGCAATTTTGCTTATTAACGCCTCCAGAAAGTTTGAAATGTGCCTCGTCGGTCATTAAAATTCGCTTCCAAAAATCAGGTTCAGTATCAACTATTCGAGCGATTGTTTGTCCATATTCCAAGCGACGTGGATGATCTGTAGGCAATATTCTTTGTGTTAATTGCATTTTGTACGGAAACAAATGCAAATCATCTTTCAAAATGCGCCGTAGAGTGGTTCCACTGATGCCGAGATGCTGAGCGCGGTGACGATATGAAACTTTTGGGTTTTGGGCAACGCTCTCTCTGACAGCTTCAATCAGTTCATTTGAACGTCTTGGTCGTTGATGAACGGGTTGTTCGCGATCTTTCACTGTCCCGTGGTCACAAAAATTCGACACCAAACGACGAATAGTGCTGTCAGATGGTGCCTGTTTGCCAAGATATTTTCGACGATATGCTCGTTGAGTTAACACAACTGAACGACTATTTTCAATGTACAAAGTAACTATTTCAGCGCGTTCTTTTGGTGTGAAGCGATACATGGTTGAAATTGTACTGAATTGACGTTTCCAAAACAAGTGAAGTCAAGTAAATCGGTTGTCAAATGTTTAAGTTATTCAATGTTACAATACCGACATAAGAAATGGCGCACCCTGTAGAAAATAATAAACTCATATAATTTTTCAAATGAGTGTATTACAATTTTTATTTCTTGGCAATACGTTATAATTTATTAAATGATATATAATGCAATAATTATGTGTCATTCATAAAATAATTTACTTTTTATTATACTATATATTATACTCGTATTAACAATGACTTTATAAGTTAAATCAACTTCAAAGATCGGGAATAAACTTCCTATAAAATTTAATTATATATTCATTTTATTCAAATGGTTTGGATAACGTCAGCAAATTGAAAATCCAATGAAAAGAAGTATAAATCACGTAGGAGTTGAATTTAATGAGCTTTATTCATTAGAAATAAGTAAGATTTATACTTGTAGTGCCTCGTGCAGATAATTAGACAAGGCAAGATTAACGTACGAATATGAATGGAGTCAATATGTTGCTTAGCTTTTCCAGAGAAAATTTTATCAATTTTTCGGAACATTTTTATTTCTAGATTTGGAAGATTTTCGACCACAAACAAAATCTTTTTGGTTTTCGAATTCAATGTACTATACATCGCAATCGTTACTTCATTTTCAAAATCATAGTATAAAGTTTTGCGTTTTATGCGTATAGAAAATCTAATTTCGAGGGAAAAAAATGAATTTTCCACATTTTTCCAGAATGAATATATTTCAAAGACATGTTTGGTTGAAATCGTCAAAAATGTTAATTAACAAGTTCCAAAGTATGATTTTATGTATGTCTTTTTTTAATATAGACAACTTTCTAATTTCGCGTTGAATAGATTTTAATTAAGAATTATAATTTTACTTTTTTTTTTAAAGATCCCATTTAGGAAATCAGATTTTCTGGGTCCGTTTTCACGTATGATTATATTTTTGAAAACAGGTATGCATAACTCCCGAATTAAATTTTATGGTATTGATTTTCTGGAATCAATTTTAGAGTAAGATTTTTTTTGCCAAAAAATGAGAGAACGATGATGTAGAATTATATTAATAATTTTCTTTTTTTCAATTTTTTAGCATATTATTATTTACTTTAAATTCATTTCTAAAACATTACTTCTTTCGCTCTTTTTTGAATATGTCATTATTTTATAAATATTAATAATAAATTAAAGTATTGACTTCTTCAATGAGTAAAAATATAATTGTTATTCTACTAAATAATCAATCTCATTTTTATAATTATTTCATAAGTATATAATCATTTTTACAATATTTTTAATGCATACACTTTTTTATACTGAATTAATTTTTCGCTATTTTTTTTACGTTTTGTTATTTCTGATTTTTGATCGTCTATACGTGTACCTACTTAAAGTTTATTTTGTACCAACAACTCTTTGTGTCTTTCTCATTTCTCTTAAAAATTTGCTGATTACGATTGAATTACTAGATTTCATTCAATTAAATCTTCCATTTACGAAAACTGGAATTTGGATTTTTAATAAAATGGTCATTCTATGAAAGGGTATCCAGGAGTGAGGTTTCAGATATTTAAATTTTAGGAAACAAAAAATTCAAGAAATGAGTGTGAACCCCTTAATTCGTCATTTTTATTGCGTAAATTTTTATAATTACTGAACTTGGTCATCTCATTAAGAGCGAATGACTGAAGTCGTTCAAGCAAGATGAAAATTCGATAAATAAACCGAAGAAACTCTCGTGAATGAGTCGATTGTGCACACTAAAGCGTGGGGAGTTCCCCCTTTGGAAACTTATCGGAGGGGACGTTTTACAAGCTCAGCAGCTTGAATAACCATACGAAATCCGAGCTAGTACAAGCAGTTCGAGTCAACTCGAGTGTACGAAATATCTACCAGGAATCTGGTAGAGCTGAAAAATTTTTTGTTTTTTTCCACAAATTTAGTGATTTTGAACATAAAAGTGCATTATTCAGTCATAAAACTTCAATTTTTTTAAACTTTATCGGACTGTATCGATTCTTGAAGCAGCATCATGTCAATGTGGATTAATTACATGAAGATGAGGTGTAGGAAAAAACATGCCAAAGATAGAAAAGTGAGTTTTTAGTTGAATTATTAAATGAACTAAGTGATGAGTCTGGAAATTTCTATGATTTTTCTACACGTAGATTGCGATTCATGTTGGAATCTTTTCTTGCGTTTTATTGATTTTTCGATTTGTAAAAGCATTGCGTTGTTGTGAATAAATTTGCACAAAGATGAGATTTAAAAATAAACGTAAGAACGATGATAAAATGAGCCTTTATGTACCTCTGGCATAGAAAACGCGTTTCTATGCCAGCTCGAGATCCCTAAACGCGTTTTCTATGCCCTCGGTACATAAAATATCGTTCGTAACAGGCACAGATGTGCTCATAGGCAAAACGGGTTACAGTCCTTGGCTTCGCCTCAGACCGTAATTTCCCCGTTTCGCCAAATTCAAACGTGCGTGCCTGTTACGAAATATACTATTTTTTGGAGGACGAGAATAGAAAAATTAATATGCAGAAAAAAATTGTCAAGGGATCTTGGAAATACGAAAAAATCTTTATTTTGGATCTCGAGATTATGACAGAAATTAAAGGAAATCGTTAGATTTTTTCCTCTTATGATTGAAAACCTGTCAAAATTAAAATGTTTTCAAGAGTAAGCCTTATTTTTTTTTGAAAATCATAATTCAATTTATATTTATTTTTTCTTTGAAAAACCCACCAAAATATAATAGTATTGAATTTTTCGATTCTTCATTTAGTTGGTTCAAATCAAAATATAATTTATGCACAAATTGTACAAATTGTTTGGAGTCTTAGATTGTGTTATTTTTCTCACAGGCTTGTAAAATTTGGGGAATATTTTTATAACTGGATATTATTCTTACATATTTTGATTTGTAGTTGATTTAAAAATTTCTCTATATTGTTTTTAGATTCGAGACGAAATAAGAACGTCATCGATTGAAGGTGGCGAAAGATTGAGCAGCAATTCTGGAGGTGCTGTTGCAAATGGTAACAGTCGTCCTTTGTCGCAAACGTCTAGTGAAATGGATGGACTTGACATGATCAAGTATCGCGAAAAACCACGAATACAAGTAAGTCAATACGAAATTTATACATACACATTTCTGGAACTTTTTAGTGACCATAAATAATTTGAATTTGTTGAGGATACTTTGGGTGCAAGAATTTTACCTATTATTTATTCTATTAGTAAATTTATATGAATATATTATAAATTTTTAATGCACATGTAATAAATTAACCATTGAAAAAACTGATTACTATTGGATCGAATATTGTATTATAGTAGTTTTTCTATTACTAATTTGTACAAGACTGTACAAAATCCTCAGAAAATTTACAATTTTCTAATAAAATATTCATTTTATGTTGAGTTACATCACGAAAATTTTGCAATGATTTTTTCCTAAACGAAAATTTTGAGGAATGAAGGAATATATTGCGTTCAGAAAAGACTCGTATCAGGAATTTAAAATTTCAATGAATTATGTAGTATAACAAATTTTATAAAATACTTGGAATCATATCAGAGTTTGTAATTACTTCGTAATTATTGAGCCTGAATAAAATTATTGTTATCATCATTATTATTATTATTATTATTTTTATTATTATTATATCAGAGTTAAAAATTTTTTTCAATATGTTGAGTCGAAAGTATATATTTACTGCTGTGAAATTAAGTAATAAGTTGTGAGAGTGTTAACCCTGATTTCTTAAAAAATTTTGATTTAATCACTCTATCAATGAAAAAGTCATAGGTATAAACTTGAGAAACTATTAGAGGCTTAGGGTTTTCAAAAACGATACATGTTTTAATTACATATGTAAAACTGTAATGCTATTTTTCAAAGGGTTTTTAGAATAAGTTCAATTAAAAATATAAGTGATGCCAACGTAATATATATAATATAAAATCATGTTAATACATATAATGATGCTATATGTAAATGATATCATAGAATCATCTATAAATAAATAAATAATATACATTCAGATTACATAGTGTAACAAAAATATAATTCTATATTCAATTGTATGTTACTTTTTTATATATGATATTCACAGGATATGTATTATTATATGTATTAGGTATATTTATACATCGATTATATTTTGAATAAATGCAGTATTAAAATTACAATTATTAAATTTTAATATAACATTTATATTTTGCCTGAATTACGTTTTTTGAATGGTTCCAATTTTGTATATCTTTCGAGGAATTTTCATTTAAACTATTCTTCTTACTAAAAATATTGTTTTTCATTTGATAGAAAGTGCAACATTTTCAAACGTATATACACTATAATACCTAATATCAAATATGTCTGACTTAAAAAACTGTCATTTCCTCTTGTACTTTTTCAAACGAATTTTCATATAATATGCTACTATAGTTTCTAGATAGAGTTTTATTGACAAAATATGACACAACCTACGTTTACAATACATTTAGTATGAAATTATTAAAAAAATTTTTTTTTACTATGGCTACCATCATCCGCCTTTTTTCTTGCCAGTCATACTTTTTAAGTAGTACTGAAGTACTATTCGACAGAACTAATTTTTTCGCTATAAATAGTATAGCAATGCATTAGAAGTTTCACTTTGTATCTATGGTGAAATTTAAAAAGTTTTAGCTCACATCTATCGTGAGGCATTAGGCTACCGTAAATACGGCTTATGTTGTTATCAGAGATATTAGGACTTTTCAGTGAAGGCTCGCTTTATAGTGGGTCATGAGAAGTTTCACATGATATTTAACAAGTTTTTAACAGTGGGTAGTACTTTATTTACTATAAATAGTAGGGTGACACAAAAGAAGTTTCACTTTACTATGGTAAGACAAAATAAGTTTCGCTTTTTATCCAGGGTGAGACAAGAAGTTTCACTTTATAGTAGGCCATTGGAAGTTTCGCTTAGGATCTTAAAAGTTTCACAAGATGGTTGACCATAAGAACTACTTGTTCATTATACATACAGTGAATCTTCTAAAGGCCTACTATAAAATGAAACGTCTTATGTCTCACTATAGATTCAAATGCCATGAGAAACTTCTCATGGCCCATTACTAAGAGAAACTTCTTATGTCCTACTATAGATACAAAGTGCAACTTCTTATGTATTACCATAGATAACCTGACTGATATGGCTGGGATGGTGCTCAAGTTTTTTATTATAACATAGAGAGATACTATACTGTAATCTGTTGATAATATACGCCAATGAAAATGAAGTTTAGCTGACGTCAAATCTAACGTCAGATCTTACGTCATTTCCGAAGTAAAATTGTATGTCAGATTTTGGTCAATGTCTAACGTTAGTTTTACTTTGGTTCTGACGTCAGATTTCACTTGTTATGCAGCAGAGTGTATTATACTGTAATGGACAATACATTCTTCATGATCTGGATGTCTAGTATTCTGTTTAAATCAATGAGAATACCTATTTTTCCTTAAATCATAAAAACGTCTTTTTGAATCGTAGAGACCTCGACCACTTACGAGATATCTCCCGATAAAATCAGAAGCCTTAGATCTCAGGGAACACATTGAGTCTGCCGGCCATCAACTGCCTTTGATCAACGACGTTTCGGTCGACAGGACGACGTGCTGTGGTTACCTCTCAAAAATGAGCAAAAAGTTTCATCACTGGAACAAAAGGTGGTTCGTTTTTGACAGAAAGAGAAAAACGCTGTCCTACTATGCTGACAATACTACCAGAAAACCTCGAGGTTTCATATATTTTCAGGTACTGCTCATTTTACCTTTAAATGCCTTCAAATTGTCATTTTACAAATTTCCATTGAGTCTTTTTAGATGAGAGATGTTTTAACATCATTTCTTCCATATATCATATAATTTTTGAATAAAGGAAGAGAAATAATTAAAAATGTTGGGAGATTCATTGGTTGTTAATGATTTCTCTTTGTTTAAAGTCTTTTTAAATTTACAGTCAATCGAAGAAGTTTACGTGGACCACATGAGCATGGTGAGATCGCCCCAACCATCGTTGACATTTGTCGTGAAGACTTCAACTCGACTTTACCACCTGATGGCCCCAAGTCCTGAAGCTATGCGCGTTTGGGTCGACGTAATTTTCACCGGTGCCGAAGGCTATCACGAATTCGATCATGGCCTATGAAGTAAAAAGCTATGCACTAGTCCCACGACGTACTGGGACTCTGTCATCAGCTCTTACCCCGAGATTTCCATTATTCCAAAGTGTCAAACTACTCTCGAAGAGTAACTCTAGTTTTCACAAGTCAAGTTGCCAGGGGCACATTTATTATGTAAGAATTTATACGAGTCGATGGATTATTATTTTACGTATTAATTCAGTTATTCGTATGCGAGTCACGTTAATTGACGGAATCCTTGGTGTGTATGTGTGCTGTTGAATTCTTTATATATTCGAGATTCATGTTTTAGAATTGGATATGTTCAATGAATTCGACGAAGCGAGGAATTGAATTTTGAGAAATTTGTCAAAGTTTTACAGAGAATTAATATACCAAGAGAACTTTAGTAATGTGATTGAAGAGTAATATTGATAAATGAAATTGTTAATGATTCAGTGCTTGAAAAAAGTGCAATGCGATCGAGTCTTGATTGATGTAACACGGATCGAGTGCGAGGCAGGAATCCTCGAGAAATTATTTCCAAGTATTTTCATACAGTAATTCAAATAAAGCATTTCGTATCATGTTACGTTATGATATTATTTTGACATCGTAATTAACTTTGTGTATATATATATATATGTATGATTACGTTTACTTTTGTATGACAATAATAAACATGAATCAAAATATACTGGATGATGGCTTTTCTTTGGCTTTGATGGGTAACCTTTAGATTGAATTATTGGTACAGTTTAGTTTGAAAAATGTCTTTATCTCGAAACATGCATTTACAATGTTAAACGCGTGTTGGAAGTAAAAAAAAATTTTCACACTTGTTTTCATCAAAAAAATGGGAAATCCCCGAAACGGAAAAATCACTTTCGATAGGAAATGATTAATTAATGGATCCTGTCGATAATAATCTACTTTCACAAATTGCCGCTAGTATGTTTCATGATACCAATTGTGTGATAATTTTAAATCGTTTTATTGTCGCGTTGGTTTTTTATTCAAGTGAGCTTATGAAAAAAAAAGAACATTTTATTTCTTAAACAAAATTTTGGTTTTTTTTTTGTAAAAAAAGCCTTTATAAAAAACTTTGTTTCGGGAAGGGGCCATAACTCTGAGAATTGTTGGTATTTTTTAATGAACAAATACTTGTTTTTTCAAGTGTACAATACGCTATAAAAAAAATTCAACTTTGGTGTCATAACACTATTGCTACAAACTTCAGAGATACTCCAAATGATCCTCAATCCGTCTGCTCAAAACAGTATATAACCCCTCAAATATGTGAAAATAAAATGGATAATCAAAAAAGGGTACTAAGTGTGTAATCTTAGGCATTGTAGGTATTATCTGTAGAAAAAAAGCTTCTTATTCTAATGTATCGACTAGCTATCGACAAGCAATCAACTTGCGACCGAAACTTGCAAATCGATAAGATATTCTCTGAGAGGGTTCGTTTTCTTCAGGAACGAGTGTATGTATTCTTGCATCAGCTGCAGCTTTCAAATGATCGGAAAAAAATGAGGTGGTATTCGTAACAAGCCACGTGTAAAAAATTGCTTGCTTGTTTGAAATAGTAGTGCTTCACTTATTTAGTCAGTTGAAGATTCAGTCAAGCTGCAATCAAATGGTTCGCAACGAAATTCAAGATTTCGTTGCTACCTTTCGTATTATCGACATTCGATGTCAGTTCATTGATTGACAATACTCACGGGTTGACAAAAATTTGTTTTCAAAAAAATGGTACAAACGAAACAAGAACTTTAAAACGTAAATTAATTGGTTATAAAGAAGCGCGTGAGATTCTGGAACTTTCATTGGAAGAAATTTTCGTTGACAACGGCCGGGTTATCAAGCTGGAAGAAGAAGATCGAGTGACAGTAAATAAACGAGCGTGTTACATGTTTGTCAACAAAAATGGAGCAACTTCCATTCAAGTTTGCAATTTAGAAGGTGAATGCTTAACAATCGAATTGGAAAACACGGCAAAGGTTAATACTTTGTGTGAAAAGTTGATGAATTCTCTACCGGAATATTATCACTACGAAAATTGTGCTGATATCGATTTTGTGACAAAGAAAAACAAAACTATCCAGCGTTGTGAAAAAATAAATATACCATATCAAAGTATTGTGATAAGTGGTAAGATCGAAGCATACGATCACTGATAATAAGACCGAATCGCATATCGAGTGGCTTTTGTCAAGTCATCCAGTGCAAGAGAACATGATCATGCCTTCAAGTAAATTGCGATATTGGCTCACAAACTCAAACGCTTGTCCTAATTTGAAAGATAAATTGAATTTACCTGATGCGCTGCTTTTCCCGAATGCTACCGACGAATTAGCATCCAATTGGCTTGGATAGATATTCATAACCTATAAAGTACCGAGCGGTCAGGTAGTTAGCACTTAGACGGTTGCACCATGCGACAGAGAAAAATATTTTCCCATAGAATCTTATACTTATAAAGTTGAATTGTCGCCTTTCCCAAAATTATACCACGCGGTCGTTCCGAAAACAGAGAAACCTGCTTTCGATCATCTCGCTCGCCGGAAGAAAAAATACTTCTACCTATGAAAGATGTTCGATCTACCAATAACCAAAAATTGCCCTGGGAATAAATACGTCGTCGTAACAACAAACAATACACCAGTCAATATAAACGTTGAGTGGGATAATCATCAATCTGGTTATGCATACTTGTGCAAATGGTTTGATTTTCGCGCAAGATACCAACAGCATTATTTGTTTGATTACTCTAGCGAAACAGGTTATTGCGACTTTAATGAAATTGATGATGCAAATAACAAAGCCTGGCATGATTTGATTTTCAATGACGAAAAAGTCATCGACAATGAAAAAGAAGAAACCCCATCCCGATACGAAATTCGAGTGGCGACGTATCCTCATCGTCCTGGTGAGTGGACGTGTTTTTCACGTGCAAAAAGAGCAACAGGTGATGAAGGTAATATTGGCATGAATATTGATCATATCACAATGGTTGGAGCAGTAAAATGTGGAAAAAAGAACGATCACTATAGTGGAGTGTGCTCTTCGGAAGACCACGATTGCAGCGAAGAAATAAAAGATCATCGCGGTTTCACGTTTTCATTTTCAAATCCCAGAAAATTGCTGGACAAATTATAGAGGACATTCCCATATTTTGATTAACACGACTTGCAGTTTTTATGAAATTGTATGTACAGGCTATAAGCCTTACACAAGGTAACTCCTTATTTTTATACGTGTACCTTGTTGGAGTTGTAGAATAAAACATGGAATATCGATTCCGTTTTAAATTTGATTACAAAAGACTCGTTGGTTTCTTATGTCATCCTTTCATGCGTTACAACTGAACAAAACTTACGTTGAGGTCTGTTTTATAACCATATCTTTTCTCATGCAACTTGCGTAAAATATGAAAATTTCGAACGAACGATCGCTTGCATTTGGAATTTGAAAATATCAATCAAACTTGATTTCTTGGCCACGACTAGCGGGCGAAGGTAAGTAATAGACTTTGTCTTCTACCTCTAAGAAGAATAAGTCACACTATAAAAAAATTAAAATATTATACTACTAGATTATCTAAAAGGCTAATATTTCCAAATTTTCAATTGTTCTTAGTTGATTTTCAAGGCTCACATTTGGTATGGAAAAGTTGCGCAGTATTCATGTTTCCACTACAAAAATTTTTCCTATAAAAAAAAGTGTCACTTGTTATCAAATGAATCATCCAAAGAAAATGATAATCTTAGAGCTCGAACCTCTCTGATTTAACGTAAACTCAATATAATGGTATATCTATTGTTAATTGCCAATTTTACCGCATGAAAAATTACACAACTTATGATAATACAATAGTTATTCTACATGCGAATATATTTTTAACAAAGTATACAAAATTCAGTATGTTCAAAGGTACCTTTGAACTGGAAATACATCCGAAAATCTATAAAAAAATTCGATGAATTCAAGACAGAAAATCATGGATTAGTGAGAATTATGTACAGATTCGATCATTCTAGTATCCTAAAAAATTGGAAGCGTAAATGCATGTTTTTTTTTTTTCAAAAGCACAAAAAACTCTGATTTTTATCAATTTCCATTACCTGTAATGTGTTTGATGAGATTATCGCATGATTCCCTACGAATGATTGAAAGATTTTGTATATCTATATAATTTTCTATTAGAATTTTAGGGTCTAGGCCGTTCTCGAGCACGGCATTTTGTTCAAGGTAAAAGTATGTACATTAATGTTAATTCAGGAATGATAACAAATCCATAACGGAAAAAATATTCAAGTTTTGAATTGGTTCGAGTTAAGTTCGCGAAACAACAATAAGACCAAGTGCTAGATAATTCCACTTCAGTTGAATTATCATATTCTTCAACTCAACACGAATCTTTTTTTTTTTTTTTTTTTTTTGTTATTTTTTGCTAGAATTCGTCACAAACAAGAACGGATTTCTATTTCCCACTGTTATAAATACGTTTTTCAACGTAAATTATTACATTAATCGTCTTGTGTGCATTTTTCGATTCTTCGAGATATCTATACTCATTTACATTTCATGGAGTTATCATTCTTTTTCTGAATGAGTGCAATGCTGACACTGCCCACGACAACAATAATAATAATACAATTATTATTTCATCATGTGTTCGTATTTTACAATTTATCATTATTTATATCAGTAAGATAACAATGAAAAATATTATTTGTATTAGATAAACCTACGTATTAAATATTCTATGTACAATTCATCACCATCATGCACCGCAAAGTCATACTGACAAACTTCCACACGTATAGCTTGACTCCTGCTATAAATAGGCCAGGATGATAACTTATATTTCATACATGCAGAAAAATATTAAAAGACTGAAAATAGTAAGAATCTGTGAAATGCTGAAATTATACGTATCAGCGAAGTTGGATTCTGAAATGTCATGAATATAATATAAATTCTTGAGAATTTTCGTCCAATTAATAGCATCCAAAACCGAAAACTATATCGAAATCTACCGAAGTACTCGAGTGTTCAATAGCATTGATCAATATTGGAAAAATGCAAAATAAACTGTAATTTGAAGGTTTCTGTGAGATTCGAAATGTATCAGGATACTGTTTTCTGTAGACGATTCAATTTTTTTATATACCTTATTTTGGCAATGTTAAAAAAATTTCGAGAAAACTGTGGTAACACTATAAATCTACTACAAAATAAGTTCTGCAAAATTATTTAAAATACTAAGAATATGTAAAACTTGAAAGCACGGATTATAAAATAAGAATTTTGAAAACAATCGATTAAACTATTTCAAACGAAGAAGAGTTTTAGAAAATTATACAATATTTCATAGATGCAAACGCATAAGAAAAAGACCAAAAATAACACGTACCCCAGTAATACTGAATTTGTATAAAAATGGATATTGTGGAAATTTTATGGAGAGAATTTAATTCTTGAAAACGTAATCCTGAAGCATATCATTTTAAACATCCATATCATTATCGATCAAAATACTATAGAAAATTCAATGCGATTCAGTAATATTGAAAAAATACAAAGTGTGCGATAGTTTGAGATTTCTGTGAAATACAAGAAAGCTACAAATAAATTTTTAAGATTCATGTATTTTCTTTATGGGAACAGTTGCACATATGCGACCTATATGCGAGTATACTTCTTTTCCGCATACGTATATATGTCACTTATTGATCACGTATATGTCACTTATGCATATATCTTGCATATGTGTCGTTGATATGCCTCTGTTACCATAGGGTTATAGAATTTTCCAGGAGATAGTACTTCAAAACATGATTTAATTCGTTTTCGGATCCCAGAATGTACGTTTGCATTTGTTTGAAATTATTTATTTTTCGTAAGAGCAACATCATTTTTACATTGCGAAATCCAATAGTTCGTTTTATACGTTAAAAATGGTATTTTTTGAAAGCTTAATGTAATGGTAAAGGGACACGATAATAGAACGATTCATACTTAGGTATTATAGTTTCGTCGTAAGGAGATATTCATTCTGGGGATTTCCATTTTGTTCGGCAAAACGAGTATTAAAATGTTTTTATCTTACAACTAGCATTTGCTATGTTAAATGGGTGTTGAAAGAAAAAAACATTCCATCGCTTGTTTTGACAAAAAAAAAATGAAAATGCCTAAAACTACAGAATCTTACCTAACGAAAAATGTTTAATTAATGGATCCTGATAATAAACTACTCCTACTAATTGTCGCTCGTTTATCTCGTGATACCAATTTTATGATAAGAGTGATTGTCAAAGACACTAACTTTTGCGAAAAATAGGTTTATAATAACTGTAAGCAATGTCGCTTTAGAGAAAAAAAGGGAAAGAAACAAATTTATTTCTGAAAGAAAATATTAGATTTTTTTTTTGTAAAATGAAGTGGCGGCTACAAAAATAAAAGATTCAACGAATGCGTATGTAAATGTAATGCGATTCGAGAGAAGGCACCGACTGTACAGGAATGACACTGTACATGGCAAGCTATCGAATGAATCAAAATACAATATGGGAACTTAAATGACTAATCTTTAAAAATGCATAGCTTGAAAAAAAATCAATGATAATTAATTCTCATTAT
This sequence comes from Platygaster robiniae, assembly GCA_028476575.1. Classification (NCBI taxonomy): domain Eukaryota; kingdom Metazoa; phylum Arthropoda; class Insecta; order Hymenoptera; family Platygastridae; genus Platygaster; species Platygaster robiniae. The sequence continues at coordinate 28,055,560 of CM052023.1, forward strand.
TTAGCGCGCTAGGAGGTAGAAGTAGTTCCCGCCCCAAGGCAGCAGGCCATGGGTGAGAGTGGGGGTTACTCATTCTCGTAGCGGGTTCGTTCTCACGAGAAACGAGTGTATGTATTTTTGCATCAGTAACAGCATTCGAATGATCGGAAAAGAAATTATTGGTATTGGTATTGGCGGTATTGGTAATAAGCCACGCCCTGTGTGCAGCCTTGAAGCATAAAGAAAATTGCTTGCTTGTTTTAGATAGAAGCGACTCGTTGAGTCAGCTTCAGTCAGTTTCGATTTTTCATTCAATCGGTCAAGTCGCAAATGAATCGCTCGCAATGAAATTCAAAATTCCGTTGCTATCTTTCGTGTTATCGACATTCGTTGTCAGTTCAGTGATCGACAATACTCACGGGGCGACTTAATTTTGTTTTCAAAGAAATGGCATTAACGTAACACGGTCTTTTGAAGCTGAACTTGTTTCTTTTCAACAAGCGCGTAAGGTTCTGAATATTTCATCGGACGACTTTTTTGAGCACAGGACCGGAGTTCTCAGCTATGAAAGCGAAGAAGACACGATAGTGAGCAAAATAAAGTGTAATAAAATTTTGAACATGAATGAAGCATCTCCGATTCAAGTTTGCATTTTGGAAGATCAATGAGTAACAATTGAATTGAAAAACAGCGCAATGGTTGATACTTTGCGTGACAAGTTGATGGAGTCTCTACCGGAACATTATCGCAACGAGAATTGTGCCGATATCTATTTTGTGACAAAGCAAAATAAAACTGTCCAGCGTTCTGAAGAAAGTAATACACCATATCAAAGTGTTGTGATAAATGGTAGTATCGAAGCACACAATACGTTCACCAATAATAGGACCGCATTAAATATCAAGTGGCTTTTGGAAAGTCATCTAGTGCGAGTGAACATGGGGACATTTTTAAGTAAATTGCGATATTGGCTCAGAAAACCAAACGCTTGTCCTAACTCGAAAGATAAATTGAATTTACCCAATGCCCCGCTGTTCCCGAATGCTACTGACGATTTAGCATCGAATTGGCTTTGTGGAAATAGAAAAGCAAACATCGGAAATATAACACGCGGTAAAGAAGTAAGTAATCAGTATGTTGCACCGTACGATAGAGAAATGTATTTGCCGATACATGCTTATACTTATGAAGTTCAATCGTCGCCTATTCAAAGATTATACTACGTGGACGTTTCGCTAAGAGATCAACCTGCTTTTACCGCAACGCGAACATATATGTTCGAAGATGATTCTTTAAAAGTCGCAGTAATATCCCGCTCATCGAACAGCGTACTTTTAATGATGAAAGATGTTCGATCAACCAATCAGAAAAAATTGCCCTGGGAATACGTTGTCGTAGCAACCATCAATACACCAGTCAGTATAATCGTTGAATGGGATAATCATCAAGAAGGATATGCATACACTTGCAAATTATTCGATTTTCGTGCAAAACATCAAGAAAATATTTTGTTTCAAAGAGTAAGCATCAACGGCCGTTGCGTATTCCGTTTTTATCATGATCAAATTAATAAAGCCTTGTATGAACTGACTCTAAATAACGCAAAACTTATCACAAATAAAGAGGATCTTACTAAATTCCGATACGAAATAAAAGTGGCGATGCATCCTCATCGTCCTGATAAGTGGAATTGTTCAACGCGTAAAAAAAGAGAAACAAGAACTGAAGTAAATGCTGACATAAATACTTATTATCTAACAATGGGTCAAATAGGGATTGGCAACAAAACAGACCATTATTTTGATAGCTATTGCGAAGTCTCTGACGTGCATTACGGTGATAAATATCAAAGATCATTGACTTTTCACATTTTTATTTTCAAATCCCAGGAAATTGCTGAAAAAATTATAGAAGATATTGCAAAATTTTAAAAATATATTGCTTCACCTTTTTTTCAATGTGTACACTATTTTTAACATCGCATCATGTATTTTGTCAAATTATATGTACAGACTATAAGGTCTAACACATAACTAAACCCTTATTTTGATATGTGTATCTAGTTGAAGAAATTAAATAAAGCATGGAATATCGATTCCATTTTTCTTGAGACTACAAAAAACTCGTTGTTTTCTATTGCAATATCATCCTTTGGTGCGTTACAACTGAACAAATTGATATTTCGGGCTTTTTCATTAGCATATCTTTCCTCGTGCTACTTGCTTCGAACAAACGAACACTTGGATTCTGAATTGGAAAGTATTCATCAAACTTGATTCCTCGACCACTAGTAGCGGGCGGAGGACCTCCTATTACTTACCTCCGGAGGTAAGTAATATAATCTACTTCTAAAAAGAAGAAAGCAAACTACGAAAGGAAATAAAATCTTATACTACGACATACGTCTAAAATGCAGAAATTTCTAACTTTTTAATGATTCCTCGTTGATTGTCAAGGCTTATATTTTGGTAGGGAAAAGTTGCGCAGGATACAAGTTTCGACTGAAAAATTGTTTTTATAAAAAAAGTGTCACTTGTGATCTTGTTGAACTTTCAAAGAAAATATTATTCTTAGCGATTCAATTTTTCTGATTGAGTGTAAACGGAGTTATTAAATGTTCATTTATTAATAATTACTGGACACGAGGTAGCCGAAAATGCGACATGATATTGCTGAATCTGATCCCTTTCATCAATCAGTGGAAATGTGACATTATAGCATGCTTACTTTTGATGGTCAGCATTCAATGTCAAAAAAATGTATCTACAACTTTTGCTATCGGGGCAGTCTTTCACTATTCGCGATTTCCCAAATGGACTGTAAAAAATGGGTACATTATAGCTTTGTAGGCCACTGTTTATAAATCCGATGATGAATCGCCTTAGAAACCATGGCAAGCATATGCATCTTAGGAATATAATTTTTTCTTATACTTGTCATCACAAGTAAACTGAACAAATAAATTTTTCAAATTTTACCGTAAACTCACTATGGTAAATTCCGTGTTTTGTGTTTATTAACATTTTTATTATTTCTTTGAAATATGCAAAAATATGTTTTTTTTTTTTTAATTTTGGAGACATATATTCAATACCCGAAAAGTATCAAAGAAGCACAGACAATCCTAATGAGCTGGACGAATTTTCATTTAATTTTTACAGTAAAAGATTGTTAATATGGAGTCAAAAATTTTGAAAGTTTCGAATAAGCAGATATAATTAGAAATTTCAATAATTGTCAATAATTTTTTCTAGAAAACTCAGAAGATTCGTAGAATTACAGAATATTCTCTCTAATTCTGTATTTATCGTATTTGTTCCAAATATGAATAAAGAAAAATATAATTTCTTTTTATCTTTTCATGAATATTAGAAATATTCAGTAAATATTTTTCAAAAAACTAATATCTTGCATGACAAAGACAAATTTGTATGAATTCTGAACAATTAAATACTCTAGTAAGTTTAAAGTTTTGAAGATATTGTGGAGTCAGAAAATATTTGTAATTTCAAAGATTGTCAATAATTTTGAATAATTTTGATAATTTCTTGATTTTCAGAATGTCTACGTGAATTTTGTAGATTTTAGAAAATTTTGAAAATGCTGGAAAACTACAAAAACTGATTGTAACCTTGAAAAGTTTTACAATTGAAAAATTTTCGATTAACTTCTATAACTCGAAGCAACTCTGATGAATCCTGTAAGTTAAAAGAAGTTTTTCAAGTCGAAAAAATTGAAATTCGTATAACTATGCTTTTTTTGTGGGTATTTTTTAATATTCTAACCATACACATAATTTTCCAGGTAAGCTACCCGCCATATTGGCATCTTCTGCCACCCTTTCTCCCAAGGATCTATTTTCGATTTTTCTATCATTTGCGAAAATTATCATAAATCTGTATTTTTTTCATGATCGAACACTAACGAAGCGAAATTGCTTCACAAACGTGCATTCCATATGCAATGTTTCGGTCTTCTGCTGGAAGTTTTTCAAAAGTTCCCGTTTATCGACTCCACAATTATGCTTGAAAATGCATATCGTAGTAATTACGTATAACTCGAAAACTTCATTTTTTTTTTTATCGAACGATTTCAGCAAAAGTTTCCTCTTTTGTAAATAATCAGCATTGGGAATCCCCGAGGGAATCCCACTATGTAGAAGAATTTAAAATTTTCTTTTTGATGAATTTGTATAATGATGCGTATCGGTGAATAATGGCATATCAATTTTATCAATAATAAGCATTAAAATCACTTTTTATACACGACTCACAAATCAAAATTTCTGTGATATATAAAAACCAATTTCTTTACGTGACTATTCTCAAATTTTGAAAAAATTCAATGATCGCAAAAGATTTTTAACTGTCAAATATTTCAACGATGCATACAAACGTTTTGTAAATTTTTAACAGTATCGTTTAGTTTTGAATGCACAACTATTGCAGATTTAGAAAAGTTTACTGATGCAAGGTAGTTGCCAGATAACGGAGTGGCTGCTGGAATTGAAACTATTCCGTCTCTTTCCGAAAAATTTCCTGCTATCAGAAATAATTTAAATTTATCTGCACCTCTTTCGTGTACCGTGATGTTTATTTTAAAATAGGTCTCGAATACCAAATATGTGATAGAAGATTACTCATAAATTGAGTTTTTAGTAGAGTTTTTATAGTATAGATAATAACCATTTGTTAATTATCTATGATGTATTTAAAGATTTTCACTCTAATTCTTCATGTAATTCTTTTTTAGAAATTTTCAGCTCTTGCATTTTCAATACGAAATAAGAATTGTCCATTAAAATATGAATGGATTTCCATAATTTTAAAATATAATGACAAAACTTCATTATTCGTTGAAGAACATTGAAAATATTACAGCTATTCATAGAGAAAATTTTGCAGAGAATATGGGTTAAAATCTTTTGATACTATAAGAAAATTTTATCTTTTTTTTTCCAACAGAGTATATACCCTAGAAAATGGGTTATTTGAGACAATCTTAAAATGAAAATCATTGTATCCACTATGAGACACAGATAAATTTTAATTTTTTTCGACTGCAGGAAATTTTCCAGAAATGGTTAAAATAGTCTTAATTCCAATAGTCACTCTCTTTTGTGGCAACTGCCTCCTATCTTTGAACTTTTCGAAATCTGCAATTATTGCACATACAGAACTTAACGGTATCTTTAAAAAATGCACAACACGTTTTCGTATTTTGTAGGAATATTTTTCTGTAAATAATATGCATGATACGATAACTTGATTTTTTTAAATCTGAAAATCGTAGAATGAAGATATAAGTTGAAAACATCATTTTTTTGCTAAATCATGGTCATACATGATGATTTTTTTATACTTACCGAATTTCATTATTCCTAGAACATCATGGACTTTCATAAATTCTAGAAGTACTCAATATATAAATATGATAAGATAATGAATTCATGAATATAAACCTTTGGAAAAATACTTTTTGATAAACTTTCACGTAACATGTATGCCAATTTCAAGACATCAATTCAATGCTACTTTCTTTTGAAATTTTCATACATTGTTAGATTATGAAATGTTAGAAATACAATACAGGATTACCCATGGGAACTATGGAAACTAACGAAATATTATGTGTGCTGTGAAATACAAAAAATACAAATCAATGAGCAAATGAAAATGAGAAGAATTCCTCAAACACTAGAAATCGTCGAAAGAACTGTGTTCCAAATAATCTTTTAAGATACTAAAAATCTATATAACTTAGAAATAAAGAGTTAAAGATTTCGGAAATTTACATAGTATTTCAATAAATTATCCAAAATGTAGAAGAATACAGTAAAATATTTCAAATGTCATACATGCTGAAAACTATTAAAAAGACTCAACGTATAAGGAATCTCTGAAATACTAGAATCATATAAGCGAAGTTGTATTTTTAAATGTCATGAATTTAATAGAAATCCTCGAGAAATTTAGTCCGATACTACTAAATAAGAAAAAAAACTTTCGAAATCTGTCGACATACTTAAAAATTCAATGTTTGTTAATATTGAAAAAATACAAAATGAACTATAATTTTGAGCTATCTGAGAGATATTCAATATGTATCAGGACACTGTTTTCTGAAAACTATCGACTTTGTTTTTATACTTTATTTTGGTAATTTTTAAGAAATAATGAAAATACTGGGATATTACTAGAAATCTACAACAAAATGTGTTCTGCAGAATTATTTGAAACACAAAAAAAAAACTATAAACCATAGACTGTATGATCCTTAAAATTTTCTTAGTAATCCATTAAAATATTTGAAATAAAAAAGAATATTTCAAAATTCTTCAATATTTTATAGATTGTGGTGCATAAGAAAGAGACTGAAAATGATAGCTACTCCTGCAATACTGAAATTCTTTTCAAATAGATGTGAAAAAAATCATGGAAATAATGAAATTAGTAAAAACATTATCCTAATGCATATTTTATTGGTTATTTATATCATTATATCCATCAAAATACTCGGAAATTCATTGCATTCCAATGATATTGAAAAAATACGAAATGTACTGTAGTTGAAAATATCTGTGAAATCACTTGAAAGCTATGGGGGTTTTTCTTCTGATACACATGTATTTTCCCTACGGAAACAGTTGCATATATGCGACATGTATGCAAGATGAATGCGAGATGTATCCAAGCATCTCACCTATATGCAAACTATAAGTGATATACATGCGACATATATTTGACATATATGTAACTAGATACGTATATTCGTACGTCACATACGTATATGTCACTTACAGGTTGCATCAAGGTAAGATGCTTGCATATATTTCGTAAATATCTTGCATCCATGTCGCTTATATTCCACTGTTAAACCATAAATAAGGTTATATGATTTCAGGAAACAGTACTCCAAAACATGATGTTATGTGTTTCTGAATCCTAGAATATATGTTTGCATTTATTCAACATTTTTTCATAAAAACAACTTTACTTTTTTAAAGAAAAATCCAACAGTTCGTTACATACATGAAAAAATGTTTTTTTTTAAGGCTTAATGCAATGATTAACGGACGTGACTTATACTTACTTTATACTTATCATAATTTCGGCGTAACGAGTGAATTACTCTTGGGATTTCCATTTTGCCTAGCAAATCGAGTATAAAAATGTTTCGACAAAAAAAAAATAGAAATCCCCAAAAGGAAAAAATCGTTTTTAACAAAAAATGATTAATTAATGGATTCTGCCGATAATGACCTACTTCTACTAGTTTTAGCTCGTATATCTGATGATACCAATTCAATGATTAGTATAAATCTTTCTATTATCACATCCATTCATTATTCAAGTAAGCTTATCAAAAAAAAAAAAAAAAAAAAAAAAAAAAAAAAAAAAATATTTCTGGAGCTAAATATTGGATTTTTTTTGTAAAATGAAGTGGCAAGGTACTGTAAAAATAAAAGATTCATTAAATGTGTATGAACATATCCATAAAGATGCGATCAGAGACAAGGGACTGACCTACAAAAATATTGCACTTTATATATGGTACTTAGCTGGGTGTTGAATGAATTAAAACAGCCTATGGAAACTCAAATGACTCATCTTTCAAAATTCATACCTTGAAAAAAAATCATCTGATTCGAAGATATTGAAGATTAGGTTTAAAAATTATTCTGTAAATTTTTTTGTATATTTCTAGTGTTATCAAAATATTTTTCATATTTCTCATATATTTCTGAAATATAACATAAACAATATGAAATAAGTATTTTGATAGATTCCGAATGTTTCGCAAATGCCGGAAAATTATAAAAAATTTTGTATTTTTTCGAAGTTTAGAAATTTAACTAAATTTTTTAAAATTCTGATATATTCCGATTCTTCTTTCTGACGAAACGCCTTTAGCTGTAAAATTTTTCACGTTTTTTCTTAATTTTATGAATATTCGAGAAAACAACATCTAATACACTTTTAGCATTTTAGATATTTTCACTATTTGTGATCTTCATTTTTTAACTTTCATGAAATAATAATTATTTTTTTAAATCCCCTGATAGGCGCGCGAAGACCCTCGGAGAGTCTTCTAAGGTCTTCTAGGGTTCTGGGCCAAGACCGTACGAAAAATACTATTTATGAACAGTTCAAAGACTGCGTTTCCTATGCCATGCTATTTTCATGACTCGAGAGTAACATTAGTTTATGAATGCATCGTTTATATCGAGAAATTTTTAATTATCAATAAACAAGTACAAAGTGCTTTCTTCGAGGTAATGTAGACATTTGAAACTTGATCTTGAGTTTTTCTGTTACCCGGGGATCGCGGGCATTCTTGTCCGGTCGGTCAACGAGTAGGCAAGTGGTGGCGCTTTTTGGGCACAAAGGCATTTGACCACTATTTGTGCCCCGTTTCGTTCTTCAGGCCCAGAAGGCGTGCCTAGGCCGATTATTATGGTGAATGTGGGTGAATGTAATGTGAACGGAGGCGGTCATAAATATTGTTAGGGAGAAAGCTCACTGTCCTTGGCTGATAAAAATTCGATTTAAGCTGGTCTTGACTTAACTCATTCGTCGGATTAAATAGCCCACATAATGTTGGCGGCAAAGCTGTCTGCGGAGAGGAAAATCACTTTGTGGAGAGGGGGAGTAATTATAAGTCCATGCATATATTGCTATTCTGCAAAGCTATTTGCTACATTTCCAGTAAACTGTGAACTAATTTAATCACTATAGATTAAGGGCTTATACTTCACGTTTCATGATTTTCTAGTTAAATCCATGGTGCTTTCAACACAATTGTATGCTTATGGCATAATGGAGTGAAGCTTACAAACTTTTTTTTTTAACAATTTTATGGATAGTATTGCCGGAATTAGAATTGTGCTTTTTCCAAACAAAAAAAAGTGAGACATGTTTCAAGCTAAAAAACTAACTTATAAGTTGATCGTATACGATTGATCTTCATCGAAAAATAAAAATGAAATAATACTTATTGGAAGTCGAATTGGTTTTCTAGTTCAAAACGTAATTGGGTTCATATTTTTGGGATTGGAATACAATTTTATTCAAAAGTGTTACTTTATTTCCAATAAGAAAACTAATGGAATCAGTGCATAAACGATAGATGAGATATTTTTAGAAATCCAACTTCCTGTATACTTAGTAGCCTGATAAGACTTGTAGTTGTGAAATAAAAATAAAATACTTTTCATTCATTTTGATGGCTACGTCTAACAATCAAGTGCGTTTCAATGGCGAATTAAAAAAAACAAACTCTACCAGGACTCGAAAAGTTCTGGTTTAGAATGTTGTCGAGCATTAATGTTAACGCTATACTAAATGTGCGCAGGCGTTGTTGCTGCGTGTCAATTGTTATACGTCGTTGTAGCGACAGTTGGAGTTCGGAGCTCAACGAGCCAGTCAAGATAGTAAAACTTCTACTAATAAAGAATTTATTGAGCAATAGAATTGTTGGAATTCAATAAGTCTTTCCAAGGCACGACATAATTGGTGGCAGCGATTGGATCCGTGTGAAAAATAACCCAGGATCTTCAGGGATATCAGTGGCTACACGGGGAAAAGAACTCAATATTGAGTAACCGACGTGACTCCAAGAACACGTCACTTAGATGCCATATGGAAGCTCGTCGCGGCGCCGACGAAAAGAACGATCTGGAACCCAACTCCGGTGATATCGACTCAGCTGGACCAACTCGTTGAAATCGAGGCTAGCGATCATCGAAAAACCCGTGCGAGAGTAAGTCCATTAATATAAATAATATTAGAGGCGCACAAAAAGAAAAGCATGCGATAAAGCGGTCGACGTGTCAACCTAGAAAAGGACAAAGACACCGAAGGACAGTTCAATAGAAGATTCGACCCTTCTTATGTCAGGAAGGCTAAACCGTCATCGACCAAATCAGCTCTTCCTAAACGCAGTATCTACATGCGAACTTCGATACCTGTAACGTCATCATCCGCGCTAACTCGTTGTTCCGAGGCAGGAAGACGTAATCTGTGAAGTTTCGACATGACAAACGGACAACTCACCCTTAAAATACAGAGTGAGTAACAATCCGTTTATTTGAATACAATAAGAAGTATAATTTCTTCATCGAATAAATGTACACGTAGAGTTTCGTGATAAAGAAAAAATGTTGATGCGCACATTAAGCATTTTATATAATTGAGGATGAACTTTATGAAAAAGTCATTCGTTTCATAAATGTCACTCATTATCGAGCATGATTAAATTGACTGAGTCGAAAAGAACGAAGCTATTAAACGCTCTGATAGATAAAGACGATTGAACGATGCAACATTGAAAACGAATGAGATACTAGATATTTCTTTTATTCGTTTTCCAAGTCTTTTTTTTCATCATTGTAAAGTAGTTTCTCAACTCAAGCAGAAATCACAAAGTCAAAAAAAAAAAAAAAATATATATATAAAAGGAGAAAAAGAGAGACACTTAGTGACTTTAGATGATAAAGTTTTTAGCTAACGTTGTTATCTGAATGTACAACTTTTTGGCAAAATTGAAATTGTCTACGAATGATTTCCAAGAGAATGAAATCAATTCAATATGATATTCATTTACCTTAAATGAAAAATTTACCTTAAATTTCATTTACCTTAAATGAAAAGTGCAAAGGCTAATAGCGCTATAAAACAAGAATTAAACAGAATCCAAAAATGGAACCGATAAGTGATAAGTTCATCACTCGAGACGAATTCACACTTTTAGTGAATGAAATGAATTTTATAAAAAAAGAATTCGTCATGCTCACGAAAAACATATCAGGACATAAACAGTCAAGTACTATACGAATTGCTAATCACGGTCCTGATAAGAAACAAGTGTTCGACAAATATTCGAACAAAATTACTGCGAAGACAGGTACACTACAATTTAAATCTATTCCAAAAAAAAATGGCCAAAGATTCAATCACGCTGATCTCCAGTCCATTTTAAAACAAGAAGCACCTGTTCTTGCGGAAAAAGATAATAGAAACAAAGACAACCGATCAGACGCATCATGAGCCGAATGAAAAATTTATTTGGACAAAAATATTCAGACCTTCGGCAAAATATTTCCAAAGTTGCAAGAAGCAATCTGACTGGAAGTGCGTAAAGAAAAAGCTGGACTGCGATGCCGTCGATCATAAAATTGTTTCGCGCCAAGAATGTGAGCCTGTTGAACACAGTCACTCATTGGAAAAAGATAATTCAGAAACGAAAGTAGAAATACAAAACCTTATTAAGAAAGGAAAAACTTTTGTACAAACACCTGACTCATATGCTAATACAAGAAGTCACAGAGATATACGACTGAAAGTCCAATTGAAACTTGATGGAATGAAAAAACCTGGAACATTCGTCCTAGATCTAAGTGCTTCATGCTCAATGATAAAAAAGTCCACTATCAAAAACAACCACCAGTGTAAATCATTTCTATGTGCAGAAAGTGGAAAGTCTAATAAGGAAACTATTGATGAAAAAATCATTTTATCATTGAATGGAAAACAATCTGAGTTTCAAGTGGTAGAAACATTATCCCGACTTAATGAAGACGGAATTTTAAGTCTTGAATTCTAGAAAGAAAATAACGTAGTTATAAATTTTAAGGATAATGAAATTGACGTCAAAACAAAAGCATTGAAATTGAGTCACTGTGAAGGAAAGAACAAGTCCGTCTATGCTCGAAACCAACCCAGAGACATGAAAAAACTGGTGACTGCAAATCTGGCTAAATCGTCGAAAGATACGTCAGTTAAAATGCAAAAACAAAATGGGAACGAAAAAGACCAAAAGAAATATTCAAGTTCCCAAGAAGATAATAAAGCTCTTTCGGAAAAGGTAGACACTTTGGCTTCAGAGGACATTTCCAATGATAACAAACTTCAACCTAATGATCCCAGGTCTGATGAACTTGAGGAAGAAAAAAAAGGTTCAATCATACCAGTAGGTAAAGTCACAGATCAGGAAAAGCGTAGAGCCGAAGCGAAGCAGCAAGACGGCCATTTAGAAAAATTTAGATCCGAAAATGAAGCAGCATGTTACTCGCCATTCAGTTCAGAAAATGTGCCGCCCATTCTATCTGTAACGTGCATCGAACAAGAAAATCACACGGATAAACAAGGTTTTATTAACAACAAGAAGGAAAAAGCTACGAAGAAAAAGAAAAAAACCATCGTTCCTCAAGATCTCTGTATGAAAATCAAAGAAAGTAGAATTTTCGAAAATTGCAGCAATGAGAGTAATGACGGGCTCGAGTTAAGCCAGTCAGAGTTGTCAACAAATGAGTATTTTGATACTTTCGATACTTTCAAGAAATCGTACAACGGAAACCTTATTGACAATCTAATTGAAAAATCTACTGAAAAATCGTCATCAGAAGTCATCGATACAAAAGTACAGTCAAAACACCAAACAACTGATGAAAAGATCAAGCAGAAAATCAACTCAGAAGAATTTGTCAAGCAGATAAATCGTTGTCACGACAAACGTACAACAAGCACTGTGAAAACGACAGATGAACAATCACGCTGTATCACGGAAATAACTGATGGAAGTGCGCATTCTTTTTCATCAGAATTCACCACAAGAGATGAATTCAGAGGTCTACAAGACTTAATGAAAAAACTCACAGTTCAACAAAGTCAAGTATTAACAGAACTGGAACAACTATCGTCAGCAGAAAACATCAAAGTTATCCAAGCTGTACATATTGATTCACTGTCATCATCAGATTCCAATGGGAATTCAAACTTTGAAAACAAAACCATTATTAGAATACCTAACTATAAAGATTTTACCGCGCAGAAAGAAAAATCTTGGGCTTCAAACGTCATGTATGTAAAAGAAGTAAGAACAAAGGAATATCATAGTTGTTATCCAACCTCTACAGATACAAGGAAAATAGGCAAGGACTTATATTTCAAACTCGATGATGACCCGAAGCTGTGGTTCAACATGTTGTTAAAATATTTAAAAATTGGAAAGCTGCAAGATGTTACACTGGAAATATTGCACGACTTCTGGGAAGAAGACAAGTCAGAAATGTCTTGTATTGTCAAAATGGCAATATATTTATGGAAACATATTACTTCAGAACAAAACCTCTGCCTGAAATTTAATCGCACTTCGTCATCTGATTCTGCAGAGTAATTGCAGCACATCATGTTGAATAATAATATATGAATCATTATTATTATTATTACCATATTCGGAATACAGATATATATATAAAAAGGAAAAATTTAAACAACTTTGCACCTACGTCTCCCGACTGAAAGATGAGTAAGTCAAGCAAGGTTGCAAAACGGTACAAATTAACAACAACAACAAAAAATATATATGTAGAAATATATATTCTATGTACTCTGACTTATCCACAACACAAGGAAAGAGAAATTGCAAGATGAAACTCGAGAAACACTTTATGACTACTGTACGAAGATGGATCAAAGCTGTCATACATCTCTAAGATGGCAATACTCCTATGGAGCCATGCCCTTTCGTCTGAGAATATGTCTTTCCTGAAGTTTGAACGAGCTCATTAGAATTACGTAAGAGTACATGTCATCTTATCATCAGTATTCCTTATGGATTGCTAACCTTTCGATTCTTTTTTTTTTTTTTTTTCAAGGATTAATCAATTTTCTGTAATCCGATAAACTCCATTTTTCTTACCAAAAGTTAACTTTTCAACTGTTCAATCATAGTCAAACTTTTACAATAGTCTATTACTTTCAATATTGTGTTATATGTTACCGATGACATTTTGTCCTGTAAGTTTTATCATTACATTGTTAACAAAGGAACCCTATAGATACACTTTTTAATTGATCTCTTTTTGTTTCTTTTTCTTTTTTTTTAAAGTGTTAAAGGAATATATTTATAGATTAATAATATGAACATCGACAAGGTTTTTCAGTTGTACTTTTTTAAACTTACTTATCTTCATTGTTTTATCTTCCATTGAAAATTCCTTAGTTCTGTTAAATTACGAAATTACTTACAATTTCCAATTGGCTAATCATGTAGAATAGTGTGTACTATTTTTGAAAAACATGATTTTTTCAAATCTACCAGTAACTTAACTATTTCATGCGTTACAGTTATTAGCAGTTAGAAACAGAAAAAGAAAAAAAAAAGGTAAAAAGAACTGTTATTTCTCTTTGAGTACTCGTTACGATAGTCCAATTTTTTGTTCAATGTTACCACGTGATAAATACTGCACTGATATTTTGGTTTTGAAAAATGCAGTGACGAAATAATGTACTGAAAGCCTGGTTATAAAAAGAAATTGGACTTTCAAACTTAACCTTTCATTTAAAACTAGAATACTTCTCTAGATTATATTTTCTGATCAATTTTTGAATAACAAACTACTTTTTCGAATGAATATTATTATCATGTATATGATTACTTGAATTGAAGTTTGAAATTTCAAGTTTGCTATAGAAAATAAGTTGACAGTTTTGTATAGAACTTAAGAAAGTTTGATATTTCAATATTTCTTCTGTGTATCAACGTTTTCCTATGTTTGAGTTTTTCGTGTTCTTATTTTTAAGTTTATTTTTGGCCCCTGAGCGTTTCTTTCAGAAGAATTTTTATTAATTGATTAACAACCCGAAATTGACCAAGGATTCCCATTTTTTCTTTCAAATGGGCTGTAATGATATTTCTAATACCTGAATCATGGAGGTGAAATAGAACTTTTATGAATGGTAGGAAAGGAAAAAGAGAACCAAGTGTGTAGACACATAATGAAAAAGTTCATACTGCAGCCCCGCTTTTTAAGTATTAGAAAACCTCTTTTGTGCACACTTAGTAGAATAAAGGGTTTGAAAAAAAGTACACTTTGGTTTTTTGTAACATAATCTACGATTACTAAAAGTTGTTAAATATTTTATACACTAGAAACTCGTTTGTTTTCTGAAGGAATGAAAGTTAAACGTTTGTTTTTGTTTGTCTTTTTTCAATGTAAATGCGAATTATCGACAAAATTTTATTGAGAAAATCAGTAGTTTACAATGTAGATTGCTTTAAACTAAATATATTTATTGGTTTCTATGATTACTGAAAAATTCTTAAAATATTTCAATAATGCTATATGTATTTCGAAAAACTCAGATGTTTGAAAAATCTCCATGGCAGTTTTGTAACTTAATATACATTCCTAAGTTTCAGAAAGATTATGATAGATTCAATTTAATTATTTATTAAATCCACAAAATCATCATATTTAATAGAAAATTATTCTGAGACATTCCCGAAATTTAGACACTTATTTTTTTGAGCTGGAAAATATACCTGAAAACTGAAGAAAATTTCTGATACCCTACATCAATTTGGGAAATTTCAAGAAACTTCTCCAGAACGCCTAAAATTGATAAAAATTTTAACACAATTTTGAGAAACTTAGTGAAGTATCGTTTGGAAGGTTTAATCTTCAATACTCATGAAATTCGAGATGTTTCAAATAATTTGTCAATATTTCTTCTGCACAAAAAGTGCCTGAATATTTAATCGAAAACCGTAAATTTTTATATTTTGTTCACATATTTTATGGTGTGTAGTTTTCTTTCACTATGACATATGAATTGTAAAACATAACAATATTGTATTTATAACGTTTTTAAAACCAGCTAGAGTATATTTCTTTAGCTTCAAAAAATCAGTTGTGTACATCTACGGAGTATGTAAATTATATAAAATTACTGTGACAATAAGGGAGACACATGGTATATGTGTCCCAATTCGAAATTAGATATGTGATAACATGTAAATCTTAAACTGAAAAGAACTTAATAATTTTTCACGAACTAAAAGCATTTAAATTTATAGTTATTTGAAAGAATGCGTACTTCAGTTTTATGAAATTTTGGCATTATAGTGTACTTAAGTATTACTGAACCATTCCGATAACGAATTATTTCCGTGACAAAAGAAAAGAAAACTTAGAGGACTAAGTTTAGTTTAGCGCGGGAGGTGTCGAGCATTAATGTTAACGCTATACTAAATGTGCGCAGGCGTTGTTGCTGCGTGTCAATTGTTATACGTCGTTGTAGCGACAGTTGGAGTTCGGAGCTCAACGAGCCAGTCAAGATTGTAAAACTTCTACTAATAAAGAATTTATTGAGCAATAGAATTGTTGGAATTCAATAAGTCTTTCCAAGGCACGACAATGTAAGTAGATTTATGTTTATAAGATTTATGTGAATTTCAACTCTCATATCCAACTAGATTACTAGTTAGAAAGTATACTGGATTTTTACAACAAAACATCTTGTGCAATGTTTTACAGGATTTTTACGAAGAAATCCAGAAATATATATACATGTTACATGTACCATAGAGTGAGTATATATCCTGAAAAACTCATCAACAAATATTGTATAAATGATGTTCGATTACAACTATCTTTGGGTTTTTCCGAAGGATGTTCGTTTTACACTTATCATCGCGATTCCCAAATGATATTCATTTACAATCATCGCCAAAAGTCGTTGAAAAACGAAAGTGTTTCCGTTGGGTGATGGGTTCGCAATAAAGTACGTTGACAAAACGAGTCTGATAATATGAACTTGGTACGAAAATAGTTAATATAACGAATAATCTGTACACGTGTATGGATAAATATTAACTGAAGAAATTTACTATAAATGAAAATGACTTGAACATTTAACTAGTCACGTACACGTGATTACTTAATTGATCGACATATCGCAAATTACGGAAGTTTGAAAAGCGAAAACTACATATTCTGAAGCATAAAAATAATATTTGAAATTCGGGTTTCCAACAACGGCTAAACGGATTTTCAAAATTTTTTTGAATTTTTTTTTGTCATGGTCTGCGGATAGTTTATAGCTAAAGAAAATTTCGAATTTTCAGTTAGAAAGATGGGGATCAGGAAGTGAAGGAATATGACACATACACACACACAATGTCACAAAAGCACAAAATGTTACAAAATCATGCTACGTCAAAAAATTACAAAATGTCGCAAAATATCACCGAATGTCACAAAATGTCACAAAATCTTAAAATGCTACAAAAGGTCACAAATGACAACTTTTATTCGAAAATTTGAAATTTTCTTCAGCTATAAACCATCCGCAAACCATGACGAAAAAAAAAAATAAAAAATAAAATCACTTAATAAAAAAACGTAATTTTCGAAAAAACTAAACAAAAATAATAAAAATAGAGAATTTATAAGGGTTTTATGAAAAGTTCATAAAAACTTTCATGTTCCAAGTCTTAGGGGATATAATTTGTAGGTAATCAAAAATGTACCTAACGGTTCCTGAAATTTCCCACGGTGTGTCATTATTTCGTAAAAGAAGATTTATACATACCAAATATTTTAGACATGGTTCAATTTTTATCAAATGTTTTCAAGTAACGTGTTATGTGTTACTCTACATGAATTGAATTTTATTGGCTGGCAGACATATCTGTTATTCAGGTTCTATTTGAAACATGTCACGCTCTAGAGTTGAGATTAACGTGTAAATATTTCCAATACAACATAAATTATCATGTTCATGATGGTAATGAAGGGAAATAAATATCTCATAAATATATCATATATAAGAGATATTTATTTACGTTGAAATTACATCTTGACAAATAGTTTTATAAAAGTTTGAAAATCTCCAACAAGAAGTGCCGACAAGAAAAAACCCTTTACAGCTTACGTTACCTGAAACCAGAAAAAAATTAATCCTCCGACCCCCCCCCCCCCCCCACCCTCCTCTTATATCCTACAGCTTTACTGTAAAAGAAAATAAAATAGAAATGTAAAAAATAGTGTCCAATAAAATGAAACAACTGGTTACTTGGAAACAAACGATTGGTATGGCTAAAATTTACCCTGGTAAAGTTCCTACCATTTTTAAACATGAAAAATATACTTGACGCCGAAAAATTATCTTTTGGTATTGAACTTTCAATGTATTATTATGATATAAATTTACAAAGAAAAGTTATATGAAAGGTGATGAATTTTCGAATAAAATTTTATGTTTCACGTACAACAGATAATATAATTGTATTGAGGAGAAAAATTATTTACAAAAAAAAAAAAAAAATACGAAATTCTGTACTAATAATGAGTGAAATAATCTCGCATGAGTTGTATTTGAAATTAAAGATCTAATAAATGAAAAACTATCCTGATTTTTTTTTAAACAATGAAAAAGCTACATATCTTATAAGTGCAATATGACGGCATTAATTGTACTTGATATGATGTCTTTTATACTCGGTCGATATCTCCTCAAGTATATGAATGGTCAAACAACGATCGACAGAATCATGAAACTCGAAGGGAATTTCACGTTTCAGCGTGCTTTCAAAACTTGATTGCATATTTTGCAGCAAAATATTGTGATTATCGACTACGTTTCGAATAACTGATCGGGCCACTGACTGTTCCCAATACGGTTTACCTAATGAAAGAAAGACTGTGGTCTTCAATGGAAGATTCTTTAATGTAAACATCACTGTCAGGGTTGTTATCTTGGCTTTTATGATGAGAACGTAAGAAGCAGATATCAATATTTTGATCATTTGGTACGTAGCTTTTATTTATGGCTATCTCTCGAGAATTGAACTGACAAACTGAAACATCTTTTTTTATGGTAGAAAGTGATTGGAAATTTCGAGGGCAAGAGTCGTTAAACACAGTTCGACAAAATTTGACTTTTGCAAAATTACTGGCGAAATTTTTGGAAAAACTGATTCCCTAGGTCATCAATAAACGATTTTCAAAAAGCTTCGCTGACATCGCTTTTAATGTTATTAACAATAATTGAAAAAAAAAGTAAAATCGGATGTGTATGTCCGATTTGAAAAAAAAAAAACTATTTTGTTGGTCTCGATGAGAAGAATCTATCCCCCCGCTTTTTTTCGCGGAAAAATCATTATTTAAGCAAGTTGATATTGTTGAGATAAAGGCCGTTTTATTTTTCGGAAAAAGGTCTGTTTACTATTCCAGCATTTTTCTCTTCTTCACACTGATTTGGATGCCGATCTCTAATTATTTGGGCGAGTGAATGGTCGAATGAGACACAGAGATACTCAGAGACTCATTAAAAAAGCATCAGTCCAGCTCCAGGCAGGTTTTAAAGGAGAGAAATGCCGAAATAGTAAAACTTCTATATGCCTTAATACTGCATCGCTGTTAGCGAAAGAATGCTGCAGGCACGTCTTGCACATCTTTTTGATATTATTGAATTTTTTTCAATTTGTTCAAGATATTTGATATAGATGGTATTTTTCTATCGCTTTTTGTTCTGATGTTGCACACAGTTCATTGAATCATGTACCAAATGTGCTCACATTCGCGTGGAAAACTCAAATCGTAAGTCATCAGTACTTTGAATGTGTACAATTTAATGATACAATTATAATTTCAAGAGCTTGTAATACCCACGGAAGTTCGTATGTTACTTGGCTGACTCTTGTATAGACCTTTTCGATTTGCGTCAAAATGAACATCAGACTGTGTGATATACAATATGACTATCATTGAATCAACTGCGTAAATGAGTTTGTTGGATATTAGGGAACTCTTTAAAGTACATATATCACATTATTGTCCACAAACGCATTTATGGATAATTTTTAAATAAGCGAATTTTTCAGAAAATAATTTTTTTTCGGTCATAAATGTTCATTGTCCCACTCATTGTTGTGTAATTCTAATTTCTAAACATATTTTGAAAGATTTCATCAAATTTTAGATGTGAAGAATGTTGGTGCTTTTAATTTAAGAAATAAATAATTTTTGCTATTTAACCATTTATTAATAATTATTTAACGAACATTTTCGACTTTATCTTCGCAAAACTTGATTCTGGTGTGCTCAAATATACTATTTGCAAAATTTCAGATTTTTATCTTAAAATTTGTGAGAATGCGCGATATTGTTTATAAGTGGTGTATTTCTGATTCGCGATTTGTCAAAAATAAACAATCGCTTTGAGCTACCTCTAAAGCATCATCGATTTCGCTCAAATTTTAGGAAATAGTACATATCTTCATTAGTGTAAAAAAGTTGTTTTTAACGAATCTGAGGGTTGCAATGCGAGCCGAAGGCAAGCGTTGTAATCAGATGATTTAAAAAAACCGTTCCACTCTAGTAAAGAATGGTACTTCATCTAAAAATGTGTGAAAATGCGAGTTTTTCATCGCCCAAGCGTATGGAAAAGTAGCCTTTTCTACACGGCGTTGAATAAAATTTTTTTTCGATGCTTTTCAATATTTCGATAAATTACACTTGAACTTACAAAATTGCTTTTTATTGAATCACTCACGTGTTTCTGAATATTCTGAATATAAGCCTATTTAAATCGAAAAACTGGTTTTTTAAACCAAGAACGCAATGACGCAATGAGTGAATAAATAAGTCGATGCACTCATGAGTGCATCATATATATACACAATTAAGGTTTTTTTCCATTATCATTCATTATAATTTTTATGATTATATTAACTCAAATGTATGCTGAAAAAATTTGGGCGAGCTCGACCGTCATTTGTGAGTTACTAATTGTAAGAATTCACTTTCACTGTTGAAAAAATTAGGTAAGTTTTTATGAGAGTATAGCAAGTTTGTAACTTATATTCGGTACGCAATTTTTCCCATTAATAGATCTGGATAATTTTCAATGCCCTATGGGAATTATTCATGGACAGTAAGGAATTATATGTATGGAAATATTCCGTATCTTAAATGGGGAAGATCTCAAATGGAATATGAGTTAAAATTTCCAATTCTTTTATAGGAAAGAACCCGACTGTTTTTAACAGAGCTTTTTGGTAACTTCCTAGAGAATCGGCTTTTTTCCAGAAGATACAAAATTAGGATATATGTTCCAGTGATTGCTAATTTGGTTTATTCATTTATTTACTGCAAAAAAAATGCTCACCAAGTAATAGTTGTAAATAAGCACATGTACCAGGTGTACTCCTAAATAATTTCCTGTTTTTTCAATGGATGGCGTTCTGTTTTGTACCGCTGTTGGTAACACATCATATGTTACACATCGTATGTCATTTTGTTCAGTCATATCGAGTGCTTGGACTGCGTTGACATTTTCTCGAAAAAATCTTCCAGTAAGTTTTTATTGCGCTTCAAAAATGTCGAATTTTGTACCGAATTTTGAGCATATGCGCCATGCATTGCTTTTCATGTTCAATCAGGGGAAAAAAGTGTCCGAGAGCCACTGTGCGCTTGTGGAAGTTTATGGTGATCATGCATTAACACTTCGAACATGTGAAACGTGGTTTCGACAGTTCGAAAATGGAGATTTCGACCTGAACGACGCCGCACGCTCCGGCAAGCGAAAATCGTTCGATGACGCCGAATTGCAAGCATTATTAGATGAAGACAACACGCAAACGCAACGACAGCTTGCAGATGCGTTGGGAGTTCAACAGCAAGCAATTTCCAAACGTCTGCGAGCCATGGGAAAAATTCAGAAGTGTGGAAAGTGGATGCCCCATGAACTGACCGAGAGACAAATGGAGAATCGAAAAGTGACCTGTGAAATGCTGCTTCAACGATACAAAAGAAAGTCTTTCCTGCATCGTATTGTTGCTGGTGATGAAAAGTGGATTTTCCTGGAGAACCTTAAGCGCAACAAATCGTGGGTGAGTCCAGGTGAAGCATCGACATCGACGGCACGGCCAAATCGTTACCGTCGGAAGGTCATGCTGTGTGTGTGGTGGGGCCAGTCCGGTGTTATATACTTTGAACTGCTGAAACCTGGTGAAACTGTGAATGCCGTTCGCTACAAACAGCAAATGAAAGATTTGAGCCGAGCCATTGTGGAAAACCGACCAGATATCAACAACGACAGAAGAAGGTGATTTTGCTCCACGACAATGCGCCGTCGCATAAGTCGAAAGTCGTTCGTGACACGCTGGAAAGGCTCAAGTGGGAAGTGTTTGATCATGCGGCTTACTCACCAGACCTGGCGCCATCCGACTACCACCTCTTTGCCTCGTTGGGCCATGCCCTTTCTGAGCAGCGCTTCGACTCGTACGAAAATGTACGAAAATGGCTCATCGAGTGGTTCACCTCCAAAGGCAATGATTTTTACTGGCGTGGTATCCACAATTTACCAGAAAGGTGGGAAAAATGTGTAGAAAGCGATGGAAAATACTTTGAATAAAATAAAGGTTACGGTTTTTTTGGAATTATGTGTTTTATTTGCAAAAAAACCGGAAATTAATTAGGAGTACACCTGGTAAGTGCGCTAGGTAGAATATATATTCTGAAAAAATTGCTTCTACTTTACCTCCGTGAATCAGAAGATTTATATATATTCTGAAACATGAACCCAAGGGGGAGGTTCAGACCTGAAAGCCATCTCCCCGAATCGACTGTGATTTTATTTACTCATTAAATTTTAATTTCCAAAGAGCCACTGTTGAAAAAAATTTAGTAAATTTTCCATAAAAGTATTGTAAGTCTTTAACTCACATTTTGCATAAGATTTTTACCATTAACTGCTGTATTTTTTTCTTTTATATTTTCGGGAAAGATATTACTTATCTAAACTTGTGCATTAATAGTGTTTTTCGGTAGGGTCCTGACACATGACTCTTGAAGACTCAAGAAGACCGTAGGAACAATAGAGCTACGGTCTTCGAGAGTCTTCTAAGGTTCTCGCGCGCCCATCAGGGTCATTATAACACTTGTCAGGATTATTTTCTGAATATTTTCATGGATTTCTTCGTGAATTTTTAGAAGTAGGTGATGCTCCAGGTTTTTAGACTCTGGATATTTCAGGTAAATTGAAGAATAGTCGCCATATTTTCATATTCATACATTTCGTGTGTTTGTTGTGTTGTACTTTTCGTATGTTACAGCACTTATAAATTTTTGTAACATATTCTTGTTTTTTGGATTCTATCAATATTTCTTAACTTCGATCCTTCAAAGCAGGGTAGCTAAGTATCCAACCCTTTTAGCCTCCGGGTTGCAACCGCTCGATTTGGCGAATCACCCTAGCAAACACCCCGGTACCTAATCGGTACTTAAGCGGTACCTTATGAGGTACCAATTAGGTATGCCTTAGGTACCAGTTAAGTACTTTCCCAAATATCTACTCCTTTTCATTGAAAATTCGTAAAACTTTTTTTTTATCTTGTAAATGAAGTGTTTTTCTTCATTTTTCAGTGGTCAAATATCCGAAAAAATAGTGCATTAATTTTAAAAAACGAAAATTAGAAACACTTATTGTCAGATAAGTGTAGATAACACACTTGTCATGCGGTAGATAACATTCAGATAATGCGCTACGCGGGAAATTTGAAATGCGCCATCAACTCAGTTTTCCTCACAAGGGCGTACGTAGTCGAGGCACATCAGTCCGCGATTATTATTTTTTTGAATAGTTCTATTGCATTTCGAGTATTTCCAGCGTTTTCGAACTTCGCCATAATGATGTAATAATAGTTAACATTCGGAAAATTTTTGCTTAAGTTTTCCCGAACTTTATACACGATGAACATCGAAATTTTGTGTTGAGGGTTTTTACGACTAATTTTACCTTTAAATTATTCAAATTCATTGAGAATTTTTTGATTGCTAGAAATGTCACAGGTATAAAAAAGTACGGTGTAAAATATTTCTGTTTTTTATTCACGATTATCATCGACATTTTGCGGTAAGGGTTTAACATCTGATTTTACCTTGAAATTATTTGAATCCAATTTCGATGTACATCATGTATAAAGTTCGAAAACTCTGGGAACACTCAAAATGCAATAGAACTATCCAAAAAAATAATAATCGCGGACTGATGTGCCTCGACTACGTACGCCCCTGTGAGGAAAACTGAGTTGATGGCGCATTTCAAATTTCCCGCATAGCGCATTATATGAATGTTATCTACCGCATGACAAGTGTGTTATCTACACTTATCTGACAATAAGTGTTTCTAATTTTCGTTTTTTAAAATTAATGCACTATTTTTTCGGATGTTTGACCACTGTAAAATAAAGAAAAACACTTCATTTACAAGATAAAAAAAAAGTTTTACCGATTTTCAATGAAAAGGAGTAGATATTTGGGAAAGTACTTAACTGGTACCTAAGGGGTACCTAACTGGTACCGCCGAGTTTGCTAGGGCATCACGACTATCCGAAATAGCCCCAGATAGCAAAATGTAGTCACAATGCGCGCACTCGGAGCGCACGTATGCTACTTTAGGTCACGCGCGTGCGACGCACCTAGCCTTACATTTATGTCCAAATCTGCGTCGCATTTGAGCCTCACACGCTCGCATCGCATTCAAGGCTCACGTGCGTGCGACTTAAAAAAAATTGGGCTACATGCGGAAATCGGGAAATTTTATGAGACGTAAATAGTGACAATAAATATAGGCATGTTAAAAATTAAGTATTTCCGTTTATTTTCATATAGCCAGGGTTGCCAAGGTGATAAATTTTACAAAAATTCTGGAAGAAAAATTACAATTTCTTTTACAGGCTTATCATTATTCTATATTCTCATCACTTTTATCCGCCTCAGCTCCTGATAAATCAGATAGATCAAAAGAATCTTCACTTATCCCCAGTTGTTGTTTGAGCTCATCGATTTTTGCAACGATTTCACTGTCCGACTCCAACCCCGGTAATTGCGTGTTTCTTTTTTCTTTTACTATTTTCTTCCCGATATTTTTGAACCTTTGTTTAGTGGCCCTCAGGATTTCCTTCATATCGGCTTTAAAAGCGGCCTTATCCTTTGGACCTTCAAAGGGACACTTCGTTGCTGCGACTGCAATAAAAAAGATTCATTAAGATTCCTGATAAATTTGTATTAAATAAGAATAATAATTCAATTAATATTATTATATTGTATCATATATTATAAAAATTATAAGGTATTATAATTGATATAACTATATAAATATTATATAAATTATAAAATATTATGAATAATATAAATAATAATAATATTAACAATATCTGTAAATATTAGGTGTTCCTCTACATACTAGAAAAGACAGAATATGACAGAAATCACCTTTAAGTATAGAAATGTAAATTTTTCTTTTCGTAAAGTCCGTGACAGAAAATTTCTCAAAAATATTGCTAACGAGTATTTCTAAAGTTATTTCAGTATATACTCTCCGAAAATTTTTTGTACAATTGGCCTTTTAAAACAAGAACTGAGCAAGAGTATACTTTGAATATATTATTTTCAGAAATTTCTGTGACATATTGTGTCTCTATTAAAGAGGAAATACTTTTTTTTCAAAAAATGCATACTTACGATACAGGGTGTTGCAGATCTTAGTTTTCTCCAATGCAATTTTTCCTTTTGAACCGTCCCATGTAAGATGGTTCGATACAAACTCATCTGTCAGCAATTGTTTTACGGAAGAACTCAAAAATTCTCTTGCCGACGACCCTCCTAGGCAAATCGAGTGATTGAACTGCAACACAAAATCAGACTTTGAATCAGTTTAGTTGAAGCACATTTATAAAAAAAAATCATTACAAATTATTTTCAAGTGAAAACTAAGCCTACAGAAAATTATTTTCAGGCGCTTTTTCGAAAACACCCATACGAAATATAGAATGGGTATCATACATATACAGAAATGTAATAAAAGAAAAAAAAAATTATAAATCGCAGAATATCCGAAAATTCTGTTAAAAAATTAAATTCATCATTTTCTTTTTAAATTATCTCTTTACTAAAAACTTCTACAAAACCAACTTACAAAATAAAGTGAAATCTCAAACTATTATTTGGATGATACTTGAATCGGTAACTTGCAGCTTATCAAGAAACCCTCTAAAATTTTACTCAGTTCTTTTTTATCATTTCAAATTGGTTGATTTAAAATTATGTCTTTAACAAATATTCTTATCTGGCTCTAAAGCATGCCTTAGAGCATGCATGGATGAAGGTAAAATTAGAATTTCTCTACTGTGGAGTTAATTTTGTATAAACTCTATTTAAAACATCAAGTTTGAACACCGAATTCATTAAGAATTTTCAAAACCTCCTCAATCGATTTCTATATCGGTTTCAGGATTACTAATTCAATGAACTAGGCTAAGTATGAAAACTGCTTACAATTTTTTCGCGCATTTCTCCGTTCTCTTCTGATTCCATGCTTTCAAAATCCGCAAGTGATGCCAAGGGAAACCCTTTTATGGGTTGGTACAACGATCCATGAAAGTGGGAACCACCCGCAACTTTTGTTTGTTTGAGCTCTTTGCCTAACCCATCGACACTCTGTTTGAGTTCTTCATTGAGCGAGAGAAGCTGCTTGTTGAACGACAATATTTCCTGATTTTGTGTCTTCAAATTCCTTAAACATAAAAATGTACCTGTATAATGGTACTAGTGGTAAGGTGCGTAGACAGAAAAAATTTTTGGGAGGGGTTTTTCGAAAAGATATGTTATCTCTGGAATTGAGTAATTTTTTAATTTTTGACGATCTGGCTAGTAGAAAACGATTTTCTAATTTTTCGAATTTCGGTATTTTTAAGTTACACGATTTTTGGAGTCCAGAATCGTACATTCTTCATATTCTTATAAACTGTGATAGGATTCGATTTTTATAATTTCCAAGTCACTGAAGCTAAGATTTGAATATTCTTCATAATTCTTTACTATTTATACAACTATAAGGATTTTATGATAATATTATGGATCTCTGTACAGCTTTTAAGATTTCCATGCTACATTAATCGCAGTTATAAAAAATTAAAATATTTTTGTAGATGTTTGGGAAAATTATAACAACATGAATTTTTAGAATTTTCGTAATGTACTGTATTTTCTAACATTTTTCAGTGTTTTCTGATAATTTAAGAGATTTTTATGAACCGCTCTATGGATTCAATACTATAGTAATAAAAATTGAAAATACAAGGCAAAATTAAAAAAAAAGCACAACAATATCTTAAAATATGTCTTATAATCTTTAAATAAAATGGTATCGTCGAATAATAAAAAATTGTACATATTTTCACAATGAAAACTCACCGAAGATCCATACTCATATTTATCAGAAGCTCCATTATTGCAGAATTTGATTGCCCATGACTATCGATCCCGTGACCTTGATTGCTAGAATAAGACACGTTCGTGCTCAGGAATGATCTGTAAATTGATTATAATACATAAAAAATGTAACTGATTAAAAATTTTGATTATTTTCATTTTATTTATTTTTATTTCGTAACTTCTTCAAATACTTTTTTGAAAATATGTTTGTATGATTATTGCGAACTTAATAGTGTCACAACCAACCAAAAAATATTGTATTTTTATAATATAATTCCGAAAGAAACATTTGATTGATTTTTTTTGGCTGGTTGAGGCTTGATTTTAAGTATTCGTGAACATACTTTTCCGGAGACAAAGTTCCACGGAACTCCAGGTCATCTTTGTGTTTGAGCATAATTTTTGTTACGCTCGTATGAGGGCTTGAGTTGGAAGGCTCCATATATCGCGAATGCTGCTTCTCAGGTAGTTTGACTGATGAAAAATCGCAGATTTCCCGCAAATCATCATTCAGAGCATTTCTAATAAACAACAAAAAGTTCGTTAAGAAATATCACACATCAATAGGAACGTAACGCTTTGAGATTGCAATAAAATATTGCACGTTACAGTATAATTTCTTACCCACTACATGAAAATGAGTTGCTCGATAACTTTTTTCCACTTTCATCTGGAGTGCAAAGGTTTTTGTTGTGGTCTCGGGTGTATCATTTTTCGCAGCCCTATCTGCCGCCATTTTTTGGAGATCTTTCAGCAAATTTATCATAGTAGAACGCTTTGAGGTGTTCTTTTTCGCGAGGACTGTTTCTTCGGAAGAAGTCGAGTCCAGTTTTGGAGGACGGTACACCTCACGTCCACTGCGAGTATGGCCCATAAACTTTTGTTCTTTCGACATCCTCAAGCTTCTGTTGATAAATGAAATCATTCGTTTTTATACATTGTGCAGTTTGTAAAAAAAGGAAAGTTTAAAAATAACATTTCGCTTCACAGCAAAGACAGATAGCTATTATTACAGTTTACCTAGTATTACGTAGGTCAACCTAATATTATTTCATTGAATAATTAGACGTTTTGTGGAAGGGTGAAGGGAGTAAGGAAATCCATGCAGATAAACGCGCCGTCTATAACATTTTCTTCCTGGCCTTCAACAGAACTCCATTTTGGCATTAGGTAGTATTTTTTGCAAACTTCTCTCAAACTAACCATTTCATAATCATCTGATAAGTCATTTACCATGCGAACTCCCGCAGTTTCTGATGACAGTCCGAAATCGTAAAACGGGACCGACGTACGAAATTTTCGCACCACCAATTGTATATGTTCTTGTACACGAATGATATTCTTTATGATACACACATCTGTGTTTTCAATTTTGATACAGCAATTTCGATTATTGCTTTCAAGCGTGACATTGCCAACCTGAATTTTTTCGAACTGCTCACTATTTTGAGAAATTATTTCTGGAAGAGGGCCATTGCGATGTGTTTTGGATAATTTCAAAGGGATCCCATCGTTTGGAGGCAATGTTGTCAATTCGTTTCTTTCGCATAACCTTTTATAAAATTGTTCCAGGTTTTGCGCTGGCTTGCGCTGTTTATCTCTGAATTCGGGCATGCTGTTTTCAAAGCTAAAAGCACTTAGAGAATCTAACGGCCCTTATCTTCTCACGTCATCTACAATGTGTAGAAGGTTATGCGTGTTGTATGACAAAAAACGAGGACCATATAACTCCTCAGCAACATTGACAAAACCCTCCAAAGCGGTTTGGCAATAAACTAATTGCTCCTCTGTCACAGTCTCAAGGTTCAAACATCTGACAACACAGTGTAGAAGTAGAAAATGATTGTAATGATCGTTCGAAAGCACTGATTTTAGTACAACTGGCCCAACGTAGAGCAAAAATTGTCTCAGTTGAGTTGCTTTCATTTTCGAGTACTTCGATAATACCGATGGGCCTCGGTTAAAATCGGCGGGGCAATATTCTTTCATTAATTCCATTCTCAAATCAACGATTTTGAGCTGGCGTGCTGTCAAACGACGGCAGGCGAAACCACCATTTGTAAGAGCTGATAGCAACTTCATCGTAACACCCAAATAAATCAAATGCATGCTCTCAGAAGGGACTTGAGATACAAGCCCCATTATTTGACTCAATGGACTAGGACCCTTATGGTGATCTTCGTCAACCATCTCACGGTACTCATCGTCTGTTCTTGGACGATGTTGAGTTCCGATAAAAACTGTCGTCCCTTCAAAGCTAAAACCTTCCACCCAACACTTCGAGCAAGCATGCAGTGAATTATGGCCGAAATGATTCAATAAAAAAGCCCGGGCGACTGCATCTGCGATAAGCAATCGAATTTGCAAAGGCAGTAATCTGTTGCCTATCTGCAAACCGCCTACGTGAAGAATTTCTGTTAACTCCGTTAGAAGCGGCTCAAGAAACTCATTCACATTTGTTGGCTTGCTGTCACTTAGGTATACGCCCGCGATAATTGGTCTCTTATCGGCCATATTAGTGATTTTATATTGCAAGGGCCAAAATTGCTTGCCACCGCGCCTGTGGAGCTGTCCACCGTCAGTACTCAAATCAATGATAATTCTTTCAGGCAGAAGGTTTTCAGGAATCTTTTCCAGTTTTTGCCTGATGGTTTTTACAAAACCTAAGTGAATGTATGTTCCCCCAGCTCTTTTCTCAATAATATTTCTAACAACGATTGTCGGGGTGTTTACCACAGTTCTTGTGTCTTTGGGTAAAAAGTGCAGATTGAAGGGGTGCGATCGCAACATTTTCAAGACTATATTACCCTGAACATGGTTCAGATTCGCAGTCAGAAAAGCATTTTTCAATGCCGCTCTATGCGCTTCTTCAATATCGGGAACGTCGCCATCTTCAGGATTTATGTTTCCACCAAAATTGTACAAATCATTGTCTTCATAATTTTCTTGTATTTCAGCGCCTTCGTAATAGTAAATTGCATTTTCTGGTAAATTATTTATTTCATTTTCAGGTTGGTCAATGTTCATAATTTCATTAGGGTTTTCATCGTTTATGACGCCCTGTACTTCGTTTTCATTCACGTTATTTTCTGCTTCGTCATTGCCAACGGCATTTTCAATTTGATTATCTCGTATTCTATTGTCACCATTCTGGTTAATGTCTTGTTCGTTATTATTTAAATTGTTTTGTGGTACGCCAGGGAACAAGTGATTTCGGACAGTGGCAAGGCGGCGTCTTTTCTGACGCGAACTTAGATTATGAAATGGTTGGTGTTTATTGGGCATAATTTTATTCGAGGAAGTGGATGGATGCAAAGGAAAACGGCTGAAACAAAACACGAAAAAAAAATGCCGTTTTGGTGTTTGATTTATATGAAATAGTTTTTATTTCAATTATTTTCCCATCATATAATTTTTGGAAATTTTTTTAAAAAATTAACAATTTTTTTAAAAAAAGTAAATTTTTCAAAAAATAAATATTTATTAAAAAATTGAAAATTTGTCGAATCATTCAAAATTTTTCAATAACTTAAATCACTGAACAAATTGGAAATCTTTTAAAATATTGAAAATTTGTTAAATAATTATAAGCTTTTTAGTAATTGAAAATAGTGCCAAATTTTTAATATATTTTTATCTAGTCGAAAATTCTATGTAATAATTAAAAATTATTCAAAAAATGGAAAATTGTTTTAATAAATAAAATTTTCTTGAAAGATTATGAATTTTTCGAAATATTGCCAATTTTCCGCAAAATTTAATTTTAAATAATTGTAAAATCTTCCGAAAATTGAAACTTCATTGAAAATTTTCCGAGTAATTGAAAATGTTTTTAATAATAGGACAATTTTAAAAAAACAAGGAACTTTTTGAAAAATTATGAGTGTTTCAAAAAATTGCAAATTTTCCAAAAAATTGGATATTTATTGAAAAATTTAAAATTTGTCAAAGCATTAAAAATCTTTCAAAAACTTGAAAATCGCTCAAAAAATGAAAAATTGTTTACAATATTGAAGATTTGTTAATTGATTGAAAGCTTTTTGTTAGTTGAAAATTTTTTGTGCTCATTAGAAATTGTTTAAAAAATCGAAAATTGTTTTAATATATACAAATTTTTCTGAAGATAAAGAAATTTTAAAAATATTGCCAATTTTCCATAAAGTTTAATTTTACCTACATAATTGAAAAATCTTTCAGAAATTAAGAATTATTTAAAAAATTGAAAATTTTCCGAATAATTGAAAATTTTTCTAATAATGGGACAATTTTCCAAAGATTAAGAGTTTTTCAAATAATTATTGGTGTTTCAGAAAATATAACATCTTCTAAACAATGAAAAATTTTTCAAAAATTGAAACTTGTTCTAGAAATTAAAAATTTTCGAGAAAATTTAACAACTTTCAAAAAATTGAAAATTTATTGCAAAATTAAAAATTTGTCAAAGCAGGGATAATTCACTGTTTTAAAGACTTTTGTGAAAAGTGAAATACCCTGTATATCTAATAACTCCAAAACCTTTTCGTGAAAACATGGTTTACCATATTTCCATTTTTAAAAAAATGGCAAATTTCCAATAAAAATCTAAGATATATTATTTTTGAAAAAACTCTTTTTCGAAACACTAAAAAATTCCAAATTTGGGCCCAGTACAATGTTTAAAAATGTTTCAATATTTTTAAAAGTTATAATTCATGTCAAAAAAAATTATCCTACAATTTTAAGTAGGATACATATTTCGAAAAAAGAAATAGAATTTCGTAAATTACTGTATGCAGAATTTTCTAAATGCAATTTCAGAATTTTCAAAGTTCGTTATTTTAAGAACGTAGTTGCAAATTGTTTAATTAAGAATTCAAATACAAAATAATTATTATCAATGTTACCCTCATATTCGGCAAATAGAAACATTTGCTTCTCATATGCAACAAACATTTTTGCAACTCTTTACGAGTTACCATAGTTGATACATTGTTCATCTTTTTGAAAAATTGTAACAATAAATTTATAAGGTGACAGTTTTTTTTTATACGTTTGAAGAGAAAACGAGACTATGAAATTGGACATACATTTCATATCGCATGGGTAGAAGCATATCAAATTTATCTTTTCTCCAGAACCAATTAAATTTCCCGACAAAACTTAATATGAAATAAATTTTATTACAAGCAATAATTATTTTATACTTCTCAAGATTTAAGAAACTAAATTGCCGTCATAATTATGAACTACACATTTGTGCCGAAAGTTGGCATTCCCAAAATGAAATTCCATAGAAAATTTTTATCGCGATTATTTTTGTCAATCATTATATCTTTTTCTGTGGCATAAAACTCAAGGAAAAAGACGTATATGTTCTATTGTGAGAGCAAATATAATTTAATTTTTTTTATCACATTTGTACTCTAACTTTCTCTCTAGATTTTTATGAACTTATTCTAGGAAATAAAAGGCTTTAATGAATAGAATTTTAATTCTTGAAGATTTAAATTTATGGTGCGTTTTAAAATTGTATAAAATGATAGACGTTAGAAAATATAAACTACTTGTGAATAATTTTTTAGAATTGATTTTGTTGGCTCCCATTGAAGATTAAATTATAAACTGAGCTATAAAAATATCTCTAATATTATTCAAACATTGGAACACGAGAGCAAGATTTTATGGTTATGGTTTTGTTTACTTTTTATAGGTCATTATAATGACCTACAAGTTTTCAATTGATTTTCGAAATATATTCATTGTTTCTTTACCTTACAAAATTGTGTTTTACCAGGGCGAAAATATTTTGGTTTAACCACAACTGCACTTTTGTACTTCGAAGAAAAGATCTTGATATTCACGAGTCACGGGGCTGCACGTGGTTGCATACTTTTGCATACAGTGATCAGCTGATATTTTCGATGTCAGGTTAGGTAATGCAATGCACTGCACTGCACTACTATGAAATACTGCCGTGTTTCGAAATTGCGAAACTTAGGAAAAAGCGACAAAATTTAATTTATATTTAACTGTTAGATTTATTTCTGTATTATAATAAATATAAATTTCAATTGAACTAACGAAAATAGTTAATTTTTTCAAAATGCACTAAGAGCTCATGTCATGCGCCTAAAACTGCCTAAAACGCACTCAAGTATCATAGCGTGCGCCCAAAACGCACACAAGTATCATAACGTGCGCCCAACACGCAGTAAAGTCTCATCGCATGCGCCCAAAACTCACGTGTGACTTCATATTTACTGCGTATTAGCGCGCACGCGTGAGTCCGCACGTCATGCGCTTTATGTGCGAGGCACCATTGCTATCTGGGAGGTAATTAGGTTCTTTCATAGTTTCCGCGAAAACGTATACATGTGCCAACATTCATACAAGGAATACACCAACACGATGTTGGTGTATTCCTTATCAAATTCAAAATTTCTCAGTTTATTTTCCTGACAAAGATTTTCGCAGAATCTTCTTTTTATGAACGAATTTTCTTAATCACGTTTTCTTGATCGTCGAACTTTTCTAACTATATTTTTCTACAAACATCAAATTTAAAATTGGAAATCCTTATCAATGCATATGTATGTTACAAAATTTATGTTTAAAAAATGATTGACTCGTTCGAAAATTATGAAATATCGCAGAGTTTGCAGGGTGCAGTAACTTTTTGAATATGCTAAATGATTTAATGATATTTTCGATTATCTGTTCCATACCAAATTCTTATGCACTTAGGTATTTATTTCAAGCATTTTTTGTTTTTGTTTAATTATATTTTTATCCGCATTCCTGCTCAATCGTTTCATAATTCTACTTTTTATTATACTGAAAACAACCGCATCAACAGAAGGATATTACTTGCAAAAGATTGCTGAAGTTTCAGTTTGAAATGTACGTATACGTACATTTCAACAATTTTTTTGCCCAAAAGCTTGTCAAAATATTTAAATTTTCAAGAAAAATAATTACTCTATTTATAATATTTTTTCAAAATGAGCATGTTGTTTTTTTGTATTAGGGAGAGGGATGGGGCCGGAGGAGAATAATAAGAATATTTTTTGCGAACTTCGTCTAGTATGTATTATTACTCGAGATGTGCAATCAATGGCCCACGGTCGTGGGCCGAGGTGAGGGCCCACGACAGCACCATTATTATCAAAAAAATAAATACACATAACCTAGAAATTTGTTTGCCTCCCCTTTACTATATTAAAGACACCATGATTTCTCTTAAAAAACTCGTAGATTTTTAATTCTATCATATCTCCAATATGTACACTTCAATTTTCCTTGTTTTAGTTTAAAACACTTTTTTTCGATACCTCACAAAACGACTTTGTCGTATTTAGGAAGTTTCGCAGTAGGACGCTCAGCTGTTGTCGGAGATTTTTGACAGATGAAATCGGCAAACGTCAAAATCGTGACACAGCTGATTGCTCGAGCACCTGTTTGTTATTATTGTGTTTAATATGTTAGTGAATATTAGGTATCTTGACATACTTTTTACTGCATTTTCAATCGCGTTTTTGTTAAGTAACTAATTACTCCAAAATGTCGAAAAATAACGACGCAAGAATCGAAGAACAAAATTTTTGGAAGATTTTGAAAATCGAAGACCAAGATTTCCTTTTGTTTGCGAATCAAGAAGACGAAAATTGGAAAATTTCGCTGAAAATTTGAGTCAGGTTTGGTTTGAAAAATTGCTGGAAGAAATCATTTTGCGGAGGTGCTCAGTGAATTTATTTTATAAATATTTAAAATAAATATTGAAGTTACAAATTTGTTATAACATTTAAGTTATAACATTCAAATAATATTCGATTCGTTATTAAACATTATAAAAATTATATTGTAAATGATAACATATATGATAATTTTTATTATGTTTCAATTAAATGCCATTATTTTTAAATTATTATACATCATGAAAATGATCAATCGATTATTTTTTTTCAATAGTGAAGTTTTATTTCTATAATATTTTATAATTCTATTATTCATGTTTATCGTTAGCACTTCAATAATCAAATTGTTACTTCAAATTTGTCATAATTATTTATAGTACAACAATGTGTAACTATTGTTATTTATAATTACCTGTAATTAATTCGAAAACAGCGA
The DNA here is from genome assembly GCA_028476575.1 of Platygaster robiniae. NCBI lineage: Eukaryota > Metazoa > Arthropoda > Insecta > Hymenoptera > Platygastridae > Platygaster > Platygaster robiniae. The sequence goes on from CM052023.1 coordinate 28,090,715, forward strand.
ATTATTATTTGTATAATTAAATTTATAAGTTAAATTAATTATATTCATTATTATTACTGTAATTATTATAAAACACAATTTTCATTTCATAATTATAATTATTACTTTTTTTATAATCATTTGTAATTATTTTGCAATTGTTGTATAAAATATATATGAATCATTGTAAATTTTTTAAATTATGAAACGTTATTTACATGTATTGTACATAATTTACTGATGCCGACTCATAAATAGTATTAATTGATTTTTTACAAAGTCAAAAACCGAAAGTTAAATACAAGTCATTCAGAATTTTAACTCTCAAAAGTATAAAAATTCAAAATAAAATGAAAAATCTTAATTCAGTTGGAACAATCAACAAATTTTTCATGTAAACTATTTCCATCAAAGTAAAATACCCGGAACACTATTTTGTCAATAGGAGCTCAATCCATCTTTGGATGTGGAGGCTTTCGATATAAACGAATTCATCAGAAAATTGATGAAAAACATACCAAATTATGCAACTTCTATATCCACAAACCGAATAGATTTGTCAACAATGTTGCGCGGTGGTCTTTTCAAATTTTGCATCGGTTTAAAAGGAGGCGATTGCCAGCAAATCTGGCAACAAGTCTTAATAAAATTGTGCTACTCGATCACAATCCTACAGTCTAAATTTGATGTCATGAATTTACTGCGAAAAAAAACATGAAAATTAAGGAATATAAAGCAGAAGGTGCCAAACACATTCGAAGTATAACAAATTCAAATCTTTGAACAATGAGAATATTTTGATGATTTTGCACAGTTTTATTTGGATAATGTAAGAAAAACTTTGCAAAGATTAGTTTTAATTGGATTCATTACATCTGGAGCAACGTTTGCTTTTGTTGCACAGAAAACAAAAAGAAAACCTTTCGATCCCAGAATACTCGAGCAATCGTCTCAGGCAACTCTACCGTCAGACATTTTTGGCATTATTGGGAATTTCATGAATTCAAATACACCCTATGAATCAAAGATAAAAGATAAGCTTCAGATCAAACAAGAAAGGTTAGTTTAAACAAAATATGTAGAGTGGTATAAATTTTTTTTTTTTAATTATGCTTCAGAGATCAGGGAGGTTGCATCGAAGTTTTTCATAGAGGAGAGGTGAAATCAAATGTCAAAAGAAGGAATACGTATTTATTTCAATGCATCAATGAATATTTATTCTAGTGTCATTACATTTTTGCAGTGTCTTACAAGTTTTAAAAATTTAATGATCCAGAATTCAAAAAGAATCAGGTTCTCAGTATTTCAAAGAATTTCGCAGGAAACAGTGTTTTCAAAGATTAATGGTATTTCATGAATTCTTAGTATTTTCATATTTTATATATATATATAATATTTTATATTCAGATTTTATTTATATTTTATCATGATTTTTAAATTACGCTGGGTGCTCATGAAGTACCACAGCTCGGGTCATGTGTGGTAAATATTAACCTTAGCAGAAAATGATATTTATATGAGAAGTAAATTTTTTATCCAAAGATAGCTGTCTCAAAGAAAAAAACTAATGCGCACAATTCGAAGACTTTTGTGATCAAAAAATAAAAAAAAAAACCAAATACCCACAAAAAAACATTTTCCAATGAAAAAAGTGGAGGTGAGGGCTTCGTTTGTCATAACATTCTACCAAAAAAAAACCAAATCAATCACATTCACTTAAGTGAGTCAAAGCAAGTAAGTCTGCATCGACAGTTCTATGATTCAAGTTCTGTAGGAAAATCTCCGCGGATGACTCCAATAAATTTAAAATAAATTTCAAATTTTATTATCATTTTTCGCCTTTTTCTGTATTACAGTACTTTCTGAATCGTTTTTTTTTACGCGGCCATTTCAAGTCACTCACCTGCCCACTTTTTATGACAATTACTGGATTGCGCTGTATACGATGTGAGTGTAAACATAATCGATTGCTTCATTTTTCTATCTAAACGCTTTTTAAAAAATAATTATAGTACTTCCTGAATGAGAAGTCATGTAACGACCAAGAAATGGCATAAGATGAAATACTTTCACATTTAAAAACTTTTTAAAGAAAGAATATATTTTTTTCAAAAGTATTCTGTAATATAATTTTTCTATTTAAAGTATTAATTGATTTATTTCATGGTTAGTGCGAAATAAGGATACTAGAATAAAGATTATCGACTCTTCCGTAAGAAATGGGCAGAATACAGTCGAGACGGTGGGTGTGGCTTCGAGAGAGTGGGAATCGTGCATGAAAGGATGAGTATATGAGAGTATGTGTGGCGACAATGCAAGCTACACCCGCCGTCTTGACGATACTCTGTCCGTGTTAGAAAGCGCTTCGAGTATACGAGTCTTCATTCCTTACTCTAGTATCCTTGGTGCGAAATTTAAAAATGTGTTTCGCATAAACCTAGAGACGCATCTGTTATGAGAACTTCTGCAAATTTCATAAAAGTACGTGTGGCACAAATTGTGTAGAAATTCTATGTAATCTACTCATACGTGAAAATGTATATCCCAGCTAAAAATATTTAAATGGATGACAATGTGAACATACACGTGGACATGTACATAAAAAGTGGCATGGTCGGTCGCGTGAAAATGTCAGATGAACGTTGAAAGAATCAGGATGTTTACATACATAGTTGAATGTTTAAAGCTGATATGATGATGTACTATAAAATTAGACGCAAACTTGCTACTAATAAAAACACACCTACTTCATGCCTCCAAATAATAAACATACTTCGAGAAGTACACACAAACAATGAACAATTTTCTTATTCGTTATCTTATGATTCAATTTCATATAAGTGGGCAGGTGAGTGACTTGAAATGGCCGCGTAAAAAAAAACGATTCAGAAAGTACTGTAATACAGAAAAAGGCGAAAAATGATAATAAAATTTGAAATTTATTTTAAATTTATTGGAGTCATCCGCGGAGATTTTCCTACAGAACTTGAATCGTAGAACTGTCGATGCAGGCTTACTTGCTTTAACTCACTTAAGTGCATGTGACTGATTTGGTTTTTTTTTGTTGAATGTTTTGACAAACGAAGCCCTCGCCTCCACTATTTCATTGGAAAATGTTTTTTTGTGGGGCTTACATATTTCTTTGACCAGTTACTTCGAGAATTAAACGCTCAATGATGATTTACCAAGTAACTTCTAGTGACTATTTTACAACTTTTGCTATCTGTAAACATGAATCTGACAAAAACAGTTTGGTACTAAGGTAAAAATTTATCATATTTGGTTCGCCCCCTCACCCCCCGGAAAAAAATTACCTTTCGGCGCATATATGATAGCAGGGATGGGAAAAAAAGTATTCATGGATTACTGAATAACTGATTACATGTAATCGAATACTTAATCATTATTCGATAACTTGTACTCAAGTAATCACCAAGAGTTAGAGCGCTCGGATACTTGTAATCATTATTCAGGCTTCTACAGATTACATTCGAACAGAATACTTGAGTAATCATTACTCGTTCGAAAAATGATTACATGTAATCGAATACATAACGAGTCAATGATAACTTTTATTCAAGCAATCCAAAAGAGAGTGTTCGAATACATGTTACATTAATCAGAACTCTACAGGTTCCATCGATTAGAATACTTAAGTAACCAATATTCGGACGAGAAATGAGTACATGTAATCTAGTCCGACAATATTAGGAAAGGCGAATACATCTTGTCAATTAATCAGGACATTATTCGAGGTGACATTTTATCGGAATAAATTGCTGACTCAACATATGCCGAGTAGTTAATAAATTGCATCCAGCTCCCCGTAACGCAACGCACTAGTCCATCGCCTGTGCACCGATGACTCGGACCAGGGTGACCTGATTGTCGACTCCAAGGAACACGATGCACCAGGTGTACCAAGACGTCGTACATGGTTTTCTTTAGCATTTCCTCAGGAATTTGCTTTCACTCTGATTCTGAGTTTCGATGACTTTTCATTTCAAAACAATGCGATTATAAACCATTTTTTCTAAGTGCAGGTCAAGTTAAATGATAAGTGAAACATAATAGAAAGAATTTACTTCTGCTTGAAAAAATAGTTCAGGGACCCATTGTTCCCAAATGAAAATTATCCAACCAAGGAATCTTATTTGACACGCCTAAAATGAAAACGTAAAGCAAAAAGGAGCGTAAGGTAAACAGGAATAGGAATTTTTCGGATGATAATGTCGAACAGACGCATTCAGGTAGAATATGTGAATCATTCAGTATCAGGTTCAAAACGTAAATGTCATGATAGAAGTGGGAAAACTCCATCGTAGTGCAAGGTGGAGACCGCAAGTCCTGCACTACAGTGAGCATTACTGTACTCATTGACTTGTGTCGGCTTAGATTACATGTATTTATTTCTCGTCGGAATATTTGTTACTCAAGTATTCTAATCGATGGAACCTGTAGAGTTCTGATTAATGTGACATGTATTCGAGCACTCTGACTCTTTTGGATTGCTTGAATAAAAGTAATCATTGACTCGTGACGTATTCGATTGCATGTAATCATTATTCGAACGAGTAATGATTACTCAAGTATTCTGTTCGAATGTAATCTGTAGAAGCATGAATAATGATTACAAGTATCCGAGCACTCTGACTCTACGTGATTACTTGAATACAAGTAATCAAATAATGATTAGGTAATCGATTACTACAAGTGGTAATGATTACTGTAATCAAATACAAAAGTAATCATTACTTCCCATCCCTGTATGATAGAGATTGTCGTTCACGCATGCTGTCATGTTAATGTTTATTTTAAAAATAAATCTTTTATACGATAAAAATAGAAATACAAAACAAATTTCCAACGATGAATGTTTGAGTTGTAAGTATGTATTCGATTTGCCAGGAAAGCAATAATTCTATTTCTAAAATGCTACTAAATAATAAATTTTCTATTTTGATGGTAAAATGTTTTTATTGAAAATCAAGAAATGAAATATTACAAGTAGAGCAGATATTGAATTTCTTATCAACAAATCTCGGCTATATTTTTGCTCGCTCTCATATTAGAAGTGTAAGTTTCGCTTTGTTGATTGTTTTGCATAGATAAATGCGGTTTGTTTGCAATTCAATATCATGTAATTGCAATTGAGGAAATGTCATATTTTAACACGTGTAAGATTTTGACGTTTTTCTGCGTACTCAGATCTCAAAATGCAGCTGTTTTTTTTCTCATATTTTCATTTATATTTAACAAATTTACACTCAAAACATGAGTTCACATTGAAAGCGCGTTAATTATACATCACTGTGAGAATTTCATCGGTTTTTTTATTGCTATAAATGTAAGCCAATAATCATCGCAAGTTCTTGTGAGTGCATAGTTTTTCTCGATAGATCTAAAAAATTAGATCTATAAAATGATTTTCGAGATTATCATGATTTTGAATGAAGGAGAAAAAGATCTTTCAAATTATCTAATTAGTATTTTTCAACTCCAAAAATCGACGATTTTAAGCATTTTTAAAATACACCGTTACTACACAAATTCCTATGTATAATCGCCTCTCCTGAAAACTTTCACTTTTGGAGCTAAGGTCCCTTTTGTCAGAGTGCAACACATATTTTCACAAAATATCTATGTTGAGTCGTTGTGTATACGTTGACGATGGGCGTTGCTTATGATCAATTGTCGAATTGCAACGAACAAACTGCTATGTTTTGTTAATAGAAATTTGCATTTCAGTGCTATTTTCTTCAATGTGATGATCCGACAATTGTCTTTAACTTCAACGTTTCCCGTGAAAGTCTCCATATCCATTGCCTGAGCCACAGTTGACGTGATACGTACATTAAAGGAAATATAGAACTTTAGGTGTTCTCCACGAACTGTGAACTCTCCAGAAAATTAAAGCACAAACTTTTATTGTATGCATCGTATGCCTCACTCAGTCTAGGTTCTAAATCTTCCAGCTCTGTTTTGTCATTAGAGGTATTGATTCATACACTGATTCAACAGCGTCGAATCGTCCACCTAGAGGAAAGTGATTTGGAACGTACCATTCGTAACTGTTCAATAACTCGACGACTCGTTTTGTACGGGTGAATTGTGGAACATGCTCTTTGTCGACGATGTTGTAGAGTTTTTTTATGAATAACGGATCTGTGTCAATTCGATCTTCGTCAACGAACAATCCAGTTTTCTTGTTCAACAGTGACACAACGGCGTGTCTTGTCTTGCTTGAACTGTGAAACCTATAGAACTTTTCTGTTTAGAATGTTTTGCGCTCACTGACATGATGACTGCTGAAAATTAGGTAAAAACTTCATTGTTACTTGATATTGTGGATACTGATGTACGCGTGGTTTCGATTATTTGCTTTTTCAATTGAATGCTTGGCGTTGGCTATTCTTCAACTGGCTTATAGATCATAATAAAAATAAATTGCGATAAAATGCACGTCTTCAAGAGGCCAATGTATTTGGCAAGCACAAGACCTTACAATTATCTTCTGGTCAGTGTTTGTCGTGGGGCAACTTCTGCTCCAACGAATAATTTGTATTGTCGATCAGCGACTGATACATTTTACGATACATCGATCGCATGACACAATGGTATATTTGACGAGCTTAAAAACGAAGTGGCGCTTCGAAACAGATCTCGGAAGGCTGGACTAAAAATTTGTCAACGGAAAAGTGGACTTGAATTCTTCAACAGAAAAGTGGCGCGTCTAAAACCTACACGGAACGGTGACCCAAACAGATCTTCAACGGAAGAATTATCCTAAAAATCTTTTCAATGAAAAAAAGATTATATTTTAGGGTCTAGTGGAGTCTAAGTTGAGTAACCTGGATTAACTACCCGCGGTGCTTTGTTGCGAAATATGAATAGGCAGATTAGCATTACATGAATAATTCAAAAAAGCCACATCGTTGAATAAAGGGACGTATCTCCTAAAAAAGCTTTGGCGAATTTGAATAATTTTTCATTACTTTGTGCATCAAAAATTGAAATAGTTATGTTTTAACTTTACATATATCCCAGCCAAACTATGATAAAAACGTAAACTTTTTCATTTTCAAGCCTAATCATTATATTCTTTATTGCTAGTGTAGCTTTTTTATTGTTTATAAAATTTTATTTTATTATATTAAAAATCCTGGTGATCCCGCGGAGATATCGCGAGATATCTCCGACGGAGACACCTTGAAATCACATAATTTTTCAATAAATCTTTTTTTAGTGTGACTCAGAATTTGAAAATTACCAATAAAATTACTCAATTATGCTTATTGTGTCGTTTTTTCAATAAATAACACATGAGCCGATACATAGAGAAATACAAAAATGGCGGACCAAAAACGTGATGTGTACATCGGCTCATTTATTATTTATTTAAAAAACAAGAAACTTAACATGGGCAAGTCATTTTAGTCATAATTTCAACATTTTAAGTCACACTTAAATAAGATATGTTAAAAAATTCAACGATTTCAAGGTGTCTCCGTCGCGGAGATATCTCAGTATATCTGGCGATATCTCCGTGGGATCGCTAGGGAACAGTTGAATTAAGCATTTAACGATTATATATTGCTAAAAAACTCTTTTCAATATTTTAATAATAATTATTCATGCACCAATGGCCAGCGAGTAAATTAAAAAAAGGTTTCATATAAAAATATTGTTGAAAACTTCGATGAATCCATTGAACTCAGAAATGCGCGAAAATACTACTCGTAAGTACTCGAGTGCCAAGAACACATACTCAAGTACAATCCAAGTAAAAAAATACTTGTACTTCATTACATACTTATACTCTTTCCTATATTAAATAAAATACTGCTAGTAGTCTAGCAGCATTTTTTGTGTTAATCGTGTGCTTATACGGTTCCATGGTTTTTATCGCTACCGTGTAATGCACACGCCCTTTTCTTTTAAATTTTATATGTCACTAAAAAATGATACTGTACACCCAGTTTTAATGATTCGTTCCTTTATTTGCCTGATTTCTCTAGATTTCCTTTTTTAAATCTAGGGAAATCAGGCAAATAAAAAACGAATCATTGAGACTGGGTGTACTCTTAAAAATGTAATCCATTTTAATGAACTGCCATGTATGAACGTTTTATGAAAAATAACAAAGTGACATGTTGAAGTAGATTATAAAACTTTCGTATTGAAAAAAATACACTTACATTTAAATCTATAGACAGTTTCTTAAAAAAGCTAAAGTTATAAATTTAATCCCAATCGCACCCACTGTGCTTAAAAAAACACTTTAATGTATGAAAGTATATAAAAATCGATTTATTTTCGAAAGAATTCTATATAAATAAACATAGGCCTTAAAAGATTTTAGATTCATTATAATAAACCTCATTAGATTTTAGATTTAGGTTCTTATAAGGAGGCAAGAACCGTATAAGAGATCATAATCCTTATTAGGCAGTCTTATAAGAGATCAGACCTTATGAGACTGCCTTATAAGGTTTCCTTATTAGAACCTTATAAGGTCCTTGTGAGAATTAAGGTTAGTAGGGATATGACAATAGCTCAGTTGTCAAAACGTACAGGCTTGGTAGCTTAGGTAAAAAAGTACTAGGCGCAAATCCTGCTTGAAGCGAAAAATTTATCTGGAGTCATTTCGAAATTTCCGAAAGCTTTAAGTGAGATATACTAAAGAAAACTATCAATTTTTTTTTAATGTTCGAACAATGTATGCATAAAATGTTTATTTAATTACACAAACCAGTACATCGATATCAATATATACTTGTCTATGAAAACTCTATGAACAAGTTTATTATTATCCGCAAACAGGTTTATTAAAATTCAGAAACGTTTATGAATTTGAAAAACACCGTATATTACATTTAACATGCATTAATGTAAAAAACTTCTAACACAAGTTTGGCACTCGAGTACTAACGAGTGGTATTTTCGCGCATTTTTGAATTAAATGGATTCATCGAAGTTTTCAACAATATTTTTATATGATCTTTTTTTTTTAATTTACTCGCTTGCCATTGGTGCATGAATGGGTATTTTTGAAGTATTGAAAAGAGTTCATTGGCATTATATAATCGTTAAATATTAAACTATTTGAATTTTTGATGCACAAAATAATGAAAAATTATTCAAATTCGCCAAAGCTTTTTTTGGAGATACGTTCCTTTATTCAACAATGCGGCTTTTTTGAATAAACAATAAGACAAAATTTTTTTGTGAATCCTAGTTTACATACTCCAGCCGTTCCTGAGAAAAAAATTATTTCTAACATTGAACAAAAAAAAAAAGATGAAAAATTCACAAGATATAATACATACGCGTAGAAAGAAACTTTTAGGCACTTGAGGAAAATAGTATATTTTCTCTAAAGTTATTCATCTAATGCTAATCTGCCTATTCATATTTCGCAACAATGGTGGTTAATCCAAGTTACTCAACTGAGACTCCGTTAGATCCTGAAATAGAATCTTTTTTTCATTGAAAAGATTTTTAGGATGATTCTTCCGTTGAAGATCTGTTTGGGCCACCGTTCCGTGTAGGCTTTCGACGCGCCACTTTTCTTTCGAAGAATTTAAGTCCAACTTTCCGTTGACAAATTTTTAGTCCACCCTTCCAAGACCTGTTTCTAAGCGCCACTTCCGTTTTTAAGCCCGTCAATATAATCTAAAAGTTCGACTGTCAGGCTCTAGCTGACTCTCGCGTATCTTGCTTTGTGCAGACCGTTCGAGAGTTGGAGCCTCTCGCGTGTTCTTCGCTTGTTTCGAGTAAGGAGTGTAATTATACAGGGTGCGCCATTTCTTATGTCGGTATTGTAACATTGAATAACTTAAACATTTGACAACCGATTTACTTGACTTCACTTGTTTTGGAAACGTCAATTCAGTACAATTTCAACCATGTATCGCTTCACACCAAAAGAACGCGCTGAAATAGTTACTTTGTACATTGAAAATAGTCGTTCAGTTGTGTTAACTCAACGAGCATATCGTCGAAAATATCTTGGCAAACAGGCACCATCTGACAACACTATTCGTCGTTTGGTGTCGAATTTTTGTGACCGCGGGACAGTGAAAGATCGCGAACAACCCGTTCATCAACGACCAAGACGTTCAAATGAACTGATTGAAGCTGTCAGAGAGAGCGTTGCCCAAAACCCAAAAGTTTCATATCGTCACCGCGCTCAGCATCTCGGCATCAGTGGAACCACTCTACGGCGCATTTTGAAAGATGATTTGCATTTGTTTCCGTACAAAATGCAATTAACACAAAGAATATTGCCTACAGATCATCCACGTCGCTTGGAATATGGACAAACAATCGCTCGAATAGTTGATACTGAACCTGATTTTTGGAAGCGAATTTTAATGACCGACGAGGCACATTTCAAACTTTCTGGAGGCGTTAATAAGCAAAATTGCCGCATTTGGGGAACGCAGAATCCACACGAGATCCATGAAACGCCATTGCATGACCAAAAAGTTACTGTTTGGGCCGGCGTTTGCGCCAAAACCATCATTGGTCCTTATTTTTCAAAGAGAACCAAACGATCGATGGAAACCGATATCGGTGGATGTTGGCTCACTATGTCTGCCCACAAATGCGTGAAAAAGGTCTTGAAGATTACTGGTTTCAACAAGATGGTGCGACCTGCCACACTGCGAATCAAACAATCCAGTTTCTGCAACGAAAATTCCCTGGACGTCTGATGTCAAAAAGAGGCGACATTGAATGGCCACCCAGATCTCCAGATTTGACCCCTCCAGACTTCTTTTTGTGGGGTTATTTGAAAAGTAAAGTGTACGCCAGCAAGCCGCAGACCATTGAAGAGCTTAAGGAAAATATTCGTGCCGAAATCATTGCTATACCACCCGAGATGCTCGAAAAGGTAATGGAAAACGCCGCAAAAAGGGCATATTTTGCTGTGAACAATAAGGGCGGCCACTTGATTGATGTTGTGTTCAAAAACTAGTCTAAATAAATTGTAAAGGACCAAACTAAATAAAAATACCTCATTTACAGAAATCGGTTGTTTTTTTTTCAAGTTATTCAATGTTTACATGCCGACATAAGAAATGGCGCACCCTGTACGAACATGAAAAACTAACGATTATTAATAATAAAGAACGTTTGCTCAACAAAACACACTTTGATTATGTCAAGAGATGTGTTACGATCTACTATTCTAAAACTTTGTGCGGGGAAAAATTTTACAATAAAATGGCGTTGATGGACTTTTTTGTTATTTTTATGATTTTGTTACTCTCCCTGAAAGGTGGGTATCGATATATATTGCATCTATAGAAATCGTAATTTTTGTACAATAATTGTTAGCGACATCGATCTTTACCGATAGAGTTTGTGTTCAACGTTCGGTTAAACGACATAAAGTTTCTTAACGAGTAGAACGTCATTCATTTCAAATTTGACCAACATCTAATTCAATGACACAAGCACCTCGATTTTGTTGGAGGTTCGAGGCGCCCCTGACGGTCCTGAAAGAACGCTCTTTTGCGTTCCTTTGCATTCACAAAAGTCGCAAAAAGAACGCTCGGAAATCGCATTTTAAACTACTTTCTTCAGTGTTTTGCTACATGAAATCATGTTTTTTGGTTGGAAAAAGATACTTGTGTCACATGGAAATGTATTTAAAAGCTATAAATGTTTCCGTTCAAGTTAAATAAACCTGTAAAAGTGCAATAAATACTTGGTTGCGAGTAGCTTCAGCGCATGCGCCATGAGTGAATTCCATTTGCGGCATGGCCAATGAAGTGGTTACCGAGGGGCCCAAGGGCGCTCTTGCATATTTGAATTTTGAATATGGGATATCCAATGAAAATTGAATAGAAATTTAATGATAATATAATTTTTTTGATATGATTATTATATTTTATTGAAGTTACAATCTTTTGAATCTGTAAGTGTACTTCATTAACGAAAAATTTTATGTATTAAAATAGAGTTTTTTTCTGTCATTCTTACACCTACCTTAAACATCATTTTCTGAGAATTTAGTTTGCTTGAAAAACATAACTTTGCTGTGTTTGGGATGTACGTTATGACCGTTAGGACGACCTATACAAATTTTTTTTAAATATGTAAAATTTTTAACATGCATAAAATACTCAACTATGCTTTCATTCATGTATATATATTATTATTATTCCCTGTACAATAATTATTATAATAAAATATATATTTATTATTTTGTCATTTTCGTTTTATTTTAATCAAAATATATATTTTAAGATATGTTTTACTTCATCCCTAGTAATTTAGGATTAACTGAAATTTTAAAAAAACTACTTTCGAAATATCGGTATTTTTTATAACATTTCGAATTTCTGTAAAGTCACTTTGTAAAAAGAGCAATGTTTTATAGAGTTCGTTTTTCTGTTCTGTGTTTTTATATGTTTTTTGTGGTAATAAATAGCAATCAATCATTCCATAACCATTTTCATAAATTTTGATAAAGAACTGTCAAAAATGGGTGGTTGTGCTGGCTTAAATTCAAAAAACTGGCGATACCGGTATTCTATGAAAAGCAATAAATTTAGTTTTTGGGTAATAAATTAGCGATAAGGATTGTGCAATTCATTACCATACGCTTATTGCGTTTCGTTGACGCGAAATTGATTGTGCTGACACCCACCTGACCGAAGCGCGGCGTGACTTGTCAGTGGGTGTTTTTGAATAAAGTTCTGGTGATTTTCTATGTTTTTGGTGCAAAAAAATAGCAATCAATCATTCCATAACAATTTGATCAATTTTGATAAAGACCTGTCAGATATGACTGGTTGTGCTGGCTTAAATTCAAAAAAACTGGCACAATCGGTGATACCCGTTTTCTATGAAGAACAATAAATTTAGTTTTTGGGTATTAAATTAGCGATTAGGATTGTGCAATTTATTACTATACGCTTATTGCGTTTCCTCGATGCAGCACTGATTGTGCCGACACTTACCTTATCGAAGCGCGGTGCGACTTGTCAGTGCGTGTTTTTGAATAAAGTTCTGGAATTTTTTTAATTTTTTTTTTGGTGGTAATACATAGCAATCAATCATTCCATAACCATTTTGATCAATTTTGATAAAGACCTGTCAGATATGACTGGTTGTGCTGGCTTAAATTCAAAAAAACTGGCACAACCGGCGATACCGGTTTTCTGTGAAGAGCAAGAAATTTACTTTTTGGGTAATAAATTAGCGATAAGGATTATGCAATCTATTACCCCTAGTAACGGGGGTCCGAGAGTCGACTCTCGGAACTCTCTCGGAACTCTCTCAGACACTTGTCCGAGATAGTTCCGAGAGACTTGCACATGCATTTTACGATTTTTAATGTCGCTAATAATGAGTTTGAGGTTAAATTTGGTAAATTATTTTGTTTTAACATTTTGTATTAACAAATTATGAAAAAAACAATATTCACTATTATGCATATGCTTTTCATGGTTTTTCAGGTCGCTGATCATGAATCTAAGGTCAAATTCGGAAAATTATTTTGTGTTAACAATTTTTATTAACGAATTATGACAAAAAAAATATTCACTATGATGCATATGCTTTTCATGGTTTTCTAGGTCGCTGATCATGAATCTGAGATAGAAATTGCAAAATTATTTTGTTAATACAAATTGTTTGACCAAATTATTTTGCAATTTCGACCTCAGATTTATGATCAGCGACCTAAAAAACCATAAAAAACATATGCATCTTGGTAAGTATTTTTTGCAAATTGTTGAAACAAATTTTTTAAACAAAATAATTTTCAAAATTTCACCCCAGATTCATTATTAGTGACCTGAAAAACCATGAAAAGCATATGCATCTTGGTTAGTATTTTTATATAATTGTTAAAACAAATGATTTAAACAAAATAATTTTCCAAATTTGACCTCAGATTCATGATCAGCGACCTAAAAAACTATGAAATGCATATGCCAGTCCCTCGGAATTCTTTCGGACAATTGTCCGAGAGAGTTCCAAAAGAGTTCCGAAGGAAATCGCTCGAAACCACCCTCTCGGAAGTCTCTCGGAAGTCTCTCGGAGCCCCGTCACCAGGGATCGACGCGGAACTGATTGTGCTGACACCCACCTTATCGAAGCGCGGCGCGACGTTTTATTGCGTTTTTCTGAATAAAGTTCTGAAAATGTTCTATGTTTTTGGTGGTAATAAATAGCAATCAATCATTCCATAACCATTTTGATCAATTTTGATAAAGAACTTTCAGAAATGAGTGGTTGCGCTGGCTTTAATTCAAAAAACGGGTACAACCGGCGATACCGGTTTTCTATAAAGAGCAATACATTTAGTTTTTGGGTGACAAATCAGCAATAAGGATTTTGCAATTTATTACTATACGCTTATTGCGTTTCGTCGACGCGGAACTGGTTGTGCTGACACCCACCTTATCGAAGCGTGGCGCGAATTTTTATTGCGTGTTTTTGAATAAAGTTCTGGAAATTTTTTATTTTTTTGGTAGTTATCAATAGCAATCAATCATTCCATAATCATTTTGATCAATTTTATAAAGCCGCTTCATAAAAACTTTATAAAATCTTTATATAACGATGGCATTTTTATGAAATGGATTTTAAAGTCGACTTTATAAAGATTCCGTCTTTTTTTTAAAGATTTTATGAAATTTTTATGAAGCGATGTTATTAAAAAAGCGAAATCTTTTAAAAAATACTGAAATTTTTTAGAAGTTTTATAAAAACTTTAACGACTAGGGATATTCTATAAAGGTCATAATTTTTCGAACCTATCACCGGAATTGGAAGAAAATCCAATTCTGCTTGAACATGATTTTTCCCGATATTCACATTACCGCGCATAAGTTTCTTGTTGGATGAAAATGATTCTTGGGTAAAAGTAATAGAATTCGTGAACGTATTTGACTCTCAATTAATATCCAATCGCTTCGATCAAGAAACATAAAAATCGACAAATTAGATCACCTGAAGTTTGAATTTTTAACTTTTAAGTGTGATTTTCATAATCAGTGACCTCGAAAACCCCTCAATACTACGTTTTTCAAAAATATTATATTTTAAAAAAAATGTCGGCTATATCACATCCACTATATTTAATTTGGAATCGCAAGTGTTATTTTCGAAATGAGCTACCTTAAAAACCTCTGTATACTAAGTTTCACAGATATCTTGTATTTTCATAAAAATTGAAGACGCATTGGATCCATCATTCAAAATTTTTTTTAATTTTTTATAATTTTTTAAATTCATAATAAATGTGTAAATAATCGTTAAAATTAAACTTATAAAAATGAGAATTAAATCATAGTTAGGTATTTTTTGCATGTTAAAAATTTTACATATTTTATAGAAAATTTGTGTAGGTCGTCCTAACGGTCATAACGTACATCCCAAACACAGCAAAGTTATGTTCTTCAAGCAAATTACATTCTCAGAAAATGAGTTTTAAGGTAGGTGTAGGAATGACAGAAAAAAACTCTATTTTAATACATAAAATTTATCGTTAATAAAGTACACTTACAGATTCAAAAGATAGTAACTTCAATAAAATATAATAATCATATCAAAAAAAACTACAGTATCATTAAATTTCTATTCAATTTTCATTGGATATCCCATATTCAAAATTCAAATATGCAAGAGCGCCCTTGGGCCCCTCGGTAACCACTTCATTGGCCATGCCGCGAATGGAATTCACTCATGGCGCATGCGCTGAAGCTACTCGCAACCAAGTATTTATTGCACTTTTACAAGTTTATTTAACTTGAACGGAAACATTTATAGCTTTTAAATACATTTCCATGTGACACAAGTATCTTTTTCCAACCTAAAAACATGATTTCATGTAGCAAATCATTGAAGGAAGTGGTTTAAAATGCGATTTCCGAGCGTTCCTTACTTGCGTTCTACTTGTCACAAAATAAAAAGCAAAAAACGTGCTTCTGCATTCCTTCAGATCCGTCAGGGGCTTGAACCAGCTTGAACCGAATCGAGAGAACGTTTAGTCCCAATAACTCGATTTCAGGTTAGCGTAGACCAGGACACCCGAAGAGACCGTACTCCTACCCAGTGAACGAGTGAGCTCACTGTGAGCTCTGTTAGCTTACGCTGAGGTCAATGTGAGCTCTGTAACTCACCCTGAGCTCACACTGTACTCACGGCAGGGCCGGATTAAGAATGTGGGGGCCACAGGGCCGATCAATGTGTAGGGGCCCTTTTGCCGCCACAAATGAGTTACATTATGCATAAGATTATGTCTTCAATTTATTTCATTTACGTTATATAATAATAACAATAATTATTATCACAATTTTAAATTAATTATCTAATACAGCGTAGAAGACAGTAGAGTTAAACATTAGTAAATTGTTTCAAATTACATCTGTATACGGTAGTAACAAATGTACTATCAAAATTTTTAATATTACACAGGCTCTTTTCGGCATTTCTCATTCGCGAATTTCTTAACAATATCATCAGAACTTATTTCGCGAATTCAAATAAATAAAATGTCTATAATGGTTTCTCAGAGCTACATTCAATTTCTGTTTTCAATACATTTATTCTATCAATACTTCGACCTCCTATTATTAAGTTCTCATCAGGATGGTTTCAAAGATTCTTCTCTTCAAAAAATTGTGATCGACAAGAATCAAGTTGCAATCAACCATCATTTAAACTTTCTATAACTGAGACACGGTCACAATTTAGTCGTCATTTTTTCAAAAATAATATATACGAACATGTTTACACAGCTGTTTGATGTAAACAAAACGTATACTGACGTATACTGACTCAAAAAGACTGTTCAAAGCAGTCATAGACAATAAAACACATGGACTGCTAGTAGGGCGTGAGGTGTGATTCCGTGGCAAATCATCTGCAAGCGAGAATTAACCGGTAGGTCAACGCGAACACCCGAGAGCATTAAAAACAATTTATTCTGCGTTTTTTTGGTTCATAATAAAACTCAAAAATTTATTTATGCCCAGGGCCTTAACTGTACCAGCTACGTAACTGTAATCTCGTGCACAAAACGTCCAATAAGGTGCAGGTTGACCGACTGGCTAGCTCCAGATGTTTTGCCACGAGAGAAACGAGCAAACAATAATACTAACAGTCCATGTGTTTTAACATGTTTTAATGCTATGAAAGCAGTTCAAAGTCAACACCCGACTCTGGTAATAAAAAATTCATTTTATTATTAATAAAAAAAATTGTATTCATACCAAAAAAAAATTAAAAATTTATTGGAAAAAAAGTCATTCAGATTCATGAATGTCGAAATGGTAGACTCAACTTAATCTAACCTAACATAACAAATGACATACAAAAATTTAAATTTCGTTTTTAGAATAACCATAATAAATAAAATATATATATTGAATTCCCATGTTTACAATAACTCAATCGATTATTTCGTTCCAAATACTGAGCTTTGATTTCTAAAGAACCTTGCTTTTTCAACCTTTAAAAAATTTATAAAAGTGAAATTATAATGAGCTTCGAATTCCCCTAATTTTTTTAATTGTTTATTGTAATTTATTATCCTTCAAAATTCAAATTAATGTAATGTCAATTTTCAGTTTCTACTTGTTTTTATATTTATACCTATAATATAGACATTTTCTGATTTTTTGAATGAAATAAAAATATTAATTATTGAAAAATCAGTCAAACCAAATTTTCAAAAGTTCTAGTTTATACTAGATTACTTTATTTTTCATTGATAATTTAAGTTCTAGGTATTACATCATTTTTAATCGAAGATTAATATTTGAAATTTTTTAATACTAAATATTAGAATTTTTAAATATTCTTGTAAATGCTAATGCAAATTTCTATTACAAACTCTATATCAATTTTTATTATTCATTGTATTTTTTGATAAAGTAAAACTAAAAATTTTGAAATAAATAATTCAAAGTCAAATTTTCAATAGTTTTCAATTTTTGTCTTATTATTTTATTCAATCAAATCAATTCAAAAATATAATTTAAATTTTAGTCTGTAAATTTAAAATTGTTAGATTTTTAAATAAAGTTCTCAAAATTTTAATAAAATATCTGTGGCTATTGCCGTAATTGAGAAAATCACTTGTGCCATAATGCTCAGTTTACATGATATTCTGATAAAATTTTGAACATTATGGCATGTGTGACTTTCTCGGTTATGGTTGGAAACCACAGATGTAATATATATTTGATAAACGAGAAAAAAATGAAATATCAATCAATTTTCTATATACCTGAGCATACAATGAAAATTCATAGATGAATTCATTCATCTATTTTCATAATAAAAATAAAAATTTCATTCTTATATATTACTTGAAAATAAAGTATAAGAAAAGTTTATCCGGAGCTGATTATTAATTCCATCGAAATTTACACAATTTCCTAATATAAAATCTAATAGAACATAAACGCATAATATATATTATTGCATACAAAAAAGATTTTATTTTAATAACTATTTTTTATTTCTATGTTGGTAGGAGCTTTTAATTAATCATCACGTTTTAAATATTGAGATTGTAAATTAATAAAAAGTATTGTAATTCAATTTGCTTTTTCCAACTTAAAAAAATGTATCAAAGTCAATCAATTTTGAGCTTTGAATTTCCCTTTTTTTTTTCGAATTTTATATGTCAAGTTACATTTTTCAGATTTGAAATATGTGTAATAAACTCAATTTTTGAAATTAAAATTTACAAATATAGATTTTTCTTATTTTGATTCAAATTCTAAAATTTCAGTCTTACTTAATTACAAAATCATTAAAATATAATATTTAATAAATGAACAAGTAATTATCAAAAAATTTTCAATCACACATAAAACAGCATATTACTCTGAATGAAAATTCATTATTCGTCTATTTCAATGATCAAAATTTAAATTGAATTTAGATCTATTACTTAAAAAGAAAATATTCAAAAAATGTGCATTAAGTTTTGACGTATAAGCCCTTAAATTTTAAATTGGCTAATTTACAATATTCACGTCCAAATTTCAAAATTCTGGATTTAGAAAATTTTGTTTGGTATTCAAAATTCTCATATTTCAGTAAAAAAAAATTTTTACTCTTGATACACAATTTTACTGGCTAAACTTTTTAATTTTCAAATTTAAACAATTTATCTAAAAGTCAAGTAATTTCTTGTAAGTTCAATGAGTATAATATCAATATTTAATTTCGAAATTAATTTTTTGTGAATGTAATTACACCCACTTTTTTATTTCAATTTAAATATCCGGCGAATTTAATCTCAGCCAATGAATTTATTATTTGATTTCGAAAATTTATTAAAATTGAAATTCAACAAAAAGTTAGTCTGAAATAGTAATAACACATATGAAACAACAATAGTATATGATATATATATAAAAAAGTAGCATTAAAAAAATGTAAAAAATCATTTGTGAACTTCGCTATGAACAATATCCAAAAATTTTAAAAGTTAGTCTTTTTCATCAGTTTTTATTAAAAATATCCTAGTATCTTGAAATTTTATTTTTTACTGTAACCATCAATTTAATTACTAAACAAAACTTAATTTGCAGTTAAAAATGGCAAATGGAATCAATACATACCACTCGTTTCTTCAAGTTCACCAAGTCCAACTGGAGCTTTCCGGAGTCCCTAAGAACTTCTGGGAAATTTTGCACAGAAAATTGAAAAACCAAATTTTTGATGCTGGACAAGTATTCCAGCTCGCAAGAGTTGATTATGAAGATACCGAAAAAAATCCAGAGGATCCGAACTGGAAACTATTTGTAAGTGCTGAAAAAGGACTTCAGTGTCAGGATCCAAACAATATATATCTCATAGATCATGCATGGATGTACGACGTTGGCCAAGCCAGGCAAAACCTGGTTGAAAAACCAAATCTATTAGAAAGAATGTGCAATTTGATGTGTTACGATGGCAAAATCGATGACACAAATGAGGCGATCGAATTCGTGCTCCAGGAAATGTGGAAATACAATAATTCATTTTCTTTTGGAGATGGAAACGTCGAGGACAGGATGCCGATATGGTACATCATGGACGAGGTCCTGAATTCTCGTGGTTTTTTATGCATTAGAAAACAAAGTCCCGAAATCCGAAAACATTTATTTCTTATAACAGCAAAATATACATATATTGGAAATTAATATGAAAGAATAAAAAAATATAACGTAACAAATAGAATAACAAAAAAAAAACAATATAAAGATAACAGTGGAAATTCAAATATGTCAAAAATAAAACTTCATAATCCAAATGTTTTTTTTTTTTTTTTTTTTTTTTTTTCAAATCAAAAAGTAGACATTGATTTTTATACATCATTATTCAGCGAAGGAAAAAAAATAAGAATTGTGTCAATATCAATAATACTAAATTTTCTTAACTCTCAAATTATCCCTTCAATTTAACTCCACATTATACTTTTCGATTCTAATTATTCTGCACGTTGAATTACATTCAAATATATTTGAACATCAATATTATGATTAATGTAATATTATTGTAATGAATATATTGTACTATCATACATATTATTAATATAAGTAACATAAATATTTTTATAGTAAATATGTATAAATATTACTAACTACATACATATTTATAATCATATATCAGTATATGATACAAGATATTAAAACATTCCATTACATTGTTAATTAATTACAGCTGATTTTTCAAATAATACTTTATCTTGATTAGAAACAGAGAAAAAGAAAAAACAGTAAAATACATTTTCAATTACAAGAATTTTGTTGTCGATTTGATGATTTCAAATAATATTTAAAGTTCTGAGAATGAGGAACTTATGAGTACAATTTTCAACAAATGAGCATTTTTTTAAAATAAACATTCAATAATAAAAAAAGGAGAAAAAATGAACCTGGAAAATCTTAAAGATTAGATATTCTATTTTTCAACAGTTATTCAGTATGTTACCGTAAACTTTTGAAAATGTAAAAATTGTAAAAAAAACTTGTTGTTCAATGAACTTTCAAATTAATACAGTAAAAATTAAACTACAACAAAAGTACAGCATTATTCTTTGGAATCTGAAAGACTTTCCAACTTTTCGATCGTTATTAGTTGTTGTAAATTTTCAAAGTAAAATTTTCATTATAAAAACAGTTGCATGAAATTGGTGTTAAAAAAAAGTTGTTTCTAGTAAAAATCACTGCTGAAAGTTTATAATCTAATAAATCGAATGCATTGAACATTAAAATAGTGGTATATAATGAAATCTATTACAATAAAAGAATTGACAATTTTTACAAAATAAATATTGAAAACCTTTACAACAAAAAAATACTTCTCTTAGATCAAAATATTGAATTCATGAAGTATCCAAAGTCAAAATTCTTAATTGTGATGCTTTAAATTTGAAATTAGTAAGAATGAAGACGAAAAAAATAGAAAATATGTAGGTAGAAATTTTAATTTTCTGATATGTAAAATATTTTCAGACCGAGAAAATTAATTTTCGAAAAACCACTCACAGACATTTTTTTATATGTGTCTTTTTTTTATGACCTGGAATGATGGAATTTCCATTATCATAAAAAATCATACAGTTGTAGTATAAACAAACACTTTTTTAATTATTTGTAAGAAATTACATCGATCTGACAACACGAGAAACTTGAAATCAATGTCCAAACGATTCAGAATTCCAAAATACAATCTAAAATGGCAAACTATGGATTATAAAATTTTGTCCTCTAAGAATATAAAGCAATATGCTTTTTATACATGGTTTGATACAGTTTGAAACTCCAAAAATAAAACTACATGTGTTTACAACAAAAATTAATAATTTGAAAGTAATCCCCCTAATTTCAAAATCACTTTGCTAAAACGTGTGTTTTATTATTTTATATTAGAGAAAACTAGCAGAAAACAAAAAAAAATTAATTCCCTAATTTACAGGTAGGTTCCGCAGTGAACCACCAGGACAACCCAAACTTTCGAGCAGTACCATTTTTGCACCAATTCGAAGGCCTCGTCTACACCCTTCTGTTCCCAATATCCGACGTAGATTTCAACGAAGAAGTAACCCGAGACTTTGCAGAAGGCCTGACAAACGACCTTGAAAAAAGAAAAGCCTTGCTTCTACCCTGGATCGACCACGACTTCTCCGACCACGATTTCACCCAGATTGAACCTGATTCCAACTACTTCCTTGCTGGTCACCTTGAAGAAAATCTGCCCGACGTCGAAAATTTTATCCCGGAACCTGTAGGTACCAAAAAGCTCAAGGTCTTCACCCAGTACAATGAAGTCAGAGAGTACTTAACGAGTCCCAAATTCGAAATTGTGGATTGTGAAGCAGATGCTGATGTTCTTTGGTTGACCACTCATTTCAAGGAGTACAAGCAACTATGTCTTCTGGAGCGACAGATTTTCGTTAACCAATTCCCATTTGAAAACGTACTCACTATCAAAGACCTTTTGTCAATCGTGTGCAGAAGAAAAGCGACGAAACACCACGACCCAGAAAATTTAGAGACTTTTCCCTTCTGGCTACCCACGACGTACAACCTGAGCACAGAGTTAGTAGAATTCGTTTCGTACTTCAAGCAAAGGGAAAAAAAGGGTTTGGACAATCACTGGATCTGCAAACCTTGGAATTTGGCCAGAGGTTTGGACACTCACGTGACGAAAAACCTTTTCCACATTCTCAGGCTACCCAGCACCGGGCCAAAAATAGCTCAGAAATACATCACGGATCCGGTTCTATATGAGCGACCTGAAATTGGGAAAGTCAAATTCGACGTTCGTTACGTGTTACTGCTGAAATCCACAAAACCTTTGAGAGCGTACGCGTATTCCAACTTTTTCTTGAGATTCGCCAATAAGGAATTCGCGTTGAACAACTTTGACGATTACGAGCAGCATTTCACGGTGATGAATTATTCGGAGGAGGCTTCGTTGTACCATGTGAAATGCTCTGATTTTATTCTCGAATGGGATCGACAGTTTCCGGAACAACCTTGGAAGACATATGTCGAGGGGAAGATTTTGAAGATGTTCAAAGAGATGTTTGAGGCCGCGACTTGTGTCGAGCCTCCAAAAGGTATCGCTCACAGTCCTCAGAGTCGAGCTATGTATGCTGCGGATTTGATGCTGGAGTGGAAAAATGGGGATATCGAGCCCAAGCTACTGGAAGTGAATTTTACACCCGACTGCAAAAGAGCGTGCCAGTACTACGAAAACTTTTTCAACGATGTCTTCAAATGTTTGTTTTTAAATGAACAAGATAGCAGCGTTTTACACGAGTTGCACTCTGTAGAATAATTTTTGTACAAAGTCGTGTATATAAAATACAGTAATAAAAAAGCTGTTTTATAAACAACTTATAAAGAATGTATTTCATAAATATACACACAACTCGCCCCATGATAGTTTTCCACATTAAAATTTTTTTATGAATTTTCAAACTTAAATCTTCACGAGCATTGTTCCACTTTTGGCTTTTGACTATTAACAAGTCTCAAAGTTGTTTCCCGAATTTTTGTAAGAGTCAGTAGTTGGTGATCATTGTAGTCTTCTCCTTTTTCACACCAACTTATTATGCTTTTCAGCGCGGTAATCGCGTCTTCTGCTGAAATTGGGTTGACTTCTGGTGAGATTGAGTCATCGACTTCTTCTTTGATCTCAGTGACTCGGTCCTTTTCTTTATCTTGAACTTCATCTGGAATGATCGGTTCGTTTTTGGCCTCGAAAGATGTTTCAATTTCAGTTGACCTTATAAAAAATTGAAGAATGAGATTCAAAATTTTCATTTTTCACAAATCGATGATAAATTTTAACTGAAAAAAAGTCAGTTTTTATCTGAACAAACCTTGGATCAGTGTTGGATATTTCCTCCCAGCCAAAAGAAGTTTCTTGAAGCCAGCAATGATACCTTAAATCCTTGCAACCATAAAATCCTGGAAATTTATGGATTAGTTCATGAATTTCGTCGTCTACCGACGAACTCGTTGAATCTGTTGACGTTTCGTTCCTTCCCAGGATTTTATTCCACGAATTTTTTAGATCAATACTACTAATACTGGACCAGCCGGACAACAATTTGTAGCAACATTCTTTCATGTTGTAATTTTTTAAGAAAGTCTCGACTTTCAATTTGTCATTTACCATAAACTCGTTTACTAAGCTTTTTTTGTACAATTTCATGACTCTGCTCACGATTCCTTCTTCCATCGGGGACACCAATGATGGATTTATTTTTGGGAGTTGTTTAACCTGAAAAAATTGTTTTCAACAATTTTATAGCGAAGGTCTTTTCCTATTAAAACTATTAGGGGTTTTGAATGAGTGAAATATTTCCAGTTTGATAATTTTGCGAAGTGATGATCTGAACTCCATAAAAAACAAAGGAGAAGAAACAAGAGATCTGTAATTTTTTTTTTATTGAAAATTGAAATGTGTGCAATACATCAATTCATTATTACTATTCGCTGCGTTTTTGAAAAGGTATAATTACAATGAAGAGAATTTCACAATTTCCAGATCGTAAAATGTGAGCATGGTTGAAACATTTCGAATTTTCGACTAAAAAATAAAGAATTTCAGAATTAAAAAAAATTTAGGATTTACTAAACATATTCAGACTTGAATAGAAAAATAGAGCTTACTGATATCGAAGAACAGAGAATCAATTCTTTGGAATTGTCGATTTCATTATTTTTTGATAATTTTTTAAAACCGAATTTACCAAAAAAAAAATTTTTAAAAGAAAAGCAAAAATATGAATAAAATGGTCATGATAATTTTTTAAAAATTAACATTATATATATAATACATATAAAGTGTCTATAAAATCATGAAAAAATTGGCAATAAAATAAACAATATATTGATGATTATTATATTTATTAATTCATAAATCTTAATATCAACAAATGGCAAATAAATTATTTCGTTTTTGGATTTTGATAATTTTTCATGACGACTTTTTATAATCGAATCAACTACAAAATAAAAATTCGAAGAAAAGCAATATATACATAAATAAAATAAATAATATAATGAAATAATTAGAAATAAAATAAACAATTTTTAGGTATTTCATAAATTCAATTCATTAATATATACAATAAAAAAATAAACCTTACTGATATCGACAAACGAAAAATCAATTATTTGCAAATTTTAATTATCATTTTTTGTGGCTACTTTTTCTGATCGGATTTATCGCAAAATAAAAGTTGAAAAGGAAGACAAGAATATAAATAATATGAAAAATGAGCAATAAAATAAATAGTACATTAATAATTGCTACATTTATCTTATTAATATATTTATAATATTAATGCAAACAAATGTATGAGTAATGTTTATGGATTCAATCAATGAAAAATGTATAGTTTGATTTGATGAAAATTTTTGAATTTTATACATTTAACGCAAAATTTTGAAAATTGTAAATATATTTTGCATCAAATAACCAAATCGACTGTTTCCTAATAAATTTGTGTTAATGAATCAAGAAATTCCTTATAATTATAATTCTCATTGAGTGTTTTAAATTTATAAAATTTTGATACAGATTCTTATTATATTCACTGCAGAGTAAAAGAGTTGAAAAAAAAATAAAGAAAAAAAGTGATGGAAAGAAATTCAAATGAATGAAAATAAAAATTTTGAATTAAAAAATATTTTTTATTCCATTATTATTTTGGATGAGGGATTTTTAAAATTGTAAAATTTTTCGTTATAAGAATAAATTGTTATTTCGCATCGGTAAATCAAGAAAGCCTCTGAAATGTTAGTCAATAAAAAATTCTTAATTATAACCATGCTGTCCATTTTAGAACAAATACATGAACTTGTAAGATATTCAAAAATTTTTAAATAATCAAGAATCAGAAACTGGAGAAAAAACTTCTAGCCTGAGAAACATGAAAACATGTTTGAAAGCACAAATTGATAGATCAGAAGTGATAGATAAACAAAAATCAAAAGTCAATCATACTTAATAATGAAAAATAATGGATAGAATTTGAAATGATAAAAAACCATGAAAAATGAATTCAATATTCCTCCAGCTATGCTTTTGCAAACACATTCATGACAGAAATTCTTTGATCACCATCTTTTTTTAATATTAAAAATCTAAATAATGCCAATAACTCACATAACAGTTCTCATCAAAGACCGAAAGCTCTCCCACGCTGGGATAAATTGGCGCTGTATCCAAAAGCAGCAGAACCCGTTCCTTTTTTCTCCATTTCATTTTTTCGTGAATTTGCGCTAAAAATATTCTCTGGTACCAGTCAAGAAACAGAGCTTTATCCAATAGCCCATTCTCGTTCGACACGTATATCACTGGAAAAGTCTTAACGCTGTGAAAACTTTTCGAATGCGACTTGGGTCCTATGATGTACAATGGCAGTTTGTGCGAGCCCGACATGTTGGCGCAAAAGATGACGCTGATTCTCTCCCTGTCGGGATGCTCGACATTTCTCAAAGGCAAGGACTTCCATAAGAGGCTCGACGAGTAAACAGTGTAAACGTTGCTGTCTTCAAAATTGCTGTACGCTAAGAACTTGAGGAAAGTCTGAGAAAATGAGTTGGGGTTCTCTTGGGGTTGATTGCTCGGGTCTCCTTCAGGGGCGTCGATGAGGTTATAATTTTCCTGTGATTTGAAAATTCTCATGTTTTGCGACTCTTCCTGACAATGGCCTTGATTTATTTTTTTTCAATGAAAGTAGGCTAAACACAGTTCAACTTAGTGTTAGATATTTGAAGTGGGAAGAAGAAAGGGCTTTACATAATATTGACTATTTCACATAAAAAAAATACTGATTATAATGAATTACAATAGTATAATAAATAATATAAATTATACAATACATGATTCGACAAAACAAATAATATTTTACAATATACTACAATATATTTTTATATTATTATTTTTACATTTAAACTTATACATAATTTAATTTTATATTTATTTTTCTTCAAAAATTTAAACTCTTTGTATTCAAATATTCACTTTTATAATAGTTGGATTGTTCATTTGTCCAATACAAAATTAATATTTTTTCCAAATATTCACAAACTTCACGGTAAAGTTTGTAATTCATCTATATAAATAAATGTGAAAGTCTGTACGTTGTGCGCCTATAACTTCAAAACTACTGCACGAAACATCCTGAAATTTTGCGCAGTTATTGACCATGTTCATGTGAAGGTTACAGGCATGTTTTCATCAACAAACTGAATGGCCTTCACAGTAAAAAAGCCTGTTGAAAATTACCAGCGGCTTACGATTTTCCATTTTTTTTTTTCAGTCTAATACAGGAAAATTCATGAATGGTACTTGTAAAATTTCTAGCGCCGGGAATTTTACAAGACTCTTCTAGAAATTTTACCTCGTGCTAGTAAATTTTTCGTCCTCCTGGGTAAATCACTACATTCAATCTGAATAATTTTGGTACCTAAATTCAATGTAGTAATTTTCCCCGCGCATACAATTTCGCATCCGATTTGTAAAAATACCAGGTTTTACAATTCGGGAAAACTACTGTGAAAGCTGTCAATTTTCCCCAAACAGACTAGTAAATATTAAGTTAACACCTGATCATGACAACGGTGCATTATCCAGCGTTCCCTTGTAATCTCGGTGCCGATTTATTATTTTATTCAGTAAATCTATTGTAATTTTTATATGAAAAAATACCTATACAGCAACGACAGATACTACGTGGAAATGAACGATATCGTGAACATTAAAATCCAATATGTACAACAAGTTTTATGTTGATCACTTCATTGATATTTTGAGGTTATGTAATTTTTTCGAGGTTCATCCGTTCTAAAGCTATATAAAACGGATATCAGCTACTTGTTTTAGGCCCAAAAATGTGTATTACATATTTATATATCGTTTTCATATTACTTTATTGATTAAATAAAGCATAAATATTTTTAGAGTCATATATATAATGTTTCAGTAAAGTTCCCAGCCGCTAGTAAAATGTAGCTCAAACGGGAATTTTGCCAGTAGCGACTGGTAAATTTACTTCCAGTCATGAAAATGCAGTCTGTCCATAAAAATTCTAGCATCAGGTAGCATCTGACAATTTTACTGTATTCTACCAGTAATTTCACTACATTCAATGTAGGTCCCAAAATTATTCACATGGAATGTAGTAATTTTACAAAAAAATTTTTTACTGTGTACTCACCCACCTACAACCCCCCAATGCACTGTTGAAATATCACACACGCGCACGCGCGCGCGGGCACACACACACACAAATTACAAAAAGTAAAAAAAAATTTGCAAAAGTGGCAAAAAGTTACAAAAATGACAAAGACATGAAATCATAAAATTATGGAAAAAATCACCGAAAGTCACTAAATCGAAAAAGGTTACAAATCACAAAAACTCATAAAAATTTACGAAACCATGAAGTATAGGGTCTTCTAAAGTCAGTGGATCATCCAAAAATCATCAAGTCCTTATACATATAATTCTTAGACACTTTATCCTTTGCTTTTTTTAAAAGTTCGCAAAACTTGAACAGTTATTAATAATTCAATTTTGTCTACTAAAAATGGAGAGGCGGGGCTTTTCAAAAAGAGACTCCACCTCTTTCTTAGCGAACTCTCATGGGAATACTGGGTCACTTAGGTGTGTATAATGAAGTCTAAGTTAATAGCTCCTTTTATCTCTCTCGAAAAAAAAATTAGAAGATACTGCATTGTAAAGGTGACAGTTGGACAAAAGAATATTATACACTAAGACAAAAAATGAACTTCTCAATCATAATGTTGTCCGCCGCGCGAGGCATGGCTCCATCGATGCGTGAGAGCATGGATTCGATGCATCCTCTGCGCAGACGCTTGATTTAGAAGCGTGTGTCGTGCTAGGGGAGGATACTTTCTAACGTTTGAAGGTCGTCACAGCGCGCGCTTCGAAAGCGCGAAGCACTGCCATGCTCGAGAAGTTTACTTTTTCTCTGAGTGTATCTAAATCAAATGCGAGACGAAGAAAACTTTGATTTCTAGAATTTTTTGTTTAAAAATTTTCTCCCAAGATAAGAGAAATAATGTATCAATAATCCATAACACACATCAATTATCTCCCCCTCCCCCAATTTTCTATTAGAGTGAGCTTATAAAGAAAAGGGACTTCAATAAAAAGCCCCGCCTTGCCGAATGGTGAATGGACGAAACTAAGTTATTAATAACTCTTTAAATATTGCAAATTTTGGAAAATGGTAAATGAAAAAGTGTCTTAGAATTTTATGAAACATCGATAGTTTTCTGATGATCCGCCGACTTTGGGACACCTAGTACACTGAGAGAAGAGCGCAACACTGATTACCTTGGTCCGCAATATTAGTTATTGCATACAGGAATTTCGAGGAAAAATAGGCTCTCCGAAATAATCAATGTTGTGCCCGCCACATGGATTATTTTATTCCGCAACACTCAGTATTACGGTCCGCAATAATACAGATATAACACTGACAATCGCGCCCCGAAACACTTCTTATTGCGCACCGCAATACTCATTGTGGTGATCCGCAATATTCAGTATGATTGGCCCTAACTTGCAAATTTCGCACTCCGCGACACTCACAACAGTGTTTTGACGAGCGAAAATCATTGGGGTGTCCAGAAATTAGTTATCTATTTTATTTATTCAAATATTTGACAGGACTGCAATCAAATTTTGAAGCTAACCTTATAAAAATTTTACTAAAAATCAATTCTTTTCAAATCGACCTAACGAAAACCTTATAAAAATGTTTAACTTTATAGAATTCTGTCTAAATCCTATAAGAGTATGAACTTACTTTATAAATATTTAGAAAAACTATATACGGTTTTTTTCTCGAAAATGAAACTAAGATACTATAATGATTTGAACTCGTTCAAAATTGTCAGATACTATTGACAAACTTCGCTTACAGAAAATGTAAAACATTTTAAACTTATATCATGAGAATACACGATGAGGTACATGATCCACGACCATCGTTCATTTTCACATAACCATGTTCAAATCCTTGTTGCAAGTATTAATTTTCTTTACGAAACCAGTAAAAAATTTTATTTAATACATTTTTCAAGGTTCACGTTATATTTTTTTGTAAAAATATAAAAAATGATTTTTTTATTTTGTAAATATTTTATTCTAATACCTTTTCATATGAATAAATTTTAAAAGGTTTAAATGAGTTCAGACATGGATGAATTCTCAATTCTTGTAACTTTTTTTAAATGTAGGTCTTATAAAAACAGTTTCAAAGGGGGTTTTTTAAAGGGTTTCTCAAGGTCATTCAACCTCGTGATTTGCACACGAAGAGGGAAAAAATGTTTAAATTCTATAATTACAGAAAATACACCAACCTCCTTGGAACATCAAACTTAAAAATATTCAAAACCGAATTCATTAAACCGACCCTTAAAACCCTTTTGAAATTGTTTTTATAAGACCTTCATATAAAAACTTTTATGAGTTAAGAATTCTAAGACTGACCGCATTCAAACCATCTAAAAATTTAGTCTAATGAAAAAATTATAAGAAGAAAATGACTGATTGGAGGCATCAGTAATTAACAGATTTAGAACAAAATATTTTCAAGATTAGAATATTATTTACTATATTTTAACAAAAAAATGTAACATAAATCTTACATAAGAAAAGTTCATATTTGTGTAAGATTTAGACAGAATTCATAAAGTTAAACATTTTTATAAGCTTTTCGTTAGGTCAATTTTGAAAGAATTGATTTTTAGTAAAATTTTTATAGAGTTAGCCTCGAAATTTTATTACAGTCCTGTCAAATATTTGAATAAATAAAATAGATCACTAATTTTAATTCGCAAGTATTCATAATTATTGCTGGACGTCCCAATGATTTTCGCTCGTCAAAATACTGTTGTGAGTGTCGCAGAGTGCAAAATTTGGAAGTTAATGCCAATCATACTGAATATTGCGGATCACCATAATGAGTATTGCGGTGCGCAATAAGAAGTGTTTCAGGGCGCGATTGTCAGTGTTATATCTGTATTATTGCGGACTGCAATACTAAGTGTTGCGTAATAAAATAATCCGTGTGGCAGGTACAACATTGATTATTTCGGAGAGCCTATTTTTCCTCGAAATTCCTGTCTGCAATAACTATTATTGCGGACCAAGATAATCAGTGTTGCGCTTTTTTCTCAGTGTATAGGAAATAACAGAAAACATAACTAACTATTAATATACGCAAGTCGCAAAATGTCACAATGGTAAATCATTACAAAATTCTATGAATCGCAAAATCATACATTGTCACAAATAATTAATTACAGGAGTCGCATTTGCAAATTGTTTACTCAGTAATTGGAAAACTGGAAACATATATTTCAAAGAATTCAGAATTCTGAATAAAATAATTATTTCACTGATTTTTTATCAAAAGTTAGTTTGACAAAACCATCACAAAATTTTTCTGTAGAATGCTCTCAATTTAACAGTGGAAAATATGAAAAAAATGGATTCTGCTACAAAATATTTTCAATAATTAGAATAATTTCAGAAGTTAGGATTTTTAAAAGATGAAAATATATTTGTATAAACTATGTTCATGCAATTTTTTTAAACAATAAAGATGTGTGATGATAAAAAAAATTGAAGTACAATGAGCAAAATTTTGATATTTACCTATCATTTATTAAAAGAATTCCATCCGCCAATTGTCGAATCAAAAAAAATCAAACACTGGAAACGTTTATTCAATACGATTAAAAATTCTGATTAAAATTATTATTTCATTGATTGTTAACCAAAAGCTGGTTTGACAAAACAGTCACAAAAATTTTCCATAAAATATTCTCAATCGAACAGTTAAAAACATGTAAAAAATCGATTATACAATCAAATAGATTCAATTTTAGTAAATTAGGATTTCGAAAACATGAAAATACACATACGTAAACTATATTCATGCAACAGTTATTGACAACAAAGATGTTTAATAACGAAAAAAAAACTTCAAAATACAAGGAAATTAAGATATTTTCATCATTTACTAAAATAATTGCATTTGCCAATGATTGTTCATATTTGTAAAACAAAAACGTATATTTCAGAGAATTTATAATTCTAATAAAAATAATTATGATTAAGTTAACTCTTAATTAAAAGCGAGTTTGATGGAACTGTCACAAAAATTATCCATAGAATACTCCTAATTTAACAGTCATAAACACCCAAAAAATGGATTCTGCAATAAAATATTATCAGATATACGAATAATTTTAGCAATTAGGATTTTTCAACATGAAAATCAACATGTATAAACTATACTCATGCACTTGTTCTTAACAGCAAAGATGTGTGATAAAAAAAAACTTTCAAATACAATTAACGAAATTCCAACATTTTTCTGTCATTTATTAAACAATCCCATTTGGCAGTCTTTCATTCAAAAATTTTAAATATGTTGTGATAAATTTAGAATTCTGATTAAAAATTATCATTACATTAATTCTAAATAGGAAGCTAGTTTGACAGACATGTCACAAAAATTTTCTATTGTATACTTTTAATTTAATAGTCAAAAAGATGAAAAAAATAAATTCAACAATAAAATATTAAAAAACAGAATGATTTGAGGAATTACTATGACTAAAACATGAAAACATTTATAAAATATATGCATGCTATTGTTATGAACGACAAAGATTAACGATGATAAAAAACTATAAAACAAAAACGAAATTTTGCTGTCATTTATAAAACGAGTTGCATTTGCCGATTTTTCATTAAATAATTTAGAAACAGAAAATGTATTTTCCGAAGAATTCAAAATTCTGATAAAAATAATTATAATTACATTCATTCTCAATCAAGACTGAATTCTACAAAACTGTCACCAATATTTTCCATTGAATACTCGCAGTTCAACGATTAAAAACATCTAAAAATTAGATTCTTTGATAAAATATATTAAATTTTAGAAATCGTGATTTTGAAAACATGAAAATACACTCGTATAAACCATATTCATGCAATTGTTATTAACAACAACAAAAATGCTGCTACTGTCACATAAAAGTCAACAATAAAAATCCTATCAACGATCCAATGTTTCATAATAAAAAAAAAAAAAAAAAAAAAAAAAAAAAACTAAGAAATACAAAGATTTCAGATCTCTCAATAATATTTTGTCAAACATTGTAAAAAATGCCCGACTTTGAGTCGATACCTTGAATCTCTGCACCCAATTTTGTGTGGCCTTGAATTCCTTGGGACCGCTAAGCATCTGATTGAGTTCCTCGGCGCGCTTTTGGAGCATCGAATTCGTCACTACGAGGCCGATTTTCTTGGCCCGGTAGAAACAGGCATACAAATTTTTCTCCAGGATAGTCGTCTGGAGATTACTCAGAGTACTTTTCGTCAGCGTCGTCTCGGTCGACGCCGTGTTTTTCTTCGAGGTATTTAAACGCTTCGCGGGTTTGACCTTACTTTTTTGGGCTTTGGCGACGTACCGGGGACCTTCGTCGTTGCCCGACTCGAAAATCATGGTTTTACGAATTGTCGGGTCGACAAATTTTGATCTTTTAGGGCGCTCCATCGTCGATTCCAATCTGCCATCAAAGTTGATCGAAGGCACTTTGGGATATTTTTGAGGTTAGTTGCGGCGCCGGTGTAAACAAACGCCATCATGCGTTTGTCGTTTGTTTGCCGTTTGTCGGGTATTTTTTGATTGCCCAAAAGTAATTAGGAATTTTCGAAAAAGAATATAATATGTAAGGTACGAGGGTGTAACCCTACTTAATTTTCAAACATTGTGTTTCTTGTATTAGGCGCTTTATAAAAAAAAGTACTCCCATGTATCAATAAATAAATAAATAAAAAAAAAAAAAAACCCTATCCATCATAATCAAGTCGTCATATAAAAAGTTGAAACTTTTTATATCTATATTATGATATATATCAATAAGTGAAATTGTGAATCAATATCAAAAAATATGGCACCTTAAACAAATTGAAATGATCGAGATGTTATTATTATATCGAGGAAAATGATTCGAAATTCATAATTCAAATGATGTAATATACTATATATTAATCAATGAACCGATGTATAGTACTAATTACAAATTGAATTTTATTTGATAACTGGTAAACAAATTACAGATCATGTCATAGAAAATAAATACGGGTCATTATTTTCAAAATCAGTTTTGTCGCCACTGACCAAGTCACCGATTTCTCTCAAATTTTGTAAATAGTCACGTAAACTATTAGTTTTACAATATACGTATTTTTTGTTTTGGGCTAAAAATTGGTTTTTGTCGAGAAATTCAGATTTTAGATTTGGCTGTCAAATTCAGAGTAACCTCACTTTTGTCGGAAACTTTTGTTTAAATCCTTATTTATCATCAGAAAATCTATGGATATTAATGATTTTTGTATAAAAACGTTCGAAATTGTACAATATTTATGAATAATGTATTAAAAAAATTTATTTTAGCGTTGTTGAATGGTTATTAGCGTAAATGAAAAAAGTGTAAAGAATTTTCAAGTAAATATTTTCCATATTGCATCATTATTATTTCCTCCCGTTTTTTTTTTTTTTTCATTGATTGGTAAAGGTATCAACTACATTCTGTAAAAACCATTACATGCCAAAACGTTTTGTTCGTAAGTGAAAATTTTTTCCGATTTTCCAGCCTATCATTAACAAGTGATTATAAAATTTCAATATATTTTCACTTTTCTTGATCTTAAGACAGTGTAATATGTTCCGTAAAATGAGCATATATATTCTAAACGAAAGTTATACACAAAAAATGCCTAACTAGACGTTCAACGGCTGTGAATACAACTTGAAATCAAGCTTTCGCGTATATCACTCGACTGCTTTAATACTTATTATCATACACAATTTCATAAGAGTACTTTCGTTCTCGTTGCTCTAAAACACTTTATTACATTTGTATGTTTATTTATGAATATGAAGGTAGGTCTATTATGTACCGGAAAAATATTCAAGTGTGGAGTTATGCGATAATGGCATCAGTTTTTTCTCCAATATTTTAAATTTTCTGAAAAATTTCCTCACACTTTAAAGCAAAATTTATAAACGATATTTTATGTTTGAGAAGCGTTCATTTTATTTCAAACTAAATAAATTATTCAATATGTTCAACGTGCTCACGTGATAATGTTTTTTCGGTAAACAAAGGTATTTTTCGTCATTATACTATTTCGTTTAAATATGGATACATCGAATTACTTTAAAAAATAATAGAAAATTTCAATTTTTGCAATTTCCTTTGTGAAACTTCTCGAATTTAAGTATTTTTAACCTGTAATATCATAAAGTTTAATATTTGATGTGTAACCATTATTAAGTTTCTGGAATATCTTCGCTTTTGAAATGCATTTTAGTAAATTTCATACATGAGCTTAATTTATCCATCTTTATCTATAAACAATATGCAAAGTACTATTACAATCAAACCACGCAAATAAATATACATATAAAAGTTATCCTTAAGAGACATGCACGAAAAATTAAAGTCACGTTATATTCCAAGTAATGAAAAATTAAGTTAGGAAATTTTCATCGAAAATATACATTATTATCGAATGAGACATACTAGTGTCTTGGAATCAATAAAAAGAAAATATATTGAAATTTTATGTTCACTTGTTAATGACAGGCTTACTTACTTTTTTGTTGCTCATTACACGAGATATAACATGACATCAATTTATCAAAAAATTTCATAAATAAAATTGCAAAAATTGAAATTTTCTATTATTTTTTAAAGTAATTCGATGTATCCATATTTAAACGAAATAGTATAATGACGAAAAATACCTTTGTTTACCGAAAAAACATTATCACGTGAGCACGTTGAACATATTGAATAATTTATTTAGTTTGAAATAAAATGAACGCTTCTCAAACATAAAATATCGTGTATAAATTTTGCTTTAAAGTGTGAGGAAATTTTTCAGAAAATTTAAAATATTGGACAAAAACTGATGCCATTATCGCATAACTCCACACTTGAATATTTTTCCGGTACATAATAGACCTACCTTCATATTCATAAATAAACATACAAATGTAATAAAGTGTTTTAGAGCAACGAGAACGAAAGTACTCTTATGAAATTGTGTATGATAATAAGTATTAAAGCAGTCGAGTGATATACGCGAAAGCTTGATTTCAAGTTGTATTCACAGCCGTTGAACGTCTAGTTAGGCATTTTTTGTGTATAACTTTCGTTTGGAATATATATGCTCATTTTACGGAACATATTACACTGTCTTAAGATCAAGAAAAGTGAAAATATATTGAAATTTTATAATCACTTGTTAATGATAGGCTGGAAAATCGGAAAAAATTTTCACTTACGAACAAATCGTTTTGGCATGTAATGGTTTTTACAGAATGTAGTTGATACCTTTACCAATCAATGAAAAAAAAAAAAAAACGGGAGGAAATAATAATGATGCAATATGGAAAATATTTACTTGAAAATTCTTTACACTTTTTTCATTTACGCTAATAACCATTCAACAACGCTAAAATAAATTTTTTTAATACATTATTCATAAATATTGTACAATTTCGAACGTTTTTATACAAAAATCATTAAAATCCATAGATTTTCTGATGATAAATAAGGATTTAAACAAAAGTTTTCGACGAAAGTGAGGTTACTCTGAATGTGACAGCCAAATCTAAAATCTGAATTTCTCGACAAAAACCAATTTTTAGCCCAAAACAAAAAATACGTATATTGTAAAACTAATAGTTTACGTGACTATTTACAAAATTTGAGAGAAATCGGTGACTTGGTCAGTGGCGACAAAACTGATT
The DNA here is from genome assembly GCA_028476575.1 of Platygaster robiniae. Taxonomy (NCBI): domain Eukaryota; kingdom Metazoa; phylum Arthropoda; class Insecta; order Hymenoptera; family Platygastridae; genus Platygaster; species Platygaster robiniae. The sequence continues at coordinate 28,127,568 of CM052023.1, forward strand.
TTGAAAATAATGACCCATACATAAAATAATAAATCACAACCCCATTGAACTTAATAAAAAAAAAACAAATAATTCTAACTTATTTTATTATTTTTAATTATTAAATATTTAATGATTTAATTTTCATTTAAAAATTATTATTAGTTTTTTTTTTTTTAAAACATGAAATATGAAGTACTTGAAATCAATCATTATTATTATTATTATTATTATTATTATTATTATTATTATTGTGTGCAATTATGTTTAGCATTAAAATTGATTTTTAATTAAAATCAATTTGTGGAATTTTTTACCGATTTTGTATGACAATCCCTAGCAAAGGTTTTGGATCAAAAGATTTGATCCGATTATAGTCCAAAAGCATCCACTTTGATCCAGCACGAAAATCTTGCCTTAGAAAAGTTTATATAGCATTTATGACTCATCGTTAGCATTTTTTTACCATAATAAAGTATCTAGGCAGCCAATAGTATATTTCGTATCAGGGGGCCAGAGCCTTTTCGTCGCGCGTGAAAAGGCTCTGACAGGGGGCAGACACCTCAATGGAGATTTTTCATTCTTTTTGCCGTAGTTTCTGTGCCCGCCGTGGGGCAGCAGGACTTGTCGTGTATGAATAAAGTGTATATCTGTATACATAGCTTGGGTTGTGTTGAGTATCACTGACAGGTCCATACAACTGAAAATAGCGTAGTATTCGTGCCCGCCGCGGGGCGGCGCTGCGAAAAATGTCGACAAATTCATAACACGGAGGTGTCTGCCCCCTGGGCTCTGACCCCTTGATACGAACTGTACTTTTCTTGGTTGGCGTTTCGAATAAGTGTGTGGGCGCGCAGCGGAGTGAAAAGGGGATTCTTACGCTCAATCCGCGAGCAGCCTAACACAATCTTTTCAAACGCTGATCATAAAAAAAAATTTTTTCGTTACTCTAAAATCACGAATTATTGCGTGAGTGGTAATGCAGGAATCCGGAAAAAGTGATCGGCAGATAAGTTCGGGCTATACGAAAAAATCATCAATTACTCTAAAAAAAACCATATAATTCTACAAATTAAGGCATGCAATGATATTCTTTCTTATACAAAATATATATTAAATGTGCAATCATATGATAAGAGGTCTGTGGATGATGAAAATGATAATGGATCAAAACCAGACCACACTCGGACCAGAAACAAATCAAAATTTGATCCAAACAGCTTTGCTAGGGATATAGAAATTTTGAAATTTAAGTTTATTTTATATCCTTCCGATTAAAGTTTTGGATTACAAATTTTAATAATTATTATCTTAAAAAAAAACGACAGTTTTTGTGTATAGTATATTTCGTAACAGGCACGGATGTGCGAATTTGGCGAAACGGGGAATTTACGGTCCGAGGCGAAGCCGAGGACTGTAACCCGTTATGCCTATGAGCACATCCGTGCCTGTTACGAACGATATTTTATGTACCGAGGGCATAGAAAACGCGTTTAGAGATCTCGAGCTGGCATAGAAACGCGTTTTCTATGCCAGAGGTGCATAAATATATATTAAACTCGTCTCTCTCTTTGAAGACCTTCCCGATAAGAACACCTCGGTTTAAGAACCATCTTTCACTCCTGTTAAGGGCGAAATTCTTTCAAAATAAGGGCAAGGAATCGAAAATCTGATTGGCTCTTGCTGAAAAAAGGTTATGTTTACACTTAGCAAAACATATGCATACTGCGCACGCGCACCCTTATTCTGAGAGGAGCCCCCATTCTGATCACGTCCTTATCAGGAGATTTTCAAGATTTTTTTCGTCCTTAACGGGAGAGAAGAGTGTAATTGTAATATATATTATACAAATATAAATATATAAATATAATATAATATTTACTTATTTTTTACATATATTTATGTAAATTTTCAAATTAATGAAATTGGAAAAAAAATTTTTTATGCGACAAACTGAAAAAATGAGACGTATTGCTGAACATTACTTTGAAAAATTCAATAAGTTAACAAACATATAATTTTGATTTTTCCGAGAAAAACAACAATGATTATACATCATTATTTTTTTAAAGCACTTCATATTGCATTTTCTTCAAGCACGAAAAATTGAAGGCATCGATCGAATAAGGGGTTTCGCGCTCGACCTTGGCTGGGAGCGGCAAGCAAAGGTCCGAGCGTGAAACCCCTTATTCGATCGGTGCCTTCAATTTGTAAGATGACATTTCATCAAATGTCAACCGCGGAATCTGTATTAGCCTCAAAATTTCATCATGTACACACAAACAATAACATGCCATTTTTCGATATTTACTCACAAAATTGAATAAAAACCAAGCATCATGACGTGAGCTGAGATTTTTTTTCATTTATTGATTCATCACTACTCATGCATTCTCATAACATGTTCGCAATTTTTTTCAGTTTGTTTACAAAATTAATCGATACCCAACTTCATGCGTGCCTAAATTATGAATGTCACAAAGAAAGGAAATGCCCAGGAGAACACCTTTTTGATTTTTTAACAATAATTTTTAAAGGGCTTCCTGGGAAATATTGCATCAGGGCCCCCGAGACTCTCGCCACGGCGCTGTTATACAGTAAGAAAATTCTGTCTCGCTGCAGAGGCAAAGATTGAGCACGGCCATCGAGTTCGGCTTTGAAACAAAGCAAGCATTTGCTTATGCTATGTGTATTAATTGTATAAATAATAAAAAGGATATTTGGGATGATACCAAATCAACAAAAAATGTTACAGGGTTGAATTCAATAAAATAAAAATATTCACCAAGAAATTCGTTTAAACAACGATATAATCAACTTTTACAAACTATACTCTTGTTTTTGCTAGACATTTTTAGAAATTCGATGTATTTACATTGTGCCTTCAATCACATTCCTATTTCTGTTATTCATTATCTTAAATAATTTGTAAAGAGTTATTATAGGCACATCCAACGCAGCCTGGTTGTTGGCGAATGGATCCGCTGTAAAAAACGAAATTTTTAAAAAAATATTCACATATTTTGCATCATCTACGAGTTGTTGACTTACATGTAAGTTGGCAATTGGATTTGTATGGAATGTCGAAGAATGTTAAGTACGCAGACAATTTCTCCAAAATTCGTTCATTTTTTTTCGCTACGGTCCCAGTTGTCACGTATTCTTGCACCAAAGGTTGCAGCTCTGTAAAATTAAAAGATATGTGTTATCTTTTTTAATTTCATGTATCAAACTGAGTGTTCATGTACAAAACCAGGTAAAACAGCAAAATTCAAACTTCAAAATTGATGACATTTGCATGTCAGATACCACATGAATTTGATTTCAAAGCTCACCAGTTTCCCAAGAATCAATAACTTGAGCCATCTTCTGTTTCATCGCCAATCTGCTCTCCAAAGCAAGAAACTTGCTGTGTTCCTCTACGAAATTTTTGCACGACGCTTTCGATGAGATGAGCTTTATCTGCCATATCGTGTAAGAACTCGGATGCTTCTTGGACTCCTCAATGGCCTTGTACAAACTCACCCAAACCGGCAGAAGACTGACTTTATCATGGACCACGCACTCGTAAACAATAGTCGCAAATGTTTGTAAAAAAAGTCTCTCTTCGCTCGACATTTGACGCGTTATCTCCAGCACGATGCCGTTTTGTGTTTCGTTGAAACTCATCATTTCGGTGGTGTCCATTTTCTGACTCTCGTTGTTGCGAGAACTGAAAGTCTCGACAGCTGTTTCGAACGAGAACGTGCTGTTGATGAGATGCTTGGAACTGTCCTGAATCACGCGGTTGAAAGACATATCCGCATTTTCGTTGTCTTCGTGCGTTTCCTTGATCGGATCACTCAGGAAATATTTCACCATGTTCAGTATGGTTTTGTCATTGGTGAAGGAAGTTATGTGCTCGGGGCGCTCAGCCCAAACCACAACATTGTCAGTAGTCAAAGTTTGCGCCACCAAACTGCGAAAACCCTGGAAGAATTTGAAAATGTCCAAGTTCAAATTTTGCATACTCTAGTATTGTTTGTATTTAAATAAAAAATCTTTGAACCAAGATATTACGTTAGGGTCTTCTTCATATGACAAACAACCAGCGCGCTGTTTGACAAAGAGGGCTTGACAATTTTCCAGCATTTTCATTAGCAGGTCCCAGTCGTAACTTTTATCGAAAGTTATTGGCCAGTATCGATCGTCTTTGAGCACGACTTTGGTCAAACTGTCGAGTTGAGGAAGCAAACATGGCGCCTTCAGCACAACTTCCTGACCTTTGGCTTCTTTTTCCGAAGCAAAAGTCAAATGCACAGTTGCATAGCAGAATTCACGATTGTCGATGTCTTTTGGTAAAAGCAATCGTGGCTCTGCTGCCAGCACGTAGAAGTGTCTAAACGGTTGGAGATGATATCTGGAAATTGATTCCATTTTTTCAGTTTCAAGGACGTAGGCAGAACAAATTTTATATAGAGGTTTTTCGAAAAGATTCATTAAGGGATTTTAGAATTTTTAATCTCCAATAATCTGGTGACGAAAATACGATTTAAAAATTTTTAAATTTTTAAAATGGGGGGATTTTCGAGTTACATAACTTTCAAGCACCAGGGTCGTATATCATATATATATATATATATATGTTTCACATAATGGAATTTGATTTTTGTGGGTTTCAAGTTACTGATGTGCACATTTGTTCGTTTTTTTTCTCATACATATTAGTATTTTTCATATTTCTCCAGTATTTATACAACTAGAAGGATTTATTATTATGGTTTTTTTAACAGCTTCCTGGAATTCGGTACTCTAGGAGTGAAAGATCTGTAAAATTTGAATATTATCATAGATTTTTAAAAAAATGACATCGACATAGATTTTAAGTACTTCGTGAATATTTAGAATTGCTATACTTATTACAATAATTTTATAGTATTTTCTGGTATTTAAGTATGTCCCTAATATTTTTATAGAACTTTAGTAAATTTTTAGTATTTCTATAGTGTTTGAGTAAATTTCTAGGATTTCTATAGTATTTTAGCAAATTGATTGTATTTCTAGGAAGCAAAGTTTTAAATATTTTGAATACTTTAATAGATTTTTTAAAAAAATAACACGTACATAGAATTTGTGTACTCGATCGATTTAAAGAATTTTCATAATTTGTATCGTTCAGACAATTTTGTAGTATTTTCTGGTATTTCAGTGAATTTCTAGTATTTCTGACATTTCAGTAAATCATATATTATATTCAGTAACCAAAGTTACAAAAATTTCGAATATTGTTACAGATTTTTGAAAAATTAACATCTACATAGATTTTCGATACTTCATGGATTTCTAAAATTTTTGTACTTTGTGTCATTTACAAAACTTTGTAGTATTTACTTGTATTTTTAGTGAATTTTTTGTATTTCTAGAGAATTTTAAAAAGCATATAAAATTTCTATGGGTCTCTATATATTCTTAGTTTTTGATACTTAAATATTGAAAACTTCAACTACTTTGCGTATTTTAATTGATTTTCCAGAAAAAAGTATCTTTCATACAGATTCAAAGTACTTTTTTTTTTATTGTTTTTCTTATTTATTTATTTATTTTAGTATTCATACAATTTGAAAACTTTAAGGTATTTTTCTAAATTTATATACAGATTTGTAGAGTTAAATGCACGAGAATTCAAAATATTACCAATAGTTGGAAAAATTATTTCTGCATAGTCTTTGAGCAATAACAGATTTTTAATGTTTCTCGCATTTTATTAGTGCTTATGAAATTTCAAAGAATTTTTTCGTATTCATATATTTTTTTAGTATTTTGGTAGATTTTTAGATAGATACAGAGTATTCGATGCTTTAAAATTCATATTTCAATAGGTTTTCAGTATTTTTATACATATCTGGGGTAGTTCCTTTTAGAAATTTTCAGCATTTTATGAATCTCTTGCATTTTCGTATTTTTTTGGTATGTATAAGATTTTGTAACATTTTCTAGTATTTTTATAGATAAATTGCTATTGCTGTATACGTTTTTTAGAATTTGATGATGCTCTAGGATTTAAAGTTATTTAAATCTCAAGTATTTGTTTAGATTTTTCATGAAACAGAACATTCACAGATTTCTCTTATTATGACCAATATGAATCTATAAATAATCATACAATTCATCATAATAATAACAAAATTACTAGAAATCATGAAATTTCTAGAATTTGATGCTTCAGGATCAATTTTAGAGATTTTTCAAAATGTTCATTTTCTACGCTATCCTAGCAAAGTATTTTCAACTAAAATTCTGCTTGAAAAAATTTTTTCTAAAGACATAATCGCTGTTATTATTGAGTTAGTGAAAAAAAAAATTCTTAATTTTCTTAAACATTGAAAACATCAATACATCAATCAAAACCATTTTTCTTAAAAACCTAACCATGTTCTTTATATTTTAGTAAGTACATTTTTGACGATTTTTACTTATTTTTAATTATAACTATTATATTTTTTTGCGTTATTGCTTTATCATTTGTATTTTTATCATTTATTATTAATTATCGAAACCTTTTTTTACTATAACATGAAATAATGATAAATTTCCCAGAACATTTATCTCGATTCATGTTTTACCATCTAAAATTATTAATAAAATTTACTTATTACTCTAGATTGAAGTTTAAATTGTGACTTGACACGAAAAAAAAATCTAGATAATCTTCTTCATTGATTTTGGGCTGAAGTCTTTTTTCCTCGTTCCAGGTCACATTTAGTACACAATGAGCAAAGGTACCTGTTATCGTTGCTGTGCGTGGGAAACTTGGGGAAAATCGAAATGATAAGAGCTGCGACTGCTTCAGGGCTGTTTGAAAGGGTGTATCTACCACCTCCAAGAAAAAGGAATCCCAAAGCCATGTGTGTCGCTAAATGCGAACCGTATGTAACCGCGCTACTCGCAGGTCCAACGCGAGTTCTGATGTGCCTACATATCCTCATGATCTGAATAATTGTAAAAAACACTATCCATAAATCATTGAAAATCGCTACCAATCGAACCTATAAAGTAATGCTCATTCTACATCGATTCAAAATATTTAAAAATCCTTTTTACTTCAATGAAATCTATGCAAGTTCCATTGAATCACAAAAATTGCAAAGAATTTTCTGGCACGTCAAATAACTTTTCAGTTTCTTAGAGAACAAAAATTCAATTAGAAGTTATCTGCCTGATCATTGAATTTTGCCTCGAAAGATATGACGAAATACTTCATGTGTAAGCTCACTTCCAGATTCCCAGTTCCAGCCATCACAACCGAAGCGGAGAGCAAAATGACGTTCAAGCAATTTTCAACCGTGGATTTCCCAGCCAATTCTGCGATGGACTTGTACAAAAGTATGGTGAACAATTCAGCGTAATGGTACAGGACTTTGAATGCATTTTGGTTCGCAGTTCCAGCGTACTTCAGGCCCAGTGCCATGCAAGCCCCAGCAACTATGTTGCAGTATGCTTGACTGAATTGAAAAATAACCATAAATATTATTTTATTCATTAAAATATTCCCATTAGTAATTCAACATGATTTCCAATTCCGACTACATGAACTTCGATATTTCACTCACTTCATTGTTTCCAAATCGACTTCTTGCATAGTTTTGGACGTAGGTTTCCGAAGCCTATGCTTAAGAACTATCTCAGGCACGTGACTTAAAACCCACTGTTTCGTAGGCTGAATTTCATCCCAAAGAATTAAGGATCTCGCGAGTATCCTGAGGAGCAAAAAGTCTGGTCGAACGAAATCCAGGAGGTACTGAGTGTCAGGTGCGCGCATCCACTCAGCAACAGCGCGATTCCCACTGTTGAAGTACATGAGACCAAGCGCTATTGTAGCCCCTGGACTCGTCACATCGATGTTTATCGAGTCACCTTCGCGAATTTGATAACTGCAAACAAATTCGATACGTTTCCATAAACGATGAACTTTAATCATTTCTGTGCTTTGCATTTTGAAAATTCAAAATACCTGGGCGTTTTGTATTTGTCCTTTTGCGAACCAGTGAAAGGTCTGACATTGCCTCCAATCATGTAATAGTGCAAGGTGTCAGGAATATCTTCTAAATCGGTAGAACCTTCGCCTTGACCTAAAACAACCAACCCTAAGGCCATGCCAGCAGCCAGAGAGTAAGCTTCTCGATCGACGCAGTTTTTCATTTCTGGACCCGGTGGTCGACCTGTCAATTACAAGTTTGTACTATACGAATTTCCAATCAAAACATGTCACAAATAATATTCTGGATTTCCAAAACACATCCAGAATTCATATAAAACCCAATGCTCACCGATTTCTGAAAGAAGGGAATGGGCTATATGTCGATGAGCGGTATTCTGATAAAGCAAACCGACTCCTATCAAACTCGCGATTTGAATGTTTTGGTGAACATTGAGATCGATGCTCGTTGGTGGTAGCAATGCTTCCACATGGAGTGAGAGCACCTTCGTCAAACAAATGTTCATGGTGCCTCGATAAGTTGCTGCAAGTCCCAGCAAGATGCCGACGCTCATTATTTCGTTGTACTCTGTCAGGTACTCGTAAACATTGAAAGGACTGAGGCATTTCAGGTGGCCATTCAAGCCAAGGGCCATGAGGAAACCTGAATGTTGGAGGCCCAAGTCGCCTTGTACTTGTTTGTTGTAAAGGATCCAGGTCGCGTCGATATCGCTGGCGTCTGGGTGGATTCGAAGACCAGCAGCTACTCCGTTGTGGAACAATGGCCAGAGATTCATGTTCTGGGGGACGTCGATATGGTTTAGTTCGACTGTCGTGCCACGAGGTGGTGCCTTGCCTAAACAGATATTTTGTTCATAATTTGTCAAGCTCATAAAGCCATTAAAAAGAATTCAAATAAAAGTATTCTGAAATGAGAAAACAATTGCTAACCTGTGATACAAAGTTTAGGAATCGGCAATTGCTCTGTTATAATCGGTACAGAAGTTCGTAGCGTGAACATCCCTCGCCCAACTGGAAGTGCCATTGTCCTCGTGCACAGTGAGTGCAGATGTCGTTCTTGCTCTTCGATGAAATCATGATCGCTTACATCGGGTCTCTGGACAATTGCTATTTTCACAGGCTGCGAACTGCCAAGCAATTTTCTCAGTTCTGCGACTCTGTGGTCTTTGTTGAACCGCAATCTCAGCACCTGGTGCCATTGGAAAACGAAATAATGAATAATGTGAATATTGGCACTGCAACCAAACGTCTTATTTTAGAAAGAATGTTGCATTGTCCCATCTTCAAGCCAATACTAATTTCAAGACTTCAAGTTTAATATCATTGAATACACTTTTGCTTGATTATTGTCTAGGCCAGAAATAAGGAAAAAAAGTGAAAAAATACAAAGCACCTGGCACTTGAAAAAAAAAAAAAAAAAAAAAAAAAAAAAAAAAAAAAAAAAAAAAAACAGAATAAATGAATCATATGAATATTGATAAAGCTACTAAACACGTTCATATTGGAAAAAATATATTAGTATCCTAATTTTAAAGCAAATATCCATTTTGAAACTTCGAATTTGGTAATCGCTATATAGTTTTACTCTACTTTGGTTTTTTATTATTGTTAAAAATGGCAAGAATTTGAAATGAAAAGAGTTAAAGAAATTCTGGTAAAACTGAGAAATTGTGAAAATACGAAGTATTTGACACTATTGAAAAACAGAATCCATAAAACATAGAAATATTGATACAGCTACAAAATGTCTAATTTTTGAATGATATTTCAGGAATTCCAATTTAATATTATTAAATGAACGTCTCTTAGACTTTGGTTTACTATTGTTGTTTATAATGGCGAAAAAATGAAAGAAAAATTATGGAAACAACTTTTAAAAAACTGTAAAATTGTAAAAAACACAAAGCATTTGGCATCATTAAAAAACCACATGAATTAATCGCAGTAATATTGATACATCTACAAAATGTCCTATTTTGGAATGATACAAATTTTCATAATGTCTCAATTCTCAAACCAATCTCAATTTGAAGATTTCAATTTTATTATCATGAAATACACTTTAACTTGAATTTGATATACTATTGTTGTTAATAATGGAAAAAATTCAAAGAAAAAGAATGAATAAAAAAAGCGGTCAAAATAAGAAAAACATCGCAATTCAAGTTACAAAATAAAAAAGTTTGAAAATGAACAAATTTCATATCAAAATTATAAATTGTAGAGTTTTAAAATTTACAAGTATTAGGATCAAAAAAATTTTCTGTTCCTTGCAGGATAATTTTTTATAATCGAATACATTTAACTATAGAAATATTGAATCTTGAAAAATGAAGAATATCAATATCTACATCAAGGAATTTTGGCACTCTGAATTTCGATTCAAAGATGATAACATTTCCAACTTTCTAGGTTTAAATCTGCAAATTATGATATTCTTCAAACTCATAAAGTTGAGATTCAGACAAGAAATGGAAAATTCTAATGAGCAAATATCTGATGACTGCTGATACTCATCAGTGTATTACCAAAAAATAAAACACGAGATAGTAAGATCTGTAATTTAATTTCAAAATAATGTAAAAGAAACTCAACTCGAAAATGACTTATAAAATAATGTAAACTTCAGAATTTCCTTCGTAAAATATAAAAGTCACAAAGTTTCAATTTTTATTACTGATATTTCTGATAATACATAGTTTAGAAACTCAAAAAGCTTGAAATTCCATTTGCATTTTTTTTTTAATTTTGACGATTCAAATAAAAAAAATGCGAAAAATTGAGTTCTGAATTTTCAAAACCAAAAATTTGAAAAATCTAAAAATACACGGATAAAAATTCGAGAATTTTGAAGTATTTATTGATATTTGAGTTGAATGAAGAAAAAATTCAAAAAATATCTGTTCACTTTAAAAGATTTTTTTTTATATTAACTTGAAAAAATTTGAAAACTCACAAATCTATAGAAATCAATGATCTACACATCTACTAACCTGAAATTCCACATGAAATTCAACATTTCATTATCTGAGCCAATTAATTTATGAATTCTCGAATGTGGACTTCCACTCCAGAGAAACTCAAGTTCAAAATCAGCTATTCCAAAATTTTTAAATTCTAAACATAGTAAGATTCTGTAAATTATAACGTTTTTCTGTCGAATGATTTAGAATCACGAACATTTTCTAATTAAGTTGGGTTACATTATTATTTCGTTGTCCCAATTTTTCAGGCAAGTCATTTAGTAATCCAAACAGACAACTTCCATAAGTTTCGCAGTAATTTAAAAAAAATCAGCAATTACCACATACATAAAACTCACAACCCACTGTGCACTATGAACTTCAACAATATAAAAAATTTACCGTATCATCGAAGTCCATGCCATCATCGTTCTCCGCATCCGCCACCATCAAATCATGCAATTCATTTTTCGGCTTAGCATTCTTCCCCGAATTAGTCTCCAGAATCTCACAATCCTGTCGATCAACCAACTCGTAAACCTCTTTTGGCCAGTTCGAAGGCGGCTTCTCCCTACACCGATACAGCAAATCCTTGAAAATCAAGGCCACAGCGGGCGGCAGGTTCTCCAAATCTTGTTTCGTCATCCCCATATTGTGATACGCCAAAACGATCTCCCCGGCCACGAGTGGCTTTGACTCCTTCCTTTCCCCAACCTTCAAGGCCGTCTTGAATAAATCTGCACGACTCCCAGCTGGGACAATCAAGTTGATCAATTTCTCCATGTCCAAAGAATAATTTTCATCTTCGTGAGCCACCAAAGCCGTCAAATGAATGATATTCTTCGTCCTCGGATTCACTTGCTTCAGGTAAGGATACGGCTTGATGCTAACGTAATTCAATAACTTATGCATAGTTTCAAACACGCTTGGTGGCTCTTTTGTCACGTATTTTGGCGAGTTGATTCTCTGCAAATTGGCATCCGAGATTTGCGAGGGTTTTCTATGATGGCAGATTTTTGGGAAATCGCGGAAATAGTAATCGACGTAATGATCGAATCGAAGATCGGAGCTCAATTGGTGCAGCAATTGGGCCAGCAGAGGAAGGCTCTCGGACATTTCGCTGTTGAGTTTGAATTCTTCATACAGCAAATGCAGAGCGAAAAGCACCAGAGGAAGGTAGGGAAAAAGGCTGGCTTGAGTGTTCATTCTTTTGGCGTTGCCAACCTTTGCGTAAGAAAGATCCGGAGTGTCCTGCAGCGTGGAAAGGTTCGAGAGTCCAAGGGATTCGATTAAGAAGTGCTTGGACTTTTTGTGCTGTTCGGAACTGAGGACGTACAACCAGTCTTCGTGGGATCCGCAGTCGCTTGTTCTTTGTTTTTTGGGTAACAAAATGGGGCTGAGGTAATCTGTGTTGGTGTTGATTTCTTGGAGTTGAATCAGGTGGAGTTTGTCGACTTCGTACCCGAAGAGGGTAAAAAGCACGACCAGGAACATGTGCCATTCCTGGGTTGGGGAGAAGTTTTGGGGTCCAGGGGCGTTTCGGGCGCTGTACCATTTCACCAAAAGTTGCATGGCGAGATCGCGTTGGAGGACGCTTTTCAGGGTATGGAGGCATTCGGAAACTGGAAGTCCAAAGAAATGCTAGTTCAAGGCTTGAACAGGAATAATACCTATAGTCTCTAAATCTGAATCTGTCAAATTAAATTGACTGTCTTCATTATTCTACAGATTCAATCTGGTAGAATTTTCACAATGAAAATCTGTCAAAATTGAAGGATGGAATTTGTAGAATACAACAGAAAATTTGTTGAAGCAACAGACGGTTTGTTTAACTTCAAAGACTCTTCTGTTGAAATTCTTCAAAGTTACAAATGTTTCAGTTAAAATTATAAATAGATTAATCTGTGAAGGTTCTAACAGATTCATATTTAAAGAGTAGATTAAGAGATGAAGAAACGAGAAATAAGGCCATTTTTCAATCGAAAATAGAAAGATGTTGAGAATCTATTGGGTGCCAGGTAGAAATTCGTATCGAAAATTTATCAATTCATCGATTGTTATTATTATTATTCACAGCATTTACTGCAATATACTGTACTTTTGAATAGCTATAATTTAATGAAGAGAAATTCAAGATTTAGAATTTTCAAATTAAAAATGTAATCGCGAAATGTGTGAATAGTTCAAAAATTTCAAATATTTGATTGAAAAATGGAAAAATTAGGCAATCAAAAAAATGTATGTTTGAATGAAGAAACTGTGATTCAGACTAAAAAAAATTACATCGCACTGCTAACGACTGATTCAAATTCAATTATTTCGAATTTCAGATACTAATTTATTTCCTGTTTTTTTTTATCGAATTCACTATAAAATAAAAGTTAAAAAAAAGGCAAAAAATATAAAAGGTTAAAGGATTCAAAGTTATTAGAAATTCCCAGATCAATATAATCCATTAGTTCAATATTTTAGACAAAATATTTAAAAAATTGTATATATTTTGTGTCAAGTAACAAGATTAACTGCATTCTAATGAATTTTTGTTCATAAATAGACGAACTTTCTGATTTCCTTCTTATTTTTATTATTATTATTCAACGTTTGAAATTTGCAAATTTTCAATTAAAATTCTATGGCTTCCGAGCATAACAGACAAAGTCACACATGCCATAATGTTTAAAATTTTATCAGAATATCATGTAAAATGAGCCTTATGGCAGAAGTGACTTTGTCTGTTATTCCGGGAAGCCACATAATTTTTTTATCGAATGCATGGGACAAAAAAAGAGTCGAAAGAAATGAACAATATTCATAGGTCTAGATTTAACTAATTAAAAATAAAAATTTTGGATTTGAAAAGATAAAACAATCTCGATATTTTGAATGAGGAATTTTGAAAATTAAAAATATTCAATTTTTTGTTAGAATAAATGGTAAATTCTCACCAAGGAAAAAAATTTCTGCATTTTTAGATAGTTATAATTCTGTGGTTTCCAGCCATAAACGAGAAAGTCATACATGTCATAACGTTCAAAATTTTATGAGAATATCATGTAAACGGAGCCTTATGGCACAAGTGACTTTCTCAATTATGGCGGGAAGTCACAGAATTGTAAAGAATATAATTTTTCCATCATATTAAGGTTATAGATTGAAACTTTACTGTTTAATGTACAGATCACTCGAAAATAGTGAATTTCTGCTTTAATAATGAAAAAATGATTAAAAAAACATTCTCAAATAAAGAAAATGAAATTTTGACACATCATTTAAAAAAATCATTCAATTGATATCATCCATGAAAATTAGAGACCCTCTAACATAGAGTCTGGCCATTAGGCTAAAACATGGCTGCCGTCTGTCAATGTGTACGTGTATTGACGTGTATTTGTATCGATGTGTAAACGCCTGTCAATGTGTATGTGTATCGATGTGTCAATGGTTCTCATTGAAAAAGGGCTAAAACATGGCTGCGTCAATCAGGGCTGTGGACGCAATGGCCAGACTCTATGTTAGAGGGTCTCTAATGGAAATGATGGATAAAGAAGGTAAATTTATGTTAACTTATTGAGTATGTTGCTTGATCGTTAATTTCCATGTAAATTTAAACGAAATCCACTTGAAAATATCAAAACTACAAATGTTTATGATTTACATTTTATTTCTATGTGTAATTAGTAATTTTTGTTTAGAATTGAAATTTCTTTCATTTCTCGCTTTTTTTAAAGCTCTCACATTGTAGAAACTTAAATGAAAAAATGTGGCATTAAAAATTCTTGACAAATAACATGTTATGAATTTTTCAGTTTGTCTACAGAAATTTACACAATTTTCTTTAATAACACAATATTAGTTTAAATAAGTTATCAAGTGCTCTAGTTCTCGAAAATAGTGCAATATAATACAATCACAAATTTTTCAAAAATTGAGGAAGATTTATAAGTAAAATGAAAATTTCCTCGACCTAAATATCAATTTAAAAAATTTGCACTTACCCAGAGGAGACGAGCTGGAAAACGGCAAGGTCACTTTGTAATATCTCTCATTTCCATAGTGCAAGATCAATTTGTTTCCTACTGCATCTTTGAAACCCATCAACTGCCCTTCCACCAAAGAGCTGTCCATGAAGGTTACGCTCCGGTTGACAGGGGCGCCCACAGGACTCAGCAAGTTCACGTCTTCTTCGAATTTGTTGATTGGCACTGGCGACGAGAAACCACCCACAATCAAGGAGCTTCTTCGTGGGAATGGAGAACTGACGGAACGAGGCATTACTCCAAGTGTTGTGTTACTCAAGTTCGGAAAACTCGATATCGAATTTGGTATGTACACTTTGCCCACGAACGTCGTTCCGGAATACAAAGAAATTCCTTTTGACAAATCCATGACTGCTATCATATTCATTTTCTGTAACGAGCGGAAAAAAAAAGTATTTTATCGTGAAATGTTGATGAACTAATTAAAAAGTTGAAAAATTTGAAAAACTGAGAATGAAAAATAAGAAATATTCAACTTACAGGTATATTGACCGCATCTTTGGCGATAATGCCCGTTGACTTGCCGAATATAACTTGTTGCTTAGGATTGGTTTTTTCTAAACGCACGAAAAACAATTGAGATCGATTAGGAACCAGGTATACTAAATAATTTTGATTGACTAGATCCGTGGTTAAGAATACTTTTGTTGCTCGCTCCATGAAGGTATCCCTAGAAGAAAAAAGAAACGAAACATATTAAATTTGGGAATGACTATTACAGATTTAAAAATTTGAATTCAAATACCTACGGAGAAAAAAGTGAAGGAACGAGAGGTTATTATTTATTGCATTTACTGCAATTTACTGAGAAACTACAATTACAATCAAGAGAATTCGAAATTTTGGAATTTCATTATTAAAAATTTGAACTCGAAATGTTTCAAAAGTAAAATTTTTTTTAAAAGGCATGTTTGAATAAAATAATCGTGAATTGAATTTTAAAATTAAAAAATACACCTACACTCAGAAAAATCCTGCGTACACTTGAAAGGGATTTCATTTCAAAACCCTTTCATTTTGAAACGGTCATTTCATTTTTAAACATCGACCACTTTAAAATTAAAGTATTAGTGTTTCATTTTGAAAGGGGATGGCTTTGAAATTCTTTCCGTTTCATGCCTAAACGGCAATTTATCTGAGTGTAACTATTATTGACTTATTAAAAACTAACTATTCCAAATTTGGGATGTCATTATTTATTGAAGATTTTTTATCGAATTTACTATAAAATGAAAGTCAACATGTAAGACGAGAAATTATAAAATGAAAAATAGTTACAGTAACGGATGGATTAATGAAAAATAAAAATTCCGAGATAAAAAAAATGCAATTTACAAAACTGGAAGTGTTCAATCAAAATATCTAAGATTAGAAATCGGTCACAGAATAAATTCTTTTCATCCTAGATTTCGTAAATTATGAGACATGAGATAATTAATAAAATTACACGTTCAAGCATAAATATTGTAAAAAAAAGTGAAGGAAAGAGATTAAATATTTTATATCAATAATCGAAATTTTTATAGAAATTCGGATGTTGGGTAGAAATTTGTATCGAAAATCTATTGATTTATTATAAATTATTATTATTATTTACTACATTCTTGAATGGTTATAATTGCAATAGAAGGATTCAAAATTTCATAAATTATTGATCAACAATTTGGTCTAAAAATGTTTGAATAGTTAAAAAATTTTAAAAATGTATGTTTGAGTAAAGAAATCATAACTTAGACCTTTAAATGCAAAAATGCACCCAATAGTTACAAACTGAATAAAAAATAATTATTTCGAACTTCAGGTCGACATTCTTTGAATCTTTGATTTTATATATTTTAGGACATGAGGTGATTATGAAAATTACACATTCAAAAGACTTACTTTTTATATTTTTTCTTTAACGTGTTCACCAATTATGAATAATAAAAGAGTTTTATTTTTAGATGTAATTAATGTTCACCCTAATAGTTATATATAGTAACCCAATATTGGAGAAAAAAGTTCAAATTACTTAGACGCATGGCTACTCTCGGTCCAAAAATGATCGAAAGTAAATTCTGGGTACACGCCCTTGCTGATACAGCTGTTTTCCTGTATTGATGCTGTACTGTAATTATAGTTTGACATTGGACCACACTGTTGTTTGAGTAAACTGGCCAACATGTTTTTATGTTGCTTTTGCGCTTGTTGAGCCGAATTCGCTGCAAAATGAAAAGGATTTGGGCCGAAAAACGGCAGATTCGTAGGCGATGGGCAACGTGGAGGCGCAGGTTTCGGACTCGAGCAGCGTGGAGTCGAGGAGCGTGAAGGAGGATGAAGACCGTGTTGTGGTGTCATTGGAGGACTCGAATTTGAGTACGAGCCAAACACGGGACCCAAACCAATTACAGAAGGGCCTGAAACAAATTTTAATTTATATTAACACTGAATTTAAAAATAATATTGAATAAAAAACTCAACTTCAAAAAAGCTTTTAAATACGAACGGCGACAAAGTGTGACAGTGAATACATAAAATGAAGGAAACTCACTGAACATATTTGTATGAGACTTGGAAGAATTTTTCCATGTCGTATTGTTATCCTGGGCATTGGTTATATCTCCACAAAACAGTTGACGTTCTTCTGCAGTGACTTTGCGAATTTTGTACACCGAATGCAAATTTGTTTTTCTGTCGTAAATCATGACCAAGGACGGTTTGCTACTGGTAAAAACAATGCATTGGCCTGGATCGGTCATATAAGATGTGCTTCCTGTAAAAAAATTTTATTTTAGATTTTCAAATGAAGTATTTTTTTGAATGGTAGGTTACGAACAGAATGAAAAGAATAAAATCAAAATGGAGTGAAAAAAATCAGTTCATTTTCTCCAGTTTGTCATTCGAATACGAATCACAACGTAAAATTAAGTTGAAAATTTTTCAGTCTCTGTAACTATATCTTTAAAACTTTTGATTTTTTTTGCATGAGGAGTAGAAAAATTGTCGACTTATTTGACGATTTTTTTAAATTTTTGCAGTCAAAATGTACATTTTTATTACGTTTTTCTAAGAAGCTGTTTAAAACTTCATAAATAATCTATGAAAATGTAAATCTTTAAATTTCAGTACTATTGGACCAAAGTATAATTAATTTCAAGAACGTAAAGCTAATTGGCATTTTTTTTTTCATTCGTTTAAATAACTTACCATGTTTAATGAGCACTGGCCGAACCTCATCCAAGGGATGCGTTTGTGAGTAATAAATTGGTAATTGCATTTCACTTTGCAAAAGTGATTTGTTGAGATCTAGAACAGTATATCTGTGAAAAAAGTAAAAAAAGTTAGTACACTATTTAGTATACTTTAATAACTTTTGCCAACAAAATTATGTTGTTTTTATTTCAAAAAATGTCTAATTGTATCCAAGCAGCAATTTTAAAAATCATGATATACTAAATTAATTGTATATAATTCCAGCAGTTTATAAAACTTATAAGTTTTTGAATTTTGATAACCCGAGAATAAACAAAATTTCAAGAAATAATTGATAAAAGTACAATTCAACAAAACCAAAAAAATGTTGAAACTTTTAATGAATCTGTTTCTTTTGGAATTATATTTATTTTTCTCATTTTGAAAACCTTAAAAATTTCTTTAATTTTGGGTAGCAAAGATAATTGCAGATATTATGCATACTCTTAATCATATTATAAATCTAATAATCGTTAGATTCTTAAACATTTTGTAGCTTCTTTATGTCTGGAAATTCATAAAATATACAAATTTTTGCATGAAGAAAATTTCACGACAAATTTAAAAATTTGCCTATTACAGTAATCTTATAATTATTAAATATTTAGTCCTTATTAGAAAGATGTTGCGAATTCTTTGAATACCAGGACTTTCAATCATTTTTAAATTGTGATTCCAGACATAGCACAAGTTTATGAAAAAATAATTAAACTATCGAAAACTTGGGTAACCTTTAACTCTCGATAGTATTTTTCTACTGTTAATTACTGATTAGTCATTTCTTACAAAATTTTCAATGCATTTACTTCAAAATGCTGGTACAATTTTATTTCTTACCTAACTGGATTCATCGGTTTTTTGTTTTTTTCCAACAAAATACCATATTTTGTTGGCCACACACCAGTGACCTAAACACAAAAAGTCATATGATTACTGATAACATGTAATCGAATATATCATAACATGATTACTCGTATTCATGTAATTCCAAAAATTTAGATCAATTGAGTTTAAAAATGAATAAATAAATAAATTATGAGGTCATACTCCTCGTACATATTTTATAGAAAAGAATGTATAAATGTTGACTATAATGAATAAAAATTAAATAAATTAAGGAACTGTTCATTCATAACTTACCTGAAATTGCAAACTAGAAACATAATCTTCGCCAGTGTCCGAAAATGTTTTCAAAGTGTAAGAATCGATGAGACATACGGAGCTAACTGGTTTATCTTCCTCGTCGATGTTTTTTTCATCGTCCACCGAATTATCATTGTGAACGAAGATTGTCTTATTATATTTATCTTTTTTTATACAAATTTCTGGCGTTCTCGATTCGAAACTGTACCAAAACGCGTGTTTTATATCGGTCTCGCATATGTAAGAAGTTTTGAGTATGCGAGAGGATTGGCTTCCTTTCATATGAACAGCAACTTTTCCGGAAAAAAACAACTCCTCTTCTTCACAGGAGTCATTTTCTCGGACCGTCCAAGATTCTTTCTGTAATGTGTTCTTTGAAAAATATTGGAGTTTTACTCAAGAGTCACGATACTAAAGGGGTTTTATTGGGATAGTGTGTGCCTAATCGACAAGTTTGTTTCCAATTATCTTAGATTTTTACCAACCCATTATAACATATTTTGCAGATTAAGTAAGGTACAAAACGAATAAAAATACGAAATACGATGAATTCTTGAAATAAATAATTAGTGTAAGATTTTAGTTCATGTTAATGTTAGATGAATTTGAACCACAGACCCTGAGAACTATGATCATCATATTGGAAAACTAAAATCATATCCTTGATACACGTCGGTTGAATTGAGATGAAATGCATCTTATGAATTTGATTTTTTAGAAGTGCAAATTATTTTTTAAACAGAGGTATTTCTCAACTTTAATATTGTCCTATTATGACATTTTATTTCAGATCGAAATTCGTATATGAAACTTTGTGAAACTTATGTTCGAAGGGAAATATATTATCTTTTTTCTTCTCAATGCTGAATCCCTAATGTTTTGGAGGAAAATTTTTGACTTTCCTGATCATGATTAAAACAATTTTATTCAGCTTCCGATTCCATTCATTAAAAATCTAAAGTTTGAACAGTTTTTGAAATTCAAAGTAATCAAAGTAAGATCCATTAGATTTGTTTCCTTGAAATGGTAAAATTATAAATGTTTCAGAATAACATAAAAGTTAGAGTTTTTTTACCTTGTATTTTCCAGATATGTTGACATTACTAAATTTTTGGGAAAGACTGGAATCTCTTGGCGCACAATCATCATGATATAATGTTGCATCTCCTTTAGGATGTCTCTGTACGATTTCTCGTCCTCCTGGGATGTACTCCTTTATCATGAATTGTAATTATAATTATTATTATTACAATTTAAATAACTGGCGGAAATTCGGTACAACTAATTCGCTTAAAGTAAGTTTCTTACTAAGAGCAGGTAAGGTTAATTATTATAATTATTATTATTATTATTTAAACATTTTTTGGAGTTCGGGTACAAATAATTTGTTTAAGTAAAAGTATTGCTAAAAACATGCTAAAGTAAAAACATTCAATAAAATTTTGTAAATCAACAGTGAACATATGAATGAAATGATCTACATACATATATAAAAGAACAAGTTCTAAAAAAAAGTAAATTAGGGGAAAAAGAGATAGACCGTTTTTTATTTTTTAATTACTACCCAAACTTATTCAAGAGTGTCATTTTAGTTTCTGATTACGAATGTTACGAAAGTTTAAGCATTTTTCATGAATTACCGTAAATTTAACTTGAGTATAAATGATTTGGATATTAAGAGCTTTTAAACCAAATTATAATTGTGAATTTGGAAATTTTAACTCCAGAAATAAGTAGCTTTAAACTTATAAACTTTTCTGCGTTGAATTTTGATGAAAAATTCAAAAATTTTTTCCTACGTATTTGATTCAGATTTTTGTTAAGGTTAGTATTCTTTGATGGAAAAGATTTTGTTAAAAATATATTATTATTCTTTGAAATTTTTTTTTGATTATTCAATCAATCAACTCACTTAAACAAATTGATCAATGAGATTATAAATTTAGATTTTTCAAATTACGGATTTTTTTTCCAGCTAGGTTTAAGTATGAAAATTATAATACACAATTCAGAAATCATTAAAATAAAAATTTTACATTATCTGTATTTCCAAACTCAGCATAAAATTATTCAACTGTAGAATAAACAAAATTTTTCTTAGCCTCTTGGGTCAAAAAACATTATAATTAAAAAAAGAAAAAAAAATTATAACAAGAAAACTAATAATCTGATAAATTTTGCAAAAATTGAAGTTTAGGGCACATTTTCTAAAATATAATGTATTTATGTTGTGCCTTCAATCATATAACTGTATTTCAGTATTTCCAATATTTTGAATCACTTGTAGAGTTACTACAGACACACCTGGTTATATTGTGGTCAAATAAATTTGAAAAAGTTAAAGCAAAAGTATTAAGAAGCAAAAAAAAACCAAGAATAAATTAGATAAAAAAAAAATACTAACATAGCATGATTAACATTGATGAATGAAAATAGATTGAATAATTTAACCTTCAACTGCTTCATTTCGATTTCATATTTTTCAACAAATACAGTAACACCACATTAAACACCACAATAATGTTAATTTTTACGCTACAAACATGCATGAAAATATGATTTTCTTAGTAAAAAAATTTTTCAATAAATTCAATGGAAATTATAAAGTGACCTTATCAAAACCTAAGAAACTGAAATTTCTTATAAGGAGTTGATCAAAACAATTTTATGAGGTTTTTCTTATAAACTTTTAAAGAATACATTCTTACAAGATATTTTAGCTTATTATAAGGTTTTCATAAGGTCACCTTATAAGAATTTGAATTTTCTTTTAAGGTTTATACAGGGTGTTTCACAAAAGGTGGAACTACCGAAAACCATGAATTCCTCATGAAATTATAAGAAGATATTCCCTTAGCGATTTTTCTTTAAACTCAAAATCAA
The DNA here is from genome assembly GCA_028476575.1 of Platygaster robiniae. Classification (NCBI taxonomy): domain Eukaryota; kingdom Metazoa; phylum Arthropoda; class Insecta; order Hymenoptera; family Platygastridae; genus Platygaster; species Platygaster robiniae. The sequence goes on from CM052023.1 coordinate 28,149,779, forward strand.
AAAAGATATAAAAATTATAAGTTTAACCAATCAACGCGCTCCTGCGAGGAGTGGGGGTTAAAATCAATGACAAAAATGAATGCTAAATTTTCTCCATATTTTTTTAAATCGAAAAGTCCTTTGCCACTTTTCACAAAACTCAAAATCAAAAAAGATATTTGGGTCACAAGTTTCAACCAATTAGATTTCTTAGATTCTATGCTTGAATATCTTTTTTAATTTTGAGTCTTGGGAAAAGTGGCAAAGGACTTTCCAATTTATAAAAATATAGAGAAAGTTTAGCATTTATTTTGGTTCCTGATTTTAACCCCCACTCCTCGCAGGAGCGCGTTGATTGGTTAATTTTATAATTTTTATATCTTTTTTGATTTTAAGTTAAGTGAAAAATGGCGAAGGGAAAATCGTCTAATGATTTCATGAGGAATCCATGGTTTTATGTAGTTCCACCTTTTCTGAAACACCCTGTATAAGGATTGCAATCATCGAAATTACTAGGGTTTTATGCACGGTATTGTTATATTAAAAATTAAATCTATTAAGTTTTATGCAACCATACTGTATTTCATTAAAAATAATAAATTAAACAGTGCTATAGTATTGAAAGTTCTTGAAGTATTTTTATAATGATTAATGTTAATTTTTACACTGAAAACATCGTTTATAAAAATACGATTTTCTCAATTACAAAAAAGGTTCATTATAAAGTGAATGAAAATTCAAATGTAATTAATTTTTTATAATTAAAGTAAAGTGAGAAAAAAGGATTTATACATATAAAGTTTATACAAATAAGGATCGAAATGACTAGGGTCTTATGCAGGGTAATTATATTAAAAATTAACTCAATTAAGTTTTATGTAATTTTACTGTATTTCATTTAAATTAACAAATCCAAGCGTATGCTATAGTTTTGAAATTTTTTTGATGTTTTTTAACAATTGATATTAATTTTTACACTACAAACATCATTTATAAAAATACGATTCTCTCAACTACAAAAAAAGTTTATTTTAGAGTGAATAAAAATTGAAATGTAATTATTTTGTAAAATTAGAGTAAAAAAAAGGATTTTACTAACCACCGGTTCGGAGGCAGCAATCATTTTATCCTCCTTTTCATCCAGATTTGCAGCGTTAGGTTTTTTATGGTGCTGGAAGGTAATAACTACCAGTGGATTGAACAATAACAGTCGTTAATAACAATATCTATGAACAGCATTTAATTTATCTTTAAATTGATTGTTTATAACGTTTCACATGTTTTGGTTGTTTATTTACAAATACCTATTACAATATATATATATATATATATATATATAGAGAGATATACATACATATGTACAGTCAGAAGTACCAATCCCAAAATTGCAGTGTTGCTAAAAATTTACAACGCAATTACAAAACCGCGCGTATTTTTTAAAAAGTTAAAAACCAATAAAAAGATGCTTCTAAATCAAGTATATCATTTTAAATCAATATCAAAATATTTTAAATTTTAACTTTTTGAAAACTTGTATCACCAATTTTCTATAAATTGAGATAATGGACCATGTTCTACAAAATGTAAAAATGATTTTGATTTTTGTGTTCAAACAATTTATATCGATTTTTTTTTCAAGTTTGAACAGTCCTGGCAAAAAAAAAAAAAAATTTCAAATTACAGGAAATCAAAAACTTGTACAAGTTCATTTTTATCAAAAATTTATTCATGATAAGAACGAAAAATGGTGTACAAATATCTTTTTTTAGCCTACATATGTATACATGTATATTAATTCTCCAACATTACAATTTTCAGTGTGTTATACGTATATTTATTGTTATTTAGCTTCAGCCTGTGCAAGCGTTGTATAATACAATAACACAACATTAAAAAAATGATATTCATGAAAATGCAAAGTTCTTTTCAGTAAAAAACAATATCAAGGGCACAGTATTGTTCAAGGCTTCTATAAAAACTCCATAATGTAGAAAAAGCTGCCATCAAATCATGATTAATCATGAGTTCTTCATTTCTCAATATTTCACAAATGAAATTTAATTTAATTTCCTGTACCAATTGACACTGATTGTTTCATCATTACAACTGGAATTTAAAAAAAGCATAGACAATTTGGAAATTATTCATCTGTTTACCTAATAAATAACTGAGTAATAAAATTTGAATAAACCTAAAGTACCTTAAATTATTATTTGAAATATACCATTTTTTACACTTTTTCTTACTTTTCATCCGTTTTCGTCCTACATTTATCCATAACATAAATAATAATTTTAATGCATGACTTACATACAAAAGCAATCACGTTTCAGTGATGTACGAAAATTCGAATTCGTACCACAATAAAACCTCACGCATTTGAACGACATAACGAACGAATTTATTAAAAACCTACCATAAAAAGTAGGTATAAAAATTCTGGTTGCAGTTGATGATGCGCAAGTGCAAAATTTTACCAATTCAGATCACTTCGTGTTTGAAAAAATGTGAAGTAAACTTCAAGTTTGACATTTAAAATGTTTTACGATGGATCGATTTTGCACCGTCTTCTTCAAATTCTTTCTTAGTGACCCACATCTTTTTAAACGTATCCAAAGATGCTAAAATTGAACCACCTATCCAAGTACTGTACAAACGTTCTTGCGGCGCCGATATCTAGAATTAAAATTTTTCATTGTTTGTCAAAAATAATAAATAAAATATGAAAACATGTCATATCACTGTATTTTTTTATAAAAAACACGAATCCTTTTGAAGTGCATGAAGATTTTCATATCATAATACGTGACCGAAGGAGTATACAATTTTTACTTTCAAAACTATCAAGTATTTTTGAAGACTTTTTACAATATCGAAAATGTCAAGAAATAAAAAGTAATATTATAGAATACTTTTCCATAAAATATAAACTTACTCTAATTTTAATATCCTTGGCAGCCATTTTTCGAATTTCTGCTAACAATCTATCACCGAACCCCTGTAAAAATTTCAAATCATGCAATAATTATACCAATAACGTGGAACGTTGACATACTTTCGGATAGATTTCTTACTCTAAACAATGTGGAGCCCCCAGACAAAACGATATTCTGAAAAAGCACTTTTCTTAAGTCCAAGTCTGATTTTTGAATAGAATACATCAACACTTCGTGAATTCCTTCGTATTCTTCCCCTATGAGATCCGGCCTGAACAAAACTTCAGGGGCCCTGAATCTTGCTGGTCCAACCTGAACAAAATGTTAAATCAATCATGAATTATACCACACATAATTAGATTTAATTCTTTCCAGATTGGAGCGGATATTGAATATGCCTTTAACAAACAAAATGGAAAATAATTACATCCAAGTGACTCCCATCTGGTAATGTGTACTGTTGTGCCTCAGTCGTCGAAGATTCTTCCTTTTGGGGATTGCTTGCCAAGTAGCAACATTTTTCTTTGATCATCCTAACAATTTCAAATTCTGCGGTTGTTTTAAAATTTGTCCCTTCTTTGCGCAAAAGGAGCCAAAGGTACTTCGAGACGTCACGACCTGCGATGTCTACCCTGATTATACTGTGGGGCATTGCAAAACCTTCGTAAATTGGCACTGCATGTGTAACGCCATCTCCGGCATCTAACACAACACCGGTTGTTCTGCCTGTTGCGTATCTATAAAACACAACACGCCTTCATTCTGACAATTTATCCAGGTACTCCTGAGAATATCAGGAAGTCATTTAAATTTCATAATTATTCAATAAATATAAAAAATACTGGAATAACAAGTATTTTTGGAAACATTAGAAATATATGAAAATCTTCTCTGCATAATGAGATAAATTTTACTTAAAAATAGTGAAAATTCACTCTCAGGAACTAAGAGAGTATAAAAATAGGAACTCCAGATCTAAAGAGATCCTGAAACATAAATAACGAAAGTACATCTTACAGACTAAGAACGGCTTGCATGGACACGAACAACGCTGGCGCATTCAGGGATTCAAAGAAAATTTCTGCTGCTTTCTCTCTATTCTTTTTAGGGTTGAGGGGTGCTTCTGTGAGTAAGACTGGATGTTCTTCGCTGAAGGTCGAGAGTTGGTCTTTACCATAGATATAGGACCAAATGCGTTCCATGTCATTCCAGTCGGTCACGATTCCGTGTTCCATTGGGTACCGAATGGAAAGGAGACCTCGATGCTCTTCGGCGAGGGGACCAATAAATAAATCTCCTTCCAATGCGCCAGCCATCACCCTCGTGTGTTTTGGCCGGCCAATGCTGAGTCAGGAAAAATGTTGCCTCAGTTACATTGATCCTCATAAGAGGTCTTATAAGCCAACTTCATGAGGTGGTCTCATTATAGATGTTGGGTTGTCGAAAATGATAAATTTATTACTCGTCACTCGCAAAAAATGTTGACTGTCAGAGACAAGTTCAAGTAAAAATTCAAATACTAAATTTAATGCAACAAAATCTCTAATTTGCTACAATGAATGATTCTTTAAAGAAAAATATGAAAATAATCAAATTGAAGTTTTATTGTGTGGATTTCTTGTCACTTTGTTGTATTTTAACAATCTGTTCAACTTAAATTAGATGAAAAATATAGAACACGGCAACATTGATTTCAAAAAATAAATTAACATTTTTTTTGTGAGGAATTTTTCATGTTGAAAATTAGGATTATCTATTTATATTTTCAAAATTGTACTATTATGAAATAAGTTATATTTTTCGCAGCAAATTTAGATATATGTAGCTTTCAATTTTCAGTGTCATAATATCAATCAGTTAAAATCGTATAATAAATTTGCAAATAGAACAACAAAATTCTAAAATATAGACAGTTTGCATATAAAACTTTTGTTTAGAATGCTTACAATCGTTGATTTTCAATTAAATTTTGGAGTTTTTATAGACTGAGGGTAATGGGTTTAAAGTTGGTTGCAGAAGAAATTAAAAAACTTTGACATGTTTATTTGTATGTTTACTGGCTTTCAATCATTAATTTATAATTTTTATACTGCAATAAGGGGTTTGATTTATTACTTCGAGCTGTCAAATTTTCAAAGTTTTGGAACAGGAGAGAATTTCCAGTTTCAAAGATATAATTATTGAAACTATTGAAAATTATTGAGTATCAATAATATCAAAAACGAAAATGATCCCTTCAGAAAAAAAGAGATAAAGGAACGAGAGACTGATAATTTTTTTCTTATGAAACTATTAGATGCTGGATTAATATTTGTAATAAAAATCTATTGACTTAACAATTAATAATATAATTATTGATCCCATTCACTGTAATTTACTTCATTTTCCAAAAGTTGTATTAGGAACTAAGAGAATTGCAAAATTGATTATTTCTTGATTAAAATCTTGATTATAAAATGTGCGAATACATAGTTGAAGTTTTTATTGAACGATTAATAAGTTAGAGAAATATATGTTTCGAGTAAAGCAATCCTTACTTTGGCCTTCATACATATAAAAAAATACACCTTCCTGATATCGACTTATAACAAACAAATTATTATGAAATTCACATCTCGAATTTTGTATGCCGATTTTCGAAATCGAATCAACTACAAAATAAAATTCAAAAAGAAAGCAAAGAAGAAGAAAATAAAAAATAGTTATGATTATAGATTTAATTATAATTGAAGAATGAAAATGTTGTGATCAGAAAATGTATGATATTGATATTTTGGATAAAGAGTTTTCAAAATTATATATTTTTTTTTATCAAAAGACATGGTGAATTCGCATCAATAAACAGAAGTTTTTTAAAATGAAAATTTTAGGTTTAAACTTCACTGCAAAATGTGGAAATAGTTCAAAAACTTCGAGTTTTTGGGGGTATCATTAATGCTGAAAATGTTTCATTAAAAAACTCTTGACTTAGGCTTTTATATAAAAAAAATACACCTTAATAATAATGACTAATTTTTAATCAATTGTTTGTTTGCGTTTTACATCTAAAATTTTATATAACAATTTTCAAAATTGAATTTACTCTAAAGTAAAAGTCAAAAAGAAAAACAAGAAATGAAAAAAAATCTGGGTGGAAGATACGACGAATGAAAAATAAAAATATGTATATCAGAAAAATGAGTGATTTTTATATTTTGTATTGGAAATTTTCGTAATTAAATAATTTTTATGATTTGAACACATGGAAAATTAGCATGGGTATATCGAGGTTAATAATTATAAATTTTACAAATAGAATTTTATTATTAATTTTAAATAATTTTCATAATAAAATAGATAAATAGAATTTTTCTGCATTCTTGGTCAGTTAACATTTGAAAGTGTATAATATTTTTAGGCATGAAAGATTCCAATCGAAACTTTACTGTAATAAATTTAAATTACTCAAAAATATCGAATTTTTGCTTGAAAGCTTTAAAAGTCAAGTTAAACATTCTTCAACAAAAGATGTGCAATTCAGACATTTTATTTTAAAAAAAGTCATAAAATAACTATCAATAGAGAGAAAGATAGATGAAAAAGTTTCATTTTCGTGGGTATATAAAAAATTTTGATTGATCATTAACTGTAACAATGTCATTGTAAAGGAAATCAACTTGGCTTTGAAATCAATAACTTTCCTAATTTCCAAATTCATATTTCCATTGATTGAATTTTCAACTATTTTCATTCATGATGTTTTTATTTCTGGCTTTTTTTTACTTTTTATAATGTAGGTAATTAGATACAAAAATTCATGTTGAAAATTCACGAGTCAAAATTTAAATAAACAATTTCCAAATGATTAAAACTTTTTTGAATTGAAAATAACGGTTTAGTTACTTAATTGTTTTCTTAATTATACGATATACATTAAAATAACTACTAAATAAATACAGGTGTATAGCATACCATTAAATGTAATTTTCACAATAAAATATCCTTCCTTTCCACTGGCAATATTGTTCAGAATGAATTATATAATAAACCGTTTCTACCAGTAAACTTTTTCAAATGCCGTTTTTATTTTACTACATTGGACAGACAAAAAGGAGGTTAGGAAAGAGAGTAGATGAACATAGGAAAGACATTTTGGAAGTAAGAAGTGAGCTTTCGGTCATAAACAGTCATAGATTACAGGATATGCATGATATGAATTGGTCAAATGTTAAAATAACTGATAGAGACGCAAATTACAGGAAAAGACTGATTTCCAAGATGATTCACATTGGGAAAGAGGGCAATAATGCTTCGAACAAATAGACTGACTCAGAGGGGCTTAGTAATTTTTATGACCAAGTTTTCAAATTCCCAAAGGACCGTTAGATATATATACGAAGTGTTTAAGTATAGATATTTCCACGTTTTGAATTAGTCTCATTCAGGCCGTTGTAGAAGATGGATGGCTGTCATTGCTTTCTTAAGAAAATGTTTTTCTTTTGGAAGTTGATGTTTATATCGATAATGAGAGGATTTCCGTACTTAGTTATGCGGATCGCATTGTTATGGATACTCCAGATATTTGCTTGTGATAGGAATGAATATAGTTATATTTCACGGGGGATTTTTTATAGGCGGTTGATGAAGGGGTTTTTTTAATGTTTGTAGGCTAATGATGTAACAAGAAGAAAGCGAAGACGCTTACTCAATTGTTGTTGCATTTCACGTATTGGTATTTGACTAAAGCGACCGAATGAGGATTTATAGTGATAGACTTCAGTTACATAGGTAAAATATAAAAGGGAACAATTCAGTAAAATGTTGTTATTGGAGTTTTCGTGAGAATTGTCTTTGTGAACATGTCTGAAATATTTATAGCTCCTGAGGAGGGACCTAAATTGAGGGTCCGAAACGTTGAGTAAAATAAAAACAAGATTTCAAAAAGTTGATTGGTAGAAACTGTTTATTGTATAATTCATTTCATAGTAAAATATATAGTATGGACAAAAATAAATATACATTACATCAACAATAAGACCATTTTTTTCTTGCGCCCCTAGTTGTTATGGTTGAGAAAAAAATACTCACTAATTAGGAAATCTGCATTTTGGAGTTTGATCACCAGCGAAACCTGCTTTAATTACACCTGAACCCTGAAACCCAAAACACCTTTTTCAACCCATAAAAGCTACAAAAGCTGTTGAACATTCAAAATTGAACTTTACCAACTCGATCGAAAAACAAACGTCAAAACCAAGACTTTATATAAACCTTATTTATCGGTGACAAAAAATAACCATTATTAAGAATACAGATCACATAAATAAAAATATCATTTTGTTTTAGAAATCATACACGTATTCTCTAAATTTTCATAACAACAACTTTATTTGACATTTCCGAGCGTTAGAAAGAATGACAAAATAACGGGAAATTTTAATGTTTGGGAAAACTGATTGAAATTACGTACGTTGTCAATTACGACAGGTTGATTAGTAAGTATTCCGTAAGGTTCCATTATCCTCGGAGAAGAATATTTATCTTCTCGACACTTCTCGAGGAAGTTTGCGTTACAAAAAACCGCACCTTTCAAAATATTAAAATATTTTGGAGGTTAGAAATGACGCCCGAAAAGTGATGCCAACTGTTGGCTATATACATAGGTACAATATGTATACATACAGGGTGCCCAACAATGGGCATAATTATAAATAAAAATTAAATCAATGAAAAATAAATTCTAAATCCACGTCAGATTTTTTTGATATTTAAATAGCTGTGAATTCTGAATTTATTCAAGTTTAAATCTTCAAACTCACAATTATGTATGCATCAAAAATGTGTATTCCGTTCCCCAACAATATTATAGAATTATTAAAACTGCAAAATAAACTGATTATATACTCTATAGTATCGAAATCACTTGAACTACAGTTTTTGAATGTCTGCACTTAAAATTTCTTTATTAAACAAATTTTTTTCAAAACAACTTACATTCCTAGAATACAATGTAGTACAAATTTGTTGACTAAATCATTTTCTCATACACTAAAAAACAACCATATCACATTTTCTCTTTATTTTTAAGTCCTTCGCATTCATGACACAAAAAATAAGTCATTCAAAGAAACATCGTCCTCATTATTTTCTCCAAAACTTTTTCGGCGCTTTTTCACACTTTTCTTAGGCAAACAATCATACTTGCACGCAATCGGTGCATACAAACTATTTTCATCATTTGGAGTGATCCCAAAATACTCGTCTATGTAATTCAAAACAGACTCTTGAGTCTGCAAATTATTAAACACCTGTTTCTCCGATTTGGGTAATACTTTTTCCAACATAAACACAAGATGATGATGAAAACACATAAAATGGGTTGGCGCAACCGACGTTATATTCAACCACTCTTGAACGCAACTCAAAGGAGTAACGTTGCAGCCAGAAAAAAGGGCAGGGTTTGTCAAAATTCCACCAGCGCTCATAACCCCATCGCATCCTGATTCCTCGTACAATTTATTAGCATCGTCTAAACTTTTTATTCCACCGTTAGCTATGACTGGTATTTCAACACTTTTTCGAGCAATCTTTAAACTTTCCAAGTCGATTGGTTCGTTCCTCATGTCTACAGTTCTGGCATGCACGGTGATGAATGAAGCGCCAGCTTTTTCCATAGTACGACAGAATTCCACAGTTTTTTGAATTTCTTTCTGCAGGCGAATTTTCACGGAAACCGTGAAAGGCTGGGGTATTCGGTTGCGAACTTGATAAACCAGATCTTTTACTAGATGAGGTTTTTGGAGTAAATGAGCTCCATATCCATCTTTCATTGCCCAACGTTGGGGACAGCCACAGTTTAAGTCAATGCCATTCACGTACCTGAAAATTGACATTTTTCATGAAACTCGTGACAATTCTTTATTCTCAAAAAAATGGAAAATTCATTCATTCATTCCTTCGTTCACGAAAAAGATTACAAATGTTTTTCATGCACCTTTTTCATATTTTTACTTTAATCTTAAATTTTTTTTTGCTGCAAAGTTATTTCATGAAACAGTTTTGTCAAAAACTTTGATCCAAATATCAAATGAGTCAAAAAACGTATGTACATTTATTTGGTTTCATGCATCAAAGAATTTTCGATATCGATTTGCAACCTTAAGTTTTCACATTTTGAAAAATATTTATATTCATTAAAAATCACAAAATTTCATTTCTAATATCTTAGTACTTAGTTTTTCAGTATATATACCATTGAGAGGATTATCTCGTATCTGTAAGAATTTTATACTTTGATTTCTAGAATTCAATGCTCTAGGATTCATATTTTTAAAGATTTTTAAGAAAATTATGTCTGCATACATTGAAGCAGACCGAGACCGTTATATATAACGGTTTCTTTTCGGTTTCGGTTTCGAAAGAAAAAAATGACGTTTTTGGTTTCGGATTTAAGAAAAAAAAAAAAAAAAAAAAACGGTTTCGGTTTCGGTTTTGTGAAAAAAAAAAATAACGTTTTCGGTCTTGGTTACGGTTTTGAGAAAAAAAATAACGTTTTCGGTTTTAGTTTCGGTTTTGAAAGAAAAATAACGTTTTTTATTTCTGCTTCGGTTTCTCACAGCAAGTCTATATAAGTTTCGGTTACGGTTTCGTTCTCGAAAAAATAATTTTTACGGTTTTGGTTCCTTGATAAGAAAACAACGTTCCAAGTTTCTTTATAGGAAATAGAATCAGTTGATTTAGGTTTTCACGAAACAAGATTAAGTCTTCCGATTTTCATCAGTTATTAAAAAAAAATTTTTCAGTGAATTCAAATATTCAATGTTTTCGTTGCAATGACACCAAATTGTATACATAATGTATTTATTATTTCACAAAAATTGCAGATACTTTTTAAAAATTCTTCCTTAAACGCTTTAAGCAATGCATTCCTAATAATTCCACACACACACACACACACAGGTATATTTTGTCCGTTGAAACATCAAAATTTTATTCATTTTTTTATTTTTTTGGCAGAGATATCATTTGTATCCCGGAGTAACTCGGGAGTCTCGAGATGTTCCATTTTTCCCCCATTTACCCTTTTTTATATCGAAAATCTATTAATTCAAAACAATTTAAAAATGACATAATGATCATACAAAAACTGCTATGGAACCGAAAAAAACATGTGAAAACTGAAAAAAGTTTTTTCGGTTTCGGCGGTCCCTGCATTGAAGGTGTTTTATGGACTCTTGATATTTTTCGGATTATTTGTATTTAATCGATTAATATAATTTAGATATTCTAGTTTTGTATATATATTTTTAGCATTCTTGTAGATTGTCCCATAGGCTTTGAGAATTTGATGATTTAGTATTCAAATTTGATTAGATTTTCAGGATTATTTAAATGTAATTTTTTCCAGGTTCTCTATACATATCTAGTATTTTCTAAAACTTCTATGTATATTTCTAGAATAAGATGCTCTATGATCAAAAATTTGAGAGCTTCTTAGTATTTTAAGAAAATTTTTAAGAGAATAAAATCTTGAAAGATTTCAGGTATTTCACAGATTTTTAAAACTCTTAGAAGAATACGTGTTTTTTATATTTCATGAATTTTATTTAATATTCTAGTACTATCATAAATGCATGTATATATTTTTAAAATTCGATGATCCAAGATTAAAATTTTGATTGCTTTTCATCATTATTTTTATAAATTTTTGAGAAAAAAATATCTGTAGAGAATTTCAGTATTTTGGAGACTCGTATTATTTCAATTTTTTTTTTATATATATTTTCCGGCATTTAGGAAATTCCGTAGTATTTTTCTAGATTTTTAATATATTTCAAATGCTATGTAAATTTCAAGAATGTGCTGTTTAAAACTTCAGAGTTTTATAGATTCATAGCATTTCGAATTATTTTGCAGAACACAGTTGTTTTGTAGATATCTAGTGTTTCAAAAAAATTTAGTTTTTTCAGTATTTTTAAATTCTATAAAAATCCCATTGATTTTAGATAAGTAAATTAATTTTACAGAAAATTCGCTACAATACTTCCGATATTTTTCGTTATTGACAATTAAAAATTGATGAAATTTTAGCTTGCTTTTGAATCCTACTTGATCTTTCAAAAACACTTCTTTAAGCCGCTGTTCTCAAGTTTTACGAATTATAATTTCGTTCGAAAAATAGATAGTAAATTAATTTAGATAAAAGTTCATTACGGTGAAACCAGTTCTGCTGCGTCCACAAAATCATCCGTTGTTTTTGCTGCGAATTGTGCAATTAAAGGTTGATCCACTTTGTTTACTGTGAAATCGATGTTCCTGGCTTGCGAAGATTGTAAAAATGCATCAGCCATTATCATTGGAGTGAAACAAAGGTCACAATTGTACTTCCTGACCAATGTACGAAACTGTAATCTTCAAATTAAACAATGTGATCAAATGTTTTAGACTGCCTAATAGATAATATGTGGGTCATAAGAAAGGCCAGAGAAATAATAAATTCCTTAATAAAAAAGTAAATTTTAATATCAGGAACTACACACTTTTATTCTATTAGGAAATGAACAACACCTAATTTTGACTATTAATTTGTTTTTGAATTTTATCATTAGATAAAAATAACAGCTTATTTATGCATTTAGAATTTTTAAAAGAGAAAAGTAATCTTTCAGCAATAATCGACTATACTAGCAAATTTCCAATAATATATTCAACATTAATCGAATTAAGAGATATCAAACAACAAACGAATGAAGAGAGATTTTAGGTATTAGAAATTATAATAATTTTTCATCACTTATATAAAAATCAATTTAACAAATACCTTACACTTTAATTTTATCACTTTATAAAAAATGATTGATATCAATTCATTCAACTGTCTAGGAATATAATTCAAATAATACGATAAAAAATAGTAAAAAAATCTAGTACAATAGCAATTTTATGAATAATAAAATAGAAATTTCATTAATTTTCTATCTATTACATTAAAATTAATTTGATGAATCACTTAAAGTTCCCACTTATCAGTTTATTAAAATCGATTTCATTATTTGTTTAAAAACGTAAGAAAAAAATTACATAACATAAATGCAGAAGTAATAGATTTCAATATAGAAAAAATAATAAATTTTTAGATAAATAATATACCTTAAACTTATGAAAATTCCACGATGTTTTATGTCAGAGAATATACTATAAAAACACCATATTTTGCTGTTTTTACTATGAATTGGTACTTTTGAATTTTATGATTAGATAAAAATAACGTAGAAGTAATATCTTATTCTTGCAATGTTAGGTTTGTAAAAAAAAAGTATCTCTAAGCAATATGCTACTATAGTAAAAGTTTCAAATAATATGAGCGAAATTACATTATATTATGTGCCTGAAGTACCAAACGTTTAAAATTAAACGAAAATAATTTATAAGTTAATATAGAAGAAAAAATTTCTTTAGCTGCTTTTGAACACGTATTAATCATAACGACAAACACGATGCACCCCCAAAAAATATTTTTCACATTTCCTATCATGATAAAAAATCAAAAAATTGATGTCTTTTTTATTTTCGTTTAATCTTAAACGTTTGGAACTTCAGGTACATCATTAATTTCTATTACTTATAATCAACTTAATTTAATTACTAACTTCAACTTTTCATTTCTCACTTTATTTAAATTTGTTCAATTAATTATCTACAAATACAATATAAATTAAAGAGACACTGATCTAAATATTTGAAAATGTAATAGATATTTAAGTGATATACTGAACATTTGAAAAAATTGTCCAATTTTTAAAAGGACTGTATTTAACCACATTAATAATAGAATAGCAAGTAAGAATGGAAATTTATTTAATTGTCCACAAGTATAAAAGAAAAGATAGAAAAATAATACAGTAAAAATATAGCAGGAACAGATTAAAATATTTAAAATATGAATATCTGAGTGAATAACATACTTCATACTCTGAGAATTTTTCTAATTTTTTTTCATCAAGGAATGTATTAAACCTCTTTTTCACTATAAATTAGCAGATTTGATATGTATCATTGGGTAGAAATAGCGCCAAGATATGAGCTTCTTTATACGGTTTACATTTTCAAGAAAGAAAAAGTAATCTCTCAGCAATAAAGTACTATACAGTAGGTAAGCGATCTGGGCAACAGTTAGGGGGTACAGAAAAAAAAGTCGCACGAATTGAGAACGCATTAAGTCGACAACTATGAATAGAAAGTCTAGATAAATGAGTTGTTTCGGTGTCATATCCAAGTGTCTCGTGGGCCAGATGATTTTCGTATGAAGGGCCAAATGGGGCCTAATGCGAGAATAATCGTTCACGGTTGCTTAAATACCGCAGGTCACTCGCACGAATCGCTTACCTACTGTAGTAGAAATTTTTTAATAACATAATAGAATTTATTTGAATATCCTTTAAATATATTAATTATTTGAGTATATGAATGTTATTCACAGAAAATTTATTTGTATTAATATATTGTATCAATCACTCATATTAAAATAAATTTTAATATTTTTTTTTACTCCTAATATATCATTCTAGCATAAATAATCTAATTAAAAGTCTAAAAATTACAAAAAAAAATCAGCATAAATATATATAAGAGAAACAAAAGAAATTAAATAATAAAGATATTATTATATAATATAAAATCTAAGTATATAATATACCTTATGTTTGAATGCTCTAGGTTTTTTTTTTATAGGAATGTATTTAACTTTATTATAACTATTAATCCAGTATTTTCAAATTTTACCATTAGATAAAAATAACGTCAAAATGGTCAAAATGATAGCTTCTTTGTTCAATTTAGATTTTCACAAAAAAAAAAAAATAGTATTCTCTCAGCAACAATTCACTATAATAGATATTTTGTAATATGACATAATTGTTATCAATTTTCTATTATTTAAATATAATTTATTGAATTTTTCACTTTTCTCACTGAATTATGATAAGCTTCATCAATTATCTAAAAAAATTATAGAAAAATATAACGTTACATAAATATAAGACAAGCAAGTTGGAATATTCAAAATACAATGAATACATAAATAAATAACATGCTAAATATTTGAAAATGAAGTGTATGTTTACTTGCTGTATCGAACCATTGGGGCGCAAACAGTAGTCATTTTCGGCTCGTTTAACAAATCAATAATGTCAGTCACCATGTTTTTATTTGTTTACAGCGCACGCAATTTGTAAATTAACAAAAAAAAGAACAACTACCACTAAATGAACACTTTTTTATTGGACTGTTGAGGACTGTCTTCCACTTTTAAATGCTTTTAAACACTTTTAAATACACTGCTCGATCTCAAAACGAGCGAAGAAAAATCCTGAAAAATCAAGGTGGTTTAACTTCGATGAAAAATTCAGCCTATGTTAGTTCACAAAATAATTTTAACGTCCTAGGTAGCAACCCAGTCGCCGCTTTAACCAGCATTGTTCACTGTAGTTCACTTGCCCGTGCTAACGTCTCAGAGGGCGCGGAAAATCATATTTTAGAGTTTACATTGGCTCTTAAGGTGCCTTTACATGAGCGAGCGTCGGGCGTCGAACTGAAGATGCGCATGCTTTAAATCTGTGGCGGCGCCGTCGGAGAGTGAGAGGGAGTGTGGCAAGGAAAAGGGAGGAAGTTGCCAACCACGGCGGAGTACCAACCGAAACCTGGGGGACGCGCGAAGCAGGGCGGCCACACCGGTTGGCCAGAGGGGGGAACGAAGGAGAAAGCAGACCCTGTGGCCACGGGGAGAATGAGTCACGACCCGCGACGCGCCTACACTCCCGTTCCGCACCATATCCATTATTTCAGTTTATTTTTATTACATTCAACGTCGATAATTTCATACCTGTAATTCAACTGTAAAAGGAGTCAGTGGAGTTTCGGAAAGTTTATAAATAAATACTTTTTAGTGTGATTTATTTGAGTTCTTTTTCATCGGCTCCACGTGTCTCGCCATCTTGAACCCGAACCTCGCTCTTTCTCGGCCTTTTGCGGAGCCCATCCGCTACATTGGTGACCCCGACGAAGCTCGAAAAGAACACAAATTTGAAGAAGAAGGTTTTGACTACAATTTATGATGGCAGAATATCAACAACTCCAAACTCAGATCGCGACTCAGGCACAACAGATCAAGCAACAGCAAACCGACAACCTACATCTTTTTGAGCAGAGTAAAAGCCTCTATGAAAAGAATAAGGGATTATTGGCCAGGTTAACACAGTTGGAGGCCCAAAAAGCTCAACAAGACGCGGTTGCGGCAGAGAGGCTTCCACAAGCAGCGCCAGCACAGGCCGAGGTGGTGGCCATCTCCAAGGTCGTTCGGATTCCGCCATTTTGGAGGGAGGACCCGAATCTCTGGTTCGGTCAAGTCGAAGCGTCCTTCGGAATCGCCCACATTCAGTCAGAGTCAACAAAATATCGACACATCATCGCAAACCTGGACCCTGAGGTACTGACTTACATTTTCGACCTGGTTACATCCCCCCCGCCGAACAACGGCTACCAACATATCAAGGAGCGCCTCATCGGAACATTTGGTGAGTCCTCAGAGTCAAAACTACGTAGGTTGTTGCGCGAGACAGACTTTCGGGATGAGAGGCCCTCAATAATGCTGCAAAAGATGAAAAATTTGGCGGGGGGCAATTGCAATGACGACATTCTGCGAACTTTATTTTTGGAGAGGATGCCACAGAATGTTCGTAGTATTTTGGCGATCAGTGAAAACGAGGACACCGAGAGGCTGGCACTCCAAGCAAACAAAATAATTGAGGTTTCCCGGCTCAGCGTCGCAGCAGTTTCCTAGACACCCGCTGGCATCCCGGACATGGCCGCAGCCATCGCCGAGCTCACCAGGTCCATGGCCAGGCTGAGCCGTGAAGTTAGTGCCATCAGAACAGCGGATAATCGCCAGCGCTCCAGGAGTCGCTCAAGGTCAACTCCCGGCACGCACAGAAATCCAAACGGATACTGCTACTACCACGCGACCTTTGCTGAAAGAGCACGGAAATGCCAGGCCCCGTGTACATGGGAAAAGAAGCAGACGGAAAACTGAAGACGCTGTCGTCGTCAGCGGCTATCGACGACAGCAACCTGGAGTACCGACTCCACATCATAGACCGCTCTTCCGGACATCGATATCTCGTAGATTCCGGTTCATCAATTTCAGTTTTCCCTCGTAGCCTTGTTGGGCACAGTCTTTTCCCCACTCCACTCATTTTATATGCAGCGAATTCGACTAACATTAAGACTTATGGTGAGCAACTTTTTGGATTAGATTTAGGCCTTCGACGGCCACTCCGGTGGAAATTCACTATAGCCGACGTCGCGCACCCAATCATTGGCGCCGACTTCATCGCGAAACACGGGCTGTTGATCGACCTTCAGAACAAACGCCTGGTCGACACCCAGACGACGCTGTCAGCCCTGGGAAAACTCGTTGGTACCGCCGAACATGGTATTTCTACGGTCGACAAGCAACCCAGCACACCGCCGTCGGCACACGACCCGTTCATGCACCTGCTGCAGCAGTATCCTGGGGTCACAGCTCCCAGCTGCTACCACGGATCCAAGGAGACAGCAGGAGTCGTCCACAGGATCATCACCGAGGGCCAGCCGACCGCAGAACGCCCACGCCGACTAGCCGGCCCCAAGGATGAAGCAGCAAGGGCCGAGATAAACGAGCTACTCGAGCAGGGCATCATTCAACCTTCATCCAGCCCGTGGGCCAGCCCTCTACACCTGCAGAGCAAACCAACCGTAGGCTGGAGAGTATGCGGGGACTATAGGCGGTTGAACGCGATGACCGTGCCGGACCGATATCCTGCTCCACTCATCCAAGACCTTTTTCCCAAGCTGGAAAAGAAGAAAATTTTCACCACCCTGGATTTAAGAAAAGCATACCACCAAATTCTTATGGCACCCGAGGATGTCCAAAAGACGGCTATAATCACACCCTTTGGACTCTTCGAGTACACGACAATGCCATTTGGATTAAAAAACGCGTCACAGACTTTCCAGAGATTCATGGATTCCATTTTCAGAGATCTGGACTTTGTATATGTGTACATAGACGACATAATCATTTTCTCGGAGTCCAGGGAACAGCACCTGGAACACCTGAGGGTCATCCTCTAGCGTCTCAAGAAATATGGTCTGACAATAAATCCCAACAAATGCCAGCTGGGGCTCGCTGAAGTCATTTTCCTCGGCTTCCAGATCAACGCCGAGGGATATCAACCACCTCAACACAGAGTCCAAGCCATCGCCGAGTATGGACTCCCTGAAAACGTCGTCAAGCTGCGAAAATTCTTGGGGATGATGAATTACTATCGTCGCTGCATCCCCCAAGTCGCAGATCTACAAGCACCGCTGAACGCCTTTCTGGGAGATTCCATCCGCAACGACCGACGCCCGATACCCTGGACAGAAGAATCCATACAAGCATTCCAGAAATGTAAAAACAGCATCACACAACTTACAAACATGCATTTTCCATCTCCTTCGGCTCCACTCACCCTTACCACCGACGCTTCCGACGTGGCCATCGGAGCATCCTTGGATCAGCTGATCGACGGATGTTGGAAACCTATAGGTTTTTTCTCGAGGAAACTCAGCCCGGCGGAAAGAAATTATAGTACATATGGCCGTGAAATGCTCGCCATATTTGCAGCTATAAAATTCTTTCAACACGAACTAGAATGCCGGAATTTCACCATCAGGACTGATCACAAACCGCTGATTTATGCATTTTCACAACGTACCAGTAAAGCTCGACAGATCAGACAACTCGATTTCATCTCTCAATTTTCCACAAACATCATTCACGTCAAGGGCACCCAGAACGTCGTCGCCGACGCGCTATCCAGGGTGGAGTCAATCCAGATGCCGACAGCACTCAGCGCCAGAACCATCTCCGAGGAGCAACAAGATGACAGGGAACTTGAGAAGTTTTTGAACAAACCCCAGTCACTGAACCTGCAAAAATTGACAATAGAAAATCACACCTTGTACTGCGACGTCTCGAGAAACACCATCAGGCCATTCATCCCAGATACCCTCAGAAGAATGGCATTCGACACAGTACATGGACTGTCACACCCCAGTGCACGCAACACAGCCCGGACCTTGAGGGAAAAATATGTCTGGCCCGGCATCAGCAGCGACGCGCTGAAGTGGTCGAGGGAATGTTTGCCGTGCCAACGCTCAAAAATTCAAAAACACAACCGAGTTATACCACAACATATAACAGTTCCGGATACTCGATTCAACCATATTCACCTCGACATTATTATTTTACCATCTATTGACAGTTTCAGATATTGCTTGACAATTATTGACCGATTTTCAAGATGGCCCGTGGCGATACCACTCAAAGAGACGACTGCGGGAACAGTAGCTACAGCACTATTCAATCATTGGATCAGTAACTACGGCACGCCACTGACCATCACAACCGACCAGGGTCCACAATTCGAGGCCGCACTGTTCAAAGCACTAACCAGGTTCCTGAGGGCAAAAATTTCAAGGACGTCGCCTTACCACCCCGCATCTAACGGTATAGTAGAGAGGTGGCACCGAACTGTCAAGGCCGCACTCATGTGTAAACTCGAGGTACCCTGGATTGACCTGCTTCCATCTGTCATGCTGGGGCTACGCACCACTTTCAAGGAGGACATCGGAAGTTCACCTGCGGAGATGCTGTATGGGACCGCACTTCGACTTCCGGGCGAATTCTTCGTACACCTTGATACGCCGTCAGACCCCCGGGATTTCATCGTCGAGCATCGCCAACACATGCGACAGATTCGACCAACATCGACAGCACACCACTCCAGACCGAGGCCTTTTCGATGTGGGAACATCGACTCCTGCACGCACGTCTTCGTCAGGGGCGATCACGTCAAGGCCCCACTGGAACCTCCGTACGCCGGCCCCTATCGCGTCGTGGAACGTTTGACGGCGAATCTTTTCAAAGTCAACGTCGAGGGGCAGCAGGAAAACATATCCGTCGAGCGTCTGAAAGCAGCACATTTGCCAAGCTGTCAAGAAGACGGGCCGGATACGCCAAGTCCACTACAACAAGAATCCACTCCGTCCACGGCACCACAGTCAGAAACTCGGCAAGAACCAGCCGGAAATTCCACAACAACAATAACACGCCAACACGAAAAAAAATCCGTGACGTTTGGTCCTCCTGTCAGAATCGTCCACAAACACACTGGGAGGGGGTGGATGTGGCGGCGCCGTCGGAGAGTGAGAGGGAGTGTGGCAAGGAAAAGGGAGGAAGTTGCCAACCACGGCGGAGTACCAACCGAAACCTGGGGGACGCGCGAAGCAGGGCGGCCACACCGGTTGGCCAGAGGGGGGAACGAAGGAGAAAGCAGACCCTGTGGCCACGGGGAGAATGAGTCACGACCCGCGACGCGCCTACACTCCCGTTCCGCACCATATCCATTATTTCAGTTTATTTTTATTACATTCAACGTCGATAATTTCATACCTGTAATTCAACTGTAAAAGGAGTCAGTGGAGTTTCGGAAAGTTTATAAATAAATACTTTTTAGTGTGATTTATTTGAGTTCTTTTTCATCGGCTCCACGTGTCTCGCCATCTTGAACCCGAACCTCGCTCTTTCTCGGCCTTTTGCGGAGCCCATCCGCTACAAATCTCGGTAGAAAACACTCGGGCGTGATGCGCGTAGAACGATTTGTTTTGATTTGTTATTATTATTGTGTGTTGTGTGTTTTCGCCGTTTTCGTGTACAATATTTCATATCCAAAATGAAATATTATACGTGCGTAGTGTGCCTTGTGCAAGTGCCCTTGGAAAAAATTCCTCACCACGTTGAATGTCTGTGGTCAGGGTACAAAAACTACGTAGCAAGTGATGTTACTGGATATTTTCACCCGCAAACAGGTATAAACTACCAAAAGTTGATTTAGAAATACCAATTTATTAGTAATTTACAAGACCATTATTGAGAATTTCCATTCAAAGAATGGATTTTTGCAATTATGAAAATTTCGGAAGAATTCTATTCATTTCATTTTTATATTTGCGAAGTTGGAGGGTACTTTTTCCCCACATTTTTTTACCAGTACTTATTTTCCTAAGCATACATTTTTCTCAGTAACTATTTTTGCAAAACGTGAAGTCTCCCAAAACAAAAACAAAATAATTTATTGAACATTTTTGAAACGAAACTCATTCAATTGATTTTGAGTGTTCAACATTGGTATTGTATTTTCAATTTGTAATAGGGAAGGGGGGAAAACAAATAATATTTATTATTTGTGTAATAAATAATGTTACACAAACTTAAATCATAATACAATAATTTACAATAATCATCAAAAAATATTGCATGAAAGTCAATTGAGTGCCATATACACCATACTACTATGAAACTTTGGTGACTGATATGAATCAATTTTCAAGAAATTTTAATTTTTTTCACTCAAAAAATATTTTACGAATTTCGCAAACAGGTATAGCGTATAACAAAAATTTATTCATTTTTATAGCATATATAAAACTTTTTTTCTCTCACGCCATTGATAACTTGCATTTTAAACTATCAATATATACTGACAATAGCACCTTTTTTACTTGTGAGAAAAACTGTGGTTTAAAACTTAAGCACAAGTAGCTTTTATTGACGTGAAGTATACTGTTTTGTAACTAACGTTTGTAATTATGTTCCTGCTATAATTGCAGAAGATGGCCATACATGCTTAGCTCGAAATATAAACGACAATTACTGTCACGTACCAATTGAAACACTCTCAAACATCCAGAAAGGCAATGCTAATTCCAGCAATCTGCAGGAATCCAGTGAAAGTGCGGCCAAAAAACATGAGGAGTTGAATCCGACGATTTTACAGAAGCAAGCAGTGAGCAAAATTCATTAGATATGTAATATCAAACGAAGAAAGCCTGAAAATTAGCATTCATGGAGAGTTACAGTAAATTGAAAGTAATTATGATGAAAATATTGAAAAACATGAATTACAGAATTTTGGCTTCCTACGTTCAAATTAGGTTCGATAAAAACTTATTTAGATATCCAATATTGAACAGTATTGGGAAGCTTTGAAGTTTTTGTATTTAAAAATGGCACTGCATTATAATTGCAAACGCTACATAATGATAAAAATATTAAAGAAATCTAATTACAAAATTCAGGCTTCTTACGGTCAAATGTCACATGATGAAAAGTTGTTGAGACATCCAATATTGACCTTGAAAGTGTTGACATTAAATTTAATAAAAATTTACAGTACTTCATAATCACAAACGTTATGAAAAAAAGTCATGACAAAAACATTTTTTTAAAAAATTTTGAAATATTGGCTTTTCACTTACAAATTTCATTTGATTGCATTTCAATTAGACTTAGTATTTATTACAGTTAGTTGTATTTCATAAATTTCAATTTAAAATGAATTGTACATTCGTATCAAAAAACAGAATTCACTGCATTTTTGAAAAGCTATATTTGTATTAAAGATAATTTCGAAGTTGATGATTTCCGAATTAAAAAATTGGATCGCACAATTAGTGAATAATCAAAAATATGAATGTTTGAGTAAAGTAATCGTGACTTACACTTTTAAAGAAAAAAATACACCTCAATTTTACAATAAAATAATGCGAGTACAGAAAATTATAGCTTTTCCGTATGTCAATTATAGGATCTGGGAAATGCTGCAAGCGCTTCCCTAACTCCGAGAGCAGCATCTTCGTACCCTAAAAAAGTTGGAAGATTGACCCCAGACGACATTGGTAATTTAGATTTAATTATATCCGAGGTGGAGAAACATAAATGCCTGTATGACATCAAAATGGACGTTCAATTGTGAGGCCCGAAACATACACGACCGGCGTGGCAAAAAATTGCGGACGATCTAGGGAGTAAGTTTTTGTTATTAACTCCCAAATTAAAAACACGCCCACTCGGAAGTCATTTGTTACTTCCACGTGACGTCGCTGTAAAACATTTAAATTGTAATTTTAATTACGTGTCCCAAACGAGTCCTGTAAGTTAGGCGTTTTTTCTACAAAGGGTAAGTAACAAAACTGAGAGGGAAATAAACATAGTTCCAGGATGGACTGAAGCTACTTGCAAAAAAAGAAATGGAAGTATTTGCGAGATGCTTTCAGACGTAAGCTCCAAATATTACCAAGTGGTTCAGCTGCAGAGCAAACACCCAAGGATGGTGACGAGTGGCCTTTTTTTCAGAGGCTGATGTTTTTACGTACTGTGGAAGACGATTCTCAGTAAGTTTATTTGCTACATAAAAGTTGTAACAGGATTCACTAAAAACTGTAACTGTCAGATGATTTTCAATTTTCACATTGGCAATAATTTGAAATGGACAATCAATTCACACGCACAATAATTGGTAGACAATATTTTTTTATTGGAAAAGCGTTTAGTACTCTACAATGGTGCTTCGGTCATTTTCCACAATAATATTGTTTATAAAAATTACTATAAATATAAACTATACAAATTCATAACTTAGCGACAGAGCTGCTTATTAATCCTGCCTTATTAATGAAGTTTTTTCATGAACATGTAGCAATCCAGAATCGAACTTGGATAGCACAATCGATGACAGCAATGATAATTCACTGGCAAGCAATGCTGAGACACACCGAGAAAAATTGGCTACTACGCGTACACCACCCCCTCCTCCATCACACCCTGGGGCAAGTGACAACAGTAGGAAAAATAAGAAACGTCATGAAGAAGATGAATTTAAATTACTGAACTCGACTATTACCAAGATTGCGTTGGCAATAGAAACCGCGCCAGTTCCAATTCTTCCACCAGTGCCACAACCTGATGCAACCGATAACTTTTTCGAGTACTTGAAACCCATGATCAATGGATTTAGCAGCCGAAAACGACGTAAAGTTTTGCGGAACATTTTAGATCTTGTCGAAAGCAATATTTCTGACAATGAAACTTAAAAGCTTGTTTTAGAATCGAGAATTCTAGCTAGAGAATGTAGAATATATTTCCAGAATTCTGAATTATAAATAACAGGAGTTCCGAATTCTACAAGATACTATTCTGAAATTAATTATATTCTTCTAGATTTTTAATTATTGAATATTGAATATCAGTATATGTTTTAAAAAATAATAACTTTGATAAAAATATGTAATACTGTAAAAAACACTCATTTTTTCACTGATAAAGAACATAAAGTTTGTTATACTTCGTGAAATATATTATATTTTTATCATCCTATAAATTGGCTAATCTATGTTATATTAAGAATTAAAAATTAAGTCTTCGATTCTGTAAAATCAATTTACACAGAAATTCGATATGAACAAAGTGGAATTTGGAATTGAAATTGATCAGTTACAAAAATTATGATGTTGCTGTTTGAAACAATCACCATGAAATAATACACCAAAAATCTTTAATATTTTTGATAGTTTTAAATTGATAGTACGCCTATGCAGAAATTTCCATAAGTTCAAAACAATTTCAAAATTCTATGATTGAAAAACGGGAGTCAAATATTTCAATTTCAAGAATTGTATAACTTCGATATTGGTAAAAAGTGTTTCATACATTTTTACTAAAATTTTATGAAAAATAAACAAAATGTTTCCGGGGTTTAATCGTCCATAGCATCAGTCACTGCGGCAGCTTGCCAAGTAACTTCACCCTCTTCGTCAAAGTAACGACAAAATTCTTCCCTAATGTGCTTTGACAAAAGGGTACTGTTTCTTATGTCACGAACGTGTCGTGTAGATAAATCCTTTAATGCGGATTCTCCGATGAACTCTCTCCACCGTTCTGGGTGGAACGAACCGTATTGGTCTTCGTGGTCCAGTATTCTGTGATCAATATACGTTCCACGCTCCAAGTTGTGTTTGCCAATCCAATTGTGGAGACAAACGACAGCTTTCAGCACTTGGCGTGCTGTACTGACGCTACACTCAATAGGCTTCCGCAGAACACGCCACTGACTAACAATTATACCGAATGTATTTTCGATCATGTGACGAGCTCGAGAAAGTCTGTAATTAAAAATTTTTTGCTCTCTTTTCAATCCGGAAGCTCCAGTATATGGACGCATCATATAAGTGGACAATGAGAAGACCTCATCTCCTACAAATACATATGGTAAAGTAGGGCCATTTTCATATAAACTGTCTGGAGGTGGCAAATTCATAGTGCCTTCTTCCAAGTGACGTCCAATCGGACCTTTTCGAAAAATTCCCGCATCTCCTTGTCTTCCGCATGAACCAACATCAACGCATCTGAACATGTAATTTGCGTCGCAGACTGCGAGCAGAACAATGCTGTGATAACCCTTGTAATTGTAATACTGGGAACCAGCGTGTGGTGGACACTGCGAAAAATGTACATTTTCAGCCCTAATGCCCTTTTGTATTTATAGCAAAATCATTGTTCACATATACAGGGTATTTCAGTGTTGGCAGATCACCCGAAAACCATTAATTCCTCATGAAGTTTTAATACAATTTTCCCTTCGCCATTTCTCACAAAACTTTAAATGAAAAAAGATATTCGAGTTTGAAATTTGACCAATAAACGCGCTCCTACGAGGAGTGGGGATAGAAACCGCGAACAAAAATTTCACGAAATTTTTTACATATTTTTCTGAGTCGAAAAGTCCTTTGCTACTTCTCACAAAACTGAAAATCAAAAAAAATATTACAGTTCAAAGTTTCAACCACTCAGATTCGTTTAATTATAAACTTTGAATAAAAATTGAATATATTGTTTAGATTTTGATTTTTGTGAAAAGTAATGGAGGACTTTTCGACTCTGATAAATATCGAGACAATTTCGGTAAATTTTAATCCGTGGTTAGAATATAGAATATCTAATATCTAATAGAATATCGAATATCATTTTTGATATGGAATTTTGTGAAAAATGGCAAAGGGAAAATCGTTTTAGAAATTTCATGAGGAATTATTGGTTTTTGGGTGCTCTGTCAACTTTGAAACACCCTGTATACATTATTTACAATTAATAATTCAAGAATTCGATCTAATTTACATGATTCGATTTACTAGTCGCTTACATTGATTTCAACGTGTTTTCCATCGATCGCGCCACAGCAATGAGGAAAGTTCCATTTCTTTTAAAATTCTAAGGCTATTCCTCTCCAAGAACTTTCTGTGCAGGGTGCTAAGACGATAGGTTGCAAAAAATCCCACAGTTCCGCACAGGTTTCTCTGATGATTCCCGAAATAGTTGATTCAGAAATGAGATAGTGGTACATTAATGAAGCCAGCAAATCTCCTGTAGCAAGGTATCTAGAATAACATGAATTTTTTTCAGAGAAATGTAGCGTCGAGAAATTCAACTTTTAGAAAACCGCAGTTAGGAACAGTTGAAATAATTTAATGTGTATCCATAGTTTCACATAAATGCAAGTGCTCATTAATTTTACGTATATTAGTTGCGAATTTAAACAAGAGCGTAATGTTTAATTCCAACCAAGTTTAATCCAAGTAAGATATTGAAATTTGCATGAGAAAAAAACTTGCTGAAACACATATCCTCAGCGTACAGTTTTTCAGTTTAATCAGTGAAATATATATATTATTCCGATTTTCTTTGAACATATTATATTTGTTTATTATGCACTTCATACTCATTGTACATAATACCTTAATGTCAATGCTAAGCGCTCTGCGGTAGGGATTGATTTTCTGACAACATCAAGTTTTGAAATTTTTGGACCAACGATTTCTAATAAATCTTCGAATTGCGTCACAGACATTTTCATATAATTTTGAAATTGAGAATCATCAGTTAATAGCATTGGATATACTGCATGAAAAAATCCATGAGCAGGCCGTAGTTGCAACAAGTTTGAAACCCATATTCTTTTTGTTTGTTTGTTTTTTCTTCTCTGCAAAATTGCTCTTAGCAAGGAAAGATATGTTGACAGCAAAATGTTTTGCCTGCGCTGTTGAAACTCGCAAATTATTTTATTGCAGTCATGTGCCCAATGAATATACTTTTTTTCCATGTTTTTGAGTTCTGTAATTGAAAAAACCATACATACATGATGCGTACTGCACGATTAATAATTGTTTTATTAATTTCAAAGCACTGTTCTACCTTACCTGTTTTATCAATATAATAGCACTGCGCTTTGACACAGCACTTTCAAGATACCGCGGTAATCAGCGACTTGATTACTTGAAAAAAACCAGCCTAAATAATATTCCCTTTAAACAGCAATAACATTCTTTAAAAAACGTTTACTTGAGGCTGTCATTTTCATTGTTATGTTCTGTTGTGTTTATCTGTCATTCTACTCCACGTCACTTGCAGGTAGTGACGTTTAGTGACGTCACTCGACGCTCGAAGTTCGACGCCCGACGCTCGCCATGTAAAGGCCACTTCAGTTCATAGTATATGTACAATGTAGAAAACAAAATGGCGCGAGATTTTAATATTTTGAAATATCTCAGTTCAACCAAAAAAAAATGCTCGGAAATTTGTTGGAAAAATTAATATCTTTGGTCATCAACAAAGACACTCCGAAAGGATTTAGAAAGTGTAGTTCGATTTCTCGAGTTATTAACAATAATAAATAAAAATTGGAAATCCTCTAAAATGCGTCTCATTTCAGATATTAAAAATAAAATACTAACATTCTTGACGCTAAGAATTAATTTCTTCGAGTTTTTTTCACTAAAAAATCATAGTTTTCTCAGTTATAAGTATACTTCAGACTCGATTTATTTCTTAGGAAGCACATTATCTTCACAGCAGGGTACCCTTTCCAAATAGTATTTTCCGGCTTCGAACAGCCATGATTGCCTAATTAAAAATTATGCCGAGAAAATGCTGTAAGGGTTTCTTTATTGATGACCCAAGGTATTCGTTTTTTCAAAAATTTTCCCGAAGGCCATATTTTTTCGAACTGTGTAATCTTGACAAAGTTGTTTTATCGTTTCTTATAGAGATAGAAAAGGTAACAATGAATTAACTGAATAGGGGAAAATAAAATATTTATTATGTATACAAATCGGTCGACCAGAGTATATCAAAAGTTATTGGTGAATGGCTCATTGCCAGTTTCCCTGATATTTTAGGGCATTGCTTTTTGTGGCAAATACATTGTACCACAGCAATATCTTTATTTTCAAAATCTAAACGCTGAATCATTCGGGTCACAAAACATTGATAATACCTCTTCTGTTCATCATTGGTTAGATGGATTTGTTGTTTTACAAGGAAATTAGATTTATGGAAGTAAAACTTACTCTCTTTAAAAATACTTATTCAATCTGGTGAAATATGCATAAAATCAAACATTCAGAGCATTTTTTAAATTGTTCGCACATGGTTTTTATAAGAAAGACTTCAATTTTAAGGTGGTATACATAACCGAAATAACATGTTTCTACTCGAAGACATTATTGCAATAATATTTTTATATTACTACAATTCATGTAGCATTTTCATTTGAGCCTACCGGGTAACTACTAATTGGTACCTACCCAGAAAGCCAAACGCAGTCAATTTTTCGGTCATATTTGCTGCATGCTCTTTGACATGCATGGCACAAAGTTGACAGCAGTTGCAGATGCAATAGGTCGGCAGTTTGTCGACAAGCTTTTGTCATAACCAGGGCTAACCAAAATATTTACGTAAATATTAAATATTTATTTCAATATTTTGGGCATATTTGGAAATAAATAAATATTTAAACGATCTGTGGCTTTTCGTAAATATTTTGGCCTTTTTTTACATAATTTAGTGAAATTACATATATATTATTTCTTCAAATGAATAGAAATGCCCAAAAATTGATTTATCCTAAGAAATAATTTCCAGGCAGTCCCCTGGGTCCAATGATTCATTAGATTACGTACGTCATCTCATGAATCATGTATCTATGGACTCAGGGAATTATCTGGAAGCGATTTATTTACTTAAACTGCCGAGTAATGTGTTTTTTCTGAAACCCTCGAGTCAAGTAAATGACAGCGATAAGTGACTCAGCACTTTCCCGACAACGAAATAAGTACAATAGAGGTTTATTTCCATTTTTATCCATCCGACATTTCTGGTGGAGATGGAGGCTACTGTATTTCTAACACAGAAACATGCAGTATTTCACGAACCGATCACTTCATAGTCAACTCTCAAAGTATGTGCATCGATTAACATCCGCAAAGGCTGAATAATGCCGAAAGTCAAAGAGCCGTTAAATGTATTTTTAAAACGCGTTATCGCAGATCATCCAAATGTTTTTCCATGTGATGATTCGGTTCTGTTTTGTTTAACGTGTAATCAGAATGTGCCAGCCAAACAGTACAGTCAAGTGAATCAACATATTAAGTCAATAAAACATTCGGCAAGCGTTATGCGAAAAACAAAAAGTGGGAGTAGCAAATGTCAAACCCTTTTGACAACATTACAATCACCTCATCAAAATGAAAGTGCTAGTGGCTTTGCAATTGACTTGACCAGAGCATTTTTGAGAGCAAACATTGCATTGCATAAAATTACCAATCCAAGCATCGTGGAATTCATCGAAAAACACACAAAATTCGCTGCTCCGTCACAAACAACATTGCGTAGAAAATGTGTCCCTGCATTGAATGGAGAATGCATCGAACGAATGAAAAACATCGCTGCTGGCAAATATATTTGGGTATCGATTGACGAAACAACGGATTGTGAGCAACGTTATGTTGCAAATTTCGTTTTTGGCGTGCTTGGTGAACCAGACCGTTGCTATTTATTTGTATCGAAAACTCTAGAAGTTACGAACAATAGTACGATTGCCGCTTTTTTTGACGAAACAATCAATGAATTATGCATTCCCAAGAAAAACGTTTTACTGGTGGTGACAGACGCGGCACCTTACATGGTATGTGCCATGAAATTATTGAGAGTACTTTACCCAAAAATGTTGCATGTGACTTGCCTTGCTCACGGCCTACATCGCGTCGCAGATTTCATCAGAAGCCAATTCAATGATGTGAACGATTTAATTTCAAACATCAAGAAAATTTTTCGAAAGGTAAACATATTTTTCAAATCGTGTCGATTCACTCACATTTTAGAACTTATACATTTTCTTATGTTTGAATCATATTTCACATACAGACTCCGCGACGAAAAAATCAATTCAAAAGCATGTTCCCTGAAATTCCCACACCACTGCAGCCGATCCATACGCGGTGGGGCACATGGATTGATGCAGCCATCTATTACGCAACTCATTTTCAAAAGATCTCACAATTTTTGGATCAATGTAATTCCGAAGAAGCACAAGTATTAAAAATGCTCAAAAGACTGTCGCTCTGCCAAGCATAAAGAAAGAATTAGCATTCATTAAATGCAACTTCGAATGTCTATCGACCGCAATCACGAAAATTTAATCTAAAGGTAGGGTTACCATGTCCTCTTTTTCTTTCTTTGTCCTACTTTAAGAAAAGCATAAATCTGTCTTTTTTTGTCCTCCTAAATACGCCACGATCTGGTAACCCTAATCTAAAGGTGCACCGCTCACTGACGCAATCGAAACATTCGATTCAGTCCGTCGGAATTAGAAAGCCATTCGGAAACGCAGCGAATTTCTCGAAAAACTGGATTTCGTTGAAAACAAAAACACTGGACTGGCAACTTTGCGGAAGATCGTACAGGTTTTAAGTGGCAAAAAGCTGAACGAAGTGGATGAATACATCGACAATCTGACACCGTCCGAAATCGAAGCATTCAAACACGCTCCGGTAGTATCATGTGACGTAGAGCGCTCATTTTCCGGCTACAAAAGAGTACTAGAGGACTGCCGGCGATCTTTTACATTTGACAATTTGCGAAGTCATGTAATAATTCACTGTAATAATGTTGTTTGACTCATTGATGGACCATGTAATTCAAGAAAATAAAGTTTTATCGTACATATTTATCTCAAATTTTTCGTTTGTTTTATCATAAATAATAAATAAATATTTCGGGATTTTTCGTAAATATTTTGGTTAGCCCTGGTCATAACGAAACAGCTACAAATATGATGCAAGCTAGCTCAATGTCATGCCTTTACTGCCCATGGGCAAAATATTAATTTTAACGTCACATTGTTGCAATTATATGCTCCTGAAGTAAATATAATAATATAATGTATAATAATAATAATAATAATAATAATAATAATAATAAAATATATAATAAAATTAACTGAAAAAATTAAATGGCGCAAATTTATACTCAAGTTGTGTCTAACATAACGTAGAAGATCAAAAATAAGCACCACCGACAATCATTCCATATTGCGTCAGACAAAAACACGAGGACAGAAATCTAACCTACCACAACGTGGCCAGGTCTTAATATTTGCACCTTGCACTCAAATCAACGCGCCATACTTATAAAGAATGACAAAAATAAAAAAAATGTATAAATGCAACAACCACAAAAAATATATGCATATTATTAGTAATTTTTACATGTTCCGAATAGCGTTGCCGTGCAGTCAACGCACAAAAATCACAACTGACTGTAGTTATCACGTAAAGAGTGAATACCTCCTCTCCACATCTTTCTAGAAAATTAAAAACTAGCTGCATGATATTGACGCCATGACATTGTGCTGATTTGGATGTGCACGCTTGGCTTACTGGGTAGTAGGCCCAAATGAAAATGATATATGAGTTACTATTTCCATTAGTAGATATGTATTACAAAAAACTTTTATAGTATATACATGGAACGTATTCTTTTACATACATTATAAACCTGTTCGACATTAATCTTTCAAGGTAAATCACATGTTTAAGGCTCTTTGATATGCTTCCCACACAAAAATCGTAGTATCAAAATTATATATTATTTCTTGGTTCAAAAATTACACCGCACTTAACAAATATCAGTATCTACACGTTGCACGCGTCTTTTAAGTTACAAAATTAAGTGTCTGTATACCACGAAATAGGCACCCAATATGAACGACAAAGTGCAGGGTACAATATTCTTAGCTGCAGTTTTTATGAACAATTATCAAAGATATAAATGAATATTGATACAAAATAAATTGATAATTAATTCGGATGTGTTCCGAGTGGCTTAGGTTAATGTACTCGACGAAAATGGATACAAGTGATATTTTATGTAGACACGGATAGATTTGTAAGGATAATGTAGGTCAAATGCCCACCAAGGGGCGTGGAAAATAAATAAATCTATTGATACAAAATAAAATATAAAATATTAGGCTACTGTCAATAGAGGCAGTTACCTAAAATCTCTTAAAGCACATTTAAAGAGATGCAGCAACCTTTTGAGTACACTTAATTTTTGAGGTAAAAAAGTTTGGTTTCTTTTTGCACGTTTTAATCATAAACTTTCCTGTCTCCTACACCGAGAAAACATTCGAACTCTTCTCGCATGATAAAGTCGTGCACTGGATGCACAACCCAATCATACATCGAACGTACGAGCTCGAAGCACTTCATGCATAAATTTTCGACCTTAACAGCACGATCACAATCATACACAAAAAGTATGCTGATTATACTTGTCGTGTAAAAGTTTCGTACGTTCTTCGATACTGCGTCACATACTCCAAACGGATAAAGTGCCATACTCGTAGAGTATGATATTCATGCGTTGAACGAGTTTAAGTGCGTTTGAATTTTGAGCGAGCGCGTGGCATTTGTTCCTGGAACCGTTTCAAATACCACACTTTTAAAGTATGGGAATCGTACGTTTCAGGTAGTAGCTATTTCACGCTAGAAATGTATGTTGCTGCCTACTTTCAAGGTACGAAGTGACGTCAAATTCGTACGTTAAATGTACCAAGTCTTGCATTCATCGTATGACTGCGTACCATATTTAGACGGTACAAATATGTGCTTTTAAGGTAGGATAAGCGTCAAACTCTCAACGTATGACACAGTGCCATACTCCAAGTGTTTGAGTGTTTTCTCGGTGTATAATGAATATCTTCTAAAAGAGTGTCACATTTCATATATGCAACTTCTTTTATATTTTGAATCATATGGACTAGTTAGTGGCAGTAATGACGATATTCTCACTTTTTCAGATATTTGAAATAATGAAAAAAACATTCATTATGTGAAAAAGATAAAAGAAAATGCTTCTCTTTTCAAATTAGAGAATGTCAGAGTATGTGATTCTACTTAAGTATTAGAATCACACATAGTCAACTCTTACAATAGAACCGCAAAAACTTTTATTACAGTTGAAACTAATAACTATTCCGATTCCCGTAGAAATTAAAGAGAAAATATTTAGACATTTTGCTGACTTATAAGGTGCTGTATAAAAAACTTACAAGTTTTCCAATTTTCACATTCTATAAGGTAGATTCATATTGTCATATTATTTATTGCCAGAAAGTGATAGTTGCAATTTTATGAGTGGGGCATCGCTTAAAACAAAATGAGGGGAGGTACATCATAAACACTATTGAGAGAGTTGACTGTACTGCAAGTTCTGTCGAGCAATGTATTTCCAAGATTTCTGTTTCTTTATATGATTAAAATTAAAGTGGGTATGTACAATATGAAGGCTTAATAATAAGTATAAAAGACGAAAAAAATTTTTTGCGGGCGCAAATGATGAGACGATTATTTTCTCTACTCATGAAGAAACTTGCGTTTTCGAGAATTTTGGAAGAAACCTCTTGTTGGTTTCTTGATTCGAAGAATCATGGGATGAACATGTTGAAATTACCGACAGTTCATGCCTCTTGGCGATGCCCTCTCTCATCGTCCTTAAGTATGATAAGCTCACTATTAGGACGATCGCCTGGAAACCCACAAAATTATTGTCAAGATTTTTTATGACAAAAACTTGCATCTCTAAGTACTCTTGTTTGAAATTTGTCAATTCATGATTCGGAAAATTCGTAATAGCAGATAAGACCACGATGCAGAAAGCAAACATGATTTTAAAATTTTTTCACCTACTGACTTTGATAGCAATTCTAGATATTGATAAAAAATACAACATTGTTTTCCGATAGAGCAAAGATTGCAATGATAATGAAGACGAAGTACTTTTAAAAGAAAGTGATATCAACACTTTTTTATGTAATCGAGTAGCCAATAAATACGAGTGTGATCTATGATTGAAATTACAGTTCATTTAAGGCTATGCGCTAATTACTTTCGTATTTGCAGTATTGTATAAAATTTAAACAATGTATAACGTAGTTTTTGCGGGCTCTTTATATATATGCTGTGTAGTTGCAAGTAATGGTAAATCGTCACGTTTTATTTGGTTTACCAAATTTTTTAATCACTTGTGGTACACACATCATTTCGTGCCCCATCAGATTATCATTCAGGGGTTCAATAGTGTGACCCTTTCGTGCTACATTTAAGGCACCCAAATGCCCGAATCGTGGCCCGAGAGGACACAGTATTACAAGTCACGCATGATAAAAATCACCAAAAATTTGATAGGTTTTACAGTTGACCGAATTGTTGGAGGAACAACTGCGCAGGATGGTGCATACCCTCACCAAATTTCAATTAGAGTAGAGAATCATCATTTGTGTGGTGGTTCAATTATTTCAGAAAAATGCATCCTTACAGCAGCCCATTGTTTAGTAGGGTAAAGTGTGTTACGTTACTTACATTTATGCTTTCTATGAATTTTATTGAAATTTTCTTGTAGAATCAAATACGGCAGTACATGTAAAGTAATCGCAAATTTTGAAATATGTCTAAGAATGTTTGTTCTTCAAATTTAAATGGTAATTTATAAAAACCACATCAAGAACAATAAGCTCTCGTACTCTCATAATCGATTTTTGCAGGCAATCAGTAAAAGATATGACCATTGTGGCAGGCACAAATTTTTTAAACGAAACTGGAGTGCAGTATTTTCCCGAAGCCATTCATTTAAACAAAAACTTTAGTTACGCTAGGCTTGATAACGATGTTGGCGTTGCAGTATTGAAAAAAAACATTGTTTTCAATAAAAAAGTACAACCTATAAAAATATCGAAGAGGAATATTATCGGAGTCAATGTAACTGCGACTCTTTCAGGATGGGGGAGATTAAAGGTAAGCCAACTAATCGCGGAGAACACGGTATGGTTGTCATAACCGTCATAATTAATAAGATTTGGGCTTACTGTATATACATATACAGATACAGTTAGGTACAACAGGGAGAGGAAACTTAAGTTCCAACAACCAAAGATTAAGTTCAACATAAACCAACCAAAGTTTCGTATCTGACAGCTTAGGTTTTGGTTACTATGATCAAAGTTTTGGTGATGAAAACTATGTATTGTTTGTCATAACGGAAACTTTTGTTTTCACCATCAAAATTTTAGTTATCGTGTGCCAGTATTTGGTTGGTCCATAATTTACTCATTCATTAGTTGCTGAGGCCAAAGTTTTCTCTCAGTAAACCATAAAATTCAATGAACAGACGAGTTATGTTTCATTCATAATGAAATCTTCAATTTGTGGAAAAAATATTTTTCCCGGTATATAGTTAGGCGGACAAGTTCCAAATGCGCTGCAACAACTTAATGTGACTATCTTGAAACGTCATCACTGTAAAATGCCTGGATTCAACATAACGGAGTCCCATATATGCGCTTTTTCACAGGAGGGTCAAGGAGCTTGTCATGTGAGTTGTATCAATAATCTCAAATTGCATATAATAGTATTTTTTACACTGCCACATAAATTGTGAGATTAGCACCATGTTTATGATTGGTACAGGTTTAATTAAGGTTTGCAATCCTTTGAGGTGACACACATTATCGTGTCTTAATCTTTCTAGAGATTACAGACACTTAAAATTCGGTTGTACTAACCACGCCATTTTTAAAATAAGGTTATCATGTCAAACAACTGCAATATTAAAAATTGTGACAATTGCAACTCTGGACCATATAATATGTGACTTACAAGTTTTTTTTAAAAAAGCAACACATGGGGGACCAGGGTTTGGAAACGTTACTTTTTCGTGATAGTGTAACTCAGTATGTAAAGATCATCACTTGCGTACACTTTGTGCTTAATACTGTTTGGGGTTAGAAACCATGATTCGAAAAGTTTTCACAAGTAATGAGCTTTACATACTGAGTTACACTATCACGAAAAAGTAACGTTTTCAAACCCTGTGGGGGGCATATAAGTTCCCTGAATATTATAAGTCCACCTTATATGCTTATAGAAATCTTATACGCGTACTTTATATGTTTTGTGGGATCTTATACGTTTCCTACATATAATTTTTTGAAAACTTATGAGTTTTGGGATTTTTTCTATTAAAAAATTACACGGTGGAACGAAAATCGAGTTTTGGGAAAACCCAAAGGTTGCTTCACAGGCAACATGTACTTTATGACCTCCTGAACCTATAATCCTGAATGTTTTTTCTCCATCACGTCACATTAGCGAGTAATACTTTTTTAAAGATTTAATAAATTAAAATTTGCACCTTCTTCAGCTTTCACGCTTTTGGATCGTGAAAAAAACTGTTGTTCAGTTTTTTCCGTAGATCTCAAATATGCAATTGAATTTACGTTTTTTTTGCTCCCTCAACAATTTAATTTTTATACGAAAAAACTGTTTCTCGGGATCATCAATCACTAAGTTATCCGTGACAGCTAGCATTCGAAAAATCGTTTCTCGAGCGAAGGGATCCTTTGTGGTCCTCGAAAAAAGTCGAGAGAGTGAATGAACCTTATTGATATTTCGAATGCTAGCCGTCACGGGTCAATTATTGATCCATGATTCCGAAAAACAGTTTTTTTCGTATAACAACTAAATTGTTGAAGGAGCAATTAAATTTTAAATTAAATTGCATATTTGAGATCTACGGAAAAAACTGAATAACATGGTTTTTCTCACGATCCAAAAGCATGAAAACTGAAGAAGGTACAGGTTTTAAATTTATTAAATCTTTAAAAAATTATTACTCGCTGATGTGACGTGATGGAGAAAAAACATTCAGGATAATAGGTTCAGGAGGTCATAAAGTACATGTTGTATGTAAAACTTTGTTTGGTTTTTTTTTTGTTTTGTTCCACTGTGTTATTCGTATCTGATATTTTCAGTAGATTTAGTTATAAAATGTCCGTCTGCTCTTCAACTGCACTGAAAAAATGAAGAATATTTTCTGCAGAAACGGGGATTTGAACCTGCAACCCCATTTATATCGTATTCGGCTAAATCATTTGTACCACTGAGTTATCATGGTATATATTTAAAAATAATATTTTTTCAAGTACAAGCTGTATAAATTTTGCAGAAACATATATGCTCAGAGGAAGCTTATGAGTACTCTGAGTCTAAAAACCATCTAACATGTTTCTAAAAAATTTATATGTGCAACATATAAGTTTCACAAAAACAGATATGCCCGCATTATAAGATTCTCAAAACTATATAAGCTCTATAAGTCTACATATAAGAATGGGAGAAACATATAAGTTATTTGAAAATCTCACAAGATTTTTCGGAATATTATATGTCTCTGAGTTACGAGGGCAGTCCGATCATAAAAGGGTATCTCCGCGCGAAACTGGATTGAAGTTTTTTCGAATTTAAAAAAAAGAGAAAAAATTATGAAAAAACTTCAAACAATAGTACATTGTTTACCGCGGCGCATTATTGCTGTTTCGAGGACAAGGACGATAATGTTTCGTCCTCTTTCAAAATATTTAAATATCTAATTAATATTTTTTAACCTCAAAAATCGACGATTTTATGCATTTTCACAATACAGCGTTACTACAGAAATTCCTGTCACGCGAACTTTAATCGCCTCTCCTGAAAACTTTCACTTTTGGATCTAAGGCCCCTTTTGTCAGAGCGCGACACATGTAGTTCGACAAATCGAGTTTTTTTTTGTTACGAAAATTTTTTACTTGATGATATGTTTATCTGAAACTTAACACATTTTCTCATAGATTGAAAAATCAATACTGTTTGGAACTTGAGTTACTGTAACTCAGCCAACACCGTTCCGACTATATTGAAATTTAATTTCGCATATTCCATGACACAATATTCACCACCACTAAAATTGTAAAACGTCCAAATTTTATTGAATTGAATTTAATATACTCGAACGGTATTAAGGCGATCAAAAGGTTGACAAAGACATCCGTAAAGTGATCGCCTCGCTTGCTTTTCGATCGCCTAAGGCAATCTAAATGCGTCCAAACTCCAAATGCTCTTGAATAAACATAAAGAAATTATAATTGATGATCGATGTGACTTTTAGATAATTTTTTCAGTACAGTTGTGAAATGTATGAAGGTAGATTTTTTGTGTTAAAAAAAAGTATTATATTTAATTTTTTTACGTAAAAGATAACACTGTTTTTTCATGTGACTTTTTTTTCACATTTTTTTTCCTATATGTAAGTAAAATTTAAATGAATAAATAAAAAAAAAAAAAAAAACGAAACAAAACGATTTCAAATGTGTTTGGTACAAACATTCTTGTAAAGTTTTAGGTGAAAGTACATGAACTTTTTAAAAATCGTAAGGCGATCAAAAGACAATTATGGCGATCGCCTAGAGATCGTCAGGGTTTTTAAACGTATTAAGTTTTAATCAATACAATTTATTTGTTAATAGGCAGCAATTTTTAATCAATCACATTTATTTAACTTGCGAGGAGGTTTTTTCTTATTGAATTTAGTAAGAACTTTCAGCGAATGATTTAATTGGTCGGGAACATTAAAAAACGTGTTTGGCAAAAATTTATATTGATTACAGTAATATTTCATAATCTATCGATATTTTATTGAAAGCGCGGACCAATAATATTTATTTTTCATCGAAGTAAATAACGTTTGTTTACGCGTGAATAACATTTTTTCGATATAATTACGAATCAGTTGTAATATACTTTAAGCTGTAATCTTTATTCGCTTATAAGCTTAAACATATATCAAAAACTTTTGGTGTCAAGTCAGAATTCCTGAAAAAGTCACAAAAAAAATGACTTATTTTTTTTTTTCGTTGAAATGTTGAAAAAAGGAGTAATAATAGTTTTTTTTTCAATAATTTATTGTAA
Source organism: Platygaster robiniae (assembly GCA_028476575.1). Lineage (NCBI taxonomy): Eukaryota > Metazoa > Arthropoda > Insecta > Hymenoptera > Platygastridae > Platygaster > Platygaster robiniae. Next base: position 28,188,766 of record CM052023.1, read on the forward strand.
TAAGAAGTTTTCGGTTACTTTAAGCATAAATGCAATACCCTCATAAGTAAATCAATCAGTTCTGCCAGATTTTGATTCGTTTTATTTGTCTGACGGAACGAAAGGGGATAAATCTGTCTTTTAACAATAACTTACACTCTCGTGAGAAATTTATTTTTTACCTAGATAGGAAATGCACTATTATGATCCTTTTATTGTCCTTTTATGATCGAAACGCTTAACTAATAAAGATAAGGAAAACTAAAATTGAATCTGAATGCATGCTCCATTCGATTATAAGCATAAAATAATGCATTATTCTATTATCTCATGCAGGGTGATTCTGGTGGACCGTTAATTTACAATGGGGAACAAATAGGAATAGTTTCTTTTGGACAACCATGTGCTAGAGGCTTTCCTGATGTGTACACTCGGGTTTCAACATTCATAGACTGGATAGAAAGTCATTGTTCACAAACTTGATCAACCATTAAATGTTATACTTTAAGTCAAATACATTTCATTGAATAGTTTTCATCTGGTTACATCTTTATTCACTGGACAAAAACCCTCGGATCCCAATGAAGATAGATAGTTTACTCCTACTCTCTTAATTTCTTAGAGTAAATTTTCCCTCTTCATAGAGTTAAAATACTGTCACTCAAACAGGTACTGAAACTTCAAAAGGATAATTCACTCCAAAAAAGTGAAAAACCACTCTAAGGAATTAAGAAAGCATCTAAGTACAAAACGTATTGGATTTTCCAACACGATATTGATAAAAAACTTTTAACCATTAGATTCATGAACATTTTCAGAAGTTTTGGCTCTCTGCTATGTCAATCAAGAGCCGCTCCCAAACTCTGGGCGTTTTATTTGGTATTCCATATCTTGTGGCTTGATTTGTTATTGAGTCATGGAGAAATATAAGATAAGGAATAAATATGGTACATTACCTTTATCGCAACTGCGCATGCGGCCAATACAAAAACTCGCAAAAGAACAGTCAACGTGTGTTTGAGGACCGCGTGTCCACACCCTTTGGAGTAAGCTGAGCTCGTATCATTAAAACATGATCGTGGAATATTCGTTGTATAATCCGCGTGTCCATGAACGCCGCAACAGTGAAGCTAATGAGATGATATAAGACTTTATAACGATTTTTGAAAATGAAAATAAAAATCCAAGTAATTTAGAAAGTATTTGCAGAAATACATTTTTCTTGTTCAACTATAGCTCTTGGATTTATTTTTTTTACCTTTGATTGAATGTGGTCCCAAACTTCAGCACTTTTATTTGTGCCCAAATCAAGCTTGATGTTTTGCAAAATCACATCTGATGGTAGATCTGTTCTTTCAAGCTTCACTAGTGCCCAGATTCCGATCACGACGTTCATCGTTGTTAAGAGAAAAAGTAGCACGTTGAACTAAACATGAAACTTAAGAATTATTCAAAACTTGTTCTATGTAAGATATAGACATGAAACCAAACCATTTTTAAAAATCAAATTCAAGTATAGAAATCAGGATATACAATACATGACCTGGAACGAGGAGAGGAGTCTTCGGTCATAAATCATTCAGGCTTATTTTTTAACGCCCTTCTTTTAGGATTTCAGACTTAAGACTCATTCCTTATTCCAGGTCACTCTTGCCAACTTAATGGGTTAAGCCATAAATAAACACGATGAAGCGTACCGCGAAAACTTGAGATTTGTTGCTGTAATCCATTGTTTGCCACCCAAAACAGCTGACAAAAAAGATTGCAATGCTAAAAACCAGAATTCCGATTGCTGGTCCGCAAACATTTTGGGGTGCCAATGGTGCATATTCATTCAATTGGTAAATGAAAAATGAAGAGAACGCGCAAACAGCAGTTTCTACAAACTGGAAAAAAACAAAAATAACATTCTTAAATCATCAATGTACTTATTTATTTAGGTCTTAACGTTTCGTGTCTAATGGAACGCATCATCAGGTATTCACGACTGACAGTTTAATGATCGAGACGTTGAAATTTCATTTCAACCTTTGATTAGACTGGAAAAAATTTTTCGATGTCAGTCATCTCTTATTTCAAGTTAATCTGAGATTACCCAGTTCTCCTTTTTCACTACAAAAGCTTTAAGAAATCAATGAGAAAAAAAGATTCCTATTGCAAGGTAGCACACGATAATTTGTCAGTGATAAAATGTTTAGAGAATAAATAAAAGACTATCCATGTAATACCGAGAGTTGAAAAACTAATATCATTGCTTTAGCGCATAAACTTTATTTTTTACTGTGGGCTTTAAAAATTGTTTGACAACTGACAACAATAAAATTTAGGTTTAAAAACCATTTCTAATCAGGTAAGTTTTTTCTACATGAATATTTTCGTATATCAAAATACATGTATGAAGTTTCCTGATGTTTTCTTGCTGATTAATAATTTAATCATTTAGGTTATATTGGTAACGCAAAATGTTATATAACCGTCACAATTTGAGTTGAGACGAGCTGGCCGAATTTGACTTTATCATTATGACAGGTATCTTCTTATCTCGTTCAATGTACTTTTATCGACAAAAATACTATTTTAGTCGTTCTATTCTCAGCGGTACGTCAAGTTAAACACGCCGAACATTCCCCTTTCCGTTTCAACTTTAAAATAATCTTTTCTCTGTTGCACTACATGCATTCTCAAAAACAATCTTAGCAATAGAAATTGTACAATCGGGAACCAATTTCAAACTACGCTTATTGCTTCGTTTAGAAATTTTTATTTCTGTATTCGCATAGAGAATTTTTTTTCCTCAATTCAATAAGGAGTATTCTATTTGCTTTTATTAAAGCTTCACAGTAATAAATACCTATTTTCGTAAATTACTCGTGTATTTTCATATGTAGATAAATACTATCGCGTATAAAATGTATAACGATTTTGAACATAATTAAGTTGATGCGCGATTTCAAGTAACTTTAAATCTATCGAATACACGGCCACTTTTAAAAAAACCTCAAAAATTACTTTCTGCATAATATTACAATATATCATAGGTAACAAAATGTCCAAGATACACAAAAACGATGTTTTTGGTTTTTAAGAAACGATCGTTAGTAAAAAATCTACATTTTCCATACGATACTTTCCTTTTAATATTTCTAACTTCTCTTAGTTTTTCCCAAAACATATAATTACACATGTTATTTTCCAGTTTATTTTATTTGTTCTTCCTCATATTTATGATGCATACAAAGTACGATTCGAAGTTGAATAAATTCTAAATTTTGATTGCTTTTACCAAGATTTATAATTATATGTTTTACATTATTTCGTTTGTGATACATTGTATGTACCATACAAGAAAAGTACGATATTCAGTTAAATGAATAGCGACATCTAACTAAAGTTTTTCGACGAATTTTCTATTTTTCATATTATTCCATTAATAAAATAATAGTATATTCTATTTATTTATAATAAAATTACACATTGCATTGCATAGTAATTGTGCTCTAGCAGCAGGAAAGATTTTTTGGGGCAACAGAAAAACGAGCTACTGCTACTGAGTACCGAATAAAATTTGTTGTCCAGTGTGTCAAAATAGCTCATTTTGCTGTATTTCAATGCAGCAAATTATTATTATTATTATTTTTCGAGCATCATGCACAAAAAGTATGATTCAAAGTCAAGTGAACATGAGCACCCATATAAGTTTTGTTTTTACGAAATTTATATTGTCTAATATGTTAAAGTTGTATTCTATTTACTTTCATTGAAATTTCATTGTAACAAAAACCTATTTGTGTCAGCCCACACGGTTTTTACTATTGAAATTCAGATTTTTTTAGAACAATTTTTTTACCATCCTACATGAAAATATTTTTTTTTCATCGTTTTTTCAAGTTTTATTTCTGAGTTATAGTTTTTTAAAATTCGAAACTCATGGAGTTATTTGATATGAAGGGCTTATTATTTGAAATTCACAGTCGGATGAAAAATTTGCCAAGTAAAAAAAAGTGGCATTTTATACGCCTATTTTCCAAAGGTGTAGATTATTTTGAATAGTTTTGTTTGGCATTGTTTTATAAGGCATAAACTTATAAGTCTACCTTATAAAATTTTATAAGGCGAACTTATAAGTTTTCGAAATTTTTATAAATTTTTTCATAAACTTAAACAGAAATTTGAAAAATTTTACGTTTTAGCGATAACTTATGAATTTCAAATTTATTCATGGTAACTTGCCACTCAGTACAACATGATCCAATGTCATATCATTAAGTTCCTCTCACATATTAGCATATTCTCATCATATTGTAATAAGTGGCATAATACTATGCATCTTGGCGATTCATGGACACCAGTCACGTTCAACACGTACTGCATAGAAGTAGAGCGTGCTGTCGAAAAATTTCATCTTTTGAACTATCAATCGGAACATGATTGAAGACAATAATAAATTCTTGTAATGTTTAATGGATCGTTCAGTGAAAAAGTTTTGAAAAAATGTAGAATATTTTAACTAGCTACTGTTTTTAAATTTTAGTTTTTGCTGTTCAATTAAATCACAAAATGATTCGTAAACTTTTTGCTATCACAATGGAAGTCTAAATTTCTAGAAGGTAGACGTAAAATGCTACTTTTTATCATTTAGTTTTCCGACTAATAAATTTCGAGTTATAGGCGCTGAAACATCGAGTATGTAATTTTATGAGTTTCAAATTTTTAAAAAATCTCTTAGTTCCAAATTACAACTCAAAAACAAAAAACCCGATTCCTGTGATTTTCAAGTCATTAAAGTTTAGATTTTTTCTTCTTTTTATTTTTTTTAAATCTTCAGTCTTTCTACAACTTGAAGGATTTTCGGACATTATTTAGATTCTTTTACAGCTCTAGAATTTGATGCTCTGGGAATTAAAAAAGTTCAAAATTTACATTTTATATTTGCACATAGATTTTAAGTGTTCCATAGATTTGTAACATTTTCGTATTGTATGTTCTTCAAACAATGTTGTAATATTTTCTGGCATTTTTATAGATTTTCTAAAATTCTTATATGTTCTAGGATTCAAAGTTTCATCAATTTTTGAGAAAATTGTACTTACATAGTTTTTGAGCATGAAAAGATTTTTAATATTTTACACATTTTTTATTTCTTATGAAAATTTAAAGAATTTTTTTAGTATTTTTATAGATTTTCAGTATTTTTGTAGATTGTTATATGGATTAGTAAAATTTGATGCTTTAGAATTTAAATTTCAGTGATTTCATAGATTTCTAGAAAAATTAAATCAAAAGATTTTTCATGTTTCACAGATTTTTTGTACTATCGTATTTTTCTATAGTATGATTTCGTCGCATTTTTTGGTCTTTTTGTAGATTTCCTATATTCTTATAGATTGTTTATATGCTTTTTGAATTTTATGCTCTAGAATTCTAGTTGAAATTTTTCAGAAAACAGTTTTTTCATAGAAATCTACTACTGTATATTTTAGAATTTGTGCAGTTCGAAAAATTTTCTGCTATTCCTATGGATTTCTATGGAGATTTTTAGAATTCCATGCTCCAAGATTAAAAATTTTTCGGATTTTTATCATTTTTCTTAATTCTAGTTTTTCATTTAAATTATTGACGGAATTTTTTTAATTTTTTCAAATTGTTTATTATTGTCCTAGCAAAAGGTCCATGATTGAATTTCGTTTATAAAAAAAATCTTTAGAAGCCAGGATATTTTTTATTTTCGAGATAGTAAAATGAATCCTAAATATTATTTAATTTTAAAAACTCGTATGAAACCATTTGTTATACCCTCTAGATTTAAGTATGTACGTTTTTGATTATTTTTGCTTGTGTTATTATTTTCGGTAGGGGTTGAACTTCCAAAATCATATACTCTTGATAACATTATTTTGTTGTGAAATTGTAGTTGAGTACTCCTAAGGCTTGACGGATAATTACTATATACTACAATGTAACGTAACAGTATTACGTTGAAGTTACACTCATGCAAGGTATTCGATAAAACCAAGGTTACATAAGAAACTTATAAATTCATTTACAAGGTTAGATTGCTGTTACGTTAATGCAACAGAATATTGTGCAGGGATTGGAAAGTTACTTAAAAAATTGGAACACATTACGTTACCGTTACTTAGGTGAAAAAAGTAATTCGTTACGTTACCGTTATTTGAAAAGAAATAGTAACTCGTTATAGTTACGACTTAAAAAAGGTAATGTTCCGTTACTTTCACGTTACATTTTGAAACAAATTGGATGTGAATAAAAAGACATCGAAAAACTAAGGACGAAAAAACAATATCAACGTTTTTGTGGTTTTGTTCAGGAAATCGTTTACTTCAGATATAGTAAAATAGTTTGGGACGGAAAAATGTTTTACATGTGATTTTTGTTGAGTTCCAACAGAACTTTCTGTTTGAAAGAAAAAATCATATTTTCGAAATCTGTCGTTTCATTCGACGCATAATCCAGAGATCCCGGGTTCGGATCCCGGCTTCTGACGGATTTTTTTCTCACATATGAATTAAATGAGAGGAATCATTGACTAGGAAAATCGAGTAAAAGTAGATTTAATGAATTAGTTGTATTTTATTACATGTATATGTATTTCCTTTTTGTACTTCCTAGTATTTATACACTGTTGTACAATTTTTAGGTTGATTTTAAGGTATCTCGTTGAATTTTCAGAGTGAGATTTCCTAAAATTGACATTTCAAAATATTTAAAGTTTATTATTCGATTTTACAGAAAAAAATTTCTTTTTGGATTCAGAGTCCCCCTCGATATTTTTTGAATTTCTTACAGTCTTTTAGCATTTGAAAATTTTCTTGTATTTATATGCGCTACTATATACATGTATTTTTAGAATTAAATGCTCGAAAAATTAGAGTTTTTTGATGCCTAGAATTGCATGAATTTTTGAAGAATTTAATTGCATTTATATAAAACTAACTCAAGTCAAGTATTTTCAGTATTTTTTTTTTTGTATATACAATTGTAATTTAATAAATATTCAATAAATTACGTAAGGGTTTCTAATACGATCTTTAGATTTTTCTTTTCTTAGAAAAAAGCATATTCTTCGTTGAAATTTGTGCACAAATTCCCAATGTTTCTATCAGTTTCATTGCAAATTATAAATAAAGAATTTTTTATTCAAAAGTAACGAATTTTAAAATTACTTATGCCTTAGTTTCAGAATATTTCTTAAAAAGGTACAAGGTGTTCTAAAATCTTGATGAAACTTATTGAAGTAACCTGAAGTAAATAACAGATTTTTTGTCATTCGTTATGTTACTGTAACATTATCGTTACAGTAAAAATGTAATGTTTTTGAGTAATGCATTAATACTTCTAAATCACGATATCATTGTCATATTGAAGAACTGTAAGGTGTGCAACATTTGCAGTTGTAAATCAAATAAATGTCTATGTTACATACATTGAGGACGCTATTGTTATATTGTTTAAAGTTGTCCTGCAGCTAGGTTTAGCTTTGTCATGGTGGTACAATTGTGCCCTATGCTAAAGCATTAGAGTTTGAATTTGCTGCCAACTATATGCAATGAAAATTCATATGGCTTGTCACTCTTGTTGTAAGTAATATTTTAATTTTTTTATAAAGATGTATTGCTGTAAATTCATCAAACAATTTTGCGAAACATGGAAATCAATAATATTTTACAATATCAATCCTAGAAAAAATTGACAATTATACGCGTACGCTTGGCAACGTCGCTTTCGCTGTCTTACTGATAATTAACGGCGCTCGGTTTTCACTAACACACTACGAGCGCGTGAGTGACAGTTCGACGTTGCCACGTTTCTCGAAAGCAAGCGTTAAATTTCGTGAATTCGTCGACGAAATGCAGTATTCCTTTTTTCCGCAGACAAAATCTTTTTGAATCTTTGCATAGTACTTTTGTGAGGCAATGCTTTATGATATACTCGTTTTTCGTGGCAATTTCATTTCTGCAAGTAATTGTTTTTTAGAAGAAAGGGTAAAAATTCACGCGCTTCCACAAGAGCCCATGTATTTTTTCTTAACTTGAAGAATTTATTGCTCAAAAACCTAGGACAAGATCACTTTGAAATTTGATCAGATTCTTATTATCCGACCCTAGCTGCAGGACAACCTTAAACATCTCGTAATGTTATATATACAGTAAGAATTATATGTACCAGTTTTGTAATCCCTATCATGCATAGTCCAATATTCGAAACATTCGAATTTTGGGGGAAAGGGAATTCCTATTTGCCACTGACTTAAGGATGAGGAAATCCTCTGGGTCCTATTGGGACAGCTCCACTAGATCAGTGGCCATGGGACTCAAGGGACTCCATCATCCTTAGGTCAGTGGCAAATAGGAATTCCTTTTCCCCTACGATTCGAATACATTAGAATGTGGATCCTAAAGAAGGCTCGGGGCAATTAAGAAAATATTGTTCATCATCCAATGTTTGTCGAGTCGTTCACATATATTATAGAAAGCTCACTCTGACGACCCGTTTCAGTGTCGTACAAACGTGACTCAATCGCTTGATTGAAAGTGCTTGGGCCCAGGCCGAAGGTGAAATTTTTAAAACGGCACTGACTTAATCCCTTTTTTGGCGACAGACGATTTCCGCTTGACTGGGCATACGACGTCTAATGCAAATTTATGGTGTCACAATTTTTAAGATTCTTCAAGATCAGGTTCTTCTACATCCACATTCTACTGTTTCGAATATTAGTCTATTTGATAGGGATAGTATGGTTATATTGTTACATATCACAAGCATCACAATGTTATTTAGCTTTTACATGTTGCATATCGGTAACATTGATACACATCACAATGTTACCTCTACGTTATGTAACATGTTTAGAATCGACCAGGTAACAATTTTAGATATACAAACAAAATCATAATGTGCGTTATCGAACAATATATATTATAACAAATATAATTATTGTATATATTATAATCAGTAATTTTTAATTATTATGAACAATATATCTTGGTATTTAATTTTGAATTTGAATAATGATAAATTACTTTAAATGAATTTCAATGAAAATTATTTATTACAATAGTTGATATCAATATTCCATCACAATAATTGGTAATTTTTTAACAATATACAATGTATAACTCTACAATACCACGCTTACTTTCAAAAATCACCAAAATAACTTATACTTTAATCACTAATCAGAATTTGTAATAAAATCTTCGAGACAAAGAAAAACCGGCATATCGCGATCGCGCGGTTTCAGCTTTCAACGTAGATAGGAAAAATGCAGAATCTTGAAGAGATAAATATACGCGCTCGGACGACTTGTCAACGCGAGATTATTGTTTAAAAGTTTCCATTCCTTGTTTACGGAACGAGATTTAGATCAGAAAAATTTTTTCAGAAAATCACTTACCACAAGGAGAGCGATGCAGCTCATAAGAAAATATTTCAGGCAAATAAGTGTTCGACCCATTTGCAATTGTTTATGTAACTTTTTCTGGTGTTTACACAAATAACTTTGATTTCTTCGGACAAATCAAACCACTTTCATATTACGTGAAACGTTGAAGAACAGTTAAAGAATATGGAAGGCAAATTAGAAATATATATTATTAAATAACAGTAACGGAAAAAACAAAACGGTAAGCCATCCCGAACATTAAGGTGTTTTTACATGTGGCAACATGTGGCGTTTTCATGACGATCTGTGGGCACAGCTGGGCACTGCTGAGGCTGGCCTAATGGAGAGCCAATCAGAGTTTAGATTCCTTGCCCTTATTTTGAAGGAATTTCGTCCTTAACGGGAGGGAAATGTCGGTCCTTAAACCGAGGTATCCTTATGAGGAAAGTCCTTAACGGGAGAGATAAGTGTACCAACAAAATAATCATAATCAGTGATAAACAAAACACACCGGAAGTAAACTTCAAACAAGACACTGCAATAAACGTTTTGGAATTTGGAAGATTTTGTATATAAATTTTAGGCAATTATAGACGAGGATCTTGTAGAAACTGATTAATTTTTGTAGATTAAGTACCGTTATTTTCACTCGGATCGAATAAAAAAAACGTAGTTGTTAAAATGACGTTGTCGCCGATCGATTTGACGAAACTGATGGAGATCCTTGACGAGGAAAACCTGGACACCAGCCTCGACAAGTTGTCAAACCAGCTTAGTCAGTACTTTCCGAAGGAACAAAACTTTCGTGTGGGGATGACGCTGCTGCTTCTTCTGCAGCACGTTGATCTCCTGCCCAACCAGGTGCTTTCACCGGTCAACCTTTCATGCTTTTGTATTTAAGGAACGAGCGCATAGATATTTCAATTATTCTTGCAAAGCGTGTCTAAAAAATAAAAATGTTCAGTAATCAGGGCATCTACTGTGCGGGAATGGTCCGCAATATATGGAAAATTTTTAATAAAAAAATTATTCTAATCAATAAAAAATCTACTATTCAGTATTTCAGTTCGTTTAATTGTTCTATGAGGATTTTTTAAAATAAATTCAGTTCAATATAAAACAAATCGTAAATTCATATAAAAAAACTAAACTCTTCCTACTTTCGAAAAACTACTATAGAAATAAACAGGATTTCAAATTTCATTAGTTCCAAATTAAAAACTACACTTCTAACTTTTTGAATATTTGAAATTTCCAAATTTTCTATTGAACAGCAAACAATGAATTTTTGAGTAATGAAACAATAACTGAGACTTCAAGCTTTAAAACACATCTCATCAATATCAACTGCTGAAAAAAAATTTTCTTCTGATTTTTAAATATAATGAATTTGTTATGACAACTTTTTCATCAGATTTTCTACCATATAATTTCAGTCCAAAACAGGTAAGAAATTAATGAGTCTTATAAATTTATAAATACCGATTACACACCAGTATATTGGTGTCGGAGGATTACCAGGTAATGAAAAAAAATCATTGAGTTAGATCATGAGTGTTTGAGAAAATTTAAATAAAAATCAAAAAAAATATTTTTGTATTTACTTTTTTTCACCGAAAAAGTTTGCAATATCATTCAATATTACCTTGAAAATATCGATAGAATGATTTCCAGTTGATGAATATATTGATACAAAAATTTTGGTGCATCAGAAAGAAATATCGATATGTATCTCCCACTCCTAATTAAAACTAATAATACCATTAATACTTCATGAAGATAATGGAGCACTTTAGCCTCATAAAGTAATGTAAGAAAAGAAAAATATTCCAGAAATGGAAACAACTTTTAATATCTGGATACCTTGAAGGTTCAACGTGTCCTGGCGATTGGCCTTCTCTACGACCTCTATAAAAGTGAACAATTTGCGACAACGCCGTTTGCTCCGGTCTTCATACGAGCCCTGAAACTTCCAAAGGAGGTAAACTCTGCTACTGCGAAACCCAACTTCACTGGCCATATCCCAGTGCTGTCACAATGTGAGAGGAACCTTCTTCTCAGTCTTGTCGGGCCCAATTCCCGAGATATAATGAAAAAAACTCCCTTACAAATCGTCGACGAACTGCAATTCAACTCTGTGCCTCACGCCGATCTGACAAACCTTCAACTGCAGATCGCGGAGCGCCAGTCTGAACTTCCGGCCATCAATAAGTGCGGCAACCCTATAATCCTGCCTGACATGGATCTCGCCAGGTAACGATTTTTAAAATATCTTTATTCATCAACACGACAGATGATATATCATTCAAACTTTAAACGAAATCTATAAGGAAATGATATGCTTTGATAAGTTTGTATTTACATATCAAAAAATGTCTACTGATTATTTGAACATTTATTATTTCGAATTCTTTCATCGATGAATTTTGAATGCTGATGTTTCTTGTCTAGTTTACTATAAAATAAGAGTTAGGAATAAAGACAAAAAATAATTATAAATATAGCCATGGAATCAATTAATGAAAAATAGGAATCTCAGAATCGGAAATTTTTAATTTTGATAATTTTAATGAATATCGTTTAAATTGACATGAAAGTAAATGATTAATCAAAGCCTTTAATATGTCAACACAGTTGGTCTTCTTTACTTATCATTCTCTTATCAGTTAAATAATTTTTTTAAATTGAATTTCTTGATCATACATTGCTTATTGAAGACGACTCTTTACTAATGAATAACTTCGCCCCTACTGAACATATTTTTTAGAGTTCGAAGTTATTTATTACATTCACTTGTTTTATTGTTTTTGATACCTATCACTCTTTTGTCAACACTTTTTTTTTATTAACGATAAATAGTATATTTCATATCAAGAGGGAGAGCAGCGACTTTTCGTTTCGAAAAAGTTGTCTTCGCACGTGGAAAGGCTCTCCCTCGTGATATGAACTATATTTTTCTTTAATATCGAGTTTGATCCTCGGAGCCAATATTCAAGAAAAAAAGAATGATGTGTATTTTTCCACATTCCTTTATTAATTGTCTTTCCTTCAAGCTTTCGACCTTATAATTTTTGGTCCTCATCAGGAATATGATTGAAGCACAAGCATATCTACACCAATTCTATTGGCAAGTCAATTTCATCATTTGAATTTTACTTCAATTGGAGTAAAATTGACTTGCCAATAGAATTAGTGTAGATATGCTTGTGCTTCAATCATATTCCTGATGACCAAAAATTATAAGGTCGAAAGCTTGAACGAAAGAGAATTAATAAAGGAATGAGGAAAAATACCCATCATTCTTTTTTTCTTGAATATTGGCTCCGAGGATCAAACTTGATATTATTTACAACTCCACGGAGCGATTTATCCTCTAATTACACTAATTTTATTCAACAAAGAGGAATTTATTTTATATTTTTCTTTGTTAGCGCGAAAAATGATACGCGTGTTTTGCTGCGTCACGGATTGAGCATAGGTGCCCCTTTTCGAGTCGGAATAAATGGTGACCTGTGGAATAATGGTACTTTTTTTTCATAGGTCCTTTCACTTACTCACCGCTCGAAAAGGGGCATCTTACGCTCAATGCGTGACCAGCAAAACACGATCATTTTGTGCGCGTACAATGAAAATACATTTTCATTTTTTTATATTGTTGCTAAAATAGTATTGCTTAACTGAAATACTGATACTTTGCAGTAAATTTTTTTTTAACGAACAAAAAAATCAAAAGTAATCAGCTTCAGATGTAATTGTGAAAATAAAATATGAAACTGATTATTCGAGATTTTTTTTTCATTCTCATACATATAATAGAGAATAGTACATTGCTCAACTCATGCCAAAGGTTAATTTAAACCCTTTGACAGTTAAAAATATGAGACGAAATCGAGGATTTTTAGCGGATCCGTCTCAATTGACGATTAGTTTGAATTGCATACAGTACAATTGCATCAAATTGCAGTACAATTGCATTGCGTGATTTTTTTCATTAGTTGAATCCATACATATAACAACATAATATACTCCATTCATTAATTTCTACATTTTTTTTAACTCTTTTACTTTGCAGTGAATTCGACACAAGAAACTTCATTGTATATAGATGAATTTCAATCACGGAATAATGATTATTAGAAAATATCTTTTTATCTGCCAACACAAATTCATAAGAGTTCATTCGTTTCGATTTTTTGATGCAGAATATTTATAATTTTTAAAATTTCTTATTCATGGTATTGAAACCTTAAATATTTCTGATCTTAAAATTTTTATTTTATATAAATTAAATACATAACTGTCACTGTTCTCACTTTTTTTTGTTTATTGTATTTTTAAAATTTTTGTGCTGTTGGAAATTCAGTAAAAAGGAAAAAAAAACTAATGAAATCTGAAATCCAAAATAATTTATTCTCAATAAATTAGTTGCTAGCAGTAAAATGTATTTTTTATTATTGGAGAGTCTAAGTCACGATTTCTTCAATGAAACATTCATTCTTTTAAATTTAATGGTGATGTCACAATTTTTAAATCTAAAATCTAAAAATTTTAACCACTCATACATTTTAAGATTGAGTTATTGATTCAGAAATTGTAAGATTAGCAACTATCTTTTTTGTAGTTACAGCTTTTTTAGAATGCAGTATATTTTGTTTTTGATGTAAATTTACCATTTATTCAGAAGTGTACAAATTTACTATGCAATCATATAATTTAATTTCATAGTTATATAATTTAATTCGATTCAGTTGAGTTTAATTAAATTCAAATTGTAAATTTAATTTAATTTAGACAAAAATAATTTCATTGTAAATTTATTTTTAAAATACTTATAAAATTATATCAAGTATTTTAAAAATTTATATTTTCTACAGATTTCAATTATTTTTAGTAAATATTTGCACAAATCTTCAAATAATTTGAGTATTTGTAAATATTTAAAACCAAGCAAATTAAATATTTTAAAAATAAAATAAGAATATCTTGATCGTAAAACTAAAATAGGTTCATTTGTAAATTGGAGTAAATTTTCCATAACACAACTCAATTACCTCTACTTTTCTACCGGGGTAGGCTTAGAAAGAGAAGGGGTGAAGGGAAAAGGGGCTTCAATCAAAAGCCCTGCCTTCCCTAATGGTGAGTGGACGAAACTGAGTTGTTACGAACTCTTTAAATTTTGTGAATTTTGAAAAATTGTAGAGGAAATAGTATCTTAGAATTTAATAATGCATCAATGGTTTACTGATGATTCGCTGACTTTGGGAAACCCTGTATAAGAAATAACAGAAAATATAACCAATTATTACATAGGTCACAATATGCCACAATGGTGAATCATCAAAAAATTCCATGAATCACAAAATCATACATTGTCACAAATCATGTAAAGTCATAATAAAATTATTACTATAATCCTCATCATTATCATTTCCTAATCAACGAGCGCAGAAATCCAACGGCAAGCCCAAGTACACCATGTACACTATATGTGACGTGCCAGGAGAAAAGGGACACATCGCTCCAAACGAGAATTTTACAGGACGAGTGATAGAAGTCAATCAATTCTGTAGTGAAAGGAGGTGACTCCCGAAAATTTGCCTCCCTTTTTTTGATAGGGAATAATTTCCGTAGAATTTTTCTAATTTTTGTGTTAGGTAGAGCAACTCAAAAACTATCAAAAGATAAAAAAGCCAGTTTTTGATTTTTGGAGTGATGTGTCCCTTTCTCCTGGCACGTTACACATCTATACATACTATATATATGGGTATAGTTTGCATGCTTGGCTCGGGCTTGCCTTTGAATTTCTGTACTCCCTACTCCTAATCCTGATTAACTGTCATGTCCCAAGCACGTGACATGGCTCATGATATTTGAGCGCAATTAGGCGGTATTGAGATACAATTACTGGCGCCTAATCACACTCATTACACTTACTGTCATGTGCCAGAAATAGCACTATTTGAAAGCCACTTCAGAACGATTTAGGAGATGACGTATAGTCTCGAAGCTTCTGGATTGTTCTAAAAGTGTCTTGTTGGAAGGTGATAATAGTGCTATTTCCATCAGCCATATTGTTTTACCTTGTAATATATATAGAAGCCGATTTTAGGCTCGCGGTCCTTTTTTGCTCTTAGTGTTTCGTCGCTTTTCAATGTATCTGCTCTTTGTGACACGTCATGTTTCGGGCGGTGTGTATCTGCTTTTTGTGACACATCCAGTGTAAAATAAAATGGATTTGTGGTGTTTTTCTCTTACCCTCCCGAGCCAGGCAAGTGGTCCTTCAGACCCTTGATACACTACGTTTTTCAGCAGGCATCGATTATGCTTGAACAAAATAATATAATCGATAAACCAATAGACTTTCGATAGAAAAAATGTTCCATCTCTCGTTCCTTCCCTTCTTTTTTCTATAGTGATCGCTATAGCTCTTTGTGTTTTTATTCTGCAGGTGCCACGAGATCGACAAAAAAGTAGCTTTGAGCGTGGTAGAGAATTTAGTCACAGGGGATCCACCGCTCTGCTTCGAAAGCTACTCCCCTGAGTTTCTGCGACTATCGCCTCCTCTTTACCAGCCTCCCAACGAACTAACCTGGATGAACTTTAGCCATCCCTCACAATTCAGCGTCGAGTACGATACGAGCATGTGCGTCCCTAACTGTGCAGGAGCTGAAGCGCGCAGACTAATGGGACATGCTTTCAAGAGTACGCTGACATTGCAGCAACAGCTGCACTTAGTCAGCGAGTTGAACAGGGACCCAAAGCTGGTCTACCACATTGGTTAGTAACATGGGAAATTAAAAACCATCTTCTTTAACTAGACTGGTATGTGAAAAATTCCTATTCCAGGTTTGACCCCTATCAAATTGCCAGAGTTGGTGGAGACAAACCCGCTCATCGCAATAGAAGTCCTGCTGAAGCTCATGCAGTCGAGTCAGATAACGGAATATTTCAGTGTCCTGGTCAACATGGAAATGTCTCTGCACTCGATGGAGGTGGTCAACAGACTCACGACGACCGTTGATTTGCCTACAGAATTTGTGCACCTCTACATAAGCAATTGCATTTCCACATGCGAGACCATTAGAGACAAGTACATGCAGAGCAGACTCGTGCGGTTGGTCTGCGTATTTTTACAGTCACTTATTAGGAACAAAATAATTAACGTCCAAGAACTTTTTATCGAAGTGCAGGCTTTTTGCGTGGAGTTCAGCAGGATAAGGGAAGCAGCGGCGCTTTTTAGGTTGCTCAAACAGTTGGAATCGGGCGATGTTGGTGGTCTCAACACCACTGTAACGAAGAGCAAAATTGACATGTGCTGAAGGTGTTTTCTAGAAATTGTTTCTCTATGGAAGCCTCAAAACAAGACTATTTATTTTATTTGTTCCAAATTTAATATTATGAGAGTTTAGCAAGTTTGTTTGTGTGGATTTAAATTAGGTGAATATCACACGGTTTTCGCCAGCGGAAATCAATTAAAGGATGCAAGTGATTTTTTTCATAAGTAGAAATCATCGGCATGATTTGCATTATTTTTGTAAAATAGTGTGGACAAAAATGCAGCTGCCATTGTTGGTAGTATTTTCACTGTTAATTTTGTGGAAAACACATTTTTTTGTTGCAATAATAAATATTTGATAGTAAAAACGGGATTACTTTTTTAAACCTCAACATCAGAAAGAAGTAATAAATGAAATGACCTTTCTTAAAAGAATGAAAAAAAAAATATATTTTTATTCAGATTATAGATTTTTTAGACATAATTGTTCTTATAAACTGAACCAACTTTTTTATAAAAGTAAATGATTGTGCGATTTTGATATATGACATGATTGGATTGATTTTTTTATATTATACATGAGATTGTTTCACAATGAGTTGGTTTCTCTTCCGTTTATGCGTTAGTAGAATCGACGTAGTTCTTGAAAAACATGACAAGACCTTTTGCACTTGGTCTGCTTCTACAATCTTCGTCGGTGCAAGAAGTAAAAATTTCCAAAACTTGATTGTAGTCTTTGGAAAATTGAATAGCTGGAAGTGGTGGCCGAGTACCTGAAAAATTAAAAGAAAAAATTTTGACACAGGTTGTTGTAAAATTCATCTTATAATTTTTGACATTTGCGTTTCATGCTTGTAAAAAAACAATGTCAGCTAAAAACTCGTACCGAGAAAATTGTAATTTGTTCACACAAAATTACGTTACATGAAAACAATATAAATTGATTTATTTTTATTATTTTTAGCTCACCAAGATTTTTGTTCCCTGAGCCTAAAAGATCCTCTATCTCACTTTCAGTATTGATGACATTTTCTTTGGGATTTGAATTTTTCTCCAAATATTCACACATAGAATTATCGCCAGTATCTACATCCATTTCCGAATCCGCATCCTCTACATGTGGCGGAGAAAGCGCCAGCATTTCCCAAATAACGAGACCATATGCCCAAATGTCTGCTTTGTTCGTCACGTTTTCATCTATTTTACAAACAAGTTGATATGGGAGTAATAAATTTATCTCAACAAATTTTAGAACGATTATAAAAGGACTGTTTACATTAAATTCTACAGAATTTATGCATAATCCATAAGATTATCTATCTTCTGTTTACTGCAAAAGTTAGTTAAATTGAAACATTTGTAAAGAAAAAAAAAAAAAAAAAAAAATGGTTTGAAAAACAAGCTTTGCAAGAGCGAGACGAAACTAATATATCAAGTTTTTTAACTATTGAGAAAATTAAGTTATGTATAGAACGTATTTATGATTGTTAAATATTTTATATTATTTGTAAAAAAAAGTATTTAAATCAAAATAAGAGTATTAAATCGTAACAAAAAAAAAAAAAATTGGTAGTAGTGGGACTTGCACTCAGGCATTCAAAAAATTTTTTCTTGAATTTAATTTTTACATTAAAATAGAATTTTTTCATGACTGATAATATTGTTTATTTATAGTAAAAAAATATTGTTAAACCATAAAAAGAATGAAATTAAAAAAGGAATATAAAAAAAACTGGCAGCGGTGGGATTCGAACCCACGCCCCCGAAGAGACTGGTGCCTTAAACCAGCGCCTTAGACCGCTCGGCCACGCTACCACTGTGGAGGGCAGATTCAAAATTTACAACTTGACATAATGTACTTTTTCAATATGCGTATTATTTAATTCATTGAAATATTGTTAATTAGATTACAGTTTTTGTCAAAAGTTAAATTTCCTTTATTTATAAACTTTTCGTAAAAGTATTTATCATAATATTCGTGTAATCAAAACTTGAAACTTTTACAGTAGGTAAGCGATTCGGGAGAAAGTTCGGGTGTATAGAAAAAAAAGTGCACGAATCGAGAACGCATTAAGGTAGTACTTGCATTTAGGCAATTTTCTATAGATTTTCCTGAAAATTTCAAAATTTGATCTTGATATTGTATATAATCTATGGGGCCGTTCATAAACCTCGTGTCCTTCTAGGAGTGGAGAGGGGGTCAGCTCAAAAGACACACTCCATGTAAACGCTTATGGAGAATCGGGAAACAAGGGGGGGGAGGTTAAAAAACCAAATTTTGAATCACGAGGTTTATGAACGGCCCCTATGGTAAAAATTTCATAATTGCTTACTACACTGATTTTTGAGTAATAATTTTTCGAAATTAACATGCGTGTATAGGGGGAATCGTGCATTTCCGCTCATATTTCAAGAACTTTTCTATAATTAATTCTGAAAAAATTACTGAAAATCACTTTTATCATGAATATTAACCTTGCAAAAGTTCAACAAGCCCAGTGAACCAAACCAGCCAAACCTTGCCCAAAATGTACCCAATATAATTGAGTGGGATGGCCAATAGTAGGGTAATTCTGCGGCCCCAACGGTGATCACTGTTCAGGCAACTTTTTCGTTCACTATGTTTGGCTTAAAATTGGCCATATGTGGGGTACTAAATTTTGACATTTAGGAATTAACCATTAGCCCAATACCGACTCACTTCCAGCTCAATTTTTCTTGTTTATGTTTTGTGAGCTAATTAAACTTTCATAAGCTGAACTTATTATAAATGATTTCTCTCTTTTTATTCTAAATAGAACCTTTTTGTCCCATATAACGTGCGATCTAGGTAATTAAATCAACAACTTGCGTTTTTCAAAAAAATTTTTATTACGCTTTTTTTTCATTTTGAATGCGCAACTGTGTGCACCCACATTATTTCTCTTACAATTGATTAAAAAACTCACTTTCAGACCCTTTAATACGTAAATATTGGGGAAAGTGACGATGTATTTTTCGAGCTTGTCACTTTCTGGAAAACAAAAACATAACCAAAAATCAGACGAAACACGACCATTTTGATACTTGCGGTTTTCGTGATTGAACGAGTACATTTTTTGTACAGAATCACGAATTTCTCACTTGCTTTCAATAAATATACTATGTGTAAAAAACAGAAAAAAAGGAACACGATTTTGAACTGTTGTTGGTTTGCACCGTTTGCACTGAAAAAGGCGTTGTCGTTTGTTGTCGTTGTCGGCAATGTCGGTATAAGCGTTCATTACATTACCACATATATATACCGATTGCGACCCCGTTAGGTGCCAATAGTATTGTCCAAAAAATTTGCCCCAACATTAGCTAATTCTGCCGCCCCAACAGGACCCCATATTTGCAAACAAAAATTTACCACCGTTAAGAAGAAACAGTGGGCAAACATTGGACTGTGCGCGCGCATGACATATTTGTGACTAATATTAACCTGCAGTTGGCCAATTTCATGGTCCCCACGAAATTAGAGGGATGGAGGACCCAATTTTTGGTTCACTGGGAGGGTTACCAAACTATTTTTTGAGAAATTTACAAAAAACACCTATAACTGTCACTTTTGTACAGACCATAGGTACGCTTGGCAACGTCGCATTTTAAAAAACGCAATGATAATATTTCCGACATATTTATATTATTTAAAAATTTGAAATAAATTCACAAAAACACTACGTGCATGAACTACTTCTACGGCTGCGTACACTGAAAAGCTCTATCAGTTACAAGAAGTATTATATCATTTAAAGAAAGATTTATAGCGGTCACCACAAGAACCTAGCATGATTCTGCAAGGAGGCATTTCATAACTTTCTCAGAGCTATGAAAGTATGCTTGCTGACTCATGCTGTTTGCAAGCATTCGTAATACTTGTGAGAACTATTATCATTTGCTACCGTAACATTAAAAAAGGTAGAAGGCATCTTTCATTCTTACAATAACAATGATTGATTACTACAGTAGGTATTGAAAGGACGGTTCTAGCAGATACGATTGTCATCGCTGGACAAAGCGCGAGGAATCCTGTCGCAACTATTCTAATCCCTACCGTAAATACGGCTTGTATTGTTACCTTTTATAGTTACCAGAGATATTAGGGCTTTTCAGTGTATGCAAGCATATTATCATACATTTACATATTTACATACGCTGATCGAGATATACAAAAACAGTTGCGATATTGCCAAATCTACGAATTCAAATTGCGGAGCTAAATGAAGTTGGCCACGCAAGACTCTGTGACTAAATTCAATTTCTTTCAAGTGCAAGAACTACCTTAAGTCAACAACTATGAATAGAAATCCTAGATAAATGAGCTGTTTCAATGTCATATCCAAGTGTCTCGTGGGCCAAACGATTTCCGTATGAATGGCCACATGGGGCCTAACGCGAGAATATTTGTTCACGATTGCTTAAACGCCGCTCGTCACTCGCACGAACCGGTGTCGCACGAATCGCTTACCTACTGTATTAAGAATCCTGAAATTCTCTACTTCTAAATCTCAGAGTTTTGAGATAATTTTAATTATTTCAAACCTCCAAGTTTGTCATACTCATGGTAGAATTATACAAGGTCAGGGTGCGTCAACTCTATAGGCGATTTGTGCTAACTGCTCGGAATCAACTAGTGTTTACTAAATACCGATATATATCGATATTCTAATCGATATTCCAACTACCGATAGTCAGATATTTTTCTCGATAGTACATGGCTATATTTATATACATTATATGTATATAAATATAGCCATTTATTTATTTTTATGTTATTTTTTTTTTATTTTATTATAGTATTTTTTTATTACATTATTATAGTATTATTATTATAGGTAAAACTATCGAGCACAGGTCTGATATTCCGATAGTGTATCAATACAGTATCGGAATATCGGCCATACTACCGATATACTACCGATAGTCGACTATCGATATTTACTATTGTTAGTGAACACTAGAACCAACAGCGAGCATGCGCGCACTGGAAAAAAAAGTATTTCAGACAACACTAGTTTGTGCTGGCACAGCACGATTTAGTGTTGCCACTACACGGTGGAAAGTGTTGTTAGAAAGTGTTCAAAGGTGTTGTACCAACACTTTTAGGTGCCTGTTGAACTCGGGCTGCTCGGGCATCGTGTTGACAATAGGCGAAAGTGTTGGTTCAACACTTTCGTAAGATTTCTGTTGAACCGCGAAGTGTTCGGACAACTCCAAACAGTCAAAACTGTCAATGGTGCTAACTAAAGGGGTTATATACAAAGTTGAGTAGAAAAATTAGTATATTTTCGTGATTTATTTAAAGGATGTTATGAACACTTTATTACCAAATACCAAATACAGTTCGATAGAACATTTTTTCAAGAACAAAATTCAAAATTGAACATTAAAAAAATTTTTTTAATTGTACGATATATGGCCCATCCCCCGAAACGCCTTTTTTCAAAGAGCCTTCCGGTGAACGCGATTGAAGGCGAACCACTCAATCAAAATCAAAAATTAAAAAAAATTATTGTACAAAAACGTTTCTTGGTGTACTTAAACGATTCGTTTGACAAAAAAAAATTCTGTTTATTGCAAAAACCCTTTTGCAAAAAAAAAAAACGATTTTTGAGGTGTCGAAAATTTTAAACGAAAAATTATTTAAACGAATCTCACATTTATATGTAAAAAAGCAATCGTTCAAGTACACAAGGTTGTAAATAGGCACAATTTAAAAAAAAATCATGCAAATCCGTTAACAAGTTTTTAAGTTATCGCGTTTACGGCAACCGTACTTTCGAAAAAAAAAAAACAATTCTGAGTTATCGCGTTTAAAGGTTTGTGTCCCATTCGATCTAGTTCTCTGAAGTAAATGAAACTTAACACAAATATTCTCTGAAGTATGTACATTCAAAATATGGAATAAAAAAATTTTCGATTTTTTGATCCTGAACTTTGCATATAACCCCTTAACTTTTTTGAAGTGCTCTCTGCAGAGCTCCTACACTCCTCTGTTAAAAAAAAGTTCCACTGAAATCAACGCCACCTAGGTACAGGCTCCCTTTGATCGGTATTACAGTTTGACATTTATACACCTATACATACATGTTATGTATAACACATGGAAATAAGTCTGTAAAGAAAATTTTTATTTCATACTAGCGACATCTTCACACAGGCTCGTTTCTAATTTTATGGAACTTTTTTTTAACAAAGGAGTGTAGGAGCCCTGGCTCTCTGAAATACTTTTGTTCCAGTGCGGGCGGATAAAAACAGTGGCGGGGGTACATGGATGAAGTCACATGACTTGTATCAACTTTGCCACCACATTCTCTGATTGGCCCATCTAAAAAATAGCCCACAAAAAACTTCTGGAACCAAACACCAGCGGCGCTGATTTTCGACAAACTTTTAACACGGGAGTTGACGCATCCTAGACAAGGTATGCTCGTTTCGGGTACGAGTTCTGGTTCGGTTCGCGCACAGCCCAGCCACCGCCATCTTGGCTTGCTTCCACCCAATGATTTAAAAGGCATTTCGACATTTTGACAGACTGACAGGCAAAATGTAAACAAATAAGCAATATGGCGACGAGTGGGCTAAGTGTGAGAGAGATTTTCGAGACAGAGAAAATGCCCCCACCCTACCTCTACCTGCGAAAGAACATACCTTCTCTAATTCTACCATGGTCATACTTAGATGTACTAAAATATTTAAAGTAAAATCAAAATTATAAATATATGTTATGTGTTATGTACAGTGGCGTAACTAAAAGCAAGCGTGCGCCCCTCTCCCCCGCAACATTTCGACGGCGCCTTTTTATAAAACTTTATAAAACTTATCTTTAGACTGCTAGTAATTTTGTTTTTAGTAACTTGATATTCATGTTACAGTTTTTACGATTTCATAATTTTTTCTACCGCTTAAAAACATACACATAGATTGGTATACATTTTTTTTTGAAAGTTTTTATTTATATTGCTTGTGCATCGCAACGTTCTTCTAAACTGTTTGAGTTTTGGGTGAGATTTAGAGTATTCAATTTTTTTAAATATGTACTAGTTTCAACCATCGTTTTTTTTTAGGTTTAATATTGAAAGCGAACTACAAGTTCAAAAAACCACAACGTTTTTTGTCGCCAACATAATATGTTGGCGACAAATAATTGATTCTATTTGAATCAATTCTACTAGCAATTCACGTTCAATACTCATTGTAAGAATACATTGATGACTTGAACACTCCCATTAGTAGTGCGTAAAATGTCCTAATAAATTTCTATTAAAAAAAAAAAAAACGCTTAGCTGAAGAAAAGAAATCGGTAGTGTTAAAAACAGAAAGCCGTTCACAAACTTCGTGAATTTTATGCTAATATTTGATAGTCAACAAATATCTTTCGGGGTAAATCTGAAATCGATAAGGGATTTGTCTTTTTTTTCTCGAAACAAATCTTCATCTGCTCAAAAATTTTTCAAATTGTTTTCGTATTTATGACATCATCTTTTGACATATTCAGAAGTTTCTTCGTCATTACCTATAGGAAAGTGTTTTTCCGGATTGAGAAACCTGTAATTGTTTTTAATTTTTTCACTCCTGCAAAGCAATCCTCGATTTGAGCAATTTAAACATCCAAAGATGCATAGAAAACGGAAATCTTATATTTTTGAAATAAATCAACAAATAGATAACACTGTGGAACAAAATTTGGGTTTTGTCAAATCCCAACATTTTTTTTTTTCATGCAACAGGTAGGTATAGGTCACTGAAACACGTATGCAAAAGGATTTTGAAATTCATAGTAAAATTTGCGAATTATAAATGTGTGAAAGTACGGTAGTGCAATTCGTTTCATCCTACTCTAAAAATTAAAAAACTTTTTTTTCTGTTTTTTGATACAGAATTCAAAAATGTTTACGAAATCACGATCGCATTAATACTTCAATGCGCGAATTTGCTCATGAAATTTATTATTTTCTAGTCATTAGTCTCGGATTAATAGACTCGTGATTTATTTGTCTGACAATGCTCCCCGTATACTTTTTTTTTTTTTCTTTCATTCTTTGAGAAGCGTGAAGATCTATTTCACAACTCGAGCATGGAAACTGCGATTTTCGACGTCTGCTAAGCGCGGCGAATGTGGCGCATTTCACGCCGTTCTCATTTTCCGCCCTGGGTGATGAAATGACAGCTGATTAACAGCGCTCAGTATGTCGCGACCAGTCGCGACCAGGGAGCCCAAATCTCGAAAAAAATGGGATCAAAAACCTAGGCTTACCTGATATGCTTCGAAGGTTCCGCTACCGGCGGCGGTAGCGTCTGCCCGTTATAAGAATACGCGTGTTAATAGTAGTTCCTGGGTCCGAAAACAGCCGCGCTACGATCGCTCTTATGTAACAATATGTTATTTCTGGGACCATGGTTTGAATGGGAGTTGGGATACCCTGGTCGCAACTTCTCCGCGAAACAGAATGGTACTAGCATATTTGGATTTTCGCGCTCGCACTTTGCGTACGTCGAAAATCGACTTTTCCATGCACTCGTTGTGAAAAATATAGTTCGCAACTCAATGGGGAAGAGCAGATTCACTTGGGAACACGAAGCTGACTATGCAAAACCGCACGTATCGGTGTGTCCCCAAGTAAAGCTGTCCTTCTCCACCTCGTTGCGAAATATACTATTTCCTCTACCATCATTTAGGCATCTTTTGTCGTCATCTAGTCCATTGTGTTCAAGTCATTGGGCCCGAGACGTTATTCGATACCGATTAAAAAGAAAGAATGAGGAGGAAAAAAAACAAATTTCGTTAGGAAATTCGTGCATAAAAATATTTATGCGATCGCGATCTTGTAAAGATTTTCGAATTCTGTGTGAAAAAACAGAAACAATCGTTTTTTAATTTTTAAAATAGCATGGAAAATGAATAATATAGATTTGTTGTATTTCAAAGTCTGTTAACATTTTTAATTCGCAAACTCCGCTATAAATTTCAAAATCCTTTTGCACACGTGTTTCGGTGACCAATACCAATATGCTGCATGTCATTTTTATATTGGGATTTTTTTTCGTTCCAAAGTGTAATCATTACAGAGCTCCTCTCGATATTTCTTCACTTTTCGAGAATGGCGGCATTAGAGAAAGAAACTCCAAACTACCAATTTGTGGCAATATCTTCAACTTTTATTTCATTATAATGAAATATAAAAATTTCATTAAAATGAAATTGATCTTCACTTTTTCAAGTATTTTATTACAAGCATCTTCTAACCTTATTTAAAGTTTTTGTAAACTTGTCAAGGCTAAATTTTCACTGTTTATGGCTTTGCATTGGAAAAAAAGCAGAACAATAATCTGAAACCAACCAAGGATGTTTTGAATATTTCAAGCTTCTCCGATTTCAACTTTTCTCTTTGATGTCAAAATCATTTTGGATAATGCGTTTATGACTGACGTAAATTCAAGTTCGATAGGACCAAAATTTAATGAATCATACCAAGAAGCCCACTTTGCTGAGCACAATTTTCTGAACGTTCCCTTACTCACACGATTCTCATTGTTAACATGGATTTTATTGAAGATTGTCCACTTGGCAAGCTTTTGCTGAAATAAATGTGTATACTTTTTGTTTTTCTGTAAAAACTTTCAAGTTCCGGCACTTTTTTAATGTAACTTTGTAATGCAAGCTTTGAGCTATGAACACTGCAATAAATAAAATGGAAATTTCTTCGAGAAGAGTTTGTAATCCATTATATATATTCCACTCTTTACTCGAGCTTCATCATACGCTTGTTCTCGACATTTCTTCAAATTAATGTTCAGCTTTTTCAAGAACTCTTGTACCCCTTGCAAGACATATAGAGGCTTGCTTTCTGACTGCGATGAATCATAAAAATTTCAACCATTTTTGCGAAAAATGAAATCGAAAATCAATTCTTTTATTAACTACTTGTTGAATCAAACGAGAAACTGTCAATTTAACCGATTGCACATATTAAACAAATGGACTAATGAACTTTATTCTTGTAGCATCATTATTCGATTATAATATGCAAAACTTGATCATCCCTCGACAATAGTGTAATACATTAAAAAATTTACCAGCTATGTTTATCAGCATACAGGCGCCTATGGCTTGCTGGCACTCTCCCGCATTTTGGGGCTTGCGGGGGCATTAGTTATGCCACTGGTTATGTATATATACAAACATTTTTCAAATTTGTACATTTTGATATGCTTAGGGGCGTACGTAGTAAAAATGGGAGGGGGGAAGGGAATAAAAAAAATTTTTTTTTCATTTTAGAATATTTAGTATCTTCGAGTTTTCAAATATGTACCTTTACAATAAACCGATTCTTAATTTTTCTCTTTTGCAATTTTTTTCGAATTCAAAGTCTTTTGATTACTAATTTTTGCGGGTTGCATGCTATATTTTGGGATTTTATCGATAACATATTTCAATTGGATACATTTATTTTTTGTCTTAAAGTTCTCTACTTTTTCATTAACTAAAATTAAAAATTATAACATTTTTTTTTGATATGTGTGACGCGATCTGAGAAAAGACACTTAAGCAGAATAACGGAGATTTTTCAAGAGAAACAAAAGAAGAGGCGAGAAGCCGATAGACCGTTCCGATATTCCTTACTCTCTCTTTACGTACACTACTGCACACAACCTGTTCTGGTGACCAGAACAGGTAGTGTCGCCAGTTTGCTCGAGCTTGCTGACATGATCGTGTGAATGTGTGTATTAAGAGAAAGAAGGCTCTAACATCTTTTGAATGCGATTCGTTAGCCTTATTTCATAACAAATTAATCGATACAAAATTTTTTGACTTCACAATATTCTGAATAGATATATTCAATAGACCAAAAACAGCAATAATCTCGGAATCCATTTTTCCGGCTTAGATGTCTTTTCTCAGATCGCGTCACATATATAATAGAATATTCATTAAACCACCAGAATTTTCAAGTTTGAAGTATTCTAATATTCGGATTTCAAACTCCAAACGGTAACTTTTTCTACGAAAAGAATGTTTTTGAGTTTATGAGTGAATTTTCCGCAAATATTTTATGATTTCAACCTTGAATATATCTGTGGTTTCCAGCCATAATCGAGAAAGTCACACATTCCATAACGTTCAAAATTTTATCAGAACATCATGTAAACTGAGCCTTATGGCACAAGCGACTTTCTCAATTATGGCAGGAAGCCACAAATAAAGGTACCAAGAATCATTAAAATTCAATAGTGGGGAAATTATTGTTTCAGTTTTTTAGGGATTATTGCTATTTCTTTGATAGTTGTATTTATATCATTTGAGCCATTCAACAAGTTGTTTTTGAAATGTGTACCCTTTGAAAATTGTTAATGACACATGTTTAATTCTTTAATTCTAAAGTAATGAATATTTTAGACATTTCAGCTTTCCTTTTTTTATTACTAGTTCTAAATGTAAATTTTTTAACGAAAATTTACATGTGGCAAAAAGTAAATTCATGTTATTTTCTTAGTTTCAGAACTCACTTTAAATAATTAAAAATATAAATTCAAAGCATCGAATTTTCCAAATTTAACCAAAACCCTCTGCGTGTGCGTGTGCGTGTGCGCGCGCGCGCGCGTGTGTGTGTAAGTTTTTCCCTTTTTTTATGTATTCAAATTGAAATTATTAAATTTTTTCTATAAAAGCAAAATTTACATCAATAACAAGAATCCTAAAGTTAAAAATATTCAGTTTTTTGTATTTTAAACTGCAAGCTGTAACTTTTTCTATAAAACTTTTTTCGAGTTTAAACATCAATTTTTCGCAAATATTTTATACTGAAATTTAAACCTTGAATATATACCAAAAATCATAACAACGCAAAAGTTAGAAATATCATTCTTTTAGATTTATAAGTATTAGGTATTGCTATTTCTTTCGTAGTTCGATATGTGCTAGATCAAATTAGCGCGCCCGTAGGGCGCGATACAAGACCGAATTTAATTTTGATTTGGACAGAATTTAAAAAAAGTACATCAACTTTTATAATGACTGACTATTGAATAGCGGTTTCGAGCTGACCGATCTGGTTTGGTTAGTGAGCAAACTTTGCTGCTAACAATTAGAGTATTTGATTTTATATTATCTGCGTAGAGCGCGCTTGAGTTTTGCTCGAAAGGTTGTCGATTTGCTTGGAAGGACCATTAAATTTATTAGCGATCGAACTATACAATAAAATCTGATGATTACATTCAAAATATGGAAAAATTGCATTACAGTGTCTGAAATTGATTTCGCAAATAAGTGTTCGTCAAATAAATATTTAATGATCAATCAATAATTTGTTATTTCTACAAAATTTAAATTCAATAACATCCGTCAAAGCTGTTTTGTTGGGAATTAATATGGTACATATTTTATCATGGTGCAGACAGAATGATTTTACATTATTTCAATATACATAGAAAAAACAACAAATTATCATAATTTTACCAAGATTTGTGGAATAATATCTATCACGTATAAAAAATTTCAAAAGCAATCATTAGGAAAAATTCCATTCAGGGTGCACGTTTAAAACTTCAATATACTTTTATGAAAAATTTGCCAAACTTTTACAGTATCGCAACAAATAAGGTGCGCTTGGAAAAATTCCGCTGAAAATTTTTACCTTTCCTGAACCTGAAATATGAATGAAAAAAAAAGAAACCACCTTTCTATCTTTTTGATATTTTATTATATAGATACGTCTTTTTTTTATTCTGCCTGTATAATGATACTTTTGGATCATGAACAAGAATGGCTTTTTTGAAAGTAAATGACTACATTTTCGTGAGTTAGTAATTTCAATACTTTTTTTTTCTCGTTATAACCATTCAAATTTTAGTTTGTTCATGTTCACATGTTATGTATTTTTCAGTGGTCAATTTTAAACACAATTTTTTTTACACTTGGAACAATTTTAAAAAAATTTCAAATTTACAAATTTTGGAACTTTAAAAGTGAAGTTAAGTTTTTATTCTCTTCAATAATATGGCTCTGCTATGATTGATCAAGGGTATTAAGTATTAACATTTAATATATTGTGAGTTATTTCCTTCAAAAATATTTGCATACATTTAGAATTTTAATAGACGAAATCCATCTTTGAAAGGATATCCCGAAAGTAGAATTTTTTCAAATTAATAAAAAATGCATACATCCATATATGTATACGTGATCGTACTCAAATTTCATCAAAAAATAATAAAATAATTTTTAATTACAATTACAATATTGAATTGATCTTCGAAATTTTTGAAATATTATTTAATTAATATCGAGGAAAATGTTTCGGAATTCACAATTAAAATAATGTAATACTATATTATAAATGATTCGATGTACAGTACAACCTTTGGATAGGGCGTCGGTTTTCTTTTTCTATTTCCATTAACGCCTTATGAGTGCGAGTAAAGACAAAATGGCGCCCTATCCATAGGTTGTACTGTATATTACTATTACTAATTATATTTTATTTGATAACTGATAACTGAAGTGAAGAAATTAGAGATTATGTCATTGAAAATAAATAAATAAACTAAACTAATTAATCAGAACTTCATTGAACTTAATAAATAAAACAAATAATCCTTAACTAATTTATTATTCTCAACTATTCAATATTTAATGATTTTTTTTCGCGAAAAAATCATTGATAATTTTGTGCAATTATGTGGAGCAGAAAAGATTGATTTTTATTAAAAAACAATTTATGGAATTTAATCAATTTTGTATGTCAATTGTGATGAGCCGGTTTTCCTGGCTCATTTTTCTTCCTCAAAAATCGAGGATTTTTGTTAGCGCGATCGCTGTTTGCTCGGTCGCGAGGGTTTATTACTGTCTCTCGGAACTTTTCCCTTGGGTCGCTCTTATGGATCGAGGATGCAATTTGGCATATGCGAAATGTAGCAGAAGCTGTATTAATTTGAAAAGGCTAGTCGATTGTAGATAATTTGTAAATATTACTTGATTGAGGGGACATTCTTGGGATACTGGTATTTGGAAATTGATGATCAAGTTGACGGCCACACGCGTGGGCATTTGTTCACTTTGTAAACAGGAGGACTTTCTCTAGATGCTGTTAATGGACTGGGTGTCAGACCCTTTTCAAATGGGAAAGGCCCAGATGAGGAATAGATGCTATTGCTTTTTCTTTCATAGTTGGATTTGTAACTATTCAAGCCAAGTGTTTCAATTTTACAAGTTTATTTTGCATTTTTTAACTTTCGAAATAGGTAGTATTCATTAAATATATTGAAATATTAAAATCTTGAATCTTTTCAATATTTCAGGTTCGTTTTTTTTTTTTTTTTTTATTATTCCTAAAATTTATTTTTTCGACAACAATGTACGTTTGACAAAAAGTATATTCATAAAATTTTTTCAGTTGGAAAACGCACCTAAACCAATTAAAATCTTCAAGCATTAAATTTTCCAAATTTAACAAAAACCTCTTTGAATGTTTTTTTTTTTTTGGTATAAAAATGGTACTGTTCTTAAATAAGCAGTAATATAATTCACATTAAAAAATACAAATAAAAACTAAAATTTCTAATATTTATGATAAACAAAGTATAATACAGAAAAAAAACTCACCATAAAGCACCTCAGGGGCAGTCCAGCAAGCGGTCCCGACATACTCATATTTTCCCTTTGATTTGTCCAAGCACAGCTGATCATCCAAAGGAAGGCAGACTCCAAAATCGCAAATTTTCACTCGACTGAAATCGTTGCTTATCAAAATATTGTAACTCTTCATGTCCCCGTGAAGTATGTGAGCTTCATGATGCAAATACTCGAGTCCTTTGGCTACCTCTCTGGCAACATGAAGAATTTCTTTCGAGGGAAATGGAGTTTCAAGACCATCGTCTAATCTCTGTTCTATCAAATCCCCTAAAATATGAATTTCCAGGTGCAGTCATGTATGATATGATAATAAAATTTAACATCAGATTTCTAACTTAAAGGGACACAGAGGCTGCTGAAGTGCGGGAAAGACGCACAGAATGGAAAGTGGATGAGAGGAAGAAGAAGATGAAGAAAACAGACTCTGTGTCGCCTTAAGAAAACACTAGATTTGTGAAAAATTTTCCATGGCAAAAGTTGACCAAATATCTTTACTGGATAGTTATGGCAAAAGAAAAAATCATTTACTCGACGCGAGCATGGAAAATAGCAGCTTTCGTAGCCTCTAAGCCATTGCGAAAATGTCCACATGCAGCCCACTGACAAGTGACGATTGCTTAAGTTTACGTAATCGTTTAAAGTTCATTTTTGCGCCTACTTTCGCGTACCAAGGGGCAAAAATTTTTGCATAAGTACGTGAAGGTAGGTACGAAAATGAATTTTGACAGACGTGTAAACTTAAGCGATCGTCAATTGTTAGTGGGCGCATGGACACTTTTGCGATGACTTATCGGCCACAAAATCTGCCAAAATTCCATGTTCTTGTCGAGTAAAATACGTTACGTTCGAGGGGACGGACCTCGTGATGCAAACTCAGGCTAATTTTAGCAGCACTCGGGCGCTATGCACCCCTGTGAAACCAAAACTGCCCTCGTCTGCAATCACTCGGTTTCGTCCCCTGGTACGTCATGTACTATGATTTTAAATTCTATAAAACTTGAAGCATCTAATAATATTTTTGTTTTCAGACTTTTTAAGTTTATATGAATTTTGGGATGAGTAAAAAAAAAAGAAAATAGTAAAAAAATTATTGTACTGTCTTATGAGTAACGATAATTAAAAAGTTTTTGAAATCTACGTACACAATGCATACCTAAACTTTTATCCATTTGCTCCATTGCCAGACAGGGTTCGCCTGACTCCTTTTTCGTAAAGGCACGGAATCCAACGACATTAGGATGTTTCAAATTTCGCAAAACTGTAGCTTCCAGCTGAATACGATCTCCGTAATATTTGAATTCTTTGGATTTGTCGTTTCTTTTTTTAATAGCCCAGGGAGATTTAATGAAACCAACTTTTGGCGATCTTTGCAAAGTAAAAACACTGACTCCTATAAAAAAAAAGTGAGTAACATGTAAGAACAAGTTTCAACACATCTATGGTATGCATATTTTCTAACATTTATCGCAGATTTACAATTTTTTTGAAATATTTTGAAAAAGTACGAGTATGTACGTGAAAATCCAAAAAAATCCAAGAAGAATTCAAAAATAATACACCCGTCCGTCCATTAGGGATACAGCTCGGGACAGTGTATCTCTGAACGAAACGACACTTTTTCTCCTGCGTAGCCAAGATGATTAATGACTTTGGGTCTACCCGGCCGTATCGTACGACCGTACCTTTTTATAAGTTCTGAAATTTCCTGTCAAAATTGGCATGGGAAATTCCATCGCCGGCCTTGATGCTCGAGAAAACGAAATAACTGTTGGAGATGCATGCCTTTTTCTTCGCGGTTCATTAGATATCTGCCCGAGTCTCCCTTAAGGACTAGCGAGTGTAATATTATTATAGTCAATCAGAAATTGAATAGAGAATAATAACATATTCTTTCAACATTATATTTTAATGTTAAATGTTATAGTAAACATATTTGATTATAACTTAATTTTGTTATTTTATAAATTTTATATGTATACTATTATAACGATTCATCAATGCGATAATTAGATTTGAATAATTATTGAATTAGAACTTAATATTACATAAAATTATTAATTTTTGCTACTTATAAAAACAAGGAAATTCTCAAGCTTCGTTTTAATTACATTTAGATAATTATGTTTATATATTTTTAACATTGTTGTATTCAGGTCTCGTTTCCTTTCTTACATTGTATAATATGATAATAAGGAATAATCGGTATATTAAAATTTAAAATAACAGCTATTTTCATGGTAGCATTAAAATAATTTCTTGTGAGACATAAAAAAATTAAATTATTGATGTTCATATTTTTTGTTTCTCATTTTTGTAATTTAGTTGTTCCTCCCTGGGGACACAGAAATAAAATTTTAAATAATACAACGTGATGAGATATATGAAAGAAAAAGGGGAAACAAATAATAATAATGAAATGTACTAAACTTCATAAATTTATGGAATTGAATGAAAAATGATTTTTAGTTAATTACTTACGACAACCATAGCCAATTTGTTTCAAATACGGCGAAGGTGGAATTTTGATCGGGGTTTCATTTTCCGGATCGATTACAGCTCGACTCTTGTTCGACGGCGTTTTAAATGCTTCCATTTCGTTATTTAACTAACGATGAGCGAAAAATTGGCAAAAATAAAGCTTTCAAAAAGTAGTAGAAAATTTTTCGAGTGTAATTTATAAAAAATAAACAAACGATTCAACACGATTCGAAACAATTCGAAGTACTAGCACTTTCGGGCGGGGGACATTTGTCCCAATTTGTCCGGGTCCGGGCTGGATAGTCGGGATAGTCTGTCCCGGATATTTAAAAATGGCGCGGGAAATTTAAAATGCCGTCACGCTATTGGTGCATTTGAAATTTCCCGCGCCATTTTGAAGTATCTGGATCAACGATCTATTAGAAAGAAACAGATAGGTCAGAATGACCTATTCATCTCTTACTATACTATCTCCCTTATACCTACATATATATCTCCATCTCCATTTATACTATCTCCTTTTTTTTCTACTAAGAAATCGTTCGCGCAGTCAGACAAGCGATCCATACTATACGTCGTTGATCTGGATCGATCTTGGGTGGATCGAATAATTGTCCCCGCTAATATGCCCCGCAGAATAATATCCATCAGGATTATTCTATGGATAATCCGGTTTACGGCCGTGAGTGCGAGTGAGAGATCTCTGTCTCTCTTGCACTTACAGTATAAATGGAAATCCATCGGATAGTGCATACTACTGTGCGTAGCTCCTAAATGCTTTCTGAATTGTTCTGAATCACAATGATACTATAGCATGCATATGACATATAACATCCTACTAGCACCAACTAGTGCCAACTAGCACCTACACTGCTCGATCACATAACGGACGAAGAAAAACTGAATAAACCCAAAACGGACGTGATCGAGTGGGGGATCCGATGAAAATGGGCAACGCTTGCCGCGCTTGCGCAGTATGAATGTCATGCTTATTGTAAACATAACCTCTTTAGCTGAGAGCCAATCAGATTGCGATTTCTTGCCCGTTTTCAAAAGAAATTTCGTCCGATTTGGGATGGTCCGTTTTGAGATCGAGCAGTGTACTTGCTCCTACTAGTTGTTGGGAGGGTGGAAAAAGACACTAACTGCTGAAGTCCCGACCGTTGAAAAGTTCCGATTCTTAAAGTCCCGAGTAGCCTATTGTCCCGGGAACGAAATTACCCGACAAAGATATCCCGACATTCAAAAGTACCGTTGGATAAATGACCCGCCGTTGTAAAGTCCTGAAATCTACAATACTGAAAATACAATTAAGAATCCCGTTCGCAGTTATCCCCGACTGGCGCAGAGTCCCGACGAGTAATAAGGGCCCGTCAATCGTTCGCCCCGATGCCAGTAATCCAGAACGCTTATTAGACCCGTTGTTTGAAAGTCCTGAAGCTGGAAAGACCCGACATCAGATTGACCCGAAGCCGCAAAATCCCGACTACCAATAGGAGCCTCAGGAGCATGGTGGCCGCGCCCGAGACTCTCGAGAGTATGTTATTGCCATAGCTGGCTGCAGTAGGCTGCAGCGCTTGTATTTCCTGAGATGGGAACTTGGAAACACAGTACGTTTTTTAGTGTTGAAATTCTGAAATTTGAAAATAAAAATTTTTTTTATGAATGAAATCATCCATTTGAAAAATCAAGCTTGCAACAGAGAATCCTTTAAAAAATCTTATACAGATGAATCAAGTTTACAACATAACGAACAACAAATAAAATCGAATCGACATATTTTTCATGTTACGCTGTTTAATATTTTCATAAAAATATATTTATACCTAACTTAAGTGAAAATACATAAAATCGTGTTCATTATAATTTGTTCATCATTTGTTCATGTGTGTGGCGTTTATGGCAAATTTTATTGTCATTCCGTTATTGCTACCTACCAATCACTCTCCACGGTGTGCTATTCCGCAGGAGATGACGATACAGAATTGTATCATACAGTTTTTGATTTTTTGACAGTTTCCCCTCTTTTTAGAATGACGACCAAACTTCTGGTGTCTGAAGTACGATTTCAGTCCGGATTTCATCGACGATGTCCCGGACGTTCAAACCCTCTGCCATTTCTTCCACCTCTCTCAATCCCTCCAGCATTTCAGCTGCTGGCAACAGGGTGAGGGATGAGAGATGGGCCTTAAAGTCTACAAGTTGTGGGCCCGGTTCGACATTGCGATGGTCGAACGCATCATTTACAACCTTACAAAGATATAATAATTATTTTACTATTTATAATGCAATATATATATATACACACTTCTCGCGCCAACTGGACAAATTAAAAGAATTTCCAATCGTTAAATACTCCTACGAACATTGAACTGATAACAATTGTTTATGCGATTAACATTGCGAAGCGCTTGTTATGCAATACATTATTAGACACACCTTGATGAACCCAAGGTTGTCTGTCGCCACTTTATCTGCCCCAAATACCCTTTTCCCAGCGTTGTTCACGCTCAGTAAACTATCTGTAACCACGCAAGTTACATTGAGATTTTGGCACGCGACTTTGAAGACGTTCAATGCCGCGGCCGTCAGGTCTTCACCCAAGTTCTCACAAAAAGCCCATGCGATGGGAAGCATCTGTTGTAAAGAAAATATTTCATTACTCTTTTGTATGTCCGCTGATGAAAAGATGTTTCAAATTAACAAAGACTTTAAAAAGAATATCCCGAGGAAACAGTGTTGCTATTCAAGTACACTTTTTTTTTCATTACAACAAAATAGGTTCACTGATGACTTTCTTATATACATACGACCGGGAATACAGTCAAGCCATTTCCCCTTCCTTTGAGATTCATACTATCATAAAATTAATTTTTGAAATTCTACTCATACATATTAAAATGTGGTACAAATTCCAAATTTATTAATTAATTTTGTCAGTGTTTTGAACATATAATTTTCAATTGCTCTGCAATTTGAATATCTGAATCTTTTCAACGTAGCAATTCTAGTACTTAGAGATCGAAGTCCTTTTAACTTCAAAACATGAGTCTCAAGAAATTGAAACCAGTAGTCCGAAAGTCATATATTTAATCATATATCATGAAATCAATAATTTCAGGCATACCTTCCAAAGAAATTAATTTTGCATAAAAGAATCCCAGATTATTATAGACATTATTATAAAATCTATAATTTAATCATTCTGCACAAAATAAATAGGAATATTTGAATTTTATACCCAGTAGCTTATATTTATTTTCAGTATGTATTTTCAGTATATACTTTAGAGTTCGAAATCTTAAAAAAGTTTTTTTTATCATTCATAATTATGCCAGATTTCATAATTGTACTTGGCTCGAAATAAAACCTTTTATATTTAATAATAAAAATTTTTACTAACAAACCGCAGACTAGAAAATTAAGCTACAAGAATTTCACAGAATACTGTAGAACAGGTGTTCAACAAAAATTAAAAAAAAGGGAGAGAGGGGAAATTAGGGAAATCCCCCCTCTTAAGGCAGCATATATCCGATTGATTGACAATGCATTCTAAAAAAAGGTCATCAGTCTGATTTTTTGATAATCTCGCCTCCCCCCCGCCTAGAAATCGTTTCTTGGACCGCCCCTGATTACGTTCACAGTGCTCAACTCTTAAATCAGCCACTTGAAGTATACTCAATTTACAAGTAAGATTCATTTTTTTTAAATAATTGCTTTTTTTTACATCTCCACAACTCTCAACTTGGCTGTTCAACGGATCAAAATATTATTTCTTCCAAGTTCTCAAACAAAAGTTAAAGATAATTTTGATCCGGCAATCCTGACGGATGTAGTATTCGAAATAATGGAATTATATATAAAATTAAGGAAATGAAATTTTCTATTCTTCGATGATAAAATATTAGCTACTTCCACGGAGTCCGAATTTTGATCTGGTATTTATACACGGTAAGAAAATTCTGTTTTATCCGATTATAAGTGCCTCAATCAGAATGTAGTAAATTTCATATTTATTGATGTGAATTGACCATTTATTAATACAATAGAAAAATTTACGATTTTAAAAATTCCTCTCCCACAATATCCAGGTGGAAAATCTGTATGGGTTGAAAATTTTATGTTACAATAGTTAAATCTTTTTTTTTGCTAATTGTTTTCTCAATTTTGTAGACTGTTTTTCTTTGCAATAAATTAATTAGAAAAAATCTTGATTGGAAATTTATGAACTGAAAACACTAAATAACGAATATGATAAGAAATTTATTCATCAACCCGTTTGTAAATTAAGTAGAATGTGTAAAAATGCAATAAATTTGGTTTTCCGATCAAAAATATTCACCATTTCACAAATTTCTCATCCAGATCGTCAAAATTTCGTGCAAATTTTGCTTATCTCGCAATTTTTATTTTACATTCATATTAATCTTGAGGTGGAGGGAATATTCTCTATTCCTCCAGCCCCGCTGGATCCACCACTGCATCGATTGATAATTTGCAATATAAAACGATGAATAAAAATTTTACGAGAAAGCGTTCATTGTATCTCATAATACATTATATACGGATATTAGAATGCCTAGATATGTATCTGGTAAATATTCCGTGATACGGAAACATAAAATCGAATATACAAAATCATGCACATCAATCCCTGGCAATCAAACTTCAACCTTCGAAGGTTATAATTGAATTAAAGTTCGGTTGCAAATTTTTTAAACGAAAAAAAATAGGCCTTTTGCACGATATTTTTGCAAAGAATGGCATCGGTTCATCATGTTTGATTATTTATTGGCAAATTTAATCGACAGAACTATAAATTTTGCCTTTAATTGTTATTTTTTTTTCTGGCTGGAATTTCCTTAATGTACGCATTATCTATGGATAGCTTATAATTTTTAATAAAAAATATTAACGATTAACGCAACCACAACGTAGAGCGTGTCAAAATGATTTTTTATTTACAACTAGTTATCTGCATCGTCTTCATAGTCTTATTGCGTTTTTAATATTTCAAAGAAATTCCAGCCATAAAAAAAGAGAAAATAACAATAAAAAGGCGAAATTTATAGTCCTGACGATTAAATTCCCCAATATATAATCAAACATAATGACCCGATGCCATTCTTTGCAAAAATATCGTGCCCAAGGCTTACTTTTTTTTAACTTAACAAATTTACAACCGAACTTCAACCCAATTATAACCTTCGAAGGTTCAAGTTTGGTTGAAGATTGTTTGCCAGAGATGCACGTCCAATTAAAAATGGCAGTAACTGGTACTAGTGAACTTGAGCGAATTTCAACACTAAAAAGCGTACTGTGTTTCCAAGTTCCCATCTCAGGAAATACAAGCGCTGCAGCCTACTGCAGCCAGCTATGGCAATAACATACTCTCGAGAGTCTCGGGCGCGGCCACCATGCTCCTGAGGCTCCTATTGGTAGTCGGGATTTTGCGGCTTCGGGTCAATCTGATGTCGGGTCTTTCCAGCTTCAGGACTTTCAAACAACGGGTCTAATAAGCGTTCTGGATTACTGGCATCGGGGCGAACGATTGACGGGCCCTTATTACTCGTCGGGACTCTGCGCCAGTCGGGGATAACTGCGAACGGGATTCTTAATTGTATTTTCAGTATTGTAGATTTCAGGACTTTACAACGGCGGGTCATTTATCCAACGGTACTTTTGAATGTCGGGATATCTTTGTCGGGTAATTTCGTTCCCGGGACAATAGGCTACTCGGGACTTTAAGAATCGGAACTTTTCAACGGTCGGGACTTTAGCAGTTAGTGTCTTTTTCCACCCTCCTAGTTGTTGCTACACTACTTGTGCAGCACTGCATAGTGCAGTTAGAGTGACTACATTTCTTCAATTTCTTTTCATTGTTTGATTGTTTCAGATTGTTTTTTTCTCGCGAGTTAGATTGAATTGGATATTCATAGCTCTCTTATATGTTGCGTAGTTAAACCCAGTTAAACCCACGCAAACCTAAGATAATTTCGGCAACTTAAACGATTTCAGCGAAAATGGCGAGCTTGTCACCCCACATAGCGGAAAGCTCCGAAATGGAAACAAACGTCAGGCCTAAAGACAAATTGTTAACCTTGCTGGATCAGTTAGAAATTCACGTCGAGCAGCTACGAAAGGACGCAGGCCGGCTCGAGGAGGAAAGAGACAGCCTGCTTACGACTTTAGATACCCTCAAGAACGATGACCTTTTGGTTAACCTTGAAAGTTGTAAGTGACAAAACTGTTGACATTTCGATGACAGCCAATTACGACTATGTATTTTTCAAAGAGAAGATGATTTTCTGACCTGCAGCCTTTCCTGGGTATTATTTGTCGTTTTGATGTCTGTGGCTTCCCGCCATAACCGAGAAAGTGACTTATGCCATAACGGTTGAAATTTTATCAGAATATCATGTAAACTGAGTCTTATGGCACAAGTGACTTTCTCGGTTATGGCGGGAAGCCACAGATGTACATTATGAGAAATTGTATTTTTGCAAATCGCACAAAAAAAATATACTTGGAGGACCTGTATGGCCGCATTGAATACAACCATTTATGACTAGCAAATGTGCGTATTAAATGCGACTGTACAAGCCTCCCAAGTATATTTTTCTTGAGTGTTTTGCAAAAAGTATCGGTAGTACCCCGGACCATGAGAAGTGGCTTTGCTCTCGGACCAAATATCAGCCCTGGCAGATAAATTGGTCCTTGCCCTAAAAGCCACGCTTCAGGTCCTCGGTACAAAATATACCATTTTTGTTAACAAGGCTTTTTTGGCATATTCATTTATATTCACATATATACTAGCTTGGGGTTAAATCAATACATTTTTTTATTTGAAATACTGGAGATGATGCCAGTTTCGCACTCTTCCATTTAATAAAAAACTATTTTGAATTGTATTTTTGATAAAAAGTTGTAGAGTAGGTCAATTTCTACTGACGAAATGAAATCTTTCTACAAATTAATACAAAATTTTTTATGTATTCATTTTGATTGAAAACTCATTCATTTTTCATATTTTTCATTTTCGAAAAAATCACAAAGATATGTTACAAAAAAGACCAGAAACATCGAAATCACACATAATTATTATAAGTTCAGTCGATGAAAAATATTTAATGTAGTATTGAAAAAAAAAAACAGATTTTAAAATTTCAGGTGAACTATGTACAGGGGGGGGGGGGGGGGGGTGAAACTCGCGAAAAAAAGTGTACCGTGGTTTTGTGACCAGTTGCAGTTTTTCAGTTTGCTCATGTGGAGCGCTGGCAGTACCAGTGAAAGGTCACGTGAATCACATGTCATATCAAGTACCATTGAAAAAGTCACTTGAATCAATCGCAGTGTGCACGAAAAAGCTAATGCGCATCCTATGACGTCACAAAAAATCCCAGTTCTAAGAATTCCCCTTCCAAATCACCAACATGGTGAATGCTACTCCTCGACCAGCAAAGTGAAGAGAGGCATGAAGAGTGGAAAGATTGGGATTTTTTGTGACGTCATCCTGCGCAAAGAAAAAAAATTCGTGCACACGGGTCAACCGTCCAATTAAGAGCAAATTATGTGATTTTCACTAAGACCGTCAGCGCCTCTACCGCCTATTTGGCACCGCACAGATCGGTCAAAAAACATGAACATGCTTTTCGAGCCTGGAGCATACCGAGTTTCACCCCCCTGACTATGTCTAAATGTACATAATGACAGTGATTGATTAATCAAATATCTTAATATGTCAATAAAGATTTTTCTCATTAATTATCATTTTCAAAAATGATACCAATTGAATTATTTTTTTAAATGTATTGTATCAATCATCACATATTTTATGTTCAATGTTTTTTGTTTAATTTTTTGGTTAATCTA
Source organism: Platygaster robiniae (assembly GCA_028476575.1). Lineage (NCBI taxonomy): Eukaryota > Metazoa > Arthropoda > Insecta > Hymenoptera > Platygastridae > Platygaster > Platygaster robiniae. Next base: position 28,230,427 of record CM052023.1, read on the forward strand.
TTAAAAATTTGCTGTTCGTAAATATGAACATTTTTCAGTCAGGTTTCAATCCTGAACTTATATATAATTAAATAATTTTGTTTGCACCTATTTAATGTAGTAAATTCTATTTATTTTAACAAAACAAATTTATGATTTTGAAAATTCCTCATTAAAATATAAAAACAACAAATCTTTTTGAATTCAATACATCCATTTTTCATAAAATTGAATCTATATACTAATGACTTCTATTTGTTCATTTCTCAATTTTGTCAACTGTATACTTCGCAGTAAATTTGATATAAAAATCTTCATCACAAATAAGTTATTATTAAATGCTGAATAGTAATGATTAGCGGTCAGAAGAAATTTCTCTTTTTATCAACAAAAATTTTCAAGAATGCTGTCTATTTGGGTTTTTGATGCAAAATATTCTTACTTGAAAATTTCTTTCAAAATATACAAAACACAGATTCTTATCATCATGAAGTTTATATTTTTCATCAATTAAATCCATTACTATAAATTTTTAGAGTTTTTCCATTTCTAGTCTGTCCCTTTTATTTTTCTTTTGTAGTAGATTTAGTATCGAAAATCGACATAAAAAATTAATGAGATCTGGAATTCGAAATAATTGATTTTTGATTATTTGATAGCAGTGAAGCAGTGTGCTAAAGCTCTCATTCACCTCAATGCACGACAGAAATTGCCTGAGATCTCAGCACCAAGATCTCGGTGCCGGGACTTGAAACTAAAATTTGACAGATGAAGAATGCGAAAGAATGCGACACGAGTAGTTTTCTCTCTTCAATTTTAGTTCCTAGTCTCGGGACCAGAGTGATGGCGCTGCAGTTTGTGCTGGAGATTTTGGCTGTAGCTTAAGCACACTGCAGTGAAGTGTATTTTCCATTAAAAAGAAAAGTCCAAGTTTTGATTCTTGATTTGAGCATGCATTTTCTTAATTGTTTAATCTCAAGACACAAATAATATTAATAAACTAATTTGCCAGAATGCAGTAAATTTGGTTTTTGATGTAAAATATGATTCCAATTTTCATTTCCTATGAAAAATAACAGTTTTTTCAGATCATAAAATGTATATCCTTCATTATTCAAATCCATTATCCTAGTTATTTTAAGTTTTTTCATTTCTTGTCGTTGTTTTCAACTTTTATTTTGTAGTAAATTTGATTTAAAAAATTGAAATCGAAAGATGAAATAAATTACAAATTCAAAATAATTGATTTTCAAGTAGTAGAAAGCAGTAATGTTCAAGTTCTAATTGCTTTATCATAAAATACATTTTCTTCATTGTTTGATATCAATACACAAATAATAGCAAGAAAAAAATTTACGAGAATGCAGTTTATATTGTTTTTCGATGCAACATGTTTGCGATTTTTAAAATTTATCATCAAAAAAATAAAAAACACAGACATCAAAAGTTATGATTATGAAATATGTACATTATATTATGTAAAATATTATTTAATATATTGAATATCTTTTTTAGTACTTAAATCCATTAACATCATCATTTTGAATTTTTTTGTTGTCTTTCTTTTCAACTTTCATTTTGTGTTACATTTGATAATAAAATTGGAATAAAAATTAGAGATTTAACATTCTCATTTAATGATTTTCAATAATTTCATAGTGATGATGTTTTTATTCAAAGATCACGATGTCCTAACTCAAACATTCATTTTGATTTTTTTTTGTGTGTATCAGTTTGAATTAGTGTCTCCAAAATTATATAAAGGGTGAAATGAAAACCGACGTTTCCAAAGGATTTATGCAGAATTCATAACAAAAATTTTGTCATATTTTTTCAGCTGATCAGGATGATATTCTTCGATTTGTTGACAGGCTTTGCATGCGTTGTTTGACGATAGATGTTATTGTCAAAGTGGAACGTGATACCATACAACAAGAATCTTTGCACCAGGTAAATAAAATATTCCTTGGATTCATGATTCAAAAATATACCAGATGTGTCAGTTGAATTTCTGACTTAAAAATGTTAATTCTAATTTGACATTTAATAACTTCCCGAGATCACAAGACCTGATAATTGTATTTCAGTTGTTTTTCAACTATTGAATTGAAATTTTTTCATAAGACAATTTTTGAAGAATTATTGTTTTTCTCTTGAAACCAGGAATAAGGGATTGAATAGTTATATTGCATTCATTTGTATTCATATACAGGGTGCGCCATTTCTTATGTCGGTATTGTAACATTGAATAACTTAAACATTTGACAACCGATTTACTTGACTTCACTTGTTTTGGAAACGTCAATTCAGTACAATTTCAACCATGTATCGCTTCACACCAAAAGAACGCGCTGAAATAGTTACTTTGTACATTGAAAATAGTCGTTCAGTTGTGTTAACTCAACGAGCATATCGTCGAAAATATCTTGGCAAACAGGCACCATCTGACAACACTATTCGTCGTTTGGTGTCGAATTTTTGTGACCACGGGACAGTGAAAGATCGCGAACAACCCGTTCATCAACGACCAAGACGTTCAAATGAACTGATTGAAGCTGTCAGAGAGAGCGTTGCCCAAAACCCAAAAGTTTCATATCGTCACCGCGCTCAGCATCTCGGCATCAGTGGAACCACTCTACGGCGCATTTTGAAAGATGATTTGCATTTGTTTCCGTACAAAATGCAATTAACACAAAGAATATTGCCTACAGATCATCCACGTCGCTTGGAATATGGACAAACAATCGCTCGAATAGTTGATACTGAACCTGATTTTTGGAAGCGAATTTTAATGACCGACGAGGCACATTTCAAACTTTCTGGAGGCGTTAATAAGCAAAATTGCCGCATTTGGGGAACGCAGAATCCACACGAGATCCATGAAACGCCATTGCATGACCAAAAAGTTACTGTTTGGGCCGGCGTTTGCGCCAAAACCATCATTGGTCCTTATTTTTTCAAAGAGAACCAAACGATCGATGGAAACCGATATCGGTGGATGTTGGCTCACTATGTCTGCCCACAAATGCGTGAAAAAGGTCTTGAAGATTACTGGTTTCAACAAGATGGTGCGACCTGCCACACTGCGAATCAAACAATCCAGTTTCTGCAACGAAAATTCCCTGGACGTCTGATGTCAAAAAGAGGCGACATTGAATGGCCACCCAGATCTCCAGATTTGACCCCTCCAGACTTCTTTTTGTGGGGTTATTTGAAAAGTAAAGTGTACGCCAGCAAGCCGCAGACCATTGAAGAGCTTAAGGAAAATATTCGTGCCGAAATCATTGCTATACCACCCGAGATGCTCGAAAAGGTAATGGAAAACGCCGCAAAAAGGGCATATTTTGCTGTGAACAATAAGGGCGGCCACTTGATTGATGTTGTGTTCAAAAACTAGTCTAAATAAATTGTAAAGGACCAAACTAAATAAAAATACCTCATTTACAGAAATCGGTTGTTTTTTTTTCAAGTTATTCAATGTTTACATGCCGACATAAGAAATGGCGCACCCTGTAGATATTCATATTTGGTTACATTTGGATTCTTATTTATGTATTTCGAATCATAAATTCTTTAAAAATACAAATTTTCTTCCATATAATTTCAGGTTAACGGCCTTATTGACAGTCTCGTCATAGGTTTAAAGGATGACCCTTGCACTGTGAGAGAAAAATGTACTTCTTTTATGAATGCTTGCTCTTCTCAAGGCTTTGGCCACTCCGACAAGACTTTTGAAAATGTCATTTTGGGCTGTACCCTGGATGACCAGAAACGTGTAAAAAAGCGCCTGCAAGGTTTATTAGATTACATTGATAAAGTCCATGCGATTGAATTGCAGTGAAATCCCAATTCCCAAAAAATGCATTTTTCCAGTGACAAGTTTGTAATATAGATAAGTCGACTTCGTTAACTTTTATAAACAAAACCATCTTGAATACATTCCTTCATGATAAAAAAAGCTGCTTGAAAAACCCCTTTCAACATTAAATATGAGTAATTGTGACTCATGAAGGTTTTTTGTAATCACTCAACTTGTCTCAACGTTCAGACTAATGTTTTTAATATCATAATACTCAATGATTTTCTGTTTCTTTATTTTTTGAGTTTTATGTTCCTCTAATGTTTTAGGCATATTTTCCATGTTGCCTAACATTTGAATTTTGTAAAAACGTCACCAAAAGAGCAAGTAAAGGTTTTGAATAGAGCAAAGTGGCTTTTTTTGTTTTAATTTTTCAATATTGAATTTTGACACCGGTCTGTTTGAACCAATGGTTTGATTTCTAAAAGTAATTTTTTTTTTAATGTGCATAAACTTTCAAACGTTGAATATTAAACGAAAAAGGGAAGTATGCAAATAAATATTCAAGGAAAACGATTCCTAAAAAAAATATTTTACACAGTCCTCCCAGGGACGAGAAATAGCAAATTCCAGTCTCTCTCTGGCAATAGTGCAGGACACGCGAAGAGTAAGGGAACCGCTCTTCCAATAAAAATCTTGGGAGCTGGAACTTTCATGGCACTATTGCCAGAGTCAACTGTAATTAATTGTTTCCTTTTTGTAAAACTTTGAACTTTTTGAATTCTAATTGCATTTATTTCTAATATGGGGAAATCAAATCGTTTCATCCATTCACTGACTCGAGTTATGCCTTGAACAAAGACAAAAAAAAATGCAACATTTTACCTTGAGACTCTTATCCCGGTTTCACATGCGTTTTTGAATCTTGAAAATCATGCAACTTGTAACCAATTTTGGCAATAAAGTCAAAAAATAATGAAATGACATTCTGTATCTGAAATTTATACCAGAGATTGAAAGTCTCCTGTCAATGTACATATCCAGTGTTATAGTTAAAGTTATTTTTAACCTCAGCATTTCATAAACAATTTACAAATACATTTCACTCCAGTGGAAATTACTTGATCGACTTTTTTTATTTACCATACACGTTTTCGTTTTGACTGATGTTTAATTTATGATTCAGGGTTTCACGAAAAGAATTCTTAATTCGACGAACAATTAATTAATTCACTGCGTTTTACACTTCAAATACAAATATCGAAAAGTACACAAAGTTTGAAGAATCATGACAGTTTTTAGTCTTTTAATGTTTTTCTTTTTATTTTCATTTCTACAATTTTATTGCTTACTCGAAGACTTTATTAGCATAAAAAATTTTGGGTGAAGAACTAGTAAGATAATATGTGAATTGGTGAAAAAAAAACTGTAGAAATACATATTCTGTTGAATTTACATATTTACAATACGTCGGTCGCAGACGACTTAAAATTGTATGATTTTATAGGTTATTGGGTTAATCGAAGTAGTTTTTGATTTTTCATATTGTCTCTACAACAATCTGCACGCGTTTCTCACAAAGTTTTTCTTCCTATGACTTCGGATTTTTCCACTTGGTCGAAGGATGATTGTGCCGTTTCCTGTGTTCCTTCCAACCGTGGAACCGTTTGGACTAAAAGAACCTGAAAATTTATTAAAGTTTTTGATCATTTTTTATGTGGTTTAAACAAAAGTTTCTAATCTGAAATACTTTTGGTTGGTTCATAATTTCAGAAAGATTTTTTATTGAGACAAACAAGTTTTAACTATTTGAGAAAATTGCGTGCAAAAAAAGTGTAAGAAATCGTTTGACAAAGTATTTTTTCGTCGTTATGAACCCAACATCATTTCCATCAATTTCATGTTTCTTTGATAAACAGCACTAAAACTTAATCAGCAACAAAATTTTGAATAGGATGGTTGATTTTACCTAAGTGATAATATTATGCACTTTCTAATAAATAGGAAAATACTTCTACCAATCACGATAGTAGTAATGTATATTTTTCAATTTTGATAGTTCCACATGGAATTTCTAAAATTTTAGAATTGTCTGGTTCTTGAATGAAAAAAAATCGGAAGGATAGATAAAACTCGTTACAAAAAAGATCGTCACATTTTTTCAGGAATCAGGAATTAAATCTTGACCACTATTTTTTAATCAATAGTGATTAATATTGATAAAGTATAGGAAGGCAGGAAAAAATTTTTATCAATCATTATTATCTATAAAAAATTTAAAGAAAACTTCAGTAGTTCCATGTACATTCAAAATCTTGTTTCTCATCGTAAATGATGGGAATAGCAAAATTCTTTACATAACCTTCATATTGTCTTACTATTTCCAGAAAAATTAAGAATTGAAAAACCAAACACTTCACGTTACAAAATACACATCTGACTATTTCATGTCTTCAAATAAAGGTGAAATTCGTCACGAAGATAAAAAGTTTTTATTCAAGATTCACGCTTCGTTCGCGTGACTAGATGGATCGATTTTCAGCGAAATACGCGTTGTCTAGACCGTGACGAAATGGTCAAGTAATCAACTGTAGAACCTATTTTCGTTGTTAAAAAAAACCTTGGAGCTATTCACATTTTTACAGCGAAAAATGCACTGAATGAGGTTTAGTACTTCCATTTTCAGTCGTAAACCTACTGATTTTTAAGATAAAAAAAAGTTTTAGGGGCTGGGAAATGATTACAGTTGATCAGAAATTTTTTGACGTAAATAAATTCATTCAGAATCGCTGTATTTTAATTTTAAATCAGTTTTGTCGAAAGGTGAATTGAAAAATTTAGGTGTTGAGAGAATCGGGTAACATACGTACTTATGACAGTAGGCAAGCGAGGCTCGGTTGTGTACAATCTGAGGTCGTCTTCGTCTTCGTAGCGACGCATTTCGTGTAGGCATCGGGCCGCCAGGTGCCTGAAAACGGTCATCACTCCCACGTCCTCTTTAACGGAAGTCCTCAAAAGTTTGCAACCCAAAGCGCGACTTAACCTTTCCGCTTCATCACTGAAAGAACGAAATTTGTAGATTGGTTACGATCTTTCAAGAATTTTTTAGGACTTGACGAAAGTAATCTAGAATTTTTCGCAGAAGATTTTGAAAAGAAAAAAATTAACAAACGTTTTATGTACCTGCTCAGTTTTTTACTTGATTTTTAAGAACATATGGTGGTTTGAAAGAATAAGGACTGTTTAAAATATAAAGTTATACTTTCGAGAAAACGTGAAAAACTTACGTACTTACAGAATTTGGATTTTAAAGAAAACTCGAATTATTTGGAAAAGCTAAGAAAATGATATAAGTTAAGTTTCTAATAGTTGAAAGTTTCAGAGACTAAAAAAATTTTTGAAAAGAAACCAAGCAAGATAAATTTTTTCAACAAAAGTTTTAAGACTTCTAATATTCACAGCAATTTTTAGTAATTTGTGGTGATTTCCGCATTTTATTGTTTCTTTCAAGATTTTTATGAACTATTTTTACGAATTTCATAAATATTTTTGCAACTGACAGATTTCTAAGAGTTATGTCTCTGTTCAAGGTATTTCTGATTTGTTCGGGTTAGTTAGATAGACTTTTTAGAAATTTTGTAGTTTTTTAAAGATTTTCATAACTTTGAGAACTTGGAAGAAATTCATAAATTGAAGGAAGTTGTTCAAATTTGAGGCAGTTAGATAATAACATTTTAACCTTCTACAGGATTTCAGGAAACCGAAAAAACACTTCAAGAATTTCATTCGAGCTTTTGGATCGATTTTGACTTTTACTCGGCCACTTTTACCGGATTTGAAAATTTTTTGAACAATTTTAAGTACCTATAATCGTTTCTACAAATTTGTTTTGGTGGATTTCTTTTAATATTTGCTGATGGTCATTACAAAAATTTGTCTCAATTTAGTTGTCTGAGTTTCCACTTTCTGTTCCCAAAACTTTCTGAATGTTTGAAATTAGAAAAGAACATTCTAAAATTTACGAGTATTACCTACTTGAGAAAGTAAAAATTGTCTAGTAAAACGTGGAGTTTTTTCAAAAAAAATAGAAACAATATTTGAAATTTCTTAAAACCATATGAAATCACCGAGAGTTTTAAGTTTGCAGAAATTTTCGAAACTTCGAATGTAAAAAGTTCAAGAACTGCAAAAAAATATATGTATTCTTAGCTGGGCCTAGGTATGTAAATGTTATTAAATTTGGAAATTAATAGAATATTTTTCATTAAAGTGCAAAAAACTAAAACGAATTTTAGAAAAAAGCACACTTTGAATTTCCTGTAGTCTTTAAAAAATTTCTAAATTTTAAAGAATTTCCTGTTCACTGCAGATTTTGACAATAACCCTCGGAGTTTCCCAGAAACATTTTGCGATGTCATTTACTCAATTTTTTTAAATATTACTACTTTAAAAGGAATCAACATAACGCCATAACAGACTTGTACAAACATGTTTACAAAAACTTATTGGAAAATTTGTTAAGAATTTCGTTCAATAATTCTGTAATTTATAGGTCTCTATAACCTTATCTCATCAAACTCTGAATCTTATTGAAAACCAAACAAAATATTTGCAACGCTATGGGAAATCTTGTAATAGTCTGTAATTTATGAATTACAAAACTATTACAACCGGCAGGGTAGATCCCTATTCTACCAGCTGATCAACCTAATCATTTCTTGGCGCAAAGTATATAATTTATATTTTTCTGGCATCTAACTTATTAAATGTACTTTCAGTGATTACAATTATGAAAGATCCATATAAAACTTCAACTCTAACACTGTGATTTTGGTAATTATTCAAATGAAATGATCCGGATGATCAGCTGGTACAATCGGAATCTACCCTGCCGGTTGTAATTGTCTGTAATTCATGAATTACAAGATTTTCCATTGGGAATAAACATAAAGCGACTTAAATTTTAAAGAATTAGCTTTTTTAATATAATATATCTTATATACTTACGGATCAACAACACACTGGTCTATCATATCCATTTTGTTCTGAACCAAAATTGTCGGAATTTCGCCACATTCATTTTCCACCTTGAAAAGAAAAAATTGATTTATAAAACCTTTTCGCATTTGCTTATAACGTGAAAAAGTCATAGAACGAAACGTTGAAACCGTTATCAATGGCAGTTGCATGTTGCTGATCTCTCATTTAACATTAAAATCGATACTACGATTCCCCCCTGTAATTTCTTTCTCTCTTATGAATATTTTAATGAATGTTTTTTACACTGGCGCAATTATTGCAGGAAGGGCCCCAGATTCTTTTTATGAGAAAAATGGTATAAATTTTGATCATTATAATTAATGATTGGGATAATAAACGTAGGTTTTATCTGTATGCATTTGTGCACACAAAACATTAGCAAAAATCTGAATGTTGATATAAAGTGTACACTGTCAAATACAATTTGAAATTTCAAACATCTTTTATAGACTTTCTCTTAAAACGGTGTTTGAAATTTCATCGACACGTATATGAAAAGGATTTCAAAGAAATTTATATCAAATTTAGTGTTTTTACATTAGATATACATTAGTTTCAATATTTTTCATAATTATTAATTTTATTTTAAGACACTACATGTTTGAATATTTTAAAATATCTTTTGCATATCATCAAACAAATATACAATATAATTTTTGTTATACAATTTATATTCCATACAATGTAAATTTTTTGTTTCAATCAAATAGCTGTTGATAAATTAGGGAAAATCTGCTCCAAAAAAATTTATTATTTCGAAATCCGCTTGAATTTAAAAAAGTTTGAGTAAAAATTTTCAATGAGAAATCATTTAAAGGTAAAATGATTTTAATGTCAGCTTTACATTAAATAAACACATCGATTTCATAGAAGGTTTATAATTTTCATAGACAGTATCTATTTTTTTTAGATGAGTTCATAACTTTAATAGAAAATTTAATAGACACTATGGGAAATCTGCTTCAAAGACAGTCTCTTAAATTTAATGAAGAAATTTCTGAGAGTTTGAGACGTCTCAAGATATTCCATTTATAGTTGAAAAAAAGAAAAGTTTAATCCAGAGGATTATTTACTTTTAAAGAAAATTTGTTTTGAAGAATCTTCAAGAACTATTTACTTCCTAGACGTTAAGCCCAACTCCAAAAATATTCCGAAACTTTAAGTTGCCTGAAGGTTTACGATTTATGCAATTTAAAAGTCTTTTAAAATAATTTGAAATACTCAATGCCAAGCAACTTCGTTGTTTTTCCTTAAAATTTCGAAGATTCTTGAAATTCTATATTTCTAGTTGATTTCTAACATTTTAAAATGGTTGGGATTTTTCGTTTTTAAACCATAAGCTCAGATTTTCTTACTTTCAATTTTATAGTTCTACGTATTTTTTTTGTATAATCTAAAGATGTAGTATTTAACCATTGAAATTTTTTATACTCATTATGATTTTTCAGGAATTTTTAAAGACTGAACGAAAAAATTCTAGAATCAAGAATCACTCCGAGATTTTCGCGGGATTTTACGAAAGTGAGAAAATTTTCCAAAGGAAGTAAGAAAAAGAAAATTTTACATGCATTTTTATATGCATCATGGAGTTTTTCGGTTCATTTCGAAAAATGTATGACAGTTTGAAAATATATTTGGTTAAAAATGTGAAGTAATAATTTCGAGAGAACTTGAATCACTTACGAAAACTAAGAAAAATTAGAAAGATAAACAAAGTATTCATCATTGAAAACCCAAGGAACTAAAAGAATTTATGTTCAAAAACCAAGATGAATTTCTTAAGCTGAAGTTTTATGATTTATGGGATTCACAGAAATTTTTAATCACTTGTGGTTATTTCCAAACTCTCTTGATATTTTTAAGATTGTTATGAAAATATCTTCAAAAATTTCATAAGTCTATACAATTTACTTTGGAGATTCTTAAAATTTCGTCTGGGTTTGAGGCATTTTTGGTTTGTTCGAAAAAATTTAATCAGAAATAAGTTAAAACTTTTTAAATTGTGTTGTTATTTTTAAAATTTTCGTGACTTCAGAGAATGTTTGAAATCTTTTGGAAGAATTCAAGAAATTTTAGGAAGCTCTTCAAATTTGTGGCATTTAGGTATTGAAATTTTTTCAAACATTAAAAAGTAGGTTTCTCTTATCGATGTTCCTGATATTTTTAGGGAGTACCTCAAACGTCATGAGGTTTCATAATTTTTTTATTGAAAATTTATTTACTCAGATATAGAAACAAAATAATCTATAGAGAAACGACATTTAATGAACTTTTGAATGATTCTCTTGAATAGTTACAATATTTAGACTCAGCAACATTTTAAATTCGAAAAGTATGTATAAGACAGAAGAATCGAGAAGTATTATTATTACTCAAAGTACAAATTTAACAATACAACTGTTCAATATGTATATTTTCATACGAAAATATTATGTTCTTGCGCATCCGAAAGGTGCGGGGACGCAAAAGGCCATCATCTCTTCGAGTGCCAATATGACTGACAAAATGATGAGGACATACAAGGTTATCGTACTAGGCACTCAAAGAATGATGCCATTTTGCGTCGAATCATTGCATTGATCCCAGGAACGATTTTCACTGCGAAAAATTTAATAATATGCGGTTGGGAAAGAATGTTATTATAATGTTATGACGATGCTATTACAAGTAAAATAATTTTTATCTTAACACCTTTGCTAGGGAGTAACACGTATCCCAACATATCATCCTTTTCTTCCAAATTGAAGTATGGTGCTGTGGCCAGAAGTGGGCTACATTTTTATTTGTGGTTGTAAAATGGTGGAAAATTGAAATTTTCTTTTACGCCTTTTTTTAATCGCAAGATTATCTCGAAACGCAACTTCCCATTCTCATCGACTGTCGAAATTAGATTTTGGAATACATTTTTTTTAATAAAAAAAATTGTGAGTTTTGCGTGTTTTTCGAAATTGTAGGTAAAAGTGGACCACCCAACTTTTCCTCTCAAAAATGTCGTTGATTACGAATCTATTCTCAGATTTTTAAAATTCAAAATTGCTGATGAAAAATTAGGGGTGAAAATTAAAAAGAATCATCAATCAAATCATGCAAAAATCGATGTTTTCATCTGAAGAAGATGATTACTGTTTTTTCTTGCTGTCTGCGACTGTGTCTTGCCTTTTTTCGAAGCTGATATGATATATTTTATAACTAGATAAAATTTTTCAAAATTTATCACTTTTTTGGGAGCCTCCTGCCCTTTTTTCGAAGACATGATGGCTCAAACCATGGTAGAATTAAACAAGGTATGTTCTATAGACGGACGAGTTTTGGTTTGTTCTGTGCATTTACACCCGTCGGCGCCATTTTTACTTTTTCACGCTCACCATTGGTTAAAAAGCCAATATGGCGCCGACGGGTGGAAAAGAGCGAGAGAGAACAACTGAGTCTGAGAGAGTAAGAACATACCCCCACCATACCCCTACCTGCGCAAAAACTTACCTTGTTGAATTCTACCATGGTTCAAGCTATGAAAAAAGTACACTGTGAAGTAGATATTGCGAGGAGCACAATACGTTTCAACTTTCTACGTGATTCCACACGTAAGCATATCTGTGGCTTCCCGCCATAACAGAGAAAGTCACACATGCCATAACGTTCAAAATTTCATCAGAATATCATGTAAAATGAGCCTTATGGCATAAGTGACTTTCTCTGTTATGACGGGAAGCCACAGATATATTTGCTTGTGTGAAGAATACGCATGTGTAACGCGACTGAACGCGTTGGGTTCCGTTGAGAATCAGCTTGTATACCTTTGGGAGTTATATGGATTCCCAAAGGGAGGACACGGATGTTCGCAGGCACTTAAAAGTATATAGTGACAAGTATACAAGATCCTTAACATCACGATACACTAACAAGAATACGTGTATTGCCATGATCCGTATGTGAAATCATTCCCAGCAGAATCTCCCCAGATTGTGTGTGCAACTTGATATTATCGTTCCCAGCAGGATTTAATCGTCACAATCACAATATCCACTCACAGTGAACACACGTGAATTAAATTACGAATAATCGGTTAACTGTTTACAAGGTATAAACGCAATGGCTCCAGATCATCAATAAAAACAGCAAGCTACTGCCAGGTTTGTTTTTTTAAGGCCACTTGTCTAAATAAATTTTTGAGTTGAATAGAATTTTCATCCAGAACATGTAACCTCAAAATTTGTTTATTAGAACTTTTGCATGTTTTCAGTGTAATAGAAAGTAGAATATCGCTTCGAAAGTTGATTTGAACAAACGATTAAAGCCTTTAGCCTTATCTGAGGCCATATATATTTAATTCCTCAATAATGGAAAAATCAGTGTTTCCTTTCATTTGATTATTTATTGCCTCACACTATTAGAATTGTTGACTAACACTCAAACTAAAAAAAAGAACAAAAAAATTGGTGACAATGATTTTTAAGGTTATATTATAAATAAAACTTTCCAGAGGAATTATTGTTGATCTCTCTGAATTACAACCTTTCCGATAATTCATTACCAGTATAGGACAATATAGAATAGTACAGACCAACATAGCCAGCATAGGAACTATAGGCCAAAATACTATAAGCGGTACATTATAGGAACAGCATAGAAATTTCTATACTGGTTTTCGGTATCGTAAACAATAGCATATTGCATATGTACCTGAATTACTGCGATGAAATTGTAATGATAAATCGCGTGGATTCAAACAAGCATAAAAACTTTCCTGGCGAAATTCACAGGACAATACCCTGGATAGTGCGAGAGTAGGTTTGTAACCTCTAAATGTTTATGAAAAGTTAGCTGACTTCAAAGTATGATAATCGCTGTGCATGGTATGATATAGATGTTACTAGTCTCGAAAAAATTCGGGTGGCCCACCTTTGTCTACAGCACTCTACATACTTTTCTCAAAAAAAATCCTCTACAACATTACACTGAAAATCCATCATGCGGTCAGAAAATTGCACGACTGCCCTTTAGCATTAATTTTTAGGTTTTTTACTAAACCTCGCTAATGTATGAAAGAAACGTTGCGTAAGCTGATGGGTAATCGATTTCCTGGGGAAGCAAAACGTTTCGTTTCTGTAATAGCATGTGATTTTCCGATTTGCGCGATGTTGAGTGCCCGTGTTACAAGACGGTCCAGTTTCTCGGTAACGTCAGTCCGGCGCTTGTTCTTATCGCCGCGAAAAACAGGATTTCACCGCGAGTCGTCGCGGTTTTTCGCCCGAGAGTGTCTCGGGTTTCGAGGTCGTCGTCGCGTTCCATCGCGAAAAGACAGATGGGCGAGATTCACGCATCGGGACACGACGGCATTCTGCGGAAACCCGTCACGCTTTGCTTGACGAAGTTATTCGCATTAATCAACGCTGTCGAGGCATTTCCATTAAAATTTTCGAACCAATCAAAAAATTTTGCACAAATTTCGCGCAAGTCTAGGTCTGCATAGTACTGCGAAGAAGTTTCTCACAAACTCGGAAAAGTTTTTTTCTGGAATCTTTCAGGAAGTGTATCATTATTCCTTCATTTTTAGCTTCGAAAGCATTTCTTTCCCGCTCGCTTTCAAATAATGCAGCAGAAAAAGAAATATCTCTACATTACTTGAAAACGACTGGAAAAGAAATACTTTCGTTGAGAAAAACGAAAAAATTATGATTCATTTTTTTGGGTGATTTCAGAAAAATCACATTACTCGATAGTTTCAGAGAGTAAATTATTCCTAGTTAGTTTCCTGGGTCCAAAATGTTATAGCTTATGTTCGGACTTAAGGAACTGCTTGGAAATAGTTTATTTTCTAAAATGACCAGGTAATGTACTATTTTTACGAATTATTTTACAAAACTTGACCCCGTGAAGACCTGCAGTAGACAGTAGAGATGAGAATCGAAAGGGACAATATCGATATTGACATTTTCGATATATAGGATCTTGCGATATCTAATATCGATACATGGAGTATATCGAAAGGATTTCGTGTTTTTTTATTATTAGCTGTATTAGCATAATCACATACAATAGAGAAAAATTTATTGAGACATTTCAAATTATGAACATGAATCTTTCAAGATCATAGAACAAAAGTGTTCGCAATTTTTCATTTTATTTTTGAATGATTGAAAATTTAAGTTAGAAATAATTGAAGTTGAAATCATCCCTCTAATCCATCTTTTTCCACTAAATTTGTTTTGACATTTGAGCTTTTGGCCACCGTTTTTAGGTTCTTTGCAGGAAAATGGTGTAATTTTTACACGAAGAAAAAAAAACATCTTTCACTTAGTATAAAATAACAATCCTTTTTTTTCGCCCACGGAAAATGGAAAAATCCACACAAAATCCTACTATTTTTCGACCACCCTGTTAGAATCATCGATATTTTACCGACAATTTGTATGTCATTTTATAATTATTCACTTGTTAAATTTACCAGGGCAGTAAAATATTTGGCGATAGCATTGTGTTTTGATTTTTGGCGAGGAAATCTGAAGTTCTAAGGTATAAACTCAAAACATACAATATGTATGTATGTCAATTATAATGGATACACAAAAACACAACTCAGTAAGTGATCGACATCGATCGACAAATGAGACTTTCTTTGTCTCTCTCATAAATGAAAGATGAAAAGACGTATAGTAAGATGAGATATTGTACGGTTTTCAAAAATTTTTATTATATGTGATAAAAAAAGAGCGATAAAAAAACTGTTGATCAATATAGCTTCGCTCACATTTTATGACATCTTGTTAAATATGCATCTAAATATTACAGCTACATGTAAAATATATAATATTTTACATACATACACATAAATATCTGTCACTCAATATCCTTATACCGATGTATCGGATGGGGGCATATCGATATAATATCGGAAACATCGGAAGTAAATATCGATATTCCGATATATCGATATATATCGCCTATCTCTAGTAGACAGCTGTCTAACACTTATTTTTCTCGAAATTTTCTACTTTACGATTTATAAATTTTTCCAAAGTTTTCATTGAAATGATTAAATTCTCGATCTCGAATACATAGATTTACTTTTTTTACCGAAAAAATCGAGTAATGATTGTCAGAATTATTGCGTTATATGTATATTCAAAAGTTGTAATAAGTTAATACTTGGGGAACAAGTGCTTAATTTGTGAAAAGGGAATACTTTTGTGGATTTCTTTATGGGGTTATATACAATGTTATTACCCTACATTCAGAGAAAAGGCTTCTTCTAAACAAATGAAATTCAATTGAAATAAATAAACTTATTACAAAAGTTTATTTATTGGAATGAAATTTCTTAAAATAAGACAATATGATTAATTACATTGATGGGAAATTGAAAATTTTTTTTCGAATAACTCAAATTTTTTTTCAATACGCACCTTTGAATTGATTTATTTGAAATGGATTCAAATTTTTGTTAGCAAGACCACCAGTCTGAGTGTATCTTTTCAGTAACAATCGTAGAAATATTGCAAAATTTACAAAAATTTTTGTTTCCAATTTTTTTATCAATGATAGATTGTTTGGTTGTTTATGATGAGAAAAATGGTGGAATTCAAAAAAAGTATACAGTCCGTACAGTCACTCTCTTGAGAGTCAAACAAAACTAATGCACAAAAAAAAAGGAAAAGGGACATTCTTTTTGTTTTCTAATTTTTGGCCATTGAATTGCGGTGTTCATCAGGAATTAGCTATTTCAATCATTATCGATTGAAATTTAAACATGAATTAGAGAAAAATGGGAAAATGTTCTAGAATGAAAAATTATGTTGTTCCGAAATGTGGTACAATTTTATTGGTTTTGAAAACCAATGTATTAATTTTTCATCAAACCATATGGAATCTCGAAAAATACTGATATATTCATATTTTATTATAGCATCAAATATGTCCGGTGGAGAAATCCATACTAGGTAAAGTTTTCTGATTATCCAGAAAATTCTTTGGAACATTTCATTTATTCGATAGAATTCATTGATCAATTTATAAAAATAAAGAACTTTATACTTGAAATTACTATAGAGGACAAAAAAATGTATGTGTTTGAGATTAATTGACTTAATTCCATTTTGAAATTCTAACTGATTGCGCCTCATGAAAGTTAAAATAATGGGAAAATTTTATTTGTACGTAATCATGAGCTATAAAACAGTAACATTTTGGTAATAAAATTTGATTTGATTGTTATGCATTATTCATCGATTCATCATACATGGTTGAATTGTAGATTTCTAAAAAGAATAAGAATTGATGGTTGAAAGCTGGGAAACAAAAAAAACGACAAATAACTATTATCTCTGGCAGGCCGGTTACCACATTTACAGTAAAGTGTGGTAAATTTTATTTTAGTAGTAGAACGTTTTTTTATCGATAGTCTACAGTTTGATGCTTGGATGTCATAAAAAATTCGATAATTTAACTTTTTCGTGTGTTTTTAAACGATTGTTGCCTCTTCAAAATGGTCTCTGGGTCAGGACCACCCCAGGCATCACAAGTACTTAGTCCGTCACTGTGGAAATTCTATATTGGTAAATCGTAAATTGTGGGACTCAAATTCCCGAAGTTCTCTATAGTAGAATTCATAATTTTACTACTCACATTTAAGCATTCGCAGTAATAAATTGTTGACACACGATGAAAATGAGCATCAAGGTGACTATTGTATTCACGATATAGAAATTTTGCCTCTTTCCGGTAATAAATCAATTACAGTAAAAAAACATACTTATCAATTTTAAGCCATATTGGATAATAATATAACACATGCCACAAGTTGACTGAAGTTACCTATGGGCAGTTATGTAATTTTTAGTATGTTCCGACTACGATTCTCACCTTTTTAGAAACTTATGTATAAATTACTGAAACTGAACAAATCTGTAGAATAGAACATCATACAAATACCAAAATAAAATATTTCCAGAATGTATAATCATTATTATACTAAGATTACAAATCCCAGAAATAAATTTTTTCAGATTTTGTATCATGTTCTACAAGTTTGTCGAATTCAAAGTCAGGTTCTAGAAATTGATATATGCATTTCTGAAAGAGTTATGAATTTTAATGTGAATCACGCGAGAAAATACATGCATTTCTTATTTAAAATTTCAATCGATATGTTGCACGTGTTATTACAATTCAATGTAACTCAAATTTCCCAGAAAATTTTTTTTATACCTTCATTCATCTCAACATCAGAAATTCAAAAAATTGGAACTTTTGTTAAAATAACGGCAACCGCTCTATTTAACTTAAAATTTATAATTCAGGCAAAAATCGGTTAAGTTTTGCGAAATTTCTTGTTAGTTTCTAGCAAACTCATAAAAATGTATACAATTTCAGATGTTCATAAAGTCAACTTATAAATTTTTTCTGTACAAGGCGAACCTCATAAAATCTTTTAAAGATATGACAAACACCTTGAAAATTCCTATAAGTTTGAGAAATTTTTCGTATTATTTGATTTTCTCAAATGGTATAAAAAATTCTTAGAAAAGGTGGGAAAATGATCACTCGGGGCCACTTTTTTTTATTAACAGTCATTTCTTGTATTGTATCGTGAAAAAATGATTTCAAAGAATTCGTATATAATATATCATCATATTCAAAAAACAATGATTTCTCTTATGCATGTGCTGCGATGGATCAGTGGTAAAAATGTTTGAAACACTTGAAAAATTTACAGGCGATCGCATGCTTGATTTTCCACATCAAAAAAAAATTTTCTTTGTTTTTCAAAAGCGGCAAAAGAGTGAACCAACATCCTATAATGATAAGTTAAACATTTTTTAGAAAAAATAATTCTGTTTTAAAATAAAATCTCAGTACCATATATTCAAATTTCACAAGTTCCTAAAAACTTTTAAATCTAGATTTCTTGATTTTGTGATAAGTTTTGAAAAATTTTACGAAATCATCTGACAATTCTGTGGCTTCCCGCCATAATCGAGAAAGTGACTTGTGCCATAAGGCTCAGTTTACATGATATTTTGATAAAATTTTGAACGTTATGGCATGTGTGACTTTTTCAGTTATGACTGGAAACCACGGAATCATAATTGTATAAAGAATAAAAAAACCCGATCTCATTTGATTGTGCGTAAATGAAAAAGAAAAATGCCAATTAAGAGGGAATTTTCTAAAGAGAGCTCAATAAGTGAGCCGAAGGCTCGAAGTTATGAATGATGAAGTTTTTGTTCCTTTTGCTCCAAACGATCGTGTGAAGTTTGAATCAAGAATTATAAATTAACCTCATAAGCCTGAGTAAATTTATACGTTTGTATACATCACCTTACGGGTTTGAACTTTTACATTTTTTCTATATACGAGGACTCATAAGTGTTTTAATTCTACTAGAGCCTAATGAACATGATAAAATAAATCCAATGATGTGATCTTTCGAAGCCAAATTTGATTTGTAAGGAAATGAAAAACAAATTCGTAATTGTTTTCTTAAACCATCCTTTATATTTCAGCTCAGATTGAGCTCTTTTCAGAAGAATGGTGATATAATTACTTGCGAAAAAACAAGAGTGTCGTTAATTACAGTATTGTGCAATAATAAACACATGGAATTCCTTCTTTTATTCATATTCATCTTAATTGGAACACTATTGCTAAACTGAATAATATTAACACACTTTTAATCTTGAATATTCATAATGGAGGACGAACATTAAGAGTGACATGTTTCATTAGGAAAGTCGCACGGATAAGAAGACGAACCCACGTCTTACCTTAACTCAACTTCATCCGAGGCTGATGAAAATTTGGCTCTGAAGTATCAAATCATTGGATTTATTGAACTATTTAATAGAACATGTTTACATCCTAAACATTGCATAGAATCGTACAATTTTCCAGACTCTAGAAAATCCAGGGGAAAGGCACGATCACCCCTATGCCACTTCCCTCTCAGATTACACTCTTGATGTAAAGACATATGTCAAGTCTTGATTCGTCAAAGTTTGATATAATAATGATGTCCTTTTGATATCGACAGTTAAAAACGGACTTAGAAACATGTATGGTCATCAAGGATTAACGTCAAATTGACAGATATGCGCTGAAACTCTAGCAAAAATCAAGGTTTGCCATCATATTCAGTGCAAAACCGTCCTCAACCCGAAGTCTCACTCTGTGATCAATAGTTTTATAACGTTTAAAATACGTGTGTAATCATCGTGAAGTCATTTTGAAACGTCATATAAAACCAGCATGTATTGACTACACTATGACTTCAACGTGTGTAGTCAACGCTTGAAATCATTGAATTCAGTGTGAAATCGCACGTTAAAAAACATAGGTGGCACAGAATATCTGTGCCGCTACGTAGAACTACGACTTTCAATGACAAGTCTGATTCTAAAACAACCGATATTTATAGTACGAATATTGTAGCCGTGCTGCGATTTGAATTATTGCTTTGAGGGATCGATTGAGATCGATCGATAGTTCCTCCATATTGGACACGCATGCGCGATGCCTTTCTTCCTCGAACTCGGGACGAACGCGTCTCTGGCGTCCATTTTCATACTGAAAGTTCTTGCGTAGTTGATAGGCTTCAGTAATTTTTGATTAAAATTTTAAATTTTCATCGGGAGTACGGTCAAAATTTGACATGGTGAGTTTTTCGAGTGTTCGGGTTCATATTTTCTAGTGATTTTGTGTTGTTTTGATAATTTCGGAACGGTGATTTTTTGAAGAACGTGATTCAATTTTTGTTTATCTTTCTTTTTGGTATTATTGGATGTTATTGGAATTGGCGTCTTTTTGCTTTTCCACCCTGGATGTTTGGCCCCGTTTTCCCTATTAAGGATTGTGAGGACCGGATTTGTCAAGGATTGTTTTGGGATTCGTTTTATTGCTGGCATGCGGACTTTCATTTTTCCACGGTTGGACTTGGTGTTGGGTTGCGGCCTGTAATTTTGTCCGACTATATTCTTTGGATGACGTTAAGGAAGGCAATCACATTTTTTCTTGGCCAAAAATAAGGAAAGACTTTTGAATTTATTATTTTTGATATTGTGACATTTGTTTGGAGGTGTTGGAGGAATTTCGTTGTGGATCGATTTGTCCTTGGAGATTTTGTTATGATTTTTCGTTTTTGGATTTATCGAAATCTTATATTTTGATTTCATTTGTGATATATCTTTTGATTATTTGAATTTACATGTTCTGATGATTGATTTGCTGTGATTTTTTTTGTGATTTTGTATTAGATGTTTTTTTTATAATAATGATGAATTGACTTATGATTGTGATTTTTGGGTTATGTGAACAAGCTGATTTTTAGGGAAGGGAATATTTCATTTTTGATTTTTTTTTTTTTTGGGTATAATAAATTATTAATTGAATATCTGATATGATAAAAGAAATGGATTTGAATTTTGTGAGATAAGATAGATATTTATGTGCGATTTCTTTTGTTTATAAGATGATTATGGATTTATGACTTTGTGGTGTATATTGAGTATTGTGCAGTTACGAAAAGGTTTACAAGTGATGATTTATAATAAATTTGGGAAATGTTAATGATATAAATAATGGAATATTTATTTATTGCCTTTATCAACAACTAAGATTTCTATATTTCATGGAATTTTTTTCTGAATACAGTGGCGTTTGATTAGGTAACAATAAATACCTTTCGGAACGTTACAATATCCTTGCTTTTTAAAGGAACACAAATCATATTGTCAAGTATTACTCTTGAAAACATTCTAATTTTTTTAAAAATTACAATGTTTCATAAAAATTTCCTCTTTTCCCTAATTGTTGCTGTTGCATAGCTATTTACCTCCCTATGCCCAGCGTTCCCGTCGCATAGCTACATATTTAGCCCTTACCCCAGCGTTGCCGTTGCCGTTGCCGTTGCCGTTGCATAGCTTTTTACCCCCTACGTCATAGAAAAGCGCAGGAAAAGACGTCGTTCTATGTCAAAAACGATCGGGATGTAAGATTGCTGGTTTAAGTAAACAGTGATTTCAAGAATGAAATCGTAGGAAATCGTAAAGCAATGATACTACGATTACATTTGACTATAGAGTGAGATCCCCTTGCTTCGATCCTCATGCGTCTTGACATCAAATCACATAAAACTTGAGTTCAAGTTGATTTCAAATTGATTTTACAACTTTTGGCTGGGTTTGACCTACTCGTGACTTCTATATCACCTAAAAGAAGGAACTAACCTTCATTTTCCACGACGGAATCGCATCGAAAGAGTCTCTGTCGGTGGCCGAATAAGCCAAGACGCATGCATGAGCACCACGGTAGTACGCGGCGGTAATTGCATCAAATTCCTCTTGGCCTGCAGTGTCCCAAAGCATCAATCTCACGTCTTCCCCGTCCACTCTGCAAAACGCATTGCATCAATAACTTACCCCGATTCTCCATTTTCTTTGAAGAAAAAAAACCCTCTCATTTATACACACTGCCGTTACCTTCGATTCCATGTGATTCCTGTTCACCTTCAGGGGTCGTGCACGCAATGTGTCACGCAATTTTTTGTCATTGAAGACCCCTCTCCCTTTCCCTCAGTAACACCCCGTACGGCAATGTAATGACATCATTGAAGTGTTTGAAGGTGCTGATTTTACCGAGATCGCGTGTAAGAGTATAAATTGGGAAGTTTTAAGACATTTTTTCAAATTTTTCGTTTTAATCACCTTGTTAACGTTTAACATTATTTGAACAATGTTTTCGGTTATAAAGACATCATTGCCTATTTTTAGATCCTTTGAAAGTAGCAGGACATTTTTTCGATTCTTATAACTCATTTTTTAAGGAAAACATCACTTTCTTGGAGCTGACAAGTGAATTTCATCCAGTCTGACTATTATGCGATTTCACTGAAGTGTGACTTAATAGGTTTAATATAAGTTATATCATAAAAAAATCTTTTTTCAAATTTTTGTCATTGTCAAAAATCTTAATTTCATCTTATTTGAATTCACAATCATTGTTTTTTCTATGGTCATCAGCGGTGACTGACAGATCTAGATTAAGGGGGGCGCTCCCTCCAGCGCGTCAAAAAGTAATGGTTACTTGTCGATTTTTTTCCACTAAAAAAAAAAAAAAAAAAAACAACAACATACGTGAATCGTCTTTTGCACATATTTAGGTACATGCTTGAACTACAGAAAAGTTTTTTTCATAAACAAATAATTAAAAAAGGTGGAATTATTCAAAGTCTTGTATGACAGTTCGGATTTTTGCGTGCTACACGCTGGAGTCGATAGTTCTAATCTAAAACATACAAGCAATTTTTTTAACAATTCAGTAGACTTCCTTCGAGTGCATGAATATCTAACATCGTTAAAAAAAATTTTTTTGTTTAAGTTTTTAGCGAAAAGTAGCAACAAAAATGACGTGAAAATCGCAACTTTTTTTTGAAACTATTACTTTGATACTTTTTAATCGAGTTTTTATAGGTTTCAATAATTTATGCACTCAAGGAAAGTCTGCTGAAACATAAAAAAATTCCTTTTATGATTTAGATAAGAACTTTTGACTCCAGCGTGTACCGCGCAAAAGCAGTCTGCCACGAGCTGTCATGCGGGAGTTCCAATTTAATCCACCATTTTCAATTAATTGTTTATGAAAAAACTTTTTTTGTAGTTCGAGCATGTACCTAAATATATGCAAAAGATGATTTACATGTGTTGCTGTTTTCTGACTTAAAAACAATTAACAAAAACCGCCATTTTTCGAAGCGCTGGAGAAAGTGCCCCCTCAACTGTATAGATTTTTTCTTGATGTTCTCGAATTCTCTTATCGACATATTTACATGTCTGGCCAATGTATTTAATTTTGCAATCAATACAATCAATTTGATAAAAATCATTCCATCTTTTTCCCTTCTTAATACTCTCTAAACCCAAAATAGGGTATTTCCATTGATTTACTATTGGCTCCGCTCCCGCTAATATATCAGTGGGAACCTTAGTTGCTAATTGGTTATTTTCTCTATAACGTGATTTTTTCTATTTTGTCCCGTATTCCGCTGATTCAGTAGTGCCTTTTTAACGGTTTGTCAGTGCAATTCCACTATTTTCATTTTAGAGAGTAATCATTAGTCAAGCTGATAAAAGTTTCTTATCGATTTTTCATAATGTTGTGGATTATTCTTTCTTTCATGAATTTTCGTCACAATTATTTTTAAATATTCTTCCAACGTAAGGTTTAGAAATAAACAGTATTCCTATCATTCTTTGCACTTTCATGTGTACACATTCTTTTTTACTTTTGATAAACCTTATTCTATTAAATTATTTATAACTTGATCTATAATTGATGTTGGATACGCAAAACTAGTCATCACATTATTTTATAGCCTTACCCAATAGTTTTAAATTAGTCTCACTTTATAATTGAAAATATGATAATGTATAATATAAATAATGACTCGAATAGCTAAAAGGTCGACATATTGGAATAAAGATGAAAATTTTACTCGGAAATCGAAACACAATTTCCATTACAATTAAATTATGACCGTTTGATAGCACTTACATGAATGAGCAATGGAATCTTCCAAAGCTAATTTCTTGGAAAGTAATAGAAAATTGAATTGATTCCATGGAAATGGAACTGTAATTTATAGTAGAGAATTTCAGCTTGAAGTTGTAAAAAGATTAAAGAACTCGGTACATAAAAAATATTGGATAGCTACTTTTGGATTTCCAAGATTTTTTAAAATTTTCTTAACATCGATGTTTTAGCTAAATTAAAGTCCTTATTAAATCCTATTTACATCATTAACTATACCTGGTCTTGTGGTACGGAAAAATCAAACTTTTTTTTGAAAATTTTTAATTGCGTTCGAGGAAAAGTGGATATTGTCGAAAAGCAGTGATGGAAAATCAGTGAAAACGGTTACATTCGTAGTGTAAAAAAGGGCGCACGCGAGAGTAATGATGAAGCCGGTGTCAGTGTACCGTAATTTTGTGCCGGGAATGCACGAGTTGCTCGTGTGTTTCGCACAATGCGAAAGGGAAAAATTTGCAGTGGGGAGAAAGAACAGACGTTCCCGAGCTTAAAGTGAATTCAAGGCTACAATGTATCTCGTGGCGGTACATTTCTTTCATGCTACGTGAAGATATACGGGGTTCCCCGATTTTTCGAAGCTTGCCCAGATAGCAAAATAATTCCATATTCACATCATATGCAAATCACACGTGAAAAAAAGAAATCATGCGTGACAGACATTTGCACCTCCGTTACCGATTCACTGTTATGTCAATATGAAATCACGCGTGATTTTTAGATTTTTCCCTCGTGGATGCGCTTGCGCAGATGATCAGCGCGGGAAAATTTGAATGCTTGTTTCTGTTCTATTGCAGTATTAATTCACAACGAAAGCAAAAATAGTAGACACATTTTTATTAAGCATCATAATATTATACAATATATAATATGCTAATGCAGAAAAGACAATCAATATTATATTTAACCACACTTTCGCTCATTTTTTAAACATTTTTTACGCCAATATATAGTTTAAAAAATGTCGATGAAAGTTATGACAATTAGAACTGTCACATAATAAAACGAAAACGGTTCTAACCTCCAAGTAAACACTGATTTCGAGGAATGCGGTACTATGGTTGATCACAAATCACAGAACACAAGATATAAACATTTTGCGAAGAAAACCGCGAAAAATTATTTAAAAAAACAAAAACAAAACGAAAACACGAGAGACCACGATGGGATAGTTACACTGGCACTGAATCCTAGCACATCATGGCACATGTACAAACAAAAAATATTCTACAATGATAATATAGCACAAAAATTTTTGATTTCAAAATGACAAGGAATTGAAATCACGCATGATTTTTTGACGCATGCGCATTGTCTAGCATTGATGATGTGACTATGATGTCATTTTGAGCTCACGGGAATGATTTCACAGATCGTATTTCATATGTTTGGCATAATGAGATAATGCGAGTGATTTCACGCATGATCTAAACTGTGAAATCATGTTTGCTATCTGGGTTGCAAGCTCCAAAATCATTACGAACTCGAAAACATGGGAGTTTTCCAAAATTTCAAGTACAGGTTTAGACGTTTCTTGTATGTCGAATATCCCCTCTCGTGAAGTTTTTTGACAATGCCCTATTTCCAGTGTGAAATTTTCAGAGTTGAATGAACAATAGTTTAAAATTTCTGAAAGTATATTGTTCGAAAATTTGTAGCTTGCAAACTTTAAAGTTCCAAAATCCGTGATTTCTTCAATTTTGGAATGAACTTTTATAAAAATACAGGCCATTCATCCGTTAGTTGAAAAATTCGTAACTCCAGAATCGCCTCAAAGGAGGTGAATTTAATTAATTTTTGTAAGTAAAGTTCACAACATGAGTATTTAATCCTAATATGAGTTTTTTCCGCAATTTTTAAGCATTCTCAGAAAAAGCTTATGACAAATTATTTTTCATTGATTTGTTTGTGATATCAAATTAAACTCAACATGTTTATCCTTACTCAATTTCCCGTTCGAGAAAATCGACTCCGATTGTTTTTTTGTAATCCCTCGTGTAAGTGCCTTTACAAAATCTTTGGATCATGGAAGATTTGCCAACCGCCCCGTTGCCAACGATCACCACCTAAAACAACAATTTTTCCAATTTTGCAATGAACAAACAAATAACTGTACAAAAATAGCCAATTATTCTTTTTAAAACTTTAATCCTCACAATTTCATTATACTTATTCATAAGTATATAGTTATACATATAGAAATGCAACCATAAGTAGTTATTAATTCTGACTCCGATTACACAAAAATCTACCATGATTCGAGATAAAGGGTTTAATGAAAAAATTCACAATTTTATTCAAATGTTTTGTCCTGAACACATTAATGGTTACAATTCTTCATTAGAAAAAAAACATCCAAAATTTGTACATACTGAGGAACTCGATATTGTAAGTAGTTGTGTTAACGTTTCAAAAATCTTCGATGTCGGAAAAAATTTTGAATTTTTTTTTTTTTTCAAGTATGTAGATTCATTCATTCTACATACTTGACTTTTGAGGAGCACGGATTTGCACCTGATGATTGAAATTTTATGATTAAGAATACTAATAACTGAGGAATTTAAATTTCGAAAGTGGATGATTTGAGAAGCCTAAAAGTAAAATTAAGGTTGATGAAGATATTAGAATTCATATTGCAAACATACATTTCTGAGCGCAAAAATATATGCATCTTGATTGAATGTAGTAAAATTTGAAATGGGAAACCGAACGTGAAAAAAGTTTGAACGTTCAGATTGAGATTCTTCCAATGTTTACATTAAACAAATCAGTAAACGTACGTTTAAAAATAACAATTATAAGAAAAAAATTTTATAATTTGATTCATAAATTGTTTGGTACTGCAAAATTTATTATGGGTCAAAGAGTACAGATTCACAAATTTACTAATCGAAATTTTCGGCTTGTGTGAACTGAAAATTGAAATTTAAGAATCTTGAAATTTTTTTACGTAATTTCAGGAATTCAAAGTTTTTTGTTGTAAGTACACACGATTCGTAACATTAAAAAAGATAAAAATTGAAAAAGTTATAGAATGAATATTCTTATTCCTGAAAGTGTGTACTTCAAAACATATACATGTCAAAGATATGAATCTGATCCTCAAATAATTTATACATATTTTTCTGCATCAAATAAAACGAAAAGTTTGAATTTTAAAATGTAAAAACTTACGTGCTCAGTATTAATAATTTATGGACTACAGATTTTTCAACCTTAAAAATTAATGGGATCCAATTTTTAGAAAGCAATCTTTTTCTAGAATTGAAAAGTTCTTATGTCCCTATTATAGAAACTACAAAAATTTAGAAAATTTGAATTACGAATCATTTACTATGATTAAAAAAACAACTTTTTCGATTTTAATTTCCAGATTATGGAATTCATGCATATGTACTTCTGTCAATATGAATAGAATCTCAAAATACGGTCTAAGAACTTTGAAAATGTGATAAAACTTGAAAATTAACACGCTCCAAATAAATCTTTCCATTATATTAGTTTTGTATACTTTAAATTTATAATACGGTTCAAATATTGATAGATGCTTATTGAAACATTTCAAGGCAGGCGTAAAAATTCTAGATTAAGAAGTTTTCAAAAAGCGAGATGAAAAACATCGGCGTGATAAGTTAAAAGTATTCAAATTTTTTGAAGACTTAATAAATGGAAAAATTTGATTTTTGAAAATCCAAAATCCATACATCGAAATGTGCATATTATTTTTCTGACAAGTTGAAAAGTGGCTTTCTATAAAAAATATGAATTCAAACTTCTAGGAATCCGAAAGAAATTATGTACACTAAGAACTCGAGATTCAAATTATCCAAAACTCAAAAAAATATTTCTAACTGGAATCATTGGATAAAAAGAAACAAAAACAGACGTTCAGTGGCTAAAAAAGTGTTTGCTCTTCTCCGTTTCGATTATTTTCTCTCATTTCAAAACTTCAACTTCGGATATGAAAAACTTCAAAATCCGTAATTTTCCTCTCCCCAATTTGTTGCAAAATAGCAGCCGAGTCATTAAGTTGCGTTTTTGAATGAAGACAAAGCTAAAAAAATTGCATAAATTCAGATGCGATAATAGCTCTCATCAATCCCAATACAATCCGTATATAACGGTGCAAGTGACAGACGAAGCAAGTCGATTCAAGAAGAGCACAAAATTTTTCCCCTCGACTATCAAACACAAACCGGTCTTAAATTGCAAAATATAAAATCGGGCCGGATGTTTTTTCTCTCATTCGCGAATTCATATCGCGTGATATTCAATTACGAAATCTCGTGAAAGAATCCGAAAGAATTTTTACTAATGTTTTTTCATTTTTTTCCGTTACATAAACTTGTGAATTTTATTCCCAGTACAACCTTGAACCTTACACTTCGGAAAGGGAGAAAATAAATAAATAAATAAATGAATTAATAAATGAATGGAATTGATGTTGGTTTTGATCGAAAACAACGAGTTCGAAAAAATCACAAGCGTAAGATTCATGAATTGACGAGGGAATTATTTCGAAACATTAAATATTTATAAAGTTCGAGCGCGTAAACTATGGATCGTTGAACCGCGCTTGTACAGTTATAGCTTGTAATATCTCGCGCGTATTATGAGTTACCGAGCTCGCGCGGTCTCCAGACCGGCATACATGACAGCCTAGAAAATCGGTCGAATTAAATTTTCACACATGAATACCTCCGTACTTGCGCATCGAATTCTTTGCGACGCGTGCAGATTCATTAAACTGCGTACATGACAAAATCACCGCTACCGATCATAATTGCGATTTTACAGCTACATAATGTAAAATGTTTCGCTGCAACGTTCATCAGCGCGAAATTGAAGATCAACTGATCGATATGTTGGCGAGTAAATTTTTATGAGGCTATTTTGTAAAATAAAATACCTTGTGTTGTGACGGTCTGATCACGAAATTTTTACCACAGTAATTAAAATTAATAATATTTTTTTTTCATATGATTTTAGTCATTTTCGCATGTTGCAGGATGGTTTTCCAACTACATTAATAACACAATGATACGTTCACAATTTTTCACATGATCTTCGATTACTAAAATACTGCAATTTTGATAAACAGAGTATTAATTTTTTTCTTTATAACGATTAGAGTTTTTGATGTAATGTTGTTATGTAATTTCGATAATGTTAGAGGTCAAGAATACTTAAAAATCGACAGATCTCAATTTATTTTTATTTTTGGATTTTTTCTAACCATCTATTTATGGCACTGTAGGATTTTTTTAAAATCCAATTTCTTCGGGTCCCGTTAAATAAGAGAGCGCTGGAAAATTCCGAGTTTGAATTTTGTTCTCTCCCACGGGCCCAAACAAGGACGACAATTTTGCACGCGACCTGTTTTTTTTTTGTTCGCAACCAGTTACAATCGTCATTGTTAACTAAGTTTTCCCTTTTTTCCGCTATCGTCTTCAACGGCATTCGCGTTAATTACGAAATCCTCCCGGCTGAAATTCCGAAGCCCACGATTATCTCTTGCTTTTTTATTTCGCAGTTCTTCGTTACCTTCCAAATATAGTCACGATCAGCAATAACATGGAAAATAAACATGAAAATTTTTGAAAATCCGTTGATATCAAGATTTTTTTAATCGTTAGTGTTTTCATGATTTTCTAGAGAAATTTATTAGAAGTTAAGCGGGATTGTTTTTGTTCTTAAATATTTTTTTAAATTTTCATTTCAGATTTCAGAAAAATTTTTCAACATACTAATTTAGAAAATCGAAAGTAGAGAAACTTTTCTTTATTTCATAAATATTTTTGAAAAGTTTCTTGACTTTTAGTGCACGATATAACGGGGAAGAGAAAATTCATTATTATATTCTTCCAAAATCTACCTGATATTGTTTTTTTTATTGTGTTATAGAAACCTGCAAAACTTAAGAAATTCATAACCACTAGAAAATTTAATGACTTGGGATAGTTTCCATCAAGCTTGTAAAGTTTTTAATAGTTTCTGTTATGTTTAACATTTCGGAAATTTTGAGAAATGCTAAAACATTGAAAATTTGAAAGATTGTTGGGATATTGGGAAATCTCGACAAATTTGTAAACTGTAGAAAATTTTCAACAATCTGTAGAACCACAGAAACTGTATAATATTTTAAAAAACTTTTTGAATCGAAAAGTGTTGCATCGTACGGAGATCACATCGATGATTTCAAGAATTTTGATAACAATTATTTTTAAATGCTTGAAAAATTAAAAAAATTCAAGGAACCAAATTGTGTATGATTGGAAAAAATTCGAAAAATATATGAATCTTAGAAAATATTGAAGAAGTTTGTAGATTGTCGAAAATACTTAAAAATCTGAAAAACCACAGAAAATGCGTAATATTCTGAATATTTTTGTAAAATCAGAATGTTATGTATTTTGAAGATTGCCTACTCTAGCAAAGCGACGGTCATCGAACTCGATGAAACTTAGATGAAATTTGGACATTTTAAATAACTTGTTATTATTATAAATATGTACTGTTACAACACTTACTCAATGATTTATTCGACTATGATTTAATGAAAAAACCAGGGTTATATTTTTTTCTATGGAAATGACTTTAAAGTTTATTTAAATAACGAGTTATTTAAAATTACCATGACACAGACCTTACTAGGGTGTCAAGCATTCTTAAAAATTCGAAAAATTTGTAGAATTGCGGAAAATGTTGAACAATATTGCAGATTCTGGAAAACTTTATAAATTCCGTAGAATTTATATCTACAGAAAATGTTTCACCTCACGGAGATTGTCGATTCTTTTGAAAATTGCAATAAAAATTATGAAATTTCGAGTTTTGAAATGTTTTTTTTTTTACGGTAATTGTCGATAGTTTTCAATATTCCGATAAAAATCTAGAAATTTCTACAATGAAAAACCATTTGATGTTTGAAAAATTATCAATGGTTCTCGAAAATTCGGTGAGTGTCTAAAATTTCACTAAATTTTGATAGATATTGCAGAGTGTAAAGAAATTAAAATTTCTGAAAATTGCAAGAACTATTTCATATTTTGGAAATTTTTCCGAATAAAAAATACATCGCAATGGTCGATAATTTTGGAAACTTCAATGAAAATCGATATTCTCATGAATGTTTCTAAATTTTGTACATTGTAAACCGATTCGAGGATTTTGAAAAAATATAATTTGTGAATTGATGCATTTTCTACCGGGTACTTTCAAGTAATTTATCCAGATTCAAAATTTTTCAGATGGATAGTGTTGTTTCCCACTCCTACATCTTTTGCCATTTCTGAATACTTTTGATGTTTCATTTGATTGTCTACTTATTTTTAACTGTGAAACATCGGAAATTGCACAAAACTTTTGAAATTCCTATGGACGCTTCGAATCTTACAATATTTTCAAAATATGCAAGAAAGTTTCAAGTTAAAATGTCGGTGTTCCTTATCGTTATCTATCTTCCTTATTTTGTGAAATATATATTCTACATTCAGCGAATGCTTCTAAAAATTTGAAATATAATGCTATAGGCTATGCTTGCAAAATAGTTTGATTAGGATAAAATTCACTCCTTAGTTTTTTTAGATTCTGAATGATAAATCTGTCGAAACTGTTAAATTCTAATAAGTTCTGTCATTTTGTTAGATTTTTTTAATATCTTTAAAACATTTTTGACTGTGATTGAGAAAAAGGTCATGATTTTATTCCGGAAAAAATCGTTGATGCCATTTTCGAAATGGGAACTTAAAATCTCCAGATTAAAAAGTTTTTATGTATATTTACACAATCCACAAATGCTAAGGTTTATGAACTACCAAACTTTTGATTAATAATGTCAACTTCACAATAGGAAATAAATATTCAAAATAGTTACATCAGCACAATTTCATTGCATAAATGAACAAGCTGAATACCTTTCGACTTGGAAAATTTTCCAATCCCCAGTACAATCAGTGGATGAAAAACGTCTTTGAAACACACCGTCATAAAAAATATTGTTTGTACCATTGTAAAACATTACTTTCACCATCGCGAGAAATTAATTTCTCCCCTTGCTGCGAAACATATTTTTTTATCTCACAATAAGAAGACTTGGGACTACAGTCTTTCACCCTAGGATGAAAACCGAAACCCGACTGATGCTGAAAACATGGGAAAAAAGACCACTCAAAAATGCTGAAAAACCCTAATCTTAGTACTTACTTTAAGTGATACCTCGAGCTCTTCCTCGCGCATTCTGTGCACGCCGTGATTTTCATAATATCCAAATAGGCAATTCTTTCTGAGTTCCCGTTTTTCAGCTTCGAAAAAGTTTTGACGCTTTCTGGCATTTAGCTGGAGATGCACTTGGAACCACGAGGGTCATGGCGTTTCACACTTGGCGGCGTCGCCTGGAAAATCGCGATAGCGCAAATTTTCACGTCAAGCGTTTAATTCGCACGGGAATCACGCGCTGCCGCGTTCCAACTGGTTCCAACGCAAACTGAAAACTGAAGACAGAAGACAGAAGAACCAAGAACCAAGCTCGCCGAAGCCTGGACACACCTGCGACTATTACGGGTTTTACCCGCGCCGCCAGGTACGTACCCATAGCACCTGCCTCAGATCTTTGAGGTCCAATAAAAATTTCATCTTATTAAAGGGGGCACTCTATGAAACCTGACAAAAAAATAGTCGATTTTCTTTATTTAATTGTCCAGAAACTGAAAAGACAAGAAAATTCCATTTGAAATATGTGTAGAGACATTAGTTTAAGGAAAAATAAAAAATTTTCAAGAATAATAAAAATTAAAAATAGCGGATATATTGAGCATTTGCCGAAGTAACAAGACTTTTTCCCGTTCACACGATACCGTCCGAAATCGAAGTCTTAAACATACAAATATACATCAAATTAATCAGCAGGCTTGTCTCAAGTGCATGAACCTCATAAATGTAAAAAAAATTTTTCATAAACTGTTTTTTTTATTGAAAACAACAAGGCAAAAACCAACCTATTTTTTGTTTATATGGTTTTGTTGCCATATTTAAAAAAAATATATAGTTTTTCTGGTACACGCACTTGAGACAATCCTACTGATTAATTTGATGTATCATTTGTATGTTTAAGACTTCAATTTCTGACGGTATCGTATGAACGGTGTTGTGAAACCATAGGACCCCATCGTTCATTTTCCATTAAACATTAATATAGCGTATTCTTATTTTTATTCTTGTTTAATATTTCAAGCTGTTGCATCAGCTCTTTTCTTTTCATCATTAAGTCACGTATTTCCCCAATACGATATAATTTACAATACTTATTGCACAAATGTCGGGTCGTTACCATATTGTTTTCTAATGTCATCAAATCAGCTTTATTTAGGAATTTTTTCATAACTTTATCATCGAACTAATGTCGCGTCATTACAATACTGTTACTTGACACATTATCACACTATTTTTAGCTCTTTAATGATTTGTAAAAGGAAACGTCTCATTTGTAATCTTAGTCGTTTCCTAAATTTGTTTGTTCCAAATTTAAATTCTTTTCATTTCCTAAATTTGTTTTGTTCGAACGTTGACCTCATGTAATTTCCTAAATTTGTTTACGACTGATTGTAAGCCTATAAAAGGCGGACGCTTTCGAGTGCTTTGGCTCAGTACAGTTCAGTCTTACACGAAGCTCAAATCGGTTCTATCTCATACGAGATCTACTCCAGTTCAGTAGTCTTCCGCGTGTGGACATTTTGTTGTGTGTGATTGTCAATAAAGACTTGGTTTTTGAAACGCAGTCGTGTTTAATTTGACTTAAATAAAGTGCACCGCGGTAAACCAGTGGAAGGCACGAGAGAACCCAACATAAATTTGGTGACGAGGATGGGATCTCTCGACGTCTAGGTTCATCCAGGACGTAACGATTTTTATCATCAACGAGATCTCTCTCTCTTTCCACTGGCTATTGACGACGGGCCACACTTCGCACAACTTCCTGATCCAGATTAAATTCTCTGGAGACCGCCGGAGATCACCAAGAAATCTGCTTTCGCCCGAAGAACCGCTGACCCACCAGGACTTAGCACCCCTATTCGGAGTTCGCGTGGAATGCAGAAAAGTAAGTCTGGCTTAATCAATCTCCACTGTACCTGAAACTCATATCTCGTATTTCCCATTTTTTTTTCCTTAAATCAGAATCGTCCGAAACACAAAAAATAAAATCGTCCTAATCAGATCTGTCTCAACTTCTTGAATCGATCAAAATCAATTCTTATCATCCCCGAGAACTTAATTTTCGAAAATGACAGACTTAGACCTAACATAAGTTACTGGCATCCATGAAAATCCTCCTATATACAATATTTCGTTTCTTGCGTCATTGATTTCTCAACCTTTTGATGGTGATAGGTATAAAGTGCGCAGCTTTATCAAACAGGTAGATTCAGTTTTTGAACTCACGACGGAACCCCGTCAAAAGTAAAATTACAGGAAAAGCACGCGAACAAATCGACATGCATTGCAATCTTACTACTTGGGCTCAAATTTAAGATCTCTTATTAAAATTATATCAAGATAAAAAATCTTTTTACCAACTTTTAGAAGAGTTACACTCAATGAGACAGGGACAAAATGAAAGCATTTCAAATTTTTACCAAAGGCTCGAGGATCTCTCCTCTTGAATCCTCGGTAAAATTCATGAATCAGACATTTCGGTAGATGAGCTTAATGGACGCGTTGGTTTAATTACCCAAATGACGTTGAACCGTTTTGTCTATCACACGACCCCCAGTATTTCCCAGATGTTACGATATCGTGATTTTGAAACTATCAATCAAGCTTTTTCCGATGCCTTGATCGAGGAGAAAGCATTGCAACCACATCGCAATTATGCCACGAATAAGTCCCAGACCCAAAAATGCGAAATTTGCAAAAGAAATAATCATTCGACACAGAACTGCTACCAGAACAAGAATCGGGCCCCGAATTTCAAGCCCATATTGCACATTGAATCGAATTTGCGAGCACCCTCAAGGATGCCCTCTCAGAATCAAACCCAAATCCCTCAATGTAGCTATTGCAAGGATTTGTATCATACCATTGAAACATGTTACAAGCAAAAAAGAGCAAACGAACGAAATGGTTGGGGAAATCAAGGAAACCTAAATCGTGGTCCTCAGAATCGCTACAACGCAGATTTACCTCAATCTTTACCCCCGGTCCATCGAGGTACGACGTATGGTAAATACAGTGCAAACGACAACCTAAATGATGACTCACGATTCCCAAGATAACTCAGATACTAATGGTCGCACTGAAAATCAATACAATCATTTTTTAGGACAACGATCCTTCTCGAAACAAATGACTTGACCTATGTTTTGCTCAAATCTCCTAATTCTGTTTCTTCCGAAAAAACCTTAAAAATGTTAATTGACACGGGAGCATCAGTTTCATTGATCAAAAATTCAAGTTTGCAAAATTTACACATCTTAGATCCTAAAACGCTGCTTTTAAATGGAATTTCTACACAATCTTTAGTTAGTACACTTGGCGAAACAAAAATCAGAATTGGCTCGGAAAATACATTAATCGAATCCAAATTCCAAATAATAGACTCAAATACCAATATTCCTTTTGATGGATTATTAGGAAATGACTTTTTCTCCGAAAACCAATGTAGAATCGACTTTGACAAAAAAATTATCTCTTTCAAATCTTTATCTTTGACCTTGCAAATCTTTAAAAATACAACTCAATTTCCGGATTCTCGAATTTACCTTAATGCTAGAAGCCAAACAATTGGACGTGTTTAAGTTAATAACCCGAACAGAATTTCTGAAGGAATCATAAACAATCAAAATTTAAATGAAGATCAAACGATAAAAGTGCCAAGAGCTATTGTTAAAGTTTTACCAAATGACGAAGCATTGATCACTATCGCGAACTTAACCCAAAATCGGCAAATTATTGAAATTCTTGAATTATTGATTGAACCTCTTCCAAAAAAATGTCTATTTTCTACGCCTCCGTAAATGAAAGTTTTGAAAGAAAAAACCAAGTAAGAGAATCACTAAAATTAGATCATTTACATTCAAAAGAACTAAAGGACTCAATTGCGAAACTTTGTGAAGATTATAACGATATTTTTCACCTCCCAAATGACCCTTTGTCTACAACCCCTTCTAGGACTGCTAAAATAAGACTGACTGACGAAAACCCCGTTAATACCAAACCCTACCGTTTTCCAGAAATCCACAAAAAAGAAGTTACTCGTCAAATAAACGATATGTTAGAACAGAATATTATTACCCCTTCAACCAGCTCTTGGTCAAGCCTCATATGGGTTGTTCCAAAAAAAGGACAAGGTAAATGGCGCATCGTGATCGATTACCGCAAACTTAATGAGAAAACCATCGGTGACGCGTACCCTTTACCTAATATCGACGAGATTTTAGATCAGCTAGGACATGCTGAGTTCTTCCCACACTCGACTTAGCAAATGGATTTCATCGGTCGTTATTTTCAGGACGGTCATTATCAGTTCACGCGTATGCCATTCGGGTTGAAAAATGCCCCTGCAATTTTTCAAAGGATAATGAATTGTGTCTTGTCAGGATTGAATTCGAAACAATGTTTTGTGTACCTGGACGATATAGTTGTCTATGGGTCAAGCTTGCATGATCATAATGCCAAATTGCGCGAGGTTTTTGACAGGTTGCGAGAACATAATTTGAAATTGCAACCAGAACAGTGTAATTTCCTAGTAGATTCATGCCATTATCTCGGGCATTTGATGTCACGCGATGGAGTAAAACCGAACCCTGACAAATTGAAATCTATACAGAACCTTCCTCAACCCAGAAATGCGAAAGAGATAAAAATGTTTTTGGGAATGATGGGCTATTATAGAAAATTCATCGAGAATTATTCTACGATTGCGAAACCTTTAACCCGTCTTTTGAAAAAGGATATAGAATTTAATTGGGATCAAGATCAAGAAACAGCCTTTTAAACTTTGAAGAAGAAATTAATCGACGAACCGATTTTACAATTTCCCGATTTCTCGAAAAGATTCTTAGTTACAACAGATGCATCCAATGTCGGAATAAGGAATATTATCGCAGATGAAGGACGGCATGGAGTTGGCGGTAGCTTATTACTCGCGTACCTTAAATGCCGCCGAACAGAACTACTCGACCACGAAAAAGGAGTTCTTAGCTATAGTGAATTCGATAGAACATTGGAGGCTTTTTTTTTACGGTAGAGAATTTGATGTGGGTACTGACCACCGGCCGTTGCAATGGCTCTTTAATTGCAAGAATCCGAACTCCAGACTTGTCAGATGGAGGCTCAGGCTGAGCGAATATCAGTACATGATCAAGTACCATATAAGCCAGGTAGACTGAATTCTAACGCTGACGGACTTTCGAGACTTTTTCAAATCGGACAGAACGACAATTCTTTAAAATTTCAAGATTTTCAAAAATTTCATTATACAAACCAGGATGCAATTATTTTTCAAAAGGAACAGAAACCAATTCAAAATTACACGGGAATCTTGTATTATTTTGGTCACAAGATCTTGACGAAAACAATTTGCATTTTTCATTTGTTAAATCAGAATTCGACTTGGAGAAATTAAAACCCGGAATTAACGAAGTTACAGAATTACACAATAAAAACAGAACGATATAATTTGTTATTTGCAAAAAATAATTTGCATGACAAATTGGAGTACAAGGATATCTTTGAGACATTGAACACTCTAAAATCATTGATGAAAATTCGGATTTTACTATTATCTGGCCCAAAGAGGATACAAATATTAAACTTGAATTATTTAATGAAATGCTAAAATTTGTTTTTGCCAGAAATAAAATAAGCGTACTCGATGATTTAAAAAAATTGACAAAACGAAAGAAGAAATCAGAACAGTTTTAGAAGAACTCCACGGGAGTAAGTTAGGAGGACATTATGGGTTCAAAAAGACTTACTTAAAAATCAAAGAACGTTACTGCTAGCCCAACATGAAATCAGACATTAGACATTACATCAAGACTTGTCCTTCATGTCAGTTGAATAAGACTAATTTCAATCCTACAAGACGTCCAATGGAGATCACTTCAACGTCAAGTGTTCCATTTGAAAAATTGGCAATCGATGTAGTAGGGCCCTTGCCTATGACCGAGGCAGGGAATCATTTTATCCTGACTGCCCAAGATGATTTAACGAAATTTTCGTTCGCTTTCCCAATTTTCAATTATGAAGCCCAAACAGTCGCTAAAATTTTGACGAGTATCTTTACAACCTTTGGAATCCCTGAATCTTTTCTTTCGGATCAAGGGACATACTTTTTGTCCAATTTGATTAAATAGTTAAGCAAACTCTTTAGAACAAGACATGTATCGACAACACCATATAGACCCTAATCAAATGGAGCGTTAGAACGCTCACACCTGACACTCTAGGATTATCTGAAACATTACATTAATACTTCACAAACAGACTGGAACGAATACACCCAATTTGCTATTTTCTGCTATAATATTTCAGTTCACAAATCTACGGGGTATACGCCATACGAACTCATGTTCGGAAAAAGAGCTCATTTGCCTTCCTCTATTACCCAGGAACCGAAATTAAGATACAATTATGATGACTTTATTATTTCACTACAGCATAGATTGAATTCTTCTTTCAAGTTGGCTCGAGAAAACCTAATTGCTTCAAAAAAAACGAAGTAAAGAATATTACGACAAGAAAATTAACGATGTGAAATTTAGCCCAAATGATCTAGTTTTGTTGTACAAGAATGAAGTAAATGTAGGAAAAAATAAGAAATTGTCCCCAAACAACAAAGGTCCATACAAGATTACTAAAGTTTTTGATAACAATAACGTTGAAATTCAAAACGGTAAAAGACGGAAAAGATATCATGCTAATTTATTGAAACCTTATGTTACAGATGAAACAAATATCAATCTCGTTTCTCCTTTCCATCCTGATTTTTTCTCAATCCCATGCTGAAATTTCGTTCTCTAATACCAAGATCGAAAGCTCTAGTGGCATCTTTTATAATCTAAAAGGATTGACTAAAATTTCTACATCTCGATTGACTTTGATGACTCATCTGAATGTATCCCTTCTCGAAAAAAACAAACTAGTTGTGACCAATCAATTTTATCAAGCCAAAATTTTCTGTGAAAGATTAGAACTGACCAAAAGAACTGCCAATACAAATTGCAAGAAATCACTTCAAATAATTTATGACGAGATTCAAAAGATAGAAAGGAACTCTGAAATTTTGGAAGCTTTTGTTATGCGCAGGGACACCAGAGTAAAAAGAGGTTTATTCAATGGAGTATCTTATCTTTTACAATGGGCATTTGGAGTTCCAGACGCGAGCGACGCTGAGTTCTATACAAACAGTATCAAAACATTATTACGTGATGACAGAGAAACCAAGATCTTGCTCAAATCTCAAATCCAAATTATTTCAAGCACAATCAAAAATTTAAATTCAACCTTTTACAACCTCAAAAATCAAGAAACCAAGCTAAATCAAAACATTGAAAAAGTAAATTCATTTATGAGTGAAACGAACGAAGTCATTTTTAAACTTGAACAGGAAGAAACGATAACGGAAATAACAATTATGCTGGAAGCAATGAGTGTAAAGAATAATCAGGATTACGTGGAATATATTCAAGCAATAACTAACGGTTGGAAAAACATATTATCCCCATTTATCCCACCCCCAAAAGTTTTGATTGAACAACTTTCAAATTATAGAGGAGAATACGAGTTGTTGATCGATCCTAGAGAAAGAGACGTCTCATTGTTATATGAATTATAGCTCACGTACAAGTACTTTTCCATGAGAGAAATGTTATTTTTGCTATAAGTTTTCCTTAAGTGTCAAAAACAATTTTCAACCTTTATCAGCTAATTCCATTACCTACTCAACATTTCGACTTGACCTTCTATTCCTATATCAAACCCAAAGAACAATATCTATTACATTCCCTCTCTAAGACTCAATATTCTTTCCTACGAGATTTCATGAGTTGCAGTGAGTTTGAAAAGTCAGAACACGTCTGTTTCAAAGTCCACACTCTCGAATCAGCGGACAAACCGGTTTGTGAGACGACTTTACTTTCACCACATGTAAGAACCATCCCTAATGCCTGCCAAACCACAACGATTATGGCCAAAATCGAGACCTGGAAATATCTGCAAGACAATCACTGGATCTACGTTTTGCAGAAGCCGATCACTCTAACTCTTATATGTAATAACGAGAAAAGCGACATCCAAGATATTATTCTCGAAGGGACTAGTATTTTCAGAATAGCGCCGTTATGCCGCGGTTATACAGCTCTTTATACACTTGAACCCAGGGGCTTTGCAGACGAAAGTATAACCTATTTTGCTCCGACAATACCAATTATTGAAGATGACTGCTGCATCCAGAATACGATCACCAAAACGAAAACAGAAGAACTCAAGCCTATCCAGCTAACAAATATAAACCTTGGGGAGTTAGCATACGCCACAATGAAGCTGAACGACATCGACAATGTGATTGAAAACCAATTGAACCAACCTTTCCAAATATCACGCATTCCAAAATATGTGATTGTCCTTTCTATAATTGGAGGGATAACTGTTATAATATTATGCTGCTGCTGTTGCTGTTATAATAGGTTCAATTGCTTGGAATGGTTTCGGAAACTATGCTGCTTTACTACAAATCCTAGAGATGGGTCGATCGTAGCACCAACCATCCTAAATTTCGTAAATTGCAACGTCGAATCCAACTAGGCAAAATCTGGGCATGATAAA
This sequence comes from Platygaster robiniae, assembly GCA_028476575.1. Taxonomy (NCBI): domain Eukaryota; kingdom Metazoa; phylum Arthropoda; class Insecta; order Hymenoptera; family Platygastridae; genus Platygaster; species Platygaster robiniae. Next base: position 28,271,645 of record CM052023.1, read on the forward strand.
CTATTAAGGACCAACCGACTTTCACTTAATATGTTTAGTATTAAAAATTGATGTATAAAAAAAACATTTTATGAAATTCTTATCGATTTCGCAAATGAAATTCGCATAGCAATGTTGAAGTGTATATAATTTTATAGTATAATATATGTATATAATATAAGTATGTAATATAAGTACATCATTTTATTTTAAATTTCATTTATTACCATATAGGGCATCTTCTAATATTAGAAGTATTAGAGCTATTGAAATTGCCGGTAAAGTAGAGCATTCATAGAATGTGAATGTGAATTCTCTGGACGGATATCTTTACGCAGGGGCACGTTCGCTGACGCACTTATATATATTTCATGTTCATTATAATTTATAATAAATTATTAGGTTTACATAAATAAATAAATATTTATTTATTTATTTATTTATTATAATGCATAATAATATGTACTGATTCTGTTACAAAAACGGCGTAGAACAAAAGAACATCATCTTTCATATTAATGACAATCAAATGAAATTAATCCATCATTTCTATATCAGTGATTGACTTTAATTATGAGCATATTAAACAAATTATTTTTAATTATACTATAATCATTATTAGTTACGATATTGCATATGTAAGAGTAAATATTGGATATCATTTTGAAAATATTTTACAAAACGAAAGTTTTGATTTATTACAATCTTTCCTAGTTGTGCTGATTGAAGCCAATAAGTAAATATTATAGATTTTATTCAATCATTTTTATCATTCTCAATGACTCCCTGGCAATTAAACTTCAACCTTTGAAGGTTACAATTGGGTTAAAGTTCGGTTGTAAATTTTTTAAATGAAAAAAATAGGCCTTGTGCACGATATTTTTGGAAGGAATAGTATCGGTTCATCATTTTTTATTATTCGTTGGAAAATTTAATCGTCAGAACTGTAAATTTTGCCTTTAATTGTTATTTTTTCTTTTTTTATGGCTGAAATTTCCTTAGTTTACACGTATCTATGGATAGCTTACAATTTTGAATAAAAAATATTCAAAATTAACCCATCCTAGAACGTAGAGCGTGTCAAAATGATTTTTTATTAACAATTAGTTATCTGCATCGTGATTTATAGCCTTATTGCGTTTTTAATATTTCAAGGAAATTCCAGCCATAAAACAAAGATAAAATAACAATAAAAAGGCAAAATTTATAGTTTTGACGATTGAATTTCCTGAAAAATACTCAAACATGATTAACCGATGTCATTCCTTGCAAAAATATCGTGCCCAAGGCCTATTTTTTTCACTTAAAAAATGTACAACCGAACTTTTACCTAATTATAACCTTCGAAGGTTCAAGTTCGAATGAAGATTGTTTGCCAAGGCTCGAAATATCTTAAATAATTTTTTTCTACATCATACCAAAAGATCGCTAGTGAAAATTATACAGAGAAAATTTTTTAGCGAGTATTCCTATACTTTATATGAATTTTGGTGTATCGAGTATATTCTTTTGTTTTTTGCTATAAACTTTTCATTTATGCCTATACACTGAGGAAATACTGCTAGAACCAATAGGAAACATTCCAATAAAGAGTCTTTAAAAAACTTCAAAAAAGTAAAAAACGGTTGTTGGCTAATACAGAACAAAACTAATGTCAATAAAAAACATGATTGGTATTATGGTGACCGAAGAAGTATTATAAACGATTGTGCAACAAAAATTATTGATATCCAATTGTTCGCCAAACCCTCAAATTTTGAAGCAAAAATTTATGCTGCCATGCCTACTAAAATCTCATAAAAGACAGAGAGACATAGTGGTATAGCTCGAATTCATATTTACATTAGTCCTACACAAAAAAGTAACCAAAAGACCCGAAAACCTGCTCATTTTCTTGATTTTACATTTTTATTGGCTATTTGGAAAGTATTTTCGTGCAGAAATAGGTTAGTAAATTATACCTACTTATTTCTGCACGAAAATGAATTCGCATTATACTGGTAAGAATATGAGCATTCGTTGCCATCGTGAATATGCAGATGCGTCGAAAAAATCTATACAACTTTTTTGTGATATTTTCCAAAATATCCTAAAGAGAAAAAGGAGATGGCTTCATGGAGGGTAGCCATTGACGTTATGGAGGGTAGCCATCTTGGCTATGGAGGTGGCCATATTGATTCACCAAACTTATGATGTTGAATATTGAGTAGGCTATGAATCTGCCCGCGAAGCGTTTGAATTTAGTATTAGCAAATTTTTTATTCTCTTACGTTGACACATGGAATAAAATTTATGCTGCGTTTATCAATTTTATCAAAAGAAAAAAATGAAATTAATAGTATTGGAAGAAATTTTGATGAAGCGGCGGTTAATATACAGTTGAAAATTTTCAGCAGCGCAGCAAATCCGAGTTAAATAAACGCGCGGAGCGCGTAATGGCAGATCTACTATCTATTGTCCTATATTGATCGTGGATATTTCGTGGGTATGTCGGCCCTGACTATATATATATACTCTCTTTCTGTGATGACATCCGAATGTGACCAAATGTGACAAACTAGAAGTCCTAGACTAGAAGTATTACCAAAAAAGGTTACCAAACAATAATAATAACTAATAACATAACAATAATTGACAATTTTGATTCAAAGTTTTACAACAGAAAAGTTTTACAACAGAAGAATAATATTGCACTTTTCGTGCCTACTTTCGACTTGATATTCCGACTTGGCAGTTTTTTAAATCGTTTGTGGTAAGTAAAATTCACGTTTGAATTTGTTGGGGAAGGACAAAAAAAAGTATAATTGCTATTTCTAGGGCAGTTTTTTTTTGAATTTTTTTATTTTAAAAAATAAGGATTATCGAATTTTTTAGTTGAAAAATCAACACCTCCAACAATTGAAACTGTATGAACCAATTATATGATATATTTATTATTCATATTTCATATAATTGTAATAACTGTAATAACTATGTGATAATTTTGTTGTTTTGCGATAGTTATATTGTTCAGATTATATGAATGTAAGTAAAATTAAGTACTTTTGACATGAATGTTAGCATTTTTACGTTTATACAAATTATACATAATAACCTAAATTTTTAAAATTATAAGCTGTTATTAATTTTATTTTATTTTTGGTACAGAAGAAAGATATTAATGAAATCGCTTCTATATATTTTTGGCACTTAAAAGATCTGTCGATGACAAACAAGGAAAAAACAAAATAAAACTATCATTTAATTTTGGTATGTAACGTTTATAAAAAATTTTTTGACATTTTAAGAAAATTACTAAACAGTTTTGAGGATTGAGAATATTATTTACGAATAATCAAGTTAATGTCGCAGACAAGAAGAAACATTTTCGTCAATAATATTATAAAGTTTTTAAATACTTGAACTCCTTTATGGTTTAATGATGAAAAATTTTACATAGCATTTACAGATTGCGCGCAATTTTATTTATATTTCTATAATTTGTAATGTAGCCTGCTGATGTAAAATAATATCCTGTTTTTGCATTAAGGTCTTCAAAATATTTCACGAAATCGAAAAATGTAAAGTTATAATAATTTCTTTTACAAATTATTTATTATTATGTTGTGTATTATATATTGTGTATTATATCCCAACATAATAATAAAATCACAATAGAGCAGAAAATTACATAGTAAAATTTAACAAAATCTTACTGTTTGATTATCTCAGTATTCTCGCAAATAATACTGATTTTGCATGCAAAATCATGCGCATGATTTAAAGTATGTTCATATTTTCTTACAATCATTTATCTGTTAAATTTAATAGAAATTAGTAGCTGCATATTTTTCAAAAACTTTGATATTCAGAAAAATTTTGAGAAAAATCAAAAAGTTTCGAATTCAGTATCTTTAATGCAGGTAAAACAATTCTAAATTTAAAGGTATCTTCAAATGTGCTGTTTTTACCAAATTTTTGTATTTTTGAAGACCATCGTGAAATTCTGCTTGACATACTCAATGTTCACATACTCTCTAATTTTATGTTTTCTTTTCTAGGTCACCCTTCCTGTTTCCATTGATCTGGAGATCAAAAAGTTGATGTATCGCAGTGATACAATAAGAATTCATTAAGTTACAGTATTGCAGTAATACTGATTTGTTCTTTCTAACTATAAAACGTTTTGTGTATCGCAGTGATACCGATAAAATTTATTAAATTACAGCGGTAATAATAAGTTATTTTTTGTTTGAAGTCTATATATCGCAGTGATATTTAAAGCCTTATTTTTTTGAACGAAAATTGTATTTAACTGTATTATCGATTCATGACTGTATAATAAAAAACTTATTTTCGCACTTGACGAATTTCGTGTAGTCAAATTTCATCTCTAAACCCATCATGTCTGCAACTAATACAAGCAAAAGTGGTAAACAACCCACGGTAAAAAAATTGACACCCAAAAATCAGAATATTGACTACTCCATTAGTTTGTCCAGTAATAACCCTTCTACTGATATTTCTTTGAATAATAGTGCAAAAGTATCTTTGAAAAACAATGCACCTAAAATGGTTGTTGAAAATTGTGTTATGATGGACACTTCAGAAAAAGCAGTAAATTTTTGTACTACGTTCACTCCATCGCCTGTAGAAACGGCATTGGCTGATTTTGATCAAGTAATATTTGATAAAGTAGACAAAGATACAATTCACGATAGCAATATAGGAAAACATGATACTGATGTTCGATCAGTTGAAGCATCTATTCTGATTCAACCCTGTACCTCAACTGGTGGCTTTGATAATGAAGCATGGAAGTATATTTGCTCAGGTTTTGTAGAAAATGTACCCATTAATGCCCCATTGAATGAAATACGGTTTTCTAATACCAAACTATTGGAAACGACACACGGTAATTCACATAACTTTTTTATGCGTGAGGTAACTTCTGAAACATTGATTGGAAAAGCTCAGCCTACAGACAATTATTGTAAGCCTATCATTCGGTCGGTAAAATCTGTCAAAATCCCTATCAGTGTTAAGCCTTCCCGATCACCATTTTATATTCTCAACAACCGCAGACAAATTTTTTTTCCTGGAAGAAACGTAGTGTCGGCAATAAAAGTGAAACGAAAGGTCGAATCCAGTAACACTGATCATTCTTACAGTCGTCAAAGCAGCGATGCAAATCATATCGAGAATACTGAAGGTTCCATGAAAATTGACTCTATAAATGTCAAACCGTCTTCAATTCCATTGTTTGTAAGAAGCGATCATTCCTATAGTCGTCAATCCAGCAACGTGAATTACCATGCAAAAAGTTCTCAAGTTCCTGTCAGTACTGCACCATCTTTGATTCCGCTACTTGTGCAGACAGATCATTCTTACGTTTGTACATCTGGCAATTCCATAAATAGGACAGGAAAATCAAAAAATTCTATGGATATTTCCCCATCTCAAATTTCATCAGGTACTGAAATTCCAAACATTATGCAGAAAAAATGGATATTTCTTGCATACATTGTAACGCAAAACATTTCAAAGATGAAAAAGTAAGCAACAAAAGCAATTCATTTAATAACTGTTGCAATCATGGTGGCGTTACTCTTCAATCTTTACCAACTCCGCCTGATAAGCTCCAAGAACTTTTTTTTGGTAACAACTCAAAGTCAATGCATTTTTTTAATTCAATAAGATCATATAACAATGCATTTGCTTTTGCATCTTTCAATGCCAACCTCGTTGACTTGAAAAATCAGAGACGCGGTCCATATTGTTTTAAAATACATGGTCAAATTTATTACCAAATCAATACATCTTTGTATCCATCAGATAATGAAAATCCCAGTTACGGGCAATTGTTCATTTTGGATTCCGACAAAGCTAATAAATACCGCAAAGAAAGAAATGATGAATTTCATACAGAAATTTTGCAACAACTTCATAAAATAATAAGTGAAAATAATGTTTTCGCAAAATCATATGTCATGATGCATGAAGAAATACAAAAACAAAATGACTTGACTGAGAATAACACTCCAACTGAAATGCATTTAGGGTTTTTGACAAACAAAAAAGGTTTGGATAAGAAACGTTACAATATTCAGAGATGCAATGAAGTGGCGGCTGTTTTTTCAACAAATGCTGATGGTGAAATCCCGGATACATACGTCACTATCCGAAATATGTCGAACAAAAAATTACAATTCGTCAGTTTTTTGGATCCTAATGTTGAACCTTGGATATATCCACTTTTTTATCCATATGGTACACAAGGTTGGCATGAGAATTTGAAAAAAAAATAATAGCGATCGAAAAATCACTAAAGCTGCGTATGTCAAATATCGTATTGCGGTAAGAGATGAAATAAATTTATTTTTAATGGGAAGACGTCTCTTTCAGCAATGGGTTGTAGATAATTACGTAAAAATTGAAAAAGACAAAATAGATTACTGTCGATTTCATCAGAAAGAATTGCGAGCTGATTCTTACCAAGGCCTAATTGATTACTTGGATCAGTCTGCTAATAATAAAGGATTACGTGTTGGAAAAATGGTTATACTGCCATTAACGTTTATCGGTTCTCCGCGCAACATGGCACAAAATTATCAAGATTCTATGGCTATTGTGAGAAAATTTGGGAAACCTGATATCTTCCTAACAATGACATGTAATCCAAATTGGCAAGAAATAGCTGAAAATTTATTACCTGGTCAACAAACTGCTGACAGGCCAGATATTTGTGCTCGCGTTTTTGATATAAAAAAAAATCATTTGATTGATCTCATTGTAAAACAGAAGTTCTTTGGTGAAGTGTTGTCATACGTCTACGTTGTCGAATTCCAGAAACGAGGTCTGCCACATATTCATCTTCTCATAACGTTGAAAAACAAACTGTCTACGCCAGATAAAATTGATGAATATATTTCTGCAGAAATACCGGACAAAGAAGTTTCGAAAGGTTTGTATAACATAGTTGTGAAAAATATGATTCATGGCCCCTGTGGAGACTGGTGTATGTCTGACAATAAATGCTCGAAAAATTTTCCGAAACCATTCAATGAAGAAACTACGGTTGACGAAAATGGATATCCAAAATATAAACGAAGAAATGATGGTGAAACTCATGATCGACCAGGTGGGTACAGAGTAAATAATCAGTATGTTGTACCATACTGTCCACAACTGTTATCGATTTTCGATTGCCATCTGAATGTTGAAATCGTTTCAAGTATGAAGTCAGTGAAATATTTGTATAAATATATTTACAAAGGACATGATGCAGCTACTATTGTAGTCGCACAGTCGATAACAGATACAATCGAAGTACAAAATGACGAACGAAGAAATAGTGGCGCCATTGAGCATGATGAAATAAGAAATTTTATCGAAGGATGCTATGTTGGACCTGTAGAGGCATGTTGGCGTATTTTTGGGAAATTGCTACATCAAAAAAGTCATTGCGTTTCACGTTTACCAGTTCATCTACCCAATGAACAATGCGTTCTTGTGACTGATGTACTAGAAAATACCAAGGCAATCAAAAATACATTGCAAAAGCGCACGATGCTCCTTGATTATTTTGAATTGAATAAAAGGGATAAAGACGCAAGGAAGTATTATTACAGTCAAATTCCAACATATTACGTTTTCAAAACCAACAAAGTAAATGATGCTACAACAGCTGAATGGCAGAAACGTAAAAAATACACGAATTGCATCGGTCGAATGTACTCTGTGAGTCCGACACAAACGGAATTATTTAACTTGCGTATTTTGTTATTGCATGTTAAGGGTGCAAAAAGTTATGAAGACTTAAAAACAGTAAGAGAAACGCAATATCAAACTTTCACTGAAACATGCTTGGCTTTAGGATTGATCGAAAATGATGATGAATGGCGTAACGCTATGATTGAGGCACAGAGCTGGATGATGCCAAACAGTCTTCGACATCTTTTTGTCAGGATTTTGATGCATTGCCAACCAGCAAGGCCAGGTGATTTATGGGAAGAATTCCAAATTGCAATGTCTGACGATTACATCAAAAGATTTGGTCAAGCTAGAGGCTTACAGAAATGCTACGATAATGTCTGCAATATCTTAGTAACAGAAGGATGGAACATTTCAAATTTTCCAGGAATCCAAGTGAATCTACCAGTTGGATGCGCACTAACTGAGTGCGATGTAGAAAGTGAACATAGTCATCAACAAATCGATGGATTAGATCAATATCGAAAATTGAACGCAAAACAAAAGGAAGTTGTGGACAACGTTTTGTCTTTATTTGAAAATCCTCAGAAAAAATCAAAATGTATATACATCGATGGTCCTGGTGGCTCTGGAAAAACATTCGTTTACACCACGTTGTACTATCTACTACAGAAAAAAAATAAAAATGGTTGTGCGATGGCGTTCACAGGAATTGCTGCAACATTATTACCGAATGGGCGAACAGTTCATAAAACCTTTAGTTTACCAGTACCACTTTATTATGATTCGTGTTCGAGTTTCAAAATTCAGTCAAAAGAAGCAAAATACCTTGAAAAAGTTGATTTTTTTATATAGGACGAAGCTCCCATGGCGCCACGTTATGCATTGGAAGTAATGGACAGAACCCTGAAAGATATCATGCAAACTGATGAACCTTTTGGTGGAAAAATTGTTATTCTTGGCGGGGACTTCAGGCAACTACTTCCAGTAATGGAAAAAGCAACACGAGGAGAAACTGTTAATTTATCAATAAAAAATAGTAAACTCTGGAAACACTTTAAAGTATGTTCTTTGACCGAAAACATGCGTGCGTTGCCCCATGAAAATGAATTTGCCTCATTTTTGTTGAATTTAGGCGACGGTCTTTTAAACGATCATCATGACAACATTGTTCTTCCTGATGAATGTGTTGCTAGAAAAAATGCAGACATTGTGCAAGATGTTTACGGAGAAATAATTCATTGCAAAGATTATCAAGGTGCAGCGAATCATGTTATTTTATCAGCTCGAAATGTAGTGTTGATGAATTGAATCAGAAAGTCGTTTCACTTCTGTCAGAAAGCACTGAAAAAGTGTATTGCAGTGTGGACAATGCAGAAGAAAAAGACAGTAGTGAAAAATTACATGAAGCAATTTTACCAGAGTATCTTCATACTTTGAATCCGAATTCTCTTCCACCTCATGAGCTTCGACTTCGTCAATATACCGTGATTATGCTTATCAGAAATTTAAATGTAACAGAAGGCTTGTGTAATGGTACGCGATTATTAATTCTTGATTTGGGTTGTAATTCCCTCAAATGTGAAATTCTAACTGGAGACAAGGCAGGGAATATAGTTTTTCTTCATAGAGTTACACTTCACTGTGAAAAAAACTATCCATTCACTCTGAAACGTAGACAGTTTCCAATAAAAATTGCTTTCGCAATGACAATTAACAAGTCCCAGGGTCAAACATTTGCAAAAATCGGAGTTGATTTACGAAAAGATGTTTTCAACCACGGTCAAGTGTATGTTGCATTTTCGCGTGTTCGTTCATTTGATTCAATAAGAGTGTATTTGAATAAGCAAAACTCGATGAACATGATAAAAAATTATGTTTACAAAGAAATATTCGATTAATCAAATCCTTTATTATTTTTCAGTGTTACAAGTTTGCATGAAAACGCACCATTCTGCTATGCTTTTAAGTGAATAGTTAAAATTTTTTACTTATTTGTAAACAATCAAATGGTAAAACATTATGATTACATACAATGTTAAATAATATAAATATTATTGGATGATCATAATTACAATATCAATCATTTAATAAAAATGAAAAACATTCTTTTTACTTTAGTTACATCTATGACGAGCATGATTCTTAGGACATGAAGTCACAAAAAAGTGATAAATTTTGTTGGTTTTGCAAAAAAATAGACGTAAATCTTAAAATGGCTTTAAATGTGGCAAAAAATTAATTTATTTGAATATACCAGTTGGTAATCTATGGAATATTTAGTTGATTCTAGAAACATAGTTAGTATATAAATTGTGATAGCAGGTAACATTTTCACTCATCAGATATGATACTTAATCTAATTTAAACATGCTCTCAAAATGGCTACGCATCTCGCCTGCCAATCAAAGCAAGGCGATTTGATTACAATTGGTCACTCTCTTTTCTTGTGCAACAGTTGGTATGTGCAAATGCTCATACCAACCAATATTAAACAAAAGTTTCGAACTTCGCACTGCCTGCTTGAATTCTGGAGATTTTTTACTTATTTTGTTGGTACCTTCTTTCGATTCTGAGAAACAGTTGAAAAACGGTGAAAAACGTTAACGCACTCATTTGTTTCTCTAAACACTCTTAAAGTATACTTTCTTATCATTTGTGCTCATTCTTTTAGGATTATTTTTTGAAATATATTGAAAAAAAAAAAAAAAAACAATATTGAATTGCGTGAAAATGTCGGAAATTAATATTGAAGATTTCACGCCCATTGAAGAACTGGAAAACTTGACCGAAAATGATAATACTTGGTGAATATATGAGTTGTTTAATAAATCATTTTTCACACGCACGTGGTCAAATTCTTTTCAGTTCAATTATTTTTTCTCTTACTTTTTATTTTATTTTTAAAACTTTCGTAACATGTACTGAATAAGAATTACAGTATTTCAAGAGAAAACAATTGCAAAAACTATTTCGAAACACATAGAAGTCTCGAAGAAACTTTTTGTAATTTCAATATGAAATTTATTTTGTTTTTCACCTTCAACAGTTTAAAAATTTTATATTTTTATTCATGAAATGGCAACTTTGAATTCTGCGTAACTGAAAATTTGGAGTCTGCAAATTGATATTTTATAAAATTTTTATAATTAAAATCTTGAAGTTTTATCATTGTGGATTAAAAATTAGTAAAATCTACAACACTGTACTTGAAAAACTTAAAAATCTGAAATTTTAAACCAAATAATTTTAAAATGTAATAAATTCTGAAAAATTCAATTTTTAAATTTTCGTAACATGTACTGAATAAGAATTACAGTATTTCAAGAAAAAACAATTTAAAAAACTATTCCGAAACACATACAAGTCTCGAAGAAACTTTTTGTAATTTCAATATGAAATTTATTTTGTTTTTCACCTTCAGCAGTTTAAAAATTTTATATTTCCATTCATGAAATGGCAATTTTGAATTTCGCTTAACTGAAAATTCGGAATCTGCAAACTGATATTTTATAAAATTATATAATTAAAATCTTGAAGTTTTATCATTATGGATTTATAATTAGTAAAATCAACTACACTATACTTGAAAAACTTAAAAATCTGAAATAACTGATTATTTTTAGTGAGGTGACTGGTTATGTGAGCGAATGCCTCACTGAACAAAGTAGCCGAAACAGTAATAAGAGTTTTGTGAGGTTCCTACTCCACAATGGAACCAACAAATCTATTCAAGTGATTGGATGGGGGAAAGAGGGCCAAAAATTATTGGAACTCGTGAAGGAGCCGTATTTGGTAAGTTTTGTATATACTTTACATGATTAATTAAATCTTTAATTAGAAAACTTTATTTTGACATGCTTGCCTTACTGAACATTGCATTATCTTAAATAAATAAGTATTTCCATTCACGTTTCTTGCAAACAATAAGTTATCACATACAAAATTGTGGAAAATTTTTAAAAAACTAAAAAATACCCAGATAAAGTCCTTTTACAAGTTTAAGTTTGCAAGGCGAACCATAAAATTGAATCATTCATTGAGAAAGCTTTTTGTGCAAGTTGAGAGCTATATTTTTCTGATGGAATATACATTTGAAACATTCATAAGTGATATCCTTTCTTAAATTATCTAAAACTTCACTTTTTAGGCATGAAATACATTTCCAATTTTGAATTGTGCAATTATAAAAAATTTAATCAATTTCCTTTTATTTTATAAAGTTTGAAAACAAGGTTTTTATTTCTTCTTTTTAACTTAAACTTGAAAGTTTAGGAGTTAAAGATTATTTTTATGTTCAAAATCACAGGTTATTGAGTTCAGTCGCATCAGACCTAAAAAAGAAGCAAAATGGAACAAAGGTGATTACGAATTTGAGTTGGTTGTGACCAAGAATACGTCAATAACAATTTTAGGAAAATTCTACATGAGCTTCTGTCCACAAAAAAATCAAAAAGAGGCGGATATTGCATTGGATGCTTTGAGGAGACACCAAGGTTCTGCTGGTAATGATTTTTAAATAACTATTTTTTTCCTGTTTTTGTTTGTTCCTGAATTAAGACTCAGGGTTGTGAAAATGTAACTTTTAAGTTAAAAAATACAATTTTTTAATTTGCGTATGAAATCACTGATTTCTATATTCTTTGAACTTTAGTAACCAGTTGTCTGAATTTGATTATGTCCAAATTTTCATTTTACTCAATTGTTATCATTCATTTTAGAGACCTCATACCTTTGAAAAATTTCAACATCTTTTTTAAATTTTCTCATGTTAAGATTTAAAAAAATATTAGATTGCATTTAAATCCTTTTATTATGAACTCTTTTGTGTTCCGATTTAAAAAAATGTTTGAATTGAAAAAAAAATCACAGCCATTTTTTCTTACTTTTTGGAATTCCGTTGATAAACTTGATATTTTGCTACATTTAAAAGAAAAATATATTAAGAACTATAGAGGAAAAACGTATTATTCAAAAATTATTTTAAGAATTCTTTAAATGATCAGACTTTGATAAATAAATTAGGATTTTTGTGCTTTTTATTCAAAATTAAATAAATTATTAATTCCGAAAAATTCTAGCTCTTTTAATTTTATGAGTTTTGTATTTATTGTTCTTACACAATTACTATAATACTACAAAATTACTATAATGTTACAATAAAAGAAAAAATATAATTAGTTTAAATAATGTGTCAAAACTTTTTTTCCGGTGAATTTGACCGAATTTCCAGTCAAGTTTATCAAAGACAATCGAACCCAGTAAACCACTAATCTCACTGTGAGCTCACTGTGAGCTTTCGCGTGAGCTCCCTGTGAGCTCACAGTGAGCTGTGAACTTCCTAGTTTTCGAGAGTCACCGGTGACTTATATTGTTAGCGTTTGGTGAGGCTAAGGTGAGCTTCTTGTGAGCTTAACATGAGTTTCCTGTGAGTACATTGTGAGCTTGCAGATGAATAATATTAAGTCAACTATGAGCGTACGATATGCTTTTTGTGAGCCTGTTGTGAGCTTACAGATGAATAATATTGAGTCAACTATGAGCCTAGGAAATGCTTTTTGTGAGCTCGTCATGTAGTCACCGTGAGGTCCCTGTGAGCACTTTGTGAGTTTACAGATGAATAATATTGAGTCAACTATGAGCCTACGAAATGCTTTTTGTGAGCTCATCATGTAGTCACCGTGAGGTCCCTGTGAGCATGTTGTGAGCTTACAGTAGAGTAATATTGAGCTCACCTAGAGTTTGCGACACATTTCGTGTGAGCTTATAATGTAGTCACCATAAGCTTCCAAGAAACTCTCAATATAAAATATTGTTAGGTTTTATCAGCGTAGGAGAAATAGTCGGTAAACTTTTTAGAATTAAAAATTTTTTTTTGAAGAAAAAAATTAAGTATTAAATTTTTGTTATAGTGTTACGCGGCTTATGAAGCAATTTTCGTAAACCTGTGTAAAATTTTTATAAAATACTTTATAATAAAGATAAATACATTATATGTCAAAATGTTATAAAAATTTTATAATAAAAAATACATATAGTTGTTATAATAGTTTCAAAATATATAAAAGTTTTATCAAGGTTTAATATGAAGGTTATCATAAAGATTTTAAAATATGACTTCATAAAAACACAAGTTATTTTTTATGAAGTTTTCATAAAATTACTTTTTAAAAAGGTAGAATTTTATAGAAAGTTGAACAATTTTATACAAATTTTTAAAAATTCGGAATTACTAAGGACGTGAAACAATAAATTTATAACTGCAAGATTATTAAAATTATATTTATTCAACATTTCACAAGCTATACAATTGAATTGAATTGTGATTTCTGTTTCCTTTGGTTAATAAAAGTTTGTGAATTACATGACATGCCATTTAATCAACTAAAATAGAAATAATAAAGGATAAGCAATCAGATAGTAATATAAAATTTTAAATATATCCGAAAAAAATATCTACAATTTATTCTTTCCTGATTCAAAACAAGGATCATTTGCTGTAATAAAGTAATCCGTCATTCAAACAATATAAAATGTTACAATTACATCTAATTGTTCGACTTATTTGCACATTATGTTCGATCTATAAAGCACGGAATTTTTCGTAGATTTTTATTTGTAGTTCAATTGTTGAAACAAGCTCTATGTACATGTCAAAACTTTTATCATACGCACATACAAAAAGTTGAGTTCGTTGTTAGATACTTAAAACAAACTGCCCAATTTTTCTGCTAATCCATAAGAACCTTTATATTCCATGATATCGAGTCAGAATTGGTAATTGACTTCCACATACAACATAACACACATATACAAATTACATACAACATAGTCGAATATTCAAATCTTAAAGCAACAGTAAAGCTCTCACATTCAGCTGCTTTTCCAAATCCGAATAATCTTTACCCGTGTTCTTACCGATCTTCGACTTATGCCTATTTAGTGCCTTAAATTTTTATCCGGTAAAAGTCCGTGGAAGCAATTTAGGGAGTAATATAAAAGAAAATGTTTCCAAACAGAGATCAAGAAGTTTATGCTCCCAACTTCTCAAGATACCTCTTATATCGTTGGGGTGCAGTGTGGAACCAGCGCTGCGCAAATTTGTCGAAGTCATTTAGTGTTAAATGCTTCCATACTTCTTCGGTCAAGTAGTCTGTAACAAACGAGGAACAATATTCGAATAAATTAAAAGAGCCCTTCACAGTAAACGAGAAAATATTGGATGGACAAATTTTCACTTGAAACTCCATGACTTTGAATACTTTCGATAAAAGATTAAAGTGCCGCAATGAAAAATATTCAGTCATGGAGTTCGAATTCAAGATTTGTCCATCCAATATTTTGTCGTTTTTTTCCAAACATTCGAATGTATCAAATCATTAAAAAAAAAAATCAATTCAAAAGCTTACTGAAATTTGTATTTTTTTTATGCCATTGTTTAGTAACATTTTTATTCAGTATTGTTTTCAAGCCTTAGCTGCGCATCTAGTTTATATTTATGGCGTTTGATAAACAATTACTTCATATTTTTAATCTCACCTCTGATAAATTCAATTAGTTTGCTGTTCTTGATCTTCGTTTTTTGTTTTTTCCCCGTCCAATTACAGTCCTTTGCAAATGCAATATCAAAAATTTTATCTAATATTCGCTCAATGTGGTCCTTTGCACTGCCACCACCAATTTTCTCCATGTAATTTTTCTGAAAAAAAAAAGTTCTTTTTATACGCAGTGACTGAAATTCCAAGCATTTCGCATACTTGAAAAACACATACGAATTGCTTTCTCATTCGTTGAGATGATTCGAGTTCTCTTTGGAACCCTTCAAAAGCAATTTCGTTTGTTAGCGGCATATGCTCTTTAACCAAGCTTATTTCCGAAATCCTGTCTTTCTTTTCGAATTCAGTCATTCTTTTCTCCATTGCTTTTAATTCCATTCTCAATCTCAAAATCGAACGACGTTCTGAAGAACCTACAGTACAAAAAATATTTATTCAACAAAGAAGGATGAATTCGACGAGTGTGGCTAGGGCCCAAGCGGAGCGAGGGTATAAAAATCGAGGAGAAACGTTAAATACAATTTTTAAATTAAGAATATATATTGTTATAAGTGATATTATGATTATCGCAATAAATAGGAAAATTTAAAGTCCTCCCATGTTAAATACAATTTTTTTTCCATGTACAACACGGAAATGGCCAATTCATCGACGCGAGTTAGAGGAACATTGTCCTATTTGGGGGGTATCTTAGATAGAATTTCTCAGCGGCAGCAATCTAAGGGATTGGAGATTATTTTGTGATAGCAATTCCTTAGATTACTCCCGCTGAAAAGTTTCATCATGGGTAATCTAAAGAGCCTAGACGGAACTAAGGCAACCGCCGCGGTCGCATTTCGGTCGCATGACATTTTTAAACTAAAATCAGCAATAAACCTTGGAGTTTCACGCAGAACTCGTTCTAGACTTGCTAATTAACACGTACATAACTGCAATTGTGCTGAATTATTAGACATTTATAACGAAATAACGGAAAAAATGTTGATGCGTACAGTAGAATATTTTATGGCCGAAAATCGTACAAATATGACTATTTTTTTTACTATTTACACGGAGTACTATCAATACATGAAAATTCATGGGTAGAGTCTTCTCAAAACTACTTATTTACCTTCATTTTAACAATGCGACCGAAATGCGACCGTATTACGACCGCCGCGGTTGTGTTTCGGTCCCATTTTGGTCGCCTCAGTTCCGTCTGGGGATCCCGCAAATCGCGTCCATAAAGTAGACATTGCCAGGTTGTATTGAAAAAATAAATTTCGTGTTCAATGTAGGATTTCGACCTAAGGATCTCAGTAGCGTGTAATCAAATTTGTAAAAGAACAATTATGAATACTCTTACATTCTGCAACGTTCGCATCAGGAATGTTTTCTCTGTCCTCATTCATTTCCGTGAGAGATTGTTTATTAAGAGATGGCGTTCTGTCAACGTGTCTCCCTTTATCATAAAAAAAATTATTTGAATTAACGGAGTGCGGGTGCCATATAAAATAGTTTATTTTTTCCTTTTTATACTAAGAACTTGTTACACATGAAATAGTACATACTCTTACAACATTTGAATATAGCTCCTAACAATTTACATTATATTCAATTTATAATATAAAGAAATAGTAAAAAAATATAAAAAATAAATAAAATGATAAAATAAATTTTACAAATATAATACACATTTATGATATAAATATATAAATAAATAAATACTCGATATATAATATCAATTAATTAGCAATCAAATATAAATTTACAATATAAATAAATAATAAATCGATTTGTAATACAATTAATCATAACAAATAATTATAATTTATTGACTAATAAATAAGATAATAATATATAAAAAAATAATATCATGTTATAAAAATAAACATAATATTATTAGTTAAGAATAAAAAATTATAATATATAACAATTAAAATAACGAACAAATAAATACAAATAGGTATAAATAATATATATAAATAAATGAATAATAAACGAATAATCAGATAATATCATAAATAGGGCATTACTTTCATTTTGGATGGCACCAAAATTGTTTTGATCTGAGTCTGAGTTTCCTGGTTGATCTCCAGGAAACTGGAAAGGATCAACACATTTGTCAGGATCGTTATTATGCTCTTTTAATGTCCTTCCTTCATGACTTTTTTCGTTTTTCTTGTAGATAGGCATTTTTGGCATCGAAAGAATTTCATCGCTTCGAATTTTCGCCCTTTTCGTAGCTTCTTGATTTTTTGTGGGAAAATGTGAATATTTCTTTACTGGGATGTTTCTTTGATCTAAACAAAAATACAGTACTCAACGAATTTTGTTCCCTTTAACTCTAAGGTACACGTTCATTTAAGTTTGGTTTAATATTAATCTGTTTTCAACCACTTTGATCATGTAACTTATCACATGATCTCCCACTCGGGACGTAATAGTTCAGACATATTTCAGAAACGTTTGAAATATTTCTGAAAGATTCCCAAAACATTTTGAAATATTACGTGCCGTATGGGTACCAAGAGGCTATTAGAAATTTAAGCGAATAAAGAAGGGTATTACATCAATATTGTTAGTGTCAATTTAGGATCTACTTGACTCGTAGATTCTTAACTTATGCCCGTTACCCTCCATACTAAAAAAAAACTGATGAGATTTTGATCAGTTTTCATCATTTTACATAAGATTGCTCAAAATGTCTATCAGTTTTGATCATTTTCCATCAGGTTCAGTTAAATGGCAAAAAAACTAAATTTTTCGTTATCAGTTTTCATCATTTTTCGTAAGGTTGAAAAAAATGCTCAAGTTATTCTACATCATTTTTCATAACATTAGAGTTAGTACTTAAAATATTAAGTTTTTCTATATCAGTTTTCATCATTTTTTATCATTTTTTCTTTAAATATCTCCATCATGTATAACAAACCTCCCAATAATCTTGATCATGTTATATACAATGATAATTCAATAATATATTTTTTCATATCTATTATTCACATATGTATATTCATCAAAATTTTCATCAGTTTCTTTCCAAATTAACCGGTTTTCATCACTTTTCATTGAAAAAATATGTGACAGTTAGATTATGTTAATTGATGAACACTGACGAAGTTCAAAATATAAATCGATCAGTTTCTTTCCGTATTCATTAATTTTCATCACAAAAATATGAAAACCCTAGCGAAGGTTTTGGATAAAATTTTGATCTAATTCTGGTCCAATTTTGATCCACTTACATTTTCATCATACAGAGACCTCTTTTCACATGATTACATATAAAATACATATTTTTTGTGGAAAAGAATATCACTGCACGCTTTAATTTGTATAATTACAGGATTTCAAAAAATATTTGATGATTTTTTCATACAAACACAACTTTATATCTGTTACTAAATAATTGAAAATAATTACTGATTAAAGAGTAACGAAAAATGTTTTTTGTGGCCTATATGCTTAATAATGATAAAAAAATGCTGCCAGAAAGTCATTATTAAAGTATAAACTTTTCTAAGACAAGATTTGTGTGTTGGATCAAGTTGGATCAAATCTTGATCCAATTCTGGTCCAAACTTGAACCAAAATCTTTCCTACGGAAGGTAACATGATGTAAATTAATGACAACTGATAAAGTTCGAAGTCTTTATAAGTTTTTTCCAGCATTTATCAATTTTCTTCATATGTTATCACAAAAATATGAGAAATTAAGATATAAATGTTAATTGATGAAAGCTGATGTAGTCCAAATTCTTCATCAGTTTTAATCAATGTCAATCAATTTTCATCATATTGCATCACATAAATATTATTCAAGGTATATCATTTTTCATCACGAAAACACGAGACAAAAACGTGATGTAAATTAATTAAAAATGATCTAGTTTAGAATCTACTAATCTAATGATCTAATCTATTAATAATATCTAATAATAATAATAATCTATTTATAATCTAGTTTAGAATTCAGATTTCAGCAGGGCTAAACACGCGCGCGCGTGTTTGTGTGTGGGGGGGGGGGGGGGTCCGCTGCTACATCTTAGTAGCTGTGAGAAACTGAGAAACATTAAATAAGTTTTACCAATTTCGCTCTCTGCCTCATCAGAGTCGGATTCATCGATACCAGTTTTTTCGTTATTCGAAGATTCGTCGAAATGTTTTTTTAGTTTCCTTTTTCTCTTCCCTTTCCCACATTTTTCGACATCTGTCGTCGATTCGCCATCCGTTTGGACGGCTTTCTTGCGAGCTTTTTCATACGTAGCTCTATGAAAACTGCCCATCCACTTTATGATTTGTAATTATACAAAAATAATTCTATTGCAAAAAAAACGTACTATTCATTTTTATTTTTCATTTTGCACCAAAAAAGTGCAAAATCATTTAAAAAAAGGAAAAGTAATTTTATTTCTGAAAATATGCAAATGAATAAAGTTAATATTATTATACTGAAATAATTCAAATTTCATGGATTTATTTAGAAATTAATTTTATACAATTAATTCAATGGAAAATATTACGTTGCTATGAAACTTTTTATAAAATAAATATGTTCAAAATCGCAGTGTTCTCACTGTGCTATGGAATATAAATCTGGTTTCTGTATGTGAAATTTTTGAATAATGATTGCAACTACATTGTCTATGAAAAGTAAAGAAACCTTTATTTGTCAAATTTTCATTTATCTTAAAAAATGAATTGAAACTGAAATTTTTATTGATGATACTTTCGGTAAATAATATGAGGCAATGAGTAGAATCATGCTTAATAATTTAAAAATTTTGAAACGCATTGTCAATTCTCAAAAAATTTTGAAAGAAAAAAATATCGGTTTTCAGTATTTATTATTTTTTATATTAGAGCTCTCTAAAATGAGCACGTCAGATCAAAAGAACGGCTCCTGGGACTCGTGAGAAAACAAGCAGCTAAGGTTCTGAGAGCGCATAAAATCAACAAATATCGTTGAGAGCAAAAAATGAACAACTTTTTGAATTGTTTTTTGCTCTCAAGTGTGCGGAGTCGCATTTTTTTCCTCAAGTTTTATTTTTTTATTTTTTGCCTTTATGTTTTGTTTTGAATAACAAAGATGAGATTTAAATAGAATTAGCATTATTTACCTTACAAGTTAAATGCAAATTGTTTATAACAATTTGTTATAAACAATTTTTCCAAAAATGTAGAATTTGTTATTTTTAACGCTTGGTTTATGTAAGTCATGTTTTTTTATTTGTTGCAAATTGTTTATAACAATTTGTTATAAACAATTTTTTTCAAAAATGTAGATTTCTTACTTGGGAGGGGGGTAGGGGTCAAAAGTTAGTAAAAAATTAATGAACGTGCATGAAAAAGTTGACATTCACGAATGCGCAGTTAATGTAATTGTAACTAAGAGTTTTTAAATGTTTGATTGCAGTGGTTATTACTGTTCCGCACCTGTCGAGTGGAACGAAATCGTTTTAGACAACAATTTCATTCCCGCTTCATCTACAATGCCAAAAAAGAAATTTCACCAACTCTCCGAGAGACGCAAACGATTCCTCGTCAAAATAGAGAGTGAACGGCAGTCACGAACGGCCCGGAAAAACCCTAATAACCACTACGGAGCCAGCGACGCTAATAGTGAACAATACGATGAGCTGCAATCTAATGGAAATCGACATGTAAGAAATCCTCACTATTTTTATAATGATAGTGATTCCCCTGGAGTAGACTCTGATTATCCCATCTCCGCTGCATCGAGTGCTACTTCCACTGATACTGACACTAGCGCAGATGAAGAAAACTATTATACAGCTGTATCAGACTCTGAAACGATTTCTGGCCTCAAAGCGCAGCAGCAACCGTCATCAGGCAGTGTAGCGAGTTAATTTAGAAAAGAATTAGCGTCATGGAAAATCGTGTTTAATGTAAGCATGCGGGCTCTTACGGCACTTCTTATCGTACTCCGAAATAATGGACACGAATCACAGCTACCGAAAGATTCAAGGTCTTTGATGAGCACCCCCCGAAACACACAGTCACGAATAGTTGAACTCGGTGAAAAAAGCAAATATATTCATTTTGGACTAGTATCTGGTATAACTGCATACCTGAAAAATTGCTCTGTTGTTCCTGATACCTTGAAAATAAATGTTAGTACTGACGGTCTTCTTATCTCAAACAGTTCTAAACAACAATTTTGGCCCATACAGTGGGCTACTCCCGATGAAAAAATGAATCCTGTGCTAATTGGGGTATATTGGGGTCTTCAAAAACCTGACGATGCGAACGAAATATTAAGTTACTTTGTAGAAGAAATGATTGCAGTGGAAGCGAATGGTGTAGATATCAATGGTAAACGTGTTGTAATCGTTATTAATGCAATCATATGTGATGCACCGGCACTCGCTTTCATAAAATATATTAAATATCATATGGGCTACTATTCATGCTCTCGATGTGACCAAAAAGGAAGCAAAGTCATGAGGCGATTAACTTTTCCATTTATTCCTGCAAATTTGAGAAACGATGGAACGTTTAGAATGAGGTCACAGCCGGAACATCATCATGGAACATCTATTTTAGAAAGATTGAAAATTGACATGGTGATGCAATTTCCTGTTGATTACATGCACTGTGTCTGTCTTGGTGTGGTAAAACTGATAATACGGTTGCTTGTATTTGGGAGGAGCAATGTTCGTATTGATGTTCAAGAGGCACTCAAAATTTCTAAAAATCTTGCTCGATTGAAGAAGTGCATTCCTAAGGAATTTCAAAGAGAACCACGCAGTCTTTTTGACATTCACTTCTGGAAAGCTACTGAATGTCGAGAATTTTTACTTTATACTGCTATGCTGGTTATGAAACCCTTTCTGAGTCGAAAACGATACGAACATTTATTGACTTTAATACTTGCAATAAGAATTTTGTGTGAAGAAGACAACTGTTATCTTTGCAATGAATACGCCCATCAATTACTTGAATTTTTCGTTGCACACTTTGGAACATTCTACGGTTTTGAAAGACTGACTTACAATGTGCATAACCTCTTACATCTGGCAGCTGATGTGCAGAGATTGGGAGCTTTAGATACATATAGCGTGTTCCCTTTTGAAAATTCTATGAAAAATTTAAAAGATTCAGTAAAAGTAAATTCAACCTGCTTACAACAATTGTACAACAGAAAAATGGAGGAAACTAAACTCGCAAAATGCGAAAAAGCAAAAGTTTACCTTGAAATAAAGTATGAGAAAAGATCACAAAAAATAAAATCCTTCCATTTAGAGACTTTTGATATTAAAATTGACTTCTGGAACAACACTTTCATGGTGGATGATGACTCAATTGTAGCTGTAGAGGAATTACTTATTATCAATCAGACTCCCTCGGTAAAAACTCGAATATTTCAAAACTTAAAATCTTTTTTCAACACACCTTGTGACTCGAAACTTTTTGGTATTTGTGTTGCCAATGTGCAAAATCTGACTGAAGAATTTACAATATTTCCTGTAAGTTCATTGAAAAAAAAGTGATGAAATTGCCTCTTTTGGACGAAAAGGAAATCACTAAGTCTTGCAAAGAATACAATGAATTTTTACTTATTCCTCTTCTCCACAATTTGAGGTTGAACTCTGAGTAAAGTAATATTGTATGAATTGTACAACAAAGAACATTCTAAACAAAAGCTCTAACATTGTTTTTGTGAAATTCTTGGATGTAATAACGTTTAAAATCTTTTTCAAGTTCTTAAGATTTACCTAAGACTGAGTGTTGTATTACAAGCATCAGAACGTTTTTTAAGCATGAAGGCCGGATGTTAAATATACATACTATTGTAGCAAAATATTAAACAATTGTTAGTAAAAAAAAGAAAATTATTATACTTCGAATGCGTTTGTAAAAACGTTGGCATTTTGTGTGTTCGCTGATCATATTGTAAAGTTTTTATTAACATTACATGTTTATTTAGAAAAAATAAAATTTATGTCGTTCTGTATGACGTGAATATTTTTGTGATCCAACCCTTCAGCAAACATATGAAATAAATTGAATCAATCATACTTAGGTTGATATAATGATCGATTACCTTATAATAGTGAAGAATAGATTGTTTTGCAGTACTTACCTTTAAGACATTCATATAGAAATCGTGGTATCCAGGCGTAACAAATTCACTGTTTTCAACCAGTCACTGTTTATCCGATTTTTATTATCTTGAACAAACGTTTTTATCCGGTCATATGTCGACCACTGAGTTCCCGATTGAAGGAATTTTACTTATAATCTAATGATTAAAATATGCATTAAGTAAAAAATTTCACGGGATGAAATACTACTCGCGTCTCCAACAGAACCCGGGATAACCGTGAGGTGAGGCAGGTTTCACTGGTAAGTTATTGTTTACTGTAAAGATATTTTTAAAAAAATTTTCAATTTTAAAAAGTTTAGTTTAATTTTCCATTTTATATTGTTTGAATGACGGATTACTTTATTACAGCAAATGATCCTTGTTTTGAATCAGGAAAGAATAAATTGTAGATATTTTTTTCGGATATATTTAAAATTTTATATTACTATCTGATTGCTTATCCTTTATTA
Organism: Platygaster robiniae; assembly: GCA_028476575.1. NCBI lineage: Eukaryota > Metazoa > Arthropoda > Insecta > Hymenoptera > Platygastridae > Platygaster > Platygaster robiniae. Next base: position 28,295,434 of record CM052023.1, read on the forward strand.
TTTCTATTTTAGTTGATTAAATGGCATGTCATGTAATTCACAAACTTTTATTAACCAAAGGAAACAGAAATCACAATTCAATTCAATTGTATAGCTTGTGAAATGTTGAATAAATATAATTTTAATAATCTTGCAGTTATAAATTTATTGTTTCACGTCCTTAGTAATTCCGAATTTTTAAAAATTTGTATAAAATTGTTCAACTTTCTATAAAATTCTACCTTTTTAAAAAGTAATTTTATGAAAACTTCATAAAAAATAACTTGTGTTTTTATGAAGTCATATTTTAAAATCTTTATGATAACCTTCATATTAAACCTTGATAAAACTTTTATATATTTTGAAACTATTATAACAACTATATGTATTTTTTATTATAAAATTTTTATAACATTTTGACATATAATGTATTTATCTTTATTATAAAGTATTTTATAAAAATTTTACACAGGTTTACGAAAATTGCTTCATAAGCCGCGTAACACTATAACAAAAATTTAATACTTAATTTTTTTCTTCAAAAAAAAATTTTTAATTCTAAAAAGTTTACCGACTATTTCTCCTACGCTGATAAAACCTAACAATATTTTATATTGAGAGTTTCTTGGAAGCTTATGGTGACTACATTATAAGCTCACACGAAATGTGTCGCAAACTCTAGGTGAGCTCAATATTACTCTACTGTAAGCTCACAACATGCTCACAGGGACCTCACGGTGACTACATGATGAGCTCACAAAAAGCATTTCGTAGGCTCATAGTTGACTCAATATTATTCATCTGTAAGCTCACAAAGTGCTCACAGGGACCTCACGGTGACTACATGACGAGCTCACAAAAAGCATTTCCTAGGCTCATAGTTGACTCAATATTATTCATCTGTAAGCTCACAACAGGCTCACAAAAAGCATATCGTACGCTCATAGTTGACTTAATATTATTCATCTGCAAGCTCACAATGTACTCACAGGAAACTCATGTTAAGCTCACAAGAAGCTCACCTTAGCCTCACCAAACGCTAACAATATAAGTCACCGGTGACTCTCGAAAACTAGGAAGTTCACAGCTCACGCGAAAGCTCACAGTGAGCTCACAGTGAGATTAGTGGTTCACTGGGTTGTTAAGCTGACGAGATTTTTAACAATTTTGACATGAATGGTAAGCTGAATTTTTCACCAATGTTGTTTTGTATAATGATTTCAAAAAGACATTTACTCAAAATTTGAGCCTCTAATTTTGCTTTTATTTACACTTGAAATCTTTTTATAGAATTTTTGAAAACGGTTTTATGTAGCTAATGCCGCGCGAACCACAAGCGTGTTTTTGAGATCTTGCTCAAAAATTTATTCAAAGTTTATATAAATTTAGCATGAGAAAACATCAAATTGAGGGTTTTTTTCACTATTCACTATTCAAACACTTTTCATGTTTTATTTCAATTTTTATCCACTTTTCAGTCTCGATTATCATATTTTTTCAGACGATAAATTAGTAAAAATTAAATAAAAAATTATTTCAAAAAAATTTATAAATCATCAAAATTTAGTGAACTTGTGTTCAAAACTTAACATATTATTGACAATATTTAAACAAATTATGAATCTTTATATCATGGCGAATTACTGTACCTAAAAATTTAAGGTACGATTATCAAGCTGCTATAGAAAGGTGGTCACGGTAATTTGTCAATAACTATATCATACTTTAAAATATTTTTATTTAATTTGTTGAGAATTTTTTTTCAAATTTGAAACTTAAGAATCTTAAATTACGAATCAAAATCGTAAGTAACAAACAGTAAAAATTGTAAAATATAAATCGATTTTTAAAATAACATAAAGATGATGAAGAATATGGTTCAAAAATTTTTAAATATCAATTGAAATTACTAATTAAGTGTAATAAATATAAAAAAAATTTTTAACAGTGGCAATTACAATTATAAAACAAAATTCACAACTGGAAACTCAATTTTGAATGCATTTCAAATTAAAATTCAAAAATTGACGAATATTCTTTTTTTTTTCACAATAGAGATTTGAAATTTTACTAACCATACATTTTTCAAGTTTGAGATCAAGTGTTAGCCTATTTTCAAGCTTAGTAATCATATTTCTGAAAATGTCTTAATAGCAGAAAATATACTAGAAATTAGAAAATAAAAAAAAAAAGTTAAAATAAAAAATTATAACTTTATGAGAATGCTTATGAATTATGAAAAAAATGTAATGTGATTTTCGAAAAATTTACAACATGATGAAGAATATTTGAAAAAATAATGAGTCCTTGGTTTTATAAACTGTTTCATCATAAATTCAAGTAAACATGGTGAATCATACACATATATTTTTTAAAATAGCATTAAATTCTAGCAATAAAAATTAAAAATCAATTCTTCATGATCATAACACAAATTTAATGCGATTGTGTACAAAATTTGGAAAATGACAATGAATATTTAAGAAAATAATAAGTCCTCAGTTTTATGAAATGTTCCATTATAAATTCAAGTAAAAATAGCAAATTATAAATACTACCTTGAGATTTCACATCATGTCCCCATAGAATGTTGACCAGGGCATACTGCTTGCCATACCCTGGACATGTCTCTGATTACTGTGTTATTCTTAACTTGTAGGAAATAAAACAAAATTATTTTTCAGGAATTTTTTTTTTTTTTTTTTGCTATTTTTGCAACAGAACCCAAAGTAAACATTTATCAAAATAAAGTTATAAACATAATTATAAAATTTTTCAATGCTAATAATTTTGAATTATAGTCATGGAAGGAAGTTTTTTTTTATTTTCTTCATTTTCTAAAATGGTTAAGAATTTAGGTATATGATTATTGTTCTACTTTGTGAGTATGTACTTGATGATGGAACATGTTTATTTTAAAAACCAAAATATTTCTTCTACTGAATTTAACCTTTCTTACGTCCTTTCCGTAAGTTAATAACTGGTGAAAAACTTGAATATGAATGACAATGTAGAAAATATTTCTAACATAGCGCTGCCCCAAGACTTTTTGGAGATGTCCCAAGATGATCGCAGTATCTTGGAAAATAGCATACAAAAACAACACATGGATTATGAACAGGACTATTTTGCCGAGTTTGTGGACAATCCCATCGCACTTTGTTCAACAATAGATGTTTTTAAAAATACGGATTTGTACGACCACACTGTGTATGAATGAAATTTTAGTCATCATTTTTATTATTACGATTTTTATTTTTTAATATTATAATTTGTTACGATTCCTCACACGCGGCCAGTTGACACTGGTTGACACTAACTCGTAAGTGCTCGTAAGCACTCGTATAAGTGTCGTAAGTCATAAACACTCCTACACATGCATACCCACTCGGCATGTAATATTTCAAGTGACATGCGTAATATATCAGGAATATTCCACGTGAAACATTCTATTTGAAATGTCTGTGAAATGTGTCTGGAATGTATAGCTTGCTATGTATCAGTCGAAATTTGTCTGAAATACTTCTGTAATGCTTCAAATGAAGCGTTTCAAAGTCATAACAAATGAAATATATCTTTTGAAATGAAAGCGAAATATTTCACATGAAATATTTCTAAAGCATTGCTGGAATATATCGTCGCAAATATTTTATATATGCACAAATAAACTTTTTTTGAATTTGGTAAAGGTGATTGCAGATATATAAAATGAAAGATGACTCTTGTTTTAAAACTGTTTATTCAGACATACGTAATTTTTCAATAACACAAATAAATTACATACGTTTGTAATTTTTATTATTACATAAAGTGTTTTTTCCCATATATACATTATATAATTCCGTTATGTAACATATATTATATGACTTAATTTTATTAGACTTAACATCGCATATATTTTGCAAAAAATCTACTCGCCTTCTAAGTAGAAGTCACCGTAGTATGAAGAATCGGAAAAACTGCAAATTTATTATCTTCATATGGCAGTCTTATCATTTTACCCATGATGTCTGCGCACGGCCACGATAGAATTTCTTTTTTTTTTTTAACAATGTTTATACAAAAATTGGAAGAATTGATGGGAGTGACATACAAACTTGATAATCGAACGAACTTCTTGCCAATCAGGTGGGCTTCACCTTTGAGATGCGCGAAATTGACGGCCTCAACCATTGTGCCATCGCGTAAGAGTAGACAGTTGTTCTTTTGATCGTTTATCCTGCTTGAAAACGTATCTTTTTCCAAAGATCGATACTGTTTCGTAACTCGGCACCCTCGAGGAACAATACCGTATGTATGAGGTCGACTCAATGCCACGTCGTCACTTTTTTTTTCGGGTAATTTAGACAATTTTTGGGTTTCTGCCAGTCTTCGGTGAATTTGCTGCAGTGGAAACTCACCTTTTTTAACTAACTTAGATATTATGCCGATACAATTTTCAAATCGAAACGCACTAAATTCATCCAGAGCGCCGAACAATTTCACGTCATCTGCTAAGTGCCTCAGATTATGTACATTATGGGAAATAAAGTTCTCGCCATAAAGTGACTCAAATTGCGAAACGAAGTAATTCAAGAGTTGATCGGCGTACGTCACATTCGAGTCTACTGCGCATAATGTTGGGTTCGCCAAAATAGTGACAGCAACATGTAGAGTTAAAAAATGGTCGTACAATTCTTCTCTCAAAATTCCTCGCAAAACTACTGGTCCCAAGTACAACAAAAATGTTCGGAATTCTGTTGCTTTCCAAAACTTAATATACTTCAGAGGTCTTGGTTTTCGGTTAAAATCGCTTGGTATCCATTCCCTTATATTCAATAAACGATCAGAAATTTCATTCGCTTGAACCGATGACAAACGTACGTTTTTTGATATTGGACCACTCAACCAAAGATGTAACATTTTTCGAACAACCCCCAAACATACCAGATGCATATAATCTAGAGGTACGTTTGTAACTAATCCCAAATGTGGTATTCGCTGAAGACAAGTTTCTGATTTCTGGTAATCCATCTCATACTCGAAATTTGAAAACTGTTCGTCTGTTCTCTTTCTATCGCAAATTACCGGGAAGCATACTGTGTTGTTAACATAAGTGCCGTGGATACAACATTTTGTGCAAGAATCGTAACCATTGTGAGAAGTGACTTGCAAAATAAACGCCTTAGCAGGGGCATCGCAAACAAGCCCTTTTACTCTGATAAAATAGAGCTTATTTTCAAATAATATTCCTTCATCGCTCAATTGAACAGCTTCATCAACAAACTTTTGTAAAAATTCATCGGCGTTATTCGGTTTTCCCTCTCCATGATAAATACCAACTACATCTACGTGTTTAACAACATCGTCTGAACATAAAATCGTCCACAAACATTTAGTTGCAGATTTGCCTAGTGGGACCCCGTCAACATTGACTAGCAAGTTTAAGTTTTCTCCGGGAATTTTTAAAGCTCTACGCTTTCTCAAAATTTCAAGTATACAATTTTTTAACCCATTATGCCAATACTCCCCCTGACAGTTTTTTTCAACTTTCGTTTCTGTCGGCGTTTTTAGCATGGTCCTCGAATCCTTCGGAAAAGCAACGTTTGTATGTCTATTTAAAATTGACAGTAAATTGTTGCAAGTGTCTCTGCTCAGGGTATTAGTTCGCATCCAATCTGTGATTTCTTGAATAAAGTCTGCGTCGCTTCGGGTCGAATCTGACGACTCTTCTTCGTCTTTATTACTTGAGTACACATAACTGTGTACACTGTTGTTATCTTCCTCATCTGAGTAACGAGTTGCATCCTGTGAGTGCGATGTAACATCTTGATCTGTGACACAAAAATTACAAAAATGTGAAAGATAATTTTTTATGGTTAAAATTAGAACTAATTATTGATGATGAAATCAATTTCATGAATGTTTAATGAACAATAAATATCATACGTGAAATCCTAGTGATTTTGATTCTTATGAAAAATGGCAAAATTTTTATAAGAATCGGAAATTTCTTAGAAGAATTTCGTTTTTTATGAAGTCGACTTTGTAAAATTGTTATAAGAAAAAATATTCTCATAAAGTGATGTTACACAAACATTATAAAAAAATTTTTCTTAGAAAAAGCAGACTAATTTTTATAAAAAATGTCTAATTTTTTATGAAAAAGTTTTTTCTCGCATGTTTCTTACAAAATGTGGAAGTTTTACAAAAAATTTACTAACCTTTTAAAAAAACTTACATTTTTATATGAAATTATTCGTAATTAATTACAAAAAATTTTTTTAAAAATAAATTTTTTTTATAAGGTTATTATAAAGTCACTTTATAAGAAAAACTTGTTTTATAAGAATTTTATAGGGTCGACCGTACAAAATTACAAAAAAAAAATTTTTATAAGGTTTTTGTAAGGTTCAGAATCACTTAGGGTAGTTCCACATACAGGGTGTAATTTAAATCACGAATGATAATTTCCCTGATTTTTTTTCAGATTTTTCTAAGACTAAAAGTCTTTTGCCACTTTTTTCAAAACGCAAAATTAAAAAGTATATATAAGTTTGAAATCCGACCAATAAATGCGCTCCTCCGACGAGTGGAGATAAAAGCCACAGACCAAAATTTACCAAAATTTTCTTCATATTTTTCTGAGTAGAAAAGTCCTTTTCCAATTTCCTTCAAACTCAAAGTTAAAAAAGATAATCAAGTTGGAAGTTTTAACCAATTAGATTTCTTGAATGTAAAACTCGAATATCTTTTTTAATTTTTAATTTTTTTAAAAGTGGCAAAGGACTTTTTGACTTTAAAAAATATGGAGACAATTTTGGAAAATTTTGATCTGTGATTTCTATCCTCACTCCTCGAAGGAGCGCTTTTTTTGGTTAAATTTCAAACTCGATTATCTTTTTTTATTTTGAGTTTTATAAAAAGTGGCAGAGGACTTTCAGTCTTAGAAAAATCTGAAAAAATCCAGAAAAAGGACGACAACATGTCATTTTTCGTTCAAATTTGGAAAAAACAAATTTTATTACCTGATTCTACACTTGAAGCGATTTCCTCTGCCATATTTTCTGAATTGAGGAATGACGTATTTTCAATATTTTCATTTTGTGGTTCAGCCGGAGGTGAGGGTTCTTGTTCTATTTTTTCAGAAGGCAGTACATTTTGCATTAATTTGTTCAAGTCATCATCTGTCTGTTGTTGAACAATACGACGACAATGACGTTTTGAAAATTGTGAGAAGTTGTTTTTTCTCCAACGTTTCATCCCTGCGTCGTTGCTTGCAAACATTAACAAATACGGTTTTGTTTATATTGGCTATGTTGTTATGTATTGCACTGTCAGCTGTGATTAGCTGGTTACACCTGATAGGTCCAAACGAAATACTATATATCGTATATATCATGTCAATATATGTTTCGCTGCAAGTGTGTGCAACGTGTGCAAGTGTGTGTAAAGTGCAAGGCAAGGCTAAGCTGTGACAAGTCTGGACAAGCACGTGGTCCAAGGTTGTCTCCTCGTTTAGTGTTACCTCGAATTACCTCGTGTTTCAAAAAATTAAATCCCTCATCGAAAAAAGTGATCGAGCTGAATCGAACATCGAAGTTGAAAGGCTATACAAAAATTCGAACCTCGCGATTTTTAAAATATTATCACAATAAGAAACGTGTTTTTCGAGAGCAGGTGAGTGAAATGTTTTTCACATTTAAAGGTTAGGGTAATATAAATATACGACGTTCCAAACTCCAAGTTTCTAAATAGCTTTCACTCTTTTTTCTTGTACAACTATATTAAGAACACTCGGAAGACATTCTCTTTCCGTCCAGCAGGTTCCGAGTCGTCTTAAATTAGTACGCCCGAGAGGCCGCGAACCCAGAACGATCATTTAATTTAATATACGTTTTTTTCTTATTCTGCCTGTGTAATTATACTTTTGGATCAAATAATTTTCATGTAAAAACAAATTATGAAATTCTTAATCGATTTTGTATTTAAAAGTCACATAAAAATTTTTTAATTTGAAATGTATGACATTTTTTTTGAGCGTTCGGTTAGAAAATCTTATACATTCAATTATTTAAATTATCTTATACGATAAAAGACAGTTTTTCTTTATAACTTAATGCAAATTTTTGAATACATATACAGGGTGTACCAAAATCACCGAACCAAAAAGAAACCCAATATTCCTTATTTAATTTCAAGTTGAAAAATCCTTGACCACTTTTCATAAAACTCAAAATTCAAAAAGTTATTCAAGCCTAAAGTTTAAACAATAAGTGCGCTCTCTAGACAAGTGGGGGTCGTATACATGAACCAAACTTTTCCCAAACTTTCTTCATATTTTTCTGAGTCAAAAAGTCCTTTGCCACTTTTCAGAAAACTCAAAACCAAAAAAGATATTCAAGTTATAAGTTTTAACCAATCAGATTTTTTAGATTTTATTCTCGAATATCTTTTTTGATTTTGAGTTATCTGAAAAGTGGCAAAGGACTTTTCGACTCAGAAAAATATGGAGAAAATTTAGGAAAAGTTTGGTCAGTGAATTTGACCCCCAACCGTCAAGACAGAGCATTTATTGTTCAAATTTAAAACTTAAATAACTTTTTGAATTTTGAGTTTTATGAAAAGTGGTAAAGGACTTTCCGACTCGAAATTCAATAAGGAATATTAGGTTTCTTTTTGGTACGGGGATTTCGCTACACCTTGTATACATAAAATTTAGAAAAAAAAATAATTAAGCAACAAATTAAATTACTGAATATACTAATTCCATTACAATTGAGGTTCCAGAATGGATGACTATGTCCTATATGAAATTTACAAAATCAAGGAGAACGATTACCGAATTATCCTCCCTGCTTGGCTTAATGAGGATAAAACCAATTGCTGGTATCCACGATATGAGGATGCAGCTGATGTCGATGAATGCCTTTTAAACCTGGAAAATCCTAACATAAATACATGGGAAATCATAAAAGTTGGGAAGAAAATGTCAACTCAAGGTAATAACAAGCGTATTGTAAAATATAGAGATACATACAATCTTTCAAAGTGCGTATGTTTGCAGGCTATAATTTATTTTGACATCTTAAAAAATTAACCAAATATTTTAATTGCTTAAAAATCTAATAAAATTCACAAAAATAATTTATTGTCCACTTATGAGTTTAAATCTTAAATGAGTGAATTTTAAAATCTACTTCATAATTTTAAAGTTATTTTATACAGTGCCTTTATAGAAACTGATACAAACTTCGTAGAATATTGCTCTTTGTGTAAAGTCACTTTATAAAAAAAAGGAAATTTAAAAAAATCCAAGATATTTTAAGGTGTTTTTGAAAAAGTTTATGAACATCAATGTTACTAGGAAATCCTAATTATAAATTTGCAAATAATAATTCTCTATGGAAAAATACATTCTGGTAAATCCGAGATTTCCAATTTAGTATATTTTGTCTTAAACATTTCTTACATTCCAAAATGTCATTACATACCTCATTCTGTGATTTTTTTAACATGCATAATAATCTAAGTAGAAATCAGAAGTTTTAATTGAAAACTCTGAGCTATCGTTTGTAAATTCTTACATACCAAAATTTACTGCTTCAAAATAAATCAAAATATTTTCCAACAATTTTTTTGCTGGCTGATATTTTCAACGTACAACACCTAGCACTTATAATTGGATTAATTTACAGAAAGTCTGATAGAAGCTAAGGGAGCGCTGAAAATGATCCAAAATATGACTGACCAAGAATCTGAGGTCGATGATGAGAAACTAAAAAGGTCGAGACACAAAAGATGCAGAAAAAGAATTTCCTCTGAAGAATCTGCAGATGAAACACTTGAAATCCCAAAGAAAAAACGGGAGAAAGTGCAGCAAAGTCTCCTACCAAAACCAGTGAACTGCAAGATTCCGCTTGTCACTGCAAGCGTTCATCTGAACAGTAATCATACTTTTATTTTTTAACATTTTAAGAAACATGGCTTTTTTTACCAAACAAAAGTATTTTTTACGTTTTAATTAATTACTCTATTATCAAAAATTGTATAAATAGTAAATGATGTTTAACTATAAAAAAGTAGTAAGTACTAATATTACCATCTTATTATATTCATTACAATATTATGAATTTTACAGTGTTCGATAAGTTTTCATTCATTAAAAATTGTTGGAATTTAAGGCATTCAAATTATTCAGAGCATTTCCGGCATTATTCTTATAAATTCAAAAACAATAATTCGAAAAAGGCAAATTTAAGAAATTTTTTAAAGCATATTTTAGTTTTTGGCCAGTTTTCAATTTATTAAAATTGTTGGAACTCAGTGTATTTCAATTATTCTTCGCATTATTCTAATAAAAAAAACTTATGAAAATCGCGAATTTTCAGTATTCTATACATTGCTCTTGCAAAAGCAAAAGAATTCTTTTGAAATAACAACAAAGTAACATCTACGTTACACTGAAACTATAGTCATAAAACTTGCTGATCGTGATTGAAAAGGACAACAATGTAATTCTTGAATTCTTTTTATTGCTTTGCAGAATCGATTGAAGAAACACTTGATAACAGACAAAATAAAGACTATGACTTAAACGAGTGCAACCAAAGCATCCATAATGATTCAGAGTTTGGCTTGCCCGAACCTACAACAAAAACGACCGAAAACGTGTTATCATCTCTGTCAGCACAGGATATGCCAAAATATTTCATTGGTCACTATTTTTATTTATATGAAATCGATTTACCAAGATTTGAGGTTCTACTGAAATCAATAATTTTTACATTACTTTCAGAGGGAATCAATTTACTCACTCGCAAAGTTAACGAAAGCATTCTAATTCAGAAAGAAAATCGAGAGCGCCTGAACGGTCTAGAAGAATTATTTTTAACTTCACGGCGTCCAGTTGACAACAAAAACGGCGTCGCTGATGAACTCGATGAAACCTTACCGATTCGATCGAAAGAGCAATTCACCGAGTTTGAAGAAAAGTTGAAAAATAAGGATTTTTTCGATGAAACGGTAATCATATTGAAGTATTCTAATTATGACGATAATAATGAAGTACAGATTTTTTATACATGAGTGTTACATTTCTTTGTGTTTTCAGAAACGATTCATGAAAAAAATCGGAGGAGAGACACTCCACGATTTGGTGCGCAACATTCTGGATCGCTTCATCGCGAATTCTCTAGCGATTTCTTACAATGTTGAAGGAAAGCAATTGAAAAAAAAAACCACCGAAGGCGCTGAGGTGGAAAGGAAACAAGCCTTCGGCGAAACGCGTTTGTGCAATTGTATTTTAAGTAAGTGTTTCTATAAATAAGTTATGATAAAATCGACCTATATTCATAATTTCAAACACAATAAATCTTATCAATGGAAACCCGAACAAATATTGATAAAAGCACTTTTCAGGATTATATATTTTCAAAACTGACCAATACAATAATTTCATTTTTCAGAGGCTGCTGAACTGAAAGATTCTCTGAGGTATGACGGAAAGATACTAAAATCCAAAAGTATTGGAACGTGGCTTGCTGGCGCCTCACTGCGATTAGAAAGAGAAACGTGAGTAATTACTATAACGTACGTCACTTAGTGATCATTTCGAATCATGTGATCGAATTTTGACCAATCACATATTTACCTAAATTTATTAGTTTGTCCCCACATTCACAATCTGTACCGTCTAATAAACTAAGATAGTATCGTGATTGGCTCCAAGTGATTGATTTAATTCAAATTAAACAATGTTGACTGTACAAACCTTTTTTTCCTTTTTCACTGTCACTTTAGATTCTCCACTTCTTCAATCTCATATCGAAGAGAAAAAAAATTTCACTTGAAACGTTTACAAACAGGTCAATTTTTCGCGGCATGTTTGCAATATGCATCTTTCTTGTTGTAATAGTCAATTGAAGTAATAATCGGTGTTGTGTTATTTAGACATTAATTAGCGATATTTTTTCCAGGAAAAAAAAACGAGATCGAGAAAAAAAAGGAAATAAATGTGACTAATATTGTACATGACATGGGCAAAGTGCATAAGAATTAAATTTATTTATAAATAATAAATAAATAAAACATGAAATTGTACATGCGTAATGTATACTGCGTCAACAAATAAATACAAAAATTTGTAAAAACAACCAAGAAGTGCTTTCCTTTTTATATAAAATATACCAAAATTTTAACCCAAGCAATAGTTATTTCTTCCTAATTTTGTGAGAGTGTAATATTGCGACAGTATGACAGTTATATTACAGAAGCGTAGCAGAATGATTTCAGCGATGTTTCTGTAGTATAACAGAGAGATAGCTGGAAGATGTCAGCAACGTTTCAATGTAATGTGAGGGCGGACATAGACACATTCCTGACATATTTCTGAAATGGTAGTGACATATTCCAGGTACATAACTGATAGCATGTAATATTTCAGTTGAAACGTTGTTGAAACATTCCTGACATATAACATGCCGAGTGGGTACATACCTGTGCATACCTGGTACAGGTATGTATACAGGTATGTAACCTATCCAATGGTAATTAGGGCTGAGGGGAAAAAATCAATAACGTCTGATAACGTCGATTTCTCTCGATATCTTTTCTAACGATATTCGATAACGATATAAAAATTTAATGTCTAGATAATAAAGTATATGTATTTTTTTTAAATAATAAATTTATTATTAAAGTATGAAGCAAAAAATCATTACAGTTCAAGTCATATTTTCGAATTTTCGCTTTATATCTATTTATTATCAGAGTTTAAGACGGGGTGTGCTGGATAGGTCTGCCTGAAGAGGAGGCTATCACGACGAGTCAAAATATCACGAGTTAGAAAAACCATTATAGTTATTTTTACTATATCGAGTGAAGTTTTTCGTAAAAGTTTCTAGCATTTTCAGGATTTAGAAATTTTTACGATAAAAGGCACGAAAATACATAACCAAATTGCATCAAAAAAAATTATCAAAACTGATCTAGCCATTTTTTTCTGACTCGTAAGAGCCTCCAACCCTTCATTATATATTTATTCTTGGTGTCATATACGAGTTTTATAAAAATGAAAAATCGAATTTTATGGAAAAGACAATAGATAGTACGATTATGTAATTTATGTACCCATTGATTTGTGGTGCAAAAGAGTATCAGCAATTGAAACTGATTTGATGTCAGGTACTGGAGCATCCGGTACTTTATGTACACCAACAGTATTAATGATGGTATTTCGATGAATTGAGATGTCGAATTCAACACGATGTTTATTATACAATGAATTGAATCCACCTCGACGAGTAGAAAATCCTCCATCAATATGTAGAATTTAAAATTTTTGTCACGAAATTAATGTATTTGTTCTTTGATGAAAACTCAAACTTTAAATGCAAAATTTTGTATTTTGAGTACATATGTTATATAAGACCCCTCTCCCCCCCTTCCTCCCCGAACATCGCCAATGTATAAACTCGAGAATTAATAAAAACGTCTTCTCTATACTTAGCAGCTGTAAAAACCTCTCTCTCTTATACCACTAAGATAATATACTACGCGTATATGGAAAAATTTTACGTTTACATAACAAACGATACAATCTACATATTTGTTTATTACAGGCTGTCTATACAAAACGTGAACAACTCAGATAGTACTTTAGTAATTACGGAAAAATATAATGAAAAAAAGCGAGATACAAGAGTACTGAAATCAGTATTGAATTAATATTGAGTCAAATTCTATAGTGCTAATCAATCTTATACCTTATAATTAAAAAAAATAACTCAAATAGCAATTACAGAAAAGTGTAATGAAAGAAAGTAAGATACAAAAGTACTGAAATCAATACAGAATTAATGTTAAATAGAAGTACTAAACTGGTAAAATTAATCGGTCTTATAATGTCAAGAGAGAGTATGTTGCCTTGATAATTTTTAATCCAGTAGAAACGGAAGAATTGAATCGTTCAGAGACTAGTAATCATAGAGAACACGGGGTTCAACTATATTACGTGACAACTACGTTATGGGATACGCCTTTATACTCGGGTGATTGAAAAAACACCAGTACTAACAGTTTCACATGAAATACAGACACGGTAAACTTGTTAAAATAAAAGTCGTGTGCAAATCTGATATGCTCGGAAATAAAAGAAGGTTCAAATTAATTCGTTGGCTGCTGTCAAGAATTGAAAATGGATAATAACTATTTGCTTACGGGAAAGCACTGCGTTACGTTATCCATTATCTCTTATCTTAGTGTATTTGATAAAACAAAAAATGATTTTAGGCGAATCAAGTCCATGTAGCAATATCCAGATGTAGCTTAGTAGATTGACTTTTCACACCGTATGAAGTGAACGAGAAATAAATGTTTTCCTTCCCATTTACAGACTTAGGACTGTCATTTACTGAAACTTATTTAAGTCGAAGGCACTTCTAACGCGATTTTGATAAAGGCGCAAAGACTTGCCTACGACCAACAATAAAGAAGTGTAACTGGTATGGTTAAAAACATTTATGTCACGTTATTTTCAATTTTTTATATTAACTAACTAACTTTGCAAAAAAAATTTTTTTGTTCATGTTTGATACAATAGTATATTTCGTACCTAGGGCACAAATTTTTTATTTACGAGTGTGGTTGTAAACCTCGGCTTCGCCTCGGTCTACAAACTTCACACTCGTAAATAAAAAATTTCTGTCCTAGGTACGAACGATATTTTATGTAACGAGGGCTGGAAAACGAATGAAAAGTTCTCGAAGAGGACGTAAATACTCGTTTTACGGCCGGAGTTACATAAAATAATAAGCAAGCAGTCGAATCATACGAAGTGCGAGTATGATGTAAGATTGTTTTAAGAATACCACATATGTGAGAATTTGTGATGATAGATATTTTTTTTTCTTTCATTTCATCTATCGGTTACATGTTGAAATTTTTTCTGTAGGTTACATGTTAAAAATAAATAAATAATGCGGATCGATAACTCAGCTAGATAATCGAGTTCAGTTGAAATGAAATTGTATGATGTAATGAACATCTTCCTGAATAAAAGCAATTGTTTTTTTTATTTTTTTCTTGTACAGCAGCCAACGAATTAATTTGAACCTTCTTTTATTTCCGAGCATATCAGATTTGCACACAACTTTTATTTTAACAAGTTTACCGTGTCTGTATTTCATGTGAAACTGTTAGTACTGGTGTTTTTTCAATCACCCGAGTATAAAGGCGTATCCCATAACGTAGTTGTCACGTAATATAGTTGAACCCCGTGTTCTCTATGATTACTAGTCTCTGAACGATTCAATTCTTCCGTTTCTACTGGATTAAAAATTATCAAGGCAACATACTCTCTCTTGACATTATAAGACCGATTAATTTTACCAGTTTAGTACTTCTATTTAACATTAATTCTGTATTGATTTCAGTACTTTTGTATCTTACTTTCTTTCATTACACTTTTCTGTAATTGCTATTTGAGTTATTTTTTTTAATTATAAGGTATAAGATTGATTAGCACTATAGAATTTGACTCAATATTAATTCAATACTGATTTCAGTACTCTTGTATCTCGCTTTTTTTCATTATATTTTTCCGTAATTACTAAAGTACTATCTGAGTTGTTTACGTTTTGTATAGACAGCATGTAATAAACAAATATGTAGATTGTATCGTTTGTTATGTAAACGTAAAATTTTTCCATATACGCGTAGTATATTATCTTAGTGGTATAAGCGAGAGAGGTTTTTACAGCTGCTAAGTATAGAGAAGACGTTTTTATTAATTCTAGAGTTTATACATTGGCGATGTTCGGGGAGGAAGGGGGGGAGAGGGGATTTCATTACTTTTTTCATTAAAAAAATTTTTTTTGCATTTTTGATTAATAACAATTATATTTACTATAGAAAGATGCATAAAGTATATTTTTTAGGTCAAACTGTTAAGTTTCTTTCAAAAATCCTAGTTGTTTCAAGTATGCAAAGCTTCGAAATTTTGCTAAAATTAGATTTAAAAGAAAAGTTACGATTTACCTTGATGTATCAGATCGAGTATTTGATACTCACTGATCAATTTATATTTGGCGTTGTAGGAACAAAATGTATACATTTTTTGCATTTTTCGGCCATTTTAATTTCATAACTTTTTCATTTTCGATACATTGCCATTTTGACTTGATGTCTGATACGAAAGAAGTATAAACTCCTGAGTCTGGAAGACCTCCATCATGAAATACTGCTGCAATTACTTTAAATTTGGTTTTATGTATCATCAGCTTTTGAGTAATCCCTGAGATAGAACATTTTATTTTTGTTGTTTCACCAGTTTCATCAGGTTCAAAGAGCGAAAATTGTATCACGAGGCAATCTGATGTGTTTATATCTAGTTTCATTACTAAGGGTTTGGAACATTTAGGGCATAGTTCGTCTGCAAGTGATTTCCAACCTGATGGAACAATGTTATTAACAAGAGTTTGTAAAGATGTTGCTTTGCGAGTAATGGTTTGAGATAAATGTTTTACTGAAATTTTAAAAATAGTGTCAATTTTTTTAGACAAAACTTTGTATGTGCATTTTTTGCATTGCACGATAGTAATGAGTGTGTATTTAACAGCATTGTTTAATGCAACTGATTTTTCGCATAAAGCACCTAAAAATGTTGCTGCATCAAATTGTTTGTTTTGTAAAAATTCATCTCCTGCAAATTGTTTCACAAACGTTATGTCAAGTTTTTGTTGTTGATCTAAATAATCATCCAGAAACTTTGAAAGAGCATCTGTATTTTTGGATTTATTCAAATAACTCCTTATAAGATCTGATTGAATAATGCACTGCAAGGTTGCGTTAGCATACCCTGATATGTTGTTAACGTTTGGCAAACCACGTATGTCGAAGATCCGTTCTTCATTATCACCAAGTATTTGAGGCTCTGAACAATGTTTCGAAATTGCCCACTTTCTGTCAGCAATTTTTCGATGATTTACTTTTTTAATCTCGTAGGCTTCGAGAGGAGGGTCATGAATTTTTCCTAGTCAATTGTACTCAACTATTGCTTTTTCGCAAGCAGTCACTTTGCGAGGATCAAAATTTATCAAATGAAGCCCTTCAAGTGCGGTAACTCGTGACAACGCTACATAAGTTTGCCCATCGCTAAATATGTCGTTTCCAGCTTCAATTATAACACTGTTTAAACTTAAGCCTTGACTCTTGTGTATAGTCACGCCATAACTGAGACATATTGGGAACTGTTTTCTAATAACGTAAATTTTGTCCATAACTTCAAACTTAACACTCATTGGTTCTATATCACATACTTCTTCAGTTGACAATGTGATAGAAATTTTCTCATAAAATTTTTCATCTATTGATGGAGTTACTGATTGAATTGTAGCAATAGTGCCATTGACAAGACCTTTTGTGACATCAATATTACGCCTTATCATGATCTTCGCGCCAATTTTTACAGTTATGAGTTTAGACAGCCCAGCTGTTCTTGAAACGCCTTCTTTATCAGAATTCAATGCTTTAATTACTTTTGCTTTCAAATAACTTGCACATTGAAACTCGTCACGAGCATGGAGCAAGATTTCTGGGGTTGACAATTTTTCGAGCATAGCAGAATTTAAAGTGTCACATAAATTGTTCGTTGGCAACAAACACACAGTGTCAAAAGGTAATGAATTCATGCACACGCAAAGCTCGTTTAATCGTTCATTAAAGCTAGACGTATGGAATTCTATGACTCTTGTTTGTAACAGTTCAATGTCTGTTGTCAGAATTGTACCAAAGCGTATTCGAGACAATAATTGTCTATATGTTTCATCATTTTTTTGTCGCATGTTAATGGTTAGCACCTCATACTTAAAGAGTGTCCACAAGTTATAAGCGCTTAACGAGCCAAGGTATTTGTTTACTTGATCTTCAGACATTTTCACAAAACTAGGATCCTCACGAACAGGTGGAAGTTGCAATAAATCACCGAATAGGAGTATATGTTTTCCACCAAACCACCCATTTTCTTCTTGCGATGAATTGAATATTTCAATCAGTCGAAGATTTATGTACATCAGTGTCACATTTGATATCATGGAAACTTCATCGATGATTATTAATTCTACATTTTTCAGCTCATCTCTCAGTATTTTTATGACTGTGTCCGATAATTCTTTATATGTAGGAGTTTTATCATGCTCAACTGGCAACTGAAAAAGTCTGTGAACTGTCAAGCCATTTATATTAAAAGCTGCTATGCCCGTTGGAGCGGTTACAGCTGTATCTTTCTTATATTCTTCTTTAAGATGACCTCGAAGTGCTTGTATTAAACGACTTTTGCCAGTCCCACCTTCTCCACTCACAAAAAGTCTTAATGGTTCTTTTTTTGCATTGACAGCTGAGCAAACTTGATCGAAAACCTTTTTTTGATCTATATTTAATCCTGCAATCACTTGTGAAAGATCTTCGTTTAACTTAGCTCCTGCATCGTGAAAATCTTTCATCGCATCACCAACTTCAACAGGATCGCAACCCAAAGAATTTTCATCTTTATTGTCGTTTGTAGAAGGATTATCAATTTTCACTTGAACCAATTCCTTAACAGCATCAATTCCATTTTGGATATCAGTAAATTTTTCATGATACTTCATGGCGTCGTGGAGAGTTGATTGCACTGCTGAGAAAGATTCTGCATACGAATCACAACCATTTTTCAATTCAGAAATATCTCTCCATGGTTGAAATAATAACAGCAAAGCATAAAAGTATTTTTCTGGTTGAATTTTTGGATTGTTCCTGTAGTGGTTGATGAGGTATGGACGATTCCTTTTTCTGAAATATTTTTTTCCTACAGAAAAGTGCTCTACTTCCGGATCGACTGGTGGTTTATTGACGATATTATACCATCGCGCGAAATCGTATAGTGTCATTAATTCATAGTTTTGTGGCCTCTGAGGATAGTAATCGTCAATGATATTGGGGCAAAAAATGTCAGTAGATTCAGGATTCAACTGTTCAATTTCATCTTTAGATTTAACTTTACGATTTCTTATCAAATTTACGTCCAACCATAAAATAGTCGTTTTGGAGTCCGTTCCATACAAGGGTATACCCAATAAACTATCAGCCGCTTCGAGAGCTCCACACTCTCTATTATTCAAAGCCTGCATACCTATATTCCACAACTTTTTACTGACTGATTCACTCGATTGGATATCAGTGAAGACATTGCCAGCATAGCTTTTTTCACTTTTTGTCGTATACTTTGTACAGTACCAGTTCAAAATAGTTGATTTTTCACCAACGAATTGTATGTCCATGTTGCCTTCCCAAGCAGTTAAAATAGTTGGATTATAGTCGTTTATATCCGCTTCTTTTTTACTTCGCGGTAGATCATACAACCGACTATTGCTTTGTAATTTCTTTCTGCCAGCAATAGATGTAATAACATCTCTCAATAATAATGTTTTAGAGACTGGTCTAGAAAATCCAAAACGACATACAGACTTCGTTCGACCATTGTTCAACTTTTTTCTTCGTAAGCAGTAAGAATTATGATGATGTTCTTGGTGAGCTAGCACTCAATTATACAAAGTTGGGGAAATTTTAGGATTAGGTATTCTGCAAGTAATATATTTTGTAATGAATTTGGCGACGATTTCGTTATCGTCTATTCCTAATATTGGAGCATCTTTCACCCACAATAATAAATGAAAATTCTGGGTACCTCTGCCTTGATATTCTCTCCTCCAAAAATGATGAATTATTTCTCCGATAGGGTGATCTTTTGAATACAAGAAATCCAACATAGCATGAAATTTGTTATCAATAAATCTTGAAACAGAAACAGGGTCCGAGGCTATTATTTGATTAGCAGACATTTTTTTCATTTGTGGATTATTAACTTCACGGGCATAATCTATCATATCTGTCCATAACCATTCTGCTGGACTTAGAGTTAAGAACCAAGTAGCCGGCCCATAACTATTAATCATACATCGCAAATTGCTTCTTGGAATATTCCAATATTGCTCTGTATTTCTTAGACGCGAGAATATTGTCGTTAATTGTCGTTCCAGCAGTTCTTTGGACATGAGTTCTAAATAATTTCCTGCTATATACTTTTCACGTGGATTACTTACATTTAGCTTCTGATATATACCAGCTTTTATCTGCCTTATATTGTGATCGTTTAAAAGATAAAAAATATATTGTATATCAAGTCTGAATCTTGGATCTTTAGATTTTAGCTTTGCTTTTATAAATGCTGAATCACCTAAATGTATTGGTCTTTTTTCATGCTGTCCGTTAATTCCATTCGGATACAAATGTGGAAAACATAATAGATCTAAAATTTTGCACCGATTGTCTAGAGGTGAATCTCGACCTTGCACTGTTGATATAAGGTAGTTGAACTTTTGTTTTCACGTTTGTCATAAATGGGGTATATTGTAAATTGTTCATAATAGCTGTCATCAGCATTTGCTTGAGTTACAAGTGCTGGCTCTTTTTTCAATTCTTTTCCCACGTCAGCCTCTTCTGCTTCAGCAGCATATTCAATATCGTCTGCATCTTGTAGATCTCTACACAATGCGCTTGGATTGCTAGGAAGAATGATATCTTTATATAAAGGATTGATTTTTTTCAGAAGTACCAAAGCGTCGTATAAATCTGTGACATTTACTAAATTTTCGAAAATTTTCTTGGCTTTTGTCGGGAGACTGCGTACTAGAATGTATATTTCATGGTTTAAATTAACTGCATCTGTTGGTTTACAAATTTTTTTCATGCTCTCTTCTAATGGTAGAGGTAGATGAAAAGTTCTCCCTTTTACTTTTTGAATTTTATGTTTATGTGGAACGTTCTTTTTCTTTGATATCGTGTCCATTTGTTGAACAACTTGAAATGCTTTGGCACGTTGAATAAAAATTCTTCCGTAATTGTTTAAACGTTCTATTTCAGGAGGAATTGGGTCAACTTTCAAATTGTTCTGAATACAAATGGGTGGCATTTTATTTTTACGAAAATGATTCAAGCAGTATTTACAAATAAATTCACTTTCTATTTCATTTGTTTCAGCAAAAGATTTGAAACTTTTCCATGCTTCAGTAGCAAGAACTGTTCTCATTTTGCTTATAACTGTGACTTCATGATTATAACACAGTTTTTGACAAGAAATGCAAGGATTTATGGGAACGTCAGTGGAACGTTTCAATAAACTTTTAAAGGCATTTTTGTAATGAGCTATAGTGTCATCCTCACTAAAATTTATCTTGCATTCGTCAGTTGCTACATTGCAGGCTTCGAGTGCCTTATTACGGACGGTTTCTAGATAATCAACATCATTTTTATCAAACGCTGTATCAAGTGTATTTATCAGGCGATAATTACTTATTATTTTATAAACTATCCTTTTTATGGTCCTCACTTGTGTAAAATGTGGTGCTAACAGTAAAACAGGCAAAAAAGTCGATTTGCAAGTCTTCGGCTCAATGTAGCGCATAAAACAGTGGCCTAACTTAGTAGACATGTATTCCCTGTCACAGAATCGTATTGCATTAATGAAAGTATGAAGATTCTTTATATCGCATGAAATTAAAGATTTTAAAAAGTTTTCGTATCGTAACAACACAGATGCGTCTTCAAGGCGACATTTTTCATTGCAACTCCAATATTTTCTTCCTTTATCGTCATATTTAACAGGGAATATATTTGTCACATAACCGAATTCATTTACAACGTACTTATCAATTACTTTTTGAGATTTTTCTTGAAACGACAGATGAGATTTTTGGGAAATATTGTAATCATGTGGAGAACGAAGTTTGAAACTCGAACTGGGTGTTACTTGTGTGACATTTATTTTATCATCAGATTTTTTTGTTTCAGTTTTGGCATAAGTATGATCAAATTCTGAGGTGTTTGATTTGAGATTACCCATGAATAGGTAATGGTTGTATGATGTTTCATAATAATATGCTTCTGAAGAAGGTAAATGTTTTGAAATCCCACATAAAGCTTCAAATTTTTCTCTGACATTGAGGTTAGGACAATTTTTCGCCCGCGTAAGGCACACTTCAGCTTTTTTTTGTAGCATAGCCAAGTCCTTTTTTATGTGATAAATGTATCGATTTTTTTCTTGTCTGCACCGCGTGTAAATATTAATAGCACTTAGTCGATTATCTAATCGTGATTTTGAATCAGCTTTCCTATCCATCGATTTAGCAATATTCTTTATGACGGTTTCTGCAGACAGGCGTAAAGCTGTTGTAGATTTTAATTTACAAAATTGATTATTATTACTACTTTTATGTTTCATTTGAAATATATTTCCGTTTTTCGTACGTTTTTTCCGTCGACTTAATTTAGAGCACAAAACGCGCAATCGTCTGTTATGAAAGAAAGGTTTTCGGAATGAGTAATTCAAAACAATGCGGCCATGACGCAAAACACAATATCTGACTTTCACATTCATTCTTTTAGAATTACTTACATTACGCAATCTTTCGCCTAGTTCAATATGTCTATTTTTTTGTAATAACACATGAGCTTCTATTTGTGATAGCCTTTTTTTTTCGTTGATTCGCATTTTATGTTCTTTGTGTAGTTGACGTTGCTGAAATATCAAACTTTGATTTTTTTTTAAATAACGTTGTGCATAGAGTTTTTTTTTAATCAACATAACTTTATTTCTTAGTCTGTTAGCTCTTTTCTTCTCCAGTATACGAAATTTGTTTTTTCGATAGTAATTTTGTTTTTTTTGCAGTATGCTAACCTTTTTTTTTTGGTAATAATTTCGTACTCTTTCCAGCTTTCTGATTCCAGTTTTTTTCTTTGTATAATACACTTCATGTTTTGTTTTTTCGTTAGATTTTTTCATTTCATTATTCTCTTTTTGGTCGTTGTGGCTCAACGTAAGATGTGAATATTCAATAGAATTTTCCAAGTTACAATTTTCCATGTTACTGTTTGAAACGTTCCTTGATAGGGTACCTAGATTATCAATAGACGGGAATGGCTGCAAATCGTTATTTCGTAGTATGTACAGTAAGTGATTACGCATTTTTGACGAATCATATCTTATTTTATCGGGTTCTATTCCGAAAGCAAGCGAAGTGGCAAACGCGATAGCGTGTACACCACAATCTTTGAAATTCGATTGCTGGTCAACTGTAGGAAATTTTATAGTTATATCATCTACAGAATAAAAAGGAAACAGCTTCTTTAGAAATCGTTTATGATGTTCATGCAACCTTTTATTATTAAGAGAGTCGTATATATATATATATCAAATGCGTCATAATAACAACAAACCCAGTGACCTCTAGGACAATCTGTTTTCGTGAAATCATCACTACTCATACTGAACAAAATTTGTATATGGCATTTGTTCTCATTTATTGGACGGATTTGTTCAGGGGTTTGTAATAAAAGAGGAGAAAATGGTGTATATGAAGTTTTCTCTTTTAATAACTCGTTGAAAAGATCAATGTGTGCATCGTTAAGCCAAGCTCCACTAGTAATTATCTGAGCACTTTCATTGGAAAGCTCACGTCGTCCTCGTTTCCTTGATTTTGATGTTGAAGTATTTTTCCTTTTTTGATTCCAGTTAGACTGATTTTCTCGAACAATGTTCATAGATTTATTTTCTTGAGCTGAGTGAACTTCTGTTCTCCGCTTTTTTGACTTTTCCGATGTTTTTTCAAATGCGATTGGTACTTGACGTTTCAGCTCATTATTGATTATATGTTGGCAAGTAACTGAACAGTTTTCATCAACCTTCAAAATTTGGCCATGAAGATCTTTTTTATCGACCGTGGATTTGCAAATCTTATCAACCAAAGTGCGTGACATATCGACTTTATTAACCTTTTCATTATCATGTGATTCTAGGGAGTGAGTTGAAATATTTTCGCATTTATCAGCCAAATCAGCTACTTCCATATGATTCAACTCATAGTCTTTTTCAACTGACAATGGTTTTTTGTGTAACTTGAATCTTTTTTCTGCAAGGTTGCAGCTTGAATTCTTTTCCTGTTTAAAGTAATAATAATTTTCTTGATTTCAGCAGGCAAATTTTGAGAAGCGTTTTTATTTTCATAACACCCAAAAAGGTCGCTTGATACAGACGTGTTTTTAAGTACAGTCAAGTCACTTGGAGAAGAAATTTCTTGTTCTAGTACTGTTTTATTGCTTGGAGCACACATTTCATTTTTTATGTGTACAGTTTTGGCATTTGGAACGTATAATTTGTTTTTCTTTGCATTGATTTTGTTGCTTTGAGAAAACACTTCTTTGACTGGCATGGTGTTATGATTTTGAACTGTCAGAAATTTTTTATTACAAGAAATGAATTTGTCACTTTGGATGGGCAAGTCGAGATTTTTATTGTTAGCTGATTTTTTTCTTTGTAGATAAATGATATGCTTACGACGCTTCTCTATTGCTAACGAAATCGGCAACACTTTTTGTTGCTTTCGAACTGAAAAGTCTTCTTGGACAAAATGTTTGAACACAGACTCTGTCAGCATAGTGTACAAGTGTGTCCGCAATTTTTCAAACTTATAAAGAACTTTTCGTGGATCAACGCCTAAAGCGAGTGATGTAGCAAACGCTATAGCATATGGTCCACACGAATGGCCATCCTGTTGTTGCTGCACTTTAGCGAAACGTACAGTCGCATCATTGATTACCATGTGAGGATGCAACCTTTTTAGAAAGGTAATCTGTTCTTCGTGTAACCGTACAGATCCTAACTTCGAATCGTAAATTGTAATTGTTTCAGTGTCGTAGTAACTGCATGTCCAATGTCCCGGACGATGTAAAATTTGAATATGATCTAAATCAGGCCGAACGGGTTCAATGAGAGACGGTGCATCTCGCAAATATGTTGGTCGAATTTCAACATTCATTTTATCATGCAGCAAGCGCGCAAAGCAGTTCATATGAACGTCTTCAAGCAATCCACCAGTTTCTGCATGATTCATTATAATCTTTTTGTCTCTAGTCGTTAAATCGGTACAAAAAAATGCTGGGTCCATATTTTTACTATTCTGCTATCTATATATCTATGTGAAAAATGTGTCGAGGTTCACAACACGAATGATCTCAACTACTTGTTTAGAGAAACTCAAAACGATATCTTATTAGCGCAAGTGACAGCCTTTGGAGCACAAAAGATAGCTTGTATTGGTACGAGATGCCACCTGCTGCGTGCAAATGGTAGTCAGTATAGGCGCAAATGGCAGCCTATATGGTGCAAAAAGCACTTGTATGGCGCAAGTGGCAGCCTAGATGGTGCAAATAGCACTTATATGGCGCAAGTGGCAGCCTGTATGGCGCAAGTGGCAGCCTATATGGTGCTAATAGCACTTGTATGGCGCAAGTGGCAGCCTGTATGGCGCAAGTGGCAGCCTATATGGCGCAAGTGGCAGCCTATATGGTGCTAATAGCACTTGTATGGTGCAAGTGGCAGCCTGTATGGCGCAAGTGGCAGCCTATATGGTGCTAATAGCACTTGTGTGGCGCAAGTGGCAGCCTATATGGTGCTAATACAGGGTGCGCCATTTCTTATGTCGGTATTGTAACATTGAATAACTTAAACATTTGACAACCGATTTACTTGACTTCACTTGTTTTGGAAACGTCAATTCAGTACAATTTCAACCATGTATCGCTTCACACCAAAAGAACGCGCTGAAATAGTTACTTTGTACATTGAAAATAGTCGTTCAGTTGTGTTAACTCAACGAGCATATCGTCGAAAATATCTTGGCAAACAGGCACCATCTGACAACACTATTCGTCGTTTGGTGTCGAATTTTTGTGACCACGGGACAGTGAAAGATCGCGAACAACCCGTTCATCAACGACCAAGACGTTCAAATGAACTGATTGAAGCTGTCAGAGAGAGCGTTGCCCAAAACCCAAAAGTTTCATATCGTCACCGCGCTCAGCATCTCGGCATCAGTGGAACCACTCTACGGCGCATTTTGAAAGATGATTTGCATTTGTTTCCGTACAAAATGCAATTAACACAAAGAATATTGCCTACAGATCATCCACGCCGCTTGGAATATGGACAAACAATCGCTCGAATAGTTGATACTGAACCTGATTTTTGGAAGCGAATTTTAATGACCGACGAGGCACATTTCAAACTTTCTGGAGGCGTTAATAAGCAAAATTGCCGCATTTGGGGAACGCAGAATCCACACGAGATCCATGAAACGCCATTGCATGACCAAAAAGTTACTGTTTGGGCCGGCGTTTGCGCCAAAACCATCATTGGTCCTTATTTTTTCAAAGAGAACCAAACGATCGATGGAAACCGATATCGGTGGATGTTGGCTCACTATGTCTGCCCACAAATGCGTGAAAAAGGTCTTGAAGATTACTGGTTTCAACAAGATGGTGCGACCTGCCACACTGCGAATCAAACAATCCAGTTTCTGCAACGAAAATTCCCTGGACGTCTGATGTCAAAAAGAGGCGACATTGAATGGCCACCCAGATCTCCAGATTTGACCCCTCCAGACTTCTTTTTGTGGGGTTATTTGAAAAGTAAAGTGTACGCCAGCAAGCCGCAGACCATTGAAGAGCTTAAGGAAAATATTCGTGCCGAAATCATTGCTATACCACCCGAGATGCTCGAAAAGGTAATGGAAAACGCCGCAAAAAGGGCATATTTTGCTGTGAACAATAAGGGCGGCCACTTGATTGATGTTGTGTTCAAAAACTAGTCTAAATAAATTGTAAAGGACCAAACTAAATAAAAATACCTCATTTACAGAAATCGGTTGTTTTTTTTTCAAGTTATTCAATGTTTACATGCCGACATAAGAAATGGCGCACCCTGTAGCACTTGTATGGCGCAAGTGGCAGCCTGTATGGCGCAAGTGGCAGCCTATATGGTGCTAATAGCACTTGTATGGTGCAAGTGGCAGCCTGTATGGCGCAAGTGGCAGCCTATATGGTGCTAATAGCACTTGTGTGGCGCAAGTGGCAGCCTATATGGTGCTAATAGCACTTGTATGGCGCAAGTGGCAGCCTGTATGGCGCAAGTGGCAGCCTGTATGGCACAAGTGCCAGCCTTAGTAAGGATAAGGGTGGAAAAGGGTGTGATGCCTTCAAAACTCCGGAATAGTGAATCTGGAAAAAAAATTCAAAAATAATCGCAATGACAATTTTCTATTTTAAGAATTACAATTTGTCAGAAATGTGTATGTTGATATCTCATAAAGTAACCGAATAAGGACAAAAAGACTTTACAACAGTGTTCAATACATATTAAAATTTTCCCCAAAAATGGACAGTACACAGTATAGTTTACAAATGTTTAAATCGAGTTATAATAAGATTTATATTTTTTAATATATTCATTTATGATATTTATGTATATTCCGATTTCATAATTATGGTCTGTTTAAATATCACAATAACAAGGACTTTAAAATAATGCAGTTTCAACCAACTCCGCAGTGTTTCTACCATGGAAATGGTGAAGCCCTTCTCTTTCTTTCTCGCGCGTGTTATATTTTACAAATTTGTAAAACTTTGAGAAAGTTGATGATATCAAAAATTAAAAAATTTTCACAATTTAAAAAATTTTGAAAGCTTATCTTAAACATTTTGAAAATCTAGAAATTTTGACCATTTTGAGAATGTCAAAAACTAGGCAAAAAAAAACGAAATTAGACAAGAATTACAAAAGAAAAAATAAATTAAGAAAATTTATTTAGCCGTTCTTGAGTTATGGAAAGTGTAACACAGAATTTCATTTTTTTTATATATACACATAATATATAAGAGATAATATATAAGGTATAATAAATATTTATTAAAACAATAAAAGTAATCAATAAAATTTGATTTTGAAATATGAAAAGTACAAAATCTCAAGCTGTAAATTGCAATAAATTTTTTCATGTTATTTTTAGAATTTTTGAAAAATCAAAATATTTCAATCGATTTGAATTGATCGTTGTGGATCAAGAAAGATTACCCTGGCAACAGCAGTCCGAGAGCTTCTTGTCGGAACTGTCTCGTCTCGGAGTGAATTGTCATTACTTGTTCACAATAGATGTACACACATTTCGGTTCCTTGCTCACACGTACGAAAATAGCTATCGTTCGAATCTGTGAGCAGATAATATTAATTTTTTTGCAAACATTTTTCATATCAGTAAAATAAAAATTCTAGCACAGCACAAAATCATCGTTTAACATGTATTATCATCTCTTACAATTTCATTCTCGTTTATGACTCAGTTAATCTGAATATAATTTCCAGTCTGCAACAAAGTTAGCTGATTATACCGCGATATAGATTTTAATTGGTGTGAAATGCATAAATTTAATGAAACTTCATGCTTAAATGCGAAAAATGATTTGATAACTCGATGTGCCCAAGCAGATGTATCTTTTTTTTTGGGTTGGGAATGAATTTACTTTCTTTTAACAGCTGCATGGGCAGATCAAACTGCTTGCTATTCATTTGCAATCGAAATGGATGGCAACGCGCTATCAGGGAGTCGAAGCATTTTATAATCAATGTAAACTTTGATAAAAAAAAAGAGTTTGTAATTTTAAGATGCATTGGAGAAACTGACACAAGATTCCGAGAGTGCCCGAGAGCCATTGAGACATTTCTGAAATGGATCGAGAGAGTTCCGAGAGCAACGCTTTCGGAACTCTCCTGGAACTGTCTCGGACCACTGGTTGCTAGGGTATTTACCTATGGACACTTTCATGCTACGTTATATGTAATAAATACATCGACTAGCATACTGATAAAAATTAAATTTTTTTTTGTATACATTAAAAAATAAAAATAATTAGTACCTAACCTCATTTTAATAATAACCCATTATTAAATATTTCTTGATATTTTGGTGAATATTTTTTTGTTGCCCCAGTTATCGAATACACTAAAATATCGTTTAATTATGCTTATAATTAAAAATTTATTTATTTATACATAAAATCAACTATTAATACATAAACATATTTCATTTGTTTACCTTTCAATTGTGGAGGATATTATATTAATTCTATAATAATCTCAACTGAGATTATTGATGAGGATGAAAATAACAAACAAATTCGATTGCGGATAGCGAGAGCTCCACGGAATCCAGGAATTTTCAGGCCAATTTCAAAAACTGTTGAAAAACAACACGGGAACAGTTGTGTCAATTGTAATAATATTAACTGGTTGTAATGTGTAACCGGTGATGGAAATTTCGTACGGATTGGTACGGTACGTATCCATCAGTTGACGTTTGTGAATTGTGAAGATGTGAATCACAACGTGTCACATCATGTGAGGGAGGTGAATTGGGATGCACTGACAACATAACGGACGTCACACACTGTGTGTGTGTATTATACCTATATAGTTTACATTGTTGTGATTCTTAAGCGATCATGTGATCAGTGAGATCACTGCAGATCAGTGGTTGTCAGTAGTTCCTGAGAAGTTCTTCAAAATTTGAGAAAAACGGAAAAGCCTTTAAAAAAAAAAAAATCAGAATGGATCAAATTAACAAAAATGTACAAAGCTTGGATATAAATGAAACCGTAAGTAATTTGTATTTTATTTACTAGTAGGAAATATATTTTTTGAGATTAATTTGTAGTTCATATTTACAATACTTATTTAGCAATTAAGCACATGCTCCTGGCAATTCTGACTAAAAATCTCGGTCTAAATATTTGTCATGAAACCTTTTTTTTGTTAGATTTAAAATTATAAAATGAACATATGAAAATAACTTGCTAAACTTACATTTCACGTTTATTTATTAAATAACAAATTTCAAGATCAATGTCTTCCATATCTATATATAAACCCAAATCCAAAAATAATAAAGAACTTATCTGAAATGAATTGTGTTTAATAAATATTAAAAAGATTTTGGAAACTGGTTTTTAATTTTTACTTATAATTATAAGGGTTACCAAACGAACAAAATATTGTACAAATGCTGCAGTAACTGATGCATCAACAAATGCAGCAGCAACAACTACTGCAACAGTTGCAACAACAACAATGTCAGTTGCAACAGCAGCAGGGAAAAAAAAACAAAAAATGGTGAAAATGAAAAAGCTCAGGAAAAAGATGCGGAGAAAGCCAATGACAGCGATTTAGAGGAGCTGGAGAAGCAGCAAGAGGAAGATTGTAAAAATAAAGGTAAAACAAATTTGAATACATCAATTTGTTTATATCAATTTAAATAAGCATTTTTGGTATTATACTAAAAATTAAATAAGCATTTTTAGTATTATACTAAAAATGCGTGACGTCTCTTATGGATGAACCCTTACCAAAAAATGTACAAACATATATTTATTTTTCTATAAATCACAAAAAAGTGACCGATTATTGCTGATGACAAAGTGGTGTTTGTGCACGTGAAATGCGTCCTTGCTAATGCG
The DNA here is from genome assembly GCA_028476575.1 of Platygaster robiniae. Classification (NCBI taxonomy): domain Eukaryota; kingdom Metazoa; phylum Arthropoda; class Insecta; order Hymenoptera; family Platygastridae; genus Platygaster; species Platygaster robiniae. The sequence continues at coordinate 28,325,827 of CM052023.1, forward strand.
TTGTGTTCGATGTCATATTTATGTAACTTTAGTGCACCTGAACAATCTGTATTGTTTGTGTACACAAGAAACATTTTTTTTTTAAATGCGATCCCAATAATTGTCCCCAAATGTAATTGCGCGCTGTGCGTCATCCAGCAAAATTGGCCGCTTTTACCACCAAAACCAGGTAGAAAAAACAGTCATTTTTTTCGTGAATTATAGAAAAAGTATTGTATGCCACACGTTGAAAAAGCTACATTTTAAAACTCGCGTGATAGCCACTCTCGCTACGCTCGAGTTGCTAACTTCACACTCGTTTTAAAACTGGCGGTTTTTCAACTTGTGCCATTATATACTATTATTAACTACTTGTTTTCTTTTTTTAATATTCACAGAGCGCAGAGTGCGAGCTGGGAGGAAGGTTCAAAACAGAAATTTCATGCACCTTCTCCACGACTTCTGTGGAAGTCCGTACTATGTTCGAAGGGGCGGCGGCCGAGGGGGGGGGGGGGGGGGCAGAGGAAGAGGAAGCAGAGGCGGCAGTGTTGTTTAATTTTTAAGACTGTAAAATTCGGAAAATAAAAATAATAATTTGTTCTCTTGTGTAACTTGTATTCAGAAAAAAAAAATAATAATTTGTTCTCTTGTGTAACTTGTATACATTCATTGAATTTATTTTTACATTTTATAAAATATCTGATATCGAATTTTACTATTTTTACAGCCGAATTTCCTTCTTTTTGAATTTTAGTTTTGAATTTTTGTTTTAGTTTTGAATTTTCATTTAAATTTATTTTTGAATTTTAGTTTTTAATTTTTTCCAATTGTACGTAAACTGCTTCCAACTTTTTAAATATCACTTGAAACTGTAAAATAATTTTTGATCTGAAGAAGACTTTGAAATGTTTAATTATTCAGCGTCATACTTCAAAAAATGTTTTCGAATTTCTTGATTTTAAAATAAAATGTTATTTCAATACAATCTTATCAAATATCATGATTCAAAAATTTTTATTTATTTGACACAATTCGAGAGAACAAATCCCAGCAGCCAACAGAAACGCACAAGTGGCAGAACATGGAAATCATAATACAATTTAAGTCCAAAATACATAAAATTTTTATCAAAATATTGAGACTTATTTTCATGTTTTTCATGTTAGAAATTCATGTATTTTTTGTATCAATTTTTTTCATCATTTTATACATATTTTTTCGTGGATCACGAGCAGGATGGAGGACTCAAGAGCAGAGATTCATGAAAATGATGTTCCGATACTGCCGTCGAGGAGGCAGAGGCAGAGGCAGAGGACATCTCTAATGAATGCGTGTAAATCAGTTTACATTGTAAATTTCGACAATTACATCGTGTACATTTGATGATCTATAATGTCAATTTCAATAAAATGATTTGAAATATCATGATTTTAAAATATTCATTTATTTGATCCCCTATTTCAATAAAATGTTACAGAATATGTACTTTTATAATTATTTTTAATTTCATCTGATTATTTTCCAATAAAACGTTTTACAATGTCATGATTTTAATGTTTTCATTTATTCGATGTCATAATTATCCTCTTCAATTTCAAATTTTACAAAATGTTTTCGAATATCTTGATTTTAAAATTTTATTTCAATCAATGTGTTTTTTCAATAAAATCTTGTCAAATATCATGATTCAAAAATTTTCATTTATTTGACACAATTCAATAGAATTTTCAATATCCCAATAAAATATTTTGAAATATTTACAATGTCACGATTTGATTATTTTCATTTATTCAACTCAATGGTAAAATTGCAGCTGCAGCAATTATGTACAAATCTTCTATACTTTCATAACAAGGAAAAAAAAAAATAACAAAATTATGAATTATTATTTTTATTCTCGACATCAAAGAGAGACTGAAAATTCTTGAAAATTCAAGAATTATTTTTACAATATAACAATAATTTAACTTCAAAAATCATTGAAACTTTTAATTTCAATACACAAATTATGAATGAACAATAAATACATAAACAAAAGTACTTCGAAAAATACACAATAAGACATCCTTTGTCATTCATAACAAAAAATAAACTACAAAACCACACATGTAAATAAACATAAGATACGTATCAACTTTCTTTTAATCCATAATAATATTTAATCCATCCTGACACTTTTTTGATTTTTATCACTTTTCCCTTTTAGGCACTCATCACTATCACCATCACACTCCCGTACGTAATATAATATATATATTTATTCTGTCAGTTCGACAGTCAATCGCGTCTACCGACCACTCGCGTTGGGCAAAATTGTCAACGCCAATCCAAAAAAACAATAAATTGCAATAAATCTAACCCGAGAAACAAACGTTGCCAAGGAAATATGCATGTATATATATATTTAACTGAGATTATTGATTCAGTATTGTTTCAGATTGTATTCAGATTGTTCAGATTATCTTATATTGGGTATCGAGAAACAAACGTGTTTGTATATATTGTATTGATGGCGTGCCAGCCGCGCTGTCTAGCGAAACATCCGTGCAATACTAATCCAAAGCTCTGGAGTGAGTGTGCAGGGGAGAAAACAAGAAGCTATAGACGGAAGGACACTTCCTATTTAGCCCTGTGTACAAAGCGTGCTCCGTACAGCGGAGTATAGTGGGAGAAAGGCTGGGACGCTGGGAAGGAAAACTCAGACGAAGGAATAAACGTATATATAAGTCTCAGTTGACATTGTACATTTTAGGGTTATGTTATTTTGTTTTTATTAATTCAGTAATCTCAACTGAGATTATTGATAATATGAGACTCATAGTTGAAGTTATTTATCTTTTGAGCATTAGTTACAATATTTATACTTTAAGCATTAGCTAAGCACTAGTTACACTGTTAAAAGTTATCATGATATATATAAAATAAATAATTCAATAAATGCTATAGAAAAAAAAAATCATTATCATGACAACAAATGTCTTTATATTATATGAAAAATATTCCAAAAAAAGTGTTTTATAACATGAAAATTAATAATAATGTAAAAATAGTGATGAAATTATAATATTTATAAAGACTTATACAGCAAATTACTGCTACATTCAAGTTATACTTAAAAAGATACATAAAAATAATAAAGAAGAAAAAGAAAATAAAGTTGAAATGATGCAAAAGATGAATAAAACCCACCACAAAGGGGAAAAACGTTGTATAAAAGGAAAAAAAATGAATATTAAAGTAAATGAAAGTGCTAAAGGTAGTGAAATGCATACGACAACGACATAGCACAATATTATATTTATAACGAAGATAGGAACGACAAGGTATATGATTCCACTCACGTAACAGATTATAGAAAAACTCAAAACACAGCCTAATTAACTGTTTAAACGAGATAATCTATATGAGATGTAAAACATCCTGTCATTTCGAAACGCGTTCGAAAAGGTTTTCGGGCTACGGGTGTTTCAAGCGAATATAATTATGTCTTTGACTATTACTTTCTTCTTACAAACGTTAGATGGGAATCTCAAAATCCATCTTGAAAATTGAAAAAAAAAGAGGGGGAAATAATGAATACAAAATGTATAAGAATAATGAGTATGTAAATGAAATGAAAAAAATAAAGAAATGAAAAATGAAAATGAGGCTGGAGAATACATAAAGCTTCAAAGGGGAATATGAAAAAAAAGGTGAAAGCCAAAATAAAGTTTCGCAGGGGTATAATACAAAAGGAGACAAAAGGAGGACAGACTTAACCTCATGTGCTCCACATAATAAATACCCGTGTAATTGAAGAAATGATGAAATGATGATAAAAGTAAACAAGTAAAAATAAAAAAATGAAATTATATAAATGAATAAGACTGAAGTAAGTAGCATAAAAGTAAAGTAATACTATGAAACGAAAATGATCGAAAAAGAAAAAGATAAAGTAATTTGAAAATAAATAAATTAAAATAAAACTAAATATACTATAAATAAATTGAAAAATAAATTGAAGAGAAAAAAAACAGAAGAAATACAAAATTATATACAAAACTTCATAAAATGTTACGAATGTCAATAAACCAACGAATAAAAGAATAATAATAACATTTCAAAGAACACTTTAAAAGATGAGATCTAAAAGGATTCTTTTTGTGATATAATAAATTTCATTATCACTGTGTGACAATTATATATATATATATATATATATATCTTTTTTTTTTTTTGAAAATCATACCTCCGGCTAAGATTTTCTTCGGTGGAGGATAGGCAGTACCTTAAGCCTAATTTACTAATATTATTATACATACATATATTATATATTAAGTATTACATTATATATCAAGAATTATAGGCCGCCATTTTAAACGTCGTAATGTTGCGAAAACCAGAAGTATTGTAGTACACTGAATTACTTTGCAACAATGCAAACGATAATTCTAAAGAAGACCTGTACGACGAACAATTTGAATCTTCGTACGCAAAATTTCGCAATCTCGACGCAGATAAATAAGAACTGTTACATTGTTCAAGAATAAATTTAGACGTATTGTTTTTATTCATCCTTTGTCAACCGACTTTCATCAAGATCAGCAATTTCAATTTAATACCAAATGCACATTTTAATTTATCAGTTACCTCCGGTAATTCAAAGTCAACACTTGACAAATATCGGTAGGCCGTGGGTGCAAATTTAACGAATACAAGGATTTCTAAGCTAAGATGACGTCGTATGGGAAGAATTTCAAACTAAATTTTGCAGTCAAAAACCAAGACGAAATATTCAGCGAACCCGCACTTGTTGGAATCTGGACCCTCCGTTTTTCTGCCATCAAAAGAGAAAACAACCAAAGGCATTATTCGAGCCACTATCTACGTCCAATATTAGGAAGAAGAAAATAAGGTCGTGATAACGCAGGAACTGAGTTCAAACAAATCGGAAGTCAAGATTGCCGAGACGACTATCGACCCTGCTACACCCAGGATGTACTTGGACTGCTCAATAATGATAAATACGACCAGGGACGAAGACTTGCTCGACCATTGTTAAGCGGAAGCGAACAGCAGGTTCGCCGAAGACTTCAAAAGCCTTTTCTCTGCACACGGCAACCGACATTTTAAAATCTTTAGTCGGGACGGACGGATGCAAGAAGTTCACAGAGTCGTGTTTGCAGCAAGGGGCGAAGTGTTCTTCGTCATGATCAACGGGCCCTTCGAAGAAAATTGATCGAGCCGACTCCAATTGATAGACTGTGATTTTGAAACTCTTAAACATTTTGTGAGCTTTCTCTACTCTGGACATGTAACTGTGGAATCAAAAGAAGTTCTACGAAACTTGATGGAAATCGGTGATAAATATTTATTGGGAGATTTAGTTCGACTGTGCTGGGCACATCTAACACGTATGTAACCCATTTCAACCATCCTTTTATGTGTTTATGTATATTTCACAAGTTCTAAGGAAACCATTCCCTTTGCAAATGATTTCCCCTCGGAGAAGGGAGAGGTGAAGAGCGAGGTCGTTCTTCTGTAATCGCTACTAAAAACGATGAAACAATAGATGGCGAAAAGCGTGACTCAACCTTTTACGCATCTCCTTTTAAAAGAACAATAATCTTTTCTTGTTTTTTTAGCATGAGTTTCATCTTAATGATTTCATTATTAATTTCGTTCCATTTATCATTCGCAGATTGAGTTTCTGAACATTGCCAAATCTTTTCACAAATCGCTTTTCGTACTCTCCGAATTGCTTGATCGTCTTTTCTCCCACCATGCTTTAACCTAGATTTTAAGATATATAAGATCACGAATAACAATCCGGGTTGGTGTGTTTTTCCTTAAGTTTGTTAATTAAGTAATCAAGAGAATTAGGTTAGCTGTCGGATGTTTCCATTAGATTTAGTTCATTAAATTTGTAATCGAGGAAGTTTCAGAGTTTCGATTATTTTATTCTGGAAGTATTTTCTCATATTCTTTCTGAGGACGACCATTGCGATCGCCGAAGGAGCGTTGATCAAGTAAGGAAACTTATTGTTCAATATTGCATATCGCCTTATTTAATTGCATGCTAACGTATTTGCTTTTATATGAATTCTTCTCATAAAAGTGCGGCTGGCCGACTGACCGAGTTGTAAATTCATTATTCTTGAAATTCAATACTTTGGTGTCGCGTTAAGGTCGTTGCATTCGCGTTTTGAGATATGGCAGTTGTTCGATAATTAGCTGTATGTCAAAAGTTTATCGTGTAACTTATAGTCTTAGTTTATATTTAATTAAAATTGTATTATTAATATCCGTGTTCTAGTGTTCTTTCGGAATGCCCTTTTCCCTAGAGTCTTCAACGAATTCAACGAAGGCTTCGAGGGTATGGAACAGGTAATTCTTTCCCAAGGTCCTCTCTGTACGAGTTCGCTCGTCACAATATATTATTTCCATTATTGAAAAAATTCTGTTTAAAAGATTATAAATAAGAAACAAAATCGAAACGTAGTTTATAACAATATAATCAGATGCAATGAATTCAGGTCAGGCACTCTGAATATTAAATTTTTCAAGTTCCACCTTAGCAAAAAGTTTTTTATGTGTCCCACCTCGATCGAAAATATTCCAAGTTCATCTTTAGCCAAAAATATTTTAAGTCGTACTTCTAGCTAAAATTTTTCAAGTTCCGCTTTAGCAAAAAGTAAACTAAGTGTCACCTCGATCAAAAATATTTCAAGTTCCTCCTTAGCCAAAAATATTTTAGGTCCAATTGGATATATAACATCATTACATCAATTCATGAACATTATAAAAAAATTCAGAGGCCCTCTTCAAAGGGACTGGAAAATTTTTGCGAGTCAGACCTTGTATTCACACGGTCTGAAAAAAAATTCTGTCCATCACATGGATCAGAGCCAAATTCAGATGGCGTCAGATGCGTCAGATGGAAATTCAGTGGTTGTCAAATGGATCAGATGGTATTTCTGATTTTTTTTTTCGACTTGGGGAATCTGGAATATTCAAGAACATTCTTCACACTTCGGTCCATCTGAAAAACACTATTCTTTATATATATATATATAATATTATTATTATAGATTTTATTACTATAAAACGTGTATTATTTTGAAAGTCTGAAAATCGTAGAAATATTTTATTACGAATGAACATTTAGGTAAAAACAGTGAAAATCAAAATAGGCAAGAAATGCTAACCAAAAAGTGATCCTAGAAATCTGAAATTAAAAATGTTGGAAGATAAATATGATAAAAATATAGAATATTGGAATATAATAACATAGTATAACACAATACTTAAGTAACAGAAAAAATTCCTAACAATATACATATATTTCGTACATATCATAAAATTAAATGATAATCTATATACATAATAAAATCAATATATACATATATATATATATATATATATATATATATATATATATATATATATATATATATATATATATATATATATATATATATATATATATGGTAAATATAATATGCAATGTGAAATAGAAAACAATGCTAAGAAACGCAAAAAATTGAAACTTTCAACATTTTGAATAGTCATAAATCATAGTAAATTTTCAGAATATAAAATATAGAAATATTTTGACATAATTTAATGAAATAGTTAATAGATTGCAATACACAGTACAGATTAATAATACATATTGTATTAATTTCATTGAAATAACTGATAATTTGTTCAATGATAATAGAAGTATGATATAAAACTACACAATAAATATAACATAAAAATATATTATAAATACAATGTATTATTTCAATTACGAAGTAATATACCTTAAAATAAATCTGAAACATTTTTACTTTTAATAATTTTAATCATAACTAACCATTAGTAAATTTCACAAATATTGGCTAGAATACTTGATTACTTGAACAGAAAAAATTCGCAATTTTCAATTCATAATAGTTAGAAATTTTCTTGCACGCAATACCTGGTTAAATTGTGTGAAACTCACATCAAATAATATAATGGTCTGAGCAATTTTTCGCTTGAATGGAATATTACCCAAACTGAAGAAAATTTTTTATGAATCAAGAAATTAGACTCTAGAAATTTTTTCGAAATTTTATTCATAAAGTTTGAAGTTATCAAGTACTCCAATAACTATTTTTATTACATTTTTAAACGTAATCTGCATTGTAAATTTTTACCCTGGTCCCGGATTTGTTCACTACGGCCCTCTCAGAACACTGCGAAACACCTTACGCTATCTCTTAGAAAACATTTTAGATGCACATTTTTTAGCGTCCGAAGAAAACCGAGTGAATCCGAAGTATAATGTGAAACGCCGAAATGGACGAAAATCGTGACGCTCTTGCGTCGAATTTCAAAATACGCGACGCTCATTGGCTGCCGAACGTGAGAACAATGAGAGAGCGGGAAAAATCGACGCGAACCCAAAATATTACAGAAAAGAAAAAAAAAGAGCTGACTTTCTCGTCCTGCAATACTTGACAAGAAAGTTCAACTGAACTTTTCAATGTCACAAATAATGTATGTGAAAGATTGCCAACGTACCATCATTTTTTGACATTCATGAAAAGACAATTTATAACAATAAAATAATATTTGTAATAATATTTGTAATCAAAATATAAGAAAATTCTGATAAAAACAATAATATTAATAATAAGACCACAAATAACAAATAATATTAACAACAATGAAACATCAAGTCTTTGTTTAAACTCATGAATCAATAATCTGAAATTCTCCTTTTATTGAATGTAAACTTGTCTACACACTCTATTCTTCACTTTATAGTGTAACTGCGTCAATATTAAAAAATAGAAAAATTGAACAATGTACTTTATTTAATTTTTGAGATCTAATCCTGCAAAATCATGCAATATCCCTGAGAAGGGTCATGGTCTATATAAACTTTTTAGTACAAGACCTAGAGTTTGGAAAATATGGAATACAGGCGTTGAAAAAAAAATCCGTACTTCTTGGTTCCGAGGAACTTCATACTTCCCAGTAAACATTCGTGATTATTCGTGATCATGATGTCATGATGACATACAGGTGTTTCCGCATATGCATGTCATCATGATGTCATTCATGATATGACATCATATGATGTCATTATGCTCCAAAGATGACAAAAACGTTTCTTCTGTGAAAAAATGAGAAAAAAAATCCAACTAAAGTCGACGCAAAAGCTAAAAAAGTTAGGTGGGGTTTTGTAACTACTGTAAAATAATTTTATGTTAAATTTTATTATAGAATTTTGTACATTATAATTAGGTTTGTACAATAAAATGAATATGAAAAATAAACAAGACTTATTTTTCATCCCCTATCAATTAGGGATAAATTAACAAATAAAGCAACAACACAAAATATGAGATGTGAGTGCTATGCCAAAGCCTTGACAAACAGCGTGGATCGCGGGCGTCGAAGCCGTTCCGACGCTCGAATATAAAAATCAATTACTATTAGAGTTTTACTCGAATCGATCTGTAATTTCACCAAAATATATTTCAAACGTCTCTTATACCACTGTTATACGACACTATATAAGTTATAGTCGAATATCATGCGAATTCTTGCGAAAATTGCATAATTTTTACTTACTAAAGATATTAATTTTATTATTCTGTCTTTTTTTTCAATGTATTAATAATTTTTTTTCTTTTCATTAAAATTTGGAATAATTTATTTTAAGAATGTAATTTTTTTGTAATTCGAGTATAAACGTTTGTCCAGTTATATAATAAAGATTGAATAAGCCTCTAATTCTTTATATGCAAGGTTTGGTTTGATACGAGTAGTTACTGAAACTATTCCTCATGAAATTAGGTTAATTTGATTCATAATCCGATTTTGATTTTGACAAAAATTATTATTATTTTCTTTATAATCAAATATATTATTATATAACTGTTTAAATATTTGTTTATATTATATTATGAGTAAAATTATGAGCTGAATTTGATTGAACACCATTTTATTTATTTGAGGGAAATCAAAATAAGTATCAGGTTTTTTTATTGAGAATGTGAAAATATTGATTAATTTTTTTTGATAGAAATTAAGAAATATCATCTCAACGAAAAAAATGACCAACGCGATAGGATCTTTTGAAGACATCGTTAGAGACAAATTTTTTTCTGCTTTACAGGTTGGCTTTGCAAGAATGAAAATACTTCTCAAGCCAAGCAAGCATACTGTAAAGTGTGCATGACGGCCATAAGAGCCCATTATTCTAACCTACAAGCCCACGCCAAGGCAACTTCTCACAAAGAGCAAATGCGAAAATTCAACCCGCCTCCCTCTCAGAAAAAAATCGAATTTGCACCTTCAGTGGACGAAAAACAGCGAGACATCAAATTAGCTCTCCACATCGCAGCTCATTCATCGCTGGAAACGATGGACCACTTGTGCGAATTACTCAATACTCTGAAACTAGAAAGTGGGACCATTCGAATGCATCGCACCAAGTGCTCCAGTATCATCAAGCACGTGATTGCCCCCAGTTTGATGGAGCAATTGGTAAAAGATTTGGGAGATCGTCCGTTTTCTCTTATAGCAGACGAGTCAACAGATGTTTCTGTGTTCAAATACTTATGCATTTGCATTAAATATTACTCAGAGGAGCAAAAAAAGTTCACAACGTCATTTCTAGGGTTAATTGAAATTACAAGCACTAAAGTGGATGATTTAAACAGACATGTCACGGAATACGCAAAAGAAATTGGGGTTAACTTATACAATATAACTGGTTTAGGCACTGATGGTTCGAATAATCTTTGCGGTAATAATCATTCTCTTTTTACCCTCTTAAGAGATAAATTGAATCCTGACTTGCAATTGTTGCGTTGTATTTGTCATTCGCTTAACAATGCTAGCTCAAAAGCAGCTGAGCAACTCTCCTCTTCTATTAATTATCTTTGCCGTGAAATTTATTACCATTTTTCATCAAGTGCCATTAGGAGAGAAATGTTCAAAGCTGTTTTTGATGCTGACAAATCGAAACCACCAGATCAAACAGAACCACTCAAATTCGTTTAAATCTGCCTAACCCGCTGGTTATGTCATTATAATGTTGTGAGAGTGATAATTGAAAACTGGAAATATTTGAAACCTTATTTTGAAAAATTTGTAGAAGCAAATCCTCAAGATTACACGGCCAAAACTTTGCTGGCAATGTTAAAAGATGATTCCAATTATGCGCACCTTCTTTTTCTTAAACCTTTATTTCGTGAGGTTAACGAAATAAATTTGTTGTTTCAAAAAAATGACATTGATGTTGGACAGGCTCACGAAGATCTTGAGAATTTGCTTCGTGTTTTAGCTCAAAAAGTCATGAAACCATTGTTTCTTACACACAACTCAGAAACTTACATGATTGTGAGGAATGTCGACAATCCACATGCTTTTTTGTCTCCTGGTGATATAAATTTTGGAATCGAATGCACACGTTTTTTGAAGCACAGCAATATGTCCACAGAAGACAGAACAACATTTGAGTTGAAAGCATTCCTGTATTTGAAAGCACTGACTTCAGAAGTTGCTGCGCGCCTACCTAAGCATTTGTCAGTGTTGAAAAAGGTACAATTTTTGAGTCCAAGAATGTGCCTCAATCAAAATCGATGCAAATTCAAAGATTTGCCATACTTGAATTTGTACACCAACAACGACGAATGCCTTGGTGAAATGGAAATGCAATGGCAGAAACTTTTGACAGTTGATTGGGTTAGAGTTTGCAACAATCCTAGCGTTCTAAATAATAGTTACAAGTTTTGGCCACTCGTTTATTCCTACAAAAATGCAGGTGGAGATCTAGCTTTCGAAAAGCTTGCTTTGTACGTACTTAAAGTACTGTCTGTACCTACTAGTAACGCCGTTGTAGAGAGGGCCTTTTCTGTTATGAATTGCGTCAAAAACAAGCTGCGAAACCGAATGAAGACAGAAATGCTTTCCTCGCTTTTGCGCATCCGTTTGAGAATTATGGAAACTGGTGTTTGCTGTCATAAATTCGAGCCAACTGAGTTAATGCTGAAAAATTTCAATTCCAAACAAATGTATCCTCCGCGAAATTTGCAACCTCAAAAAGCTTCTGAGTCGGTCAACACAGTCGAAAATGATATGATCAATGAACTTTCGTCAGAGGAATTGGAGCTGCTTCAAATTTTGTCAGAGGCTGAATATGATTGCGTTATTTCTCTGTAGATACATTATTAATCTTGCTTTTTCCTTTTCTTTGATGTGTTTACTAATTGGAATTTAGTTTTTTTTTTTTTGTGATTGCATTCTATATTGACACATTTTGTCTTATTTTTGATTGCACATTATTTTTTCCACTCATTTCTCATTTTTTTTTCGTGCAATATGTTGCCAAATACACCTAAGAAATAAAACATTCGTTCCTAAGTGGTTGTGAGTAGAAATAAGAAAACTGTATTTTCGACGCCACATCAGTATATAGTATGTACAAAAAAGTTTATATAAAATAATCTACAAGTTATAAAGATGAATATAAAATTAACTTAACAAAAAAATATATCATATAGAAGATATGAGGCAATATACGATATAGTAGAAGTGTAAGAGGATATTGAAATATACAAAAAATGTCTATCAATTGATGATTTGTACTGCGCTAGAAATCAAAGAGAAGACTGGTCTGGAAAGTATTATAGAGTAGCAAATCATCAAATGTGATGTCTCGTTTTTACAGTGTAAGTTCATAGTTGCAACAATTTTGAATAAATAATTCATAGAAATCAATATTTTTTTGTGGTTTTTACTATTTTTGTCGACTAATCTTCTGATTTCACGTTATAGGGAAAAACATTATTTTAATTTTTTTTAAAAATCGTCAATTTAAAATACACCAATTTCAATTAGTTTAATTAAGGAATAAAATATTTAATATTTTACATTTTGCGACGGGCTCAGAGTACTAATCTATACTCTTGATAACTTTCTCGTGCAAGAACTAGGGAATTTCAGAGTTTTTAGATTTGTTTTGTTGGTACGTACCAGCAAAATAAGTTGAAAAATCTCAAATTTCATTATTTCTCGTATGAGAAAGTTTTTAAGAATAGGCCCCCTGAACTTAAATTTTCGAATTTTCTCCAGGTATATGGATATAATATATATAATAGTATTTGGCCGAATTTCAGCTGGATCTACATGGAGCGTTGGCCGGCCGAATTTGGCCGATTTTATCCGCCAGATGGCCGAATGACCTCCATTTTTTCTGGCAACCCTGTGCTCAATGGAGAGCCAATCAGATTTTTGATTCCTTGTCCTTATTTTGGAGGAATTTCGTCCTTAACGAGAAGGGAATTTCGGTCCTTAAACTAAGGTGTTTTTTTTGGGAAGGTCCTTAACGACCCTGGCAAACAATCTTCAACCGAACTTGAACCTTCGAAGGTTATAATTGAGTTAAAGTTGGGTTAAAAATTTTTTGAGTGAAAAAATAGGCCTTGGGAACAATATTTTTGCAAGGAATAGCATCGGTCAATCATGTTTCATTACTTATTGGGTAATTCAATCGTCAGAACTATAAATTTCGCCTTTTAATTGTTATCTTATCTTTTTTTATGGCTGGAATTTCCTTGAAACTGAAAAACGAAATAAGACTATAAAGACGATACAGATAACTAATTGTGAATAAAAAATCATTTTGACACGCTCAACGTTGTAGGATGCGTTAATTTTTAATATTTTTTATTAAAAATTGTAAGCTATCCATAGATACGTGTACACTTAGGAAATTCCAGCCATAAAAAAAAAAAAAAAAAAAAACAATTAAAGGCAAAATTTATAATTCTGACCATTAAATTTTCCAATAAATAACCAAATATGATGAACCGATGCCTTTCCTTGCGAAAATATCGTGCACAATGCCTATTTTTTTCATTTTAAAAATTTACAACCCAACTTACCTAATTATAATATTTGAATGTTCAAGTTTGATTGCCAGGGGGGAGAGACGATTGTATCTGTATATACCTAAAATATAGGTATACTGTTCATGTACGCGCAGTCATTTGTTTTGACCAAAAGTTACGTTGATGTGGCCCACCCTTGGTCCACTTTTCGCGAATATTTTCATTTTTTGAAATCGAAATAAATGTGACGAGCGGGGTTGAGCTCGTCACGCTCAGGTTCTTTATCCTTCGTCGAATCAGGTTGCAACCAACGTTGGATTCTCGTATCGTTGCTTATTGCTTGTTGAATGTCGTTGAATGTTATTAGTCACTTTCAGTTTATTATTTATGAAACTTATTTATATGAACTACTCATTTAAACTTGTAGGGAACTAGTAATAATTTGATAAGACTGTTTTAAAAGACTTGATTTAATAATACGATTCGAGTACACACAACTTTATTTAGTTTGATAAGAATTCAAATCGAAAAGCCAAATCCGAATACGAAAACGAATAAGAATACGAAATACCGACGTGTCGCTGCGAAGGCACGATATTTAAACTAATATTTCTCCCCAGGAAGGGGAAATGTGAGTGACTCGCAATTGATGACTTCGATCAATCGCGTTGGCACTTTTCGGAATCTCGCGTTCGCGTTTTCGCAACAGGAAATGCAAGTCTTTGTTAGAAGGTTTGCATTATTTTAACGGAATTTAGATTCGGCAAAGTTGTTATGCCGTTTCGAAATAAGTTCAAATTTCGCATGAGCGGAAGAATGCCGCTCATCACATCTCACCCTCCCGGGGTAAAATCTTCCGTGCAACGGGAGATTTTATAATGTCAATTAACATAATTCATTGTGCGTGTCACAGATTATATTATTTCGTTCTGTATGTTATAATATTATATTGGTTGAAGAATTTGGCATCTTTCGCTTATTGCTATTTATTTGAGAGAGCTTTGTTCCCTGCAGTTTTATTTTTACCTACTATACTCTGTCTCATTACTTCGTTGGTTTGGGGCTCATTTTCATCCCCAGTTATTTTCGCTTATTTTATTTTATTTCTTTTCTTTCTTTATTATTTTTTTCTTCAATTAATTCGAAGATCAGGCAGTCTCATTTTATCTACCCCGAAGAATTCCACCTAAGATTTCGTAATACATTCGCATGTAACACCCGCGATTGATAGGAGACCCGGTTCATTGCATGTACGGAATTTCTCGAGAGGTCCTCGCATTATCAAAGATAATACTATCGTCTTATACGATTGGTCGGAAACGCGGTTCAACATACATGTAGAATTTCTCGGGAACTTTAATTAATCCTTGCATCACTAAAATTTCTTCAGCGGGCCGGACTGTTAAATGAAACTTAGCAATACTATCGCGTGCGCGGAACAATACAAAATACTTAGGTTTCTTTCATGACTGCATTAATCTTAATCTCCCTTTTTTATTTTTTACCACTTCGTCATTTGCGAAATGATGCTTTATTTCACTATTTGTGAAACGTTATTTTATGTCATTCCATTTTTCAGTTTATTATTCATCTTTCATTATTATGCACTTTGTTTATTCTTTTTTTTTTATTTATTTATTTATTTTTACTCACTTTATTTATTCATTCTTCTCTATTTATTTATTCATTTGATAAAAAAAAATTCTTTTGTGTCCTGTTATTTACAGAACATTACATTATATTTGTTATTATTATTTTTTTTTTATTTTATCATTTTATCATTTATTTAATTTTATTTATTCGAGATTAAATCGAGTTAAAAGAAAAATAGGATCCCCAAATATAAATTACAGATTTATGAGCGAAAGTGCCATATACTTCTAAATTTGCATGATAGGTCCATTCATTATCAGACGGTTATGCCGTCTTCGCCTCCCCCCTTAGACAGAAAATTGAGGTCACTACCGCAATTTTCTGTGAGCCAGTGGGGCAGCGTACTCTGCAATATGGAATGTCTATAGGGTGTCACGTTACTTCCGTGTTTACATTTTTTCTCTCTGAACGTTTGAATGAACTTATTACATTTCTATATAGCTTATTCTATTCTATAATGTAAATTGTCTCAAACCCAGTGTTGCGTAAACGGATAGAATAGTCTCTTCTAATTAAGTGACATAGTTATAATTCTAATTGTTTCTATTTCATAATATTCATAATATTCCTGTATAGTAATTATCGACTAAATCTGACATCAATGTTATTTCTATATAAAATATGATTCTCGTTAATTTACAAAAATTCTATTTTTGTGCAAATTTTATCTCAAAAATTTTCTCATCTCTCACTTAAAATTGAAGTCTTAAGTTCGTTATATCTCAAGTTCATACGTCTGTGTTGCATTAGTGTCCTTTTGTCTTTGCTTTCGGATGTTAGGTTTGGGCCTTTGTGATTTTTCGTCAATGTGGCTGATTGTGGCATATCCCTTTTCTTCATCCAAGGTTCTAGGTGGTTGTGGGGTTGCCGGTGGGTTTTCAGGATCTTGAGGTTGTTGACGTTGTTTAGTGTGAAGTATAAAATTTGCAAGATTATCCCAGATGGCTGTGAGAAGTAAGATAGACCAACCAAATACTGAGTGAAGGGCAAACATATGAAGAATAGCGTCAATTACTGTTTTAAGCAATTTTATGGTGAAGTAGATCCCGAGGAGGCCTGCGCTGTAGTTTCCAAAGATTGAAAATTTATTCCACATTGTGTTCCAAATGTTGTGGGCCAATTTCTCGAGGTCTATGAGCTGATCCATGTTTATTCCATCCACTGATACTGATTGACCTATTGAAGTTTTCGCGATCGTGTCTAAGATTCCGTTACGTTCCAAAGGAAATAGAATTCGTTGTCTGAAATTTTCCAAGTCTTTCGATCTATAAATATTCGTTATCGTGTTGATAGCCTTATATTCCCATGATGGTTTTGATAGTGGAGTGAGTTTTTGAGGTGGCGATGTTTCTACTGGATGTGGTGTAAATTCGTACCATGATCCTTCAATTTCAAACATTGCTGGTGTGATAAAATTGCATTTTATTTGGGTTCCTTTCTTTTTTAATATTCTGGTTTTTGATGTGAGAAAGTATGTATTATTATTATTATGAACCAGAATTTCTTCATAGCAGTTTTCTGTTTCTTTCAACTGGATAACGAGTGGTAAACATTTTATTATTTGTATCACTTCCCCTGTTAGAATTGCGTAATATCCTGGGCCATCCATGTAGTTATATGCGAATTTATCAGGTCGTGTGGCTGCTATTGCTTGAGAGTTTGCCAAAACTTTTCTTTCTAATTGACATCGTTTTTGTATCACATCAAAATATAAATCTTCCATACGTTTCTTAATTGATTTTTCAACATAAATAAATTTCGAATTAATATAAGTGAAGAGGTCGATATTTGGCATTTCTATTGATGTTTGTTTGTCAAAGAAAATCCCATCGTTTTGGTCAAGGATCAAAAGTTTCGGATGTTCCGTTGTTCGTATTTTGATGCCACAGAAATATTCTGTCTTTCGGGTTGCTAGTGCGAATGTGATATCTTTTTCTTCAACTTGATATACGTCATCATTTTTCCCGGAAAGATCTTGAAGAAGAGTTGCTTTTCCTTGATACAATACTTGAAGTTTGTCAAGTTCACATTTGTCCTTTTGTATGATATTCCAATAAGCGTGGCCGCCATCGGTCAGTGGGCAGTGTTCCTTGTTAATAGAACAGTGGTTCTCAGAATTTATGAAAAGGATGTCTTCTTTTAAGGATGTTTCCGCGTAATAGTCACGAATCGAAATTCTGATGAGTCCTTGAACTGTGACCTTGTCCCAGGAGCCAAATTGGTCAGTGTAAGATACACCCTGGCAGTTACCCCCATGATTTAATGATCCGGCCATTACAAGGGTTCGAGTCTGTTCCGACGTGTTTGGTTTAATACCGTCAATGATTGTGCCTGCTATTTCTATTCTTCCCGCTTCATGTAAATGTTTGCATTGTTCCCTTGTTGGTTCCTTGAAATATTCTGCAAATCCATCTCTGACGGCGTAGTTGGCTATCATTCCACAACGAGTGATGATTCGTTTAACTTGTATACTGCAAACTTGAATATATAGTCGGCCAAAATCGTTTATTTGAAGAAGTTGTAGTTTTACTAAGGTTTCGGCAACTCTAGGGCGAGGAAGGTCGCAATTTCCTAAATCTTTTAGACTTATCCTCGTGATGTTGCCATTAAAATTTCCACAATCATAGCCCATCATTGTAGTACTAGCGAAGTTAATTTTCATGATGATAAAGATGATAACGATGACGAGAGTGGTTGTCCTCATCTTGAGAGCTGTTACGTGATAGAGAAAAAAAAAATTCTTAATGTGCGTCGTTTATAATGTGTTAAAACTATATCTATATATATTAATTGTAGGAAACGTATATATGATGTTATTAAATCGTTAAATATCCATTTGGTTTTATCCTTCTTATATATATATATATATATATATATATATGCATTTCCTTTCTCTTTTTTTTTTTTATTTGTCCTATTCTATAAACTATTCATTTCATCTCTATTTCTCGAACATTTTATTTCTTTATGTGTGTTATTCACGTAGTGGTACAATTTATTATATAAATAAATGTCTATGGGTATATCATGTATAGTTTCAACTATGCACAGAAAACTCTTTACTCAGAATCACTATCAATAATCGCAGTAGGGATTAATCTATTTGTTGAGACTATTCTTTCCGTTCCTCTTATTCTGATCTTTGTTCTACTATCATCAATTACTTGAGTTATTTTAAATGGACCATCCGTATAGTCCGAAAATTTCCCTGTTTTTGTGTCTTTTCTTAAAAAGACATATTCGTTTGCTGATAGAGAAATTGGGTTAATAGCTTTGTCATAATATTTCTTATATTTTTCCTTTGCCATAATTAGATTTTGACACGCGTCTTTCCTCATTGTATCTAGTCTTGCCATTAATCGTATCAGGTATTCATCGTAGTTGTCCAGTTCTTCATATTTTGGGAGTGTATGACTTGACGGAAGAATGCTCGTTTTCCCGAAGACCAGTTCAAATGGTGTTTTCCTCGTTGATTCGTGGACGCTGGTGTTGTAGGCATACATTGCAAGCTCTATCCAATCGTCCCATTCACTGTCTTCATTGATAAATTGTTTTAAATAATGGACTAGTGTAATGTGCGTTCTTTCTAGACTACCATTACTAGCTGGGTGAAATGCAGTCGTTTTGAATTGTTTTATTTTGAATTTTTTTGCTACTTGTTGCATTAATTTTGAAATAAAATTTGAACCTTGATCTGTTAAAATGGCTTTTGGTGTTCCATAAACGCATATTAGCCTTTTTACGAATGCGTCAGCAGTAAAAGCGGCCGTCGCACGTGGTAACGGGACTCCAATGCAATATTTAGTTAATAGGTCTTGCATTGTTAGCACAAACATATTTCCATTTTCTGTTGCCGGGAAGGGTCCAACTATGTCTAGAGCAACTTTTTCAAAAGCTGTTCCAGGAGTGTCAGTTATTATCATTGGTTGTTTAACCTTCTTGCGAGTTAATGTTTTCAATTTGCACTGGAGGCAATTTTGAATGTAATATCGGACATCGTTTCTCATATTCTCCCAATAATATCGAGCGCGTAATCTGAGATAAGTTTTGTTGGCTCCTATTTCGCCTTCTATGTTTTTCCATGGAATATCATTTAAACTATCGATCTTTGGTATGCTTAAACTTTTAATGCCTTTTTCATCTGTGATTTTGACAAGATTTCTTAGAGCATTTCCTAAATTCTTCCAATTTTCCTCTTTATTTATATTATTTAACGAGTCTGTTATGCATAATCCAAAATAAAAATAGTTTCCATGTTTTTGAACTTTTACATCACCTGGTGACATTTTCTCGAAATGTTTCACTTCTCTCCTTTTGAAAAAGTGCTTCGAAAAGATGTCAATTGGTTTGTTGTTTGAATTAAGGAACAGAGCACAATTATCTTTTCTAAAAAAGAGCTCGTCCTTATTTTCAAAAATGTTTTCTCCTGTGATGAGTTTTTCAAGAATGTCTTTTTCTTCTTCCTTTTTAATTTCATTTTCTTCCTCTGTTTTTTCTTCTTCTGAGCTTGATACTACTCCGGTTATTTTTAATTCATTCGCTGTGTTACGCATATTTCCGCATTCGTTTTTATCTGCCTTTTCGCTCGTGCTTGACTCGCTGTAACTTGACTCGTCGTCGGAGGTGTATTCCGTCTTTGTTGACGTTGATTGTTTTATCTTTTCTTGGCGTTTTGACTTCGAAGTTTTTATTTTGTTGGCATTTATTCCTTTTTTATTTGAATGTAAGAATTTAGATTTTCGGTAAAATGTTGCATTTCGCTTGAAGGCAGTGGTTCCAGTGTTGTTTTTTGTTTGTTTTTTAGATACGTTTTTAGATATGTTTTTTGTTTGATTTTTAGATATGTTTTTCCCTATAATTCTGAATTTTGTTTTCTTGGGAATCTTATTGTTTTTATTTGGTGTTTCGGAATCTGGTGTATTCATCACAAGGGAATTTTTGACTTCATTTTCATTTTCTGTTTCATTTTCACTGCTTGATTTCCCGTAGTTATCTGAAACTTCAAGGTTTTCACGTTTGTTCCTTTTTCTTTCGTCCTTTTGTTTTTGCAATAACAATTTTTTTCTGTATTGTTGTCTTTGTTTTGTTTCAATTTTATTTCTCGAAGAGCGTCTTGGCTCATTTTTATAGATCATGTTTATTGCTTCTTCAAAAATGTCTTCTGGTTTTAGAATAGGGTTACGCGAAAGAGCATCTGCATTTGTATTGATTTTTCCTGCTTTATAAATAACTTCAAAATTATATTCCTCAAGTTGTAAACGCCATCGAGTTAATCTACTTGTTGGATCTTTTGCTGATTTGAACCAACATAGTGGTTTATGGTCAGTTACAATTGTAAATTTTCTGCCATAGAGATAAGGACGGAAGTGTGTAACACAATATAAAATTGCAAGCGCTTCTTTTTCGTATACACTGTAGTTTCTTTCGGCCTTGTTGAGTTGGCGTGAAACATAAGCGCACGGGTGATCTTGACCTATCTTTCCTTGACTGAGAATTCCCCCAATGGCGTAAGCACTTGCATCGGTTGTTAGGATGAAAAGTTCATCAAAATTTGGAAATTTTAGAACGGGAGCCGTGCAAAGTTTTTCTTTTAATGTTGAAAATGCTTCTTGCTGTTCTTGACCCCAATTAAATTTTACTCCCTTTTCTAATAGTTTAGCGAGTGGTTTAGTGATTTTTGAGAATTCTTTATGAATCTTCTGTAATATGAGGATAGTCCAAGGAATTGTCGAATATTTTGTATGTCTTTGGGCTTAGGAAAGTTTTTTACTGCTTCTATTTTTTTGGGATCTGGTTTCAATCCATCTTCAGATATAACATGACCTAAAAAGGTTACTTCTCGTCGCAAAAATTCACATTTGTCGGGTTGCAATTTCAAATTATTTTCTCTTAATCTTTCAATTAGCAATTTAAATTTTCTTCTGTGTTCTGTTAGTGTTTTTGCATAAATTACTATATCATCCATATAGACGAATAATTCTGTGCCTTGTAATCCTGATAATACGACGTCCATCATTCGTTGAAATGTAGCTGGGGCATTTTTTAATCCAAATGGCATTCTTGTAAATTCCCAATGTCCGTGAGTACTTGAAAATGCAGTTTTTGCAGCGTCTTCTTTTTTCATAGGAATTTGATGAAATCCAGAAGCGAGATCAAATGTTGAAAAATATTTTGCGTTTCCTAATTGATCCAATATTTCAGTAATATTTGGTAATGGATATGAATCTCCGATTATTTTTTCATTAAACTTCCTGTAATCGATGACTAATCTCCACTTAGGATTTCCTTTGCTGTCTGCTTTTTTGGGGACAATCCAAACTGGT
Organism: Platygaster robiniae; assembly: GCA_028476575.1. Classification (NCBI taxonomy): domain Eukaryota; kingdom Metazoa; phylum Arthropoda; class Insecta; order Hymenoptera; family Platygastridae; genus Platygaster; species Platygaster robiniae. Next base: position 28,347,641 of record CM052023.1, read on the forward strand.
GAATTATATGGCGATTTTGAGGCTTGAATAATTTTATTTTCAAGCATTTCATTCACTTGTTTGTTGAGTTCATCTTTTAAGAGAGGCGGGAAACGATATTGACGAGTATTTATGGGTTTATTATCTTCTGTAATGATATTATGTTCATATGCTGTTGTGTGTGTGAGATGTTCTCCGGGTAAATGGAAACAATCAACGCTGTCTTCAATTAAATCGTAGATCTCGTCTTTTTCACTTCCTTTTAAATGATCGAGTCGGAGAAGTTCCTTAATTTTAATCAACTACATTTCCGTTGCAATGTGGAGGCATCTGTGTGTTTTCATTTTTCCCCGGCCTCTTGTTTTGGTCGTTTTGTGTAATTCTTGGGGAGAGTTTTTGACTTTTGGGAGTTCAAATTTTATGTTCCTGATTTCATGTAAAATTTTACTTGGTATTGAAAATTTTTGAGTCTCGTTAGTTGTATTTATAACTAAAATTTTTGCTTTTCCTTTTTTATTTTGAACGAGCGCATTTCCGGCAAATAATCCTGTCTTTAATTCTATGTTTTCTAAAAATCCTGTCCGGAGAGTGGTTGGTTGTAAATTTATTGATAAAATTTTGCGTGTTCGAGGTTCGATTATAAAAGTTTCTGGTGTCGTTTCATTTACGGAATTTGGAAATCTTTGATTTCAAGATTATTGCTTTCCCAATTAATTTTTGCTTTATTTTTTATAAAAAATGATGTACCTAAAATCGCTTCATGTGGTATGTGAAAATCATCAGGGACAACATGAAATTTTGTTGGAATTACGTATATATCTATTATAGTTGAGCCTTTTGTCTCAATATACCCGGGTGTTATTCCTGTGAGGTTTATTATTTCATTGTCGTTGATTAAATAATTTTCTTTAACAGCATCTTCTTTGATGAGGCAGACAGACGCTCTCGTGTCAAGGAGTAACGTGGCTTGAATTTTTCCATTTTTTAAACTAATACAGGGTGAAGTATTCTCTTTTTGGGTGTTGACTGTATAGAGAGGTTTCAATTTCGGCGTTGAAAAGAATCTGCCTCCCTCCTGGGGAGGCGAATTTCGTTTCCCGAAGCTCGCTGATCATTTCTTGTAAAACTTCGTTGGTTTCTTTGGAAGTTATTGGGTTGGTTTCTATTTAACTGAAAATTGTCATTGGTGTTTCGAGAGTAGTATGTTTGATGAAAATCGTTATTGAAATTATTGTCTCCTTGATATTGTGGTTGTTGTTGTCGGTTATTGTATCTTGGTTCTTGTCGATTGAAAAATGTTTGTTGTCTTTGATTTTGATAATTATATCCAGCGTTTCGGAAATTATCATTGTATCTTGAGTTCTGTTGATAGTTGTATCTTTGATTTTGTGGATAATAACCTTGTGGACGCTGCTGAGCGTACAAATTTGGTCTAAATGCTGGAGGTGTCATGTTTCTCGGGCGAATTGGTTCCATTTCTTCTACGTATCGGATGGGACGGAAGCGGCAATTTTCAGTGGAATGTCCGATCCTTTTGCATATATCGCAACTTGTGTTGATTTTCATTGAAGGGCAAGTCGATGCTAAATGTTGAGGCGATTCGCAAATCTGGCAGACAGTTTTAGGAGGGGTTGTATTGGTCTCAAAAGCCTTTAATTTTGGGCATTCACTAGTAGGGTGGTCAATTTTGTTGCAAAGTACACAGATTTTGCCATTGCTCTCTCGATTTATTTTGCTGCGTTCTAAGGTTTTTTCAATTTGAATGGCCTTGGATCCAGCTTCTTTTAAATTATTGACGTCTGGCATTAAAACTCGGATTTCCATTTTCAGTCCATTTAAAAAATTTTTACAAGTTTCTTTTTCGACGTCTTGGATTCTCAGTCTTAAATTATCTCCCTCGTGATTTTTTTCCAAAAGTTCAATAATTTGATTTCCCAAATCTTGCATTCTATAGAAATAACTTGCAGTATCTTCGTTTGGTAATTGATATTGGCGGGCCATTTCCCCACATAATTCAAATGTATTTTCTAGTGGCATAAATGCTGTCCGGAGTTGAGATAATAGCGAATCTACTGTGGGAAATTCAAGGCCTTCTGCGGCACGGGCTGCACTTCCGTTTAATCTGGCCTTTATAAGATGCATTAGATAGGGTTCAGCGGCGTCGGGTAATATTTTTTTTGCAGATTTACAGGCAATTGAGAATTGGCGCAGACTTGGACCGATATTTCCGCCAGAATATTGTGGAACAGTTTCAGCTGCATCTTTCAGTCTTATGGTATGAGAGGCCATGTCGAAAAGGAAAATTTTATCAATTTGATCCTTATTATCAGTTTGAACTTCCTTCGATACGTTTATGATTTTTGAAAGAGAACGAATTATATACTCCTCCTTGTCTTCTTCTGAAAGGTCGTTGAAGTTTGATCTAGTTATGGGTGATGTTGTATCTATTTTCCTTTTAGCTGGCTTAGGAGATCGCTCCAAGGGCATAATTCAAAACGAATTTCGTGAGGTAAATGTTTGCGAATGTTTCTTTTACTTTTCTTTAAATGAGCGTTCCATAGAGTGATGACTCGTCTGATCGTTGTTCGTGAGTGTTATTCAAGAAGGTGCAATTCAGCAACAAAAAGGGTGCAGCAATTTCTAAGGTGTAATTTTAGTGAATTTATCCAGTGACAGGTCAGTGTGTTTCGGATCGTCTTCGAGAAAGTAAGTCGCGAAAGTGCCGAGTGTTGTGTGAAATTCTAAAGTTTGTGAAGTTTTAAACGTGTTTTTAATTTGTAGGAATTTAAGAGTCAACACGAAAAAAAAAATGAAAAATTTGATAGAAAAATTCGAAGAGCTAAACATGGGAATAGAAAACATGGAGATCGAAAACGCGGCTGAAGGGGAGGAGGAACTCGCAGCCGAAGGCGAGTCAGGGAACCTCCCCACGGAAGGGGCAAGGGTGCCTGACGAGCCGGCCTACGAGTTCGAAGACTGGGACGCCGAAATAGCGGAGGCAGAAGCCCGCGGGAAGAACTGGGACTTCCAGTACCAGTTGCAGCCGGAGGATTATTTCAACGCTGCGGGAGGTTTTCGTCGGCTCCAGGACGGAAATTTCAGGTTTTACAACGGTCCTCTCGCGGGTTTTGATATAGTATTTAATTAAAATTATAGTTTATAGAAAATTATAGAAAATGACATCTATAGTTATTTTGAATTTCTGTTTAAATAAAAATATATTTGTTGGAACGTCCTGTGATTTCTCTTTTTATTTATTTTTTAACCTTATTTTCCTTCCTTGTTTCTTGGACTGTTGTCGTCTATGCGTCAACGTTGCCTTCGTTGTCTCTTAAACTGCCGTGGTCGCCAATTTTTATGTGACGAGCGGGGTTGAGCTCGTCACGCTCAGGTTCTTTATCCTTCGTCGAATCAGGTTGCAACCAACGTTGGATTCTCGTATCGTTGCTTATTGCTTGTTGAATGTCGTTGAATGTTATTAGTCACTTTCAGTTTATTATTTATGAAACTTATTTATATGAACTACTCATTTAAACTTGTAGGGAACTAGTAATAATTTGATAAGACTGTTTTAAAAGACTTGATTTAATAATACGATTCGAGTACACACAACTTTATTTATTTTGATAAGAATTCAAATCGAAAAGCCAAATCCGAATACGAAAACGAATAAGAATACGAAATACCGACGTGTCGCTGCGAAGGCACGATATTTAAACTAATATTTCTCCCCAGAAAGGGGAAATGTGAGTGACCCGCAATTGATGACTTCGATCAATCGCGTTGGCACTTTTCGGAATCTCGCGTTCGCGTTTTCGCAACAGGAAATGCAAGTCTTTGTTAGAAGGTTTGCATTATTTTAACGGAATTTAGATTCGGCAAAGTCGTTATGCCGTTTTGAAATAAGTTCAAATTTCGCATGAGCGGAAGAATGCCGCTAATCACATAAACGAGCCTCTGTATACTTACTCCTCTTATTTTTACATCATTTTATAAGGCATTATGACATTTCGATCGATTTCAAAAAACCGACGGGCAAAATGTAAACAAATAAGCAATATGGTGGACACTGGGCTGAGTAAGAGAGAGATTTCCGAGACAGAGAGAATGCCCCCACCCTACCCCTACCTAATGAGACTCATGGCTCAGACTCAAAATAAACAAAAAGACTTAAATAGAAAGTGGCTATTGATCCTATTGATCAGATTGATCTCGCTCCTGATTGGAGATTAGCAAAAGGCGGCCATCTTGGATACATGCAAAAAGTCTCTCTATCCCTATCTGCGCAAGAGCATACCTTGTCGCAGGATAAAGAAAACAGGGTATGTCCTTGCGCAGCTTTTTTCTGATTGTCTTTGATCAGCCGACGTCATATTTGTTCACAAACATCATCCGAGTGAGTACACAACAGTATTTTGGATAAGTGCCAAATATTTTTCAACGAATAAACGAATTGAAGACAATCAAATAGTTCGGTCGAACTTTCTTGTCAGGTAAAATATGACGACAAGATTCGACCGCTATTCTTTTCTGTAAAAATCAGAGGCGTGGTTGCATTCCACGCACTTCGCCAATGGCAATGCGCGCTACGACCGAAATGACCACTCGCTTACGATCATGTTCTCGCGCGCCTGTGCTTAGGGGTCGATCACTGTGAGTCGAAGTTTTGGCTAAAACTAACCTAAAAAAAAGTAGGAGTGTATACCTGTGCTATCCACATATATAGGTATATTTTACTGACGATCCCTCTCGCCCCGTCGCCCCCCCCTCCTTTTTTAGCCAAGAATTTCCTATGGACTGGTCGACCCCTGCCTGCGCTTTTTCGCTCCCGGTCTCGTTCGGCTTTCACAAAAATTGCTTTCCCCCCTGGCCCTGGCCCCCCTGGCCATGCGATTCCTGGCGTTCCAAAAACTACCGCTGCAAGATACTGGCGCTACTAGTGCGCAGCGGCACCGAGTTTGCCATGTATACCATTATACCTATTTGAACGTGCTAGAAAATGACATCTCGCTCGCCTCGTGATATTGAGAAAAGAAGGGAAGTTTTTCGTTGAACCCGTCTAGGAAAGCAGCGTGGCCCATGGGTTTTAAAAAACGCTTTACAACCGGAAATGGTCTCTTTTGTGTTATACGATGTTTTGAAAACTAACATCTAATCACATCTAATAAGAGAACCGTGCACTCAGAAACGATCGAGTTTGCAAATTTCGTTTTTTTTCTCTTTTTAATCGTTTAAGAAGAATAAAAAAATTTTATTTTAATTTGTATTCTCTTTTCACATTTTAACAGATCTATTGTCGTATTGTTAATTTCCACTTTACAAATTATTTTACGTGAAATTTTGTTGTAAAAATTTTTTTTTTGGCCTAGAGATTTTTATATTTCTTTCAACAAAATAATTGCTTCTGCGTTTTTTGAAAAAAAAAATTTTTTTTTTCAATTACAAATTGCCCTTTCGATTTCAAGTTTATGTTATCACATTCAAGAATGATTTTGAAAATTCTGTACGTGTGTAGAATGTTAAGCGAAACTCTCATGTTCCGAGAACATAATTAATTTATGTTAAGGATACTCTATTTACAGCATCTCTTAACGCATTATTTATTGGTAATTTTTGATTCAATGATAGTAAAAAAGTCGATGGGAATATAGAGCCACACTACATAAGCTAAGTTTTTTCAGTCACGTTTCATTTTTTGGTTACTTTATCAGAACAACACCACATAAGCTTCTATTTTAGCAATAAGCATCTCCGCTCTTTCCAGCCGAAATATTTTCGTACTTTTTAGCGGAATATTGTTATTCAACTTGACAGAAAATTTTATATCTCGTTTATTCTGAAATAATTTGGATACCTTTTGGAGCCTTCTTTTATGCGCATGCCAAGTTAAATTTTTAAGAAACAAGGGTGATTTTTTCAAATTAAAGATGAGACCACTCGCCGAACATTATTTGCAAAAATAAAATTACATGCACCTTGAATTTGACCTCCCACATCAGAAGATCACATGTATTGAACTTGGGTATTATGAATGTGTATATTTCTCAAAATATATATATTCTCCTTTTTTGCGTTATACAAGTAATTATCTATTGAGGTTTTTCCTCACCACCACAAAGGTAAAGTCATGGCGCGGTTTTTTTAGACGTCCCAGTGAACCACTTCGGCCGCAGCGACGTAGTGACTGGCCTACAATATGAAAAATTCACTATTTACAGAACGATTCTTTAAATTTGTGATAACAAACAATAATGAAATTAAAAGTTATTCATATAGTTGAAAAATAATAAATATTGTATTCACTTACTCTATATTACATGTGAAGACTACAATGTTCAAAATGTATCGCCTACGTCGGAATTCAAACATTCTTAACATTTTACGCTTCAGCGAAGAATGTATTAAAAAAGTTAAAATTTATTTGCATTGCTGACACTCAAATATTTTGATCTTTACACACTCCAGAATAAATGTCTTCATAAATCCAGACCATTGGCGCCGGAACCGGGGGGGCAGGGGGGCACACTTTTTAGAAGGGGGGCAAAGTATGCCTTTTGCCCCCTAAATTATCAGCATAAACAAGTGATTCGCTCAAAAACCAACATGATATTTCATTAACTTTATTTTCTTTTAAGTTTTTTTAATCAATTATTCAACAAAAATATGCTATTTTCCAATGATTCACATACTTCAGAACTTTTCTATAATGAAAATTTCTATTTTTCTAATTAAAACTGCCTAAAAATAAATTTAATTGAAATGTATTCTAATAAAAGAAAACAACAATTTCTCTAGTTAAAGAAATAGTTTTCGAAAATGAAATAAAAAATATTACGAACTTTACAAAAATTCGCTTAAAAACCATCATCAAATTTCATCAACTTTGATTTCTTTTAAGATTTTCTAATCACTTCAGCAAAAATTCGCTATTTTCCAATGATTCACATACTTCAGAACTTTTCTATAACAAAAATTTTTATTTTTCTAATTATAACTTCTTGAAAATAAATTAAATTGAAATGTATTCTTATAAAAGAAATTAACAATTTTTCTAGTTAGAGAAATAGTTTTCGAAAATAAAACAAAAAAAAAAATATAAACTTCACAAGTGATTCGCTTAATAACCAACATTAAATTTCGTCAAATTTATTTTCTTTTAAGTTTTTTTTAATCATTTCAGCAAAAATTTCCTATTTTTCAATGATTCACATATTCCAGAAATTTTTCGTGATAAAAAACTATATATTTTTTTTTTATCTAATTAAAACTGCCTAAGAATAAATTAAATATAACTGTATTCTACATAATAAAAGAAAATAACAATCTCTCTAGTTAGAGAAATAGTTTTCGAAAATGAAACGAAAAAAATTATGAACTTTACAAAAATTCGCTTAAAAACCAACATCGAATTTCATCAACTTTGATTTCTTTTAAGATTTTTTAATCACTTTAGCAAAAGTTTCCAATTTTCCAAAGATTCATATACTCCAGAACTGTTCTATAATCAAAATTGGGTTCTGTAAGAAAAAACATTTTCATATTGGGTTTGCCACCCCCAAAAAAAAATTTCCTTCCGGCGCCTACGATCCAGACTATAATCTTCAAATATTACCAAATTGCTCTATGGATATCAATTACTTCCTTCGTCTTAACAAAGTGCAGGTATATTTGATATAAGTAACTCCTACCTTTATGTTTCAAAGTCAAGTTAAAGAGCATAATTTTTGCAGTTAAAATTTTTTTCAAAGTAAATAACACTGTCAACTTGAAATTGAAGTAACTGTAAGTGCAGTAATGGTACAAATACTTTCATATATCTTGCCTCCGGTGACTACATGATGTCACTCACGTACAATTATCTGATGTCTGCATCGTCTGTTTCTAATATTGTTCGCGAAACGTGCGAAGCTATATGGACGGTTTTAATGCCGATAGTTATGTCACCATGCACAGAAGAGGATTGGCGGAAAGTCGCTGCAGGCTTTGAAAATCTGTGGCAGTTTCCACATTGCTGTGGAGCCATTGATGGCAAGCATATAGCAATCGAAGTAATTAAAAACACATCACTACCCAATGAGCATGTGAGTCGACTGTGAGCTCCCGATTATTTATTGAAAGTTTTTTCTTTCACTTCCATGTTAAACATTTAGAAACGTTTTTTTTATTAAAAATGTCTCTACTACTGTTTTTGGAAAATTTCTTTTCAGTGCTCAATTTTATGAACTTCCTGTGAGCTCACTGTGAGTTGGCTGTGAGCTAAAAAAAAAGGCACATTTTTAGCTCATAGTCAACTGACAGTGAACTCACGTGTTCACTGGGTAATATACAAAGCATGTATTGTTGAATAGCGCGAAAAAATACATTTCAAAAAATTCAACAATTTAACAGTTTTACAAATTCAAACGCGAGTCATTATGTTGAAATGTTAATTATCAGTGTCCAGCTGGAGCAGGTTCAGAATACTATAACTACAAAGAGTTCCACAGTATAGTACTACTCGCTGTATGCGACGCAAAATATGTGTTCAAGGGCGTGGACATTGGCGCATGCGGTAGACGTGGTGATGCTGATGTGTTCCGTGACAGTGCTCTTGGGGAAGCATTGGAAAACCGCTCATTGAACATTCCTCCACCATAACCTTTTTACGCAAATGGGGTATCTCTACCCTTTTTTTGTCGGTGATGAAGCCTTCCCCCTGACAACTTATATGATACGACCATTTTCCGCTAGAGGGGGGGGGGGGGGGCTAAATCATGAAAAAAGAATTTTCAATTATTGACTCTCTCGTGCGAGAAGAGTCATCGAAAATGCCTTCGGCATACTGGTGAGCCAATGGCGCATATTACCTCGCCCAATAGAGGGTAATGTAAAAACAGCATGCAGCATCGTCAAAGCTGCTGTATGCTTAGACAATTTTTTGCGGAAAAACGAGGCAATAAACGATTTGGAAGGGCTTGTGGACCAGGAAGGGCCGTATGGAGGAGTAATCAACGGAAGTTGGGGGAGGAATTGCGCAAATTGTTTACGCAATACTGGTCAATTTCGAGACAATACGGGAAGCTCCGCCGAATCAAATTTTGTGCGGCTTGAAATGTGTCGATATTTCAATGACGAAGGGGAAGTTCCATGGAAAAATTTAAGCATCGAGTAAGAAAACTCATCGACGTCTTCCTAATTCTGAAAATATTTTACTGCTTTCTTAAGTAGACTTACTAATATTGATTCAAATTTAACTTGAAACATATAGCTTTACTTTCAAAACTTTAATACCTACTCATTTTTGACATTACAATCGACTCGTAATAACAACTTGATTTTCATTTGAGTGGTCAATTATGAATATTTATAAGATTGTCTTTGTTTATGGTTTTGAAAATAAGCGACGTACTCTTCTTTGATCAATGTTCCTGTCGTTTATTTTTTCTAAAATAATACTAAATTTTTATAATTACTTAAATAAATAACAAATTCAATAATAATTGATTCATTATTAATGAATAATTGCATAAATGAATCTCTGATAGAACTTTGCAGTATAGAAATTATTCAACTTGTATCCCAATGTATCAGGATACAATATTATTCGAATATTCTTTATAAATATTATTTGATAAATATTATTTGAATATCCGATGTATCCGATGATCGGGAAAAAAATAATTTGAATAATGTGTAAGGTTCTTATTGATGGCCTCAAAGCTTATACACCAAGAGGTTATAAAAAAGGCTAGTAACATTTTAAATGTTCTTTTAGTGCGATAACATGGCTTTGTCTTTATTGGTACATTTCCGCGTCGGTAACTTCCTTCGCAAATTTAAGCAACAATTGTGAGCATTCTGCTTTGTCGAGGCGTTGAAGTTTCGCCTTCAGAAAAATAAACATACCGTCTATTTCATCTTTGTCCTTTTCGTATTTTTCTACGCTTGGCAAAGGAGCTGTTGCTGCATATGTCACCTGTCGTAGCAACTCGTCATTTTGGTCAACTGACCTCGGACGTTTAGCGCTGAGTTTTGAAGATTTTGGGGTACTATTATTGTCGACAACTTCGATGTTGTCGTTTCAACATCGTTGTTCTCCTGTACACGTTCTTGATCAGGGGTTCGAATGATTGTCGACGGCAGGTTGGTGCTAATTGGACTGTAATAATTAGACAGTGCCTTAAGTCTCGCAAACAAAAAGTCTGCAGTTATAGAAATCTTGGTTACTTATATTAATCAAAACAAGCCAAGAAAGTGATAATATACAGTGGCAGATTAAATTCCTTTTCGTAAAATGAATTTTTCGGACAATAGCAGTAAAAGTTGCATTTCATGAAGATAAGATTCGAAAATTTATTTTGAAGAATTAATCAGTTACGCTTACAAAAACAGTATAAATATGTTGCAACATATTTTATCAGTAATAAAAAATGAGATTTATTGATAAAGGCGTAGGCATGAAAGTTTTATATTTAATTTACTTTTTTTGTTGCGAAACGGTGTCCAAAAAGGACAAGGCGTCCCATTTTGTACGTATGCCGCACTCCTGATCATCCCGCGTAGCTGATCCGCTGGGAAGTTTATTTTCCCTTTTTTTCTTTGCGTATGCGTCACGGATGTTGCGAAATTTTTTTTTTGCATACTTCTGGCGAGTAGGTATCGTCTGAAAAATCATTTGTTTTTATTATGTATACGTCGATCGATTCTGTAAAAACCTTCGATGATGGAATTAATCTGATGAAAGTTGAATAAATGAAAGTATTTTATTCGACTGATTTCCTAGAAGATATTGCACATTTGTATGAACTTTGTATGTGAACGAATATACAAAACATTTGACACATACGTATTAAATACTTTTTTGTCGTTGCATCAGTGTATGACAATCAATAAAGATTGAAGTTACACGACAAGAGTTCCACTCATTGTGTACAGGAGAGGTAGAAATATTTTACAGTAGGTATATAAAATTAATACATATAGGAGAAACATTAATGAATGGAGGTAATGCACACATTACTGAAATTTCTAATTCCTGATTGCTGAAACACGGGAAAAACATTTAATATTTCGGAAAAAAGTTTTATATGTAATTATGAAATACCATCAATAGCAGCCGCGACCTTTTCCCATGCCATCCTAATTTTGTCCTAAGATCTGTCAGCGGTGCTTAAGTTATAATTATATAAGCAAGGATGCTTGGCCACCTCGTCTACCATCCGAAGATCGATTTCAGCTTCTTCGGACTGACGAGAGGTTAAAGCTAGAAATTCTCGCTTCGAGCAGTTTTGTTTTGTGGCTGCGGATTTCGAGTTTATACATTGTTCCATGCTGTCTGAAACAATGGCGTCACATGCTTCTTCGTCTGCTGTGACTCGTATATCTTTGGGGTGAATGAATGTAGACTGCAGTATCCCATTCAATTCAACAGGAATCACGCACAATCCTTGATCTGCAACGAAGAAAACAATGCTATAAATACACTGAGGAAAAATGTACAAATAACTAATATTTCGAGAATTCTTTCATTTGTGATATGTAAAAGCGTTCTGGTCATTATACACCCTAATGAAATGATAATTATAATGATAAATTAATTTTATTACAATAAATTCAATTACATATAAAAAAACTCGATAATGCAATACCTTTCAGTAACTCAAGTCTTGAGATATAAGCATTAACATTTTGAAAAGTTCTTAATTTAAAAAGTGACATTACAGTATTATCCAAAGCAACATTATAAAACTAAGATTTCTTGATTCATAATTCTGTAATAAAATTGCGCTCGACATCTCAGAAACCTCTCTAGGCTTTTTTCTTATTCATTTTTTTTATTATATGATTTGAGAATAAGAAATTCCAGGAAATCCAGAATGAAATATAAAAATTAAAAAATGAAATGTATAAATGAATCAATGAATTGCAATATGAATAAATTAAATATATGAGTACAGAAACCAACAATATTTTGAGGATTCTTCTTTTTTTTCGTTATATGTCTCTATTTTTTACTCGCATTTATTTCAGCAAGTTCGAAATGTATAATTTTATCCGAGAATTGATAAAAAAAATTTCGAAATTCTCAAGATCTGTGAAACTATTTTTAATTTCTAAGTTTTCTAAATTCGTGAAATTCTAAAAATTGTCCAAATTTTCCGGACTTTCAGAATATCTAAAATACTTCAAACTCTTAGTTTCCAAAATTTTTAAAAATCTTAAAATCTTCTAAATTATCAACATTTCTAAAATTTAGGAATTTTTAAAACTTCTGAAATGTCAAAAATAAAAAATATTATGAATTTTTAGTTCTTGAAACTATTGAAAATCTTTGCAATTCATTAAAATTAAAAAATTATAGACATTTACAAAAATTGTCAAAATTTATCAGACTTTAAAAATGTTAAGAATATTGCAAACTATTAAAATTATCAAAATTGTGAAATATCTTGTGATTTCTAAAATTATCAACCATTTCAAAATTTTTGAATTCTTAAAACTTCCAAAATGTCAATAATAAAAAATATTATGAATTCTTAGTTCTTGAAACTTTTAAAAATCTTTGATATTCTTCAAAATTAAAAAATTAAAGACATTTAAAAAATTGTCAAAATTCAGCCGACTTTAAAAATGTTAAAAATATTGCAAACTATTAAAATTATCAAAATTGTAGAATATCTTGTAATTTTTAAAATTATCAACCATTTAAAAATTTTTGAATTGTTAAAACTACCGAAATGTTAATGATAAAAAATATTATGAATTTTTAGGTCTTGAAACTTTTGAAAATCTTCGAAATTCATTAAAATTAAAAAATTATAGACATTTCAAAAATTGTCAAAATTTATGATACTTTTAAAATGTTTAAAATAGTAGTTTCAAAATTTTACAATTCGAAAATGTTTTGAAAATCTTGCAATTTTCGAAAGTATTAAGTCTATACAGTTCAAAGAATCCGTAAATTTTCTAAATCCCAATAACTATAAATATAATTTTCCAGAATTTGCAGAGATTAAACAAATCTCTAAAATTAACGACAATTTCGAAACTCTATAAAATCCGAGAACTTCAAGTTTTAAAATACTTTTTTTAACTTCGAAAATGTTTTACATTGTTGAAAATTCCACAATTCATCCTTATTGATTTGTTGTTCTTATTTGTTAACGAAAAAACTAATTATTAATAGTAGAACAATTTTCTACAATGGCAGAACTAGTTTCTACAATAAAATTGCCTTCAAAATCTAACAAACCCCGTTACGACTTTTTTCTTATTCATAATTTTTTAATCATACAAATACAGAATAATTTGTTCGAAAAAAGTCAAGATGAAACATTAGAACTGAAATAAAATATCAATTATTAAGAAGTCTTTGTTTCTTTATTATATGTAGACACGTGAATTTATATATATATTTTTTAATTAATTTGTTCAAACAAACACAAAATATTGAAATTTTCCTACGAGGGAATGTATTATATCAAAATATCTTATAATAATAAGCTAGTGATTTTCCCAGAAACTTGTATGAAGGTAAAATGTACTGCTTCAAACCATACCATTTTGCGGATAGAAAAAGCCTTCCCAAACGTGGAAGGTAGGGTAGCCTGTTGTGCATGGGTGGGACATAATGTCACACATTTTTTCTTCTACATTGCAGATTCCGCATAGAAAAGATCTGTCGTTTTGTAAAAAGTGTTGACATGAAAACTAAATGAATATAAAAATTTGTCGCTTTTAAATTTTAAATTGGATGAATATAACAAAGTAGTAATATTCATTTATACGGATTAAATGAATGGAAATGAAGAATATGTTCAAAGGAAATGAATATATATATAATATAAAGTGGATTTTCCGTGTTTTTCGAAAATGTAGGGAGAAGTGGGCCACCCAAATCTTTATCTGAAAAAATGCTGCTATATGCTACAAATTCTTATTCAGAGGGTTTTTAAAGGCGCTGATTACGAATTCGTTGTCAAATTTACAAAATTCAAAATAGTTGACACGAAGTGAGGGTCAGAAATCGAAAAAACAGTGACTTCAGTAATAATGTTCATTTAATGTCTGAAAAGAAGGAGTAATAAAGTTGAATGACAAAAGTGTTGCGAAAAAAACGTTTTGCAGTGTTCAAGCACAGATTTTAGGCGCAATTGGTGTACGTGAAGTCGGTGTAGTTGGTCATATCAACGCACTTCAAGTGGAAGGGTGTGTCGCAGTTATCGCACTCGATGGAGTTTTTTCTTGTCAGCTTTACAGGCATCAATTTATTGCAAATCATGCAAAAATCGATGTTTTCATTTGAAGAAACCGAAGACTTTCTTTTTTTGCCTTTTTTCACAGCTGATTGTGAAGTATTGGCCTTCTTGGAAACTTTCGCTGGTACTTGCGATTTTTGACGCTGTGCTGCTTCTGCCGCGACCTCTCTGTTTTCAGGGGATGTAATGATGCTGCTTCTCAGCGGTTTGCGGCCACGATTGGATTTATGCTTCGGAGTGACATAATTAAGCGGTCCAATACTCTCCAATATTGAAAGTGTCGCTGATGTAGACGCAGTTGAAGTAGATGTTGAAGTGGATGTTGTTAACTTTTCTCGCGCCCCAGGCTCTTCAACTCTAACAACAAGTTGTTGGAGTTCGCCTTGCTTCTGAACAACTTGATTTTCAACAACTTGGTGCTTATTGCTAAGGGTTGCAGCCACAAAATCGTCCTCGTCAAAAATTTCTGGATTAAATGGGCAAATTCTGGTTTTCTCAAAACCTGCAGCGATGTTTCGAGTGTTGAGACTGTTACGCAGGGCAATAGCAACAATTTCAGGCACATGCTGGATTTCCAGTGGCAAACCAATATGATTCTTTGACCATGCATCACATTGAATGTAGTAGGATCTTTTGACTGGTCGAAACACACCAACGTCTAAAGGCTGAAGCCGATGGCTGCAATGAGGCGGCAATGTCAGAATGGTGATGCCAGGGCGAGATCGATAACTTTAATAGTGACGTGCGATCGGTGATTGTCCATTAACAATAATAAAGGATTCTCTTTCGACGCATGTGCAAATTTGACGAAGTGTCGCATAGACTGGACAAAGTCAACAGCAGTCATCCACCCTGAGCCATTCGCGAAGCCGACGGCTCTTGGTGTGGCGTTGTACATAAATGATGTTTTCATATTTTTGTGCGGGAACAAGTAAAAAGGAGGAATGAAATCTCCACCAGCGCTAACAGCCGTCACCATCGTTACATTTGTACCACGTTCCGCAGACGAGTGCAAACCAACCCTCGAACCTTTTGCAGCAACGACTTTAACGGTTTTCGTCGGAACCGTAGGGAATCCGGTTTCGTCTGCATTCCAAATACGGGATGGGGGAACGGATGGTCATCCAACGCAGCACGAAGCAGACGAAAAAAGTCGTTGACAGTTTCTTTGTTAAATGCTTTTGCTCTATTATCGCTGGTTGATATTGGCGTGCGCAAAGAGAGGCGTGAGTGGCGTTTCATAAAGGCGTAATACCAATCTCTGCTGGCCATGTCCATTTCATCCCAACCGTTCGGGTAAACGATTCCCATTTTCTTGGCATACTGAGAGGCAACCTTGCGTATGTTGTTTATGGTGAGACCATAGTGTAGTTCAGAGCACTTGATAATGTATTCATTCAGTTCTTTTTCCTGGGCTGCAATGAAAATCTGTCAATAAACGGAATAAAAACATTCGTTAAAAAAGAAAAAAATTCAACAGATATGATAGTGTATAGAAAGCATGAGTCACAAAAAATTGAACAATTAAAAAATTGAACAATTTTGGAAAAAAAACTGTTGAACGAAATGAAAACTTTCGTTAAAAAACAAAAAATTCAACAGATATGGTTGTGTACCATACAGAAAGCATGAGCCACAAAAAAATTAAACAATTTAAAAATTGAACAATTATTAACAAACAATTTTTCAACTGATGATAAGTAAATATTCAGTTGACAAGAGATAGAGAAATGTAAAAAAATATCTAACGTTTTTCCACCGTGTGCAGGTCGTTCTTGTAAGATGTCTAACAATTGTGCGTCGGTAACAGCGGCAATATCAGGATATCGGTCGGTCACGAGTTTCAAGTAGCGTTGAAAAGACGATCTGCTAACGTCGGTAGCAGCAGAAGCAACACGCTTCGATATTTTATTTATTTTCACCTCCTTTATAGCAATAATAAATTTTTCATGATTCACCTCTTTTTTGGGAGTTCCCTGTTTTTTTTTAAGAGGCATGATGGCTGAAATGATAAAAAGAAGTAAATAAGACGTTTTCATAATTGATAAAAACACTTAACTGTGCAAAGAACGGCATTACTCAAGTGGCCCATGTCTGTCCACAAATAGTGGCCCACTTCTATCTACAAACGCCTTTTTTTGCATATGCATCCCAAAAAAACACAATGTAAACAATCGGCCAAAATCACTTTGCATTTCAAAGATTATATGTCCAAATAACATATTGCATATTTACCTGAATTTTTCTCGTGAAAATTCGATGACAAATCGCGTAAAAGCGTACGAGGGTAAAAACTTTCTCGGCGAAATTCTTAGCGCGTTCCTCTGTACAGTGCGAGAGTAGGTTTATAACCTCTAAATGCTTTCTAAAATTGAGCAACCTAGACAGCAAGTGTGCGTCGCACACAAGGCGCACAGCGTGCGATCTCACACGTGAGCGCACGTATCCTATCGATATGAAGTCACGCGTGCGTTTTGGGGCGCACGCAATGAGATTTTAGTGCGTTTTGAGGGCACGTGTGAGATCTTAGTGCATTTTGCAGATTAGCTTTTTTGTTTTTATTGATCTTCAAATTCGCAACTTAAAAAAAATAAATATTAATTAATTATTTATAAAATTCGCGTATGAAAAAAATTGCGAATATTTCTATTGTTAAACTACACTTTATTAATACGTGTTAAACTATACTTCATACGTATCGTTTGAAAAATATGTAAATTAATAATAATATATATATATATATATATATATTGAATGGATCTTGCGGGTCAAACATACGAATCACACTGTGAGCGATATATTTGTGCATTTTATCGTATAATATATCTCGCAATATTCTTCCCCGTGATTATTTAAACAAGCGCGCCTTTTTATCACGCATACGCGCGCGCTATGACGAACAAACCATGCAAGTTCAAACATAACCCAACACTTGTCGGGATTCGCGAATGTCGTATAGTAAACAAAACATCGTGGCTGATCGTCGTGGCACTATTTTCTTTTAACAAACATATCGTGATATATCTTGAAGAAAAATTTTGAAAAAAGGTGAGTGTTTTTATGATTATTGATCATTACGTTATCCTTCTGAAATTTACTAGCAAAGAAAACAAAATAAACTGCATGTCATTAAACTTTCTCGAATTTTTGTAACTTGAATTTTTGTCCATCACAAAATTTTATCAACTATTCATAGATAAAAAATTTATATATTTTTATGATTTGATGTTATTTCTTGATAAAGGGAAGGATTTGCTATTTTTTTTAACAGAAAAAATTGTTTTTGCTGAACCCATTTTGTTCTTATTTCAGTTATCCATTTTGGTGGAACAATCTGCAGGACAATAAAAGGTTTTTCCTGGAATTCTCGTTAGTTTTTGGTATGTATGTATTGTTAATATTTTAATAGCATATATTTGATATATGTCATGTATAGTTCAATATATTATAATTTTGATTTATGATCCTCCATTCAAAATATCATTTTTTCAAGCAGTACATAATAATGAAATAGGAATCCCTACGATTCCAGTCTTTACTTGATTCAGTTTTTGAAAATCATCTATTATATCTACAATTTGTAATTGCAATATTTTTTTACCAAACATAAAAATCTCAACTCCCATGACAATTTCCATTCATAGGTCTAAAATTTTTCGATTCAGAAATTTCCTGTAAAGGCGTACATTAAGTTGATTAAAAAAAATTTTTTTTGTAAATTTATATACTTAGTACCCTAATCTAGAAAAGCATTTCAAATCAAAAAATTCATCATTTCTCAATATTTCTCTTTTGAAAGTGTGTATATAGAATTATTATATAGCATTTTTCTCAGCTCATTGAAAAAGTTATTTAGCGTTAACTGTTTTATACAGTTCATGAGATTATAATATCCTCGAAATAAACATTTTTTTTACGAGAGTTGTAGAAAACTGATTCCAGGATAAAAAAATCGTTTGATTAAAAATAATGAAGAGAAATAAATCGCTAATACTATAACAACTCTGAAACATTATATTTAATAACAAGAAATTTAAAAAAAATATATGTTTTAATTCTCAATTTAAAATTTAGCACGAAAAGCTCCCTGAAAATGTACTTCAATCCTGTATTGAGTTCTACATACTTGCGCATGAAAAAAATAATCTTAATTTTCAGAATTTTAAAATCTTTTAGATTCCACATACTAGATAAAAAATTAAACACAGTAATTTTTCAACTACAGCTTAGAAAAATGCTTGAAAAAATCAATATGCTCTTCTTGAGAGAAAAAATGGAGAAATGACATTTTTTTATTTTTCATCTTGAATTATTAAGCGCAATTAGTAGCTCTCTGAAAATATCAATATTTCTTTATTGCAAAACTTATAAAATTTTTCGTCTCATTTCTCTTATTACTTGGCAATATTTCTGTCTTACACTGAGAAAAATTATTAGTTGCGGCCACCTAATAAAATTAGTAAAAAAGAGTCACAACCATTTTTTTCGTTGTCTGCAAATAATATAGCTTAGGTATTATGACAAAGTATATCTCTGTAGAGAATAAAAAATAAGTAGTGCAGATTACTAATTTCTATTAGTCGATCGCTTTAGTCGCCACTACTGCGTTACACTACTTGAACACTATCTTTCTGTAGTATTAGCAGTGACTAAAATTATTAGTAGAATTGGCTATCCGTTCCTTAATATGATTGGGCGTAGATTGAAAATATACTTTGATTTTTATCATAGATTTTTTTTTACTTGTAAAGGTTGACCAACTTCATAATTATATTCTGGGGTATATAAATAAACAATTTTTTGATATGTACCATATGTAAATGTATTTTATATGTAAAATTGTTTTTTCGTATATCAATTCATACTGTTTCACGATCGTTTATTCGAGGTTTTCTGAATTAAAATCCTTACTCTTTTCACATATACACTATAAATATACATTCGTAGATTTTACTATGGTAGTTTAATCAGTTGCACCTAATCTCTGTATGAAACATTCGTTATATTGACAAAAAATTTATAACGCTTATAATCACCCACTTGAAATAGATTTTACATGCACCAAAAAATAATAAATTGAACGTTATCGTATTAGTTCTTTCAAAAAAATGAATTAGTAAAGTCAACCGACAAAACGAAGTTGTGACGTGATCTGAGAAAAGGTACCTAAGCGTCCTAATCGTTTGGGCGCATTACCTGTCTCAAGGGCATTACAAAGTAAGCCTAAACGATAAAGACGCTTAGGTACCTTTTCTCAGATCACGTCACAGTTAGAGACTTCGTGACATGGACTATAATTTTTAGTCAGCTGCACCACTTTTTTAGTAAAGCTTATTAAAAAGTTTTAGTTGTGACTCGTTAGTTAGAAGAACAAACTTGATTCCTCTCAGTGTATGAATTTAAAAAAAGAAAACCCATAATTTAATAAAGTTTTCTCGCTAAAGACACATGCTGTACAAAACAATAACTCAGTTTTTTTTGAGAACGAGAAAGTCGAGGATAATGAATATATGAATATTTAACGTTGAATGTAGCACGAGAAGCTCTCGTACAATTTGTCTATCCCAGAATCTGTTTTTCCCACAATTGCGGATTGAACTTTAAAAATTATTCCTTCTTATGAACTTGAAAAAAAAAACAGTTTATATAATTCCGTCTCTTTTCTCGCCGAAAAACAAGCTGTAAAAAAATGTTATGTGTCTTTTTTTGGTAGGCAATCGAAAAATATTGATTCTTTAAATTTTTAATTGTGAATTACAGAGAAGTAGCTATTCAAAAATTTGTTTCAATACAACGTTTCTCACAGTTGTAGGTTGAAAAATCATAATTTCTATGTTTACAAATATTTTAATTCTGTGATAAACTGCAAAAAAATAGTTATCACAAGTCAAATACTACATTCCCGCTAAAGAAATTAAGGAGTCGTCCATACATTACGTAAGGCAATTTTCAGTATTTTTTGAGCCCCTCCCTCCCCCCCGTAACGCAATTCTCCATACCGTCAACACAGGATGTCACGGATGGTCTAACCCCCCCCCCCCTTTAGAGCGTTACGTAATTTATGGATGACCCCTAATATGACATTTTGAATTTATTTATTACTTAAAAAGAAAATTTCAATGTCAAATTTTTCTATCCAAATTCTTGGAAAACGAATTCTGAAGTTGAAATGAAATTTCAGTTAGATTTTCACTTATAACATTGGATTATTTTATTCAATTATTAAAGATTGTCTGTTATTTTTAGTGATTTTTGATATAGGCTTTGGGAATCATATATTCTTGTATTCAAAGGTTTATAAATTTTTGAGAAAATTACCTCATATTTTTTGATTATTATAAGATACCTAGTTTTATCGCATTTTCTCAGTATTTATGAATCTTTGAAGATTTCGAGAGTGGGAATTTCGGTTGATTTTTTATAATTAAACAGATTTTTAAGAAATTATATTTACATTAATTTTTATTATTTGATACATCTTGGTATGTTCGTATTTTTTTAGTGTTAATGAAATATATTATTTTCTACAATTTTGATAGGTTTCTAGTATATTCATACATTACTTTATATGCTTTTCAGATTCTAATTCTCCAGAGTTAAAAGTTTTACAAATCATATATATTCAGATTTTTAAGAAAATAATACTTTGAAAGAATTCTATTAGTTTCAAAATTTCTTTAGAGTTCTTATAAGTCAAAAGATTTTCTGTTATTTTTACAAATTTCTATCTAGATTTCTAAGATTCGATGCTCCAGGGTTAAATTTTTTTTAGATTTTTAGTATTTTCGTGGTTTTTAGTTTTTCTTCATTAATCACTGGGTTGGAATAATTTTTCAAATTTGTATTTTCTTCGTTAAAATATTCATTTCTTAATCATAAGAATAAAAATAACAATTCAGAATTTTAATACATTGATTTGGGTATATAAGAAAAATTTTCAGAGAGCTACTGTATATGTATACTATATTATCCAACGATAGTTAAGCCTTTCCTTTCCTCCCTACACTAGTAAGTACGTAACTAGCGACTCTTGGCTATTAGGTATACAACTCCACACTGGGTCTCCGAGCTAGATGTCAGGCAAACACAAACCATTACCATACCTCAGTGCGCGCCAAGAACGGCGGCGTCTCACTGTAATAAGACAAAACAGAAATATTCCAGACCCCGAAAATTCCTCAGATTCTGACATAAATGAGGCAATAGGCCACAATGTGCTTATCGACAATGTAGAGTTGAATGAAAATGCAGCTGTTCCGTGGCGACCCCAGATAGATAATGAAAATGAATACGATGATGTTTATAACTTACCACAATGGTTTCGGGGAGACGGAGAAATTTTTGATATAAACGAACACGAAGATGTACGAGAACATAATGAATTCTTTGAAAATAATGAATCTCAGAGTAGTAGTTTCGATACTGATGAATCTTTCGAAAATGATCAGTATCGAGAAGATGTATCTGAAAATGATGCACCTACAGACGATGCATCTGAAGATGAAGATATGGACAATCCAGTATTAGGGCCAAGAGACGATGATGGAGAGTTTGTCGAACCTAACGATCGTGAGCAAGAAATTCGAGAATCGATAAAGAATGTTATTTTATCTGCTAATCTGAACCACAAGCAAGGAAATATCCTTCTCAAGGCAGTGCGTTCTCCCCCAATAAATTTAGTATGCTTGCCGAAAGATGTGAGAACAATAATTCATACACCAACAATAGTTGTTCGAAACTTGATTCAGCAACGTGCTGGTGGTGATTACCTTCATATTGGGCTTACTGCAGTCATAGAAAAAAAACTAGAGAGCATTCAAAATAACATGATTCCTGAAACAATTGTCATTGATGTAAGCACAGATGGAGGTTCACTCCACAAACCTGAAGAAAAACAATTTTGGCCAATTCAGATTCGAATAGTTAATATGGAAGACCGCAGGCCAATGATAGTAGGCGTATTTGTCGTTACTTCGAAGCCAACAGATCCGTCAGAATTGCTAGAACCACTAACAACAGAACTTTTGGATATACATGAATTAGAAGGAATACTGATCGCAGGAAGACGTATACCTCTGAGAATACGTTTATTTATCGCAGACGCCTTAGCCCGAGCTCTTTTTCTCAACCATTATGGCCACACTTCCTTCCATCCCTGCTCAAAATGCGAAGTTGTAGGTCATCGAGTCAATCATACCATAGTTTTTACCGGTACAGAGCATCGTCTACGAACGGACAAGGGATATCGCGCAATGATAGACGAGGATCACCATAAGGGGCCCAGTCCCCTTGCACTTGCACTTGGTATATATCGGGGTTACCTCGAAGTTTTTAACGGCTGTTGTTAATGGAAAATACTCATGTCGCGGGTTCAGTGGGAGGCAGTTGAATATTGTCGATTCAAAAATGCAATTGTTAAAAAGATATTGCCAGTCTGATTTTAACAGAAAGCCTTGGATCATTTCAAAGTTTTCCAAAATGAAAGCAACTCAGTTGAGGCAATTTTTATTGTACACGGGCCCGGCAGTATTGGAGTCAATTTTAGAAAACGACTATTATCAGCATTTTTTAATTCTACATGCCGTTATACGTTGTCTAAACCGGGAAAACGTACCAGAAAATGAATTGATATATTGTCAGTCTGCCTTAGAAGCATATGTCAATGTTGCGGAACAGTTATACGGAGAAACATTCATTTCATACAACGTTCATGGCCTAATGCACATTGTGGACGATGTCAGGAGATTTGGCGCATTAAATTCGATGAGTGCTTTTGCATTCGAAAATAATATGCCCGGGTTTCCCAAACAATTACGGAAGCCGGAGAAAACCCTCGAGTAGTATTACAAAAGGCTAAAGGAGCAAAACGAAAAAGCTATAACACATGTAAACGACGTCATTGTCAAACTGCTAGGAGAGCATGAAGAAGGCCCTCTTCCAAATGATGAAATGTTCCGTGATTGCAAACAGTTTGAAAAATTGATAATTGGAGAACTAAGAATCGAAAACGATACAGCTAACAGCTGCTTGAAAATCAACCACGCTAATGGAAAAATAGGCATTGTAAGAAATATTTTACAAATTGGAGGAGCCCTATTTTTCGTTGTTAAGTTCTTCGAAACAATCACTCCATTTTACGATGTTGGCTTAACTTCTGAAGATGTCGGTGTCCACTTGGCAAGAGGTTTATCGAACGAATGCATCGTCATTCCAATACGAGACATCTGCGGAAAGTGTTACCTAATGCCAAGGTGGAGCTCAGTTGAAGGAGAAGAAGAACGAGTTAGAGACAATGAATACATGGGTATTTCCCTTTTGACTCCCATAAAAATTCCTGCTCACTTGCTATGAAAATTTTTTTAGTGGTTAGTACATGTATCAAACGTCTTGGAAGATCCACATCTTAAAAATACTACGGCCAAAAATTTTTTTTCTTTACAGTGTTCTTGATATAAATTGATGGTATAAGAACCTGTAAACACCTCCACAACAGCTTTTTCACACAGTTAGCTCTATTTTCTTATACAAAAAATTGTCGCTATGAAGAACTCGGTAGCAAAAGAAATTTTTTTTGGTCACACAGTGATATATAATTTATTTATTTTCAGGAGCTTCGACATGTCAAAGGCGAAAAAATTGAAAAAAGTTACCGAAACTCGAAGTGGGCGTTCGATTTACCGTCCGTACAAACTCAACACCACAAGTTCATCTGAAGAATTTTCTTCAAAGAGGCAGCGATCGTCGGAGAATCCTAATATGAAGAGCGTTTTGCTGAACTTGAGACAGATAGCTATAGCCACAACAAACACTTCAATTTCCCCTATCAGTTTGAAGCCTGCATCTCAAAAGATGACTGGTGCCAGTGCTTCATATGCAAAGTAAATTTCTATGCAACACTTTGCAATATTTATTATTGCTTAAAAAGCGTTTGCAGTATATTGGTAATAAAATTAATGCTTTTTTTTCCAGAGACCCTACCATTCTCACTGAGGACTACGCCAATATCCCTCCGAATTCGGATAGTTCCATGTTTGATTTTCAATTCGAAAACGATGATGTTTCGAATGCAGGGCTGATTTCGTTAGTAAATTAACATTTTCATATAATTAATGCTGTTTGTCTCAGAATCCGCATCTATACGTAAAATACTACATTTTCACACAACTCTAGACAATCTTTTTTGTGCCATTTTTAAGGACTCGTAATATTGGAAGAGAAAAACGCTAAAAGTTATAAAAAAATTTTTAAACTTGATGTAAAATTCTTTGAAAATTCATACAAACATTAGTTATTACTAAGACATGTATAAACCTATAGAAGTCTATATCACTTGTAACACATTACTTTTTACTGAACAGTGAACGAACCGCATCTCCGGAGCCAACGCAAAAGCAATTTTCTGCGAGCTTCACATCGCCTATAGTCGCTGATAAGTTACAGAGACTTGATTATGAGTCCTGCATCCAGAAGTAAGTCATAAATATGTGAGCATAACGTGTTTTCCATGAATTATATGACGAAATATTTTGGCCTCTCCGACCCTCAATTTTCTCTTCGATACAAAATAATAAGATTTACTTGAACACTCTAAAAAATCCCGCATGGCTGCTCGAAAGTGAAAAATATGCGTATAAGTTTTTTTATTCACAATTTCCCTATTTAATTTTGATGAAGTGCACTGCAGAACGAAAAAATAATCCTAATATTAAATCCATGCAAGATGTTAGCACAAGGCACTAAAATACGTGTCAGAATGATTTAAAAATTCACAGTAGAAGTTGCAGTCTATAAATGTTTCGAGTTTTCGTAATTTAAAAAATGCATATTCTTCATTTTTTATTTTACTCTAAACATAAAAAAAACTACATGAAAAAATTTGTTTTTTCGTACAGTGTTGTTTATGTCGTGCCGTGGGGCACGAATAATAATACTTTTTAAAATTATGTTTGAAAATACAATGTTTTATTGAAATTATAATCAGTTCCCGACAATATTGTTATGCGTACGTGGACTTTGGTTGATTAGAGTAGATCTTCACTGCTCCGTGTCGTTGGTCGAAGAGAGCGAGCTCAAGCTCGTCGTCTACTAAGTTAGACTAATTATTAGAACAATGGAGCGCATGCGCGATGTGCAGTGCAAGCTAACTCAATACAAACTAGACCTAGGTACACGACACCTCCCGCGTTAAACTAAACTTAGTCCTCTAAGTTACAGAGGAAAATATACTTTTTATGGTTACACATTTTTATCGATACACATTTTTATGGATACAAAAAGCTGTTATACGCTAATTATGTTAAGTGTCGTATTCAATTGTGATTAAGGTAAGTAGGTACATTTCTGTCTATTACTTTCGTTGTCGAATTATTTAAATTAGATAAGCGGACAGTGTTCAAGTCTTCCTAGCACTATTGGATGGCTATATTCTACATAGTATTCAGGATAATAGAGTACTAATATTGCGCTGTAAGAGTATACATGGAATTGCAAATAGTGTTTACATTGATTATATCACAAGCTTCATATGTTGTTTACACAACTACACTTTAGAGAACTATTATTGTCTATTTTCCTTATATGAATAACGTTACATACAGATATCATATTATTGTGCCAATTAATGTGCACATACATGTATAACATATTCCTTTTCCTATCTTTAATTAAAAATTGCTATTGCTGCCGAGTAATAATAATAATTTTGAATGTTCAATTGTATAAATATAATTATCTAACATAATTGATCTAAAGCATGTACAATGTCGTAGATTTTAATCTATCGATAGACTTCTATATGTATTGATCGTGAATGTTAAAGAATAAAATTTCGAAATATAAACTGAATTTGCGATTTTCAAAAAAAAGAAGAAGTAACAATTCATTTCGGACCATATGTTCGGTATATAACAAGTATATTGTGATGTGAACAAATAAATATTCTATAAAATTAAATCTATAATTATATTGTCATCATCTGTCCCAGACGACGGATATCTCCATTTCATAAAGTGTATTTCATTAAAATCATCATTATAAAATTTCAACTTCAATTTAGAGAATCTACATAAAATTGTTCTTCGAGAAACAAACGGGAATTTTAGTATAGAGCAACAAGTCTCAGCAAAGCTACGTTAAACATTTTGTCGTGTCTTTAAAAATAAACCAGATATTACAAATAAAAGTGGTTCCAATTTAACCTCTTGAAAGATTTATCAAACTTCAGAAAAGCAGAATTATCACAATATATTTAATTAATTCTTTAAGCGTTTATTATAATTGCATGTTACCACATGCCTAACATTGAATTTGGACACGAATTTCATGTATTGTCTGTAAAAAACTTTTCCTTTTCAAATGTTAATATTAAAATGTTCTAGTTAAAAGAAAAAATTCTATTTATAAAACTTATTAATAATGTTTTTCAAATTTAAGATTTCGTGAATGTGTAGAAGCTTACTTTAGCAGTTTCAGTTTCGGTTGATGGTTCGTTAGTTCTACATGTAGATGATGATTATATTTTTATTTTGATAGTATCTCTCTTGAAGTTTTGATATACCCTTAAGGTTTATTAATATTAAACGTCTGAAAATATTAATTTCTTTAATGTTTATAGAAATAACATTGATACATGGATATTGAAACATTGTAAATGTAAAGGAAGCTATGAAAAAGAAGATAAAACATCTAAAACAATTTGCATAGTTTTGTAAATAATAAGTTTAAATTCTCATATATAACTTTAAGTATCTAGAAAATGTCTCAAAAAATTTTGGTTCATCAATATGTGTAATGAGCTAATATTAGTAATGTACAAATTGTATAAAGGAACGGTTTAAACTTTGAAAACAAATGTTGCTTTAACTATGTCACTACTGAAACTGTACTGTTAATATTATATATCCTATTACATCGTGGTTTATATACTGAATATAGTTGTATGATAGTTATAATTCACTAAATTCAAACATTTGTAGTTTATAACAAGCGAGACGAATACTCTGAATAATATACTTGAAAAACGATAAAGCGAAGCTGGTGAATCCTATTTTAATATAAGAAAAATGAGAAAGTATTGTAATAAACTCCTTAGCACTCTACAGTTAAAAAGAGCTTTATTAATGGATTATTATTGAGGAATGATTACACAGGATCTGATACAAGAAGGTCAAATGACTAAATAAATAAAAAATTTGAAACAAGAACGAGAGAATACTATTTTTGTAAGAATTCATGGTAATCCATAATCAGTACGATAAGAATCTTGAAAGAGTAATATTCTTTTAATGTAGATTTAACTGTTATGCATCTTAGGTTCTGGATAATCATTGTTCAAAAAAAAAAAAAATATAGAAAGTAAATGTATGTTCGTTAACTTATGAAATGTAAATATTCTTATCATTAACAATTTTTGTACTGATCTGTCAATTAATATAACAATTACCACGTGAATTTCATTTGCGATTTCTAAGTTATAGTCGGATGTATTTTGCATTGCGAAGAAGAAAAATCATTTAGGCAAGTGAAAATACTGATGACCTTTCGAAATATCAAAGTAGAATAATTATGTTGACACAATCGGACGCTTCAAAAAGAATATTATATTGGGGTCTAATCAGAGTGTAGTAAAAGTGAAGCTTTCGCCGTAATCACTGAAGCAAGAGGCGTTAAGCATTTGTTTTATCATTTACTAAGAAAAGTAAAGTAATAGAGTAATAATAAGTTTTACAGAATTTTCGCAGAATATTGAATTTTATTTTTAGACTATCGAATTTTTCTACTCACTAAATTTTACAAAAGGTCAAAAAAGGAGCAGAAACGTTTTTATGTGGAAAAAGATATTTCATCTAGCGAATATTGAAGTCATTTGTTTTTAAATCGTGATGAAAAATTAAATGTAAGAAATCCTTGAAAAGGTATAACTATTATTCCTGGAATCGTGTGATACATATATCTATTGCTAAAATTTATAGAAACATTGTACAATTCTGATAAATGAATGGAACGTATTGATGTAGCATATTAAACATAATTAAAGTTTGAGTGTTATAAACCTGAAATCACTGAGATGTAGGAAAATTTCCTTTGAGTAAAAATAAATATAAAGATTGACGATATCTTGAAATCGAAGAATTATGTTCGTTTGAACAATAATTGAATCTAATGACTGTTAAGATAGTGTTACATATCGAAAGTTTCTAAGTTTCATACAGGAAGTAGTTGAATAAGTCGCTATGAATAGATAATTATTTTTTATTCGATTTCTTAATACAATCAATTTATAGAATCTTAATGTGCACTGGAAGTTTTAATACGGAACCGAATATTCTCATTCGAGAGTTCATCAAATATTCTGTTACGACTCTTATTACATTCAGCATGTTTCAAATAAAACAAGCCATTCCAAAAAGAAGAAACAGCAGTTAATAATAAAGTAAATTATCGGTAATGAAACGGAATCATCATTTCGGGCTTTAATTGTTAACTGATGCTACACTATTGAAACTTGTATTACTGTTGAATTTAACAATATACTCTAGCACGTATGTTGCAAACACTGTTGTATAATTGCAAGTAATTTATGAGTCTTATAAAATCATCAACACAAAAAGTCTCACAATTAAAATAACCTTATAATAGTATTCTATAATGTGACTATTTCTTGACTCTTGATTGCATTATATTCCTGACTTGCAGAATACGTGAAAGATATAATAATTCATAATAATTATTTTGGTTACCTGTTCAGTGGAAATCTGTAACGTGCAATATACCTTATCGACATCTAAACGTATGGAGGACTTTTCAATCGATATAAGTGTTGCGGGTGATGCGAACTTCAGATGGAATTATGATAACGGTTTCGGTAATCCTTCTTTGTAGGAATGATGATCGAATTTTCTTTCGTGATGTCCTAATGTATTTATTTTTCGGTACTGGGTTGTGGACTGCGTCGAAATTTCAGGAAGAGTGTATTTTGCTTGGATGATACATGACTCCATATGTAAATCGCCATTTTGATAATAGAAGACATTTCTGACTTTTCTTCTGACCAGAGATCGTTAAGAATTTCCAGAGTGTAATTTTGCGATTTCATATTTTCTAAGTTATCCAACAGCAGTTTAAACCAACATTTATGGTGATTACTGATGCCAAAATACAACATGATGCCACTTTTAAATGTTCCATTAGAGACGGGACAACAATAACTTAAACAGTTTGTTTCTTGTTTCATTGTAACTCTCACGTTTGAAGACCAAGTGGTATTCGAATCATCTTGCCCAATAAAATCATCATAGCTTGGACCACTTATCACTTGAGTTGTGTATTGACAGTTTTCATTGGAAACAAAATCTTGAATACTCTGTAGTACTGGCTCATTCAGGCACACAGGTTCCCGAGTTTGTTCAGTTTCTAACAGTCCATTTGAATTTATAATGTCGGTTGACAACTTCTTGGTGATTTTCGTATTTTGCCCAAGGTTTTTCTTATCTGGCGATAAGGTAACAGTTTTCATGTCGTGATCACTGTTCAGAAAGGGCTTCAAGTTGGCTGTTTCGAGCTCAGTGTCAGTTTTTTCGCTGACACTGCTTGCAGATCCGCTTTTCTTGATTTTCTTAAACTTACTATCAATTTTTTCGCTGCAATCGCTTAAAGATTCGCTTTTCTTGGTTGTCTTGAACTTCATATCAATTTTTTCGTTGCGGTCGCTTGAAGATTCGCTTTCCTTGGCTTCTGTCGTTGCTGGTCCTTGTAGAGTGATCTTCTCCACGTTTCTATCAAATTCTTTTTCTTCCTTAGATACAGCTTTTGATAGCTCGGCAGGAACTGAACAAGTTGATTTTCTCATGTTTTTTGGGTGATATGAAATGCTGGCGGATTTACTGCTTTTTCCATTATGTCCTAATTTCAGCATCTTTGATCCAATGGAAATCGTATTTTCTCTGAAGTTGATGATGACGTCATTCTCCTTGATAAATTGAAGATTCAAGATTCCATCTTCCTTCAGTCGAAATTTCTTTCCTACAACCTGGAACTGGCTTTGTCGTCCATTCAAAGATAGGGTGATTTTCCTTTTAGCAATTTGAAAATGCTTCAGAGATATGAATTTTTCTGAAAAAGGCAACTGATTGTGTAGAAATAAGTTTCCGATTGCAGATTTCTTTATCAACGAATTTTGAGCACTGAAATCAAGTAGAAATGTGCCCGCTTTTTGCATGCCTTCAAATTCCAGCTGGATACTTTGTTTTTCATTTTTTTGTTCACTATCGTTGAAACGTTTGTCAGGAGGTTTACCCAATTTTTCCTTGTTTGAGATGTGCTTGGTTTGCTTCACTCCTGTTTTTTTGTAAGAGTTTCCTTCTTTCAGCGTATGGATGCGTCCATCTGGAATATTTTCTCTAAAATCATGCTTCATGGCATCGCGGTAAATATTTGCATCCTTGAAATCCCAGTCTGGTTTCCCTTCACGATTAACACGATAATTTGTCAAAGTTTCATACCTTTTTTTCTTGATGAAATTAACCCTTTGTGGATGATGTTCCTGATTGATCAAGTCATCTTTTACGTCGTTAGTGTTGGAGAAAATCGATGCTTCCTGTAGGGTTTTTCCTGTTACAGTGGCATAAGGGTCACAGTGGCTGGTCTTTTGTGTGTTTCTTTTAGTAATCCTTTTAGGATGGGCTGCAACCATATGAGCATTTGTTTCCTTCGAACATTTTTCGAAAATTTTCCTTTCGGAATTATCTTGTTGTTCAACATTTATTGATGAGTCAATACTCGATTTGGGATGTGAAATATCTTTTAAAAGCATTGTGTATTGCTTTTTAAGCATTTTCGTTTCCTCTTCAAGAAGTTCAAATTCACCTCGAGTAATAAACTTCAATTGATAACTAATTTGTTCCTTGCCAATCAACTGATTTTTCGTCAAGAGTTGATTTTGGCTTTTCTGGACGAAGTCGTTATTTGATGAATAGTATGCCCGATTAACTGTGTCAAATTTTATCACATTAGATTTCTCGGGGTATGCGACATTTTCACGAGTATGTTGTCCAACGTTCCTCGATGATTCTACATTTGACTGAAAATGTTCTGATATATTTTTCAAGAGCATTACATATCTGTTCTTGATAATTTTAATTTCTGCTTCGAGGATTTCAAATTCACCTCGTGTAATGAACATTAACTTTTCGTTTAATGTTGCCATTGTCAAAATCGACGCTGATTGTTTTTCAACCGACGTATTTCTAGCTTAATTATTTTGTATGCTCAGAAAGTTATGTAGAAATAATTATCGCCGTTTGACGTTGCTTCTAAATAGAGATTTAATACTTGGTCTCTTGCTTATAGCACAATGAATTGTTAAATGACTTATAAACTCGGTCATTAACTATCGTCTAAAACGTATGCTTGAGTCTTACGACTTATCGCATAAAAGCAATTTCTGCTTATCTAATTCACATGACGTGTTCACTTCACGTATGCTGGTTAATTTCAGGGTCAATGATAAAACCCGAATATTTTTGAAAATTCGCTTACCCTTTAATGAGATTTTGCGTAGGTTGGAGCCTTGGATCGATGACGTTGTTGCCTTTCTGGCACAGAAGATGAAATCCACGATACGATCGTCCTACGGTGGTTTGTTCCCACACTGGTTACCACGTCGATCACTCCATATGTGTACCCTTTTGGTACTAAATTTTAACAATTACCGACCTTGGTTTTCCTTGGTTGGTCTGGTGTTTTGCACTTACACGTTTTCGAATGGCGTGATGGCTTCGGGACAACGAATTTGCCTGTCTGACGTCACTGGTATCAGAGAATCGTTGCCACGTTGCGTACTGTCGGGGCTCTTCGATTTTTCATAGCACTATGGTCGACGACAATCCAGCCTCCCTGGAGTGAAAAATTTACTATTCCCTTGGATTGTCCTTCGGTGGTGTTTTCCCTTCCTGGGTTGACACGTTGACCGCTCTTCACGTGGATTTCTGGTGCGCCACTGCTACCATATGTTATGGTCTCGGGCTGTATTATGCACCAATCCCACCGCTGCCACCAATTATGTCGTGCCGTGGGGCACGAATAATAATACTTTTCAAAATTATGTTTGAAAATACAATGTTTTATTGAAATTATAATCAGTTCCCGACAATATTGTTATGCGTACGTAGACTTTGGTTGATTAGAGTAGATCTTCACTGCTCCGTGTCGTTGGTCGAAGAGAGCGAGCTCAAGCTCGTCGTCTACTAAGTTAGACTAATTATTAGAACAATGGAGCGCATGCGCGATGTGCAGTGCAAGCTAACTCAATACAAACTAGACCTAGGTACACGACATATATTTCATTTATTTATAGGAGCTTCGACTTGTCGAAGGAGAAAAAATTGAAAAAAGTTTCCGAAACTCCAAGTGGGCTTCAGACCTATCGTCCGCTCAAGCTCAACACCACAAGTTCATCTGAAGAATTTTCTTCAAAGATCGTCGGAGAATCCTACCATGAAGAGCATTTTGCTGAATTCGAGGCAGATGGCTAGAGCCACAACAAACACTTCAATTTCCCCTATCAGTTTGAAGCCTGCATCTCAAAAGATGACTGGTGCCAATGCTTCATATGCAAAGTAAATTTCTATGCAACACTTTGCAATATTTACTATTGCTTAAAAAGCGTTTGCAGCATATTGGTAATAAAATTAATGCTTTTTTTTCCAGAGACCCTACCATTTTCACTGGTAATATTGCATCCTATGAATGTGAGATGGACACCGAAACATCCCTAATGAACGATAGAAGCTTGCTGCAACATATTTGTCAAGAACTTCAGTAAGTACCTTATTTTTTATTACTTCCATTGCACTGAAAAATTCTGTCTTAAATCTGCCTGTCAGCAATTTGGTTTTGTAGCCTACAGTAAACTTGTTAGTTAAGCGCTATTTCGCAAACTATGCTATAATTGTAAGCGAAATCAAATCTAAGGTATTATATTCTTTGTAAGCTACTAAAATTTCTCTTATTTTCTCAATAGAGTGCACTTTAAAAAATGAGCAAAGACACTTACACTTCAGTGACTCATATTTTATAGAAAGCTGATGTACATTTTTAAACATTATAAGAATTTTCATAAACTATATCATATCCACAGAAAATTTTATATAGTACGGCAAAGAAATTAGAAGCTGACCTTGGAAAAATTTGAACATTTAGTTTTTATACGCTGTCTTATGAGTTCTCGAACATTTTTTATAAATTATTTTCAAATTGAGCATTCCACAAACTTAAATGCATTTATTCCGAAATTTAACGTTTCATTTTTACTGCGGATCAATGAGACGAGTTATAAATTTCACATGGCAAGTAACTGTTACTACAATTACATGTTCTTTTAATTCTCTTTTAATTTTTTTTTTCACAGATTTGTTAAACAACAAAATCAAACAATAATTGAAAGCAATGAAAAGTTGCATAAAAAAATGCAAGACTTGCAAGAACAGCTGGCACAGCAATTCCTAGCTGGCGAGTCTCGGTTTGACACGACCCTATTCACCCTCTGGATGGTTTTCCATTAAAATCGATGAATGACTTCCGGGAATTCGAGGCAGATGACAACTCTGACCGTCGAAAATTGGTAATTATTATAGCTACACTTTTGAGTTCAGACAAAATGTTAGAACTTTCATTGGCCTCCTTCCTTTAAAAGTCCGAACTGCTTGTGACAAACATTACTTCATTAAAAAATAAACTGATAGCTTATATTTTGCTTAAACAACGTAAAAATGAAAACTTATTTGTACATTGTTTTTCGTAGTTTCTACTACGTTATGTTCTTTCGATTTATAGGAGCGTGGATTTCTTCAATCCACGTTACATTATTTTCGAGTTTGCCTCGTACCTCAGATCCATGATAAGATTTGCGTGAACTGATTTTAAAACTGAACCTGCAGGGGAGGAGATCTTGCAAGATGTTAAAAATGTATTTTCTTCTTTGTTTTACAGTACAATAATTTGATAAAACTTGGAGGGACCAAAGCGCGTGATTTTTTGAACATGGCGTTGCAGAACGCCATGTCCGACGAATTAATTACTAATTTTAAATGGGATGGCAGCAAGGGAAAGAAGCAGTTCCGCAAAACACGGATGTGCAACATTTTGAATAGTAAGTGTTACACTTGATTACAATTTTTTTACGATGCCAATAATGTCGTTAATAAAATGATGTTCCCAATTGCTGCCAAAAATTGTGGAGGGTTCAGAGGACCAGAAACGAAGAAAGATTTTAAAGTAGAAATGATCGATGTGCTCCGCGTCACCAAGAAAAGATTCAAAAATAGCTTGAAAAGGACAAGTACACGGAAAACAAACCCGAACAATCTGCCCAATTTACCCATCGTTCGGCCGATTGCGGTGGATCTAGATGAGCCTGTCGAAAATGACCATTCAGATGACGAAAACAGGGAAAATGAAGAAGAAGAAGAAGAGGCATCCCAGCATGGATATAATAGCGATTTTGATTAAATTGACGATATTCAAAAAACTGAAAATATTTTGTAATGACAGTTTTACATTAAATGAAAGATTTGAAACGTTGAAAACCTTTCATTATTTAATTTTGAATTTTCCCGCATTTAAAATTCACCGCGTGATTTATTGTCAAAGCGCATGCGTGCTGAAACAAATTTTTTCTCAAGTCGCACGCGTGCGACGCTATGGCGTCGCTATGGAGGACGCATTGGTATGTCGATTTGAGCTCACGCGTGCGACCAAATCTCGCACGCTTGAGTGCACATTGCGCTCAATCTGCAGTCATTTTGCTGTCTGGGAAGTGTCAAAATATGAAAAATAATGCGCGTGGTTCGACATAGATGTCACTAATCTTACAGTTATTCGGGTGGCCTACTCCAACCTGTGGCCCACGTCTGTCCACAGCACTCTATTATTTTCTATATTTTATAATTTATTTTTATATTTATTTTATATTTTATAGTTTATTTTCTATATTTTATTTTATACTTTTATTTTCAATATTATCAATAGTTTTATTTTTGAAAAAGGATAGTTTCTGTTTGTTTACGCAATTACTCCTAAGTAAAAATAAACATGTTTATTATTGAAAAATAAAAAATAAATTCCGTATTTCTGTAATTTTTGGGTTCCAACCAGAAATTAATACATTTTCCTTCAATATTAACTTTCATAAATTTAAGCCCACATCTGTTCAGACAATAGTTCTTCAGTATCGAAAGCTAAAAATTTAGTTTTTCAAATATATATATTAATTTTGATATTTTTATTCTTGCATTATTAAGCCCACAGATATTTTCAGAAAATATGATTATAACTTCCAAACAATACCATTAGTATATAAGTTTAAACTGCGATTTCTTTAAAATGTCTATTGATATGCAATTTTAAGATTTGACGCTGAAATAAAAAACATATTTTAATTCACATACGTACTCAATAAATGTTAAAATTTAGCCGGTTTAGCTACACCTACTCAGTCGCAATTTTCTGAATAATTACGGAATACAGTGTCTAAAAATTATTCTTGAGGCAATTTTCAGATTTAACCGGTAAGCCAATGAATCAAACATTAAAAATTAGGTACACTTACCACAGACATTTCTTATAATTATTGATACAATCGAGGACACCAAACTGCACCAAACAACTATTTTTATGACAATATACGAAAATATTGGCACGTGCCGACGCAGAATGGCTGCGATCACCGTGCGGTTGACGTTGAATGATTCAACTTCATGCGCAATGGTATTCTGCGGCGCGCATACGTCATTTTTCATCTACCACAGCCGCAGCCGCAGCCGCAGCCGCAGCCGCTTCCATGTAAAAGCACCTTAACAGTTACGACGTCGGTACGTGACAGTTACGCAAATGCAACGTCAAAAGCAACGTAACCACTACGTTGCCTCTACGTTATAATGATGAAAAAAATTTTTTTTTTTTTTTTTAATTTTCATTCATGAATACTTATTAATGTTAATATTGGAGATCCGCTGTACGGAAAAACCTGAAAAAGTAAAAAACATACATTTTATTGTCCATTTTTG
The DNA here is from genome assembly GCA_028476575.1 of Platygaster robiniae. NCBI lineage: Eukaryota > Metazoa > Arthropoda > Insecta > Hymenoptera > Platygastridae > Platygaster > Platygaster robiniae. The sequence continues at coordinate 28,383,918 of CM052023.1, forward strand.
TACTGACGTTCGAATCCGAACAATAATGCAACAGAAAGAGAGCTCATAAATTTATGCCCTTTTTTGTTGCATCATTCTTTAGAGTACACGCATAAAAGAAGGTGGCCCTGATTGGTCTATAACCCTGTTACTTAAAATGGGTATCGGGGGGAAAACACACCGAGAAAAAATTAAAAGTAAATTTTATCATGAAGATTGCAATTTACATGTATTCGCAGTGAAAAAAGAATATTTGCAGTAGTTTTATTGTATTTTGTCAGTAACGCGAAAAAAGTTGTTTTTCACTTCGGGCCCAAAAAGAGAAATTACTTTTTTCGCAGTACTTTTTCTTCTTTATATAACAAAATACACAAGTATTCCCGCAAATATTTTTTTTCACTGGGAACGCATGCAGATTACAATCTCTATAGTAAAATTTACTTTTTATTTTTCCTCAGTGTACTTCGAGCGCGCTTTGACCTATCCACCTTGAAGTCTCTTGTCTCTCGTAACACTGATGAGAGAAACTGCCAGAGACTTAGTAAGTACTATTGGATCCAGAATAGAAAGCGATTTACAGAGGCAACCTTGAAAAATTTCGAAACACATTCAACATATCTAGGAACGAGCTTTTTCAGGCTGTTTGCGCTCGCTGGGGATAACGGTCTTACACACGTAGAATGCGGGTGCCTTACAAAAGTAGGGAAAATTGGAAAACCGCAGAGGCAGAGTTTCAGAGCTTGTAAAATTAAAAATGTGTATCATTTTCCGCACTTTACACATTTTTCAAATTGTTCGAAATTTCTGAGTCTTAAAAATTTTAAATGTTTTTTAAATTTTTCGTTATTATTATAGTTTCACACGTTATTGAAACACTTCGAAACTTTCTAAATTTTATAATCGTTCGTCCAACTCTCCAGAAATACTTCCGACTTTAGAAACTAATATTTTTCCCATCTTCATTGAAAAATGTGAAAAGAATATTACGCGTATGCTAAGGAAATATTACAAACACAATTTTTACTAAGTGTATAAACATTCTCTAAAAGTTATGAAATTCTTCAAATTTTATAGAATTATCGGCGAATTATGCGCTCGCGATCCCCAGCGAGCGCAAACAGCCTGGAAAAGCTCGTTCCTAGATATGTTGAATGTGTTTCGAAATTTTTCAAGATTGCCTCTGTAAATCGCTTTCTATTCTGGATCCAATAGTACTTATGTATGGGGAATCCCCATTAGGGATGAAAGTTGCCAAACCGAAGTCTCTGGCAGTATCTCATCAGTGTTACGAGAGACAAGAGACTTTAAAGTGGATAGGTCAAAGCGCGCTCGAAGTACACTGAGAAAAAATAAAAAGTAAATTTTACTATAGAGATTGTAATCTGCATGCGTTCCCAGTGAAAAAAAATATTTGCGGGAATACTTGTGTATTTTGTTATATAAAGAAGAAAAAGTACTGCGAAAAAAGTAATTTCTCTTTTTGGGCCCGAAGTGAAAAACAACTTTTTTCGCGTTACTGACAAAATACAATAAAACTACTGCAAATATTCTTTTTTCACTGCGAATACATGTAAATTGCAATCTTCATGATAAAATTTACTTTTAATTTTTTCTCGGTGTGTTTTCCCCCCGATACCCATTTTAAGTAACAGGGTTATAGACCAATCAGGGCCACCTTCTTTTATGCGTGTACTCTAAAGAATGATGCAACAAAAAAGGGCATAAATTTATGAGCTCTCTTTCTGTTGCATTATTGTTCGGATTCGAACGTCAGTACAAAAATGGACAATAAAATGTATGTTTTTTACTTTTTCAGGTTTTTCCGTACAGCGGATCTCCAATATTAACATTAATAAGTATTTATGAATAAAAATTTTTTCCAAAAAAAAAAAAAATTTTTTTCGTCATTATAACGTAGAGGCAACGTAATGGTTACGTTGCTTTTTACGTTGCATTTGCGTAACTGTCACGTACCGACGACGTAACTATTACGTTTCGCAGCAACGCTGATGAAACGAACTGGCGACATACCGGGTACGTACCCATTGAAAAGTACTTACGACGAAACCGGCCGAGAAATTCCGCCGTGCCGGCGACGAACTGGTTACGTAGCCTCGCGGCCGAAGTGGTTCACTGGGGTAGTATCCCCAATTTCATTGACTTTATATTTTCATAATATGAACAGCAGGTTTAACTGTAAACATATTGTGCATAGTATAATACATATATATCGCACAATATCATTATGTTCAACCCACTGTACTTTACTACATATTTCAAAACTAATCGTATGAAATAGTTCTAAATTCGTAGGTACTGTTGAAATCTTTTTAATTAGCTGAGCTTTACAATGAAAAACATTAGATATGACATACGAACCAATATAACTTGGTTCGTCACGACTAAAAAAAATTCAAATTTTCTGGTTGATCAAGCGTAGCGTGATGTAGGAAGTAAGTTCAGTGAAACATTAGGAGCAATTTCAGTGAAGCATGATGAGGAGGAAGATAGGCATCTGGAATTATTTAAAAAAATTTTTTCATTTTCATGTCAGTTCTAATCTCTGATGCAAAAACCGAATATTGATTGAATTTACTTCTTCTCTGGGAAATTAAAATCATTCGAAGAAAACACTGTTACTTAGCAGCAATTTTAATAGCATTTTAAATGAAACTGTATCATTGGAAAAGATTATTGAATAATGGTGAAAAAATTATCAAATAAAGTGTAAACATACAAGTATAAATAATAAAACAATATTGAACCAGGCCCATAAAAATAAAATATATAATGAATAGTGTATAAATAAATAAAGAAGAAATAATAACAAAATTATATATACCTAACTAAAGTACAGTTAATATAAATAGTAAATAATAGTAAATCATTGAACAAGATAAATGAATAATAGGAAAAAAATATATAAATAAATTGTAGTCAAAAACATATGTACAACCCCGTAAACAACTTTGGTCGCTGCGACGTAACTGGTCCGTCGCGAAGGTACGTTGTGGTTACGTCGCCACTACGTCAAAACTTCCTCAGTTTTTTCGTTTCAGCTACGTCATCACGAATCGTCGCAGTTACGTCGCCGCTACGTAACTGCATCATATATGCAACGTAAATGGCGACGTAGCCGTTACGTTGCCAGTACGTCGTAGTGACGTAATGGAAAAAAAATTTTTACCTGAAATTTTTCATTCCTCAACATTTATTAATAATTTTAAAGTTATTACAATATTAATGTTTGCTTTTTTTTTAGTGATTTTTTTTTTTTTTTGTTTGGCATTGCATTTTTTGACATTGCATTTTTTCTGGCATTGCATTTTATTTTGCATGAAAAATTTTAAGTAATTAAAAAAAATTAAAAAGTTTTCAATCAAAAGTTTGCTGCTAGCGATTGCATCAATCGTGCCTTTCATGCGCGAGAAATGACAAATCTACTGGAGAACTGGGCATGCGAGATACGATAGCATGACTCCTGCAGACATTCACTTGCTTTAATCATTCTACACAAAACTTGAAACATGAGAAAAAAAACCAACAGCCCTCTAGTGAGCGCTTGGGGAGAGCGCACGAATTTTCAAAATTTGAATTACTTTATATTCAATTTTCGAAAATTCGCGCGCACTCCCCAAGCGCACACCAGATGGCTGCTGGTTTTTTTTCTCATGTTTCAAGTTTTGTGTAGAATGATTAAAGCAAGTGCATGTCTGCAGGAGTCATGCTATCGTATCTCGCATGCCCAGTTCTCCAGTAGATTTGTCATTTCTCGCGCATGAAAGGCACGATTGATGCAATCACTGGCAGCAAACTTTTGATTAAAAATTTTTTTTTTTTATTTTTTTAAAAATAAAAAAATTTAATTTTGTTTTATTTACTTAAAATTTTTCATGCCAAATAAAATGCAATGCCGAAAAAATGCAATGTCAAAAAAATGCAATGCAAAACAAAAAAAAAGAAAAAATCACCAAAAAAAAAGTAAGCATTAATATTGTAATTACGTTAAAATTAATAATAAATGTTGAGGAATGAAAAATTTCAGGTAGAAATTTTTTTTCGATTACGTCACTACGACGTACTGGCAACGTAACGGCTACGTCGCCATTTACGTTGCATATACGATGCAGTTACGTAGCGGCGACGTAACTGCGACGATTCGTGATGACGTAGCTGAAACGAAAAAACTGAGGAAGTTTTGACGTAGCGGCGACGTAACCACAACGTACCTTCGCGACGTACCAGTTACGTCGCAGCGACCAAAGTCGTTTACAGGGAAAAGTGAATAACAGTAAGTAAATTAATAATATATTCATAAATTACAGTAAACAAGAAAAGTAGAACAATATTAAACTGTGCCAACAACTGTTGTAAATGAATCAATAACAAAAAAAAGTTAAACTAGATCAATAAATTATGATAAAAAAAAAGATAAATATTAGCAAATTATAGATAAAATTAAACAAAAAATTGAAATCAAGTTGGAAAAAACAGAGAAAATCATTATTCATTTTGTAAATAAAATTTACTGTTACTAAAATTTAGACGGTTATTATATGAAACAGATTTAAATGTAAAAATTTCAACGTAATTCAAAAATCGAAATGAAATTGAAATAAAATTATACAAATATATGAATTGTGTACGATGATTAATTTAAAGTTGGATAAATGCAAAAAAATTCAGAAAGTCTACGTGCTCTGTTTTTTGATAATAAAATTGAATTTTTTGAGACTGAATGAGGATTAGAATTAATTAATTAGTTACTAGTTGAACAATTTTCAAATAAAAGTTTACGAATTTTTTTCATTTTCCAAAGATGAACATTGAGTTTTGAAATATTCTAAAATAAACAGTTGCACGAAAACACAACAATTTATTAATTCGTTGCGCACTTTTCACGAGCTTTATTAAATTGGAACAAAAAATTGAACTTTCCTTGAGAATTTCGCAATATTAAAAATTATTCACTTCACTCAAACTTTTTTCCTAATTAACGTCTTAACACAATTAGATAATGTTGAAATGAATAAAATAAGAATTTTATTTATCTGTGCATCTGATGGACGAGTTTGAGATTATAAATAAACATAAAAATTGATAAATTTTCTCTTTAAAAAACTTTCTTCTGTTCATACTTGACTTTATTTTTACATTTCTCTTCTACAATTAAATTATGTTTATGTTACTAGTGTACTAATATTTATCGTCTATAATGTTTAATCACGAAATATACGTGCTAATATAACATTATTTCTCACTGTAACAATTAAACCTCTTCACAAACGTTTGATTTCACAAGAGCGATTTAAATTTCTCGCGCGGAACAGCAAACATGGCGTGGGCTGGTTAAATGCGCGAGTTGGACGCAAACTCGTCTATCGTAAGAACATACCCTGTTTTTTTTATCCTGCCTTGTCGGCTTGTCTAATTCTACCATGGACGGAAGCGAGTGGTTCAGTGGAGTTAAAATTTAAACCTCCCACCACTTACCACACACCTTGCCAATGTAAAGGCGGGCCGTCGCTTTTGTGTGCCAACAAATCCATTTTTCCCCTGAAGAAACCTTTTGTTTCTTCTATTATAAAACTTTACTTTAAAATCACTCATATGAAGGTTGTGATATCTAACAATTCATCGATTTTCAAATAAATATTGCACAAATGAAAGATGTGATATCCACAACGTCGCGTCGATTTATTCTTGTATAATCAATTTCTTTTCTTTAAAAAAACAAAAAAAAATATTTTCAAAAAACAAGTTGACCGAAGTATTAGCATCATACCAGAAACTGATGATTTGATGTTGAAAGGCAAGCGACGGCCCGCTTCGAATACTGCTTTAAAACGGCCTTGCACATTGATTATGATCATTTTTTCTAGACAAGAATGTATTGTAAATTATTTTCCGTTGTGATACGTGCTGTTGCAAGAAATGTTGAGAAATTCAGACATGAATATACTTGCAGATGCTTTTAAGTTGAAATTGATGGCTTATGCGGGAAACCAGATATTGAACCTTGAATGAGTGGCCAAACAATATTCGATTTTACTTAATGGAATGGTTTTTGATCATATGGGCTGCTCTTATTTTAACGAAAATGTTGTGTATATGTGTTGGGCAAATTTTTTACAGAAAATTAGGCAGAATAATAGAGTAATTCTAGTAAAAATATATACTAATTATATACTGTCATATATCATAAGTGCTAATTATATACAATATAAGTTTATGAATAAAAAGTTACCACGCTTGCCTTGAGATTTTTCTTATAAAAACGAATCGTTCAACAATTTTTGCCAAGTCACCTGCGTAAACCATCTACAGACAGCAATAACTTTTTCTCTTGTCAGTAAAATATCACAGAAACGCTTACATAGTCCCTTTTAGATCGAAATCTTTTACATAAGTATTTTTTTAAATAAGGAAAATGTCATTCCGATTCTGATGGTATAGCAATTTTAGTCAAATGGAATATATTTTTTTTTATGTGCATGCATGTAGCTAGAACTTTTAGAATTGTAAACAATATATTGCATAGCGAGTTTTGGTATTGGTTTAAGTCATAAAAATATATTAGATGCACATTCAAAGTGCAATCAATGGTAAATAAATATGAATACCCAGCTAACTACGTACGTCATCAAAGTTCTATATACTCTGTTGATTCCTTAGAGTAAATTTTCACTATATACCGAATTTAAATACTGTCACTCAAACAAGGAGTAAAAATTCATTTCCAGGAATTCAGAAAGTATATTTCGAATCATTTCAAGGTAATGTAATAGTAAATATAAATCTTTCATGAATTGCGAAATTCTCATCAGGTGACCGTATGAGACATTTAATAGAAAATTAAATCCAGATAATTTTTTTTTAGAGTGGCCTTATACGGATCAAAATATTTCATATGTAAGTTCAGATCTTTATATATTTCTTATGAGGATCACAGTCTTAAGTGTACATGTAGTTTGCACCTTAAGAAATAGGAAAGGTTAAGTTTGGAAAGGGCAAGATAAGATCAAGTGCAAGCAAACAAGTTGAAGAGTTTTGTTTAGCCCACCTGAAAAAATTAATGCTTAAAGCAACAAAATTTTCTGAAAAATCATAACATTCAACAAGGCTGAAACGTATAATCAATGTAATGCAATAACTAGGCACTAAGTTGCTTTTACAAAAAACTCGCCAGTACTGTCAAGTGATCATGTTCATAGAACAATTCGGTTTTATGCGTCATCACAACGGAAAATAATTAAAAATACAATCTTGTCTAGAAAAAATGATCTTAATGAATTAGCAAGGCCGTTTTAAAACAGTATTCGAAGTGGGCCGTCGCTTGCCTTTCAACATTAGTTCCTGGTATGATACAAATACTTCGGTCAACTTGTTTTTTGAAAATATTTTTTTTTGTTTTTTTTAAAGAAAAGAAATTGATTATACAAGATTAAATCGACGCGACGTTGTGGATATCACATCTTTCATTTGTGCAATATTTATTTGAAAATCGATGAATTGTTAGATATCACAACCTTCATATGAGTGATTTTAAAGGAAAATTTTATAATAGAAGAAACAAAAGGTTTCTTCAGGGGAAAAATGGATTTGTTGGCACACAAAAGCGACGGCCCGCCTTTACATTGGCAAGGTGTGTGGTAAGTGGTGGGAGCTGGCGGGGGATATCAATTCGTTTACTGTGTTTATTAAGGAGCGTCATTTTTTTACATTAAAATAAAATGATTTAATTGTAATTCTTTATAATAACAAACAATAAATGAAACATAAAATTTTTTTGAAATCAAGGAAAAGGATTTATGAATATCATTGGCGTTTTTTATAAAAATTACTGCTAAGTAATATATAAAGCAATAATCAAAAATTCCAAATGAAAAAAAACAAATTAAGAAATGTTAACAGTCGTGCTCGAAAATTTTTAATTAAGAACGAAGCTATAATTCACAAAATTTTTCAGAATATAACTGTCGAAACGGAACATTTACACAAACAATAATAATAAGTTGCTTCGTATCACTTGTGAATAATTTTTTTCAACTGACTAAAATTGTGCCATATATTCTTTCAATTTTTGTATAAAAATAAAGATCTTAAATATGTAAAACATTATTTAAAAATTGGTGAATGCAAATAATGACACAAATGTAAATATGTCGACAGATGTACTTCAAGATTTAGGAGTGTTAACAACAAAGCTATATTGAAAAAAAAAGCTAAAATATTACTTTTTAGAAACTGGAATAATTTTCTTCAACAATGAAAATGACTACAAAGTTGTTTCCTATTAGACTGAGTGAAATCAAGCGGTACCATTCCTCCTTAGACAGAAATGGTTACTGCGTGGAAAAAAAAGGCGTTCGGGAGAAATCAGCAAAAATCAGGAAAAATGATAAATGTGTGGACAGAAATGGTTATATTTTGGAAGAGACAGTTTCCCCGAAACAAAAACCTGATCTGTCCACGGAGTTGTAACACACCACTGTCGTGTTGAATAGTTTTGTTATTTCACTTAAAAAATACTGGAACATTGAGAATAAAGCGTCATTAGATAAGCTATCGAAGGATAATGACAATAAGTCAAATGGTAGCTTGAATGACTACCTGAATAAGCAAATGATGAACATTTATAATGACATATTTGGGTAGATCACTTACTTCACGTCGGTTATCTACTCAAGTTTCAACGATTTACCTTTTCATTTTCGCAACGTTACCTGATAATAGAAAATGATGTACATTATAAAAATGAATATGATTTTTAATTTCGTTCTTTTTTGTTGTTATCTTCTGCCAATTTTCATTGCTATCTATTCCCCTCTTTAAACAATGGTTCGATTTTCGGGTATAAAAAGACGCGCTTTGCCTTGAAAAATCGCATTCGAGCCTTCGAAGCCTTGCGTTCTAATACAAATTGCGTCAGTTGACATATAACCTGCCCTATCTAGGAAAAGTTGCCGGCTGTTGCCGAAATTGAATTGCGCCTTGGCAAAACCGCCCTCTTATAGGAAAACTGCGGCTCTGGCCCTATTGCGTCTATATACACCTAACGACACTGTAACAGGCTGATATATTTATTTCCAGAAGTAAGAACCAGATTTATTAACGAGAATTATTTGAAATTATAGACTATTATATTGAATATTTCGTACAGATTTATCTTGTTGGAGACTGTACTTTAAAAAAGAAAAATACTGTACTGTATTTTTCTGTGGGGTTTAGTGTACAAAACATTAACGAAATTCGAGACTTACCAACGCGGGTGTGCCGCAAGGTCCAGGAGAGAGAGGAGGAAAGCAAATAAACCCGCAAGAAATAGTCCTCATTTTGCGAGATTTTTAATCAATGAAGAAAAGGATTCATTGATTGATTTGGATGGGCGTAGAGCTTTCCAAAGTTTAAAATTGGATCTGGATAAACACGAGCCATTTTGGACTCCAGCTAGGATAGAAGCTAAGATAGCGGAGAATACGAAGAAGAGGAAATTTCAAACCATCGATGATAAAATCTCCGAGAACAATGGAGTAGGGTTTAGAGTAGATTCAGGAAATCACGGGGATCTCGGTCTTGATTTTGATAAACTTTTTAATAATGACCCAGAACTGGACGAGTGTTTCACCAAAAGATTTAAGACGGGAGATTGGGATTTAAACCTTGAAATAGGGAGATTGATTGATGAGTTTGCATCTCTTTCGGAGACGTCAACCCTTCTATAATAACGTTGCCAGACATGGTACCTGTCATTGTTTTCATTTACTCGGCATAGATGGTATATTTGTATGGAAAGATTATAATGCCAATGACCGTGTAAAGACCGGAACCTTGTAATACTGTTTCTATTTAAATAATAACGCTGTACGACAGTATTCTCCAGTATAAAGTTTTATTTGTTTTTATTTAATACCCTCGGGACAATTCCTACAACCCAAGGGCCAGGTAGAGCCGTTGCTCTACATTGGTCCTCTTCTGGACATCGGGGGACAACGTTGGCTTTTCCCCAATCGGGGTCTCGCGTGTCACAGAAAAAAAATGGCGCTGCGAACAGGGTCTGGTGAATTGTTTTGAGGGTGTTGAATCTTGTTTTTAACAGTCTATCATTGTCTCTTCAAAATAAACGTGGACTACTTTTGAAAGAGTTAAGAGAGTGGAACTCGTTCCCCAAGGTATTGCTTCCATAACCTGCTCTTGACCTTCACAGAAGGGCTCCTTCGAGGTTAAATATTTATAAAATATTTTTCTATTTTGGAGACATTGTGGATGTGATATCCCACCGTAATGATTCCTTGGATCAGATAGTGTAACAAATATGCACTGGTAATATTTTCCTTTTTGAGAATATGACATTTGGCATTTTATTTTTGTTCCTCGGTGGTTGCGCACACGCTCAAATGAAAGACGAGATCCCTGTGAGAAATAGGGACATTAATAGGATAGTATAGGAATACCAGCGCTTGCTTCAAACCGAGCAGCGCATACAACAGGAGCGCGCTCGTCTAACAGCACTACCTAGGCAATATGAGAGTATGACAATCACACAGAATAATTCTTAAATACCAATGTAAATTATTGACAGGGTGAGATAGAATAACGACGCGAATAGAGAGGGGTGTATTAGTTATCACCATATAACGTTGTTAGGGCAATCAGAGGTTTTCACACGGAGTATGACGAGAACCGCTGCTGAACTAAGGCAGTCCTGGCTCAAGACATATTATAAACTGCAAAGATTACAAGAATTTAGAGCCATCACACAAGAATTTGAAAAATTACCTAGGCATACACAAAGACTGATGAAAAGAAATCAGAAAAGATACAAGAAAAATATTGCAGTTTTGAAAAAGAATTTGAAAGCCAAATTTATTATCATAAAGGATGAAACCTTTGAAAAACAAGATCCAATGTACCTATTATTGAAAAGAGTTCGAGACAACCTAAAAAGGAGACCTGTTGTCGAAATAATTACCTTGGAATAAAAACCTCTTTCCATGTCCAATCTGAATTTCAACCCAAGTTACGAACCGACTCCCACTACGAGAAGCACTCTCAACCAACTCACTGAGGAAAAAAAGGAAGAATATCTTAGCCGCGAATTGACACAACAAAAACCTAAGGGATAGCCCCTAATAAATAAGGATAAGGATATAGGACATAATCAGATAGTCAATATGGCTGAACACAATATTCGTTTGAGAGATGTAGTGAACATCGTACCCAAATTCTCAGGGGGATCCACAGGGCCCAGCTTCAGAGAATTCTCCCTGGCATGCCACAGAGCAAAGAAAATGCTACCCGCAGGAGCCGAAGGGAGCCTCGCCAGCTTAATTAGCGCCAGACTTACTGGAAGTGCCGCAAGAGCGCTCGAAAACGATATTCCAGGCACAATAGACTCGTTATTGAAAACTCTCAAAACATTTTCCCCTCTGGAAAGTACGTTTGAGTTGTGTGAAAATATGGCGCGTACAGTACAAGGAAAATCCGAAGATGTAACGTCCTTTTTCTTCAAAATACAAGATTTGGGTAACAGAATAATTGAAACCATAAAAAATGAAAACGATGGGCAGATTTCTAATGAAAGAAAAAATTAGATTTCTCAAGAAGCTTGTAGAGCTTTCATGAACGGCTTGAAAACCTAAATTCGAGCCTTGATGCCAGATACCCAAGATTTGACTGTCGCTGGACCCAAAGCAATTCAAATCGAGAAAACTCTGGCTCGAAGGGATAATTTGAACACTAATCCTTCAAGTTGTGGACTCTGCAAATCATTTGACCACGAATTAAGCAACTGCCCACGAATTGCGAAAATGGAGAGCCTCGCATTGGAGAATTGTCAAATATGCAAAAAATCCGGACATAAGGCCCCTGCATGCCCTTCTTTGAAACAAAGCAGCTGTTCGATTTGTCGTCGAACGAACCATACCACAGAAAACTGCCGATTTCAACCCATAAGAATTGTTCAAACTGAACGACCTACAAACTACAATCGTGCTCCATTCCAGAATACCAACATGCCCAGATTTTATAATGATCACCAGGTTACACGATATAACAACTCAGGACCCAACTCTCAATTTTATCCAAACAACAACTTCAGCAACAACCAACCCAGGAGTAATGGGTATTCGAACCCTCATCAAGATAATTGGCGACAATCCGACCGGAATTATCAAAACTCTAGAAGCAACGACCAATTCAGGAACGACAATCGGCATTTCCAGCAGCAAACCAATCGATACAGGGGCAATTTCCGAGATTTTTGAAGAAACGAGAACCCCCAGAGGAACAGAAACACGGATAATCAGCCAAAAAACGAGGAGCACCTCCAGTATGGGGGAGGAGCGGCCTCTCGAAACCAACAACACATGTAAGAATTCATAACGTCCCTAACAAAACTTCAGATGGTATAGAACCCCCATGCATAGAAACAAGGGTAAATAATCAAAACATCAGGCTAATATTGGATTCCGGAGCCAGCGTATGCCTTATTAAACAGAAATTCGTGAAAAATCATCTTATAAACGAAAATGAAAAGGTATCTTTAATTGGTATTGCAGATGGACGAGTTCCTACACTTGGAACTGTCATTTTAGATCTTTCCAGAATCCCAACTAAATTTTTTGTTGTACCCGATACATTCCCAATAGAATGGGAGGGAATGGTTGGGAATTCCTTTTTTTAAAAAAATAAAGCAAGGCTTAATTGGGCAGAGAAACATTTTGAGATTGGAGATTTAAAAATTCCTTTGTATGTTGAAGAATTACCCGAAAAAACTAACGAACAAACAATAAACATACCTGCCAGATCAAAGAAAATTTTTTGCATCAACATAAAACCCACCAAACTAGATACCGGGATAATTGAATCAATTGATATAAAAAAGGGCCTGTACGCTGGCAATGCTATAGTACGTAACCACAACAACAAAATATATTTACCTTTTACTAACACCACTGAAGAAAATATAAAGGTTCACATCCCCGAACTAGAAATACACGGGATAAAGGAAATTCAAGAAACCCCCAAAACTATTGGTCCAAAAGGAAAAATCAAACATCCAGGGAGAAAAAAGAGAAATTCAAGGAAATGTTTTAGAATCAACACCCGATCACGGACAGATAAGATCAAAGAACTTCTGAGATTAGACGATTTAAGTCATACAGAAAAAGAAGAGATATATAACCTCATAGAAAATTCAGCCGACTGTTTTCACCTGCCTGATGAAAAATTAACTAGCACACATTTACATCAGCATTCCATTCATACAGAAGATGATAAACCTATCAACACCAGACAGTATCGCTTTCCACCGGTTTTAAAGAAGGAATTGAATAGACAGGTGAAGGAACTCCTAGAAAACGATATAATTAAACCATCTCATTCTCCATATAATACACCTGTCTGGATCGTGCCAAAGAAAGCAGACAGTCAAGGAAATCCTCGCTGGAGAATGGTGTTAGATTTCAGGGCACTTAACGAAAAAACAGTAGGAGACTCTTATCCACTGCCCAATATTGTCGAGATATTGGACCAGTTAGGAGGAGCAAAATACTTTTCGATTTTCGACCTCGCTTCTGGATTTCATCAAATCGAGATGAGAGAAGAAGATGCGCCAAAAACAGCCTTCTCCACCCCTCATGGTCATTGAAAGTTCGTGAGGATGCCATTTGGTCTTAAGAATGCGCCGGCCACATTTCAAAGATTGATGGACGTGGTTTTGTCAGGTTTACAAGGAACAGAACTGATTGTCTACATGGATGACATAGTAATTTACGCAAGAGATTTGGGCGAACACCGAAGAAAATTTAAATTTCTAATCGAAATATTACGGCGAGCCAACCTCAAATTACAGCCTGACAAATGCGAGTTCCTGAGACGAGACGCAATTTTCTTAGGACACCAGATTACCCAAGACGGTCTTAAACCAGAACAGAAAAAGATCATTGCAGTAAAAGAGTTCCTACGACCAAAGAACGTCAAAAACGTCAGGCAATTTTTGGGACTAGCTTCGTACTACCGCAGGTTTATCGAGAATTTTGCCAAAATTTCAAAGCCTTTGACTAAGCTGCTAGAAAAGGAATCACTGTTCCAATGGGATGAGGAACAGGAACAAGCATTTACAGCCCTCAAGGACAAATTGTGCAGCAAACCAGTACTTCAGTACCCAAACTTCAACGAACCTTTTATACTTACGACCGATGCGAGCGCTTATGCAATTGGCGGGATTCTTAGCCAAGGAAAAATAGGAAAAGACCGACCATGTGCCTACGTATCCCAGCAACTAAACAAGGCAGAGAAAAACTACAGCACCTATGAAAAGGAAGCCCTCGCAATTGTATTTTGTGTCTCTCATTTTAGGCCATATCTATACGGTCATAAATTCACGGTATTGACGGATCACAAGCCCTTGTGCTGGATGAGAACGGCAAAAGACCCAACTAGTCGTCTGACAAGATGGAAACTGAAGTTAGAGGAATACGATTACGAAGTTCAATATCGCTCTGGGATAACCAACACGAACGCTGACGCACTTTCAAGGAACCCAGTTCAAAAAATGGAAGATATCTTTCGTGAAGGCATTTACATGATCAACGCCCTGGAACCAAGAAGATCAAATAGGGATAAGAAACCCACCAAAATAGGACAGCAATATCGTCAGGAAATAGACAAAAGGAATGAAAAAACGAAAAAGAAAACTAAGACCAAGAAAAAATTATCAAAAGAAGAAATGAAGCCATCTGGATCATCCAAGATTACCAAGCTCAAAGATAGTAGTTCCGATACAGAATACGAAGGAAGCAGTGATGAAAAAACAAGTAAAGATAATCAAGACCAGGAAATAGTAGAAGAAAGACCAAAAAGGGGCAGACCGAGGAAACATTTGAATTACATTGAATCATCGACAGACGATTCAAGTGAAAAGGACACTGAAGACGAGTTAGAAGATGAAATGGAAAGCAAAGACAAGGTTAGGGGTGAAAAGGGTAGGATGAGAGACGAAGAATCAGCGAACCCAACTGATGAAAGCCAAGATACCAAAGATCAAGATTCAGATACAGAGAATAATCTAAACTACGAACTAGAGAAAATCATACAAGGACAGAATATTTACGAAAACAAGGATCATCTTTTTATGAAGCATGGTAACTGTCTTTCGTTTGTCAATACTCAAAATAAACCAATAGATGAGTCTTCGAGAAAATTTTGCAAAAAAAGAGAGGTAAGGAAAATTAATAATCTTAAAATCAGAGACTTGCAGTATCATAAAATCGCTCGAAATTACATTTTCTCTCTCTGCGTACAAGATGAAACTGAAGAAAGGGGCAACAATAATATTTGGGAACTAATAAAGGAAAGACTGAAGAAAATGAAAACAATTACTGTAGAAAAGAAAATCCCCTTAATAAACCTTCCCAAGTTCAAAACACTTAACGGAATTCCATGGAGAAATTTCGAGGATGAATTGTATGGAATTTTTAGAAAGGAGGAATTGAAGGTTGTTATATGTGCAGGAGAAATTGAAATCCCAGCTATATCTCAAAGGTACTCATTAATTGAATAATCCCACTGTTCTGCCATGGGAGGTCACCAAGGACAAGACAAAACTTACCTCAGACTGAGAGCAAAATTTTACTGGGAAAACATGAGAGATGATGTCAGGAATTACATTTCTAAATGCCTTTTATGCAAGGTGCAGAAACTAACACGAAGAAAGATAAAACAGCCAATGGTGATTACCGATACACCAGGGACTGCCTTTGAGAAGGTAGCACTAGACCTTGTAGGGCCACTTCCTGCGACCGAAAATGGTAACAGATACATACTTACAATGCAGGATTTACTCACAAAATATTTTATAGGCGTGCCCTTGCCCGATGCTAGCGCTGTTTCTACTGCGGAGGGTTTGATTAAGCGTTGAATATGCACCTTCGGCGCACCCAAAGTTGTACTGACCGATCAGGGGACGAATTTCCTTTCCAGACTCTTGAGAATAATCGCAAAAAAATTCGGGATAAGACAAATGAAAACGACCGCTTTTAGGCCCTCGAGTAATGGTAGTTTGGAAAGAACACATATCGTATTGGCTCATTATTTAAGAACTTTTGCGAAGAATGACTTAGAGTGGGACGAGTGGATCGAGATGGCCATGTTTGCATATAACATCAGTGTACACGATGGTACAGGGTATACCCCATATGAGTTAGTTTTTGGAAAAACGGGTATATTACCCGCAAGCCATGCTCCACTCAAACACGAAAGGTTAGAAACTTACGACGAGTATCTGATAAAATTGATGGCACGATTGGATTGTATTAGAGATGAGTGTCGACGTAATTTGACGAAAGCGAAAGAACAATACAAAAGATATTATGATCGATCTGTTAATCTAGTATCATTATCAGCAAATGATTATGTGTTCTTACGAAAGGGTCTAAAAGTGGGAAGGTTCGATGATTACACGAACGGACCATTCAAGGTTGTAGAAATCTTGGATGACAAAAGGACTAGAATAAGGATAGGGAAACAAGAAAAGATAGTCTCCACAGATAGGCTAATTCCGACATTGATACACGATAGTGATAGCAAAAATTAGTTATGTAAGCGAAAATATATGATAAAAATGAAATTTTTATATAAATATTCATGTGTATAATCAAAATGAAGTTTTATTTTATGTTATCCCAATAGGAAAACTAAAATGTTAAGGTTCATCCTTGTCTTGAGCTCCCTTCCCATCGCCCTGGGACTTCTGGGATATGATTGTTGGACTATCGATGGCAACATAACTCGGCTAAATCTGAGGGGCAGTTCAATACTTTGTTGGGTAGCATAAAGTTTGTTATTTTAACTGAAAATTCCTTGGTAGCAACATGGAAACTTTCTTTTTGAATACTTTTTTTTCTTCTCTTTTATCGTTAAATTTTAAACGTTCGAAACTTCATATAAATGTTCTCTCTCAAAATTTGTATAAACGAGTTGCGAGATCAATAAATCTTGCAAATAAAATAAAATAACTTTTTTAATTTTGAGTTTTTTGTAAAATGGCAAAGAAAACAAAGTTTTTAATTTCAGTAGGCATATTGGGTTTTTTTTTTTTTTTTTTTTTTTCTTTCACGGGGAAATGGACAGACCCTATACTTCAAAAATTGTATTTTTCTTGGTTTTAACGAATGCCTTAATTGAAAAACTATATCATGTGTAAAAAAAGACAATGAATACATATTTAGCTTTCATACGGTTATAACAAAGTTTTTTATATAAAAATAATGTCATTTTTCGATTAAGGGAATCGTAAAAATATAAAAAAGATACAAGTACCATACTATATTCAAGTTGAGTATAATCGTGTTTCATAAAAAAAAAAAAAAATTTGCTTCCGTCGGAGAGTCGAACCAGCGACCTCGTGTTTACAAAGCAAACACTATATCCATTATACTGATGATCCTTTTGATCACCTATACTTCATAAAGTGTCCAGCTGGGCCACATTTATTTTTATAAATATTCTACACTAACTAATGGCCGTTTTGATGAAATATTTTACGTGCATACTTGAAAGAAAAGATATATTTCATTTTAATGGAAATTGTGGCCGTCATTTATATGATTCCACGTCCATATCCGACACGATGTATGGCCAGAGCGAAATGCGCGACATCGGGCTCAGTCGGGAAAGCTCGGCAAGGTTCGGGGCTCTTAGTGAATCCAACCTTCCCCGAGCCATGCGGTCGTAACAAAGTATAGATATAGCGATTGTGCAGCGATCGTAGTGAAAACGGTCAAATCGCCGATTAGAAAGGGACAGAAAAAGCGCGCGGCTGTAGTGAGCGGGAGAAAGAGAAGTTGCTTGCGGTATGTTAAAAGTCCGGATGACTTCGCCCGGGTCAGGGCCATATATTGCTGGCACCTAATGAAATACTGTTATTTTCTAATTGTTTATTTTTCAAAAGCGACGGCACAATTATGCCGGACTTTGTGATTTGGCCTTGACGAGTTTTCGAATTTCGTACCGTATTTGATAGTTTTAGTTCTAGAGAAAATGAGTCGATTCAGATGGCGCGCCAAACTTTGTCGACGGATTTGGTCAGAGCTTACAGACACTGCACTAGCCTGTTTATGCCCTTGCGTGAAAATTTTCACCTGAAATGGGAAACATTTTTGGCATTTCTCTACGAATAAAAAAAAACAAGAATTTTTCTGTGCAACTTTTTTGGCGGAGAAGAAGTTGCTTGGTTATGATATTTTTGTTTCCAGGGGGCTGCAAAAGAAAGCGGAATCACTCGAGCTCACTGATGGTAACCTGGTAAGCCACAAATAATTCGGTATTGAAATCTCTACAGATTTGGACAAGCATTTTATTGTCTAATAAATGCAGTTTTACTTTGAGTCAATATCTACGAAGCTTTACAGGAGTTGAATTCATGGAGTTGATTACTTTTTTATAGTTTCATGAAAAAAAATTTTCTCCTCACAAGCATCGAAAATGAGTCATACCCATACCTGTGTTGACGGATGGAAAATGAAGTATTGCAGGTCAACACATAGGCGGTGGGTAATGACTCGCGGCAGGTGGGAGAAAGGCCACTCAGGCGGGAAATTATGATTCATAGCTGCCTTAGGGCGGCTTTCAACCAGGTACGGGTGCAAAAATCCTCAACGAGATACGCTTTTTCTAATGTTTTCAGTGATGTTCCTGAAAATCTTCCGATCTTTTCGGCTCAGACCCCTAATGGTTCGAGGTGTGAATTTTGCGGTTTTGGGTCACGTTCTCACAATCCTATTGGCCGAGAAAAATTCCGGAACCTTTCATGCATCTGAGACAAAATGTAGGGAAAGAAGTCGCCTGTAGGTCTATTCCGATTTTTCATTCCACGGACTTTGCGCGTTTTGTACGTTCGTTGTACGCCTTTTACCCAACCCAAGTTTGCGTCCACAGTTTGGACGCAAACTTTGCGTTCTTCTTGCGCCTTCTTTGCGCATCTTGTACGCTTAAGGCGCATTCCCAGCTCTTGAAACCGTGCCGTCCCTACCCAGTCCCGCTTGCCAAAAAACTAGCGGGACTGGGACAGGGACCGGCACGGTTCCAGGAGCTAGGAATGCGCCTTAAATCTTCTTTCGTCTTTGTCCATTTTCTGCTGACTTTCGATTTCTATCACTTTCGTGTTATCCACTTTAACTCGATTCATGATTTCTTTCGTCTTATTCTCTTTAATTTGATGTTCCGATTGTATTCTTAAATTTTCATCAATATTCTTTACATTTTCATTTTCAATAATTAGTTGTATAGTGTTTTTCTCATTTTCTTGATTGTTTGTCAGTCCTTCAAAATAACCCAAAGATTTTTCTCTTACTTTGTTCCCATGCAATGCATCTTCATTTTCTTGCATTTTTCTCTCATTGCCATTTTTCAAGGGTTTCTTGACTTGAAAGTTTTCATTGTTGCCAATTAAGGGGATACGCAATGTCCGCCCCTGCCCTTGTCACCTTGAAAAGTAATAATAATGCCAAATCTTTAATTAACAATCTTTGGCGAAACCTTTTTACAGGAACAATGAGTAGATGTGAATGAATGGCACTCTAGTCATTTTTTCCGAAAAAAGTTTTTTTTTTAATTGTAATAAATGATTTTTAAAATTGGCAGTTTCCTACTGTTACCACGATAAAAAAAAAAACACCTGTTTTTCGAAAAAAATGACCAGAGCGCCATTCATTGACATCTACACATTGTTCCTGCGAAAGGGCTTTGCCAAATATTGTTAATTAGAGATTTGGTATTACTATTACTTTTTGAGGTGACAAGGGCAGGGAGGGACATTGCGTCTCTCCTTAAGTCAAATATCTCATCATCAACACCAAAGTCATATTCATTTTCGAATTTTTCGACATTTTTCTTTTCTTTTTCATTCTTTCTCATATCATTATTTTCATCATTTTCATCATTTATATTTTTCATTTCATCATCAGTGCCCTTATTTACCTTTTTGTTTTCGGTACCTTCATTTTCTTCATTTATATGTATTTCGACAATTTGAATCTTTTTCTAGACTTCGTTCTTCATTCAAGTATTTTCTTAATTGACTTCTTGTTTTAAATTTCTCCAAGTCTTCATTACCCTCGATATCAGTGTCCTCCGATTCCACTGATTCGCATGTCCATCTCTGTTTCTTTTCACGCTTTTTACGTGTTTTTTGGGACAATGGCAACATCTTCTTCTATTTTTCGATGTATTTGAAATATTTATTACATAGCAAGGTTATAGATTATGTTTGAGATTATGTTTACATGTATAATCGAATGTATAAATGAAGATGATTACTCTGTTTTAATCAGTCGCAATGGATAAGTCGAACGATGAACGTTGTTGTCTATTAAATGAAGATAAATTGTCTGACAAGTATAAGCCTGTGACGGATAAGAAGGAGAGGGTGAGAAAAGCCTGATGTCAAGTATGTGAAGTTGAAGAATTGATGAGTTGGTGGTGGTGGTGATGGTGGGTATAAAAGGAGGTGGATATGCGAGAGCGCGTCAGTGTACCGAGATGAAGTACAGGGTGCGCCATTTCTTATGTCGGCATGTAAACATTGAATAACTTGAAAAAAAAACAACCGATTTCTGTAAATGAGGTATTTTTATTTAGTTTGGTCCTTTACAATTTATTTAGACTAGTTTTTGAACACAACATCAATCAAGTGGCCGCCCTTATTGTTCACAGCAAAATATGCCCTTTTTGCGGCGTTTTCCATTACCTTTTCGAGCATCTCGGGTGGTATAGCAATGATTTCGGCACGAATATTTTCCTTAAGCTCTTCAATGGTCTGCGGCTTGCTGGCGTACACTTTACTTTTCAAATAACCCCACAAAAAGAAGTCTGGAGGGGTCAAATCTGGAGATCTGGGTGGCCATTCAATGTCGCCTCTTTTTGACATCAGACGTCCAGGGAATTTTCGTTGCAGAAACTGGATTGTTTGATTCGCAGTGTGGCAGGTCGCACCATCTTGTTGAAACCAGTAATCTTCAAGACCTTTTTCACGCATTTGTGGGCAGACATAGTGAGCCAACATCCACCGATATCGGTTTCCATCGATCGTTTGGTTCTCTTTGAAAAAATAAGGACCAATGATGGTTTTGGCGCAAACGCCGGCCCAAACAGTAACTTTTTGGTCATGCAATGGCGTTTCATGGATCTCGTGTGGATTCTGCGTTCCCCAAATGCGGCAATTTTGCTTATTAACGCCTCCAGAAAGTTTGAAATGTGCCTCGTCGGTCATTAAAATTCGCTTCCAAAAATCAGGTTCAGTATCAACTATTCGAGCGATTGTTTGTCCATATTCCAAGCGACGTGGATGATCTGTAGGCAATATTCTTTGTGTTAATTGCATTTTGTACGGAAACAAATGCAAATCATCTTTCAAAATGCGCCGTAGAGTGGTTCCACTGATGCCGAGATGCTGAGCGCGGTGACGATATGAAACTTTTGGGTTTTGGGCAACGCTCTCTCTGACAGCTTCAATCAGTTCATTTGAACGTCTTGGTCGTTGATGAACGGGTTGTTCGCGATCTTTCACTGTCCCGTGGTCACAAAAATTCGACACCAAACGACGAATAGTGTTGTCAGATGGTGCCTGTTTGCCAAGATATTTTCGACGATATGCTCGTTGAGTTAACACAACTGAACGACTATTTTCAATGTACAAAGTAACTATTTCAGCGCGTTCTTTTGGTGTGAAGCGATACATGGTTGAAATTGTACTGAATTGACGTTTCCAAAACAAGTGAAGTCAAGTAAATCGGTTGTCAAATGTTTAAGTTATTCAATGTTACAATACCGACATAAGAAATGGCGCACCCTGTACATCGTGGACTTTCAAGGATTTTCCGTGCAAAGTACGTTTGTCGTCAAGGAGCTGGCAGTTTTAAGGCTTGAGCACTACGCCGACGCTGTCGCGACGTTATTCAAGTCACCATATGCCTGAAATGGTTTGACTCCAAAAGTAAAGGCGACTAATTTGTGGCTAACGAGAAACTATCATGGTATACCTTTGAACTCTGGAGATGTGCCATTAACGATGAAATTCGTATCAGTGTAAAGAAGCAGGATTCGTTCATGTACTTTACATTCAGCGCCATGAAGGCGTTTATTTGCAAACGTTTCAATCGTACACTCAAGAGCTAGATGTGGAAACGATTTTTCCTCCAAGGACATTACAAATGGATCGACATCTTACCTGATTTGCTATCGAGTTACAATGTCACCTGGCATCGAACAATCAAGATGAAGCTCAAATATGTTACTGCAGCTGTTGAAAAACGTCTGCTACGACGTACAAGCTCAAGGATTATCAGGATCAGCCCATCGAAGGAGGATTCTATACCGAAGAACTTGCCAATGTGAAGCATTCGGATGTGTATCTAGTTGAAAAAGTGTTGCGAAAACGTGGAAATAAATTATATGTATAACGGTTGTGGTTCGACAGCAAACAATAGTTGGATAAATAAAATAGACATGTGATCAATGAAATTTTCTTTATTGTTATAAGTTACCTGTTTTTAATAAAACCTTTGAAACAATGTTGCGATGCTTGAAGAAAAATAAAAATAAAAAAAAATTTTTAATTGAACGAAAAAAAATTCAAATTAAAAAAAAAAAAAATTTTAAATAAAAAAAAAAAAAAAAATAAGAAAAAAAAATTTAATCAAAAAAATCTTGAAACTGCGCAATAGATTTTTCAAAATCGAATGAAAAGATAATGACGTCATCGATTAGGAATGTGATGATTCAATCGTTTCCGGTGACTTGTTTAAACTTGTTGAGATGACGTCATCGCTTTTGTATTGTGTGTATGTTTTGAAAATTAATTGCAACGTATTGTATAAAATGAAAAAAAATGGAGGTGCAATAACATGATTGTGCTCGACAGCAAGAGGCTGTATGGGGCCTTGTGTATGAAGAAAATTGAAATTTACGTTTATTTCTTTGTATGATTGCATGGGCACGCGCGCGCGCGCGCGCGCGCGCGTGTGTGTGTGTGTGTGTGTGTGTGTATCATCAACGGAAAGTGAAAGACTCTGATGAAAATGCGTTATAGAAGGTAAGTAATTTATTATCATCAAGCCCTCCATTTTGTTTTTCAATTCGTCATTATACTGTCCGCCATTTTGTTTTTTTAATTCGCCATACAAAGATTTCATTTTTACCGACGTCATTTTGTTTGCTACTCCACCATCTTGTTTTTTTAATTAGACTATAATTATTCATCATGATCAAGTTAACCATCTTGTTTTGAAGGGAGAGAAATCCATGAAAAAGGGGTGGGGAAAGTTCGCGAAAAACTCCGAAAAGGGATTGAAAACCGCGGAAAACTGTGATAAGGTGATGTGGGAAATCAGAGGATATTATATAGAGAAATGATGACGTCACCATCGAATCCCCACTGCTCGATATGAGTCAGAGATAAAATAAAGTCGATATAAGTCGAAAACATAATCGAGCAATAAAGATAATCGCTTCTGTGAATAACGGAATCAAATGACTTTTACGCATAAAACAAAACAGGATATTCGGATTACAATAGCGCAGAAAGTGTAAACAAAATTATCAAATGACAACTGCGCAACGAAAAAACCATCATGATCATATGACATCTAGGACCGGAAGTCTTTTTGTAAACAAAAATAACAAATGTCATAAATTTGACTCCTTCAAAGGATGCCGACTTGTAAATAAATGATTACAGTGCTGGGAATTGGTAATGAGATTGAATTACATCTTTACAGCGAGTGACTTTTCTAAACAAAAGATTTGGATAGCATTTACGCAGTGATTTTTTTATACAAACATCTAGATCTATATTCAGCTATGATCAAATTACATTTGAACAGAGAAACTCAACTCTATAAACAAATGGAGTAAATCTTATCTTGGTATCATATTTTTAGCATTTTCACAACATAAGTAATTGCCCGAAATTGACCGATCTTCGAATTACATTTACAAAGAGAAATCCATCTCCATAAAAAAATGGAGCAAAGTCTATCTTGGTATCATATTTTTAGAACTTTCATAACATAAATAATTGCATAAAATTGATCGATCTTAGCATTCCATTTACGCAGTTTTATTCGAACGTTTCAAGGTCAACGCTTGCGAGTTAAGACTTGTCATTATGACGTCATCGCTTAGGAATTCCACACTGCGAGGATGATAAAACTATCACTTATAAAAATTTATTATTTTCAAAAAAAATGTATTATTGAAAAAAACAAAAAAAAATTCTCAATCCCGTAATACATATTAGTCACTTGGTATCAATAGATTTTCGAAATTAATTTCTAACGTGTTAAAAGTTTTCAAGAGATATTTCGAGGGATCTAAATGCCGTTGTTTCGTAGCCCTAAGAGATAAGGCGACGCGGTGTTTATGAATTCGCGCGGCCGGTGATCGTTATCTCCCCTAAATATCTTTGATAGACTTAAAGGTGTGACTAAAAATATTATTTTTAAGTTCGTAACTACGGGTCATTGTTTTTCAATTCATCATCATCCACCATTTTATCAAGGGAAGTTTTTTTCGAGGTGAGGGAAATATGTGGAAAAGAGATATGGAAAATCGAAGAATATGTATGTGAAACCGTGGGAAAATGGTGGAAAAACATGAAAAATTGGGACGAAACTGTTGAAAATGAGTGTAGAAAATCTGATAAAATAGTTGGAGGAAATCCACGAAAAATTAAAAAATACGCGTAACAAATAAATATAATATATATACATTTAACTAATAAATATAATACATATGCATATAACAAATAACTATAAAAAATATGGTAAAAGAATAAATATAAAAAAAACAGCAAAAAAAAACTCAAAAAAAATTGTTTTACAAAACGTAAAATGTAGAAAAATCCCTGTTTCACCGACAACCGCCATGTTGGATTTTCAGACGCCGTCTTTTTGGGCGCTATTTTGTTTACAGACATTTTTCTAGGGGAAAATCTGGGGAAATTTGGGAAAAATTCCGGAAAATTTCGGAAAAGCCGAGGGAAATTTCGGTAAAATTCGCAGAAAATTTAGGGAAATCTCGGAAAAGAAGCGAGAAATAAGGAAAATTTGCGGAAAATCGCAGTAAATTCCGGAAAAACCGCGGGGAATGCGCAAAAGAGAGACGGGCCACTCAGGGCGCAGGGGATGGGTGGAGGGGACGGGGCGGACCAATCAGGGCGCAGGGGGCGTGGTCTGGATGATGGAGGGGGGTTGAGTCGGGGTAGGGAGTCACGTGATGGGTGGAGGAGTGGGGGGGGGCTGAATCCGCCTAACCCATCTGCTTCAAACAGAGGCCCGAACGTATCATGTTGAAGACCGGAACAGAAAATATTGTGATTTTTGCAATCGAGTTGGAACGCATGATTAAAGTACATGTAAATTACGGGGACTTTCTCCCAACCGAGAAATTTTCGAATTTTAAAGCAACAGAAAATTTCAGCGAAATTTTTTTCCTGCAAACAAACAGTTCAAATATCAGAACTTGAATCAAAATTCAAGACCAAATTCCGAATACTGTATTCCTCGCGATTTCGGTGATCGTCAGTTTCAAAATACAGGACAGAATTTTAACAATTTCAATTTCAGAAATTCAGGAAACAATTTCACACGTTTTTAAAATCAACCTCTAAGATACAATGACAATCAATTTCAAAATTCAGGAGGAAATTTCAACCGTTTTTCAAATTAAAATTGAAATTCCGATCGCTTTCAAAATTCAAAACCGATGTTTAATGAAACACGTTTTCAAAATGCAAGAAACAATTTTAATGATTTTTCCGGACAAAGTCAAAATCGTTACTATTCCCAAAACCATTTTAATCAAAATTGTTACAATCGAAAACCTTACAATCAAAACGCAGAAGATTTAAACTCCAGGTTGATGCGGTTGAGTGGTACGACGCCGCATCAGGGAATCGTCAGTACCAACAAAAATGGCCAGGTCAGTCAGATTTTGGCAGAGAAATTGTAAATTTTGTAAATGTTTGTATTGTCGAGTCTCCAACTATTAATATTTATATTATTATTATATATTTATATTAATATGTGAAGTTGAAGAATTGATGAGTTGGTGGTGGTGGTGATGGTGGGTATAAAAGTAGGTGGATATGCGAGAGCGCGTCAGTGTACCGAGATGAAGTACATCGTGGACTTTCAAGGATTTTCCGTGCAAAGTACGTTTGTCGTCAAGGAGCTGGCAGGTTTAAGGCTTGAGCACTACGCCGACGCTGTCGCGACGTTATTCAAGTCACCATATGCCTAAAATGGTTTGACTCCAAAAGTAAAGGCGACTAATTTGTGGCTAACGAGAAACTATCATGGTATACCTTGGAACTCTGGAGATGTGCCATACGAGGAACTCTACCAAGTGCTCAAGAATCAACTCGAGGATGCCAGCTTTGTTTTTGTGAAAGGATTGGACAAAAAGCGTTGGCTGAAGCAGTACACAAATGTGGTCATAATCGATTTGATGGATATGGGCTGCCCGTCCCTAGATAATTTGCGAGTCTCTGCATGCCCCTACAACAATTTTTATCGACCCGTATACGATCATCACTGTGCCACGGAAAACGCTCGCCGCCGCAGGATGTGGTTAATGGAAAAATTTGGCGATACACCATCAACGAAGAGATCATTTACTCTACTCTCATACGCCAACTGGCTGCACAAGTTGGATTCTGCGGATATCGCTGCACTTCCACGAGAATTTTTACTTTATTTCCGGAAAATGTGTATCGCTCAAGCTTGGGAAAAGTTGCCACTGAATATGCAAAGCGACGAAGAATTCATGGCTTGCAGACTATGCGAAAAACATTGGAATTCAACTAGTGAAGATGATGTTGGTATACGCCCTATGATTAAGGACTGTAGCATGTGCAAGAAAGGAAAAACATGTAAAAGATTGTAAAAAAATGGAGGGGCTACTCTTGTGGTTGAGCCTCACAGCAGAGGGTAGGGAGGGGCCCTTTGCAGAAAAAAAAAGATGTATGAATAAATAAAATGAATAATTTAAAAATAGATTTATGTATGGATTATTATCCCTTAAATGTAAGATTACATCATCGTTTGATGACTCATTGTTTGCCTGATCAGCGAGATAACGTTTCCAGAAATTTTCCACACAGTTAGGATGACGTGATCGTTTCCGATAACGTGTCTAAACTTGTCGTTATGATGTCATCACTTTTGTAACTGCGTAATAGATTTTCAAGGTTTTACTATTAATAGATGATGAAGTCATCGCTTAGGAATGTGATTACATGATCGCTAAATGCGCAATATATTTTCAAGGTCAAATACTCTATTTATTTATGGTGACATAATCGCTAAGGAATGTGTTTACGTGATCGCTAACTGCGCAATAGATTTTCAAGGTCAAGCGTGTTTAACTTGCCGTCATGACGTCATCGCTTAAGAATGTGATGACGTCATTACATATCGCTTAACGTACGGATAAGCGAACTTCCGAGCGTCAGTCTGCCGACAATTTTCGGACAGGCAACATGGATTTTTCAAAGCTCAACCAAGTGGCTCGCGCAGAGGGTTTTCTCCTAACGCGGAGAGTTGTCAAGTTGGAAGTTAACAAAAGCTATGCCGTGACTGGAATTCGCTCCGTTGACACCAAATTTGGGCCTAAATTCATCATCACTCTGGATGGGAAATTTGAGATTTTCCCGCAAGAGAGGATCGGCAAGACTCTACGAAAAGACCCAAAAGAGCTGAAAAAACTTGAAGACTCTACAAAGTCGAAGAATCCAGTGAAGTTTCGTCTTCTCAGAGGGAAATTCAACGCCTGCGAGTTTTCTTTTAAGGATTAAAAGTATTGTTCTTGTAAACATTGTTATTTGAAATGTATGAATAAAAAAAAACAAACAAACAAACGAAAAAAAAACAAAAACAAACAAAAAAAAAGAAGGTATTACCGACATGTGGCATTACCGACATGAGGTATTACCTACAGTAGGTACGCCCCTATCTCGCCGACCGCGCCCCTGTTTTACCAACAGGAGGTACATCCGTGTTTTACTGGCCAGTGCCATCTTGGATTTCAGACGCCATCTTGTTGGGTGCTATTTTGTTTAAAGACATTGTTATGGAGAAAATTTTAGGCGAAAATCTAGGGAAAATTTGAGGTAAATTCCACTGTGGAACTCAAGTTCCACAGTAGACGTATTCTTGGGATAGAAAGATATCCCCCTAAGCTCAAGGATGCTATCCCCTACGTATCGAGGCGCAAGAGGAATAAGGTTGGGAGAACTCCCGGAATCCCTGTCCTAGTGCAACAAGAAACACCTAGAAGTATTTATACACCCCCAGGATCGACTACTCACCGACCGGCGGAACCTCCAAGCCAGAATGTCCCAACACCCGAAAGGCACGGAGAGGCCGAGGTAGGGAACTCCGTCAGGTCGAATCGGCAGACACTGGATGAGCGTATCGCCCAGCTGATTGGAAATTTTCCAGGGCCTGCCTCCCCGCCATCAGTAGCTCCAGGACCAACGTCCAGCTCACCTCGAACTCGAACGGTGGAAGATAACCCTCGTACAATCAACCTACCCCTTGCATTGGCCCGGTCTATCAGAGATACCATGCGTCGCAACCGGGAATACATCCGCAGGCGCCGTATCAGGGCAAGGAACGAGAATCGGCGCCCGATACTCGTCGACCTAACTCAGGACAACCCCCGGCCCTGAACTAGTGGACACCCGCCCGTACGGCGAGTTTGACGGCGCATTCCTTCCACGAGGTCAGAGTCCCCGTGTCCATCCCCAACTACCGAGGCCTAACTACTGGAGATAGAAACTACCCCTGGACGCCCCCCCTTGCTCCAACCTGTGGCTGACATTGGTCCGCCCCCGTCCTATGAAGAATTATTCGGGGAAATATAGAAACGAACATAATGTTATATCTGGCATTAATTGGTTAACTGATTTCTGCCTTCTCATTCACAATTTCCCTCTCTCTTTTACGAGAGTCCTCCAAAATCGAGGACGCCTGGTTGTGGATCCATAACAGTATTTTTATTTTTTACGTCAAATCAAATACGACATGAATAAATTTGAATTCATGATTTTAAAGGTGAAGTGCTCGAACGCTCGATAATTTTCTAAGATCCTCATTTTTAATTACTAAATGTATTTTTCTTTTTAAAATGAAATGACATGAATAAATTTGGATTCATGATTTACATTCATATTGATTCATTTCATACCCACCAATATAAATCCAATTTTCGAGCACAATGCTTAATTGATCGTTACGCTCAATCGAGCATTATGATCAATTGATCGTGCGAATACATGTTCAAATATTTGATCATTTTTTTTAACATATACGCTCAACTTTTTATCATTAATGATCAAATTTTGATCGTCTTTTCCGTAAGTGGACCGCGCCCAATGTCGCGCACTCGCATACATTTATAAATATATAGTAGTAGTACAGTGACTGAACTACCATAAACAACTGCACACAACTACACAGTACTGTTCATTTACGCGCATTTGCATTCATCTTATCTATCGGAAGTCGAAACGGTCATGACTTGATGATTTTGCGGGAAATAATTAAGCATGGCGCGTTAAATTGCTTCATTTACTCTGAATTTTGTAATGAAGTAGTGGCGTAGTGGAGAGAATGCTCGCCTCGCACTCGGAAAGTCCCAGGTCGGTCCCTGTCAAGAACAATTTTTTTTTTTCTACAATTGATTCTATTAAAAACTTACATCATTTATGTACGAAAAGTTTCGTTAGAAATGCATGAAAGTTAAATATTCCTGTAGTATCTTTTTTTACATAGTATGTAATTTACCGAGAAAAGCTATTGAAATTTGCTATTAGCTACGATTCGATACCTCCGGTATATTGGAACCATGTGAAGCATCGTATAGCAACGCGCTTACATTTATCAATATTTTCTGCAAATTATAGGCCATTTCGATGTAATATTTTACAAGCTTTGAGACACTCACAGAAAAAAAATACCGATTTTGGTCGAGATTCACGCTCTACACCATTCCCTGAGCACTGATCAGGTGATCTGTGGCTTTAGATTTGTCCAGAACTATTTGTCCAAACAAATAAATCATTGAAATTATATTTTCTTCAATGTGCAAACGCTTTCTAAGTTTATTTGGTGATTTGATCACTAGTATGGTAACAGACATTAGAAATTGATTTGTTTAAAGGTTTTTCAATGTCATTTGCGAAATAGCAGTTTTTGCAAGATTAATATACTTTCCCCAGTTTTCTAGGTCACTCGTCATGAATCTAGTGCTAGGTTTAGAAAATTCATTCATTAAAATGTTTGTTTAACAAATTACGTAAAACAATTACATTGTTTCGAAAATGCATATATATGCATCTTATAGTTTTTAGGTGCGATGATTACAAATCTTACAAAAGAATCTTAAAAAGAACTACAGAAGAAGTAAGAATAATCCTTGTAGAGTCCATGAACACCCCTTTCATTTTCGCAGTTCAACTTTTTCGAGTAAAAATAGATATTTATTCATCAAGGAAGGAAGAGGATGATCCCGATAAATGTATATTTTGTGACTGTGCGCAGCGAGGTCAAAAAATATACACGAGTTGGAATCACTTCCTCCCATGTTAAACATTTTTTTCCATACGTATACAGAAACGGCCAATTTGTCATCACGATTTGCAGGGATAGTGTCCTACTTTTTAGGCTATCTGCTATAAATTTTTTAGCAGGAGCAATCTTGGCATTGCTCCCGCAAAAATTGTCCATAAGGAACGATCCCCAGGATTGCTCTCGCTAAGGCATTGCATCCCTAGGGGATATCTCGTAATAGTCTGTAATTCATGAATTTCAAATCTATTACAACCGGCAGGTTAGATCCCTATTCTACCAACTGCTCAACCCGATTATTTCTTAGCGCGAGATACACGATTTATTTTTATCTGACATCTTGATTATTAAATGTACTTTCAGTAATAACGATTACGAAAGATTCATAACAAACATGAACTCTAACAATACAATTCTGGTAATTATTCAAATGAATATTAAACACAATTGTGAATGAAATTATTCACGGTTGTCCTAAAAAAAGGACATTGTTTCCGCAAATCGCGTCGATATGGTTGGCATTTCCGTGTATGTCTGGAAAAAACTTTTTTTATTCAAATGAAAAAATAAATTAAATCCCTCCTTCACCACCCCTACCGAACATTGCCAATGTATGAATGCTAGAATTAATTAAAAGAGAGTGTAATTGTACTTACGAAAAAACTTCATGAAAAAAGTGAGATACAAAAGTATTGAAATCAGTACTGAATAAATGTATGAACAGGAAAAGTATTTGATTGTTATGCAATTGGTATTGTTTATGCAAAAACGAGATTTAAATTTATTATATGATATACGCCATTATACTTAAGTGGTATACAAAACAAAACAAAAAATTACAAAACATCAGTTTTTTCAGTTTTTCATAAAATATAGATACGGTAGACTTTATCAAATTAAAGTTTTGTAAAAATCCAATAGTCTCAGAAGTAAAAGTAGGTAAACATTAATTCGTGGGCTGCTGTCAAGATTGATAAAATTACTGTTTTATATGCACAAAAGTAGATGCGTAGTGATGCAACAATTGCAACTGTATTTTGTTTGTACTCTACAGATGTTTCTTTTACTTTCTTTTTTTGAATCTATTCAAAAATTTATAACTGCACAAATTATGACACAAAACTTCCTCAAAATGCAGTAAAAGCACATGATTCAAGAGCAACAGTCGGTTACTAAATCAGTATTGTGTTAACTGGATCTCAATCAATAATGGAAAAGCGTGTCAGTAAATTTCAACGAATATATTCAACTTTCGTGGCATTCGCATTATTTAAGCCGAATTTTTTATTGGATATCATTTTCCATGAAAAGCTGCATCGAGTCAAACTTTTGCATTACTTATTATATATTCAAATTTCAAGTTATCTGTCAGTAATGAGTATAAATAAAGTAATATAGATCAATATTCTTAGCTCAGTAACAGAGTTTGGTTATTATTATGAAATTCATTGTTAATACAAAAATTACTATCAACATATGATAGGTTGTTTTTTGCATAGCAGCCCAAGAATTAATGTTTACCTACTTTTACTTCTGAAACTATTGGATTTTTACAAAACTTTAATTTGATAAAGTCTACCGTATCCGTATTCTATAAAAAACTGAAAAAACTGATGTTTTGTAATTTTTTGTTTTTTTTTTTGTATACCACTCAAGTATAATGGCGTATTGTAATTTGCATAAACAATACTAATTGCATAACAATCAAATACTTTTCCTGTTCATACATTAATACAGTACTGATTTCGATACTTTTGTATCTCACTTTTTTCATGAAGTTTTTTTGTATATGATGAGCGCACATCTGTCAATCATATCTAATACTTAAAGATCGCGATTAGCTCGGACCAAGGCAAGGTCAACGGAGACGTGATCGTTTCGTTCCCACGTTCCGCATGTTGAAGTAAAAGAAGTAAATTTTGTATTTGAATTCTCCCGCTCTCCAAACTAGGAATATTTTGTCACCACCCTCCCCGTGCCCTACCGAGAGCACACAGGTGTACCACAACGGGAGAAAGTTCTCCTCCCTCACTCCCTAGCATTAGCTCTCTCTCTTTCATTTTAGGTTCACTCTCACCAGTTTTTTTGTTCACTTTGCTCTGGAACCGAAATCTGTAAAGACCTCTCTACAAAATAAATCCGAAGTTTTCTTTTAAATCAGTGAAATATCTTGTTATTCGGACCCTTAATTTAACAGGTTATGGGCCCAGGTTCGCGAATTAACAGATATTTCTGAGGGTCTGAAATTAATTGCGCGCGAAGTGCGGGTTTGAAATTTATTTCCGTCAAGTGCACGCCGAGAAGCTTTTTCGTGCATCCGCGATGGAATCTGAAAATGTTCGCCTCCCGAAATTGACTGGAAACGAGGACTGGGCGATGTGGAAATTCCGGGCCCGCGTGGCACTGAGGGCGTCGGGGACATGGGACGTCGTCGACGGCACCCAGGTGAAACCGGAAGTGGCGGCCGGGGCCGACGAAGCGCCCATCAAGGCATGGAAGAAGCTGGACAACACGGCCCAGAGGATAATCGTGACGTCCATCGACGAGAGACCACTCCTGCATATCATCAACTGCGATACCTCCAGGTCCATGTGGGACAAACTTCAATCCGTGTACGAGCAGAAATCCGAGGTCAGCATCCACACACTAATGCAGAAATGGTACAGCATCGAGAAAGACCCCAGGGACGACATAGCAACCCACGTCGCTCGTCTCGAGGATCTCGCCCACCGCCTTGAAAACCTGGGTGAGAAAATTCCTGAAAGCATGATCATGACGAAGGTTATTATGACCCTCCCCCCCCACTATGAAGCACTTTATCAGCGCGTGGGACTCGGCTCCCTCGGGAGACCGCACGTTGTCTAACCTGATATCGCGACTGACGATCGAGGAATCCCGCACCAGCCCTAACCATAATCGGGAAAGCGCGGCATTCACTGTTCGTAAGACCACTCACGGCAAATCAAACCCCAAGTCTAGGAGGCCAGGGAACTGCAACTACTGTCACAAACCAGGGCACTGGGTGGCGGAGTGTTGGAAGAAGAAAACGGCTGGCACCAGGAGAGGTGCAGAGGACAGGGGCGAGGCCCTCATCGGGGAAGCCATGACATCGAGGGACATCATCCACGGGGTCGAGGCCGAGGCCTGGTTCATGGACTCCGGGGCGACAGACCACATGTCGAATAGGCGATCCTGGTTTCGCTCGTTCACCAACCTCCAGGGGAAGTCCATCAAGGTCGGGGATGGAAAATTGATTCCGGCCTTGGGGAGGGGTGAAATAGACATTCTGGCTTTTAACGGTCACAAGTGGGAACGAAAGTTCCTGAGGAATGTTCTGTACGTGCCTGACCTCACTTACAACCTTTTTTCACTAGGCGCGGCGCTAGATAATGGCATTGAGCATCAATCCGACCGAAATTCATGCAGACTCGTGAAGGACGGGGACGTGGTTGCGGTGGGAGTAAGGACAGGAAAACTGTTCAGCATGAGGTTCCAGGTCATCGAAGCGGTCCAGGGGCAGCCCGAGGCGAACATGGCAACGCAGGTCGACCTCCACACCTGGCATCAGAGGATGTCGCATCAGAACATGGCCCAGGTCAAGGATGTTCTAAAGAGGTCGGGGATCAAGTGTCCTGGCGAGGGCATAAGCTGCGAGGACTGCATCCTGGGGAAAATGCATCGTCTACCATTTCCAAGAAGGGGCTCGAGGTCAGCGAAAATAGGTGAGGTGATCCACACCGACCTCTGTGGGCCCATGCAGGAAAAGTCTCTGGGAGGCGCGAGGTATTTCTTAATGTTTAAGGATGACTATAGCCACCACAGGTCAATATATTTTCTGAAGATCAAGGCCGAGACCCCCACCTGGATCGACCACTACCTTAGGAAGGCTGAGAAACACCTTGATACTGGAATAAAGGTCCTGAGGAGCGACAACGGGCTCGAGTACGTCAACCAGGAAGTGGCTGACCTGACACGTCGACTGGGCATCACGCACCAAAGGACTGCTCCATACACACCTGAGCAGAATGGATCGGCAGAGCGCGAAAACCGAACTGTCGTCGAACTGGCCAGGACCTCTTTGCACGCCTGTGGAATTCCCCTGAGGATGTGGGCCGAGGCCATCAACTACTCGGTGCACTCGCTCAACCAGACGGGAACAAGCTCTCGTGCAGGGAGCACGCCGAACGAGCTCTGGCTGGGAAAACCACCTGACATGGACCTCCTTCACATTTTTGGCGAGCTGGTCTACGTCCATGTTCCAAAGGAGAAGCGCCGGAAATGGGACGTCAAGGCGGAGAAGGGATTCTTCGTGGGGTACGACGGCAACACCAAGGGTTTTCGTGTCTGGTTCCCAGAAAGAGACCAAGTCAAGATTCACCGGGACATCGTCTTCACTGGAAGATTATTCAAGGACGAAATGCCAAGTGAAACACAGGAGGAGACAATAGATCTCTCAATACTACCTGCAGACGTCACCGACGACCAGGAACCTGAGGACGTCATCGAGGACGCCGTCGAGGACGAGGCTCAAGAATACGAACCAGCGCGGGAAAATGCACCACCACCAGTCGGACAGGATCAGGCTCCAGGTGGAGATCGGCCCAGATATAACTTAAGAAATCGCGAGGACATCCAGATGCCGGCAAGGTACTCGACGGCCATGTTTTCCGCCGTGGACACCAGTGAGCCAGAAGATTTCGAACAGGCCATGGCATCACAGACCTCGGGGCAGTGGAAAGCAGCTATGGATGATGAGATGAAATCCCTGCTGGAGAACAGCACCTGGACCTTGGTCGACCCACCTCACGATCAGAAGATAATTGACAGCCGCTGGACTTATAAACTGAAGCGAGGGGGCGATGGAAGGATCGAAAGGTTCAAGGCCAGGCTAGTGGCGAGGGGCTTCAGGCAAACTGCGGGAGTCGACTACCACGAGACGTTCAGCCCGGTCACGAAATTCGACTCCATTAGAACAATCCTGGCAATGGCAGCATCGGAGAATTTATACCTGAAACAGTTTGACATAAAGACTGCGTTCCTGTACGGGGAAATCGAGGAGGCCATCTTCATGCATCAGCCAGAGGGATACGAGGATGGCACAGGACGAGTCTGTAAGCTGAACCAGAGCCTGTACGGGCTCAAGCAGGCATCAAGGTGCTGGAACCAACGCCTTACGTCGGCTCTGAACAACCTAGGTCTCCAGCCCACGGATGCCGATCCATGTGTGTTCACAAACAACAACAAGGAAAATCTCCTGGTCCTGGCCATCCACGTCGACGACGGACTCATCGCAGCGACAAGAGAAGAAGCGGCAAGTCAGATTCTCATGGACCTGGAGAAGGAATTCAGCGTGACCTCAGGCGAGGTCTCAACATACCTCGGAGTGCAGATTCGACGACTTCACGACGGGTCCATCTTCCTACACCAGGAGGCTTACGCCATGACGGTTTTACGGCGTTTCAAAATGGACGAGGCCAACGCAGTTGCCACCCCCGCTGACCGACACCACGAGATGTGCGCCGACGCCCACGTAAACGGCGACAAAGACACACCCGGGACGGCATTTCGGCGAGTAGTGGGGAGTCTCATGTACCTGTCGATCGCTACGAGGCCGGACATCACGTACTCTGTAAATGCTGCCAGTCAACATCTCGAGGACCCAAAGAGCATCCATTGGAGCGCGGTCAAGAGGATACTGAAATATTTGAAAGGCACTACAGGTTTTGGTTTGTATTTTCCGGTTCGCAAAAATCACTGTTTACAGGTTTACAGCGACGCGGACTACGCCGGGGATACTGAGACGCGACGGTCGACAAGCGGGGTCGTGATTAAGTTTGGAGATTCCACGGTTACCTGGAGTTCGGCGAGGCAGAAATCCGTGGCACTCTCCACCACTGAAGCCGAGTACGTCGCAGCGAGCACGGCCGTCAAGGAGATTGTCTGGTTCAAGGGCCTACTCGCGGAGCTTGGGATTCCCGTTGAGAAAACAACGCTGAACATCGATAACTTGAGCGCTGTGAAACTCATTCGAAATCCCGAGTTTCACAAGCGTACAAAACATATCGACGTGCGCTACCACTTCATTCGCGAGAAATATCAGAGCCATGTTTTTGTTTTAGAACATGTACCGTCGGAGAAACAGCAGGCAGATCTCCTCACGAAACCTCTGCCTCGGGTAAACTTCGAGATGCAGAGAAATATGCTGAACGTCACGAACTTTGAAGAAGCGAAAAAACGACACCAGCATTCAGCATAACAACAACGAACAACGAGCGACATTGCAGCCGACGTCCGACGAAGGTACACGAACACGCTTCGGGACTCGAGCAGGCTCGAGCACAGTCGACGCGGAGGAAAATGCAGGGGCGTCTACACTCAACCCAGCACCCTGCGGCACACGGGATGACCGCATCAACCTACACCGGGCGGGCTCAAAACGCACGAGTTGCAGCGTACGACACAACAGAGAATAAAGAAGAATATAGACAATAAGGAAATAAAAATTTGATTCTTTGGTGGGAGTGTTGAAGTAAAAGAAGTAAATTTTGTATTTGAATTCTCCCGCTCTCCAAACTAGGAATATTTTGTCACCACCCTCCCCGTGCCCTACCGAGAGCACACAGGTGTACCACAACGGGAGAAAGTTCTCCTCCCTCACTCCCTAGCATTAGCTCTCTCTCTTTCATTTTAGGTTCACTCTCACCAGTTTTTTTGTTCACTTTGCTCTGGAACCGAAATCTGTAAAGACCTCTCTACAAAATAAATCCGAAGTTTTCTTTTAAATCAGTGAAATATCTTGTTATTCGGACCCTTAATTTAACACCGCATGATCGCGTTTTCAATATTATTATCTATATCAATATTATTGGCTTGGAACGGGAATCCACCTTTTTTATCTAATAGCGTCATTTTTGGCATTGGGAATTATCAAATTCGGGTGTATAAATACCGTTACGAATTTGATACAATTTAGCGTTTCGATATTCTCCGAACGAGGAACAGCTCAGATTCGAAAAATACCCTTTGCGTCTACGATCATTGAATCAGACGCATTCAAACTAAAGATTTTAAATCAAGTTCCCACCTGTGTCGAGGACCTAGAGTCGGACACCACGTGAAAGAGCTAAGGCATCCTCCTTAAGCCCTCACGACGCGAACAAAAGTAAGTAATTCAAATACAACTATTTTTTTTATATACACTATTCATTTATGAATAATTTGTTACGAAACTCTACGCGGAACCGTTCAGGGTTCAGAATCGTTATAATACCGCGAGATTAGAATATTATTTTTGTTATTGTTTATTTCACGAACTCATAAGGAGAACTAATCAAATTATCTCTTGTTTTTCAGTGCCAAACTTTACAGACGTGTATAAAGAATTAAGAGGCACGCATTTGCAGCCGTCCTCTTCCTTTCTATCTTTCTTCAAAAGTGGGAAGGCGAATTCATACGCTAAGCTACAATTATTTAAGAAACATAGGGAGACCACATCGTATCTTCCTGGTCATATTTTGGACCGTGAGGTAGAACGAGTGGCGTCGATCGGATTCGGCGTAAAGTTGCATTTACCCCCTCCGACGATCCCTACCATATGCAAATATTGCGGTTCTCACTCCGTTGTCCGCCTTACGTCCGAGATCGCGAGACCAACCGTTCAAACTCCACTGATATTAGCGCAAGTTGCCGAGGAATTGGAGGAGATTAGAAAAACCGAAAAATAAATACCTTTATCGATGCCTGATTTATTCGGGGACATTTCGGATATGTCAGATTGAATGTGTGAATATGTGAATTAGTTTAATTAGATTTGTAGAAGTGGTAGGGAATAAATACTGTCGTTTAATAATTTCGCCTTATTAATCCTTCTCCTAGTCCTTTATAAATAAGGGGTTCGAAGGTCAGGAGGGAGATTATCAGAATCTCCTCCTCGGTCCTCTCTGTGGACGTCATCGCTCGTCACAGTAAGTATAATAACACTCTCTTTTTATTCATTCTAGCATTTATACATTGGCAATGTTTACTATGTACAATAATTTTTACAAGCTAAGAATAACATGGTGAGCTATACGTTTACACATAAATGTAAATATTTATCCGAATTCTAAAATTATTTATGTATTCGTGTTATAACGCTTTCTAAATTACACAAAACCCTTATGTA
Organism: Platygaster robiniae; assembly: GCA_028476575.1. Taxonomy (NCBI): domain Eukaryota; kingdom Metazoa; phylum Arthropoda; class Insecta; order Hymenoptera; family Platygastridae; genus Platygaster; species Platygaster robiniae. Next base: position 28,422,693 of record CM052023.1, read on the forward strand.
ACAGTTTATGTCGATAACATATCTTTTTCAACTTTTTCCTAATACAAAAAAAAAAAAAATTCAAATGATATTTCAATAAATGAAAAGAAAATTTTTTCAAGCAGATAGATTCAAATTTTATGTCTTGATCTTTTTCAGTACATAAAAAAAAAAAAAAAAAAAAAAAAAAAACGTAAAGAAGTCTTGAACAAAATCATTTAATTCATATTAATTTTGCACTTGAGAACCAAATTATGAAGTAATTAATTTTTCGAAAGACAACATAGTTAAGAAAGTATGATAACAAAATAAAGGGTAAGGTTCAGCATTTCAAAGAAATATTCAATAGACCAGAAACAGCAATAATCTCAGAATACATTTTTTCCGGCTAAGGTGTCTTTTCTCAGATCGCGTCACGTATACCGTGTGTCCCAAGGTAAACTGGATACCTGGGTTGAGGTTGGTAGCACTAATTCCATAAGAAAAACATTGTCAGTGTTACCAACCTCAACTCAGGTTTACCGTGGGACATACCGTATAGTACTATAGCTGTAGGTACACTCAACACTGCACACACACAGCACTGTAATTGACTGTAGTATCCAGCAGTACACAGTAGTAAAATACAGTAGTACACAGAAGTGCACTATAAATAGTCCGGAAACCACCGGAAACTGACGGAAACTGCCGAAAACCGATCGTAACGAATGTTTGTGTTGTTCTGGTTTATGTTTGTTTTCAATAGTGCAATAGTGCAAACTGTGGTGATTATATAATATATTTCAAATGAAATTCACATGTATGATATACATGCACCATTGCATTTTGAAGTATTTAACAAAAAAAATAACTCTCTTCTAAAAACAATTCAATTCAATATCTAAGTTTTTTACAACTGTATAATACGCACTTTATTTGGCTCTGTCAGAAATCGAATACGTAAAATTTTAATAATTCTCTTTCAAAGAAAGTGTAATCAGCAGTATCTTATAAAATAATGTAAATCAAAATAATATTTTAAAGTATACAAACATACTAGATAAATTATTCAATAATTATCAATAAGGTTAATCCCTTTTGTACATTAATTTAAATTTAAATTAAGATTAATTCCAATGTGGCACACGCTGATTTTAACTCAAATCGAGTAATCTTATCAAACGTCAAACAGTTTCACATTTGAAAAATCCTTACTTGAATTCAAATAATATCGTGATACATTATCAATTTAATTGCAAAGCTCTTATAATTATTAGCTGTAATATTAAATAAGTTTTCCATTGATAGTACTCAACACTTTTCATAATAGTTGTAAATATTTTAATAGATGTGAAAAAACTTTTACACCGGCACGACGGAACAGCTTCAAGCCATGTGTTGTATTTGAAGGGTAGGGGAAAAAAATAAAGGAGAGGGGAGTATGAAAACTATATGTGTTGTGTGCTCAACGCATATAACACGTCTTCCGCTGCGCCTGCTTTCACATATGTTAGACATTCAAACTCTTATAAATGTTCTTTAGCTAAAAATTAGTATTAATCACATGCCTTTATCAGTAAAATCTTCATTTCTTTGTAATATTTCAGGAAAAGACGAATTTCTGGGGGAATTCAAATACTAACAGTGCAAACTCTTGATGACGGCGTTGAGAACACTGTGAAAGAAGAAACTAAAGAAACATTTACTCTAGTAAAAATCAGCAGTAATGTAGAGAACAAAAAATTTATAACTCAATTTTTTTTTCATAACTATTCTCAGAAGTGGCAAATAGTTTGATTTGAAATGTTGTTGTTGTTATTATTATTATTATTATTATTATTATTATTATTATTATTATTATTATTATTATTATTATTATTATTATTATTATTATTATTATTATTTAGTGTTACTTATAAACATATTCTTGATTATTCATTCGAATTAAATTTACTAGGGAATAAGTCACACATAAAGTCAATATATTTTTTAACATTTTCAAGTTATTTTTACAGGTTAATATTCAAAACGGTGTAAATTTCTAGATGAAAAACAAAGAAAAAGGACTTCGTCAAGTAGTAACGGATGTATTTCAATAATTTTTATGATTTATACATAATTACTAAAAAATTGCATGCATAAATATATATTGATCGTGAAAAAAATTCGTTGCTTACGTATATAAATAATTAATTACATAAATGATCATTCAAAAATTGATTATAGGTATCAATATTCAATTGTGTGAATGATCACAGAAAAATTGATAACAGGTATAAATGAATAAATATAATAATGACTATGGTAACTATAAATCAATAAAAAATTGAATGTATGAATATTAAATTATTGATGATTATTATTAATATGCTCATAACTATAAATTAATTATGAAAAAAATTGATTGCATAAATAATTTATTACACATATGATCATAAAAAATTTTGAAAAATTGATTACATGTATGAATACTTAAATTTTATAATGATCATATTGAAATGAAAAGAAAAACTAAATTTGAATACTCCCAATATTCCCGCGCCACCGGGCGCCATGTTGTATCTATGTATATCGGGGTGTTTCTCTCTCTCTTTTTCTCAGTTAGTTTCTTTTTTCTTGTTCTCACAGTCGTAATGTACACACACCCCGAAAGAATCTCTCACTTGTAATCATGAAATAAATCCATACTTTATACAGAAATCCGAACAAAGTTTTACTGCCCAATAATTAAATCTAACAGGTTATGGGCCCAGTGACGTGGAGCAGGAAATATTTTATGTAAAAGTGAAAGAGAGAAAAATTCGGAATCGGGAAGTCCGCGAGTCATTTTTCGGCCGACGTGCAAAACGGGAACGCGTGCTGTTTTTTGGATCAAAGTTCGAACGAAAATAAAGTGCGGTTCTCAGCCAACGAGCAAGAAGAAAAATAGACAATACTCGCCATGGAAAACGACGGTGTTCGAATAACTAAGCTGAAGGGCATCAAGAATTGGACAGAATTCCAAGTTCGGGTGACTCTACAAGCGAGCGGTGCCTGGGACGTCGTCGACGGGACATCGCCATATCCCCAACGTCCAGAAGCTGAGGATTCAAGCAGTTCGGATCGGCACGAGAAAGCAGTTTTGGCATGGAAGAAGTTGGACAACTTCGCCCAGAAGGTCATAGCTACAGCAGTGGAGGAGAGGTCGCTGCTACACATCATCAACTGCAAGAATTCGAAGGGCATGTGGGACCAATTGAAATCCGTTTATGAGCAGAAATCGGAAACCAGTGTACATATGCTACTCCAGGAGTGGTACAGTATCCAGAGGAATTCAAACGATGATATTGTCACTCATATTGCAAGACTACAAGACCTCGCTCATCGCCTGGAAAATTTTGGTGAGAAAATTCCTCCTCAAATGATTATAACGAAAATTCTGATGACCCTCCCCCCTTCGCTCAGTCATTTCATAACTGCCTGGGAATCGACGTCATCCAGGGAAAGAAGTCTGTCAAATTTGATCTTCCGATTATCGATAGAGGAATCGCGTCATATATCGGGGGGAAATTCGGAAAATACGGCTTTCGCTGCTCAGGGAAATTTTCGGAGGAATTTCAGAAATAATGTCGGTAAGGAAGGGGCCTACTCGAGAAGCCATGCCGGTAAGAAGGGGAACTATCAGAATAATTTAGTCGGTAAAAGCGGGAATCACTCGAGAAATTTTACCGGTAAGGAAGGGACATGCAACTACTGTCACAAGCTGGGGCATTGGGCGCGGGATTGCTGGAAACGTCGGGCGGCGAACGAGCGGGATTTCGGTGGGGGTGAGGCACTTGTCGGGGAGGCTTTTTCATCAACGTGGGAAGTCGGGGGACCAAAGAATGATGCGTGGTACTTGGACTCCGGGGCGTCAGACCACATGTCCAGCCATCGTGAGTAGTTTTCATCCTTCGAAGAATTCACAACTCCGAAACCGGTTCGTGTCGGCGATGGAAAAATTATTTTGGCTTTTGGCACTGGAAACATCAACATCAGAGCTTGGGATGGAGAAACCTGGTCTGCGAAACACATACGTGATGTGCTGTATGTCCCGAAAATTTCGTACTATTTGTTTTCGCTAGGTGCTGCTCTCGATAAGGGGATCCAACATCAGTCGGACAGTCAGACCTGTAGACTTGTCAAAGATGGGAATATTGTTGTAGTTGGAGAGCGCAGGAATAGGCTTTATCAGATGAAATTCCAGGTTCGCGCAAAAGGAAACTTTTTTCAGGCAAATCTGGCCGTGCAGAAGAATTTGCAGACCTGGCACGAAAAATTGGCCCATCAAAATGTCACTCATGTCAAGAATATTCTTCGAAAATCTGATGTCATTTTTCTCGATTAGAAATTTAAGTGTGATCCATGTATTTTAGGAAAAATGCATAGGCTGCCGTTCAAACACAGCGAGACAAAATCGAAAAGAGCGGGCGAACTCATTCATGCAGATTTGTGCGGTCCAATGCAGGAAAATTCCCTGGGTGGAGCTCGATACTTCCTTCTACTCAAGGACGACTTCAGTCACTGGAGGACGGCGTACTTCATCAAGAGGAAATCGGAGACCAGCGCGTGCCTGGAGGACTACCTGAAGAAGACCGAAAAACACATCCAGAAAGGGGTGAAAATACTGCGAAGTGACAATGGACTAGAATTTATCAATCAAGAAGTCGAGAAGTTGACTAGTAATCTGGGCATAATCCATCAGAAAACTGTGCCTTATACCCCTGAGCAAAATGGATCTGCGGAACGAGAAAATAGAACTGTTGTGGAATTGGCAAGGACTCTCATTCACGCCAGCGGAATCTCAATCAAGTTGTGGGCGGAGGCTGTCAACTACGTGGTGTACACGCTGAATTGGACTGGAACCAGCAGTGAAAAAGGCAAGTCACCGTGTGAACTCTGACTACAAAAGGAATCGAATCCGAGAAAACTGAAAATTTTTGGAGAAGAGATTTTCACTCATATTCCAAAAGACAAGAGACAGAAGTGGGACCCAAAGGCTGAAAAAGGATTTTTTGTTGGATACGATGAAAATGTCAAAGGATTCCGAGTCTGGTGCCCTAGCAAGAATCAAGAGAAAATTCATCGAGACGTCGTTTTCACTGGAAGAAGATATGAAGAAGTTTCCAAGAGTTTATCTGAAGAAAAAGAAGCCGTCGTGTATCTCGAACAGAAAATGGATCATCCAGAAGAAGAGAACATCGAAAATCCGGAGGATGAAGAGGAAGAAGAAGCAGCCCTTGATTTTCATTCAGCCGAAGAAACAACGTCGGGATCAGAAGACGAAGAAAAAACTACAGAAAACCAACAGCGACCTGGAGAAAAAGAAAAAGGAAAATACAATTTGAGGGACCGAAGTAGCTTGAAAATTCCTGCACGTTTCGAAAATTCTACAGCTTTTGTTTCAGATAGTTTGGATCCTGAAACCTACGAGGAAGCTACTACGGGCCTGGATGCTGAGCACTGGAAAATCGCGATGGATGAAGAAATCGAGTCTCTGGAGCAGAATCAGACTTGGACCCTGGTGAAGCTGCCTAAGGATCGACAAGTCATCGACAATCGTTGGGTTTTTAAAACAAAACTCAACAGTGACGGCAGTATCCAACGTTATAAAGCAAGACTTGTGGCCAGGGGTTTCAAACAAGTGGCTGGAATAGACTATAATGAAACTTTTAGCCCCGTGACAAAATTCGACTCGATTCGCGCAATTCTCTCTGTTGCAGCATCGAAGAAACTTTTCATGTTCCAGTTTGACGTGATAACTGCCTTTTTATATGGAAAAATCGAGGAGAAGATTTACATGCACCAGCCAAGCGGGTACGAAGATGGAACCAACCGGGTTTGCGAGCTAAAACGGAGTCTCTATGGCCTGAAACACGCGTCGAGATGTTGGAATCGTCGCCTCACACAGACTCTCAGCAAACTAGGTCTCCGGCCGACAAATGCAGATCCCTGCGTTTTTACCAACGGGGACGAAAACAACTTGGCAATCCTGGCCATTCACGTGGATGATGGGCTCATCGTCACCGCTAAAATGATGACAGCAGAAATTCTAATCAAGGAGCTCAAAAAGGAGTTTTAAATCACATCCAGCGAAGTTGGTACGTACCTGGGGGTACAGATAGAAAAATTAGAAGATGGTTCCATTTTTCTCCACCAAGGAAACTACGCCAGGACGATCCTACGCCGTTTCAGGATGGAAGACGCCAACGCAGTCGCAGTTCCAGCTGACCAACATCATCAAATGTAAGCTGAAATGCACAAAAACGGAGACAAGGAGGCGCCGAATACTCCCTACCACCAAGTTATTGGCAGCATGATGTATCTTTCAATTTGTTCCAGGCCTGACATTACTTTTGCTATTAATAGTGCAAGCCAACACCTCGAGAGCCCAAGGAAAATACACTGGAATGCGGCCAAGAGAATTCTGAAATACATCAAAGGCATAGTCGAGTATGGACTTTATTTTCCAGTGCAGCAGGCTGAGCATCTCCAAGTTTTCAGCGACGCCGACTACGCAGGAGATGTCCAATCCAGAAAATCAACAACAGGCATCGCCGTGAAGCTCGGAGAAGCTACAATTTCCTGGAGTTCGACCAAGCAGAAAGTCGTTGCCCTGTCGACAATGTAGGCGGAATATATTGCAGCGTGCCAAGCTGTGAAAGAAATCATCTGGATGAAAGGTTTGTTGGGCGAACTTGCTGTTTTCAGGAACCTAAGGACGACCTTGAACGTGGACAATCTGAGCGCTGTCAAGTTGGTGAAAAATCCTGAATTTCATCAAAGAAGCAAGCACATCGACGTGCGCTATCATTTTATTCGCCAGAAGTACCAAGAAGAGGAGTTCGTTTTGGAGCACGTATCATCGAAAGCGCAACAAGCAGATCTGCTGACCAAGCCTTTACCAAGAGTCGTTTTCGAAGTCCAAAGGAGGATGCTGAACGTGTTGCTGAACCCGAAGACCACGAAGAAGAAGGACTTTACTCAGTAGAATTCAAATTTGTAATTGTTCTTTTAGCGGGAGTGTTGAAATGAAAAGAAAAACTAAATTTGAATACTCCCAATATTCCCGCGCCACCGGGCGCCATGTTGTATCTATGTATATCGGGGTGTCTCTCTCTCTCTTTTTCTCAGTTAGTTTCTTTTTTCTTGTTCTCACAGTCGTAATGTACACACACCCCGAAAGAATCTCTCACTTGTAATCATGAAATAAATCCATACTTTATACAGAAATCCGAACTAAGTTTTACTGCCCAATAATTAAATCTAACAGATCAAAAAAAATTTACTATGTACATGTATAAATAAATAATCATATAAGTGATCATGTTAGTAATAAAAAAAAAAAAAAATCAAATAATAAAAAATTGATTTTTGATAATTGATTACATAAATGATCATTTAAAAATTGATTATACGTATCAATATTCAATTGTATGAATTATCACAGAAAAATCGATAACAGGTATAAATGAATAAATATCACAAAGTCCGGCAGGACTTTGCCGTCGCTTTTTAAAAGTAAACAATTAAAAAAAAACAGTATTTCATTAGGTGCCAGCAATATACGGCCCTGACCCGAGTGAAGTCGTCCGGACTCTTAACATACCGCAAGCAACTTCTCTTTCTCTCTCTCACTACAGCCGCGCGCTTTCTCTGTCCCTTTCCAATCGGCGATTTGCCCGTTTTCACTACGATCGCTGTAGAATCGCTATATCTATACTTTGTTACGACCGCATGGCTCGGAGAAGGGTTGGGTTCACTAAGGGCCCCGAACCTTGCCGAGCTTTCCCGACTGAACCCGATGTCGCGCATTTTGCTTTGGCCATCATACATCGTGTCGGATATATGGACGTGGAATCATATAAAAGACGGCCACGCTTTCCATTAACATGAAATATATCTTTCCTTTCAAGTATGCACGTAAAATATTTCATCAAAACGGCCATTAGTTAGCAAAGGATATTTATAAAAATAAATGCGGCGGAGCTACATACTTCGCAAAGTACAGATAATAAAAAGGAATATCAGCGTAATCGATATAGTGTCTGCCTCGTTAGCACGATGTCGCAGGTTTAATCCCCGGCGGAAGTAACTTTTGTTTTTTTTTTGAAACGCGATTATATGTGCGATTATATGAATCGTTTAAATTGGCAAAATTGATCGTCAGTGATTTGGTGACAAAAAATGACTAGAAACAACAATCAACAATAATAATGACAAAGAATCTTTTTGCAAAATTAATCTGGATTTTACCATAGTTCACATTGTCAATACCTATCAAAAAAATACCATAACGAGTGAAAGTAATTTTTGACCATATTTGGGTGATCTGATTGAGGAGTATATCCTCCTTGAAAATACTACCTATTTTGTGCTAAATTTCAAAAAATTCATGTATAATTCCTAGATACAATTCGAAATTCTTTTATTTTTTCACCCAAGAAATCTTTTCTCCATAGCACGAATCATTTGCGCGGTAAAGAATAAATGCGCGCAAACGAACGGCATAGTTTTGGCACCTCGCGCAACTATGTTTTCGACCAAATTGGACCGTTCTAAAATGCGGGCGATTTTTTTTCTCAACGAAATATGAAAGATAATTAAATGAAGAATATGTTGTTTTTTTTCCCAGTCAAGATCCGATGAAGAAGACATTAGTTTATCAATTTTTTATAAACAATTGTAAAATTTTCACATAAAATCAAAAGTTTTTGAATCGAAAAAAATCATAGTAAATCTACGTTAAATGACGATTAATAAGGTCGGGGAACCACTCCTTGGTCGCTCCAGCAGCTTTAACACCCTCGAAGTTTGCCGAATGGGTCGACCTCTCCCATTCCCAGACTTCGAGTGGTGTGGTTCACTTTGGGTCCACCCGGTATCCATACACCTCCGTTCAGAGCGCTCCCGTTTATAAGGATTGCCCCCTACTCATACACAGAGCCCGTTGATAGGGATGCTAGTTCACCCGATACCGAGCTTATCCTCAGATCCCCTAGCCGCCTTTGCACTTAAACCCCCGCACCAACGCAAAAATAAGAGCAGCGCATATGATCAAAAACCATTCCACTAAGTAAAATCGAAAATTGTTTGGCCAGTCATTCAAGGTTCAATATCTGGTTTCCTGCATAAGCTATCAATTCCAACTTGAAAGCATCTGCAAGTATATTCATGTCTGAATTTCTTGACATTTCTTGAAATAGCACGAATCACAACGGAAAATAATTAAAAATACATTCTTGTCTGGAAAAAATGATCATAATCAATTTGCAAGGCCGTTTTAAAGCAGTATTCGAAGCGGGCTGTCACCTGCCTTTCAACATCAAATCATCAGTTTCTAGTATGATACTAATACTTCGGTCAACTTGTTTTTTGAAAATATTTTTTTTTGTTTTTTTAAAAAAAAGAAGTTGATCATACAAGAATAGATCGACGCGACGTTGTGGATATCACATCTTTCATTTGTGCAATATTTATTTGAAAATCGACGAATTGTTATATTAGATATCAGAAGCTTCATATGAGTGATTATAAAGTTAAGTTTTATAATAGAAGAAACAAAAGGTTTCTTCAGAAAAAAAATGGATTTGTTGACACACAAAAGCGACGGCCCGCCTTTACATTGGCAAGGTGTGTGGTAAGTGCTGGGAGGTGGCGGATTTGAATATCATTTCGTGCTTTAACAGGGACGTTTATAAAACTCTCGAGTAGTATACGTAGGCGGGTTCGAGCACACTTGGCGGGCCGAGGCACAGCCGATGAGGAGCCAACACTCCCCCACCCCTTTACCTTTTTGTCACGTGACCCCCCTCTCCCCTTCCCCTCCACTGAATTAATAATTAATTATCATTATTATTCAATAATCAGCAAAAATCATTAATTAGCGTTATCATAAGAATTATCATTAAAAAAAGTAATTAGCCAATGAATCTGTAGTAGTAGCAGCTGGTGAGCTGACAATACTCCGTACAAAATTCTGGTCGCAGATTGTTCTGTTGAAGCTCATAAAATCTTCATCAGATGGCTCTTCTTGAGATGGTTCGAATGTATCTTCTTCCGACTGCATAGTCGGTTCTTCTTCTATTATTTCTTCTTCTTCTTTCTTAATTTCATAAATTTCCTTACTCCGTTTGGTCAACGATTGGAGTAGATCGATGATTGGCTTGAACACTTCTCGCACTGACGTCTCCACTGCGGCTTTCCCACGTTTCAGCAGACGATGTTTTCTGCGGATGGCTTCACTAGCTTTGACAATGTGGCGTAGTACATCTTTACGATCCATCTTCGAGCAGGGTTCAGGTAATACTAATAACATCATCGTAGGAACTTCATTTTATAGCAGCAGCAGTCGTATCCGTATCTGTGCAGCCCTTATTTACTCCTATACGTTATTACGAGTCATCATCAATTGAATATATTGAAAATTGAAAAAATTAATAATAAATAAATTATTAAAAACATTAATAAATAAAATAAAATGAAAATATTAAAAAAATTCAAAAATCAATTATAAATAAATTCTAAAAAAAATTAATAAATAAAATATTATAAAAAAAATATTTAAAAAATGAAAAAGAATATTACATAATAAAAAAAGGAAAAAAAAATAATAATAATAAATAAACAAAAAAAAACTATAAAAGATCAAAGCACGATCGGGACACAATTCAAACTTGTCCAGACAAGTTTCAGAGGATTAAGATGACATGATCATGCTCGTTGATTCGTGTCCTGTAGCTTGGAAGGCCCAATACACGTAGCATAACAATCTCGGTTATTGCCATCTTAATTTTTTAATTATTTTATTTATTTTTTTATTTTTGCTGCTCGGTGTTCGAATTATTTTTTCCTGCTATGGAAACATGGAATACCTATGAAATGTATAAGAACTATAATATTTGGTAAACTCGTTGTACAACTGCACAGATACGGATACGACTGCTGCTGCTATAAAATGAAGTTCCTACGATGATGTTATTAGTATTACCTGAACCCTGCTCGAAGATGGATCGTAAAGATGTACTACGCCACATTGTCAAAGCTAGTGAAGCCATCCGCAGAAAACATCGTCTGCTGAAACGTGGGAAAGCCGCAGTGGAGACGTCAGTGCGAGAAGTGTTCAAGCCAATCATCGATCTACTCCAATCGTTGACCAAACGGAGTAAGGAAATTTATGAAATTAAGAAAGAAGAAGAAGAAATAATAGAAGAAGAACCGACTATGCAGTCGGAAGAAGATACATTCGAACCATCTCAAGAAGACCATCTGATGAAGATTTTATGAGCTTCAACAGAACTATCTGCGACCAGAGTTTTGTACGGAGTATTGTCAGCTCACCAGCTGCTACTACTACAGATTCATTGGCTAATTACTTGAGAATTTTGGAGAACAAGTATCTCAAAAAAAAACTTGATACTCAATATCGAATACGATCGTTGAAAACTGGATTGTTTGTTGGTAACGCACCCGTTGAATTTGATAACATGACGATCCACGTGGGTGATGAAGAGTATGAAAGGACTCCAGGACTGCTCGAACTGCTATTCAAAAAAGTGCCAAGCCCAAGTCTCGTGAAAGATGCTGATGTTGCGAACTATAAAAAAATCATTCAACGAACGAATGCTGACAGGAAACACTATCAAGCTGACAGAAGTGTACGTAAAAGTAGAGATTTAAAGTATATCAAATACATTTCTGAAAAGAAAGGTGAAGGAATGTTTAACATAGCTCATCGAGAACGAGAAATAAGCTATGTTCATTGGGATGATCCAAACGAGCTCGTTGATCGCTTGCGACTTTTAATCGTGTCACAAGCGGCTGGCAACAACAGTCACATGAATGACATCAATACAATCATTGAAGAGTTGAGGGAGGCTGAGATCATATATTGATATGTCCACATCAGTATGCGCAAACATATCTGAAGAAGAAAATACTAAAATGTACATGTTAATGCATAAAGTGCTGCGTCATGGTGGAAATAAAGTATATGTAAAATGGTTAGAATTATGCAGTGTTCAAAATAGCTGGATGAATAAAATGTAACTGCCATGTATGATAGAAGTTTTTGCAACTGGCACAAGTGGCAGCTCTATTCATTTGGAACTTTACCTACTCAGAGATTAAGTATGAGAAGATTACATTTAAAAAAACAGGTTAAAATAAGTTACATTTGCGCATAATTTTACAGTCTCGGAGAAAAGGAAAATCTGATTTGAGTGAAAAAATTTTTTAAAAAGATGAACTGTAATAGAAATTAATGCTGGAAACGATTGCCAACTATGATCACAGCAGAAAACGACTGCCAACGATGATGATTGTAGAAAACGGCAGCCAACGATGATCCTTACAGAAAACGTGAGCCATTGATGATCACTGCAGAAACGATTGTTTGAAATGATGATTTGAAATTCTTACGCTTATTTCAAAAAAATTTATTTGTTCATTAAACGAGAGTCAATTGCAAACAACCATCTTAAAAGTGTCATCATGGCCGAGATAATTAAAGATTGTCCCCAAAACCTTACATATTTATAGGTGAGTAGGTTCAAAACTCAACCATGATGATTTTTTTTTAACTTTATTTAATTATTTTCATCGAAAAAGTTTTATTATATTTTCAAAGGAGATGAAAAACACATCAAGTATATTCAGTTTCATGTTTATTTTCTATTATGTTGCGTATTCAATGTTTAATGATTTCATACAGTCATTCACATACAATTTTAACGTCGAAAAAATTACAATTTCGAATGAATGGAGGAAGTCCATCGATGACGTAACCAAGTGAAGTCCAATGTTCACGGCATCGACGATAGCTGGCGATTTCTGGGTCGAGTTGGAGATCCTCAGGAAGTTTCTCCCAAGCGCATTCAATGTCATGGCTGAAGTAGCCAATGGTAAATTCAGCCGGGAGTGCTGCGATGTCTTCGGTGTCCAAGTTCCTCAAACAGCGGGAATGACGTATCAGTGCAAACGATCTCTTCGTTGATAGGGTGATGCCATAGGTTTCCAGGAACCACAACCTAAGGTTACGACCGTTTTCTGTTGCACAATGACGACCATTGCCAGGAGCATGTATGTTCCCATACGTGCAGGCTGATACCCGCAAGTTTTTCAGCGATGGGCAGCCCATGTTTTTGAGGTCGATGACGACTGGCCTTCTGTCTAGGGTTTCTTCAAGCCAGCCTTTCTTCTCCAGTCCTTTAACAAAAATATAGCTGGCGTTCTCGAGTTTGCTGTTTACCACGTTCCTGTAATCGGCGTAAGGTATATCGCCAGTTTCCCATGGAATCCCGTGGTAGTTTCGGGTCAACCAGGAATTCGCAGCCATGACTTGCTGGCAGACTCAACTATGGACACGATGAGCCTGTAATATAGAGCTCCTCCCTACTCCCAAGTGACCCCCTCCACTTACATGAAATTTATTATTACCATTTCAAACATTTATATAATTTATTCATTAAAAGTTGACACTGGATGCAGAAACTCGCAAGAGTTTATTTTCCCGCCGAGGTAACGAAACTGGACTTGATTAAGGGTTTCCGTGGCTTCCTTGAAATGGCGCAGCTGCTCCTGGTGCTCGTACAGCCAATTTGAGACACGTTCCGGCAAAAAGACGGTGAATCCTCCATCGAGGGTTACCACGATTTTCGGTCCGTATGACGTCTTGACTTCAGATACCTTCGTCACCCTGTAGCTTTTGTGCAGTTCTGAATCCATGATCCTCTTGTGCTCCACGCGTGATACCGCGTTCAGTTTGGTGAAGTCCATTGTCGCTCTGCTTGTCGTGCTACGGTGTCGCTTGGCTTCTTCGAGATGTGTCCGCTTCGGTTCGTCGTAGGAATTGATTATTTCGTCTGAAGATCGCTCGTAATATAGGGAGCTCCCCACTCCTCTGCTTATCGCGTTGATGGTGCTGCCACCACGTTGACGAAATGGAAACTACAGGTTTTTGGCTGCAGCTCGTTGTCGCGCGCCGATGTCGCTCTGCTCCTCCGAGATGTATTCGCTTCGCTTTGTCGTTGAAACTGATGTCCAAGTCCAGAAAGCCGTTCTTGATATACGGTGCTCCCCACTCCTCTGCTTCTTGCGTCAACGGTGCTGCTGCCACGTTGATTAAGGGGGTCCTACCATGTAACACTTTCAAAAAATGCATTATTTTTTTTTTGCATTTTTCTAAAGTTAATGTATCTAAAAATAAGATACAAAAAGCAATTTGCTGAAATCCGAAGGGAAAACAGGTTTTACGGCAAGTTTTATCACGCTCTCCACTGAGTTCTCGCAGCGCGCCAGGCCGATATGAGGCGCCAAGCGTTATCTCTTATATTTGGTATAAATAGAATTTTCCAACCAACAGACTCTGACGAAATTTTTTTAGATGCAGTTAGTTTCGTTGTCATTTTCACCGCATTCACTTGTCTTCACGTATTTTTTCTTATATTCGAGTGGATTCGCGAGTATTTTTTTTTCTGTTCAGCCATGGACAGAAAAGGTTCTCGAAGTAAACGATCGAATAGTTTTCGAAAGACAACGTCCAAATACCGTCGGAATTCGAATCCGTCCGAGAAATCCGGGTATGCGAGCACGTCGGCCCGTAAAATTCAGAGCGCGGGTGACGCGGACTTTTCCGTCAACAAAAATCTCGGTTACACTTTCATTGATTTTTATATCGTCTTTTCGACACTCGCGACTCTAGTTGTTTGCAAGGAATGCCATGGAGAAGTATCATTTGAGCGACAGAGTGAACGTGGCTTGGGCTGTGCAGTGTGCATGAAATGCAAAATGTGCGGTCGTGAGATTTCGATGAATTCGTGTCCACTGATTAAAAATGCTTACGAAATAAACCGTCGTGTTGTGTTCGTCTTCCGTCTACTGGGAGTTGGTTTCGAAGGACTAAAAATTTTTTGTGGTCTTATGGATTTATGCAACAGTTTTTCGATGCACCTATATTATTCGTGTCTGGAAAAAATACACAATGTCTCGGCGTCCATTTACGATTTATCGACTCGAAGAGCTGCAGCCCAGGAACAAGAATTAACCACTTCCATAAACTTGACCGTTTCTGGCGACGGGACTTGGAAGAAGAGGGGGTTCACCTCATTATTTGGGGCAGCGAGTTTGATTGGAAAGCATACTCGTAAAGTGATTGATTCCATAGTCAAAGTAAATTGTGCCAAGCATGCAATAAGAAAGAAAATTTAAAGAACCAAGATATTGAGGCTTTTAACTTGTGGTACGAATCTCATGCTGATGACTGTACTAATAATCATGAAGGAAGCTCTGGAAAGATGGAGGTGGATGCAATCATCGAAATGTTTTCAAGGTCAATGGAGAAATTTGGTGTCAGGCACACAAATTATATCGGCGACGGCGACTCCAAAACTTTCAAGGGGATTCTAGACTTGGACCCGTACGGCGAGGAACACATCGTCAAGAAAAGCGAATGCGTTGGGCACGTCGAGAAAAGGATGGGCACTCGGCTCCGGAATGCAAAGAAAAACAATAAAGGCATCGGAGGTAAAGGTGCTGGGAAGCTGACAGACAATCTTATCAGACAGCTGACTTGCTATTATGGACTTGCTATTCGGCGACATCCGGACTCGATCAAGGACATGAGGCGGGAAATATGGGCCACTTTTTATCATAAAAGTTCATCCGACAAAAACCCTCGACACGAGAATTGCCCGGAGGGCGAAGAGAGTTGGTGCGCGTGGCGCCGGGCAGAGGCCGATGGTACCCTAAGAGATTTTCGACACGATTACTCACCCTTGTCAAAGAGAGTTCAAAAAATTATCGAGCCAATATATGAAAGTCTTTCTAATGACGACTTACTGTCGCGCTGTATTGGTGCCGAAAATCAAAACAACAACGAATCACTCAATTCGTTGATCTGGACTTTTGCCCCGAAGCACATCCATTGTGGGGCTAAAACAATCGAAGTGGCGAATTATCTGGCAATCTGCATATTTAACGATGGCTTCGCTTCAATGTTGAAAATTATGCACGCAATGGGAGTCAGCATCGGGAAGATAAGCGAGATGTACTCCAAATTACGAGACGAAAGTCGGATCATCCGTTCAGAGGGGCGCATGAGTGACTTCGCTAAAAAGGCCAGAATCGAACGGAGAAACAAGGATTCTGCCGAAAATGAATTTGCCGAGATCGAGGAAGGAGTGATGTACGGCCCCGGTATCGCTGATTAATTGTAAGTTAATGACACAATCTCAGAATAAAGTGAAACAATTTATCTCAAAAGAACGTTTTTTGCAAAATTAATTTGTTTGAACAATTTTTCAATGAATTATAACTGTGCTCATATTTTCAGATTTTTTTTCTCTTGCAGATCACAAATCTAACGTTTTTTTTAGAAATTTTAACTTAAAGTTATTATTTATTGAAAAATTATTGTTTTAACAAATTAATTGTGGAAAAACAATGTAATACTAATTATCGGAGTCTGAAAAAACTAAGGAAATGAAGTCTAACCCTAATAAAGGTTTTATTTCTTACGATTCGCACTCAACAAAGCGTTTTGTTTATAAAATATTTTTTATTGTTACTGCGTTGTTATGAAAAAAATCGAAAAATATTCTCTTCACATATTTTTCATATAGAAAACGAATTTTCAGTCGTAGACAAAAAATTGGAATTGAAACAGAATTTGTTTGAAAAATTGTTTAAACAAATTAATTATGCGTTAACAATGCCAAATTCTCAATCAGTGACCCCAGCAATCTCTGAATATTTAATTCCAAACCATTCTAAACTTTATCGATAATTCTGATCAAATATCAGAATTGGATGAATAAAAAATATATATACGCTATATCACACAGCGTCATTTATAAAATAGTCAAAAACAGCATGAATATTGCCGTCTCAGGTCTGCTGAAGCAAAAAGATCGAATTTCAAAATTTTAGGAATTATATTTCTGTGTGTTTCAACAGTTTTGAAATTATCGATCGCGAACGTTTCTATTTTTGTCCATTATTTGTTTATAACAATGTTAATTAACATTATACATATAAAAAAAATGAGGACAGATTCTGATAGAGGATAAAATTTCACTGAAGCAACACTTTGGAGTTAATTTTTTCAAAACTTCCCACATCATGTTCTTTGAGATCAAAAAGTGTCTTGACAGACATCGTTTTCAGAGCAACTTGTTCTAAAACTTTAAACGCGTTTTTCTCAGAACCACTTTTTTCGAACTGGTACCCCGCATTTCTGAGGAACCAGTGGACGGATTTTGATAATTTCTTTTTTTAAATGTGTATAAATGTTGTCGCTATCGTTCGGTACAAGATGAGATCCCAATTGTTATAAACAAATGATAGAAAAATTGTTTTTATCTGCTCAAAAAACCGAAAAATGAGATTTTTTTTCATGATCCGCCATTTTGGCAATTGTAAAGATAAATATGTGAATTATTACCGTACGATAGTGGCAAGTCTGCAGATTGTAAAAAACATTTCCTTTTGTGTTTCAGACGAACAGTTTTTGCAAAATCGTGTGTACCATCAACCCACATACTTTTGGAAGGCCTAATTTCGCAGGGGTGCTGTGGCTACAGCATAACACTTATTTCTTCAACTTCGACTTTTTTTATACTTAAAGGACCAATAAAAATTTAAAAAAAAAACCGCATTGGAAAATATTGAATACTTTTCCTTCTGCAAGATCCCAAAAAACGCCTCGAAAAACGGCGTTTACATGGTAGGACCCCCTTAAATGCGAAGTATTGGTTTTCGGGTGCAGCTCGTTGTCGCGCTACGATGTGCTCAAGTTAATAGTTTGATGAAACTCATGCCCAACTCGAGCAATGGCCTCTATTATAGTGTTTCCTCCACCACTAACGTCGACTGTGCTGCCACCACGTTAACACATTTTATATTTCAATCACTTGTATTTTTGCATCATTTTCAGAAATTTTTGCAATAATTTTTGAAATCTATCAATTTTTTTCAATTTCTAACAATTTTTTGCACTATTTTCAGCTTCCTAGCCATTTTTGTATGAAATTTTTCAAATTTTTATTTTTGAATTCAAGTATACGTTAATTTTCGAATTATTGTCACTTTTTAAATTTTGCGTCTAATTTCCCGCCATCCTGGAATTTTTTGCCAATCAGAAAGATGAAAAGGAGCGTGGTGGGGAAGTGGGAGGGGGCGCAGCCGCTGCCGCACTTCAGTAGAAGGGAGCGCGCGATCATGTCATTCGGCTATTGGCGCTGGAGCGCACGTAACATCTGCTGCACCACGCTTAAAGACGCGCTATGATGAAGCCACTTCAGCGTCTCGACGAAATTGATGTAGAGGCTCAATGTGTTAGCCTACCTTGACGGATACCCCCACTACTACTACTTTATGTTTCTCAGGTCGCCCTACCATTGAAATTTGGAATAGCGATTTTGAATTAATGATGCTCATGATAACGCTAATTAATGATAATGCTCATGATAACGCTAATTAATTATAATGCTCGTAATACCTCTAATTAATGATAATTCGCATAGTAACGCTAATTAATGAAAATTGATTATTATTGAATAATAATGATAATGAATTATTAATTCAGTGGAGGGGAAGGGGAGAGGGGGGGTCACGTGACAAAAAGTTAAAGGGGTGGGGGAGTGTTGGCTCCTCATCGGCTGTGCCTCGGCCCGCCAAGTGTGCTCGAACCCGCCTACGTATACTACTCTCTCGGGATGCGAACAGAGTTTTTAAACACACAAAATAATTTTCGGTCTTTAATTATTTAATTGTAAACTATAGAAAATAAAAACCATGTTTCTAATTTTTTGACATGCAAGGAAGTTTTCGGTTCTCTAAGTGCCAGCAAACTTTCAGCGAGTAAGTTGTTAATCATACTCTGAAGTAGTTTTTCAGTTAACTTCAAGTCGATTGGTTTAAAAGTTCATGACTTTTACGATTGTTAAACTAAACTCTCGACGCGCCTTGCCCCAGATGAAACTAAGGCGACCGTAATGCGACCGAAAGGCGACCACGGCAGTCGTTTTCCGGTCGTTTGCGGTTGTTTTTCGGTCGTGTTGTTAAAATGGAGTAAAATAGGTCTTTACAAGACGATTTGACTATAAATTATATTGTATTGATATTATTCTATATAATTACTCACAAAATGCGGCATTTATTGCTTTGAATTTATTAAACGTAACATATTATTCAATGAATCGATTGATGATTCAGTCGGTAAAATCGAGTTCAAATAGACATACATTGTACGCGCTCGATAACTAACGCCATCCTATCACCGGGTCTTCAAAAGTAAAAGCTCGGTACGCTCGATAAAATGTTTAAAAAGTTCAGTTCAGTTCGTCACTTTTAAATTTCATAAGAGTCGACGAGTCCTGGTCATTACTCACAAGGGGAGAGTCTCACCTTGTCATCGCCGATTTCGATGAAAGTTGGCAATTATGTTCCTTTTGGTACCCTTAATGAAATCTCAAAAACCATTCGTACCAACGGTCGATAGTTTATTTCAATAATTTTTCGTACCGCTATGATCAGGGTTATGCTCTTCACTTGTACAGAGGGGCATCGTCAGTGACCATGACTCAAGTGGTAAGGTGCAAGAACAGGAAACGTACGTTTCACGGTCCGATCCCAGATTTCGACATTTTTTTTTTTTTTATTTTGTTACTTTTATTATTTCTGGTCATTTTCACAACCAAAGTGAAATAAATAGTGAAATAAACACTAATAAAAAAAATCAAATAAAATTCAGAATTTTTGAGGATTTCCGGAAAACGATCTTGCTGTCATTTTTGTAAAATACCTGTTTTTTTCTATAATTTATTTATCGATTTTTTTATGTTCATTTCACGTTTCATTTCACTTCAGTTGTAAAAATAACCAGAAATAATGAAAGTAGTCGAAAAAAAAAAAAATTGTCGTCAGCTGGAATTGATCCGTGACAGTTACATTTCATGTTCTTGCACCTTACCGCTTGAGCCATGGTCGCTGGCTACACCAGTTTGTACAAGTGAAGACTATAAGCTTGGTCCCAGTAATTTTCGTTTCAAGAAGTAATGTTGGCCTGAATCATAATAGTGATTCATGTCCGTTCTTAGATGTCCTAAAATTACTTAATTCATAATTTTCAAAAACTTGCCATGTTTGATACTTAAAAAAAATATATTGAAATCAATGTAACGAGCGAGCTTCCTTTAACCAACGATGATAATATTATCCCAGAAATTTGATCGAATCCAACGTTGCCTTTTCTTTATTTTGTCTCCTTGTTCGCTGGTTAAATTCCGACTTACTCGTCCAGAGAGGACCCTAATGGAGGCTCCGCCCAAAAGGACCCTTAAGGGGGTTTCTTAAGGATAGTAAAGGAATGGGTCTAGTATTAGCAAAAAGCCCAAGATTGCCGTTAAATCTGATATGTTATTTATTTATAATATTGAAAACATAAGTACAAGCAGCTGTAATACAATTAAACTTCAAATTCTCTTTACTCGTTGAAATATAATTCTTTTATAACTTCAAAGTTCTCGTTTCGCATCAAAATACAATTCTTTCATAAACTTCAAAAGCGAAATATAATTCTTTTTATAACTTCAAAGTTCTCATTTCACATTGTTCCGACAAGCCTCCTAAAACCAAATCTCTCCCATTTGCTCTAATTCTATTCTCAAAGCTTCTGCAGGCTCTAATCCCTTGATCTCATTGTTGGTAGTGGTTGATTTCAAAGCTTCCCTATGCTGAATAGCTGATTCTAATTCCCTGTCAACCCGTGATAGCTCTAAACTGTTGTCCTGTTTGTGCCCGCAACGATTACAAGTAATGGTCACTTGTTTCGCGGGAATTATTAGGGTCAACCCTAATTGGAGAGAGGCTTCTTTGGCCAAAATTGTATCTACCATTTCCCAAGTAACTCTTAATTTGGGATCTAATTTCCGGAGGACCCTCAGCCGATGATATAAATGCAAGATTCCCTTCTGTTTGTAGATGTATTTCTTCTCGCTCGGTTTTATCCTTCTCTGCCTAATCACACTTTTAATCGCGTGAACTAATTCCTCCGCGGAAGGCACTGTGAGAGTGAAAAGGTTGCATTAAAAATAAAAAGGGGGCCTGATTATTATTCCTATCTATGTAAATATTATTATCCGGTTATTCTATTCATGCTAATATCTATTTATTATTTCTGAGTTCTACTTTATAAATCCAAAATCGCTCGAATGCCAAATTACGTCAAAATATTTATGTTTTATGCGTTTAGAATAAGAGAAAAAGAGAAACAGTTGCGAAGGCTTGAATCGAGCTGCCCTGGAACTAAAGCTAAAAGGGATTAACCCTTTCACTCTAATCTCGCCTGCGACTGCACTCTTAAAATTGTGAGCTTACTTCTGAAAACGGAGAATTCTAATCCTCGTATAAAACAGTCTTGGATCTAGAGTACAACTCTGGTTTTTCCTGTTTTACACTTGGAGATGATGGAGCAAAAAAAAAGGGTCGTCGTCAGGTCGGACACCTTGTATGGGCTCGTGGAAGGGTTTTGAGTTTCCTTTTGGACTCTTGAGAGAGCTATTGGAGAGGCTTTTATTAGAAACTCTTGGACCACTTCTGACTTCTCTGGCCGAGGTTCTTGACTTATATACGCTTCTCAAAAAGGGGGAATTCTGAAGGAAAAGTGGTAGAGGCAAAAAACGGGTTCCGTTTTGGTCAAAAATCATTTGTCTAATCTTTGAGGGGACGGATAGTCCGCTGATAAAAGCATGGAGCAATATTCTGCAATATTCTAACAATGACTTAAATGACGCGATTAAGATATGGCGCGCTATCGAAAACGATTCTTTCCTGGGAATTTCAGCAACTCCGAATTATCTAAATCAATTTCCTGTTGTTCAAAAAGCAAAATAGGTAACTGATGGGTCTGTTCGTTGATTTCGCAAGAAATAGGTAGTCATGAGGACAGATAACAAGAATTACACGGAATAAGTGACGTATTTCGCAACTGTTGTTGAAATATCTATTTCAGAAGTTCTTGTTCATTTTAGAAAAGATATAGCTCTCACTATTTCGCTTCGTGCACCGGACGCGTCTTTATGATTAGATTTAACGTCTGTAAAAATAGTTTTTTTTTTTTTTATTCAAATTCCCTTTTTTTTTATAAAAATATTAATATTTCCTTAAAATATTCTTTGAGAAATAAAAATTAGACGAGTGGGCGAACCCCGCTCGTCACATCAATGTGCATTAAATGAATCGATGGAGAATATTAACTTCTACTTTAATTTTTACGAATTGAAAAAAAAAAATATTTCAAATTTCGCGGGTAGTATGCAGTGAATAGGGATCTACTATACTCAGTCGGTAAAAAAGGCGAAGCGATAGTATTTAAGACATTCAATTTTTCATTCAACAAATTGTAAGTTTGAGGTAGCATTTCACATTATTTTACATTAGAGATTGTTTCATGGAAAAATTTTTTCATATTTATGAGATATTCCGCATAAAACTAATTTCTCGTATACATTTACATTTTCGCTATTTTATTCATTATTTCGAACAACTCAGCATAATTTTGATGATGTACGTGTTAAGCAGCATGTATTGAACTAGTCCTGTGCCAAATTTCAATGTTAATTGTAAGTTGTTAGTGAAAAATGTAATGCGACCGTAATACGATCGAAAAGCGACCACAATGGGACCGCCACGGTCGCATTAGTTTCGTCTGGGGCGTAACTCGAATCTCGCGCTACGGGATTTGAATCGGAAAAAAGTGCGAGCCATGCATGGAATTGTTTTTGTAATATTTTCAATACGGTCAAATCTTTCAAAGAAAAAATATTTTTCATTATTTTACGTCTTTGTTGATCTTGGCGAAAAATCTTTAATCTTGGTCTTGTTATGCGACGAAAATTCTTATCTGAAATTCGTATTGGATTAGAGAATTGTATCGTTATATCCTATTTTTCAAATATCGTTCTCTACGACAAAGTCTAGACCGTCTGTTTATATTTCACATTCCTCAAATACAAACAAAAATACAAATCAAAAATTCAGTGAACGGATCGAATAACCGGTCGAGACTCATGGCGTTTTCGAGTGACCCGATCTGGAGCAGATCCGGAGCAGATTATTCTGCTGATACGTGCTCAAATCTACTTAAACCTGCCTAAAAATTGCCCCATATCTGCTCCAGATCAGGTCACTCGAAAACGCCATCAGTGATAGGGACCGGGTTTCGTCCGCGCAGCCTGGAGCACGAGTGGGGCAGCAACGTCACAGAAATCCCAACTTTCCCGCTCGTCTCCGGGTACCCCGCCGCGCGAAACTGCTGGGACGTACCTCCCGCTCGCCTCCGCGTACCTAGATCCCTTGGAACCCCGGGACCAAAAACACTTTTCTATGCATGAAATCGGTGGTAAACCATATCACAAAGTCCGGAAGGACTTTGCCGTCGCTTTTTAAAAATAATGAAAAAAAAATATGATCATGCAACATACGGCCCTGACCAGAGCGAAGTCGCCCGGACTCTTATTTACCACAAACATCTTCTTCTTCTCCCTCTTACTAGAGCCGCGCGCTTTCTCTGTCCCTTTCTAATCGGCGATTTGCTCGTTTTCACATGTGGCTGAAGTTCGTAACGGTACAATAAACAAAAAAAAAATCGATGCGAGCGCCCTTATCGGCAGATTTGGAACTAACGATCTGAGGAATGTTTATTAATTAATTAAACAAATTCTGGTCGTGGTAATGATTTTGAAAAATGCTGATAATTTTCTCGATAGTTTTCTATGTGTGAAAGACACCAATTTTTGTTTGTGGAACATTGGCAAGTGCGAATAAAAAATTCAGAAAAGTGATACGTGATTTCCTTCCCTATTTTAAACGTTTTTTTGAGTATGTTTTGCCGAGCGAAAATCGAAATAAATTTTTTTATTCGATTCCTTGTGCAATTCTGCGCCTGTATCAATTTTTTAGAATTATACTAAACTTGGTATGGGTGTTTTTTACGAGCTCGAATGGGGAAAAACATGGTACCGTGCGACTCTGGACCATCGGTTTTCACCTTCTCACGCACTTACCAGAGTTTAGTATAATTCCAAAAAATTATCATAGCAAGATTATTCCACAAGGAAAACGTTTGGCTCGTTGTAAGTCGCAAAAAAGTTGCGGAAATACCGGGAAATCGCCCTGGAAACGACTTGAAATTATCGCAACTAACCAGTCGAACGCAGCTGTCAAACGACACATGTACACACGCACACACTCGAGCACACGCCATGACGGATCCGTAGGCATAAAATAGTTACCCGTATGATGTTAGCCGGGAAAATTAACGAAAATGGATAAAATGAATTTTATTCGTTACGCGGTCGTTAGCAAGCAAAACAAGGTCTTATTTCAACGTTACGAGGTCAATCATTAATTAAATAAAAAATAATTAAAATATGACCATGAAGTTAGCCGGAACTATTAGTAATATCGACCTAATGAAAAGTTGAATTATTTAGATCGACGGAAAATCGTTCGCAGGTTCCAAAAATATTCAATTCATCGTTCAGAAGGAAACAGTTAGCTAGTAATTAATAAATTAAATAATCCACGGATTTGAACTCAGGACGTCCGCCATATTGGAATCATGTGCATGCGCGTATGAGTTTTGTCGTTAATGTTGATTTGTCAACACTTGTCAACGCTCGATGGTAGCCGATAAAATGAACGAAAATGTATAATAGAAATTTCATTCATTTCGCGGTTGTAAGCAAGCGAACCGAGGTCTAATATCAACGTCACGAGGTCAATAATTAATTAATTAAAAAACTATTAAAATATGACCGTGAAGTTAGCCGGAACTATAAGCAATATCGACCTAATTAAAATTTGAATTATCTCGGTCAGCGGAAAATAAAATTGCGAAATTGTAATCTTCTATTCTTTTCTAAAGTAATTCGATGTATTTATAATTAAACGAAATAGTATAATGACGAAAGGCATCTTTGTTGACTGAAAAAACATTGAAACGTAAGCACGTTGAATATATCGAAAAATTTATTTAGTTTGAAATAAAATACACGTTTCTCAAACATGAAATATCGTTTTTGTATGTATTAATTTTGTTTTTAAGCAGGGATGTTAAGCCGCTCCGTTAAACGGACCGGACCCCTTTTCATGTCCAACGGTCCAGACCCGGACCGGACCTCTTAAAAATTTTTTGAGGTCCGGTCCGCGTCTTTATATGTTTTTGTTGTATACTATATTTTCTTCTTGCACCTATTTTCGATTTCTATCGAATTTACTATAGACTTTCCACGCCAAACCCCTACCCCTCCCTCCATATTCTTCCCATCACTCCTAACCAGCACCATTATGCATACAACCCTAATTAACCATTTATCACATGAAAAACTAAAAAGGTTAAAATTATTAAACACAAATACATCGTAGGGTAAGTGGAGGAGTGATGAACTTTTAGTCGCCATTTACATAGTGCTTAACTGATTGAGCTCGTTTTTTCCGTGAAATAAATCTTGACATTTGTACGGAAATTCAGGAGCTCGCTATTCTTTCGTTACTTAATACAATGTAATATCAGGTCCGTTCCGCGTGTCATTGCAAAAAGTGGCAGAAATTTTTTCATTCCATTTATTCTTATCAATAATTACTGGGGAAAAATTATCTTTTAAAGGTCTTCTGCATGTATCAAAAAATTGGCTTGTTTTTAACAATTTTGGTTTATAATAACAATAGTATTCAACGCAAATTTTTTCTAGTCCTCTTTATTGTTTATAAATTTTGTTTTTGCATATTATGGGGGGAACGAGCGAATTTTTTTACCAGACATTGACTTTAAATTTTCTCATTCCTTACTGTGTTCAGTTATACATTTTATGCCGGATAAAGTCAATGTCGAAAATTTTCAGTTGAATTGAATGCAGCTGCGCAAAAAAAAAAATAATTGGAAAACCACACAAAAAACCAAGGGTAGGCGGAATCAACTACTTTCTGTAATTTGCGACTTTTTCTAGCATGGAATAGTGCAAAATCATTCAATCCATCAATTCATCAGTATTGCCTTTTATATAGTTACAATTATTCTAATAATTGTACAAAATATCGCTACTGTTTAAAGCAACAAAGTAAGAACTTCTTTTTCTTTTAAGAATTTTGTAAGGTCAGCTCGTAAAAAAACTATCACCTACTTTTTATTAAGGTTTTCCGAAGATTCGCAGAGGAAACTATTACCCTATAATTTTTACATTTATCGAAATTCTTTCCCTTAGTCTGTACTTTTTTTCCTTTTTTACGACATGTGAATTTCTTGTATATTCTTTGAAATCAAAATTTTCGATGCAAATTATGTAGAATTTTGAATTTTATATTATCTTGGAAAATACAAAACTTCTGAAATTTTTTTGGCAATGATTTCAACAGTTTAAAATATTTATATTTTGTAAATTTTTTTAATTTAATGTAAGTTGCAAATTTTCTGTCATTCTTTATCTTTCGCAACTTCGCAAAATCGATTTAAAATGAAATACGTAAGAAGAATGATGTGGTTTCAAAATTTAATAAAGCCTTCAATTAATAAAAATGTCTTTGGTTTACATAGTATTGTGGCGTGATTTCAAGTAGGAGGTGGGGGGGGGGGGGGAGGGTAAATCAGCGAATTCGGCACATATTTAAATAAAAGTAAAACTTTTTGTAATAATAAGATGTATATTTCTCCACGCAAAATAATTTTTGCTTTCATTTTAATTCAATTTCCCTAACTCAGTAGATCGATTTAATTCACCACTGCAGTAACATGTGTAAGTAACGGCATTGTTTCATTGGTAGGGATAATTTTTTTTCGATGTCACGGGAAAAGCGCGGGCAATAATTTACAGCAGTATAGAAAAATTATGTACTTTTTTATGGTAGCCACATAAAATGAGCGTGTTTTGCTGCTCACGGATTGATTTTCGAGCGGTGAAAGGTCCCGTGGCTAAACAACGGTGTTTACGCGCTCCCGTGGCTAAACATCGTTGTTTAGCCACGGGTTCTTTCACTGACTCGAAAAGGGGAATCTACGCTCAATCCACTACGCAGCCAAACACGCTTCTCATTTTGTGTGGCTACCAAAAAAAGTATAGTTCATATCACGGGGGAGAGCCTTTTCACGCGCGACAGCAAATTTTCGGAACGAGTGAAAAGACGCTGCTCTCCCGCTTGATATGAAATATACTATTTCTACTAAGTTGTATGATGAATGATTACTTGACTATAGGGTTGTAATGGTTCAAAATAAATGTTGGCTGTGCTTTGAATTCTCAAGAATTTCATGGGAACGTATTAAATTCTTTGAGGGTTTGATAACATGACGAGAAAGAGGCGAAATTTTTTTAACGTCTTTGGAAATCCTTGAACTTTCTTCAGGAGTTTTGGATTACTATGATATTGTTTTTAATGCTGACAGTTGTTGCAAATTTTTTTGAATACTAAGCGTTCAGTGGAATTTTTAAAAATGCTTTGTATCCGTTTGAACTTTTTGGAACTATTCGGAAATTTTCAAGATATTTTGATATTTTTTAACATTTTTCGAGAGTTTGATTTTTTCGATATTTTCTGATTTCATTAATGTGGTACTGTAAGAGTTCTTCGCCCTAGCGCTCCGTGGAGACCGTAATTTACGGTCCCTCTTACAGGTACTTTGTGCAAAAGAAACCCGTAAGCATATTTAGGTTTTCTAGAGAACTACGCAATAAAATGAATGATGTTTTAATTTTAATTGATGCTTGATAATATATTATACCTTTCTGAACATACAAAAATGTATAGAAAAAAAAACACACATGTTTATTCATTCAGAAAATAACAGTAATTCCACGGTAGGTTGGACACGAAAAGCCAGACAAG
Organism: Platygaster robiniae; assembly: GCA_028476575.1. Taxonomy (NCBI): domain Eukaryota; kingdom Metazoa; phylum Arthropoda; class Insecta; order Hymenoptera; family Platygastridae; genus Platygaster; species Platygaster robiniae. The sequence goes on from CM052023.1 coordinate 28,450,545, forward strand.
CCAGTGCCGCTCAACGAAAGTCATGTCTATGTTTTCGGCCTACATGTAACTCATTTTACAATGTAAATAATTCGTCAAAATATTGGTATTTGTTGTTGTTATAAACAATCAGACTTTTTTGTAAGCCTAAATTAAAAAATTCACATCTCTAATTAAACAACTCAATATAATCAAATAAATTTTTGTTCGTGTATTTGTACGAGTTTGTTTTGTATTATAATAAAAAAATATTTCACAATTGTTTAAACAAATAATTTTCAACATAGTTTTTCATGAACGATTGTATTTTTGAATGCTTCCTTGACCCTGAAAAATTGAATTTTTTTGGCCAATAATACGGAAAACGTTTACCTTAAACAATACATCAATAGAATTTTTTTTTCTTGTTCTAAGGATATATTGTAACGAGCGAGACCCGGAATATTTAATTAAATTTAGAAATTTTATTTATTTATTTTTTTTGTATTGTTAGGCGGCGTGCCTAGGAATAATTATATTCCTTGATCTCGTCGACAGAAAAGGACCCTCTGTAGACAACGGCCTACAGTGACCCTTTTATCCGACTTTTAAGGGAGTCGAGAGAATTGTTCAAGGGTTAAATAAAAACACAATAATTTATATTTGAAATCACAAGGTGACGTTATTATTATAATGTACTTCTTAAACTAGACTTGTTCCCTTATTTCTTCCCTTATTTGTAATAGCTCCTTTTTGTGTGACTCTGGCATATCGTTTTCCGAACTTGGGTCATAAAAATATCCTTTTTCTAATGACTCAAAAAATGCTGGAGTCGCCTCATCCTTAGAGGCATTGAGAAAAGGTTCCAATTCAGAATCAATGCGTGAAAGCGGGAGGGAGTAATAGTGCGTTCTATTACAATCGACACATTGAACTTTTATTTCTTTGCTCGGGGATATCAGGAGTATTCCGCTTTCCTGAGAGTGTTGCTTAGCTATGAGCTTGTCTATTTCTTTGATCGAAATTTCTTTGTATAAGGGAAGCCCTTTCAAAACCCTCAAACGCGAATATATCTTTAATATTCCTTTCTTCTTGAAATACAATTTTCTGGCGCTAGGCCTGACTTTCCTTTTCCTAGCTAAACTCTTGAGGCTCCAGATAAGTTTCTGCACGGATGGCACTTAAAGGAAAATGAACGTGGCTTTTAGTAAAAAGAGCAAATTCGAAGACTATTTTTAAAGGAAGTGGGCTCGCGTTTTAAAAAAGAAAGATACATTGACAATAAACCAATAAAATTTAGAGTTTAGCTATATATCACTCATGGTGCTTAAAAGCTTCGATTTAGCTGGTCAAATCCATTGCTCAAGTTGGGTACGGCTCTAGCCCCGGCCCTGAGCGATGAACAGACGACAGAAAAAGGGAAGCGGGACCACTGGGCGTAGGTCTTTATAGTAAGGACATACTTTCGATGCAAAAATAAAAATAGGCGAAAATAGCGTATGTGTAAGAAGTCGTCCTATTGCTTTTAAGGATCACTCATTTGGGCAGTCTCATAAGAGAAGCGAGTAGATCGAAGCATCGAAACGACTACTTGGCGAAGATTCTTATAGTAATATCTTGTACATACTTTTGATACAAAATCAGCACTTGACACTAACTAGGCGAAAAATAGCTTTTTGTTAGAAAGTCGTCCTATTGCTTTTAAGGATCACTCATTTGGGCAATCTCATAAGAGAAGCGAGTAGATCGAAGCATCGAAACGACTAACTGGTTTTTGACAAAACGCGCGGGTTTATATACTATTTCAAACGAGATAAGTGGTTCTTTTTTTAGTTCATTTGTGTCTGGGTAATTAGATAAAAAAAAGGTGAGAATAATTATCGCATGAAAAATAGTCAAATGACTAAGCGAATTGATTTGATAAAAGTTTGAAAAATAGAAATCGTTTATCTTCTTTGAAAGAAAAAAAAAATAGCAAATGTGTTTTTTTATCAAGAGTTGAATGATCGGAGAGTTCGCTATTAGGATAATGATTTTATTTTTTTGTACTGTGAAGTTAAAAGATAGTATGAAAATAGTGCTTATCAAAATTGATTCTTTGCTTCTATTCGAGAGCATCAATTTCCGGCGTCGGCGGGATCGTTACGATTAAGATATCGCGGCGAGTTATCTACTTTGAAAAGGAAAATTACTTGCACTTGGAATAAGCAAAATTTGGACGAGTGGAAAAAACCCCGCTCGTCACAATATAAATTTTTTTATGTACCTCTGGTATAGAAAACGCATTTCTCGTCCAGTTCGGAATCTCAAAATTCGTTTTCTAGCCCTCGGAACATAAAATATCGTACGTAATTAGGACATAAATTTTTTTTACGAGTGTAAAGTTTGTAGACTGAGGCAAAGCCTAGGTTTACAAACTTTACACTCGTAAATAGAAAATTTATGTCCTAGGTACGTAATATAATATTGTCGCGCGATCAATTCACTATCTGCGCGCTCGACACGTTAAGCAATATTGCTTTTACAGCGTCAAATTTTGCCTTTTGCACCTCATCTTACATTACGAATGAGATAAATTTAGCAATAGATGACTGCAGAATTCTGAATTACTATAAAATAATTTACATTGCCTACATTGACCATATCAACAACAAAGCGGCACGTGTTCAAATTTTATTCGCAAACAAATACATTTGGTCAATTAACAACGAACATTTTTTGTTAGTTAAAAACGTCATTATTCAAATCGGTAAGTACTTACCAAATACAACACAAATGGTTGAAAACGAAACTTATAAGAAGAAAAAATGTACGTATATAAGACAGCCTTAAACTATTTCCATGAAAACGCCGGTTACACACTCTTTGAAGTAAAAATTGAATAAGTTTCTTGTTGCATTATTCACAAAATAACTATATTATTTTATCTTTAGTTTATGTACATATGATAATTTAATATTTATAAGTAATATTTAACATTTATTGATTTCTTTCTTAGATAATATATTCTCCTTATAGAAAAGAAACTCAAACTGAGTTTCTTTTCGAACACTCAATTTGGGTCTACTTGTTATTGCTTATGGAAACCCAAATTAGATGTATGAAATAAAACTCAACTGGGTTTGACTTGAGTTTTTTTTCGTAAGGGTCGTTTACGTAAATAGTCTTAGTTAATTTTGACTTTAAAGCGCGCATATAGTCGAATTTACATTGTAAGAGATTTACAGGCGTCTTTCGTTCAGACTTTCGTTTTTCGCAGTTTTTTTTCAACTGTACAAATTACAACAAGAAGAATAATATTGAATAATTACTCATAAGAAAGTGTAATGAAGTGTAACAACTAATTTAACTATTTTTTATTCCAAATTATCTAATATTAGAAAGATAATAATTTGCAAATCGAAGTTTTTACCTAAATAAAAACATTGTCGTTCTTAATTGAATGAATGTATTTGTTTGCGATCAAAATTTGAACATACACATATGGTTTGTTCGACGTGCCGCTCTGATGTTGACATGACCAATGTAGGCAATAAAAATTATTATTTTATAGTAATTGAGAGTTCTGCAGTTATCTATTGTTCAATTTATCTCGTTCGTAATGTAAGATGAGGTGCAAGGGGAAATTTTGACGCTGTTCTACCGGATTAAATTCCATTTTAGCTCATTTTAAAACCATTCCCAGAATGGTTTTTGACGTCATTGACAGATTTTTCATTTGTTTTCTAGCAGTGTATACTGCTGGAAAACGAATCAATTACGTCAAAAACCATTATAGGAATGGTTTCAAAATAGGATTTACTCCGGTAGGGCGTAAAAACAATATTCCTGAACGTGTCGAGCGTTCAGATAGTGAATTGAGCGCGCGACAAAAAAACTTATATACTATATCTTTAGAATAGAAAAAAATTCTATTAATGAATGATTTAAGGTATACTTTTTCCGTAATATTAGCCAAAAAAATTCAATTTTTCAGTGTTAAAGGGGTCCTCTACTCTTGAGGCAAGAAATTAAGCTGCTATTTGAGGAATTAATTACGAAAGATCTACTACATATAATTAAAAAATTTTATTTTATTTTCAAAAATACATGTTTTGACTTAAAAATTTTTTTTTTTTGAAGAGGAAAAAAAAATCCCGCGACCTTGAAATGCCATTGATGACATGGATTTTAAAACTTGAATGGTCCCGCTTAAGCAAAGTTTTGGCCAATAGGGTGATCTGAAATCAGAAAATTGATATTCGTTTTAATCATAGTAACGTTGACTATGTTTTCCCGAGGCAGATTTTTTTTATTTTTCACCGAGTAGAAGTTATGCAAAAATTTGTAAAAAATTTCAATTTTCACGTCATTTTTTGAGCTGTTAAAGGCTATAAAAATCGAACAAAATGAAATTTTGAAATTCATACTCGGGAAAACATAGCGGTATGTTTTCTGAACAATTTAAAAAAAAAATTATCGAAATCGGACTAATACTTCTATAAAAAGTCTTACTCGGCAGCCAAAAAAACACTACTTTCAGGAAAACGCGTTTAAAGATAAATTACGGTGTATAACTTGATTGCTGTAATTTACGAGTTAATCTGCTATACCAGGGCCGTAGAGTTCTCCTTCCTCATCACGAATATGCTCTTGGTTGTCCACATTCTTCTCCCTCTGTTCGACTCGGGCCCGTTTTGCCGCGTCGCTCACCCTGCGTTCGGAGCGATCGATACGTTCCGCGTCGAGTCGAGTAGCACACGCTGCAACCTCCGGCCCCAAGGTAATTCCCATTACCTCCATAGCTTGCAGGATCGATGAAAATCCTTCGTTGAAAATGGAAACTGCCAAATATGTCGCAACATTGACCACCTGCCTGCCAGAATGCAAGTGTTTTGGCGCCAAGGCCCAAATGCCACTATTGAGAGACTCGTTGCTATTTTGAGTATGAGCTCCCAAACATCTTTCTAACAAATCATTGGACGATAGACTTTCATAGATAGGTTTCATGAGCTTAACAATAGAAGGAGCAATTGGAATCCTGTCATGTTCGAAAGTTTCTAACGTTCCTTTTGCCTCAGCCTGACGCCACTTGCACCAACTGCCCTCGCCGGGAGGACACTTAGAGTGTTGGGGGTTTTCGTCCGTTGACGAGCAGTGTTCGTGGGAAGCCCAGATTTCGTTGCGCATATTTTCTACAGAATTGCAGTTTCTTCGAATTGCCAGCCCGTAAAACTTCGTCAGTTCGCTGATTAGTTTGTCCGTCAACTTTCCCTTTCCTTTCCCACCGATACCTTCGTTTTCTTTCTTCAATTTTCGCAATCTCGACCCCATACGCTTCTCAACATGACCGACGCATTCTTTCTTTCGTACAATTATTTCATCGCCGTATGGTTTCAAATCTATGATTCCTTTGAACGTCTTGCTGTCCCCGTCACCGACGTATTGTATATATTTCACGCCGTGTTTTTCAACTGATACCCGGAACATTTCTACAACGGCGTCAATTTCCATCTTCCCAGCACTGCCTGAATGATAAATGGAACAATCCGTCTCGTGGCTGTCGTACCATTCCTTGAACTCTTCAGTATTTTCGCCAATCGATTTTTTTTGCGTAGTGCACGTTCAGCAGAAGCTTGATTTTACGACCGCGTCCACTACCTTCCCGCTGAGACCCCCGATGAGAGTAGCGACGCCGAACAAGGAAGAAAAGCCTCGTTTTTTCCAGGTACCATCTCCCGAAACAGTTAAATTTTCGGCTGTGTTCCCACGCTGTGCATTCAACGTTTTCTCCTCCTTGACAGCAATCCGTAACACGGCGTCGTAGACAGCAGCTGCGGCGATTTCGACGTTTTCAAGGCACTTGTAGTAGGTGTTATTTGCTATTCCAGCGCAAATATCCGTGAAACCGCAAAACTTATTCAAGCCCTCATGTCCCACACCGAGCAATCGAAACACGAATACCAATCGGCGGTTCACTTCGTAGGCACTTTTTATTTTCGGACAGTTCGGAACCGATTTTTCTTCGCACTTGTCGCAGCGCATTAAAAGTTTGAATCCCGCCCCACGAATGTCACTACGAAGAAATTTCACTTTCCCGTGGCACGTTTTGCAGACAACGTTTTCCGAAATAGAAGAAAAGACCGAAACAAACTCAATAAAACAATAAAAAAAAGCCGCAGAAATCGCTGCTCCCAACGACCGCCTACCACTCAGTTTTCGCGCGGACGCGCTTGAAAATTCCGTATCGTGCTCCGCCAAAAAAGGGCTATTATTTTTCCTTTTCTTCACGCGGCCAGTGACACGAGAATAGCCCTTTGATTGCTTACGCTTTCCGTCCATTTTTAATAAAAAAACTCCGAAACAGTAATTGGAAACGATTGAAATGACTGAGATGCGAACGGCTCGATATTCGATTGAACACTGAACTAAGACGAGTATCCCATATCGAAGGAAAAATGGAAAACTATTCACAGACACTCACACATTCATTGAATTTCAAGGATGGACCAATGAAATTTTCAAACAATGATTTTTACTGAGAAAACGGTGGTCATGGGGCGCCACGCTTCGTTTCTCGAAAACCGCAGGGGACGGGTACGTTTCGGTTCCCAGGGACATGCGAAAAAATTTGATTTTCACGGAACCCTTTCTGTGGCGTATTCTCGGATACTTATAGAATGAAATTATGCAAAAAAAAAAAAATCGATTTTTTGAAACCGCGAGAGTAGAGGACCCCCTTAAGGAAGCGTTTAAAAAACAATTGTTTATGAAAAAGTATGTTGTCAATCATTTGTTTAAACAATTGTGAAATGTTTTTTGATTGTAATACAGAACAAACTCGTACAAATGCACGAAAAAAAATTAATTTGATTATATCGAGTTGTTTTGAGATGTGAATTTTTAAATCAACCCGGAAAACCAGACGTGGAATCCCAGATTCGTTCAAAAACCTGGGTTTCCAGTAATGTTTCCAGACCGAACCCAGATTTGATCAAAAATCTGGACATGTCTTAGAAAATTTTTTTTACTTCCCAGATTCGATCAAATTAGGATCACACTTTGCGTAATAACATTGACTAAATATTGAGCCATATTGCGGAAGTAGATACAATACACATTTGATCAAAGTTCTGGTCAAAATCTTTTTTCCATTTTTGAGTATATTTTGTGCGTTGTGATTTCGAAAGCAGATTGTACAAATATGACTCAAATTTTTTGATACAATTTCTTTGTTTCAACATTGCCCAATTTTTAGCTACAGGCACTTTTGATCCATATTTGACCGAGGTGACAGAAAAAGAACAAAGCGTTTTTTTAACGTCTACAGATACTTGTATAGTTTGTGTATGTCAATAATTTTTTTTATAGATTATTTAATAAATATCGATTAACACTTTTTGTTGCAAAAATAGAGGTACTGATCTTTTCAGTTTACTACAAAACAATGGAATCTACGTTAAACTTTGAATGGAAAAACAATTGTGTTTATTAAGAAATTTTTTCTTGTAATTTGGTTTTTATCTGATTGTTTGACTAATTTTATTCATACAAAATTCGTGCAAACTGTACTATTTTATGATAAATATCTGTTTGTCATAAGGTCAGAAAGAAAAATTATTATTTTATATGTATAGTATTCAGTTAAATATTTTTATCATAAAATAAAAAGCGCACATTGTTTATAACAAATATGCTCACGATAAATTTGCATTAAAATTTCCCTATCTCTTTTAAAAGAGATAAACAATTGTTTGTTGTTTAACCGTGTTGTTCATTAAATCTGTAATAAATTTAATACCGAACTCACAAGACGGGGAAATGATAAATTAGACTTTTTAGATCAACATGTCTATAAAAATGATTTCAAAAATTGTGGATTTTTTTAATCTTGGACAATAAAAAAGAATTATAATACAAGAGTTTAGAAGCATATAAATAACATCAATTAATTAATATCGTCGAGTCATATGATTACAATGGACCATAGATTAAACACGAACATGATTTTCATTGAGAGAATGTTGAAATATTGTATGGGGAATTTCATGGTTTTGCAAAGAATTTGGCTTAAATGATTTGTATAATAGGCGCTGAGTCGCATTATAAAGGGACCTTTTTTTGCTTATCATCCGATGGACCAAGGAGGTTAACGACCCAGAAAAATTCGGGCCCAAATCCTGCCTTGAAAAATGTTTTCCTTATCAAATTTCTATTCGTACACTGACCGCGCTTGAAAAATGAACCCCGGAAGGGTCTTGTGTTTCCCGTTTTCAAATGTTTGTTGAGGCCTGTGTGACTCCAAAGTGAAAGAGCTTTTCTCGATCGCTTAAGACGACTCGCAAGACCTTCTCTTTTCGTCCTCCTTCCTTTCAACTAGTTCCCGTTCTATGCGTCTCTCTCGCACTACAATAGGTTGCGAGTCGTCTTAATGAGTATTTTCTAGCTGAGCGGGCCCAGCAATTATTCGCTTGATAAGGCAAAGGTCGTTTTTCGACGGCGCGCTCGGCGAAAGAAAACAAAATTTCGTTTCGGGTCTGCTTTTCAATGGTCCGCTTTTAAGGCGGTCAGTTAGTTGAAAAGTGCGATGAAAAACTTGAAAATACGTGTCAAAACAGGATTCCCCTTCTACTACGACTCAAACTTCTAATTGGTATATCTTCCGATTTTCCTCCCCCGCCCCAAATAAAAGCTGTGATCGTAGATCAGTCAGGCAGTAAGCCCTGTTCGGGAATGTGCTCTGCGACGAAGTACAACAGAGTTTACGTAACGGTGATCGCGTTAATTTCAGTTTTCAGTATTTCCAGTGCTCCAGTGTTGTGTTGGAAAAGCAGTCAAAGGATATAACGAGGACTAACCAGGATTGATCTGTCGAGTAAGTCTTTTTTTCACATAAAAATGATGTTTCATTGCCAGAGCAACGATCCATATTTTAAGAAAATTTCCTCTCCTTCAGCCTCCCCTAGAATCAGGGCCGGATTAACAAGTAGGCAGAATAGGCAGTTGCCTGGGGTCCCCGATTTTAGGGGGCCCCCGAAAAATGAAAAAGACTTCTAAAATTTTCTTACAAACATACAATTCTAGAGCGTGAAAGAAAAATATAATCAGAACTGAAAATAATTGAAAAATACGAAATAATAAAACAAACAAAGTGAAATCACAATTGACTTGAATAGAAGCCTTCAAGCGGAAATTTCAACGTGAATGATGAATGAGTGAATGATGGATGACAAATGACAAATAAATTAATGTATCATTTGACAGGCTCAGAGGCAAAACGACACAAGAATTCCCAAAAGAAAGACCGACTTATCAGAGTCAGCATATTTTTTATCCTTTCTTGGAAATTCTTGTGTCGTTTTGCCTCTGAGCCTGTCATTTGGTATCATTTAACAAATACGTTTTCGTGAATGTTCGAGAATAGAAATCAATGAAAAGGTCGAGAATATTCGAGAACAATAAATGACTGGAATTTTCTGTAATATTCTGGAACACTTGAATTTGTATATAAGACGAAGAATTCGCTGTACGGGGATAGTCACGTCTGAGAATACTCACCGTGAACAATAACATAGTGTAAAGTGAATAAGTGAATGAAATATCCTTGTTATTATCTCGTAAATGTCCGCGTTTTTTTCTTTACCGTAGTGAGACCATCATTTTTCGGGAGTGATAGTTTAAGTGCAATACACTAGTAAATACTAAAACCATCGTTTGTGTCTCAAGTTGTTATTTTGTAAAACAATGTCTCGTTCATATTTAAGTGGTGCGCAAAAAAGAAAGGTTGCCGAAGAAAAACGATCACGAACAAGTGCAGTGTTAGAAAAAGTTCCAAAACTCGACAATTATTTTCATCGGAACGTAAAAACACCAAATTCATCAGGCAGTCAAGGACTTGCAACTAGTCCTGAATTGAACGATGATCCAGTCAACTCAACACCTGAATCTTCAAACCAATTTCTTGTGGGCGAAAGTGTACATAAAAATCAAGGTGTAGAAATTTCCAACCGTTCCAACGATCCAGGAAAATGGGAAAAATTTACTAGTGAAGATGTAAGATTTTGGATTGAACATGGGCCATCCACATGTCAAAATTCGACTGGACCATTCGAATCATCTAAGCGTTGGTATGAAAACGAATCAACATCGAGATACTGTTCGCCCAACGTATTTTTTGGGACTAAACCAAATGGAGAAAAAACAAACCGAGATTGGCTTATTTATTCACCAATGAAAGGTAATGTATGATTTAAATCAATTTCTTTCACGAAATTCACTCTATTTTTTGAGAAAGAATCAGGTTTTTTTCTAGCAAGAAAAAAAAATCCTTAAAAAATAAAACTTGAGGTTAAACGAATTCGCTTAAAAAGTAACTTCTAATTTCTTACTTGAAAATTTATGAGTAACTTGTAATATAACCAAGTTACATTAACTTAAACAAGTTACATTAACTCAACCAAGTTTCTTTTAAAAAGTAACTCACCCACCCTTAATTCATAGTTTGTGTATCATTCACATAATTTGTAACACTGTGTGACCTCAAAAATTACAAAAAAAAAAAAAAAAAAAAAAATACGAAACCTGTCTACAATGGCTGGTGATGATTCTTTAAATACTTCCATTACATTTTTTTTTTTCAAATTTAGCCCTCGTTTTCGATTTACTCATTAAATTAATTTTTTTTAAAAGCATGCTTTTGATCACGTAATATTGGTCCTTTTTTTCGAACAAAAGACTAGTTGTGTCCTCTTATTAACCTGATCACGTTTCTGGAATAAAATAGGTCAAAAACTGCACGGGAAAAAATTTGAAATAGCGGTCAATGAGTCTTTTTTTTATATTCTCTGACCTTGAAAAAACATTCAGAGAAAAGAAAACGGAAAATGACAGAAAACCGGAAAGCCGGTCGAATAAATAGACTTAACATTAAAAAAACCTGTAAAGAAAGTATTCAGGGGGTCATTACCAACCATTCTAGACAGGTTTCGTTTTTTTATAATTTTCAAAATTATTTTTAGGCACACAGTGTAATTGATAATAATAATTTTTGGTTTTTATTCACAGGGTCTGTCTATTGTTTTTATTGCAAGCTATTTCTACCACCCGACCAATCGATAAAACTTTCTCGTGAAGGATATGATGACTGGAAAAACATCGGAAGTCATTTACAACAGCATGAAAAAAATCCAAAACATCGGGAGTGTTTGCTGATTTACCGGCAAAAACGAAAGGACGAAAATAATCTGCCAGAACTACTCGAGAATGAACTACTAAGTGAAAAAAAATACTGGCGCGACGTTTTAAAACGGGTAGTTGCTGTCATTACCACATTAGCAGAGCGAGGTTTGTCATTCAGAGGTTCGAACGAGCAATTCGGGGTGCCGGGCAACGGAAATTATCTAGGGTTACTTGAACTCGTTGCGAAATTCGATCCTTTTTTGCAAGGTCATATTGTTAGATACGGCAATGCTGGGACAGGTGTAACTTCTTACTTATCGAAGACGATCTGCGAGGAGTTCATTAACATTATGGGTAAAAAAGTCAGATCATACATTTTAAAAGAGGTTACTTCGGCTAGGTATTTTAGCTTATCTGTCGATTCGACTCCTGATGTATCGCATGTTGATCAATTGTCTATTATTTTAAGATATGTTTCTCCGAACGATTTTCAACCAGTCGAAAGGTTTATAACTTTTCTTCAGTTGGAAGGTCATACTGGTGAAAGTCTAGCGAATCAAACTTTAAACTTTCTTACTGAAGACTGTGGTTTAGATATTCAAAATTGTAGAGGACAATCATATGACAACGCATTCAACATGTCCGGAAAGTATAAAGGTGTGCAAGCAAGAATATTGAGTTTGAATGAGAATGCGATCTATGTTCCCTGTTCCGCGCATTCCCTTAATTTGGTTGGAGAGCATGCTGTGAAGTGCTGTTTTTATGCAGTAGATTTTTTCGCCATTATGCAGACATTATATAATTTTTTTTCCGCTTCCACCTATCGTTGGGGCGTATTAAAAAATAAAATAAACAATGAGAAAACTTTGAAGACATTGTCAACTACACGCTGGGAAACACATTCGAATGCGACGAATGCAGTTTACGATTCATTTGATATCATATTAGAGGCTCTAGAAATCATTGCTGATGATGAATCACAAAATACTGATACTCGTTATGAGGCGACGTGTATCGCGAATAAAATGCAAAAATTCGAATTTGGTTTCATGTTGATTTTATGGAACTCTATTTTGACTGCTATGCGTTCAGTGAGTAAGTCATTGCAAAGTGAAAAAGCAGATTTGCAAACGTGTGCTTCTTTGTACGGATCGTTAGAAGAGAGTTTAGCTTCATTCCGTGAAAAGTTCAATGATTTCGAGGAAAAAACAAAACGATTATTACCTGGTGTAGGTTATACAGAAATCGTAAAACGTACTCGTCGTAGAAAAAAACAACCTAATGACGGAAATGCTCCAGAAGTAGAATTTTCGCCTCGCGATGATTTTAGAACAAAAGGTTTCCTCGAAATCATCGACAATCTTCACAGTGAAATCAAACGGCGTGCGAAAGTGTATATGGAAGTTTCAGAGAGATTTGCATTTCTCATCAACTTTTCTCTAAGTGATGGAGACCTCCACGAAGCTATAAATAACTTAGTTCGTTTTTATCCTAGAGATTTGGAAGAATTTTTCATTGAAATGAAACAATTCCAAAGTTACGTGAATTCCAGATACACCGATGCACAAAAAAATCATAGTCATTTGTATAAGATTCTAATGGAAGATCAGTTAGCCGAAGTATTTCCTAACACAGTAATAGCTTTTCGAATTTTTTTAACATTAATGATCACAAATTGTTCTGCCGAACGATCCTTCTCGCAATTAAAAAGAATCAAAGCTGCTGAAAGAGCTACAACGCGACAAGAGCGACTCGAGATGTTAGGTATACTTTGCATTGAGTCAGATTTATTGAACAAAATCGATATTGATGATATAATTGATGAATTTGCCGAAAACAAATGTAGAAAACGACATGTTTAAAATGTAGATAGTAATTTTATTGATATTATTACATTGTGACAATAAAATTTTTATGAAAGATATAAGTTTGTATTTTTTAATCGAAAAAAGAAGGGAACGGACGTAAAAAAAGGGCCCCCAAATTGATGGTTGCCTAGGGCCCCGTTGAGGGTTAATCCGGCCCTGCCTAGAATTCTTTCGCTACTTGTCTGCATCTTCGCGAACCAATATTTCGAGTTACTTATTAGCCTGAAAAGTTGGACGAAAGAATTCGAAAAATTTTCAATTCATATCTATCGCTGAGATTCAGGGTTTTATAGTTTTTTTAAGCCGGGAAAATTCAGTAAACGACAATGTGTGAAAATGGAAGTAATTTTTTTTTTCAGATTAAACTTTTCTTGTCCTTGAATCACATTAACACTGTTTATTTAGATACATATTTTCAATATAATTATTTAAAAAAAATCTGTATTAGATATAAAAAAAACAGTCATTTTCACTATGAATATTATTTTCATATAACATTTTAATGGAAAGACCCTAAAAAATTTCAACGTAATGAGAAACAAAATTTCATCATAAATATGTTGAACCTACAGCAGTATATTTTTTTACCATCAAACTGAATCTCAAACTGAATAGTGAATCTCGATAATCCAGGTGCTCGACTTTTATGACGAATCATCAAGATTTTTCACAGTTGTCAACAATTTTTACACTTTTCGAGCTCATTTTTTATACTATGAAATTTTTACTGATTCTTGAATGAAGAATTGCATACATCCTTCAAGTTGCAATTTCTTTATAAAAAACTCAATTTATTTTCATTTTAAAAATGCTTATCATTGTGAATTAGAAAGTACGAAAAATTTCATATTCATCATTCCGAAGCGTTCAAATACTAAATTGTTTCTTTTTCAGAATATTTATATTACAACAATATAAATACTATGGAAAGGTGCTCTGTCCAGTTACTTATATTACTTTGTCATAGTCAATTTTTTCATGATTTGAAATCAAAACTTTCAGACAATGACATTTTTATTTTTCAAATCCTCAAATTCACGTTTTCCGTTAAAATCAAAGAATTGAGAGTTCCAAGTTCTTATATTCCATTTTGGTAATATTTATGAGCACATTTTGAGGCCGGAATTCAACTTTCCTAATTTTCGTGTCTGCAATAATGTTTTTTTTTTCAAGTAAATGAAATTAAAATTTTCGAATGTGGTTCAACTTTCATAATTTAAATAAAAAAAAATATTTGATTCTTATGTTTACAATGTCTATTCTTGTGAATTTCAAAGTATGGAAAACTTTACTGTCAATATCAATTAATGTTCACCATTTTCAATTTGTTCGTACTTTTCCCAACAAATTCAAGCAACGCGATATTTCATTGTATGAATGTGCTATATCAAGTTACTTCAATTTCTCATCTTTTAATGGTCACTTAATTAAAAAGAAGAATACAACCCCTCAGGCGAGAATTTTACATTTTTCATATCTTGTGATTTTATTTTTTTTTTCGTTTTCTATTCTAACAATTCAAAGTTCCGAATTCCCATATTACATTTATGTAATTATTGTCTGCATATTTTGATGGTAGAATCTAACTTTCTTTTTTCTACATTCTGCGTTTTGAAAATTTTTATTATCATTGAGTTCGTAAAATTGAAAATGCTATATTTTGTTAAACTTAGAAAATTCGTATTGCAACTTGTCTCATTATATTATTAGAAAATAGATAATTATGTTACTTTCAAAAAAGCGAATATTTCATTACCACTATTGATAATTTTTCGAACATTTTAAATTATGTTTGAGTGCAGCGATACAAAACTTGTAGTTTCCAACTAACAAAGTGATTTTAAACAAGATAAAATAATCATAAAGTTACAATGACAAAAAATCTATTAACTTTGAAAATCACAGAGATGATAAATTTCGAAATTCACATAATTCCATGCAATACAGGATCTTTCTGGATTAATACAGCATGATTTCAAGTCCCCGTAACACCCGAAAGCTGTGAATTTCACATGAAATTCTAAGTTGATATTCCCCACGATATTGTCCACAAAAATCAAAATCAAAAAATATATCTGAGCTTAAAATTTAACGACATATGTTTCTTTTGCACAAAAAATTTACTACAAAAAGCGAAAAAAAAAACCCTTTTCACTTATTAGAAATTAGAAAGTGGTAATGCTAATTGCAGACATTCGCCAGTCGGTATTGCATATTCACGCAGAATAATTATTACATTATGTTGAGTTATCAATATTTTGAACTAATTCAGTGCTCAGTATAGTTTTTGACCTATAGCAGGAAGCTTAAGAAATTACAGCTTCGAGAGTTAATTTTAAGTACGAAAAATACAAATAATATTATCATAAAGTAGTCACGAGTAATTTCAACAACAAACGCGGTTCGTAACCTGTTTTTTTTTTTTGGGCAGCATATATCCTCTTGATGATTTTCAAAGCCGAATAAGTTATTCAATATTGAAATTTAAACAATAAATACGCTCCCCCGACAAGCATATATAAAAACCGCAGACCAAAATTTTCCTGCATTTTCTGAGTCAAAAAGTCCTTTGCCACTTTTCACAAAACTCAAAATCAAAATAGATATTCGACTTTGAAAC
Organism: Platygaster robiniae; assembly: GCA_028476575.1. Classification (NCBI taxonomy): domain Eukaryota; kingdom Metazoa; phylum Arthropoda; class Insecta; order Hymenoptera; family Platygastridae; genus Platygaster; species Platygaster robiniae. The sequence goes on from CM052023.1 coordinate 28,466,148, forward strand.
CTACTCTCTAAATTCCTTCGAGTAATATTTCACTTGATTCAAGTGAGAAGCCTGCAAATCATACTAGAGTGGAAATTTTACTCTAATAAAAAATGGAGTGACTGATTCACTCAATTTTTTCGAGTGAATTATCACTCTAAAACGATTGAAATTTCAGTCGAATTAAGTTAAATTTCACTCAAAGGAATTTAGAGAGTAATAAATCTGATTATGGTTAAAACTTCTAACTTTATAATATCGTTTTTGATTTTGAGTTTTGTAAAAAGTGGTCAAGTGCTTTTCCACTCGAAATTCTAAAAGTAATATAGGATTTCTTTTTGATACGGAGATATAGCAACAAAAAAATTCAATTCTTTGTATCATTTAAAATTTTATCAAAATGAAAATGCCCAATCTTGTAACAAATTTTTTGTCGAAAAAATACTTAACCTCCAGATATCAATTTTCTATTTCTCTTTGTTTCTGAAGTTCAACCTTGAACTTGTTATTTTTTTATTTCAAAATTGTTTATTTAGCGAGTGTCCGAGTTCAAAACCTTGAAAAATTAAAATGTTCCCAACTCTTGTCTGAAAGATACTTAAAACGTGACATTTTCGAACTCAATTATGGTTTTTATAGCATTGAAATTTCTAGTATGTATTTTCGTAACGTAAGTGAGTTTTAATAAATAAATTTCTAATACTTGGAAAACGTAGAAAGTTGAAATTACTAATGATAAAAATAGGATTTGTATAGTTTTCGTAATTTTCATGGTTTTCATATTTGATTCCGAATCACGAAAATTAATTATTATGAATGTAGAATTGAGAAATGATTAACTGTGGATTGACTATATGTAATTATTCAATAACTATAAATAATTATTAATCATGAAAAGTTTTCATATTTTTCATGGTTTTTATATTTGATCATCATTTATGGAAAACATAAGAAAACTACGAAAACTTTGAGCAAAATATGAGTGAATTCTGGAAAAACTTCAAAGGGCCTAGCCGGGTTTCCATGTGAAATCGGCCCCCAGCCCAAATGAGATTTCGTATTAACTTTTCAAAAGCACTACGTTAGAGATTGGTTTTTGCAAATTTTCAAACCGATAGGTGCCATTTTACCATAGATGAGTAATAGTCGATAATGTGGATTCTGGTTTTTATGTTTTTTAGCTAAACTAATGGTCAGAAAAATTTGAAAAAATTCACCGTCCTTCTTCATGTCAAAATACGTCTCTGTGAATTTTTTGAGAATTTTCTCGCGAAATATTCACTATGCAAAAAATTGTAAAAATTTTTGCACGCGAATTTTTCGCAAGAAAACAGAGGTACCAAGCTGAATTTTTTACCAATGATTACTCTCATAAAGATACACATTGTTGAATTTTTTCATATTTTTAGACTCTGTGGAAGGTATTCAAAAAAATGGCGATTTCCAAAATCGGCGTTTTCAATGATATTTGTCGTTAAGATGTAATTTTTCGCTAACTTTTCCTTTTGATCTTATATGTAATAAATGAGATATAAAAAAATTTTTGTATGATATAACATTTTTTTGCTCCATCATATGTTTTGTTATATCAAGAGGGGACACCACTATAGACGCTCTAAATCTTTGTGCGTGGATTGAAAAAAAAAAAAAACCTTAATGTTATGGACGTGAAAATTTTATCGGAGGTACAGCTAGATATGGAAAATATATTTTGAAAAGTTATTTTGAAAAATTCAGGTACAGGCGTCGTATATCATCGCGCTAAGTGAAGTTGAAGAGGAAAATGGTGTGACACATAGGACATCAGGAAATGTGTCTATAACAAAGATTGAAATCAAATTATTTTTGGAAAGGTATTATCTCGTCCCTGACTTTTTCTGTTTTTGAGAAAAAATATTTTTTATTTAAAAATTCAGCGTAAAAATGAATAAAAGCCGTTTTTTGCGCATCTTTTTTTGAAAAAAAGTATGGAAGAAATTTTTTTTCCAAAAAACGGAAAATTTTCGGTACCAGATAATACATTTTCAAAAATAATTTGTGATCGATCTTTGTTTTAGACACATTTTCCGATGGCCTATGTGTCACACCATTTTCCTCTTTGACTTCACTTAGCGCGATGATATACTACAGCTGTACCTGAATTTTGCAAAATAACTTTTTTAAATGTATTTTCCATATTTAGCTGCACCTTCAATAAAATTTTCGTGTTACTGACATGAATGGTTTTTTTTTTGCAATCCACGCACAAAAAAGACTGAAGATTTAGAGCGTCTATAGTAGCCTGTTTAACTTAGTGCGTCAAACTTACTTTTTAACCAAATAAGGTTTGATACTGACTATGTGAAACTGTGAGTTTTTATTTAATTTTTTTTTTTTTGGCAAAACAATCGTTTACTTGCAATTCGAAAGATGTACGTGCTGATTATATAAATTTCGCTATGTGCATCTTCCTATTTTTAATTAAATTTGTTTGATTTTATTTTACTCTTGTTTGGAAACATGTGCAAAGTCAGAACTCTAACTTATAGACCTACTTTTTCAGAAAATATTATTTAGTATTTGTCTAATATTCTATGCGGAATCTACGTGAAAAGTTTCAAGTCTGTTGAAACTTGTTTATAAACTGTTATACTGTTTAAGAAAAAAAATTTTTGAGAAAAGCCGCTTCATCACACGCAATAATTCTTATAAAAAAACATGTTTTCTTATGTATGTCAATTTTTTCACAATGTACTCGGTAAAACACAATATTTTATAATATACCCGGCAATATTGATATGGCAAAAGTTTTCACAATAAAAATTTATATATGTTAAAAAAATCATAAACACTATTAAAAAATATAACATGATACATTTCTAGTCATCATCACTATTTTCATTAATCACAGCTTTTAAACATTGTTTTGCAACAAAAAAATTAAACCTCACAATTTTACGTAGTCAGTATGAAACCTCATTTAGTTGTAAAGCAAGTTTTACGTACAATGTTAAGTAGGCTTTTCATTTTAGTATAACAAAACATATGATTCAGCAAAAAAATGTTATATCATACAAAAATTTTTTTATATTTCATTTATTACATATTAGATCGAAAGGAAAAGTTAGCAAAAAATTATATCTTAATGACAAATACCATTGAAAACGCCGATTTTGGAAATCGCCATTTTTTTGAATACCTTCCACAGAGTCTAAAAATATGAAAAAATTCAACAATGTGTATCTTTATGAGAGTAATCATTGGTAAAAAATTCAGCTTGGTACCTCTGTTTTCTTGCGAAAAATTCGCGTGCAAAAATTTTTGCAATTTTTTGCATAGTGAATATTTCGCGAGAAAATTCTCAAAAAATTCACAGAGACGTATTTTGACATGAAGAAGGACGGTGAATTTTTTCAAATTTTTCTGACCATTAGTTTAGCTAAAAAACATAAAAACCAGAATCCACATTATCGACTATTACTCATCTATGGTAAAATGGCACCTATCGGTTTGAAAATTTGCAAAAACCAATCTCTAACGTAGTGCTTTTGAAAAGTTAATACGAAATCTCATTTGGGCTGGGGGCCGATTTCACATGGAAACCCGGCTAGGCCCTTTTCGTAATTTTTTGAAATATGAATGTTACAAGTGACGCGATGAAATTATGAAAATTTTTCGAAATTTACATATTTTATCAACAATTATAGAAAACCTGAAAATTTGTAGTTTTCTAAGAATTTTCGTATTTTTTTCCCAATGAATATTACGATTGATGTTATGAAATTATAAAGATTCTTCAAAGTTTCAATATTTTGTATATTTTTCATATTTCATAATTAATGACGGAAAATATAAGAAAATTACGGAAACTTTAAGAAATATTTGAGAAAATTTTGAGAACACTTCGAATTTTCGTAGTTTCTTTCGCAATGAATATACGAAACATAAGATGAAATATCATAAGATGAATAATGAATATTTTTCAATGTTTTTATATTTACGATTAATCATGTAAAACTTGAGAAAACTACGAAAACTTTGAGAAAAATATGAGGAAATTATAAGGGAAGTTTTTGGCCTAGAGCAAGAAGCTAAAGAAATTACAGCTTCGAGAGTTAATTTTAAGTACGAAAAATACAAATAATAATTTCATAAAGTACTCACGCGTAATTTCAAGAACAAACGCGGTTTGTAACCTGTTTTTTTTTTGTGCAGCATATTCCTCTTGAATAATTTAATATTAGCAATTACGAAATTTAAAAAATAGCAAAATGTACACTGTATTATATAAATATTCACCTCTGTTATTGAAAAAGGAAAAATTTTATTTTCGAGGACAATGTTCTAAGAAAGTAAATCAAAGTACTTCCAACAACATTCAACGTTTAATATCTTAAAATTAAACTCTTTCACTGTTTCATACTTTTTTTTATTAGTTGTTTTTCTTGCTTATCAATCCTTTTTGGACATTGCACTCTCATACGACGTGTTTTCCAGGTAGCGTTTGAGATGCTCGAACAAGTCGGCGTACACGTTGGTTCTTTTTTTATTCCAATTTACTTTATCTTGAATTGAACAATGAGACCGTTCAATACACATGGTACTTTCAAATGTTCTATTCGTAGAAAACCTACAAATAAAGTTACGGCTTGCCAGCGTAGAAGTATTAAGGCAGAAATTAGAAGGAATTTCAATGATAAACTATTAGAATGTGATGCAACAGTAAATGTTAATAATATTGAAGATAGTGTACAGTGTATTCGTGAAGCTCCGTTATCTACCAATTTGATCACCCCTTCGCTCCCGATCGAAAATCCAAACGATTTTAATTTGCTATTTCAAAATTTTCCGGATGTAGTTCATGACAACGATTTTGCCACCCGTGTTATAGTTAACGAAGAATCCGATGAAGAGGATGATGATCAGAATAAAGATGAAAATTCCACATATTCAAACTTTAGAGACAAACTTCGAGCTTGTTTTCTTAAAAGTAAAACTAATCGTGCCCAAGCAACTCAAATTTTAAAGTGTTTGAGAAGTCACCCTTGTTTTTCTGATCTTCCAAAAGATGGTCGAACATTGTATAAAACACCGCGCAAACCGGCACCTCTCAAAAAAATGAATCCAGGAGAATATTTGCACCTAGGGTTCGTTAATGCTCTAAACAACATCATTCGCAAGTATCAGTTACAAAAGATTCCATCTCCCTTGAAAATCGATTTTCACGTAGACGGCGTTAGAGGAGACCGAAGTGGTAGAATCCAATTTTGGCTCATTCAGATAAGGGTCGCCAATTTGCCAGATTGCGATCCAGAAGTTGTTGGTATATATCGAGGAACCAAAAAACCCAATGATTCTGTTGATTTTCTTCAAGATTTTATCTCTGAGTGGGATACAGTTGTTAAAGAAAAAGGAATTTTCCATGATGATAGGTTTTTTGAAGTTAGATTCAGAGCTTTCATCGCAGATGCGCAAGAGCATACATCTTGAAACACAAAGCACATTCCGCTACGAATCCTTGTTCAAAGTGTAAAGTCGCTGGTGATCATTGTCCGGGACATCCCCTAGTCTATATTGATTTAGAGAACGTTAGTCGAACTCATGAAGAGTATTTGCAGCGTGATCCTGATGACGAACATTTTCATACCGGTAAAAGTGCCATTGACTCATTACTTTCGAACATTGTCGAAGATACTCCTTTTGAATACATGCATCTTGTTCTGTTGAGAATTATCATATGAAAAAATTTCTAACGGCCATTTTGACCTCCAAATTCAAAAAATCTCAGAAACTCTCAAACAAAGCTATTGAAGTTCTTTCAAGCAGATTTGAAATGATCCGACCTTTTTGCCCAAAAGAATTTTCTAGACCACCAGCTCCAATCTCATTTTATAGCACTTACAAAGCTACAGAATTAAAGACATTTCTTCTCTATACTGGTCCTGTTGCAATGTACGGAATCCTAAATTTCAACGGATATGTACATTTTTTGCTACTCCACGCTGCTGTTCGGTGTCTCACGAAATCTTCACTTTATTCAGAAGATTTTCAATTTGCGAAAGTTGCTTTGAAAGAGTATGTTAAATTGAGTAGTGAAATTTATGAACCATCTTTTGCGTCTTATAATCTTCATGGGCTTCTTCACGTTGTAGACGATGCTCAAAAGTTTGGAAACCTCGATTCTTACTCAGCTTTTCCATATGAAAATAACATGCAATTCATCGCAAAGTACGTCAACAAACCTGACAAACAACTGACACAAATTTACAATAAAATGCAGGAAAACGAATTTCTGAGAGTTACTAAAAAGTCTTTCTCAGATAAACCAAAGTTCTTTCGAAAACATATTGATGGACCTATTGTAGAAGAATCTCATGACTGCCTTCAATACAGAAAAGTGCATTTCGGTGACCTTTGTATTTAGATGCATCAACCAGATGACTGCTGCATTCTTCAAAACGGCAAAATTTGTTTAGTTCGCAATGTTTTGTCAAAATCAGACAAAGTTTTTTTGGTTGCTAATTTTTTTGAAAGTGTGTCATATTTTTATGATGTTGGCATCAGTTCCATGACGAATGGAATCTTCAAGTGCACCGACGTATCAAACGAGTTACACCTTATTTCGATTGATTTGTTCCGAGCGAAATGTTTTCGCATGCCTTATTGGGAAACAAATTATAAAGAAGAAAAAGAGTCTTTCGGCTTCACCAATAGAACTGCTGATTCAGAGAGTGATGAAGAAGACGGAGATTATCTTTTTCGTAATCATGTTCCAGGTGTTTATATTGTTATCGAGATGTTTTCTTGAACTATATTTGTACTCTCTAAGGTTAAAGTAGCGAAAAATATTTTGTGCATGGCGCTAAATTGGACAATACGAAATAGCTGTGTACGCACCTTCAATTACGTAGTTTGTCGCTGGTGGCAAAAAATCAGCTTGGATCAAATTTAGAAAATAAGTACTTTTTTCAGACAGCATTGTAGCAATTTTTCTCTGCTTTTGCAATATTGAAAAACGTATTTTTAATTATCAAAAAATTTGGAATGAAATTTTTCGTTACAGTCACTGGACTTTTCCGCAATAAACTGAAGGTGCCTGCATAAAACTATTGCGTATTGTCGAATTTTAGACGATGCACGAAAAGTTTTCGCGTTGCGTGACGGTTTGCGTGGTACATTTAAAAAAAAGGCACAACTCTCTTCTCGAGCACTATGCAAAAATTTTGCGTAGCGCAGAGCTGTGTATAATAGTGCAATACGCGATAGCTGAGTATCAGCTAGGTACACCTGTGCGAAATTTTTTTAAAAATTTTATATGTTAACTTATATCACGCGTTACGAAAAAATTGGAACACGAGTCGCTTAAAATGTATTGAAATTTTCAAGAAAAGAAAAAAAGTTAAAATCTACATTTGTAACTGGCGGTCTTCCCTCCTTAGTTTCTAGCAAGAACCTTTTGAAATTAAACGATATGTAGACTATATAATATCTTTTGATATGTTAATAACATTAGTATAGAGTACATTTACTATCATACAGTATTGGACGTTTTTATTTTCAATTTTTATAGTAATATAACTTTTTATATGACGTGTACGATTAACATTGCTTCGAGTCTCTTCTCGACATCAGGGAAAATACGGATATTATTTGGTAAGTTCAAGAAATGATAAGCATTGCCTTTTTGTGTCCTTTATCTTTTTTTTTTTTTTTTTTTGTTGCTACTGAAACAGCTGTTACATACTAGCCTACATATTTGGCTCTTAATTCTGTTTTGAAGGGAAATTCTTAGGTTTTTCTGTGATAATACAACACCTAGAAAAAGTGAAATCCAGAATGAAATAACAAGTGATTCTATGTGAGGTACAAGTTATCGGCGAAAAAGAATAATACTAGTTTCTCAGTTGAAATAGAATTATTATGGAAACGATCTAATTTGATTCTATGTACGACATAAGTTCAAAAAAGTAGTTTCAAACCGAAATTTCCAAGCAAAAAGTTCTAATGCAAGAAGTACCACAGTTTTTTAATTTCAAACGTAAATTCCAAAGTGCAAAAGTTCCGAGTCAAAAAAAGTTCCAAAATCGGTAGGAATCAAACTTGGTTCTGCGCGTTCTAAAAAAAATACTTAACCTGGGTAGTCTCGCTTTTTGCAAAGACTTAATCTTTCGATTGAGACATGTCAAAAAATATTCTTAAATTATTGTTTATCATTGTGTGAATATGATAATTCAACAACAATTGCAAAGTATTCGTAAATTTTGGAATTAAGACAGATAAAAATACATGGAGATAAAGTAATATGAATGATTTCATATTTTATTTTATTATAATTAGTTTCATATTGATATTTACATTTTCTACTTTGCAAAAATAATAGATTGGAATTTTTGATACTGAAAAAATAATTGATTGGAATTTTGGAGACTGGAAAAATTATTAATTGTAACTTTTTCTTATTCAGACCTTTTTTTTATAACTTTTGTCGCCGAACCATCTAATTTTACTGACAGTGAATCTATATAATCTCACGTTAGTTGCGAATCGCTAGTATTTATCATCGTAGAGTATAATTGTAAAAGGGCATAGCCGGGTTTTCATGTTGAAAGTGCCTTCAAATCAAATGAAGCCTCGTATTAACCATGTCGAAAAACTTGACAAGAAGTGGGTTTTCAGAAGTTTGCTGGTCCGTAGCCGTCATATTTAATGCGGAATAATAGATATTGCAATTTTTGGTTTTTGACTTTTACAGTCAAACTATTTATTTAAAAATTATGAAAAAATTCGCTCTACTACATGTAATTTCAGATTTGAACTTCGCTGTTAAAAAAATTCCAAAATTTTTGAATGCGATTTTCTCACATTAAAATTCGCGGTGCAATTACGATTTTTGCTCTCAATATTACTCATTGACAAAGGTCTCTTACATTATTTTTTCCAAATTTTCGCGGGTGGTGGATGGGGGTTACAAAAATAGATAAACTATAAAATCGCCCCTTTGCGTTCAAATTTTCAATCTACAATAGTTCAAGGCACATAAAATGGTGAACAATAGATATATATAATTCATTCTTTATTAGTATTGCAAAAAATTTTTGCGGAAATTTTAGCATCGGTTTTTTGGATTCTTTCTTACAAACAAGGCACATATGCACTATATGGTACCTTTTACCCTACAGTTTATAAATAAAACCTACAGTTTAATTAAAGAATTTTTGTTTCTTTCATCTATTAGGCTGAAATACAGTAGAGGCCGTCATGGGGGACCTTACATATCAGCAAATTTTCAAAACAACCACGAAGCATAGCATTAAAAAAACTTTTAAAATAAGATTGAATTTCTTTTCTACAGTACAAGATGCACGATAGTTTTCCATAATGTTTTGTCTCAGTAGTTTTTACGAGTATTTGGAATTCACAAAAAAATCCGGCAATATGCTAGCCTACCTAATTTTGTGTCTAATTCGTAGAGAAAATCTGTATCGAGCAAAATTTTTTTTGTTCAGAATGGATGATTTGCCGAGGAGGAGCGAGAGGCCGAGGGCTAAAAAACCTCGCAAATACAGAACCACTTCAAGTGATAATGGAGTACGTATTTCTTCTAAAAGGCAGACTACAATGAAGTCCTGCTTGGATAACATCAGACGCAATCTCGCGAAGCCTCCGCACGACAGCAGCCATGAGTCCCAACGTACGTAACAATCAGTACAAAAAAGAAGGCTGTAACAAGATGTTTATAAATCTCGCTGTTTGAAACTTTCTAATGTCGAAGATGTAAAAGAAATTATAAAAATACCCTATTAGGGGAGCTTCCAGAAATTTATTTTTTTAAACTGTAGGAAGGAATTATAGTGTATAACTAAAAGCTTATGAATGGAGTCTGTTAAATTGAATATTTGAGTAGTACATTTTTCTCTTTTCTCGATAAATTGGATGTGAATATATGCATTACAGTGAAAATTAGAATTTATAAAGTTGAAACTGAAAAAAAGTGAAATGCTCAACTTTCAAATTCCTATGTTTTCAACGTTAAATAATTTAATTCTTTTTTTCATGTTTATGTTTCTAAAGTTAGCAGAGAAACGTCAGCAAATCACAACTTTCATAACATCATAATTAAAGGCTAATCGGATCCTTATTTAATGCACAAACCGCAATGTAAATGCTTTTTAACTTTTTCCGGAAATTCGAGATCTGCTAGATTTAAATAAAGTTTGCAGATCATAGCTGAAAATCGTAGTATACTCATCGGAATCACTGTAAAACCAAATAATTCATTAAATGCTCTAAGGAAGAGTGTAAAATATTTTGAAAAAAAATTTTTGTTTTCAATTTTTTTCGACGAAGTTGGAACTTGGCAAATCATGGCCGAAAGCAATAGTATATACAGATCAGGATCGTTGCAGAACCTGACTATTAATTGAAGGCCCATCAAATGTTTCACGGAAAAGTGGAAAAAAATTGGGTAGAAATTTTTTTTTCTTTTTTTTTTGGACAAAATTTTTACTCAGCAGATCAAGGCCGAAAATCATAGTATATAAACTACCTGAGTAGTGATTAAAGGTTCACTAAATGCTCGAAGAAAAAGTGCGAAACATTTCCAAAAAAATTGTTTACTTTATTTTATTGGACAAAAGTCGCAATTGGCAGATTATGGGTGAAAATCGTCGTAAACACATCGGGATCGTTGCACAAACTTATTTATAATCGAATGCTCAATAAATGCTTTACGGAAAAGTGACTAATATAAAAACAAAAATTTTTTGTTTATACTATGACTATCGGCCTTGACCTGCTGAGTTCGAATTTTTTCCGAAAACAATAAAGAAACAAATTGTTTTAGAAATATTTTGCGTTTTTTCGTGAATCGTTTATTGGGCAAATGATTAATAATCAGGTTCTACAACGATCATGATCTGTATACTACAGCTTTCGGACATGATCTGCTGAGTTCGAACTTCGTCCGAAAAAAAAATTTTTTTTTCGAAATGTTTCACACTTTTTCCTAGAGCATTTAATGAGCCTTCAATTAATAATAAGGTTTTAAAGTGATTCCGATAAGTATACATCGATTTTCGGCTATGATCTGCTAACTTAATCTGAAGTTTGCAGATCTATAATTTCCGGAAAAAATTCAAATGCATTTACATCGCGGTTTGCGCACAATTAGTATCTAATGAGCCTTTAATTATGATGTTTTGAAACCTGTGATCTGCTGATCTTGCACTTTTAACTTTAGGAAGATCTTATCTTTTGAACTAATTTTATCCAAAACATCTTCTTGAACCAAATGTTTTCATCTTCTTTGAGGCAAGGCGAGAAACAATGTTACTAAACTATACATTTTTCTTTGATTAACAGAAAAAAAACGCAAGAAGGAAAAAACGCCTTGCAGACGTTTCAATGTCAAGATCGCTTAGTTCTTCGGACGAATTTGAGCGTTCTCTGGAACGTCGAAGAGAATATTATTCCAAAGGAACGTCTTCTACAAAGTCTAGATCTCCATCGAGATCTACGTCTCAACGAGAATCTCGATCTAGATCTCCAGCGAGATCTACGTCTCAACGAAAATCTCGATCTAAATCTAGATCTAGATCTAGATCGGTGTCTTCATATAGATCGGTATCCCACGCAAGATCAATTTCTCCTTCACCGTCGAGGTCCATCAGACGTCAGGGACCGGAATCTCGATCAAGGTTGAGCCTTTCCTCCAGCCATGAAGATGAGGGGCAAGACTTCTCGCAGCTCATTGGGGGAAATGCAAGGATGGAAGCAATGTTTACTACCTTATACCGAAAACTGGCAAAAAAAATCGACGACAGTCGGAGCGTACTAGCAGGAAACCAGCAAATGTTCATAACGTAAAACATGCATTATTTGAATTTTACTTTTTTTTGAACGTAAGAATTCGGCATTTAACTTAAAACGTTGAAATAATATTCAACTGAACGATGCAGAAGTTGGCAAACTTTTGAAGCTTTTTTTAAATTTGCCTGAAACATTCCGAGTCATTTACAGTTAAATGAAATTTTTTTTATGTATATGTTTGTTATTATAATTTAATTTCTACCGTTTGAAGTTCTACATAAAGAGCAATTGACTTTACAAAGTTATCTATTTGAAAATGGTTTTTAGTCAAAACAACGAAAGATTGGATCGTTTGGAAGCCGCCCTCAGTCACACTATTCAAGACGACAAACCGCCCGAAAAGCCACTTCGTCTTCCTCTTAAAAGTAAAGAAGAGTTCAAAACATACATGGAAGAACTGTCGAGGCCACAGCCTTACGACGAGTTGGTAAGAAGCTAAATTAATTAAATTATGATTAATTAAATGTTGATTTCGTTTTGAACCATTCATAAGACACTCACATATACGCATACACACCTAGCAAACTTTCTTTTGTGTATGTATTAGAAATTTATACTGTAAATATCTCTTTAAATGTAGAAACAATTCCGACATTATTTTTCACAATTTTCTAAAAAACTTTCCTATTGCCGTACTGATATAAGGTATAAATTAATCTAATTCTATATATTTTCGATATATGAGGGTTCCGTCAAAAAGAGAACTCATGAGTACTGCCTGTGTGATTTGAATTTTGTCGTTTTAATGTGCAGGTCAAGTATTTGCGGCATAACTCTGGCTTCTCTTTGAAGGAGGGCTTGAATGACATGATGAAGGAGATCTTTACTGACAATTTCGCGATGGAGGTGACGCTCACAGGGTTGTCACACAGTGGCACGAAAAAAATTAAATTGAGCGATTCCGTCATAATGAAAGCCATCTATGGTATGTGCCTTAAACATACATTTAAAAATTTTTGAACAATTATGTCACACTTTCAATATTTTTTTATTTAAGAAGATAACGTTACTCAGAAAATCAAATGCAATCCTTTAATTAACAGAAGTGATTAAAGTTTTGTAAACTATACAGGCTATCCTGCTAATAAGACGGCTTTGTGACCTTTTTCCTCAACTCTTTGAGGCTCAAAACAGCTCTTTGATATAAGAAATCATTTGTCGCATAAATAAATAGAACAAATAACCAAACTGTCTTTCGATAAACAAAATGTAAAAGTGACAGGTTTAAAATGAGCTGAAGCTAGGTCAGTTATCACGAGCGTAACGAGGATACCTTAATATTATGGTACATGAATTCAAAATCATGCTATTTTGGTATTAGCGTCTTGTGAAGGCGGGGGGGGGGGGTCAGCTCATCTGTGACAGTTTTTGATTGAAAGGGGTGGAGTTTTTTTGAAAAACTTGCGTTAAAAATGTTTTGCCATTGCGAAAATTTGAGGAAAAGTTATTAAAAAGTTTTCAATTCGAAAGAGTGTTTAAGGTATTTAAAATATACGCAATTTTTGTCAAATAAACAATCTATTAAAACATTAAGGAGTATCGAATTTCATCGTTCATTTGCTCGCTCAAAATTTTCAAAAATTTATTCGGTTGGTGTGTGTGTTTATTTGTTCAACTTTGGGGAATTTCGATTCAAGCTGTTTACACATTTATTCTTGGTAAACAATTCTGTAGCATTATTGTAGAATCGAGCTTCATTATCAAATTGAAAGTAATTCAAAGGCTTTTTAAATATTATACCTTTCTTGTGCAAATTTCTTTCGAAAATTTGCTGAAAATTACGGTATTTGATGAAAAACGTTGTAAGCAATCAGTTGAGTTAAGGATTTTTTATGCCTTTTACATTTCACAGCGACGCCATACTAATACCACTAGATAAACAAATAGCTATTTTCATAATACTTAAAAGGTTACTTTATTTTTTTCAGAGTCCCTTGCAAGAGGGGAACCTAACAAGGCCCAATTAGAGAGTGCGACGAGAAAAGCCATCGAAAACTCTAAAAAACGCCACAGGGAGGCTTTAAAAAAAATTCCGAGGGTGCCAAATAATGAAAATTAATGAAAACATCGAAGTTGAAAGCATTTAAAACTGTATCTTTCTTATACAAAATAAAAAGATAATGGTCATTAATGTTTATACGTATTTTTATTCAACCGTAGATAAACATTTTTTTCGATACGTCCTGTTATTATTGATATTAATAAATTCGTCCCGGTAATTTAATTTAATGTTTTTCATGAACTTATAAAACCACATTATGTCTCTAATGTAAATTCTGAACACAAGAAAAATCTATTCTTATTTCGTAAAATATTGATTCCTGTTCAGTCAAGCATTTTAAGAGTTACCGAAAAAAATTGTGAATTTCATAAATTCCTTTTGAAATTCTGAAAATGGTTAAAACATCGGTCGAGACGCAACAAAATTTTTTATCATTATTTGACAGGATAAGGTAAAAATTTTCATTCAAAAATTTTGTTCGGAATTTGATCCAGTCTGGAACACAATTTTGGTTTCAAATATCTGGGTCAAAATCTAAGGCCTTATGCGGAAGTAGATACAATCAAATATTGATCAATGCCTACCAAAATCTTGGATCAAATCTGGGTCCAATCTGGACTTATTTGGTTTTCCGGGTAATTATAAGTAACTACGTTAATTACATATCCTTTTGCGCTACATAAATACTATACATAATATGTAATTCTTGATGTCAAATTCGGTCTATAATCGTTTTTTACAATAATCTAATTTAAAACTTATTTGTTGTAAATTTTGACATTTTTAAATAATTATTCATGTCATAAATATGCAAAATATATATTTATTTTAATATATAAATATGCATCATCTAATATAATAGATACATCATGATTTTAGTGCTAAAAGCAAATTTGTGTTTTTCCAGATTCCAACAGTCTTATGAATCGTTTACGTTAATGAAAGATTGATTTAAATAGTCTCACGTAAGCAGCCTGGATTAATTTTTTCATATTTAAACAGTATAATAATAAATTATACGTAATACTACTGGCACTTTAAAACTATTTGGCACAAAATGAATCTTTACATATTTTTTTGTGTGTTTTTGTGATACAAATGTTTTATTTCGAGCGTTTTCTCTTACGGGTCGTTTTTGCACAAAGTACCCGTAAGAGGGACTGTAATTTACGGTCCATCTTACGGTCTCCACGGAGCGCCAGGGTAGATAGAAATTTTTTAATTATTTTTTGAATAACTAAATAATTACATAATAAAAAAATGCATCTTGAAGTAATGAATTCGTGACCCAGTAATATAGAGTTAAAATATGAAGCAGAATTCTAAAGTCGGCTCCATGAACATTCTAATGTCATTGAGAACAAATGACATAGTTATAAACATTTATTTATAAATTACTAAAGTGCCGAACCCTAGTGATTCTGGAACATATATGTGACTTAAAAGATTTTAAAATTTCTTTTATGTTCAACTAATCTTATAAGTTGACTTGTACATCGCTTGTATGTTTTCATAATTCATATATGTTTATTTCCATAAACATATAAGTTTATGGGAATCTTATATGTGCAACATATAAGTTTATGGAAAAATTATATATGAGACATATAAGTTCTGACAAACTTATATGTGGAATTCCTTATAAATTTTCCATAAATTTATATGTTTATGGGAATCAACATATATGAATTATGAAAACATATAAGTGATCTATAAGTAAACATATAAAATTATTTAAACATATAAGAAATTTTAAAATCTTATAAATCACATATATGTTCCAGAATCACTATAGGGAAGTTTACAAATCATGAAAAAAATCGTAATTTTTGTTTGTTTGGTATGCCTAGGGGCAAAAGTAAAACTATGCACCCCATAAAAAGTGTAGTGTTTTTTCTTGTGGATGAAAATGTTGAATATGATTGAAAAAAATTGAAATAGATAAATGAAAAAATTTTTGATGGAAGGAAACCTTCTGGTTGAACCGTTTGAACCTTGAACCTTATGCGCATCGTGCAGCATCGTGAGGAATTCCGTGGAACTAATTTTCTGATGCGCAATACGCGCACCCCGCCCAGCACAACGAAAGTCAACTGACGCGTAACGTCAGCTTGTGGGCAACAAGCAACAACAACTCTTTGACAATTTTGGCAGTTTATTTTTGGCAAAGTGAGTAAAAGTTGATTCCAAAATTATATGAAACATCTATCAAAAGACGCGAATTTCCGATGTAACGATGGAAATCGCTCGATTTGCGATTACTTTTATGTTACTAGTGAAATGTTCACATTCTATTTACAATTTTGCCACACCTACTTATATTGCATCCTTGCTGGAGCTCATTCTAAATTCTTTGCAAATATTTCATATATGATAATTAATTACAGGTATGAAAAATTAAATCATTTTTCCGACAATTTCTTGCGTGGAAATTTGCAAAGTTATGATTGCGTGAAATACGATGTTTTTTGCTTGGCTGAAAGAGGGAGTTTTTGCGGAAAAATAGCTTGGTATTTCAGTACAAATTTAAAAAATGCTTTTCTGTTTAAAATACGAGATTCAGAAAGTTTCTTGTAGAAAGTATCAAAAGTACAAAAAATAAATGTTAATATATAAAGTAAGCAAGAATTTTACATAACTAAACAATTTTGATAATATTATAATCATGTTATAAATAGAAATATGTTAAATGCATAATTAATAGAAGTTGATGATGAATGTAAAGTAAATGAAATATAAAAATGTATTATAAATAGAAACGTAGTAAGTGCATAATTAATAGAAATAAATTAGTATTAAAAAAAAATAAAAATATTATACCATGCAAAGTAATAAGTCAAATAAAAAATTCAAAAGTTAAAAAAGTTTCGACTAATTTTTTTAATACAAAATTTTTGCTTCCATGAATTGAGATTCTCGAGAACTGAAATTTTCATACATAAAATTGAATAGTTCCTAAGTTCTGACTCGTATCTAAACAATTTCATCACTAGAAATAAAACAATCTGTTACAATAGTAAAAAATTAAAAAAATGTTTAAAAATAGTTTAAATTTACATAACACATAAAAAAATGGATTTAACATTTTTAACTCAATTTGTATTGCAAAAATTTGAAGAACAAACCAATAAGATCAGGGCTCGTCAACGCAGATGGCGATTTTTGTCGAATTCCAATGTTGTTTGCAAAGGGTCGACGTTGGGAGCGCTACGTCGATATCAAACAACACAAGCAAACATTATCAATGATAATTAACACATACAAACTGATACAAAAACATACAGTGTACTTCGACAAAGGCGACAAGCGTAAACAAAATATTTTGAATGATTTTGAACAACTTTCGAGCATTGTTGACATTGTCGTGAGTGATAAATTTTTGGTTCTGACAAAGAAAATTACAAAAAATGCCAAGACCTTGCGCTATCAACGAGTAAAAATCTAATATTTAGTCATTTGTAGTGTTTTTTTTATTTCAGCATGTCTTGACAACGTTTTGACTGGTTTTGACGTTTCTCATTGTTTGTTGTTTATCATTGTCATTATTATCCTTCCAAATATTATGGTTATGAAGAAGATTTTCATGGCGGGAATTTATCATGTTTCTATTGGCTAAGTTAAAACAAAATACAAATTCTTAGTTCCAAATGGTTTCAAAGGTCTACGTTGGTGTCGCTCTTTTTCGACCAAAATTTAACACGGGTGTTGACGAGCCCTGAATAAGAATAAAACTTTGGTTTAATAGAGTTTCATAGTCTAGAAATTGAGAATCAACGAAGTTGTAAATTCAAAATCGATGAAAATGAAAGAATGTATGGAACTCTTTGAATAAAAGTTTGTAAAATCAATATATAAAAATATGTACTGATATTTTCACCAATTCAATTGAATATCGAATATTTTGTTTATCAACCAAAAAATTTTATGAATATTAATCATATAAAAAAAGCGATAGCTTGACAATGACTTGAATTTTCATAGTATAAAAAATATAATTGTGTTAGAATAAGAAAAAAGTGAAAATATCATACCTTGCGAAATAAATAGTGGTATTAAAAATTTGAATCTTGAGAATATTTTATCTATTTCTATTATTTTTATTAAATTAAAATATTCACACTTTGGTCAATTCCAAATCTTAGAAACTATAACCCTAACACAAAATCAAGGGATTATGGAATGCTGACTCCTATGTGGACAATAGAGATTCTTTAGTATAAAGAAGTCTAAGAAATCGAAAAAAAAAACTCAATAATTGAAAAATTTTAAAATAATTGCTAAAATTTACCTCATGTAGCAAAAAAGGTATTTTGGGTATTGATTCACAGGATTTAAAATTTGGTCATATAGAATTTCATAGCCTAGTAATTGAGACCTATGAATTGTTCCAAGTTGTAGATCCAAATTATATGAAATTGAAAGAAAATGTAGAATGCATTTAGCAAAAGTTTGTAAAATCAAAAATTTAAAATTATGTTCCGATGGTTTTCCAAAATCAACTGAATAATAAATAATATTCGTTTTTTGATTAAAAAAAGTTAAAAGTGGAAAAAAGTAAAGAATAAATTCAAAAAAAGTTATGGAAACCAGGAATTCAAAATTATGTTCTGATATTTTCAAATTCTGACATTTTCAAATCATAAAATAAACCAAATTTTAAATACTTTTTCTTTCATTTTAAAAAGTTTGTAATGGCACATATAAAGTAGCATTTGTGAATTAAGCCTGCTTATAAATTCAATGGAGCTAATAAAATGATCGAAAATGACAATATTTTATTAAGCTATTGTGCACCCCATAAATTTATTTATTCCCAAAAAAAAAAAAACAATAAATTTGTCCGTTTTTCCAGCCTTCAATCGTTTTCAATTTTCTAATCCAAAATTTCCAGATCCACAAGTAAACAGTTTTTCTTATGAGATTATTTGAAGATTTCTGAAATCCATTTCTCTAGCGGGATAAAGTTCGTTATATCACAAAGATTCAAAATAATTGGTTTTCAGCGGTTTTGGCAGTACGCACGGAATATATTTGGCCCCTTTTTTCTTTTTTTCAGAAAGACCTAAATTCATATAAAAATGTCAATTTTAGACCAGCGTGACGCGTATTTGAAAAATCCATACTTCGAGAAACACGAGTACAGCGATTACACAACTTTCTACGCCATTGTCAGCATCAGCAGTGTTTTTTGCATCTTCCTCATCGTTCTGAACGTGGCATTTTGTTGCTCGAGGTATAAGACATATTGGCACGATCGAAATACAGGTGTGTATAAATAATTGATAGACTACATGCTCTGCAGAATATGAAATTCTGCTATTTCCAGGCAATTCGTGTATTTTGATTGTTTGCCATACAATATAAAATTCAATTTTGAATTCATAAAATTCTGAATTAAAGATATTCAAACTTATATAATTTATTGGTTCATTTTGAAATATTCAAGGAATGATTCCATTTCTTTAACGTTCATCTTTTTGTATTTTTTAATCGTGGAAACACTCCCTTCACTTACAATGTGTAAAATGTAATGATTTTTAAGAGCGAACCAAAACCAGAAAATGATTGCTCTCGAAGATTATTAAATTTCATACATTATGTATGTTGTGCAGGGAATCGCTGGCTTTCGTCTATTTGGACCTCAGCCCCTCACAAAACTCCGCCTTTGGACCTCACGGAGCTGGAATCCGGGGCGCTCAGCGCGAGGCACGAAATCGTTCAGTACAGGCCGACGGAGGTGGTGGATTCACCCCAGCCCCAGGAGTACCTGGAGATGCAAAAACGAGAAAGTGAAATATAAAAGCATCGAGTCAAGTCGTCAATCATCGTCATGAGCTTTTACATTTTTTGGCCGGCCTGTACTGCCTTGACGTTCTTCGTTTTAGGCGTTATCATGGCCCTGCTGAAGTACGGACCGCGATATTGCCGCACTCGAAACGAGCCTTTGCCCTCCGACCTCGACTGGGAGGGCAAGGCTTACTCCCGCAGAATCTCCGTCTCCGTTTCTTGAGACCCACTAACAATCGCGATCTGAACAAATTTTTCAAATTTTTGAAATCTTTTACACTAGCTTTATAATGGAAATGGGCATATTACTTCTTATTTTGCATAGCAAATTTTGAAGGAATCTCGGATTTTACAATTCTAATTTTTTACTGTTTTGGTTTATATATATTTTTTGTTTTTGTTATCCTGATTTGGAAGTTTAAGCGATAATTCTAAAAATTAAAAAATTCCATGTTGGCAACATAAAGTTCTTTTCAAAAGGTTTTTCAAAATCTATTGATGTGATATTAGAAGATCTTATTTTTTTACGAGTTGGAAAAGTCCACTAGACAATAATAACGATGATCGAAGTCAAAATTTGTAAAAAAAAAAATAGAATGTTCTCGTCTACGTGTTAAATGTGTAAGCTGCTGCATGCCATAAAAATGTAATTTCAGCAAAGCTAAAAGCAAAGCCTCATAGTCTGTAGGTCTAATACTACTCAAAAAGACGCTGAAATTTCTTCAGATCAGTTATTCCGTCCAAACGTTTAGTCTTAGGTGTTGGAAAACGAACGCACGAAAAACTAGAGATTCGGTATAACCTAGATCTAGAAAAAGATTTTTTACGTTTCGTTTTTGAAAACTAGAGATGTTTTTTATATCGTTCGACAGAACAAAAGTAATGCTTTTTTTATAGATAAGTGGAACAAAGATCTGTATGATGTACCTAACAAGTTTTGAATAAACTTTTATTACAAAAAACCGAGCATTATTGTTTGTGACATTATATTCACAAATGAGGGCACAGTGATATCATATATTTCGTTGAATATCATGGGAATGAATTTCGTGCATGAGTAATCGGGAAAAAGTACAAAATTGATAAGTTTTGCTTTTTTTCTAATATGCTTGATTTTTATGATAATTTCTAATTAGACTTTGCCATAGGACATTCAAGGCAAAATGAATGATCTTAACAAATATTTACACAAATGATGATCTTTATTTTTGCACATAGCACAATATCCTGCATTTATAGGATAAATGCGAACAATAAATAAATAAACATCGACATTTTTTAGGCTCGGCATTTGCAATTGCCGTCATTATTTACACAATCATCGAGTCGGGTTTTTCACAAATTACATCCCCGTTTTACCGATATTTCCGAATATTGCTACAAACCGAAATCGATATTCACATTTCATCATTGGTAATGGAGAACACTGGAAGATTCCTGTCCTGCAAACTTCGCTGAAATGGTTTTGGGATGTTGTTATGATATATTAAGAAATTTTTCGATTGATTTTTCATTACAGAAGTATTTTAATATTTTAGGAAATACTCATAAAAAATTGGAAATTCCCAGGTTAGGAATCCACACTATTTCTCAAACGATTCTCCAATTCGATGACAAAAAATGTCTTCGCCGATTTCATTTTTTTATCAAAAATTACAGACAAAATGTCTCTCATAGTATTTTATTTTTCTCTATTTTCTGTTTCTTTTGTACTGCATCTGACGACACTATGCAACATCGGATCTACATCTACAAATATTGGAAAAACTGTATAAAACGTTGAAAAAAAAGGCCAATTTCGCAATGAATCGTTGACTAGTAGCACGATTTTCGGCATCCTGACTGGAATCGTGTCTAAATTTCCGTCACATTGAAAAATTTTGAATCGAGGAAGACTGCCTCTACTTGTACGCCATATTATAAAAAAATGTAAATTTTTTATAAACCGTTGTATTTTTTCAACGCATATTATTACGACTACGATTTTCTACAAAAAATGGCGTTAGACAAATTCTCCTTATTTTATTATTAAACAATCCGGCGGTGTTTTTCAATGGTTCCTAACGGATTTTGGAACCAAGTTCCAAAAAAATGTTCGTTGACGTTTCCTGATATTCAAGTTGGAGTTTTCACGTTTTTATTATTTTTTAATCCCAGAATTTATATTTTACCGTTTGCAACTAAGACTAATTTCACAGATATTTCAAATTTCAAAATACATACCCAAGTACAAGAAATTGAAAATTATTGCTGCATAATCAGAATCTTATAAAATTAGCAAATCTTTGGAGAACTTTCATTTTCTTATGTAAATCGAAAGCTTGATAATCGTAAAGAATCCCACATGTTTCGAAAATCAGCGACAAAAAACAGTAATTTTTGTCGAATCTTTCCGAAACAAATTAAAAACACGCCCACAGAACCGAAAAATGGTCACAGTGTGAAATGGCATATCCGAAGAATTTGTAAAAAACAGGTAAAAAATGATGACGATCATTAGGCACCCTGCGATTATGGTTATGTAATCCAAGACAAAAATATGAATTCTCGTAATTTCAGTTGCTAAATTGCGAAATATTACACATCCCCTCTACGGGTACCATCGAAGAAAATAAAACCAGATCGAACTTTATCTACATATAAACATCTGTAAATTTTTTCAAATAAAAAGAAGAAAACGAAAATCTGGGCACTCTACGTACCGTCGTTTTTGGCAACAATAATTTCCCAAAAACATGCGCTCACTACGTACATCGTCGTTACGTTTTCGTTTATTTACAGTGTAAAAACTATCATCTACAATACTTCTACATGATGTACAAATTTTTCAGCGCAAAGAACCGCGAATGATCAACTCATGCTTTTTGGGAATTTTAGCGAATTTTAGGCAGTGTCTTATTTCTTTTACTCTCTTTGAACGATTCGAATGTGGTAAATGAGCAAAAGGAAACTTAACAGCGAAACTCTATTTGGCATATCGTGTCTCATTTATCGAACAGAACTTGAAATTTATTCTTTGCGACGAATCAGGCAGTCCTATCAAGGTCTTTGGTGGTCTGGCGTTGATTTCAAAATGTCAGGTTGAGTTGGGATGCAACTTGAACCTAAAAAATTACTTTTTGAAAAAAATAATTTTCCATGTTATTATAGCTATAGCTAAAGATGGAAGTGTCTTTCTAGTAGGTTTTCTAACAATCGTAACATTAGACAACACCCCATGAATATGAAAAATAAAAAAATTAGAAATCGAATATCTAGAAACACATAAAATTTTTAACAGTGTGTAAATATGTAATAATTTTTGAATTTTTCATTACACTTTTTTACGACAAAACTTTAACGAACAAACGGTAAAACAAACGCATTTTTGTTATTCAATGTGTGTACCTGTCGCTGGTCTGAGATTCGATTTTATAGATCGATGCGATCCATTTCGCGTGAGCGTATTCATCTGTGGTGTCCCAGGTAAAGTGTGACCCAGCGCATTCATGTAATCGGCTATTAAAAGGGTAATTTCTAGAATCTGAAACAACAAGTTAATTTACATTTCGATTACATTTGTATTTCCAATATAAAATCCTATTAAATGTCTCATTAGGTATCAACTTTGCACATACACATTAAATTACGTTTCATAATATCTTCCACATAAGAAACATTTTTTATCTCACCTTAGGCTTGCTCATAGAGAATAGCAATTTTTGTTCGGCGGCACCTTCGTCCGGGCACGCGACAAGCATGAAGTCGTCCATGCAACCACCGAAAGTGATGATGTTTGTGTAATTATATCTACACATTACAGCCATACTTTGCAGTTCCAGAAGAGTCATACTATCTTCTGACACCGCTATCCAAACTGTTACAGACTCCGTCTGCTTCAACTGAAATCGAACCATGAAATTGCTCATGAATTCGTCATCATTCAATAAAGTCACATGGGACATTAGGTTTCTATAGATTTCACCTTTGCTTGGTACAATGTAGCTCCGAAGAAAGGCCATTTTCTGGTGCAAGTCAAATATATACGGACGCAGTCCAAGGCGCTTCTGCCACGAAGAGAGATCCATTTTTCTTGAAGCTTATCCTGCAGTTCTCTGTAAAAATGTAACGAGAATTGCACTTAATATGCCAAAAAAATGGAAAAATTCTTTTCATTCCAATCGTCAGTTTTGAAATTAAAACGATGAGCATATGTTTTTTGCCAGTGGCGCTATTCATACAAGATGTCATGGAAAACTTTGTAGTGCCAATTCCAAAAATACTAACCTCAATTGATCAGAAGTTATGTTCGTTCTGTAACGAACTGGATAAAATTTGTCGAGAGCTTGGAGAACTAAATGATGGGGGTTATTTCCGGGTCCGCTACCTCGAGTCTTTTCCGTATTGTACTCTCCAAAGTCGATCTGAAGAAGAACGACACAGAATTGGAACTCAAGGTCAAAAAGGCTGGTCCATTATTGCACAATAATGCAGTTTGCGCCGTCATTGAAGTAGCTAGTTTTTGTTGCATTATTGTGCCATAAGTTTGAATTATTGACAAATCGTTCAATGTTCCAGCGATATCATGCTTGATTCAAAATTTCCATCTCATCATACCTGCGCCATAAGAGAAGCAAGTTCGAAGGCCAGATCCCGATTGAGTGGAAACTTGCCCTGCACGACTTGTTGATTAACTTGGTAGCAAAGCAGCAATCGCTCGCGATCAGTCTCCATTTTCACAGCGTGTCGCCAGTAGCACCTCGACTTGTACGTCAGTTGTATGACCCGAGTATTCTCAAACTTCCCCGAACCCTTTTCCCGAAGCGCTGTTTCCCACTTTGATATAATATCGCAAAGCTGCAACGAAACAGTGTACTCTTCAACAACTTCAACTTGAATTTCGCAATCATATTCGTATTAGAATAGGTCTTTCTGGGCAATAAAGTGAGATATACGTTTTTCTCAATATGGAGAGAATACATTGAGTTTCGGAGAATATCTTATTTTCCGATGGACCAGAATTTCGATATTTTCAGGCCTATTGCTTGTTTCTGGAAAGTTATGAAATCAAAAGGATTAATGGCTAGGGCTAAGGACAATAAACCGTAGAATATATTATAAACACTCTGTTTTCTATATATGTATTCAAAACAAGAAACTAAAAAGATGGAAAGCAAACTTCGAATTTGAGAGTTGAGAGACCGTACCCGAAGATATCCGATCGTCGTACGAATGTATACGATCGGGCACCCTCGGGAATGCTCGGTTCATTCCGTACGATACGGATTAAAACGACAGCAGCCGGAGGGCTACGACTGGATACCTTCGGATATGGTCGGTTGGTTCCGTTGGCTCTTATGTCCAACCGGAAAATAGCGGACTACTAGCAGTCTATGTACTATATGGTCTAAGGTTAACCCTCAAATTTAAGTGTTGATCCTGAAAGTTGAGTGGTCTAAATAATCTTGAAAGTTGACGGTAAAAGTCGAAGGTAAACCTTCAACAAATTGAGAGCTACACCTGAAAAATTATGGGGAATTTCCCTGAGGGCGCCCCTGATGAATGGACTTTTGGGAAGTTGCATTTAGGAAATCATACCTTCGATTGAAGATCGAGAAAGTGTTCCAGATCTTTCTCAATGGGGTCGTCGCTGAAGAGCGTGAATCCGGAATGGTGAACGTCGCGACAGCCGATTTCCTGGTTGAGGGTATTCAGGAACTCTTCGATGGTGGTGCTGCCGTCGAAGCAGACGACTTGGTAGGTGCCGTTGAGAAAATGCACCGGAATCGCATGAGGCAGTGGATGATGGTACGGATTTTTTAAAAGAATCGACAAAACTTCCATCCGCGAAGGTTTGACCTCTCTGCCGCCATTTTGCAAAGTCCGTTCCAAGGCCCGTTCGCAATATGCCGCGTATTTTCCACATTCCGTCCTGAAGGCGAATGTTGATTTTTACCACAGGCTTGTAACATCGTTTTTATTTACAGTCGTGTACAAGATTACTGGTTTTTTTTTTATTTGGAGAAAGAGAAGTCAGAGACACAGGAAGAGCTCGACCTTTTTACTCTGATTTTCATGGAATTTTGATGCTTTCAATATTTATTATGGAGTAGATAAATCAGTGACCTTATATTTTATTCAAATCTTATTTTATATTTTATTAATTTATGTGGTGTATGTAGATGAGAAAAAATTATTTATAGTTTTCGGTATATCCTTGTTGATAAAAACATAAGGTTGTAAATTTTCTACACACTATTAGATTGTTGGTTACAGATGAATTCCATAAAGCACACGAATTTAATGAGCTATTTCGCTGCATGTATAAGACGGATATGGTAAATGATAAAGAATGGACGCTCCTGAAAAAACAACTAGAATTACTGACTCTGTGTGGTCACCCTGCACGTGTAATCGTAGCTTTACAAAATTTTCGTTTGCTTGCGATTGATATTACGAATATCAAGACCATAGTGTAGCTGTTTACTTTCCCCGCCTAGGCCGGCAATTGGGTTACTTTCTCGGTCTAAGCTGGCAATTGGGTGACAATATTCGTTAGTTTTACTTAGTATTTAGTTGCTTTCAACTAAAATAACGATGAAGAAAACGAGGCTTAAATAATCTCATCCAACAACAGAAAATTGAATAATTAAATGTCGGTCAACTCCAAATTATAGCCAACCTGTAAACTGTATCGAAACTGTAAACTGTATCTAAATGTGAAACCTAGGAAATAGTGTAAGTACTAAACTGCCAATTTCAAAATCCGAAATTTTACTTACTGTCAGATTCGGTAGATACTTAAAATTATTTCAAAAATAGAACTGCAGGAAATTTTCTAAAATTTCAATTCAAAAGTAAAAAACTAAAAAGGTAACAATAATGAAAGTCTGTAGAATATAACAAAATTCAGTTTCCCAAAGCAAAAAAAAGGCGAGTGATTCGCTCACCTTTTTGGTCTACAGGTCGTCTATACTTACTGTAGAGTATGTACAGTTGGTCTACATATAGTCTAAATATATTTGCAGTATTCGTAGCCTGCCTATAAACTAGGTATAGCCACTATAGATAGCACAGTTTGGTAAAAATAGTTTTTTAGAAGAAGGTATGGGAACTTTTGACAGGAACGTGTAGGTCAGGTTGCCAATAATCGATTCCTAAAAGGGTTTTTCTCAGTGATCTCCCGTTTTCATGTAACTAATTTTTAAAAACTTTAAATTTTTGTTTTGTTGAGATCGCTCCGTTATATGACACAATCAATGAAAAGTTTCTTAAATGATCCTCGAGCCAATTTTCCTTCAAAAATTCAATAATTATTCACCATATTTCTCTATATATCATTATCACTTTATTAAATTCCCAAGCTTTCGACCATCACTGTTTACAGTCCTCTTCATGTGATTACGCCTGAAGAGGACCTTAAACAGTGATGGTCGAAAGCTTGGGAATTTAATAAAGTGATAATGATATAAAGAGAAATAAGGTGATTAATTATTGAATTTTTGAAGAAAAATTGGCTAGAGAATTATTCAAGAAACTTTTCATTTAAACTTTTGATTGGACTAAAAACTGTTCTTTTTGATCGATTTTCTACGAGAAATGAAAAAAAAAAAAAAACAAACAAACAAACAAACAAAATGTAGGTTTTCAAAGGCAAAGAATTCATTTCTGTCATTATTTTCACAAAAAAAAAAAAAAAAAATTAAAAATAATAATTTAGAATATAGAATATATAATGGAATAAATTGACTTCACCATTCATCAGGCTTACATCAGGAGGCGGACTTTCAATAGCTCAGCTCATTCCTGGTGATCGACGCAGCAAGTTTGAATACAGCGGACCACTGTCCAAGGAGAAGGAGCTCATTCGAAATTTCGATCATTAATAAGAGTATGACAAATGATGAAGACCATTTATTCCATCTTATATCCTTCATTCTATATTCTAAATTTCTTTTTTTTTTCGTGAAAATAATGATCGGAATGAATTCCTTGCCTTCGAAAACCTTCTGTTTATGTTTTAAATGTAGAAAATCGGTAACTAAGAAACCTTATTTCATCCAATAAAAAATTAAATTGCAAAAAAATTAATTACATAAAAACGGGAGGTTACTAAGAAAAACCCTTTTAGAAATCGATTATTGGTGACCTTACCTGAACGTTTTTTGCAATACTTACATTCTTTTTTTTGCCAAACTGTGTAGGCTATAGGAACAGGCAGCCTGTAGTATCTATAGGCAGTATACAGTGAAAAATATAACTATAAACCGTTCATAGTCATCAGCTTATAACCCGGCTAACAATTGAAAATGGCCTATATTTTGCGTGTATGCAGTCTGAAGGTAAACTATATATGAACTACTCACAATCTATAAATATAAACTATAGCTGAAATACAGTTCACAGGCTCAGAGGCAAGAACACTAGATATTTATTATTATCTAGAGTTCTTGCTCAGAGGCAAAACGACAAAAAAATTTCAAAGAGAGAGACGGACTTATGTGACTCAGCATATTTTCTATCCTTTCTTGGGAATTTTTTGTTGTTTCGCTTCTGAGCCTGTGTGTTCAGCTGTACATTGGCTATAGAAATTATTTCTACAAGGGATCTGTGATTTTTTATATAAGTAATACATTATATAAAAGATGTCTTGAAATGGCAAACAAAATCAGAAACCCTGGTGAAAAAAATCCGACTATTTTCCTCATTTTATTTAAGATTGGAAAGAACTGAAATAATAACATTTTCAAATTTCGCGCGCTTGAGCAGACGGAACAATCGAAACAATGAAACAATGTTTTTTTGAGGTTATGTCGTAGTGCTTACTTTTTATATTTGATTAATCATAATTTTCAGAGCAACATACAAATAATTAGCATTACAATTGATTAAAGGAGGTAATTTTGCTTCTTTCTGACAGTTTCTCGCAAACTATATGATGGGATTTACCTTAAATCGGAGTTTAAAAATACAGTCGTTACGTTCGACAATGTTACGACTATAGTCCGATTATTTTTGGTCGGAACATTTTCACCAGAGAAAAACAATTTGTTTAATGGAAACCGAAATCAACTGATTTTATTTATTCTGCAGAAACTAGGAACGTTGTTTTCTCATCTAGGAACCGAAGCCGACAGATTTTTTTTGTTCAAGAACGAAATTTTAACCGACACCGATATAGATTTGGCTTAAGAAACCGAAACCGAAACGAAACCGTTATATCCCAGATAGCAAAATAATTCCATATTCACATCATATGCAAATCACACGTGAAAAAAAGAAATCACGCGTGACAGACATTTGTACCTCCGTTACCGATTCACTGTTATGTCAATATGAAATCACGCGTGATTTTTAGATTTTTCCCTCGTGGATGCGCTTGCGCAGATGATCATCGCGGGAAAATTTGAATGCTTGTTTCTGTTCTACTGCAGTATTAATTCACAACGAAAGCAATAATAGTAGACACATGCAGAAAAGACAATCAATATTATATTTAACCACACTTTCATTCATTTTTTAAACATTTTTTACGCAAATATATAGTTTAAAAAATGTCGATGAAAGTTATGACAATTAGAACTGTCACATAATAAAACGAAAACGGTTCTAACCTCCAAGTAAACACTGATTTCGAGGAATGCGGTACTATGGTTGATCACAAATCACAGAACACAAGATATAAACATTTTTCGAAGAAAACCACAAAAAATTATTTAAAAAAACAAAAACAAAACGAGAACACAAGAGACCCCGATGCGATAGTTACACTGGCACTGAATCCTAGCACATCATGGCACATGGACAAACAAAAAATATTCTACCATGATAATATAGCACAAAAATTTCTGATTTCAAAATGACAAGGAATTGAAATCACGCATGATTTTTTGACGCATGCGCATTGTCTAGCATTGATGATGTGACTATGATGTCATTTTGAGCTCACGGGAATGATTTCACAGATCGTATTTCATATGTTTGGCATAAAGAGATCATGCAAGTGATTTCACGCATGATCTAAACTGTGAAATCATATTTGCTATCTGGGATATGACGCTCTCTATCCTTGAAAGATATTATTCCTTATAAGGTTTTTATAAGATCACCATATAATGAATTCGGATTCTCATAAGGTTCTTAAGGCCCAGTTACACAGCTCGGCGCTCCATCCGCTTTACAGTCACCTTCTGAAGAATTAAAAATCTCATACAAACCTAATAAGCATCTGAAGTTTCTTATAAGGTTTTTTCAAGGTTCAGGATTACAGGGGTACTGACTCTCACAGAGTATTCACAAAGTTTATATATACGGATCACAGTTAGCCTAGATGACAAAGTCCCTGCTACATCGGCTAACCTAAAAATGTAACATTTACGTACTTGGATTCGGCGTTGCGTTGCAGTTGCAGCTTCAGGTACCAAAGGAGTCGGTTGTTCCTCGGCAGGAATAGGGACACGGCGAGGGCCAGCAATTGCCAGCCCTGCACGAGGACGTATTGGGCCGGGCTCGTCTTGCAGTCGAGGGTGCCGGTGCTCGCGTGTCCCTGCATTAGCGGGGGACTGTGAGAAGTCGAGGCCGTCGAGTGCGCGTCCGCGTTCTCGCTGCCCCCGTTTGCCGTGAGGCTTTGCACATCGCAGGTGAAGAGCGATTGCGTGGCGCACAGGAGCAGTTGCTGGAATGGCATGTTGGCATACTACTGAGACCACGACTACTCTGATAACCTGCTTTTAACTCGATCTCAAAGATGCAACCCTCAAACGCGAATTTTGGAAAACCCCATTTTTCATTCCTAAACATCGCACACGCTTCGCCTCGCTTTGCCGGGGGACAACAATCATTATCGCGCTCATTTTATAAACTGGAATATTGACTTAAGATCTCTACCTTGGAAAAAAACGACTTGGTCGGTGTCATCAACCTGTTGATTGGTAGTTTTCTCGGGGCAATGACAATCATTTATGAAGAAAACAGTGTAGTTTACACAGCTATGCAAAAAGTATCATTTCATTCAATTTTATTCATAGATGGTAGAAGCGTACTCAAGGTATACTTTATCAACTGTAGAGTAAGAACCATATATTTGAAGATATTTCAGTATAGCTTGAAATCAATACAGTAAGATGTTGTTTGTAGAATTGACTGTAATGATTATGAATGTCAATATACGAGACAAAGAGATGCATGAAGACTAGAGTTTTGAAACATGAAAGTAATTTTCGTCATTTAAACAGGAATCATTCTGTCTCAACTTAAGATGACGTGAAAATGATCATGATTTTGAATAGGGTAATGTTAGTATTTGTGACAAAGAAAGTAACTATGCAAAGAGATTAGTTTTTGAAATGATTTTTTTAAAAAAGACGAATAACATAAAGTAAGCAAAAAGATACCAAATTTTTTAGTCCTTTTTCGGCTTTTAAAAATTTCGATGTATTACCTGTTTGAACGTCGAAGAGTATGTGATTCTTATTATAAATTTGATTAGAAAATGTAATTTTATTTCCAAGGTAATTTTGTATAATTTAAAGGATTATGCGAATCACATTTTTATTAATCAATAGGATAGGGAGTTCTGGATAGTTTTGTAAGTGATTGAAATTTTATTTTCGTAGTTACGAAGAATTATTTCTAATATATCGTATTTCTAACAAGAGCTCCTGTAAAGGGCTCCATTAAAACTGAAAGCTCGAAATAATTTGGTGGATTTATTTACTATCCCAAAAAAATTATTTCTACCAAAAATCATTAATTTTACAAAATTAACAAATATAGTTGGCATGAAGCTATCTATTTATATAGTTGTGATGACTATAACTGGACGGCCGGAATTCGGCCTTTCGGAGAAAAAGGTTTGAGAATTAACTAGTCAAAAATGTAATTATTGCAGTATTTTAAGGCTTGCGCCGATGATGATCATTAATACTTATCATGGCGAATGACCAAAAGTAATATTTACATGGAATTTCGGTACGTTTCAATAAATAAGAAAGTAATAAACAATTTCAGTCAATTTTTATAAGATCTTTAATTACGACTCTTTTTCGAGAAAAAAAGACGAAAATTCGAGGACATAAGTGGCAGATTTATTCGAGTTTATCGGATTTGCGAAGCAAACTTTATGACAATGGAGAATGCATTTTGTATTGTTTCGAAAGTTCATCATAAAAATAATACATTTTTTGGCCGGTGATATGAAATTAATTATAATTGTTTGGATTCTTCTTATTTGAGCTCACCTAGCAAAATCCCTTGGCAATATATATTTTTTTTGTTGGTAGTGACATTATCGATATTAGTTGTCAAAGCCCATATAGCAATGAAAGCCCTAAATTTTGTCCCTCAGTGTTATCCCTGAAAATGACAAGTTTTAAGATACTTAGCAATTACTTATCAGGAAGTTCATCCCTTTGTCTGTAATTGAATTTTGCATCTTGAAATAAGTTTTACTTTCCACAGTGGATTCAAAACCTCTCAGAATGTTAGTGGGTGAGTTATTTTTGGGTGACAAATCCAATCCTGGCGTTTGGGATTTAAAAACAAACGGGGAGCACAAAAGAGCATAAAATCGAGCATAATGTTCCACCCCATTATTCGTTTTATAGTCAAATTGGATCCTGATAAAGATACGAAATTCTGGATTTTGAGGACGACGAATTCAAATGTAACAATTTGACAGAGTCATATTTGTTAAACAATCATGTTTTATGAGATGATGGATTTCAGTCACTATTATTATAAAATCAAATTTGAATATATGGTGATTTTCAAAATTTTTTGAAGTGAATTTATTGTAGGTGACAAGCGCTGGCTACTTGGTGTCGTCGGAATCGACGATTAAGCGTTTGGTGGTGATTCTGAACTGTGGCTGCGATCTTGTTTTTGTTTTGAATTTCTTCGTATATTTTCGCATGTTGTATTTTCAACAGTGATTATGTTAACATATTTCAAAAATTTTTCACTGTTATCAGTAGATGTAAGGTAGAAAAATTAATACTTTCCAAGCAAATTATATTTTATTGTCTTTGACAATAGAAAATTGAGTTTCAAAAATGATAATAATGAAAGATAATTTTAATTCACGACTAGTAATTTATGTACTCATGTTTTGTTGTTCCTTAGAGTTAATTTGTGTGCTTGTTTTCGATTTATCGATAACGTCATTCAAATTTATAATTCGAATAAATGTTAAAACAATAAAACGTTAAAAAACATGTTTTTTACACATGATAAAATACAATTAACTTTGACGGTCAAAAATCAATTGAATAATTTTGACACAGTGCATTGTTTATACATTTAAAATCTTGAATATAAACATTCAAAAATGAGAACGTGTGAATTATACAAAATGAATTATTAAAAAACTCTACTGACTTGAAAATTTCGAATCTAGAAACTTTGGAGAATTCTGGAAATCTTAAAGTAAAGAAATCGCAAATCCGAAAATGTCTATTCAAAAATACGATCATTTATGAATAATTACACTAATATTTCAATAGTTTTCGGTAAGAATAAAATTAAAATTTTTGAAGAATACCATACATTACAATTTCCTCTGAATTTTCCAATAATCTTTTTCCGAACAAAAAACTACAAATTCTGCCTCCTCCGAAACTGATTCGAGTTCGAGAAACCCAGCCACAGTTCGAATAAAAAATGGGCTAAATACACAAAAAAAGCGTTTGATCGAGAAAATCTATTGGCTCCTCCCGATGAAAATGAATCGTCTAAAGTTCTCATCTAGATATGGTAAATCATCTAATGTCTAGATTTCTAAGCAGCATTCAAACACAGATTATAATATACCAGATGTAAATATCTCGAGATAATATAATAAAACTGAACTTCTGTAATAATAGTAAAAAAAAAAAACCTAATGATACTGAAATACATTTGAGAAAATGAAAAAATCGGCAAGGCTGAGAAAAATGTTTATATCTGTGTGTGATTTTGTCATGTACACCAACATACCATTTCGCAAGTGTCAGAAACGCGGAACGTATTTCGATGGTTTTCGAAATTCCTTTTTTTTCCGTAAATATTTTTACACGGTGAAAATATTCACGTTTGTAATTTTGATTTGACCATGTCAGATATCATATGTACATATTGTCGAGAATTTTTCATTAAAATTTCTCGACTATTGTTCATGGAGTATTGGAAAAGTGATTAGAAAAATAGGTGTATGTAAATTTTACAACAATTATTTTTCAATTACGAACCTCGCTGCACTTTTCCAGTCGTAATTATTTTTTTTGTGGAGCGAGGTTCGCGATGTATTTATGAATAATGATGAAAAAAGAGTGAGAGAAAGTAAAGAAAAAGTTTCTAAAGCAGTGTTGCTAGATTGTGTTGGAGTTTTCCTACCGATTCCAGAAGAATTTTTTCAAAGTTGGAAATTCAAGCAGTTTAATTTTGATAGATTTTCGTTAAAATTTTTTCATTCGAGAATTCAAGATTCAGAAAATAAGTAGAAACTTGAAACATATTATAATTGTTTCATTACATGTTTTTTCTCAGATTTAAAATTATTTATATAAAAAACTTAAAAGTTTGTAGATTTTTTATAATTTCATGATAGTTTACGTGAGTGTCGTCAAAGGCAGTACTAGCACTTGGACGGTTTTGTAAAGATTTTCCTAAAAATTAGAGAATTTGATTTTCATCCTACACGTAGTATGTGGTAAAAATGTCACATTTTTTAATACATAGATTCAAAAAAAAAAAACAGTTTGTAATTAACATGGACGTATGTAGAAAATCGAATATTCCTGTTCATATCACAAAAACCATTCTGGATGTAATTCTTTACGAATTCCTGTACATTATTTTTATGATAAATATCGATCTTGAACAGGGGCGAACACGGAAGAAATTTTCGGAAGGTGTTTTTAAAAAAAACATTTTTCAATCTTGAAATTCGTATTCGAATAATCTTTTTTCTTAATTATTACAAGTTTCAAATTTGAGTAAGAATACATAGGCTTTATATGTTAACTTTCAAAACTTTGTAGGAAAAGGAAAATATTTTGATTTATGAGAAGTATTTTGTCATTGAAGGATCTCTAGTTTTTTATCTAGTTTGAACTTCGAAAATTTACGATAATTTATTACAACTGAAAAATGATAAATATCAGTCATTCAGATTTCGTAGTTTGATGTTGAGTGTTTCAATATTAATAGATATTCATTCAACAATAACATTTTTGTGATTTTTTTACTTTAAAAATTATAGGTCAACATACTGGATAACTTTTGAAGTATAAAATATTGAAACCGTTAGACTTTTCAGGTTCATTTTATTCACTCTCTTTATTTTCGATTGCATACGTTAAAAATAAAATAATTACCTGTCGAAAAATTTACTTATAAATTCCTCAATTCCAGAACTCTTCTCAAATAGTTAAAATTATCTAGAAAACATTGATTTTCAAAATTGGAAAACACATTTTCATTGTTTTTCTTCATGAAAATTCTTCCCTTCTTTCCTAATCACAATAAAATATCAACAAGAAAATTGACTCTTTAAATTCACAGTATGTTATGTAACGTTTTAATGAATAATGGTACAAAATATATTAAAATGTAAATAAATTCCCATATTCATTTCTTACCAATATATGAATATAATATTATTAGATCAAGGAATTTTGTTGAATTGCAAAAGTAAATATCAATTTATTCAAAGTTCAAAATTGATGATATAATAATAAAATATCATAATATACAATATAAATATATGAATACAAATTAAAGTTTCATGAATGATTAAAACTGTTGCACAATCAAAAGAATAAAAAATTTAGTTTTTTGGATATTGGCGTGGTATTCATTTATTCATACTTTGTTTAGAAATAATAATCCTAAATTAACACTTGTTTCCCAAAAATTATAACTATAACAACAAATCGTTTCAAATTTTAAAACTTAATTTTGGCATTTACTATTCCTTCCTGTTATATTTACGAAAAAAAATTTTGAACCCCCCCCCCCCCCCTGAGTTCGCCACTGATCTTGAAAAATTGTAGAAAGGGTAGAACGACGTTCCTCGCGCAAGAAACTGAAATTTACTTCCTTCTAAGTGCTAGTATTTCCATGAAAGTGAAAACCCAATCTATCCATAGCGAAGCCCACTAAACTATCTCCATTTCCGAATCCCCAAAAGTCCCAAAATCATCAATTGTTAGAACAAGAAAAAACCTCTGACCCAGCAACACCGTACCTAAGAATCTAGGAATAGAGCGCATGCAGTGAGTATAAAGATCGAATGGCAGCACACTAAAAGCAGCAAATGAAAGTGAAATGCTGGTGAATGTTACATTAATAACTAAAATATCGATGTTGGCACTTCGTCAAGTATCGCGATGTTATTTAATTGTTAGTAAAAAAAACAGCGTGTTTATACAAAAGTCACACGATTCATCAATACTTGACCAAGTCTTTCCGATGCGCCATTTCCAAGTTTAGACGGAGCGTTAGAAAAGAACGAGAGAATAAAATGAAAATCGAAATAGACGAAAAACTATTTAAGAAAGTTAGTAAGAACCGAGGAAATTTTATATGTATGACCATATATGTTCTGTTCGTAGATGCATTTCATTTAAATATGCGTAATGAACCGAGTTTTTTCATTTTTTAGTAAGAATTCACAAAACCTTAGAAGTATTCAAACATAAGTAGGACAACAAAGAAAACCAGAAAATGCCAAAAAACTAAAATGTATTTTAAAATCCAATAACGCATCGTATTTTATTAAAAATAAAATACCATTATTTCATGAAATTCGAAACATGTAGAGAATTTCAAAAAACGTCTGAAAATGTTGTAGAATGTGTGCGGTATCATTTTACTTCGAAATATAAATGATAATTTTTTTGTTGTTCAAAAAAACTTAAAAAATTATTAAGTATAAAGAAATAACGAAAAATCTCAATGAGTTGGAAAAATAATTAGGAAATTAAGAAATTGTCAAATAGTATGTACTATACCTGAAATTTTGAAAATTTCTAAAGTTAAAAAGACTTTTACGAACCTGCATACTGTAAAAAGTTTTGTGGAATTCAGAAATTTTGTAGAATTCTGGAGAATGTTTATAAAATTTGTTAATTATGCTCATGATGTTTCTTTGCCAAATGCACAAACCAAATTTTTTTCTTCAAAAAAAAAAAAAAAAAAAAAAAAAAAAAAAAAAAACTTTTGAAAAATTTCAAACGGAAGAAGGAATGACAACAATTTTACAAATACTGGACACATTTTCATCAATTTTGAAAAGTTTTGGATAGTTTCTACGGGGTTAGAAATCCGAGAAATTTTTTTTTCAATTGAAAATTCTTCAAATTCTAGTAATTGTTCATAGTTATGTGCTTTTTGAGAAGCTTGCAGAGTTTTAGAAACTTGAATGAATTTGATAGATTGTGTTGATTATTATACTTTTCCGCAATGTGTATAAAAATATTTGCTCTTTTTTTTTTAAATCGGAAAAACTTAAACAGTATTAAAAATCACCAAAAAACATTAAAAAGGGGATAAATTTTTATAAAATATCTAGGATTCGAAAAAATTCAGATTATGTCAAAAATAAGTAAAATTTTCAATAATTTAAAAACATTGTGAATTTTGAAGGTTGTTAAAAGTTCAATAAAATTTGGACGATATTTAATATGTTGAAAAATGTTTACAAATACAGTAGATTGTTCTCATTTTCTCATACTTCGAAATTCACATGATTATGGCTTTCTTATTTGTTAATGAAAATCTGAAAAAGTTGAAAAGTTGAAAAAAATAAAATAAAAATTCTCAATTAGCTAGATAAATTTCCATTGAATCCGTAAAGTTTGTATCATGCATTCTATCCAAAGTTATAAAAATTTCATAAAATGAAAAGATATAGACGGTTCCGAAGGCTATCAATTATTTCAAAAAATTCAGAAAATTTATGGAATTTCTCAAAGATCGATTATTTTTGTATATTCTAGTCATTATCATATTTGTTCTCAGCATGCGTGTAAACGTTGCTTTATTTTGAATAAAAAATCTCAAAACTTTGAAAGTATAAAAAAATTACGAAGAATCTTAACGTCTCACACAAATTTTAGTAAATGTGAATAGTTTTAAACAGCACATATTATATTTTAAGTTCAAAAAATTTCTTAGAACATAAAAATATTTTAAATTCTAACGATTTTCCATTGTTTTATGTGTATCGAAACGTTTGGAGAATTTGAAAAAACCTCTGAAAATGTTTTCGAATGTGTTTTTTATCATAAGAATTCTAAATATGCATAAGTTTTTTTTCGGTGTTAAAAAAAACCTGAAAAACTGATGTGTTGAGTAATTATGTAAAATTCAATTATGTTCAACAAAATGATCATAAAAATTCAAAAAGTCTCAAGTCGTGAGTAATATTTTTGAAATTTTGAAAATTTCTTAAGTTGAAAAGACTTGTAAAATTTTAATTTTCTTCTGTAAAATAGAAAATTTTGGAAAATTTGGAATGCATGAAAAAATTTTCATATTTTCGACGAATATTCATCAAATTTAAAAAATTTTTAATAGTTCCTATGGGGTAAGAAATTCGAGAAAATTTAGAAATTTTTGAAAATTCTGAAAATTCTAGTAATTGTTCAAAGTTATGTGCATTTTGAGATATTTGCAGAATTTTAGAAACCTCAATAAGTTCTATAGATTGTGTTAATTATTATTTTTTTTCCTAATGTGCATAAAAACATTCGTTCATTTTTGTTTTGAAATCTGGAAAACTTGAAGCGTATTAAAAACTATGAGAAAACATTAAGAATTAGACAAATTTTTATGAAATTGCTAAGATCCGCAAAATTGAATAAAATAGTTGAAACAAGCAAAATCTACAATAATTTTGAAACATCGTCATTGTTGAAGATTAGTAAAAATCCATAAAATCCGAATGATTCATAAGATCGTAAAAACTGTTTATTAATACTGTAGATCCTGTTTAGTTTCTTCATCCTTCGAAATTCACATGAGTATGTCTTTCTTATTTTTCACTGGAAATCTGGAAAACTAACTTTAGAGTATCAAAAAAACATGAAAACTGTCGACGATCTATGAAAATTTTCATTTAATTCGGGAAGTTTTTAGCAGTATGTATTACATAAAAAATTGTGAAAATTTCACACAATGAAAAAGTCAATAATTTTAAAATATTCGGAAAATTTCCAGAATCTAACAAAATTTCGAGTAGTTTTGTACACAATGTTTAATATTAAATTTCTTCAAAACATGTTTTAGTAATAACGCTTTTTTATTTTTGAATAAAAATTCCTAAAACCTTAAAAATATTAAAAATAACGAAGAATATTAATGTATTCGAAAAATTTTTACCTAATTAATGTGGATAGTTTTAAACAGTTGATATTATAC
This sequence comes from Platygaster robiniae, assembly GCA_028476575.1. Lineage (NCBI taxonomy): Eukaryota > Metazoa > Arthropoda > Insecta > Hymenoptera > Platygastridae > Platygaster > Platygaster robiniae. The sequence continues at coordinate 28,505,143 of CM052023.1, forward strand.
TCGAAATTCAGAAAATTTTCAAAAACTATCAAGTATTACAAATTCTAATGATTTACTATTACTTTATGAAATTTAGAAATTTGTAGTTTCAGAAAACGTCTGAAAATGTTGTAAACTGTGTTTGTTATCATATGTCTTTGAAATATGCATAACAAATTTTGTTTTATAAAAACATCTAAAAAACTCGGAGGGCATTGGCACTACAAGATCTGGAAGGTTTTGGATAATTTTTATTGTGTTTGAAATTTCAAAAATTTAAAGGGTCAAAAACATTTACAATCCCTAAAAATCATAGAATTTCTGTCGATCTTAAAAAATGTTGCGAATGTTGTAGATTTTAGAAAATATTCAAATTTTGATAACACTATGAAAACGTGTAATATCCTTAAAATTTTTCAAATTGAAAAAATGTCTCATTGTACGAAAATAGTCCAAAATAAAAACAATCACAATCAAAAATCCTCAAAAATGTTAATAAATTTTGTAAAATATCAAGTTTGCACGATTTAGTAAAACTACAGCTAGCAAATTAATGCGATTTCCCGTGAATATTAACCCATCAAAAATTTCCCTAAAGGGTATTGCTGCCCACCATCACATCTTTTGCCACCCTTGCAATCCTACACGATTAACCCCTTCGTTGGCATTGACGCCTTTTTGCGTCAAATTTTTTCGTCCCCTACGTGGCATGACGCATTTTTGCGTCAACTATTTTTTTTCGCACTCAACTTGCTCTGATTTAGCATCCAAGTCGTGCACGGGGGTTTTAGGGGTCGCTGAATCTGAATCTCAAGGCAAAATAAATTCCAAATGGTGTCGCCAATATGGTGGACTACACGATGTAATTTTACCATATCGATGGGTCCCTGCAAGTCTATTCTATCTCGTGAGCGCGCTCCAACAATATTTCAACTTTCACCGAGCCGCTATAAGTATTCTATCTTTCGGGACTACGAAACGATCTATTCTATGTTTCAGCGCTCTCGAACGTTTCATCCCATCTCTGGCAGAGTTGAAACGCTTCATCGTCACTCAAAATTTGGACATTTTCCGAAAAAGTCATTTTGAAAATATTCAAAGCTTCAAGCATGTTCCACAAAAAATTTGGAAAAAAATATTCAATTTTTACCCTTCAAAACTGAAAAACAAATCAGGACGTCTTATAACTCGAACCGTTTAGAATGTTTTTAATAGGTTTTTCAACTATTTTATATAGAAAATATGTTACTACAGTTTTACTACATATATTGTGTCTGAAAAAATTGGCAACAGTAAATTAGAGTTGATTGTTTGAACAAAATAAATTATAGTAATGTTATCATAAATTTACAATCAACGGCTCTCAAAACCAAGAAAAGCATATTAATGCGTATGCAAAAATGTGCTTTCGTAACATTTAGTTACAGTTTGTTGTTTGAACAAATAAATTTCATTATTCTAATACAAAATATGAAACAGACGTATTTACAAACTATGAAAAATATATGCATCTTGCAAAAATTTGTTTTTGCAACAATTAGTTTAAGTTTATTGTTTAAACAAATGAGTTTTATTATTCTGATAAAAAATATGAAATAGACGGATGATGAAACCATGAAAAGCATATGCTTCTTGCAAAAATGTGTTTTTGCAACAATAAGTAAAATTTCATTGTTTAAATAAATTGATGAATTTTATTTATCACATGCAAAATATGCTACTGAAATCTACGTGAATGAATCTTACGAATAATATATATTTTTATAATATACAAATTGTTAATGACAGTAATATAAATAATAATGATTCAAACCATTTCTTATTAACGACCCCAAAAATCATTATAAACAATATTATCAAGACTGAATAATAGATACATGAAAACGTTTATGTCAGAAGTAATTTTTAATGTGGTTGATAATATTTTTCATTAATAGAAAGTTTACAGCCTTCTTTTAAAAAATTAAACAATCACTGTGTAAATTATCTATTGCAGTAAACAATTTGTTTTTTTAAATCCACAAAATAATGTTTTTCCATACAAGTGCAAGAAAAATCATTCTTATTGCACCTGAATTTTGAACGAACAAAAATATTTTAATTTGGTGCAATTTTTATCTTTCTTGCTTTATTTAGAAAACTTATACATTATTTTGTTTATAATTTGAAAAATGATGAGTGTAACGTTATTATCTTGTAACGAAACCACAAAAATATTAAAAATATGTGATTGTAACATGCGCAACATGTTTGCCTGCCATTATTTTGTTTCTTCAGTGAAGGAAACTTTACATCATGTTTTCTCGAAACTGTGATTTTTGAGTTACGATGAAGTGTTTCAACTCTGCCAGAGATGGGATGAAACGTTCGAGAGCGCTGAAACATAAAATAGATCGTTTCGTAGTCCCGAAGGATAGAATACTTATAGCGGCTCGGTGAGAGTTTAAATATTGTTGGAGCGCGCTCACGAGACAGAATAGACTTGCAGGGACCCGTCGATATGTATATAAAAATTTCTACACGGAGAGAAATGCATGCATATTTCACACATATATAATGATTGATTTTCGCCTACCCATATTTATAGGTGCTCCACCCATATTAATGATGTTTATCTAAATTTATGGAGTACGCACCTATAAAAAAAAGGTGCTTCATATGGAGTAAGCACTCATAAAAATAAGTTCATTTATAAATATGGATGTAGCACCCATACATACGTGTAGGCGAAAATTGACCCTAAACATGGGTGAAACATGGATGCATTTCTCGCAGTGTACAAAAGAATTTTGAGGTCGCTGATTACGGTTCTTAACTGGGAAGTGGCAAATTCAAAACTGTGAAAGAAAAGTTGACACCAAAAGTCGTCAATAATGATTTCGACCGTGGTATCAAATTGTCTACTTGTAGAAAGATTTCTCATTTCAGTCACCGATTTCAAAAGTGATATCAATACGAAGTCAAGTTGGAAATCGACGAAAAAAAAACCCAGAAAAACCGTAGTGTTCTACAATGATTGGACAAATTTAAACCATTTTTTGCATTTTCGTTCGCCATGTTGAATTCACCATTTTGAGTTCAGATTTGTTATCAACAATTCGAATAGACGATAAATACAAAAATTCATTAAAATAAAGCCATTTTTCGATTTTTTTCGCCATATTAGATCCGTCATTTGGAATTTTCGAATTTCGAGTGCGGATTCGTAATGAGCACCCTCGAAAACCCTGATATACGAATTTTCAAGAAAAAAAATGTTCTTGCCATTTTGGGCACTTTTTGTCGAAATATCTCTGCCAACGGAGGGGTTAAGCAGCGTCATGTACGTAAATAAAAGGTTTATATAAGGACATATATGACCATACACGTCATGTTTTGCTCTCGGCAGCTACAGAAAAAGAGTTGCTTTTTAATTGAACGACAGATGGCACATCGGTGTCGAGTGTTTGTTAAACAATAAGCAGGACTTACAACGCGCGCAGTACCCAGCGACACAAGTCTGGCGGCCTTTTTTACCTGTACGCCCAAACGTTGCTGCGTGTGGCGATTTGTCTGTTTTACCAGTGCGCAAATGAGCTCGGATTGCAGCTCCGGCTGGTCCAAACATTGCTGCAGCGCGTTTTGGGCCAGTACCACATGATAGTCGATCCCCGCTTGTTCCACGGCCACTGACATGAATAATTGGCAGGCCTGGAAAAATGATGGAGTTAAAACTACCTATCCCCAGGGAGCAGACACCTCCGTGTTATGAATTTGTCGAAATTTTTCGCAGCGCCGCCCCGCGGCGGGCACGAATACTACGCTATTTTCAGTTGTATTGACCTGTCAGTGATTCGCAACACAACCAAAGCTATGTATACAGATATACACTTTATTCATACATGACAAGCCCTGCTGCCCCACGGCGGGCACAGTAACTACGGCAAAAAGAATGAAAATCTCTCCATTGAGGTGTCTGCCTCCTGCCTATCCCTGGCAGAAAAGGAAGGACTGTAGGAGGGCTATAAGAGGACGTTTATAGTCCACCTATAGTTCTCCGCGGGACGATGTGAGGACTGAGTGATTTATGTGATCATATATGATAAGCCAGCTGCTGGGCCTGCTGGGACAATCGAAAAATACCCGGGAAATTTGAAATATACTTATAATGTGTGTCACAATTAGATTATATCATGATAAATTTATAACTATATATATCATGATTATCTACAAGTTTCTATTATTCATCGATCCTTTAAAATAGTATAAATAACAATTTCATATAAAAAATATGGTGTACGACAATATAATATTACGATACATTGAATTATATATTATTTTATAGTATAATAACATGTAATAAAATATAAAAAAACATATTATTATGTAAAGTAATATAATACAGTATAATTTGTAGAAGTACGATATATTAAAATATGATGTAATACTATAAGATATGATATATAATGTAATACGAAATGATGCGATATGATATAATATTATATTATATTATATTACATTATATAATATTATATTATAATTTTATTTTACATTTTTATTTAAAAATGTTGCCTGTATATAAATAAGACAAGAAAATCGAAACGTTTTTATTTTTGAATTTCCCGCGCTTCAGCACATTCGAGCAGACGAAACAGGATTGGCAGTGAAACTTTCGACTGTGATTTATTTAATGAATAATTAATAATAATGGGATGGAAATATGAATTTTCGTTACTTTAATTTTACAAAGCGGGTAATTATTCACACATGGAAATAGTTTTTCAATATTAAAATAACAGTATTTTGCTAGAATTAGACTTTAAAAAATAGTCTATTTCAGAGGACTATAGAAGGACTATAGGGAGGACTATCTTTCGTCCCCCCTTTTCCCCCAGGGATATTTTATAAAAAAAAAAATTTATCTTTGAATGTAAAACCTAGCACTAGACTTTCAGCAGAAATAAAATGAACTTCTCATATTTGACACGCTGAAAGCAAAAGCGATCCCCCACTTTTTTCCTGTTGTCTCGAAGCTCTCTACTGTTCTTTCATTCTCCATTCGTTCGCTTCGTCACGTTTATGCGGCTTTGGGCCTAGAGGAAAAACCCGCGATTCCTTTTCTTTTCGAATTCAGCCGTCTAATCCTAAACAACTTGTGCGGCAACAACTAATTATTATGCTCATGTTCAGTGTTGTAAAATATGACTTTTTGATAAATTTTGCAGTTTTTTTAATCAATCTCACTGTTGTAGATACGTTTGACAAATTGGAAATAATTTTACAAATTTGAATAAATCTTACGAATTTAGATGAATTTCACGAAATAAGGTATTCTTCAAAACTTAACGCGAATTCAGCAAGAAAAAGTAAAAGGATTTTGCAAATCGCGGTAAATTTAGCAGTTTAAAGCCGATTTTACGAGTTCAAATTAATTTTCCATGTGTAACTAAATGTAACAAGTTGAAGTAAATTTTAGAAATTGATGCATATTCGAAAATTTTAACTAAATTTTACGATTTTAGGTGAATTTCGAAAAATGATAGTTAATTTACATCTTTGGGTGAAATTCACAAGTATGTGCGAATTTCACAAATTTCAGTAAATTTTAAAAATACAAGTTTATTTTAGAAATTTAGCTAAACCTCACAAAACTACGTAAATATCGCATATTTAAGTTAATTTCACAATTTAAGCAAATTTTCTAAATTAAGGTACATTTTACATGTTTGAGAGAATTTTTTACATTTGAGTAAATTTTCCAAATTCAAGTAAATTTCCCAAATTGAAGTAATTTTATTGAATGTAACTCAATTTCTACGATATTTAGTTTCAAAGAAAGCGAGTAAATAGTACAAATTTGAGTATTTAAATATTACGAATTTCAGTACATTTTCAGAAATTAAAGTATATTTTGTAAATGTAAGTAAACTGCATACCTTTAATCAAACTAAACAAATTCGAGTAAATTTTACAAGTTGCACCAAATTTTATGAATTGGAATGAATTTTTCAAGGTTAAGTAGATTTTACAAATTGAACGCAACTTTCATGGTTTTAGATAAATTTTCAAAAACGCAAGTACTTTTAACAAATTTAAGTACATTTTTAAAATTGTCAATTTTACAAGTTAAAGCAAGTTTCACGAATCTGAGGTAATTTTGTAAGTTTCAGTAAATTTACAAATTTGAGGCAATTTTAGAAACTTATGCGCATCTTGCAATTGTTCGTACAATTTTACGATTATAGGTGAATTTTGAACAAAGTAAATGTCACGAATTTAAGTGGATTACACGAATTCAAGTAAATTTTACAAATTCAGTAAATATGTTACGAATTTCAGTAGTTTTTACAAATTTAAGTGAATTTTACAAATTTAGGTAAATTTCACAAGTATCAGTAAATTATGAAAATTTTAGTAAATTTTACAAGTTATAGCAAATTTTACGAGTTGAAGTTACTTTTACAAGTATAACTTAATTTTACAAGTTCAAGTGTATTTGAGAAATTTATGTAAATTTTACTAGTTTGAGTATATTTCAGAAATTCATGTAAATTTTACGAATCGTGCTCAATTTCACGATTTTAGGTAAATTCCGAAAAAAGCTATTAGCAAATGTGCATATTACACCTAAATTTTACAAATTTAGGTGTACTTCACAAATTTCAGTAAACTTCATAAATACAATAACGTTTTAAAAACTTAGGTAAATTATATAAAGTTACGTGAATTTTACAAATTGCAGTAAATTTTACGCGTTAATGTAAATTTTGCAAATTTGAGTCAATTTCACAAGTTGAAGCAAATTTCACGAATTGAAAGTAATTTTATGAGTATCGATGAATTCCTTAAATTCGAATAAATTCTAGAAACTTATGTGTATTTTGTCAATTTTTTTAGATCGCTTTTGCTTTCAGCGTGTCATTTGTTCATGAATTTTTGCAAATGCAGCTTACTTTGAAAAGTTTGATCGCCTCGGATTGAAGAGATTCAGAGCTCAGACTCGTCAAAGGACTCGTGATGTTCTCTTTGGTGTGTAAAAGAAGAGGATGTCGCCAGAGAACACAGGAAGGATCTCCATCAGTTTCCATTAACCTCTGCACTAATTGTTCGTACTGCGTTCCTACGTTCACGAAACCCGGTAATTAGTGCACAAAGGATGAAAATCAAGCAATCAGGAATTTGTTCCTGAATTCACATTCCTTTAAGTGGAAGAAACATAAATTCCATGTTTACCTGCACTTGGTCCCCCGCCAGAAACTACTGTCAAATGATACAGCCAATTATCCTTTTCCTGCTTGTGTGGCATGAGTAGATAAGTAGGTCCTTGATGGGTCGGGAAAATTCCGATGGTTTGCTCGTGCGAGCACTCGGAGTCCCTTTCCTCGCTGTCGCTGTCCGATACGTGTTCCACTTCTTCGACGCGCGCGTCTCTCATATTTATTTGTCCAAGGGGGTTCTACATGTAAACAAAAAACATCGTCGATAACAAAATACGAATTTGTTCTGGTAATCCTGAACCTTATAAAACCCTCATAATGAACTAAAATTTTTGGTTGGGGCTCATTTTTCCCAATCTGTTATTCCCAAAGAAATTTTGTCCTTAAGTCCATTTTTCTGTATTCGCTTTTTCTGAAAATGTATTTTCCCTTATTTTTTCCCCCAAAACTCATTTTCCAAATCTTGTTTTAGCCAAACTAATTCTTTCCTAAAATCGAAAAGTTGAAAATTTTTTATAAAGCATATGCAATCGAATGCATCAAAATTGAACGATGTATCCAATATTTTTTAGATATGTCGGAATGCGTCATTTCCAACGTGTCATTTGGAAAAATTTTTAGGACAAAAAATTTTGAAAGAAAAGGAATTGGGAAAAATGACGAAACTATTACGATCATTTCACAGACGACCCTCATCGCTCGTTATTGCTGATTTTGCATAAAATATCGTATGCACCTCGGAAAATACATGGCAGTGACGGCCGTATATACCTCGGAGCATAATATACTATTAAAAGGAATATTTTTCTTGTAAGATTGATATTTTCATAAGGGTCTTAATATTATGTATAGGAATTACATATTTCCTTCAGGTAAATTTCGTTTTCTTTATGAAACTTGTAAAAAATTTATTTCGCGAAAGAATATTTTGAAAAAATGGCCAAATCTCTCATACTAACTCAACCTCATAAGAACCTTATAAGAATCTAAGTTTCTACATAAAATTGTCAATTCCTTACAAGGCAACCTTATTTCAATCTTTTAGGGAATTCAATCCTTATAACGTGAACAAAATCTTTAGAAGAAATATATTTTTTATGAGATTACAATTTTCTTGAGGTTTCTATGATAATTCATAAGAATGTTATATTTCCTTACGAAAAATTGAGTTTTTCTTTTAAAGAGTTAGAATATACTCATAAAGAATTGCGATTCGCTAACAAGGAAACGAGTCCTTTATTTCTTCTTTTCCTTAAAAGAAATTGTTATTACATTGCAAAGACAACAAGTCCCTTATATATTAATTTATCCACTTGAAAGTAAATGTCGTGAAATGAGTAAATTTCATCGTATTCAAAAACAACATTTGAATAAATTACTCTAAAAATTGCTCATTAAATTTTTTTATTTTGCAGAAGTAAAATTTTTCTAATAAGGTTTTTCTCCTTATGAGGATTTTTATTTCCTCATAAGGATTTCTTTTCCTTATAATGTTTTAGAATACTTTCAAAAGGTTTATCTCATCTTATGAGGATTGGTCTTGCATAATCCCTGTAAGTATTATAGTAGGATTTTATAAGGCCACATTAGAATGATGATTCTTCATAAGGATTTTATAAGATCAGCTTATAAGAATTTTACATGCTTGAGAAAAAAGATTAGCGTCATTTGATATGGAATTTGAATACTCATGTAAATGTACTCCAGATATCGAGAACATGTAAGCAATTTGAAATGAATGGAAGAAAAAATAAACTTAGAATTTTATTGTTGAGTATTACAGGGTGCGCCATTTCTTATGTCGGCATGTAAACATTGAATAACTTGAAAAAAAAACAACCGATTTCTGTAAATGAGGTATTTTTATTTAGTTTGGTCCTTTACAATTTATTTAGACTAGTTTTTGAACACAACATCAATCAAGTGGCCGCCCTTATTGTTCACAGCAAAATATGCCCTTTTTGCGGCGTTTTCCATTACCTTTTCGAGCATCTCGGGTGGTATAGCAATGATTTCGGCACGAATATTTTCCTTAAGCTCTTCAATGGTCTGCGGCTTGCTGGCGTACACTTTACTTTTCAAATAACCCCACAAAAAGAAGTCTGGAGGGGTCAAATCTGGAGATCTGGGTGGCCATTCAATGTCGCCTCTTTTTGACATCAGACGTCCAGGGAATTTTCGTTGCAGAAACTGGATTGTTTGATTCGCAGTGTGGCAGGTCGCACCATCTTGTTGAAACCAGTAATCTTCAAGACCTTTTTCACGCATTTGTGGGCAGACATAGTGAGCCAACATCCACCGATATCGGTTTCCATCGATCGTTTGGTTCTCTTTGAAAAAATAAGGACCAATGATGGTTTTGGCGCAAACGCCGGCCCAAACAGTAACTTTTTGGTCATGCAATGGCGTTTCATGGATCTCGTGTGGATTCTGCGTTCCCCAAATGCGGCAATTTTGCTTATTAACGCCTCCAGAAAGTTTGAAATGTGCCTCGTCGGTCATTAAAATTCGCTTCCAAAAATCAGGTTCAGTATCAACTATTCGAGCGATTGTTTGTCCATATTCCAAGCGGCGTGGATGATCTGTAGGCAATATTCTTTGTGTTAATTGCATTTTGTACGGAAACAAATGCAAATCATCTTTCAAAATGCGCCGTAGAGTGGTTCCACTGATGCCGAGATGCTGAGCGCGGTGACGATATGAAACTTTTGGGTTTTGGGCAACGCTCTCTCTGACAGCTTCAATCAGTTCATTTGAACGTCTTGGTCGTTGATGAACGGGTTGTTCGCGATCTTTCACTGTCCCGTGGTCACAAAAATTCGACACCAAACGACGAATAGTGTTGTCAGATGGTGCCTGTTTGCCAAGATATTTTCGACGATATGCTCGTTGAGTTAACACAACTGAACGACTATTTTCAATGTACAAAGTAACTATTTCAGCGCGTTCTTTTGGTGTGAAGCGATACATGGTTGAAATTGTACTGAATTGACGTTTCCAAAACAAGTGAAGTCAAGTAAATCGGTTGTCAAATGTTTAAGTTATTCAATGTTACAATACCGACATAAGAAATGGCGCACCCTGTATGTATTATCGCGTGACTAGAAAATGGCGTTATATAATGATTATACATTTATCGTAGCTACCCAGGTAAAAAAAGTAGATCTATATAGATCTCGAGTAGATATACTCGTCAAGATCTATGTAGATATTCATTTTGACCATATCTATGTAGGTCTACTTTTTTAACCTAATGTATATTTGACGCCATTATAAATAATGCTAAAGTGAAATTTGTAAAACAGACATACAAGCGTTTATATACCTATGGCTGATTCAATGGGTGCTGGCATATACGTTAGGATACACGTTAGCAACTTTACAGTACAGAGGATAAATCATTCTGTAAGACTTTTTTCAAATTTATTTATATAAATTCCAAGTCACCCGTGTACTTGGATAGATTATGTATAGATTTTATATTCAACTGAACTTCATCTCTGTACATCTCTGTAGATATCTGTAGATCTACTTGCTGCAATTTTGAAGAAAAAAAAAAAAAATAATAAAGATTGACTTGCAGATCTGATAAGATATATGTAGGTCTAATACTGATTTTTTATCTTTCAACATTCGGTCACATGTAGATCTATGCAGATCTACCAAGATCTACTTTTTTTAACTGGGTCTTGAAAAAGACCTCACACTAAGGGTCGAAACGTTAAGAAAAATTAAAAAAATTTACAACGAATTGATTAAAACTTTATTCACTTGACTGAAAATCACTAAGTGAACAAAATAAACGACTGAAATTACCGTATCGTTTGGGCACTTGAAGTATAGGAATATTTTGCCAATAAGGACGCAGTAGCACTTCCTCGCGTGGCCATTTTTCACTTTCGTCAACCAGCCTTGTATTGTCGGTTTATTGTCCTCTCTGCTAAGCAACAATTTCGTAGCGTTTCGCCTTTGCACGTTTTGCAGCACCCTGATCCAATCCTCCATTGTCGCAATACAATCCGCCGTCAGGTAATACGTTTTCTTACCCGTCGCTATTTCGAAAGTCGCAGCACCTTCCGCTCGATTTATTCTGAAATCATTATTACGCGTGTTTTTTCAATCGAAATGGAGGAAGTGGGAGAGGAAGAGGTCACTCTGAAGGTTGACTTTTAGGTACCTGCAAACATCGTCCAGAACGATTTGACCCTGTGGTTTCCGATTTACGTCGTTTTGACTTTTCCAGTACAGCAAAGATCCGTTCTTCAGAACGAACCAGCGCTTTCGCCACGTTTTGAGCTTTCCACCCAGTTTCGTGAGATTTCCCGCTTTTTCCAAAGATTCCAGTCGTTTTGGACTTTCGCTGGACACTCGCATCAGCAAGCTCGGCATGCTCGATTCGAGGGACGTGGAGCTCAGCGCGTCCGGCGGAATCGCGTAGTCTTCAGAAAGCCCTGATTCTAGAGAAGTATCTGTTTCAGGATCAATTTTGTTCATGAGTACACGGAAAGAAATGTTTGATTCAGCAACCAAGTTATTTGGTAAAATATGGACCAGCCAAAGTTTTGGTTACATTTACTTGAGGTTTCGGTCTGCAAATTTTGTTTTGCAATAACCAAAACCTTGGCTGCTCCATATTTTGCCAAGTTAATAGTTGCTGAAACCAAACATCCTTTCCGTGAAGTATCTGTGATTTGATGGAGGCCAGACATCGTTAAGCAATCTAGAAATATGGAAAATATAGGTTATTTTTGGACGAGATGAAATACCTCGCTTGACGCTTTTGCTGGGCGATTCGCTGGAACTTCTTTTCGCAGGACTCAGGCTACTGGTGGTTTTGACGCTTTTTGAAGGACTGCTGGCGCTTCCAAGAGAAGAATCGGTGTTTTCTGAAGAGCTGTTGGTGATTCTTGTATTTGTTTCTGTTTGATTTGGATGCTCTTCACCGTCTGAACTGTCGTCTGAACTGTCCCCGAAAGGCATCGACCTGATTTGACTTGCTCGACCTGTTGTAGAAAGGTATAGGAAATATTCTGTGAATTCCAGTAATGTTGTTCATGTAGAAGCTTGGCCTTGTTTTATACTATGTTATGGTTCGTGTTTAATGGGCGATTCAGGGCTTTCATTGGTGGTCGGTCATGGTCAAAATGATTATGAACCGAAATGGGTCAATCTTAATTTGTCATGCTTTTCACCTTTGACCGTGGCGTAAACAGGCACGGAAATATCGCAATATCCCTGGGAGTTATGGGCGGTCAGGTTATGTCCAGCAGCGTGGGAATATTTGGAGGAGCTGGTGGTGTTGGTCGCTGTTGAGGGCGTGGATTCGTCATTGGTAGAAGGCCCAATTCCCAAGCCACCGTCGGCGACCTGGTAGATCTTGGCCTCCCAGCTCGGGAATCTGTGCAAGGGCGGCGTCGGTGGTCGAGGCACCTGTTCTGGCCCAGGGTTGTTGCCCTGTCCCCAGTTCATGCCCTCGCGACTCGGGGTGTAAATTTCCGCGTAATCGTGCACCGCTTCGGAACCACCGCTGTCGCGACTCGTTTCCGGCACACCCGGAATGCTCGGCAGCATCACAAGATTTTCCACGGCCGCCGCGAGCTCTTCCGATAACAAACTGGAATGTCACAGATTTTGGGCTTACTTTTTTCAGTATATTAACAGATTCATTTAGGGTAAGAACGGGTTATATGAGACACTTTTGTTTACAGCATTTTTCGTTTTGCCCTTATTCAGAAACGAAATTCATTCAACTTCCTACATGGTTGTATGAAGTCTGTAAAACGATCCCAGTAAACATTCGTGATTATTCGTGATCATGATGTCATTCATGATGACATACATATGGGGAAACACTGGGACGTCATTATGACATTGTGATCACGAATAATCACGAATGTTTACTGGGATATTAAAATAGTTGATGGCAGTTCTTTAATTTTTTGACCTTTTTCTAGACACTTCAAAAAACAGTTCGAGGTGTGAAGATTTTGCAAAATGTGCACGTATTATGAGACACTTGAAAAAATCGGCGGTGAATTGAATAATATACTTACTCTGTAGATATTGTAGCAAAAACATAGCAAGTACAGTATTTTCAACATGAAATAATAAGTTAGAATCGAAAAATAAAGAACTGTATCCAAAATACGATCAAGATCAGCACTCAGCCAAGAATATTCCTTCAATTCATTTATTTCTTCCCTTTAAATTAAATTCAAGCTTTCGGTCCAGATAGGACCCTCATCAGAAACTATAACATTTTACAATAAAGAAACACCAACTTATAAACAATTCTTGAAACGAAAAATAAAAATGTCATACAAACTTACATATAAGTATGAAGAAATTAAAAATGGATGCTCGCAATCCGATAAGACATATTTTTAACGCAAGCCTCAAAAACATCGAGATTCCAACGTCAATCAACGCAAAATTCGCCAAATGATTTCGTTAAAAGAACATAATATCATATCTCGGAAAATAACAATGTGTATACTTGCAAAGGTTGCGGCGTACTAAACTAAAGTTATTGGGAAAAATATCTCAAAAACGATAATCCGAAAAATCAAAGTTAAGATTAAAGTTGAAATAAAGATGAAAATAAAAATAAAAATAATAATAAAAACTGATAACACACATTGTAACCAAAAATTTTTATTTTCTCGAATCTTCAAATAAAATCCCTGAAAAACGTGAATTCAAAAACACAATATCTATCATAAAACATTTAAAATTTTATCATATATTACACTAAGATTTTCAGTATCATTTTGTTTATTAATTGTTTTATCAGTTTTTTTTATATAAATCATCTCTGACGTTAATCTTTTGAAATAGCTCTCTTCTCTATCTAAAATCTCAACATTCTTCCAATTAAAATCATGATTATTCTTAATTCGATGTTCAGTTACAACAGAATCAGGTGCCATGCGTCTAATATTGCCTTCATGTTCTTTAATTCTCTTACTAACAATCCTTTTAGTCTGACCAATGTAATCACAGTCATTACAGTTTAATTTATAAACAACATTCTGTGCATCGCTAAGTTCCAAACGATCCTTGCATCTCCTAATAATCCCCTGATTCAAGTTGTTATCTGCTTTAAATATAGTTAAAAAATCGTATCTCATACAAACGCCTGAATTGTCTATCATAATTCTCAATATAAGGTATCACCATCAATTTTTTGCTTCCATATTCCATTTTCTTATCATTCTTTCCAATGTTCTTATTATATCTAATTCTTCTAATACGTGTATTCAAATGTTTCCTCACAAATTCCTCCGGATAATTATTAAGACTCAAAATATGAAATGAACGATCAAAGTTTCTGTTATGGAACCTCCTATCAGATAGTTTAATCACTTTATCCGCAAGACTATAAACTGTCGCCGCCTTCTGATGCAAAGGGTGCTTAGAGAAAAAATAAAGTTCCCAGATGACGTCGGTTTAACGTACCAATCAAACATCAACCTCTCACCATTCCTCATTATCTTAAGTTCCAAAAAATTTATAAAACCCTCATTTTCCAATTCATATGTAAACAACAATCTACTATGGTAAGAATTAAACACACTTGACAATTCAGAAACCTTATCAAAAGGAACGCATGTCAGTATGTCATCAACATATCTCACGAAAAACAGAACACAAGTAACAGAATTTCGAAAAATAAAGAATATCTACCCAACGAAGTTTCGAAAAAAAAAAAAATTAAATTACATGTTTATAAACGAAAACTCCAGATGATTATTGTAATGAGGTGATATCTTCTTTATAATCACAAATTGATAGCCTTGAAAATGAAAAAGTCCTCCGGAAATAAATGTTCGAGGGTCTCATATTACCTGCAAAGTAAAGGTGTTCGTAATTAACTTGAGCGGTAAAATAAAAAATAAGGAATCTTAATTATTTAATCTCTTTCTGAAGGGTTAAACAATTTCTCAATATGATCTGATGAAACTGAATTTTTCGAATGAAAGTCATAGTATATAAAAAATATAAAGTATTGGCTGTTTTTTTTAATGCGAGTTAGAAGCGTTCAAAATTCAAAGCATTATATTTTATAAATTTACACAGAAATCAATAGAAAATATAAAATGCATTGATCTGCTAGAAAATCTTACCTAATTAAATAAATTTTAAAAAAACCAAAAAAACCAAAAAAAAAATACGAAAACTATACTGAGAATAGTAGATTTTTATTTTATTTTTTATAACTGCTGTTTTACTTGTTTAAAATTAATGAAATGCAGAAATTCATAAAACATTGATTTCTCAAGCATAGATATAAAAGTCAATAAAAATACCATAAAACCAGTCAAAACGTAAGAATCCTTAAAAAATACGAAAAATATTGAAAGTATTACACACATAAATACATGAAGTTACTGTTTACTGAAACATCGATCGAAATACTTCAAATATTCAAAACTTCGAATTTCAGGAAATCGCATTTTGAAAATGCAAATATAAGTTTAAAAAAAACTATTGAAAATTTTACAACATCTTGTAAATACTAAGAAATACAGTAATATTATGTATACTAATTCTTTATTCAGAAAACTCCAGCGTAAATTGAAAAGAAATTCCGTTTCAAAAAATTTTGAAAAGTATCTCCTCACGTCTTTCCGCGTTCATCAAAAATTATGCCCTGGCACGTCGATTTAAAACGCGTTAGGGGACAAAAATGCGAACCGAACAAAGAAATGAAAACATTGAAAGGGAAATCCCTTTCAAACATTGTAGTAGCGTTTCAAAACGAAAGGCTGAGTCTTTTCACTCTGAAAAACCAACCATTTAAAAATAAAAGGCTGGTGTCTAATTTTGAAAGGAGATAGCTTTAAAAGTCTTCCCATTTCTAACTTAAACGAAAATGTTTCTGAGTGTAGAAAACATATCAAACAATGAAAATCTATAAAACTCCAACAACCAGAGCATGGAATTCCGGAAATTAATATAGCAGACAATAAATAAAAATACTGAACAATCCTTCAAATCATCAAAAAACTATAGAAATACGGAAAACATGAAGAGAAATAAAAACTATGGAAATACTGTTTTTGAGAAATCCATTAATATGCGAAAAATTTACCTAATTTATAATTCTAGATAACGAAATTTTAAAAACCTATATATCAATCTATGAAAATACTGATAAATCCAGTAACATTTTAAACATCCTGAAAAATATAACAGATAGAGTAAAAATCAATATAGACGAGATTCTGTCAAAAATCTATGAAGTTCGGAAATTTTTCCCCCTGCTGACATTCAGTTGAATGTCATATTAAAAAATATTTCAAAATCAAAAAAAAATATGAACATTCGAATGAGCGGACTAATTTTTCATTCAAGGTCAAAAAAGCCTAGTTAATGCTGGATGATTATCCCTGAATAAAAAAATTATTTATGGAGGGATTATTCCTTCTAACAACAGATCTCCCACACCTGATTTTCGTTTGAGCAAAACGTTTTGTTGAAACTGAAGAAAAATTACATAAAATTACATATGAAACATTTATCTGTCCTAAAACATTTTACTATACCTAAAATAAAGACTTTGTAAAATAAAACCATGAGTATATGCGTAGATAACGTTTTATCATCCTTAGTTTCTCGATGTCTTATTACTGACACCCAATTTTTTCCAGAAAGTAACGTAAAAGTAACAATAACGAGTAATTCTTTCTTTTTAAGTTACGGTAACGTAATGAATAACTTTTCTCACCTAAGTAACGATAGCGTAACGCGTTAAAATTTTCTAAGTAACTTTCAAAACCTGCAAATCTCCTACCAGAATTTTCAATCCTATTTTGGTCGCAACGAAAATGAAAAAATCACAATCTCAAAAGTTGCAAAGTATGTGAAGGGAAAATGTTTAGGTAAATTTTGGACCTGACTTTTCGACGTTTAGAAGTGTCCTGCATATGAACTTAATATCACGGAAAAGTTGCGAGTTCCTCGGAAGGTTCGCTCTTTTTGTCAATAATGGAGTCGATGGATCTCTGCAGGAAGTCTCAGGACGTTACAGGGTACCGTATTACGTCGAGCCGGGCGCCACTATTACGTCGTGAGACCTCCCAAAGAGAATGATTGCTCTCCCAGAATCACTAAAAAAGTACAAAATAAATAAAAAACTCAAATTCCCTAGACAACATCGGTCGGAAACATTGTTTTCACTGATAATTTATCTTTTTTTTTCGCATAGTTTACACTTCGTACTACTCAAGTAATTGAGAATCTCACATTATCACTGAGAGATAAGTGGTTGTAATCAAAGGCGGTGAAACGTAATTTTTTCGGGAAAGAGGGGAATTGTTGGAGAGAAGAATTGAACCAAGATCCCTCGAAAAACAACCGACAATGAGCGTACCGTGCGTTTAATCCACTCAGCTATCGCTAGTTTAAGTTTCAGGTGAACAAACAAAATTCAAATATAAGAAATTTGCGATCCTAATGAAAATATAACAATTCTTCATAAGGAAATGTAGAATCCTTATGAGGAAACTTGGAACCTTATAAGTAAATTGCAGTCATTTGAAAAGAAACCACCATTTCTTATGAGGAAATATCAAATCTTTTTATGGGATATTAAAATTTTTATAAGAAAAGTAAAACTTATGAAAAATTTATTCTCTGTTAGGATTCTATAAGATCACCACATAAGGATTTTAAATTCTTATAAAGTTTTTATAAGGTTGCCTTATGAAGAATCGACAATCTTATAAGGAAATTTAGATTATTATTAGGAATTTTCAAGGTTTTTATGAGGTTAAAAATTACTAGGGTTGGCGTACGTAATTGTTTACCTTGACTCCATGTTCGGCGCGTTCACTCCTTGTTGTATTGTACCACAAGCCGACAAATGCCGTCTGTGACGAGTGCTAATTTGAGGCTCAGCCGAGGTTTTACTTTCGGGAACCGTTTGGGGCGTGTTTTCGAGACTCTCAGATCTTCTGCGTAACGACGTATCAACTTCCAAAGATAACGAAGCTCTTGTTGGAATCTGCGAAAGAAATTTTTTTTCTTGATGTAACTTGAAAAAGGGAAAAGTGAATACAGTGAATGGCCATGGAGGTGATCTTTTCTACACCCCCTCTAGAGTTTGAAAAAATGTAGATAATTGTATTCGATATTTAGAATTTCTACACTCCGGATTTTCTTCATGCCCATGTCCAGTGCGTATATTCATTCATTATTCTAAATTCCAGAACATGAATGAATGTACCTAAAGTTCCAAACGTTTAAAATTAAACGAAAATAAAAAATATATGAATTTTTCGATTTTTCATGAAGATAGAAAGTGTGATGAATATTTTTTTAAGGAGCATCAAGTTTGTTGTTACGATCAAACAGTGTTCAAAAACAGCTAGAAAATTTGTTTCTCTTTTATTCACTTTTACATTTTTTTCGTTTAATTTTAAACGTTTCGAACTTCAGGCACATCATGAACGAAAAAGTTATTAATTTCTTCAAACAGAATTTTTGACATTTAAATTCCACAATGTAGAATTCTGATATTTTAAGTTTTGGAATGTATGATTTTAAGATTTTGAGTAATTAAGGACTCCAAATCCATGAAATAAGATGAACAAATTTACATATCAAGCTATGGAATTATAAAATCTTCAAGTTCATAATGCTTAATATTCAAATTGTTTTTGTATAGAAAACTTATAAAATATGAATAAAGACATAGAGGATCGAACATTTTTAAATGAATAATCATTGTAGAATATTTATTTTTCAGAGTTAAAAACTCTCCAAACTTTCAATACCATCCAAATTATAAAAACTGTCTCAAACTTATAAAACTACTGAAAACATTCCACTCATAAAAATTCTAATCATAAACTGTTAGGTTCTCACGACTTCTGAAAATTGTTAGCAATGTCAACAACTATCAAAACTGTTTGAAATAAAATAAAATATTCAAACGTTATGTTATCTGATAAATTTTCATATCTTCAAGTGAATCAATCAAAAATTCTGACTGCGCAATCAATAACTTCGAGAAGTTCCAATTTTTTTTCTTCAACTATCAAAATTTCAAAGAACTCGAAACTCAGATAAATGACTCAAAAACCAGAAACATAAAAATTCTAACATTGCATTGAATCATTGTTTTCCGAGTGAAAATTATCTACTTTCTCAAATTTTCGAAACCCTTAAGATTCTTGAACCTCCTCATTTTTCTTCTTTGCACGTTAGAAATTTCAAAGTTTTTGAGTCATTAACTTTTAAGTTTTACTCACCGGTGGCCTAAGTCCAATATTGGTGATGTGATTTCGTAAAAGTTCTAGTTGTTGATTGCATTTATTATTTTGTTCTCGCAAATGTTGATTTTGTTGTTCCAATTCGCGCAGTTTATTCGTTACCCACTCTTTAATTCGAGCGGCTTTCGCCTCAACCTGCCTTGCGTCTTGGAGCCGGAGTTGCCTCTGAAAATTACAAGTCTTTGATAGATTTTCTCTTACTGTAAATTTCATTTTTTTAATCAGCACCTGTTTTGTTAATAAACTTCAAAATAAATTACGGATTCTCGGCCCTTTTTCGTATCGGTGTGCTGGGTTTTCCAGCTAAAATATTCTACAAAAACACGACCCCCAAATAATCACGACCTACCAATCAATTCTTCAAAGTTTTTTTCACAAAACTCTCATCAACTTCACTAAATTAACTTAAAGTTTCAACCGAGTAGCTTGAAATCCATTAAAAAACTTTGTGTTCACCACATACTAAAAAATCAGGTTTCTGCGGTTATGTTGAAAAAAAAGTTCTTGTAATATGTTCAAGGTTTAGCATATTTTTTTTGTCTTTGTAGAGCAACTTAATGGGTTATTAGTTAACTTACTTGTTCTTCGACTTGGGTTTCTAGTTTCGTGATGCAGGCACAGTACTCGCCGTCGACTTTGTCATTCTGGGTGCTGGAAGTGGATGGCAAAGAGTGTGGCGGTGAGCCTACGCCGGAAGTGTTCAGGCAGTATTCACCTTTCACTAGCCGCTCCTCCATCATCCGTACCTGCAACAGCCGAATGATTGACAAAATAAGACAATGCATGTATCAATGACGCGAAACATGAGAAGAAGAAATCCTTATTCTAGGCTTCTTTGTCATTTAGATACGTTGACAAATAGCTTGTTTCATTCGTTACGAAATCACACATATAATTCATTATTGTTCCCACTGTCAAACAAATAAAAACACGTATTGTTCTTCACTTTTTTAACTATGGAGGAACTGCTATATCACAGTTAATCCTCATTTTTAAAAAATTTTTAGCCTTTTCCTTCCAATATGAATTCGTGAATTGGAATGAAGAAATGAAGCTTAATGGTGTTATCATTACGTCTGTTTCCCTGTTTTAGATAACTCTTACTTGAGTTCCGTTTTATACATATCATGTAAGTATAAAATATGTATGATTGTATGTATATACTATTTCATACATATGTATTTATACGTAGGTATGTAATATTTTTTGATTATAATTCGGAAGTTTACTTCCCAGACAAATTTTATTCAAATATTATACTTGAACGTTTTGACAATGCCTTTAAGTATTTATTTACGTTTGCAGTAATATACATTCAATCAACTAAATAAAAGAATGAATCGATAAATGAATGTATAAATAAACGAATGTATGAAAGAATATGAAAGAATCAACAATAAATCACCAGAATTATGAAGTTCAATGTATATAATCCTGGTGGTTGTAATCATCTAGTGGTAAGCTATTTTCGAAACATTATGTTTTTTTTTTATGAACGTCGATTATATTTAATTGATTCATAATGATAGTAAAACTTTATTAATTTACGAAAATGTATAATTACAATAAAAAAGTTGAAAATATAAGTGTTTAAGAATATTTCTTGGTATTGTATTACAATTTATTGTGTAATTTAATTTGTGCTGTTGAAATCTAGCAAGGGGAAGGCCTGAAGTCTAAAATTCAAATTGAGATGTCGATAGATTTTTTAGGAAGGTAATTGAATTTAATTTGATATGTATCTCGATCGGCTTTTTTGAAAGTAAAGCCAGAATTTGAAGTTATACATTTTTCGAAATCACAATTTCTGTCACTAATTCACAAGTATCATTCACAAGCCACACTTTCAACAAGTCGTAGTGCAGTGGTTTAGTAGTTAAAGCCTTTATCTCGTATTTCTGAACTATAGGGTTCCAATTCGAATGGTGACTTTTTTGCATTTTTTTTTTTTTCGATCTATTATTTACGTTACATAATGCTGTTAACGTTACATTATTAAAAATTGTATGGACAATATTGATTTATTGTAATAAAGAATTGATTAATCACCATTACTATATGAACATCATCCAATAGTCCAATGAAATCTTCATAAATTATTATCTCTACGAAAATAAACCGATACTGCATGAATGCATTTCAAATTCTCAAAACACACTGTTGAATGAAAAAAAATATAATATACTTACGAAAATCGACAGTCAATAAAAACCTTTATTTCAACCATCTCGCATATACATTTTTTCCAATTACTATATATTTCTAATTCATTTCAATTTTTCTCATCTTTTTTTTATTTTCAGAAAATGCATGAGAATTAAAAAAACAAACACGATGATGTGACGCTATGAGAACAATGTAAAACTATGATCAAAAGGACCGTGTGCTGTAGAGATATTGATGAAGTCTGATATTTCGGGGGGGCCCGGACCCCCTGGACCGGCCCCCTGGGTCCATCCCTGGATTTCGTGAATTTTATAAAATTCATACACAGCAACATTATGAAAAATCTAAACCAAAGTAAATAGTGTATATTTTGCAATTCTTTGAAGATATAAGAAATTTCTTGAAAATTATCAGCCGTTTCGTAAGATCGATAAATATTTTTTTATACGCTTCAATTTTTGAGAATCTTTTAATTTGTCGTTAGAATATTTAAAAATTCTAGCACATTACTGAAAATTTACGAAGTCTTACGAAAATCCTGTAGCTAACAAAAAGAAAATTTTCTAAATACGAAAAAACATCAATTTTTTCGAATTTTGGATGTTATTTTTGCAGTTACAAATTAAAAAATATGTTGCAAGAGTCCTGGAAATTCGGCAATAGACTCAATCTTTCATAAGATGCATCATCATTTCGTATTCATAGGAACTTGAAAAAATGGTATCGAGTACTCAAAATTACTCCAAATTCTTGAAACCTAAAAAAATATCAGAAGTCATCCGTAATTACGCAGAACCTTTAAAAATCCCTTCAAAATCCTGAACTTTTCATGAGTATCCTCAATTTGTTCATGAGTAAAAAGGTCCCAAAACTGATAAAATTTATATTAACTACAAAAAATTATAAGATGTCTAAAAATTCGTTTAAATAAAAATTTCATTACCTCATTTTACGCAGCATATCTCATAAATTAACATGATACAATAATTTTTTCATTACGAAACTTATTATCTTATTCTACCACATGAATTGACAGTACTTTATTACATCACTAACATTTTTTTACTATTAGGTAAGTGAAATTTGTTAAAAATTATGAAAAAAATACACACATGCAAAACAACCTTTTGACTCAGGTATAATATAAGTTTTGTCTTAACTAATATGTTCTAGTGTTTGAAAAATTTTCTGTACAAGCGATTCTCTCTCCCTCCACCCTCTCTCCTTCTCCCTTCAGTCTCACTCGATGTTCTCAAAGAATGAAAAAATCGCAAAAAATCAGACGCGTTAAAACGGTTGCGAAACACATGACGCCGCGTCGGATTCACATGACAAATTTAAATGCACACGACATCACCCTATTGTACAGCAGCTGTCAAAAATCGATGTTGCATGTGCTTCGTGGGTTACTAAAGAAAAACACTGTCAAGGGGTGCCCAAGGGAAAATCAATACCGGCGAGATCTTTTTTTCCCAAGCCCCGAGATGAACCTCCCACATCACCCTCGCTCTCATTACCGCATTTTTTTCACAACCTTATTAAATTTTTGTCCATTTATTTATACATTTCCGAATTCATGAGAAGTTTTGGAAATTGAAGTTCCAGTTCATACATTTAAAAGGTCCCATTTTTTCGGAATTATAGAAAATTCGCAAAATTTTTGTATAAAAAATTCAAACTAAACCTATCTTCAATACTCAATTCCTTTTATCCATTAGTTGCAGAATGGCAGTTAAAAAAAAAAATTAATCAAGTTTACGATCAAAATGAAATTCACCTAGGAATTCAAGTAAGTGCATAAACAAATATACCAAGTTTATTTTTTATTTATGGCTGATACAAATTTCAAATTACTTAATTTCTAGGAAAATTCAAACATGAAAGAATTTTGTTATTAAATTACAGTCAATGGCGTCAACCATAAATTCTACCAGCTATATAGTTTTGGTAACCATAAAGTTTGTTAAATACCAGTAGAAGAATGTTTTTACCGTAGCGGAATTTAAGATCCATTTTGTTCGTTTCCTTGGGTAAAAAGCTTCGTTAATCACAAGCTTAGAAGTTCACTTTGAAAAAGCTCCGAGGGTTTGTATCAGCGAAAATCGTATTGTCCGCGTATCAGTTACGATACGCGAGCACTTTGTCCAGAGTTCAAGATTAAACTAAAGCTACGGGGGTTTTCTAGACACGGTGAGTCACGTTTGGCGCACGGCCAATGAACGAGGGTTTGCATGCGCGCTTGCTACGCTTCGACCACATGAAAACTCGAGGACAGCCAGCAATATCAATGCGAATTTTCGATAGATTACAATTGCAAGATAAAACAATGCAACCAAATGTGGATCCAGAAAAATTGAACGAATTTAAGCAGCTGATTCTGATAGTAAAAGTACTATACTAGTATGTGAAGATTTTTATAGCTCGCGTTTTTGATTGATCCATTGGACAATTTTTGACGATTTGAGTTTTGTTAAATAATAGAAAAATATGAAGGTATTTATTAAGATCGCGAAAAATTTTTTGATTCTTTCAGTAAAAAAAATCTTTATCTTGTTTTTACACAAAAATACTACTTCTTGATTGGATTTTGAAATGAAACATGACGACGAAAAGCGAAAATTTGATATGCATCGTTTTTCGGAACATTTAGTTTCTACAGAATTGTTACGAAAAGTATTTTACAATGGAGCAGCACATTGGTAAGCCAGACAACTGAAATTTTACGTATGAAAAAAATTAAATCACAAGAAAGAAGTCCATAATTTTCAAAAGATTGAAAATGAAAACATAATATTAGATAAATTCATTGTGAACAAATAATTTTGTAGTTTGAAATATAAAGGATTGGGAAAAAAATAATGATTAGTAAAAATACTTGCTTCCTGTGAAAGAATATATTTGCATTAGTGAAAAATTGGGAATAGAAAGTCTGGCATAATATGAAGATAGACAAAAAAAAATTCAAATATACAAGAAGAATAATGTTGGAAAACAAATAATAATTTGTTATTTTATGATTATTTTCATTCGTTACAATTTTACCCGAAGAACTCAGTTTCAAATACACTATGACTAGGATACTGAAAAAAAAAACATGATTAATCGAAAAATATCATGTAGCACGGAGCACAAAGTTTGTGGGATAGACGTCCCTTAAGCTGGCAGAGCAAGGACAACAGAATCGAAAAATTTTTTTTGCACGATTTAAGGCTAATTAAAGATTAATCAAATGCCCTAATTAAAAATTTAGGGCTCCCTTGGTTTACCGGGAAATCAATGCGCTGCTAGCTTAAGTTTAAGCCAGCAGAACAATGCCAGAAAACGGCTTTAAACTAATTAAACCGGAAAAAGTTTTACTTCTGAATTTAAGGCTATTTAAAGGCTCTACGAAACACATACAATGATAGTAATCAAAAAAAAATTTTCCGGGAAATTACACTTTTTCAATCTATAAAGGCTCGCACTAGCAAAACGATCCCGAAAAAGTGTTAAAAACTGTTTTTATCAGAATTTCTTTGACGTCAACTTTAAAGGCTCTTTAAAGGCTCTAAAAAAAACATGAAACGAAATGACGCGAAGAAAAATTTTCCGGAAAAATTCACTATCTGAATATTTAAAGGCTCGTGACAGCAGAACAATCCAGAAAAAGTGTTAATAACTGCTTTTATCAGAATTTCTTTGACGCCAACTTTAAAAACTCTTTGAAGGCTCTAGGAAAAACATAAAATGAAATAATCCGATACAAATTTCTAGGAAAAATTCACGATTTCAATCTTCAAAGGCTCGCGCCAGCAAAACAATCCCGAAAATGTGTTAAAAACAGTTTTTATCAGAATTTCTTCAACGTCAACTTTTAAGGCTCTTTAAAGGCCTTAAGGAAAACATAAAATGAAAAAATTAGAAATGAAAATTTTCTGAAAAAATTCACTACATTAATCTCCAAAGGCTCGCACCAGCAGAACAAAGCAAAAAAGTGTTAAAAACTGTTTTTATCAGAATTTCTTTAGCGTCGACATTAAAGGCTATTTAAAGACTTCAATGAAAACATGAAATGAAAAAATTCGAAAAAAAATTTTTCGGAAAAATTCACTATCTCAATATTTAAAGGCTCGTAACAGTGGAGCAATCCAGAAAAAAAGTTGAAAACTGTTTTTATCAGAATGTCTTTAACGTCATCTTTAAAGGCTCTTTGAAGTCTGTAAGAAAAATATAACATGAAAAAATTGGAAAAAAAATTTATTGGAAAAATTCACTATCCTAATAATTAAAGGCTCGTACCAGCAGAGCAATCCAGAAAAAGTATTAAAAAATTTTTTCATCAGATTTTTATTGACGTCATTTAAAGAAATTCTGATGAAAACAGTTTTTCACACTTTTTCTGGATTGTTCTGCTGGTACGAGCCTTGAAATATCGAGATAGTGAATTTTAATGCAAAATTTTTTTTCGCATTTCTCCATTTAATACTTTTCTAAGAGCCTTTTAAAGAGCCTTTAAAGTTGACGTTAAAGAAATTCTGATTAAAACACTTTTCAGCACTTTTTCTGGATTGTTCTGCTGGTACGGGCCTTTCAATATTTAGATAATGAATTTTTCCGGAAAATTTTTTTCGAATTATTTCATTTCATGTTTTTTAGAGCCTTCAAAGAGCCTTAAAAGTTGACGTTACAGAAATTCTGATTGAAACAGTTATTAACACTTTTTCTGGATTGTTCTGCTGGTACGAGCCTTTAAATATCGTGATAGTGAATTTTTATAGATAATTTTTTTTTACATTTTTTCATTAAATGTTTTTTTGTTAGCCTTTAAAGAGCCCTTAAAGTTGACGTTGAAGAAATTCTGATTGAAACAGTTTTCAGTACTTTTACAAATTTTTCTGCTAGCACGAGCCTTTAAATATTGAGATAGTGAATTTTTCCGGAAAATTTTTTTCGAATTATTTTGTTTTATTTTTTTTTCAAGCCTTTAAAGTGCCTTGAAAGTTGACTCTAAAGAAATTCTGATAAAAATAGTTTTTAACACTTTTTTTATTGTTCTGTTGGTACGAGCCTTTGCAGATTAATATATGTAGTGAATTTTAACGGAAAATTTTTGTCGAATTATTTCATTTCATGTTTTTTAGAGCCTTTAAAGAGCCTTCAAAGTTGACGTCAAAGAAAATCAAATGAAAACAGTTTTTAACATTTTTTCTGGATTGTTCTGCTGGTGCGAGCCTTTAAATATTGAAATCGTGAATTTTTCCGGGAAATTTTTTGCGGCCTATTTTCATTTTATGTTTTTCTTAGAGCCTTTAAAGAGCCTTTAAAGTTGACGTTAAAGAAATTCTGATTAAAACAGTTTTTAACACTTTTTCTGGATCGTTCTGCTGGTGCGAGCCTTTAAAGATCAAAAAAGTGTAATTCCCCGGAAAATTTTTTTTTGATTATTCTCATTGTATGTGTTTCGTAGAGCCTTGAAATAACCTTAAATTTGGAGGTAAAACTTATTCCGGTTTAATTAGTTTAAAGCCGTTTTCTGGCATTGTTCTGGTGGCTTAAACTTAAACTAGCAGCGCATTGATATCCCGGTAAACCAAGGGAGCCCTAAATTTTTAATTAGGGCATTTAATTAGCCTTTAATTAGCCTTCAATTATGCAAAAAAAATTTTTTGATTCTGCTGACCTTGCTCTGCCAGCTCAAGAGACGTGTGGGATAGTTGTTTTGAATAAATTCATATAATATAATTATATAATTAATCATGTTATACTCAATATATTTATACGTGCTATTACACTTTTCTAATACATTATTCATAATAAAACTATTATATTATATAATAATATAATAGATAATAATAAATTATATTATATTATATTATTATATATCTCTATTCCATTGATCCAAAGGATAAGTAATCTAGGATTTGACGTCCTGAGGATTAATCGAAGCGGAGAAGGCAATAGTTAATTAGAAATGGAGCCAATATTGGGATATCTCGGGAGAGGAATGAAGAGGTTCTCGAGAGGAGAATTGATGGTTCATTTTGTCGGAGTAACGCGTCAGCAGTCGATGCGCAGATCTGAATTTTTTATTGCGAGAGCTTGGTATATGACCGAGCGAAAAAATGGCGTCGAAATGAAATGTATTCTTGTGGGCAGGGAGCATTTCTTTAAAGTCGACATAAAACAAATAATATCTTAGGTATACATTTCAAAATAAACGTCCTTTGTTTCAGAAATGTTTTTAGAAATCACTTAACAGAAGTGCGTTCAAGGAACACTAACTAATTTTCAAAATTCTCTTCGTCCAAGTTTGAGATCTTCATAATCATTTTTTTATTAAAATTGCAAAGTTGTTTCATCTTGAAAATTGAAATTCTGTATTTCATATTTTAAAGGATTCAATTTTTGAAAATTTTTACATTTTTTACGAATTTCTGTTCACCTGGATCAGTGAAATATGATAAAACTTTGAACATTCTACAAAATTTTTTAATATACATCCCATTTAATCTGTCATTTCTCAATTCAGATCAAACTTTTTCAGCTAAGCTGAGAACCTACTCGTAATCAGCGAATATTCTCATTATTTTCCAACAATTTTTTTTTACCACCAGACAAAATCAGAAAGTGAGGGGAAGGGGAAAGGCAATTTTCCCGTTCTTTCGATACGCCACTGTGTAAAAATGAAAACCATTCATCTGTTTCTCTTCTGGGGATTACTCACTGACTGGCAAAGTGCCCGTCCCGTATCATCAAAGGCAACAAAAAGCTCGCACGTCGTAAAACTCATCGTGAAGTGATTGCTGCGCGAAGCTTGTATTCGATGAAAAAGCACTGCTATCAAACGATTCGCGATTCACGAATTGTAGGAAAAAAACGAAGTTGGTGAAATCGGTTCGTAGTTCTTGGGTATGCAGTTAAAAATACGGTAAAATATTTTCATAAACAGTGAAATTAGTATATTTTACACATTTTAGCAAAATGACAATGATTTTTTTTGTTCAACTTAAACATTTGTTCCTTTGAACAGAACTTTGAGTCGTGAAATGGATAAAATACTTCATTTATATTTTCGACGAAATAATTAGTTCCCACGATTATAAAATCAGCGACTTAAAAATAAGGAAAAATAATTGGTTCAACAATAATTTCAATAAATCGATAACTGAGCGTATGGAAATAATGTAGTATCGATTCTTTCAAGATAATTTTCACCCTTTGAATGTTGGTTTACATAAAAAATACTGAAGATGGTCTTTTGGGAAGTTAAAATGGAATGAACAAAATTTCTTTTTATATCACTTATTTTGACATTTCAAATGCAGAGAGTTAATAAATAACGTATTTTATTGATAGGACGATAATTTAACGCAATTTTTTTCATACTTTCCAAGATTGTACAAATAATGCGCGCAAAAAATGAATTTCATATATTTTCATAATTTATCTAATACTGAAAGTAATAACGAAATCATCATGATGTTCCTTGTTTGAAAATGTTATAAACCTTTATTTTTAAGAACCGAAAAATTCTACTTGACTCTCATGGTTATACAGTACTCTTTTTGAGCGGTGCCGCGGTTGTCCTTTTCTAACCCATGGATGTGACGTCACGACATATGGGAGTGACAAAGAAAATCGCGGCCCTATTCAGAAAGAGTACTGTGACATTGATACATCTGAAGTTTACACTTTCAAACATTTTATATTAGAGCTCAAGTTATCCCTTTGCAACATTCATAGTTTTCAATTTTACCTTCATTGTCCACCCTCATTTTTATAATTCAAAACATATTTCGATCGTTTTGTTCATCACTCTATTCACATTAGGAAAAAATTCTTTTACATCACTGCGTGAAGAAAGAAGTCACTTTCAACACGTTGTGATGTAAGATATTGTACTTAACTTTTGCAGAAGGGCTATTTTCGTGTTTGGAAGAATGGGCGATAAAGAATTAACTTTTTCCACTTATGACAAAATTCAGTTTCATTTTCTCACTTCCTGCACGCAAAAAGGTAAGAAAATCTAACATTTCCACGACAATCCCAAAAAACTAGTCGTATATATGTTACACATAGATGGATTTGCCATTTTAAATTTATGAGATAGTTACCCTCGCTACATAACCTCAAATACATATGAAAACCATTTTTCTTTCTCATTACTAGCATTGCAAAGAACTGTGACATCATTTCTGGAATTCCCCTAAAAGGTACTTGGAATTACTAATTTTAAAATAAAAGGAATAAGAATAGTTTTTCCACATTCGTATACTTAAGAATTGGAATATTGAATGCAATAATGATAATAAAAGGAAGAGCTGAGAAAAAAATACTGAATGGAGAGTACCATTTTCAAATGTTTACATCAAAATTCGTTGTTGCGTGAATAATTTACATATTTGAAGAAGTGCTTATCTAATCTAATAAAGAACCACAAAAATTCGTATAGAAAAGAAATAAAACTCTTACGAGCGTTTGGCTACACATTTTGAATAACATTCGAAAAATATTTTTCGATATATATTCGTATAATTTTTTTCAGATCCTCGTAACTCTAGCAAAAGTTATCTAAAAAAGATGGAATAATAATTATATCATAGACAGCTTGCTTATCATTCACGTCCAAATTTCCACTTAATTGCAAATTGTCAACAACATTTATATACAGTCCCTTCATGAAGGATGCAATAAAAAATGCCACTTTTAATTTTTCCTGATTAGGAATGTCTAAAATACATAAAAAAATTACCATCGTACTTCATCTTCACAAATCTAACGCATGTTCCAGCATATGTCGAAAACAATTAACCTCCCACAATCTTCAAAATCCAAATTTATAGTGAATAAAATAAGTCACATGTTCAAATCCCCAATGTTCAACCACTCGAGTGCACAAAACATCCCTGAGCAGTTCTATGGATGCAAGTAAGGAAAATATACCCTGATTCGAAAAGAATAACCCGAAAGTCAAACCTTCTAACCGCGAAGACTTGTGCAAATCGCGGAATCATCACACCCAGAATCCGATAGGACCCAAAAATGACAAGGAAAGAAGAGGGTACCAAGTGTCACGATGAAAGGTGGAATGTACCTTTAATCGATGTCACCTGCTGAGATCCATGATAGCTCGCGTGGTTGGGCTCTCGCGTTGCGACGCACGGGTGCGTGGACACGGAGCTCACGTCGGAGGCCACGGCCGAACCGGCGCCCGGCGCCGTGTACCTGGTGCTCGCGGGCGCGATTACGCGTGAATAAACACGTTCATGACGCGCGTAATCGCAGGTCATAGCAAAATAGGGATGCCGCGTTTCGTAGCGTCTGCCATCTTGCATGCAGCCGCCGACAAAAATCAATGCGGCCCGCAATGGGGAGCACGGACGGGGACCATGCATGCGCGCTTCACGCGTGACGCTGCCCACAGGGCGCCCCGTGCCCTCGCCACGGCCCTGAGACCCGTGCCAAGGGTCCGCGACCGCGATACAATCAATAGTCCTGATTGGGTTAAGAGGACGTGGGGTACCAACGGGTATCTTCTGTGCCGGCGATCCGATCATGCTCAAGATTACGTATTTCCGATGACTCGATGATGTCAATTATAATCCAATTAACTGACTACACTATCATGTAATTCATATTTATCTGTTACATTTGTTATCATATGATGACACATGTGTGTACTCGAGTATTGATTCGAGATCACATGTTTTTTGATTATGACATAATGTTTGCAGACTTTTTCCAATTACTGGATAACGATCGGGTCACTTGATTACATTTATCTATCATTTGTTATCATTCATTGTACATGTATAACGAATGACACTAGATGTATTCATATAATCTTATACATACATGTGATTATAAAGTAAACTAGAAACACAGAGATGTTCTGGATTACGTGTTTTTGACAAATAAATTACATATCTAACCATACTGATTACGACTAGATCACAATTTCATGTATAATTCATGACATACATGTAATCGCCTAATTAGACGTGCGTGCAATCATTAGTGATTACATCGATCTGTGATTTTTTGTCATTCATTGCACATATTCGAAGAATGATAGACGTTATCATATAATTTTACATATGTGTAATCAGAAAGTAAACTGTGAACTCGAATATTCCAGATGTCGTATTTTTGATTACTTAATTACGAATTGAACCTTGCTGATTACAACTTGATCACTTGCTTATGTATAATTTATGAGAGCAGATGTAAACGTAATATTACATGCATGTAATCAAGTGATGTGCTCGTGATCATCTTTCGTGACGGCGATCCGGTGATGTGTGGGATTACGTACTTTCGATTACTCGATTATGAAGAACGCTACGTCAATTATAATCCAATTAACTGAGAACACTATCATGTAATTCATTTTTATCTGTTGAATGTGTTATCATATGATCACACGTGTATGTAATCGAGTATTGATTGAAGATTACATGTTTTTCAATGATGATTTTATGTTTGCAGATATTTTTTAATTACTGAATAACGATCAGGTTACTTTAGTACATTTATCTATAATTTGTTGTCATTCATCGCACATGTTTGAAGAATGATAGATGTCATCATATAATTTCACATACGTGTAATCAGATAGTAAACTGTGAACCCAGACATTTCAGATTGCGTGTTTTTGATTACTCAATTACGAATCGAACGTTCCTGATTGCAACTTGATCACTTGTTTTTGTATAATTTATGAGAGCAGATACAATCACGTAATATTACATGCATGTAATCAAGTGATGTGCTCGTGATCATCTTTCGTGACGGCGATACGGTGATGTGTGAGATCACGTATTCCCGATGACTCGATTATGAAGAACGCTTTGTCAATTATATTGCAAATAACTGATTACACAATCATGTAATTCATATATGAAAATATAAACAATAACAGATCGCTATAGCGATCTCTGTTAAATGTGTTACATTTCATCACACATGTGTAATCAAGTATTTGTCCGAGGTTGTATGTTTTCCAATAATCACATAATGTTAGCAGATTTTTTCCGATTACTCGATAGCAATAGCGTCTCTTGATTACATTTATCTATAATTTGTTGTCATTCATTGTACATGTATAATGAATGACAGTCGATGTAATCATATGATCTTGCATACATGTGGTTATAAAATATACAAGAAACCCAGAGATGTTCCAGATTATGCGTTTTCGACTAATAAATTACATATTGAACGATACTGACTATGAATAGATCACAAGTTCATGCATAGTTTATGACAGTACATGTAATCGCCGAAGTAAACGTGCGTGTAATCACTGGTGGTTATCTTCTGTGCCAGCAATTTCATGATGTACGAGATTACGTATTTCCGATCACTCGAATATGAAGAACGCTTTGTCAATTGTCATTTAACAAACTGATTACATTATGTCGTAATTCGTTGGGATTCTTTGAACATGTCATGATGTGATTATACATATGTGTAATAATTAAGTAATCATTCGTATTATATATATATATATATACTCGATAACGATTGTGTCACTTGGTTACATTGATCTTTAATTTGCTGTCATTCATTTTACATGTAAAACGAATGACAGCAGAAGTAATCACGTAATATTACATGCGCGTAATCAAGTAATTTACTGGCAATTACTTTCTGTGCTGGCTATTCGGTGATGTTCGAGATTACGTGTTTCTGATTTCTTGTTTACGTATTTCGCTTTTGTGATTGAAATTGAATAAACTGATAATGTTACAAGTACATTGTGAATCAAATTTATACATTAAACATGTCATCATATTTATTAAAATACATATAATCAAATTGAAAGTTGGAAAACCCGAGATATTGAGAATCGCGTGTTATCAATTATATGATTACTATACTGTCACCTGATTATGTTGAGTTGTAATTTTTCGCTATTCATTTTATGTGTACAGTGATAAAGAGTTATTAAAATCATTTTATTTTGAGCACATACGTGTAATCAGAGAGTATAATGGAATCCAAGAGATGATAAAAATTGCGTTTCTCCCTACACTCAATGACGATTTGCACGTATCTGATTCTAACTTTCTAACTCGATTGTTACTGCTTACATTTGGTTGTAATGTATTGTAACTAGTTGTGTGTAAAAAAACTGCAGCAAATGTGATTACCTAATTATACATAATTATGATCAAATAATCTACAAGTGATTTAGAAATATTCTAGATCATTTGTTTTCAATTATTACAGAATTCATCAATTACTGCCTCTTGATTCTGTAATCGATCGAACACTAGTAAACGTGTAAAGTAATCGCCTCAGCTTAAACGTCAGGTTCAAATTTTGAATTTCGAAAATCGGAAGAAAAACAAACAAACATACAGTTAAACAAACAAACAATGAAAAGGTAGAAAAAAATATGGGCTCCTGTAAATCATTCCTTTCTCAAACTTTTACTTTGTGATTTGAAAAATAAAAGTTCTTAATTTTTTTACACTGAAAACCCTTTTTTTACGTTAATTGCCAAAACCTCAAAAAAATTTTATTTGTAACGACAAAACTGACTGCTTGGTTTTTTCAGGAAACTCTAGTGCTATGTATAACTTGAAAAAAGTGATAAGGAATCGCTTCTTTATGTATACAATATTTTAATATAAAAGAATAACCATGTTTCAGCTGTTTGAGTCATTTGAGACAAAGGAAACGTAACATTATTTGCTACGTAATATCAATGTCATTTTCCTACAAAGTATATAAAAGGTTCTCTTCTAAAATATGTTAATTAATTATGACCAATTCGCGCATCCCTTCTGATGGAAGCTTTCATTTTACAGTTTTGGTAAAACACAAATAGTTTTCTATGTGCTACAGATAAAAATTGACGAAAATTCATGAACCTTCAATGAGGTATAGCTATACCGTTTTATGCCGCAATCCTGCAACTTTAAATATTTAGCAACAATTGGAGCTGTTTATATGCGAAAGTGTTCAAACCTCCCTAATTTCCCCAAAAACTAATATCTTTCAACAGGTTGAATTATTACATCCGATGATGATAAGATTATATACAGAAACTCAAAATGTATAACGAGAAATTGCTTGATGCATTGCTGATTGCTGCTTTTAAAATGTTTATAGTGAATTTGGAGACGTCATTCAATTAAAGTTCGAAAAAACTCTATTGTCCAAGAGCTTTTTTTACACTCATATTCTATAGGAGTTTTTATTCTATACATAAAAATCTTGAAATAACGAAACAATCTGGAAGTACACCAATTCCAAATATATATCACAGTTACCTAGAATATAATACGATGTAAAAAATTCCAATTACTCCACAAATTCGCTTAAACCTCCCTAAACAAGATAGAACCGAATATTTTACTCGATTTGCTCGAAAGTTAAGGCATGTAATTGAAGCATAACGAACACGACGTCGCAACTTCACCCCGGAGAAGTTGGTTACCAGCGAATCTCGTTAAGCCGAAACAATTTCGCGACCCATTGTGCGTGCTGGTAAAATACCCGGAGCTTTCAACCCCGCCCGGAGCTTTATTTTCCGTCGATGGAGAAGACTAAGAAATCGACGAAAAAAGCTTTTCAAAAGGGTGGTTATGTACCGACAATGTGACCGGTAATGCAGAAACATTCGTTAGGCCTTGAATTTAGGGGTTGTTATCACGGTTATCACGCGCTCGACGAGTAATGGAGTTATTTATCTCGCGCGACACGGGGTTTTTCAGTGAACGAAAGAAAAGGTTTGCTAATTAATGTAATTAATGGAGGTGCAATTAGTGGAGGCGAGAAGAAAGTCTCGTTTTTTTGCCTTCTCAGACAATAGACGTTCGTTAGATGGAATTAGCCGGGGAAATTCTTTGACGAGAGCGAGCGGGGTCGATGAATGCATCGTGGGTTTTTGTCGTCTTTGACTCTGGGAAATGAAATTCTCCTTTCACCGATTCTATAATTATTGTAAAAGCTGCAATGTTAATGTAAACTCTAATAATAGTATTTGAAGTCATGTTGACGAAATGAAAATTTGGTATGCATTTTTACGTATCTTTAAGGAAAAGATAGTACAGTATGGAAGAGTAAGTCTTCTTTATTATGTAATCTTGTTTATTAGGAATCATTGAACAAAGGAGTGAGAGTTATAGAAAAAATTTGTATTTATTGGTGATTTTGATAGAAAAACTTTAATAATCTGAGCAGCATAGCTCATAACGATTTTGCTTTGATACTTCTTCAGAAAGGTGAAGAATTATATGAAAT
Organism: Platygaster robiniae; assembly: GCA_028476575.1. Taxonomy (NCBI): domain Eukaryota; kingdom Metazoa; phylum Arthropoda; class Insecta; order Hymenoptera; family Platygastridae; genus Platygaster; species Platygaster robiniae. The sequence goes on from CM052023.1 coordinate 28,540,997, forward strand.
TGAAATGAAAGTTCGGAAAAATTTAGTGAATTAGATAGAATTCCAAAAATTTGTTGGGAATACTTTACAAATTATGTATTCAAAATCATCTTAGTAAATAATGTTGACCTTTTGCTAATATTTCAAGTCACTAATCGGTACATTGCAAGTGTTTTCATATATCGTTAATAATTTGCGATGTATTCCAGGAAACGATTTCGATGTTAAGTGAGAAAAGAAATAAAAGCAGCTATTATTTGAAAGGTGAAAAATTTCGTTTCGTATCATAATGATTTGATAATTTCGAAGTTTTTGATGTTACAAATTTTTTAAAATAATGTTGTTAATACATAACTGCAAAAAGATATGCTAAATGTTTTTAAAATGAGATTCTCGTCAGGGTTTTTATTTCTCTACTATTCTCATCTAAAAAAAAGACCAAAAAAGATTTCCAAACAATTTAAATGCAAAACTCTTGCAAGAAAAGTAAAATAATAATTTTGACATTCTAAAGCTTCTTTGTAAGTTGAAATCTTATTATTTTTCCAGAACGATAACATAGGTAATGCAAAAAAAGAACAAGAACAAAAAAAAAAACAAATTTAGGCCGACCGTAATTCTGCAAAGGCGTTATTATCATTATAATAATCATTAATGTAGATTTTCAAGTCAAAACGTGCAAAATATAAGTGAAAAAACAAAAACATTGATGTTTTTTTTTACTCAAACTTTGCAAAATTGATGGAGCTAAGAGTAATTTTCAAATTTAAAAATGGATAATTTCAAAAGCTGAAAACTAGAAATGATGCGCCCTTGAAAATATTTATTTATATAATATTCCTTCGATTCGACTATATTTGTCTGAATAATAATTTAACTACTACAAAAAAACATTGAAAAATGTCAATAATATATGATACTACGAAAATATTCAACATTTTTGTAAAAGACTAGAAAATATGTAAACAAAATTCATAAAAAAACTAAATCGAAAGAGACAAACAAAATGGAGAAGTTTATAATTATTTAAATTGGATAGGTACCCATAATTAAATAAATATGAATGTAAATGTAAATATTTACAAAAATATAGAAAAAATATCATAATGAATGTAAGTTTGAACCAAATACCTATATCAATGTGAATATTAATATAAATACCATATGTAATCAAATACAGAATAAACTTTAGTTTTAGGGAAAAAACCTGGACTAGTGATATACCATCGAATGATTTTTTTAATCAGAATGGACTTAGCTAATGATAGAGAAGAATTTATGTATATGATGTTAAAGTTTTCATAATTTATGAAATTATAATTATTTCGACAGTTATATTGATTTGCATACTATTCATTATATCATTTTCATTAATTATATTCGATTAAGTCATATTAAAATATATGCACATATTACTATACTGCATTTAACTGTGAACGTGGTAGTTATGCATGAATATATTTTATTTATGAAATTTATAACTTTTTTTCGGCCAAACAAAATTTAAAAAAAAGAAAAGAAAAAAACGAATTCTGAAACGTTTAAAATAAAAAATCTATTGAAAAAAGAACTGGAACTCACGATCTTACATATGTCTAGTTATCAAACTTCTTTAAATTTTCTGATTGTATTGAAATTACGATATGAAGACAAAAAAATCATAGAAATTATTCGATTGCGATTCTGCAGACGATGAATATATTGGCAAAAAACAAATTGATACAAGTGAAAACTTACAAAATCCACCATTCTCTACAGATTTTACCTTCAAAAAAAAAAACCTGAACGTCTCCCAAGAAGAAATAACACTTGAAGTTTTTCAAAATTTTCTGACAATGGTAAAATTGTTTTTTAAAACTGGGGTTTTAAACTCTTATTCCATGATATTTATTATTATTACGATCCTTGGACCCAAACAGAATAAATCAATAAAAATAAGTAGCATAAAATGTCATTTTTCACTGTTTTTTTATTATTTCTAGCTTTTGGCCATCAATTATTGTATTTATCATCAAGAATTAATACCTAGATAGAACCTCTCTATTATTTCAACTTTTACCTGACTAATAGAAAACAACTTAAAATCGTTTAAACAATCGAAAAATTTTATTTATGTATTGGTCTCTGATATGGAACAGAATTGGAAGGCGAAAACTAGAAATAATAAAAATGAATAAAATTGACGGTATTTGTTTCTCATTTTAATAACTTAGTTACTTTAGGCTCCAAGGATCCTTACTTTATTGCATACTGCATATTGCAGAGCGAAAAAACACTGAAACTCAGTAATATTATCACGAATTCTATCTTCATTTCTTTTCATGTTCGATTCTACTGCAGTACGATATTCACGAGACACGATGTAACGATCCATTCGAAATGGTTAAATGTATTAATGTCAACGACGATTCCCGTTCGAGAAATGTAATTCAATTCGTTTCGTTATACCTTGTCTTCCGCCTCGTCCGCCCTGCCTTCAGCCTCCAGGACTCGATGCTCGAGCTCCGAGAGCTGAAACAAAAGACAACACCCTTTATTATCATTGCGTTATCATTCCAGTGTTTCTGTTTGTCTTTCGCGCCGCGTCGCCTCTCGACAATTTTGCATTTTTCAGATACGCGAATACACGTTTCGTTAAAAAAATGAACGTATGTAGGAGGAATTCAGAAAACATCTGAACTACTGTTCTTAACAATTTAAAAATTTGATACTTTTTTTAACAATATTAAGTATCTGCCATAAACTTTCTTATCATGCACATTTTTACATCATCAGCATGACTACAATAATGGAACAGCAATTTTTCCAAAACAACTCTTCTCTTGTCTTTTTACTGACGAAAAAATTCCTGAAATTTCTGTCGATAGTTGAAACGACTTGGGTATTTGAATTTTTTCAACTGCCATACATTACAGCGAATAGCTCGACCTGGAAAATTTCCGAAAATTCATTTCCCGCGTTCACTTATCGATCACGAGAATCCCGAATGTACAGGCTGCTTTTGATATGACGATTTATCACCCCGTATCCGCGAGATTTGGGTCATATTTCTCTTTGGTAAACCTTCGGGAACACAACATAATCTCAACCCCCCCCCCCCCATCCTTCACTTCCTACACCCCCATGAAAGCTCCTGTACCTGCACCGCGAGTTTCATCACGCGAACAAACGATAACATTAACGTGCTCGACTTGCATGGGTCCGCACATTCGTATATTTTTTCTTTTCAAAGCGATATCGCAGAATCGAAGTATAAAGTCAACTTAACATAAAAAGTCCGGCATTTTCGTGACATCCTTTTTTTCAAAACTTCGTGCTCGCTGATTAGGCACGTGTATCTTGAATCTCTATGATAGGAGAAAATGAAATATGGACGTAATGAAATGCGAGGGTGCTTTTAGATTATAAGGTCTTGTTGATGTATTTGTTATCTATTTGTTTGTTTATTAGTTATTATCTTTACTTTTATGACTTCTCTCATATTCAGTCGTAAAGTTGACAGATTTGGCAGTGATTAAAATTGTTTGACGTCCTTAATGGACAATATTTTACATTACGAGTGATGAAAATATTGATTAACTACAAGATGCTACAGGAAGGAATGGGAAACGATTTATTGCGATGAAAAACGGAATAAAAAGTTACACTTTTACTAACCGATAAAAGCTTGTAATAAACTATACACAATTATACAAAAAAATGAGAAATCAGTAAAAACCTTCAAAAAACAAAAAGCATGGTCAATGATATCAATGATATATATATAATAAAGCTTAAAATTTGTCGCTTATTACAGCAGAAAAAAAAGAATTAAGCAAATAACTTTAGGATGTTCAAAAAAAAAAAAAAATGTTTTGATTTCAGAGCAAAAAAAATGAATAAATAAATTTTTCAATTATTTAAGAGGCAAATCTTGAATTTAAAACATATTAACACATTTCAAATGAATGAAATGATTTTATATGTAAAATACACATATATCTATGAAATCAAAATATTGTTTTCTTTCCACCGTCTTTTATTGAATGGTTAGGACTGTAAATAACATTTTCAAACTACGTGTTTAAAATAATGCTTATAGCAACAATTTATCATATAAAATTATGGAAAACTTTGGAAATCACGAACAATGTGGGATGGAACCAAAAATCATAAGAACTAACAAAATACATAAAATTGTAGTACAAGAAAAGAATATGTAAAAATAAAGCACACTCTGAAAATATATAGAAAATTGCAGATAACTGCAAATGTGAAATAATTAAAAAAGTAAATGGAGATTCGATCTTCAACTCAAATATACGAGTGATTATTTAAAAAAAACACGAAAAATCGCACGTCATTATTATATGTTGTAAATAATTTATAGATGATTATTAAATATCTGTTTAACGGCGCAAAAAAATATCACAAGTTATCGCAGGTGACTTCGAAAATGTACGAAAAAGTAAAAAAATACTGGAAAAATTAGAACACAATCCATGATACTACATGAACCTGAATCACAAAAAATAAGTATAGCGATCTACAAAAACTCAAGAAAACGGAGAACAAAATACTATACTAAAGAATTACAAAAACCACGAAATTTCTGGTATCTTTACGATAAAAAAAAAAAGATACTAATTTGATAAGATGTAAAAGTGCATTCAGAATTTCGAGGATCTAAAGCGCTCTCTTGCAAAACTGATAAGGTTTCTTGAATTTTTCACCCCTGAAGGGGATTCTAACTTTGTAAATAAGCGAGATGCTTTCTAAGCATTCTTTCTTTATTTCGGTTCAATTCAACATGAAATCGAAATCATGAACCTGAATTTGTTCAATTGGCAGAAAAAAATATTCAAAAATGGAATATAAAACACTTATCAATAGCGGGAAACGAAATCCGCATTAATATGATTTAAAATTTCTAAAGCTTCGAACAAGCAGACACGAGAACTCTCATACCGTAATATAAGTGCTGTATTTTTTATAAATAAATAAACTGCTAAATAAGTTTAAAAGATTTATTTATACATATTTGAACGTAATAACTATCTGCACAATTTATAAATTATAATATCGTAAAACCTAATGAGTGAGAAAAATTACAAAAAAAAACTTTTCAACTACACCTACCCTAACCAACATCTATTTACACTGTTCAAAAAATTTTGTAAATTTTCCATAAAAGTATTGGAAGTTTTTAACCTATATTCTGTATGGGCACATTTTTCCCATGAATATAACTATAAAATCTTCCACATGCTATAGGAATCTTTCAATAAATATGGAAATTTTCCTAAAATTTTTGATAGAATTTTCATCACGCATTCCAGATTTATTTATGGGAAAAAACCCATACAGAACATGAGTTACAAATTTCAAATACTTCTATGGAAAATACCAATATTTTTTAACAGTGTCGAACTCAAAATCAAGTTTCCAATTGAAACGAATCGACGGCTTTAAAAAACCTACAAAATTTCAGTTAAAAGAATCCGCAAATGCTCCATAAAGTCAAAAGTACCGACTTTATTATTGATTGATAAAACCAGTATTTTAGTTTTACGTTGACGAAATGTCGGTCGCGCAATTTCCTCTTTCCACAGCCACCCGTACGTTCCGCCAGATAAATTCCGCGCGGTATTAACTCCAACCTGCTGAGTGACAAGTCCCTCTCAAAGCGGGCCCTCTGATACGACGACAAAAGCAAATACTCGCATCGCTGCGCCGATCTGCTATATTAGCAAGAGTTACATTACCCCGAAACACTCGTTGCTCTCGTACTTGGTAAACTAATTTTGCGAATGGAAACGTCATTTCAGATCTGGGCGTTTCTGCCTTATCACAGAGCGAATAACACGTGGATGCCTTTTGTTTCGCTTTATATGAAGTCCGTCGTTTCCACGTATTTTGAGTTAGTACAAAATAGTAATCCTTATGTGAGGATGGTAATTACTTCATGGAATCAGTTTCATGGGTGAAATATTACATTCTGTAACAGTCCAATTTTATTCGTAACACGATTATGATTTATGAAAAACGATCCTACGGAGCAATCGTCATGTGGGAAATTGTAAATTCCATTATATCGAACTTAATTTTTGGGTCTTTGTTAAAGCTCTCAAAACTACATGAAAATATTTCATTTCAATAACCGATTTGCAACCTTACATTCTTTTGCAACAATAATAAAAACAATCCTATTTGATGAAAAGCGATTCATTAAACTAATGACAAAATCGCGTCTTAACTTCTGCAATTTGTTCACTCGCTTCGCTCGTTCGCAAAACTTTGTACTGAGAAAAACACATTTTCGCCCCTAGTATGAAAAGTACTATTAAATACTGTTTGAGTTTAGTCTTGTCGATAAATTATTCACTTTTACGTATACAGTCAAACAACGCCACAAAAACTATAAGAAAACAATAAAAGAAATCGTATCCTTCGAACGCACTGATAGTCATGTTAACAAATTTCATTTATGTATCGATTCTAAACAGAGCTTAGAAATTTCATTTATTTATATTTACTTATTTTTATTTTATTTAATTTTTCTAAACGTTAGCCTTTTCCGAGACCAATTTTGTCCTACAGTTATTTTATTTATCCGAAATTTCACATTTTATCAATTATTGTTGTAATTGTTTTCAATTTCATGTTAAATTGAACCAAAATGATTTTTGACTAAAATTCTTTTTCTCTTGTTCTAGTAATTTCATAAAATTTGTGGTTTTAAGAAGAATATCAAGTAATATTTTTATAGGTTTTCTAGGTTTTTATAATTTACTGCAATCTGAAAGTTTCATATGTAGTTTTTTTCACTATTTTTTATAGTTCTTCTATGTTTTCCTGCGGTTTTATTAATGTTCATGTAGTATTTTGAAGTTTTTTCTAACTTTAGTGTTCATGAAGGAAAGTATTCTTGTCTCTAAATATGTTTTATTCTCCCCTGTATGTATATATGTACTCTAAATTACAATCATCATACAATTAATACTACAAACTACAACTTGCTGATCCATTTTCCTAAATTGATCTTTCACGTTCTTATAATAATTATCAATTTATCATCTGTTTTATATATTTTTTGAAACCATGCTCTTCAAATAAACCAGAAATTTCACCATTTATATAGATAACATACTGGAAAACACAAACTCTTATATTTTATCATTTTCTCATCATTTAAAAAGGCCCTACATTTTCACATTTTCCTCCTATTATTAATATTTTTATGATTGAACCCCTTTGAGTAATCATTTATCAACTAACTTTCCAACGTAATTTTATTTCAACTGTCAAAATATCATCCTGTATCCAAAAAAAAATGTGCTTCGTAATTTAGATGTGCCTGAAGTTCTAAAAGTTTAAAATTAAACAAAAAGAAGAAAAGTGAATCGATTTTTGATTTTTCATCACCAAGAGGATTGTGTTAAATACTTTTTTGGATATCATAAAGTTCGCTGTTCTAGACGAAAAGTCCTCTAAAGCAACTGAAAGATTTTTTTCTTGAATACTTGTCTATTTTCCTTTTCGTTTATTTTTAACGTTTCGAATTTTATGTACATCTATTCAGTCGCTTTTGAAATTAGCTGGAACATATTTTGAAAGTTCAGTGTTAATTCTGATGATTAACAATTTCGAAATACCGCTTACACTTTTCCTTAATCCCTTTTTTTAATTTTTGTATTTTTAAACTTTGTATCGAATAGTTGAAATCGTAAACGCGAAAATACTGAATTTTTCAAATTTAGAAATACCTCTTATTATTTTTTCAATATTAAAATTATTTTCTATTTTTAATCACAGTAAACTTTCATACATGTATTTATTCGGAATCTAATTTTCTATAAATCATAATAAACCATTTAAATTTTTAAGTACGAAATTATGACTATTTCTGATACTGACGTACTTTTTCATTTTCTTCATCTCAAAGTTGAAAAATTTGAAACGTATGTTAATACTTGCTCATCAAATTTTTGAGCTATCGAAACTCATAATTCGAGAGTTTGTTGTATTCGAAACGTATAATTCAACTGTTAAAATTCAGAAGTTAAAGCTGTTGATTCTTTCTACTTCCACAGTAAAAATTGCGCATTTTCAATAAAAACAAATGACTCCCAAAAAACTTGCCCTCTGCGCTAGCCATTGGAAATGACTATTCAATAGTTTTAACAGCTTAAATGGTCAGTAAGTCGGCAATTTTGAAGACCTGTCTATATCCGGAAACAGAGGAAACTTATTTCCAAAAAAACATCCATATTTGTCCACACCTTTGATTTTCTCGCTCCCGTAAAAATCCCCCCTCCCCACCTCTTAATCCTCTGTTTCCATGGCAGGAAAATGCACTTTCAGAGAAACCCGATGGCGAAATTCAAGGGCCGCAGCATCTGGCGCTGATAGACGCGGAAATGTCGCTTCTAATGCGCGGGGGTAAAAACGAGATTTCCCGAAAGCGGTCCAAGTCGGTGGTACCGCCGGGAGATGAAAAGGCTGCTACATTAATCGCAAAGGTAGAAGGAGCTCGGATCTCTCAAACTGTCGTCAAGACTCGAGTCTTTTGCATCGTTTCATGCCAAAAGTGCCAGGGAAGACATTCTCTCGGCGAGTATCTCTTCCGCTTGGGACGTTTGTTTCACTTTCAGCTATTAAAGTCGCTGCGTTTCGCAGCCTTATCCAGCTTCCGCCCGCTATTCCCCGGTGACCTTGAATTTTTTAAACTCGGCCAACTTTACAGATTTCGCATTTTATTTTTTTTTGTATAGAAAACTTTTTATTTCGCGCTCTCGCCAGGGGGTTGTCCATAAAATACTTTCTGAATTTGAATTAGTAAGAATCACGATGGATCAGTGGCTTTTAATGATTCAGACTTTGAAAGTATGTACAATGATTTTTTTTTAGACAGGACGAGGAACATTGAATTCATTAGGCTCTTCTGCTTGTGATCATTGCATTCTAGAATTCTATATATGATTTTGCAAAAGTAAAAACTTGTACACAATTTTATGTGTGTTGAAAAAAACGGAAAATACAAGTCTAAAAATAGAAGAAATACATGAAGATGTAATTTACTCGATGTTATATTCATTTATCTCGAATCGATAGAACTTCAAATCCTGTAGCATCTTGTTCTTCAAATTTAGGTGAGAATATATGAGAATATCAAAAATCGTTCAGGTTTCATTATTATTAAAAAAATATTGAAAACATCATCAAGAATCTTTTAAAACCTTAGAAATATATACAAAAAGCAGTGTGATAAAATTGCTTTTGAAATACTGAGAATCCATGAAACTTTGGAGTTTAAAGCATCAAATTCTTAAAATTGACATAGCAAACCATTGAAGTTTTTAAAACCTAGAAAAATACTAGGATATAAAACTAAATTTTATGAATGGTGAAGAACATAAAAAAGAATAAAAATACAAGGTTTTTTTTTAATACTGTAATTGTATATAGATATTATCTCTTCTAAAATGTATAACAATAAAATATCTAAAAAATTTCAAGCTAACGTATCCGATTATAAAAATATAAACAACTAGAAAGTTGAATAAAATTTCCGAAAATTCAAACGATAGAAGATGAACTGAAAGTCTTGAAAATCTGTGGAATACTTAAAATCTATGCAAAATATTGTTTTTTAGAAAATTTACTATTAAACTATTGAACGTTTAAAATTTTGGATTCTAGAGCATAATATTTAAGAAATCTATGTAAAAACTTTTGAAAATACTATACATCTTCAACGAGATTATAAAATCTTACCGAATTTAAATGGTTTTGAAGAATATAAAAAATACTAAGAAAATTAGAAATTAATAAAATACTGGAAAACCATGTAAATATCATTTCCCTACATATCTATGAAATTACTAAATATGTATAAAACCTAGATTTTTCAAACATCGAACTCTAGACATGTCTTCAAAAATTTATGGAAATGCCAGAAAATCGCCCGAACTGTAAAAATACTAAAAAAAAGGATATATACTGAAAGCACTGGAAATCTATGGAATAATTGTTATCTTCAGAAATACTGTTTTTTGGAAAATTCCATAAAATACTGAAAATCTAATAATTTTTTAATTCCATATCATCGAATTCTCAAAACGTGAATAACAATAAAAAAAATGCTAGAAAAAGTTCATAACTAGTAAAGCCTCAAAAATTTTATAAATTGTATCAAATATGAAAAATGCTAAAAATACTAGCAGTCTGTGAAATACTTTCAAAGTATAAAGACATAATTTTTTCAAAAATAAATAAAAATACTCAAAATCAGTATTACCGTGAATCCTGGATCTTCTGAATCCAAAACTCAATGTAAAAAATTTTTACAAATATGAGGTAATCCTTAAAATGGTATATTATAAAAGTATACGTACTTGAAAAATAAATACTGAAAGTCGTTAGAAATAAAATATCGTGATTTAATATAGAATATAATATCCTGAAAAGTATTAGCTTGAGCTTGAAAATTTAGTTTTAAGATATTATAATTTGAGAATAAATATTTACTGATACATTGAAATGAATATTTATATAGCGAATTTTTCGACATTTGAGTTTGCCCCTCCTTGTAAAATTTCGTTGCGACGCCTCTGTCTACCAAGGATTGAAGAAAATTTGTGTAAATGAGTAAACGATATTGTTCCAAGAAAATTCACCTACTACTATAGATTTTTTTCTTCAAGGGTAAAGTTAACAGTTAACAGTAAAACAAAAAAATATATGACTCTCATAGACTAATTTTCAGTTATATTGCAATCTTTTAAATATACTATAGTTTTCATTATGAGTTTACCAGTTTTTCTAAGTTTAGATCATGTGGTGTACTTGAAAAGATTTTACCTCCCCGAATAAACTCAGAGGGGTCGATTTCGAGCTGTGATTAAAGGAGACGGAGAAGCGAAAATCTGTAATTTACGGGTTCGAGAAATAAACGAACACTTGAAACTCCAGGGTTGTTTGTTCGGGAAAAGAAAAGCGTTACGCCGCCAATTTCTACCGAGTGGATAAATTCAATAAACTTGAGAATGCCGAGGTTAGGAATTTTCGTCAATCAGGAATGCGAGAAGATGCAAAATCGCGAGGAAGTAAATGGAAAATTAAATTGTGTACTCCCTTAGATTAAATGATATTCCATAAATTTGTAACAAGCAGTAATGTTGAAATTTTCTATATTCGTAGTAAAAATAAATTATAATTACATTTTCATGTATGCTGTGTAAATTTACTGTACAACCTGATCGAAACGTCACAAGACTTTGCAAGAGTAGAGCCTCATGATTTTTAGTATTTTAGCAGTCCATGTATACATATAATGTCTATAGACAAGAGCTAAAGGTTTATTTCGTTAATTTGGAGTGTGCAAAAACAAGTGTTAAAAGTTAAAAAAAGGTTTACGATAAAATGACCGGGAATACTTTTTCCTCGTTCTGGATCGCATTAATCTAAACCATATTCGAATAAACTTCGTTTGTAGTGTCCGTGTTATCTTCAAATCGAAAAACCGATTGCAATTTATTGGATGGAACGCTCTGATTTCCTTGCTAGTTTTGAATCGGCGTTTAAATCCGATAGCATCCCCGATAAATAGAGGGAACAGCAGTGCGCCATCGGAGAGGATTAGCTTTTCGCACCCGGGAAAACCAGGCATAGCAATTTCATAGAATACAGCCGAAAATCGGGGACCGAGCCGACGCAAAATCGACGGGCTAACGAGAGTTTAATGCGTACAGTCGGGTCGTGTAACTCTCGAGCCAGGGCTAATCCAACCAGGATTGATACACCGTATCATCCTGCGAAAGCTGTGGCTACAGTCCCTTAATCAAGCGTCTGTCAATAAATAAAGTGACGCAGTTTCATACTTTTTTCGACCTTTGTCTTAATCACCAATCTTTAAATCCAACTTAGCAACTTCAAGAAACAAAGATGTGAAATATGTATAAAAATTGAACACATAAAATGAACATTGATGAAACCGCGTGTTGTGAACGTTGAAAACAATGCACAATGAATTTATTCATAATTGATACACTTTCTTTTGAACAATAAGAAGCAGGGATGTTGCAATGAAATTTCACATGGAGGGGAAAACTCAAATTTCAATAGGGTCAATAAATATGTATTTATTGCAATGTATCAATGTATATTTATTCCAGCATCAAAATATCTCAGAAATCAATTTGCAAGCAGAAGTTTCAACTTTTTAAATCCATACAAGATAACGAATAACTCATTTCTAACGTCTTTCAGTTTTTTTATTAGTATTTATACCATTTCGAAGATTATCTCGTATTTGTAGGAATATAATATATCAATTTGGATTAACAGTTCTATACATTTGTAGTATTTCCATAGATTTTGGAGGACATTTTGTCTACATTTATTTGAGAAAATTTATACTAATGACTTCCCTTTTTAAAGTATTTCATGGACTGCTAGCATTTTTAGGATTTTTCGTATTTAATACTACATATTTATAAAATTATGAGGGATAAGGATATTCCAAATATTTCATATTGCTAACATTCTTGTAGATTATCATATAGGTTTCGATAATTCGATGATCTAGCACACAAAGTTTACTTTATTTTCGATATTTTTTCGAAAGAACATTTCGGTACGCAGTAAATCTGAAAATAACTGGTATTTCATAGGTGTTCAGTATTTTAAGTACTAACCTTTTTTTCAGTATTTCCACAGTATTTTAGTTCGGAAGATTTTCTGACATTTTATGAATTTTCATATAATAACTATATATTACTCTAGGATTATATTATATATGCTCTAGGATTCGAGGTTTTTTTTAGATCTTCAGTGATCCTATGGTATTTGAAGAAATAATTTCTAAATTGATTTTCAGTATTTTGTGGACTCATAGTTTTACATTCACTAGAATTCGATGATGTGGAAGATGATATTTCAGAGATTTTCACCATCATGATAAATATTACAGAAAACAGAGAATATTCATAGGTTTCTAATATTTCACATTTCTAAAAGTTTTATTAGATTTTAAATTTTCTTCATATTCATTAATTTTATAAAATTTTTAGCATTTTGATTGGTTTCTATGTAGAATTCCAGAGTTAGAAGTTCTAGGATCAAGAATTTCATAAATTTTGTTTATTTTAGTCTTTTGAGAAACTAATATCTCCACAGAATTTCTGTATCTTAGATATTGCTTTTATTTGGACACTTTTTTTATTTTTAAGCATTTATAAAATGTCGTAATATTTTCCAGTACTTTTCGAGATTTCTAATTTATTTCTGTACTGCTTGGTATGCATATCTTTAGAATTGGATGCTCTAAGCTTCAAAATTTTATAGACTCTTCATATTTCAAATGATTTTTCAGAAGACTTTTTCGTAGATTTCGAGTTTAAAAAAAATTCTCATTTTTTCAGTACTTTTCATATTCCTTGAATATTTATATAATTTGAATGATTTTGTTAATATTTTGGAGAATTTCTACACTTATAATGTTATATATTTTAGGTAAATACATGGATCAATGAAAAATTTCATTTCCATTAATTCCGTGTATTTCTTAACTTGTTGAATTCTTATTATTTTTCAGCACTTATTAAATTTTGTATGATTTCTTAGTTTTTTGGTGAAATCCTACATAGATTTGTAGAATTCAATGCTCACATGCTCAGGGGCAAAATAAATATACCGCCCCCCCCCCCTCTCAAAATTCTTAGAAAGGCAGGTTCCTCCTTCGTACCACTAATTGCGACATCCCTGATTAGAAGAATATTGTATGTACAATGTAGCTCTGACGAGTTTCCAAATCTATAGTAATTTACAACACTTTACACAATCACTGTGAAAAAGAAATAATGAAATTCTCTCTTTTTTCGTTACATTGATCTATTGGATTTTTTTACCACAAAATTTGTATCAGTTTCAACGAAAATTATATTCTTGCATTTCGTTGGAAGTATGAAAACTTGAAGATTTCCGCATCATTGGTTGAACGCTTCAGAATGCTCTTAAGAGCTAAATCCATAAGTGACGCAAACATGTATATGCAAAGGCAGCGTTTTCCCAGAGCGGGGAAAATAATTTACAACGCCAAGAGAGGCGCCGGAGGCTGAGAAAAGCACTCTCTCGCCTTTCGGAAATCGCGTGTTTGAGAGTATGAATCTTGAAAGCTCTGGAGGAAGATGATTGGAAGTGAATACTCATAGTGATGATCAGTCTAGGTTTTAAAAACAATTTTGACACGAACGAAATTGAACTTCGCTTAAAACTCACGTCGATAAAAGATAATGCTATGGGAAAGTGAAATAAATGTATTACAACATTATCTTTGATAAACAAGTATAAATAAAAAAAATTAAATGTAATGTGAAAGATTCAATTCTTGCAACAAGAAAAAATGATAGTCTTGTTAAGAAGAACTTTTTGTCATTATTGCCATGTTTGATTAAATAAAGATTATTCTCCGAACAATGCAGATTTTACTAAATTCAATCCCCCACTATGCCTGAAATTTGTACCATCAATTACATGTAACATGCAACGAGCAACAATTTATTAATTGAACCATCTCAGTTTCAAATCGGTTTTCTGTTCCAACCCCAAGCGTTCCAAACTAATAAATTCTACTTTGGAAGAGCTGAATATTATATGATGTGCATTTTGCAGTGTTATAATGTATTCGCAAAGTTAGGGAGGTGTAAACTTTGCAGCTCACGTCAGTACTACCGAGTTACCCTTCCGTCATTTTCCGAGTTTGGATTTGAGTTTCTTGGTTCTTACTGTCGACGCCTCAATTATACGATGCGTTCGACGAGGCATGAACTATATTTTTGCGAGTACTGAATGTAAGATTTCCCAGTTCCTACTTATGAATATGGGAAAACTATATAGCTTCATTAAAATGTGGATAAGTGAGAACTATAATAGTATGATTATGAAAAATATCATAAGTATGGTATAGAATGCAATACATCTTGAAGTTTTTACAATGACATGCTATCGACATGTATCCATTACTACAATATCATTTGTCAATTTTAAACAGTTTAGTTAAAAATATCGTAATGTCTCTCTCCGTCTTCGCAAGCGAGAACACATTTTTATAATCATTATTCATAAAATCATATCGTCACTTTAACGAACGTTTTGTTCTTATCCACTTATCAACTCTCTCAGTTTCAATTTGTAAAATTTTTAATAGTTAATTAGTGTATCAGAGATCTGTTATTATTGTTATAGTTATTATTATTTTTATTTACTGACGTTTTCATTTTAAAATATTTGTATAAATAAGCATGTAACAAATTCCGTTAACAAACGAAGTTTCTGTGTACGGCCGTCATAAAAATATTCTATATGATTTTCAGTACTATATAAACAAAAACGAAAAGGAAAAATATATACCGAGCAAACAATATTCCTCGCAGTTACAATCACTATAACTATATACGATCTTTAATAAATTATATATACACTCGAGAGAGAGAGAGAAAATAACAACAATAATAATAAATCTCCTGGCGAAGACGATTGGCGTAGTAATAAGTGTCGCGATAAATGCACAGGATATCATGACATAGTAGGTGTAAACTTCAGATACAAATATGAACAAAGATCAATATCTTCTTATTTTAGCAACCCTACCGAAGTAAATCCCATTCTGGCCCATTTGGAAACCATTATGGGAATGGTTTCAAAATGGGATTTACTCCGATAGGGAATATATCCTCATTATCGTCATTTAGGTCCAAAATCCATTGCTCCATTTTGGTCTTAAAGTAGGACTATTCTGAGAGCTTCAGTTCATCTGGCAGTCTATTGAATATCTCAAATCTAAGGTGAAAAAAATGATTTCCCTTACATAGTCTTTCTGAAAGAAGGTTGCATAATTGTCTTTCTTCTACTGAATATATTACCCTTATTTCTCAATTCGTCCCTTAGATGATTATAAAAGTGATTCATGATACCCATGATAAACCCCTTCTTTAAGGTGCAAATTCCCTGTTCCCAAAATAATAGAATCGAAGAATATCCTCTATGCTTCCTAAATATCAATTTTATTATATTCTTTTGAACTGATTCCAAATGCCTCATGGCAGATTGATCTGCATTCCCCCAAACCATCAAACCGTATGAAGCCTTAGACCAAAATAAAGCAAAATAGACTTGAAGTAATTGTTTAACATTCAGCACTAATCTGAGTCTATATAATATATAAATAAGATATATATTCCTATCGGTAATTTCCATCTCATGCTCATCCCATTTCAAATTCTCATCAATAATTATACCCAGATATCTAACTCTACTTATTTGGTAGAATTTTTCAGATGACTAAAGAGTGACTTTTTTTTTCGTGTTTATGAAAGACAGAGCTATATGGAATTCTAGCTATGTTTGTCTATCTCAAGTGGCACAGAAAAATTTTTCACTGCCACTTGAGACAGCGATATCGTCGAGTCTTCTAACTCACATTCTGAAATTTCAGCAAGTAAACACTGGAGAAATGATTTTCGACATGCGAGCATAAAAAATACACTTCGTATTAGAAAGCATTACACTCGTGCGATTAGCACAATCGCTACGCTCGGCCACAAAACTCCGCACTCGTAAAAATGCTCGTTTTTGCTCCTTGATAAAAAATATACTATTGCTTGTTATCTAGCCAAAAATACACCCTTAACATTCCCATGAAAGCTAGGATTTCTCCAGTACATCAACAAAGTTGTAACACAACTCAGTTATCCAAATTTCACACGAAAAGTCAAGCCAACATTACCAAAATGAACATTCCAATTGCACGAATTGTTATCAGCAAGCTAGACGATGTCTAGCTCTTCTCGAATAACCCACATTAGTGAGAATAATAGCAGCTAAACCCATTCAAAGCCACATTCCATTCGAGGCAAGATAGTCGAAGAATGTTGCTCGGGCCAGTAGAAACCGTCAAAGTTTACTTGATCAGTGGTCGGGACGAATGAATGTTTCAATGCAACAATTCGCAACGTTCACCAACTGTTAATTTAATTTTCCACAAGGAAAGAAAAGTGAAAAATATAACATTAATTCCTTTTTTAAGAAGAGCTCGGACTAGGTTTTCATTTCACCAAAAAAAAAAACAAAGATTTCCATTGTTTTTAAACACAACATACTCTCCACGTAACGATATTCTATCCCAAAAATCTATTTCCAACATCCCACCTGATCCAGACGAGAATGTAATTCAATTGCCCCTATCGCCATTTGTCAAAATTACCCCGAAAACGCTGGGCCATAAATCCGACGCGCACTTTCGCGGGGGATGAAAATTTAAACCCCTGCTCTAACGGGCGGGGGTAAAAAAGTGACGACGTTTACGAGCCGTGCGAATATTTCCGAGTGCGTGCTTACAACTTAGCCGCGCTATTAGCGCTTCTGGGGCACTTGGTTAACCTCATTTCGCGAGTGGCATCGCGCCTGGGGATGCTCCTGGGCGACCCTCGTCCCGAAATCACCCCCCGAAGTCCACTATATTAATTACCCCGCATTTCCCTTGAGGGGAGGGTGAACTTGAGTTACGAGTACGTATTATTCCGATTGCCGCGATGAATAAAAAATGCCGGTGTGACGGGCGGTTCATGAATTCTTTTTTACGGTATTTGCGGTTCCAGTGATCAACGATTTCAGGAATGTCTCGTGGCACTGTGAGACTGCAACTTTAATGTGAATCTGAAGGAAAAAATTATGATCATTGTATCAGCATTCGAATATGAGTTCGAGCATCGATTGTAGCATAATTTACTAATGCATTTCAAAAGTTAACAGTAATTTTAAGAACTATTTTGTGAATCCAATGCACAGAATTCAGTACATTTACTATATCATGCTCATCATCACCCTAAATGAAATATGTGTCGATTCATTAATGAAGCAACTGTTACAGGGAAGAATCGAATATTATTTGTTTAAGTTCCAAATTTAAATATTTTTTTTTGATTGGAATGAAATACGAGGAAGAAACAAGCTTTGACAATGTATTGTAATGTGTCTAACACTTTGATAATGTGGCTCATTATTATAGTAAGATGTTTCTAGTTCTTATCGATTTTTTAGACACACTGTTTTATTAGCCCTTACAATATACATGTGATTTTCAGCAACATGGTTTTTCGCGAAAAGCAGTTCTGCTTCAACTTCATTATCGCGATTACTGTCATCGCCCGCTCCGCTATTATTACAGCCGTCATATTGTTAAAGCTTAACGAGGGCTCGCCCCAACTCGCTCTGAAACGTGTTCCATTTTCTGGGCTAATACTACACCTAAGCACTGCTTGAACTTTCCTCGTTTCATTATTGACAATGTTTTTTCTGAAGGAAAAAAAGGGTTCTCGTGGAGAGGCTTTTTTCCAGTCAGATAAATGACTTCTACAAATGATCAAACACTTTTTGTGTATCAAAAGTTAGCAACAATCGTTTCGCTTACTGCAATGTAAACAAGAATGTCCTAAGCCGAGTATTAATAAGTTAATCAATAAAATCCTGTATAACACAAATTCTATATATTTCAGCCTCGATCAAGCTCATATCAAGAGCTAAACGTGAGAATGTTTCACATTTACGGAATAAATATAAATAATAGTTAAATCGAACTTGCAATTTCGTACTCATAGTGATATCACAAAAAAATGATGTTTTGATGTTGGTGAAAGTCATGACGATCAGTGTCATATGCGAATATGATACGCTCATCGAAATTTAGAAAAAAGAAGCAAAGTCGTCGAGGCTAGTATAAACTTTCATAATATTATCAAAAAAAAAAAAAACAAAAAAAAAAGGAAGAATCGGTGTAGTGAAAAAATAATCTGAGAAAGCACGACGACGATTGATATGAAATTACATCAGAATTTTCAATTCTTTTCTAACGAAACATGTCGAGAATTGTCAAAACAAAAATTCATCAAGCTTTTAGAAGAAGGTAAATTACATTGAAGTAACTAATCTCTTTCTGTATTTTAGGCGTAAATAAGTCTTTTTGAAAAGGCATATCTCAGAAATATTATTTTTCTGAAGTAAATGCTACCCTTGTTTAATATTTTTATTTTCCGCAATCAAATTATTGTTTTTAAGACTTCAATCAAATGATATTCTTATTTTATGATTTTTCATCCTTGTTTTTTTGTGTCCTCTTGATCTCACAGTCTCGCCAAATATAGCTAAAATTATAATTCTTACAATATATTCTTAGAACTGTCCACTGTTGATCAAAAAAGTTTAAATAATACTTTACTTTTTTATGATATGATTATTGAATTTATCATAACTTTTATAAATGACATGATGTCTATAATAAATAAAAATTCCTTTCGAAATAAAATTCAAGTCTCTAACGTAAGCAAATTTATCTTGTCCTTACTTTTATTATTCCTCGACAATGAGTCTTATTAATTTTTTATATACAAACTAAAACCTTCCTCTGATTCATTCATGAACAAATAATCTTGGATCATAATTAACTTTCAAAATAAACTTTTAATTATGTAAAATAGAGGCAGTTTCTAATTTTTCAGGATGTTATACTCGAAATTCGATGAAAACACGAGAAACAAATTATGATAAATCAAATGTTCAATTTGAATCTCTTATTCTTCTCGTTTTTGTAACTACGAAAATTTGACGTCTGTACTCAAATAATTTTTCTCCTCCTTTTTTTCTCAAATTATCATCCAATACAATCACTCGAATTGAACTTAAATCTGTGAAAAGATTTTAACTTTCTTCTGTAACTTTACACCTTTTATTTCGCATCTGAAATGTCTTGAGTTTTAATTCCTTTCTCAATTTTCATGTATAAAAAGTGAAAATTTCAAAGTTTTCTTACATACTGTAGAACATTTGAAAAACACGCCAAAAACAATAAAGAGTTTTTATCATAAAAAACCATTTTAAATGTTAAAACTCTTTAAAAATCCTGTAGATGGCAAGTTATATTCGAAATCTTCGAAGAAGTTCAATTCAGAAAGTAAAGCAAAACTGGAATTAAAATGTGTTACTCAATTATAATACTACTCAAATGCATACAAGTTTTTTGTTTTGATCATTAACATATTTTTTGATGTAGAACATATACATATATAAGCGTGTAGTAGAATGTCACGAAAACGCGTCACGAAAGTGGGTTTAATTTCATGAAATCAAATGTAATTATTCAATATTTTACATTATCATCTTACATAAAGACGTGTTCTACCTAAACGTACACTTCTGTGTGCTGTTTTGTAATTTTGTGACATTTTTTGTCTGAAATGTAATTTTTGTGGCATGGCGAATCGGATAGGCCCTGTATAATAAGGCTTTCCATTAATTATAAATGACAAGTGTAAATAATAAATAAATGGTGTCATTGTATTTAATTTAATAGAACAACGCTATAAATAGTAATGTATTTTTTTAATTAATAAATTATTCAATATTCTATTGATTTAAATGTACAAATAAATAACTCAATATACGAATAAGTTATTTTGTTGTAAGATATTTTCATATTCATGAATTCTCTTATAGTCACGGTTGTTGATATTGGGATTGGAAACTTTTTAGGTTCATTTTGTGTATGTAAATTGATTTAAAGTTAGTCTTCTATCTGGTGGCTTCGTTTTTGATACTGTTTTTCCAAGATGAGTTGTATGGAAACCGAAAATGCAATCTAGTTGCGGTTTTGTGCATTAAATTTTTTCATTTTGAGACTCTTTATTGCAAAAGAGGATTAATGTTTTAAAATGAAATGTGGAACTAAATAAAGAATTTTTCATGTCTACATGATAGAGATGAAAAATAGTTTTATAAAAAACGAAAAACGCACTACATCTTGGAGTTTATAAAACAACTATATCTACCACGAGAATATCATTTAATAATGTTAATAATGCGAAACAATAAAAAAATTCAATAAATAACAAACAAAAATACAATATACACACTTATTTTACAGTGCAATATTTTACTTTGGTAATTGCTAGATTTTTTGTTTTAATTGCATAAATAAGTTTACCAATATACGTGATAGAAGTAAATTCATAAAAATGTCTGTTGCAATCTATTAAAACTAGAGTAAGTAGATTCCATTCAAATTAACACACGCCCTATAGGTAAGCTCATTCTCTAGAATCCGAATTAACTCGCTCTAAAATCTGTTTGATCTCTTTCTCAAAAAGTATTCTAACAATTTTCTAAGAATATTTGTGTATCTTTGCATTCTAGTTCTCTAGTAATTTGGATTTTTATCAAGTTTTTATAATCCTCCTCATACAATTTCGGTATTTTTTGTTATGAAATTCTTTTTTTTATAAAGTCACTTCATTAAAAAAGCAATGTTCTATTAAGTTTTTATTTGTTTTTAATAAAGTCACCTTATAAAAACTATATAAAGTCTTTATTAAAAACAGAATCTCCATAGAGAAGATTTTAAAATCCACTTTATAAAAATGCCATCATTTTATAAAGATTTTATGAAGTTTTTATAAAGTTACCGTATAAAAACTGATAAAAACTTTATAAAACATTGCTCTTCTTTTAAAGTGACTTTATAAAACACGGAATTTTATAAAAAAATACCGATTTTTTATGATGAGTTTTATCAAAACTTTATAAAACCTAAATCACCAGGGTATTCTGGATTTTTCTAGAAAACTATCCAAAATTGAAATTCAGATATGCAGAACCCATTGTAGATTTATAAAATCTCTTTGTGATTTCTGCCATTAAAAATTTATACTATCCTCTCACCCAATATCTCACTATTTCCTCAATCTCGGAAAAACGCGGACCCGAATTTCCCATCAAAAAGTAATCAAACTTTCTATGCTCGGCAACGGTGTTTGGGGGACATAAAGGATTCCGTTTTCGCTATCGTCTCTTCACCTCGGAACTATAAAGCGAGGGCAAAGTACTCATGAATTTTTAGGCAGCAAAATATACGCAATGTGCAAAATATGCAGGCACGTCGTTTATTTGTTCCACAGCCTTCACGGTACGAGCGGCGGTCCACGATATTTTCTTGACGAAGTTTCTTCCTAGGATTAGAACGGCTGCGTATGCAGGTGGCGAACTACAGCGCCATTACGTGCAATTTATGTTTCTGATCAGGCGAAATTTTCCCGATACAATTTTGTCACGTATTCCGTTTTGCTTGTTTCCTCATGTTTATCAATTTTCTTCAACCTATATAGATATTTGGATAAATTTTGAATATTGTTTAGCTATTTTCAGGATGAGCTGGATTTTATTGGAGCTGAAGTTTTTCTTGTATTGACAAGCGAAGAGTTAATAGAAATTTTAAATTCATGCTTCTTTTTGGGCCCTTTATGAAACTCAAAACCGTTCATGCCGGCGCTCTATTTTTGAATAAGAATATTACTACATTGTTTATAAAAAAAAGAAAAATAAAATTCTAGTGAATTGCCATCAGAAGATTTTTTGTTCCATCCTAATTGTCAAAATTTTCTCTCCGAGTTAGAAGCAAACTTTGAACCAAATAAATCGAGGATATTTCGGTTATCATCGGTTCAAACTAAGCTCATTTTCAACCAACTTAACACCGTAAACATGGCAGTTTTATCGATTTTAGGGATTTTACGCCTGAACAAGGTTTTATTTTGAACCTCATTTAAACCATTTATGACCTAACAGCGGCGAAAAATCTGCCACATTGCGCATGTACGATTTGGGCATGAAATACACGGCAATTTTCAACGTTCTCAAAATGATATAAGCTTTAGTAACGCAAAATATGATAAAAATGTGCCATTAATATTTTCAAAAATATTCGTTTGTTTCTAATTAAAAAATTCATATATTTTTTCCTTTCGTTTAAATTTAAACGTTTGGAACTTCAGGTACATCCTGATAAGGTTTTACATGGTAAATATTATGTATCAAAAATTTAATTAACTCAACATCGATCGCGAGGATTTTAGCCAGAAAATGTTCTGTTTTTCCTGTTTCTTTATTTTCAATGCCCTTGATAAATCGCTTGTTTTTTGGAAACGACGTCAAATTTACAAATCTACAGTATCACTATAATAGCTATTTATCTATTCAATAAAATCAATTTCTGTCAGCCCATTTTTCAAACTTTTGATGAACTTTCAACACTCGAAAACAATTTTAACGCGTATTAACATATAAAATGAAAATCGAATCAAAAACAAAAGACGATCTAAGTCAGAAATGCGCCAGAATTCAAAAAGCCGTGAATATATATGTACAGCAGATTGTGGTAGGTATTAAATTGTATTATAAATATAAATTACCTTTCACCTTGAATATAAATAATTTTTAATTATTTACCTATAATATATTAGAAATAAATTTAATTTCATCGG
This sequence comes from Platygaster robiniae, assembly GCA_028476575.1. Classification (NCBI taxonomy): domain Eukaryota; kingdom Metazoa; phylum Arthropoda; class Insecta; order Hymenoptera; family Platygastridae; genus Platygaster; species Platygaster robiniae. The sequence continues at coordinate 28,564,321 of CM052023.1, forward strand.
AATGAATTTCCTTCTCTTGTCAACATACAATTTTCGTCACAGTGTCAGAAAAGAAAATTTTAAAGAGAGGTAAGTTCGTTCAACAAGAAACCTATATACCTCTATTGTTTTCAAATTTTTAGAAAAACAAATGATGCGTTATTTTCAAAGCGTAGATTTTACATTCAAGGAGCTCCCGATTGACATTAAATATTCCGCTATGTTTCGGAAGTGTTTTCAAATGTTTACGAAATATTTACGAAATATTACGTGCTGAATGGGCTGTTCATCAATAAAATAAACCGATTTTCAGGATTTCTTTATACCCCCCTTCCCTATCTCTGTGTCACAAGCTGTCAAGTCAGTTAGATCCCCATTCTTAAAATGGAGGAATCGCATTATCCCTAATGTAATTGATGAAAATTGACGATATTGTATACTTTAGAATATCCGCTAATTAAACGTGTTTGAATAAACTTTTGTACATTGCACAATGTAATAATACTTGCGTATTTTATTGAAAATAGCAACAAAAATTCATATTTCTTAAATTCAGTAATAATTAGCGAACGCAAGTAATGTGATAAATTTTTTCGACTTGGAGGAAAGGAAAATTATCATTCAATATAGTCTTTTCAATAATCAAATTTTTTGAAGTGTTCATTCAATTTAAAAACAGAAAGTCATGAAAGTTTGCCTTCGTTTTTCTCAGGTTCGATTTGGTTGTACTTTCGATCTTGATTTCGAATGCTCAGGTTAAAATAGTTGAAAAACCACTCATGAGGATTATTTCGTGCTATTTCATATTTCACAAGTCACGAAGGTTTTAACTCTGATCTAATAGCTTCAAGTTGGTTATAATTTTGATTCTAACTGCGACTCGAGCTTGTGTTACAATTTACGAGAAATCACAGAAACAGTAATTATGCAGTTTTTTTCAAGATGAAAGAAAATATTTGCATGTATTTTTACGATAGTAAATATTTTGCACTCAAGATTAAAAAAAAAAAAACATTATATTTATTTATAAAAAATATTTCAAATTTCTCACGGGTATACTTAACAAACATATTTTTATCCTTCACAAATTTCGAAAACTCCCGATAGAATTTCATATTTCTTTGATATCTTGGTATTTCTATAATCAAAAAAAAGTTCGAATACTCACTGGAAAAAGAAGTAAATGTGTTAATCGGGTAATGAAATTTAGGTACTTTCTACGAAATGTTATTAAAAGCCGGGCATGTACATTACATAGTGGAGCATATGTCGAGGCGCAGGAAAGTAAAGGATAATTAAAAATGAAAACTAATTTCGTCGCGATGAAAATTTCTGGCGCGCTTAAAAGCGCCGGGCAGTGTTAAATTACACGGTGACTTGGAAATTGGAAAATTAATCTAGCACCGGTGGAAAATTTGCAAAATTGTTGAGGAAGCGTGCTCTGGTAATTATGCGACTCCCATTTATCAAACTCATTATGGTCGTTTTATCAATGGAGCCCTCGATTGACTTCGAGAACATAAATAATGTCGTCGGACTTCTCGACTTGTTTGTACCAAATTAATCTGAATGTAGCTCTAGAATTTTGAGCCCATAAATAAGCTCATTTTGACTAGTAAAATTGGAATATTTATTTAAAACCATCGATTCAGATTTCTGATATGTAAGGAATTTAAAAATTTTTTTCTGATGAATATACCTTCTCTTTAGTTTGAAGAATTCAAGGGTAAACACTTCTGATTGGAGAATTCAAAAAGTAGTGAATTGAAAAATCATAAAAATCTATCGCAAAAATCACAGAAGAAAAAAAGAACCTGAAATTTGAATCTTAAAATCAATAACATATTTCAAACAGTATATACCTTGAAGTCCTGAGAAAAAATGCATGAATTTTTAATAAAAATTGGTTGAAGAAGTAGTACACATAAAATTAAAGAAATAAAAATTAAAAAAAAATATGCGTTGACTGACTCATATAAACTTTATTTCAGAAAATTTGCAATGTAAAAAATACGGATTCAAACTCGTAAATCATGTAAAAATGGAGGAAGTATTTTAAAAAATTTCATTCGAAAAATTTCAGCATGAAACTCAACTCCAAATTTTGAAAAAACTGAAATTTTAACTTCGAATTTTAATAAAACGAAAGAAAAAAAAAATAAATAAATAAAGTTTTCTTTGAATTTGAATTGGTATTGATGAAAAAAATAGACTCCAAGTAATTCGAAAAAATATTTCGAATCACAAAATTGGTTATTCCAATACACTGAGAGAAACGTTTATTTATAGCAAATATGCAGTTAAATTTGGTATTTTTCAGGAATATTTATTAACATTCAAGAAATGTTTTTTCTACGAATTTTTTAAGTAGGTCGTTCGAATATTACCAAATTTCGATTGCAATAATTTGTTTATTTATTTCAAATCGTAAATATTGCAAAGTTTAATACTGAATATTTAGATGAAACTGATAGAATGATTACTATAAATACATTCATTTATTTCACTTGAACCTTCATGTTTCGACTGAAACAAATGTTTCATTCCCTGAAACATCGATTTGTCAACAGTTAAGAAACGTGTCGTTTGAGCTGAATCAGTATGAGCATTATGCGTGTCGCTGTAGTGTGGTGAGTGGTGACGTGACTGTACTAACAGTACTTTAAGGACTTCAAGCAACATCGTCCATATTTCACTGTTTTCAACTGTTTTGCAGTTTTGTATACCAAGTGTTTATAGTTCGAGTACTTCGAAAAAAAAATTAAATATGAACATTGGTGGACATTTGGAAGCGTGGGGTCTTGACTTCATGTCCGAGAAACTTATTGGTAAGTTTTTGAATCATTACTAAAGTTTTTTGATGCACCATGATAAATCTAGTATTTCTGCCAGTAAATCAAGGTTAGATTACCATTTGAAATTTTCAAACATTAGACACTAAAATTTTTTTGACATAAACATTTCTTCCGGTTTTTCGAGACGAGCAAATATATTTTTGCACTTGTTTTTTTTCGGAAAACAGAAAAAAATATGAACCTGAAGTAACTTTTTTTTGATTTCAACAAAAAAAAGTTACTTTACGCTACTACGCTCTGGGTTTTGAGCATACCATTTTTGTACGAAATAAATATAGCTTTCGGTTAATTTTTATTTCATTCTACTAAATTTGAGATAAAAAATCAAATGTTTACAATAAAATTGAATAATTAAACAATATTGGAAAAGACTGGAATTAATATAATCGTGCAATACATTTCATTTAAAAATTTATTTATTGAAATGAATGTAATAATTTTATATAAAATAAATATGAAAATTATGAAGAAACATGACATTAAATATTTAATCTTAAATACAATTATTATTTATATTAAATGTTATATTTATCATGATGATTAATAAATATTATATTACGAAACTAATATATGCATGATAAATATTATAAATATAAAATATCAATATTCATTTACATGAATATTTATTATATTTATGGAATATTAATTATATTTCAAATGAATATTGATTATATTTTTTTTATTTGAAAATTTGAATCTTAAGTTAAGTGTTAGACACTACACTGGAAAAAGTATACAATTGCTGCAACAAAACATTTCATAATAAACGACAAATGATTATTCTGTTGAATGATAAGTCTATTTGAATGAAAAATTAATTTGCTCACCTTCAATATCAAAGCACTTGTACGAAAGTCGGGTTTGTTAACCCATAATATGTATCTGTTCCCGCAAAACAACGATTATATAACTGATAACGTACAGTAGTTTTAATCAAAATAAGATTGATTTACTGTTAGTATGTGTGAGTTTCCATCTAATATTTATTTGCTTCAAGTTAAAATGGACGCGTTTGATTCAAATACAGATTTGTTGATAGTTATCAAATCACATTTACGACCACAGACAGATTTCTTAACTGTTGACAAATGTATTTGAAGCAACTTAACCGTTCAAATCAGTGGCTTCTTTGACCAAAAACGATCCTCATTTGCTCGTATTCAAATATGGGATTTATTAACTATCAACAAATCTTATTTGATCGAACCAAACATTTCTCTCAGTGTAGGTTATTTGTTTCTTCATGGCTATTTATTCAAGTTACACGTTCGATTGATGTAATATTCATTCAGAATTATAATTGCGCATTGTTTTTCCATTTTTTCACATTTCAATATTGTAAACTTAATTTGTGAGGATTTAGTTCGATCAACGCTAAAAAATAATTTATTATCCAAGATTTAGAAAGACTTAATGTTTCAGAAATCCGAAAGAATAATTTTATAATTTTTTATGACGTGTATGGAATCCTAAATGATTCTATGAATGCAAATAAAAAACTCGAAATTAATCTTCCTTTGTCTTCAAATTTTTTTACTAATTCAGAAGTGTGTTGCAAAAGCCATAATTCGTAATGAAAACAATTTACTAAAATAAATTATTCAATATTTAATGACGATCTAAAAGATACAGTAAAATTGTTTCGACCAAAATTTAAAATAGCATTTATTCCATTTTCTATCATTGTTTTGAAAAATATACATATCGCATTAATATTTTGTTATAACTCAATATTTTCCTACAAGTAAATGATTTTTTTTTCAATATTGTCGGTATTTTTTACACCTATAGATAAATTCGAATCTATCATCCATACGTTTCCAACAAATAAAGATGTTGAATGAGTTAAAAAAATGCAATAATCATCGTATTGTAAAAAAGATTATTAAGGTTGTTATGAATTATTCCACAAGGATGGAATCGTGTTTCTTAAATTCATAATTACTTTCATTATTGAAATGCTCCATTTTCTTAATTCTTCATTCTTCACGATCTCTTGGAGCCACAATTTTACCCCTCAGGACAAGGGGAAATAAATTTCTCTTTACAATCAGTTACCCAAGCTTAATTACTTTGGAGAGAAATTTTTATAAAAATGCTTTATTTGCATTGAAATATTCGAAAGAAGAAAATAATGTGCAACTTCTACAAACTTAAGGTACAAGAATAATTTTTAAATACATCTATCATTGCAATCAATAAACAAGGTCAAACTTGTGATAGAATTGAAAAAGCTGTGTTTGATTTTGATTATATTCAAATTCTCGGGATAACAAATAAGCTTTTGATTCTCATTTAGAAGAAGAAATATTTTTACACCTACAAAAAAAAAAAAAAAAAAAAAAAAATGATATGTCAATCAGGCAACACTATGTATTCATACCAAAAAACTCACGACTTCACTATTAATTAATAAACTACTTCAACTATCTAACTAATTCACAGAGTTCGAGAGTTATTGAACTAATATATAATAATAAAAAATCCTGCAATTTAGCCAAAATATTTAATTTTCTTTTACTACTAAAGTTCTTTGAATTATTCCATCAATCAACTCATTATTCAAGCCACTCGATTCTTTGAAAGAATTTCTAATCATTCAACAATTTGGAATAATCTTCTCCCCCTCAAAAAAAAATTGTTTAAACTCTAGAATCTCATTACTTTCATTCCATCGATAAAATTCGCGATTAAATTAAGGAAGTATGGAAGCAAAAGCGCGGCTTGTTTGTACTTTGGAAGTAGTGTTTCCAACCAATTCCATGGATGTCGACCACGCGAAATTTGCCGACGTCCGCAAATACATCCGGGTTCACAGTGTGCACCGCCGTTAGATCGGAAAGTCAAAGTGTGCGAACGCACGGCAAACAAGCGAGTCACCCTGTAACCGCATCGTTTATTAATTAAATACAGCTTCCCGCTTGATAGCGTAGAATTAAAATATTCCCTCCGCCTTATGAAGTTATCGAGCTCCGAGAACGGGTTCCAAATTAGCTCCAAATGCGATTTGTCACGCATTCGTAATACGTTCATTTGATTCTATGGAGAATTTCAAAAGAAATATGAAAGAAATAGTGAATGTCACGTATTAGGCAGAAAAAATTTTCGGGATTTCACAATGTTTAATCTTTGATAAGAAGATTACAAGAGAGCGACTTTGCAATATTTTTTCTACAGTTCTTCTAAAGTTCTTGGTACCCAGAGTTGCACATTTTTCATGTTCGTAAAAAATGGAATTTGATTTTTACCATTTTCAATTAGTCATTGAGGTTTTAATTCTATTTACTAATACTTTCTGTATTTATACTAATTTAAGGATTATTTGATATTAGGTAATATGAGTTTCTTTCAAACTTTCTAAAATTCGATGCTCTAGGAATTCAACTCCTAAAAATCTATATACTTGAATTGTTTTTTAGCAAATTTTAATCACACAGATAAAAGGTACATCATAAATTTCTATTATTTTCGTATAGCATACTATTTATCAAATTTTGTAATATTTTCTGGTACCATTGCTGGCGGTAGTCAGCGAGAGGTGAGCGGTTCTCCCACACTCTCGCACCGAGCAGTAATATTTACAAAAAACACTTGATTTTGAATTTTCACAGATTCATCTTTTCCTTATATCTTTTTAATAAGGTCAAGATTTGACAAATATCTTTTTGCAGGTAGTTCCTACATGAACAATGAATCACAAAAACATTTTTTGGTGACTTTCAAAGCCGTCAATTATTCATATTCGATCGTTGAAAAATTGAATCCGCGGATTTCACAAGTTTTTAAGTATGGATTTTATTAAGAAATGACTGGCGCATGGTAAAACAGGTACGTGCAGTTCGCAAATACCTATCTTACCAACAACTGTGCATATACTTTTTTGCTTTGTTTTAACATATGGGTTTTATTTACATAAACGTAAACAATAAATATACAGAAGTCCCAAATTGATTGTTTAAGTTGAAATGATAATTTGAACTTGAATTTGAAATAGGAGTTGTCATGAATTTTGTGCAGTGGATTAATTTTTACTGAGTTCAATAGATACTTACATTACTTAACAAATTTGTTGGATTTTACAAAATCCTGTAGGATTAGTTACTAATATTTTTTTTTTTCGCGATTCTAAATTTTAACGTGTTTTATGATAATAATCATAGAATTTCCGTACACACTGATGTTAAAAAAGTAGTAAAGCTGTTCAATTTTGAAAACAACTGAAAATTCTTTGAATATATATATATATATATATATATATATATATATATATATATATTTTTAAAATTAAAATTTTCCAATATAAACAGATGTAAATAAGTTTTACAATTTTTTATTTAAAAATTTTTCTAAGAAATCCACATGTATATATATTTCATATATTTTATAACTTTATTATAATTTTTGTACTTCATTGTTCGACTGTCAGTCGAACTTGTTTGAATTCTCTTATTTCAAAAATTTTCTGAATAATTTCATGATATTCTTATAATAATGAAAAACCTTATTTGATAAATGAAATCAACGAAATTACATGTCTGCTATTTTTGCACTTACAATAAAAATGTATCGTCAAAATTGACGATGAATGAAATGTGTAATCAATTTTTATAGGTGTATAAATTAAAACAAATTAATTCGTGTTTATGATAAATAAAACAAATAGTTATAATTGATGATTCATAAAATGTAAAATTATTTTTTACAAATTATTTAGAATTATTCATTCAATTTTAATGAAATCTGAAGTTCAATAAAATTGATTAATCAGATGAATTTGATTTAAAAAATGATTCTTAAAAAAAAAAGTAATATATTAGTTGGTTTCACAATAGTAAGTACGTATTTTGAAAGAAATAGTGTAGTGCATATCACGGGGGAGTCGTGAAAAGACTCTCCCCCGTGATATGCACTATACTTTTTATGGTAGCCACATAAAATGAGCGTTTTTGGCTGCTCACGGATTGAGTGTAGGTTCCCCTTTTCGAGTCAGTGAAAGAACCCGTGGCTAAACAACGGTGTTTAGCCACGGGACCTTTCACCGCTCGAAAAGAGGATTCTTACGCTCAATCCGCGAGCAGCAAAACACGCTCATATTATGTGGCTACCATAAAAAAGGAATTTTTTATTCGACAAAAATTATGGAAGTTGAACAAAAAATATTTCGTAAGATGAAAGGATTAATGCTAAGTAACTTCAAAACTAAAGTAAATCAGTAGCAGTTGACAGTGATTTATCAAAAAATATCCATATCCCCAAAAAAAACATTTCCAATGTAAAACTTTGGAGGTGAAGGGTCGCGCCTAAAAAGCATACAAAAAATAAACCAAATCTTTCCTATACGCTCGGTAAGGGTTTATATCCATTAGAGTGAGTAAAGTGATGTGGTTTCGCATAAAAATTTTTCTTTAAGTTTTCTTACATTGAAACTATAACATGATCATACGTGGCAAATTTCATTTTTAAAAAATATGAACTCGAGCATTTCCAGTCACTCATCTGCCCGCTTTTCCTGACAAATCGTAATCTTCTAACTTTGTTTTTTTTTTTTTTTCGTTAATAACTTGTGAATACGTATAAAAATTGGATTTGCCATTTTGAGTTTATTCACTGTTGAATTCAGAATGATCGTTATTCAGAAACAAGGGGAAGCATAAAAAGTTGATTAGCATGTACACTGATCACTCAGATAGCAATAATATTTTATTCTAAACTATTGTGAATCAAAAGTGAGAGGACGAATTTGGCGGTGCTTGTGAATTTTCCAAAAATTATAGTCATAAAAACATTATTGTATTTTTTATTGTCTTTGACAAGGAGCGAGAGAGAAATAGGATGGTGATTCAAAATTAATAATTTGTAATTGTGATAAAAAATATTGTATTTATCATTACACTATGATAAAGAAGAAAAGGAAGGAATGGGGCGGCACTTCTAAATTAATCAAAATTTATGCAAAAGATCTATTCGAGATGACAATACAGTAGATCAAGGAACTAGTGTACATTGCCTTTACAAGTCATAAAAGCGGGCAGGTGAGTGACTGGAAATGCTCGAGTTCAGATTTTTTAAAAATGAAATTTGCCACGTATGATCATGTTATAGTTTCAATGTAAGAAAACTTGAAGAAAAGTTTTTATGCGAAACCACATCACTTTACTCGCTCTAATGAATATTAGCCCTTATTGAGCGTATAGGGAAGATTTGGTTTTTTTTTGGTATGCTTTTTAGACGCGACCCCTCACCTTCAAAGTTTTATATTGGAAATGTTTTTTTCGAGGGATAACATTTACGTAGATTTTTATCTTTTTTGATTATTCACTGGGTTGCAATAATTTCTCTAATTCATATTGTCTACGTAATCCTACATTTTGATAATTTTTACATTTTTATTAAATATACATACTGCTACCGTTTTCATGCATTTTTTTGTAACTTATATTTTTATTGTTTATCGATGTTACTTTTTTCATTCTCACATGAAATATTGATTGATTTTATCAGAATTTCGGGAGGGGTTTGAACCCTCAAAACCCTCCTCTGCCTACGCACCTGATCACGAATGTAAGAGTCTTGTTTTTTAATAAAATATTTTGTGATAATTTTATTGCAGTTATTCAGATTTTGTAAAAAAATTACTGTGCATTCAACACAGTAATTACTAATACAAAATGACTGCTAATCTGAGTTTAACATGAACCCACATCTCAATAAAGTACTTGCATAAAATTGTAAATCAAATTTTTTTTTCGTGGAAGAGGTTTTTCTTATAAGGCTTTTTTCCTCGTAGGGTTTCGAAAAGTTCATCTTTGCTTCTAAGGTTATTTTTGAATATTTTTTACAGTTCAGAATTACAAGGGTCAACAACCTATTTTTTGTTTTCTAATGCCTATGATTTGGTGTTATCTTGGGAGTAGAAACTGGATTCCAAGAATAAAAAAACCATGGAACGAATGAAACCAGCGTCCTCGGGAGGTGCGAGGATGATGAATCGTGAGATGTAGTATTCTGGCCACGGCGAGAAGCACGGCGACGGCCTTGATTGATTAACTTAAAATGCGGCGCGGATCAATTGAAAGTGAACTAATGAAAAATCCTTATGTACGGTGTTTACGGGAACGCCAAGCGGCGTGTTCGTTCGCGGAATGTGCAATTAATCAAGTGCCGGGGGCTTTCTTCTTCCCGCTTTACTATTTCAAAGTCGTGCCGACGCTACGGACGTACGGAAATCCGTAGCTCACCGGCGACAAGATACTAAATTTTATTCTGCGGCCAACGTATTTTTCCTTATTTATCGCTGGTACATCAACGATCGATCATTTCCGGCTCTCACCTTTTCGAATTGAAAGTGTTAATTGGAAGTAACAAAGGCGGTATTAAAATATTTCAAGCGCATTTTTTCCTAATATTTCAAACTGAGGTTTGACTTTTCATTATTTAGATGTTATTTATTTGGAATAGAAAAATCTTTCCTTGTCATAATTTTTTTAAACTTATCTTATACAGTGAAATGTTTTCTTTAGATTTCGGAAACTTTCATCAAGGCTTCTCAATATTCAAATGTCATATTTAGTGTGTTTTTGAACTTTATCAGTCGTACTGTAGACTCTCAGAAATTTTTCTATGAAATTTAAGGGACTATCTTTGAAGCGGATTTCCCTTACTGTCTATTAAATTTTCTATTAAGGTTATGGACGCATCTATGAATAGAATTTACACTGTATGAATTATAAACCTTCTACGAAATTGAAGTGTTTATTTGAAATGTTGCAGGCATTAAATTCATTTTTAATTAACTTTAAATCATTTCTCATTGAAAAAGTACATATTCAAACTTTTTCGAATTCGAGCGTATTTCGTCATATTTTCTGGAACAAATTTTTCTTAATTTATCAACAGTTATTCCATTCAAACAAAAAATCTGCATTGTGTAGAATATAAATTGTGTACTAGAAATTACATTGTATATTTAATAATATACACAATGTATTTTCAAATATACAAATATGTAGTCTCATAAAAAGGAATGACTTTCAATAAAAGTCTTGTAAATTGTTGTATCTAATATAAAAACAATAAATTTATCATAAATTTCTTGTAAATTCTTTATATACTTGTCGATAAAATTTCAGACACTATTCAAAGAGAAAGTCAATGGAAAGATATTTGAAATTTGAAATTTTTTTGACAGTGTAGAACTCATCGTTCAAGATTTAATCATTGAGCCGTTTTTTAATCTGATTACTCAACAAATAGAGAAAATTTGGTAGAATATTAGGAACTACATGGCATTGAAATGGTAAACGGTATATTTTCTAAGGATCACCCATTTGTTCAACGTTTGTTAAAAAAAATTCAAATATCTAGTTTGATCATCTGTGCAAAAAATTTTTATAATTAATATTTTTTAACAAATTTTCCGGCTTTCGAATGTGATACTCTCAAAATTTTGCGATTTCTCTTACTTAATAAAATATTTTGAACTCTTTGTAATTAGAATTTAAACCTCGAAATGTTTTTTGTTCTTCTCAATTCGGGATTCTCAAAACAACGAAATCGACAATTTGAAAAAAATTTAAGTGAAATCCATAATAGGTTATTTTGAAGCCTATGATTTTTACATGAAATATTACGCGTTTCGCAAAATAATAAAATTTGATTTACGATTTTTTGGTATACAGGAATGTTAGATAATTTAGAAAAGTCGTAATTTAAATTTATTTCCTGAAAATTTTTATTTATATAATTTACATTTTTCAAAAAGAACCATTCATTTATATATTTTACGATACGCCAATATTAATTACAGATTCAGGAACAGCAAATTTTCTTTTTTATTTAATTTCTAAATTCTGAAGGTGAGATCGTAAAATTATCAAATGAATATTCAGAAAACAAGTTGTCATCAAATTTACCAATTGAAAATCAAAGCTTATAGATTTAGGAACTGTTTAATTTTGACATCACGTTCGATATTCGTGAGTCTTAAAGTTTTTTTTTTTTTTTTTTTTTTTAACTTAGTCGAAAGGCAAAACGTCAGTAAAAATGAATTATTTTGTTAAACAGAAACATATTCAATTGGCAGCGAAAATGGATTCCTTTTAAAGGTATGTCTATGGATTTTCGATCACGTAATGATACAAATTTTATGTTTATCAAATTAAACTCAAATCGAAAATTCATTTATGAAATCAATTTTCAGCCAAAAATAATGATTGAGACACTAGAGTATTATTATTAAAACAACGCAAAATTATAAACGAAAACTTGGCAAACTACAGTTGACTTTCGTGTGTCTGACTCAAATCGTTTCGTACTACTTGTACTTGAAAATACAAACTTACCAATGTACATTTCATTATTGAAACACGTTGATGACTTAATTCTTTACTTTTTTTGGAAAACTTCATTAAAATGAAAGCTTTTGACAGTAAAAATCTCAATAAGAGTTTCGAAAAAAAAACTTCTTTTTTGATTCTATTGAAAACATAAACAATGAAACAGAATAAATTTTTTTCTTTCTATTTCATGAAAATTTTCGTAATGAAAAGAATACAAAATAACGTTAAAAAAATATAGATGAGATTTTACTTCAATGATGTTTATACGTCATCATATCGACTCCATGATCGTATGTCTGACCAAAAGACATCTCGTACTACTGACACTCAAAAAAATGAGAAACAGTTGTACATAATATAAAATTGCTAACAATAAATTACATCAAACTGTTCGTAAATCAAAAAATTAGGTAAAAAATATAGTTCTAAAATTATATGAATTATGTTTCCTGTACAAGTATAGAGCTACTAAAAATCAACAAATATATTCTTATAAAAGTGTTTATATTCCAAACTGAAAGAGCTATTTCATTTCTAATCATTTATGAAAACTTGAAAGTTTTAATGCATCAAAGCATTGAAGAAATTCAACTGTCCATCAGATGTCTGACCAAAGAACTCTTGTACTACTTGCACCATCAAAATTCTTTACTTACTTTCATTCAATGATATTTCGAAAAATTAAAAAGAACACGAAATAACGAATAAACAGACGATACTATCTGGAAATCAATACTACGAATCATTTCGTTCTTGAATTTACTATAACGCAGTGCATGCAGTAATGATAGCAATATTATAAATTGCACACGTTTCTGGTAAATGAGGGAGCAAAATTGTGCCCCCCAAGAACGTGCCTCGCCAACAAATGCTATTACACTCGACAATTTTACTTACTCATGGGTTCGATAAGAAGCCCTTGAATCTGTAATCTGAATTAATCAATGAGCTCAGCGCGATCGGATTGCTCATCAATTGACAAGCTCCAATTTCAATACACGCACGTAACTGTATAATTTGAAATTCTGGTACAGAGAAGGGTAATTTGATCCAACTAATTAATGATTGTAGTTGATGTGCTAAATGAAAGTCCACGTTGAAAAATCTCACAGTCCATGAACAACAAACGAGCAGTGAAATGTAATTATCACCGCCATGGAATTAGGTAGCAAATTCGGTCTTGGTACTTAAATGTCGAAAACAGATTCTTTTGCATTAATGAATTAATTAATGCTTTTTGCATTAATTATGACTAGCAATAAGCAGAGGCGTAGAAAGAAAACAATTTTCGGGAAAAGTTATATGAACAAGTATATTTATAAAATATATTATATTTTATGTAATATATTTTAACTATACGTTACATAATAAAGTTATATTTTTTATTTTCAACGATATGATTCCAGGAGAAAGATTTTTCAATTTTTTCGAAGTATAGGAATTTTAGAGTTGTACGACTTTTGGAGTAAAAAGTCGCACATTTCTCATGTTTGCAGATATAGTGCAATTCGATTTTTTTGATCTTCATGTAAGTCACTGAGGTTTAAATTTTTTTTTCGAAATTTTTTGGTATTTTTGAGTATCACTTCGTACTTGAACAACTTAAAGGATTTCGTGATAGAATAACATATTTTCTATAGCTTTGTAGAATTTAATGCTCAAGGCACCAAAGTTCTGAAAATTTCTTGTATCTTTTTAGATTTCAAGGAAATTATGTCTACGCCAAAAATTTCAAGTATTTTGGAGATTCTGAGAATTTGCGTGTATTATGTTACGAATTTATCAATTTGTGCAGTATGTATTTCATAGTATTTTTTATTTGAAGAGTTTCTAACATTTTTCAGCGTTTATGAAATTAAAGAGAATTTTTTCATACCTATTTTAATAGCTTTCTTGTATTTTTCTAGATTGCTCATATATAGATTTCTAGAATTCGATGCTCTAGAATTTAACTTTAGATAGATTTACAATATTTTTATGGATTTCTGGGAAAACTACGTGTACTAAGTTTTTGAGTATTTTAGTTTTCTTATATTTCCGTATTTTTTTTTTTAATTAGAAGAATTAGTATTGTATTCCAGTGTTTTAATAGATTTCTTGTGTTTTAATAGATATAAATTTTTTATTACAATTTTTCCAAAAATGTTACTTATATATATGTTTATTACTTTAAGTATTTCTGCCGTCTTTGTACAGCTTGAAAAATTTTCTGGTATTTTTATAAATTTCTATGTAGATTTCCAAGACTCAAAGTTTTTCAGATTCTTAGCATTTTCTTCGATACTAATTTTTCTGCATTTTTACCAGATTAAAACGATCCTTCAAATTTTAATTTTTACGTTTTTATAATATTAAATCATAATTAGATTTTTTTAAGGAAACGATGAATTGGAGTCAAGGATTATTGCCAGTTCAAAATTATTTAAATGGAGTTTTCTGAATATAGTTCAACTTTGAGACCCTACATGAAATCACACTAGCTCTAGATTTCAATTTTAAAAATTTTTACTTTTTTAAATGTAAATTTTTATGATTTTCTTCGTTTCCATATTCGTTACAATAATTTTTTCCATGGACTATGGTTTCATTCTTTGAATTTTTTTTACGTTTTTTATTTTCACTTTAAATAATAATAAATTTTCCTCGAATTTCGAAAGGAATTTGAATCCCCGAAACCCCCTTCACCTACTCCCCTGACTCTAAGTATTTCTGTGTCAAAAACTTGAAGGTTTAGAACGAGTTATTGAGCAATACAAAATAATCAACCTAGTAATTTGAGAAGGATTTCAAAAACTGAAAAATGCAATTCCATGTTCCTTACATTCTTTTGAATTCATTTTCGAAACCAAACTGCAACATAAGTTCACTAAGGTTGAGATTTTCAACAGTTCAACAATTCAATTTTGTAAAATCTGAAAACGATTATTATTTGAGAAGATATTATCAGCATTATTATTATGTGCCCATGTAGTTGAATAATTACGTTTCTCAGCTAAAAAAACTTACTATCATTTTTCTTGGAATCACTATTAATTACAATGACTCTGTCGATCTAGATTACCGCGACTCCATGATTCTTCCTTATCGCGCAGCGGTGCGCATTGATCGGCTCTTGTTCGTAGCAGCCAAAGCTTGTCGCGCAGTTTTTCTCTGTACTAAGCGTTACCCGCCCACGTTCCAAAAAAACCCATCAATTACGTGCGAAATCTCTTGCAAATCACACGGTCCGGTCGAGTGACTTCCATTCCAACTCACGCTCGATTCATCCATTTACAGGGATAAATAAATGAATTTAGCACCTGTGAGTATAGATGTATTGCCTATGTACATACACTGCTGTGAAGTCGGTTTTAGAAAAGAATGTGAATTAGAGTTTCAAGTAGCATTTTATTAAAACTATGCTTTATAGAATCGACATAACCTCAAATAACAGATTTGATTTAGAATATAGAATTTTCCAGACTCAATTTTAAAAAAATTTTGAAGTACCTTCTGTCATCTGAAAAATCTGAACAATAACTACAAACTGTAGAATTCCAAAAATCCGTACATATCCATACCATTACTAATAAAATACCATTTAATTTCAATACTAGAGGTTGTGACAATATCTTACAAATACGCAAAAAAAAAAAAAAAAAAAAAAATACAAAAACACAAGAAATTTATGAAACGTACAAAATACACACGGATATGTGATTTCCCCAGAGATTTATAAAATTACTGAAAATATATCGGAATTCGAATTTTAAAGAATCGAACTCGAAAAATCTCTATAGCAATAAAAAAAAATACTAGAAATCTATGAAAATACTACGAAATTTTTCATAGTTAGATAAACAAAAAAAATGTAAGAAGAACTACAAGCCTTTTATTACCGAATGTAGACATAATTTTTTCTAAAATTTAGAAACTTTGAATCTTAGAGCATGCAATTCTAGAAATATATATAGAATTCCTAAAACATATCATAAAATTTTTTGACTGTATAAATATTTCAAAAATGCAGAATAAACCGAAAAAAATCATATATCTGTGTAAATGTACTGTTTTCTGGAAAATTCATATAAATACTCCAAAGTGTTGAGATTTTTGATAAGTAAATTTAAGCATCAAAATCGATAACTCTGTAAAGAGATTCATAGAAATGGTTAAAATCTTCAAAAATACCAGAAAATATTACGAAATTTCACAAAGAACATTCAACACAAAAAGTCTAGAAATCTATGATATACTCAAAATCTTTTTAGATATGACAACCTTCAAATCTACAAATATATTCGAAAATTTGTATAACTTCGATTTTTAAAAATAAAGAGAAAAATAATTTTAGGCTCAGTGACTTGCATGTAAATCACAAAAAATGAATTCCATTATATGAAATGAAAATATGAACAAAGTGCGAATTGTATTTTGAAAATTAGAAAATCGTACTCCTGTGACCAGATAGACAAAAATTTAATTGTATAATCCTAAATGTGAAACCTACATTTTTTCTAAAAACCCCTCTTAAAATTTTTTCCTATCACCCCTGTTTTTATGTATTTGTTTTCTTATTGGTAGTCATAAAAAAAAAGGGTTCCCAGGGGCATAATTGTATAAAATCTACAAGGCGAAAATCGAAAGTGTGTTACCAACATAAAAAAAAAAAACGTGAATTCGAAGAACAAAAGATATTAAAAAAAAATTTGAATCTTTTTACAGGAAACTTGTTATCATGTGACTTTTTGATTTAATTTACGAAAATTTCAAGAGTATTTTTTCAATGAAAACAACTTTTTAACGATCGCTAATAATTTTTTTAGCCTTTCTAGGATTATTATGTATAGACACAGTCGGAAAAAAAGTTCTAAGAATAATCGACGAACTTCAGATGTCACAAAATAAGCGTGATATTCGTTTTCTTATCAAAACAGCAGTCAACGTTTTATATGTACATATATTTAAACCACATCCGTGTCGTTCTTTTATATGTAGGCAATGCGTTATTGTAATTTATGCTCATGCCTGGATTACGTTTTGTCGAAACAAAGGTATAATTAAGCCACCATCCATTCTCAATGTATTTATAGAAAAGTGTAATTGGTCGGGCTGCCAAATTCCGTGTTGAAATCTTCATTTACCGTTACATTTATAACCTCGAATCTTTATGCATAATCGTTTCAAGAAAAAGCTTAGAAAATATAAATTTTCTAATTTTTTTTTTACATACAATTTCATTAATCGATGTCATTCATAAATAAGAAACAGTAAAGAACTCTTTTAATATAGAAAATTGTACGTGCAATTTTTGTTGGTATGATTTTGTTATAGAGAATTTTTTTGTCTATATTCGTCCTTATTTCCGATATTGCCTTCTAATTTTTAAAGAAATTTCAAATGTGGAGTACATTGAAATCAATTTGGTTTCTAAACATCTAAATCCTTGTCTGGGAAAATTTTATCGTCGGTTCATACTTATTTTTCACATTGTTTTTTCAGCTTATATTTCTCAGTAATCCCCTCAAACTGACTTTAATTCATCGATGTTGCTTAGTTCCATATTGTATGATACGTACCAAATGCGAACTCTTATGAAAATATCGACGAATTTCGATTAATCCGAAAAGCAATCATATTTCAGACCCACCTGAAACCAAAAAAAAAAAAAATTATGATTAGTGTGTTGCTTGGACAAAAAAAGTGGCTTTCACTTTTAAGTTTTTCTTTTTAATTTCTTAACACCCAATAATACTCAAATTTCAAACATAAACAAACAATACATAAATGATTTGAAATTTATTTAATGAATCCTTAAAACCATTATAAATGATCCAAATTGTACTCGTTTCGCTCTTCAGCATTGAAATCATACATTGTCCAGTACTGAATTTACAAACGACACTGAAATAAATTTCCAACAATAAGTCTAGAAATAGTAGAAGTCGATTTAAATCACTATGACAACGTTAAAAACTTGTTCAGGAACGATACAGGGAGAAATTGCGTCTCGCGTATCATATTCCAGCAAGACGAAGCAAACGAAGAAAAATCACATTAGCCTCTAATGAAGAAATGAAATTCAACTTCACCCTCCGAAGCAGGAAGGCACGATATTGAGTTACCACAATCTTTTGTGGAAATAATCTGTACCAATTTTGTTCAGTTTACTATGAACGTTGTATCGTCGTAACAAAGTTTTGAAAAACTAATCAAGTTTTCTTTTCATAAGCAAGTTTGTTCGACTTTTTTCATTTTTAAAGCGACCTAATACTCGTGTTCTAAAGAATTCGAGTTTTAAACAGTTGACTCATTTTGTCTTTTTATGTCTCTAAAGATCGAATTCAAACAAGAAAATCAGGAAAATTTTTACTATTTCAATAGTTGCATATTTTTATTACCATCTGAGGTTAAATCCAAGGTTGTAAAAGAGAATCCTGATCTGCTTTTGTCTTCATTCCTGATGGCAGATGTTAATTAACTCGTTAATGTTTTATTTATTTTTTTTTTTTTTTTCAAAAATGACAAGTGAAAAAGTGATAGAATTTTCTTGAAACGCACAGAAATCTAAGTTTCGTGCATTGAATTTCAAAAACGCGATCGATGCCACTTTTAATTCTTAACTCGATTCCAACTTCCGCCACACGTACCTCGCTCCGAAACCACTTCACAGTGGCTTTCTCGACCAATTTTGGAAACCTACAAGCGCCAAAGTTGTACGGTCACTTTTATAAAAACTGTACCTGAGATGGGATGAATTTTCGTTATTCTGGTATGGAAATAAATTGGCAATTAATTTCCATACCAGAAAAAACTAGTACACAATCCACACTTTGCAAATTTTTTTTTGGGTTGAGTGAAACAAGAATTTCGGAGGTACCAAAGGTTAAAGTTAATTTTATACCTATGATATAATTAGATGTTTTCATGTGTATAAAATGTTCAAAACGATATGTTATATTTTTGTTACATCTTATTGTTAGAGATGGTGTACACTACACGTGCTAGCATTAAAAAAATAAGTTGATTGAATCAGTATCTTATGGTTACAAAAAATGATAGAGTGAGAAAATTCTCCCAACAAACCATGATAGTATTACCAATTAAATGAAAATCAATTATATTTGAATTGATTCTCCTATGGATCTTTAGACTCAATTTTTTTCATCGACTCTACTAGTACCAAATAAGAGTTTAAAAAAGAGGCTAGAATTAAAGGAGTAAACAGTAATTCTAGGTGTGGGCTTTGTTATCGAAAAATAGAAATTTTGGAATCACAAAAATTCGTGATCTTGATGTTTCGAGTAAATTCCGTTAAAATCGATATGCATATAATAAATCAAACTTCTTAATATATGATATGATGAACTCAAATTTCCTACTTTTTTATTTTCCATTATAATATTAAAAACACGATTTTTTGAAATTTAAAGACTTATTCACACATTTTTTATCGAAAATTGTTTTCCGTTTGATTTTTATTATCCAAGAAAAAATTCGCCATTTTCGAATGATCAGTTTTATTTTGCAGTACAGTTTCAATCCATGACTGTTTACACAATAGAATATTATGATTTATTGCAATTATAACTGCAATTTCATCAATCACTCGACAATGAAAACATACAAATTTCTAATTTTCTGAAATCTTCTTTAAAAATATCATGAATACGAATTTTTTTGGATCGGAAACTTTTTTCCCTCACTCGTTGAACCTACATCAATATGTTACTATTTTTCATTCTTTTATTTATGAATTTTCTCCAACTTTTTTACTTAGCAGTAAATTTAATGGCAAAATGTTCCTTTGTAAATTATTATTTTGAAGTACTAAATGATGATTATAAAAAAATTTCTTGATTGAATTGATTGAATTAGATGAATCCATAACAGTAACTTATTTATTTATTTATTTATTTTTTTGACTTTCTTTAAAACTTTCATTTTGTAGTGAATTCAATGAAAAAAAAAACGTTCTTGCAAAATGAATGAGATCTAAAACTAGAAATTATGAAGTTTAAACAAGTCGATGAAAGTAAGGTATTTTTTTTTCATTCAAAAGTATAAATTACAGAGTATTTAAAAATTCTTTCTTTATATATTTCATTTTATCAATTGTTTTATCAACGATCATAAAATTTTTCCACATTTGTCCACCCTTTTTTGCATCCAGAAATTGTAAAATTTGAAATTCTCTAAATTTTATTAACCGTTTTTTATAAAAGCAAGAAATCACAGTGTTTACAATAAATAATCCATAAATCGATAGATGTTCTATATGAATTTCAATCCAGCATTCAACACTTTTTTAACCAATTTCGAGTTATTATAAATAAATGATATATTTTTCGTTCCTCCACTTATTTTTAATTCCTTAATTTTTTACCTAAATTTTCGAATTTTCATTGTAATAACTAGAATGTAACACTTTTATTTTGATTCTTTAATCGAAAAATAATAAGTAATGTTTCAATACCTATGTTCTCGTTTCAGAATTTGCATTTCGGTAATCAAAAGAGGAATATTTCAACAGTTAAATTAAACAAAGTAAATATTTGAAATTTGCCGTGGGGAACATTGTAATTGGGGAGTTGTTTCATCGCTTTTGAATCAATGCAAACCAATGAAAGGGCCAATGACAACAGAGAGAATACTGATTGATTTGAAATTGAAATAAACTTCTGGTATGTCAATACATCGGCTACATCGAACCACGAGCTATTAGACCTCAACTTTGTATTCCATTCGGTGAAAACGAGTAATCAATCGCGGGGCTTTGGAACAATACTGTTCGAAATGGACTGAAACGCGAATGTCGACAATTTCGAGACCGCTTTATGTTGTTTCTAAAGCAATACAAAATGGAAGCGTTTTTTATTTGCGATATTTCGGGTAATGAATCTGTGCTCTCGTAAATTTGAAATATTTTCAAGTCAAAACAAAGGAAATCCCTCATTTGGTATAATTTCAATGTTTCGAAGGCGGAAACTAGAAATTAAACTTTAATAAAAAAAAATTTTTTCTTGACTGCACAAACACCTGAATTACAGTAGCGTTTATATCGAAATAAGAGAATACAAATTGTAAAAAATTATCTCACAAATTAGTTATCGTTCTTGTAGACTACTCATTTTATCATTCTAACGAAATGTACAATGTAAGGTTCATAATTTGTGAAATAAAAATACATTATTTTGCCATTCTACTTCCAAATGTATGGTTTTGATCTAAAACTACGTAAATTATGTATAATAATTTTGGAAACACTTGAATGCGGAGATTCTAACTTCACGACATTTGTGCAAAAAAATGTTACTCGTCGCTATCGATTCACAGTCGTAAAAATGTATGAAGACCTGATTAGAAATAAAATCACACGATGCGATTATTTTCAAAATCCCTCCAGTTTCTCAGGGCATCTTTCTTGGCATGCAAAGGTACAAGTTTGTAACGCGATTGTCGAGGACGATTTCGTCTAAAGCGTTTCATGGTCGAGCGAGTACTCGAATTGACGCTACGTAGAGATTCTCGTGGAATCGTTTCTCGTTCGCGACGCGAGCGAGGACCGAAAGAGTCAACAAGAAAAAGAACAGAGAGTCGAAAAAAAGTAAAACACAATAAAAGGTGAAAATGGTAAAATGCCTAAAACCACTTTCTTCAAATAATGTAAAATTCTCCTGGCGCTTAAGGGAAGCTTACAGAAAATAAAAATTCAAAGAAAATTGAAAAGTTTTTCTTGAAAAAATAAAAAAGTTGAATTTTTTCGTTAATTCTTCTCAAAGTTTTTAGTACAGGCCCATAAATGTCCTGCAAACTTTCTTGTATTTTTTTAAGATCTTATTTACCTCAATTAGTAGAATACGGAATTCAAAGAATTGAACAAACGAGACAAAGTATGTGGAAAAACGAGAGTTGGAACAAGGAAAAGTAGGCGGTTCGAAAAATCGCTTAAGGCTCGTGAGGCGGGTCTGCCCGAGATAAAGAAAAAAGCTACTGCCTTGTAAGCTCGTAACCCAGATGCGCCCCGTGTGTTTTATTGCCCCTTTTACGTCCCACGTACAATGCGGCCTAATATCCTTCTAACGGCCCTTCTCATAATTTCTATAAAACATTTATACCCGTCCTGGAACTTTGAATGCTCCAACGTTTTACGCGAATCGTCCAATTAGATGTTCACGAGTGAGATGTTCAACGAATTCCGGAGAAAACTTGAAGATATTCATCGTAGCGATTCATTAGTTCGAGTTTCCTGGGTAATTTTCAATTCGGTACTTCGACAGGGATTTTCTGTATTTCGATAGTGTCGCCTCCTACATCGTTTCCAAGCAGTTCGAAAATGATCTATTCATTTTGTGAAATTTTTTAAACCGAATAGAATCGTGACACTAGAGTCAATTAAAAACTAAGTTTTTGCGATTTCTAAACTGGTTTTTGACAAAACTAAGAATATTTGCCAAGAAAATGGCAATTTAAAAAGATGAAAGTTGATAAAGCAGATTGTTTATAACTTTGTATGAAATATTAATGCTATTTTACAGGTATTTTGAACGAAATTTTCTTGCTTGTTTCGAAAAAAAAGAAATGAATTCCCAACTTGCATTCGCCCATATTACGTAAATGAAACAAAACTTTTTACTCTTTCCAAAAACGGCCTCACGATTGTTCGCTTTCAGAGACTCAATCCATCTCGAAACTCGGATCTGCCCAAAAGCCGAGCCGGATTCCGTAATTAAAGTTACTCTCGAGTGGAACACGAGAGATTTTCTTGTGCTTTCCTTCGCCCCTCTTTAATTGAAAATAAAAAGTCTTGTATAATCTTTATGATGTGAAAAACCGGGGATGTAAACAACGACGAAAACTTTTACGAGCCCCTTATTCCACGTTCCAACTTTTGTAGCAACAATGTATCTTTCCAAGCTATTGCGAGCAAGTTAAACACGAGCAACTTTTCGATACGTTTTTACGCTTTTACTGCGTTACTTTTTGTAGCTCGCGGGAATTTTATAAGGGGACAAGTTCCAACAAGGACATTCGTTTGTAACGAAGCCGCTGAATTGTCGAATGGAAAATGAAACAGTCAAAAACGAGGTTGATTAAGAATTTAATAGCGCAATCGTGAGTACTTTTTTGGCTTCTTTCCCGGGTCGAGCGAATTTTTGTGGGCGGAATGCGCATTATCGATCTGTTTCTTCGGAAACAACGCTTGTAATTTTTTGCTTACTCGCAACACCGAAGACAAATCGATTCCTAAACGTGTTTTACCCTGCAAGGAATACAAATTTTTTAAAAATAAGTCTTGCATTTATTTTTACTAAATATTTAATCGTGTTTTTGGTTGAAAAACTATTGCACAAATTATCATCTATTTGAAACAGAATCTTACAATTTGCAGTTTTCCTTTTATTTTCATCTACTTGTTATAAAACACTAACAACAAATGATTTACTTTTTGATATCGCAAACTATAAATTATTTCTAATAAAATTTCCAGTAGTACTATAAACATGTTCGCGTATTTTTTCGAACGCCAAATTTTCAAAGTTCCACACGCTCGAACTTAATGCGCCGTATCAAGACGCCGGCTTGTCTCGTTACATCGATGGCGCCGGCTCGGAGCAGGAAAAAGCTCTTGAAATATTTTCGCCATTTTCCGGTAAAGCGGTGCTGGCAGTTTTCGCTAAAGTGCCTGCGAATGGACTCATTTTTAACTCCGCGAGGAAGGCTTCCATTGCACCCCCTTTATCGTGCGAAAAAATGACTCGAAACAAAACGATCCGCGGATCGTGGCATCGAGGAATTGCACGCTAAACGGCCTCTTATCGTGAAAAAACGTTTTTCCTCAACTCCATGGGAAAAGAACTCGTTTCCCTCACGCTCGAATATTATGGTAGGGATGCGTATAGCGGTTTGAATTATCGACATTCGATAGAATTTATGAACATAGTCGTTCTTTTAATATCAATAATGTTGGTGATTATCGTGAATTTAAAGAATGGTACTACAAAAATACAGTGATGCATTTAACTGACAAGATAATATTTGATGCACAACAATTAATTGAATTTTTATTGAATTACATTTATTTATAATTAATATTTTATGATCATAGATTCTTTTAAAATCACGACGAACTCATATTGTTATAAGAAATTCTCTTTTAGAAAATGTAGTTTTCAATTTATTATTTTTTACAAGATTAAACACTTGTAAGTAGTAGTAAAATTTTTATTTTGTACGTTTTGCAATCTTCTGTTCTTCAACGCTTTAAATATAGTTGGATTTTTTCAAACCATAAATAGCACGAGTTGAGTTTCTTATTTATGGAAAAGCTTTCTAAAATGAAAAATATTAAAAAATGATAATTTAACGAATTGAAAAGTCATGCATAACTATTTTTGCTTGCTGTCAAAGAAAATAATATTCTTTAAGGTTGTAAACATAGATTGTTTCGCAAATTCATACAGTTTTTTTTTTGTTTTGGACAATCGTAAAAATAAATTTCACGAGAAATGAAATTTTTGTAGCGTCAACAACGTGCCATAGGAGTTTTACGTTGTTTGTGTTTAAAGACGACGCTTGAATAAGACAAATAATAGTTAATAATGGTTACACTGGCTAATGCAAATAAGCAAATTAAAAATATTACTATCTAATTTGAGGTCATTCATGAAGGTAACACAATTTGACTAAGTTATCATATTCTCAAATTGTGTGAAAAGCAAAATTTAGGAATGTTATTATAAACATGCTTATGATTACATTATAAATGCATCAGAAATATTTTCAATCATGATTTGAAATATTAACTTTATCAAACGCTTCCATTGAATTCCGAAATTTGAAAAATTTAGCCTGAATCAGTACCATAATTGCATTTTAGTAAAAAATTTACAAAATCCGAAATTTTTATATGATTTCCTGATAATTTATTATTATGACGTAAGAAATCGATTTTAAAAACGTGTTTTCCGTATTGTAGAGTTCGAAATTTCGAGCAATTTTTAACAATAGTGAAATATTTTTATAATTGTGAATAAGCATATTTTGAACTGTCAATATTTTTTTTTTTTTTTTCATTTAATGGAAAGGTTACGATTTCTGAAGTTCTATGAGTAAGAGAACAATTGTCTGTTATATTATAAATAGTTCCAACAATCCAAGCATCACATATAGAAACATGCTTATAAAGAAAATGCTGAATATAGAGAATCAAAAACTGATTAAAAGTTATTGCACGTATTCAAAATTGAAATCTCGGAAAAACTAAAATTGGAATTCTAATCATTAAATTTTCAGATACTTTCCTTATTTAAAACTCAGAAACCACTGAAAAAAAGATGAATAGTTAACATAAAATTATTGAATTAGATATGGGAATACAATCATTACTAAACATTTAGCACAGTTATCTGAATAATGCGTTTTTAAAACTTTTACGATTCAGAATATCAAATTCGAAACTGTAAAACGACGTGGAATCAAAAATCATATCAAAAATACTACATCAACATTCGTCTTTAAGAAATAAAGAAGTATTATGACCATTGTTTTTAATGTGCTCGAATTTCAAAAAAATAATCAAACCAATTTGATACTGATAAAATAATGTCTTTCAAACATCAGCAAATAATCATTAAAGAATAGTCATCTTCAAAAGCATGGAAAATGTACGAAATATATGATTTTCAAACCTTGGTTCAACTTTTTTGAAAAAATTGCAGATTATTTTTTTGCACACTTAATTGAATGCTTTTATTTATTTATTTTTAATTTACCTTGTTCATTATAATTATTTGAGTTAATTTTGATCGAACTTATTCGTCATTTCTTTCTGCCATTATTTTCAAAGTAAAAAGTCAAATTTGCAACACACTTTGATAACGAGAAAAATAATTTATCACATTCGCATTCACATAGAAAAAGTTACTGCTGAATTCGACTAATTCATTGTTGCGTATTTTCCGTACTTGAGAATGATGACGCGCGACATTTTGCAACAGGGGATTAATGGTATGCAGCGTTTCGGGACGCAAGAGAAATGACGCAGGGCGTTTTAATAAACAGCGCCGATGATGCACCGAAAATTCCGCGGACCGAGTGAAATATCTTCTTTACACAGCAGTAACAAATTTCGGGAAGTGTAATTTTCATGTATTTTTTCACTGTTGCACTTTTTTACGTCAAATAAAGTACGTCACTTCTCGCAGAGGGAAACAATGCAGAAAATTTTAAAGTAATTTGCAAATGTTTGTTTTTTTTTCTTTAGCAAATATGTAATATTCCACTTGCGAACACGGAATATAGTAAAAATTTCTTTGGGAAAAATGTACTAAAATTGAAAAATACAAAGTACATGCACTGGTTGTAGAGTGCAAATTGGAAACACAGTTTTGAAACTATAGGGACCTTTACTGAAATAAGTTTTGATAATTTACCAATTGAAATTTTATTTTTATTACATTGTGATATAAAATTTTCTACAATTAAAAATTAAAGTATCGTTGATGTTCCAGAATCTTTTATCTCATTTCATTTTAGGTAAAAAATCACATAGTTTACCGTTGAAAAAACTTATTAAAACACAAAGTCAAGTTTTTCGAAACTCAATATGTCTTAATAAAATCTCTACGATCATTTGCAAAACAATTCAAATTTATGTTTAATATTCAACGAGCAATGTTTTGAATACACATATACGAAAAATACGTTTACCACCGAGTATGTGAACGGAAATGTAATACTTCAAGTAGTAAAAAACTAGTTAAGTCAGACATGGATGAAGTTTTATTGTCAGTTGATTTAAGACGTAACCACATTATATTGAACTCGTAAATGATTTGTAATTTTTGAAATTGAAAAATGATGTTCCGAATAAGAATATGTATATAGAAAGTAGAAATTATCATTGGTAATTATGTTACTTATCATATTTTACTGTGAATTCGAAGAAACAAATTTCGTCGTTTGGAAAAACAGCAACTTTTGAATGTACACTGATTTAATAACCAAAAACGTGTTTCATACTGAATAGCTTTAAGGAAAAAGAATTTCGTTTTTCAAAACTTGACCCAACCACAAGTAATATCCGATTTTCGCCAAAGATATATTTTTCTAGTTTTAAGATTAGATAAATGCAGTTTTTGGAATCGGTTCAAAGTATTTTATGTAAAAGTAATTGCGAAATATACTCAAATGCTACACACATTATGATATACAATTTCAAAGAAAAACTAAAAAAACGTAAAAAAGATTTCCAATTTTGACTGTGATGAAGTTAGGCGAATAATAATATAAATTTTAAATTTGAATGAATAGGTTGCAATCATTCCTATACGATTTCAGTAAGATGTAGAAAATCAAAAAAAAATTTTTCAAACATCAGACGACTAAACTGTTTTACAAAAAGCTCTTTAAGTTAATTTTTGATAGGTTAATTTTTCATTCCAGGAAGAATTACTTATTATTTTGTAATGAATAATAATTTATGGAAAACTTGTAGTAAAAGAAAAAAATTAACCAATAAAAACTCAAACAAAATTTTCTGCATGAACGTGTAATGAATTCTATTGATTTTCGCATTCAAGATTTGAAAGGTATTATCCAGGGAAACGACGTGCACAACTTTTTTCAAAGCTGAATGAAGCTTCCGTTTCTGTCCGACTTGTCGATAAAATTTGAGCCCGATTTTTCAGGCTCATTCGGATCCCCAATTTTTCTCTCTTCCTGTAAAAAAGCAGAGGGCGAATTCGTTTTCCAGCCACGCTTGCTCCTGACGTTTTTTCTAAAGTCAAGTTTTCTTCAAACAGCTTTACGCTGGACAGTTTCGCTATGCCCACACTCATAATGCAGTTTTAATGTAACTTTTACCGAAAAACCTCGCCTTTTGACGAGTTCTTTACTCAAAGCGCGACTCGGGTTTTCTTGTCCATTCGTGCGGACTTTTCACTGCTTTAGGGAGAAAACGAGAGAAAAGAAAAAAAAAAAAAAAACGAAACGACAAGAACACACGAGATTTTAGCGATTCAGCCTCATTTTTTTCTTATTTTGGCGTAGTCTGGGGTACATAAAATAGCTGAAGTTAGAGATAATTTTTACGTTGAATTTCAAAACCTTGTATAAAATTTATGCATCCACAGTTAAATTGATGAAAAATTGTAGCCAAAATTATACTTGCACAAAGAGTGCAAGTTTGATCTACTTTATTAACAATAACAACTTCTATCTAAACATTTGAGAAATTCATGGATAATTTGTTTATTATCTTCGTAAACACTCTCGAAAAACTCGTCATAAACATGGATCAAATATCTCTTTTTTCTTCTCTGTTCACGAAATGTACTGTACATCATCTTTTTGCTTTCATTCAAATGAAACAGGAATTAAAACTGAAAAGGTTTCTTGGTTCAATACGTGGCTGGAGTCAAAGTAAGAATTACTGGAGGCAATGGATGAAGGGTTGTTCGAGTACTACTTCCTGTGACGCATTCCGTCAGCCGTCGTTAAATGGACCATTTAAGTAACTTTGTATGTACAGGCGCTTGGTGCACGTAATCACTCACGCGTAAAGTACGTAACGCTTTTCATCTAAGTGATGCGTCGCAGCAAAAGCTTTTGAACGCTTTTCTTTGATCTTCTTTTTAAAAAAAAAGCACACCGATTGCGAAATGATCACTTCTCAGTATTTTTATAGCAATAATTTT
The DNA here is from genome assembly GCA_028476575.1 of Platygaster robiniae. Lineage (NCBI taxonomy): Eukaryota > Metazoa > Arthropoda > Insecta > Hymenoptera > Platygastridae > Platygaster > Platygaster robiniae. The sequence continues at coordinate 28,593,172 of CM052023.1, forward strand.
ACAGTCGGTAGAATTATGAAAAATGTTAGAAAGTCCTCACAAAATTCTTGTGCCGTCTTTTCTATTAGGGCGAGAAATCAACCTCGTATGTCATATGATTCTGTTTTGTAAATAATAAACAATAATCAACGCACCCCAAAAGCATTTTGGCAGCAAACAAAAATAAATAATAAAGTAAATAAAAATTATTCCATAATTGAATAAAATAGCAAATAAAAGAAAATGAATTAAACAGCGAATAAAATAAATTGCAAAATGATATAAAACAGGGAATAGAATAAAAAAAAATAAAATAAATTGTAAAACTACTGAAGCCACTGCATAGGCTATATTATTATACTTACAAAACAACTGTTAGTTAGAAACGTCAACGACGTCAACACTTTAAAATTTTTCATACCAAAACGGCACTGTAAATCTTCGTTCTGCTTCAAGCATTTCACGCAGTAAGTTATTGTGTGTCAACAAATAAATTTTACCGTGGTTGAAAATTTGAAAAAACTGCTTCCGCCCATAAGACTACATGTAAACTTTGATAATTTTTTATAAAAAAACGGTACAGTAAAACAAGTTGTAATTTTGCAGGTGTAATGAGGACGCTGATATCTTTCATATATACATTTTTCATGAAAATCCCAAGTCAAATTTCAATTATGGAGATGACAGCTTAAGGAATCAATTCTTGGAGCAAATGTAACAGCTAAAATTGAAAAATAAAACCTAACATCAACATGTACATCTTTTGTTTCAAAAAAATTTTTTTTCCGTAGTTTTAGAATAATGTGAGCGAATGAAAAATTTTAAATGACCCACAGTTGATACTTCTTTGTAAAATAAAGTGAAACGTGGCATATTGAACAAATCCAAATTTATAATTGTGTTTTTATGTAAAAAAACAGAATGGCTTCATACTTGTAAATTTTAACGGTTGAGTAGAAAGTAAGAATACAATATAACTTCTCGACAATCTGTTTTGGTAGCTTTAATCATGAGTAAAAAAAGTATGCAGATCTTGAATTCAAATTTTCATATTCAAATAAGCGAAAATCGAATCAATAACACGTAAAAATGATAAATACTGAGTAATCCTCACTTTAAAATTATTCTTTCAATTCAATACGCAACATACTTTTATTTAGTTGTATTCATTCGAATAATGCTACGAATCTTTTTAATTTTATATCACTATAAATTACAAGCATTGACTGGATTATTATTGAATTTCAGAACTCAAAAGATTTGTTAATACAATGAAATTATATTCATTCTACTCGTCATAACTAATTATTTATTATTTTCAATCATAATTACGAGCATGAAATTTTACTAAAATATTTGTTCTTACTGAAACAAAACATTTATAATATCGTGAAATTCAATAGGTGATATAATAGTTGATAGTTAATGGTAGTTATAAAAAGAAAAGAGTTTTTATAGTTTTTACATTCGCCAAATTTTTTTGACATCACAGTTTTTCCTATTTGAAGTAAGTTCCAATAACGAGGAACTTGTAAGTATGATTTTTAAAAAATAAACATTTTTTTATCAGCATTCAAAAATATAGAAAACGAAGAAAACGAAACGGAAAAATTTTTACGTTTTAATGTTCTATACTTGAAAATTGATACAGTATTTTGACGTATGATTTTACAAGTGAAAATACGACAAAAAAAAACTTATAATTGAATCAACATTCAAACGAAAACAGTAAAATTCAAATTACGGAAAAGTCGTTTTATAACTCTAAAAAATTTGAAAAAACTGATATATCCAATTTTTCGATTGTAATCAATCATCGTAAGTATTCAAAGTTAAAATTTCAGTACAAAAAAGTTGCAAGAAATGGATTACAAAAGTGTTATTTCTGAAAAACATTACCGATTAAACTACAGTAGAAAAAAGAGGTAAAAACTGTTTTAACAGTTTGTAAGGTGTATAATATAATATAGCAGGCACGTACGCAAGGGGGGGGGGTCAGAACTCCCCCTCTCCCCCTTGAGGTTCCTTGAAACAATTTTGATATAACACCTAATATTGGGTTCTCACCTGTGTTTTTATATTTTTTGTTTAACTTCGATTTTTTTATACCTCGTCTATACTAAATTCATTACGGTTAATAATCAGACATGGGCACTTTTTTCATTTTGCTACTTTTCACATCGCAACAAAGATATCTAAATTTCGTCAAAGAATTGTGAAAATTTGTAAACAGATATTTTTTTGTCTCTCTTTCCAGAAATTATAGTCAAAAAGTATCAGTTACAGGGTTTTTTACACTTTAATTACAGAAAAAAATTTCTACTTAAATATTTTGTAATTGAAAATAGGTTTTCCTGCAATCAAGTTGTAAAGGACCCTTCCAATTGCAATACCGAAAAATGGAGGAAAAAATACATCTATACCTAAAATTTCACAGTTTTGCTTTGAAATTTCAGGACAGTGTAATTTACAACTAAACATACCCTTAAGTGTCCTACGATTGCCCATTATCAGTGCAATCAAAAATATTTTTTTAAATAAAAAATATTAATATAAATATTTTGGCTATAAACGGTCATAAATAAATGATATATTTACTATAGATATTTCGTCAGTATTCCAGTTTTTGAGAAATATTTTCGACTCTTTTGCCCTCGAATTTTAATGAATCTCGTGATTCGACAGACAAAAAGTAAGAAATGAACGTCATTTGGTGGTGCTTTCAGTTTTTTTTTTTTTTTATTTCGACAATAATTTTTACAAAATGAAAATCCCGATCAACATGAGATGCCGAAAATTGAATAAAGTTCTTCAAATCTTATCAAACGTGCTGTGGCTAATAATAAATATCCTAAATAAATGATTCTCGATGATGAACGAAGATCATCCATTTTCGAAAACATTTTTCAGTATGTAATATTGTATTGTAAATAATCAATAAAAAGATCAAAGTGTATAATTGTTTGTTTAATTAGAGTATCTATGAACTAAATAAATGATAAATAAATAATCAACATTTTTCACAAATATTTATACCTTTTTTCGTACATATTAAATCAATATTTTGCTTGTTTACGTAAATGTTTTTGGCTACCCTGCCCATTATCTTCTTTTTTAAAATAATGAACTACATTTACGTCAATCTTCTAAAAAGATTCTTATCATTCATTTTACTCACAATCAGTCTTACTCCTTTAACATATGTATTATAGTTTTTTCCTGCGAGGCTATTCCAAATATGTACAACAAACTTCTGTATGTTTTCAGACAAAAATGATAATAAATAGTAAAGAACTGCATTTTGTAATACTGTCTGTAATAATTGTGTTGGTTTTATAAAAATCGTTAGTAGCAAACATTATTGTAGATTCTATAGAATATATAAAATCGCACATATATGTGCGAAGTAAAAGTTTTTTGGAACGAATACTTATTTTATAATTTCTTTAGATGTTTATTCATTTATGCATGAAAAACTTTAATCCCAATAAACTTTCTACGTTCTGTCAGATTAATTTTACCTACAAATTTTCTTTAAGTACAATATCGAAGTTGAAACCCCCCCCCCCTCCTCCTCCATGACAGATTTCTGCGTAGGGGCCTGTAATATAACAACTAGTAATATAATATATAAGGTATAATATATATAATACATAGTAGGTATAGTGTAATAAGTACTATAAGTATAGTATGGATGATATAATATATAATATATTATATGTAATATGTAATATATAATACATAGACATATCACATGCTTCCATAAACAGTTTTTTTAAAAATCGTGGTTACTGTTGAAATCAGTGAACTAGAAATATTCTTGAAAATGTTCTCGGAATCTCGCTCCAAAATGACTATTCATCAGGGATTTCAAAAAACTAAGAGAAGATAATTGTTCACAAAACTGTAATAAATATTATCATAAATTTCCTCAATTGATAAAAATCGTCAAATAATCATTTCGAATATCTAGTTGCAAGTGCTTCCCTACGATCAACTTTTATTTGGGATATTCTACTCCCCTCATCTCTCATGGGCGCTATTTTTACTTTTTCATCGCACCCTCATTCATTTCTTACAATGAACCATTCAATTTGTTCGAATTTAGAGGATTGTTCTTCTCCAGTATTTCACGGTTATCGATAATTTCATCGCGGGAAATTGTGAAACGTTTGTACCTTGCGGAGCATCTCCTCGAGGGACTCCATGTCCAGGGCGGAGTTGTTGTTTTCTGTCCGCATGGGCTGCACCATTTGTCTCAGCTCGAATTGCCGATTAAAAGGAGGACGTTTGATCTGCCCCGGCACGATGCAGTTCACGTTTCGAGTTCTTCAGCGACAGTTTTTGCTATTGCGACCGCACATTACGTCACACTGTGACTAGGCCTTCGGGGGAAAACAAAGGGTTGGCGATATTTCATCGATATCGATAGGATTCAGGGGTCAAAAGTTGGTTTTTACCAGAAAAGCAACTTGTATGAGTTATTGCAGATTAGATTGTAGTACCATGACATAACATCATGCACAAGTAAATGTATGAGATTATAAACATTTCTATTCAAATTGTCAAATAGAATCCCCAGATTTATTTATTTCAATTATTTACGATTGCGAGCATTAAATAGATTTTTGCCCCAATGCCATAAATAAAGTGCAAATTACGAAACTCGTGTTGCGTACTTTTTCATGTTTGCATCGTGATAAAGGAGCAAATAATCCGAGCATCGAAACAAAACGAAACGAAACAAAAACGTTTTATGATAATAATTCAATTTCTCACTGTATCGAAAATCTGGCTAAAAAGTAAATCATGAATAATGCAAAAGTTCATAACAACAAACACCCCTGGGAGCAGCCGTGCGATCGAATGTAAATCTGGATTTATGCGTCAATAACACGCTTTGATATTTTCTCATCCCTTCCGTAATCCGTTATTCCGAGCTTTTTGTTCTCGAATAATGTCCCTTCGACCGTGAATGTTGAATTTAATCGAAAATCGCGGACGTTCTTGTCATATAACGGTATGAAAGTGAGCCTCGAAAGAATGGATTCAAACTTCCGTTCAAAGATCCATTGATTGCTAAATTGGAAACGTCACTTATAGCTGTCTTTTTTTCCAAGCTTTCGTGATCGATTTTATGAAATATGAATTTCATTTTACGTAGTCTGGCATTCTAAATATAAGTTTTTCAGAATCCCGAAAATTTTCAAAAAACTTTAGTTCACGGGGAAATACAAGAATGTTTTATCATTTCTACGAGTCCCTTAATTTAACATTTATAATCGAACAATTTCTGTAAAATTATGTCAAATGAAATTTAAAAAACACATGATTTTGGATAAATACTTTATGATCTTTTTCCTAAAACATCTAAGTTTTCGGTTTTTGCAGCAAGAAGAAAAAAGTTTTGCTCAAAATTAAAATTCTTCGTTCACGCAGAGGATTTCATAATTATTAACAAGCTTTTAAGTATTCAGACTTTTCAGATAAATGGTTTTCGAGAAACTGTGCAAAACATCGGATTTTGGCACAATTGCTGTAGTGCACCCAATTACAAAGATTTCATTCTGAAAAAATTTCTAAAATACCTTGTGACACTGATGAATAAATGGGCAATAAGTTGTCAAAAAATATTGTGTGATTTTGCCAAAAAAAAATCGTGAAAACGCATTTTCACCTCGTGAACAAGTGTTAGCCCCTTAAAATTTAAAGTTTGAAATAATTCGATTCTTTAGATTAATTTATCAGAAGACATCGTAGATTTCAAAAACATTTTTTATTTTCCGTATTTTTGAGGGATTCATACGTTTCAAAAGTTTGTCTAGTATTACATGGATTTATATATACATTTTTGGAAGTTTGTGCTTTAGGAATCAAAGTCTTACTGGTTTTCAATTTTCGGAAAATTTTTGAAAAACTGAATCAGCAATTACAATGATCTAAAATCATTTCAGTATTCCTATTATTTTTCGTTTTTTTTTTTTTCTAATTTATTCAATTTTGTATCATTTTTGGTAAATTGACTAGATTTTTATAAAGTACATTATCCATTTCTAAGATTTAATGCTATAGGGATCAAAATTTTATTGATTTCCACAATTTTTATTGATTTTCGGAAAAAAAATTAGCATTGATAAGTATCTTGTTAATGTTTCCAGTATTTTGAATATTTTATTAAACTGTTAATACATTAATTCATAGTCTGTAGAATAGACACTCCATAAATTTTTATTGGTTCATAGATTTTTGATCATTGATCGCAAAAATCATCATGGAATTAATTTATAGTATTGGATTAAAACTAAATTTCTAAAATAAGAATATCATGAGAAGATCGTCATGAAAGACTCTTAACGTTTATTGAATATTGTTGCAATTAAATTTTTGAAATTGGTACAACCATAAGTTATCCTTAATATGAATCATGTCTTTATGATATTTTAAAAGTAAAGATTCTTTCATAGGTGAATAAAATTGATCTTGAAAGAAATCAAAAAGATAGCTAATTTTTTCATGCAAAAATATTGCGATTTCGTTTCATATTGCAACAAAAGTATCGATATAACTGTTATTTGTTGATGAATATACCGATATAAAAAGTGTGATATATCACAAAGAAATATTGATATATATTTTCAGAAATCATAAAGATTGGTTGATATAAAATTAAACTGGTTGTAAAAAGAATTTATTAGAGAATGAGAAAGAACTGAATCAATTTTATATTAGTTATTACAGTATTCTTTATTATTATTATATTCTTCATTCCTTTATCGATACATCAAAATATATCATATTTTCTTGAAATGCAATGATCATAATTTGTCAAAAAAATAAACAATATTACATAATTCATTAATACTGAATTTTTCGAACATCAATTTTGAAAAAAACATTTTACCTATGATTTTCAAATACTATAATGTTTTTATAATAATCCACAAATATTTCGAAATGGAAGTTGACAATCTTCCAGGTTAGACATCATTTACACTTTTCATTAAAAATGATCTCCATCATTCATCAATTTATTTCAACCTTCTCTTTGTACGCGTAAGAGCATAATTTCGTACTAGAAAGAAATATGTCAAGTTTTTGCCTCGTTTTCATAACTTCCTTGCCATTCTTCTCGTCACCATTTTTATTTCGCACTTGAGCACGCACACGTCGCAAAAAGCAGGTAAGACATGCAAAATATATAACGCACGAAAAGCTCAAATGACTACAACGAAAGCAGGAAAAAAATGCACGGCAACGCTTTCGCTCTGCGAAACAATTCCAGGAAAGAGAAAAATGCTCAGAAGACTTTAATGTCGTCGTTTTAATTACTATAATCAACGTCACGTAAATAGTGAGAAAACTTTTACGCGCACTTTTTAAGCACGACAATTGCAAAACTTAGTCAGGAAAAAATTAGATACCAGGGGAACAAATAATTATAGAATGCAGTTGTTACCAATGAGATTCTGTAATTTGTTTGTAACTGTTCTTGAACGTTATTCCTCAGTCGTTATTTTTTTACTTTTATTCATGTCTATCTGTAAACAGGTTGACTTTTTTGGAGGAAACGCATTTCCATCACTGCTAGAACGTATATTTATTTTCACTCTGTTCAAATATTACAAGTTATTATGAGTTTAATTTTTTTGTTTTCCCCTGTTCCGTATAAAAATGAAGATAAAAATATTCTTTTTATCGCTAAGTTTTCTAAAAATGTAGGAGTGTGTATTCTGAATGACTAAACTGAAAATTCCGAATGAAGAATATCACGTTGTTGTCGCTACTTCCCCCGGAATAACTATTTTTAAGTCACGTTCACGATCTTCATTTCGACGAAAAAAATAATTGCCTCACACCGTGACGAGATTGGCTGAACTGCAATGTAAAAACTGTCATCTTCGATCGTAATCACTGACTTAAAAATAAACCGCGATACTCCAGATGCAAGCTCTCAACAAATAAGTAACAAGCAAGTACAAAATTAAACACGAGTGATCTTGGAAAAGCTTTGTTCAAAGTTGATTGTGCGATATTTTGAAAAGATGAGTGTCTAAACTATTAGGTTAAATGAAGAGAATATACTATCATATTAAATATGATTGATATGATCAATATGATTTTCTGTACTTTTTCGTATACTGTTTGTACTTATTTTTCATCAAATTTTTTACTTAATACTTGTATGCAAAACTACGAAACTGCTTTCATACATTATATTTTGGACATATTTTTAGAGATATTTTTTGAAACATCTGTATAAATATAGTACTACAATTTAAATGATAATTTCGTTGAAAATTGGAAATTTGCAGTTTGTTTGAGAAGCTTTAGGTACTAGGAAAAACCGTAATTCTGTTGATTTTAACAATGACACAAGAAAGGTTTAAACTTTTTTGGAATTCCATCCATGGATTGATGGATCAAAATCTTGAATAAGAAACTCAGAAATTAAATAAATAGTGATTGAGTCTGATTGTTTAGAAATTGAAGTAAAAAAATCCAAACAAAGTAATCATGGAAATTTATTGTAGAAAAATCATAATTAAATAACAATAATCTTTTTGAATTTATCCAAGTCCTAACTATCATTATTTGAAATTCACGATCACAGAAACATAAATAATATCATTTAATCGAAATTAAAAAAGAGTGTAGGTATTTATGAATTGAAAGGCAAAATCAAAAATAATTGATTTCTTTTTCTTCAATCAAAATCAATGATACACTATTTTTCATCCCAATAATTTATTACACACTAAAAAGTAATAGTTTGGTAAAGGAATTTTCTTTGTATATAAATATTTCAATTTAGGGTGCCCTGAACCTACCAACATTCAAAATTAAAAGTTGTTCATTTTTTTCATACCTCGAGCTCCAGATTTTTCATAAATATCCGTTTGACAACAAATTATTTAAAAATAAAGTAGGTACATTCATCTCAAAAATGTATCACGAATCGCATAAATTTCATAGTAGAAAAATTAAATTGTTCGGACAATAATATTTTAATCTGGCAAGTCTTCCGAAAAATAATAAAAAAAATAAAAAATGAAATTAAAAACAAGAGTGTTCTTGAGTTGAAAGGGAAAAATCAAAAATAATTGATTTTTATATCATCGAAATCAATGCACACTTATTAATAATTCTCATAATTTAATCAACTCTATAAAGTAATAGTTTTGTCAATAAATTTTCTTTGTACATAAATATTCAAACTTTATACAGTTTCTTCGTATCTCGAGCTTTGTATAAATAATTGTTTGGACAATGATATCTCAAATTGGTAAGTGCTTGAAAAAAATCAAAATTTGAGAGCACACTGCTCTGAAATAAATCTCAATCCTAATTATATATCATAAGTTGCAATAAACAATCACTAGAATTCAAAATTCATTTTCATGAAAAAATCCAAGTCTCTCCGCCAGAAAATGTAAAAACTATAGAATCTGATATTTAAATGTACATATTAATTTTTTTAATCAATTCTATGTGTTATTTAGTGTGTTTCAACTCTCATTTTTTTAAATCTTAGTTCAATCAAGCCATTTATCTTAGCAAAATGGAAATTTCTTTATGTTTCAAGAGTGAGATTTTTCTTTACGGTTCTTCTTCATATAAGGATTTCCATTTCCTGAATTCGTTCTAAAGTTTTTGAATCTTTCTAAAAGGTTCATCTTACCTCGTGAGTATTAAATAAGGATTTTATTTGGCCTCATACAGTTATAATGAGATTCAGAATTATAGAAAGGACAAGTCAATCTTACTAAACTTGAAAATTTGAGCGTTTTCAAATATGAACGTTAAAGTAAAAAATCATGAAATGTCTCTCTCTTTTTGAAATATGTATCGAAATAAATGTAATATTGATGTTATTTCAGATATTATTTTATCTTATTGTTTTTAAAATAAAATTTATCCGATTTGTTTTAGTTTCTTTCAGAGTGTTTTCATATTAAATAAATTACCAGTAGTTTTCTCGTGTTATAAATGACTTGTCCACCGAAATTCAGCAAAAAAATTCCACTGCGTGCTATTCAAAAGCGAAAAATAGAAAAGTCAATAAGGAAAAACAAGAAATATGTGTGGGACAACGTGCACGTAATAAAGCGTGTCTGACACCTGGGAAATCCGACGATACTCATTTATTTTAGCGCGCTTGAATGATTATCGACGAGACGTAGAGAAATATCGAGGCATAACGGACGGCGCCCAACTCAATTATGATTACCTGCTCGCTGGGGTTTAATGGCATTGAAACTTTCTGAGCGAGACGCGGGCTTCATATTGGACTAAAACGCGCATTAATTTCTTTATGGAATTTAATTAAAATCCCGAAACTTTCGCGAACTACACGGGTTGAAAAGATGCGGCGAAAAAATGCACGCTCGAACGTTCGCCAGAGGCGTTACTCACTTTTTCCGTGCATGGAAAAAGTCCTTTCATTTCAAGTTTGGTGAGAAATTAAATGGAAATCTTGGCGGTAGAGGGAATAATTTTGGGAGTTAGGATATTCGAGGGTTTTTTGGGGAAAGTAATTGAAAGTTAGCAAAAATGTTTGTGAAATGAAATTGGATTTCAATTGCAAATTTTTATTAAAAATTATTATTAGTGTTTTAGAAATTCATGATCAAGTTATCATCATTTTTTTGGAGAGTGTAAAAATTTCGTTCCAGAAATTTTTGTTAGGTGTTAACGATCATTGGACTTTTTGTAAATGGAAAATTCCCTTTCAGATTTAAAACTTCGTTTGTCATAAAAACAATATTATAAGGTTGTAGTTACTAAATTACTGATTAATTTCAAAATTTGCAATTTCAGAATGTAGTTTATAATTCTCATAATCAAACTTCTTGCAAAAATTAGTTGATTCGTTATTGTCGATTTTATGTTGGGTAAAACAAACATTTCGAATATTTCCAACATTTCGAATATTTCCAATGAACTTGAGTTTAATCGAAAATTCACAAATAACTTCCAATGAATAAAATAAATTCGTTTTCGTGAATGACGTAATGTCGGGTGTTTTAATCAAGAAATGAATGATAGAAACATTTCTCTGTATTGTGAAAGAGCTTTTCACGCGACGATGGTTATCGGAATGAAAAACGTCCCGAGTTAGACGGCACGGCTTCTTGTTCGTTTTCATCAGCGATAAAGCTTCAAATATTTGTCGGGCCAAGTGACAAGTGCACGATGCGATCAAAGCTTAATTGGAAAAAAACGTATAGCGTATACAAAATCCAATGAACACTCGCGACTTTCTCATGACCTTTAATTAAAGGATTCACGTAATCTTTTCACCTCGATTCTATAGAACACAACTCAATCAATTTTGTAAATGGAAAATGAAGAGAAATAGTATATTACGTACCTAGGACATAAATTTTTTATTTACGTACGATATTTTACGTACCGAGGGCTGGAAAACGAGTTTAGAGATTTTGAACTGAACGAGAAACGAGTTTTCTGTGCCAGAGGAACGTAAAATGAATTCCAAACGCAATTAATATACACATTCATACGAAATTTTCGTCAATTGATGATAGTCAATTGATAGATAAAGGAAAAAATTTTTAAAAAATCCAGGAGAAGAAGCAATAAAAAAATTTAAAACAATAATGGAACATAGGAAAAATTGTGTCACAAGCTTATAATCTTGATTTCATTAAATATATATATAATAGTGCACAATGTACATTGATTATATAACTAAGTGTAACAAAATTTGATCATGTTCGATCTAAAGATTAATTTTTTTATTTGAAGAAATTCATTTCTTTTTTTTTCTATAAGTTTTTTCCACTCAATGAACTATCAAGAATTTTTTCCCATAAAAATGTTAAGATAAATGAAATTCCAGTATAATATGATTATCTTAGGTAAATTTGGAACATAAATTTTTAAAAATTTCAAAAAACGATTTAACTTCACAAAGATTCCTCTCCTCCTATTTCCCTTAAAAAACTTTAAAAATTCTTTTGTCTACCAACAAATAATTCCTATCGAAACAAATATCGAAAATTAACATTGTTACATCTGATAAAGCCCTTCTACGTCATGAAAATTCAACGATAGTAAAAAGATGCCTATAACAAGGCGTACATGAAATTAAATTAATGCCCAGATAATTCAATTGTTCAAGAAATCAATAAATTTCTTACAAGCAAAAATATGTCTATATTGAAAAGCACGTATTATCTATTTATGCTACTGGCTTTATTTCACCCTCTGAGAATTTTTTGTACCCAGTTACTGAATATTATAGCCGCCTAATTGACTATAATAATTCTTCCTGCAAAATGTATCAATATAATACTCTAAGTAATATAACTGAATAACTAATTACGAACATTCGACTACCTTTCCTATCAAATCGTAAACACAATTTAGAAACGCAATTAACTAACAACTGTAGGAAAACAATCCTAGTCACCCTGAACAGGCAACATAGCTTTCCACGTACCATTATTCAAACAAAAAACAAAAAACAAACAAAAACGACACTGAACCCGGCACGCGTAAAAACCGGCCGGAAATCCGGCGAGCGAGCGCACTCGTCCGAATCACATGTTTTCCGCACTCGGCACGCGAAAAAGGGAGGAAAAAAAAGCTCAAGCTCTGAAGGAACGGCGAAGGTTCATCGAGATTTGCGGGGCTACAGTCGAATCGCGTGTAGCTCCTCTCGCGGCATGCGAAACACTGGCTTGTTGTGTGACTGTACGTCACAGAGGAGCACGTTGCGCGCAAGTCCTAAACAAAAATATGCGCCACCTTCCGCAGGAGCGAGCTCGACAAAGACAGGACGTCGAGGGAACAATGAGCTTTCGATCTGCACGCGTGATATCCGATAGTGGGCAAATGCATTCCAAAATACATACAATAATAGCCAAAGAACCGCATTCAGCAATGAAAAATTAAGTCACATGGTCATACGTTCTAAACATTTTTTTATAAAATGAACTACATACTTCAGAGAGCATTCCTTCTACATCAATATCCATTCTACAAACACCACTTACGATTCTCCTTATGAATGTAAATTCGCAAAATTCTCTTCCCTAGTGGCTTTCGATAATTATGAATAAAAACTTCTTACTCGTGGTACTCCGAGTACGTACAATATCAACGACTTATGACTGCTTCTAAAGCTGGAGAATCGTTTTTACCGAAAATCGAGAATCGCTTTACCTTTTATTCTATGATTTGTGACTACTGTGTGGCTGGTTGGCATAAATCTTATATTGTTCTTACGTTCCTTAATTCTAGTCTTTAATTTTCTTTTTGTTTGGCCATCGCGACAAGAATTGCAATCTTTACAATTTACTTTAACAACACGTTGCTTCTCACAGTCATCTAATTCATCTTTACCTCTCTTTACAATTTATTTAATTATTTAGTTTATTGGCAGTTCTGTTTGCTATTCCTACATTAAATTTCTGAAAAATTCTGTTCATATTCATATTTAGATTTTCAACAGAAGGCAAAGTTATTGTGTCTCTTTCATTTTTTGGCTTTTTTATATTTGTATTTTTCAGATTTTTTAAATAATGAACCTTCTCCTTAATGTATTTATCAATAAAAGCTTCTGGGTAGTTATTCATTTTCAGAATATTTTTCACAATCTTAAGATTTTTATCATGAAAAACTTTATCAGCCAATTGTATGTTCTTATTAACTTAATTGTAAATAGCACCAATCTTTTGATGTTAGGGGTGTTTGGAATAATAATTAATACGCGACAAAGTATTCCTCAGAACTTTTAAAAAGGAAGATCGATTTAGTATGTAAGTTAGATTTAGTATGTAAGTTAGTTTAAGTTCAGGCTCGCGACAGATTGGTATGCAATCTTGCGGGAAGTGTATGATATACTTTGTAAATTTATACACCTGTATAAAATTCAATTCAATTCAAAAAAAAATTCAGTTTAATATACCAATCAAATTTCATCCCTTCATAGCTTCTAATGATTTTCAATTCTAAAAAGTTGATACTCATATTTTGTTCTAATTTATAAGTAAAATTTAAACGAAGGTGAGTTCAAAATGGAAAGCTTTCTCAAAAATTATCTCTTAGGATATACAATATCAAGGATAAATTTCAAAACAGTCTCAAAAAAAATTAGAAAAGAATGACGAAATCTCTTTTAGTTCCAAATTTTATAAGGTGAACTTACAAGGTAACCTTACAAAAACCTCATCAGAAATAAAAATACTGTTAAGGTAACCTTGTAAAGTAAGATGAATCCTTTTCTGAAGATTTTGTAATGACATTAGGATATGCGAATCTTTATAAGGAGAAAAACCTTCTAAGAAAAATCCCACTCCTGCCAAATGACAAAATTTTATGAACAATTTTTCGTAAGTTATTATTTGAAATTCGGTTTCAAGTAACATTCAAATTTATGAATTAAGGGAGATTCATACATGATAATATCACTACATTTAATTATAGGCGGATGATAAAAAATGTGAGAAATTTGCGATCCCTATAAGGAAATTGCGATTCCTGATAAGGAAACTCAATCAGTTATAAGGGAATGTGAAATCCTTATCAAGTATCATAAAATCATTGTAAAGAAATTTAACTTTTACAAAATTTATTGCTTATAAAGATTCTCTTACGGTCACCTTATAGGGATTTTAAATCTTTATAAGGTTACTTTAAAAGGAATCGACAATTGTATAAGGGAACTGATATTCCTATAAGGAATTTATAAGGTTTTTATAAGGTTCGCAGTTACTAGTATTAAAAGAGATGAAGCTGTTGTATATAAGAACAATTTTTTATGAAACAAAAGTTATATACAAGTTTTATGAAAATTTCATAATCTCACTATGAAAAACAGTGGAATTTTATAAAAAATTAGATATTTTTATAGTCACTCGGAAAAACTCAAGTTACTAGGACTCAAAAGAAAATTAAAACTTTCTCACATGAAAACCTTAAGAGGATTTTATCACCTACAAAACTTGTTTTGCCTCAAAAAGAAGGAATTCTTAAAATGTTTTTCTAAGGTTACTGCACTATTAAAATTATATGCCCTAGTTATAAAAAATTGAATGATATAGTTTTTTTACAACAGTGATAACTTCATTTTTAGAAATTATGCTATATAGCTGAAATAGATTAATCATTATCTTAAATTGTAACAAAATGAGAAGGCTATGAGATTTTTCATTGCTCTCTAGCGTGCTATATGGGAATTTCACTGAAGAGGTTACAATTATTTGAAGATAACATGAAATAAGTCGATTCAATTAATAAAATACTTGACACAGAATAAAATCAAAAATTAGAAAACAAATATTCTAACGAAGATTTCTAATAAAGTCACGTTTCGTACAGTTACTTTTCGTCATTTTATTAACTACTGATATAGTTGGGTACACAAAAAAACCGGATTTCTACTTGACTTCACCACAGAGGTAAATTAATACATACACGTTCATGAAATAAATTACATACCTATATAAATAAAAAAAAGGATTGCATTACTGAAAAAAATTGACGAAAACTCAACTTACATTTATAATACTACATCTTTACAATTTTTTTATGAATTTCCTACTGTTTTTAAAATTTCGAGAAATAAAGAAAATATAAAATCCGACATGTTCTGAGTATGTAATTTCAATAATGGCCTCATTCTTTACCTTTAATCTGGTGTTGAAACATTGTTTCAAAAACAATGAGTGGATGCCTCGAGTTGTTGCACAGCGTCATTCATTCGCTCTGACCACTGGCCGACTGAACTCGGACATTTACTACTTGCTCGGGCAACATTCTTTAACTATCTTACCTCTAATAGAATGTCGCTTCGAATGAGTTTTGCTACCATTATTTCACCAACTCTCGGCCATTCGAGGAAAGCAAGACATTGTCTGGCTGACTGATAACAATTTGTGTAATCACAATGTTCATTTCGGTAATGTCGACCTGACTTTTCGTTACGAACTTGGATTTCGAAGTTTTGAGTTATGAATTCACTCACTGAAGTAAGGAAACATTGATTTAATAATGGAGTCAAGAGAATATTCTTTTGATAGCTTGCCAAATATTTTTTTTTCACCAAGAATATCTTAAAATTGTTACAATCATGATATAGCACATGTATGGTTAGTAAAACCATACTATAGCTGCAAAGTGAAACAAAGTACTATCATGTCTCAACTTTTAGAAAAATCGCAGAAATTTGAATTATGTAGAATTTTGTAGAGTGAGAGATGCTAAATAAAAACCATGGAATCAGAAACATTTAGTAGCTTCAACTTTAAAATTGGAACAGTATAGTGAAAATTTTAACACAATCTAACTTTAAAATTATCAATTTATTTTTGAAGCTCAAATTTTTTATAAGTAGTCGATATTGATTGAAAATTTTCATTTTTGAACACGGTCAAAATGAATAAATAGAACGTGGACATAAAAAATACTAAATTATATGTATATTCAAATTTTCCCAACAATTAAATTATACTGCACATTCCATTTTAGAAATCATGTATAATAAATATTTTTTATTTGTGTGTGTAAAAATTGTTCAAAATGTAAAACATGTCGTAAGTTTTATTCAAACATGTAATTTATCAACATTTTTTTCTATCATTGAATTGTACTTATACATAATAGAGAGTAAATCAATTATACTTTTACACTGAGAAAAAAAAAAGAGTAAATTTTACCATGGAGTTTGTAATCTACATGCGTTCGCAGTAAAAAAGGAATATTTGTGGCAATACTTATGTATTTTGTCATACAGAGTTGAAAAAGTATCGCGAAAAAAGTAATTACTCTTTCTGGGCCCACCCAACGTAAAAAATTACTTTTTTCGCGGTACTTTTTCTTCTTTATATGACAAAATACATTACTATTACCGCAAATATTCCTTTTTTACTGCGAACGCGTGTAGATTACAATCTCCACGGTAAAATTTACTTTTAATTTTTTCTCAGTGTAAATTATATGAAAGAATTTAAAAATATATATATATATATATACATATATTTGAACATAATATACAATGTAATATTATAAATTTAGGAGAGTTGATTTTCCAGATAATAGTTTACTGTAGTTATGAACATGATAAATTTTCATATTAAAAGAAAAGTCAAAAATTTTTTTCGATTCAGAGATTTCAATGTTTTTAACTTCAAAATTTGAACTATTTCAGGAGAATTCTCGAGAACAGAAATTCTTATGGACAAATTTTTGAAAAGTGTACTATATCGTTCAAAAAGTAGACGTTAAGAAAAAAAAAACAAAAAAACAATCAGTAAAATTTATAAGTTCTAATTTTTTACATGTTAAAAATGCTTTAGTATATGTTTCTGTAAATTTTTGAAAGTGAAAACTTCTAAAAAACAAAACTTAACTAAAGAGAAATGCCAGAATTTTATTTTAAAAAAATGGAATATTATACCTAGAAAACTGGAAGGCTGATATACTGAACTTTTTAATAAAAATAGATCTTCGTAAACTTTTGAACTGTAGACTTCAGATAAAACTTAAAATTACGTAATAGAAAATATAAAAAATAAATTTCCGGAAAAATTACTGCTAGAAATTTGAAATCCGAAGAATTGAATTTATTTAACTGCAAAATTTTGGTAATTGACGTAGATAATATTATTATTAAAAAAAACATTATTTTTAATTACATCGCATATTCAATAATGACAAAAGACTTCTATCAAATAAAATTTTTTTTACAAAGTATTTAAATTTAATACATACGTGTAACACTGAAATCTTTAATTCAAAGTTTTGAAATTTGGGATCTGAAAGAATTTAGAAAAAGTGAATTTAAAAATTCTTGAATAGGAATTCATCTATTTGAATACTCAAAATACTCAGAGACAGAAAACATGTACTTGTAAAAAAACCCCTCCCCAAATTTTATGTGTGTAACCCTGAGTACTGACATTATAATTTTCAAAAATTCTTCAATTTAATATATCTAAGTGACGTTTTTGTCAGAACATGAATTCTAAGGAACCGTTGTAAATTCGAATATCTTTCATGATAATAGAACCAGAGAAAACATAGTTCATGCCTCGTTGCACGCATCGCATAATTGAAGCGTCGACGGTAAGAACCAAGTAACTCAAATTCAAACTCGGAAAATGACGAGCGGGAAACTCGGCAGTAATGACGTTTGCTGCAAAGTTTGGGCCTTCCTAACTTTGTGAACACACCATAACAGTGCAAAATGCACATCATATAATATTCAGCTCGTCTGAAATGGAATTCGTTAGTTCGCAACGTTTGGGGTTTGAACAGAAAAGCGATTTGGAACTAAGATGGCTCAATCAACAGATTGTTGCTTCTTGTAAGTTGCATGTAATTACATAATGTACTTGACTGCTAAAAAGAAACTTCCTTGCCAATCGAAATGCTCCAACGCCATTTCTCCATGTAACTTTTCTATACCTTCTTTTTACGTACCTATTACCTGCAGAATCAACGAGAAACTTTTCCAACAGGTAGCCAGACTCGTGTTATATTTCACTGTGCAACTTACCTGGAACAAAAATGTTACGATCCGATTAAATTTACGATTTTCGAATAAAAATGCCGTATCATGTAGTATACAGTTTTAGGGAACTGGATTTCCAATAAGGAAAAACGATAAAATGTTGCGATAAAAGTTACGAGGGTGAAATCGGGAAAGGTAACGCGAGTCATTGGTACTAAAAGCAGGCTCGCGTTCAAAGTGCAGATTCATTGGAACTGAAAATATGCAGCCACCGCTTGCGTGTTGAGGGCGTCGGTCTGGAATTTCCGATTCAGACCCGGACGCGAGTGCCGTGAGTGATGAATTTGTTCCATGGGCTAATTACCACCTGCACTTTTGTCTTAATGGTCTTCAATTTTATCGCGAGAAATATCCGTGTTAAAATTCAACCAGTTTTTCGTGCATTTAAAGCAAGTGTTTGTTTTTTAGATTGCCACAAGTAACTCTGTATGCACAAAGGTACATTTCACTGCTCAATGATTCTCAAAATGCTCAATGTGAGAAAAACTTTTGTTCGAATGACATCCAGTGGCAAGTGAAATTGCTATGTGTATAGTCTTATATTTACAAAAAATTTGGAACGTTAGTGGATACAAGCTCATTGTAGAAGCCTTGATAAGAAGTGTTGTTGTTGCGCAGGAAAACTTGGGAGAATCAAAGCCGAGATTTTCGTCCCGACAATGCTTTTCCGCGAGGAGCATAAATCCTGGGTAAAGGAAGAAACCGCCAGATAAAGCGGGCGAGCGTGTAAGCCGAATGAGCGGGGTACGAAATAGATTCTTGCTGTGGTTTTGGCGCCGGTAAAAGGGAGCCAATCCGGCTCTTCATTCTGGAAAACGAGGGCCTTTGGGTGGATTAAGTGTCCTGTACACTTTCCTGCGACGGAAGTGACGGCATACGTGATGGAAAAAAAATTGAAAATATCTAAAGAAGCACATACGTACAGTGTTCACGTATTTGGAAATTCCATAGATAGAAAATCAGAGAAGTAGCTTTGTCAGAAGTAGGTACTGAAATGTAATCAAAATAAATGAAATATAGCAGGTATGTATTGGAAATAAAATAAGAGTTACATAAAACAAAATTCTTTATAATTTTACTCAATTTATTGATAATTTTAATCAAACATTCCGTTCAATTCAAAGAAATTTATAAGGCGCAAATAAATTTATTTTATTCATTTTTTTTGTCTCTCTTGAGAAAGTTAGGTATGTGTGTCTTTTTTTCCCTTCATCAAAGTTGAAACAAGTAGTTTTATTGAACTAGTTCAGAAAAACCCTGACACATGTGTGTTTTTAAATAAAGTGTAGAGTTATTCCTAGCTACCTATTTTTAGATCCAAACCTAAATTCAAAATCTGTCACACGTTAGAATGTGAAGAAAAAAAAGCTTCAACATGATTGTCAGAAATTTCGTTAAGCAAAAAGATAAAAAAAGCTGCAGTTGTAATGAAGAATCCAATAAATTTGAAATATATATAATTTAAAAAAAAGGCAAGTGGATATCGAAAAAATCTCAAGTAAAATTCAAAATATATTTATATTTATATGAAAAGTAAAATTTTCTTCTGCCTTAAAACATAAGAGAAGAAAAAATTGGAACAACTCTACGCAAACTAAACCAAATCGCACGATTTTTGTTTATTTTTTAATACATTGAAAATGGTGCATGCTAGGCGGACCTGTATTTACTGTTGGGTCACTAAAACTCATATTTTATCTTGGAAAAAATTATAAATTACTCACGTGAATTTATAATTTGTGAATGTACAAACCGAAAAATATCCAGTAATGTTGATGAAATATTAAGTGTTTCAAACTTTTTCTTTCATGAATTTTTCACGCCAATTTTCGTCATTGAATTTACTAAGTATTTAACAAAGTCGAAAAGAAAGACAAGAAAAAAAATAATCAAAAAAGATTCTAGTTTAATGTTAAATAACCAAAAATTAAAATACAGAAACATTTTAAAATCATGACTTTGATATTGAGGGTGAATTTTGTTTAAATCGTCATCAAATTAATACTTTCAATATTACTACACAAATTCACCTATTTTTTTTATGATTTTTTCTTTAATGATATCTATTTAATTGTTTTTTGAAATCAAATGACTAAATCACACATTCTTTATGAGAAAATGTTTTTCGTTTGATTGTTCAATCGTTCAAGAAAAAATATGTTTTTTTTCAAACGATCCACACATTTTGTAGATAAGTTTCAATCCAGTTTTTTTAAAACATACAAATTCCAGTTTTTCAATAATAACTGCCCAAGAATAGGTTAAATTATATTTATTGATGCAAATCCCCTATTTATAATAATAAAAAAAAAATTTTAATTAAAAAATTATCAGAATCACAAATCTTTTAAAAAACAAAGTAAATTTTTGCTATAAGTAGTATGTAACTATTTCTCACTTCCTCATTTCTCAATTTTTTTCAACTCTTTTAATTTGCAGTTCATTCGATAAAACAATCTTCGTCCAGAATTCATAATTTTAAAACTGATTTAAAAAATAATGACAAAAATAAAAATTTCTTTCATTTATCAGCAAAAATTTTTAAGAATGCAGTAAATGCGATTTTTTGATGCAGAGTATTTGCAATGTTTTTCAATTCCTCTTCTGAAATATCAAAGTGAAAGATTCTTCTTAGTTCGGATTTTATGTTTTTGTTATTGTTATCCATTATTACTTGTAATTTTTCCATTTTTTGTTTTTTTTTTGACTTTTATTTTGTAGTGAATTCAATAAATATTATTGTCATTCTAAATTAAGAAGATCTGAAATGAGTTATAATCATTTTTTATCACTCAATAGCAGTGAGGTTTTTTTTTTTATTCAAGAGTGTTAGCCCAAATTATTATATTCAATTATACACTTTCCGATTGTTCAATTTCGCATGACTATGTCGAAAAACTTGAAATTTCTCAGTATTATCAACACTTTTGCGATCAAAATTTTTATCCATAAATTGGAAAATTTCAGACTTTAAACATACTACATTCAAATATTGCGATAAGAGTATATTTAATTTTTTCGTCTCAAAAATATAATTTATTACATTTATTACATAAAAAATATTACCCAGTAATAATAATCGACAAATTGATAGATTTTTGATAATTTTTTAACTAATTTCCATTTTCGATGGAAAAATTGTAGATCTCTCGTTCATTTACTTTTTTTTATCTAAAAGGACTCTGGTGCAGATGTACAAAATCTTTTTGACACAACCTCAACAATAACCCTAAAACCAAAACTTATATTACTGGATACTCTTCCCAAATTATGAATCGCATTATCCAGAAAATGAAAAATGATTATTGTCCAAACGATAATTACTATTCCACAGCACGCTGATTACGAAAATGCGAGCTAATAAGGCAGCGGCCCATTCTATCGTGCCACGGTAATTTGATCGGCTCGTTCAGGGAAATAGATTTCCAGCTTTTCCTACACCAACCCTTGGGCCAGAAAATTAACCTCGCCAAGCTCCTCGCTTAATAGGGCATTATTCGATCCTTTGAGGATTTGTAATAATCAGACCTAAAACTCCGTTTTGTACAAAAATTTACATTTGTTACAGTTAGAAACGTAATTGAAACGGTTTTCTCCTTTTTTTTCTGGACGAGGATTTTTACGGAAATGACGTTGGAACGCGTGAAATTCCAACTCGGATTTCGTGCGTCTGAACGTACTCAGTTTTTCTCTCATTTCGTTTTGACGGTTCACTTAGCAGTAACTGAAATTGTGCCGTAACAAAATAATTACCATAGGTAGTTCTGCTAGTCAGAAAACTTGATGAAAAAAAAAAATAAATAAATAAATAGAATACCAGGGGCGCAGGCAAAAGGGGTTTGAGAAATTTAGTCCCTTCGAGAAAATTAAGTAGAAACAACTTTTATTTCATGTAAAAGTTTTGAAAGTAATAATAATAGGTCGTAATAAATAAGAACAATAATAGTAAAAATGCATCAGAATAATGAAAATGAGATGATCAAAAAGATAACTTTAAATCATTATTTAAAATCAGCGAAAGTTATATAAAATGTACTTACTGAAATCGAAAGGACATGGAAATAGTTTAATGTAAGTTCTCAAGATGAAATGAAATTCAAAATTTCAATTCTACTAACTCAGTAATAATAACGATTCCGGCTTCAGAAGAATTTTTTCTTAAATATTATTCTGATTATTATTTGGCTAGGATAACGAAAAATAAAGATTTGTAAAATTATTTCAAGTAGGTAAATAATGAAAAATTATAATCTACGCTTATACTGAAAATCTTCAAAACATTGAAATCTGTAGGAGCATAGAATTAAAGAACTTACATAAAAGTCAATGAAAATACCAGAAAACTTAAAAAAACATGTAGTAGCGATCTGTAGAATTTCGAGATATACATATATGTAACAATATAAATAATAAATACGAAAAATACAAACATACAAATGTATTAAATACTTGAAACTTGAGCCGATGTTTTCTTAAGAAACAATTAAAATATTAAAATATATTCCCAAAAATTTGAATTTTTAGGCTTCAAAAGTTTTGAATCAAATAATAAATGTACTAGAAATCTGAAAAAATTTTAGGTTGTCCTTCAAAATATCGAAAACGTTGAAAAATACGAAAAATAATAAAAATTTACGAATACTTTAAATCTATGTGGACGGAATTTTCTCAAAAATGTACGAAAACATTAAAATTCAGAGAATTTAATCCAAAAAGATTTTACAGAAAATAATAAAAGTTCTATACATCCTCAAAAACAAAAAAAAACAAAAAACAAAAAACAAAAAAAACGTCACATACTTAAAGTACTGGAAATATGAATCAAAGATACTGTTTTCTGAAAAATTAATATATTTGAGTACCTCAATTCTCTGAAACTTCTAATTTCATGACGAAATTTTGTTTTATCATTATTCGAGTCTTTTGATTGTAATTTTTATTTCATTTTCAAATTTCCTTTTTGATAAATACTTAAAATCTGTTAATCATTTTCCTAAGACTCTAAAGAAAAAGGCAAAACTCTCTAGAACTTTGATTCCTGAAGCATCATATTCTAGGAACATACAGATAAATCCATAAAAATACTAGAATAAAAATACTGATTAATCTTGACCATTTAAGGTGACTCGAAGGACGTTCTCTTTTCGTTCTCCTTCCTCTCGGCCGGTTCCCTTTCTACTTGTCTTTCTCGCACTACAGTAGGTTCCGAGTCACCTTAAGCATCAAATTCAAAAAATCTAAATAAATCTATTATAAATCAACAGAATCCTCCAAGTTCTATGAAAACCGAAGAAATATGAAACATACCAAAAGTATTACAAATAAAAGAAAATCTGTAAGCCCTAGTGATTTAAAAACCATGAAAATATAATTTTATGTTTGAAGCATGTCAATGAAAAATGATGAAACAAGAGGAAGCCCAACAGCTAGCATTATTAGTTATATGACCTCAAAATTCGAAAAATTTGCGAGAATTAAAACCAATTAGCTACAAATAAAAAATTATACTCTCCAGCGGAAAATGTATTTTCCCAATAAATTTTTCCTAAAAATTTCTTTTTTCTGTCCAACAAATATGTAACAAGTACAGATCTTCCCATTCCAAGAGCATTGAAATATTCAGCAAACCTGCTTCCCTTGGCAGACCATCAAAGCGAGGAAGAAAACCCCATTAGTCGTTAGCGATACAAGACGAAAGATAAGTCAAAGAAAGAGGATGAGTCCGTTCAGAAGCTCGTTGTCATTCGATAAGAGGCTTCGATTTCTGATGCCCGTGAGTTTCGGTCTGGGCCGAGGGTCGAGACCCTCCGACGCGATAGACGCTAAGAAATGACACCTAATGAGGCCAAACAATACTCTCGGAAGGGGAGGATCTGGGCTATTACAGGAATGAAGTTGGGGGAGGGAAAGGGTAATATCCGAAATAACTCTGGCGAACGGAGACACCTCTTCCGGGATCCGCAGACTTCATCTCCGTTCGTTTCCTGACAACGATTGATGCCCGGGTTATTCGTCATTTTCCTCATGTCCGTTGTTTTTCTCACGGGAATGTAGTAACGAAAGTGTCGCCTGTTACGAGATATCAATCGGTAGCAAATGATCGAGAGATGAAAAAGGGTTTACAGAAGTGGACGATTTATTACAGGAAGTTTGGGATAAGTATGATGTAGACATATTTCTCTTGGAAGAGAAGAGCTTTAGAAACTATGAACCTTGAGATTCTGGAAAGTTCGGATACTTAAAACCTTTTGGATTTCGAGAACGTTGGAACCTTGAAACGTTCTTATTATAAAGGTTTGTGAAATGAAAGTGAATCTTGAAACTTGAACAAAACCTTTGAACTTCGAAAACGTATGAACTTGAAACCTTGGAACTTCGGAAAAGGGAAATATTGTATACTAGTAATCTCATTGTCAGTCTCTCGGAACCAAATTGTCAAATAAACGATTTCTTCCCGTTATATAATTTAAAAACACGTCCATTCTAATGAATAATACATCCTGTCATCAGGTAAAAGGGAAACAACCCCAAAATTTTTATAAAACAACAAAAACTGGGGAAGTAGTCAGAAATTCACAAAAATAAAAAAACTTGAATTGTCAAGGGAAATATTGTATTAAGAAATCAGAAAAATAAAAAACTTGGTGGTTATAAGATATCGATTGGTAAAAAACGTTTTTAAAATAAAATAGGTTGTAAATAATAGATAACGCTCCGCTGAGAAATTATTATTCAAGAAAAAAGCGGTGAACCGGAGCAATAGTGGGAGAATAAATCCATCATCAAATTCTGTGCCAATGTTGCACTTTTATTAACCAAGCTTTCGGTCTATATTGAGACCATCTTATGGGTAAAATATGGAGTTTTAGCTCATATTAACAAGGGCTCAATCAATTAGTCTATTACTGTTTACGGACGCTGTTAGACGTTTTCATTTCTTTTGATATGAGCCAGACCTTCTGTATTGATCGTGATAGGAATGGATTTTTGTTGTTCTTGAATCATAAATTTCCATTCCATATTGTTGACGAACGTTGTAGGACACGATTGAGCCCTTGTTTATATGAGCTAAATGCGCATATTTTACCCTGAAGATGGTCTCAATATAGACCGAAAGCTTGGTTAATAAAAGTGCAACATTGGAACAGAATTTGCTAGTGGATTTATTCTCCCACTATTGCTCCGGTTGACCGCTTTTTTCTTAGATAATAAAATAAGTTGAATAAAAGTGGACGATTTATTACAGGAAGTTTGTGATATTTATGATGTAAACAATATATTTTTCGGAACACGAAAACATTAGAATCTAAGAACCTCGGAATTCCATAAAATATGAAGCTTTAGGAAGTTGTCAGTTTGGATTTCGAATATTTTAGAACTTTGGAACGTTGTGACGATTGAATTATGAAAGACTAGAAAATGGACATGAAGCTCCAAACTTGTATATGTTGGAACCTTATAATTTATAAACCTTTCAACTTCAGAATGCAGATAGGTTGAGAATTTCGAAACATGAAACTTTGAAAAGTGGAGCGTTAGAACTGTAACTCATGAGCTATTAGGTATTAATAACACAGCCCCACAAAAAAAAAGTAGAATGTGCGGCAGACTACGGTAGTCCTATCATATGGATTTTGGGTTGCTAAATCCGAATCGGTAGTTAGAATTTCAAGATTGGTGACGATTTTTGACATAAGCTCAAAAAATGATGCTAAAAAATTCGTAAATTTCTTTCAAATTTTATTACAGATTCGGTATCAGCAGCAAAAAATACATGAGTTTTTAATACTTTTTTTAGTTGCCTGGTACTAATACTTCGTGGTGGAGAAGGGACTGTACAAAGTGTGTTAGCGTAAAATTCACTATTTGCGCCGACCAGAATAATTGATTTCTGTAGATCTTGTGTCGCTAAATTCAAATAGGGAGTTGAAATTCTATTACTAGTGACCGGTTATTCCTTAACCTCAAAAAACTTCATTTTTCTTTAAAGTTATATTATTTTTCACTTTTCATTAAAAAACCATTACATCATTGCTGTTCGTCAATTCTTCTCAAAATTTTTCGCATGAAGCGAATTTAACAAAAATGTTCCGAGATACATAATGAGTTATAGTTTAACGTCCATAACTAAATCAGACAATTGTATTATATCTTGCATTTCTTAAATCACATGAGATTTCTGCAGTTTCATTTTCTCTGTAAAAAGTAAAATTTAAACGAAAATTTTGATTCTTTCTAGCTATAATATAATTTTTTTCAAAATAGGACATTTCATAGATTTAACAACAATTTTATCAGAAAATAAAATGAATGTTCACAAACTACATCACTTATGTAAAAACTTTTCATAAATTTCCTTCTTAACATGTTTCTCTGAAAAATATGAAAAATCCTTTGAATTTATTCCAGTATTCAATCAGACATTCTCCAAAAGCTCGAAACTATACTTCTTCTGTTACATTTCTCGCCGAACCTTCACGATGGAAGGTTTTTCCTGGAATTTCAAGGGTATTCCTAGATAGCAATAGAGCATTGCGAATGTGACGTGAGCGCGCTTCGTTTTACAATTACGGACACAAATCCCTTCCGTGTACTTTGCAGTGCCAGCTAAGTTGTTTACCCGAATGCGCGCTCGCTCTAACGTCAGTTTGCTTTCCAAATACAAGAAGAGGCCGACATATTGTACGAGAAATTCACCGCCTCTGCGAGTACGTTGCACGCTCGTCGGAAATGGCAACGTCGAGCGAAGCTTTTTGCCTCGTTATTCCTTTGTGCATTCGAGTTCCCGTTTTACGGAATTTTTCCCATTTCAAATATTCAATCCGTAATAGAGTCAGAGAGCTCCGTAAATTACTGCGCTGCCGGGAACCCGAATTTTGTGGATTTTCAGAGAAGCTTACGTAAAGTATTGACATGAAAATTGAGATGGAAAAAGGTTTTTCACATAAAATACTGAGCGATTGAATTCGTGAATTTTTCATTTGTAATATCGGCTTTCAATAAATTGAAATTGTTTGCAAGAAGAGAAATAATTCATACGAAACCAATAAGTTTATCCTCGATTGAGAACGTCAAAACATCGAAATGTTAAAAAAGTAGAAATTTGTAAATGATTAGATAACTATGATGAGAAACAGTAAATTTCATGCGACATTGTTTTCATTTTACGAATTACAATGTGTAAAAATTATTGATCTTCGGAAGCAATCATTGTTTTAAGGATAATAAATAAATCCGCTTATCTATCTCAAACTTTAGACGTTATTGAAGCCCTCTTCAAGAGTTATCATTTCAAACATAACAAATTGGAGATACATATTTATAATTACAAAAATAAATCTCAAACCACTTACAGATCTATTCAGCATCTTCAATTTCAAAACCATACAAAATAATCTTGTCAATTATTTTACATCAGTCGAATTTTCAATAAGAATTATATACTCTCCCACCTTAAAACAGGTTATATATACATCAAAAATCCGTTAAAGACAAAGTATAAATTCTACACGTAGTACAAAATATTTCATAATATAAATTATGGAGAATCGTTTCTAATTTGTTGTACTCATAATAGCTCCTGAATAGAGCTTCCTTGGAACTGAAAGCTCGAGAAAAATTGTTGAACTTATTTATTATTCCAAAAAAAACAAAAAATGATTGCTACCAATGATGATTAATTTTCACACAAGGGAATGAAGGTAGTGTTTTACAATCATTTGATAAAAAAATTTTGTAATACCGTGTTCTCAAAATAACTCCCTAACGCAAGATAAACCCTGCCAAACATTCTAATAAACTCGACGAGATAAGTGCCTCGAATAACCCGAAAACCGCGCGGTTTCGACAACTACATTTTTTACATGCAAGCCGTAAAAACGTAAAGCGCCCGAAGCCGGGAGCGGCCCTACCTCTCGTATCGCGGAATAACAACGTTAAATCCCGCCGACGTATCCGTAAAATTACGCGGCTTGCGAGGCGAATCACGTCGTTCGTGACTGCAAATGCACCGCGCCGATTTCAGCGGCAGTAATTTTCAGGTTAAATCGAAACTATCAAAATGCACCGCGGAATTCCGGGTGATTGGATGGCGCTATCGATATTTGCACCGCCCCCGTACGTTCTACGAGTTCCGTCACATGAAACTACTTACACTAATGCATCGGCAAATATCCGTGTGTCCTCAGTCCGGATTCTAATTTCTAATCCCCAACGAAGCTACGGTGGAGCGGACCAGAAACCTAAAGCTTGGAAAGTGTCTGGGTACGATAGGTAAAGTCGCAAGGGACGGAGCTAGGCAGAATCAATAGATTCAAGACAACGCAAAGTGGTTGATTCCTTGGTTTCGTCATTGCGGGTCGGAAAATTGAAAGAAAAACACGTATTTTATCTGATTCAAATACACGTGATTAGGCGATTGCGATTTTCCCAATACGTTGAGTGACAGAGTGGCTGGAAATCTTACTAAAAAAACAAAACAAACAAACAATATAGTTTTCACATTGAAACATTGAGAGATATATGAGTTCACTATATCGGTAGTTGGTGTAATTATTTTTATGATACCTTAATGTCCCAATCTTGTCGTATTAGACAAACTATTATAAAGAAAATGTCTAAAACCCGGCAGAGAGTCATTGAAAAAATTGACATCACACCTCAGCCTAATCGCATTTGTCATTATCCTGGCTAGTGATTCATTCGCGCTATAGTTCGTTTCATGTTGCTTAATACAGAACAATCTAGACGAGGTAGTTCTAAAATCCCTATCAGAAACATTGTAAACTATCTTCTGACATGTTTTCGGAGAATCTACCATGCCGTTAATGATCTTATACAAAAAAAATAAAATCATTAGCCTGCCTTCTAATGGCCAATGTCGATATCCCAAAAGTGAGTTATATCCGAACGAAGGAGGATATAACTCTGTTGATAAAACCTAATCTTTGATATGCTTTGCTACAAATTGAATGTATATGATCATTGAAGGAAAGAGAATCTGTAGAATAATCGTCGTGAATTATCGTTGTGTAATGTAGTGTTGCTTATAGTATAAGGGAACACCATGTTCTACGACACCTAGAAAAACTTACAATTTTATACTTAAAAAGATTCAATGGCAATTTGTTGGCAACAGACCAATCGTATAATCTATTTATCTCAATTTGGAACCTTAATGCATCCTCAATTGATCGAATCATTGCAAATATCTTAGCATCGTCAGCAAATAATAAATATTTACATATAGAAAAACAAGAAGGAACGTCATCAATGAAGATTATGAATAAGAGAGGACCAAGATGAGATCGTTGAGGTACTCCCGATGTCACCTCATAGAAAGATGATAAGAAGCCTTCAATTTTGACAAGCTGGGTCCTATCAGTAAGATAAGATCGAACCCAAGCCAACAACGTCCCGGATAAGCCATATGCCTCGAATTTTGCCAAAAGTATACCATGTTCCACATTGTCAAAGGCCTTTGAAAAGTCTGTGTAGACCGCATCAACCTGGTACCCTCCATCCATAGCTTCAGAGGTAAAGTTTTTAAAAAGAACTAAATTTGTTGAGCGCTTCTCAGTAAATACATGTTGCTCCTCAACTATGATATTCCTAAAAGCACAAGTGAGATGGCGACAAACTATATTCTCAAATAACTTCGGAATGACATTCAAAAGGGAAATAGGCCTATAGTTCTGAACATCTGACGTCACTGGATTTAAATATATATCTAGTTACTGCCAGGCTTAAGTCTTCAAACACCGATCAGGGTTAAATGCCATTGCACTATCGAAGACCATTCATAAAATAACTCTTTGAATAACTTGTTCATAGTACAATAAATCAATACATCTCGAATGTGTAAGAGGTAGCTACATATAACAATACAGGAAACATTTTCTATTTTCATTCAAAATTCCACCTTTTGTAATTAAGAAGGATTTTACAATTCGAAACATCCTATTAATGACATTACTAATTGTAAGTACTGACTTGTAAGTTTATTCCATTCTTTATTCTAGACAGTCTACAATTTTCCCTGATAATCAATTGATTATTTTCTGATCTGACGGATACCCTCGTCCCATCAATGGTTGTTAGTGTCCCAGATTTTTTATTTCTCTTGATATCATATAATTTTTGCGAATCCCCGAAGTTTCGTCGAAGTTGGGTCGTTATCTTGCTGAATAACCAACTCTCTGCCAATGATTTGCTTTACTACTGGGCACAGATTTTGTTTAGGCTGATTAAAAAATATTGCAACAAGAATCAGCAGGAACTGTTTAACTCACATGTAACAACTTCGATATCCTAGTAAAATGATTATTTAGGCACTCGATCGTTGACGTTTTGATTCTTATGTGTGGTATTTTTTTCAAGTCTGAATTAAAAGCAACAGCAATATGACAAAACATTTGAACAAAAAATTAAATCTCCATAATTTCTTCATTCAACGTTACGTTCCTCATAAACAATGAATAAGAGCCCTCATAATTTCCTGAAGTCATCACAGGAACGATATACAATATTGTAATGTCCCTCTCCGTTGTTACAAGCGAAAACAATTTTTCATCTTCATTATTTGCGAAATCACAATATCATAATCACTTCAACAAACATTTTGTTCTTATTCTTATCAAATCTCTTAGTTTAAATTTGTAAAGATCTTATTATTTTAGCAGAAAGTCAGAGATCGACTATTTAATTAGTAGAATTTTCAAATGACTACAGAGTGACTTTTTTCGTGTTTGTGAAAGACAAACACACACACCGTTGGTTTTATGAAAAAATTGCAGACTTTTTTCTGATCAAGATTAACGAGTGCAATCTTTTGAAAATTCTAAATGTATTCATTTACTATATATTACATATACTTTATCCTAAATATCTAACATTCTAAAATTAAGGGTGCGCGTACAATAGGCTGTACCTAGGCACAGCGCTTAGGTCGTTATTGCACGCGCACCCTCATATTAACATAACCTCACCTCATCAGATATTGCTGTACGAAATAAATGTTTTGGAAAAAAGTAATGAGACTTCAAGAACGAAATTTCCTAGATCAAAATAAGTAACAAAGAACACATGTTTTTCAGATGCAATGCTAATTGGGAAACGTCAAAAGAAATATCGAAATCATTACGGATTTTCAGTAAAATAAAACTATTCGACACTATGATAATTGACCTAATGCTCATATTGAACACTTTTCAGCTGAATAAATGCAACCAAAAAAAAGAAAAAAAAATGATCTACTGTCTTATTTCGTTGGTTCATTAGTATTATTCCTTCTCAATCAATTATGCAAATGAATATGGGTCATTCCAGGTCAGATTTACACTCCCCATCACAGATATCATTGTTATTATTTTTTTAATGTTTTTCAATACCAACAAATCGATACGTGTTTTTTTGTTTAGTGAAAAAAAAATTTTTTCACGGCTGTACGATTTTTTGAAGTTTGAAAAAACGCCGATTTTTACATGAAAGTAGCATTTTTTAGCGCCTAAAATTCGAAAACGGTTAATTTGAGACGAAATTGTTAAGAGTAAAAAAATTTTACTTATAACTTTCACTTTTTACGTGTAGAAAAAAAAATTGTTTAAAATTTTTTACTCAAAAAAAGTTAAAAATTGTTAAACAAATTGATGTATCTCAAATATATCAGTAAAATGTTGATTTTTTTTTTCACAGTTCGAATCTCTAGAGATAATCGAACAAAAAATTTTTTAGTTTAGAGTGGCTTTCGAGGTAGTTCAAAAGATATAAGAAATAAAGGAGCGACGCGCGCGACCAGCGCGAGCTGCGCTTTTCGTACCGCGTTGAGGTCTCGATAAGCGCACAGTGTTGCTGTTGGGCAAGGTTCATATGAATAAAAAAATGAAATGATCTTCGTAATGGATGTTTAAAAATTATCTATTTCTCTGCTGTGAACTTAAAAAACTTCTTATACCTTTTTAATTCAGCTATTTTTTAAATCTACGAAATCGATAATGTTATTGCACAGGCATATTTTAAACCTTTTTTCTTTTTCAATATTGAAAAAAGGCAACTGCATTGTTCACTGAAGAGTTTATTGTCAAGCAATTCTCTTTTCTAAATAGAGTTTCCAAAGAATTCATACTTGAGCTTAAACTCAATCTTTGGTTGAGTTATTTAACTTTGAAGCCAATTACAATTTTTTTTATATCACGGTACCGTAATAAACAACTTTTAAACATCCATAACGAAGATCATTTAATTTTTTTATTCATATGAACCTTGCCTAACAGCAACACTGTGCGCTTATCGAGACCTCAACGCGGTACGAAAAGCGCAGCTCGCGCTGGTCGCGCGCATCGCTCTTTTATTTCTTATATCTTTTGAACTACATTGAAAGCCACTCTAAACTAAAAAATTTTTTGTTCGATTATCTCTAGAGATTCAAACTGTGAAAAAAAAAATCAACATTTTACTGATATATTTGAGATACATCAATTTGTTTAACAATTTTTAACTTTTGTTGAGTAAAAAATTTTAAACAATTTTTTTTTCGACACGTAAAAAGTGAAAGTTATAAGTAAAATTTTTTTACTCTTAACAATTTCGTCTCAAATTAACCGTTTTCGAGTTTTAGGCGCTAAAAAATGCTACTTTCATGTAAAAATCGGCGTTTTTTCAAACTTTAAAAAATCGTACAGCCGTGAAAAAATTTTTTGTTCACTAAACAAAAAAACACGTATCGATTTGTTTGTATTGAAAAACATTAAAAAAATAATATCAATGATATCTGTGATGGGGGGTGTAAATCTGACCTGGAATGACCCATATATAGATTCATAATACAAAATTGAATAGATTTGTGAGCCCCTCTTCTCCTGTCACTGACTAAGCTAGTTATTACTGTTGGTTTATTTATGTGGGTAGAAAAAATTCTTTTGTAAACCGAATCACGCTTCGCTACGAACGAACAAATCATGGCCCCGAAATCACGTGACAGCGTGTCGAATAAATGAGCGGATTTGGTGTTTTTCTCGAGAGGCGTTAATCCAGAAAAGAGCGATCCCCGCGCACTTCGGGGTATAGTAGTAATGATGATAACGCGTCGGTCGAGCTTGGTGGCGGATTATTTCCTGCGGCCGGCTGCGGTCTGTGAGGCACTAGTGAATTAATGGCCACGGTCCTCCGTCTAACCTCCTTAGTCGGGATTAGTACCAGCGTGGAACGGCGTGTCATTGGGAACCAGGATCCTCGGGAAAGCTCCTACGCTCCCCCAGGGATCTCGCGATCCTCGATGTCGGAGCAGAGTTTTCACGCCCTCGGCAAAATTTGCGAGGCTTTCATGAGAACAGCTATAGTTCCCACGACCATATAAACGATGAGACTACATCTATGCCTTGTGCAACTACACTGTCGTCAAAGTCT
Source organism: Platygaster robiniae (assembly GCA_028476575.1). NCBI lineage: Eukaryota > Metazoa > Arthropoda > Insecta > Hymenoptera > Platygastridae > Platygaster > Platygaster robiniae. The sequence continues at coordinate 28,627,091 of CM052023.1, forward strand.
TTGGCCTCAATGTTTCGTATATTATAAGAATAAAAATGCAGGAACATTTATGAAAATCTTTCTAGTATTAAAGATAGAAGTGTATTACAACTGTTGTAATAATTTAGGCATACGCAATTTAATACTATTCATGAAAGACGTAAGGGAGAGAAAAATCGATGTTTGACCTAAACCTGCATTCAGTAGACATTGATAACGTCTACGAAAAGCAATCTTATTAGATTTTAAACAAATATAAGAAATATCTTAACAATTTTTAGCTATTTCAATTCGACTGAAAATCTGCTGCGGATTTCATTTCAAAATACGTACAACCATTCAAAAGCGGATTTTTCGCACGAAATAATTACGAAAAAAGATGTCTCATCCCTAAGCCGCTTTTCCCATTGAAAAACGAGGGGTAGGAAAAGCCACGGCGCAAGAGTATTCTTACAGCGCATAGAAAATTACCAGCACTCGAGTATCGAGTCAGGCAATGTGTACACACTCGTACACGTGCCTTTGCTTTCTATTGTGTAACGAACTGGCTGCACTCGCTCGAGGGGTGCTTCATTTATCAAGTTAAACAATAGCTCGAACGTTCGAGGCTCCTCGCGATCAGACGAACGGAGACAACGGAAATTTCCTCGACGTGATAACGATTCGCGATTTTCCAAAAAAGTATATCATAGAGCAAGTTGAAAAAGCACCAGGTTACGAATGATGGGGTTAACTTTCGTGAGGGCAGCGAGGGTAATTATCACGTAAAAGTCGAAATTTCGTTTGAAATCCCAACGTGTGGTACAGGATACTGTTTCTATAATTGAGAAAAAAAATACAGCATAATTTTTCAATATGTTTCCCTGAAGAAGAAATAATGAGACAAGTTTAAAATTTGCAAAATAGTTGAAAAAAAGAAAAGATTCTCAAAGGATCACACAAAAAAAGCAAACAAATGAAAAGAAACAAGTTTTTTATTTTCCTCCGAAATTCCAGAAAATATATTTTGTCAGTTAATATAACAGCAAACATTCAAATACACAAAAAATAAAACTTGAAAATGTAAATAAAAGCATTCATTTATTAGAACAAACTTTAGTTGTTTATAAAAAAATTAAAGACAATAAACATTGCCAACAATCTACTTCGTTATAAATTAATGTAAAATTAAGCGTAGTAAAAAATGCAGAATAATCAAGACGTATTCAATAGTCTTAAAGCACAATTTTTAGTAATTGAGAAAAAAAGTTTATAAACAATCAGAACTTGTAATTATTAGTTCTAATAGCCGAAATTCTAGGTCAAATAGAAGACGTTCCTTGAGAATAACACAGTACTACAAAAAAAGGTTGCGCTACTTTTGAAAGACACATGTCTCTCAATGAATTTTGAGCTGCTGATTCCGAATTTGAGGTCAAAAAAGCACCTTCCTCGAAAAGTTTTTACGATAACCTCAAAAAACCTCATTTTCGAATATTTGATGTATATACATAGTTTTTACATAGATTTTGCACTGCTGAATTCCAAAATGAAGTCACATTTGCTAGGATAATGAAAAATAAACAGCAAGAAAAAACCAAAATCTTGTTTGTAACTGCTTGAGCACGGTATTAATGAAAATTCTGAGCCGTGGAACCAAGAATGCCCAAGCAAATAAAACATAAGTACTCATCACCAGATATATATTTTTCTACGTATTTCGAGTCGCTGAATCTGAATCTTCTATAAAAATATCGTTTTGCAAAACTGTCTTTGGACATAACCTAAAAAAAACAACTTTACTATAAAGTGTTACAAATGAGTATGTTTTTTATGAAAATTTACAGCAAATACGAAGGTCTTTTTGTGCAAGGGAGTACATTGAAATACGAAAAAAAAGTTGCCTTATTAAAAAGGTGCGAGAGACTAACACTGCTTTGACTTAAGTATTGAATTTATTGTGATCTAAGAAAGTGTTCCTATTTTCGATTTGTTATAAAATCGTGTACCAAATTTCGTGCTTAAATACTGATATTTCACTTTTCTCAGTATAGTGGCTTAAAATACATTATATAATTATGCTGTTCTATTTGGCACTTGAACATGCGATTTTTTGAGATTATGTCAACAAAAAGTCTTGAGAATCATTAATGTTTTAAAAGATTCAGATCCAAAGACTCTAAGTACGTAGGAAAAAATATGTCTGATAAAGAGTACTTTAGCTTTTTTGGGGGGTTTTCTTTAAAAGTTATGCTGTTTATTTTTTATTAGTCTTGCAAATGCGACTTAGTTTTTTATTTAGCGATGCAAAATCCATATGCAAACCATGTATATTTATCAGATACTCAAAAATGAGGTTTTTTCACGTTATCTCAAAAACTGGTCTAGGAAGATGCTGTTTTGACCTCAAATTCCGAATCAGCAGCTTAAAATCCATAGAGAGACATGTATCTTGTCAAAAGTACCGCAACTTTTTTTTGTGGGACTGTGTAATTCATTTTTAAACACAGGAAGAACAAATAACGATATACTATTTCTACAACGAAAATACTGAATTTTTTATACTTCCAAATCACCCTTTGAATTTGATTATATTTTATGCCTTTCATACATTTATTTGCATGCTACCATATTGTATATTAATTGATTTTACGACTATACATTACCAGATATTCAGATTAATAAACTAATAAAATTTAAATTACGTTATTCCAAAAAAATTACTCATATAATATTGAAACCAATTCACATGTTAATGGCAATAAATAGTTACACCTTGGAATTATTACAAGAGCAATAACAATTACATTATGATTAAAATACCATTCCTGACAGTTTTCAAATATCACATCTTACATTGCTAATTTTAAAGGGTTACTTTTTTACAGGAGAGTTTTCTATAATCAAGGCAGGAAGAATTTCCATACATGAAAAAAAAGAAAAAATATATCCGAATTTGAAAAATTCAATTTTATCTGATAAACTACCATTATCATTATTTCATACCTTTTAAGGTAATTTCTCCTACGGAGTAACTAAAATTCCCGAGAGGAATAAAGATTACGGTTACGATAAATCATGCGAGGAAGTAAATTCGTTAGCCCTGCGAAATTAAGCGCAGTAAAAAGGGAATTTTACGAGGTACGTGAAAAGGGATCTTTTTCAATTAAATCAGAAAATGGGAGAGTGATAAAAAGAGGCCGAGGGAGAAGAAGCAACAGCGGAAAGAGGGGGTGGGTGGAAAGGTGGGAAGGGTATTGGCCGGAGGAACGAGGACGAACGGAAGTTGTTTTCTCTCACGTGCTATCAACCCTTATCAGTCCCTGGGGGGAAAGGGGGAGGGGGTCGAGAGTTTGACCAAATCGTTCGATAAAAAGTTCATTTCGCGTCAGTATGACTCCGCCACTTGAATTCACAAAACTTCGAAGTATGCAAAGTCACGAGATTTTTTAATGAATTTTTTTTCTCAATCTGGAGACTCATTTGGTATTTTTTCGAAACTGGCTGTTATCTACAAAACTTAACAATCGAATATACAAGAGTACCCTGAACAAATTATTATCTTTTTATGAGCTTATCGTTTGTTGATATTGAAAATATATAAATATATATACTATGTTATTTATAAACTATATAATACATATGAATAAAATATTCAATTCAATAATATCACAGAAATAAACGTTGAATACAGAAAAAAATTAGTAATAAATTGTGTAAATGGTAATATGTGAACCAAATTTATAATACTATAAAACAATATTATCACGTATAATATTCATATACTGCATAATATAATAAAAATATAATATTTATCTATTGCATAACATGCATATAATTTTTACGTAAATGTTGTAAAACAATGATTGGCTCTAAATAAAACTTCAACGAAATTTTACCTTGCAAAGTTCAACGCCATTGAACTGGAAAAATCTAAAGTTATTAACTCTACTTCAATCGTGTGATGAACAATTTCACGTAACATTAAATAATCTCGATTACCATTATATTACTTCGCATCCCGAAATAACAATTAAACTCGTGATTCAAGTGTTTATTGCCAGTGGAGTCCATCAAGGTATCAATTTTCCTGGCTCTGGTTGCATTCATGTAGAAAGCACCTTGAGCAGTTTCGTAAGACATCCTCGAATATCCGGCATAATTGTCTTTGAAACTGGTAGAACTTTGATTAACGCGAGTATACAGTCAAATCAAAACGTCGTGCAACCAAAGCAGCTCACAAACACTAGTTCCTATAGAAAATTAACCGTACTCGTGTTCGCTTGTTGCCGATCTATCAGCATTTATATGAACCGAACTGTTCCCTTGACAAAGGAAGTGAACATGTATGAGATAACTGTGATTACACTCTGATTGAAGTGGTTCAACTATTGATTTCTTGAAATTGTAAAGGTATTTTGAGGTGCCCGAAACAATTTCGGAATGAAAGGTCTGTGCATAACATTTTGAGATGAAAATGAAAGACTGTGGACATTCGTTTTTTTTACTAAAAGGAAGTAATTATAATCAAGCATTCTTGAAAAAATAAACATCCGAAAACAAATATGACTTTGTAAAAAGAAAATTTACCAACAGAACTTGGATTTTACTTTGACTTTATATTTATATAATTTTCGAATTTTTATCAGTTTGTTTGAAATGGCTGCTGACTTATTCGTATTTTTAAAATAATCAAAAGACAAAGAGTTCGAATAAAATTTGGGAATTATGAAAATAAATAAGACATCATGTGTGATTTTGTGACGCGGCATCTGCAGCGATGGCTACTGCAAGTTTTTGTACAACTATGATTGATGAAGACTTTAAAATGCCAGAGCTACAATGACTAGAGGCAGAAATCGATGTTGACTGATTCGGCAGTCAAAAATATTGATTGTTTGTATTATTCGAAAAAGATTGTTTAAAGAGTGAAATTCGGAAATCGTCAAAACACAAGGGACTGATTTAAATAATCAACATTTGACCATGCGTAATTTAGAGAGCAACCTTTTTCGATACGCAAACAAAAGGGTTTTATTTTTCACTCACGAAAATTTTCCAAACCAGATCATTATCCATAATCTCGTCTACAAACCTCGTTCGCCAATGCCGAAACGAACAACGCTAATTACAACCTTCCAAAAACAATGGAAACGTTAAACGTGGGCGACGATGTGCGTTATTCGTTTCACCCAAACAGCGCCGGCGTGTCCCATCGATTACGCCGCGCAGTAAAAATTCATTGTTGTCATTGTCATCACTTTCTGCAGGACTTCACTTTAATACGGAATTCGTTCAAAAGCGCCACCCATTATTTTTTGCACCTTCTTCCTTTGTCTCCTTTTAATTACAAGCAGAACCCCTAAGTATCGATTTATAAAATAAAAATGGTAGACCAGCAAAGAAAAAAATAAAAGAGTCAATATCAATGTCTTTATTATTCTTTATTTAGGAACATATATTTCCAGATTCATGAAGTTTTCTAACCCCACTTGAAACGCCTTCAAAAAACCGCCTGCCAAAGAACCATCCCCATTATCGACACCCCAGAGTCCTCGATTTCTCGACTATAATTTCCGAGGAGACGTTCGGGGCGTGAAAATTACGACGACGCCGAGACAAAAAAATCCCAACGACCCACGATAAAGTCTTCTGAGATATTGTTCGGAGGCGATGCCGATTTCGCCCGGGCGCGGCAGCTGACCCGCCCAAACAAATGGTTTGTAAAATTCCCGATTTTCCCGGGGCTGTTTCAATAAATGCCCAGCCTCGGCGGGATCCTTTTAAATTCCGCGTTTTATCAGACCGCCCCTATTTTCCGGGGTCGGAGCTTTCGAAAGCTCGGGAATCAAAGGTTTTCCCCGGCGCGTAAGAATTCCGCAGGGCTCGTTCATCCAGCATCGAAAAGCTCCTAGGTGGATCGCTTTAATCAACACCATTCAACGCGCACATCCCTTTTAGAGCTTCCAATAACGCCGTGCACTTTAAGCAGCGGCGGCGGCTATTGGAAGCGTTCGATAAATCGACGGTACCGGCGAGGGCGGCCCGCGCGCCCCCGAGTCGATAGCGATGAGATACGGGCGCGTCGTTACGCGGCTTTCGAGAATACTTCTTAAATTACGATAGCGCCGGTGTTCGTTCAGGGGTGGATCCATGAAAACGTGCAATTAAAAGTCTTGACGTTTTGTTTACTATGTATAAAGACATCCTATCGGTCGATGCCCTTAACTAGAAAACGAAGATTTTCCGGACGTCACAGCGAAATTTATTCTGTCTGACGATACTCCCAACTTTTTTATTGTATAAACTTCAAAATCAATTATTTGGCAGTAGGGTAACTCCGTAACAAGTGTCCCACGTTTTTTAAATTTGAAACCGTCCTTTTGCAAATATGATTATTAGAGCTCTTATTGCTGTTTTAGGCCAGGCAGTAATTCCAGAAGTAGGAGCAACACTTTAGTTTTCAATAATTCACATTACAAACGTACTGTAAGTATTACATAGGTTTACGAATTTCAGTAAATTTTTGGACCCAGGCAGGCAAACATGTTTTTTAATCTTATTTTACTCGTTGAATACAAATCTGTTGCCCATTTTTCGTCTATACGCGAGTGGCGTTTTATCTTGGCTAATATGAATAAGTGTCGTAGCCGCATTGATAATAACTTGGTTTTTTTCACATTCGCCGCACAATACTGACCGAAAATTGGTCTGGTATTGGAATAGCGGTAATATAATTTCTAACTGAAGGTGGCATCCATATAAGAATGTCTGCGATGGACCTATATGATGATTTTTCATAGAGTCAACATCATATTCATATCGGCAAGCTAATATTGAAATTCCGATAGAAAACCATGACTGCATACACATATTTTACGGTATGAGACTCACGTAAGGTTTCCTGTATTGAAAGCATAGAGATATTTCAAAGTATTCTTACGTAGGTCGTATAATATAGCATGCTTTAGAAAGAAACGCAGAGTTGAATCAATGATTATTTCTTTCACTTAAGGGGGGAATACCAATTAAATGAAACAAAAAGTCACTTGACTTTGGGCGTGGATAGAGAAAAAAAAGTTATTACGCGTAATGAAAAATTTTGTACGTAGGTTGTGTGTTATATTAACTAACAATATAGAAAGAAAATTTTCGCAAAATTCGCATTTACTTTCTAGTTAGAGTCGCGAAAAAAAGAGTACCCCAAATTTGCGGTTTAACAAATTGCAAATCTACGGTTAAACTAATTTGCATAATTTTTTTCGCCAATTACAGAGGAAACAAATATGCTGCCCTTGACGAATGATTTTTTTGCAAAAAGTGCTTTGTTTTTCCATAAAAGTTCGCAAATCAAAAACAAAACAATTAGTAAAATGATTATTTATGTTTATTAACGAAAAAATTTTTCTTTTGCAAAATCTGAAAACGTCAAGGGCAAGTATATGTCATAACAAAACTATTTTATTCACACTGTTTTGCTATAGAAAAATTTCTTGAGGCCCTATCTGTCACACCACAAATTTGCAGACTCTTTTTTTGCACGCTTGTAACTACAGGCTAGATGCGAATTTTGAAACAACATTTTTTTTATATTGTTGTAAACATAACATACTGCATACGTAAACAATTTAAAGATTACTAGCATTGATAGTTTTTTTTGCTATCCTCGCTCGAAGCCAAGTGACCGTTTTTTCTATCTAATTGGTATTCCCCCCTTAACGAACTTCGCCAATAATAATTGAGAACATAAAAAAGTTTCAAAGATCTCGAAATATCCGTTTTTTACTATCCCTAACTGGATTTATTCCCTGTCTTTTTTTTCGAAACCAGGGACGAGCAAGAAGAGCTGCAAATCCAAGATTTACAGACAATCTAGAAAAACCATTAGGGTTTCTGAGATTCAAGAATCATCAGTGAATACTGCTGGTCTTTTATACGTTTAACAGAACGTAATCATGACATATAACCAATCCCAATGCACTAAGTTTCAAATTTCGGACATATTTTCGAATAAATAGTATATTGCTCCGAGATAAACACGATACTTTTTGCCTCAAAAACTGAAAGAATGAGCGTATCAAAACTGTTTCGACATGGCAAATGAAGTATTGAAGGTCGACACGAAGGCTGGAGAAAATGACAGTCGGCAAGGGAAAAGGGGGGTCCTTTTTGGCCCGCCTTTCCAAGGAGCCAAAAGAAAATGTTTGAATGATTATTTATTGAATAGTCTTCCATGTAGAGAGGTGATGTTTCTTTACCCAACGTATATTGACATTTTAACGATCAAGTGGTAAGCATTTTGAAGTGCAAATTTTCGCCTGTTTTCCGCATCATAAAGTATAAATTTTATCAATCATGAATATAAAACGTACCAAAGTACAACTTTTCCGATTACGTTTTTACTTTGACAGAAAAACACATCTTTTCCCGAGACGAACTTGCAATCTCATCAGTGGATGCTACTAAGAAAACAGCCTAAACATTCATTAGGTGCGCAGAGGGAGGGAAATTTGAATAAAATAATCAATTCTTAGTGTAGATAAAAAAAGTTCTAATTAACGATAAATAACATAGCTATTTATTCGAGGATTGCAGAAAAAGCTTTTTTAACGAATGTGAAGTTTTCAAAACGAGCAGGACGCGAGTTTCGGATTTACATGAGTTGTTTCAAAGTTACAAGATATAAGAATTCAAAGACGATTCAATATTTCAAGATATAAGAACTACAAACATTCCAAGTTTAATTTTTTTTTTTCAAAAATCTTAAGTAACTCATATTGTAATAAAAACAACTTCAGAAGTTAAGATATCATGTGAGTGAATTATGCTTTTTGATGATTTAGGAAAAAAATTTTTACCTCGTTATGCCTCATGCTCGGGGCATAACGGGGTACTTCCTTCTCTTTGTTAAAAAATTTTTTTTCATTATCAACAACTACTATCAGAGGTATTTATTATTCATAAGTAACACAGTCAGTTGTGGTGGAAGGTATTTTTATTATTTAACAATATGAAAAAATGACGTTTCATAAAAAATTTCTTAAAGAAAACATTTATGCTTTTTTGGATCTCTTTTGACTTTATTTTTGAATTTGAATTTTTAGATTTGTGATGAGTAACCCGAAAAAAAAAAACATATTGACTTTTCAGAACAGGTAAATGAATAACAGCTTTCATCGTCAATTGCATTTGGAGTCTGCTTACTACAGTAAATAGTACCACGTTATGCCCCTCCCGTTATGCCCCCGAAAACACTTTTTTTATTTACACTCACCAAAAATAAACTAATGCGTTGAATGAAAAACCCAAGTTTGCAACGTAAACGTGAAACAACATATAATAGCTTGGATCGAACTTAATTTTAATAAAACATTGATAAATATTACTAACTTGCACTTCAAAAACGTCGAAAATTGTAATTCAACTGTAAAACACAGCACACATGCCATAAACAATATGCTGATGCAACTTGAACTATTATGCCGGATTTACTTGCAAAATGTCGGATATGATGTACAACTGCGTAGATGTGAATTTGGACAGATGACACAACATTGTAGGAGAAATTTTAATTTCACCCCGTTATGCCGCAGACTCCCCTATCTGAAGATCTAAAGGTTTAAAATCAACGAAGAGGAAAAGTAAACGAATTTTTGATTTTTCATCAACACGAAGAGGATTGTGTTTAATATTTTTTTAAAAAGTCTAAAGTTTGTTCTTTTAGCCGAAAAGTCCTCCAAAGGAACTGAAATATTTCGTTATTGAACACTCGTCTACTTCCCTTTTTATTTAATTTTCATTCAACAGTTGGAATTTCATGTACATCAAACTCTAATAATTATATTATAAAGCTGCATTTTGAGTTTTTCATTTTTCTAAGAATTGTAGGTGACGATTTTCTAAAATTCTAAACCTCTTGAATAAAACCTAAAATCATCAATTTTACATACTCAGAGCGAATGAAATCAATATGCAATCTCATGTAATTTCATAATCACAATTATAAACAAAATAATGCAAATCCATTCAATGTCAGAATTATCAGCGTAATTAATTTTCTGAAAAACGCTCTCAGAATAACCATTTCATTTTTTACTCCAACTTTTTTAACACAACTCAAGCAAAGATAAAAATTGTGAAGCGCAAAAATTAATAGCCAGAACCAAAGAATCCGCAACAAAACACTTGGAAAAAAATTGGCTCAGCGGAGTCAAGATGGAAAACTCGAGAAGAACAACAATAAAAAACGTAGGTTGTAATTTGTCATGGGGCAAAGGGCGAAGCGGGAAAAACCGCATGGATGTATGCTCGTCGGCAGAAAAAGTTTTCCCATTATTATTAACGTTTCTACCGCTGCAGGGAAAACGGACAAGAGTTATTCTTCTTTTTTCATCGTACGTGGCTACTCCAATAAACCAGACTGGAATGGAAAAAAGCTCGCTACTTCAGCTTCCAAAGACAACTACTACATCAAGTTTTATCGGAAATTTTTTTCACGGTATTTTAACGGAAGTAGACGATTCTCAGTCGATTTTTCACTTAATTAGATGCAGCAAAAGGTGTAGGGGTGTTAAGTGGAACTACTGACCTTCATAATTCTGGATTTATGAAAATGCATCAATTTACAAATTGGAATTCTACGAAATGGTCATTTTACAATTAAAAATGTTGGTTAAAGTTTCTACAATCCTGAATTTGTGTAGAAATTTCCCAATTATGAACTATCTCCGAATGATCTAAGATTTTCTTTTTCTGAAAAATTGTAAGGATCTTACACAGTTCATGTTAGTTTATGAGTTTTTTAGATGCTCCATAATAAAAAAATTAATTTTTTGACGAAAGTTGCTTCTTCTAGACATTTACTGAAAAAAGTTTTAATTTTAGCCTTCGTCGTTCTTTTTCTAAAGACATTACAATGACGTTGGACATTGGATGCTGATAAAAAAATTATAATTACCACTGACTTAAAAATGAAATACTTTAAATAATTGCAAATACGCAAGAAAAACGAAAAAAAGGAGAAACTGCCATTTTCATGAATTAAAGAACATTAGGGGAGTATGAGGCATAACGGGGTGAAATTAATATATCTCCTGCAATGTTGTGTCATTTGCCATAATTCACATATACATAGTTGTACATCATATCCGACATTTTGCACGTAAATCCGGCATAATAGTTGCATCAGTATATTTTTATGACATGTGTGTATTAAAATAAGGTTGAATTACAATTTTCGAGGTTTTCCACATGCAAGTTAGTAATATTTGTCAATGTTTTATGAAAATTAGGTTCGATCCAAGTTGCAACATGATGATTCAGGTTTACGTTGTATACTTGGGTTCTTCATTACACGCGTTAGTTTATTTTTGCCGAGTGTAAATAAAAAAAGTGTTTTAGCATGAAGCAAACTCCAAATGCGATTGACAGTGAAAGCTGTTTTTCATTTACCCATTTTGAGAAGTTAATATATTCATTTTTTGAGTAACTAATCACAAATATAAAGATTTGAATTCAAAAAAAAAGTCAGAAGAGATCCAAATATCTCAAAAGTTTTCTTTACGGAATTTTTAATGATACGTCATTTTTTTATATTGTTAAATACGAAAAATACATTCAACAACGACTGACTGGGTTACTTACCAATAATTAATACCTCTCATGATGTTATTAACAATGCAAATAAGTTTTTTGACAAAGAGAACGAAGTACCTCGTTATGCACCATGCTCAGGGCATAACGGGGTGAAATTTTTTTTCCTAAATCGTCAAAAAACGTAACTTACCCACATGATATTTAAACTTGAAAATAAAATTCCACAGTATTGACATTTTTTATATGAGAAAAAAATTAAAATATAAAAACTACCCCGTTATGCCTCATGCTCCCCTACCTTAGATAAAAAAACTCGCTTTTTCTTTGTACTTCAATTATGTCACCTAAATAACTAAAAATACCCGGTTCCTCCACATAATTTCTCAAACATGTCTTATTTATGACGGTCTAAAAAAATCAACAATGAAAAAATTTTTTTGTATGAACTCAAAAGCTACTACGATGCTGTCAGTTTTCCAGTTTATAAATTATGGATTTTCTCTCACAAAAGTTAGCATAGTGCTTGAATAGTAAAAAAGGAGAAAAAAGGTGCTTTTTCTCGAGGAATTTGAAATAAACCCTCGTTGAAAAATGCAAAATTCAGCCATTCACGGCGCGTTTAATTATTTCCTTTCATAATCGCGGCACGGAATAAGTTAGCCGCGGATTAAACAAAAGCCCTCGCATAAACACTCGTAGCCCGGCGAGTTTCATTATCTACTGGCGCGTATCCGCCGGCTGGGTCCCGGGGAAGGAAGGATACAACGCCGAGGCAACAAATCAAAAACTTGCAAGATTTATCGCGTGAATTTTACCGCACTATTCGGCGTTGTGAATAATAAAGCGTTTCATGATCTACGTGGCGCGATCATTTAATCAACTTGGCTCTATCCACGTAGATCGAAGTCGAGTAAAAGTTGCATCGAGTAATCGCATTTTTGCCAATTCCCCCAAAATTTTAGTACTCCTTCAAGTTTCTAAGAATTTTTAAGTTGAAAGAACTCAAAATTTAAATTTATTATGATTTTGAGAAATTCTTAATTCATTTTTGTACGAATTTTCAGGTAAAAAAATGTAAGACGTGAAAAAAATTCCGGAATCTTGCATGTTTTCGATATTGCAGGTATCAATATGTGATATAATTTCCAACTTTTCATCGCAAAAATATTTACTTTGCAAAAAAAGGTTCGATTTTCTTATTTGTTAAACCCAATTCTTGTTTTTGAATGTTTAAACCTTGATATGTTTTATTTTTATATTCATTAAAGTGGGAAGCCTTATTTCGATAATTGAAGTTTTAAAATCGAGTGAACATTTTACATAAATTTTAACTTATAAATTTCAAAAAATGTGAGACAGATGAGATAGAGGCAATTTTTATTCTAACACTTTTCTAGATTTAAAGTCAAAAATTAGAAGAAAAGCAAATTTTAACATCATTAATCATTTAACTTACGACAAACTACATTAAAAACTGAAACAAACTTAAGTGCAACGTAAACAAAATTATTTGAATTTGTAATGTTGTTGAACAAAAATTTTAAAAGCCGATAAATTGATCGTATTTATGGATAAAAATATGTCCATTATTCAATTCAAATGTGCAAAATTGTAAATGATGTCATGTATATATATATATATGAAAACGAAGATATTGAACATAAATATATATGTAATTATCAAAGATTAAAAATTTCGAAAATTGTAACTAATAATTGTATACTTAAGAATTATCATGTGCATCAAGTCATACTTGAATTGTTCATTATTCAATAAAATTTTAATTACAAAATTATATTATTTGAACTTTCATACCTTTTCTTTGTATAAAAATGTTTACAATTACCAATTTTTTAAGTTTTACTCTTTTTACAAAATTTCTCAAAAACTTGTAATCACCATGTAAGTATTTTACAATCCATTTTTTTTTTTTTTTTTTTTTTTTTTTATTGGAAACTTGATAATGACTAATCAATCACGAACTTGAAAATACTCAAATTAGTTAAACTTGATACAAAATAGTTCGAAATTCATTTGAATCAACTGGAGCAAAACTTCCTGAAAAAGATATCCGTCAAAGACACTTTGATACGAAATTCAAGCCTGAAGTGGATTACTTATATTAGATAAAAGCCTCTCGATTTACTTGTTTATGAGATGAATATTTGACGTTCACATCTGACGAATTGGACAGTTCGAGGGAAAGTCAGAGAACGCTGAGAAATTAAGGAGCAAAAGAAGTTTGACTGGAATTGAAATTTACGACTCGAGTACCAAGTGATAAATTAAAGAGAATACTTGGTCGCTTTTTGCGAGTGACACGGCTGAACCGAACGAAAATTTGTTGTTTTAATTGTCTTTCCAAAAGTTCTTCTGTAGAATTCAAAAAACAGTTTTTTCGAAAAATAATTTTTGTGTAAAAGTTGCAGTTGCCAGTTACGTTTGACTATTCATGTTAATTTAGATAAGTAACGACAAAATTTCAGCAAGTTACTTTTCGATGTCCTATAAAAAATTCAAAATTCTACATCTCCTTTTTCTTGAGTTACGAACTTCAAAAATTTTGTGTCCTACTCACAAAATGCAATCTGTGAATATAACTTCTGCTACCTTCACAGAAAAGTTCCAAAATGGGGAATAAATCCTGGCTCCCCAAAGGTTTCCAGCAATTTTCATACCTGGAAAGCAAAACAAATAAACGAACTAAGTTTTTGTAATCAAATTACAACCAGAAGTTCAAAAATTCAAAAATTGCATAATAGTGTCCTGAAGAAAGTATGTTTTTTCTTATTAATCTAAGTTGATGGTTCAAAAAACTTATTTTCTTCTCAGTTCTGGACGTATACACAGAGGAGAAAATGTCGTCGCCTCGTTATTTATCAGGAAGGACAGGTGGAAGTGGCTGGGAGCGAAAGAGAATGAGCAGAATAAAAGCGGAAGAGGAGGGCTTAACACGGAAAAACTAAGATAAAAATAAAAGCACTCGAAGAAATCGAACTGGATCGGGTCTAGTGCAGTATCAGCGTATTCTTCGGGGCCAAAAACCGAGCAAAAAAGGGCTGCCCGGAGAGCTGCTGCAGCCGAAGATATATCTACTGCTTATCGAAGCAAACCCCGCTCTTTATCGGCCCTCTTACGGGCGCGCTTTTATTTTTTATACGCGACGTTCTCGTTTCCTTCGATTTATTGGCAACGCGAGTGAATCTATAATTGCAGAAAACGAAATCGGAAAAGGTGCCAAGTGCCGTTTTGGTTGAATTCATTTTCTATTATTATACAGAAAATAGTAGGTTTTTTTATTATTATGAGGGAAAAGACTCAATAATATCAAATGTATTCAAAGAACGCGTGCGTGTACGTATTGAAATCACCAGAGAATCTATCTCTTGTAAATCAAATTTATTGAGTAAGAGCTATTTTGATTTGATTTTTTTTTCTCGAAGAAAAAAAACGACCTATGAACTTCCTTTGTGAAATTTTGGAAAAGGATGTAAATAATAAAATTAACCTCATTGGTTAATTATGATTATTCGATTTCCCAGTCAAATTCGAAATTGTTTATTTAAAATCGGTCGATAATTTGTTACTTTGATGATTTAAAGAACTAAATACATTGTAAAAAAATTTACAAGTCTTGAAAAGGGCTCAAAACCAGAGCCGAAACGTCGACCGATTGCAAATAAACAATTTTGAATTTGACTGAGAAATCAAATCATTATAATTATACAATACCCAATGCACAATTACGCTAATTAACCTCATTGGGTTCTTATGGCTAAATATTTTTCTTCCAGAAATCTAAAAGAGTTTAGAAATGTTCATTTGAAAAAAGTTTTTGAGTGTCAAAAAGAAAATTGATGGTACATCTTGGTAAATATGATAGAAATTTTGAGAATACGTACCCTTTTACAAATTTTTTCCAACAAATTATTTACTATTGACAATTTTTTGCAAACCTTCAGTTATCTTAGTGAAATTTTTTCCAAATTGGAGCGACGTTGTTGTACATAACGATAAGTTTGAGAATTTCCAATTTTTTGAATTATGATGAAAGGTTGTAAATGAATTGGATACATATTGATCATTCTTGAATTTCTGATAAATGGATACCCTAGTAATTTGGGTTTCTCTAAAGTTTTTACAAAACTCCTTATAATATTTCGGTATTATCGGGAAAGATTGTGCAACGTAAGTGCAACGACATAGCGTTGCACTTGTGTTGCATTCGTTATTTCGAATAATAAGAGTATTAAATGTATGTTCATCGATAAATCTCATGAAAATAACAAGTTTGTGTTATTTTTTGTCGTAATTATTCAAAAATTAATTTGAAAAACCATTTTATTTTCAGGAAAGCTAAAATTAAATACCTTTCTTAATTCCTAGAACTGATGCATTACGTTACTTCGTTCGATTAGGTACTGTATTTATTGTCCGTTTCTTCTTGAGACTAAAAAAAATATTAGTTTTCGGTATTTTTGTTAAAAATTTAAAAAACTCTGTTAAAATAAGTAATTTTTTTTTATCGAAAATCGAATGAAGTACTTTTTTTGAATCCAAAAACTGACGTTTTATATTTAAACAAAAAGAAAAAAATAGAGCGCCTGCTTAGGAAAGATAAAAGAGTTGAAATTGGTATACTTGTTTTTTTTTTTACTTTTAATTCTGAAAAGTCACAAGTTCTATTTTGATACTAACTAAGTATTTATTAATAAATTATAGTTTTTTTCACAAATCATGTGCTGTATTTTTTTTTATTTTGCAGATGATACGTTATAATTCGATAGAAAATAGGCATAAAATAAAAGAGAAAGATAAAAGAATAATGTTTTTTTGATTTCTCTATTTCTCTGCGTACAACTTTATTTCCAAAGTTTTCCCTTCTGCTATCGATTAAAAATACTTCTTTTTTATTATTTATCACATTATTGTACACGTGGGTTTTGTCAGATCGTTTTTATAATGATTTTAAAAATGCGACGAAAGTCCAACGAAAATGCAACGCTAGGGTGTTGCATAGACTTTGCCAAGTTTTTTACAAAACCCCGCTTTTTTTATAAAGTCACTTCATAAAAAGAGAAATTTTCAATAAAGTTTTTGTTAGATTTTATGAAGTCACTTTATAAAAATGCTGTCATTATTATAAAGATTTCCTAAAGTTTTCATAAAGTGAATTGATGAAAACTAATAAAAAATTCATAAAACATTGCTCTTTTCATAAAGTGACTTTATAAAAAAGCGTAATTTTATCAAAAATGCCCAAATTTTATAAGGAGTTGTATAGAAACTTCATAAAAACCCAAATTACTAGGGTTCAATTTCTCAAAACATCGTAGATCTATGAAACTTTTGAGGAGTCTGTCGATTGTGACAGAATTTTAAACTTCCGATAAAACGTTCACACGAGACGACATACGATCATATGACTTGCACGAACTCGAAGATGCAAATAATGAAATAAACCTCGCTGAGCATTTATCAATGATTATTTTTTTCCAATATTTAAGTATTCTGATAATTTTTCTAATAATAGTATATTACGTTCCGCGGGCACAATTTTTTTATTTCCAAGTAGAAAGTTCGTAGGCCGAGGCGAGGCCGAGGCATACAATCCTACGAGGAAATAAAGGTATTGTGCCCGAGGAGCGTACCGTATTTTTTACACCGAGGAGAAATAAACAAATTTTCCCTGCGAGAGCAGGGAAATAAAGGGCAGTTTATTTCTCTGATGTGTATAAAAGTTTTGAATATTTTTGAAAGGAAACGAGTAAAAAATCTTAAAGAGAATGATAGAAATTTATAGAAAACTTATCATTTTCTTGAAAATTTCGACAGATGACTGTTAAAAAGTTTTGAAGGAATTTCCAGTTGTCTTAAAAAAATTTTCCCGAATCGCAACAAAATAAATACACGTGACAATAAATTTGAGGGTTTCGAATTCCGCCATGCCTGTTGAAACGTCATTAAAAATTTTCTACTATTGTCAATTATTATCATAACTTTATTATCTCTTGAAATATGTTTAGTTAATACAATTACTAATTAAAAGCTTAAACAGGATGAATATTGTAAAAAGTTTCAAAATATGAATCACTTTTTAAGAATCTTCTAACAAATTACTACTGGAAAGTCCCAGAAAAATTTCCAGTAGTCCAGTAGTTGGATTCACGAAGTCCTTATGAATTCAATCGAGGACGTGGAAAAAGTTGAATACTTAGAAAAAATATCCATACAGACATACACATCCTGAAGTTGAAAAATTTCACTCCGTTTAGGGCTCAAGATAAAAACGTAAGCTCCTCAAAATGCAAAATTTATGCGCTGCGTGGAAAATAATGGACGACATATAAATTGAATCCATGAAGCGTAACGGAAATTGCGACGTTGACAATTTCCGGGTCCCTTTTGACGAGGGTTTGATGGAGATGAATTAGCCTCGAACAGGTTGATTGGATTGAAAAGTAAGGGTTCGATGAATTTATCAAAATGAATTCAGAAGTATTCGATCTCCAATTCACTGCAAATTTGTTGCCCATCAAAAGTATATTACGTTTTAAAATATCATTCTTCCGATTCATACACCCCAGACTTCAAATTATGAAACCCTGAAATCTATTATGCAAATAAAAGATGCCTGAATTCTTGAATTTAATTTTAAAATTCCAAAACCACTGTCTTCGCTTTTTCTCCTTGTTTTCCTTGTTTAGCTCTACTGAAAGTCCTTTGGTATCTAGTTGTCAAAAAGAAATACACCAGACGACGCGGAGCGGGCCAGAACAACGTCGTGCGTTCTTTTATTCTCCGTGGATGATCCCGGGGGTCGTACATTTCTCGTCCGTACAGTAAAAAGAGAGGATAAAATAAAATCGAGGTCGTTGCTACTTTCGGCCAGCGACGAAATACCTGCTACCCGGGAGCTTTTCCTCGGGGGATTCGCGGCCACAACGGCTCGAAACGGAATAGAAATCGCGGAAACCGGGGACCATGAAACGATTGCCGCAATCCATTACGGGACATTACGTTTCTTATTTTCATTTCGTCAACGAGAGCCGTGCTCCAGGGGTCCAAATAACATTTCCCGCGAGGCGAATAAGCTTGGCTTGAGTAGTTACGCGAATTTCGTGGATTTTCGAGACCTTAGAATTTGAAGCTACTTGGTCGAGCTTTTTACAGGACTTTTTGCGGAGCTTTATCTTTGTATTTGAAGTTTATATAGGGAATTGTAGGATTTGACTGTATTTTTAGTTAATTATAATTTACAGGTTTACATGGCCCTGCTTGTATGGCTATTTGTATCACTGTTATTTCTGTCATAATTTTGAGCTGTATGCCCTGCCGTCCTGCGACTTGTACGAAATGTCCTGCTTTTATTACTTCAGGACAAAAAATGTGCGTTGCCATTTCAGTCAACTCCTCTTACATAAATCGGAAATAACGAAATGTAAATATTGAAATTTGGAATATTCAAGCACATATAATTTTGTGATTTTAACGCAAATATTTTACATTATATTAAACTGCGATGTTGTGCGACAACCTTTATTATTTCCTGTAAATTGTAGATTGGAAGACCTCTTGACTCGAAAATTCGAGTTTTCGAGACGTCACGCAATTAACACGGAGGTCGTAAAGCTCGCTGCCGGTGACCGCAATTTCGCGCCACTTTCTCACCCTCTTCCTGGACCAAGGAAAAAGATAAATAAACAACGCCGGTACTTGCTTTTTCGCTATTTATCAAAAGTTTCAGATTTTTTGCATTTTTTTTAAAGATCACAGTAATTTTATGTCAGACACTTGGAAAATATTCATTCGAAAAATTCTTGCAAAAAATTAAGGTATGTATCGTTCAAATCCACGGCTCATTATTGGGCCTTGAAACAATCAAACTCGTAATTCTTCAATAATATCAAAATTTATATGAAATTTCACGACCTTTATTTATACAAAACCACCAATTTTCTACAGTTTTGCGCTAAAATTCAAAAATTTTGTTGTGATTCGCGAAGTAAGAATTTTCTACATTTTTATACGTTATACAATACGGCGATTTATCAAACGCCTCAATGGTCAAGAAATAAAACCAATTTTAATAATAAACTATCAACCATGTTTTTGGAATCACAATAGACTTGTTTTATAATTAACTTTTTACAATTCCATTCTGTTAAGAAATTGGTTGAAGGGGACCAATACCTATAGACGGCGTTTTTCGCGACGCAACTTCGCGGGTGAATTAAAAAAAAAACCATTACTCGTAGAAACATGAAATTAGGAGTGTTTTTATTTCTAGATCTACCTGAAAATACCAAGTAAATCGTTAGTCGAAAGTCGATCTCAGTGTTGAGATCTGAGCGGTCAAAGTTGACTATTCTTTTTTTGAGAGGGCATTTTGAGTACATTCTATATAGCCGTCAGAATTGTTTGGAAACAAAAGTCGAAAACGTTTTTGTTCCTTATTATGTCCTTAAAGGAACACCGTCTCGCTTTTACAAAAAAAATTTTTTTGTCAATGATTACAACAACTTATCCAAAGAAAAATCGGTTTTCTAAATATCTGTTTCAAGAAAATAGTTGGAAAAAATTTTTTTTACAATTTTCGGCTTCGGTGTTCCCTTGAAAATTTTATCCTCTTTAATACGGTACAAGTTTTATGAATGTCGGTCGAACCATTTTTGAGCTATGATGAACACAAACCAAAACAGCATAGTCCACTTTGACTGCTCAACTCTCAACACTGACAGCGACTTTCTACAAACGATTTATTTTTGATTTTTTAGTAGATTTATAAATACACACATTTTGAATTTCATGTTTCACGAGCAATAGTTTTTTTAAAATACACGCGCAAAGTTGCTTCGCGAAAAACGCCGTCTACAGGTATGAATATCGATTTTTTTTATTGTTTTTCCTCATTCTGATTCTTATAAAAAAAATTTAAAAAAAAAACAGTTATCATTCATACACACAAAAATAAAAACATCATCAAAAAGTCAATAAAAGAATAACGACGTAAACATTCGAAAATAGTAGACATTGTAATGGACAATAATCGAAATATCAATGAAGCTGATAATTTATGAACAATTAGGGATGTTAAATCGAACATCGATTTTCTCTTCAATAGTTATTCCTAATTCTCATTGTTTTTCAATAACAAAAACATCCCAAAAAAAGCAATAAAAAATAACGACATAAACATTCAAAATTAACTAACATTGAGTAGCCAATAATAATTGAATTTTAAATTAAACTCATAATTCATGAAAAATTGAGGCAAACAACTTTTTTCAATTATTATTCTATGCTGTGAACGGCTTTGTTTAATTAGAGGTGTCAAATCAAACATTCATTTTGTTATTTGTTTCGTCATTCTTTGTTTATTATTTTTTTTTTTTATGGATTTTAACCCCTAGAACTTGAAACCAATTAATTTGTTAAGCTTATAATATTTTACGTAACAAATATGTTTTTCATTTCAGTCATATTCAGAATTTGCTCATTTTTTAATCAATTGTTTATTTTTTATGCATGCTATCAGATTTTTGATTTATTTTTGCCAAAGAATAATAATTTTAGACTTGGATTACATTATGAAGTGATAAGAATTTCTATTTTCTCAGTCGAACCTAAATTTTGAAAGATTAAATTATTTTACAATCTGTTAAGAAATTTCCAAAAATATCTAATTTTCTTATGTACCTGAAGCTCCAAACGTGTAATAACGAAAATGAAAAGAATTTGATTTTTTTGATGTTTTATCATGATGGGAAGTGTGACGAATATTTTTTGTATTAACTTATAAATTTTCCTCGGTTGATTTCAAACGTTTGGAACTTCAGGCACATTAGAGTTTCGTGTTCTAAAAGAAAAGAACAAATATCGAATAAAATTTCATCGTGTAAAATTTAAAAGATAACCATTTTGAAATTTCCAGTTCGTGTAGAAAACCACTTTCACGTTTCGAAAAGCTGAAAATTCCATGTGAAATTTTTCATTATAAATGTGACACCTATCCTCGAAGAAAAACTGATTGTTGTATTGAATCAATAGTGAAATTCAAAAATAAATATGTAAAAATAGTATATTACATTACGATATCCAAAAATATCTCACGGAAACAAGTACGGATTGACTCATAGTAAAAGGTGTAACGGGCCTCGCCTTCGGCTCGGTCAGTTATTTTCCCGTTTTGTCAAATTCGCACATCCATACGTGTTAAATAATATACTATTTTCTCAAAGTTTTATCAAGAACTTTGGAAAGAAGAGTAATTCCTTAATTCAATGCGGTTGAAAAAATTCTTTGATTATTAAAGAAACACTTAAAGTTGACGTATATCAAATTTTTCCGTATTTATTAACGATTAAAAATACATATAGTTTCATCCTTATAATTGAACATTTTTAATCAAAAGTTCAGAAGTTAAAAGTCAACAGTAAAACTTCCATGGAATTTTTCAAAACTTTAAATCTTTAACGCTTTCATTAAATCTCAGGCCTACACTTACGATTAAATTATATGTAAGCAAAAGTAACAACGCAGGCTTTCTTAATTATATACCTCTAGCAAGAAATTAGCGGAAAGAATTTTGATTTTGAAAATCATCTAACTTTTGGCTATATACAATACTAATCGAATAAAATTCAATTTACAAAATTTAAACAACTGTAAAAACAAAAATTTTTACAACCAATGTTTCAATACCTTTGGTTTCAGAAAACTTGACCGATGGACGAGTTTGCTACGAACACTCTGAATAACCTAAAATGATATCAAAAAATCACATCCCACCAATGTAACAGTATTTAACAAAATCGATGACCAAAATAACTTCCTTCTTTTGGTACCAATGATTTGAATTTTCCATTAAGGAACTCGCATTACCATCTGTCTGGTTTCAAATAATTAGGTCATTTTGGACATCTCTCTGTTGAGGCGTTATTTATAAAATATACCGAGTTGGCGTTGATCCCGGAGCTGGTGAATTCGCGATTTCGTATTTCCGTACGCTGCACTTGTAATTCCCGAGTGTGAATTCCATCGAGTTCTCGATATCATTGGTTGTGGTCCCTTCGGGATTCACCTCGATCGACACAGACCGGCGAATTTATCTAATATCACGTCGAGAAAGAAACCGTGACAAACGTTTGAACATCTTTGGTTCCCTTTGTGAATAAAAAACTTTCGCAAGATGGCCCTTCTTTTTGGAAAAATCGATATTAATGATGAACGATATTCCGTTGGATAACATCATTGATCGAAGAAATGACAGCCAAAATGCTGACGAATTGAGTCATTGTCAAACTTTTTTTGAAGGCAATCGAAATCATGCGTAAAATTAAAGACGAATCAATTTTAAAACAATAGTATTCAGTAATGGAAATTTATAATGGAAAAAATCGTAGTTCTTGCACCACTATATACAACAGTTGATCATTACTAGTTTTTAAAAAAAAGCGTTTCATGGAAGAAAACTTGTCGGTTGATTTCATGTCAAATAACATGATTTGGTATTTCATGATTAAAATATTGTATATCATTCGTAAAAAAATGGACTCTGCAACCTATTTTCTCTATCGTATACTCTGAAAACATCGATTCGTGCGCTTGTTGCACGATGTACGTACTTCCGGCTGCAAAAGCACAAAAGTATCCAATGCTCGCGTAGCCAAAGTTTCCTCTTAGTGGTCAGTTTTTTTTTTATCAGACCTTGTCTGTTCTGGCGAGTGCCGGAAACCTGCGTCAGAAACGACGCCAACTTTCGTTGCTGGGAAAGTTTTAGGCACTTCTGGTGGCGTCGCCTTTCAAAATCTCTCCGATATGAAAATCAAACTTCCGAAAAGTTGAGGTCATTAAAAGTTGGCGATTGGTTCCGACAACCACTGGACTTCGTGATGACGTCAAAAAAAAACGAATGTTTTCGTTCGGTTGGTCAAACGAAACTTTGGTCGGGAAACATGGGTAGGGAATCGTGTTCCGGTAAGATATTTTACTAATTATAATCAGTTTCGCAGATTACATTAAAAATTCGGATTCTCTTGCAAAAGGTTTTCTTTTTGCGCCCAGAATCTCCTGCTGATTTTGACTCGTTTATTTTTCCTCTTCTCCTCATTTTCCACCCTGACAATGTGACTCATGGACAGAATAGTAGGAACTTATTAAAGACAAGAAAAAACTAGTTTTTTGCCGCAGTTTAAGGAGTTATATACCTTTTTGTGCGGAAAAATTGAGGATGGTTTGGAGTAACTTTTAAGGTATGTAGCAATAATGCTATGGTACAAAAGTTATAGTTTTTTATTAGAGTGTTGTTCACTTGAAAAAACAAGTATTTTTTCCTAACAAAATATCAACCATTGGCCGAGTTACGGCCCTTTCCCCGAAACAACTTTTTTTTTGAAGAGGCTTGCGGTGACTACGATGCAAATCGAACAAGTCAAGTTAAATCAGAAAATCCAAAAAATTTCATTAGTCTAGGAATATTTCATTTTTTAATAAAATTTTCAGAGCTCAAAAAATCAAAATCTCGGGGAAAACGTTCTTGCATACAGACAAAAATTGATATTCATTTTTTCAATCGTTCAAGAACTAGATACATTCCTAGAGTAATGAAATTTTTTGGAATTTCTGATTTAACTTGACTTGTTCGACTTATATCGTAGTCACCGCAAGCCTCTTCAAAAAAAAAAAATTGTTCCGGAGAAAGGGCCATAACTCCGCCAATTGTTGATATTTTTTATGAACAAATACATGCTTTTTCATGTGGACAATACATTATTGAAAAACAATGACTATGGTGTCATCAAATTATTGTTACATACTTTAAAAGATACCCTAAACCATCCTCAATTCGTCCGCACAAAAAGGTATATAACTCCTTAATTCAATTTTTGTTAGCAAGAAAAAATACCGAGTTTTACATGTATAATTATAGTTATTTTCATCATAGCAATGTTTTTGTTTTACTATTAATTTGTAAGTGATATCGCTAGTTTTTCGTATAAAACAATGAACAAGATAATAATTTCATTCTTCTTTTTTAAATTTTTCTACTCTCAAAATATCCTACCTACATGGCCCATGTGGAAGACGGTCTGTGGTTTTCACTTTAATAAAATATAATTGCACAAATATTCAATATAGTATATACGTTTAAGTGCTTCCATAACGATATTTCAGTGATTTTTTTTCTCTACGGTAAGGAATCAATATTTGAATTTCTCCAAGAATATTAAAAAATATATATATTTACATATTTATTATTTATTGAACAAAAACAGGAAAAATCCATTAATAATAATCCATAAAGCTTGAGCGTCGAGAGCATTGGTTACGAGAATCTATGACCATATATACAAGTGAAATAAAATATTGAATATTTTTATATAAATGCTCAAAAATCTTTTGAATTTAAATGAATACAGAGTACAGAAAAAACAACTACTGTTTTTTTTTCGAAACTTGAATGTTACATAATTTTTTGAAAAATCTATGAAAACTCTGTTAGTTTGGTAATTAAACTTTCATTCCTTCAGCATGAAATTTCGAAAATTTATATAAATAAAAATTGTGAAAATCCCTGGGTCTGATGAAAAATCTTACAAAATTCGATACGAAAAAATACGATAAATACTAAAAATACTAGGTTTAAAAAAATTCATTCAAATGATAATTTACTTTTTGACAAATCGCTAGAAATTCTGTAAATCAATAAAGTGTTGATTTCTTGAGTATTGAATGAATTTAACTTCAACACTGTGGACTTTAAAGAAAAACTTTTAAGTCCACAGTATTAAAGTTAATTAAATTCATTTAGATAATTTCAGAATACAGTAGACGAATTTGAAGTCATTTATACAATGTAATCTTCAGTATTGAATTCTAGATTTTTTTAGAAATGTTAAAACAATAGATACTAGAAAATCATTTAAACTCGTAAGAATACCTAAAAAATACGCAAAATATTGAAATTACCAGAAGTCAACGAAAATACTATTTTCTCAAAACTTATTTAAATAATTCAAATATTTCGAATTTTCTATTTTAAGAAATCGCATCATATTGAAAATGTTAAGATGTTTAATAAGGAATACTTGGTAGATCCTACATTCCAAAAATACTTAAAAACATATCATATATAATCAAATAAACCAAAATAATAAAAATATATCAAATGAAAACAATCTGTAAAATATAATAACTAGAAGACTAGTGGATCGAATTGTAGAAAGTTACATCAAATCCTATAAATTCTGAAAAAATTCAAAAAATAGTCTAGGTATTAATCTATGAAGATACTGCTATCGGAAAAATCCATTCGAACACAAAAATTTACGAAACTTTGAAATCCAGATCACAAATTTCGAAAAATCTAAATAGTCATCTATGAAAATACTATGAATATATAAAATTACTAGAAAATCCTACAACATTTCATAAATATTAAGTAAAATGTAAAATTTTACAAATACCAAAACCCAGGTGTAGAAATGATTCTCTCAAAAACCTATGAAACTACTGCAAATTTACAAAACTTAGAGTCCTATGTGATCCAATTCTAGATATCCATGCAGAAATCCAAAAAAAAAATATACTAGAAAATCCTTCAATTTATAAGAGTACTAAAAGTACTAACTATACATCCATGTACAAACTATTTTTCGAAAAACTCATATAATTCTACCATATGTGATACATCAAGGTATCGATATTTTCTTTCCAATTAACCGATGTTGAATGTCTGAATATCCCAATATTTTTACTTTCAATTCCCATCCCTACTAAAATTATGATCGTTTCCGAATTTAGAATTTTGAGTGCCACGTGAAAAATGGAGGACAAGCAAAACGACTCAAGAAACAGTGGTACGTGAAATTCGAGTATTAATCCCCGAATCTGCCAGGTTCTAATTTCAAATTAACACCCCCCGAAGCCGGGTCGCGTCGTTAGGATAAAACATATTAATTTGGATAATACCGTCCTTGGGAGCAGTTAGCCCAACTCGAAACGAGACGAACAAACTCTCAGCAAGTTGGCCGATGGCGATGATAATCCTCTAGTTACGGCTTCCCGTGAGTGTTAATCGAGTTGCCGAAAAGTCGCGAGGCTTCTCGTAACTCGCTTTTGCCAAATGGGGCGAACAATTAAACACAGCCACCTTTGTCAGAAAGATCAGCATGTGTGAAAAGCAGCACTTGACCTGGGACATGTACAAGGTCTCCCAGAATATATTGAGCACCAAAAATTGCTAGGATAATTACGTAAAAAACTACTCCAAAAATTATCATTGCTTCAAAAGTACTACAGATAATTTTATGCATAAATAAATGACGATTCTTGAAATGCCAAATGCACGAAACGATTTCCCTCAAATATGACACCTATTCACGTGTGGTTCGTACGAATTTTTCTCGCTTTCCTATAACGCTACCGTAAAACAATCGCGACTGGTAAAAATTCGTAGCGAAATTTTCAGCGATTTCACGTAGTGCGCTCGAGTTTCACGAGTTCCGAAATGTTCCATAACCGAATCGTAAAATCAAGATTCTCGCGTTCGAACGGGACAATCAGTTGAAATGGCAAGGAAGGGGCGAGAACGGAAAGGAAAAGCAGGGAAAAAAGGAACGCTTTTCGTGAGGCAACCAATTCAGATGAGCGGAAGTCGTTTTGTGAATGGGAATTGAACGAGGGAATGCCGAATACCCGAAAAATTGCGGCGACGATTCGAGGACGCGTATCGATTGCGACACCTTTCCTTTTTTTCAAAGAACTTTTATTTGCCAAATATAACGATCGCAGAAACCAGCCTTTATTTCTAATACTGCAAATATTTTTTTTTGTCCATCCCTGATAGCATCGATAACCCATTTTCTTTTACTCTCATTCTATTAATTTTTCACCAGTAGCATATTGTCCCAACAATCCCAATGGAAATATGGGCCAATAAACTCTACATGAAAAAGACAATCCTGACAATAGCTATTATAACGCTCGAATTCTTTTTTTAGTGACGCTGAAGCCCGGTCGAAAAAACCTCGCTGAAAGCGCGTAAATTGCGTGTTTTCAGTTTGGCGCGTTCGGGTTCTTTCATGGCGTGTTTTATGGAAAAAACTCATGGCTGCAACGAAATTGCAATTCAGTTTCTATTTTCCTCGGGTGCTAAAGTGTAGTAATCTATCCGGGCTTGTTTATGCGAACGAGGAGCGTTTTTCAAACTATCGGCATAACTGTCGGCGCCAATCATGGCTGCGCTTCGCGCTCGTGTGCGATATGTAACTGTCGTATATTACGTAACGTCGACGGAGAATCAAGTTTGTCTCGATTTCCGAGACGAAATTGATAGGCGAAACTGACGGGCATGAATCGTTGATGATATTTTATGCACAGTTTTCAATGAGACGTATTGTAACAAGAATAAAGCTGCATTGAAACGAACAGCGCACTTCAAAAGTAATAAAATCATTAATCATTGACGAAAAAATGTTCATGCGTAAGAGCTATTAGATTAGTAGATTTGCAAAAATATTCACAATACTTATCTTGGCAATGATTCAACAAATTTTTTAATAGCTTCTAATATACTAAAATATCAGTAGAAGTCTTAGTTCCTGATTAGATAGGCAGAAGTGGAGTGAACTGGAAAACATCGATTATCGACAAACATATATGTATATCAATACTTCCATATATATATATAGATATATTAACCGGGTTACGTTTTGGTAGTCCAAGTTTTCGCCGCACCGCAGTGCTGCGAAAGAGTCTGAATGAATCCCTACAGGAAATAAATTTCCGAGGCATGTTATGTATAATACTCTCAGTTGACTTGGACGTTTTTTTTTATTAATTCTATAATCATAGCTGAGAATATTAATCAAGCATCTAAAATAAAAACAAAGTATATGTTCTATTGTTTTGTACATCGCGATTTTCGAAGTGATTTGGCTCAAAATTCTTCTTACCGCTCCAAAAAAGTGAAAAAGTAATTAAGTTACTTTCTAAATAATCAACATTATGAGAATGACGTACAGTGAATTATCCATACTAGATCAAAACCGCATCTATTCAAAACCCCCATTCAAAGCAACGTTTTTCAATCCATTCTCCAAAATAATATTCTCTCTCTCATCACATTCACGATCCACATGAAACGAAATCCCACCGGACATCAAAACCAGTCTTTGTTCGGTTTTATAAACCGCTCCAATCATTTTTAAAAAAATTTCTCCGAACGCACTTTCCGAGATCAAATATTCCGTTCCCAGCGATGAATTCATGAATGATAAGCGGGCTGAAAAATAATTCGGGACAATAGAAGTACGGAAACATCACACGTTAATCGAGTTTGTCGGCGACTTCAATTTCCACAGCCTGAAACGGTCCATGAAAAAAAAGGGCCAAAAGTATGTAGGGATTTAAACAAAAAAAAAAAAAAAAAAAGAGCGATAGCTGGTCCCGCGTGGCGCGAGGGAGTTTCGGGGAGAAGCCCTGTTGCGGAATGCTATAGCGCGGAAATGAAAGAACGAGACTCGTGATTAAAAGCCTCGGGCGCGAATTGATTTTTTTTCGTGGCCCGCCCTTATCGTGGCGGGCACGTCTCATGCAAATATTTGAAAACTTGCGTGCTCGTGTTTGCGACGGTGGCCGGGCAATTCTGTTTGCGACATTGCGCCGGAAACGTTCGGGGCGATTAAAAGTTTGATAAAATACGGGCACGTGAAAAAACGCCACAATGAAATCGCTCGCGTCGGGAGAAAGAACGGATTCAGAGAACACTCGGAAAGGGAGAAGGGGACTCTCAAAATTTGTCACTGGTTATAAATCGAATAAGGGTGGTAAAATACGAAAAAAGGTGGAAATCTCTGCAAGCTTGCGAACTCATTCAATTTATTCCGAAACATGTTCCAAGTCGAGTTCAACAGTTTTACGCTGACTAAATGATCGGAGGTTTTTGGGAGAAAGATTTGTAGGTGAAAGGTTGGGCAATGAAAGCTGCATTGTTCTTGCTATCTTCGGCGGTGGGATTCAATTGTAACTCCCAATAGAGCAAGTGAGAGAAGAATCGTTTCGTTCGTTTCGTGAAACGGGGAGTAGAAACCAGGATGAAAAAAAGGACGAGGCTACAACTTGATCCTGTCTTCGGGCTGTCCGTCCGGGTGACTGAACGAGACGATAATCGCGATTGACGCCGCAACGAATACGGCAGATCACCCGATCGCGTGAAAATGCGCACTCGGCGATTTTACTTCTTCGCGGATTTCGTCTTCTAATTTGTGACTTTCAACTTTTTTATAGACGCGGAAATACTATTTCATCACTCTTGTCTCAAAACTGACATTTTGAAGTGACTTTTCGGCTATTGTTATGAAAAATATCTCACGCAAACAGGTACAAATGTGCTTATAGGCAAAATAGGTTACAGACCTCGCCTTCGGCTCGATCCGTAATTTCCACGTGTTGCGAAATTCACTCGTCCGTACTTATTGCATAATATACTACAATGTTGAAACATTGTAATGAAAAACTAAAAGCTCTTTTACCATAAATATTGGCAATAGTTTTAAAACCACTATTAATAACTTTGATCACTCTTGTAATTTTGAACTTTAGAAAAACCTTATAAGGTGACCTTACAAGGTTGCCATATTAAATCTTAAGAAGGATTATACAAGACAAATCCTTCTAAGGTAAAATGAATCATTAGTAAGGATTGTAAAACCTTATAAGAAAATGGGAATCCTTGTAAGGAAAAAATTTTTATGAGAAAAAACTCACTGCTGCAAAATAAAAAAATTTGAACAATTTTTTGTAAGTAACTAATTGAGATGAGATTTCAGGCTACATTCAAAATTATCACGTTAGATAATTATGTAATAATATTATAATGAACATATCGGGAAAATGTTTAAAGAGAAAATTCAAACCGCAGTCTATTAGAAAGCTGCTGTCTGTCTCGCGCTTTTGATATCGCTACATTTAGTTTCAGGCGGATAAGTGAAATCCTTAAATTATATCATAAAATACTTGTACGGTAGTATAAAGGTTGAAAAAAATTTATTAATAATAATAATTTATTGACATTTGTGAAATTACAATATTTGTATACATTAAATGCATCAAACCCCGTTTAGAAAACAATATGTCTGAGTATGACCGTTATAGTAGATCTGACATTCACTTTGTATCATCGCGATAACGTATTCCTATATAAATTAAATTAAGTACCTACTTCACAATCTTGGGCCTAACTATAATGAATCATTTCCACATAATAATACCCATATAAGTAGTTTCAGGCATAACATATGAAACGATAACATACGTTACGGTATCATGAAATAGAGCATCCTATCTACAATCACGTCATTTAAATTCAGAATCCAATGCCTCATTTTGGTTTTAGGATAGGTTCCCTCTCGGAGTTTCAGTTCATCCGGTAGCTGATTAAATATTTCGAATCTTAAATCACAAAATGATCTCCTGAATAATGTCTTCCTATAGGGTGGTATACTAATTCCTCTCCTTCTCTTGTGAAAATTATCTGTCCGTTTTAAAACATTCTTAAGTTCATTGTGGAAGTATTGATTAACTCTATACGAATCCATTCCTAAGGCTTAGAATCCGTCGTTCCCTGAATAATAGTAATGATGGATACTTTCCGTCTTTCATAAAAATGATCTTAATTATATGTTTCTGTACTATCTCCAACTGTCTCATGGTGGCACGGTCTCAACTGCCCCAACACGTCAAACCATATGAAACCACAGACCAAAATAAAGCATAGTATATCTGCAGTAGTTGCCTCGCATACAAAACTAGCCAAAGAAGCCTAAGTATTATTTACAAGGATTTTTCAAGGTGACCTCATAAGAATTTTAGATCCTTATAAGATTTTTATAAGATTGCTTTATAATGAATCGACAATCTTATAAGAAAACTTGGATTCTCATGAGAAATTATTAATAACATTCTTCTAAGGTGCAGACTGTTCAGGGTTACTCGATTTTGCAATTTTTTAAATGGCAAAAAAATAATAATAATAGTTCATAAAGATACTATACACTTAGAAAAATTCTGTGTGAAATTGAAAGGTATTTCATTTACAAAAGTTTTTGAAAGGGATTACCTTTGAGAAGAGTGTGGCCCGAAGTAGGAATGAGAACGTTGAAACAGAAGTCGACCGTTTCAAAATGAAAGGTAAGCATTTCATTTTGAAATAAGACAGCTTTGAAATTATTTCCATTTCAAACTAAAACGAAAATTTCTCTGAGTGTAAGCTACTATAAAAAAGGGAAGTTTTATTGAAGATTGGGTTTTTTTGTAGACACTTTAAAAAACCCGAAGTTACTGGGACTTGTAAAAAATTCAAATTTTCTGACAAGGAAAAGTCATCGAAAAATTAATCCTCAAATAAATTAAAAAATCATTGATTATTCCGACGATGACGTCCAAAATAATGTACGCCTTAATTGTATTTTTGGAAATTTTGAAAGAATTCTTTACGCTGACGACTCTGAATTTTCCTCTAATCATTTTTCGGATTACAAGTAATGAATTTCGCGAAAAATTTAAACTTTTGTTCATGTTTTACAAAAGTGCATGAGTATATTATAATCTCAAACGTTATTAATCTCGATAATGCTCAAAAATTGTGAATGAAAAGTCGATCATGCTACGTACCTAAATATCGCTAAAGTCAGGGACTTATAACTTCACCGAAACTGAAAAAAATTCATTCCTAATCAAATAAACGACTCTCAAAAGTCAGCATTCCATACCTCGAAAGAATAAAATCAATCATTGAGCCTATCTTTAACGTGTTTTGTTTATCACATAAGAATGACGAATCATTAAAATTACCGTTAAACAAATCTTACAAAAAAAAACCGTCTTTTATAAAATAGACACAGAAGATTCATCACATATAACAATGAAATTCAAAAAATCAAAGTTATTGTTATAGAAATTGACCTCTGACCACTTCCCTGGGACACAATCCAATTTCTTTGAAATCCGAAAGTTAAACGAGTCGGTAATTTTCGCGAGTGATTCGCACAAGAGGCTTTTGTAAGTACCCTACAGGCCTGATGCGCCCTAAAAGTCGAGGGTGTCACGCGGTTCGGCCCGTTACACACGAGCATTATCGTACGTCAAAGTAAATGAGCCCTCTGTGCGGCAAATACGTGGCCCTTACGAGGCGCGCAGCAGCAGCTTCTTCAGGATTTACGTAATTCGCTCCATGTAAAGTTAGGGAACAAGCAACCGCGGAAAAATCCCCACTAGATAATTTCAGCCAAACGCCAAGTTAAGCAGCCCATGAACGCGTGAAGACAAAAAGTACGAAACTTTAAGACGCTACCGATGAATAGATATTTCAGTTGATAGGAAGGAAACATTCTTTGTCAAATCGAAATGTAAATTTCTTAAAATTTTGAGAAGTTCATTCAAAACAATAAGATGTTAACGGGATCGAATACTTTTTTTCACATACAATGTCGAAAAACATTTCACTTTTACAGTGGTTTCAAAAAAGCATCTCGGCACTTAAATCTCATCGAAAAACAAATGTACATCTGGCACCGAAGGACGATATTTTTCTGGTATAAATTACCGACAAAACCGGAAATGTACAACACAATTCACGTTAATGGCTTATATTTCAAGGCGATGTAATGTTCGGCCGAATTCTATAGATGTCGAGGGATCCCAAGAAGACATCATCTGTATCAATACCTGTCGCAGTTGCGTCTACAACGAAATAAACAATCTCGACTATGAGACGCAATGCGTTGGTTGTCAATTCATTAATTGTTGTATCGATATGAAATTTTCCTAGAAAAAGTAAAAAAAAAATCTATTAATAGCAAATTTTATGACATGACCCCAAAACTTTGATTTTCATTTTTCAGACTTATTCCTCAAAATAAACACGAATTCCTATTTGAAAAAGAAGTAAAAGAACGAGAATATTTATCATTTGTTATTAAATGATAAATTTTATTGGTTTATTTATTTTAATTTTTTTTGGAACCACACTGCTTATTAAACTTTGTTATCTTTCCTCTAAAAGCAGTTGACCCTTTATTTATAAAAAAAATTTACTTGGAAACTTAAAATTTTCGTATATACCAAAAGTGAACTCATGTTCTTGCTCTTGAATCTAATCTTTTCTTCAAATCTCGATTCAGCTCCCTTCCCGCTGCTCAGATTTTCTTCACTGCACGTAAGAGCTCGCGCGTATTCGCAATTAATTTCGGTGGCCATTATCATTGCCTATCAACCGTCTGCGTATACTTCATTAAATCAACCGCACGCCGCCGATGTAACGCTAGGAATTTACGCCCTCAGGAACGTTTAAATCGATTTTCCAAGGGATTACGGATGATGATCGAGGTTTAAGTAACAATTCCTGCGGGCTCGAAGAAGTTGTTAGAATACCTTCTGTGTCTCATAAACATGGTTGGGAAGACTGGGGCTTAAAGTAACACTTTTTACATTCTTTTTTTAAAAGTACTATAAAATTTAATTACTATACTTTATTATATGAAAATCAACACATACAATTTATATGTAAAGTGGTCATTAACAATTTATCGTATCATCTCTAGTGATTTTCTGCAGGAAATGCAAGCTTCGTATTTTTTCTGAAACTAAAACTTTTTTGACATTCAGCCCCACGGTGGGCTAAATGTTCAATGATTGAGGTTGAATGTTAAAATGCATTTTTTGTCCATCAAAATACAGAGGAAACTCAAATTCACAAAATTTTAAGTTGGCCTTATATTGTAGGGAATTTCGGCCTTCACATGTCAGTCTCATTTTGTTATTTCACAATAATTTAAAATTAAAGAAATACTGAGAAACAATAAAAATAAGAAATAAGATTCCGTGAATATTTGCTATAAGTAATGAGAGATTAATTTTAAATTAAAATAGTTTGCGACAGTATTTTCGGAAAATATTTAGCAGTTCTATCTTAAAGCGCATACGTATTAAATCCTGCAATATAGTCATTACTCAAGAACTGAATTATTAGTCTATGACAAAATTAAAAATTGTGAATTTAGGTCGTATTTAACTCAAACCAATGCTTGAAAAGTGTTTGAAATTCCACTGTTTCCAAATATCACATTTCCACTTTTTCAGATTTTGAGAGAAGAACTCAGGAACAATTCTCCATTCTACGATTTTGAAGATCTATATTTTTTAATGTTATAACTATCATTTCTAAGATTTAACTTTAGTGAATTCATAATTTCAATTAACAATATTCTAGAAGTAGAAAAAACTTTTCAACTCTAACCTTAAAGATTTTTTTAATTATAACACTTTGATTCAGTACATTATATCCGTTGTGAATTTCAATTTGTAAAAATTATCGATTTATTAACTAATGATTTTAAGTATCATGATAGTACAAATCTGCATTGGAGAATTCTAAATTTTAAAATTTGAGAGTCAAGAATCAATAACTATACTTTGCTATTCTAAATTTATTTCTGTATCTATATTAAACAAGTTTTGCTTTACATCTTCTACAATGAAAATTGATAAATTTCTTATTTGAAATTTCAACATTGAAGTTCCTACATCACGAAATAAGGATTCCTGAACATATTTTACGAAAAAAAAAACTCTGCATTTTGTGTCTCTAATTAAAAACTGTCTAATTTACATAGATTCTGAAGATAGAAACTGTAGAATTTTTGATCAGAAAACTGAAAGTTGAAAATTTAAATTGTCGAGATTTCCTATGAAAACCGTACATACATAAAAAATTGTTGAAAAATCATTCGCTTACTTTAAATACTGAATAAAACCATAAACTGTACGAGAAAAATATTTTGGTTTTAAAAATGTTTATCGATTCCACACCGTTTCTATAGTTTAATTACATTTTTAAAAGTGTCTCTATTCCTAGAATTTATTAATATTTTCTGGAATGCTACAAATTTCCAAATTCGTCAGTTTTATTAGAGATCTGTCATGTATTTAATTAAGCAGATCTAATTTTTTCGAAATTTCGAAACTTCCAGATTGTTAATAAAACTTTGACAATAATCAACAATTTCTGTTACATTTTACGTTTTTTATTAAAGAATGTTCAAAATATTCAACGATTTCTGTTATTTTACGGAATCGTCAAAGTGTAACACAATCTACAACATTTCTTAACGTTTTATGGGTTTCGAAAAAACTTTTACAATGACTAAGATCATGTTTCATGTTTTAAAATGTTGATTGTTTTTTCATTTTCGAAATTTTTTATAATCCCCAGTTTTTTAACAGGATTCTTCGAAGTATTGGCAATCTTCGTAAGAAAAAATATATACATATTTTTCCGATAAAATATAAAGATCTTTACTCAGTGTCTGTACTTTTTTAAAATGAAGAAAAAAACTCTGAATTCTAGTGTTTCACTTTTTAAAATTTATATCATGTGTCTACATCCCAGGATTACAGGATTACAAATTCCACATTGTGTGCCTGTAATTCAAAACTGCCGAACGTACATAAATTCTGAAGATATGAACTCCAGAAATGATTATCAGTGGATTCAAAGTACCCGCTGAATTTGAATTTTTTAAATTTCCCCTGAAAATCGAAATATATACAAATTTGTTCAATAGCACATGTACATTAAAAATATCGAATAAAATCACAAATATCTTTTCGGACTCTGGGAAAAGCGGAAAGGGGGAGGGGGTCGGGTTATGTCTCCATCGCCAATCCCTTGTATTTGCTTTTCGTCCTTGGTACAGCAAATATGGATAATTGAACGTGTAAAATTTACTGAGTTGTTCCAAAGACGATAGTCAGTACCGCGTAAAGTAGTATTGCGAGAACCCGGATTACGAAACCCCTTGAGCCCGCCAAAAGTGAAGGGTTTTAAAATTGATAGAAAACTTGAGGAAACTCGAGGGATGAACGTCGGGTTCGAATATTCCCCGGCCAGGTATTTATCAAGCCTCGTAATTATAGACGCCCTCGGCTGCGCCCGCGACGACAGCGTTACGCACTAAGGCAGACGGCGAAACAGGG
Organism: Platygaster robiniae; assembly: GCA_028476575.1. NCBI lineage: Eukaryota > Metazoa > Arthropoda > Insecta > Hymenoptera > Platygastridae > Platygaster > Platygaster robiniae. Next base: position 28,663,682 of record CM052023.1, read on the forward strand.
CAAAAGGGTGCCTCTAATTGGTCCCATCCAGAGGCGCGATGACGTTGAGAAGTTTCCCGCTTTTCCCGAGCTTTGTGTATATCTGGTCGCCGAGGATTCACGTTACAACTTTGCATACAAGAACCAGAAGCTCCGAAACGATATTTTTCATGCCCGGCGAAATTTTCGTAAGATGTTCATAACGAATTTCCATGAAATTTGTTTCCAAATTCTCCTCAGTTTTCCAAATTTGAATAAAAAATTTCTCTACCGAATTTCATAAAAAAGAAGCGAAATCATTCTCTAAATTGACATTTAAAAATATAAAGATATCTACCACTCCCCTACTCTTCTTTTTTACAAAAAATCTCATATCTTCTGCCACTACAATATCCCCAGGATCGACCCTATAAATACGGCAAAACCGGAAAACTCCGTCTCGAGGATTTCTGAAACATTCTGAAAAGCCAATCACGGACTCGGATACTTCTTGCCTAGCATCGTTTTTTGATCGCTTCTGGGAGCTTCGGCGGGCGCATCGCGAAACTTGCAGTCTGAAACGGAAGGAAGACTTTGGTCGGGGGCTTTCTTCATACTTATTTTTTATTTATTGCATCGTGCAACTTGAGGCGTGAAAAATGATACGCGTTTCGAATATCGCGATACGTTCCCCGAGTTACGCGCCATCGGCGTTATATCCGCGAAATTCACGATTATTTCCCTTCCACGCCAACAGGAGAAACCATGAAAATACGCCATGGTATCACATCAAAAGTTGTGATACATGTGTTTTTCTACTGAACTGAGGACAATTTTTGGAAAAGCATAAATAATCACTTAGCGGAAATATCGCGTACTGCTAGTGCATATAGTAGAATTAACAAACGTCCTGTTTTAGCAGGACCTGTCCTACTTTTAAGTTGTATGTCTTGCCATCCTGAAACTTTTACGAAACGTCCTGCTCATTCCTTTCAGTGCAAAAAAGTGTAAAAACTTTCCATTCCGATTCAGTTTTCTGTAGAGGAACAAAATTACCATATTTTTCAATCAAAATATATGATAAATAAAATTAAACATTTTCAAAATTGAGAACAAATTATAATAAATGTTAACGTTAGGAATTACTAATATCCAACTTCAAAGTTGAAGAATCATGGTAATTCGAAATTTTTCACTATGAAATTAAAATTTGTAAAACTGTCATTGATAACAAGTTTTAAAATTCTTGAATATACAGGAATTTTACGCTCTCAACACCAATATTTTGACAACCATATAATCAAGAACTCTTAATCTGCAACGTTCTAATTTTCTAATTTTGAAAATTCGATAAATTCAATGTGTTCATATATTCAAAGATTCGAATTCGGTATTTTAGAGTTTTTTCATCATAAACAAAAATTGATTATTGTAGACGTCGAGAATGCAAAATATCATACATCTTGTTTCTGCGCCAGTTTTCTATTAATAAATAATTAAAATAATGTCGCACAAAACGGTTTTTAAAGTTTCAAAGAAATATTCGAAATTCATTCATTATAGCATCGGCATTTCGTGAATTTAAAAAGGGGAAAATTGTGTTTATAGAAACTAAAAATTTAGACATGGAAGACTTTCAATAATGACAAAATTTTATTATTGCACTTGATTGGAAAGTATTGCGTGTTTCCTGTTTTAATGATTTTAAAGTTGAGATAATCTATTTATGAAAAAAAAAAATTCTGATATCAATCATATACAATATTATATACGTACACAACTTATAAAATAAAAAATAAGATAAAACTGGATTTTCGAGTGCATCTGCAATTTTGAATAACGCAAATTCTCAGATTTCCAAGCATATGCTAATAACAAAGTATCATATTATTTTTTTTTTTATAGTTTTTCATATTTTTTTTATATAAAAGAACCTTGTTTCTTGAATAGCCAAAATACAAATTTAATTGGCAAAGAAAAATTCGATATCTTGAAATTACAGAATTCGGAAAATCACGGATTACTCAATTATTTGTCAATCTATTCTTCGATCATAAACATATAAATTTTCATGCATTTTCTCAAGAATATAGAAGCTTGTTAATCACAAAACTTAGAAATTGTTTGTTTGAAGGCATATACATTTTCAAATTTTACGTACTCTGTAATTGTGCACATAACGAAAATTTATAGAAACAGTCTTTAAAATTTCAATTGTTTTGTAATAAACTTATTAATGTAAAACATGAATAAGTTATATGACAAAAGTCACAAATGTATATCAATCTGGAGTTACACTTTTATTGTAAGTTGCAACTGATAAATGCTCGGTACAAACAAAAAAGCATCTTTCACATTGCAAGTTAGACTCCCTCTTTTATTCGAAATTTTATGTCCTGCTTTTCTCTTTCCACAATATAGTAACCCCATTATTTAGCGTACAAGCCTCGCGCTTTTCGTGCACAAATCTTCCTAACATCTAATGTCCCTAAATCAGTGAATTCCAAAGCAAGTGTCGATGCATGGTTTTCCAAGATGGCGTCACTCGCTCTGCTTTTGAGGCATGAATCGCTCAGCATTTATTATACTGCAGAATGGGCGTGGTTGGTGCTGGAAAAGCGTGAGATACGCGGCCTTAAAAGCTCGTTTTTGCTTATCGCGCGCAGACACGGTTTTTCGTGTCATGAAAACTGGGTGGAAGAAAATGTGGAAAACGTTTCTCGGGAAATACAGCTGGAACTGGTCGCGCGAAGAACCAGATCTCGTTGCTGCCGAACGCCGATCAATCACGACCGTACAAGTCGAGTTTCTGCGCCGGGTTTTTCATTGCTTTCCGCCAAGTTTCCGCGACTCTTGCGACATCGCGACAACGCTCGTATCGATTTCGACACGGAATTGCCCGAGCCTTTTGGAGCGATTTTAGATTAATTTGGTTTTCTCGTAAATCTATTGTTTTGTATAAATCTAACTACGAGGCAAAGCAAAAGTTATTCATTTAGGTGGTGATTCAGAAATATTTTAGTTCAATGGGTGAATATAGATTCTACATTTATTTACCAAAAAATTGGCTGAGTTAACAATCTAGATGAAAAAAAAAACTGAAATATGAAACATATTCAGCAGCGTTTTGCAATCCTTAATTTGCAGATTTGTCTAAATAGGAAGTTTTCACACGCTTCATTGAAATATTACTGAATATTCAGATTTTGACAAAACGCAATGAACATTTTACGCAATTTTAATATGAATGATAGATTAATGAAATTAATAAAATTAATGAAATACATTACCCCTATTGAATGGTTATTGAGTAAAAATAATTTTCACATATTGAAATTCATTTACTGGTTCACAATGTAATTATGCGAATATTCTTATTCAAGTCTGAAATTTTAAGAATTGACAGTGATAAGAATATTCATCATTTTGCACGTTTGAAGACTTACGAATTTAAAATTCATAGCCGTAAAATAACGAAGATGTATCTGAACCGAAAGTTTTGAGATTATATTTATTAGCTATAACATTGCAAATTCAGGGTTTGAAATATTGGATTCACGAACACAAAAAATTCAGAAATGTCGAAAAAAATAACCTTGGCCTTATTGGATTTAGCTTGCAAAATAATTAGCCAGGCATAAAGTCAGTATGGCCAAAATGTTGCTAGATAAGTAACCTTTCTAACGCGTGCTTATTTCTCGAAATCAGTGCAAAACCACTATTGCACGAGTTCTCTAAAAAAACTGACCTGTTTGACCCCACTCTAATCTATATATTAACTTAACGCAAATTAAATTTATGAAGATTAAAATTCATATTTGATCTTCCCATTCATTGCAAAATGAGAATGATGCTTACAATAAAATTCATAGCTCATTCAAACATACTCTTAATTATTTTTCAAGTTTCATGAATTCCAAGCAATTTAAAACATTCTTACTAATCCTCAAAATTCATTAGGTCTTAGAAAATATGAAAGAAATCTATATTTTTTTCTGCTGCCTTCAATTTTCAGAATTTTGATTACTCTAGACAATATTTCATACACAATTGATTTTTCATATGATTTTCTTATAATATTTGATTCGATTTTTGATACTTGAATTTCAATTTTCTTTACTCATTTCAAAAACCTATATGAATCTACAATCTTTTCCACAGTAAGCTTCAAAATAGTTCAAAAATTGTCAATGCTAAAAATTTCAAAACCAGTTCCATAAGTATCCAATTTTCAATAAATTTTCTACACTTTTCCGAAACTTTATGACAATAAATCTGTTTTAGCGCAGATAATCTCTATAACATCTGCCAATTTCAAAAAAAATTGTTTAAAAAACGTTCTTGCAGATTTTCAACAATTTTTCGAAACTCTCAATACTTTCGAAAAATCTGGGAAAAAACGTTTTCCTACAATTCCAGAATTATTTATATAGTGCCACAAAAAACCATCAACAGTGTATTCGAAAATCTTAGTTCACGTAACTTCCAACTACGAATTATCAAGAGGCAAAGCAACATACATTTTCTTTTCTGATGATTATCCTTTTATTAGACATTATGAATATACTACTAACTAACTTTACATTTCATATTCAAACCGTCTCCAAAAAATCTCGCAAGCTCCAACGAATCAACGAATGATTCACTGCGTCAGACAATACACGATTCTTCTCCAGGAACAATACGAGTGGACTTATCTCGGGAAAAAGAGGTTGAAAAGATAACTACAACTTTTCTCCAATGTATATAGCACCACAGCTGAAAGTAAAGTGTTCTTAGTGCTCTTAGTGGGGCGCGGGAGTGAGACGGTTGAGAAAAAGTTGCGAGGTGGTTTCTTCTGTACGAGTACAACGAAAAAACAGCGTCGAATTTTCTCAACCAAATACTCATTTTCATTATCCCACCCTCGAGATCGACGATTTGGAACTTTTTCATGGTTTTTTGTGTTTAAAAATTGTACGAACGCTAAAAAATAGCTTTTGACATGAAATCAAGTTTTTTTCATGGTTATTGTATTTTGTAATTATTTTCTTACAATAGAAACAAAATATTGGATACTTGCTGAGCAATATCAAAGGGAAATGAAATAAAATTCGACGAACCTTTACTTTTAGATTGGTTAAAATTATTCATATTACGTACAGGGTCGTGAGCAGAAAAAACTTTCTGTAGGAGTTTATTAGAAAAATATACTTTCTTCAGAATTCGAAACTTTCTAATCTATGAAGATATGGTATTAGGAGTACGATTTTCCAAGTTTTTCGAATCTTTGAATTATGGAACTATCTAATTGTAAGTTTTAGAGCAAATAAAATTGAAAACTTCGGATTTCATTTTACTCTCGGAATTTATATAAAAAAGATTCAATTTTAAGGTTCAAATGTCTGAATTGTAAATTTTCCAAGTTTGTATTTTTTAAAAATTTCAGTTTCATTATTCACAGACTTTTGAAATTTTTTGGCCTAGTTCTTCTTTTCCCTAAAAATTGTAACTCCGTAGTATTGTATCCTAGAAATATGCAATATCATTTTATAAAATTTTCCAACTTTTACGAGTTAAATTTTCAAGATTCAGAAATTTTCCATTTTTAATGTTTTATTTTTCATTTTTTACAGAAGATATTCTTGAAATTTGAAAGAACAAGTTTCGACTTCTCATACTTCATTATATATAATAAAAGATCAACAAAAAAAATGTTGCGATTCAAAAATTTAGATTAGAAAATATTTTTTTAATTCACAGGCGATTTTTGAAATTCCACAAGTAATCTTCATTTGTCGAAAAAATTTATTGACTACATATCAATTATGTAATACAAATACATAACACTTATACTTTACAGTATTTCAAACATTCAGTGAATTTTCTTACAGATTTTTGCAAAACTACTAAATTACTTGATCAACTTAAACCTTCAAACTCTTATTACCATTATAGTTCAAAAGAAATTTTTTTCTCTAAAATATATATATTATATCATTACTCTATAAAGAAAAAACGTGCTAATTTTTTTTGAAAACTACATGAATAAATTCTAACCTATCATATTCCTAGTTCAAAATTACGAACAAAATTTGAAGAATCTATCAAAAACTTAATTCAACTCATTTTAATATGTACGTAAGATAAAGCAACATCACCTCTCTACATAGAATACCATTAAATATATAATCATTTGAAAATTTTTGGGAGTTGACATTTTTTTCAGCAAAAGGATTCGCAAATATCATATAATTGGGACAAGTGTCCTACTTTTTAAATGTCCCACCAAAAATCTGGAAAAGCCATTTATTTTCAACATATTTCTTATTGTTGATTAATTTCAAAGCGTTAAAATTATCAATGAAAATCACTTTTATTCCGGTTTTTTGGTATGGCTTAAAAATTTTAACTTTCGACCTTAGTTTTGTTGTCATCTGGATCGACGAACTCAGTCCTATATTTTTAATCATCATCCAAAACCAGATTAATTATTTTGACTATAATTTTTTATTCCGAATTACAGAAAAAACAACGAAATCATCATTTCTGTACGTTTTTTTGTCTCTAAAACAATTTCAATCCAGATCATCAAAGTAAGGCGCTGGTCCCTGAAGATTTCTCGACTAACCGATTGGCCTCTTTTTACTAATAATTTTACAGTACGTTTGTAATTTGAAATATCGAAAAATAAAATGTTCCTCCTACTTCTGGAAGTACTGACTTACAATGGCAATAAACATATTTACAAAAGGACGGTCTCAATTTTAAAAAACGTAGGGCACTTGTCCCGGAGTTACCCTAATTCAGTCAAAAACCCAACCAATATCCAACCATAAATTCTTAACAATTCCCTCACCCCTCAAAAACTCACCAAAATTTTCCCTCGCATGTTCCTCCGACCCCACCAAAAAATTCCCATCGCAGCCAGAAATTCGCAAATAAATGTTGAAAATACGACCCGAGGTAAAAGAGCTCGCGCCTCGCTTTAAACACCTTATCTCTCTGAAAAGTTTCGAACCCGAAAGAAATTGGCCGTGTCGTATAATAGACCTCGTCATTTCGTTCAACTGGATTTAAATGATTCGCCGTGAGCGAGACCGCGAGGGAAATGAAAGCTTTGTCAATTTCCCGGCGACGCTCGGAAATCAAACCGAGCAAATAATGGGGTTTAGTTTCCATTGGCAAACAAAATGATCCCGAGGAACGTCGTCAACATTGACCGAACGAAATTTCTTCAATTAAAGTTTTCGCTTCGAAGAAGACGGAGAATGTAGCACGGCGGCCGGCGAGGGAATGGGGGTGAGTTTCGAAGCCATCCGAATTTGACCTTTTATTTGCCGTGAAAACTTTGTCTCGTGGATGGAAAGGAAACGGGAAAATGCGAGTGAGGGACGAAAGGGGATGGGGTTAACTCGCGATTTCCCTCCCAACGAACGTAGAGCCTTTATCTCGGTCGTGCCCGTTGTTCGTTCGCTTGCACTCGCGGGCGCCGCGACGACGGGCGTCGTCGGTCACGGAGAAACTTGCACGCGCATATAAACGACCGCGCAGTCGGGAATGTGATTTGATAAAACAGCGTTCAACGCGAAATATAATTATTTTATGCAAAACAAGGGTGTTACAGACGCGTAACGTGCCTTGTGGAAAAAGCATAATAGTGGGTTTACCGTTCGGTGAAAGTGAGAGGTGGGCAGGCGATCGGAAATGGCATTTTTCCGAACGCTTCTCCCCTGCCACGCTGGAAAAGTTAAATTTTCACTAATAGTAAGGTAACATGGGTTAAATTTTCTCTAATAGTAAGGTAAAATACGTCCTGTTTTAGGAAGACATTTCCTACTTTCGAGCTGTATGTCCTGCCATCCGGCGATTTGTAACAAAACGTCTTGCTTTTTCACTTTAGTACAAAAAAGTGTAAACACTTTCTATTTTAGTCCATTTCCCTTTTGAGAATCAATAATAACGATATTTATCTTTCTATATTTAAAAAATGAGAGCATTTTTGAAATGAATACATGTGGACTTTGGGAATTAATAATATTAAAATTCAGGGTTCAAGAATAATAGGAATTCAGAGTTTTGCACTATAAAATGAAAAGTCACAAACGTATAAGTGAAAATATTGAAAAACAAAAAATCAAATGATAAAAAGGTTCAAAAAAAGCTTTGTTTTCTTTACAAGACTCGTTATTATGTCGCAGTTTTTATATCGTTGAATGATGAAAATATATACATTTAAAAAACAAACTTCTCTATTAATCGTGAATCATTTTCAATATTCAGCGATTGATGTATAATTGCCAATATATATTGTAAAAAAAAGTACGAAGTACTTCTTTATGCTTTATGTCGGGGGTATAACGGGCCGAGAAAAATTTAACTCTAATAATTATTTATTCGCGTAGTCTGTAATCTTCTCAAATTTTCATTATAAATGATGATCTACCAAAGGTTTTAGGAAATAAAAAATCACACAATTGGCATTTTTTTAAGGTATCACTTCTATAAATTAAATTTTACTTATTGTTAGGATTTGCATCAAAAATATATATATAAAAGATATCGTCCTTATTTACACCTGCTAAATTATCAAAGTTTACATGTAGTCTTATGAGCAGAAGCAGTTTTTTCTAATTTCCAACTATACCACACTTACGATTTCGGTAAATTTTTTTTTCGCTGGCACATAATAATTTACTTTGTGAAATGCTTCAAACACAACGAAGATTTACTGTACGGTTTTGGAAAAAAAAAGTAAAAATGAAACAAATTTGACACTTTCTGCATCGAGTCGATAAACTTGGCAACAGTGTATTCTGTCTGATTTTGACCAATGTTCAAGTGTGTTGACGTCGTTGACGTTTCTAACAATGTTATAAATGATAATATAACCCAATATAACCTGTGCAATGATGATCGGTTTGACGGTGATATAATTTCATTTGATTTTAATTTTTTGGCTGAGTTTCGTAGTTTCCACTATGATTATTCCAGATATATTGCAAATATATCTATTTTTATTTGCTGTCAAAATATATTTTGGGTTGTGTTTATCATTGTTTATTATTTACAAAACAGAATCATATGATATACAGGGTTGGTTTCTCGCTCTAATAGAAAAGACGGCGCAATGCAACGTTGCCGCTGTCAAAAACAATGCCGTGATCTGAAATTAGCTAAAACCAAATTAGTTTGCAATTATATTCATTCATGGAGGTAATACCTTAAGCGAAAAAATTGTAAGCCCCAAATAAGCACATTATGCTTCATATTACCCTGAAGAATTAACATAATTCGAAAATCGTCTTTTGTTTGTTTATCATTTAAACAAGAGTTATGTGACACAAATTATGTATTTGTTTACTATATGATACATCTACAGTTAGTATAAGAAATTTGCATCGTCATATTTGCTGCATTGCATTGAGAAGAAATTATAAGCTTCAAAAGAAAGTTGCATTTTGATTTTAAGATTTGGAATCATGAATTTGTGGCGTTCAACTATTTTTGGTTGCAATTTAGAGATCTTTGAGTTAAATATCGCGAATTCGTGAAATTCAAAAATTCGATTTTTAGATATTGTAAGTAGGTATATTATTATAATATTAAAAATCATCCAATTTCTTTTTGCTCTGAATTTTCATGCATTAGGAGATACAAGAACGCAATTCTTGTTTGAAAAGTCAGCAATTATTATTGCATGAAATTTGACATTTTCCTTTTCAAACATTCTATCAACTGAGTCGATGGTATTTTAACTGAGGTACATAATCTCTTACAATTCTGTGAGTTGATTATTATTCTATCAATCAAAAAAATTATTGACTGAATTTCCCGAAACTTTTTGATATTGTTTTACAAACTATAGTATATTTCTTGTGTCACAAATGTGTGAGTTTCTGATCTCTAGAAATGAAAAATAATGCGATCGAAACGCTGCGCAATTCAAATTGGAAATTTTCAATTTCCTTATGTATTTCGAAGTTTTTATGGTACTATTTAGTGGACCTGTCTGTTTGAAAATTGCATTACTTGGATTTCGAGATTTTTAAACCGTGATTCTGTGAATGTAACTTTTTAGAATATGAATTTTCAGTTTTGTTAATTTCAAACTTGCAATCGTATCGAAATGAAAGGTTTCAAAGTATTAGTTTAGTTTAGTTTAGTTTTGTTTTGTTTTTTTCACAAATACTTTAACTATCAGTTTACCAGTTCATGAATTTCACAAAAAATTTTCCACAACCCAGATTTTCATGAATTCGATACAGCAGTAGAAATGTCGAATTCAAGAACCAATTAACCAAACTTAGATGAAATCATAGATTCTACGACTAAAACTGACAAAGTTCTATTACTTTCCTTCTTTTTCAATTCGAAGCTGCAGAACGTTTTTGTCATCCCGTTATTTCAATCCTGGAAATCCAAAAATTCAGAACACGATTTTGAAAATTAGAAATGTATGGATTAAATCTTGTTCTGCATAAAAAATAATAAAATTATAATCTGCGAGAAAAACTATATTTGTATTCTAGAAAATTGAAGAATATACAATAAAATTTTTTTCAAATTTTTATTCTTGCACACTTTACACTTTCCGTGATACAACCTTGTAAACTTGAGAATTTTCCTAAGACATCGTTAGAATTTCATGATTCAAAAATTACAATCTCGTAAGTTTCAACTTCTTTGAATTACCATCTCCAGTTTTGTAACATACATCAATTAAACAGTTCGAGAATTTCTTTCCTCTATACCATATTCAATTGTTTTTATTTTGGCAAGTAAAACATTCTCTATTTATATTCGCGTGCTTCAAAAATTTAAAAACAAAAATTTAGCTCCCTCCCCCTCCATGAGTAAATCTCGTGCCTTGAAAAAAATCTTTCAAGATTGAAAAACTACATACTCTTACAATCACGAAAATTTAGTATATATCCTTAATTAACTACTGGAATCAGAGAAAATTGCACCGATCAGAATTAGATTGGAGCTGGCAATTTTCAAGTTTCGCGCAAAACTCTAGCATCTCTTCCGCAGGCCTCCATTCTGTGTCTTATCTAGAAAACGGCCTCTGTTAAATCGCCGCGCGTGACCGTACATACTAAACATTCCGACCCTTTACCTCCTCGTGCCCGACCTATTTGACGTATGCAACACGTCAAATAAAATTCCCCTGGAGCCCGCTCGCATGCCCCAATAATTTATCCCTGGCACATTGCTCATATCCAGTGCATGCTAATGCTCCATAACGGCGCGTCAGAACGGCTCATAATAATTTTCAGATGTTTATGTGTCACGCGCAGTTTCCGAAAGGCACGAAAAAGATTTTCGCGCTTTTCCAAGAAGTTCTTCTTCTAAATTGGATACATCAGTATCGTAATCATTCCAGAATCCGGAATGATTATCAATTTTGATCCAATTAAAATAAAGAACAAGCTGAAAGTAATTTTTAGAAGTTGTAAAACGTCCAAGTTTTTCAGTTTATATTTTTATTTTGCATATAAAATATTGCTGGTTGTTCGGTCCGTTTGAAAACCTCGTGAATATTTAACCCCGAGTATACACCCGAGAGTCAAAAACACGAAAAATGCCACGCAACTGGGGCTCGCCCCGAAATATTCGGCTCGCAGCAATTTGACGCATTCAAGCTCTAAATTAGAAATTCTAACGAAGCCGCGTCGGGAGAAACATCGCAAGGGATCTTCTCGGGCATTACGTGGCACTCGCTGCTTTCGGGATCTATGCAAATCAGCCTTTAAATACGCGTACGAAACACACGTGAGTCGATTGCAAAGTCGGGACGTACGCCGCCGAGGAATGTAACGTCCCCTCTGATAAGACACGTTCTGATGATAAAATTCTGTTCAAGGTTGTTCGTGTTTCCCACAAAGCGAGTGCGGCCGAATGCGTATGATTCACTTTTAAGAGAAATCACGTAAAAGTGAATACAAAAAGATTGCGATAGTGGGTTATCTCCCCACACCCCCCTCCCCCTTCTCTTTGAAAGTCTGGAAAAAATCTAATTTTATCGAGTATTTCACGGAAAAAAATTTTGAATCCAATCGAAGAAAACTTAATTGTCACTTTCCTAAAATTCTAAACGTTGAAAGAAATAATCAAAAATAAGAAAATAAATAATTGTCCGTCTCCAGCCGAGATAAAGGTAAAAAAAATTATTTATTTTGAAATTATTCCAAAACAATCGAAAAACTCAACCTGACTCTTTTGAACAGACCCCCTCACGTATTGAAAGCGTGCAATAAATTAGGTTTCAGTATATGACAACGTGGATCCACATCAATCTGTATTTATTAAATTTTATTTGGTAACGACAAAGACAGCGCGTATAAAAAAGGGCCACATATTGCCGAATAAAACTCGAAAAATGTCGGACATTCGCGTCTTTGTGAGCTACGTTATTCCTGACTTGTTTCGCGTCGCGAAATCCTCGTCGACGTTTCATTTCATCCCTACGCGGTGCGTCTGCATTAACCGCGGCCCATGTTCAATCTCGCGATTGTCGCAGGAAAAACGCTGTCACGCGGCTTTCCGACGATAAATCTTTCTTTTACGAAAACGGAAACATGGTGCTCTCGCTCCATTGTGTATTAGGTATGAAAAAAGCGGAACTGGGTATACAACGTTTGAAAGTGCTATTCTCTGTAGTGAGTTTTTTTCCGAACTAGTTTTCAAATTTGTGATTTGTTGAAAACATAGGAGATATCACTGGGTGTCAACATTGTAGGGTCTTATTGGAAGCTTTTTTTTTCTTACCCGAGCTACTGATCTGATAAGTTGTAACTTGTTACAAGTTATATGACAGCGTTTCGAAATCTAGAATGTTTGAAGTGTTGACGTAATTTAATTCAAGAATATTATTCGATATGTTTGATATCTGATGCTACGATTCATTTGGAGCTCGAGGAAACTTTTGAATTGTCACACTTCAAAAGATTCTTGAACCTTTGATACATGAATCTCCGTAATTTAAATTAAGGAGTTTCATCCTAACTTGAAATAGTAAATATTGGCATGTCGGAGTGTCTGGATCTAGAAAGTCGCTGCAATCTAATGTAAAAATTCACATACTTTACTGATTATATCACTATAAATGATTTATTTTCTATGGTTTCATCACTGTTCACTCAGAGCCAAATTTCATTTAGCATTTAACTTAAAAAATTAATTTTCATTTTATTGTAGTTAAAAAATATTGTAATTGCAGAGGTAGTATAGGCATTCGTTTGAGAGGAGGAGGGGAAAAATAAATATCACCGCATCAATAGTTCTAGAGTTTTTGATTCTAGAAATCATTTTTATAGAATTTGACACTATAGAGTTAAGGGCTTTTAAATTTTACATTCCTAAATTTACTATTTTGGAATTTTGTATTCTACAAACTACAAGTCTGTCATTTGGAATTCTTGAATTTTCAATGTTAGGATTTAATTCTAACGAATCCAATGTTCCAATCATTGGTTTTCTTGTTCTTAAAGTTTCAGAATATCAATTTGTGGAATTTGGAATTCCTGTTTTCTAGAACTGAGAAGGCTTAATGAAAATTTTACGTTTTTTTTTTGTTATAAACTCCATAAAACAATTCTTGAATGAAATTTTGTAATTTTATGCTTTACAATATAGATTTATGGAATTAGATTTTATAAGGTTCAAAACTTGATACTATGCTATTGTATTCTTGATTCTAGATATTAGAATTCTGAAAATCTGCATTATAAAATTTTAAATTGCAGAATGGGTAATGACATGAAAACGAAAAGCTCCAGAATTATCTATCCTAGAATTTACAAACCTGAATCTTTGAATTCTATAAACATTTCGAAATCTAATAGAATGTCATATCAATCAATTTAAGATTTCATCGATTCATATTCGTAGAATACTATTTTGTAGAATTTATAAGTCCTGTTTTATAGAAAAAAAAGGCAAGGATTGTTTTTCTCATTTTTTTTAGATGTCGAAGTGTGTACTGTAAAAATCTGTATAATTTGATACTCTTGGTTTCAAGACTTGATGATCCTACATTATCAAATAAATAATTCTGTACATCAGATTATAGAGCTTTGATTTGTTGAATTCGAAATCCCAAAGTAAGAAATATAAAAATTTTCCAATCTATACAGCGCGACATTCAATTATTACCATGATAAACATTATATTCTCTAATCTTATAATGATCTTCTTAAAAATAATATTTTGTAACAATAGCAACAACAACACGAAAAATTTTAATACAATAAAAAAAAATTATATTATTCATGATTTTAAAATACTATACGTATTCATAAATTGAAAAAATTTCATTTATTTACAGCCTTGTTGATCATAGAAACAACTACGAATTTCCGAGTTTATTCTATACGTAATGTATAATGTGCAATAGAGAAAATTTTTTATAATTGATAATTGAAAAATCATTTTCATTATATTCGTTGAGTAATACTTAATTTGCAATTTTTGTTAAAAACTTGTCTACTATGGGTGAAGTGTTTTAATGAAAATCGTCTTTGAATCATATAGATTATTTATGAATACAGTATGAAATATATGTATAATTTGTAACCTACTATTACTTAAATTTATTTGATTTTTTCATAACTATCAGGATTATCATTATTGTCGTCGTTATTGTTTCATGAGAAATGTTTCATTTTACTATATGAAATACAGTGTAAATAAAACTCGTAAAAAATATTCATGCCAGAATCTTGTATTGCAATAAAAAGATGCTGAATTCCCATGATTTTCAGTATTGTAGCGTTAATTTTACGGAAAAAATATTGCTCCGGTATCTTGATCTTTTTTTTACAATGCGTCATATCTATGAAAAATAATCTACAGGGTTCAAACGATATTCGATGTAATTTTTATGTCCTAAAAACATCATGGACTATCTTGTGGAGAAGATTTCGTATTAATTGAATGACACACAAACAATACTTTGATAAAATTTGTACAAAAAATGTGAGATTCTCTATTGCAGAAAATGTGAGATTCTCCATTTGCAGAAAAAGTGAGATTCTCAGTTTTCATCAAATCTCAAAAACAGAATTAACAACATCACAACTCAAACCATCAGCGTGCATTGCGGTAAAGGTGCGTTCCAAATTGACCACACCTTTTGTGCAGATTGGTCAAGTTTGATTGTTTATAACTTCATCGGCTTTTACTTAGAAGAAAAAAAAATGACAGAGGACCTTTCTTCTCACTTTCACACAATAAATCGAATATCCTCAATATTTGCAGTGATGTCGTTGCACTTTCTATATTTTCTCTAGATAACATAGTTTCTGAAAGGATTATCATCTTCGATCATTTTCAGCTCATTCTCCCCGGAGTATGACGTTCTTCCTCGCCCTAGAACGGAAATGAATCAATTACGCTACCGCCTTCAACGAGGATTCAGCTACCGTTGCACGAGCTTCATTGTTAGTCCGGAATGTCTAAAATCTTCTCGTCTTCATCTTTCCCCTTTCAGTCACGTGTTCAGCGTCTCGTTCCGACTTCGCCCACGAATAACGCAATTTTCAGAGACAAACAATATTCTCTCTACCGGAAATATCCAGCAAAGTTTCGCATTATCCTGCATTAAGCGACTACGTCGCGTTCTGCGAGTTGACAATTTTTCGCGACGTTCTTTCCTTTTATGCTAAAAACTGATTCCTCTTAAGAGTCATCTATGGTTAGAGTCATAACTGTAAAGTGGAAATGCGACAAATTTATTGAATTTCTCATTGGATTTTTTTCAATTCGTAAAAATTTCGAATTCCCTCAGCGTTTCTAATAATGAAAAATTCTTACGTTCATGACATGCAAGCAAAAACCGCCATTGTCTCATGAAAAAATAGATTCTAGCTTTTTCCGAAGCGTGAGGCATATCCATGCTTTTACAAGATGTTTTTTCTCTCACCACTTGTGCTGCTCGTAATAAAGTCAGGTAGTGATATGAAAAAATGTAGCTTTGCGGAGCGCCCCTAAGTCTCTGGGGAGTCTGAGATACCTCGATGAACACACTTCCCGGGACGAATTACCCCAAGTATAACCACTTTTTCAAGAGCTCCTCGGTGACCAATCGGGGTGAACAATCCATGACTAAACCAATAAGCGACCCCGTGACAAATCACGAAAACTTCCCCATAACACGCTCTGTTTGTGTTTTGTTTGAGTGGGACAAATTGAGTTTCCACCTGTTCCATTCTTACGTTTGGTTGGGAGATTGAGGGTTTATCAGAGAATAAGCCAGTTAATTCATCAATGGTAAGTGCAACGAACAATATCATGATTTCGTCTCTTTGTGATACCAAAGCACATTCAAATCATATGAAGACAGATCAAACACACGTCATTCCGTAATTTCCTTCAGTTAAAGTCAGTGGAGTAATGTCGTTTACAAATAACACACGTAACAATGGCAGTGGACGAATTTTTGAATGCCACCGCTTGAATAAATTACGCAACGTGTCATGTACGCGCCGACAGTTCTCTCAACGAATCGCGACCCTCGTTGTGCATGAACGATGACGTTCGCACAGGGCCCGTCCTCTCTAATTAATTCGTCCAGTGACTCAGAGTGAAACCTTTTGCGGAAATCGTAGTGGCCTCAACGAGAGTGATGGCTCTTACGCGCAAGCGACGATAATTCCTTAATTTCGACGTTTCTGTACTGCAAAGAGTACATCTCATCCCAACGTTCAACATTCTCAAAACTAGTATCTACCCATCATCGAGTCTCTCCTCTGCACGAACTTCAAGGAAATTATTTTTGAAAATAGTTGCTATGCAAGTTTCATTTCAGAAACATTTACCTTACCTTTCATATATTAATCAATAACTATTTGAAGTACTGCCTTCAACAAAAATTTCATTTGTCAAGAAACTCGTGATATCCTCTAAAAACAAATTCAACGTAACTTGTCACCATTGGATGGAATATGAAAAGGATAGTTTGAAGAGACCACTCACTTGAAAGCTTGTCTTACATGCCCAAAAATCACGCTTCTGAAATCAGCATCACCCCAAATTCTTATGAGATAAATAAAACCACAACGACATCTAAAACCGAGTGCTGCAGTTCTTGGTACGTGAGTTTCTCGTTGCGGTTCATGGCAAAAACTGTATTACATTATTCATCCGAGAGTCATGATTCGTCGCCAAACTCTTAACAGCCAAAATCTCGGTGCGATTCCGTGGGTATAAGCGACCATAAAGTATGCATATCTCTTTACGTATTGTACCTGCGGATTTCATCAATATTACATTTCGTCCCGACGTCTCCATGCGGGCGCGTTCCACATATAAAGTTCGTATCAATATTGATTCCCCGGCCGTGTGAATAGGGCTTTCGTGCAAACAAACCACCCTATACCTATGTCGGATTCGGGCTGGCAACTTCGAGCCAAGGAAACTCTTCCGGGATCGTTAGTTGTTTACGCGAGAAGAAATATATCTTGACCCTACAATGTGAACACTGCGTCTAGCTGCATATTCGTTGACAGAAACAAGTTTTTTTTACATCGAGAAATGTACTACCCTCTCTGTTCATATCAAATAGTTCATGCTGAATATTTCATTGTAAAATTTGATTGATTCACACAGCGGAAAGACGGTGATCAGTGAATAAAATAATCGAAAATAACTACTTTCATTAGTCAAAAGGTCACGGTTGAAAAAGGAAGCTTTTTTGTATGTAATTTTTATCGGTTGTAAAATATAGATAGCAGCGATAGAAACATCCATAAATATTTGGTTTTGAACGTTACATTATGTACTTAAACTCTGCCAAATTTCAAGCATAAGTCATAAGTTTTGCAAGAGTTATGAATATATAAGCAAAATGTATGAAAAATTAAATGTAATTCCCATTCAAAACTTCAGTCGCTTTGTGGCACGGGTTAATCATGTCCTATTCGCCTCAAACTTTGCAGACAACTTTGTTTTATCTTGATTGATTTAATGACCCGAAATGAAAATAAATCTGGCGATGCGAAAATTTTTTACTAAACAATTCATACTTTCAACAGATGTATCTGTCAAATTCAACAGATTTTTTTATAATATTCTTTAAATTGAATCAGATAATTTTTCAAATGCTACATTGTGAAATTTTGAACAAGGCAATCTGTATAATGCAACATACAATCGGTTAATTTCTACAGATTTAGATTTAGTGAGAGCAGAAACGGGTGCGAAGATACTTGACCATTTCATTCTTGTCGCAAGGTCTCTAAAAAGGTTTACTAAGTTTCAAGTTTCATTCTAAATTTGATGTTGCCTGAAAATAAATGTTTTAAAAGATACCAACTCATTAAGTGCATTACAAGGATCATATTTCAAATTGTCTTGAACGTGGTTGTGGAGCACGTTCGACCCCACGATTGACTGAGGGCGCAATTTCGGGGGAACTGACCACACGTGTTGGCTCTTGATGAAGCATCCAACGACCGCACTTGGTGCGCCAATATGTCACAGGCTTCGCTATCGGTTTTTGGGTATAGGCATCTGAGAGTGCGCTGATGGCGAAGCAGATAATCATTTCCGCATGCATTCATAATAATGTCATTTATAATCTGAAGTCCAGATAGAAAATGGACAATTTTACTACCAGCAATATCAGATTGCTACCACAACATGATCAACACCACTCAGCAACATATATAACTCGGGGCGAGAAAAGAGACCTAGTTACCATATCGATAAGACAGATTCCCTGTACAATAAAAAGGCTTAAAAAATTCGGTCCTAAGATTTCAGGTTACTTATGCTTCTGGCAAATAACATATATACATATAGTTGGACTATCATAACCAAAGAGTTCATTACCGTCTAGAACACCATTAACTTAATTAGGTCTACCAAATCCATGTGTTCCGCTATACTAAACCATCTTTTCTTTGAAGCATACTACTGTGTAAACTCTTATTTTCAACCAGCAAAGTGACTGATGCTTCGATCATCACTCTTACTCTGATATGATTGCTCATAGGAATCAGTGTTTCGAAGCATAACGCATCTATAAAAGCGACTGGGAGCGGCCCAGCTCGCTTGGCGCGGTTACTTCGCATCGATCTCCTTGCCAGACGGCTACGCGTCTTGGCCCCGAAGATCCATTAGCGAGAACTCGATCTTCCGACACGTCGCACTATCTTCCTCGCGTAACACTAAGGAGATAGGGCCGTAAGTGTCGTTATTGATGCGGTCGGAAGACGCCGCAAATGGACCGGAATTTGGGTCAAGCCCGAAAACGCTCATAGGAAATAGAGTTCGTACCAGTAGGGAAAGAACTTTAGTTTATGGTGTCCCCGTTGGGTTCAGGGACTGGAGAACATCTTCACAAAGTAAGGTTGCATTATAGAGGTCTTCAACGTTTGATAGACATTTTTGTGATGCGTCTCTCCATCAAAGATACATACTATCTTTTCTTGCATATCCCGACTTGAAATTTTAAAACTAACATTGAAAAAGGTTGAAGCAGGAATTTGGTAGGAAATGGAAGGATTTCAAGAAGAATCAGAGAAAGAAAAATAATGAAGGTTACTATTACCTGCCTTATTCGATCTCTAAAATATGGTATTATGTTAATTAAATTAAAAAATTCTCTATTCTTTTAAACTCTTTCTCAAAACTTGGAGCCAGCATATCAAGCGGTGTCAATTTCCAATGACTTTAATACATTAGATAACGAAATTAACGAATTAAATTGATAATTGATATTGACATTAAACGCCCAGCGCATGGGCTTGGACCACTGTACGTTGGAACCAGAGATGAAGTCGAAATACGGCATTGACGTCGAGGGTTCCACTTAATTTTGCACGGTACTCGAATCGTTCATGCGATCGTTACGCCGAGAGGAATTTATCGCTCGGTTATGCGAGTATGGAAATTGGCATTGAATATGTATACTATCGCAAGCTGCGCATACGAGTTTAAAAAAAAAGGGCACAAATGGAAACCTCGCGGTACGAAATCGAACAAATCGGAAAAGCATGAAAGTACTGTTGGAAGCACCGATGACAGAAAAAGTGGACAAGTTTTTCCCTTCGTTAGCTTTTTTGCAGAAGAGAAGAGGAACGAAAACAACATTCTATGTTCTCAACGAATTCTCAATTTGAGATTTTGTATGGGGGCTTTTTTCTAACTTAAAGTCATGGACATCTTTGCCTGACTTCAAACAAGGACAATAAAAAAGATCCTACCTTTTCTCGTAGCATGTCACGCACCCTGGTCGCCTGGCTCCTGCTCCGGTGTAGTTCCAGCTGCAGCTCGAGACACCTTTCCTGCCAGTTGAGCTCCTCCACACTACTAGAGTATCCATCAAAACTTTTAGAAGACCCGAATCTTTGATGGTGATCCTTTTTCACGTGATCCGAGGTCCCAGCACCTTTGGTAACATGGCCTCGTTCGGCATATAATCGATGGTCGGGGATAAAGTACCTTCCGGACAAATCTTGATGTTGCGCATTTGCCGATTGAGAAAGCAAACTTTCAAATTGTCCTCGAGACGAACTAGGGTCGTAGGCCGGTAAATTGACATTTTGTGCTTTTCCTTCGAAGCAGTCGGGGCCAAAGTCAATTTGGGAAGGGAAATTGTGCTTGTCTGTGTACTCCACGTGGCCACTGGATTCGGAAGTGAAAGTGTAAGGCCCGCACTTAGGCTTGATAGAGCTGCCACTGTTGTCTTTCAATTGGACGTAACCGACGCTTTTGGCGCACTCCGCAAAACTTTTGTCCTTGTGGAAGACAAGATTCGAGACGTTCACGTAGGGCGAGTCACTGAAAAACATTATGGTTTTTTTTTTTGTTATGAGTCTTGGCGTACCTCGAAATTCGTCGAAACAAAAAACGGTCTTCGTGGATGTAGGCACTCACTGAGGAAACGTCGAAATAGTCGTACAGCAGAAAAATTTTAAGTTAAAAAAACAGCGGAATTCACAAATCAGAAAAAATGGTGGTGTAAGGAACTTTGGTTATTTTGATGAGCATTGATAGTGAATTTTGTACTGTAGAATTTGCAGATGAGAAAATGAGCAAAAACCCTCTATAAAACTAACCAACATTCCCTGTCAAATTACCAAAGTTGCCAATATTTTTTTCAGACTTGTGAATTTTAGTGACTTTTAGACCTAATATTCTTACTGCTGTACCGAATATTTCGGGACCTTCTCAATGGGTGTTCTCTGCTGAAACGCCATTTTTTTTTAATGAGTTTCTAGTTATACCTATGAGTTTTTGCAAAACAACATCGTTTTTTGTTATACATACACTTTTCTGATCTTTCAACATACTTCTAATGTCGTTTTTTACTCATTTTTTGTTTATAGGGTCAAATCGAGCATATTTTCTTTAATGCATTTGTTTCAAATGCGTTAAACGACGGACTCATTGTCAGATCATTCATACTGATACAAATAACTTTTTCCTGAAAGTATTGTTTCGGAAAAAGTCTCAAAAACAAAATAATAGAGAAATCCGAAAACGAAGAATAAAAATATTACGAGATTTTTTTGTGGCTTACGTGGTTGCCATTTTCCTCAGGATTTTATTTTTATTTAAAAAACTGTTGGATAATTTTCAAATAATTACTGTAACGAGCTCGCTTGAATGTACTGTGAAAATTTGTGTCGAATAAGTTTTCGATACACTAAATTTCTAGAAGCCTAGACTTTCGTACTTTCATTTCTAATGCGTAAGACTTATTGAATGTTGTCAATTGTTGTATCAGTGTTCAGATCGCTGAATTTCATTTTTCTAGAATCAAAATGTGTCATGTATTAACCGTACAATAGTAGAATTATTACATGTATAACTCTATTTTTAAGTTTCTAGACATTTAAATTCGAATTTTTTAAACTTTTCGAGTTTTTCGATTTCATTGTTCTCATGATTTGAGTTATATTTTTTAAAAGTCATAGAAAAAAGTTTAATTATTATCATAATAACTCAACTTTGGCAGTTTCCCTGTTTAATCAATTATTAGTTCCTAAATTTATCAATATCACAGACTTTCTAATGCCTTGGCTTAAAAAAAAAATTAATCAATCTTATTTTAATTTCAAATGATTGAAAAATACACCAATATTTAAAAAAATAATCGACATGTTGAAGCACAGTTATTTTTAATTGCAAATAATTATTATATGAATAACAACTTATCACTAATGATTTATACAAAATTAAATAAATGTGTTTAAAATCCATTTGTGAAAATTGAATTTTACAATTACGATATGAATTTGTGAATTGCACTAAGTACGTGCTCTTGAAATCCCTGTGAAAACCAAGTTTTCTGTTTTTGGTAATTTTCAAATAATTATTCGTAGCAACCACGAATTCCGAAAATTTATCTAAACTTCATCACCCATTGAAAATCGCTTAAAAATCGATGGAATGATGAGCTGTGGAGACAATGTAATTACCATTTAATTAGCTAATCTTTAAAATGTGACTTTCATCAATGTTATAACAAAATCGAAAATTCGAATTTTTCCTGACTGTAAGTCCAGACTGAGTTACGTTTTAAATAAAGACGTAAAATTAAAGAGGTGAGAACTGAAATTGCGTAAAAACCATAATAAAGAATTTTCAAATTCAATTATTCCTTGTATGAAAAATCCACGTAACATCTTTTATTGTGTTTTTTTGGGGAGAGAGGGGTAGAGGGGAATTTAAAGAGCATCAAAAAAGGAAAAATTTTCAATTTGAAGCCAAATTTCGGATGACACAATTCTTTATCACTTTCTAATAAATAGCGTTCAAATGTGACACTGAATCAAGTTGATGTTCATTTTTTTAAATGAAAACAATCATGATTTCAAATAATAGGACATTGTCTCGTTAAGTAAATGAGATAAATTTTATGCACATAATTTTTTCCTTGTAAATGTGACAGGAGAAAAGTTTTTACAAACCCTATTTGCAATAATAGGAGATCGCAAACTTCGTAATATTTTGATTGACCCATATTATTATTAATAGAATTTTATTCTTATTCAAAATGAAAAATTCACTTCTTTCACCTTTTACGAGAATGTGCTTTGAAATAATAATTAATTAATCATTCATCGCATGCTTTATTTCTATCTCTTTTGACCCAACTCTCGTTTTGTAAACGTTCAGCTGTAATACCCGATTATTTATGGTAATTAAGCTGCTCGGTGAGCTGCAGCAATTGGCCAGACAGAAAACTAGATTCAATTTACTGAACTATATTTGCTTGCATGAGCTTTAAAGCAGGAAACTCAATGAACAGAATAAAGTAAAACCGGAATACCTCTTTATTCACAGATTTTTTTGGCAAGCAATAAAGTGGAGAGTACAAAAATCAATAAAAACTTTTACTACTACGCCATTTAACGTAAATTTTTTGCAAACACTTTTTCCAAGTTCAGTGTAAAGAATAATCTGTTGAATGTGACACTGGAAAAATCATACGTGTTTCTAAAGAGAAGCTTATAACTTTTCAAAGAAATTCACAAATAATATCCATAAATTTCCCACTGGATAGAATTAGTTAGTTTTTAAAGAAATGCTTTGGATATGAAAAAACTCGATGATTTATTCCTAATTCATCAAAACAAGAGATGAATGAACTCAGTCCTATCTTTGAACAAGCCCAAAAAAACTTTGAGAAGGAATCAAAAGTCCCCATTAATGGGTATAAAAATTGCATTTTTATCCTGATATTCATTTTTGTAGTAAATAAATAAAATTGCTCACCTAAAAGAGGGAGAAGTGGCGCTATTATTTTTAGGCCTTGCAGGAGGAATCGGGGCCTGGCGCATTCGACGAGGCATAAGCCTAGGGCTGTCGGGCCCATTGCTGCGTTTGGTCTCGGGGGTGCTCGGTGGGGCCCGAAGGAGGTCAGCCTCGCGCGAGTCCTCGGGGCCCAAGGAACCGTGCATCCGGGCCCCGAGTCGTGGGCTGCAAGGCGCGGAACTCGATCCCAAATCCGAGGTCAACCGCACGATCGGGTCCAGGATCTGCGACAACCTACGCGTCGACGACTCCCGAATGTCGTCCATGGTCCTCGAGCTTGCAAGCTCTCAAAGCATGCCTTTACAGCTCTATCTCAAAAGCCCTTTTAATCCTTTATTTGACCTCATTGCGGACATTTCCCTCGTAATCTGTAATCATATTATGAGAATTTTTGAAATTTTTCACCACGTGAAAGGCACGACTGTACATTGTTAAAAAATTTGTATCTTACGTATAATGTGTAATGTAGAACATGAATTTCAGTCCACCTACATTTATGATGTATTTTTTATTAATACTATTGTATTATTTACGGAATTTTCCATAATTGGAAACCCTCATTGTAAACTATAAATGAAAACTCGAATTGAAAACTCTAATTGAAAACTCTAATTGGAAACTCCAAATGGAAACTCCATTTAAAAATTCCAATCGGAATTTCGATTAGAAATTTTATTCGCTGGTTCCGAATAGCCCTCAAAATTCTTTTTCAGGTGAAAAAAAGGGTAATTAATTATCTAGAGTAGAAGATAGTCACAATCAAGTGTTAAGAATTAAAAAATTTTCTTCTCTCAGGTAGGTTTGGAACCAGCATATTGAAAAGTTGTAAGCGACTCGCTTCAAGACTACTCGTCTATCGAGAATTTTCACCATACTATGGAAACGAAAGGATATAGTTGTTACAGCTGTATCATAGACACTAGAAACCAGGATTGGTCACTCACCCGAAAACAGGCTCGAAAAAACAGGACCCATGCTGTCAACAAAGTGGGAGGAGCTTTGGTCCATTTTCATATCTCTACTTTGATACCTGACCACTGGGCCCAAGTAAAACCCATTAGATTATTATTGTTATGTCCCAAGAGAGTACAAAAAGTTCCGAAAATAGGTCTTTATCAGGTAGAAATACAAAAAGATCATAATCGACCAAAGGTAATCGACCAAAGGAATTTCCCACGGATATTATCTTTGTTAGTAACAGGTCACAAAAGTGAAAGATAAGATAAGGTGATTGGTATACAAGCTCCTCCCACGTAGCTGACAGTATACGACCCGTTTTTAAAGTGATGAGTAACCAATCCTGGTTTCTAGTGTCTATGAGCTGTATTCATTTTCACAATGACTTCCGTATGTTCTTATAAATGTACAAGAAGCCTTGCTGCCTTGATAGCAAAGTGGTCTAGACACTCGTTTTCAACTTCGCAATACGCTGGCTCAAAACCAACCCGGAGTAGGAAATGTTTTTTTTTTCTATATTGTTTGAAAGTTCATTGTGACTATCATTCACTCCGGATAATGAATAACATAGTGTGAAAGGCGAGTTATTTTTCCTCGCCTTGGAAAATATTTCATTTTGAAACGAACCGAATATTTAACTTTGCGAAGATTCGCAAAGCCATTCTACAACAATTAGATAGCGCGCGATTATCGGCGAGTTCACCGGCATTAGAGCCAGGCCTCGTGCGAGATAAGCGTAGTGCTTTTGAATGGAAATTGGAATCTTTCGATAATAGTTTCTCCGATCATTTTTTTCATTTTCACTATTTTTAGTTAAACGAGTTCTTAACTTTATTTTTCGTGTCACGATGATTTTACCTTTTATCAATTATTACATGATATGATCGGACTGAAAATCGTCCGTTTGTATCCTGTCTTAACAGTATATAAACTGCAGACTTTTTGCTAGGATGGTTCATTCCCATTCTGTTTGTTAAACAGTTCAAACCGACTTCAAAGTCACAAACCAACTTCAAAGTTACAAACCGACTTCAAAGTCACAAACCAACTTCAAAGTTACAAACCGACTTCAAAGTCACAAACCAACTTCAAAGTTACAAACCAAACTTACAAGTAAAAGAAATTAAAAATATTGTTTTTGGAATTTCAAAACCTAAGTTTTCCACTATCGTCTATTTCATGTTGTATTTTTCTACCCCTAGTTTAGTGATGAAGTTTAACGACTTACATCCTCTTACAGTTTCCAAAAGACTCTGGACTAAGGGAACGAAGTTTTGACATGAAAGAGCGATTCTCGCGAATAACTGGGAAAGTAAAATCGATAACTATCTTATTCAAATAATAAACATGTACAAATAATTGGATACCTTTTCAACTTCGAACAACAAGAAAACACAACTAAAATGACGACTTCCATGAATCAAATTTACTAAAGCAGCATTTACTTGAAATATTAATTAAGGTGTTCTGTCTTTTATAGTGGACTCTAAAAATTTCGAATTATACAAACGAGGTTGCGAGGGTTCTTCTAGAATAGAAAAGAGAGAAAGTGTTCAAATTCATCCTTCCCATCCAAATTACGCTAAGTTCCAGAGGAACCTAGATCAGGATTATAAAGTTCAGAGATTGGGCATTGAAGCCTTCAGGAAAGTCCGAATAACCAACCTAAAGCGACCTCGTCCCTTCTGGACTAGGCCAAGGATTCAGGAAGCTAGGGAAAACTTTACTAGGAACAACCTTCCAATAGAAGATATCGATGAGTTTGATTTAGAGACGAGGAAAGACAATTTGGAAGGGCTTGAGCAACGAGACCAAGCAAATGTCAAGATAGAACCTTATTTTTTATTTCCCGAAAGGGATGTCGACCCAAGTTTTTACGATTCTTTAGAAGAAGGGTGTTTCTACGATGGTAGTTCCGATAACGATATGCCAGAGTCACACAGAGAAGAATTAAACAAAATAAGGAAAGAAATTGTACAAGACGAGACTGAGAATCGTCCTAAAATTTAAGAAACTATATTGTAAGAGGAAAATTCTAAATAATAACGTCATCTTATAGAAACTTTGAAGTGTCTTTATTAAACCTTAAACAATTCTCCCGACTCCCTTAAAAGGTCGAACCCAGGGTCACCATAGGCCGTTGTCTATGGAGGGTCCTGTCCTGTCGACGACAACAAGGAATATTTATTCCTAGGCATTAAGCCTAACACGTCCCCAAGAAGAATAATAAATATGATTCACAGGAATATTTCTTGAGCTTGCTCGTCACAGGAAAAAAAATGGCGCTGCGAACAGGGTTTTGAATTGTTTGAAGGTTAAAAGACACATAGTTTCGACTTTGGCAAATCGAGAACAGGGTTGTATCGAGTTGTTTAAGGGTTGAAAGACACTTAATTGTGACTCTGGCAAAGCGATAATAGATTTGAAATTTGGGCATATGTTACATTGTCAATGAATACTTTCGAAATTCTACTTATGTACAGAAAAAATCAAGTTGAATAAACAACATTTTACCAAGGTTAATATTTATCAGAACATGTGTCATGCTCCCTCTTTTTGAATAAAATTTGAAACCTTCTAATCGAAGGCTATTTCTGGGTCGATGTTTGGAACGGGTGGCTCGGCCAATATCGACTCAAGAGATTATTATTATTTTTTTTTTTTCTCTTCTTTCCCATGATCGATGTTTAGAACGGGTGACTCGGCTGGCACCGATTATCGGTTAGAGTTAACTTGACTTATAATGAATGATAAGGGAAGCATCAACACTGTTATCTCTTGTGAATTGAAAGGAGTAGAGAAAGACTTTAGTGAAGAAATAGAATCCCAGAAGCAGAGCCTTCTTGCAGAGATAAGTAGTTTAGAGAAATCCTTGCATAACGGATATAGTGCTGAAGAATTCAAGAATTTACCCAGATCAATTAAGCTATATTTGCAATACGAACGGAAAATTTTAAATTACGAACTTAAGATAGTGAAATTAAAGCTAAGCAAACTCGAACACCAGTAGAATCGTTGTAATGCCTCAAGGTTTCAACCCTAGTTACGAACAATCTTGTGTAACTAGGAGTAATTTTGATAGATTGTCTGAAGAAGAGAAACAGGAGTATTTAGATCGCCAAATTCCAGCTACTAGACCTCACCAAAGAACCTCGTCCGACAAAGATAGAATAAATATAGACGTCCCGAAGATAGAGACAGATCCTCATATAGCCAACCAAGAAAAGATAGAAGCCAAAATGGCAGACAATCACCTCAAACTACGAGACGTCATAGACATTGTTCCACGCTTTTCTGGAGGTACAACGGGCCCCAGTTTTCGTGAATTTTCTCTAGCTTGCCAGAAAGCGAAAAGTTTGTTACCCGATGGACTTGAAGGTAGCCTTGCCGGATTAATTTCTGCGAGATTATCAGGTGGCGCCGCAAGGGCCTTCGAAAGCAACGTTCCTGGAACCATCGACTCGCTCTTGAAGACCTTGCAAACCCTCGCCCCCTTGGAAAGCACCTTCGAACTCGGTGGAAATATGGCTCGGACGGTGCAAGGTTTGGATGAGGATGTCAGTACCTTTTTCTATAAAATACAGGACCTGGGTAACCGAATCATCGAGATCATAAAATCTGAAAACGATGGACAAATCATAGCTGCAAGAAAAAATGAGATCGAACAGGAAGCTTGCAAAGCATTCATGAATGGACTGAAAACTGAAATAAGATCTCTCATGACGAATACCAACGATCTAGCTGTGGCAGGACCTCAAGCTATCCAAATTGAAAAAACTCTGGAACGTCGTAACAATCTAAGACAACTGTTCACCAACTGCCTTTTATGCAAGTCGAGTAACCATGAAACTAGTGATTGCCCAAGAATGAAAAATATCGAGGATCAAAACAAGAAGAATTCCTGTCAATTATGCAAGGCACCTGGGCACGAGGCTCCAAATTGCCCTACCACAGGAAACCGCAGTTGTCGGTATTGCAAACGAATGGGCCATACAATTGAAAATTGCCACTTTCGCCCAGTCAGGGTCGTCCAAATACAGGAACCGCCCAGTAATTATGTTCGATACTCGGGACCCAGCGCTAATGGTCCCAATTTTTACAGCAATCGCCAGGTTTCTCGCTATACAAATTCAGGCCCAAGTACACGATTTAATGATCAGAATAATTCAAACAACTGGGGCAGGGAAAATCAATATTCACAGAATTTTTCTGATCAAGGATTTCAGAATCGCAACTTTCAGGGTAGAGATAATTACCGACATCAAAATTTCCAGAACCAGAACTTTTCCAACAGGCAACATTTTCAAAATCAGAATTTTCAAAACAGACAAAATTTTCAGAATCCGAACTTTCAAAACAGACAAAATTTTCAAAATCAGAATTTCCAGAACAAGCAAAATCCTCAAAATCAACAATTTTACAATCGCAACCAGCAGAATCCACAAAATTTCCAACCTAGATACAATCAGAATTTCAATCGAAACAACTCTTTCAATTCACAGCCAAAAAACGAGGCTACCCTCTCGCATGGGGGAGGGGAAACCACACCAAACCCTCAAACCAAGTAAAGATTCATAATGTTTCTATAAATGTTCCAACAACTCCATGCATAAAGGTAAAGATAGAGAATAGAGATTTGAATTTTATGTTAGACTCAGGAGCCAGTATTTGCCTCATAAAAGAAGAATTTGCCAAAGGACAGTTTATTAACAACTTTGAAAGAATGCAGCTAACCGGTATCACCGAGGAACTTGTCGACACTCTAGGTACTGTAATATTGAATATTCTGGGAATACCGACGAAATTCTTTATTGTGCCAGATACATTTCCAATCGAACCACACGATGCGATTTTGGGAAATACGTTTTTTCAGAAAAATTCAGCAAAAATAAATTGGGGAAATCAATGTTTCGAAATAAAAGATTTTAAAATACCATTCCATAATCAAAATCAAGCCAGGAATATGAAAGGTTCCATTCAAGAAATTGCCTTTATTGTCCCTGCAAGATCAAAGAAAATTTTCCGTATCAAATTAAAACCAACATCCTTGAAGATAGGGCTGATCGAATCGATAAAATTGGAACATGGTCTATTCGCTGGAGAAGCAGTCGTTCAAAATTTCGAAGGAGAGACATTTTTGCCCTTCACCAATACCACCGAGAGAAACATCAAGGTCGATTTGCCCGAACTAGAACTTCACGAAATTTCGGAAATCAGAGAACAGCAAGTTGATAAAAACAAAGGGCTTAAGAAAAGGTTTAATAGGAAACGGAAAAAGAACGAGAAGACAACAAAGGTCTTTCAGATAAGCACAAGATCTCGGGCGGAAAAGGTTAAGGAACTATTACGTCTTGATGATTTAGGCCCAAATGAGAAAGAAGAAATAATCAATCTCATTCGCGATTCAGCTGACTGCTTCCACTTACCAGACGAACCACTTACGAGTACACACCTGCATCAACATTCCATTATCACTGAAGATAACCAACCCATCAACGCGCGACAATATCGATTTCCTCCAATGCTAAAAGATGAATTGAACAAACAAGTCGGCGAACTTCTTGAGAATGGTATAGTTAAACAGTCCTTTTCACCCTTCAACTCACCAGTCTGGATCGTCCCTAAAAAGGAGGACAGCCAGGGAAAAAAAAGATGGCGGATGGTACTCGACTTTAGGGCCCTTAACGAGAAAACCATTGGAGACTCATACCCTCTGCCTAATATTGTAGAAATATTAGATCAGTTAGGAGGAGCCAAATACTTTTCTATCTTCGATCTCGCTTCAGGATTCCATCAAATCGAAATGAGACCTGAAGACAGCCCTAAAACAGCCTTTTCAACGAGCCATGGCCACTGGGAGTTCAAAAGAATGCCCTTCGGACTTAAAAACGCCCCTGCCACCTTTCAAAGGTTGATGGATGTAGTTCTCTCTGGACTGCAAGGGACAGAATTATTCGTGTATATGGATGACATCGTCATTTATGCACGGGATTTGAGCGAACATCGACGGAAGTACAAACTTTTGATTGAAAGACTACGTGGCGCAAATCTAAAATTGCAACCCGATAAATGCGAGTTTTTGCGACGTGACGTCACATTTTTGGGACACCGAATCACAGAAAATGGACTAAGGCCTGATCCAAAAAAACTCGAGGCAGTCAAAGAGTTCCCGAGGCCAAAAACCGTCAAGAACGTGAGACAATTTCTTGGCTTAGCGTCTTACTATAGAAGGTTCATTGAAAATTTTGCTAAAATATCAAAACCCTTAACTCAACTGTTGGAAAAAGATATAAATTTTTGTTGGAATAATGATCACGAGAATGCATTTATAACTCTCAAAGATAGACTCTGCAGTAGCCCTGTATTACAATACCCGAACTTCAACGAACCTTTTATCCTTACGACCGACGCAAGTCAGTACGCGATAGGTGGTATACTTAGTCAAGGGAAGATTGGAAGGGATAGGCCTTGCGCTTATGTATCGCGTCAATTAAATAAGGCTGAGAAAAATTACAGCACTTATGAGAAAGAAGCTTTAGCCATAGTTTTCTGTGTTTCACACTTCCGCCCGTATTTATACGGCAGGAAATTTACCATCCTGACTGACCACAAGCCCTTATGTTGGATGAAGACAGCTAAGGACCCTACGTCTCGCCTTACCAGATGGAAACTTAGGCTTGAAGAGTATGATTATGACGTACAGTATAAGGCTGGAGTTACGAATGTTAACGCTGACGCCCTATCTCGAAACCCCATCCCCGAGATAGAAGATGTTTTTTCTGAAAGTATTCACTTGATAACACCTCGACGCTCTGGTCGAAACAAAGAATCCACTGATAAAGGGGCACAATACCGTAAAGAAATTGAAAAAGGGAATCTGAAGAAGAACTCCAAGATTGAGACAAAGACGAAAGAAAACGAAAAACCAATGATCAAACCGAGGCGTAAGGAACCAGAAAAGGCCAAGGAAAGTACAACTGACTCTAGCAGCGAAGACGATGAAGAAGAACAACCTATCATCCTGAGAAGATCTGCACGGAAAACCACACAACGTGAGAAACCCGATTCAGAAATAGATAAACCAACCTCAGGCGAAGAAATGGAATTGGCATCGCAAGAACAGGATCCAAAAATGGACGAATCAAACTCTGACGACTCAACTGAAGATGAAGAAAGTGATGAAGAAACAGAATACGATCTGGAGAAACTAATCCTCGGTAAGAATATCTTCGAAAGTAGGGATCACCTTTTTATGAAACAGGGAACCTTCCTCTTGTTTTTCGACACTGACAACAGACCTGCAGACGAAAATTCGAGGAGGTTTTTCAAAAAACGAGAGGTTAAAATACCTAAGAGATTGGAATTTGGTGATCTAAATCATAGCAAAACTGGAAAGACTTCTTGTTTCACGCTCTGCGTACAAGACACTTCCTCTAACCATGACGAGAAGACTAATTGGGAGGTTATAAAGAAGGGACTGGAACAGCTAGAGCGAATTGTTGTAGAGAAAGGAATTCGCAAGATAAATTTGCCCAAATTTGAATCGATAAATAAAATTTCCTGGAAACAGTTCGAGACTGAAGTCAATAGAATTTTTAAGGACAAAGAAGTTCAAATTATAATATGTTCTGGACAGATAGAAATCCCTTCAATTTCTCAGAGATACGATTTGGTCAAAGAATTCCACTGTTCTGCTATTGGAGGTCACCAAGGGCACAATAAAACGTACCTTCGGCTACGATCGAGGTACTATTGGGAAAACATGAGGGATGACGTTAGGAATTTTATTTCAAAATGTTTGATATGTAAAATAAAGAAATTGACTCGTAAAAAGATTAGACAACCAATGGTGATCACCGACACACCCGGTACTGCATTTGAAAAGGTCGCGCTAGATCTAGTGGGCCCTTTTCCCCCCACCGAAAACGGTTCTAGGTACGTCCTCACCATGCAAGACCTCCTGACGAAATACTGTATCGGAGTCCCTTTGCCCGACGCAAGCGCAGCTTCCACTGCCGATGCTTTTGTCAAAAGATTAATTTGTACGTTTGGGACACCAAAAGCCATACTTACCGATCAAGGGACAAATTTTCTCTCAGGACTCATGAAGGCAGTAGCAAAGAAATTTGGTATAAAACAATTTAGGACAAGCGCTTTCTGTCCTACGTCCAATGGGTCCCTTGAACGAACACACATCGTTTTAGCTAATTATCTACGAATTTTTCAAGAAAGAGATTCAGAATGGGACCAATGGATCGAGATGGCAATGTTCGCTTACAATACGAGTGTTCATGAGTCCACGGGGCGTACACCCTATGAGTTGGTTTTCGGAAAAGTAGGCCTTTTACCCTCCAGTCACTCACTACCGAGTCATGATAGCTTAGAAACCTATGATGAGTACCTCATTAAACTTATGGCTAGGCTAGACAGTATCAGAGAGGAATCCCGGGATAGTCTTATAAGAGCCAAGGAGAAATATAAAGAATATCATGATCGTTTCGTGAACCCGGTATCGCTCTCTGCAAATGACTATGTATTTCTGAGAAAAGGGATAAAATATGGCAAGTTCGACAACTACACTGATGGTCCATTTAAAATAGTTGAGATTCTTGATGATAATAGAACCAAAATAAGAATAGGCAATACCGATAAAATAGTCTCCACAAATAGGTTAATACGTACAGAAATAAGAAGCGATGATGAAATGTAAAGATAAGAAATTTTCTTGTTGTAGATTAATTTAAGAATGCTTTCCGCGGTCATCACCGTCATCACCTTCCTCTCCCCCGCCATGGGACTACTCGGGTACGATTGCGGGACGTTAGACGCCAATATCACGCGTTTGAGTCTGAAGGACCTGGGAGAATGCAACATTCCCCAACCCCGCGTGGTTAAAACAAAAATACCCCTGCAATTGCTCCAGCTGAATGAATTCGGAACTTTATACGTCCAGATATGTAGAATAGAAATCAAACGTTTGGTCACTCGGTGTGGATTTTTTGCTGATCATTCTGTCTCGAACGGTCTTGCCGAATACTTTCGTGAACCCACGAGGGAACAATGCAAGCAACTCCATGAAAGAGGACGTATACAGATTGAACAGGCAATTTTAGCAGACTTTAGAGCCAACACCACGGACACTCGGACTGTGACACTCGCTGGGACCCTAAACGTTGATGGTAGCTGCGAAGGAGCTAAATACGGAGACCGATTTGGAGATTGGCAAAAGGTTACAGTTCAAGCCACCATAAAAGTAACCCTTCAAGATTACTACGCTCCTGTTTCCACAAAAGAAGGGAAAATTTTCTTCAACTCTGGTTCTCGCTGCTCTATGAAGAAACAGTTCTGCTCGATGACCAATGGAGACTACGCATTCTGGGACGTGCTACCTCAAGGACTCTGCGATTACCAACAATATTCCGTGCTATACCAAGGAGTTGGATTTCGATTGGAAGACTATTCAGAAGAAAAGATGAGACCCGTCTACACAGTAGAGACGAAAGGCACAACCTTTGCTTTAATGAAAAAGGACTCGCTTTCAATATGCGGCTACGAAGTTTTTTCCACGGAACATCCTCGATTGTTCATCCTAGAAGCTGGAAAGGGAGGATTTCTCATGCCAAAACAAGAGATTAATACACGGGATATAGACATCCTTGCCTATACAAACTCCAAGTTCATATATATTGAAAAACGAATGAAGAGACAGTTCGAGACCTTA
Organism: Platygaster robiniae; assembly: GCA_028476575.1. Lineage (NCBI taxonomy): Eukaryota > Metazoa > Arthropoda > Insecta > Hymenoptera > Platygastridae > Platygaster > Platygaster robiniae. The sequence continues at coordinate 28,698,069 of CM052023.1, forward strand.
TACTACGATGTGATGAAAAGGCGATGCAAACTAGAAAGGAAGGTGCTCGGAAACTCCTTGGTATTGGCCACAATAAAACCGGATGAATTCGCTTACAACCTCATGGATGGACCAGGATACATGGCTATTATTTCAGGAGAAATCGTTAACATTCTAAAATGTGCTCCAATAATAGTTAGAGTCAAAAACACCCCTAATTGCTATCAAGAGATTTTAGTAGAAGCGAACAATAAGACCTTCTACCTAACGCCAAAAACTCACATTTTGAAGCGAAGAGGAACTCCTATCTCTTGCAATTCCTTGACTCCAGCCACGCATGAGATCGATGGAAAATGGTATAAGTTCACGCCCAATCCAGTGGAGACAACGGTACCCCAACGTTTGAAACCTTTGTCAAAACCTACGTGGGAATACCACAGCATCGCCAACCTTGCTTCATCTGGTATCTATACAGAGGACGACTTGAAGAAATTCCGAGAAGACATCCTTTTTCCAATGGACCGCGCCGGAGTTCTAGAAGCGATAGCAAAAGGGTCACTAGGAGATCCAGTCGACGTCGAAGGCCTTTCTATGACGAACCTACTAAACATAGAAAATTTGGCCAAAAATGTATGGAACAGTATGTGGTCAAGGTTCTCTCTATTTGGCACCTACAGTGCAGGCTTTTTAGGATTGTACTTCTGCCTAAAGCTCATCAAAGGACTTCTCGACATGGGACTACACCTGTTTGCACTTCACTCGGTGTTTGGCTGGTCCATCTACCTATTCACCGCAATCTGGGACAACCTTGCAAGCATGATGCTACATGAAAGAGTTCCTACAAAGAAACAAACTCGAAAGATTGCAAATGAAGACGTTGAAGCAGGCATTCCCTTGAGCATCATCTCTCCCAAGGTTCCTGAAGATGAAAACGACCCCAAGATGATGACATCAATTTACCCCGCCAACGAACTGGAGAAACTTCATCAGGAGTCACCACCCTTCGGACTTCGAGGATGAAAAGGGGGCAACTTGCGCGTGCATAGATTTAAGGAGATAAAGAATGGAGACACTGTTGGAAACATGTATGGAATGAAATAATGGAACAGACAGCATGTTTAAGCCTGTACAATCAATATATTAAGTAAGAGTATACTTAGGTGCAACTATGTAAACACATGTAATGAAGTTAAGCTAAAATAAAGGATTATTGAAAATCCACTCGTGTTGAAGATGGAAAAGGAACCTAGAAGATTGTAATAAAAAGAAATATAAACAGAGGAACGAAAAGAAAAAAGGGATACCTTTGTACACGTGAATGACAATGAATGTGTATGATCATGCGAATACATTTAGAATATAAGACATTGATTATTGATTTTCAGAGTATTGAATACATGTAATTTTACGAAATAAAGGTACTTTTAATAACCAATCGTGTACAAGGAGATGAAGAAGAAAGAAGGGAATGCGAGGTTGGTTGGATGATCTCCCTCTTTTCTTCCAAATCCCCAACAGAATTGCGCTACGAATTATTGCGAGATATTTAGGAATGGAAATCGACTCTAAATAAGAAATTGCGTAAAGTGGGGACTATTTTATTTATTCCTGAGAGGCTGTCTTTGATAGACTATTTTGACAGACTATCTTATTTTGGTGTACTATTTTATTTTATTACGCTATCTTTAATTAATAAATTTCGAAGACTATTTTTGGTAAGGAATTATTTCTACGCGGCTATTTTTTTTGCGCGTTCATAGCAACTTTCATGTGCTATTGGTATTCTACTCAATACATCGCTTGATTAATTCTGTTATAGCTAAAGAGTATTTATTATAAGACGGATTCTTCATTATCCTTTTACGCCTATGTAATCAAAGGTTTGGCATTTACACCAATGTTGGATAAGCCAGGCATTCGAGAATTAGAAGTAATTGGAACATCATTTTATGCATTCTAAGAAATAAGGTTGATGAGGAACGGATTGCGAATTGTTGCGAATCGTTAAGGTTTCCAGAATTGGGAAACATGTAATAAGAGTTTATTCCGTTTTATTTGAAGTCGATGTATTTTGTAACATCGAACAATTCGTGTTGAAATTTTGAACTATCTATTTATAACTACTTATCGTAATTGTCCGGGAATGACTACATTCAATCGGTGATAAGCTCAGTGTAACTTCTATTGTGTGACTCTGGTAAATGCGAATTAAAGGTATGAACTCCAATGAACTCTGAGATTGAAAACTGAAGAATATGGAAAGAAAGGAACCTTCTATATGGTCCTATGAAGAGACTTTAAAAAATTTTTTTTTTTTGATATAAACTTGGAAATACTACGTAAAGTTGAGAAATTTTTGTAGAACTGTTATACAAGAAGAACAAAATATAGGACACTATGGAATAAAAATTGAAGATATGAAGTTTTAGGGATTGAAGAAAAAGGGTTAAGTAGGCAATAAAAGGAACTCTAAAATTGAATATTGAAACAATCGAATATATGCAATTAATAAAAGAATTTTGGAATTCAAGGAAAATTTTGATTAGGGAATGTTCATTAGGATTTATGGCCCCGCTCGCGTAATAGATTACTATAAATCGAATTTTTTCAGCCTAGCTAACTGAAAGAATTGATAGGTTTTGGTATGAAATTTAAAATGTCCTAAATTTTGAGGCCTCAAATTAGGTTTTTGCTTTGCGCGAGTTTCCAGAAGGGTATAATTATGTTCTGATTTGAACATTGAACCTAAATAAATAGCATGCATGCATAAAAAGGAAAAATCCTACAAGATTACTGCGATAAGGAAAAAGGGACCTTCGCTGTAACAGTTTTAAAACATTCGCGTTTTCAAAATACACGATGATAAAAATAAAGATAATTAGGGATTTTCAGAAGCACGCGCAAATACTCTATGAAAAATGTAAGGATACAGAGATTAACATTCTCTAATTTTTGCAACCAGGTGAAACGAATTTTCACCAGACCTCAATCTTCAGATTAAAAATCTTTTTCTAAAAAAAAATTTTTGCTAAGAAAAGTAGAAGGGGGAATAATGAAAATGAAATGAATTATTTACAAAAATACGATTATGAGAACCCTGAAAATAATAAATCATTCCTCGAAAAGGAAAAACATATTTCAAAGGCAATATCTACTTCAACCTTTTCCTCATAAAGAGCTTTTTATATTTTGACGAGAAAACAATTAGATAAGAATGCTGATAGGAATATCAAGCATCAAATTCGAGCTCATCAATTAAAGAAAAATATCGACTACTTGAAAACAAGTAGAAACCTTCGTTAGGACCCAAATCAAGAAAATCCACCGGTGATAAGAAATTTCGAAGACGAAAAATCAACACAACAAGGAAAACGAATCCAAGAGCCCAGATTGGAAAAACAAGTTTCGAAATAACGAAATCGAACGGAATGCCACGTATACGAAAACCCACGTTGAAAAACCGAAGAAAAACCTCGAATTCGCCTAAAAAGACCTGAAATCGAAAACCCTTCACCAGAAAGAAGAAGATTTTCCTTTATAATAACCAGAATGCTTTATTACAAATCCTTTTTTTTTTATTACATCGTTAGAATCACGGAATAATTTTCTCCTTATTCATTACAAAAGGGATCCAAAATAGAGACAGGAACTCCAAAGCGCTGAACGTTCTTCCACCTGTCAATCCTTCTATATCCACCAGCAATACCGAAAAGTCCTCTAAGCCTGCAAAATTTCAGTGCTTTCAAGCTCAAGGAGAGGAACAAAAGAAAATTCAACATACCAATTCCTTCTTGCTCCATAAACTCTTGATATATGAACGCGACCAGGTTGCAGGAGAGAGGCAGACTCACGTCGAAGGATCTTGAATTTCCGTTGGGTGTGAGCAGGGACAGTTGGAGAGAGGACATCTTGGAAGAAATCCAGTAGGAATAGCGGAGGGACAACTAACTGAACGAAAAAACTGCGACTGAGTGACGACTACTGACGACTACTGACAGTTACTACGAGCCACTAATTCCACTCCAACGAAGAGATATCTGACTGAGTCTGACTAGTCACATGACACGCTGTTGTCATGCGCAACTCCCCTCCATGAATTCAACCAGATAAAACTATTCCGAATTCAGTTCAAATTTCCAAACCAACTAAAACCACCAGACCTGCATAAAACTATCATGGAGACTAATGTGAACCATTCCATTCACGTGAGAAAACTGACCCAACAAGCAGATACAGGAGATCAGAAGGCACTAAAACTACTGAAGCTATTTAAGGAGAAATATCGACTTATGAGGCTAGAAAGTCAACGATCCGTGAGTCTGGAATTCGAAAGACTACCCAGGAAAATACGAAAAAAGATGGAAATGAATAGCAGAATCGTGAAAAGAAGACTACAAAAATTAGATGTGAAAATCAGAGAGGCTCAGACTTCAAAGGCTGCAGAAACTCAGAAAGGGAAGATCGGACAGACACCTCAACAGAAATGTGTTACCGGGAGAGACGAAACGTTTGAATTTCCAATTATTCAGATCAAGAATTCGGAATTCCAAATGTAAGACCAATAAATTTAAAAGTAACTCCACAAATTTGAAGTAACTATTTCACCTACCGTAACAAATTAGGAATATTCTAAAAAAAAAAAAAAATCAACGCTGTTTGTTCCTAGAAATCAACGCTATCGTAGCATTGATTTCTTCTCCGGGAGGGAAGATGTGAAAGGCGAGTTATTTTTCCTCGCCTTGGAAAATATTTCATTTTGAAACGAACCGAATATTTAACTTTGCGAAGATTCGCAAAGCCATTCTACAACAATTAGATAGCGCGCGATTATCGGCGAGTTCACCGGCATTAGAGCCAGGCCTCGTGCGAGATAAGCGTAGTGCTTTTGAATGGAAATTGGAATCTTTCGATAATAGTTTCTCCGATCATTTTTTCATTTTCACTATTTTTAGTTAAACGAGTTCTTAACTTTATTTTTCGTGTCACGATGATTTTACCTTTTATCAATTATTACATGATATGATCGGACTGAAAATCGTCCGTTTGTATCCTGTCTTAACAGTATATAAACTGCAGACTTTTTGCTAGGATGGTTCATTCCCATTCTGTTTGTTAAACAGTTCAAACCGACTTCAAAGTCACAAACCAACTTCAAAGTTACAAACCGACTTCAAAGTCACAAACCAACTTCAAAGTTACAAACCGACTTCAAAGTCACAAACCAACTTCAAAGTTACAAACCAAACTTACAAGTAAAAGAAATTAAAAATATTGTTTTTGGAATTTCAAAACCTAAGTTTTCCACTATCGTCTATTTCATGTTGTATTTTTCTACCCCTAGTTTAGTGATGAAGTTTAACGACTTACATCCTCTTACAGTTTCCAAAAGACTCTGGACTAAGGGAACGAAGTTTTGACATGAAAGAGCGATTCTCGCGAATAACTGGGAAAGTAAAATCGATAACTATCTTATTCAAATAATAAACATGTACAAATAATTGGATACCTTTTCAACTTCGAACAACAAGAAAACACAACTAAAATGACGACTTCCATGAATCAAATTTACTAAAGCAGCATTTACTTGAAATATTAATTAAGGTGTTCTGTCTTTTATAGTGGACTCTAAAAATTTCGAATTATACAAACGAGGTTGCGAGGGTTCTTCTAGAATAGAAAAGAGAGAAAGTGTTCAAATTCATCCTTCCCATCCAAATTACGCTAAGTTCCAGAGGAACCTAGATCAGGATTATAAAGTTCAGAGATTGGGCATTGAAGCCTTCAGGAAAGTCCGAATAACCAACCTAAAGCGACCTCGTCCCTTCTGGACTAGGCCAAGGATTCAGGAAGCTAGGGAAAACTTTACTAGGAACAACCTTCCAATAGAAGATATCGATGAGTTTGATTTAGAGACGAGGAAAGACAATTTGGAAGGGCTTGAGCAACGAGACCAAGCAAATGTCAAGATAGAACCTTATTTTTTATTTCCCGAAAGGGATGTCGACCCAAGTTTTTACGATTCTTTAGAAGAAGGGTGTTTCTACGATGGTAGTTCCGATAACGATATGCCAGAGTCACACAGAGAAGAATTAAACAAAATAAGGAAAGAAATTGTACAAGACGAGACTGAGAATCGTCCTAAAATTTAAGAAACTATATTGTAAGAGGAAAATTCTAAATAATAACGTCATCTTATAGAAACTTTGAAGTGTCTTTATTAAACCTTAAACAATTCTCCCGACTCCCTTAAAAGGTCGAACCCAGGGTCACCATAGGCCGTTGTCTATGGAGGGTCCTGTCCTGTCGACGACAACAAGGAATATTTATTCCTAGGCATTAAGCCTAACACGTCCCCAAGAAGAATAATAAATATGATTCACAGGAATATTTCTTGAGCTTGCTCGTCACAATAGAAAAGAATTTTTAATTGCGATTCGTAACCAGCGAATAAAATTTCCAATCGAAAACTCCAATCGGAGTTTCGAATTGGAGTTTCCAATTGGAAATTCCATTTGAAAAATTGTTTGGCTAACTCCATAGGACTTTCCAATTGGCCATAACCATATATGTAATACTACTATATGGCTAGCGTCCTATGTTCGCCTGTAAACGAGCGGAAATCCAACATTATGAGACAGAATCTCATAGAAAGAATTGTCTCATCTCTCTCAGTGAAAGAGATGAGACGATATTCTGTCTCATAATGTTGGCTTCACTCCCCCTCCCGCAACTAGCCATACAGTAGTATTACATGTAGGCCATGAGCAACTGGAGTTTCCATCTGGATTTTTACAGCTGGGTTACACATGCATGAAATCGATATGTATTGCCGTCATCTTGTACATATCTTTACATTTCTTGAAGCACTATTTTTCGAGGAGATTATGTTTAATTTTTAAAATAACTAACTAAAGAATCATTGATTCATGCCATTGTCATTTCAAATTTCCAACGTCAAAATAAGAAACATCCGAATCAGAAATATGTGCTCAACGGGATTCGCAATTCAGTTGTTTGGATGTATAACAAGCGAAAATCCTAATTATTCCCAAATTTTGAACATATAATTTTAAAAACAAAATTCCAGGGACGTAACTGCAAAGTTCGCAGGTGCGCTGTTCGCGACAAAACCGTATTCATCGAAACAAGGATCCAAGAATGAACCGAAGCGTGAAGCTAGCCGTAGCCTTCGCAGCCCTTAAGGTCACGAACGGGAATAGTTAGTCGCTCGTTCCGAAAACGAGCGACTAACTTTGCCAGCAACATTCGAGGCTGGACCAAAAGGAATAAGGCAGCCAGAGATATTAACTGGCGCTGAGTGTTTGCCTTACCAAATTGAAAGCTGTAACTCTTTGGGGTGTCTCCGCGGTGGCTTTGGCAACGAGCGGGGGAAATAAGCCCCGGCGTGAACCCGCCGGAGTTTATTTTGAGAAGCCGGCTAAAAAGGGCCGACGTTAAAAACCGGATGGAATCTAAGTCAGCGGAAATGGCGCTATTCTGCAATTATCAGCACGCGACAACGGCCTGATTTATGACTTCTGTTGCCCCTTAAAATCGGTGGTTCCCGCAAAGGGGAGTGAAAGCTCGAGCTTACAATCGTAAAAACGATTTTGACGCTGTGCTCCCAGATGATATGAACGTCTCTCTAATTTAGATCAATTTGGACACTTCTCGGTACTAACGAATGTTGTCACAGTTTCGTTTTCTTGATTCCCGAGCTTGTTTGAGAACTTGGTTTTACACGTTGAATTGAAAGAATAACATTCTGCTGGCGTTTATGAATTAATTAACCTTCTATTTTTTATACACAGGAGTAGTCGTGAAAATGGGTTTGGAAGAATTTTTATATCACCACCGAAATTGTTTTCAAAAATTTTAAAAACATCCCTAAACTGTTTCAATTTTTTCCATTTAAATAACACGGGATCTTGTTTAATAGTCGGTCAATACTTGTTTTTAAACACAAAAATCATTCCAAAAAGTGGTGTAATGCTGCAAGTAATTTTTCAAAGATATTATATACTGCAAAAAATTTATCAAGCTACTGAACCAAGATTTCTTCTGTAAGCTTTAAGTCAAAATACTTTAAATCATAGAAATTTAAATTCTTTCTCTACACAGGATTTTCGTATGAACCTGATCGAAATTGTGTAAAATAGGTTAAAAAAACAAATTTTATATGCTCCAAAGCATCTTGATTCTTGATCATTGGATAATTAGAGTAATTGACATGCCCGTCGGTTGAAAAAGTTGATTCAAAAATTTTTATAACAACAGTGACAAAATATAATAAATAAATAAATTCCGACGAAGCTACTTCTTAAGAGTTTTATGTCCGCTAAGTTCTACTTTATCAAAATGCATCTTAACAGCAATGATTACAATGATAACATTTAAGACAATCATCATAATAATTATTGAAATAATAACAAATATGGAAATGATTATATTTTTATACAAACAACGCGGAACGCCTGATTATTTCCACGATGACAATCATAATCTTTTGAAGGATTATTATTTGTACGAAACCGATGTTTTTGCGGTAATTATAATAATTGCAATAATAATATGCATAATACTGATTAATAATAATAATAATAATAATAATAATAATAATAATAATAATAATAATAATAATAATAATAATAATAATAATAATAATAATAAGAACAACAACAACAACAACAACAACAACAATAATCAGTAATTATAAAATAAAGCTGTTCCTAAATTGAATGCACAAAACGCAATCGCCTCAATCTTGCAAAACCGGTTACTTATAATTTTGAAAGAAAAACTACCATAAAATCAAAAAAAGTTCGACATTGCACGCATTAACTTAATTTGTAATTTTTAACAGCTTTGTTAATAAATATTGTATCAACGGTTACAAATTTTCAGGTGTATTCAATCTGCAATATATAATGTACTATTTATTTATAGTGATTTATGACTGAGATACTCCCGAAAATGATAATATCCGTAAAGTAATAATTTATCAACAATTTTGTTAAAAACTTGTCTACATCGGGTGTTATTTTCTATGAAAGTTTTTCGAACCATCTTATACATTGTTTGTGAATATAGCATAAATGTTATAATTGATTATGAATTAAAATTTATAATCTCTAAAAATAACATTTTTCCTAAATATAACGATTATTATAGTTGTCATCATTATTGTGTCACTAAATTTTATTCAGGGTAGGATTTAGCGTAAATAACAATCGTTGTAAGAAATTCAAGACTTTATCTGTTTAGTGTATTTTGTCAACTTTGAAATGCGAATTTTCAAAACAACGAGCATGCGAGTTATTCTAATGCAATGATAAAATTATCAACAATATTTCTAAGCATAAAAATATTAGTTAAAAATAATTATTTTCAATTTATTTTACGCCATGCCGATTGGGTTCATGCGAAAATTTTATGATGCATGTACATAGAATAATACTAAATATCTCTGATTTTCATTATTATTACCTGAAATTTACGGAAAAAGTATTGATCAAGTATATTCATAATTTGTTTGCAATATGTCATATCAGTAAACAATAATTAGAAGAGTTGGATCGATTCCGAAAGTGATTTTTGTGTCTGACAAAAATTATTATTGACTGTTTTGTGGACAAAATCCCGTGTTCTTTGAATTATTCAAATGAATAAAATTACGATTTTACCAGCACTGATTAATTTGGTTCTACATGTCAAAGAAAATCAGGGATTTTTTTTTTAATAGTTTGGAAAGGATTTATGGGGCGACGCTATTGAAATTGCACCTAATGCTTTTTAATGACCACCCTATTATGCACTCAATTTCATGGAAGTACCGGTACTAGAACAATTATTCAAATTTTACCAATTTAACAGTTTGGGTTCTACTCATTTAAATAACTGGCTGAAAACCAAGTATCGATTATTTGATTTATCTACTCGAGGTAAGGTTGTGAGTCTTCAGAATTTGACAGTATTTTACATAATTAGTAGACATTGATACAATACTATATTATGATTCTAGGCAAAATTTCTAATGCATACTTTTTATTTAAAGACATCTGCTGAAATTATGAGCTAAATTATACCAACTCAAACGAATTGTTTCCACTAGTATCAATAAAATTGCCTGGAATTTATGTCCGTACTATTTAATTCAAATCATTTCAGTAAATAATTCGAATTCACGGAATTTTTCGATGTTCAAAACCATAAGCAGACAATTTCAAGTTTACGTTAGAACGTTCCCAAGTTATTTTTTTGGTGCACACGAATTAACTAGATTTAATTTTCATGGATTTATTTATTATTCTTCGTATGTTTCATTTCAGAAGCAGTTTTCGTTAAAAACCCTACTCTTTTTACGTCTGGATTTTGAAAAATATTGCAGCGATGATTGGCTGAATCTTTTTAAGAGCCTATGGTTATCCTAGATTTGGCGTTATTGCAATTACGAGGGGCCCATAATTCGCGCGTTGTTACTTTCCAGGAGGCCATTTAATTAATGCCTGCCAGATGCGACGCGCTTCTGTTGGAGAAGTTTCAGCGCCACTTAGTTTATGGTTGTTTTGTTTACCGACTCGTGACGAGCGTAAACGATGGAAATCGACTAATATTGATGAATTTTTAGCTGAAAGGATTTGCGTGTTATACATACTTATTGAGCACTCTCTGAACTTGAATCAGGAAATTATTTGCTACTTCTTTCTCTCTGCTCTCTCTAACGTCAGTAGAAACATGACGTGAACTAATGAACAGCCGTCTACACGATATTTATTACACAATATTTCCTAAAATTTCCAAAAAGTTCGCTAACCCTCCATAACGAATTTGTTGATTGATGTTTTTCTAGATGATTTATCAACTCATATACATTACTCAGGTTTCCCGAAAAAACAGGCTGTCATTCATGTTCATTAAAACAAAACTGTACTGAGTTCTGGCTATAATTACAATCTCATTATCCAAGTTTAAAGAGTCCATCCCCTTCATGTCATCGAAACCTCGTTATCTCCCTTTATAACCTCCCTTTGACTTTTCTCATCACCTAAAAAATCAAATACAAACATCTTTACCATGCAAATTTATCAACGGAAGGTTGACTTTATTCGGCGGAAACAGGCGACAGCGGTTAAAAATCACTTTGGACGGCAAAGGAGCTCGATACTTCAAAGGCAAACATAACGAATGAAGGAAGGGGAATCGCGGAAACTGCTGCTTCGTTTTTACGATATTGTTGAAGTTGGAAGCTTTCGAGCAAAGCTTGGAACGAAATTTCATCATTTAAAAATAACGCGACACGGAACAGTTGATGCCGGGGATTTGTAACTTTCACGTACTTCTCTCGTCTGGGCCATCGCCCATACATTTTTCAAGCCCAGAAAAAAGCCATGCCAACCTGTGGCTACATCGGCTATCTGAATCTAGAAAAAAGTACCCGGATTAGGCTAAGTCTGGCGACGTCGAAGTCGTGAATAAACATCAATATGGGGCTTCCCGGGAAGCATAAAGTTTTACTATAGGCTTCACCCAGCGGATTCCATCAATTTTCCATGCTTTTAGATGCAGTCTTATAAAATCTACATAAGGAACTAGTGAAAAGCTCAGATTAATTGGTGACGGTTTTCAAAACCTTACATACCATCAAAAAATCTATACCTCTTTTTTAGGATCACCCTAGACTTACTCTAAGGCACTAAAAGTATGAGTACCTATTATTATCCGCCATTTTGTGTCCTGTCAACGTAAACTGGAATATGTAAGCATTGCACAAAGCACTAAGCTTTAAGCAAGAAAAAAAAATAATTTTGGGTTCCAAAACGTAAAAAAACGTTCCAAAAATTGATGAATATCGTATTTGTTCACGTACACTCATCAGAAACTGAAAAAATTAATTTAGTTACAATAATGACGCTTTAAGTATTTTATAATAGTTTTTCTAATTCCTCAGATTTATAACATTTATTATAAAATCAGTATTATAAAATCAGGGGATACATCAGATTTCGTAAAGATACCGAATGATATTGCTTATAAATTTGATAGATTTTTTTAATGGGGTTGGCTTAAAGCTAGCGGGTTCTATTACGAAAGCCAGAAAATTATCCTTTGAGATTTCGAATGTAAAGAATTCGATGCATCTTTCTCCTAGAGATGAACACGAAATTCATGAAGTTATAAATGAATGGAAAGAGAATTAATCTGCAGGTGTAGATTGTATGTGAAAATTATCAAAATGATGCAATTGTACATAATCAGCCCACTTACATACATAATCACTAAGTTTATAGAATGTAGTATTCGGCATAGGGTGTGGAAAAAGGCTGAAATAATACCTATATTTAAATCGGGAAATGAGAAATTATTAACAAATTACAGACTATTTCATTAATTGCTAATAAGGCGAAAATTTTCGAAAAGATACTTAAAAAAAGGATGATAGATTTTATAGCTAAAGAGAATATTATCAATTCGATGCAATTTGGGTTTCAAAGAAGTAGATCCTCTACTGATGCACTAAATTATGTCTCAGAAATAATTTACACTGCAGTTTACAATTCATCACCATGCTTGTCCATTTTCCTTGATATAAGTAAGGCCTTTGATACAGTTGATCATGAGATACTGCTGAGAAAATAATACAACTACGGTTTTAGGGGAAAATCTCATCAATAAATTAGTTGTTACTTGAGCAATAGACAACAAATGGTAAACATCAATGGATTACGTAGTGATTGTTTAAGAGTTCAGTGTGAAGTACCTCAAGGTACAATATTAGGTCCAACTCTATTTTTATTGTACGTGAATGATTTGTTTACATTGTTTCCAACAGGACACATTGTTACCTTTGCAGATGACACTGCCATGGTAATTAGAAGTGAGTCATGGAAACAACTTAGATTAATTGCTGAAAAGCAACTAGAAATAATAATGGAATGGTTCAACACGAATTTTCCAACTTTGAATTTGGATAAAACTGAATTCATTACATTTGGTTCATACAAAGACAGTTTCCCACAACATTTTAAGTTGAAGGTTCACAGTGCTGATTGTTTGATTAAAAGTATTAAAGATAATTGTCAGTGTCAAGAAATTAAACGGGTCTCAAGTACAAAGTACCTTGGTGTTATGATCGATCAGAACATGACTTGGAAGACGCACTTAGATATGATCGCTAGGAAATTGAGATATCAGGTTTGTTTTACAGACTGAGACTTTTACTATCTCGGAGACAATTACTTAATATTTATTATGCACTTTTCTGGTCGGTGGTAAATTATGGGATAGTTTCGTGGGGTAGTGCGTCCAACAATGTACTGAAATCTATAAGAACATTGCAGAAAAAGGTAATAAAGATGATTTTCAACAAGAAAAGAATCTATCCATCTACAATACTTTTCAAAGAGAACGGGATTATGGATATTCGGAGGGGTTTTGTGATGAATAAGTTGTTTCAAGAATTTATGAATTCGTAATAAATATCTTTAGATTCATTAAATCAGAGAAATACGAGAGGGAGTTCATTAAAACTACCTTTCATTAGGAAGAGAATTTATAATAGATCTTTTTGCTGCAGCAAGTACAGATTTTTCAATGCACTGCCGGAGGATGTTAAGAATCTAGATTTAGCAGTTACAGGTAGATAAAGGCCCAAGCGACTGATCAAACAGTCGATACAGAGAATTAAGGATGATGCAATAGATAAGATGTTAGAGTGATAATGGATAGGATGAATGTATTTATGCTTACCATGTACATTCACGATTTATTTATTTATTTTTTTGTTTTCCGTTTTAGTTATAAGTTAGTTATATTTGCAGGCTCGCGACAGATTTGTTATACTTATCTTGCGGGTAGTATGTAATACACTCAGACGTCGAGCTATTGGAAGTCGAGTTATTGGACTCTTAATCAAATTATGTTCTCGACATTTCGAAAGATTTAATCCTGCTTAAGTCACGATTCAGTCATTAGGTCATTGTCGTGCCAAAATTCTGGCGCTTGTTATATATATTGTAGGGCATTGTGACGCATCATTCAAATTCCTCTCACTGTGTCACCGGAAAGGGGCCGATATATTCGACTGCTTCGTCATTATTTGTTCAAGTTCCCCGATCAGTCCAATAGCTCGACGTCCGAGTGTATACTATGTAATACTACGTCTGAATAAACATTATTATTATAACTATTGTTCTATTAATTATTTAAAACTATAATATGTATATATATTATAACATACATGATAAAAAAATCATAGTACTCTATTCAATATAGTATCACTTATTGTTAGTAGTATTAAACTGTATTAAATGCAATCAATCAACTGTCAATGACCCTGGAGGTTATCTTTTTCTGCGTTGAAAGACAGATGCGTGGCTGAAAATATGTTTTGATAAATAAGTCTTGAACAATTGTTGATTAACATTGTCATTTCAATAACATTTTATTTTGAACTTTTTGGCTGAATATACTCACTTTTTTATTGCAAATCTTGCTTATTCCAATATATTTCTTTGAACAGCTTCGAGATTCGATTTAGTGCAATTTAGTAACAAATGAAATACTATCACTGTATGTCGATTATTTGCATACACTGTTTTTTATGTTTTTATGTTTTCGAATTTAAAATTATTTTTTTTTTTTTGGCTAAAAAGTCTAAATCGTTGCAATGCTAGGCAATATTTGACAGGACACAAAATGGAAGATGATAATACCTATATATTTTAGTGCTCTACTCTAACTATATAGATGGTTATGACAAACAAGTTTTAAGTCATAGCAATTGTTTGCCACATTGATAGCCTATACACTGAGGAAATATTGGTAAAACTATAGGAAACACTCCCAAGATCCTTGGAACGTTTCCTATAGTTTTACAGTATTTCCTCAGTGTATAGGCTGTTATCAAAAGTGTATTGGAAAAAACAGAAGAATATGCTGAATACACGAAAAATTTTTATAAACTATAGGAAACAATGCTAAAAAATTTTCCCAGAGTAGAAATCCCAACGATCTACCGATCATTTTTAGGAAATGAAGATAAGTCGACAATATCACTAAAAAAGCTATTAAACCACCGAATGAGCACTCTTTTTTTCAATTCATTTCCACGCACAATTAGTAGAATTAACTCATTTCCTTTGTAAATTTTTCTGCTTTCACGTATGGTTTCTCTCAGTTTTTACATGGTGATGACGGATTAAGTACGAATTCTCAGCAATCCCTAAGATTTCTCCCGCTGAAAAATTCATCACGGATACCCTCAAAAGAGGACATTGTCCCTGCAAATCGCGTCGACAAAGTGGCCATGTCTGTGTATGTATGCAAAAAAATTGTATTCAACATGGGAGAAAGTGATCGCAACTTGTCGGAATCTTCCTCTTCCTCTCTTGTTGAATAAATATCTATTTCGTGCACCAATTTTGATTTCACAATAGTCACATTTTTTGGTATGGCTGTTTGTGGTTTGGATTGATTTCGTAAATGCGAGAATGAAATATAACGCCCTTTTTCATTCTAAAAGGAAATCCTGCGTCCGTGGATGTGGGAAAATCCGCGATATGCGGGTGTAAGCGGGGGATCACCGGTGGATTGCATAATACGTCGATATTCTTGGATGTCTCGGTGAAAATAGTAACCGTCGCGGTTATTGCCTCCGACGTCTTGGGTTTTAGCGCACACCTAAAGCCAGTCCCTCATTTATTTGCAAATACATATCGCGCACAACTCAGGCTTTCACGCGTTTGTCACCGTCACGCGGTCTTTCGTTTAATTAATAGCGGTTGTTCCTGCGATTTCATGCGATATTATGTCGAGCTGATAGGAAAACAAAGGGTCGTTTTGTCGTACATAGCGAGCGTGTCCGCGCGGTGTTATTTTAAAAAAGTTCATGAACATCGTGCGGTCCGTAGTACGCATTTATGTACGTCAAATGACCCTACAACGTGAGAGGTATGGAGATATATATGGTATATCAGCTACCGACATACGCATTTCAAAGAAAATTAAACGTCTCCGGTCAAAGCGCAAAAAACGAATAGAGGAATCTAATTTCAAGAAAAACTTGTATATTTTTTGGTCGCAGGAGATTGACATTTTCCGCAAGTTACGACCTTCCAACTATTCGTGTGTTTACCATCGAACGCTTTCGAGATGATTGTTGCGGTTTCTTAGAGATGATTAGACTTCTGGGTAATGATATTTGGCAAAACTTCATTATCATGCCGTGATAATTACGTCATATGATGCGATAGCATGACATGACGTCATGATGACATACATATGCGGAAACATTCGTACGTCATATGACATCATGGTCACAAATGTTAACTGGGTAATGTACACTCAGACACCATCAAGCTTATCTACCATAAAATAAATTTCCCCAGGATTCACAACTTTTCTTCATCTTTATCAAATATTAGAATTTTCGTATTGAGAACTGTCCTTGACAGTACACAATTGAATATGATATTCTTATCTGCTTCTTTCATTCCATGTTTGCAAAATGTTGTAGCAATGCAATTTTCCACTGAAGATGAAAGGTATCTTTACTGTTTTTTGAATATCTTATGCATTGAACGACGTAATATAAACTTTTCTCGGAAAATGCATCTTTGTATCGAGCGAATATCCGCGCGCTCTTTGACCTCGTTTCAACTCCATTCAATTTGATGGGCACTTTTTGCTATGGCAACTCTTCGCAGAAAATAAAGGTAGAGTGCAGCGCAAAAACTCAACGACCTCTAACTAGAAACTTTTGCATTTTTAAGCAAGCTTCGACCAAGGATCACGTTAAACAACCAGTGGAAAGTTGAAAAACAAATAGCTAGAAGTTTATCATTTTCAAAGTTAAGTTAAATCTGGATTCATTGAAATATAAATTCCTTCATTCAGTTCATTTTGTTACCCAATTTTACAAATATCTACAGTTTTTGAAACTTCTGAACTCTTTGATTTATAAATTTTGTAACCAATGTTTGTAGTTTTCTATTCAAAATAAAATACATCAGTTATACATACTATTCCATAAAGTAGAATATGTTAAAAATTTTCATTGAAATCTGTATTTTTAACAGATATATCTGTCAAGTTAAACAGATCATCTGTTATTTCAAATCTTTTGATTTTGCAAAGATATCATTGTGAAAATTTTAACTGGTAATTCTGCAGAATATAACACAATCTTTTCCATAAGAGCACATAATATTTTAAGGGGGGGCACTCTATGAAACGCGACGAAAAAATTGTCAGTTTTCTTTATTAAATTGTACAGAAACAGAAAAAGACAGGAAAATTCCATTAGAAATATCTGTAGACATTAGTTTAACTAAAAATAAAAAAGTTTTTGTAATCAATACAAATTCGAAATGACGGACATATTAAGCATCTCTCGAAGTAATAAGACTTTTTCCCGTTTACACCATACCATCCAAAGTTGAAGTCTCAATCATACTAATGATACATCAAAATCATCAGCAGGATTATCTCAAGTGCGTGAACCAGAAAAACTATAAATTTTTTAAAAATATAGCAACAAAATCATATAAACAAGATATAGATTGATTTTTGCCTTGTTGTTTTTCTTAAGAAAACAGTTTATAAAAAATTTGTTGAATCCATTTATGAGGTTCATGCACTTGAGACAAGCCTGCTGATTAATCTGATGTATCATTTGTATGTTAAAGACTTCAATTTCGGACGGTATCGTGTGAACAAGAAAAAGTCTTATTACTTCGGGAAATGCTCAATATGTCCGCCATTTTGAATTTTTATTATTCATAAATTTTTTTTTTTCATAAATTAATGCCTACACATATTTCAAATGGAATTTTGCTGTCTTTTTCAGTTTCTGTACAATTAAATAGAGAAAATCGACTTTTTTTTGTCAGGTTTTATATAGTGCCCCCCTTAAATATAAATTTTCAATATCAGTAAACTTCGGAGGAAGTGTGGCTAAACGCACAAGAAAAATTGAATGTCCAAAGATTTTTGCACGGCACTGTATTTTCACCGATTCTCTCACCCCCACACTGTTTGCAACCCCATCAAATCGGCCGACATATTCCTTACGACTTTCGCAAAAATACGTCGAACCAGGTACCCGGGGTGGCCAATAAAGCGCAATAAAAATCTTCCTATTCGAAAGGCCACCTTCGCTCCGTCTTTTCACGTCGCGGTGATCTATTTTTGCATGTGCGGGGCGTCAAGTAAATTATGGCCTCGTTGGGGTCGAGAAATCGAGGGATGCGTCAGGTTCGAGCCCCCACTCACCCCCTAAAACGGGTGGAAACGTCCTGGAAAACCTTTCGAGGATGATCTGTCGGCCCATAAATAAAACATCGGAGAGCGCAAAGTTTCTCGAGGCTCTCTCCGTGGGATTCGCACGGCCTCGGAAAACTTTTACCAAGGTTATAACTCCATTTCGGCCTTTTGTCATCGAACGCCGCGAGACCGCTTTGTTTCCCCGCGAAACTTGGATTTCCCGAAGAATAAGTCCGGCTTTCATGGGAAAAAAAACGAGATCCGGAAGGAAATGGGGGGCGGGGACGTGGATCTGACCGGGGCGCGTATTCAAGAGTAGGTTCAAAATTTATTCATGAACGCGTTTCGGGACCGCCCCGAAAAAGGCGCAAAGCATTTTCCCATGAATACGTAATTTTATTGCAGCCGAGAATTAAGACCTGACGATCGATTAAGCTTCTACTTTCGTGTCTGGCGGTGACGAGATGTGTCTCCTCCTTTGGGAAATGTAACCGGATAGGCGATTACACGAAGCGAATGAATTGTGTACTCTATTTGATTTAATAACTATGTAAATTACAGTTTTTGATTGTAAACTTGTATTTCTAATTCGCTAAAAGCCGGTAGTGAATGGATCTTCAAATAGTTATGAAACCGTTTTCAGGATCTCTTGAAGAAGGTGCTGACTTTGAATCAGTCAAACATGTCAAAGAGAATAAATAAATGTTAATTCAGAATCCTTTAATCTCTTGAACACGACGTGAAAACTTTTGTGTTTTATGCACTAGGATATATTCAAGCGTTTTTTGCATGAACCTCTCGTGAACATGTGGCAAGAGTGTACAAAAAACGGTCATCGTTTTCGAAATGCCAATATATTTTTACAACGTTGTTTCAGCTCTTCTAAAAGGTAAAAATATTTTTTGTATGTATTAATTAATGACCTTTGGGAGCAGTTTTTTTATGGGAACAATAAACAAAACAGACCTATTTTTTTCCTTCAAGCTTTCGGTTTCAATGAACCCCTCTTCAGAAACTGCTTTTATAAATACATCTAATTTAAAAAAAAACTTTGTACTTGCAAAAATATGTCTTAATCCACAAGAAACTCAATCTTCTTCATTTATGAATGAATGGTTCATTTTAGATTCATACAATCATACAAAATGATCTTGCAATTAAATTGGAATACATTTTCTGTACAAATCTATTCACAGAATCACATACTCTCAAATGTATGTTCAAACGATTAAAAATTTGTGGAATCAGAAATAGAAAAGACCATACATACTTATTAAACAAGTTATTGAAAATGTTTTGAGATTCTTTCAAAGTATTAGTCATGGACACTACTCAAAAATCTCGTTTCTTTCTGATTATTCATAGCAGAGGCGTAGACAAGAAGATTTTCGAAAAGGATTTTTTGAAAAAATATATTTCATTTGGGATTATACAGTTTTTAAGGAAGTAAGATCGTTCAAATTTTCGACTTTCGTATTTCTAAAGTTACACAACTTTTGGAGTCTGCCCCGAGGCAAAATAAAAAAATTTTTGCTTCTCCATCTTCTCCAATCTATTATTCTATAATGGAGCTATACTCAAACTTCTCCAAAATGTTGTCATTGCCTTTCTACTTTGTTTAAAAAAGGGATTGTTACAGACTCCACCTTCTCCAAGCTGAAAAATTTTAGGGAAAAAAACTTCGACTAAAATTTTTACCCGTTTCCGCGAGCATTTATGTAATTTATACATCGAATGAATTATATTCATAGGATAATTGAACTGTATAAAACTAATACAATGATTTGTCCATTTCAGTCTCGTATATTTTCCGAGAATCTAACCAGAATAAAGAGGGGTGTTTTGGAAAATATGAAGCAGTACATTCTCTGAAATTCTCCTTATTTTAATTTTTATCTGAAAACCCTTTTTAATCAAAAGTAATTTCCTTGATTGGAAAAATAATGGCGCAAGGGCTATATGTTTTTCCAAATATTTATCAACATTTACATTTTCAATATATATATTGTTACCTTGCGACATTGTTATTTCATTGAAGTAATTACAGAGATTAATAAGAGATAATTACAGGTAAAAATAAAAAAATTGAGTTTTAAAGAATGAACGATCCACATTCTCTAAAATCTCTCTCTTATTTGTGACAAAATTTTTTGAGAATATACTTCTCTATATTCTCCAATTTTATTTCCCTGCCGAAAAATTTGTTCCAAAAAAAAAATCATTGCTCCCATTGCTCAAAACGGCAGAATCGAGCAATGAAAGGAGAAGATGGAGTAGATAAAAATTCATTGAAACATATACTTTTTCATCTTCACCCAATCCAAAATCTTCTCCTTTATCTTCTCCAATACATGATTTACCTTCTCCAATTTCATGACTCAAAATTTCGCCTCGGGTGGAGTCACTTTTTTCATATACGTAATGAATTTAATAGAATTCGATTTTCGTGACTTTTAAGTCACTGACGTTAGAATTTTTTTCTCAATACTTTAAGTGTTTTTTCATATTTTTACAGTACCTATACAATTTGAAGGATTTTTTTATATATTATTTTGGATTTTCTGTAAAGCTTACTTAAATGTGTTGCTCCAGAAAAAAAGTTATAAATTTCAAATATTTTTAAATTTCTATAAAAAATAATATTCACACAGATTTTTATGCATCAATTTCTAGAATTTTTGTATTGCATGTTATATCTCAACTTTTTTTGTATTTTCTAGTATTTTTATAGATATTCAATATTTCTATGGATTGCTCTATAGATTTATAGAATTTTGTCGTTGAGTATTGAAAATTCAAATTATGCTTCAATAGCTAAATTTACTAACTTTTTCATGAAAATAGGTATGTCTAAATAGTTTTTAAGTATTCATAGATTTTCAGTATTTCTGGCATTTTTGAGTAGCTCTGAAATTTGAAGGGTTTTTTAGTATTTTAAAGATTGTTTAGTAGTTATTTATGTAGATTGCTATTATAGATTTGTAGAATCCGACGCGTTACAATTTAAATGTTGATAGATATTAAGTACTTTTATACATTTCTAAGAATGTGGCATTTACAGAGATTTTTTGTATTTTATAGATATTCCTGGTTTTTTTTTCATAATTTTAAACAATTTTTAATTTTTCTAGCATTATCGAGTATATTTATTAGCATCTGGTAGTTATATAGATTGCTACAAACATATTTTACAAATCGATACTGTGAATTCTTAATTCCATGGATCTTAAATATTTGTTCTGATTTTTCAGCTACATAACACTACTATCATAGATTCCTATTACCGTATGTTTGCTACATTCGAAAAATTTTCTGGTATTTTAATGGATTTCTATGTAAATTAATAGAATCCGATGCTCTCGGATTCAACGTTGTTTACATGTTCAGCATGCTCGTAGATATTATTTTTTCATCATTCACTAAGTTAAGACGATTTTTTCAATGTTTATTTTGTGCGTTATCCTATTAGTCAAACAATAAACTAGAATTCTGTTCCAGAAAAAATTCCTCTGAAGCCACACTGAGAAAAGTATACCGCACTGATAACGAGGGAAAAAAGTTTTTTTGTTTTCACCTGACTCAGTACTGTCGACACAGTAATTACTACGGTATCCACCACAATGAGTACGGTGGACATCGCAGTAATTACTGTATTGACAGTTCTCAGGCAGGTTATGAAAAATAAATTTTTGTTTCTCCTCGTAACCAGTGCGGTGTTCATTTGCGAGTGCAGGATCGTTGTTATTTTTAAGTGAGTAAAATGAGGAATATCGAATTTGGTTGAGCTTTGAGAACTAACATGAAACTATTCATTAGGATCTATGTATAGAACTAAATAGCTATGTACATATGTATTTGATAATTTTGTATTATTATTTAAAATTTTCATTTCATGATAATCATTTTAATTGTATTCCCTAACCCCCCCTTTGCCTACGCACCTGATTGAAGGTATTTTTCCTTTTTTTGATAAAAACCATGGTTGTAAAACATCGGCTAAACTTGGACAAAAACTAGTAGTTATTCATAAAATCGCTATTACGGCTATTGCCTGTATTTGCTCGGTGCAGCCTACATGGTATACATTGGTATTAGACTGTGATGTCTTTTGCGTTCAAAAAAAATTATTGACCGTCATTAAGAGAAAACAACATGTCATTTAAATGGGAAAAAGTATAGCTCTTGAGGCACGGGTTAACGCCCAATAAAAAATCTGAGAAAATTCCGAGATTTTTTTAGAATTATTTGGAACCACTTAAGGGGGCGGCACGGTTAAAATTCGACCAAACCCATTTTAAAGACAACCCTAATATGCCCTAACGTGTCTAAAATTCTGTTCAATCAACTTTCAAAGTCATCAGTAACTTGATACTATTTTGAGTTCAAAATGCAGTTTCCACAACTAACTGCTATGACTATTTCGCGGAATATCGGCTTATCACAGCGCCCGAGGCCGAAATGCGATTACGCGGAAGTCGCCGAGTTTTCCTGCCCCGCGGACACCGAATATCGCGAGGTACAAACTCGATTGTTGGGAATTAGGGTCAACTGCCACTTTTCCAAATGGGAACGGAACGAGAGGAAGAAAAATAGGCCGAGCCCTCGCGATCTGCTCGAGATTCGACGTTGAAACCGCGAGATTGTCAAGGTGCACGCCTCATGCTCGACAACTTGTTCGCTGTATGAGGACGCCGAGTACCCGGCGTTTTTATCAGATTCAGGTTACGCTCTCGGACTAAGGCGCGTTCGAAGCGTTAGATCGCGTTTCAAACAAACCCGTATTTCACAGATACCGTTGATTTTCCATCGATATCCTCGGGACGAATTTTTAATGAGCGCGCAGAATAATGTTTAATGATCGAGAAAGCATTCCTTGTTTCAAGCAATAATTTATCATCATCCAACCGATGTAGCTATAGATTTCAATAATTTAAACACATTTACTGTGAAGCCAGAATTGTGCACCTAAAGTTCCAAACGCTAAAAATTAAACGAAAAGCGAAATTGAATCAATTTTTAATTTTCTTATGGGCAGGATTCATTCTGATATTTTGTTAGTGAGCATAAAGTATGTTGTTTCAACCTTGAAAGCAGCAAAAAAATTTTTTTTTTATTAAATACTTATCTTTTTTCATTTTCAGTTTAATTTTGAACGTTTGAAACTTTATGCACATCCAGGATTGAGGAGGTAAAAGGGAGGTTGAAATATATTTACCTGTTGGCTAAAAATTTTGTCAGTTCTCTTGCTGTTTTTGTTTGAGTCTTTTTTTGCATGGAAAATACATTCTAACGTTTCTATCGAAATCAATATGACACGTACTTTTTTCTTTCGGCTTGAATTTCAATTGTTTCGTCGTAAGGAGTGTTTAAAATATCTGCTTGCAAAATTCATTTTCTATAATCGCAGCATATTAATTTTCCTTAACGATTCTGTAAACCGGTCGAAAGTTGTCTGATTGCAAGAATTTATTTCAATTTTTGTGAGTAGCGTTTCATCTGAACTGGAAAAATCGTAAACTTCATTTGTTGAAAAAATTTATTTTGAAATTTCGACAGTTAATGTTTTTTTTCTAATTTTTTAAACAAGTTAGTGAATAAACAACATTTGGTATTGATCTCTTCCTCAAACTTCTTGTCTGGGAAGTATAATTTTTCGAGTCAAAGTGTCTCTTTTGCAATTATTTTTATTCTTTAGTTTCTTGAGATTCTACAGTTTTACTAAATTTCACCGACAATTGTTCAATTATAAAATTTGTTGTTTATGAGTTTGTATTATCAGTACAATTTTAACGTATTTTGTATTTGTATTTCTAGTATCATCTGTATTTGTATTTGTATCATAGTATATGTAATTGTAGTATAAGTAAGATTTGTAATATCAGTATTAATTTACATTCGGAGAATAAAAATTTTAGAGCATAATAAATTTCTGAAATGTTATTGATTATAGTAGAAAAGAGAATTATAAATTTTCGACATAAAATTTGTCATGTTGCGTAATATTTTAATTTGTATACCAATGAATTTCAAAAGTCATAAATCTGATTTGAGTTTATTAATCTAATTTTCTTTTTCAAGAATAATGATGTGCTGAACTTGAAGTAATATAATTTCACAAATATTTTACTTGTAAATATACTGCTAATAGAATTCGAGACGAGAAAAAATATTTTTTGATTATTTTTGAAAATATAGTCACAATATCGGTCAAAATAATACAATGATAATAATATAATTATTAGCAGAATATGGTTCAAAATAATTCAATGTATGATCGAAAAATAATTTTTTTAATTTCTAAATAATACGTCAAATCAACATAAATTTGCATAGAAAAACTTAAGTACTTACAAGTTATAAAACCTTTCGAGTCAGGAAAATTTTTCTTTCTTTCTATATGACAAAGAAAAAACTTTATTAAAAATTTATCTAGCTCTAGAATTTTTTTATTCAAAGATAAATTCTTACTGATTAACTGAATTATAAATTTCTATGTTTCGAATGATTTTTGTTGAAATGATAGAATTTCAAAAAAAAGAAAAATAAAAACAATTGCAACAATAGTTCTTTCATTTCAAAAAATCCACTTTCCGAACAACGAATTTTGGCTATTAAAAGTTCATGCTAAATGTTGGTTATTTACTAACTTGTTTTGAAAATGATTCAGAGGGAGAAACTGTCAAAATTTTAAAATTTTAATTCTTATATTTGTATTCTTAAGATAAAACATTCACTATATCATGAATAAATTTTCAATCAAATAAAGAATTCATGACTATGATCCAAATTTTGTTTAAAATCACTTAAATCGTTATAGATTTTTCAAGCTTTCGGCCAATATTTAGGTTCTTCTCAAGATCTAAAACTCCACAGTAATTACAATTAACACTACCACTTATCTCACGGATAAAAATCTATCGAATATAAGTCGAAAAAAAATTATTTGAAATTTCCAATTCTTAGAAAATTTCCTGAAAATTCGTTTACTCTCGGGAATTCTAATTTAATTATCAGGCGTGTAAATCCTTCAAAATTATTAGAATAATTCTACAAACATGAATTTTTTAAAATTTCCAAACTTTTTCAGTTATTGATGAAAAGTTTTCGAAAATGTAACTTGCAATCATTTTCAACCAGTAATGAAATTCATGCAGACGAAAAATTTTGATACATTTCGAAAATTTTCAAAAATTTTCTATAAATTCTTGGCACTTTCAGGAAGTTTTGTGAGATTCAAGACATTACTAAGAGATTCGAAAATTCTATAAATAAAAAGTTTTCCTAGCTATTCTTGACTATGGTAAAAAAATTGAAAGTTATCTATGCATATGAATAGCTTTTTTATAATAAATTATAATAATTGTAACTACAAGAATGAAAATACTTTTATATATTTCTTCAAAATACCATTTTTGGATAAAGAAATAACCAATGATCAAAAAAATTTTTTTTTTATCGAACGTATAAAACATCCATCGCGGATAATAATCGTTTAGAATTATTATGTAGAGTGTTCCGAACACTAGAAAAAAAATGTGTTCAAATCTTTCAACATTCCACACTATTCTAAAATTTGTCGAAGAACCCTTACAGTTCCACATTCATGAAATTAAAGAATATTGAAAAATTCAATCTCCCTCTAAAAATGTTTGAAAATATTAAAATATCTTGAAAATTTCCGAATAATTCTAAAAAGTTCAAACCAATATAAGCATTTCTAAAAACTATATAGAACGCTTAATAATCGAAAACATTTACAACTACCGTCAACATTAAAAATAATATCTAAGTGACCCAAAACTCCCAAAGAATGTTCAAGGATTTCCAACGACGTTAAAAAATTTCAACCTTCGAAGAATTTAAAACATTTCCTAGAAATTCTTAAGAATTCAAAGCACAGTCCACATTTATTTCGAAGAATTACAACCCTATGGTTAAGAAATCATTCATTACTCAACTCAGTAGAAAATGTACATTCTTTTTCTTTACTGCTGTAAATTATTGGACGCGCTTATCTCGCGACATCGAAAAAAAATTATCACCACCCATAAAAAAAATGCCGTCAGTTACACATGTTAGTGCAATGTTTAATTAAATTAAGCTCCTGAGTTTAGGAATTTAGATGAAAATCAAAGAATCAATTATTTTTCATAGAGAAATATACAGCTGATTGTAACGAAAAGTTTTTCTTTTAATAAAATATGTCATGAATTGGTTGCCCCCCCCCCCCCCCCTATCTGAAATCACGCCACAATACGATGTTAGCCAATGAAATTTTATTCATTAAAAGCTTCATTCAATTTGAAAAACATCATTTTCCTTATGTATTTTATATTCAATTGATTTCGCAAAAAATATGATCAATATAGTATCACAGAAAATTTTGATTTATGATAATATAGAAAAAAATATTACATGCCGAAGAAAAGAGACAAAATACAAAATAAGATAAACAATTTTGATAAATGTAAAAATTGAAATGAAACAGTATCATCTGTGAATCTTCAAAAAACCTTACTGAAATTTGTACAATAATTTTTATACATTGCGAAATTCTGAAAAAAAAAAACTAAATTCTTACTTTGTAACTTTAGACGTCTTTTTTTACAATTATTAGAATAAATGTAATCATACAGAGCGCTTGTTCAAAATTTCTAGATTAAATGATTTTGTACTATGTATTCCATGCTAGAATAAATTAAGCGAAATATGTAGCTCCTTTTCGCCATTTCGCTACGTTAATTACTTGTAACGATAGCATGCCATTCCATGACTACTCGAACAAATGTAACAAAGTAGCACGTTTTATAGAACTCCTAGAATAGAAAAAAAATTAATCGAAAATAAAGGTAGCATGAAAAAATTTGCGTCAAAATTCTTTTGTTTTTATGAACTTAACCTGTTAAAAACAATCTAACGTTTTGATAAATGCAGTATACATCTTCAAGAAAGAAAGTTTTCATCAGCGATTAATAATGAGAATTAATGCACTCAAAAAATTTCTGGCACTAAAAATTAATGCACTGAAAAAATTAACCCTATGATATATGTGTGTTTTATAAATAAAAACTTCATAGTTCCCTGGCAAAGTTTGTGCAAAGTGAGTGCAACGAAATAGCGTTGCACTTGCGTTGCATTCGTTATTTCGAATAATTGGAGAATTAAATGTGTGTTCATCCATTAAACTCATGAAAATAAGACATTTGTGTTATTTTTTATCTTAATTGTTCAAAAACTCATTTTAAAAACCATTATGTTTTAAGGAAAGCTAGAATAAAATACCATTCCAAATGCCGAGAACTTATGCATTACGTTATTTCGTTCGATTATTATACTTATTGTGCGTTCTGTCTTGAAACTTAAACAAATAACAGTTTTCAGAAT
The DNA here is from genome assembly GCA_028476575.1 of Platygaster robiniae. Classification (NCBI taxonomy): domain Eukaryota; kingdom Metazoa; phylum Arthropoda; class Insecta; order Hymenoptera; family Platygastridae; genus Platygaster; species Platygaster robiniae. Next base: position 28,725,693 of record CM052023.1, read on the forward strand.
TTTCGATTAATATCATTTAAAAAAATCTGTTAAAACTAGTAATTTTAATATCAAAAATTAAATTAAATACCTTTCATGGATGCTAAAATTGACCTTTTATATTCAAAACAAAAGAAAAAAAATCGATTGACAGGCGCTAGCTTTTAACAGATTAGGGTTAAAAGGAATATTTGTTTTTATTTTACTTTATATTTTCAAAATCACATGTGCTATCCTGATAATGAGTGTTAATTAATACATTTTCGTTTTTTTACATAATCATATATCATATTTGATTTTGCAGATTATGCGTTATAATTCAATAAAATGGAGGAGTAAAATCAAAGATAAAGACAAAAGGATAATTTTTTTTATTTCTCTATTTATATCATAATTTTAATTTTAAATTTAAAATTTTTAAAATAAATTTTAACTTATTTCACTTTTGATACGTACGTATCGAATTCGTACGTTTTCCAGATGAGGAAATTGCCCTTATCGGAATAGAGCCTCAATTATTTTGTTTTAAACCTCAAAACTCGTTAACGTTTTTCACTGTCTCACAGCAAAAAGGAATTAAATGAATAAATAAAAAAATTGAAAAAAACCGGTTCGCTAGTTTCGGTTGCATTGTCATGACACGTGTCGTTTTCCGGATAGCAAAGCCTGTAACGGATACGCGAACGGATTGATTTTCAGACATCGAATAATGCCGCGCGGAAAAAAGGGACAGGGTTTTTATCAAAAGGTTTCCCGTTTCAAAGGTCGCGTTCGCCCCGTAAATCAAATTGTGTATGCGCGCTCGCGCCTGTTCTAGCCCGGCGAATCAAGCTCTTTTACTTTTAGCGTAGAATTTTTCTACACTCCTGATCGTCAAATTGCACATCGGTGACGTTATTTCGTGCAATCAATGTACAATTGAAAAGACGGGGAGGGAACTATGAGGCAATTCTCTTCCTAAAAGTATAGGAGTAAAATTTGGGAATCCCGAATATATTCTTACAACTAGTTATGACCGTTCTCATATGAGAATTTTATCTCATATACGTGATTCTAATAGTATAGTAATTATAGTTGGCAGTGCACTATAGTGGTAAATAGTAGTACATTACAGTAGCCACAAATAGTGGTTAGTAGAAACAACATATGTATCACAAGTACATGTATACCTTTTTTCGGTGCTTGTAAAACATAGATGGATAGTAAAATCCAGAAAAATTTGGTTTTGAACATATCATTATGCATTCAAACTATGCCAAGTTTCCAACATTTATTCTAAGTTTTGCACAAGTTTCGAATTTTTGAACAAAATGTATGAAAAATTACAAGTAAATCCCATTGAAAACTTCAGTGTTAATCATATCCGATTTGCTTGAAACTATGTAGAATAAAAAATTTTTTTTATATATTAATCGATTTAAGGTATTATGAGCAGTGAAATACTCTGAACGAAGCTCCAAGTCGTGAAAGCTGTCAAAAATATCAAAATTATTAAAATCGATATTAGTGAAAAATTAAAATTACGCATTTTTCTGATCTGGAAATTGCCATGTTTTATTATTTACAGATTCCATACACAACAGCAACTGCGTACAGCAGTATTAAACATTGTTTAATGTCAAATTTAGCAATGACAGTTATCCGAAAGTGATACAATTTACTATTTTTTATAAAAAATAAGTATTAGAAATTCGTTTAGTAAATTGAAACTTGATTTCGAATGTTTAATTTGAAGTCTGGCAAATTTTGAGAAAAATTCCCTTATTCGTTCTTGAATTATGCAAGAAAATACGATTCGCTCCATAAGAACACGCGCGAATCGACGCATATTTTGGATTTTTTTCCCTCGAAAACTAAGTAGACCAAATACTTGTGATAAAGCGTACACATTTTTTTGGATTTAGTTGACAAATTGTAATTTTTTCAGAAACGTTCCTTATTTTTTTTCACGCGCTCATAATACCTTAAAGCCCCGGAATGGAAAAAATTCTGGCATCGCCAAAATAAGTGACACCCTAATATACAGGGTGTCCCAAAGTCACATATACAAAAAAAAACCTTAAATTCCTTATTTAATTTCAAATCGAAAAGTCCTTAATACCACTTTTTATAAAACTCAAAATTTTGAAAATTATCTAAGCCTGAAATTTCAACAATAATTGCGCTCTCTCGACAAGTAGGGGTCGAATTCACAAACCAAATTCTACTTGAAATTCCTTCATATTTTTCTGAGTCGAAAAGTCCCTCAAAACTTTTCACAAAACTCAAAATTAAAAAAGATATTCGAGTCTAAAATCTCAGAAATCTGATTGGTGAAAACTTGTCACCCGAATATCTTTTTTGATTTTGATTTTTGTGAAAAGTGGCAGAGGACTTTTCGATTCAGAAAAATAAGAAGGAAATTTTGAGTAGAGTTTGGTTTGTGAATTTGACCACCACTTGTCGAGATAGCGTAATTATTGTTTAAATTTCAGGCTTGAATAATTTTTTAAGTTTTTAAACTTAAAAATTTTAATTTTCAAGTTTTTAACACGCGTTTTTCTATCGTTTTTTAGTTGTTGACAATTAAAAAGTCCACAATTATTTTCTGAAAAATCATACAATTTTAAACAATTCAAATGATTTAACAATAAGTAACATTTTCGAAAAACAAACCCTATAACAGTTTTGATGTGTTTCTTGAAGAGTTATAACATTCTTAACAATATTTTGATATTTACAAGTATAATGTTGACGGTAAACACCTTATAACAGTTTCGAAAAATTTGAAGTTTGCAACAGTTGTAAAATTCAAGGCAGTTTCTATTACATATTACATTCATAATAATTAGGTCATTTATAAAATTTTTAAAATTCATAAAAACCACAGTTTTAAATAGTTCTTACATTTTAACAGTTTTGACAGATAAACTAACAGTTTAGAACACATTTTGCAGTTTTTTAAAAAGTTCGATTCGATGACAGTTTTTAACAGTACTTTGAAGTCGTGACTGTTTTGACAATTTTTTCATTCAGTTTGATATTTTTAATTTGTTAAAGTGCATAGTGGTTTTAATTTTTTCGTCATTATAGATAGTTTATAGTTTACAGCAGCTTTAGCACTTTCTCCAACAGTTTTTATAGTAAAATAATTCTCGAAAGTTTTCACATTTTCTAGCTGGTTTTTTGACAAGATACATTTTATCTTAATTTCGACAATTCAATGAGTTTTTATTGATTTCATAACACTTTGTCAAATCATGGAGCCTTAAAAAAAATCAGTTAAATTGTTCTAGAAATTTCGCATCAATTTTCCAGGATTTACAGTGGACTTTGGAAAAATTATTCATTGAATGGCACAATTTCGTTTGGGTGTTAAATGATTTCCAAATAACAAAGAAGTTTTAATTTTCAGTCTAGAACAATTTTTTGTAATCTGTGGGTCACTTTTTCGTTAATTTTCCAACGTATCTATAATTTTTTTCTCAAACCTCAAACTTTTTTTTCATTGTAAATTTTCCTCAAGTTTTCTTAATCTTGAAACGATGAGTTCCACAACGCTTGAAAATTTTTCTAATAAAGAACAAAAAAATTTTTTTAAATGGAGCATTTCGCGACTTCCTTCTGCAAAACTACCAAAAAATCAAAAAATTTTAAATATTCGAAAAATTTACACATGACTAGTAGTAGTGTTTATTTCCTCCCCAAAACATAACTTTGGATCTGCCACTGAGTAAAATAAAAAGGCTCAAAAGTTTGAAAATAGAATATTTCTGATTCTAAATGAAGACATGCGACGACACAATTTTCTCTATAGGTACAGAAAAAGAGTCACAGGAGTAGATCCTTATATCGAAGCCTTGCTCTCAGAATTTTATTTTGCCTTGAAATTTTGCTAATGTAAGCGTTTGAGGTTTTGTGAAACTGAAAATTATGAAGTATAATTAATGAATAGTATATCATAGCATTTCACATTGAATGTCAAAATGATCGAGTGCAGCATTTCACGATTCCCATCGCAAACTTCAGGCTTCACGTTCGCTGCCATGAACTTGTCTGACTCGTAAAATTACACGAAAGAGCAAAAGTTCCTCCCGCCTCCGTCATTCGATACGCGAAAACCTATAAAAACGCTGAGCAATTTTCCCGTATTTGTCGGAGCTATGCGCGGAGTTTGTCGATTTTATGACCATTTCAAATGAGAATTCGTTTTATTTTCTTTTTTATCGTTTTAATCCGACAACGAGGTAATATTGTGCAATGGGTAAAGATTCGCGAATTTGACGAAATTAGAAAATTAATTGCCTTTAGCTTGAGCAGTAACACGAGAGCTAAAATCACTTAAAATCTGCATGTTTCAGCTTACGGGGACATATTTCTATAGCAAATATACATATGGGTCACAGTCATTGGGCCAAACCGCATACGCCATAATGTGAACCATTCAAAAAGTAACTTTTACTATATTGTCACTTTTTCCGAATTGCAAGAAAATCTTGAGTGCAATCACTTTGAAAATTGCAATGTATGTACAAACAAAAAATAATTTTTCTTTATTGTCATTTTACTTGCTCGTATTATGTCTAAATATTTCATGATACAAAAAAAAATAACTTCTATACTATTAATTTTATGATATAATTTTATGATGTAACCAATTTTTCATCATTTCTTCTATTAATTTATAAACAACCAACACTCATCATTAACTACATGTACGTGATGTAATCTAATTGATGAATTTTTTTCGTTCAAGTTTTTATTTATTTTGTAAATACGGGTTTAAAAATTTTTCAGCTATAAAATATGTCTTCAAACAAATTTTTTTTTTACTTGTAACTTTCGGTTCGATGATATTGTAATTTACAGGGCTTCTTTTTTTTCCCATTTATATCAGCTGATTCTACGTTATAAAATATGATGCATCGTTATAAATAATGGTAAAAAATTCCGAAATATGGCGCAACTGCTGGGATCATTCCATACTGTTACAATATTGTTTCTACAGAGGTTGAACCTCTGCTCTACAGTCACCTGACATTTACTTCAATTTAACCGACCTTTCGAAAATCTAATTCAGAAAGTATGCGACAAAGTAAGATGATTATATATACAAGTCATATTTTAGGAAGACGTAAAAATTTGCTCAGATTCTGGACATGATTTGGTACTAATGCAAAACTTACCCAAAGTACACACACAACCATGCTGGATACATAGCTGAATATCTACTATAGTTAGCGACACATTTTGTTTGGAGATCAAAGAATTCATAAAAATTGAAGCAGATTAATTGTGCTCGAAATCCAGTTTTTTGAAATGCGCTTGTTGCGAACATTATTTCTGTTTTATCAATGCGTTGGAGAATCACGATTTGTCTTATTTGTGAAAAACATTCTGTTACTACATCTGACGTAATGTGTAATTTAAAATTTTTGTAAATTATCAATGAGTCAATCAATCAAATTAGCAGGCTGCATGTGAGCACTTTTGCTATAGTCTATAGGTTTCGAAAGCCGTCATTTTCGGTGTTCGAGTCCGAAAAAAGTATTTTCTTGTACATTGTAATTTTCAAAGTGATTTTACACTGTCAAAAAAAATTTTTGAAGTTTCAAAGGTAAGAAATTGACGATCTATGAGGTGACTTACAATAAGATTTTTTAAAGAAATTTATAAGGTTTTCATAAGGTTCGCAGTTGTTAGCGTTCACAAAAATTTAGTCATTTTGTGATTATAATATTTTTTTAAATAAAAGTTTTACAAAAATTTCGTTAAGATTTCATATTCACTTAAAACAGCGGAATTTTATAAAGGTTTTATATTTTTTTAGACTCTTAATACAAATTATTACTACTACTGGAGCTAATAAGAAAATCGCATACAGATAAGTAAATGTTTCGTCTGTATAAGGAAATTAGAAATTTGTAAAATTGAGAACCTTACAGGTTAATTTTAATTCCTTTTATGAGGAAATGTAAAATCTGCGTAAATAAATTGAATAGCTTATAAGAATTTTATCCATTTTAAGGCTTTTATAAGGTCACAATAATGAATCGAAATTCGGATCAAGTCTCCTCATAAGAAATTGAGAACCTGACAAGAAAATTTGGATTTTTATAAGGTTTTTATTAGGGATGTTAAAATATCAATAGCTATCGATTGTTATCGATAAGATTTTCTATCGATACCTATCGATAGTATTCCGAGTTAATGATATTTATCGGTTAATAATATTATTAATCATTTAACACGTATGTTTCTCATATTAATACCTTGGAAATTTATTTCTACTTATGTCTTTAATCATTTTTCCTTGATTTTTCTTATCATAAATTAAAAAGAGACGCTAACGACTGATCGGTTCAAGACACATTCGTCTCTTTTTAATCGACTCCTTTCCAATTTTTAACTCGCGATGTTAATTCTCAACAGCAAAATTAATTCAAATAATTCAATTAAATATTAAACCTTAATTTCACTTGTGATGAAACATTTGCCCGTGTCCACTCTTCAATAATTCTCAGATGAAAAATGCTAATCATGTTCAAACCATTTGTCCAGGAGCGCCTATTGTAATGTGGTGGGGGTAGTTATTGATATGTATCGATAATCATCAATAAGGCAACCTAATTATCGATAAATTTTTTTATTGATAATTAACATCCCTAGTTTTTATAAGATCTAGGGTTACTAGAGCTGGTGTCCCCTTCATCTTTCATAATAATTCTTTCAAGCGATCTTTATGGAAACCAAACTGTTTTCGACTTAATTCAAACGTTGGTTAATAAGAAGCTTAGAACCGGAAAAAGTAAGAAATTCGACAGAGTTCAAACGTAGTCATTGGTTACGTTGCGTTATATTCGCGGCGATTGAATTGGTTGAACGTTCGTGGTAATCGGCAATACGCGTGACGACTCCATTCAGAGCTATTTAAATCGGCGCGGTTTATGATTAATTTTTGAAAGGGGATTATTGGGGCGTTCGTAGCGACAAAAGCCCCTTCAACGAAGCCTAACAATACGATTACACGACTGTTCGTGGGATACGTGGGTCGTGCTTTCGTGGCGCGTGCAGGGGCCCTTCAGGTGAAATGTTTCGGCGGTCAAAGGGCACTGCGCATCAAATTTAGTGGAAACGTTTCGTGCGAGCACGTGATTTGTATTTTCTGGACATCGAGAGAAAGATAAAAGATGCCAATTCTGATAAAGAAGAAAACGTGTTACCAATCAAATAAAGCATATCGTTTCTGACAACACTTTGTCTTGCTCCTAAAAAATATTACACACAGGAACATCCCTATCTTCACTCTATTACGCCTATAAATAAATGTCTCTGAAGGTAACGAAAAAGAGCAAAAAGTTAAAGCATTGCTTTCCTCAAAGTCATTATCCCGCTGTAACAATGTGCGGCAAAAGATTTTACATTAGCCCCGCCTGCAAGGCAAAAGCCAGCATCGCAATAAGTTGATTCTCCGTGGTATAAACGCCCAAAGGGCACGAGGTACAGGGTAAAAATCAGAAGAAAATGAGGGACTACATATTTGGTTTGCTAATAACAATGTGGTTGAATGAACGTGAAAATTCTGGCACGTCGCCTCGGGCTCGTTCGCAATCACAAGAATCTCATTTCCGACATCGAATCCCAGGCTCCCGTCTTAAAATTAAAACGTTTCCGAAGTAATTTCCCGTATTCGCAAGCGAGACACGTCGGGTGAATATAAAAATTCTCGCACTGTAAACGCTGTCGTTCGCCACGAAGAGGAACGTTAAATTAAGTTTCGAAACTCGGTCGACGTAGCTGCCATAAGCCCTTGTTTGCATAATAGCATTCAATCAATCCGAAACGGGTGCTCAAGGCGCGATGCATTTTTACCGCCGCACGCTGAATGTCAACGAAGACGGACGAAAACGTACATTTCCCGCGGCGCGTAATCCGATAATTCCCCCCTTTTTTTTCCTTTTTCCGCATTTTTCTTTCCCGACTTTTCCATATTTTATGAGGGAAAAACTGATAAGCCATTGGGATGTTCCTCGCGACCGCCGCGCTCGCTAAATTGAAACAAAGGATTCCGTCAAGTCAAACTTTTCGTCCAAGTTACGAGCGAGTTCATCCATAGAGAGAAATCCGTATGCAAGTTATTATTAATTTTTTTTGCCACATCAAAATTAGATAAGAGTGAAAATTTTTGACCAAAATCTAAAAGCAGAGATGTGAATATGTAAGAAGTTTTTCATTGAAGAAAGGAAAAAACTGAAAAGTGAAAGAGGCAATAATATAAGAATATATATTATTTTGAATAAAGTTTTTAGAGCACCCATGTCTTCCTGCTTCCTGGAGCAAGGCGATTGCTACTCCTATTTTCAAAAAAGGTAATGATACCCGGGTTCTCAATCACCGCCCAATCAGCCTAACAAGCAACATTTGTAAATTCATGGAGAAGATAATTGTCGAACAACTACGTGATTTCGTTCTTAGAAATGGCCTAACTTCAAGTGAGCAACACGGCTTTGTTCCGGGAAGATCTATCACAACGGATCTTCTACTGGCAGTTGATCATTGGACTAAAGCTCTCGACTCAGGACAACATGCAGATGTAATATACCTAGACTTCACAAAAGCCTTTGACAAAGTACCACATTATAGGTTACTCCAAAAGTTGGAACACATGGACGGAGACGAAAGTGTTGGACAATCACTGTCTACATCTCGATCCGTCACTAGCGAAGTACCGCAGGGGTCAGTTCTGGGCCCATTACTCTTCACACTCTATTCAGCAGATCTGGGATCAAACATCAAATCTCCTATTTCATTTTACGTTGATGATACGAAGATGTCATGCTTAGAAACTATGACGAATTACAAGCAGATTTACAATCAAGTTATGACTGTACAAAGATCACAGGAATGGATGATACCACTAAATGCCGAAAAATGGAGAGTCTTGCACATTGGGAAAAATAATCCTCGACGGAGATATACCCTTAATTACAGGGATTTTCTTGCCACTACTTCGCAAACTGATCTTGGCCTAACTATTACGAATGATTTGAAGTGGAGAACCCATGTCGGTCATACAGTAAAGAAGACTAACTCAATGATATTCCAAATTTGCAAAGCTTTTTCAACTATGTCAGTAGACATGTTACGACAAGTATACATATATCTCTTCAGCATCTTGTAGTATTCGTATTTTCAATACTTATACTATTTTGAAGATTTTAAAGATCATTTAGTTTTTTTATAAATTTCTATAGAGATTTCTAAAATTTGATGTTATTTGACTGAAAGTTTGAAATGTTTTTAACACTCACTGAAAAAAATTCTCGACTCGACCAAGATTTTTTTTGTTCTTGAAGTTGATAGCGTCGATCAAAAATTTTGTTGCTTCAACACAAACTTGGTTACGAGAACCATAAATTTGGTTGGGCCTTTATTAACCAAGTAACTTAGTTCCTTCAACCAAATAGTTTTTTCAGTGTTTTTTTGTAGATTTTTGAGCATATTACATTTACTTTATAGGTACACAGTATTTCGAGAACTGCTCATATTTTTAGTATTTCTCGTATCTTTCAGTACTTAAAAAGTTTTATAAGATTGTCTAGTATTTTTATATGCTTATAGTATATTTATGGATTTCTAAATAGATTTGTAGAATTAGATGCTCTAGAATTCAGAATTAATCTGATCTTTATTATTTTTTTTTTGGATTTTTAAGGAAACAGTTTTTTCAGAGATTCCTAATATTCCATAGATTGCTCGTCTTTTTGGCACTTTTCATATTTTTTCAGTGTTTATACAACTCGAAGATTTTCCGGTATTTTTATGAATTACTACACTATTTTTGTTAGATTTCAATGCTCTAAGATTCATAATTTTTGAAACTATAAGTTATTTTAGAAATTCTATAGAAAAATATACAACTACATAGATTTGCGGGACAATACAAAATATTTCGTGTTTTTAGTATTATTTTTGCATCGATACGGTTTGAACAACTTTTTGGTATTTTTATTGATTCTAATATAAATTTCTCAATATCAATTCTGTACGATTCGAAATTTCATAGATTTAAAGTAGTTTTATAAATTTTTCAGATGATAATATCTACATAGATTGGAAGTATTATATAGGTTTTAGGTGTTTTCATTTTTTCCATATTTTTTAGTATTCATGAAATTTTGTAAGATTTTATAATATTTCTATAGATTCCTAGTATTTTTATAGATTGTTACATAGATTTCATGAATTTAATGTTCTAGAATTCAAAGTTCAATAAATTTTTAATATTTAAATGGATTTTTCAAATCACAGCAGACCTACAGATTTATAACATTTCATAAATTGCCCGTGATGCTAGTGTTTTCCGTGTTTTTTTCAGTATTTATACAACTCAAAGAATTTTTCGGTATTTTTACGTATTTCTTCATACAGAGTGTCCTAAAATCTGCGCTACAAAAAAAACCATGGATTCCTTATTGAATTTGAAATCAAAAAGTCCCTTTTACCATTTGTTATAAAATTCAAATTTGAAAAAGTTATTTAAGTCCAAAATTTGAACAGTAAATGCGCTCTCTCGACAATTAGGGGTCGACTATTCACGAACCAAATTTTCTTCATATTTCTTTGAGTCGGAAAGTCATTCGCCACTTCACAAAACACAAGATGAACAAAACTATTCGGGTCACAAGTTTCAACCAATCAGAATTATTGTTAGATTTTACTGTATATAGATTTCTAAATTTCGATGAACTAGAAATAAAATTTTAGTATTTTCATTGATTTTCGAACAAATCATTTTGCATGGTTATTAGTATTTCACAGATTGCTGGTTTTTTAAAAATTATTTTTCGTATTTTTAGCTTTCATAAAATATGTATTATTCTTTAGCATTTTTATAGATTTTTAGTAATTTCATGAATTTTAACATACACTGTCAGAAATGTTTGTATTTTTTTTATACTCGCGTATGAAATTTTTTCATACTAAGTTTTACTATGTGAGTATGTCAATGCCGAATATAGGTATCTAGTTTATAAAACATTATTTTCTAGACATCAAAACGGTCGCCGCTTTAGAATCAAATCAGATATTTACCCAAATTTCCAAAAATTGTTTTTAAATCAAAGTATATATGTATATTTTATTAAAAATGTATTCCTTTAGATCGCTAAAAGTGGGAAACTTGCATCGTAGAAGAATATGAATCTTTCAAAATGGTGAACCTAAAATTTTGACCGATAGTGTAAGTTATGAATTTGTTTATGTAACTCCAATCTTCAAACTTATGTTAGTCCACACTTTTCAATTCTGATAGTTTTCACAGTGCAAAAAAATTCAAAATACTCTTTTACATATCAATAAAAACACTTGATGAATCATTACAGATTGAATTATTATTACACGTTAACACATGGGGTGGTGAGAGGAGATGAAAAAAAGAATATTTTCCCCTCGTTATTATATCAATTCCTGGGGTGGGGGGGGGGGAAATATGATACCTAAACTATTTACTTAGACTATATTCCCTTATTAGAAATTTTATAAGTGATATACCTGAAACAGAGCATACTGCTAGACCTACTATAAAGGACCCTTAGCATTTTCGTCTACTATTTTCCAAATGAAGACAAGACCCCACAGACCTGGGAAATGTTACCGGCGATGAAGTCATTATTATTGTTATCATTATTCGTCGTATCAACGAAACTTCATTAAAAGTGTAATATCTCGCGGTTCGCAAGACGAAAAAGAAAATCCGAGCTTATTCTACGACGAGAGCGATATAAAGGCTCTCGTCACGAGCAATGCCGAGTACTTGGCAACATGGTAATTGCGCTCTCTCGAGTAAGTCGAGGAAGAGCAGTGAATCTGTTTTACGAGTGCAATCACCCTGTATTAACACCCGATTTTCCGAAACGACCCGAGTGGCCTTTTTTCCACACCCAAGAAAAACACAGGAAAAGTTAATGCCGTGCTTTTCTTCGAGGTTCAATAGTGGAAAGTGGATAACACAAATAGTTGTTCGAATTTAAAGAATTTTCTTGTGTGATGAAATTGGTTCAAATTTATATATCGTAGATAAAATCCAATGGTCATTTTAGGAAAAGTCTAGTTATCATGGATCAGTTTGTCTAACTCATTTAAAAGGTGAAAACAATTAACTATCTCGAAAATAATTTAATAATTCCATAATCATTAAGTTTTGCATTATGTTGAAAAAAATGTGTGAATCCTTGAATTTTCGTTTCAGGAAAGGATGTTCTAATCTTTTGCCGGAAAGCATAAAGTTTGTTGTTCCAACGGAAAAGTGCTTGAAAGTAGCTGAAAAAAAAATTTTCTCTAATACTCAGGTTTTTTTCGGTTAGTTTCAAACATTTGGAATTTCGTGTGCATTTTTTTTCCGTGCTTATATTTACATTTTTCATTAGTTTTTTGATAAATGGAATATTGTCTTCAATTTGAAAAACTCTTCAACCTATATGTAATAATGTCTCGTCTAAAAATTGCAATTTGGGCATTTTTGCTTGTCGGCGAAATAAATGAAAAAAAAAGATCTCTAAGTCGTAAATTGTTAGTGACTTAGGTCCACGTTTCGGTCAACTGCAACGCATCGAAATCAGTTACAGTGGCATGTTACGAAAGTCCAAATATCAAGCTTCAAGTGTAGCGTTGAAAACTCTGTTATCGTTGAAAATGCAGAAATGGAATTCACACGTGTAAGTGCAGAAAGCTAAGCCAAATTTTCCGTGAGAAAAAGCAAGAAGCGCCGAGACATTCGACGGAAATAACTTCCTCGAGCGAATGTGTTGCGCCCGCTAAATCACCCTGTGCTGGGTAAACACGGCTCGTTAATAAAAAATACCGGGTGGCATATGCTCTTTCGTACATGATGAGAAAATATTTTCTTAAGGCAATCGCATTGATTGGCTTGAAAGGTAATTGTTCCAAGGTGCATTATCGCAAATGCACTTTGCAGCACTTTTGTTTATTATTTTTACAGTATGCTACTATTTGAATTGTTTAGATTCACCAGGATTTTTACTTTGACTTTGCCAAACTAACTAATGCTGCGTCAACGTTAAAATTGCTTATGGATACATTTACATTCATTATATGGCAATAGGCAAGAAAATAAAATATAATTATTCGAAAAATGAGTTTCATTTTGTGCAATAAAACGTAAACATATAGATTGAATACGATTTTTTATAAGTTTGGAAATATTTAAACAAAACAAATATGAAAAGTTTTCAAGATGAAAAGATTTTCTACAAAATTTGTAAATTTTGACTTGAAATATCGTGGTTCGGAGACTTTTGGATTCGAATTTTCAACGCTCATTATTCTAGTCCAAGAACTAGTGACGTTTAAACCGTTGTGATTCCATTGTGGATGAAAAAATTACAAAATGTAGCTTTTATAATGTATAATATGAAGTCACGTGCCTGCCAACATGGATCGTTTGCGTATTTTTGTTTTTTATTTTACAGTGATAAATTAAAAACGTATTTTTTACGCCATCGTAATGTGAATGAAATTTCGTATGAAGATGCTCAAAACGCGTCTAAATAATAATTTGAGTGCCTGCCACTCAAAACACTCTGCGAAATTTCGCCTGCCAATTAAAAACCGGTCTGGAAAAAAAAAACATAATTTTCCTCATCGCAATGTGCATCAAAAAATTAAAAGAGATAGGCTGAGGCATAAAAAATTTATTTTGTGCAATGGAAATGAACGTTTAATCATAAGAATAATAACCATACTGCAAATACGAAATAATAATTACACTGTCTCACAAAGTTCAAAAAATTTTTTGCAACAAAACTGAAATATTTTTTTTTGTGATCAGGGCGCCCAAAAACATAGAAAAATGTGAAAAAAAGGGGAAGGTCAGCCTGGGAATTTCAGCGTAATATTAATTTTCTATTATTTGAAGAATTCGCAAAATTTGACCGTGTTTTTTCTCGTTGGAATCTAATTATGATCTTTGGTGCACATGGTATATCAATGAACTTAGTGTTTTCTTCAAGAGGAGGATATTGCGCAGATTTCAAGATATTATTGTGGCTATTTGACTCACCCTTTCGAAAGATATCGTCAAAAATGTCAGGAAGTAAATCTAACGAAAACCTCATTTTTGTCGAATAAATCTAACTTTGACGTCGAAAATCTATACAACCTATACAACCACATGCGAAATGATTTTATCTTTTCAAGACCCTTTTTTAAGGTCCTCTTCAGAAGTCGTTCAACCTCGGAAGATGTTTCGATTTCTTAAAATCAGATGAGAATTAACAGGGGAATTAGTCACCCGTTGATCGTGCTAATTGGGAATAACCTCGGCGGAAGGTATTTGCATTATCGGAGTGTGAATTATTATTATCGGGTCGAAGAATAACGAGATTCCTTTCTCGGATCCTACAGAAATACCAGGTTTTTGAGAATCGCTCGATGAATAATTAATCGAATCGGTTTCTACTCGAGATTCTGCTTTGCGCAATGCTCGGAATAACTTATCGAGACAATGAATTATTTGTCAGACACAATTTTTTTAATTTATCGAACTGTAGAAAGACCTCGAAAAATGGGTCAATGATTTACATACCATGCATATAAATAGTAGTAACCCGTACGAGTTGAATAAAATTTTGTGAAGAAAAATTAAAAATTTTAACCTGTCTACTGTAGAATTTTTTCAGCATCTCAACGATGCATCGAACAGTTTTTTTTTCGGTTTCATTTACCCAGATAGCAAAAGAAGAGAAATTATTGCAACATCATGACTGCTCATGTTTGAGTACGATTCGACAAAGATACGTCTTTATTATCCCACAATCATTTATGATGCATTGAAATGGCTGAATAAATATATTCACAGTGTTTGAAAACATCTAAATTTGATCTATTCGAAATTCGTAGCGTACACAAATGAAAAAACGTTGTTACTTTTTAAACATGTGACAATAGACTGAAATACAGTTATATTCTGAGGTGCACAAACATTTTTTTATTGTACCATTTTGACACCAACATCTAACAATCAGCCACGCATAATGTTATGGCGCCATAATTGAATCATTCAATTCTTTTGACTAAAACTTTTTTGCATGAGATTGTGTGATGATTTCGCTGAAATTTGAGACAGACGATTGCATACTCGTTTCTTACATAAACGCACAACCGTAATGCAATCCTTTTGAACGAACCAATTGTGGAATGATTTATCAAAAATACTACCGCAACATCATGCAACATCATGCACGTTTATGTTCAAATAGGTTTAAGCCATATGCATTAATCATTAACATTAAATAGACTACATTTGATGGTCTGGAAATGGACTCCATCGGTTACTATCTGAGTAAACATATGTAACAGAAATAGTTCATCTCGCATCTGGGGCAAAAATAAATTTCTCAAGAGGGTGCAAGTTATGTCCCGAGCCGAAGGCGAGGGATGTATTCACCCTCGTGAGAAATTTATTTTTTTCCATGGTGCGAACGATTTTTTTTATCGTAGGGAGAGAAAAAGCCGATTTTTACTCACCAAGCGGGTAAAAAAGTAGGCTTTTTAGACCGCTATAATAAAAAATTATATGCTTATGGCATGAAAAAATAGTGTCATTTATTGGTCTGTAAACTAGAGTTAAATGTAACTAAGTTTAAATGTAAAATTTAAATTAATGCAGCAGAAAATTTAGCATGTGAAACAGAATGATTAGAAATATCGTTTCACACATTGTAAATGAGTCATGTGCAATCAAAAATGAACTGTCTGAAGAGAAAAAAGATTTTATAAAAACGAAAAAAAGTTTGTAGTTTTCGTCTTCCAGAATCTCGAATTTTCACGAATCTTCAAGATATCTTGATTCAAGAATTATACAACTGAAGTATTCAATTTTTCTGAATTCAGAAATTGAAATTTATTATTTTTCCTGGTAAAAATATTTTTTTTAAACTCGAATGCTAATTTTTAATAAGTTGTTACAGAGTACGTTTTTTTGTTCTAATTGTCAGAATATCAGTTTAATATCAGCGAAAGGGATCCTTGGGACCAAGACTGATGCATGAGTCAAAGTTGGATCAACATTTTTCTTTTTCAATACACAGTATGTCTTGATTTCTATTTTTTAGCCTAGCTTTCAACCTCGTAATTCCAGGTACTTTTCAGGAAACTAAGTACACTTATTCCTGAATCAAACAAGTGTGTTTATCTCTTTCTATTCTGATCTGTTACCGACAGAAAAAAAGGACAAATAATGCTTGTTCGATTCGGGAAAGAGTGTACGAAATTTCTCATATTACAATAATTAGATATCTTTCTTTCATCCTATATACGATCTCCCGGAGCAAATCAATAATTTTCACTGCTGTATGATTATTTTCCTTCAAAATGCTTTTTAATTTTTCCTTTCTTGTATTTTTTTCTAACTTTCGGTCTACAGGTTTTTGGCCCTCTTCAGGAAACTTCTTTAAAAAAATTGACCCCAACATTTCGATATTACAATTTTCTTGTAAGACAATTATTTTAAGAAAAAGTTTCCTGAAGAGGGCCAAAAACCTGTAGGCCGAAAGCTAGAAAAAGATACAAGAAAGGAAAAAATAAAAAGCATTTTGAAAGAAAATAATCATACAGCAGTGAAAATTATTGATTTGCTCCAGGAGATCGTATGTAGGATGAAACAAAGATAATTGATGAAAATAGCGGAGCGGTTAGGAAAAAAATTAACATAGAATAATTAGATATCAACAGTAATTCAGTGTGATCCTTGCAGCCAAATTTCAAGATAGACATTGTGTAACGATTATCGATATTTTAGGTTTTGTTTTAACTTTTGATGATGTATCGCAATATCGATAAGGCCGATAATGATAATGAAAAAAATTGGTAAAATATGTATATTATCAAGAATATCAACAACCCTAGTCAATACTTTAGTGTCTATAGCCAAATATTCTCTATTTTAGCGAATGCAAGTAGATTACATTCTTCGTGGTAAAATGTAGTTTCATTTTTTTCTCTGTGTAGTCACAAAACCTGATTTTCAAATCTCTGATAGCTTACATTATTGAAACATGTTTTTATTAACTTTCTTATCACTAATTGTATAAAAAACTTTCTATTTTTGTGAAATGAACTGAGCATAATTATTATCGCCAGATCATACTAAAACCACGGTGTGGCAATAAAGTACAATTTTTACGTATTTTTCAATTCAAGTGTGCACTTCTCAATTAAAAAATGTTCGAAAAAGAATACGATTTCTCAAGTTGAGAAATCTCTAAATGAAATGTATTGATTTCAATATTCAAATTTTTCAATAACCCACCTATTTCGAATTTCGAAATTCCATTTACTTGAAAAATAAAATTTTATAAAATTCAAAGACGTGGGTTTCCATAAGCCCTTCCAACTGAAATTTTCAAAAATCACAGCTGACAAAAAAACCATCAAATAGTCCTTATAAATCTTTTATTATCAATCAAACATTAGCAAAATCTCTCATGCAACATCTCAGAACTGGGAAAAAATTTGGCCAACGATTTCCCAAGCTCCCCAAAGCAATAAAACGTTCAATCCAGAAACTTTCCCGAACTCCAAGATTCTCCGAAAGCCAAAAAGTATCCGAAATTCGCCGAAAAAGAAACTGAAAAAAAACTCATCAGCTGAGAGGAAGAAAGGGTTCAAAGAAAGAAAGCGAGAAACCCAAAGATAATGTAACAGACGGGATCAACAACCCGAGTGATCGTTGGGGACTGATGTTTCTTGGCGCAATTTTCAAAACAAATCTTCGCGAAAATCGGTAGTCTCAATATTTTCGGAATCATTCGCAAAATGAACAACGTACATGTCCTGGGTCAAGACTGCCGATGATTCGAAATGAGTACACTCCATGCCTTGGTGAAATGTGAACGCACGCACACGAGCGCGCGCCAATGTTTTTTCCGTCGCGCAACGACCGAATCGCAAAGGGGAGGCAACGTGCTACTGGAAAACGCGAGAACACTACACGAGGGGCGCGTTCCCTGCCCCGAGGCGGGTTGACACCCGGTATAATCGCTCGGTCACACCGGCGAATCGCAAAAATGTCACGTTAATAAACATACAGCACCGCGCTCTGCCGTCATGAAAAATTGCGTGCGAGCGGCACCGTGAGGCTCGCCTCGCGACTCCCGCGCTCCCTGACGTATCCTTCGCAAATTTTTGCAAAACTGGAACGCGGTGCGTCATCTTTCGGATAACGTTCGAAAAAAGCAAAAAAGATCACTCGGTATATGCAAATGTCAATAGATACTTTATCTTCGTTCTCTTTCTAGCACGATGAAAACGTATAAAGTTGTCTTTGTTGCGTAGTGGAATTCCACTAGAATTGCTTAGAACCTTGTCGTCAACACGGGCCGGTAACGTACTCAGTATGGCCAACGACCAAATTCGTCAGTATAACCAACTACTGGCGCATTTTTCGCCTGGGTGAAGTTGGTTTACTTAGAATTTGAAAATTAAAATGTATTTTATACCGCCAAGTAATTTTAAGAATCTGTTTTTTATTTGCTGCCTAAATCAGTTGTTCAAAATTTCTAAAACCGCTAGTAAAAAGAACAATGGAAAATTCTTGGTAAAACAGTAGTTTGGGGTTTGGGGTAGTAGATAGGTACGTTATCGCCCTCTGGTAGCAAAGGAAAGCAAACACGTGTCCACACCGTCCGCCTCCCGCCGCCATCTTCCTTTCGTATTGGAAAAATAACCCGAGGAATTCGGGCAACAAAATATTGAATTTTCTAATCCATTGAATCGGTAATTTTTTCACAAATTATATTAATTTTCTCACAGGTATCATGTCTAATCGAAAATTTCCCTCAATAATTTACTTATATTTTTTTTTCATATTAAATCTCTCAATGAAAATCGTGTGTTCACTCAATTCAAAACATAACCAACAATATATACGTTGAATGTTTTGCTAAGTTTTTTGATTTGGTCATTGATAAACGTAATTTCGAAGATATCTGACCGATTGTTTACTATTTTTGCAGGAATCCGACACCTGTATAATGGCCAAGTCGAAGAATCACACTAATCATAATCAAAGTAAGTTTGTTTACATTGTGGATTGGCAAGTTGCATGCGATTTCCGCAAGTGCTGATCGTGGTAAAATTTCACGAATTCGTGATTCTGTTCGTTTTGCGTAAAGCTAAAGTTGTGTTTATTTCAAATTCAAGTTAATTGTGAGTACAACGAAAGTATTTGTTTTCCCTACAGACAGAAAAGACCACAGAAATGGCATCAAAAAACCCAAGCGTTTTAGGCACGAATCCACACTTGGAGTGAGTCAATTTTACCATACTGTTGATTTTTACAAGTATTTTCTTCTGTTGTAGTATATTCTTGTTATTAAAATCACTTTTATTATTATCCATCTAAAAACACGTTAAAGGTATTGAATGGTCATATTTGTAATATTAAAGAAAAATTTTTTCAATAAATTGTAAGCATAATATATTCAACTCTTATGAACTTCTACTTTTCAATTGGCTGATAAAAGTTGTCAAAGTGAATTCTGAAATCATGGATTACCAACAAAATTATAATAACCCTAACCAAAAGAAGTATTACAGTTAAATATATTGTATATGTGTAGAACATTCAATAACACAGTGCTACAAAATAAAAAAAATTAAAAACATTTTTCAAGTGACCTTTGTAGGTCTCAATGTAAACATCATAATAATATGTTTTAAAATTGTCTAACGCCCTGAAATTTACAAGTTATTTTTTAAAAACCGTTTTTCTTGTGCTCAGTGCACTCAGACAATTGTAACTCTATCATTTTTTCACTGATTTTCGATTGCCATATAGTTTTAGAAAGTAGTAAAATTAGGTTTTTGAAAGTTATCCAAGATTTAACTTTTTTCCCTAGTATTTTAGAGTTTGACGTCCTCTTTATGTAACATATCTGTAAAAACAATAAGTTTTTTTTACATTTATTCTCAAAGCACCTTTTATCTCGAGTGAGAAAAAGTCATGGTTCATAAAAATTGGTTAAAAACTGTTGAAGTTATAACGATTATTGTAAGAATCAAAATTTGACTCTCATCGTGATAACGATGTTGTGCAGCGTCAGGAATGTACATATGATTTCAATATAGTACAATCACGAGTGATATTATTATGATTCTTGTTTAGGAATGTCTTTCTAGCATTCATTTTGTAGATCATTAATCATCATAATTCATCTAAAATAGATTTCCCTAATTTATTAAATATACTGTTAATAGTAATACAAGGAGGAAGAAATAATTGATTTTGAATACATACATGCAGTACTCTTATTATTTTATTCGTAATACTTATTATTTATATAATTTCTTATTTTCTGATTCCTAAATAATGCTTGTTTGACCTCCTACGTTTGTTCACCGCATCGTCAATTTCACGATTGAGAGACCATTAGCACTTGTGAGCAAGCATTCTGATATGACACTTGCCAACAAAACGTGTCAATCGTTAATATTTCCTGTTAGAATCGTTTTTCCTATTCAGAACTAAGTTCTTCAGTATTTTCAGGTAAAATATATTAATGTTATGGAAAAAGCTTCTAAGTGGACACTTTGAATCGCATTCTAAATTTGCCTTAAAAAAACTTGTTTACTTTTTCAATGTAATTATTGTTTCTGTTTCTCAAAAAGTTTTTACTCAATAAAAAATCCTTTAATCTCTTTTGCTCGACATGATCAATTTTTTGAAAAGTTCTTTAAAACCACGTTTTTTTTTAACATGATAATATCACTCGTGATTATATTATATTGAAATCATATGCACAATCCTGATGCTGCATGACATCGATATCATGAGATTCAAATGTTCTTTCCTACAGTAATCGATACAACTTGAACAGTTTTTAACCGACTTTCAAAAACCGTGAGTTTTTTTTCTCGAGATGAAAGGTGCTTTGAGAATAAATGTAAAAAAACTCATTGTTTTTACAGCTATGTTACATAAAAAAACTGGTAAAAGAAGGGTAAATCTTAGGTAACTTTTTAAAAATGTACTGATTTTGTTGTGGAGAGAATAAACAAATGTATATGTTCCAAAAGCTCAACTTTTCTACTTTCCAAAACCAAGTAGCAATCAAAAATCGGTGAATAAATTGCGGCGTTACAATTGTCGGAGTGCGCGGAGTATAAGAAAAACGGTTTTTAGACAATAACTTGAAAATTTGGGAATGTTAAACAATTTTGAAGCACATTTTCATGAGGTACTCGTTGAAGTTTACAAAGTTCCGTAGATCACTTGAAAAGAGCAAAAACACTGTAACACTGTGTAAATAATGTTGCCATTCCAGTATATTTTGAACCAATTAATCCATTATTAGTATTATCATTCTCATGTATTTTGCATGTGTAATTTTTCATATTGACATCAATGTATGATTTAATTTGTTAATTTTCTTTGAATTAATTTGAAATAATTTAGGAATATAATACAATAGTATGCAAAATTTTGGCTATGAAATTTATCTTTTAATTCATATATCTATTCTAGATGAATCGTTATCCCATTGAATAAAATTTTTAGTTTGATAGGTTTAAAATGCTTTGTTCATTGAATTTGAAAATAATAAGTCACGCGCAACGCAAATATATGATAAGAATTTTTAAATTTTAGTAAAACTTTTTTGACGATCTTGAGAAATAGATTAATAGCAAGCTCGGAAATTCAAGAAATGAAAGGTATGTGCTTTAAAAAAAAATCAAAAATAGATAACATGAATAACTTTTTCACATCATTTGTAATGTTGAAATCCTACTTGATAAAAATACATATTTTCTTAATACGCATTCTATGATCACACCAAACTTATTGAAAAATTATAAAAATTCAGATGTGACTCCTTTTTCTATGCAGTAACCTTTTCTATCTAAAGAGGAATGGTTGCTTCTTAGTTCTTTCAGTATATGAATTGCAGGAAGCGCTTATTTTGCATATAGATAAAGGATGTTATCATTTTTGGATCCTTTTCTTGGAAACATCTTTAATAATGCTATCAACCAACCATTTATTATTTTATCCTTATATATATGAAAAAAAGTTTATGTTCTAGGGCCTTAATTTTCCTTGTTTAATTCTAGTACAACTTTTAAATCTTAAATCAATTCAATGGTCAATTATTTTAGTGATAGTAAAAATCTAGATATTTGAACTCCAAATCAAAAATATATCTATGATTGTTAATATTCACTACATTTTGGAAAAGCTCAATTGCAGTTGGTAAAATTCCAAAATTCACAATTTATTATATAACAGACTTTCTTTGATTTCCTAGTCAATATTATTATCAACTGCATAATCGAAAAAAATTTCACCACATCTTATTGTTAGTTAAAACATTTAGATTAAATAAATTCAGAATTTTAACAATTTCAAACTAAATGGAATAATATAAAAATAGTGTAAAAATTTTTAATGCAACTTTGGTAATTGAACGATTTGAAAAAATTAATGATGAAGTAGAAAAATTATAACTTGAAACATTTACAGAAAAAAATACAATTCGCTGCTATCAACTAGTAAAAAATTGGTTATATTGCCGCACAGGTATACATATTTAAATTTGTTTCACTTCTTTTTTTCTCCAAAAGAAAATTTTTTTCTTTATGAAACTTACTGCATGAATGACAAATATAAGTACTTACTTAGCTCATAAAAAATTAAGATTTTGGACAGGAAATGTTCAAGAGTACATATTCACTTTTTTCATTAGAATAAATAATAAATCCACATAAAAAATTCAAATTTATTGCATTATCAGGCAGTTGAAAATTTAAAAAAATGCAATTCATTTATTATGTCAAAATTCTGCATTAAAACTGTTGAGATACGTGTAAATCATTAAAAAAATAGCAAATTCTTACTACATCGAATGATTGAAAAAAGAAACAAAAAACATTCTTCAATAGCAAATCTGTGATCAGAACATTTTATTGTCTAAAATAATTTATTAAAAATGATAAATGCAGGAAACTGGCACAAAGTAAATTTTCACAAAATATCAAAAACACATTTTCCTTATTTCTATTAAGATTGAGACATTTCATGATTTTTCAGAAAATAGAATTTTATTTCATGCAACGAATTATATAAATATTCCCTACAATCACCATGAAAAACAGTAGGATTTGATAAATATTCTGCTATTTTGTGTAAACTCTAATGAAAACTAAAACTATTAAAACTAGCGAAGAAATTGAATTTTTTTTTTGGAAAAAATGTCTTTCTTTGAAGAAAATCTGTATTCGGATATTCCATTCTAAAAAAATTATAAATTTGATATCATTGAGGAAAATTATATATCGAGAAGATGAATTTATGTTAAAGTATTAGTACTTAAATCATTATCAACTGGTTCAATTGCAATTCTAATAAATATACCTAAAATATTAAAAACACTTTCATCTCATTCAAAATATTTAATTTAATTTCTGGCTTTTCTTCTTTACTATCTTTGTAGTGAAGTCAATGGAAAAAATCAGTGTTTAAAATTCACGAATCATCGAATTCGAAATTGAATTATGAAAATCGTCGAGTTCCTGGATACAAATTTACATACTTCCTTTTTTGACGTATCTAATGTTACGAAGTTGAAGTCAATATGAATATTCTAAATTTACAAATGCCAAATCATATAAAAGTGGAGATTTCATTGGAGGTTTTTTCTTTTTTCTTACAGATGGACCTTAAGTTCTTGAAAAATCAGCGATTCGCCAAAAAACACAACTTGAAACCTAAAGCTCAGTTGAAAGTAGCCGAAGCGCGTAAAGCCGCTCGTGTAGCGCGCAAAGCTAATCTTGCAGCCAAGAAAACTGCCGCTGTTGCGAAATAGATTTGTGTACTTTGATTTTTATTAAACAAACATTATAAAATTCAAAAACTAAAATTTTTTTATTGTCTCTTTGCCCACTTTTCATATTACAAATTGTAAGCTGTGCAATCCAGTTAATGTGTTGATGAAAAAAACAAGAGTTTATGGAGGTCAAAAAGATATAAGTTCCAAGATTTTTTCTATGCTCGTTTCGTTCTTGTAATGCCATTCTGAAAGATAGATCAATGAACCGTTATACATTCAAAATGGCGGTGAATAAAAGCAACGATAAAGTCATGTTAAGGAAACCTGAAAGAATTTTGTTGTTTAGCGGTAAAAGAAAGTCAGGGAAGGATTTCATTACGGATAAATTACGGCAAAGGTAAGCGATTCGTAAAATGATGAATTCTTTTATAAATATTTTGTGGAAAACATCCGTGATTTCTATTGATGGTTCGTTAATCGAATTTTTAAATTGGTCTGAAGTGAGATTTATAAATTTCGTTTAAAACAGGAACTAGATATACAAAATTCGAATTGAATTATTGAATATCTATTGTCAATTCATAAGTCTGGAATTTTGAGGAATTATTTTTGTTCCGCAGGCTCAATCCTGAAAAATGTGTGATCATCAAAATTTCTGCTCCGATAAAAAGTCATTTTGCCAAGTCGTTGAATCTCGACATGAAGAAATTGCTGAGCGATGGAGAATATAAAGAAAATTTTCGAAAAGAGATGGTTTTGTGGGGGGAGGAAACGAGGCACAAAGATTATGGATATTTCTGTCGCAGTGCTATTGAAATGTACAATGGTAAAATAGATAATATATCCATGCATTTACATGTATTTGTCGCGTGAAAGGAAGACTTACGTTTTCTTGAAAGAGCAATTGAATGTTTTCAATACGCGGTTAATTTTTTTTGCAAGAGTTGAATTTATAAAAATTCTGCAATGAAAAGTACAAAAAATGACATAGTTTTTCACGATAGTGTGGATATATTTTTCAAGGTGAGTTATGATTAAATTTTCAAGGCATATGAAGTAACTGCAATCCAAAAAATTAACAAATTCAATTTTCTAAATTATCATATATGGGTTAAAAATTAAGATATACTTTCGCCATGCAGTTTCCATGAATAAGAACACTTGTGAATGTAATTTTAGATGAGTTAAAATTTATAGTAATAATGATTTTTCAATTAATCATATAGTTTCAACTAGAGATCTGAAAGACTTAGATAAATTATTGCACTTATACCTCAAAAGTTTCCCTGGTTTTATTAGCCAAGATGTTGATAAAAAAAATGCAAGTTTGTTTTTTACATCAATCTTTTTTTCAACCTTTCAAAGTATTTTGTAAAAAACAAACTAGCATATCTCGAAACATACTTGAATTCATACAAAATGAACATATTGTAGCTGAAAATTTTCCAATTTGGATCGTAAGTGATGTGAGGCGAAAAACTGACATCAAATGGTTCTCAGAAGAATTTCCAGAACTTTGCAAGACGATACGAATTTTTAGCAGCGAGGAAATCCGGAAAAATCGGGGTTGGGTTTTTACAAAAGGTGCACAGTTTAAAAAATTGACAGTTACATAATTATCACTACATTAGTTTTTAATATATGTCTTTTAGATGAAGATATTTGCGGGAAAAATTTTAGTATTATAAAAATCTGTGTCTCAACGTTAAGTTTACTCAAAAATAACATTCATAAACGGAAAATTAACAATTTGCAAGAAATAATGATAGAATATTCAAAATGGAACGATTTCAGAAAAGTAACAAAATTTGAAGTATAGAATGTTGATCGAGTTTCAAACTTCAAATTTTCTAAAAATATATCCAAAATACCTATCTCTTGAAGTATATTATTTTACATCACAAGTCATACTTTTGAAGTTGAAACATATTTTTTTTTTCTTTTATATAATTTTCGTTCTGGATTAAAGGTGTTGATGATGCTGAAACTGAATGCGATTTGGATGACGTGGGAAACTGGGACTTGCGAATTGAAAACAATGATCAAGACATCGACGAAATCATGGAAAAAATTTTGGATCTCATATGATTAATAATTTTCAACGCGTTCTGTGGTATTTTTGATTGTTTACTTTTGGGAATTATAAATATTAAAAAATACTTTAGAAAAGATGTTGAGTGTACGAATTTATTTTCGAATCTTTTCTGAATTGGTACTGTTTATTGTTTGAAATTTTAATGCCAGAATTAAAAATCCTAATTTTTTAAAAGTGATCCCTGATTTATATGCTGAATTCCAAGATGGACAACATGCCAAGGAACGGATTTTGAATGCAACTTGTCGATATCTCGATAAACTATTTTATTTATGTGAAATATAATTTTTTTAACGTTTGCAAAAATTGAATTATTTGAATTGAAGTTGTAATGATCAGAAAAATTAGCTTTTAGTTTACTATTATCCACGAGTAATTATACAGCAACAAATCAAGATTCAAAATTTGTAATGCTTGGTATTAATTAGTTTAAAATCAGAAAATAATGTCAAAAACATCACTTTTATTTGTACATTTGCTCGGGACAAGATTTACATTTGCATTTTCAGCTTAAAATATATAATAAAGTCAGGAAAACATAATCTACATTTCACAGCATATACTTTGGAATCGTATAACTACATGTTATAAAAAATGGCTATATCAATAAAATTTGTAGCAACATAAAAATCACTCAGCTACACTAGAAGGATGAAAATCTTCAAATCATGTCGAACATTGAAACAATTCGTTATGCCATTCCAATCATTTACCAACATACTTTGAATATAAAAATTTAAATAATTTGCCTATCTATTTGTACTCAATAAAATACAAAAACTGAACCACTGCGATCTTGCACAAAGGAAAACGTTTCGAAATGATGACAATTATATTCTAATATAGTGGAAGAATTATTGGTTCAGTTTGTTGCATTTTGAAAATTTTCGCTTTTTTGTGTAGTTTCTTTCAAATCAAATTTCTTTATGATAAATGTTCAAAGCGTACATTCATGACCGGAATAATAATTGTTTATGGAGCGTGATCCAATCGTTGACTTCCTGTGAAAATTTACGTTTCTTCACTAGTGCTTTAGCAGCTGCTTCAAACTTTTCCTCGTTTCTTCTAATGTACATATGAGCGTCTTGTTCCAACTGCAACAACTTCTCCGGCCTAATTTCAGACATTGACAACATTTCCGTCAGATAAGGGTTGAACCGGAAGTATATGTTGTCAGGAAGAAGGTCATTCAAGGTCGTGTGGACACCTGAACGATCAAACAAATATTTCATATATTTTCAAGCACCCAACACATTCTACAAGAGACATCACAATCAGGGTATATTCATTTCACTCCCCTGCTTGATAATCTTACAAACTTTATATGTGCTAAAAAATATAACAAATCTATAAATACAAGAAATGAATGAAGATGAAATTATTTTTATGTATAATATTTATATACCCGACATCTATAGAATTTTAAATCCTGGAGCATCTTATTCTAAAATTGTATGAAGTCAATGAAAAAATCTGAAAATACTTTAAATTTCAGAAGTATTCAAAAACAATCTTAAGGAACTATAATTCTTTCAAACACCAGAAATCAACGAAAAAACTGTATCCTAAAAAATCGTTTGAAATATGTACCCAGAATTTATAATTATTAGTATTACTTTGAAATGTAGAGGATCAAATTTATAAAATTAATATAGCGATCCATAAAAATATGAAACAGAAAAATACTATGAAATTTCATAAATGCTGAAAAATATGAAAAAGACTAAAAATTATAGGAATTTCAAAAACTGAAATTTTGTATAGAAATGATTTTTTCAAAAATTTAAGAAAATAATGTTTTTCAAAACTTTCAATCATAGAGCATTCGACTCTAAAAATCTGTATATGTATTAGAAGATTCAATAAAGTTGATAAATATTGAAAAAGTACAAAATTTACTTAAGGATTGAGTAAGTATGTAATATTTGAAATCTATGAAGATACTGTTTTTTGAATAATGAATTGAAATAATTAAAATATTCAAAATTTTAGATTCTGGAACATCAAGTCCAAAAAAATCTATATTGGAAATTTTTGTAAATTCTAGATATTTATTGAAAACAGAGAGTATCCTACTAAATTCAATGATATTAAAAAATATAGGAAATACTCAAAATATTAGAAATAAATGAAATACTTAATATCCATGTAGATGTACAATCCTTAAATAAAACATTAAATCCTGAAACTTCGAATTCTATATAATCTGTAATCTGCAAAAATTGCAAAAAATCGTACAAACTTCAAAAATACTAAGATTACTGGAAAACTATGGAATACAACTTATCTTTATAAATACTTAAAACCGGAAAAGTTTTGAATCCTAGATCATCAAATTCTCAAAACCTGTGTGAAAATCTACAAAAATGCCAGAAATATTTTTGAAAAAGTAGAATATACTTTAAAATTCTATGGATAGTGTGTACTATTCAATATTGAATTCCGAAAATTCTAATAATATTAGCACTCGATAAAATCCCTTAAAAGTATGTAGATGAAATTTTCTCAAAAATCTATTAAAATACTAAAAAAAATGGAACCTTGAATCGTATAACATCCAATTCTGAAAATCTATGTAAGGATCCGTCAAAATATAAGGTAATTCAATAAAATTGATGAATATGGAAAAGAGACAACATGTACTAAAAATTTTAGAAATCTGTGAAAGATTTGAAATCCATAAAGATATTGTTTTCTGAAAAATTTTTTGAAATAATACTACTAATATCTAAAAGTTAAGATTCTAGAATATACGATTCCAGGAATCTATATTAAATTTTTTGAAAAAACTAGCAATCTATAGGAACCTAGAAAAAACTAATAAATTAAAAAAAAAATTAATCATCCATTTCTTCGAATAACAATAAAATGACTAAATATTTATAAAACTTTTAATCCGAAAGCATCGAATTCTATATATCTATAGATCTATAAAACTACCAGACAGGTGTCGAAACTATAAAAATACTGAAAAAATACAATTAATACCGAAAGTATTACAAATCTATGAAGTACCATTTATCTTCAAAAATCATGGTTCTGGAAAATCTAATACGTTTTGAATACTTGATCATCAAATTCTCAAATCGTGTATGACAATCTAGAAAAAAACTAGAATATTCTTAAAAATTTTCTAAATTCCATTAAACACGAAAAATCCTCAAAATACTAGCACTTCATGGAATACCTCAAAAGTATGCAGACACAATTTTCCCAAAAATCTATGAGAATACTATAAATCTATGAAACCTTGAATCCCACATCATCAAATTCTAGAAATATAAAAAATTCCTACAATTACAAGATTATCCTTTAAATAGTATAGATATTGAAAAAATAACTATCAAGCGACGATAGAAATGAAATATTGAAATTTTATATCGAAAGTGATATATTTCAAAAAGTAAAAGCTTGACCTTGCAAATCGATTCCCAAAATATTATAATGCTAGAATAAATATTCATTGACACCTTGAAATAAATATATATTGACCCTTTCGACATTTGAGCTTGTCCCTCCATGTAAAATTTCGTTGCAACGCCCCTGCACTTCACACATAGAATAAAATATGTAGATTCGTTTAGTTACCTTCAGTGTCTGTAGCACTGTCCAAGATTCTGTAAAATTTGTCTTTCCAGCTAGAAGCTCCTGAAGGTTCTGCAGGCGCCATGGTTTCCTTGACGCTGTGAGGAGCTCTCCCAGTGCCGCAAGAAACGACGCATTGAATTTCGCTGTCAGGCCAAATTTGCTTGGCTTCATGAATCGCGATTGCGCAAGGATTGTTGACCATGATTCCTATAAAATTACGCATTAAAAAAATGCTGTCTCAATTCTTATAATTATAGAATGATAACAACAGTAAATTTATATAATTAAATTTGTTCTCTTCAAAATAAATTGAATAGATTACCTCCATCTTGATGAAGGTATTCGCCGCATTTGTACTCTTCGAAGAAAGTAGGTGCTGCAGATGATGCTCTTGCGATTTCCCAAAGTTTATGTTTATGGGAGCCCAAATATTGGCTACTCATGCCAGGAGGGAAGGTATAATTTCGAAAAACGTAAGCCATGACAGTATGGTGATTGACAATAGCGGAAACAGCCGAAAATTTTGGGGCACCAGGAACCCTTACAGTTTTTATGAGCTCGGTGTCTCCTAGATAAGTCTTCAACAAGTTTTGCCATAGCTCAGTGTCGTAATATGCCTGGCTCCAAACCAAGTTACTCGTTCCTCTTAAAGTGCTCTGCGAAAATACTTTCGTGCTCAGTTCTTTGTAGAGATTTGAGATTTCTTCAAGGGATTTCGTTCTGTAGCCTCCTGAAAATTAAAAGAAAACAATTTTAGTGACACGAATTTTTATAGTCTTCATAAATTGGATTAAAACTGCGAAGGAAAATGTATTTTTCATTTTTTGACTTGGGTTGGAGTATCTCAGAAGGTGAACAATTATAGCATTTGTGTAAAATCGTGAATTTCGAAAGTATAAAATTAATTTATTTATGATGAGATATTCATGCGCATATTGTATCTTCAAAAAAATGATAAAGTAGGTTAATTTCAATTGACAAACCAAAAATTTCTACTTATGAATTCAAAATTGATAACCTATTTAAAATTGTATCTCCCACGAATTTTCAACACCTCGTTGTTTCATGGAATTGAAATGTCAAAATAGGGTTTGAAAATATAAGCCAAAAAATAGAATCAAAAATAGTTATAATCGTGGATTCAATGAATGAAAAATTAAAATTTCGAATTTAAATTTTTTGATATTTTGGATGAATTCCGTTAAAATCTAAATCGTGCCAGTTATAATGATCAATCAAGATTCTTAGAACGTGAACAAAAATTTATTTTCTGAATGTTTAATGTCCCTACATGATATTAATTAAATGATTTTTTTAACTTTAATGCCCAAATCACATACTTTTTGTTAAAAAATGTTTTTTATTTGATTTTTCGATCATTCATACAAAAATTTGCCTTTGGAATGATTCGCGCATTTCGCAATTAAGTTTTACTCTAAAACTATTCAATAAAAAAAATTGATTTTTTTTAATTATAACAGTCTTAGAATACAGTAAATTTTATTGATTGATGTAAATTCATAATTTATTCTCACAACAAAAGCAATGTACAATTTTTAAGATTCTTCATCCAAAATATCAGGATCATGAATATTTTTGATTAGTTTATCATTTTGTACTTAATTATATAAAATTTTTTGAATATACTTTCCAGAAATTTTTTTTTTACAAAACTCATAATGCCAAAAGGGTCTTAATAAACATTTTATGTATAAAGTATTTTACTATAACTATTTTCTACTCATTTATTTATGAATTTTTCTAACTCCTTCACTTTCTGCAGTGAATTCCATTATAAAGTTTTCATCGAAAATTTAAGAATTTGAAACACCGAATAATAATGATAAAAAACTTGTTTCAATTTATCAACGCGAATTCATGAGAGTACGGTCAATTTAAATTTTGATGCTATAAATTTACAATTTCAAAAATGCCTATCGCAAATTTATCAATATCAAAAATTTTCGCAATCTTAAAATGTATATTTTTTATTAATTTAATCTAAAAATATAACTAATTTTACATTATTTAATTTACTGTCATTTTTTTATATTCGTTTGGTAGTGAGTTCGATTGAAAAAATCGTTATTAAAAATTAATGAGATTTAAAATTCATAATAAATAATTTTTCATCAGTCAATATCAGTCAGATGTATTCTTTTATTTCAAAGTCTCAGTTAAGATTTCTATATTCAAACATACCTTTTTTTATTCGTTAAATTGCTTAATTGTAATCAAACGTTTGAAAGATTTCAGCTTTTCTCACATTTTGCGATCTAGAAATCGTGCAATTTTAATATCTCTTTCATGTAATTATGGCTTTCAAAAAATGTAGCTTACTGCAGTAAATAACAATAATTGATAAATCAATAGATTTTCAATACAAATTTCGATTCAGCATCCAATAGTTTCTCAACAAATTTTGATTTTCAATAAAAAAATTATCGATCTTTCGTTTCTCCTCGTCTTGATTCTATAAGGACCAATAATGATAGTGAACGGTAGTATAATACCGATTTTTAATTATATTATTTATATTAATCATGATATAGATTATTTGTTAATAATAGTATTAAAACTTATCATCACTAACAATAGTTTCATTTAATCTGTAATTTTATGAAATCTTACCTAAAGCACTAGAGAGAATGGCACCAGTGCTGACGCCACAAATATAATCAAACATTTCATAAACCGGTTTTCCTGAAAGTTGTTCAAGTTTTTTGAGAAGCTCCAAAACCAAAATTCCCCTTATTCCGCCACCATCAATTGCCAAAATCCGTATTCCTTGTCCTCGCAAAGGATCAACATAACCCAAAACTGCGAGAGCTTCTTTTGCAGCACCTGTAAATAATTTTTCGCAAATTATCCTTTGACTGCTACACAAACAATTAGTCAAAATCCTAGGAATATAATTCAAAATTAAAACTCAAAATGATTATTCTCAAATTGGAACTTTTTCTTGCTTCAAGTTATTGAACCTAAAGGAAAATGATAAAAAACTTATTATATTAAACAATTTGAGCAAATTTTGTATTCACTTTTATCTACTCAAAAATATCGATAATAGCTTATACAAAAAAAATTTAGACTTTCTGATTTTTTTGGCAAAGAAGACTTAAAAAATTGAAGAAAAATGCATGTTTAGAAAAAAATATAACGATGGCGATATGATGTACATAATTTGGACAAACCTCTGACATCAGGGTTTGTAGTTTTAAGCTTTGCATTGAGAAGAATCGCTTTGGCTCCTCCCTTGATCGCGTGGTACCTAGCATCGGAATACTGATTCAAATGGATCAGCAAATCATCGATTCTTCTCAATTTGGAAATACTGGATTCAGCGGTTTCGATGCTGCTCAAAATATATCTCGTTCTAGACATGATGCTTTCTGCGGAAATGCTTCCTTGAATGTTGCTTTTCCACTTTGGGGATGATGCCAAGACCTTTTCCTTCGACATTTTTGGCATCAACGAGGAAATCGCTTGTTGCATCCAGTATAGATGATCCTTCAATTCGGCATTTTTCATGATTGTCGCTCTTTCTGCAACTTGCTGTATATGAAAATATGGAAATTTGCAATTTTTGAAATTGTCAATACTTTTGTAAAGCAACAAGTAACAAATTTCAAAATATTTAAGAACAATTTTATGCAGTAGGTTATTTGATCCATGAATTTCTTAGATTTCAAAAATTCTAGATTGAAAGTGGAAAATTATAGAGTTTTTTGTCACGGCGTTCATGAAACTGAAAATTATAAGAATTCACGGAATACTTCATTTAGAGTCTGAATTTTCCCATAATGAACACCTCAAATTGGCTTATATTTAGTTTAAGACTTTCAATTGAATGAGAATAAGCATCTCCAAAAATTTTCATAGTCTGAAGTTCTAAATTCCTCATTCTACATTAAAAGTCCAAAAATGAAGATCAATCATCATGATTTTCATTCTTTTATTTATAACTGGCAAAAATATTGTAAATTAAGGAAAACAAAAAAAGGCTCATACACATACTTGTTTCGGGGTTGTGTGATTGATGATTTCGCTCTCTGTTTTTCTCTCAGGTGCAATAACTTGGTGATTATCTTCAGGTTTGTCAGCCCCATTTTGATTATATGAGTATTTTCTAATAGCTTCTATTTGGGAGTAAGTGAGTTTTTGGAAAAAGTTAACCCAGTCCTTGTTAAGAACAATCTGCACATTTTTTTCGTTGTTGTATTTGCTAATCAGCTCTTTGAGCTGCGATACAATTTTCCACTGGTTCATCGACATTTTTGCCGTTGCCATGAAACTCACAGGAATTTGCCCCGAACTTCCTTCATTAGAATTTTTTATTACGCTCTCATTGGACTCGCTGTAACCAATTTTTGATAGAAAATTATTGAACTATCAATAAACATTTTTTAACTATAAGCATGCTTATAAAATAAATGTAACTATTATCACTATATCATTTTGCGAATAATAAATTTACTATTTAATATAACTGTGTAATGAATAGATAGAACGTATAGGAAAAATTGGAAAATAATATAATAAATTAATTATTTTCATAAATTTTATAGTTATGAAGTAAATATAGATATTATTCTTACCATAAGTAATTGAAAACTAAAAGAATAGTAAGAAACTCTAAAAATGTCTATATCATTAATTTATTATATATAATATAACAATAAAATAATTCAACAATAAATATAATATATTACTGAATATAATTAACAAATAAATAAATATATTGATTGAATAGTTGATATGGTAAGTAACTGGTATGACCAACTGTATACTTGTGTAAATAATGAATTAACCGTTAAAACGGTTAAATCAATAAATTAAATGAATTAAAAATTGATTCAATAAAGAAGTGTAAGATATTTAATTATTATTGAAGAGAATACAACTGATCCATAAATAGAGTTATAGTAACTATTGTTAATATCATTATGTTTGTAATACTAATGCAAAAATAACTACAACTGAAGTAAACATAATAAATATAATGACTCAATAAATATAATAAATGATTTATAATTATATGATAAGTATAAATATTATCAATATCAATATAATTGAGAAAATGAAAATTAACAATATATTTTATCTGCAAAATGGGTACACAGAATAGATTAGAGAATGTAATTTACAATCACATTTGATCAATCGAATAGTTATCAGATAGTAAATATAACAATTTATTGAAAAAAATTACATATAATTATATAATACTACACACAATACCATTATAAATGTAATAATGAGAAAAATAATAAATTATAAAATTGTATAATGAATAAACAAATTATTTAGTACAAAGATCAGATTTGTAAACTTAAAAAAATGCAATAAAGAATGTACGTATAAAATAGATACATATAGTGAATAATATAATTATACAGTAACTAAATATAAATACATGTATTGTGAATAACTATATGAATGTGTAAATAAAAAAGTTACAATATAGTGGAACAGGAAACAAAATATAATAAATTAAATATATTCAAAATATAATACATAAATTAATGTAATAAATTAAATAGTTCGAAAGTAAATATGACTAATAAATTGATGAATGAATTACAACTATAAAAACTATTAGCAATATAACTATTTTTGTTATTTTTATGTAAATATTAACTATAAATTATATAAGTGGAAATTAATATATTAATTAATCTCATACAATGAATAGAACTAAAGAGTAGATTCACAGAATAAATGTAATAAATTAATAAATATAAAGTATTTAGTTATAAAGTCAATAACTATTATAACTATAGGTAACTTTTTGATTGTGTTAATAGTAAATTTACCATCTAAAAGAGCCATAAAATAAACAGATATAATTAATAGCTTTATAGTGAATATAACTATTAAATGAATGAATTTAACTATAAAACTATGAATGATATCGTTATTGATGAAAATATAATAGAAACAATAATAATAATCTGTAAAATGAGTAAATATATACACATTACAACAAAAATGTATACGAATAAATGAATAAATATTAAGAATCATATAGTTATTAAATGTACATATTTATTATAATTGACAGTGTAGATAATAAATTAACTGTATAATAGAAACGTAAAATTGAAAAAACAATGAATTTTTAAATGTTATCAATAAAGAAATGTAATTATTAATTCAATAGTTATGAAGTGAATATAACTTATGAGTAAATTTAACTTTAATAACTATTATTTATCATTATTAACGTAATGAAAATAAAATGGAAATCATAAAACTATAGAAGAAAACTATCAAATAATAAAAGATAATCAATATTATTGAATATTGTAAATACAAATAATCAAATCAAAAATAAATGTTTTATATACTATTGTAGTATGAATAATAAATAGTATATTTCGTAACAGGCACGGATGTGCGAATTTGGTTAAACGGGGAACTTCGCACATCCGTGCCAGTTACGAACGATATTTTATGTACCGAGGGCATAGAAAACGCGTTTAGAGATCTCGAGCTGGCATAGGAACGCGTTTTCTATGCCAGAGGTACATAAAATAAATTTTGTAACTAACAATATGATAGTGTAAATAATAAATTTAGTGTACAATATATAACTGTTAAGTGAATAAATATAATTATAGTAATAGATTGATAAATGTAATAAATAAATAAATGTATTGATCAAATAGTTATGAAGTTAATATAACTATTTCGTAAACAAATTAAATTTAAATAACGATTATCAATTTTATTAGTTATGTCATATTAATAGAAGAAATAATAATAAACTATAAAATTGTATAATTAATAAATCAATTGTCCAATATATATAATTGTGAAAAAAATAAATGTAGCAAATAATATAATAAATGAATGGATATGATGTATTAAATAAAAAAATATAACTCAGTAATGAACATGTTGTCATAGATTTGAGAAAAAATAGTGCGTAATTCGATACATTCTAGATTTTTAAACAGTATTATTAATAGTGGCGTAGTATTAGGTGGACAACCCCCCCCCCTCTCCCCCTCCAATCCTTAAATTTTTAGAGTAAAAAATTGAAAATAGCTTTCTAGTTACGTTTGAGGCAACATATCAAAAGCTATGTTATATAATATATTTTATATATTTTATATCAAAATTATGCCCTCCCCCTTCGAAAAATTTTCTACAATGTCACTGATTGTTAATTTGAATATGAAAGAATGTCAAATTAGTAAATATAATGACTACTATTCTTTTTAGGAATTGAGGTAAAACAAATTAAATTCCAGAAATGAAAACAATGATTTTATAAAACAGGTACGAGTCATTACATTCGAAATGATGAAACCTAAGGATTTTAAGTAGCGCCTTGTTCTCGTTGATGATGATGATCTGGTTGCATAATACCCGCCAAAATATTCATTTTATCGATTTGCATAAACATAGGAGTTTGCGTTTGGAGTAGAATCCGTAGAGAAAACGGGGAAAACCATGAAAAAACTGTCTCAAAACAAACTATGTATTACTACACTGTCACTTTATTATTCACTGCAATTCACTGAGAAAATTTCATCAGATTTCATCCCTGATCCCCGGGCATATTTGGCTGCATTTCGCGTATGTGATAATCTCGAAAAACGAGAAATTAAGCTGCGTAATACTAATCGTACTTAGCTAAAATTGTCAGTGACTGTTATGGACTGTTATTTAAATGTGAACTCAATGTTTATCAATGTTCATAGTGGCAAGTATAATAGCATCTCCCATCTTTGTTTTACATCGCGTGATCACATATAACAAGCATAAGTTGGAAAAAGACAGAAAAAAAACATGCAATCTCTCTTCTCTCTGTTTACATCAGAATCAGCTGATCCAGTAACGTACAGTTAAATTTTCCGTTTCGGGGAAGTAAAAAACGTAAAAAGAAATTTTCTCAACAGAGGCTATACCTGGTCGTATTTTTGTACTTTTAACACTACTAAAACGTAAAAAATTGTGTTTTCAAAATAAAGATAACAAGTGGTTCCATTTTTTCATGAAGCTTATTTCCTAGGAAAATTAACTAATCCTAAAATTGTTTAGGAAATTCGAGGGAAAGCTTTATTTCAAATTTGAATTTTAATAAATATCAAAATCTTTCGAATTAAAGTTCGACTTTATAGGGTTGGAAAATTAAATTATCTTTTTTAGTCCACCTGATGAAATAATAATATAATTCGTAAATATATATATAAAATTTTGTTTATATAATATAAACGAATTTTTTTTCTTGCGGGTGAATACATCCATCGCGAAAAAAAAAGGTTTTTCCCTTGATGCGAGACGTATATTTCTCACATTACGTTTGATCGCTCAGACAAATCACGAAAGTTTTGCAACTCACAGAAAAAACTGTTGTTTCGATAAAAAAAAAAAAGTATTAACTTTTGTGGTTATTGAAGTTTAAAAAAAAAAACTTATGTCTCGTCTGGAAAATCTGGAACATCATAAAATGATTTTATTCTATATTCAGATTGTCTTTTATTCTCTTATTAAAAAAATAACATATATACACAACTCTCTAAATTTTTTGAGTAAGAATCCTGAAAATTAAACAGTCGAGTGAAAATTTCACTCGAGAAAAACAAGTTGATCTTTCACTGATTTTTTCAAGTGAATGAAATTTTACTGCAGTGAAATTTCTTCTTGACAGTTCTATTAGCAGGATTTTCACCATCATTTGAGATTTCATTTGAAATCTCAAATTTGGAACTGGAACTTTGAGTTTCTGTACTTGTGAAGTATAGAATTTTGCTTGAGGAAAATGACCTAACGGCAATGATTTGTTGTCAATGGAAACCAATGAAAATTAAATGTTATGCATAAATTTATATTTATTTTCCATTGATCCACTTAGAAAAAAAGTGGCTAATCCTTCGAGACAAATCTACATTTTTGGTGGAATTTTTGGATTCTGACCCAGTAAACCAGTGAGCTCGCAGTGAGCTCACAATTTCCGCTTTTGAGTGAGTGAAAAGTGAGCTCACAGCGAGCTCACAGAGAGCTCACAGCGAGCATAAATAGAGATTTGTGCTTATTTTTAGTAAATACTGATAAATACCTAATACTTTTAGGCAGTCGATACCGTAAAAAGAGCGTGGATAGCACATAATCCATTTGTATTTTTCGTACTTCCATTTTCTAATTTTTTTCGATAGCTTGAGTCTTCATGTCCAATATTCCCTTTTTACATTCATTCTCCACTTAAATGATATTATGCAGAGGTAGGATTCCACTATCTCTGCATACCATCAGATAGTCTACTATTTTACCTTTTTTTTAAATGTTTGAAAATGAAAAATCAGTCACTTTAATATGAAGTAAATAAATTTAACCAAATTGAACTTTTGTTTTTTTTTTTCAATCAAACAAATGAATGTCTATTATTAATGTTGTGACACATTTAACATGATTTTATACTTCTTTTTCTTTGTAGAAAATTTTTACGTTTTATGGAAATAATAATTTTTGAATTTTTTCCATAGAACTTCCAATTTTATCTATGCATAATATCATTTAAGTGGAGAATGAATGTAGAAAGGGAATATTGGACATGAAGACTCAAGCTACCGAAAAAAATTAGAAAATGAAAGTACGAAAAATACAAATGGATTATGTGCTATCCAAGCTTTTTTTACGGTATCGACTGCCCAAAAGTATTAGGTATTTATCAGTATTTACTAAAAATAAGCACAAATCTCTATTTATGCTCGCTGTGAGCTCTCTGTGAGCTCGCTGTGAGCTCACTTTTCACTCGCCTAAAAGCGGAAATTGTGAGCTCACTGCGAGCTTATTGGTTTACTGGGGATGATCAAGTTTTGTAACTTTTATATTTCTTAAGATATATCGATCGATAAAAATCGTTACAGATTTTTAGATTTAAGAATTTTTAAACTCGACTCTAAACTAATACGATTTTCACATATAGTTACAAATACGCATAGGCGTTTGCAAATTTGAAACAAAAATTTTCAAAGTTTGTTTGTGAAAACAAAGTTTTTGCAGAAAACATGGAGTTTTCGGATATCTTGAAGCATATTTTGGAACTATCAGATTTGTTAACCAAAACTCTTCAACTTCGACATTTTCGTGTAATTCAACGAATTTCCAACTTTCCGAAAATATACATATTCATGTCCATTTTTACGCTTTTGTCGAAAACCTGAATTCACGAGAGCTTTAGGATTTGTTAATCAACCGTAGAATTCCCAAACTTTCCTACTTAAATTTATTATACCTAATTATAAGTCGATTATTAATTACTACTTGAATTTCTCGAACCTAATGGAAAAAGTTTATGATACTTAAAAAAGACTCACAAATCATCTTTTTCTTTGTGTGACTTTGAAATTTATATTACGTTACTACGATCGATCGACATTTTCCTTAACCGCACTTTCAGTGTTTCAATTGATGAAACTGACTTATTTTCGTTCAACTCTTAGTCAATGGTACTGCAGAAACTCTTGAATCATATTCAATTGTGAGATATTACATGCGCTTTGTACAAGCACATTAATTAACTTGAAATATTTTATAAATCGTGATTTGTGTTTTAGATTCTCATTTAAAAAGCAAACACATCTAAAATCCTATTAAAGTATACTTTACGAATAAAAATAATCTAAAATTTAAATAAATACCTCAAGTCCCAGAGTTATAACTTATCACCATAAAATATATTGATGACATGGGTAAAGATAAAATGTAAGTATAATTTCTGGTATCAACTATAGCGAACAATGCACGAATAATATATAAATCGGGTTGAAAATAAAAAAATATGTAAATGAAGAAAAATAAGTTTAGTGAATAAATAGTACCTTGTTAAAGAAACGCATTTCCTCGTTAAACGAGCGTGTCGCCCAAGTGACATAATCGCACGATGAGGAATCCTCGAACCCGGCATTTTCCGAAATCCAAAAACACCGCACTTTCCGAAAGTAGTTTTTTCAAAACACGCACTCTTGCAAATTTATTGATAAATGACCTGAAGTCACTTCGAAGATTTTTTTTTTCACTTATGGCTGTTTGAATGAAAAAATGATTTTACCAAAATTTTTATCGTATTTCAAGACTCTTGATATTTTCACTTTTGTATCGTTGTTTAAGAGTTGAGTGAATTCGCTGAATTGAGCTCGGAGCAACAAAACGTGCTTTTTTATAGTCGATGATCGCATATAGTATTACATACGTGTATAGGCATGTTCTACGATGCGAAATTCTCGGATGTAAACAAAGTTATGCGATAGCGATTCGCCGGATATGAATAAAGCGCAATTGGCCGGGGTCAGGATTATTATTTACCCGTATATTTTAACATTTCGAATAACAAAAAAGGTCATGCACGTGTGGTTTCGATATTGCGAGTTTCATTGATCTGCGAGTTTGGGAAATTTAGTATTTTATTTACTCAGTATTTCTAATTTGGACTATTTGTTATTGAATGTTTACTGGATAGAAAATATGGTAATCATGTCGATTTTTTCAATTTATTTCTTTTTTTTTCATATATTGAACTGGATTAAACATTGATCAAAAATGGACCGAACACTCTAATGGATAAATACAGTAAAAAAATATGTCATGCATTAACATTCGGAAATTGAATTATAATATTCAAGATATTGAAAATTTATCCAAAGTCCATGAACAAACCGAAATGGTCATTAGATCAATATGGATCAAAAATATGGACTGCGCAGTAATTTGAACACTTTGATAGAGTTGTTAATTTTTAAAATTTTGTTACTTTCTGTAATATGTATTTAAAAAATATTTATTTGCTGTTCATAAAAGTTTTGTTCAGAGTTTTATTGAGGGAAGTCGGACAAAAAATTTCAGGGACTATTTTTATGGATTTTTTCATGAGATTTGGAAGGCTATCTTTATAAAAGTTCGACCGATTTTTTTTGCAGAATTATCAAAGGTAGGAATTACAAAAAGTAATTTTCAATAAAGTATCTTAAAATGTTGATAAAAACTAAGAATAAACATTCATTTTTGAAAAAATATATCAAAATTATCGATATTTTCCAGTTACGTTAATTCTCTCAATTTTCAAGATCGTGTGAATTTCGAAACATTACAAAAAAATTTCCTTAACTTCTTCGTTGACTGAATTTAAAGAATTTTTCGAAAGTGCGTAGAACGTACTTACAAATGTTTGAAATTTTTTTTTTTATTACTGTGAAATCTGACGAGAAAGTTTAAAAAAATTTCCACAACTACAAGAATTTCTAAAATCTGCTCTGAAGAATTTACCAGTTCTAAATATGGCCAGGAATATTTAAAACTTTATTCTAGAAAATTAAAAATCTTGCATGGGGCAAAATTTATCGTAAATCATTTAAATCTTAAATTTATTATCATAGACTGCACACAAAATTATGTATTAAATATTTTCTAACAATTCAGCTTACTTGTTTTACAAGACCTTTTTGTTACTTGCTAACTTTATTTTTTTGCCTTACAATGATTGGATGTAAGCAAATTGATATTGAACTAAAACTAAAATCTACATTTATTTTCCTATATTTTCTACAAAACTCGTAGAAAAATCCTAAATCACATATTTTTCCACGAAATAAATCCTCATTAAAAAAAAAGTTAAACGACAAAAAGGTCTCTCGCTAGACAGTAAAAATCATCTAGCTTGTGAAATTATTTACGAGAAAAAGTGGCAACCCATGGGGGACGCTGACGCCAATCAAGCCAATTA
Organism: Platygaster robiniae; assembly: GCA_028476575.1. Lineage (NCBI taxonomy): Eukaryota > Metazoa > Arthropoda > Insecta > Hymenoptera > Platygastridae > Platygaster > Platygaster robiniae. The sequence goes on from CM052023.1 coordinate 28,767,910, forward strand.
TTTTCCGAACTCGCTATAGCTGCGAAAACGTAGCTGCAGTTTTCTCCATTTCTAAACAAGAAATAAACTGCAGCGCAGTTAATTGCTAAACAAATTAAATCATGAACTTTTGTTTGCGTTTTGTTGTTGAAAAGCCACGTGTGGCAGTGAAAACACGTGGTAAAATGATTCATTGGTAAAGTGAAAACAACAAAATGTTTTTGCACACGTGTACTAGTATTACGCATATACGTTCGAAAATCGCGAGATAACGTTCGTTCGCATATACGTCGAATGACGTGATATATGCGCGCCTGTGGCACTTTTTTCCATTACAAAATCAAGAATATGAACTATAGTCGTAAACTTGAATGAGAGGCTCGTCGGGTTCACTATATTTATACACGTGATTTTGTGGAGCTCGCCCAAGTCGTCAGTCTCTTGTGGAACCTGGCCAAGTCAACTTGAACTTGAACAGGGACTTTGCAAAGAAATTTTTCTTGGGAGTGAAAGAATAGTTATATGGTTATATGAGGTTTATGGGGAGGGTGAGTATTTGGTATGATAAAATATATGAACAAACTGCATAAAGAAAATGAAAACCGATTCTGCTTAGAGATTTTTCAATGTTTTAGAAACAATAACCAATGTGTCCGCAATAGTTATTTACACTGAGAAAAAATTTATGGATCAGATTGCAAAACAACTGATTCAAGTTCCCATATTAGACTAATGACATTTTTTGGATTTATTTCCTCAGTGTATAGGCTGTTATCAAAATCGTATAGGAAAAAACGCAAGAGTATGATCGATTCACCGAAATTCATTTGAATCATAGGAAAAAATGCTAAACGATTTTCTTAGTGTAGAAATACAGGAAGCAATCTGAACTGCAGGTTTCTGGAAAAAATTTAAACCTTCTAAATTTTTAATATATGTCTTCCTATTCATATTTTCGACGTTTGAGATGTTTTCTTAGCTCAATGGCAATAAACGCCCAACCGTTGCCTTAAGGTATATTTTTTAATTTTTTGGTATTTCGTTTGGCTAACCGTTTTTCATAGTTTTAATGCAATACAGTTGTTAGCGCCAAAGTTTTTGCTCCTTTTTTTGTAAATTCATGAACTTGGAACATCGAGCGGATATTACTGCGGTAGTATCGTAAAAAATGTTTTTTCCTAGTTTCAAATCGTATTTTGATAACAATGTTGTATCATTGTTCTATACGTATTAATTTTTTATAAAAATTAATAATTTCCATAAAAAATTATTAATTTATAAATTATTATTTATCATCTTTTCTTTTGATCCAAATATAATTTCTGAGGTAGGAGCCGACTTTTTCTAATGTATTTTTCCAAGGAAAATTTTTCCTAAAGTCTATTCTTTCTAATGCTAAGATTACTCTTCGCTTTGAAGCTGCGAAGGATTTGAATGAAATTTTAAAATTCTTGTGGAAATATTCATAAATGGACCAGGAAAAGATCACAAATAAAACGGCAAATTTTATTCGAAAAAACCAAGTTGATGTATCTGACGAATTGCGTAATGAAATCATTCATCTGAAACATTAATTTATTCATCGAAATTTCAAGAGGACCTCAAACCACTAAAACTTTTGAATATGATCAATGGCAAAAATTTGAATTCACTTTTTCCAAATGTTTCCGTTGCACTGAGAAAACTTTTTAGCATTTTTTCCTATAGCTTGTATGAATTTTGGTGTATCGAGCACATTCTTGTGTTTTTTTCTATACACTTATAATAATAGCCTATACACTAAGGAAATACAGCTAAAACTATAGGAAACATTCCGAGGATTCTGGAAGTGTTACCTATTAACGACATTATTAACACCTTCGCTTTAGCAAAAGCACGCACAGGCGTGTTTGAAGTAAGATTCAATAATTTTTAATAAAAAATTAGTTTGTCGAGTAAAAAAACGACCGATTGGTAACAATGTACAAAACTTTTTTGTTATTCATATTTTCTGCTGATTGTTTACCTATAACTCTCACTTTTTTTTTGTATTACAAAAACTGCGCGATGCATTTTCAGTTTGTACGCGTTGGATAATTTAGAAAATACATATTCCATTTCACTTTCGTTTAAATTTTCTGTTTCTTGACGTCAACAAAAATTTTATTCGTAAGCGAACACTAAATTTTCCCTAACTATCCTCTATGGAATTTTCCTTATGAATAAACCTGAACTCCCATATTCTGATAACTTAAATTTAGAAAAAGATAAAGGGGCCCGTAATTGCCATACCCCGGGCCCGGTTTTTCTGTCTACGACCCCGAACATTGCAATTTAAAAGATATCTTATATTATTTTAATTTTACAGCAAACGAAGTATGATTGCAGCGCTTTTTAAAAACACATTAATATGTAGATTTGTAGAATTCAATGCTTCAGGATTTTGGAAGTTGCTCTTCCCATCAAAACCATACATAAGTTTCGAAACATTCTAAAGATTTAGCCTTTCATCTTAACACTATTGTGGGTCCTTGGCAATATACCCTATTTGCCCCATCTTTCAGAAACCTCTTATTGTTTATGTTGATTATTTTATTAAATGAGCGTCGCATGCATGACATTAGGGTAAAATATTTCCTATACCATAAATTTATGACCAATGAGAAAATACCAAGTTTGAAGTTGAAGACAAAAAAATAATCTCAAGCTTGGATATGAATATGAGACTTCTTAAACACATGTTACATAAATCTATTGAAAACCAATCGTGCTGCATCTTAAAAAAATAGGATTTTCAATGGTCTTCAACAGTTCCAATAGTTCGAGATCATTAATCATTGAATATGGAGCACCATTGACAAAACAACAAATTTTATCGTTTTCCATAACATCGATGATTTTCAGTAGTATTTCAAATAAAGCTAAACTACTCGCGACGTTGACTTTCTCTTCGATAAAAAGAATCTCACAAATCAATTCTCAATTGTTTTTTTAACACATGAAATAGGGTAATAATGTGTTTCTGACCCAGCGATAAGGCCAGAAATTTATTCCACTTTATAGGGTATGATAATGCCTTTACCAGCTGTATAAAAATGAGGAAGTTGTCCGGTAAGAACGCTGTGCGCTTGTCAGAAATCAACGGACATGCTATAACTACAGCAGCAGCAACAACCCCTATGATATAAAAGAGGGCGAAAGACTCGGAAAAACTTAGACGCGCTACGACGAGCCATCAGGAGCGAGAGTTTTTCCGCGTCGATCGTGAATTTTCCAATTCTCTAATCCGCGAGTGCTCGTACCAGAATATAATTATTGAGTGACAAATTACGATGTTTTCTTCATTTCTCGTTCTTGGTGTTCATGTGGCCTATTTTCTCGTCACCCAGTCAGGTATTTTATCCTTTGAAATTTTTAAATTGCGATTTATTTTACTTTTACGTGGGACCAATCTCATGTACAGCGATTGATTTTGGATTACTTTTATTCGGAGTTGACTTTTTCTTTGCGATGTATTAAATTCCGGTAAATCTCAACGATTTCAGAAACTCAGTCAGAATAGGACCTGTTGAACAGATTATGAATTTGGGAAAATAAATAACACTCTTGGGCAAGTCGGTGATTAGATGAATATGAGTCTGAGAGATCCAAAAAGTTTAAATAACGAAGAATTTTATTTTGACATGATTTTTTGTTAGATTGACTTTTTTTATTCATACTTTCGGGCATCAAGACTTTAACACCGTTTTGGACCACAAGATTGAAAATCAAAATTCAGATTCTTGGAATTTGAAAAAATGGAAACTAGGTTTGGGACGCAAAAATTTGACCTTAAGTTTGGTGTCTTGAGCAAAGTATTCTAAATCAAATTAATACCCACTGAAATTGGTAAAAATTATAACATTGTCAACAAATTTGAAATTGACTCTTAACATTTAGAAATATACAAGAATTTTCGAACCCTACAACTAACGTAAAGTGATCAACAATTTGATAAATCAGAGATTGCATTTCTAGCAACGACCGAAATGTTATAGAATCTGATGGAATCTCTAGCTATTTTGATCCTTATGAAATTCTTCTGAGAAAATAAAATTTCTGAGAAGAACTCAATTTCCCATAAGGTGCACTTTATTCTATGAACCTTAGGTATAAGAATTCAATTTCTCATTCTTATAAGGTGACCTTATAAAAACCTTATAAGAAACTGAAATCTCTTATGAAGAATTTATCGCAAAATTTTATATGGTTTTTTTCTTATAAGATTTTATCAGATACGCTCTTATAAAAAATTTCAGTTTCTTATTATGAGGTTTATATAAGGTCACCTTATAAAAAATTGAATTCTTATAAAGTTTTTAAAAGGTACGCCTTATAAGAATTTTAATTATGAGAAATTCCATTGTTTAGGGTTTTCATAAAGATCAAAATTACTAGGGATGAATAGTTTTTTGTTTGTTTTTTCCTATTTGTTTATAGTGCTAAGATTTATATTATGTATTGTGCATAAAATAATTAAACGTTTAATTACTTTGACAGTAACTAACTTAGCTGATAAATCTATTAAATAGGTTGACAGTGAAGAACTCATTATTGCAAATGATTCAATACCGACTAGTTTTTGAGTTATTTATACTACATCCATTGAATTTTCCTGAAACGTTTAAAATATTTTCAGATATAAAAAAATTAAGCAGGAATTATTCACTTTTTAAGTTCATATCGAATGTTTTTCATGGAAAATTTGAAGAGGTATACTAACGATAAATTGATATGATTGAACAATTTAAACAATAAAAGTTGGAAAAAATAATATATATCCATAGGAAATTTATAGTCATTTGTCTCATTAATAATTGACGTAATTGAATGCATATTATTCTGTTGTGCTTTTTTGCAAATGCCATCTATTAATCAAATATAAATCATAATTTTTCAGACTTCCAAAATCTGTTAGATTCTCATAATTTAGAATCCATATTTGAAAATACTAAATTTCAACAGTGTAAAAAATTACACTAAATCTGACTTTTATTAGTTCGAATTATTGCATCATTCAAATTCAGACCTGTCGAATTGAAGCATTTGAATATGAAATCTCAATGGTTATTGTTCAAAATAAGAATATTTGAAAGTTTGAAAATTCAGTAAAAAATACTCTAAAATCTTGATTCAGACATTTAAGTTTATGCGAAAAAGGTAATCCTCAAAAAGTTTCAGACTCGGAAATAAGACGAAGTTTTGAACTTAAAAACATGAAAAATGTTTCTTTTGAAAATTCAATAGCAACAGACTCAATTTCAAAACAAATAGTTTCTTTATAATTTGTAAAACTTGGAAAACTCAGAAAATCAAGTTACTAGAATTCTAAAATCGATCGTGTAATCGTTAGAGTAGTGACAAAAAAATGTTTTTGCAAACGAAACAAAAAAGTAATTAATCGAAATTAATATATTCATGAATGAATCAACCATGTTGTCATGATTAAACTTTACATTATTCCAGAAATATTCATATATGTATATCTTATAATCAAATTAGTAAATATAGGTATAGATTAAAAATTTTTACAATGCAGTTGTACCATTTTTTAAAACTAAGCAGTGACCACCTGATACCCAATACCCAATTTGAAAAATCATCAATACATACATACAAATATAAAAAATTAAATACACTCTAGAAATGAAAAAAAAAAATGTTCTCGCAATCATCGATTTGTATTCGCCCTGTAAAACATACTAATTGTGAGTATAAAACCATAAAAATAAGAAAAGAATGAGACGAGAATGAAAATTCGTAACATTTTGAGAATAAGGCTACTTGGTTCAAATACTCAACCTTAATTATCAATAAATTCGATTTTTGTCTTTTTTTATCATGATTTCATTAAAAAAACCTATAATTATGGGGAAAAAATTGACACATAATACATATAATGAATATACACTTCATTATTCATAGCAATAAGCAAATAAAATATCAAACTGGCTGAATAAAACTTAATAATTGTGAAGTAACGTACACATTTCAAACGTTCGTCAGTATACTTCAAAGTTTATCATTCAAAAGTGAAAAAAAATGCTAATTCAATTGTTCTGAAATTCCAATGGACAATTAATTACTCGTACGAAAATCACTCTGCGAACTGCAGCCCCTTCAATTTTTTCCCCAGTTACGTTTCTCTCTTCACGCACTTGACTGTTCATTAAACTCGCTTTTTTTTGCATAAAGCGATCCTTCTTACAAACGATTGCCCTGCCGATGGAAATCGGGGTAAAAAGACCGCTGATAATGGTTTTCGGCGTCGCTGTAAAACGCTGTAAAAGTTAAATCCAGTTTTTTCACAGGCTTCTTGGTACGAGGGCTTAAAAGCATTATTAATTCATTAATTTTCACGTGTACATCATAATACTTGAGTTTATATGAATGTTAATTAATATCCATGACTTCTTGTAGGTCAATTGTATATGAGATACCATTTATGCGAATTTGTTTAAATAATGATACATACATACGATGAAATATGAACTGCCATATATGTATACACCATTCTTATAGCAATAAAAACTTTTGAAAGAAATGGTGTACGTCCTATTTTATGTGAATATTAATGTTACAGACTTAAATACTTCCTACGCGAAGATTTCATTGCATTAATATCCACAACTTTTCAAAGGGCAATATATTATAGGAGCAACTGATTTTTATTTCTCGATGGAGGAAGTGGGAGTAAAGAAATAATGGTGGCATTATGCATGAAGGTATATTTGTACCCTGTCCATAAGGTACTCCAGCGGTAGGGTCGTATGAGCCCTACGCTGAGAACGTAGCGAGGGCTCATTATAACGTGGGCGTGCTGATGGCATCGCGCCTGGACAGCCCTTTCGATCTCGAAAGATGCGGCCCTGCGGTGGATCTCGCCCTTGCCGAAGTCAACGAGTTTTTGGCCATCCACGATGTTCGTTTGAGAAAAGTTCAAGGCAGGTAATATATGCCATGGTGGATCGATTTGTTTATCGTTATGTGTATGTTACGGTCTGTAGAATGTAATTTCTTACATATCCCTCTCGACATTATTACATTATTCATATCATGATTATCATCCTCACTACTGTTTTTGATTATTATAATTATTATAGGATTCCTCCTCAGGATAATGTTGAGGATCGACTCATGTATGTCTTTGGGGGAGAAAAGCGTAACGAAAAATTGAAAAACTATATAATCTAAACTATATAATGATTCTGAAATTTGTGGAATCCTTATAAGGTGACTTAATACAAGGGGGTTACTCTGTAAAATCCTTCAAATAATCTTTATAAGGATTATACAAAACAAATTCTGTGAAGTTAATGAGGAAATGCAAGTCTTTATAACAAGAAAAACCTTGTAAGAAAAAGCTCAGTCTTGCACAGTGGAAAAAATTTTATATACAATTTTTGGCGTTTCGGTGATTGAACTGAGGTTTCAAGTTATATTTAAATTAACTATTTGAGTTACATTAATACATTACAATATTATGATGAATGTTGGTCATGTTGGAATAATTGTTGGAGAGAAGATTCGAATATCTGTGTGCACGTATCTCGGACGTTTGATTTACTCAGTTATTGTTACATTTAGTTTCAGGTAAATTAAAACCTAAGAATTTGCGATTCTCATAAGGTAATGGCAATTCCTAATGAGGAAAGGTTAAATCCTTGTAAGGAGAAAGAAATTTTGAATACCTAATAGGGAATTCCGAATTCTGAGAAGAAACTGTGAATTGAGAATCTTGTACGTAAATTTCAATTCCTTATAACAAAATTTAAAATCCTTATTAGGAACTGCAAAATCTATACATACATTGAAAACTTTCTGAGGATTTCACTCCTCATAAAGTTTTTTTAAGGTCACTTTACGAGGAATCAGAATTCTCATAAGATTCTTAGAAAGTCACCTTTTAATGAATTGAAAATCGTCTGAGGACATTCGGATATTTATAAGGTTTGTATAAGGTTTTTATAGATTTTAGGGTTACTAGAGAATGCGTAATTCCAGAGTCCAAAATTCTAGGAGTGTATACATTAGAACTTAAAATTCTAGAATAATTCACTCTAGAATTCAGAGGTCTATTCGTGATTTTGTACTAATAATCGAAACAAGATCGGAAAACCAAAATAATTCGTTGCTATATAAGGTCGAATTTTGAAAACAAATCACTTCTACTTTGATAAGTTTAGCTGTAATTAATGTAGTTTCATGCACATTTTTTCGCTCTTACAGGAATTAAATTTGTGGTCGATTCGTATTCATGAGATTTTATTGACTGACTAAACGTTTATTTCTCTACTTAAATTTTCGATTTCGTATTCCATACACGCTTCTACAAAAAAATTTGAATTTTGTGATTAGTAACAATCTTGATAGAAAGTAGTTCAAAAATGTTTAATTTTTAATAGATATTTATAAATAAAATAGATGGGGGTTTTTTAGTTTCTATTTTACGGGCTGACGGTGCATAAAAATTAACCACGTACTGAAGGTCAATTATCAGTGATTGATTTACAGTATTTCAACATGGAGATATTCTTGTCTGACTAAACAAATTTACTCTACTTAGAAATCCATTTTCGTACTTCTAACGTTAAGAACAAAAAACAAAAAGATTTTATGGAAAAAAATTTTGTTGCTTTTCAGGGCTTATGAAACAACAGTCATTGATTGTTAATAAAATGATTGTAATCATCAGTTTCACGTTTATGAATTCTGATCTAATTAGTAAGTTTTTCCAAGTTCAGAAATTTTGAAATAAAACGTAAAAAGTTAGAGAATGTTTGAAAACTGATGCTCATTTTAAAAGCGTTCTAGCTAGAATGACATTTTAAAATTATTTATATTCCTGTCAAGTTCGAGAGAGGGTCTTTAAATCTTCTGTATCACTGAATTTTCAGTGATTCTAAAAGACCTGAAACTCAGGTGTAATGTTTATTATAAGCAAGAATTCACCTCGCATGAAAATTTTCCTTAAAAATTATCGTTTTGGTAAGACCTTCCAAAACACTACTGTTCAATATCATTGCCTGACTAAAGAGATATTTATCTACTTAGAGTCACCTTCCGATGGTTCCAGCTGGTTGCAACACTTCCGGAATCAAAAACAAAGTAGAATAACATTTTTTCAAAAATTGATTTTCTTAATTAAGATTTGAAATACTTTATATAAAGAATGTAAAACTGTGGTAGGTAAAATACTATTTAAAACATTATTTCATTTATATATCTTGATAACGATTTTTACTTGGGAAACATTTTTTTCTCAGTGTTCATAAGTTTTTTTTCTTTGTAAAAATAATGAATTGGATTGAATTTCACAGCTTCTCTTCTCAAAATCTGTTTTTTTTTTTTTATATATATACAACTTTTTTTTTTAAATAAATAGTAGCCCTAAAAAAGTATGTAAAAAGGATTCCTTTATTTTGTTTTTCTCTATATTGAAAATCACAGTTCGTTACTTTGGCTTATTCTTTTATTTGAAGGAAGTCGTATGATTTAACACAATTAATTTAGCACTACTGAGAGCTTTGATTTTCAAAAAATTCTAGTTATTGATATTTTTGAATAAGAACTTGCAAAATTGTGATTGTTTGACTACGTACTTCATAAGTTGTCAAAATTTCGATCGATGAAGAAATTTTCTGACATTCTGAAAAATATGAGCTTGATCAAACTCATAAAAATAGAGAAATTTTCATTATTATTGTGATTAAATAAATTTTTCCGAGTAATTCTAAGGGTTTATATGTTATCTAGATCTCATAGACACTTCGTAAAAAAATTAATAAGATTTTGAACTTCTCCCACATGGAATAGTATAACTTATAAAATGTAAAATTCCAAATGAAAATTTTCAAAAAAACTTATCAAAGCTTTGAGACACTTTGAAGAGCTTCTACTTCAAATCGTTCTTATTCACATTAACGATTATTTTAAAAATTATCAATCCAATTCAGTTTGACGTGGAATTTTAACTCGAAATTCAGCTAAATAAAATCGTATTTAGTATTTTGTGAAAGATTTTTCAATTGTATAAAATTTGAAATTGTACTAATATTTTGAGAAGAGAATTATTTCTATTGAAATGTGAATCGTATAAAATGTATTCAGTTATCCATCGTGCAGTGGCGCAATCGCCCCGGGTTTGGCGGCTGACATGCACTTCAAAGATAAGCCGATCGCGTTCATAGGGCCTGCTTGCGCTTTCGCTCTCGAACCTGTTGCTCGATTAGCAGCTTACTGGAATACTCCTATCATCACTGGTATGGGAGATCAGGTATCGCCAAAAGTCACAGAGATCAATTTCGCTGTAGCTTTAAAGAGAAGCATATTTTTTTACATCTCGAAGATTTGTTTCATCAAATACTAATTTGCTCTGTTAATTATTGTTTAATTTTACTTCTTTCCTCTGTTTTTTATACTGATTTGAGTAATATTTCTACTGGACTTTTTTCTTGTAACTGGTGAAACTAGAAATCATTGAAACTTTGTCCCACATTTTCTTTTCAACTTTCATTACTGGAAGTATTGAGATTTATGGATGTTTTTCCTGATACTCACAATCTTCCTGAGATTTCAAATTTCATAGAGAAAAATGCAATTTATCAATGACCAAAACCATAATTTAATTATTTTTCTTAGAACTCAAATACACTGCCTATAATTAGTAGTTTTTCGAAAATTAACCTGCAGCCTGTAAAAACTTCAAACACAAACAATGATTATGAAGTAGTGTAGAAACATCTTTTTTAAAGCCTCCTTCTGATGGTGAACTGTCAGTGACATCAGGGATTCTCGGCAGGATTCACAAGTGGAAAAACGAATCATCGGTGAGTCCAGAAAAAATCATCAGGATCATTTTCATCCCAAATGGCATAATGAAATATCACTCATAATTTATCATAATTTATACGTATATCTATTTAGTAAGTTGATCATCACTCAATTTAATTAATCCATAAACATATAAATTGCATATGTTGCAAAAACCATTAATTCATAAAACAATGTAATACATTGTTTTATGAATTAATTTGTTTTATAAACCAAATATATATGCATGTATATATTAACCAGCATTCAAATATTTGAAGTCAAAGTTTTTGAATCTTTTGTTCGTAATATTTAAATAAGGTTATTGTTTGACCTCAAATTCACAAACAAGCTGCTCAACGATGAGCAATTTAAAAAACCCTGAGCTCCCAGGAAAAATGAATATCAGACGAAAATCATGTTTTTGTTAGTTTTACTTCTTGTTACAGTTGAGTCAAAAGTAATTCACAGTTTAAAGTTCATGCAACATCCTTCCCTTTAATTAAAAGTAAGGTTTATGAATATATCATCTGCACCAAGGATGATTTTTGGGTTTAATAAGATAAAATATGGTTAAATGTTGCGAATTGTTCAAAAAACAGAAAAATTATTCCAGCTCTGTCGCAAAATCATTGTAAGACAGTGTAATTGCCATGAATTTCTTTCTTATTAAACCTTGAATCTAAACCCTCTTGGGGTTTAAATTCAAGGGAAAAATGTCATGAAAGAAACCGCTTCGGTGGAAGTGTTGGCCTACAAGCTTTTGCACGATGTTTAATGAGTCGCGCGCTAATTAACTCTCACGAGCTTTGCGAGTAGTCTATTCGATGTAAAGAATGTTTCAGAATGTTTAAACAAACGATATCTCACATTCTTTCGTCGAAATAATCCAAAAACTCTCTCCTAATAGTAAAAACTAATGAAATTTTTTTATTGTTCATTCTGAAATCTTTCTAAAATCGAGGATCTAATAAGTTGTATTTTAGACGTGTTCTTTTTTCAAAAATTTTTATACTCCGAGGATGTGAGGAAAAGAATGTGAGAAATTTTCAGGGCATTTTCAAAGACAAAAGCAAGTACCCAACCTTGACTCGAATGTCTTATTGCCAATGCCGACTTCGCTACGTTTTCTCCAGCGTGTTCAAAGAGTTTGGCTGGTCCCACGTGGCCCTGATTTTGGACAGGTCCGACCTTTTTTCGCTGACAGTCGGGAAAAATCTCGAATACGGCTTGCGGAAAGAAGGAATGCTAAAATTCGTTCGCGAACTCGACGGCAATTTGGAAGAAGAGCCTTACAACTTTTACCTTCGGGACGCCGGAATGTACGCTCGTGGTAAAATCATTTCGATCATTGATGATTCATGATTACTGTAACATGTTGATTATAAATTTAAATAATGAAATGATACGTCAATATGCCTGCACTTTAGTAACAACATTTTTCAGAAATATACTTGGGAGTATCATACAAAAATTCTGAGATACTTTTATGTTTGATTACTATTTGTTAAGGTAGATATAATGAATACATGAAAGATATTCTTGGTGAATATTTTGGAATATTTTTTCTTAATTTCCAGGACATACAGTGCAGTGAAAAATTCTTTTGACTCCAAAGCGAATTCAGTTTTCATGCCCAATTTTTATTTTAACTATTGAAGACATTTCAAAAAAAAAAAAAAAAAAAAAAACTTTTAATAACTTTTTTATTGGAGAATTAATCAATTCTTTACTAATATTTGGTAGTTCGAGTTTTGATTTTTCAAATTCACTACACCCTTCTTTTAGAACAAGAATCCAAAGCTAAATTTTGGTATAATTTTAGTATAAAATACAGTAAAATGTATTTGTATTTACCAATATTTCATAATTTTATTCTGCAGTTGTAATTTTGAGCGTGAGGAAGTTACTCGTGAGAAAATTCATGCTCGCAGCGCACGCTCTCGGGATGACTAAAGGAGAGTGGACTTTTCTTGATGTCGAAATTTTTCAGGTGCGAAACGACTCGACAGTAAAATTTAGTAAATTGAACTTTATTTAAACTGACCTAATGACCTTACTATATTACAAAACAATTAAGGGTTCGTACTGGGGTGATCACGGTTGGGAAATGGGCGACGAACAAGATGGAAACGCGAGAAAAGCGTATGAAGCTTTGCTTCGAGTTTCGCTTTTGCAGCCAACAAGCCCCAAATTTCAAGATTTTGCAGAGAAAGTGCGGCTCAAAGCTCAAAGTGATTACAATTACACGTTTTCTGAGGGTGAGGAGGTAAACAAAGTCGTATTTTTTCATTGAAATCTGCTAACTTTTCGATGTAAACGAGCATAGTCTTCAGCTTCGCCTAGGAGAATTTTTTTGAATGAAACCTTTAAAATCGTTTCGAATGCAATAATAAGGGCTCGAAATTGCTTATTTTGAAGCTGGCGATACATTAAAATAGATTGTTTTGTAATCACATTTCAAAAATGAACAATTTAAAAAAATGAAAAAAAAAAAAAAAAACACAGTTGACTAGTTGATCATCTCTAAAAATACGTCGTAGACAATTTTGTGCGTCTACTTTTAACATATAGTTTTTGAAGTGAAACTTCTAATGGCTCGTTGGGAGTAAAATGCGTTCGAGAATGTAACAAAGGCTGGCGTAACAAAGGCTTGGGAACAAAATCCTATTGTTGTGTGTGAGAATCATCTAATTTAGGCATCATTTGAGAACAATGCGGAATGCGGATGGTGAAGAAAACGTTTGTAAAGAATCAACTTGATATTGAGAGAACAAAATAAATTTGAAACGCTTATTCTTACATGAATTTTGGAAAAATATCTCTTTGATTCATTTTACAATAATCACAATTAAAGAAATTATTTGTTATTTAATTATTAATAGTAAAAAAATATTATGAAAATAGTATTTTCAGACATCTGAAAGTGAAATTCAATATCATATACTTTTTTCAAAAACTTGATATTGTGACATAAACATAAATATAAAATGCTCATTCTAAGATGAATTCCAGAAAAATGGTCAACATAAAACCTGAATATTTAGTTCTACCTTTCTTGTCTATTTGATAATGGTTACTATTACAGAAAATAATTGCTTTACATAAATTAGACATCGGAAAATATTATTTAATAAAAAAATTACTGTCCGAAAAATTATAGTGAATATGTTATTTCTTCGGTAATAATTAACTTGATAAGAATATTAAGTTTATTATTCTGAAATGAAGAAAAAAATATAAAATTCTCTGTCTTGAATGGATGAGCACCCGAGCGTTTCAGTCTTAACCGAATTAGGTTATTATTGGTTAAGATTGAGTTATTATGATGGGTTAAGAATTGGAAAAAACTACAATGAAGGATTTTTAGTTGTTTTTACCACTTGGATACTCCTTAAATTACATAAAAACGATTTGGGGGAGGTTTTGACGTTTCAAAATAATTTAATTTTGTAGCCGGAAAAAAGAAATTGTCGGCACGAGTGACAACCTCGGGAGACTTCGGTGGTCTTCGGCGCCCTCGGACGTCACTCGTGCCGATAATTTGTTTTTTCCAACAACAAAATTAAATTGTTTTGAAACGTCAAGACCTCCCCCAAATCGTTTTACTGTAATTTAAGGAGTATCCAAGTGGTAAAAAAAAATCCTTTACTATAGTTTTTTTTTTTCAATATTAACCCATCATAACTCAATCTTAACCAATAATAACCTAATTCGTTCAAGATTGGATCGGTCGGGTGAAAATTTAAAACATAAAATCTACATTGTAAGTTTAAACTTTTTACACTTATTTCATCATTTAAAAGAAAACTGGTGCGATTTTAAAAACTCGCGAGCGAAGTGAAACTTCTCACGGCGAACTAACTGCAAGTTTAATTAAACGAAAAAGAAAGTTCGTTAAATTTGATAAGAAAAACAACTAAAGAAACCACTCAATCAAAGCATGAATTGCGTTCAAAAGCTTGAAACTGATTAAATTAAAATTGAAATTGAATTTCGATGACAAAGATATACTTTTCCTCCAGATCTCAAATGGTATGGTATACATGCAATGTGGGAGAAAAGCGAAACTTTGTTTCTTTAGATTGAAATTAAGATTTGAACTTACTCGTTTGAAATTCTAATTTTAATTTAATCAGTTTAAAGCTACAGTTTTTAATGCAGTTCATGCATTGGTTTTAATGGTTTCTTTAGTTGTTTTTCTCACAAAATGGAATGAAATTTTTTTTTTGCAGTAGTTCGCCGTGAAAAGTTTCACTTCTCTCGCAAGTTTTTAAACTCACGCCAGTTTTTTTCTTCGATTTTCTTAAATTATTATTACATATTCCTTACAAGAACTGAGGTTTACAAAAAAATATTTTTTTTAAATTTGTCATTATTTTCCTGAGTAGCTAGTAGCTAATATTATCTAATGCCAAGGTTCGAAAAAATTGAAATTCAGCAAAACGAAGCAGATACAAAAAATTTAATTCGAAGTAATTTGAATTGAAATGAATGATAACTGGGTGATACAAGACAAAAATTTTATTCGTAATGGTAATGATTAATGATGGAGCAGATTGAAAAACGATGACTAAGTTTGAAAGGAACGTTATAAACGTTTTTTCGTTGGGTTTTCTCGAGGTGAATTTCTTCATTGGCGCTTTTTACGACGGAGTTTTACTTTTGGGACTGGCTCTGAACGAAACTTTGGCGAGTGGCGGTGATATACATAATGGCACGGCCATTACCAGCCGAATGTGGGATAGGGATTTCGACGGGGTTACAGGCCACGTGCGCATTGACGATAACGGCGACCGTGACGCTGATTACAGTATTTTGGACCTCGATCCAATAACTGGCAGGTAATTTCAAGATAACAAAAAGAAAAGACATAAAAACATTATTGCTCATCCTTTATTTCAATGAAATTCATTAAATGAAACAGTTGGCAGTGGAATAAAACTGACTGTAGTAAATTCACGTGTCATTTACTCCAAAAAATATTGAAGTTGAAATACTTGTGATTTATACACCATTGCCAAAGATACTTCAGATCTGGACGATTGAGCTTAATAATTTATAATTGTATAAAAATTTTACGGACGGTTTATGTATATTTCACAAAAGCTCTTTATAAAACGCAGACTATTCTTTATGAATATATTTTATGTATAGTGATTGGTGAAAAAAGTGTAAATTTACGAAGTATCTAACAATTGTATGGGGTGTTTTATAAAGTATTCAAGAATATTCAATGTCAATTCAAATAGCTAGGGTCGATTGACTTTTCAACGTTCAACTATTAACTGACAATATTGAACCATACAATTTTGTTCGTTGAGCAATTCATTGTACCTAAATGATAAATACTAATAATTAAAAAAAAATACTCTCGGGGAAGCCTAAATTTTGCTTGTGTCTCCACATTGCAAAATCATTTCCAATCGTCATTTACAAGATAGAAAAGCAATCAGACCAGAAATATCCACTCTCTTGACATGAAATCGATTCGTGATGACCATGGTAAAAGTAAAATTGACATTGGTGTCGCAGGTTCGAAGTAGTGGCGCACTACCTAAGATTGAACCGAATGTACGTGCCAGTGGCTGGGAAAAAAATCCACTGGCCAGGGGGTGGCGAGGGTCCACCCCCAGATGTTCCCAAGTGTGGCTTTTTGGGCAATGAGCCGAGTTGTGTTCTTCCAAGAGCCTCTGACACTGAAGCAGCAACCCATACATTCATCCTCTACACTGGACTCGCCTTGGCATTATTTTTTCTGGCCATTGTCGCTTCTTCTTGCATACTTTACAGGTAAATACCATTAAAAAAGAAAAGAAAAGAAAAGAAAAGCATAGTCTTGACAGCTATTTAATCTAAATACATGATGTAATAGCTACATTCTTTTTTTCAAACTTGATATTTTGTTGCACCAACAGTCTATATGGTTGCAAACATTTTAAAAATTCTTGTCTGTAATGTCATAAGTATTCGCTTTTTGATATTTTGTGACCATTGTTGACTGTTTGGAAAAATCTTTTTTAATGACGATGATGTTTACGACTATATTAGACGCTTGCGATTATCCGCGGATCTGAACAACATGTCCTGGAGAATAAGACCGGAAGAGTTGCTGTTGGAGGTCGGGAAGCCATTTTCCTCCAAGATAAATTTGCACCAAATCATATCAGACGTCAACGTGAGTGATGTCCTTATTAGTTTCCCTAGCTTACTGCTTCGCTTCGTAAAAAAAACAGCGGTCGTTTCGTGACAAATGAGTCAACATTTTTTCACCTTTTTCTTTTGGATAGTCTTCAATTTGTGACACCCCGAGCCCTTCCCCCTCACCTAGCACCAAATTGCTTTTGCCTTATCAAAGTTGTATCTTTTTTTTCGCGCAAATCGGAATGAAAAGAATTTGTGGGAAAAAGAGACCACTTGCGTGGTATTTCAAAAATGTGAAAATATGGTAAGATTGTTTATTTAACAGCGCTGATTTTCAAGAGAGCCCTCGTATACATTTTTACGTAAATATTCTGCGAGAGCAGTGATTACTGGTCTTGCCGGATATAAAATTTAACAGTTTTGAAAATTCTGAATTGCATAAAGGTAAATTACTGTAGTATATAGGATTTTTCTAATTCCTTTTATTAGGATTTTTAGATGTTTCAGAACATGATATAAAATTTTTGAGTTTTTGGTTTTATATTGCATAGTTCTAGAATTTTGAATCATGCACAACACACGATTCATTGTTTTAAATTCAAGAATATAAATTTCTGAAAAACCTGAGCCTCGAAGTCAGTTCGTAATTTTGAGCTATTTGATCGTAAAATGTAGAATTCCAGGTAATTTATAATAAATAGAAAAATTCAGAGCTGAGCAATTCAGAGAAATATATAGTATTCAGGGTTCACCCGCGACCAATGAAAAAATTCAGTATTAATCCCAATATTTCTCAGTAGGAAAGGCGGTCACGCATTTCTTACCAAAAAGTGAAAAAATTCTGCCAAAACATTAAAACCAAATCCAAAGTGGTTCAAATCAAAATTCACCATTTAAAAACTTTCTATGCAATATTGTTGGTGATTTTATATTACAAAAACTAAAGCTGTAGAAGAGCAATTTTTAATAAATCATGGAATACATTTTTTGCCTCTCACACATTAAAATTGAGCGTATTTGAACTCGTTTCGACATACAAAAATGAAGGCAAAAAGTATCGTTTGTACCTTGGAGAAATAGCACTCGTTCTAAATCGGCTATTTTTGCCCCTAGCTACAAAATATACTATTCAGTGTTTATTTTTCATATTTATTTCAAAAGAAGAAAATATGCAGGCTGAAAAGAGCCTCAAATTTGAGGGTTTATCTTGAAATTTGAGAGTATAAACCCTCAAGTTTGAGAGTTCAACTTCAAACTTGAGGGTTAACATTAAAAGTTGATGGTCAACCTTGACAGTTGAGGGTCATCCCTCAAATTGAGTGGCTGCATAACCCTGAAAGTTAAGGGTGAAATTTGAGGGTTAACCCTACAAAAATTGAGGCTGACGCCTGAAAAATTGAAGGCTAATCATATAATCATTTATTTCACAATAAATAATTTTAAAACTCTAAAATCGAGATTTCCAAATTCTATTATCCCAAATTCCACAGATATGATTCTCAGAACCCTCAAAGTCGAGGGTTAATCCTGAAAGTTGTGGTCAAATCCGAAGTTAAGGGTTAACCCTCAAGTTTAGTCGTCCAAATAACTCTGAAAGTCGACGGTAAAATTCAAGGGTTAACCCAAATATATTGTATTCTATTGTAGGTATATTATTGCATTGTACCCTTGTACCATTGAAAAATTGAGAGGAAGTTTCCGTACGGAAAACGAATGAATTTTCACTCTATTAGAGTGCAATTTCCACTCGAGTTTCATTCGCAAGATTCTCACTCGAACAAAAATTTCAGAGAGTAAAATACTAAGATAAAGAAATAGAGAATCACGAACTCATTTATTTCAAAATACATACATAATTTCGAAAATGAAAAATCCACAGTGGAAAATTCTACAATCCCAAATTCCACAGATATGATTCCCAGAACCCTCAACTCCAAAACTATTAAATCCATGGCATTTGTGATCGTCCCTTCTCAAATGAAGACCACTGCATCGTGGTCGTTGTGCTATAGAAAAAAGTGCTGTTTTACTCGAAGATTGATGGAAAGAGCTTTCTTAGAAACATAATAGATGCTGTGAGAAATAGGAAGGGAAGAAGTTGGGAAGGAGGGGTGATAATGAAATAATAAAAAAAAAATATGGTGGATGGTGCAGAATTACGGATTAGAGCAGCGATCAAGTAGCGCAGCGGCGGGCGTACGACGGGGCTCTCAGGCGAGTTGTGGCTCGCTGCCGCCCTCGACGGTATTTACAACAATAGGGATTTACAAGGGCGAGAGGGTCGCCATTAAGAAGGTAACGAAGAAAAAAGTGGTCGATGTCACGAAGAAGCTCCTCTGGGAGATAAAGCAGGTCAGGGACGTCACCTCGGAGAACACCGTGAGGTTCGTTTATACTGTTATTCAGGTCTGTTGTATGTATAATACAGTGAGCTTAATCTCATTTTTATCCTTATGTACCTTATCTATATACCTATGTAGTATACATATGTCTTTTTGGAATCGTCTTATCACGCAGTGCTTGTTATTGAGAAAATACGATTTCAATTGAAAAGAAAGTTGATCTTCAATTTCAGGTAATTTTTATTGAACCATGTCTTCATTAGGGTTTCAGACCTTCTTGCGTTATTTTTTTTTATATTGCTATTTGCATCACATTTTGAGCATTGAATAGAGGTCCAATAATCGAGGATACTGGATATTTCAAGATTCATAGGTGCTTGTTTGTGCTCGCCCGCTCCAATGGTCCTAATTCTGACCGAGTATTGCCCGAAAGGATCTTTAAAAGACGTTTTGGGAAACGAGGAAATAAAACTTGACTGGAATTTCCGCATGTCCTTGATCCACGATATTGTTAAGGTTGAATGAAGTCTTTTTTACTGCATTATTATGCACTTACAGTTGCAGTTTAAGATTTAGTAAAAAATTTTATTATTAGAATCGCAATGTGTGAAATTCAATGATTCACAATTTGTGAAATTTAATGATCTTCAGGAGCACTTATATTTTGGGGACAGTAAATAAATCCACTCATGTATGTCAAACTTTCGGTTTTGATGAATTCCTCTTCAGGAGCTATTTTTATAAATACAACAATTTGGGAAAAATTCCTCATAATTATAAAAATAAATCTTGAATCACCTATAAAACTATACAAAAGTTCGATCTTATCGATTTTCAAAAATGTGATTCCAATAATCCGTACAATATCTAGTCATATTTTTTATAAGAATCACATACTTTTGGATGTTCAAACGGATAATACAGCAAAATTCGTAAAAGCCGAAAAAGAAAAGATCATATCTATTTGACATTATTATAATAATGCTTTCGAATTCCCTCAAAATATTGATCTTAATTCTTTGAACAACAACAAATCTTCCTCACCGATATTTCCCAACTTAGCTTCACCTTTCTTTATAATTCTTGTATTGAATTTGTTATAATTTGTATAAAAACTATTCCAAACCCATACTTTTCAAATTAATTCGAAATCGGAACATGTTAACTCTCAACATATTATCGTAAAACTGAATTTCTTTCTGCCTGTTTCTTCTTTCCCCTATTTCTCAAAGTTTCAAGTCTTGCGCATTTTTCTTGTAATATTTATGTTTTTCATAATATATTCCAAAGGGTAAGTATTGATGAGCAATAAATAATTAATTCTTTTCAAATTTTCACTAGGAGATTGTTTACTCATTTATTAATTATTTTTTATTTATTGTTGTAATTATGAACAATTGTTTTTCATTTGTTTTATTTATAAAAATACATCCTGAAAAAGGCTTCATTACAGCCAAATGCTTGAGATACATTGGTGTATATCTTTACCAATATCCTGAAAAAATAATTCCTCCTAAAGATCACTAAATATTGCACTTAAGAATCGTTGCTTTTTTGGAAAACATGCAAAAATAAGTATTGAAATAGATAATCACTTTTGTATTTATCTAAAAAGAATGTAACATGGGATTGATGCATCGTGATTACATTCAAAAATTTATAAAAATTCATCTTTCTTATGTATAAAATACATTATCTGAGTGAAATAAGCTGTTAATATAATAATCCGCAATTTATATGTCGTCTTTAAAACAACTGAAACTGGGTTAAAATAAATTATGCCTGATAGAAAAACTGTTTTATTAGTTGAACTTAAATTTCGAGAAACTTTAATAACTATACCCTTATTTCTTTTTCAAAGCTCAATTTACTAAACATAACTGAAAATTCTATAATTTATAACTAAAAAACTTATCACTTGATAACTTATTCAAAATAGAAATAACTTTAGAAAAATTTTGACTCAACTAATTCACGTGCATTCAATCCAGATTGTTTGTTGAAACCTTTTTTTTAATGTAACAGTATCACGACAATCGTTTCGACATTTTTTTTTTTTTCAATTTTTCATAACGCCAATTTATTCGAGAATTCCTAAAAGACAAAATAAAAACTAAGTAAGTTCCATATCCTGCATTACGTGAAAGTGACAAACCCATTTGCAAATGGTAATCATTAATTTGCAAAGTTGAAATGAACTTTTATAGGGAATGGCTTACATTCACGCGAGCGAAGTTTTAGTGCATGGAAAATTGCGTTCTTGCAACTGTCTAATCGACGGGCGATTTGTACTCAAAATTTCGGATTTCGGATTGAAAACGCTGACAACCCCATCCGATTTCATCATCGACGAAACTTATTACAATAGTAATGATTTTTCAGTATAATTATGAGTATTATCAGACGAGATTTAAAGAAAACACACAATTTTTCGTGCAGTATCGATTTTGTTACACTGATTACGATTTCGTAACACTGAACAAAAAATAAATTTAAAAAAATGCATCATTGTAACTTTGCACTGTGTATCCAATTTGAAGTTTTAATGAAAATTGCAAGTTGCTATTTTAAAAATTGCGAGTTAGTCCGTTATAAATTTTTATTTGGTCTGTAAAAATATTAAAGTTGGTATGTTGGTGTAGCTTTTGTACTTTTTGAAAGCAAATTTAAGAGATCTTGCAATAAATTTCTACTTAGTATAACTGATTATACATTAAAAGTTCAAGGGCAAGTAAAGTAAAACTACTGTCTACATTCAATTCCTTGATTTCAGAATTGCTTTGGATCGGACCAGAGCTTTTGCCGGTCACGACGACGCCAGGAAGCGTAGCTACTCAAAAAGGTGATGTTTATAGTTTTGGGATTATTCTTGAAGAAATTGTTGTTCGTGGTGGGCCCTACGAAGCTGCGAAAACAACGATGACTGCCCAAGAGGTAACGATCATTCAATCATTGACCAACGAATCGATGATCGGAAAATTCGTCGATTCAAGTCGTTCAAATGTCTTGATTGAAAAGTATTGCCTTATTACACATTGTATGTTATAAGTTAATCGACAGGTTGAACGTAATTTTTAAGATCGTTGCTCGAGTGGCTGCATCGGAAAACCCGCCTTTCAGGCCGGAAGTCACGCCTCGAGAATGCCCTCCTGATATCTTATCACTAATGGAAAGATGTTGGCACCAAGTACCTGAAGAAAGGCCAATATTTTCTTCAATTCGTGGAATTATTCGAGGCATTATGAAGTAAAGTGTCCAAATTAACATTGGAAATTCTTGTTAGCTCCCACAAAAATATTTTCAAAATCACCATTTGATTTTCAATTCATGAAAAATCAGTAATGACGAACGATGAACGCCTTGACAGTTTCTAACATTTTACCAGCTTATTCAATTTCGTCAGTTTGCAAAATTATTTTTGCCGTTTTAGCAGTTTTTAAAGAGTTGTAATAATTTTGACGGTCTTTACGATTAAACGCTTTTTAATGGTTTTGAAAGTTTCGGTATTTTTTAAACAGTTCCGAAAGTTTTCAAAAATTTCCTCCTTCACATTTGATAAAAGTTTAACTATTTCGCAGAGAATACTGCGAAAATCTAATGGACGATTTACTTAGACGTATGGAACAGTACGCTAATAATTTAGAAGCTCTTGTCGAAGAAAAAACCGAGCAACTAAGTTTGGAAAAACGCAGAAGTGAAGAGTTGCTTTACCAAGTTCTTCCTCGGTAATAACAAAGATTTCAACGTTTTCTGCTATTAGTTTCAATTCAGTCTTTTTACAAAAAAGTTTCTCTATGGAAATATCGATTTAAACGATAGTTTGTATAAGTAAAAAGCACTTAGCAGGTGTAGAAATAGTGTTTGAAAGTTTTGAATTCATTCAAAACCTCAATATCATGTCAGCATTAATTAATTAACAAATAAAATTTTCGTCTTGTCTAAATCTTTGGAACTACTACTCATATGTTCTAAAGCAAAAAAAAACGATACAATTTTTTGTGAAAAGACCGAAACTGAGTGATGAGAATTTTTATCATTTCATGTTTTAGTTGTTTTTCTTCTGGGAAATTTTTCCTTTCCAACTCATGTAAGTTTTGAGTTTCAATCAATTTTTTTATATTTTAACAAAAAAATTTCGCAATATTTATCAATTTATTTTTTGATTTTTCTAATGTAACGTTTCGTCGATTCAAGACCGGTCGCAGGTCAGCTGATGGCTGGAGAACTTGTGCAGCCTGAACAGGTAAATTTTTTTGCTTTCAATTCAAAAAAGTTTCTGTTCTACGAAAAATTTTATATACCTTATTTTCATTTAAATTTTGTTAATGAAATATGTCTATTATTGAAACATGCGAATTGTTTCTGGTAATTTCAGTTCGAATGCGTAACCATTTACTTTAGTGACATCGTTGGTTTCACGGCTCTCTGCGCTCAAAGTACTCCAATGGAAGTCGTCGACTTTCTGAATGATCTCTACAGTACTTTTGACCGCATCATTGAATTTTACGATGTCTACAAGGTTTGAATTTTGTTCTGTCATACGTGTTCATATTGTTGAAATTTGTTATCGACAATTGCCAAATGATTTCAATAAACGCAAAATATCAAAAAAATTTCTAAAAGCTTCTACAGATAAAATCTACGAATATCTAGATTTTTATTCTACACTAGCTTTATTCTCTTTCGATAATTATTGTAACTACATATTCTGTTCCGAAAATGGGCATTATTTACTTCATATCAATCTACGCACCAACCCCAAAGTTTCCAAGTTTGAAAAAAGTATAAATTCCAAAATTTAAGAAAAACAGAAGTACACAAACTTCTGCCCCAAGAACGATCAGGTATCGTAAAATTGCAACTTTTTACGAAAGAGGAAAACATACTCGTAAAAAAATTATTTTCACTTAACCTCGTCGTTAATGATTCAGTTTGCTTCGATTTCGCAGGAATTCTTAATTTCGTACTTTTTTTACTCTCTTAGGAAACTTCCAGGGTAGTGAGTCAATCATAAACTATACCAGTAAAAAATTTGTGTCATCTGATACCACCCTACTAAAAATCCCTAAAGGAGATTTTGTAATATCTTTCCAGTGTAACGTCTATTACAGTGATTAAAAATCATCGTTATCGTGTTGAAAAAATTATGTAAGATTATTCTGTAAGTTCCTTTATTTTCAAATTCCATAGTGGAAAACTGTTATTTCATTCACATTATATTAAACTTTCGTAAGGATATCAATATACGAATTGTAAATTGAAAATTGGGCGCAGGTGGAAACAATTGGAGACGCTTACATGGTAGTCTCTGGGCTTCCGGAACGCAATGGAGACGAACACGCGAAAGAAATTTGTTTGATGGCACTCGCGATTCTCGAAGCCGTGAAAACCTTCACGATAATGCACAAACAAGACTCCCAATTAAGCGTGAGGATCGGGGTCCACAGTGGGCCCGTTTGCGCCGGGGTCGTAGGCCAGAAAATGCCCCATTATTGCCTTTTCGGCGACACCGTTAACACTGCCTCTAGAATGGAGTCTTCTGGGCTTGGTTAGTATTATATATTTAAAAAATTAAATTGAAATATACCAGAAATTATCATTTTTGACATTTTTCCCAAGGTATGTTTCACGTTACTCGAGAGGGGATAATCATGGATAATTTCCTTCTTTTTTTCATTATTACCATTTTATGTAGCTGTGTGAAATGTAACAAATTCAATTTTCAAAGTCCCGAGGCCTGAGATCTTCAACAGACGAAATTTATTGCATTTACAAAGTCATTCGTTCAATATTAATTAAAAGCTTTGTTCTCGACAAGAATACATTATAAAAACGACATTTGGGGAAAAACATTCTAAAAGGTTCTAAAATTTTATCAATATAAAGTGATTTTTCATCATTTCTGGATGAAAATTGACGTTTCTATTGATTTCTTCGATTCTTTGTATGGAAACGAATAGAATATGTATATATTATAACATCAGTGGTGAACACAGAGGGGTGGGGGGAGGAGGGCAATCCCTCTCAAAATACGAAAAAAAACAAGCATAAAAAAAATAGCGAAAATTCAAAAATAAAGAAAAAACTGACTTCCGAATCTATAGGATCATTAATCATGAAAGTCGAAATTTTTAGTGTTTCAGAAAACTTTGAATAAACAGTAAATTTCAAATTACCTACCATCAATATTTTTATTGTAAAATAATGTATTATGTGGCATATAAAAAAATTCAATATAATAACTGTGCAATTAGAAAGATGCAATAGCTTCAACTTCCAAATTAAGATAGTTCAGTGAAATTCCAAATACAATATGACTTTTGAACAATTTGTATAAATAGCTTTGATTTTAAGTGAAAAGTGGATATTAATTTCTGATTTTCATTTCTAAACTAGGGAAAATTGAATAAATAGCACGTTGACATAAAATACTACATTTTCCTTAACTTTGAATTGCCTCTCAATTTAATACGCGTTATACTTTCATTTATTTATATTTAATTGTATTAGATAACGTAAATTTTTAATATTTAGTAAATTCTTATGAAATTTCACAACTTCATAGGATTAATGAGTATGATGAAATGATATTCACGTATTAATGTTAATGCATCAATTATACCTTTAAATTAGAATTTTTAGTTTAATATTTTATTAAAATATTGTTTATAACAAAAAGGAAAGAATTTTCATACAGAAAAATAATAAAAAAGTATTTTCAAATTCAAAGAATTCAATATATTCGATTAAACGATTTGGATCATTTGAGGTGAATCCTGAAAATGAGGAACTTGTATGTACAATTTTCGGCAAATGAACATTTTTTCAGAGTAAACATTGAAAAATGAATAAAGCGAAAAAACGAACCGGAAAAATCTGAAAATAAAATATTGCATACCTAATAAGTTTTTCAGTGTTTTGACGTATGTATGATTTTGAAAGTAAAGATATCGCAAAAAAAACTTATAGCTAGATAAAAATTTAGATCAACACAGTAAATATTAAACTATGTAAGAAATTGTAGCATCATACCAAGAAATCTGGGAGTCTGATATTTTCAACTTTTCAATTGTAATAAATTTATATTAGCATATTCAAAGTCAAAACTTCAGTAGGAAAAAGTTCCATGAAATTGATTGAAAAATATTATTTTTAGAAAAATTATCGCTGGAAGTTTACAATCAAAGAATTGAATATGTACATTGAACGTTTAAATTCTGATGATTAAGTGTAGATTCTATTGCTAGAAAAAGTGTTATAAATTATAATTTGAACTCATGAAAAAATCGAGGATTCCAAATGGCAAAACACTTTTTCAAATTCAATTATGACCTACACATAGTTACATAAGTTACCCTTAAATTTTTAATTGAAATGCCTTAAATTACAAAATCGTTAGAATGAAGAAAAAAAATAAAGAATTCGTAGATAAAAATTTAACTATTCGCATGTTCAAAGTATTCAAAGACAAGAAAAATGTATTTTTGGAACCCATCCATCCGAAATTTTTTTCTGTGTGCGCTCCTGTTCTATACATATTTTTTACAATCTTCAATATACTTTAACTATTTTGATACATTCTACTACATTATTCGGTTTATATTTTTTCAACTCAAATCAAAATTAAATAAAAAAAACTTTCGTTTTTTTAATTTCCAATTGTTCGAAACGTATGAATTTTATGAAGATTCTTTTTTCTTTTTTTTTTTGGTTAAGTTACATCAAAATAGCAATAATTGCAATAATTTTCATGTTCTAATATGAATTCTGAGTCCAAGTGATTGAAAAAATGAATAAAAATGTAGATTTCTCCATCAAAAATAATGAGAAGTCACTCAAAGTCGATAAATTTTTAGACTACATATTTTGGAATATTTTTTCCCCAAACCTTTTTTTATAATATGTTATCCAAGAATGCAGTTTGAAATTAATATGCATCAAATAAGTTGTTAAAATTGCAACGAAATTCGTCTCTTGGAGGCCTCAGGCCCTGCAACTTTCAAAATTCATTATCTAAAAAACGAAAGCTAATCCGGAAAAATGACTAGCACCATTGACTTTCAAATAAGCTTCAAACAACACCGACGTCCTTCTTTGACAAATATTCCCACCAACACAGTGTTGTCTATAATGAAAATTAAGGTTCTAATGAAAACTCATAACTTGCAAAAGCATTACGGATCCATGTGTCGGAGGCAACGAAAAGCATCCTGGATCGATTTGGGATTTTTGGCCTGGAATTGAGAGGCCAAGTGGAGCTAAAAGGAAAAGGAAAAATGACTACATTTTGGCTGATTGAGTGTTCCGAGCCCTTCGCACGACCAGCGAACCCGAAAAATCGCCGATGCAGCACGTGTTCGCACGACACCAACGCCCTAAACCCCTTGATTTTCCCACAAAACAGCGCCAGCAACGGCCCAAAACCCAACAGCACTTTCATCAACTTGGCAGATTTATGAGCAGCTGTTCTTTACTCTAATCAACTAAAGCTGCAGCTTGTTCTTGCACTTGGTTGACGAAAACAAAAGCCTGTTTTCCTCCTATACTTTCGCAAATTCGTTCAATCTATGGATTTGTCAGAGCCACGAAACATTTGTAAATAAATTTTATTTAAACACAGTAATGAAGAATTTTACATTAACCCTGGCAAAGTTTGTGCAAAGTAAGTGCAACGATATAGCGTTGCACTTGCGTTGCATTCTTTATTTCGAATAATTAGAGTATTAAATGTGCGTTTGTCCATAAAACTCATGAAAATAAGACATTTGTGTTATTTTTTATCTTAATTGTTCAAAAACTGATTT
Source organism: Platygaster robiniae (assembly GCA_028476575.1). Classification (NCBI taxonomy): domain Eukaryota; kingdom Metazoa; phylum Arthropoda; class Insecta; order Hymenoptera; family Platygastridae; genus Platygaster; species Platygaster robiniae. The sequence goes on from CM052023.1 coordinate 28,796,009, forward strand.
TAAAAACCATTACGGTTCCAGGAAAGCTAGAATGAAATATTTGATTTTTGATAATAAAAATAATTTTATTATCAAAAATCAAATTAAATACCTTTCATGGATGCTAAAATTGACGTTTCATATTCAAAACAAAAGAAAAGAAATCGATTGACAGGCGCTTGCTTTTAACAGATTAGGGTTAAAAGGAATATTTGTTTTTATTTTACTTTTTATTTTCAAAATCACATGTGCTATTTTGATACTGAGGGTCAATGAACACATCGTTTTTCTCACATAATCATATATCTTATTTTATTTGATTTTGCAGATGATACGTTATAATTCAATAAAAAGTAGGAGTAAAATCAAAGAGAAAGATAAAAGAATAATTTTTTTTATTTCTCTATTTTTTTACGTTCAACTTTATTTCCAAAGTTTTTCCTTCTGCTGTCTATGAAAAATACTTCTTTTTTATGATTTATCGCATTTATGTACACGTAGGTTTTGTCAGATCATTTTTATAGTGATTTAAAAAGTGCAACGGAAGTGCAACGCAAATGCAACGCTACAGTGTTGCATAAACTTTGCTAGGGAAACTAGTAACAAAAAAACAATAAAAGAGATTTTTCATTAAGAAATCATAGCAGCAATTGGCGAAAATGATAAGAAATACACTATTTACTTTTTAAGGAAAAAAATTTTTTAACTATGCTGATGATTTCAAAAATAACTCTCAACTTTAAACATTTTTCGTACTGAAAAAAAAATATATATAAACATAACAAGGATGAAAAATTCATAACAACAAAAATAATTTGAAAAGTTTTATTCGCACATTGCATTATCACTCGTATTGGCAATTTGCATTAATTAATGACTACACAACATTCAAAGTGCTCATCAAAAACTATGTACACACAACAAACTATACAAAGGCCTCTGCAATAATTCAATGCTCCGAGAATACTGCGAAAATTGCGCCCATGACCTTTAAAAAATTAAACTATAAAATGCACTATTAAAATATCTTAATTTCTCCACGTTTTTGAATTGTTCCACAATTAATGCATGGCTTCAAAAAAGACATTTTCAAGATTTTGAGTTCACTAATAAATTATGCTTGACATAGAATTATTGCAAACAATGTCTCACTCATTCAAGTGTGGCGTAAATTTTGCTGCCGTTTTCGCCTTCTGCCTGAACCTGTAATCGTCAAAAAAAGTTGACGTGAAATTTTATTTCTGAAGTAACTCTATTTTCAAATTAATAAATGAAGAAAAGTCATTGAGTGCTGCATGAACTTAAATAACTGAAAATCAAAAATTACTACGGATAAAAGAAATAAAGATGTAAAAGAAAGAGAGATAGATAATCATTTTTTACGAAAAATCTGAATTTGTTAAGAAACTTTTGGACGACAGATCGAAATTCGTATCGAATATTTATCGACTTTTCGATTATCATTTTTATTGCATTTCTAGAAAACTAATTTTCCAATTTTGCTATTTCTCGATTGAAACTTGATCGAAAAAAGTGTGAATAGTAAAACTATTTATTATTATTAATTGAACAATCGAGAAACTGAGCAAATAGAAAAATGAATGTTCGAATATCGTGGCTCTAACTTATAGATAAAAATCTAATTTACTGACACAATAACTAAAAATCAATTATTTTGAATTTTGATTCTTTTTTTTTTTTTGTTTATAACGGATTTTTCAAAAGAATTCGCAACAAAACAAAAGTTAAAAAAAATCTATAAATGGAAAAAAAGTGATGTTTATGCAATCAATTAATGAAAAATAGAAATTTCGTGATCGGAAAAACGTGATTTTGATCATTGTATTTTGGATAAAAAGTTTTGAACATAGTAAATATTTTGCATGAATAAACTGAATTGATATTATTACTTATTCTTAAAAAATTAGGTTAATAAAACCAGAAATTTCTCTCTTTATTTGTTATTTACGGTTTTCAATTCATTAATTTTGAATACAGATTTTTTCATCGAATTTATTGCAAAGTAGAGGATTTGAAAGAAATCGAACGATTAACGAATGAAAAAAAAGTTATAGGTATAGATTTAACTAATATAAAATATACATTTTTGATTAAAAAAGATTTTTGACCATGATATTTTGAATAAAGAATTTTCAAAATTGTATATTTTATAATATTACTATGAAAAAAGGTTAAATTGGCATTATTAATCATTATATACTGCATTTTTAGGTAGTTTTCATTGAGAAAAAAAAAAAAAAAAAAAAAAAAAACATTTTGTAATGTAAAAGTCCTGGATTCAAACTGTACTGAAAAATCTGCAAATCATTCGAAAAGAGCGAATATAAGTATGAATGACTAAATTTAACGAAAAACATTTAGTAATAAAAAATGTCAAATTTGGACATTTACTTCCAAAAAATCATTCAGTTCATATTATTAAGGACAATGATGAATGAATATGAATTAGCATTAAAAAATATTTAAAATTTTGATTGATCATTCTCTATAATAATGTCGATTCAAAGGAAATTCACCCAAAGTATCAAAATATAAAATTTTTTTGACATTTTTATTTTGCATCAAGTAAATTCACAACTATAATATTTTTTTATTATTTTATTTCTAGCTTATCTCTTTAACTCTCACTTTGTAGTTCATTCGACTTTGAATAATTGACGTTAAACTTTACAAGAGATAAAGATCAAAATAATTGATCTCTAACTAATAAAAAGAATTTTTTTGGTTTGTCGGTACAAGTTTACCTACTTTATCATTTTTTCAACTATACGTTATTAGTTTATTTAACGCGTATCATTTAACTGCCAAAAAACATAATAGCTCAAAATTTTTATTCAACAACAGACTTGGTGGAAGCATGATTTAACATTTTCGAAAATTATGCAAATACTATATTCGATTTCTAGCATTTTAACCTTTGTGACCTTCAAAATGTAGAAATTTAATGAATGTAAGGAATATCCAAAATTGGAGATCACTAAAATTGGTATTTTATTTATACGCTCTGTTCCTGTTGCAGGAGAAACTCAAACAAACCACTAAATGTCTTATCTATAATATAACTTATAATTGACGATCCTTCAGAAGTTTTAAACCTGAATCCTAGTAAGTCACACTTCAGTAAAATTGTATAAAAGTCAGACTAAGTGAGATTCGACCTAGCTTCAAGAAAGTGATATTTTGCTTAAACAGTGAGTTCCAATAATCGAAAAAAATGTCCTGCTATTCTCAAAGGATCTTAAAAAAATGTAATTTCCTATAAAAAAAATCGATATTTAAATATCGTCAAATGTTGGTAAAATAATTAAAATGGAAAAATTCAGTTTTTCACATAAAAAGTGTTTCCCTACAAAATTGAATCCAAGAATGAAAAATGTTTATAACGTTCGCAAAACATTGTATTTACATAAAAAATTGTAAAAATAAGAATATAAAAGTTAAAAAGTAATAATTCAAAGTTAAAAAAAACTTCACGAGAAACTTGAAAAATCTTTAAGGTGAATTTCATGCATAGGTTAAAATCCTGACAATTCAAATAAGTATACTTACTTGGCGCAAGCAATGATGGATTTATCGTGGCTGCCTCCTCATTGGTGAGGCCACTGGTTTGGTTTTTCACATCCAACAGCTTTTCCACAACTCCTGGACCATTCGAGTTCGCAATCACTTGCTGATTTTTCGTGTTAACATTCTCAGCCTTTGGATCGACTGTTTTGAGCTGGAAAAAGCAAACATTAAATAGAATCAATAAAAAATATTTGCCTCTTTGACATTGAGGATTTTAATGAATATGTATGAGGATATCGATTTCGTTGGCGTATTGAAGGCACAAGTCCGTTTTTATAATGCATGTTATACTTGATTCAAACAATAGTATTATATTGCTTCTAAGAGTTGCAGAATATCAATTAACGTTCTACATTTTACTAGTCACAAGTTAGTCATTTATAACTGATAAAAGTTCTGCACCAACTCTCGTTAAGATTTGAACGATTCATTTCGTAAAAATGAAATAACTCAAGAAATCACGACACACTGAATCCCAATTCACAATCAAAATAAATGAAATTAAGTGAATTAATGATATCAAGCCACGACTTGCAATTTTTTTTATTCTAACTTTTATATTTGTCATTTTTATTTCAAGTCACAAATATTACAAAAGATTGTTCAAGCGAAAAAATTCGAAAAACAATAAAAACTCACCTTGCTCGGTAGATTTTTCATAATTTTATCTTGCTGCGATTTCACATTATCGTAGTCGCTTTTCAGAGCCACAAGAGTTGAATTGACATTCGCCAAATAATTTTGCAAATATTCCAACTGACCCTACAAACAAAAAAAATGTTCTTTTTCATACCTGTATTTATAGAACCTCATCAAAACCAAGAAACCATGTAAAAAACATAGCCGAAAAAATTCTCCTAAAATGATTATGACACTTACATCTTCATGAACTTTATCTTCTCTATAACGACTCAAGAGCGTCGAATTCACACTGCTCAAATCAACAGCCAATCGTGAAATTTCGGCGCTTAATTGTTCAGTCTTCATCTTGGTCTCATTCGCCATCGGCGAATTTAAATTCGAACCATTTTTCGACAATTGTGCGAGTGATGCCTGCAAAGGAAAAAAAAGAAATAGATAAAAAAGTTTTTCTTGTCATAACACTGTGTGTACAAAATTCGTTGCTCTGAAAATAGGAACAAACATCAAACGTGTCTTTAAATTAAGTGTACATTCCATTTTCGTTACTATTTTTCCAGCAATAAATTTTTATCTGTATTTTGTCGCACAGTGAAATGATCACCCATGAGATAATTTCCGCAACCCACTCACATTCAATTTCACAATGTTATCCTTGATATTATTCTGCGTATCCTGCAAATTTCCATTTGTTTCCTTGAGCATATTTACTGTTGCGGACAAATCACGTATTTGGCTGCCAAAATCGGTGACACTTTTTCGAAGACCGTCTAAAGTATTTGGCAAACTGGCAACTTGCGGGGACGACAACACCCACTGATTGAAATACTCCAATTTTTCTTGTATTCCTAATATCTAAGCAAAAGGAAATTTAATAATCATCAAGAGTAAACCCTTTTCTTTTAACGAATTTTTTATGTTTCGAATTCATTTGCTTAGAAAATTCGGAAAACTTATTGCAATATAGCTAATTCTAGAATATATATTTTTCTATTAAGGGCATCCAAAAACAAAAGAAAATATTGAAAATAAGGTCAGCTGGAGAATTTTTGCATAATTTCAAATTTGTTGTTTTGCAATGAACTCGAAAAAACCGATAGGTTTTTTTTAATTGTTCAAACTGAATTATCAACTTCTTTACAAGAGTTTTATTTGCAATGTACACTCTTCCTCAAAGGAGAAAACATTGAGCTATTTCTGAGATTATTTGACTCACCTGTTTGAAAGATATGGTTTGTAAATGTGTAAAAGTAAGTCGAAAAAAAATCTTATTTTTGTCATACACGTGGAATTTTTTTATCCATTACATGTGAAAAATCTTCCACAGAGAATTTCGATACATATATGTAGATAAAGAAAATTGTAACTCACGTAAATAAAAATCGGAAAATTGTTATACTTGAAATTTTGACTTTTTAATTGCATGTAAACGGTTTTTTAGGTTGATTAAAGAAATTTTATGACACTGGATAAATTATCTTTTTGTTTTGACAAATTTAGTCTTCTATTTTTACATGATTTTTCATTCATTTTTATTAAATTTATTAGTATATTAGTATCAATTATATCCGTTATTGTATTTATTATTTACTAAATTTATTTTAAAATAATTTTTTCAATAAAAATTACAATTTTTCACTGTATAGCTATAATATTATATTACAGAATATAATTTTTTATTGAATGGTACAAATGTTAAAATCATATTAAATTATAATTATGTCGCGATTGAACATTCAGCAGACATACAAATTAATCATATGTGACCCGGAACAAGAAAAAGGGCCTTTGGTTCAAAATTCGTAAGGCTTATTTTTAGAATAGATTGTAGATTAAATGTATAATAGATACATAAAAAACTTACACTGTGTGATATTTGATTGCAAAATGATAATTTTCTGGGAAAAAATTTGTTATAGGAATGAATAAAAAGAATATCACTGTTAATGCAACATACAAAACAGTGTAAATACGATTCAAAAGTAAAAATGTAATTTTTCACTACTTCCCTATTTTTATTGGAAATGCAAAAATGAACATGAAGTTTATAGAATTGTTCTAACGTAAATGTATCCAAATTTTTGTCAAAAGATTGTCTACAGCTCATAGGAAAAATATCTGGTTGTAATGTTTTTTTGACGTTTAAGTTCGACATATATGATGACAAAAATAAGATGTTCGATAGATTTGTTATTTGACGATTTTCATCATTTTCGAATGGGTCGAGTCAAAAGCCCTTTAAAATAGCTTTGAATTTTCTCAATGTTATATAAATCCAGCTCTGTGGATTAGTTAATTATAAAGTACCAAGTAAGAATCTGAGACTGATGTCGAGGGATTTGTTCCAAGTTGGAACTAGTCGTACTAATTATGGTCGAAATGAGGCTATGTCGCGTATTTTGGCTGAGGGAAATGAGTTTTCGGCAACTTTGGATTTTTTCGGTTTTTCATTAGCTGCTTTTGTGAGGAGATTGTCAAAAGTGCTCTCAAATGGACGATGATAAGGTCGAAGAGATGATTTTGTTGCGCAAGTTTCGATTCATGACATTTTTTCTATACGATGTAGAATATTTAAAGGGTATATACCCGTGTATAAATAAACAAATAAAAATAAATAAAAAATAAGTAAAGCTTGTGCTAAGAGGTTGGTAACTTATTTTTAATAATAAAAAACAGATCAATTTGTTGAGATTCATCAGAAAACAAAAAAATGTATAAAACGTCAAAATTCTACGGCTGACCTTCCCTTTTTCCACATTTTTCTAGATTTTTAGATGCCCTGAACACAAAAAAATATCTAAATTCTATTGCAAAATCACTATAAGATAGTGTTATCCATGTTACCATCAAAGTAGACATTTCACCTGAGTTGAGTGATTGCTCATTTGCCCCTTAATCTCAGCAATCTGCGAATAAATGAGACTTTGGTTGTTGCTCAATTCCTTGGACAGCGAGTGGCATTTTTGCAACGCGTCCGGAACCCCCTCGTTTCCAGCCATCACTGCAGCAAAATCAAATACCCAAGTAATACACGAATATCACCAAAAAACATAGCAGATCAAACTGCATTCAAACTTAGAAAAAAACCTCTCAGGAAAGTAATTTTTAGCCGAGTACAGTCAGTTCACAGGGCCAGTAAATTTTGTTTCGTAAGCCAAATGAAATCGATTCGGACAAATGGGAATTGGGGCGAAACGAATTCAGGAATAAGACCTGTTCTCGTGTAATCTATCAAATTTTGGAAAATCCTGTGATTCGCTTGGAAATTGGAAATAGTATGTGACAATCGACGTGGGCAACCTTGATCGAGCTCGGTTCTGAGGACGCCGAGTTGCTGGCGGAGGTCGATGAAAAGCCAGACGAGTCCGGCAGTCGCGAGCACAAGGGCGCACGTGACAAAGGCACTGCAAGCTCTGAGCAAATTCGGGCAAATGCCGAGACGATTTTCCTTCAATATCCTAATGGCGCCAGCACCCTGGCGAGTGGTATTCGTCGTGCAGTAATATTCCAAGCGCTCGTCGCTGCTGCTGCTGCTCGACAAGAGTTGCTGCAAAACAAAACGCCCCATCGCAACTGCTCTTCTTCTTTTTCCTGATTTTTTCGCGTTTTTTGCTGGGCTGTCCACAATATGGTATACCATGATTCACAGAAGATTTATGTGCCGGAAGTTTCAAACGAGAAAAAGATGAAAACGAAAGAAAATTGCTTTCATTTCCTTCCAAGATTGAAGTGAAAAACAGTTAGCAACGTGGCATTATAGTCAATCGATATCAATAATCGTTTTTCACTTAATGAGAGGTATTGGAAACAAATTGGGATTCACAGTGACTGGGATTCAGCGGTTTTTGAAAATTTTGGAACTTGTATGGATCAAAGTTATGGTCTTTCATATCTAACAATAAGGGATTTTGGCAATTGAGAAAAAATTTTTGAATGCTAGGAATTTTAGAATACTAAAAGTTCTCATAGCATTGGTTACTGCGATTCAGAATTCTGAAAGTTTTCAAGTCTTCGTAACAATAGGAATGTTCACTAGTAATTATGTAACACTCTAAACAACTAATATCCTTTGGAGCAATCATCTTAGGAACATCAATAGATTCCACTGATTGAAACTTCAAGTTTTCAGTCTTTACTCGAGCCTTTATGAGGAATTATATAAAAAAACAATCATGAAATTTTACAATTAAATTACAACAATCGAAATACAACTTTATCTGGTTACAGTGCTAGCAATTATACATATTCAAACTAATCCTGTTCATAAAATCATGAAATTCCAAACGCTTAAAATTAAACGAAAAAAGGCAATAGACAAGTATTCAAGAAAAAAATCTCAAAGTTGTTTTCAACGACTTTTCTGCCAGAACAACAAACTTTATGCTACCAAAAAAAATATTCAACACAGCCCTCTTGGTAATGAAAAATCAAGAATTCATTTACTTTTTCTTTTTGTTTAATTTTGAGCTTTTAGAACTTCATATTATCTTTAAATACAAGTTTCAGTTTAGTTTTTTCCACGAACCATGCACTTTCATGTATAGATACAAAAAAGATGAGGACTTGCTTCCTTTAGAGTGAATTGCAATTTCTTACAAGGAAAACGCATTATCTTAAAAGAATAGGTGGTAAAATCCTTTAAAGGAATCATAAAATTCTAATGAGAAAACTGATATTTTATAAAAAATTTATTCCTTATTAGGATTTTTCAAGGTCACCTTTTGAAGGTTTTGAATCCTCATGAGGTTTTTATAAGGTTGCCTTACATGGAATCGACAATCTTATAAAGAAACTTACATTCTTATACGAAATGAATAGTTTTTCAAGGTTCGCAGTTACTAGTGTGTATAGAGATTATGTTATTTTATAAGAAGAAATTTTATAAAATAAAAGGTTTATACAAGTTTCACATAAACAGTCACTATAATAAACAGCGGAATTTTATGAAAATTTGGGTATTTTTGCAGACACTTTATAGAAACTAAAATACTGGAACTTGGTAGAAAATTTAATTTGCTTACATGGAAATTTTACATCCTTATAATGAAATTGTTCATCGTTATAAGGAACTGTAAAATTGAGAATCTTCTAAGAAAATTACAATTCCTCATAACAAAACTTGAATTTATAACCTTATAAGAAATTGGAATTCTTATAAGGTTTTTATAAGGTCATCTTATAAGGAATCAGGATTCTCATATGATTTTGATAGTCACTTTATAAGAAATCGGAAATCTTATAAGGTTTTTTAAGGTCACCTTATAAGGAACTGAATATCTTATAAGAAAATTCCAGGGTTACTAGGGTTAAAACGATGAAAAATATGAAATTATACAAAAAAATTACCAACTCAACAAGAAAAAGGTGAATTTTACGACAAAAAAAACAGGCTTTTTGGGATTCTTAAAAAAGTTTTTTGTTGAAAAGACGTGTTGCAATGTCCAGTCCTTGAAAAAAGCCAAAAAAATGATCAAAACTTCCAGAAACAAAGTGGATACATATTTTGGCTGGTAACTCAAATAATCTGTTAGAAATAAATTACATGTATTCTCTTGAAATTCTTACAGTCAAATCATTTTTCGGATAATTATGAAAAATTTTTCAGCCATACTATAAGCAACTGCCTTTTTTTATCTAACGGATGTCGGTAATAATAATTTCTATATAATTATACGTGAAGGACAGATGGTCAAAAACGGTTGAGTAGCATTTACCATAAGGCTCATATTCTTAAGATATTTCATATAATAGTGAGCATTACAGCAAAAACTACATAGCCGTTATTGACCGCCAGCCCTTCATACTTTTGAAAGATATTATTGACATGATCATTGTCACCGAATGCTATTATTGGAATCTGTCACATTTTTAAACTAAATAGGATAAATTTTAAGATAAATACGTAAGTAGATCTTTTTTTCCATAAAAAGATGAAAGCGCCGATCAAAACCACCATTTGATTTTATTATCAATTTTCTCGAGCTTTCGGCTGACTACATCCAGCCCTTATCAAGACCTAAAATTACAAAGATTTGCGAACACTCGTCATCAATTGCCCAAAAAAATGTACAAAAATAACAACATTATAAAAAACTTGACTCACAATAATGAGATATGTCGAAACTAGTCAATGCCGCAATACATTTCATTATGTATATGTGATGAAACAAAGTCAAAGCACCTTGGTCAAAAATCATGACCCGTCCACTACATGAAAAGAGCGCGACTGTGCAAATGAATCTAAAATTTTCGAAACCGCGCCAGATAAGACTCAATGATAGTGGGACCCTGTTACTCCAAAAAAAGCAAAAACACTGAAATAACTACTACAAAAAGGAATATCAACATCACAAGAAATCCCCCGGAAAAATACATATCACCTCAATTTTCTTAGTAATTGATCGTAACGTGAATCAAGGTCATTAGTATCAGTCTTTTGATTAATTTTAGATCCATGAACTTTAATAATCTATGATACCTCTCTTGCACCAGTTACTTTCTCTGCGTAAAATTCCACCTTGTTCCACTCAAATTCATGTCCCTTCTCAAGGCGACGCTGATTGCGAGACACCACAAAAAAAGTAACAGACGTCTGAGAAATATTCTTTTTTTGCCCTTAACTATGAACTGCAAGTAGATAATAATAGTATAGACTGTAAGTAGTTGATGTAGATCAAAATGTCCTGTTATCAGTAAAGGACATTTTGGGATACCAAAATAAGTGCGCACATGGCATACTTCTGTGGACAGCATCACACCAAAAATCACACCCTGAGCAGCAACGACAGTTTGTGTACCTGAGAGCAGCTGCGTTTGCCACTGTAACTGCGTCGCGATAACGCGTCGAGTTGCTTGCGTTTTTTCATCTTCTTTGCGGACGCCGCTGGCGGCCGCATCGGCGCCGCCACCGCGACGGCGTCCATCTCGAGCAAGTCTTCCGTATCGCCGTCGCCGTTTTTCACTCGCAATTTTTTTCCTCTTTTCAGGAAATCCCTCAATCTTTCATAATCGCAATAATCACCGCCTCAAAAATTTTGGGAATATCCCGCCGGGCGGCGCCGCCGCCGCCAATAGCTTCCTCTTCTTCTTCGTCTTCTTCCACTTGGTCGTCACCACCGACGTCGTCTTCGTCGTCTTCGCCGTAGCCGCAAAAACGCTCATGCCACGTTGCTGCAAACGGCCTCGGAATTTTATTTCAACACTTTTTCCGATGCACGCTCGTTTACTCATCATGTATTTTTGAATAATAGATTTTTGTCACTCGGTATTTTACATATAAAATAAATTTTGTAAATTCCTAGTCATTATCTATTTATTGAACCCTAATATCATAATTCGTCAACGATTTTTCATAGTTGTATTGCCATTACACTTGAGGCCGCAATGACAAAAATTTGCGTCATTTACATGTGATGATCTTTTCATATAAATTGAGTAAAATATTGAGGAAATTTTTTTGTGATGGCTGCTAACTTTTCAAATCTAGGGACGACAGGTGATGTGAGTATCACTACTTCTCTGTAAAATTCTGGATGAGTAAAATACCCAAGAATACCCACGCAAAAATTATCAATTTACAAATTTTGTTTATACTAAATCTTTTTAAATTTCACGAAATTCATTGAAATTCTTGAAAATACTAGATTTTTATTGAAATTTCCAAAATTATCGCACACCTCTGCACGATTAAGTGTTTTTAATGTTACAAAATTTTAGGGATATTACACAGTTTCTGTAGTTTCATGAATTTTGGGAAATTTCCGACAATCTACATAATTAATAAACATTTCCTGGAATTTGAAAAATTTTCTAAAATTATTGACAATCCATGAAATTTTCAAAGTTTTTTTACTATCTTCGAATTCATTACTCAAACTTATCGAAGCTCCTGAAATTTAAAAAATAATTTGTCCTACTAATTGAAATGTTTGCGACTATTTGACGTTTCAAATTTTTCAAATTTTTATTGAAAAACAAAAAAAAAAATTGTATTTCATGCTTCAGAAAAATATGATAATGAACACCATCGGCATAATCTATAAAAATTTTCTGAAATTTTGGCAATACAGTCGCCTCTAAATGTATTGTCGCGGCCCGGACCGGAAACGAGGAAGTTTCGTGGAACCGGCGTTCTCCCACTTTCCGACCCAACCAAGGTTTTGCAGGATTCTCTTCGTCCTCTATTTATATTGCCGAACCGTTTAGCACCGTTCGCATTAGGTAGCAATGGCACACCGCCAGCAATATAAATGGCGTGCGAAACATTTCTCAGGCTCTGAGTAAACGCACCTTTCATTTCGCACCTTTCGAGTTCGGGCGCGAGCGAATGAAGGGGAACAGCAATATATTTGGAGGTGACTGTATTTCGAATCCAACGTCCGGATCGAATTTACTAGAATAAAATGAATGACAATCTTTTTCAAGTTCTGGTATTTTTTAATCTTCCGAAATTCATACAATTTGAAACGTAATTCAAAATATTGGAAATTTAAAAAACCTTTCATAAATTTTTCCCAATTATCAATATTGGTAATTTTTTATTACTTTTCAAATTTTTCGAATTTTCTTTCAAAAAAAAAAAAACATTTTGATGCATGTTGTTTCGACGAGATATGATAATGAAACCAATCTATATAGTTTTCAAACATTTTTTCAAATTTTACACATATTTTGAATTTTCCACAATCATCAGGAACTTTCTTTATTTTGAATGTTTTTTTTTAATTTTTAAGACTTTCATAAAATATCAACGTTATTTAAACTATTTGAGAATCCTTAAATTTTATAAGAATTGGTCAAACTCATGAAGATTTTTCGTAATTTTGTAGTACTTTTCAAGTTTTTTATATTCTTATAAAACTGAAAAAAGAACATAATGCACATAAATTCACGACAAAAAATGATAATGAACAGAATCAGCGATATTCAAAAACATTTTCTCAAATTCAAAAAAATTTCCGAACTTATTTAAATATTGGCAATCTTTCAAAATTCGATACTTTCGAAATTTTCAAAATTTCAAATGTAATTTTAACGGGTCCAAACTTTCAAAGTTGAAAAAAATTTGTTCAACTCTTTGAAATATATTTTCCATATTCATTCAATGCCCTTGAAGTGTTTCAGATTTCGATGAAATATAAAAAACCTTTATAACGCATACTTATTTTGATAATGACACCTCCTGAACAAAATCTACAAATCTCAAAATCTCATGAACTTATTCGAAAATTCAACAAATATTTCAAATTTATGAAAATTATTGACGAAATTTCATGTTTGTTTTATTTCATAAAATTTTCAAAATTTCAAACATAATTCGAACCATGCAACTTTTTACATTTCATGAGAATTTGCCTACTTTGGGCAGATTTTCCAAAATTTCGATTACTTTTGAAGATTTTAAAATTTTTTATTACAAAACAAATAATATTATAATACATTTCTCGAAGAATTTTAGTAATTAACAATTTCCTCCTTGTTGCTTGAGTCTAGAACTTTCAATTACTAACCACCCGAAAAAATCGCATTTCACCGCCTCACAGTTTGAATTCTTATTTACTCATTCTCGAAATAAAGATTTTCAAAACATAATATGCCATACTTTTTTGAATTTGTTCTTGAAATAATGAACTTTTTACACACGTTTTCGTGTAAAAAAGTCATAGATATTTCTCACAAATGGAAAACTAGAGCTTATATCAAAAATCATGTTTGTCTAATGTGTTTAGTTTTAGGATAAATACCATTTTATCCCAGTTTTTTTTACAAGAAGGAGAACAAAATATTTCTTTCCACCCTTTTCTATCAGGAAAAAAAATTAGCCACTAAAACACACAAAACAGTGTAAAAACACTGGAATTTTTCCAAGAATCTGATTAAAAGATTGTAAGTGTATAAACAATAAAAATTATAATAATAACTGAAGTAAAGCGCTAACAAATGAATTTCCTCAATAACAATGAGCAATTAACAAAAAGATGAAAACAACGATAAAATTCGTGATTTGCAACGTCACGATCCACTAATCGAATCTCAACTTCAATAAATATTCCAAAAGCGTGATAAATCACTCGTCTTCGATTAAAAAAAGTGTATAAAACTTGATCCAAACACTCAGTGAATCAATTGGTTATGCGGAAAATGAATTCGTCGTATTGTTGATCACGCTGTTTTTGTTACATCCAAAAGAAGTTGAAATATTCTCTGAAATTGAATAATACTTGTTATATTATCTACTTCATATGTGTTAGAAACAATTCCAGCTCATGTAAAAATTAACATTTGTGATTTATATTTATGAAAATTTGATCTTACAAAAGATAGCAAAACTTGAAATTCAAATTCAAATTATTTGAATTTCAAATATTAAAAAAACTAATGTTTAGTAATTTTGAATAACAGAAAAAAAAACAACTCAAGATTACTTCAAGTTTGAAAAAGAGAAAATTCAAATTTTGAAATTGATTTTAACCATTAAAGAAGTGAATTCATTTTATTTAAAAATTTCGAATTGTCATTGTGATTAATTCGAAGAAATTAAATGGAAAAGTTTGATACTTTTGTTACTGATTTTTTATTTTTTGAGAAAGGTTGGAATAAGAGTTATTTTTGAAATTTATATGTACACTTTGAGACACCTGCGTTTAGAAAAAAAAAAGATGAATAAATTCACATTCTTTCACGTCTCATTTGATAATGAGACGTGAATCGCAATATAGAATCATTGAAAGTTGTTTTTTCTTCCGACAAATAATAATGTATTTGAATTTGAATTAACATTTCTGCAGATTTGCAAATAAAAAACTTTCATAATTAAAAATAATCCATTTTTGACATTATTATCACAATTTCTTTGGATTGCGACTCATGAGATTACCAATTTTTTCAATTAATTGTATTCTGAAACCCAAAAAACCCGAAAAAAGTAAGAAAATGTCGAGACTTTCAACTTTAATAAAAAACTAACAAAATATTCAAATTCGATCAAAAAATGAAATTTTCAAAGTTGCAAAATTCTTTAGTTGGAAAAGAAGTTTTATTCATTTCAAATTTCAAATTCTCTTGCTTCTGATCAACACAAAAACTTACAAACATTTAAAAAAATGTATCTTTAGTAGCCCATGGAAATAAGTTTCATTTTTTAACGTTTATAGCACACCTGGTTACATCATTATGTTTCGTGCCTGATTATAATAATGCTGACGCGTGGCGTACAAATCCAAACATTATTTGCGTAAACGAGAATGTTCATAAGCGCAAGTGTGTGCGTGTGCAGGAAATATTAAAAGTCTCAGGTAATTCCATTTCAATTGACAACAATTTTTTACAAAGTTTGCGGTGAACACAATTTTTTGTACGTATTGTTGTCATCGTTGCAGAAATGAAGAAGTTTTTTGCAGCTTCGTTTGAAGTTGAGGATATGTCATGATCGATTGCACAATGAGTAGTTTTTCGTTGTTTGCGCGTATTTAATAGTTGTCATTTATAATAATTCCAACAATTTTCGGCAATGAAAGTTTTTAATACTGAAATTTTGATAGACGTATTTAGAATTTTTTATGATTTGCTCAGAAAACTTAATTTTTTTTTCTATTCTTTGAATTCAATTGTGTATTTCAATTTTTTCTATTACTTCTTCTATTTTTTTTTCTTCTTTTTTTTTATTATAAAATTTAATTATTTCTCTTATTCTTTTTATTTGTGTATTCAAATTACAAATAAACATTTAAATTACAAATCATCGTGACTTTTATTGTAACATTCCTATGAGTTATGACTTCAAATTTCCATTTGTTATTTTATCTCCACTGGTGGCGATATCGTTGTAATAAGACACGACCTTCTACAGCCAAAGAGTTTTTTATTGTGTTTAAAAAACACGACGTTTTGAACACCCTTTTTGTGTCCCTTCTCAAGTGTCTGTCGCGTAAATAATTATTCTTATAAAATTTGATTCTCGTCAAAAAATCACAAACTTAAAAAAAAAAAAACAAAAAAACATGGACATACAAGGACGTCCAAAGATCTCGTGTGGACGCCCAAACGTGACTATATAATAATAAAAAAATTTTCAAATTTTTCTCATATGAGTATGGTTTAAAATTCAAGCATACAATTTCTAGATTGAAGAATCAAAATTAAAAATGTTCAGTTGTCGAAATCTGAAGTTGAGACATTTTTATGTGTTTTATAGTCACAATTCATGGATTGAAATTTTAACTTTTTAACTGTCCATTTAGTTTGAAAAATGCGTACAACTTTCAATTACAAATTGGAAACTTTCTAAATTTGAAAAGAATGTTAGAATTTTAGAACTAAAAATTTCTAAATTTCTAAAACTACAGATTCGAAACACGTTTTTGATTTTGCGAAATTCGACTTTCTCCATGATTGAGATGAATTCAAGATAATACAGCATGTAAATAAAGAATCGCAAACTTCCAAAATTGAAATAATCTGAATCCTTATACATACTTTGAAATTGTTTATTTTCGATTCTTATAGCAATAATCCAGGATGCCGAAATTCGGAAATTTAAGTTTTCTTTTACTGAAACCAATTAATAATAACTTGCTGTATTCAGTAATTCGTATTGTAAAATCCACCAACTTGAGAATAAGAGCTCTTCAATTCGGACCTTTACAATGCATAACTCAAAGTTTCGAAATCCACTGATTTCTTCACATTTGTTTGGCCAAAATGAGTTTGAATGAAACGTTCAACTCTAACAAATGGACATCCTTCAAAAAGATTGTAAAATTTTCAGGATTTTCAATATTTCACAGTTTAATAGTTAGAGTTTCAAACTCGTAATATTCCAGTTCCTTATAATTAAGAAATAATGGAATTTGTTGACATAGGGAATTCAGAATATCAGTGTCCATTTGAAATGAAAATAAAAAAAAATTTTTAATTGTTCCAATTTCAAAATACTTAGATCAAGCTTTGATGTGCATTGTAATCTCAGCGTTTCATAAATTTTATGATAAAATATTCGTATTTCAAATTACGAAATTTCACTATTGACGATTTTTGGCAATGGAAAATTTTTTTATTCCAAAATTGATCGCGAAGTATTGTTTGTTTTATATTTCATTGATTTCAAAATTACACTTACGAGTCATATTTGAAATAAAAAATAGTTCCGATCGCAATGATTCATAATTTATAAAAATCATTAATTAAATATCGGTAAAAAAAAAAAATTCTCAAACGTACAATAACTGTGAATGACTCAGATTCTCAGAGTTTCAGAAATATGTCAATAACTAAGTATCTAAGTATTCCAAGTTCAGAAAGAAAAATTCTAAATATTAAATCTAATGAAAAATCTGAAAATAAAGGATTTTAGCAAAAGTTTGTGAATTAATTTTTTGTATTGTTAAAATATAAAATGTTGTAGAGTGTTTACAAGATTTGAAGAGTTAGTAAATAGAAAAAATAATAAGAAATTGCCTGCTTGAAAATGTAGATTCTTGAATTTGGGAATTCTGCGAAATATCATACTTCATTTCAGAAAAATGTTCGAATTTTCCATTTTGTCATAAGAAATAATTAGACTTTTACATTATTGATAGAATTTCAATTTGTATAATTATCCCGTTTTTGAAATGGCAAAAATGTAAATTAAATTCATAAAGAAAAATTCCATATCTTGAATTCATAAAATTCTGAAAGTCGCGAATCACTCATCTACTTGTTAATTATTGTTTGGTCGTGAATATTACAAATTTTGCATATTTTTCGGATTTCGAATACTTGCGAATGAATGAAACTTGGAAATTGGCTGTTAGAAAATATACATTATCAAATTTTAGAGTTTTCGACAATTTGAAATTTTTTTATTGAGAAATAACTCATGGTTGTAAATTTTTCATGATATTTTTATTCATTTACAAATCTTGATTCTCCAATAGAAAAAAAAATTACGGGATTATAAATTCTCTCTTTTTTCGCACATAATCAAAATATGAAAATCACTATGACAAATATCACAAATCCATTCTAAGTTATATTTTTATTGTACGTTGCTACTTATAAAACTTCATAATAAACAAAAAATTATCTTGTACATAGCAAGTTAGAATTTCTCTTTTACTTCGAAAAATTCGAATCATCCAAATGAATGGAAAGTAGATGAGGGTACATTTTGAATTAATTCAGTGCCGCTAAAAATTAGTGTTTTAACTTTTCTCTTTTTCAATTAGTAATTTTTCTCTGGCAATAAGTAATTTGCTACTTATAACTAGTGATGTTTTACTTCATAAATAGCCATATCTTGACAATAATAATTAGTAAATTTTGGCTAATCGTAAATTATAGAAAAATCATTACTGGTTAGTGCAAAAAATAATTAGTTGAAAAAGAGAAAAGCACGCCACTAAAAATTAATGACTTTTCACTAATTCAACCTGAAAGAGTACCTGTAAATTTTTGCAAAAAATTAGTCTTGACGCCACTGGAAACACGCGCATGCTGCCAAGGCTGATATAATGATGTATATTGTATGTATTCGTTCGTATCGTAGCACGTGACTCACAAGATAAAGCACGAACCGCGATCAAGCGTGCTTTTTCCCGTAAGGAAAATAAGCGAGTTTTCAAATCAACACACGTCACTTTTAATGAGTTCAAAAACCTGTAAATTTCCATTACAATGCAATACTTTTTAGATATATATCAAAATAAAGTTTGCAAGTTTTCCATTTTCCAGTGTTGGAATTTCCTACATCTAAATTTCAATGATTTACGAATTTGCAGACTCGTCAGTAACATTATCCATGTTTTAAAAGTTCTGAATTTGTCTGATTTTCGATTTTCGAAATGTAGGTACAGAATTAAATTTTAACCATTGCAAACCTAAATTTGCAAAAAATTCATTTTTTTATTTTTATTTTGTGAAGCAGTGCTTGAAATTTTTGTATTTTCTTATTTACGAAAAATGACGTCGAATTATTTTTACGTTTAAATGTTCAAATTACACAAAAATTAGGTAAAACAGATAAAAAATTACTCTCGTGATTCTATAATTTTTATTTTGAACCTTACATTCCACGAAAATTTCATGTTTGAAAACTCAACATCTAAATTCCAAAAATCTTTATTTCAAAGTTCTCAATCATAAAATTACGAAAATTCCTAATTATGCACCCCAAATTGAAAATTCACGAATATTTCATTTTATTCCTTTAAAAGTTTTTTGTTCCCAAATTAATTAAATTTCTAATTTTTTAAAACTTCAATTTCCGAATTTTTGAATTGCCTGTAGTTTCTCAATATGTATTACAAATTTCGTTTAATTCCTTTCTCCACATCAAAATTCCTGACTACTTTACATCCATCACAGAATGCATAAATTCGTCAATCAAGAGAACTCAACATTAAAATAGGAAATTTTTCCAAATGTTCGATTAGTCTTTTTAATTCTAATCACTAATATTGACCCAAAAACAGAAATTATGAAGAAACTGTGGATTACCAGATATCACTCATGAAATATTCAAATTCCAAACACAGCAATCACACAAATCATACATTGAACCATCAATTTGCAGCAGCTCCACTTTCAAATTGAGCAAACGAGTGAATGAAAATATTTTCCTTTGATTTTGGAAATTATGTTATTCTAGAAAGAAAAAAGGACTTACGCCGGGGTTGAAAACATTGTGGCTGGAAAAGTCAATGTTTTACGTTGGCTCGGAAAAGCGGAAAAACTTGATCACAGAGATAGGGAAACACTCCTTTTATAGATTTCGAAAAAAATGAGGTACATATAAAATGGTGAAGGCAATTTGAGTGGGTGTACGCTCGACGCGACTGGTCGGGACGCGAGTGCGATATCGACTACTGAATGAATGGAGGACGAAGCCAGTGTTGCCAGATAGTCAGGGCGCTATCTCCCCAACTTTGAGTTGGAATTACATTTATCAAACAAAAGCAACGACTATATAAAAATTTATCACGATTCCCGACTTTGTACTATGAATTACAGATTATTACTATCAATATTTGAAACCAATCTACCATAATGAGTATTTTAAACTGCACTCTCTAAATCCAAAACAGTGGAATTCCACTGATTTACTAGTGGCTTCGTTCTACTGATGCATCAGTAGAATCCTTAATTGCTGATTGGATGTACCTAAAGAACCAAACATTGAAGAAATGAACGAAATCGAGAAAAAAAATTGATTTCCAATTTCCGCCCAAGATAAAAGTGCAAAATAGTTACCAACTTTGGATTGTATTTGCTAAACATCAATAGTTATTTATTATCTCAACAATGAGAGGCGATAAAAAGAGTTTTTCTTTCATTTCGTTTATTTTCAAACGTTTGGAACTCCAGAAACATCCCGATTAGATATTTTTTGGACCAAGTGATTTTTTTCTTTTGTCCCGCATTCCACTGATTCTCAGTGGCGCCCATTTGACTGTTTGTCAGTGAAATTCTACTATTTTGAATTTAAAGAGTAAATATTTCTCAATGCTCGATTGCATTATTTTTTTTAATTAATTCGGGGTCATTGCGCACGAACAATT
Source organism: Platygaster robiniae (assembly GCA_028476575.1). Taxonomy (NCBI): domain Eukaryota; kingdom Metazoa; phylum Arthropoda; class Insecta; order Hymenoptera; family Platygastridae; genus Platygaster; species Platygaster robiniae. The sequence goes on from CM052023.1 coordinate 28,816,753, forward strand.
ATTATTATTTATTTTTCCAAAGAATCTTTATCGAAATATTCACAAAAAATATGTTTTTCAAACTTTTCTAAAGTTATTGCCAGAAACATCAAGAACGATCGATTCAATTAACACGAAATTTATATCATTCGAAAGGAATGGTGGTTAGCTTTATGACAATGTACTGTTTTTGTCAATGGAAATAATAGTTCACGAGTTATAGGTGCTGAGAGTCGAAAAAAGTGGATACACAAACATTAGCAGTTTCCAAAAACGTCTCAAAAATATATTTTCCTTCAACTTCGAAGGCCCGTAACTCGTAAACTACTATTTAAATTAACGAAAACATATCGTCGTAAAGCTAACAAGTACACCTTTCGCATGATACATATTTTATCTTCATAAAATCGATCGTTCTTGACGTTTCTGACAATAACTGACAATAGGGTCGAAAAACACGATTTTTTGCCAATATTTCGATAAAGCTTCATAGTAAAAATAAATCAGTGTCATTTTCGTACTCAGCGACCCTAAATTGGTCTAAAAAACACTCTTCTCACGAGGTACATTTTTTAATGTTAACTATTAATATGCAATATCCATAACATAAATATGCATTCCGATCACTCGGAGAAAATATAATTGTAGAAAAAACAGAAAATTCAATTGATTCCATTATTCGTGCATTCAAGCTGTTGACTTTAATTCAGCTTTCATCAGGAGTTGCATAAAAAATTAAACAATATAAATAAAACAAACAAATACAAAATTTCTTTAGAATAACAGTTAATAATAATTGTATAATTAAAATAAATAATTTACATCAAAATTCCTTCAAGCTTTCATCTGTTCTAGTTTTATAATAAATGGAGATCACTTATCGTAAATAAGATCATATTCAATGATAACGTCAAATTGGTTTTTTATGTACATTTTAAAAATGGATATGTATTTAAAATTCAGTTTCAGAACACGAGCGGACGTACGATTGAGCGATGAAGATTAAAATAACTATGTATATGAACAGATCAACAATTTTAATAAAGCTAATAAATACACAATTTATTCCAATATTAACAATTTATGGCACTAATATAAAAAGATCAATAAAGATTACAACGCTTTTACTCTCATATATTTAAGCGTATCTGTATCTTTATTATAAATGAGGTTCCTTTTTATAATTATAATCGTATCCAATGATATCGTCAAAATGGTTTTTTTACGTCCATATTTCAAATTCAATTTTATAAGCGATGAACTTCATTGACAAACGTACAGCCGAGTAATAGAGATCGTACTTAACACAAGGATATTGTATTTTTTTGAATTAACTGATAAGTAATCTCTGAATTTCTTCGAATAAGGATCCTGCAAATCAAACGCTCGATTGAAAATTTCACTCGAATAGATGAAAATTTTCACTTAGTCCAAAGTTCAACATGAACTTTAACAACTAACACAAATAATATCAATACCCAAGGATAATATAACCAAAGGGTTCTGCTAGATTTGCACAAATAATAATGTTAGAAACAATCGTTGTTTATTTTCCTAAATTCACTGACTGACTTTTCCAAGAAACAAGAAAATAACAAAAAAAATTATGTAACAATGAGTCGTAAATTTATATTACAGTTTATTGATATTTGAAGCAAACTTAAGTAGAATCGATAATGCATTTGTATTCTTTCAAAAAATGTTCAAAATAACGTACTTTTTGGCTGGTAATATAAAAAGATAAAATTACGATTGCCATGTATGAGTAAACTATGAATTCCTATGATATTGGCATTGTTAAACAACAGTTTGAATAAAATTGTGATTTATGTCGAAATTCAACACTTTTTGAAAAATGGATATTCTGAATCTTTACCTTACATATTATATGGAAAATAGTGACTTACAGTGGAAAATAGAAAATGCATATTTGAATTAGCATTCAAGTATGGGAAATATATATTTCGAAAAAAAGTTACTCATTTTTCTACTCGATAATCTAATACTGAAAATATTTAACTTAAAGAAATAATTCAAAAAATTAAATAAAACGTTGCCGAAAACCTATATTTTCATTTTCTTTTTTCTCGAAAAAGAATTAAAATCAGCTATCCAACCAAAATAAACAATAATTGTTTATAACTTTCTTGTTTGAACTACCTAAGCGAAATCCCTTGATAATATTACTTTTGGGTGATATTATAAAATATCTTTATATATTTATCGTTATTAGCTGTTCAAATTCATATTGCAATTTGAACCCTAGAATGTTGTCGCATAGTTAAGTCATAGTTTTTGCATTTTTTTTCAATGCAACGCAGGATTCTCGCATGAACCCGATCGGCATTGTGTGAAGTACGATAGAGAAGAATCATTTTCCATACTGATAAGTACATATTCTTGATAATGCTACAAGAAAAGTATATCACTGGGTCGTTTTTAAAAATAGTATTGATGAAATTTACCTAACGAGGAAATTCTTCACTTTTTTACTAGTTTTCTTTACGCTTGGTTCCACAAATTTGGTTGAAACGTTTCTTGTGTAACAATATCAACAATATTAATCGTAACAATAATAAAAAAAAATATTTCCAATAATGATCATAATAAATACCAATGATATTCATATAACTTTCCTGAATAATTTATATAATGAGAAGACGATCTGTGTATACGTTGTTGTACATTTCATGAAGATAATTATTATTTCAAATACAGTTCAACCTCTGGGTAGGGCCTCATTCTGTCTTTACTCACACTCATAATGCGTTAATGGAAATAAAAGAAGAAAACCAACGCTCTATTCAGAGGTTGAATTATATAAAAATCATTATCATGAAAATAATTAAATGTTCCTACTGGTTCCTACGTTGATTGTATGAAAATAATCACTATTAATTTATTATTATGATCATGATTTTAATGATTATGATTATCATCTTTAATTTTATCATTGTTATCATTGATATCTTTATAATAGATAATATTTCATTTGATTGTATGGAATTTAACATACATTCACAAAACTAGTAAGAAATAACTTTTTTTAAGGCTTTGCTTGATCAGCAAATTTCGTTAACGCTGTAATAAAAATTTATTTAAACAACAGATACGTGAGTTCCTCTAATTGTACAATAATGGAGAATACTTATAATTATGGAAAGCGATTATTTTCCAATGAATTTCGCACAAAAATAGTAATTTGTCTAATTGTGTCATTATTATTTTAACATCGTGTTCGTCAGATTTATGTTAAATAAAATAGATTCAAAATCTCGGTTCCTCACAATCATTCCTTTGGAAAATTGTTCATCACTGCCTGAAGTTGGATGTTATATAGAGATAAAATGCGCGCGCATCACATAAAAGTGCGGGAATTTCAAATGATATGTTTGTCATGGTTTAACTGTCAGGGGGCAAAAACAAGAAAAAAAAGAAAGGAAAATGCAATGGCCGTCAAACGGGCGTGCAAGAATAATCTAGTTATATAAATTATGAAGAATCTAGAATGATAGTAGATTTTAAAACTTGAGGGTGTTCAGGGTACGAGACAATTCAGCTCAGGCGAAGTCGAGGAGAGAGATGCCTGTCTTTGGATAGAATTGCTATATTTATTCCAAATTTATGAAATTGCTGTAAATCTAGGGAGGATCTTGTAAGACCAAGAAATGATAATGTGAGATATTTATCAAAGTATGGCACAATAATGCCATTACAGTGTCATCATGGTAAATAATGCTGTAAATACAACATTTCTTACCAAGGCAATGCAAACTGACTGTGCAACGACTTATGATATTCAATTACAAGATATTTTGGGCGTTTTATTACAAGAAACTCTTTTAATATGCAAGATGTGTATGCAAGCAATAGTCTCAGGGTTCAACCTTAAAAAACATCGGCAATGCTCTTTTAGGTAGATTTATTTCCAACAACCCATTACAAATTTTGTTTCATCTTCATATTCCTAAGTAGCTTTGAAATTTCAATTTGTGAATTTCAATAGTGAATCCACTAAATCTCAAAATTCAAACTATTATTTTCTAGAAAAAAATGTATTATTAGTTAAGGTTCTCAGAGAAATTTCTAAACTCATGTGAAACTCTTTCTTCAGAATGCCAATATTTTCTATGATGTTTACAGACCATTATTTTATTTTTTCTAAATCTATGAATTTTTTCCCTTAAAAATCTAAAAATTTCACGAAGCTTGATATAATACAGGGTGCGCCATTTCTTATGTCGGTATTGTAACATTGAATAACTTAAACATTTGACAACCGATTTACTTGACTTCACTTGTTTTGGAAACGTCAATTCAGTACAATTTCAACCATGTATCGCTTCACACCAAAAGAACGCGCTGAAATAGTTACTTTGTACATTGAAAATAGTCGTTCAGTTGTGTTAACTCAACGAGCATATCGTCGAAAATATCTTGGCAAACAGGCACCATCTGACAACACTATTCGTCGTTTGGTGTCGAATTTTTGTGACCACGGGACAGTGAAAGATCGCGAACAACCCGTTCATCAACGACCAAGACGTTCAAATGAACTGATTGAAGCTGTCAGAGAGAGCGTTGCCCAAAACCCAAAAGTTTCATATCGTCACCGCGCTCAGCATCTCGGCATCAGTGGAACCACTCTACGGCGCATTTTGAAAGATGATTTGCATTTGTTTCCGTACAAAATGCAATTAACACAAAGAATATTGCCTACAGATCATCCACGTCGCTTGGAATATGGACAAACAATCGCTCGAATAGTTGATACTGAACCTGATTTTTGGAAGCGAATTTTAATGACCGACGAGGCACATTTCAAACTTTCTGGAGGCGTTAATAAGCAAAATTGCCGCATTTGGGGAACGCAGAATCCACACGAGATCCATGAAACGCCATCGCATGACCAAAAAGTTACTGTTTGGGCCGGCGTTTGCGCCAAAACCATCATTGGTCCTTATTTTTTCAAAGAGAACCAAACGATCGATGGAAACCGATATCGGTGGATGTTGGCTCACTATGTCTGCCCACAAATGCGTGAAAAAGGTCTTGAAGATTACTGGTTTCAACAAGATGGTGCGACCTGCCACACTGCGAATCAAACAATCCAGTTTCTGCAACGAAAATTCCCTGGACGTCTGATGTCAAAAAGAGGCGACATTGAATGGCCACCCAGATCTCCAGATTTGACCCCTCCAGACTTCTTTTTGTGGGGTTATTTGAAAAGTAAAGTGTACGCCAGCAAGCCGCAGACCATTGAAGAGCTTAAGGAAAATATTCGTGCCGAAATCATTGCTATACCACCCGAGATGCTCGAAAAGGTAATGGAAAACGCCGCAAAAAGGGCATATTTTGCTGTGAACAATAAGGGCGGCCACTTGATTGATGTTGTGTTCAAAAACTAGTCTAAATAAATTGTAAAGGACCAAACTAAATAAAAATACCTCATTTACAGAAATCGGTTGTTTTTTTTTCAAGTTATTCAATGTTTACATGCCGACATAAGAAATGGCGCACCCTGTATGTTTACATTCGTCATTTTCAAATGTTTAAATGTAAATATTCCTCCAATAACCAAATTGGTTTTCTTCTGTTTTACATACATATTTATTAATAAATCACAAAAATTGTGATGTTCTAGACTTGTGATCTTTTACCCTCAGAGGCAAAAAATTTTTAATTCTCCCGGTTTCAATTTTTGTTTACTAAATCAACTATAAATTTTTACCGCCTGGAAAATGAACAATATCAAGGTTTTGTGATTTGTGTATTTTTTATAGTTATTTTCTTAAGGTTTTAAAGTAAAAATTTCGTATTTTTCCATACAAAGATTTTTTAATATCTGGATGTGAAGTTTCTGAAAATGTTTGTTCTAAAATTTATTGATCTTTTATTGTTATCTATTATTTCAGTTCATAGGTTTCAGTTGTAATTTAGTGAATGCTGATATGATTCAACAATTTTCTTCTCTTAAAATTTCAAACTTTAAAGTTAGGTTTGATTTCCAAGTTCACAATAAATAGCTGTAAGTTTATGACTGAAACGGAGTAAATACTGAATTTTTCAACTTCAAATGATACTTTTTTTTTTTTTTTTAATATACATTCATTTTTGATCATGTTTTTATTAATCTGAAACTTTCACTCTTTCTAATATCGAAAAATTTAAATTTTTTGTTTTCATTAAAAATGCTACAATTTCAATTCCTATTTTCGATTTCCATAACTTTTTGCTTGAAAATTTCAGTTACACATTGGTACCTAAACAATTCAGTTAATAATGTGAATATTAGAAATTCTCAAGTTGAATTTTCTTCTGTAATCTTTTTTTAAATCTCATACTAAAAATTTGATATAAAGTTTTTATTTTTGAAAATCGATGGGGTTTCGACTTTCCACATACATATTGCATTTTCAAGAGTCTGGAGAGGGTAATTGTTTTCAAAAAATGACATTCAATATTAATTTTTTTTTTTCACTTTTTAAGGTTCAGGGGCGTGGGTTTCCAAACAAAAGAACCCATGAAAAATTAATTTTCGGGGTCCATAATCAATGAATGATAAAAAGCTTACCAGTTTTGACAGAAACATCCATTGTCGTGACTTGCTGGTACAAGAATATCCCCAAACATGAGAAAACTAAGAGCCAAACAACCAGGAAAAGAGCTCCGAGCCATAATGAAATTAATCGCAATCGGTTGTCGCAACAAAAATTACAGCTTTCACTGCCACTGCTTTTTTTCCTTTTTGCTGTCATTGGATTTGTTCGGTGTCGACTGAAATCATCAAACAAAAACATTTGAAAACCACTTCTTTGTCACTGATTAGATAATTAAAAATATTGGCATTGCAAATTTTGAAGGGATTGTTTAATAAATTTAACTATGGATAATTATATAGATAATTCTTAGTCGGAAACTCTATGCATAATTTTAATAACTAAATAATTTTAAAGCATTCTTTTTTTAATTACACACATATCAAGGGAATCATTAAATAAAATCAAATAACATGTTAATTTTTTTAGATAACCCTGGAACATGTATGTCTTCAAATGTAGTGTAGATCCCATTTTCATTAATATTTTCCCAGATAAAAATTTTATCTGAAATTTGTTGCACAGTGTAAGTTGTCAAATTTTTCTATCATTTTTTTAAATTTTCATTAAAAATTCGAACAAAAAAATATTGCAAATTTCGTTGCATGTTTTTAATGAAAAAAATGTTGGTAGCCATTTTTCAAAGTTATTTTCATAAGTACGAATTTCTAGATAAAAAATAAATTAAGGGGCAAGTGATTGATCTTCTTTTTATCGAAAATCTAAATTTGTTAAGAAACTATCAGAATCTGTGTCTACAATCTATTATTTATCGATTATTATTATTCACCCCCAATTTACTGAATTTTTAAAAAGTTGTAATTGCAAGAAAAAGAATTTAAAATTCTATAATTTTTAGACCCAAAACTTGATCACAAAATGTGGGAATAGTTAAATAATTTCAAACTTTTTGTGGAGAGATTGAACAAAGTACAGCTAATATAAAGAAATTGTAACCTTTACTTTACAATTAAAAAAGACACATCACTGCTACTGACTCATTAAAAATCATTTGTTTAAAATTTCAGATGTCATTAATTTTTTGTAAAAATTTTTTTTATCGAATTTACTACAGTATATAATTCGAAAAAAAGGGCAAAGGATAAAAAAGTCTGAAAAATTTATACTCATGAATTCAATAAATGAAAAAAAGGCATATTCGAAATGAAAAATATTTTTGCTTTTGATATTTTAGAGAAGAAATTTTAAAAACTAAAAATATTTGCTATCAAATAACCAAACTGACTTCATTCCTATAAATTTGTGTTAATAAATGAAGAAATTATTACACGCATTCGATATTTCAAATTAATGAATTTTTGATGGAGATTTTTTTACTATAACTACTGTAATTCGGCTTTTTCCTAGGCATTTACCAGAAATGCCTAAATTCGGATTTTACCTGTAACATATATATAAAATCATTTTATAAAATTAAGAAAATGCTTGAATCCAAAATATTGATTTTTTATATCTCATTCGATAAAGTGAATTATGTTCATAAAAAAATGCATCATTACCGTTTTAATTTTTTTTTTTTTGGTGGGAAAATCAAATCTGAGAGATCAGATTCGTTGTCCGACAAATCCAAAAGATTGATGGTCTCTTTATTGTTGTTGCTGCTGATGTTTTCCATTTTTGGGCACGTGAAATTATGAGGAACCGTCATAACAACGTTAAAAACTTCTTTCCCCAGGACCTAATAAAGATCTGTAAAGATCTATGACCTAATATCACTCTTTATTTTTGTCACTGACTAGATCGAAGAACATTTCCGTTAAAAAAATGCACCGTATTCAACTTATTGACATTTTTCGGCAACATTATCTTTTTTTTTACCAATAAAGCAAGAGTTGGGTTCTTTTATTATATCTTGTTAGATGTATGTATGTAATGTAATATTCAGTGTAAATTCACAGTTTGGCAGCAAAAACGTCAACAGGAAGCCAATATTTTTTTTTTCATATTCATATACTCATTAACTGTCATCACCGTCATTTACAGTAGCGTTTACTAAATGTCGATAAATATCGATATTTGTATCGATACTCCAACTACCGACAATCCGATATTTTTTCCGATACTACATGGCTAAATCTATATATATGATATATATAGGTATAAATGTATTGCGATACTATATCGATACAGTATCGGTGTATCGGCCGTACTACAGATACTGTATCGATATACGAATATCGATATTTAGTGATCACTAATTTACAGTCATTTACGTCAGTTACAATTGCACATCCGTGCCTGTTACGTAAGTATTTTACGCCATAATAACCGAGAAGTCACGTCAAAATGTCATTTTTGAGGTTGAAATAGCGTAAACTAACTTATGTACTACTGTGGATATACTGCAATCACTTCAATGACTCAATGGACTCAATCGACTACAATATACTGTTTACCAACTGTTGCCAACTGTTTACGGCTGGTTTACTGCATACTGCATGTGACAGCAACTGACTGCAATGTCAAACAATGTGCAACAATAACTGACATACTGACATCAATAACATATGTTGTGTATGTTGTGTGATAACACACAAAAAAACACACCAATCTGCACCAATCCAGACACACTTGCACATAAACGAACAAGCCAGAATTGAATTGAATTGAATAAATGTGAATGCGAATAATTCACAATGTGAAATGTGGTGAAATGACAAACAATGACAACAAATATCGGCAATATTAAAAATAAATTCGGTGGTTATTAACATTATACAATTTTATAGGTGAAACTTTTTGAAATTTTAGCTAGGACAACCACCGACAGGTAATTTTAGTATAATTTACGTATATACGATATATCTTGACAGTCATGAAATAAGTAAATTACCCAATTTTGAAATTCGATGCCGTTCTACATGAAAAAACGACCATTTATTTTTCAGTAAAAAAATCAGTATATGTCTAGCTTCCCTAGCAAAGACGCAGATTGGAAAAGGATTGCAAAAGTATCGCGTTCAATCCGCGCCTTTTGCTAAGTTTTCAAATGAACTGAGTAATTTTTATATTTTAAGGTGATTTTCACATTTCGAAACTTAATTTCAATTAAATTTGAATCGTAACTATGTTCACTATTTTATTTTCTGGCATTGATCATTAAAATATAATTATGCTGCCGAATATTAATAATGTATATCTGGAAAATTGTAAAAATTGATTTCTGTAAATAATGAATTAGTAAGAATATATAAATAAGAAAACAAAATTAAAAATTATGTCAATTTGAAATTTTATAATTGAAATATTTGGGGATAAAAAGGGAAGATACATTAAACAGTTACTAGGAAGTAACATTTCGGTAATTCCCACTTATTCGATTTCTCAATCAATGATTCCTCTCATTGACTGGGAAATCGAATAAGTGGGAATAAATGAGCTGTTTAAACCCAGTGGGATATATGATATACACAGGACTCTCTCTTATACATCCGCGTGTGTTCTCTCGAGCCATTCTATTATACAGCCGAAAAAAGGGGAGCACATTACTCCTCATCTCTCCCCACTGTCTGTTGGGCGTGAAGGTGGTACATAGCGTGCCACCAATCACCCCATACTGCTCCCCACTCTTTGCTGGCCTTGAAAGTGATTGAAACATTGTCTTAAGCGGTAAGAAAAAGATGGGCGGGTTATCCGGCCATATAGCAGAACGATTTTTTGCCCCATAAGAGAAGGACGCATAGGGGAATTTCCATTGTGTTTGTAAATTAACTTTGATTTTCAAAACTTAAAAAAATTTTTTTTTAAATCTTACCCTTGCTCAGAATTTATGTGTATTTATGAGGGTGGTCCTTATTTGGGTCATTTTTGAAAATCGATGGGCATACACTAGTTACTCGCAAGAACGAGCATTATATGTCCTTTTTTTCTAATGCTAACTAGAGAGTCTTACAGGAGAGAGCAGGGGGCCCAAACTGAAAGGCTTTTCATAGCCTCTGGCGACGAATACGCCACCTGCGTCAAAATCTGCTAAAACCCGGTACTAATGCCCAGGCTTTTGGTTAATAGTGGTTCGCAAAAAGAAAAGTATTCTTGATAGGCGGCGACACTAGTGACCGTGTAATGCACTGGCTCTTATGGAAGCTTTAGCTCTCTGGGGGAGAGTGGCAAACTTGCCTTGCTCTGATCGGATGGCAAGATAGGCAGCCATTTTGCACTAATACATTCTCATTTCACTGAGCATGTGAGATCATGTAAATACAAGAATCCACCAAATCTACATTCGCATGTGGGATCACATGTGTATATGAGATCACATGATCTCACATGCACAGTGAAATGAGAATGTATTAGTGCAAAATGGCTGCCTATCTTGCCAGTCAATCAGAGCAGGGCGAGGTTGCCACTCTCTTTTTTAAAACTCTCTAATGCTAACAGATCAGAATAGAAAGAGAAGAAAGTACTCGTTCTTGCGAGGAACTAGTGTACCCTCCCCCCCCCCCCTTTAAGTTTCGAAATGCCAAACAAATGTGAGTGTAAAAATTTCATCGTGATTGATGCACTGAGAGAACTAAGGAGAAACCATTCTTCCTTAAACAGAAATGGTTCCGCTTGTAAAGCAAAATGTGCGACAAGGAAGAATGGTTACTACTGCGCAGACAGAAAAGGTTACTGTAAGGAGTAATCGTTTCTACCGAAACTGTTTCTGTCCTAGGAGAAACGATTCCTGCCTAAAGGAGGAAACGTTCCGCACGATGCATCAATTGCCATTATTGTTTACATAATTTTGAGATTGAGTTGGCAAATGACGCATCTCTATAAAGAATGCCCGTCTCTCACCATCTCTCTCTCTCTCTGAACGCTCACGCACTCTACTCACGCATAACTTGTGCGGAACGTTTCCTCCTTTAGACAGGAGTAGTTCTTCTCGGGACAGAAATCGTTTCTCCTAGGACAGAAACAGTTTCTCCTAGGACAGAAACAGTTTTGGTATAAACAATTTCTCCTTACGGAGGAACAGTTCCTCCTGAGACAGAAACCTTTTCTGCCTGCACAGTAACCATTCCTCCTTGAAGCATATTTTGCTTTTCCCACGGAAACATTTCTGTCTAAGGAGAAATAGTTTTTCCTTGAGGAGGAACCAGTCCTCCATAGTTCTCTCAGTGTGCATATGCACCCGTGCCGCAAGAAGTGTAAAGCTTTGAAAAATCACCATTTTTTACAAACAAAATTTATCATTTGAAAAAACCCTTACTTGCTTCTTAGGGCTCTATTTGTCCAAATTTTTTTATGATTTTACTTGTAAGTTATTCCTGAAATTCGAGAAAAATTTTTAAGTGTCTACATTTAGTACATCGAGTTTCATTCACGAATGAATATGAGGGTCATTTCCAGACAAAAGCAAGAAGTTCTGTAAAATGACTAATTTATTCAAAAAATTCACCGTTTCTCCATTTTCTAAGTAATCTACTCGAATTTTCACAAAATCTCGTTTTTTAGTGCTTGCCCTTGAAGGAACAAAAAACTTTTTTCAAAAATTCTTAACCGATTTCAAGTTCTACTCGGTCAAACACAATCAAACACAATTTTTTTTTTAAATCTCAAATGGTGAGGAACATTTTATATAAGATTATTTTAACGAATGCGAATTTTACCCTCTCAGACGTTTGGTAAAACTTTTTGATTTAATTTTTCTCAAAAGCCGTTTATTGTAGAGGAAATCTTCCTGAACGGAGATTGTTCAGGGCATATTTTTCCATATTTTTATAATTGGATCAACGCCCTATGACAATATACGAGAAATATGTCTGTGGCTTCCCGCCATAACAGAGAAAATCACACATCTCATAACGTTCAAAATGTCATCAGAATATCATTTAAAATGAGCATTATTGCATAAGTGACTTTCTCTGTTATGGCGGAAAGCCACAGATGTATGGTGCCAAAGTTTCTAAAAGCGTTTGTACTCTTTCAAGCTTTGGACAATCCCACTATTCTAAAACCGATTGAGTGGCCAAAATCCGATCCGTGCGCTATATTTGCTTTGCCGAGAATATAGCGCCCGGATCGGATTTTGGCCACTCAATTGGTTTCAAGATCGCGGGGTTTTCATGATCATACTTTATCTTGCTGCTTTTACTTCATTTTTCTCTTTTTAACGTTTTATCAAAAACTCTAATTTTGAAATTTCAATTCCAATGATAAACTTCCTTGTTCGTTTTCCATGCTCATATTTTCACTTGTTCAAGAAACTTTTTGTTATCGAAATTGCAATTTTTAAGAAAATCATATTGTACATTAAAGATACCGTCTCTTGGTTTTCTAGGCACAAATTACAATATTACATTTTAAAATTTTTGCTTTCTTAGTAAAAAAATTAATAATTTGAATTCAAGTGAATAGATGATTCATTGTTATAATAAAGAGTATAATTGAATGTATAAATTCAAGTGAGTTGATTTATAATTCTTTAAAAGGTAAAGTCCGGTAGTAAGTTGCATATGAAATAAAATTACGAATCTCTGGATAACATTACAAAAAAATGAAACTTAATTTCTTCGAAATTCAATTAAAATTGGAATAACTCTATTTCAGTTGGAACCCGCTCAAAAAATGACAAATATCTCCTTGAGCAGACTCCGACGTCGGGAACCCCCAGAGCATCCAAAGCCCAAGAAAAAATTCGATCGATTCAATGGGCTTTCTGAACAAGACCTCCAAAAATCCACTCTCCCCGACATCCTGGAGGAAAACCTAGATCTGGTTTTTGTAGGGATAAATCCAAGTCTCACCGCTGCCCACCGAGGTCGTTACTACGCCGGTCCAGGAAACCACTTTTATGGACTCCTGTTCGAATCTGAACTCGTCCCTGAACTTCTGACCTTCCAAGAAGACGACCAACTTCTGAGTCACAAAATCGGGCTCACGAACGTCGTCGCTCGCCCTACCAGATCATCCTCCGAAATAAAAAAATCCGAAATCAAAGAAGGAGTTCCTGCCATCCTGTCGAAAATCCAACGCTTCAAACCTAAAATTGCCGTCTTCAATGGCAAATGTATATACGAGGTTTTCGCAGGTATCACAGGAAAAGCTAATGTCAACTTGGGATTGCAGCCAGACAAAATTGAAGAAACTTCAATCTGGGTCGTGCCCTCGAGCAGTGCGCGGTGTGCGAATTTTCCCAGGATGAAAGACAAATTAAAATTTTATCTTGCTTTGAAAAAATATTTAAACTTTTTGAAGGGGGAAATTTTAGATGTCAACTTGGACGAGTTTCGGTTCGAGGGGAAATGCAATCCTGCGATTCCCAGCACTTCGAAAATGTGGAGGAGGAAAAACGTTTCCAATTTTTTGCACGGTGGCAGAATCGCCAATAAGGATACTTTCGTTTTAGATGAGGAAGATTTTGCAGTGGCGAATAGCACGGAATTCGTTTTGAGCCAAGGGGAATCAAAAGAGATAACTAATGAAATAGATGATATGCCTACCAAAAAAGACGAGAGTAATAGCCAGGAAAAAAAAAAGAAAATAATTGAAGAGAATCAAAAAGAATGTTTGCAACTGAAAAGTCAGAGAAGGCAGAAATCTGAAGATTTTCTTGAGATCATTAAACAGAGGGTTTTAGAGAATGAAATAGTCTCCCGTCCGAAGAGCGAGGTTCAAAAACTAAATTTCTCAAGTTTAAAAACCAATAGAAATGGAACAAATTTTGCGAATTCTCTACTTGTTAGGGGAAACAATGACTTGGATGATTCGGGGTTTTAGTTGTAAATTCGAGGCATGCGGACGTTGTTTTTTATATGTGTATTATTTGTTAATGAGCCATGCAATAAATTTATTATATACTAATTATACACTTTTTATCATATATATTGACTCTAGCCAGCTCCAAATTGGTAGTTATTGTTATAAATATTTATTCAAAGAATATTTTTATAAATTTCAATCATACCCTCAAGAAATCAAGAAAATCAGTAAATAAAAACGCGATTCGATCCATTTCATATGATTTATTTCCGTTGAAAACAATACATTCGCAATAAATGATTCAAAAGTAAATTACCCACATCTAACAATTTGACGATTTTCAATTTTTACATGTATTTAGGATTCCATGACCTTCTTCATAAAACATTTCGAAACAACAAGTTTTGAGCAGTTAACAATAAATAGCACATTTTGCTGAACGTAATTTTTAACATAGTTTTTGACTCATATCTCCATACACAACAAATAGTCTAATGTCATGCAAAAGAATCATCATCCATTTTGGCAATGCTGTGGTTTGTCAGCACTAAAACCACCTGAGCTTCAATGAAAGGTAATTCAATGACGCGAGTGGTTATTTTCATCACGATAAACTACAAAAAAAGTAGAACAACCAATTTGGAGATCAATGAAATAGAACAAAAATTTACATCGTTTGAGTCTACAAACGAGACTTTTTCCATAACAGGTAAGCCAAATTTGTTCAATAAATAAATCTTATACCACAATGTTTTTTTTATTTCATTGCCAGAAAATGATAGAAAAACTATCATTTAATAACCATAACTTAAAAAATCAATCGATTATTCCATGACTTTGAAAAGCAGTGTTTGTACATTACTTTCATTAATCCTACTAAAAATGCTATTTACAATAGTCTACAAAATCTTCGAACGATCCTTTACATACATGTTATGTAGACAATTTTTCTTTCTTTTTTTTGCTCTTCTTTTTCTTTTTATCGTGGTGCTGCTGTTCTTGCTTTTTCACTAAACAGAAGCGACAATACCAGTCTTCGTTCGTTGCTGGTGGCACTTGCATTCCCACGCACACCCTAGAAAAAAATCATAAAATTTGCTGATTGTGCTTGTTTAAAATTCACACTATTTTTCAAAGTTTTGACTATACACTAATCTTTAGTAACGTTCTTTTCTTTCTTTCAAATAGTGATTTTTTCGCTGATTTTTAAATGATTATTCGGCTAAAATAAAAAATCGACAAACAACCGTTACAGTTAGTGAAAAATTACAAATTATTGGTAGAAAATCATTAACACATTAATTCATTGGCATTAATTTATTAGCATATAATCTTATAAAAATGAAGAAAAGAGTGCGACTAACTCATGATTTTTCACGAATCAAGTCACTTCCTACTAATTCAGTTTTAGAGAATAGAGAACTTGTACACAGAGAAAAAATTAAATAGTATATTTTGTATCGAGGAACTGAAGCGTGGCTTTTAGGACGAGGACCAATTTATCAGCCGAGGCTGATATTTGGTCCGAGAACAAAGCCACGTCTCACGGTCCGGCGTGCAATCGATTTTTTTTGTAATATAGGTGGCGCTGGTGAGTTTAACCACAAGCTTGAATTATGGCACCGTTATTTTTCGTGAGAATATTGTATTTACGAGTCTTTTGTGAGCCTTTTCGGCAAATCTGTTCCAGGGTGTTCAAGTGCACCCGACTTGATAAGTCTTTTGTGCTGCACTTGGCAAACCATCCTGGTTTTCCATTTTGACGGAGCTTAACCTCAAAACTGTGCAGGGTCGTGGATTTGGTGTGAAACGGAGTTAAACCTGCAAATTCGTGATCGACCAACTGTTGCCTGCCATTATTTTCGCTTCTCCAAGAAATTTGCATTGGAAGGGCCGTTTCTCCGTATTGAACAAGTGCTGACATCTCTATTCTCGTGCAGAACTAATGCATCACTCCGGTCGATTACTGGCCTCGAGAACTCTCCTCATAGTCATCAATATGGCGTCACTTACACAAACGTCAACTCGTCTGAATCGCCAATGCCCTGGTTGTCATTTGAAAGTTGCGCGTGCTGTGAGAAAAATAAACTGCCCTCAATGCAAGATACCTTATCACGTTGGATGTGCCGAGAAGGAAACTCAGATTGCCAGTGGTGGATTTTCGGCTTGTTGTACCACCGATAAGAATGCGACCCAGCAGTTACCTCGGGACCAGATCACAACAAACAAGTCGGATCAAAACAAAAATTCTGGCATAATAGACCAAGGTCTCAGTACATCTACTCATTTTGTACCGAATCAACCAGTGACAAACGACGTGTTTATAAAAGGACTCGAAACCCTATTTCAAAGAGTGAAAATCGAACTTCAACCAATTCATCAAAAATTGGATAAAGTAGAAAATCGTTTACAAGATCGCGAAACCAGAATCACCAACACCGAATCTTTGTCTACCGAATCCCACCTGGATCCGACTTCTGTTGAAGACACGTATCGGGAGTTAGGAGAGAGAGCGCGGCGTGCCTCGAACGTTATCATTTTCAACTTCACAAAATAAATGAATTATTCCGGAAATCTGGAAATCTTCCTCAGGCCCGTCATTCTATCCGTCTTGGGATATGACGTCAAGGAACTGTGCGTCCTTTAAAACTTTTCTTCATGTCTGAACTCGATGCTCTTTCGGTTCTCCGATATCAAAATTTCCTTGCGTCATTTCACTCAACTGCTAAGCCAGATCAATCAAACCATGAAGCAACGAGAATACCTGCAACAACTTAGGCAGCAACTGAATGAAAGGATCGCAGCTGGAGAACGGGACATCACCATCAAGTACATCTCTAGCATTCCAACGATTGTTCAGAAGGGAAATTGAGGAGCACGGGATACACTGGCTTTGGAAACAGAAAAAATTTAACTTTTTACTTTCAAAATGTGAGAAGTCTGAGAACAAAGCTGTCACAATTACGTGAGACGATTTTATTACTCTCTAATTCTTATGATACAATGGCGTTGGTTGAAACGTGGTTGCATAATGGTATTCCTGTTTCTGAGTTTGGGTTGAATAATTATAATGTGTTTAGATGTGATCGTTCTTCGGTAAAAAATTCATCCGAGAGAGGTGGTGGGGTTTTGATAGCCGTGCGCAATTCATTGAACTCGTGCCTGATTGATTATCCTAGCAATATTTTAGAACACCTATTTGTGAAAGTCCTTTTCCCTAATGAAACCTTGATTGTTGGAGAGGTTTACATTCCCCCAAGTAGCCCACCTACTATTTATGAGTACTATGCTGAATTTCTGTACGAACTCCAAGTTCAATTTCCCCGGGCTAAGTATTTCTTGGCTGGAGACTTTAACTTGCCACATATTTATTGAATTAACTCGGATAAATTTGGTTCTGCTTGTGAGCCTGGTCCATTAGCGACAAACAGTATCAAAGATGCAGCGCGTTTTTTATCACAAGCTGTGGGTTATGCAAACCTTTTCCAGATTAATTCTATTCCGAATTGTAACAATAGATATTTGGATCTCGTATTTTATAATGGCCCTGATATTGAACAAGAAACAGTGATTGAGCCTCTGGTGGATATTGATAAATATCACCCTCCCTTATGTTTTACTTTGGGATTGGATGCGATTGATAAGGATAGGCAAACATTTACCTTGAGGCGTAATTTTAAGAAAGGGAACTATATCGCCATTAATGATTTCTTGAATCCATTTGATTGGGACTGCATTTTTTCTAACCTTGGTATTTCCGAATCGGTTACCAAGTTCTACGATATTTTAAATAATGCTATTTTATTGTTTGTGCCTTTGTACCGTATAAAGTACGATCATTTTCCAGTATGGTTTGATTGTGAGTTAAAAAGTCTTATTTATCAGAAAAAGAAGGCGCACTCAAATTACAAAAGAGATAAAAATTAATTGAATTATGAAGTATTTTCTCATTATCATATTCATTAATTATCATATTCCCTGTGTAAAGAAAGGACTAGGCTATTGTATGTAAACTATATAAGGAATCTTGAGGGCTCTATTCAAGTAAATGTTAAATATTTTTGGAAATATGTGAGTAAATTGAGAAATGACAATAACCTTTCTAGTTCTCTTCATTTGAATTCTGAATTGGCTAATGGTTTGGGGAATATGGCGGAATTGTTTGCTTCTCATTTTGGGTCGGTTTTCACTCAGCCGAATTCGACGGATTTTGACATTTCGTTTGATGAGCGGATATCATTTACTAATCTTAATACTGGCCTGGGGGAGGTTTTTGATGGTGTTTCGGGTCTGAAATGGGATGCTGGACCTGGACCGGATGGCATTCCTGCTTTTTTCCTGAAAGCGTGTCAATTTTCTCTCTGTCGACCATTATGGATCTTGTTTAATAAGTCTTTGGTTGAGGGAATTATTCCGGTCTCTTGGAAGGCGAGTTCGGTGACGCCGGTATTCAAATCAGGTGACAGGAATTGCGCGTCAAATTATTGCCCTATATCAATTTTGAATGCAATTCCAAAGTTGTTTGGGAACTTAGTATGTCATTACTTGACCTCGGCTTTTAAACATGTGATTGTCGATGAACAACATGGTTTCACAGAGAGGAGATCGACCGTTACTAATTTGGTGTTGTTCCAGAGCACTATTTGTAGGGAACTTGAAAGAGGAAACCAGGTTGATGTCGTGTACACTGATTTCGCTAAGGCGTTACAGGGTAAATCATTTTATTCTGTTGAAGAAATTGAGTGCATATGGTGTTCAGGGGACAATGCTGGAATGGTTAAGAAGTTATCTTTCGGATCGTAGTCAGATAGTACTTGTGAATGGGGAATATTCATCTTATTACGGTACTCCATCAGGTGTTCCACAGGGGTCACATTTGGGACCACTTTCATTTACGATTTTTATAAATGATCTTCCATCGATTCTCTCCTCTTGTGTTTGCCATTTGTTTGCCGATGACGCTAAATTTACTGCAGTTATTCGCTCATTAGATGATGCGACTGCATTTCAGCAGGATTTGCATAGAATTTCTGATTCGTCGTCTAGAAATGATCTACCTCTCAATATCACGAAATGTAAGGTTCTTAGATTTAGTAGATCCGGGAATCGGATTATATTTCCTTACTCTATTGACAACATTACCTTATCAGTGGTATCCAAAATATATGATTCGGGAGTTTGTTTTGACTCTAAATTCTCCTTCAATGAACATATCCTATCAATATCCAGTAAGGCATTAAAAGTGCTTGGGTTTATCAATAGATTGAGTCTGACTTTCAGGAGTCCATCATTATATCGATTACTATATTAGACTTTGGTTAGACTTATCTTAGAGTATGCCACAGTGATTTTGAATCCGTACACACAAGTTAACATCAATGCCTTGGAAAGGATTCAACACAAATTTTTGAGACATTTAGCATATCTTTATTGCAGGCCGTTTTCTTACTATGATCATGATTACTCTGAGCTATTACGTATTTTTGATATTCAGACTTTGGCACGAAGGAGGTCTCGATTCGATATGTTATTTCTATTCAAGATAATTAATAACTATTTGCGGTGTTCTGACCTTTCTGGGTTGATATCCTACAGAATTCCGAATAGAAATCTGAGGCTCACATCCAGAACTATTTTTGATGTTAATTCTGTTCGAACTAATT
The DNA here is from genome assembly GCA_028476575.1 of Platygaster robiniae. Taxonomy (NCBI): domain Eukaryota; kingdom Metazoa; phylum Arthropoda; class Insecta; order Hymenoptera; family Platygastridae; genus Platygaster; species Platygaster robiniae. The sequence goes on from CM052023.1 coordinate 28,836,701, forward strand.
ATGGTGCTAATGAATATGTTACAAGGATATTGTCGATGGCTAATGACTTGTCTTCTGATTTTAATTTCTTTGGTGGTTTAATGTCACGTTTTCAGGCTGAGTTGGCCGCGCTTCTCTCGGATGGTCACGGGCATTAACGTATATTATGAAGTTCTTGACTTTGTTCTCAATCTCATTTTCCATTTCATTTATGTATTTTCACTTATTGTTTTTTCCTTTCTTATTTGGATTGTATGGTTGTTATCCAGTCGCCATTTACATGTAGATCTCTTTTTTGTTTTTATATTTTTGTAAAGGGTGTATACCCGTGTATATTGATAAATAAAATAAATAAATAAAACACGCAAGAAAAATGTACTTGGAGGACTTGTATGGCAGTATTGAGTATATGTCCATTTACGATGGGCGAATTCTTCAGTCCCTGAAGACGTGCACTGAAGCATTGCTCCAGTGTGTCTTCAGGGACTGAAGAATTTGCCGGTCGTACATGGGCGTATTCAATGCGGCCATATGGGTCCTCGAAACACATTTTTCTTAGGTGTTATGCAAAAAAGTAATTTTTGACTCTGGACCCGCCTAAAGTGATTACTTTTTTCGCTGTACTTTTTCTTCTACATATAACAAAATACAGTAGTAGTACTGAAAATATTCTTTTTTTACTGCTAATGCATGTAGATTACAATATCCAGGGTAAAATTTACTCTTAATTTTTTCTCTGTGTAATGAACAAGTTATATATTCTTAACAATCTTTAAATTTCCGTCCATTTTTCAAGATTTCCAGTGGAGCAAAACTGCTTTTGTCATAATAACGCATTCATTAGATATTTTATACTTTTACGCTTCAGAAAACTGTAACTAGTTAATTTTTGTGAACCTTTGAACCATATCTAGTAACTTCGAACCTTATAAAAACCTTACTAGGATCTTAATTTTCTTGTAAGATTTTCAAATCCTTAAAAGGTGCCTTTTGACCTTGTAAAAACTTTACAAGGAATTACATCCTCAAAAAGTTATAGATTGCTATATACAGATTTTACACTTTCTTATAAGGAAATTGAAATTTCCTTATGCGGTTTTCAATTTTACAGGTCCTGCATCATGATGTAAGTTTTTAATTTCCTTATAAGGAATCGAAATTTCCTTACAAGGACATTTTAACTTTCTTGGGTCTCAGTAACTAATTCTCATAGAGTGTGAACAAAAAAAATCCAAATTTTTATGAAATTCCTGTTTTTTAAAATCACTATACAATTTTTCAAAACTTGTATAAAACTTTTATTTTATAAAAAATACTCATAAAACGGCTATATCTCCATATTTATACAATGGTGACTTGAAACCTTATAAATTTCTTACAAGAATCTAAGTTTCCTTTATAGATACTGGAATAAGGATGCCCAATTCGCCAAGAAATCTGCTCGAAAACCGGAGAGTATACAGTCAGTGATGTAAAAGGAGCTTCTTACAGTCAACTAACGAACGAAAGGAAAAGATGATAGAGCTAAAGAGAGAGGAAAAACTGGGAACAATGATGACTCCTCCCACATCGCTGACCATATGCTTATCGCTTTCACTGTGGCGAGTCGGACATCCTTAATCCTATATCCATGGTTTCCTTATAAAATTGTTGATTCATCATAAAAGCGACCTTATAAAAACCTTACAAGAATTAAAAAATCTTCTAAGGTAACCTAATGAAATCTCTATGAAGAATACTTTTTTTATAGGATTATAATTTCCTAATAAAAATTTTACGATTTCTGATTCTAATGAAGATTTCACCTTTCCTTTGTTAGAATTGATGTTTCCTTTTAAGGTTCTCAAATCCTTATAAAAAGTTTATGTTACCTTATAAGAACTTGTCTTGTATACACTCCTAACCTAATAAGGATTTTGATTCTTTAAAACGATTTTATAAGGTTCAGAATCACTAGGGATACTTTGATACTAAGGAACTTTAGGTATTTAAACACTGTAATTTCACAAGCATTTCTTGCATTTCAATTGATTCCTTTCATACAATTTTACTTTGACCCCCTTCCCCTGTGTGTAAAAAGCGATACTATTTCCATAATCATTGTTTGCAAATTCAGACACGAATCTCGGTACACCTCTAGTAACTGCAAACCTTATAAATTTTTCATAAAAATTCAAGACCATTTATAAGATTTCCGATTCCTTAAATGGTAACCTTATAAAAACCTCATAAGGAATAAATTTTCTATAGTATTTAGATTTATTTAGCGGTTTTGCAAGTTAATTATTTTTATGTATATTTGTCCACCTGAAACTGAACCCAACCGAAAATTCTCCACGACGAAAGAACTCAAAAGCAAGCAAATAGACAAAATCCTTGTCTCATCGATTTTGATGCAGAAACTATAAAAAAAAATTTGATGGAAAAAAAATACTTGACCCTAACTATTTAGAACATTTAAGATGAAATGATCCGTAAATTATTTAAATATTGGTAAAACCGCGTTCGATTTTTATTCAAGATTTTTCGTTCAAATGAAGGGGCATCAAACGGAAATTTTGAATGTAAAGTGAATAGAACTTTTCCTTACGAGAATAGTATATTGTGTAGCTAGGAGCAAAAACAGCCGATTTAGAACTCATGTGAGGTACACACGATAATTCTTGCCTCGAAAACAGTAAAAATGCGCGTATTAAAACTGTTTCGACATGGCGAATGGAGTATTGAAGGTCGACACGGAGACTGGAGAAAATGACAGTCGGCAGGGGAAAGGGGGGGGGGGGGTGGTCCTTTTTGGCCCGCCGGGTTTCCAAAGAGCCAAAAGAGACCGCCTTTCACCTCGCCGATTGTCATTTGTCGACAGCCTACGTGTTGGCCTAAAATACTTTATTTGTTTATGTTGAAACGTGTTTTGAAACGCTCTTTTTTAGTGTTTGAAAGGCAAAAATAACACTGTGGAACAAAAGTCGAGTTTCGGAAAAACCCAAAGAAAGTTTCACAGGCAACATGTACTTTATGACCTCCTGAACCTATAATCCTGAATGTTTTTTCTCCATCACGTCACATTAGCGAGTAATACTTTTTTAAAGATTTAATAAATTAAAATTTGCACCTTCTTCAGCTTTCACGCTTTTGGATCGTGAAAAAAACTGTTGTTCAGTTTTTTCCGTAGATCTCAAATATGCAATTGAATTTACGTTTTTTTTTCTCCCTCAACAATTTAATTTTTATACGAAAAAACTGTTTCTCGAGATCATCAATCTCTAAGTTATCCGTGACAGCTAGCATCCGAAAAATCGTTTCTCGAGCGAAGGGATCCTTTGTGGTCCTCGAAAAAAAGTCGAGAGAGTGAATAAACCTTATTAATATTTCGAATGCTAGCCGTCACGGGTCAATTATTGATCCATGATTCCGAGAAACAGTTTTTTTCGTATAACAACTAAATTTTTGTAGGAGCAATTAAATTTTAAATTAAATTGCATATTTGAGATCTACGGAAAAAACTGAATAACATGGTTTTTTCCACGATCCAAAAGCATGAAAACTGAAGAAGTTACAAGTTTTAAATTTATTAAATCTTTAAAAAATTATTACTCGCTGATGTGACGTGATGGAGAAATAACATTCAGGATAATAGTTTCAGGAAGTCATAAAGTACATGTTGTATGTGAAATTTTCTTTGGGTTTTTTTTTGTTCCACTGTGTGACTTCGTTTTTAAATTCAGTTCATGACGAAAATTTTTGCCCCCCCCCCCCCCCCCCGTAGAAATCCTGGCTATTTATTTGCAAATAATGACAGAAAGTCCTTTATTCAATTTTTTAAATTTAATTCTAACCTAAAAATCGGATGTTCGGACGTGAATTACGAGGTAAAATCGAATGAAAATCATTTTGCTATTTTGTATTTTGTAAGCGTAGGATTCTTCTTATAAGGGGTCGTGCACATAATACGTCACGCTCTTGGGGGGAGGGGGAGTCAGTCTGAGTGTGACTAACCATGTTAGCTCTTATGGAGAAATGGGTGTCGAAGGGAGAGGGGGGGGGTCTAAAATCTCCTAAAAACGCGTGACGTATTATGTGCACGACCCCTAAGGTTTTTTTTCTTCATGAAGTTTTAATGAAAGGTTCATCTTTCCTTGTAAGGTTCAGAACCACTAGGAAACACAAAATTTGCTTCTTCATCCATGCGATTCTCTACTATATTTTTTGCTATTTTCTCAGCGATATCCATTGTACGAAAAAGAGTTATAAACTCACCAATGGTACCAAGCATCGCAATCGTCGCACCCAATCATTGGCGAACCATCGTCTTGATTTCCACAAGCTGGGCATATCCAAACTTGTCGACCGCTTGTATCCTACCAAAAAACTCATTATGTTACAAAATCAATACCCCAAATCATCATCGTTCAGTCAACCCAATCTATCGTTGTTTTTTGGTTTTTTTTTCCTTCGAAAATGTTTGGTTTCTCTGCGTGAACCATAAAATGACGACGAAGACAGTGCAAGATGAAAAATGACAAAATAATGCTTTTTTCCATAATTGGTTGGGAAATTATACCTCATGGGTATCATGTTGAGTACTCATGAGTACCATGTTGGTTAGATTGGAATTCTCATTGTTTTTCGTTTTCAATAACTTTAAAAAGCATGTTTTGTTTTGTTTTTCTAGCAACTCAACTAAGTACTGAAACACGCTCGAAGTATGTGAAAAAATAGTAATTTATTACATCTGCTTTGATTAGAATAATTAACAGAAGCAATGCTATTTAAAATTATCAAAAACGAAAAATTGAAAAGATCTCTTACTCGCCAACAAAGCCCGAATCCTACTCAAATCTGGCGCATATTTATGATGAATCGAACGAGATGATGAGCTTGCCTCTTCTTTGTTTATAAATTTCATTTATCCCTCAAATACTCTTATTCTACGTTTTATCAGAAACTCTTAGCGGAAGAGTGTCGCTTTTGAAAGACTACTCACCACAGTTATTGCTGGGGCTGTCGTTACTTTCCCGCCATTCTCTTTATCTTCTTTAGTTTCGACCTTTTTAGTGACCGCGTCAGCTTTCGTTTCTGCATCGTCAAAACTAACAGTTATAAACCTAACTGTTTGACCATGCGACAGTTATTTAATTCATACAAGCCACATGCAACTAGCTAATTTATAGCACGTTTTCGTCATGACCTAGCAAAGGTCGTGCTATGGCAATGCTATAACATGTAATAGGATCGTCATAATATTGTAGTAACATTTTCATCTGATTGCATATTATGACTACTTTCAAGAGTGCACACGGTAAACATTTTCGGGAGGAGAGGGGTTTTCCAAAAATACACATTTTTTAATATTCGAATAAATAAATTTCTATCTACTACCTACGAATTCTAAATTCTGTTTTTTTACGTTTTTTCGGGATTCAAATTCAATTAAAAATTATATGATTATATAGGTTTAGTTTTGATATTTTGTAAATGAAATATTTTGATTAAAAAGATGTATTTTGTTATTAAAGAATTTAAAGTCTACCATGCGATGAAATCAAAAATTAATTTTTATTACTCATGGAATCTACATCAAATTACCAGAACTTCAAACTTCAATGTATTTAGTCTTATGGATTGTAAACTTTAAGCGGTGACGGATAGAAAATCTAATGTGAACCTTGGCGCTACCGCCTCGGACAACAAATTATCGCCCTCGTCCTCGAAACAGCAATAATGCACCGCGGTACACAATGTACTATTTATTGAACATCAATTTTATGCAATTATTTTATACCGATACTTGGACTTTGACGATTCGCAAAGACTTATTACTATTTATTCACTTTTAAAATTTTACGGTGACATACTGGATAACCTGTGAAGTATGAAATTTGGCATTTTTTAAATTTTTTCTTTAATTTTTTTCGCCTCTTTTTTATTTCTCAATATTCATTTTTTTAACAAAAATGTCCATTTGTTGAAAATTGTAGGAATAGGTTTCTCTCAGAACTTACCTCGAATATTTAAAATTTTAGGGTCGAAAACATTAAATTCTATCAAATTCGCAATATTACATGTTATGTTCAAATCTATTATTTTATTAAATATTTTTCATTAAAGTTCAATACCCGTAATGATAGTGTATAGACATGATTAAGTATAATTTAATGATTAAACATAATATAATTCTGTGGCTTCCAGGCATAATCGCCGAAGTCACACATCTCATAACGTTCAAAATGTCATCAGAATATCATGTAAAATGAGCCTTATGGCATAAGTGACTTCGGCGATTATGCCTGGAAGCCACAGAATTATGTTCATAAATTTCGATAAATGATCAAAATAAGAATAAATTCATATGATTTTTTTTATTTAAAGTAATATATTTATGCAAACGAATGATGTAAGTATAAATAAATTGAGGTTTAGAGTATAATAAAAGTAAATGGATAATTTGAGAATTAAGAGACTTGCTATTTTTTATGTTTATACGCTGTTGATACATTTTTCTCGTGTTAAAATATGTAAATTTTAAATCAGTACCTATTTGTACAGTCAGAATGTTGGCTATAAAAACAAATAATATCGAAGTTTGATTGAATTCAAGTTTTTTGCTTAACTTTTCGAGCTTGGAAGTGGAGCTATTAATTTTTTTTTTTGATTCCGCAGTTATTATATTTTGCGTATTTTACAATAGAAACGTCAATTATAGGTATTTTCAAATTCTTCATTTAAAAAGTTTTCTTCAAACTACAAAAGTCTCAACTCTTTGGATACAAAGTTTTTTATTTCTTCGTATGTATAAATTTTCACCTTCATATTGACTAAAATAATTTTTATTTTTATTTTGGGATAAAGTCTTACCCTCCCCCCTCACTGCTTTGTCCGTCACTGACTATTTTTCTGTGAAAATCGTTCCTTGGATAAATATAATGATTTTTGTGAGCTCACAAAGTAACTTGCGGATAATAGTTTAATTTTTTATAGTGAAACTGATTATCCGAATTTTCTGTATCATGTAATATTAGAAGAAAGCGGTTACATATACCCTTATCGAGTCTTTGAAGTCTGACTTCCCCATCGGAAATTATTTTACTAATCTACATCCCATAATAACCACGTCCCGTAAATTCTCCATTCCATAAGCCAGTGAAGTGGTTGTCATCCATGAAGAGCATTTATCAGTTATGTGTGTGGGGGGGGGGGGGGGTGAAACTCGGAAAAAAATTGTACTACGGTTTCGTGACATATAGACATTATATACATGGACCGCTAGTAGGGTGTGATTCCGTGGCAAAACATCTGCAAGCGAGAGTTAGCCGGTGGGTCAAATCGAAGAAGCCCGAGTGTGCACGACCGAACCCGAATCAGCCTGACATTTTCACAAGTTTTCAATTTCTTGTAAACAGAGTACTGTAAATACAGTGAAATGGTTCGATATTTTGTAATAGTATTGATATAGTGTTCGAGGGCAATAGAAAAAATTCATTCTGCATTTTTTATGGTTCGCAATAAAACTCAAAAATATATTTATGCACAGGGCCTTAACTGTGATCTCGTGCACATAGCGTTCAATATGGTGCCGGTTGCCCTACCGGCTAGCTCCAGATGTTTTACCACGAAAAAATCTGGCAAACAATAGGGACTAGCAGTCTATATATCTGTGGCTTCCCGCCATAACCGAGAAAGTCACACATGCCATACCGTTTAAAATTTCATCAGAATATCATGTAAACTGAGCCTTATGCCACAAGTGACTTTCTCGGTTATGGCGGGAAGCCACAAATATGTAATGTCTATGTCTGTGACCAGTCGCAATTTCTCAGTTTGCTCATGTGGACCGCTGGCAATACCAATGAAAAGGTCACGTGAATGAAACGTTCATCCATGTCACTTTCACTAAGACTGCCAGCGCCACTATCAACCACTCGACAAAGGTTGGTCAAAAATCATGAATACGCATTTTCAAGCCCAGTGTGACCTAGGTTCACCCCTTTGAAAATTATTATAACTAATGGAAATAACGCGCGCATGTAATAATGTGCGTGTGCGTGTAAATGCGCTTGGGTTCCACGCAACGACCTATAGTATGGATCGCTAATGTCGACTGCGCATCCTTGTACGGGTAGAAAAAAACAGATAGGACAGAATGACCTATTCATCTTTTATTATACTGTCTCCCTTATACCTATATATACATCTCCATCTATACTATCTCCTTTCTTTTCTACTAAGAAATCGTTCGCGCAGTCAGATGAGCGATCCATACTGTACGTCGTTGGTTCCGCGGCTTTACGTCCCTTCCGAAGGACGACGATGGGCAGAGAATCACCTGGCCACCTACCCAGGAATTCCCAACTCCCGTTGCTCGCGCCATAGGCTCACGCCCGACTCCTCAAGAATCTTTTACAGAAGAAAAAATCCCTCGAGGCAGGGATTCGAACTCAGACCCTCCAGATCCGCATCCAGTGGCATAACCATTGAGCTACCGATCCGTTTAGCATACAACACTATTAATTAGGTAAATTTAATGTTCAACTCAGAATGTACGTACTCAGAAATAAAACAGAAAACATAAAAATTCGGGTCAGTAGTTTCTCTCATAAAATAAAATTTTCCGCTTGGAGTTGCTTGTAAGAATAATTTACTTACGCGAATAGTTATATTTATCAGAGGAACGATTTTTGTTTCAAAAAATGTCATAACATGTGGTCGTATTATGGTACTACAATGTTATTACAATGTTATTAAGATGTTACTTGTGATAACATGTCATAGCATTACCTTTGCTAGAATATTAAATCAATACTCTCTTAAAATAGTAGATATGTACATATAGCTGTACATCAGAAACTGTAATATCTACACTATTGTGCAAATAGAATATGCTTGGATGCAGTAAAAAAAGGCGCAAAGTAACACAAGTAGTCAAGCCATTATTATACAAATAAACATTCTATTTTCTGTAATTTATGTCATCGTATTTACATATTTTAAGTACATAATACGTTTCGTTTGATTTCGATACTACTCTAAATCCATAACACTGTACAACACAAAAAAATTTATTTAACGAAAATATACTACAATCGTTATTTAAGACCTCTCGAATCAAACTACCAAAGGAGTTCGCAACCTGAGCTCGTTTTGTTAACTTTTTTGCAATTCAAAATATTCATTGACAACTTGGGTGATTCTCGATGGTTTTTCGATATTCAAACATAAATATATATGTTTTCAGAGATAAGAATCTCATTTATGGATAAAAATATTTTTTTAAAAATTTTCAAACGAATTGGACTGACGATTTAATTTATTTACGAAAAATAAAAATATTGGTAGTTCCCGCATCAAGGAAAAAATTAGAAGTTCGAGACGCTACACAAAGACTGCCCGAGGCGCGGGGGCAATAACGAATGTTTTGCCTTCAAAAATTAATAGGAATCGTAATCTAACTTCGTTAGGTTTTTTTTTTTTTTCAATTTTTTTTCTCGGAAATGAAATCCATATTTCTGAAAACATATATATTCGTTTTTGAATATTGGAAAACGATTGAGAATTGACCAAGTTGTGAATAAATTTGTTGATTTGCAAAAAAATTAACAAAACGAGCTTAGGTTGCGAAATCCTTCAGCAGTTTGATTCAAGGGGTCTTTAGAAACCATAAGAGTCTAATTTCGTTCAAGTTTTTTTTTTCGAAAACCCCAATTTTTTTGTACACTGTAATATGCAATATGCAATGCAATCAGGATCTTTGAAACCAAGTAGAACTAACTCAAGAAAATCAGTAACGAAAAATGACTATCGTCAACATTCATTTTTTTTCTAGCTTTTGACCAACGATTTCCGTTCTCATCAGGAATATACAAACGCATCAACAATTACTATGTACATAACAATAAACCAAACTTTCTTCTCAATACTTTACTATTTTTAACCCATATATACATAGATTGAAATTTTAAATCTTTTCAACTTTCATTATGTCAAAAGGTTTAAATTTCAAAAATGGGATTCCAATGAAAATATCTCAAATACTCTCGTTTCTAAATCGTACAAGCAAACCAAGCTAAAGAGCGTGTGAATTTTCAGGGAACGAGAACTCCTCACTCCCACCAATGGCTTGTGGCAAACGGGCGGGAACAGTGTGCACGAAAAAGCTACTGCGCATCCTGTTACGTTACGAAAAATCCTAATTCAAAAAACTCCCCTTCTATAACATCAAAATTGTGAACCCTTTTCTCCTGTCGGTTTCTTTCCCACTTTCACGTGCTCTATCCTCACCATGCTCACCACTTGCACGCGTGGTCTACATGGGTCAAACCAAAAACAAACGAAAACCAGTTTTTGCAAAATACTCCGCAAAATACAGTATTTCGTACTGAGAGACGCTCCGCGAAGTGGCCTTTTGACGTACAGTACTCTTTTCCTGGCCTAGGCCGGGAAAGTAACCCAATCGCCGGCCTAAACCGCTAGAAGAACTATGCAATTTCCTTGATAAGTATATGATGTTGCTTTTTGCAGAGTGTTTTGCAAAAAGTAGAGTGTGCACCACGGCCATCAAAGTAGGCCATCGTCGCACAGTCAGAATTTTCAGTACTCGACTCATACGGGCGATTTTTTCAGCACTCGGCTTCACCTCGTGCTGAAAATCAAGCCCGTACTCCCCTCGTACTGAAAATCACGCCCGTAGTCGCCTCGAACTGAACATTCAGCTTGTACGGCAAAAGCCTACTTTGCGGCCTTGGTACACAATCTACTATTTCCTGATTTTCTTCGGCTTTTGACTTTCGGGATTTTGGAAGAGAGAGTAGCAGAGGGGACATCTTCGTTAGAGGGGCAGCATAAGCAAAATGAGGATAGGCTTGCGAAGGGGGAAACCTGGGATTTTTCGTGACACCACACATCCCAGGTCCTGCGCCAAGATACAATTTTCGTGCTCAGTGGGCGGAAACTCTTTTTCCCTTCTCCCGCGCATCCCGCAACCACAAAGCTATGCACGGGGAAAAAAGAAATGCCGATCCAGCATGGAAAACTGCTATATTGGCCGGGAATCGTAAACGCGATAACATGGGCAGCCAATGTTGATATTTCACTCGATATAGCGCTCGATCGTCATGAATGCCTGCCTATTCAAGACGATCGAACGCGAGCGAGACCCCCAACCGCAACCGTTAGTCATTTTGCATTAAGTGATTTTCTTTAAGGTTTCAACTTTGTGAAAAATGCAGTTTTTCAACGTTTTTATGGTAAAAATAGAATTTTCGACCTCAAATACATAGACATGCGCTTTTATCCGGTAAAAATCGAGCCATAATTGTAAGAAGTACAAAGTTGTATTTTCGAAATTTCGCATAAATAATTCCTCGGAAACTTGCTCTAACTTCGTGAAAAGCTCTTGCAGACTTGTTTATGGGGTCATTAGGAATCGATTTAATACATTTAGATCTATGAAAAAAAAAATTTTTTTTTTGTCGCACAGTGTTATTTGAATAAATGTATTCCCGCAATCAGAGTTGTGAATTACTGTAATACAAGTATCAAATAATCATAGTTGGGTGCACCGGAATAAAAGTAGCGCGCTAATTTTTGGATTGCCGAAATACATGTATCGAAATAATCATGATTGAAAATCGCTGGAATACAAGTAGCGCGCTACCCCGGATTATTCAAATACGTGTATCCCCGTAGTGCATTTTTTTGATACTCAATTACAAGTAATCAAATATTCATGATTGGATGATTACAAGTATTTATCAATTAGTAATCATGGATTATTAATTTTGCCCAACTATGATTTCAAGTTTCCTAAACAATTTGGAGCCTTAGTTATTAAGACTCTGAATTCTGGTTGGGCTCGAAACCTAGGATCTCGAAAACTAAGAATTAAGAGAGCAAATTCGACACTTCAAATTTTGAGCTTTTTGCCCAAAAATTTTTTCTTCGCTGGCATGGCTTTAAATTGTTTAGTAGTTTTTTTTTCAATTCAGAAAAACTTCACAAGATCCGGATTCTTCTAATAATATATTTCAATATATATTTATTGAAATATATGAAGTTTCCATTTGCCTTGGCAAATGAAAACTCAGAAGTTCCCTACACCTATAACAATTTGAACTTTATTTAACAACAAAATTTATTAACATAATTAAGGGAAACTTCTGAAAAAAATGCTGTAAGAGCTTGTAAGAATGTTTTCAAAAAGGGGAAAACGAAATTTGAGTTCCATAACTTGTAATAATAATTGAAACTTTTTGTTCAACTCCATTGCCTAAAAAAAACCCAAGTGCGTTTCTGTTGAGTAGTTAAAAACAACTCACCGAAAGCCAGAATTTAATTTGGGAAAAATCATGCGACAATTTTCGAAAAATTAGCCTTGAGAAGAAAGTTGAACTATGATTAGCTACTATAAAGTGTACACCGACTACGAAGAAAAGGCAATGATCAACCATCAAATCAGTGATATTCTTCAATTTTTCACACATGATTTTAGCAGTCCATTGGAAAATTCGAATAACTTGAAAATTAAGAAAAAAATACAATATAAGAGACTTTATGTATTCGACTTTTTAGTTCTTTGGTGAATATATTAAAATTATGAGAAAATTATCAAAAAAAGTCAATGAATTAAAGATTCCCTCATTTTCTGAATGCTACTTCCCTAAGAAAATTTCCATAATAATAAAATCTGCGAATTCCGATTTTACCTGACTACCTTATAATCATGCATGAAAATTGCATAATATCCAAATACCAAAATCAAAAAAAAAGGAGCATGAATGATATGCAGAATATGCGAAAAATGGAGGAAAGGGTTTTGGATAATGTATGTTTACTCCTTCGCCAAAAAAACCAAGATAGGTTGAGTAAGGACGATGTTTTTCATGATTCGCGAAAAAACTTCATGAAATGAAATATTTTTCGTTAAATACTGTTTTCAATACTTTGTAGTATTAAAAAAACAGATGTCAATAAAAAAAAAACCGTGACTTAATTTCGAAATGTTGATACTGGCAGATAAAATTGCCAAAGTTATTTACACTCATAGAAGAACTTTATGTAAGTATCAAATATTTCAAGATTGAATTTATAGAACTCTGAATCTCTAATTTACAAATGTATTTTTTTTATTAGAAAATGTTAAAACAAATATTTCCGGTTTCTGTCATTGAAATGTTGTAAGTAATCTGACATAAATAATCAATCGATTCACATTATTTTATATTGAAATTTCTTAATATTTAAGCTCTCTCGGTAAAAAAATTTTTTATTAAAATTTTTCTGCATATCTCATTTTGTCTTTAAAATATATTTATTACCAAACACAAAACATAATTTATTTGTTATAATTATAATAAAAAAAAAACTAATTCGTAAAGTTGTTAGTGATTGAACAGATTAATTATCAAATTCTAACATATTAACTGCATTGCATTGTATTTGCTATGACGAATTTTTAAGAAAATTTCTTCTGAAAGTAACAACCAACATTTCGAAAACAAAAAAAAAAAGGTAATAACGTTACCATGACTGTCGTGGAACAGAAAAAGGCGTAGCTTACAGTTTTCAAAGAAATAGAATTTCGATCGAACATCGATTTTATCAATAACAAAAACATTAAATGAAGTAAAGTGAAATCAAAATAATCAGAAGGAGCCAAGTATCAATAGCAATTTTGAAAATACTCGAAAACGCCATGAAATCGAGAAAATTTAAATGCAAGAGAACAAGAAGCTAAAAATGATTTGAAAATAAATTTTCAAATGAAAAAATTCCTTAAGACTACAAAAAACAACCCCGAAGGTTTTATTATTTCGTTGTTTCACTGTATTCGAAATTCTTTGTTGTCGATTTGACCAATAAACCTTTTTCCGTTTTTCCACGACAGTTACTTTCATCGCGTCGATGAGTAAACATACTTACGTAGTAAAATGCTGCATATGGTCTAGTTGATTGCACCGGCAACGGGCTTGGAGTGTTGGGGGAAATATTGGGAAATTCTTGGTAGGAATTAGTTTGCTCGGTTTTAAAGTCTGCTCTAGGGGCAGCTTGGATCGGAAAAGAAGTAGCGAAAGAATCGTCCGAAAAAGAAGCAGGACTTGTTTCTACAACTCCAACAACTCCATCCTTTTGATTCTTACTTGTCGACTTTGGCTTTGGCGGCCTCGTCACCAAGGCCGAAATCTTGGCCAGTTCCGGGCTCGGCTCCCTCTTTATTTCCTCCTCCGGCTTTTTGGCTATCGGCTTTATAGTACTGGAAGAAGTAAAAATTTAATTCATCAAAGTATCAAGTTCAAGGACAACAAGTCACTTATCTTTGAAACTTACATTTTCTTTGCCGTCGCAGCTTCGGGAACCACGGGTGTTGGCATCGGTGCTGGTGCTGGTCCAGGAGTGGTCGGCAATTTCAGCGTGAGCTTGAGAGCAGATTCAGTATCTTTTTCTTTTTTCTAATAGAAACATTAAGACGTTGAATCGATAATAATAGATTCAACGTGGTGCAAATGTCGATTTTGTTAAAAATTTCGATTGTCTTCGCCAAATTCGACATTTGTACCAGAAGCTAAATACAATAAATCATGCGATAAAAGCCACAAAAACGTTTCCAAGCTGCAATTTTAAGATGATAATGGTACAAAGTTCTTACCGAATTCTTTTTGTTCGGGTCTTTCTCCTTGCGTTTTTCTTTCTTTTCCTTTTTCTCCTTGATTTTTTCCAACTTGTCCTTTTTCTCTCCTTTCTCTTTCTTCTCTTTTGTTTTCTCGCCTTTTTCCTTGTGCTTGTCTTTCTTCTCCTTTTTCTTTTTCGTCTTGTCTTTCTTCTCTTTCTTGTGTTCTTTTGACTTCTGTAATTGCAAGATTTATACAATGTACAATTTTTTCACGAAATTTAGAAAAAAAATTTTATACTGAATATTAAACTTATTGACTAAAAAAAAGTTATTTGCCATTGCAGTGTTGTCAAAGCATTTGTTAGCAGCGATGAAAAATAGGCGCGAGAATTAGTTTGCTCGCGACTTATGAGAGAAAATTATTTCCTTCATAATTTTCAATATCAGTCGCTTTGAAACAAGACGTGGAGAAATTTTCAATGTCAATCATGCCTTCCACTATTTTCCTGGGATGTTTTTTTTTCGAGATTCGGAAAAAGCCGGAAAATTACTTGTTGATTTTTTTGATGAGAGTTTTCATATATTTAGAGTAAAAAAATTGTATTTTCAATATTTAGTTGTCTTGTTATTAAGAAAATTTTGAACAACATTTTCATTAAATTAGAAATAAGTGATTCGAAATGATATTGAAAAAATTTAGGGAAATTGCCAGACACTCACGTATAATCATTGAGTATTATCTTAATCGTTTTTGTGAATTAAACATCTCTACGATTTAAAGCAGTAATTTCTTGATATTTCTTATGTATTGAACTTGAAACACGACAGTGAAAATTCTTTGAAGAGAATTATTATTTATAATTATTAGTATTGCAGGGATATCAAAAATTTTAGGAAATTTGAAAAATAAGTGGGATTCCAAAAAATAATGATAAATTTCGTAAATTGAGATAAATTTTGTTTAATTACACAGTTCAACACAAAAAAATTACTGCCTGAATTTTTGGAAAAACTGATTCCCTAGGTCATCAATACACGATTTCCAAAAAGGTTTTTGTTCGCCGACATCGTTTTTTAATGTTATTAACAAAAACAGGAAGTCAATGTAAAATCGGATGTATGTGTCTGATTTGAAAAAAAAAAAAAAAAAAAAAAAAAACTATTATCTTGCTCTCGATGAGAAGAATCCATTTCCCCACTTTTTTTTCGCGCAAAAATCATTATTTCATCAAGTTGATATTGCTGAGATAAAGGTCGTTTCATTTTTCGGAAATAGGTCTGTTTACTATTCCGGCATTTCTCTTTTCTAAAACCTGCTTGAAGCTTGACTGATGCTTTTTGAATGAGTCTGAGGATCTGTGTCTAATTCGACCATTGAACGAGTGAATGGTCGAGTACTCGCCCAAATAATAGAGATCGGCATCCAAATTAGTGTAAAGAAAAGAGAAATGCCGGAATAGTAAACAGACCTTTTTCCGAAAAATAAAACGGCCTTTATCTCAGCAATATCAACTTCAAATCGGACATATACATCCGATTTTACATTTTTTTCCTATTTTTGTTTATAACATTAAAAAGCGATATCAACGAACAAAAACCTATTTGGAAATGGTTTATGACGACCTAGGAAATCAGTTTTTCTAAAAATTTCGCCAGTAATTTTCCAAAAGTCAAATTTTGTCGAACTGTGTTACATGAATTGTAATATTCATCATAATAAAATTGTAAGAATAATAATACGTTTATCGTGTGGAGATTATCGATAAATTCCGAAATTTAGTATAAATCGCGAAATTTGGAAAATTATGAAAAATTGAAAAACACAAAAAAATTTGTATGGTTCCAGGGAATGTTGATATAACTTCAGGATTGCGGAAAATTATGAAAATTCAGTAAAGTTTAGAAAAACGGTCAAATAAAAATGTTTAAAAAACAAGAAAATGTTTTATCTCGTACAGAGATCATCGATAATTTTGAAAACGCCAATTAGAGTCTAGAAAATGTTGAACATCATGAATACATAGTTGAAAATATTTAATATTTTCAAAATTATAGATAATTAGGTATATAAATTCAAAAAATTTGCGAGACCTCGGAAAATAATGATAAATGTTGAAGATAGTAGGAATTTCGAGAAATCCGTAAAAATATACAGATAATGAGTAGAAGCTTTTAAATTTTAGAAAAAAAAAAAACTATTTTTTCATACATACGAAGGCTATCAATTTTTTTAATAGTTATGATAAAAATCTGGAAATCATAACAATTTGGAAAAAATGAATAACATTTAAAATTTTCACGGTGGATGTTTCCAAGTCATTCGAGTTTCCTAAAATATTGAAAAATTTTTTAGACTAGATAATTTTAATAATTCCGTAATATAACAGAAACTGTTGAATACTGAATATTCTTAAAATTCTTGAATCAAAAAAATATTGAATCGTATATTAATATTGGATAATTATTGTGAAAGTTTCAATAACAATTGAAAAGTCTTTAAATTTGGAAAATAGTAGTATGTACATTCAAAATATAAGAGACCTTTAATAAATCCGACGAATTTGAAGAGTTTGTAGGATTTCAGGAAATATTGATAAATTTTAGAAGTTAAGAGAATAGAGATAAATGTAAACAGTTTTAGAAATTCCATACAACTATAGAAACTATATGTAATTAAAAAAATTGTTTCAAAATGAAAATATATTTTGTCGTATGCAAGGATTCCATTATTTTTAAAATTGCAATAAAAATGTAGAAATTTTGAATATGCCGTGAAATCACGTGAATATGGGAATTTGAAAAATTGTCAACAATTTTGAACGATTCATCGATTTGAAAAACATGTATAAGTTTAGGAATTGTTGATAAATTGTATAGATTGTGCAAAAAGTGTAATATTTCATGAAACTAAAGCTTCTGTAAAGTACTTTAGGAATGTTCCAAAAATGTTGCAAATTGTAGGAAATAATTTGTAGTATGGTGACGCTATGTAATTTTATAAATTTGAATAATTTTACAGAAACATTTTAAATTAACGGAAATTAGAGTACTTCGAAAATATAAATAATGCTCAAGAAATCGAAAAAGAAAAAAAATGACATAGTAGGATTTCAAAAATTTTCTATAAATTTTGTTCATCTTGAAAAATTTCAAAAGACTCTGTAAAACAACAGACATTACAATATTCTCCAATTTTGTGTAAAAAGTAAAAACGTTACAAATAAAAAAAGTTGGAGAATTTATCGTTGATACAGCTTGAAACCACTTTTAATAAATCACAGATAATTCAGAAGTTGAAAAAATGAGCAACGTTTCAGTGTCCGATTACAGAGAAATTCAAAAGCATTCATTCACTAGAAGCGCCATATACAATGATATTTTATACCCAACCTTAAAAAATATAATTTATATCATGCATTATTCACTACTAAAAGCAGTATAGTGAGCATTTTACCTAAAAACGTTAATTGTCATCATTCCTCTAATTATTACAGGGTGCGCCATTTCTTATGTCGGCATGTAAACATTGAATAACTTGAAAAAAAAACAACCGATTTCTGTAAATGAGGTATTTTTATTTAGTTTGGTCCTTTACAATTTATTTAGACTAGTTTTTGAACACAACATCAATCAAGTGGCCGCCCTTATTGTTCACAGCAAAATATGCCCTTTTTGCGGCGTTTTCCATTACCTTTTCGAGCATCTCGGGTGGTATAGCAATGATTTCGGCACGAATATTTTCCTTAAGCTCTTCAATGGTCTGCGGCTTGCTGGCGTACACTTTACTTTTCAAATAACCCCACAAAAAGAAGTCTGGAGGGGTCAAATCTGGAGATCTGGGTGGCCATTCAATGTCGCCTCTTTTTGACATCAGACGTCCAGGGAATTTTCGTTGCAGAAACTGGATTGTTTGATTCGCAGTGTGGCAGGTCGCACCATCTTGTTGAAACCAGTAATCTTCAAGACCTTTTTCACGCATTTGTGGGCAGACATAGTGAGCCAACATCCACCGATATCGGTTTCCATCGATCGTTTGGTTCTCTTTGAAAAAATAAGGACCAATGATGGTTTTGGCGCAAACGCCGGCCCAAACAGTAACTTTTTGGTCATGCGATGGCGTTTCATGGATCTCGTGTGGATTCTGCGTTCCCCAAATGCGGCAATTTTGCTTATTAACGCCTCCAGAAAGTTTGAAATGTGCCTCGTCGGTCATTAAAATTCGCTTCCAAAAATCAGGTTCAGTATCAACTATTCGAGCGATTGTTTGTCCATATTCCAAGCGACGTGGATGATCTGTAGGCAATATTCTTTGTGTTAATTGCATTTTGTACGGAAACAAATGCAAATCATCTTTCAAAATGCGCCGTAGAGTGGTTCCACTGATGCCGAGATGCTGAGCGCGGTGACGATATGAAACTTTTGGGTTTTGGGCAACGCTCTCTCTGACAGCTTCAATCAGTTCATTTGAACGTCTTGGTCGTTGATGAACGGGTTGTTCGCGATCTTTCACTGTCCCGTGGTCACAAAAATTCGACACCAAACGACGAATAGTGTTGTCAGATGGTGCCTGTTTGCCAAGATATTTTCGACGATATGCTCGTTGAGTTAACACAACTGAACGACTATTTTCAATGTACAAAGTAACTATTTCAGCGCGTTCTTTTGGTGTGAAGCGATACATGGTTGAAATTGTACTGAATTGACGTTTCCAAAACAAGTGAAGTCAAGTAAATCGGTTGTCAAATGTTTAAGTTATTCAATGTTACAATACCGACATAAGAAATGGCGCACCCTGTAGAAAAAGGCTTCTTCAAAAAAATATTTTGAATTTTAATAAAATTTTCTGTTTTGACTTGTACTTATGACTTAAGGAGAAAATTTAATCGTTAAATGTTAAGTTCTCAGAATTAAAAGTCAGGTTTCACAATCAATATAATTTTTAGGTTTCACAATCAATGCGAAAAAAATATATGTATAAGTATTTTGATTTTCGAATTTAATGTTTACAACATTCAAATAATTGAATTTAGATTTCATGATAATTAATTGGCTAAAATTAAAAGTTCCGAACTTGGCATTACTGTTAAAACTTATTATTTTTTACGGTCATTTTTAATTCTTTTTTTATTATTAAAGGAACGAAATTTAGAGTTTTTATTGCACATAACACAGTTTTTGGTCCTCAAGTTCTTACAGTTTCAAGATTTTTATACCAATTCTCTAATTTTGTCGATCAAGGAAATGTATAATTTAAGAAACAATCTTTCAAGTTGCAGAATTAATCAATTTAAGAAGTAAAATTTTGAAAGTTTCAAGCTACTGAATTGCGAATTTGCCATTTTCCATTAGCATTAAACATTTTACGGAAGAACGAAGTATTATAGCAGTGCTCTAGATTATAAAAAAAAAACCTTTTTTTTTTTCAAAATCAAGTATAGTTTAACTGAAGTAAAAGAGTGGTTTCATTATATTCTAATTTTTTGCCATGCACTATTTCCCAGCCAACAGAAAACAAATTATTAAATAACCTAATTCTAAAAATTCCTTTAAAAACTTCTAATCCAAAAACCATTTACAAGCCAACGGCGGGTATAGCGGCAGGTGGTAATGGGGGTGATCACATCCTCTCTCTCTTATAGAGTCTAAAAAAATTCTATAATTTTATTACATATTTAGAAGGTATGTATGTAAAATTTTCTTCATGTTCACTCTCATTATATATAATTCATTTGTTATTTTTAATTTCAGAATTTTCATTGTAGAATTATGAATGTATATTATCAAGGATCCTAGAAGTAGAATCTTCACCAAATTGAATTTTAGAACTTCCATTGTTCTAGAGTTTTAAGCTTTTTTACGTTTGATTTATTAAATATAAATAAATTAACGCACAATTCAATATTTCTAATTCCACAATGTATATTTCAGAATAATTCCATGACTGGAAACCCCGAAATTTTCTATTTTAAAATTAAAAAATTATAAATACATTACTCTAGTATTTAGAATTTCGATTTACTATACGTTACATGTGTAGAGAAATGCACAATTAAGCATTCCAGAATTGAGAATAGTCGAATTCTTAATTTCCGACTCTTCAATTCTGGCATTTCAAATTCTACAATGTAGATTTTTCGTTTCTGGTTCTTAAATTCTGGAGTATCAAATTCTGTAAATCTATGTTGAAAAATAAGAGTATTCAATGATTCTGATTTCACAGTATAGAATCATAGAGCTGAATATATCGAAACATAATCATATATAATCCACAATTCCAAAAAACTGGAGTTTCAAATTCAATAAGATATTATTCTGGACTTGGATTTATTGAATTTTCAATGAATAAGTATGAAGGTGTAGGGTCCTAAAATTCAAATTTGTAAATCCAAGATTACATGAGTTTTCTATTTAAGAGGTTACACAAAGTTGAGTAGAGAAATTGGTATATTTTCGTGATTTTTTTAAAGGATGTTGTGAACCTTTTATTGTCAAATACCAAATACAGTTCGATAGAACATGTTTTACAGAACAAAATTAGAAGTTGAACAATAAAAAAATGCGTAAAACTGTACGATTTATGGCACCTTCCCCGAAACGCTTTTTTTCAAAGAGCCTTCCGGTAAACGCGATCAAAGACAAACCACTGAACTGAAATTAAAAATTTGAAAAAATTATTGTACGAAAACGTTTGTTGAAGTACTTGAACAAACTTTTTTTACATATAAATGTGTGATTCACTTAAATAATTTTTTGTTTCAATGTTTCAAATTTTCAACACCTCAAAATGTTTTTTTTTTCTTTTGGCAAAATGGTTTTCGTAATAAACAAAGTTTTTTTTTTTTTTGACGAATAAATCGTTCAAGTACTTCATCAAACGTTTTCGTACAATAATTTTTTTCAAATTTTTGATTTCGATTGACTGGTTTGCCTTCAATCGCGTTCACCCATAGACCTTTATAGTACATGGAATGAGCTTTGCCTATCACGTTTAATTGACGAAAATGTTCTAACATGATTTTGCCATAATGATAAAGCAGGACTGGCATACGAAATGGTAAGATACAGAATAATCAAAGAAATAAAAAGTTGAGAGTTGTAAATCTAAAGGCAATAGTATATTTTGTAGCTAGGGGCAAAAACGATACTTTTTGCCTCGGAAACAGTAAAAATGAGCGTTTTAAAACTGTTTCGACATGGCAAATGAAGTATTAAAGGATAACACGGAGGCTGGAGAAAATGACAGTCGGCAGGGGTAGGGGGGGGGGGGAGGGCATTTAGTCAGCCGGGTTTAACTCGGCGGGTTAAAAGGACCCCTCCCTTTCCCTGCCAACAGTCATTTGTCAACAGCCTGCGTGTTGGCCTGAAATACTTCATTTGTGCATGTCGAAACGTGTTTAAATACGTTCATTTTTAATGTGTGAGAGGCAAAAATAACTTTAATTTTAACCATGTAGATTTTCAAGATTCTCAAGCCTAAAATTACACTGTATGATCTCAAAAATTACAAAAAAAACGAAACCTGTCTAGAACGATTGGTAATCACCCCCTAAATACTTCCTTCAAACGTTTTTTCAAGATTAGCCCCCGTTTTCGTTAAATTAATTAAATATACATTTTTTTAAATGTATGCTCTAAATCACGTAATATTGGTCATTTTTTCTCGAACGAAAGACCATTTGTGTTCTCCAATTACCGTGCTTACATTTCTGCGATAAAATATGTCGAAATCTGCACGCGAAAAATTTTGGAATCGCGCCCGATAAGTCTTTATTTTTCTATAGCTGGAACTTCTTTTTAAAAGTCCAAAAAGTTGATCAACAGGGGGTACCGTTCGACACCCGATCAATTCGGGTGTCGAAGCCATTGATGGAACGGGAGTAACGGGACTTCTAAAAAGGAGCTCCAGCTATAGAAAAATAAAGACTCATCGAGCGTAATTCCAAAATGTTTTGCGTGCAGATTTCGACATATTTTATCGCAGAAATGTAAACAGGGTAATTAGAGAACACAAATCGTTTTTTGTTCGAGAAAAAAGGACGAATATTATGTGATTTAGAGCATGTTTTTAAGAAAAAATGTATTGATTTAATTTAATGAAAACGGGGGCTACTCGTGAAAAAACGTTTGAAGGAGGGTGATTACCAATCATTCTAGACAAGTTTTAATTTTTTGTAATTTTCAAAGTTGTTTTTGGGCACACAGTGTTATTAATTGGATAACATTATTATTTTTACAGTACAAAAGTATCGAGTAAAATAAAATATATTTATGAAATCATCAATGTTTCAAAACAGGAGTTCAAAATTATATAAATTATAGATAGATGTAAATTATAGAATATAAGTCAAAGGATCATTGAATTAATAAATGTCACATTTCAAAATGTAGACTTGTGAACTTGAGAACAGAGAATTTATTTATTTGCAAATTAAACATTCTGGGGTTAGAACTTTTATAATGTACAGTTTTACGATTCTGACACGTAGAATTATGAATTTCATAACATAAAATCATCAAGATTTGAACCCTTCAGTATCACATTTCAGAAATCTATGTTGTTGAGTATACACCGAGAAACCCGTAGGGCTGCGACAACACTAATATTGCTTAAGCAAGAGTAATTCAGGGGCCGTCAACTCCCATGTAATTTGGTGGCGAAAATAAGTGCCGTCTAGGGATGCCTTTTGGAACTAATATTTGTGCATATTTGAGCTGCAGCCAATGAGAAATTGCTCGCATTCCACGGGAAAATTTGAATTTGTTGGAATGGAATATTGAGAAAATAAAAATGTTACATTTTATGCCATACACTTATATGGCGTACACTTTTATGGCATTTTGGGAAGGTTTAATTCATAATAAAAAATTGCACTATTGTGAACGTAAATATTGGTCTCAAAATATCAAAAATACAGCTAACTACAGCGTGACATAAACTCGACGACAGCGCTAAATCTCCGCCTACGGCCGCCAAATGGAAACTTTAGAATTTGCCAAACTCTCCATATGAGTTGACGGCCCCTGGAGTAATTTACAGGTTATGGCAGGATTTTGACGAGATTGCTTAAGTGAGAACAGCTTATGCTTGTCACAGGCATGAGCAAGTGCTGCAGCAAGCTTAAAAAACCTGTCATAGGGACAAGTATCGTAACGACAACAGTAGATGGCGTTACAGGTACAGCACGAATGCGTGCGATCATTCTTAGACGATTTATGCTTGCAGCAGCTGTAAAGGTTTCTCGGTGTACCATTCAAGGATTTTCGATTTTAAAAGCACACCTTGGCTTTGCCTCGGACTGCAATTTTTCGTTTCGTCAAACCAGGCATTCCCAAAAACTGTCAATACTATACTATTTTCTTCTGTTGCATTAAACTCCATACTTGAAAAGATTTACATTTTCCAAAGGCAACTTTTCGGCTAGGCTATAAACAGTTGAAAAATGCATGAATGCGACAAACTTGTTGGTATGTGACTTGTCATATTAGGATCAAACCTTACAAAACATTAAATTTTGTTGCAAAATAATATCAGCAGAATTCAAACATAATTTTCTCAAAATCACAGTAGTATAATTAATTTTTTTTTTTTAATTAAAATAATTTTCATGCATAGAAAACTCATATCTCGTCCAGTTCAAAATCTCTAAATTCTTTTTCCAGCCCTCAGTGCATAACATATCATACATAACTAGGACAGAAATGTTGTATTCACTCCTGTGATTGTAGACCTCAGCTTCGCCTTGGTCAACAAACTTCACACTCGTAAATAGAAAATTTAAGTCTTTGTAATGTAATATGCTATTACTTGATACATACAATATTTTTACTACATTAGATCTGTAAAATGCATGATAAAAAAAACAATAAGAAATAAAATATGTAATTAGATTTAATCATATTATTGATCTGAGGCCATAATTTTTTTTGGAAAGGGGCAGCTACCTTTCATATTCGAGCGCCACTAGTAAATTATAAAATATAGAATTTCAAAATTCTTCATTCTAAAGTATAATACTCTATCATGCCAAATTCTATAAACATTTCTCCAACCCCAAAATTTATAAATATCAATTCTACAACATTTATGATCACTCCCCTCCACCCTGTCAAATGAATACCCGTATCCGCCACCGCTAAAAGCTTCTATCTACAGAAAGCTCAGTTCTGGAGACTTCCTCTCAAAACCAAAAAGTACCCCGAGTACCTTTTCCGGTTTTTCCGCTTTCAGAGCTTTGGCCAAATGTGAGAACTGATGTGTTGATGGTGCCTGAGGATATGTGGGCGGCTGCACCTGAGGAACAACCCCTGGCTCAGGCGCTGGCATTGGTGGCCCCATGGGAGAGGGTGCTGCTACAGACATCACAGGGGGAGACATCATGGGAGGAGGCACCATTGGTATGGAAAATTCTCGTTCCGTCTTTATTGGCGGCAGCATCGCCTTATCTTTTTCCTTTTCTACTTTTGTAATAGTTACCCTAGGTAAACTCAAATCCATATAAGGAGGAGACGGCTCCATGAACGGTTTCTCAGCGCTTTTTGCCATGTGCATTTGGCTGTCCTCCGATTTAATGACAGAATTCATAGTGATGGGAGAGCGTGATGGCACCGGTGGATTAGGCATCATGGCACGGGGACTGGGCATTCCCGGTTGGGGAATCATATTTTTGGTCAAGCCCAGAGGAAAACCAGGGTGCAACGGTAGATTCGGCATCCCCGGATGTGCCCCGGTCATCGCCGGATGAGGCATGGGCATGAAGGATGGTGGAAACTGCGGGAACAGCGGGTGCGGGATGAGACCGGGTGCTGGGGGGTATGGTGGTATGAAGGGGAACTGTTTCGGGTGCATCGGCGTTTCTTTATAAATGTCCGGTCCATGCAGCTGCTTCGGGCCTTCCGTTACATCGATCGAACCAAATATTTCTATCGGGTCGTCATTATGTTTGAACTGTCAAATAATAATGAGTCGACGATATAAAAAGTGCATGTGCAAGTGAGTGATCAAAAAAATAATACATAAGGAACATAACAATAGACCGTTTCCTACAATTTTTTTATGGTTATGTGACTCAGAAAAAAATTATGAAAATCGTAAAGACTCAAAATGCTGTAATTGATCTGGAAACTTCAAATGACATTGTGACGTTAGTTCGGAAACGTAATTACTGACCCACATCTTTTTATATAAGTTTATGGTTTTTTCGTCGATAAATTGTCAGAAAAACGTTATCTGCTTGTGATGTTAGTATAATTGTGCACTGGGTGATATATAATAATAATAATTTCGATTTCCCAGTCAAATTGAAAATTTTTGTTTATTCTCAAATGTCGACGTTTCGGCTCTGGTTTGGAGCCCTTTTCAAGACGTCTTATTAATGCACAATATGATAAACCCATTGAAACAGCACATGTTTTTTTGTATAATTCCCCAAATTCAGGGGAGTGTCAACCGTTTAGATGTTACTCATTCGGGTTGGTGTTGGGCACCAACCCGAATAGTTGCTTCAATGGATTTATTGGTTGGTGTTACTTCAATGGGTTTATCATATTGTGCATAAATAAGACGTCTTGAAAAGGGCTCCAAACCAGAGCCGAAACGTCGACATTTGCTTGTGATGTGTCTGAACTACCAAATGTTCAAACCTACAAAGTTGTTGCACTTTGGCCGTAGGCCAGAAGAAACGTCAACATTAATATCTTTTCGATGCAAGAAGATATGAGCTCTTTCACATTCCAAGAAAGTCGGAAAAATTCTACACCGCCTTATCACACGATAAGCGCGGGTGGGGGAAAAAATGATCAGGCCATCTGATTGGTTCGCTGATTGTCGCCGGAATGGTACTTCTGAGACCGCACGCGATACAAGAGATGGACTTTGCCATTGAGCCTCCTCGACTCTGGTTAGCCATCGAGCCTCCTCGACTCTAATCAGCCATCGAGCCTCCTCACCTCTGGCTTATTTTTTTCCCCCAAGCCTTCTTCCTCGGCTTTGGAATTCCCACTACGGCCCCAACCCACGCAGCCTTTCTCTGCTCCGGGTATTTCCAAGCTCTACCCTAGTCCATGCAACCTTTCTCGGCCCCGACATTTCCTAACTCAACCCAAGTCCGTGTAGCCTTTCTCGGCTCCGGCCTCGCCATTCTCATAGGATTTTTACGGATCAAGGTTTCAACAAAATACGTCCTGGAGTTGGGTCAGGAATCGGTCAACGCGTGATATCGACGGGAAAAATAGAAACTAGGTGATAGAGGGATATTACAGTGTAATATAATTATAAACCAGTTGTATAAATCGTTGTAATTATTCATCGTTTGAAGAATATACGACCCTTCGTGAGTTCTTAAAAGTGAATTTCTGAGTAATCATTTATTGTGCCCTCATTGTTGACGTCCCTCCCAATTGACGTACAAGAATTTAGCGCCCAACGTGGGGCACACAACTTTTTCGGATGAAAAAGAACTCTTCCCGCAGAGCACGAGTCTCGCCCACAGAACTGCCCACCATCAAGAGCAGGCAGTTCGCCGTCAGCTAAGACAAGCAAAGTTCAACAAGGAACACTTTTCCACTCACTGTAAGGTTTCTAGGAACATTATAAACACAGTGGGGAACAACGAACAAATTATGGACTTTACAAATCAAATCACTGCTGCTGGAAGCAGCCAAGAAAGAGATCACCTGGCTGAGCTGTCTCTGGAGAAGACAGTCGGCCCCTTACTAACTCTAGAACAGAGTGACATTGACCAAGCTACAAATACCACCAGAAGACAGCAAAATGCTTCGCCTTCTGTACAAAGCATGTTCCATGAAGAGCAACAGGTTTGGAACCAACCAAGTGCACCCGAACGATCTCAAGGGACTGTTGAAGCAGACTTGATTAACATTTTGGAGCAGCTGACCAAATTGCTTACTCCCCCCCCCCCCCCAGCAGGGAGCCTGACTGGCGATAGAGGTCGAGCCCTCCTCTTCCCCGACGGAGGAAAACCAAAAGAGGCATTCTGGTCGCCTCACTTTCAACCTACCACAGCGTACTACCAACCAACCAACCTATCTCAACCCACCACAGCATACCACCAACCTGTTACCTTTTCTCAGCAACTGGCAGGCCTCACACACACTGTCCCTTTGCCGCAACCCGTCTTTCATGGGTACGACTACGAGAACCCCCTCAAATTTCTGGCAAAGACAGAGGCGTATTACTTAGGAGCAGAGATCCACCCAGCTCACTACTCCCTTATGATAAGAAGGGGGTTAAGGGGACAAGCGGACCGCTGGTGGAAGTTCTACGAGAATATTGACTTTTCCTAGCAGCAGTTCGTGGACTTGTTCCTGGCCCAATTCAATAACGTCACCCCCTTGTCGAAGCTCCAGGCGCAAGGAGGAAAAGAAACCGGTTGGACTTTTTTTACTGGAGAAATATTAAACATTCGACCGGATACACCTGAACGAGCTCGAAACAGTGAAATTCGCCGTCCTAATTAAGCTCGTCAAGCCAAGCATCCGTCGCCAGGTACATGCTTCCCGCCCGTCGACTTTCGAGCATCTTCTGATGTACTCTATCAAGGCCGAACAGGATGACGTGGAGACAACGGTGCCCAAATACACTCCTAAAAAGGAGCAACTTAAGACGATAACAGCATATGCGAACCAACAACTCTTTAAGTGTTGGCTTTACCCCGAGAGGCATTATCATCGAGACTTAGCCGCCGAGGTCAACCTCCCAGAAAGCCGCTGGAAAGAGCAGTGGAAAACTTTCGGCCGGCGGAGGTTCCCCGCGCACCAGCGCCAGTAATCAACAGCGTGAGCCCAGGAACCAACTCTTTGCCACGGGTCCCGGTCAAAATCGCAGGCCAAGAGGTTCCCGCCCTGGTAGACACGGGAGCGAAACCACGAACTTTTTTGTTTTCATTGGTTTCAACCAATATTGAAGTTGGATAAAATATCTGAACATAACAATTTTACAAGTTTTACTATAATGTTAAATGTTTTTTGGCTACAATTTACAATAACCCAACTTCTTATAAAAAATATTATTTCGTTTACTCAGCTACCTTTTCCGAACTTATGTCACACGTGTACAGTGGTGCCAAATCGAAGTCTTGAAACTATTTCAAATATCACAACTTTATAAACAAATTCTTGAATGATTTCATTCTTGAAAAATTAGTAATTTCCTGATCTGCTTGATCAAAATTTTCTTAAGAAAGCATAAATACACATTTTATTTTTTTTATTAAAAAGGTCTATTGCTAGAGATAGTGACACAAAACGTTGCCTTAAATAATTTACCTTTTTTAAATTCTGGGAATCCTTTGGAACCTTCGGTTTTGGTTCCTTTTTCTTCGGTACTTTTTCTCTCTTCCTCTTTTTTGAATCTATCATCTGAGGGTTGCTACGTACCGGTGTTTTCGCTTTATTTCCAACTGGAAGCACGAAAGGTAACGCGTCGTGCGGAGGAAACGTTCTGTGCAAGTCCATGAACTCGCTATTGAATTGCAAATGACCACTCGGAGTTTCCAGAATAGATTTCTCTTCTTTTTTCACTTCCACATCGTTCTGCTGCAATCGCTGGCTCATCACTGAATCTATGACACTATCAACCGAGTCTAAATCTTTTAACTTGTTCTGCTCAAAATCAAGTTCCTTGTCCTTGTCTTCTCGAGGTTTTGAAATCTTTTTAAAGATGTGCAACTTTTGCTTATCAGGCTCAAATGGCAATTTATCTATCATGTCTTCCTTGGCCTCTGGAGGCTGCATGTTCATGTTCATGTTCATGCTCGCCATATCTACTTTGCTCTTCTGGGAAGCTTTCGTTTTCGGACTCGCCTGTATGGGTTTTGGAGTAGAAGGTCCAGCAATCAATCCATCATCCAACATCCGCATCAAAGCTTTAGGTTCTTTTGGGGTTGAACTTTTCTTGCTTTTTCCTTGCTTCGTAACCTTATCCGGTTTGAACAAATCTTTCAAGCTTTTCTTCTTTTTGTTTTCTTTGTCCAGTTTGCGACTATCTGGTGTTTTTTTCAATATTTTCTTTGGCTTCTTGTCCGATTTTAGTTCGGGTGGTACCATAGGATAAGAACTCGGTGGTGGGGAATCGGAGCAAGTTTGTTGTGGCGTCCTTGGTTCTGGAAGTTTTCCTTCTCGAGCCGGTGATATGAAACCGGAAGTTGTCATAATGACACTGTGGATTTCTCGGAGTGGGCGAGTCTCTCCCGGTGCCTTTATTCGCTTCATAAGTGGATTGTCTAAGGACGCGACGTCATTTGGTCTCTTGAAAACACATTGCGATGACGAGGTACTCAGAGATGTTTCTAGGGAATTCGTTGGTGTCTCGCTGCCATTTTTTGTTTCTAAATTTGCATCTACTACATTATCTACTTCCATGTCTGCCTTGCCCTCCAAATCTAAATGTCAGAACAGAATTTATTGCCATTGTTATACTTTTAATAAATGTTATGCATATAATATATTGTCAAGATCGCAGGCAGAACAAATTTTTTTGTGGGGGGAGGGAGGGGAGTTGAAAAGAGGAACATATTTTCTTCAGGGTTTTGAAAGTTTCAATCTTTGACGATCAGGTTTCAAGGGCACATCTTTTCAATTTTTCAGAATCTTTGAATTTTTAAGTTTTATAACCTTTGGAGTCTAGCGTTTCACATTTTTCATTCTTTTTTTTTATGTACATATTTTAAGTCATCGATTTGTAGATTACAGTTATCTTTGAATTATCAACATGAGGAATACTGAATTTCGTTTGAATTCCAGAATAATTGAATAACTTATTTAATTGTTAGATTCTAAATACTCAACCCTTTAAATTCGAAAGTATGGAGAATTGCATTTTCATCTATCTTGGTTTGTGATACATTTTTAATTTAATTCTTTTCCAAAAAGTTACAACAGCACAGTATTTTTTAATGAAAATATGCTACGTCGAATTATTTCAATTTTTGTTTTGTTTGTTTTTTTTTTTTTTTAAGTAAACTTCTCAAAATTTGGAATAAACATTTTTAAGCATAAATTTTCCATTTATCCGTTCTTGTAATTTTACATTTCTATGAATTTTGAATGAATAATACATGAATTTTCGATTCTCATAATTTTACAATTCTACATTTTTCACATTTAAAACCCGTAGAATCAAAATACTAAAGTTTCCATATACATATAGTTGAGGGAAGATAATACAAGATGAGCATAAAAAAATAGCGCACTTCAGAAATCAGGATTTTCCAGTATTTTATCATTCATAAACAAAAGTATGATCTTGTCTTAACTAAAATTTAGACTCTTACAAAAAAAACCTTTATTCGTTGAAAATCGCAATTCCAAAATGGTTTATTTTTCATCATGCATTATATTCCCAATTTAGAAGTATAGAGTCCTTCAGATTAAAGGATATACATTATTGAATATTCCGACTCATTTCCTTCGAATTATTATCATTTTTGTTAAATTTTGAGAGAAGTTTGAACCCTTCAAATCCTTTCTTTACATAATCAAAATAGAATACTCCTAAAAATATAACTAAAATTTTTTTTTTAAATGCAGCCAAAAAACATGTTTGTTGATGGAGTTTGAAAAACTCACTAATTTTCTTTTCTATCCAATAGAGTTAGAGAAGAAATTCTCAGATATCCAATCGATCATTATTGAAATATGACTTTTTAGTTCTTAGAATTTAATGAAAGTTCCTGAGGAGCATAAACTTTGAAACTAAACAACCAACCAAACACTACATTCTTGTTTAAAATATGCTTGTAATCATGCCAGTGAATGATAATTACTTTCTGCTTCTGGGTACATGGCTGGCAAATGTTCATGTACATGCACCGGTCGTGTTACGACTTCGCTACTGCCAGGTTTTAGAAAGTTGAGATGGTTTTCTTTGTGTATAGGTAGCTTTGGCACTGGCACAATGCACGGAACAGAATCCACGTTTTGCACATATTCCATAAGTTCCTGAATATCAATGTTCAATTGTTGGAAAGCTAAGCCCAAGTCATCAAGGTTTGGTTCTGTTCGCCCATCTGTTTCAAAATTAGAAAAATTTTGTTAATAATTGAAAATACTGATTTCAAATTATAGCGCTCTATCTAGACCTACCTTCTTGATCAACTAAATGACAATGGGAGAGGGGGGTTTGTATAAAACAACATAAAATATATCATTTCAATTTTCAGAAAATGAGCTTATAAATTGCCCCTTCTGTAATTATTTGTGAAGCATTGATAATGGCAAAACACTAATTACTCCAAAAATACAGATAAAGTATAATATTCCGTTAGTACAAAAAAAGCCTTATCAAACCCTTGGGAATCAGTTATATTATGTTTTTTCATTTCAGAATCTTTAAACTTGCAATTTGAAACACAGAGGTTTGTTAAGTTAAAAATATATCAAATAATAGGCTTTTAATTGTAAAATTTGAATTATAAATAGCTCATATAGCTTTTGTTGACTTAAAAATTATAATTAGGAACAACATTTTATAATATTTGGGTTGAAAGTATATTTTACTTACAAACTTCAGCAAACCCATGGGCGACTTTCGAGATCTTTAGGATATATTCTTCCAGGAGGTCGACCAAAAACTCGTAGGGATGGGAATTTATAGAATGCCATCCGACAGTATGGCATATTTGAGCTACTACTACCTTGAGAATGCTCCGGGTGTATTCTGTCGTCATGTTGCTAGAAAAAAAGTTTCAAAATGTATTAAGTTTTTCAAATCTTTAAAAGTGATCCCAGGAGCCAAACCGTCAAAGAAAAAATCTTCCAAACATCACTTCAATAATTTATTTTCAAGCTTTTGGCCCTTCAATTGGGGCCCTCATCAGGAACTGAACACAAATGAAACTTATAAAATTCTCATAAAATTGTATAAGAAACCAAATTGTATAAGAGACCATCATCATCCGGGAGATACATTAATTTTTACTCCCAACACCCTTTGCATGAGAAAATAGGAATTATTTTCCAATTAGTTGATAAGATTGTGAGATTGGCTGATGAGAAATACCATTTGTATAATTTGAATGAATTAAGAAGGATTTTAGTAATGAATAATTATCCCATAGAATTTATTGAGAAACATATGAATAAGAGACTGAATAAACTTAAGAATAATACTACTTCACATTCGACTCATAGTCCTAAGAATAAAGATACAGATGAGAATGAATACATTTGTTTCCCTTTCCATGAAGAATTGAATTGTAAAGTTGGTAGAATTTTAAGGAATTACAAATTTAAGTTGGTTTCTAAGACAGATAATAATTTGAATAGAAATATTATAAAGAGAGGTAAAGACAGGGTTTCTCGTTCTGATGAGAATGGTGTTGTTTATAAGGTTAAATGTAAATATTGTAATGTTTCATATGTGGGTCAGACGAAGAGGTGTGTTGGGAGGAGTCTGAAAGAACATGATAGAAATATTAGAATTTCAAATGGTAATTTTTCTGTTATAAGTGACCATCGTTTAGAGACAGGACATGACTTTGATTGGGAGAATTTTCAGATTAAGGATAAAGAGCGTAATTATTTTAAACGTTGTATTTCGGAGATGATTTATATTAAGAAGGACCCGTATAACATTAATAAACAAAATGATACCGATAACTTAAATGCGATTTAAGATGGATATATTCATGCTTTTGAAAAATAGATAAGGTTCGAGTTTGCGCATTTGTGAAG
This sequence comes from Platygaster robiniae, assembly GCA_028476575.1. Classification (NCBI taxonomy): domain Eukaryota; kingdom Metazoa; phylum Arthropoda; class Insecta; order Hymenoptera; family Platygastridae; genus Platygaster; species Platygaster robiniae. Next base: position 28,869,972 of record CM052023.1, read on the forward strand.
TTTTGTATTGGATTATCTTTTTAGATTTAGAGGTTTTGGTTTTTTTCATGTTCATCCTATCGCCGAACGTGAAGGCGATATAAAGTTGATTGGTACCGTCATACTTTTCGAGTTTTTATGTTTTTGGTCGTTTAAAATTAAGGGTATTTGACGTGAAATGTGCTTGCTGTTTCAAGGGGCAAACCCCCCCCCCTCCCCCCTTTTTCTTGGACGATCTTACTTGGAAGGTTTCTCCCTGATGATGATGAGGCATGACTGAATGTAGAAAGATTTTGTAAGTTTTTATAGTTTTTGTCTAAAGGATTGTAATTTTATGATAATTTTAAAGGTTTTATTTGTGTTCAGTTCCTGATGAGGGCCCCAATTGAAGGACCAAAAGCTTGAAAATAAATTATTGAAGTGATGTTTGGAAGATTTTTTCTTTGACGGTTTGGCTCCTGGGATCACTTTTAAGGATTTGAAAATTTGAAAGAAGGAGCATTGAAAATAAGAGACTATTAAGTTTTTTTTATAGGATATCTATTATCAATCTGTATGAAATAAACGTTTTATTGTATTCAATAGCAAACCAAAATAGAAGAAATTGTTTCCATTACCTTTTATAGTTAAAGTAGTGGATTGATACTCAAAAAATTTTATCCTAAGTTAACAATTTTTCTACCTTTTTTATTAGGTGGGAAAAAAAAAAATGTCTAATTTTATTATAATTAGTAACGTTCGAAACTTTAGGCACATTATGATCAAATCTTTTAAAATAAATGGAATATTTCAAAAAAAAATAATACTTAGTAAATAAATAACTAAGAATGATCACATGGATATTGGGAATACAAATTGGGTATATGAATCGGTGCCGAATTTTTCATATTGACAAGAGTGAAGCTTATACACTCATTGTTCCCAATAACATCGTCACGCAATAGTAGCGAAATTTTTTTCCCCATAAAAGCGAATTCCTCCTTTGAAAGTGGTCGAAAAATTGAAATCTGATTGGCTCTCAGCTGTTGAGGTTATGTTTACATTGAGCATGACCAGGCCCCTGACACTCCTCGATTTTTATGGGTCTCTTAAAAGCGACAACCCCCACCACATTGCAAAGCAGGCCGAGTGTATTCCCCTTTGCCCGTTGTTCCCCACTTTTCGCGTACTGCTTGGCCAGCTTGGCGCTCAATAAACGATTGAGAGAGACCGCGCTGAGCGACAGCTACAGAGTAGGGTGCTTGGAGAGCATCGAGTAAAGGGGAAATCTCTCTGCTTGCTCTACAATGTGTTATTAGGAACGATGAGTATAGGCTGAGGAAAAACCAAGGCTTAAAACTACATATCATATTAATTCATATACAAATTTACGTTAAGATTGTAGATAATGATATTTATCAAAACAATTTTGTAATGCATCAAATTTTAGATTAGCATTGCTATTTTTTTAAAAGAACTTTCGAAGCAAGGTCATATTTTTAAGTTATAAATAAACAATTTGAAATTAAAAATTTTTTTCTTTATAAATTTGTAAATTGTAGGCTGCTTTTTGAGTTTTAAACTTATTCTTAATTCTTTCAAGGTCAAAACAATGATTTTGCACGAGGTTTCTGTCTTAAATGTATTATAAACAAAATATCATGCCTGTACAACAATACTTGAAAACATAAAAACACCTTACTTCTTTGATACATGTTACGCTGAAGAAAAATTATTTGTTTATAATTTTTTTTCCATTCTTCAATTTCAAAAATATTGATAACATTTTAATTTGTTAAAATCAAAAAATATTTGGCTGTTATGCAAAATTTGGATAAGTCAAATTACTCGAAAATGTGAAATGATTAAATAATTCTTTGACGTATGACATCTAAGTATACATAATATAAACTCTGTTCAACGAGAAGTATGTATTCCCACTCCTCCTTGTACGCACTCACTGACTTGGTGGGGGCCAATGGGGCTGACAAGTAAAGGGCAGCCCGGAGTGTGTACACTAATGTGGCACTAACGGGTTCCAGAGTCCCTGTAAATGAAAGCCTGGACACGACATGTTAACTTTTTGATTGGTGCCGCAATTCACAATGGCGGTGCGCCATTGTGAACAGAAAATGAAAGGAACAGAACAGAAAATGGCGGCACCAATGATTGTATCCATGTATATGTAGGATCATATGGATAGATATATAATTTTATTAACGACGTCACAGCGCCACCATTTTCAGTTCAAAAAGGAAAAACAAGTGGAAGGAAGCAAAGGATAGAGAGTTCTTATTCGCACTCACATGCGTAAATGCTCGTGCCCAGACTTTCATTTACAGGGACTTTAACGGGTTCCAGTCAATATTCTCCAACATTCTTTTACTGAATGAAAATTGTATATTATTAATTTTTTCAATAAAGTTTTGAGCGAATATTTAGATAATTCAAAACATTAAATGGAAAAGATCAGAGAAAAATGTAATAGCTTTTTCAAAAATATTTTACGATAGATATATTTTTATAAAAACAATAAACAAACGTACCGATTTTCTAATTAATACCCTCAAAACATTCCATTTTTCCTTTTAAATTTTATAAATGGCTTTTCAAAGACTTATGAAATCCAAACAATACATGCAGAATATGAAAAATGAGGGTGAAAACAAGTTTTGAATATTATAAGTTGAGGGAAAACTGCATGAAATTAGAAAAGATGTTTTTCAATTTCTTAGATGTTGAATTTTCAAAACATCTTAAGTATTACACTCGAAAGCTAAAAAAAAGTACAAAAACAATGGTCAAAATGCATGAATTAGTACAATCTGTACTACTTTTCAAAAGCTATAAGTGAGGATATTTAACATTTTCAATCTGTACTGGAAACTTAGAATGTAAGATCTAAAATATCACTTTGAAAATATTTCAAAACATTTTCATCTCTCTTCTTTGGAGACGTGACTCTATGTTCCATTTGGTCCTCTTGGTTATCAACAAACTCTTCTTCAGAACTATAGTCGTTCAGCATTTTTGTTTTTTCATATTGTATTTATGTTTGAAAAATTCAAATGTTCATTTATAGAAAACAGAAATCTTTTACGACACTTGCTCTTGTTCTTTAATAAAGTAATGACTTCAAGTTCTATTTATGAAGCACGTTGGTGATAAAAGTTACTTAAATAAACTATGAGAAAAAATAATGAGAGAATTTGCAATTGTTCTGCTGAATTTTTTTAAAAAACAGTGCTAAAATTATGGTTTACCAATACTTGATATTGTGGAATCAATACTTTTTCATTCAGAATCCATTCGGAATAATAACCCAGGTTTTTAAAATACCCAATACCTTGATTCTGAAATTTTTTTCGGAATCGCGCATCTCTACAGTCCCCAAGAGAAAAATTTTACTATATTTTGGCCCATAGACAGACTTACTTAATGCGAGTCTTGCAAGGTCATGTCGCTATATTAATTTTGGATCATTTTTTCCCCTGTGTTTCTAACTTAATATTAAATGTTAAATTAGATCCACCGAGTTTTTAATTTAAAAATTCCAAAAACTAGGTTGCATTATCAATTTAGATTCGAAAATTAAGATTTCCTAGCTAATAACATACCATTTCAGTCATTCTTACTTTAAATACAAAAAAATATGGTAAATCTGCGGTTTAGCAACTACTTTGAAAAAAATTTTTTTTTGAAGAAAATTAAGGTGTATTTCTAAAAAAAAAAACCTAACCTAAGTATGTTTTTTTTTTTAGAAATACACCCTAATTTTTTTCGAAAAAAAAGTCTATTTTTTACAGAAGTCGCTAAACTGCAGATTTACCAAAAATATTATGTTTCGCAGCTTCTCATAGCCACATACTGTTCGATAAAAAAACGTAATATAGCAAATGTCTCTGTAAATTATAACCTGGAATGTTGAAGTACACATCAATGTTTACTTCGAATTCATCGTACGAAATATTATTTTCGTACTCTTCATGAAATCTTAAAATACATAATCACAAAGCTAACCTCACAATTCGATGAAAACAATTCAAGATTTCCAAGTGTCCTCGGAGTTCGTAGACATATGAGGTGATGAAAACGATTGAGAAGTATAAGCGACTTTCAAGCAGTTATTTTTGCAAGTCGCAGAAGTTTTCGGTGAAATTGCCACGTACAAAAACTTGCAAAAACTTGTCTGCGCATTAGCAATTTAGCATTGATAGAGTACAAGAAATTTGCCCGAGAGTAGAGACCCTTTAACATAGAGTCTGGCCATTGCGTCTACAGCCCTGATTAGCGCGGCCATGTTTTATACTGGGAAAAAAATCCCGGCGATTCAACATGGCTGCTTCACGTTACTGCACTCTGGTGAAAAAAAATATCTTTGTAATGGCCGACCAGGGTACGTAGTTTGGAAACGTTTTTGCTCACACACTACGAAAAGTAGCGTCTATGAGAGCTCATTGACACTAATTTTCAAAGTGTGCGAGCAAAAACGTTTCCAAACTACGTACCCTGTGGCCGACAGAAGATGAAAGATATCTTTCTGATATCTTTTACAATATATGTTATTATGTACATGTTTGAGACGTTTTACACATATCTTTTAGTATATATCGTGTTTCGTACATCTGCAAGACATGTACACTGCGAAAAAAATCCCGGCGATTCAACATGGCTGCTTCAAGCCTTGGTTACATGCGAGCGACTTGCAACTTGCAACTTGCGTTGCTTGCTGCTGATTGGATGCGTAAAGCAAAGATCCGTTCTGCATAGATTGAACTTGCAACTTGTAACTTGCGTTGCTTGCTGCTGATTGGATGCGCAGAGCAGAAATCTGTTTTGCGCAGGTTTCAAATAAGACTTGAAACCTGCGCAATAGATTACAGCGCGAGTTGCAGGTTGCAAGTAAACGCTCGCATGTAAACGCACCTTCACGTTACTGCTTTCACGTCAATCCAGCCCCATGGCCACAGGAAATCCCCGTGTGCTGCCAATGCCAGTGCTGCCAGATTGACGGATTAATCCGTTTTTTACGGATTTTTGCTATCCTAAGAAAAATTTAACGGATTTTCGACGGATTTTAGACTTTAGACGGAATTTTGCGGATTTTTTAAGATGGAAGAATATTTATGCATGTTTTCTCATGATTTAGCTAGTTTTGTTACTGTATGAATGATGGCCAGCATGATGAGTGTCTTCATTTCTCAAGTTGGTCAATGATATAACCAATTTTTTTCTTAGGGTTGGTATGACGTATGACATTATTTTGATCTCGCTTGATCTTGTTATCAGCTGATTTCACTCAAGTTGACTGATGTCAGAGCTGCCAGCATTGGCGGTTTCTCGCCATTTTGGCTATTTTCTGCTGACCATGGCGGGAAAAAATGATGGTTTGGCTATGGCGGATTTTTTTGGCGATTTTCCACAGTATTGGCGATTTGTTGGCTATTTTTTCTAATCCTACGAAAAATTTTAAATTTTTTCTGGTTCGTGCCTAGTTCCAACAATGATAGTCAAAAAATCGACTAAAATATCGATTTTTTCGATTTACTCATAGTCCTGGGGAATCACATATGTTTTAGTAACTTCTTAGGGCGTTAGTTGTTCACGAGGTGGCAAAACTCATTTTTCAATATAATGATTAATAATGATAATAAATTAATAAGTATCATATGATTATTACCATCAATCATCAAAATTGTCCATAATCATAAATTCATCATGGAAAAAGGTGAATAAAGGAAAATAAGTTGTACATATTGTACATTTAGTGACCTATGTAAATATGTGTAAATAATATTTCTTAGTAGTTTGAAAAAAAAACGTCTGGAGGACTCAGGTCGGGTAAGCATGTCATTTGTCATTATTTGATGTTCGGAAATTCATACTTCTTGGCACTTTTTGGAATTGCTGACATTATTTTCCCATTTCCAGTTCTTGTTTTCCAAACCGTGTTCGTTCTGCCATAATTACCATTATGGCGCCACCCAAAAAAATTAAATTGGACAATGAAAAAAACCGTCAATATAAGGTAGAGTGGGAAAATCAAGAATGGGCAAAAGGTATGTAAATTTGCACATACATTTGTACTATATTTAACATTAATGTGAAATTTTTCCACATTTTTTCATGGTTGCTCCCTTCATTTTATTGCATTTTGCATAAAATTCATAAAATATAATACTGTAAAGTATAATAAAACGTGAAAATAATAGCAAAAAAATATTTGATGAATCTCAAAAAAAAATTGGGAAAAAATATGCAATATTTTAATTTGAAAAAAAAAATCATGAAATCAAGGGTCTAAATATGGTATTAAGGGCTGAATAAAAATTTTGTTTTATATTTACAGATTGGTTGAAAGAAAATACAAGTGGTGGAACGAAAGGGGATTTTTGCAAATGGTACAATACCCCTTTGAGAGCACATTCTACGGACTTAAAAGTGCATGCTTCAACTCCGGAAACACTAAGCAAACAAAATGTCCGTCATTCCACCTCGCAGTCGGCAACGGCAGCTTTCGCAGTCTTTTGGCTTCTTAGAGTCAGAGAAGAACAAAGTTGAAGATTTAACTTTAGCAACATTTATAGCTGCTCATTGTTCAATTCAATCTCTTGATCATCTTACCGATTTGATAAAAAAACTTGATAAAAACTCTTCATTTGGAAAGCTGCAATTACATCGAACAAAATGCAGTAATTTAATAAAAAAACGTCATCGGGCCATGCATGCTTAAAGATTTAGTCAAGGAAATAGGTGATTCTCCATATTCTATTATTATTGACGAGTCGACTGATGTTTCTGATTTCAAATATTTATGCTTTTGTGTCAAATATTTCAATCAGTCAAAAGGCAAGATAACCACATCATTCTTAGGAATAGTTCCTGTTGAAAGTACAACAGCCGATGCACTCTATAATTGTTTTACTTCATTTTTGCAAGAGATAGAGTTAAATATCAAAAATTTATTCGCCATTGGCACTGATGGTGCAAATAATTTGTGTGGCAAACACAACTCATTGTACATGAAACTGAAACAACATTGTCCTGATTTGCTTCTCATACGTTGTACTTGTCATTCACTTGATAACGCCTGTTCTAAAGCTTCAGAAGATTTGCCTGCTAATGTTGAATTTTTATGCCGGGAAGTGTATGGATGGTTTAAACATAGTACTTTACGCCAGGCCGAGTATAAGCGAATATTTGAAATGTTAAATGTTCCAAAAAAAGACAGAAAAAAATTTTAACAATTTGTAAAATTGTGCCGAACCAGATGGCTGTGCATGCATAGTGTTATTCAACAAATCCGTGAGAACTGATTTGAGTTAAAAACTCATTTTACAATTGTTGTCAAAAAAAAATGTTACACAGCGCGACAACTGTGTGAAATGTTCAATGATAATTCTAATTATTTGTTTTTGACAATAATCGAACCAGTTCTTTTTGAAACGAATCAAACAAATTTGTGTTTTCAAAAACAAAATTTTGACGCGGGAAAAGCTCTTCAGGATTTGGAAAGATTATTCGATTTTTTGTGCCGAAAAGTTATGAAACCAGCTTTTATTACCACAAAAAACACCGAAGTTTTGATCAAAGCTACTAATAATAGTCTTGCGTTCTTGTTACCTGAAAATTCAGATTTTGGCATTGCTTATTACAAAGCAAAAAGTTCCTCATTCCCAATCACCAAAGAACAACAAATATTAGTTGAATCGAAGGCTTTCGAAAATTTAAAAACGCTTTGCAAAGAAGTGGCAAAAAGACTTCCGAATAGTTTGTCAAACTAGACAAAAATTCAGAATTTCACACCTCAACTTTGCTTGAGTTCTAATCGTCTTTCATTCAAAGATTTACCTCTTGTTCATAAACATGTCATAGACAAAGATTTAAGCTCAATGGAAAATCAATGGCTTAAATTGTTGAGCGTTAAGTGGGAAACTATTACTGATAAAAAGGAAAATTTGCAAAATAGTCACGATTTTTGGCCAATGGTCAACAAATTTACAAATGCAGGTGGCGTTCAAGTTTTCAAAGAGTTGTCACTTTTTGTTTTGAAAATTTTGACTGTCCCCACAAGCAATGCTCACGTAGAGAGAGTATTCTCAGTGATGAATGCAATCAAGAGCAAAGAACGCAACGCTTTACAATCAAAAATGCTTAATTCAATACTTCACATTCGTCTCTTTTTCTATGAATGGACCGTGTGTTGCAAAACCTTCGAACCGTCGAAAGAAATGATTAAAAATTTTGATTATCACATAGTTTACCCAAAAGTTGGTACTGATGAAGAAAAAGTTCAAAGAGAAAGCGACGAAACCTTTATTGCTGTAAGTACAATTGACTTTCCTTCTATTTGCATACCCGATGATGATGATAAATAATTATGTATAATTACTGTACACATGATTTATAGTATAACACTGTGGCCCAAATAATTCTTTTTGTTACCTGATTAAATTATATGTTCGAGTATGTAAAATTAAGACAAATTTTTGTATCAGGGAATTTGCACATAATGTAGGAAACAAATTCTTATGTACCTAAAACAATGAAAGTATTCAGTTACAAGAGAGAGAGCTTTACAAATAAAAGTAGTTGACATACTTTATGCCTGAAAAGTGAACAAAGTATTATTATTTACAACTAAATAATTATTTTTGTTCAAAGAGTAACTAAATGTGTAGTTAAAATATTTGAAAAATTATATTTATGAATGAAAATATGTTTTCCACTAATTTTGAAAGATACTTGACAAAAGACTGAATTACAGGGTGCAAAAATACACTTTAAGAGATTTTGTATATTTTTAGAAGATTAAGCGCGACAAACGTTATGTAAAGCGTAAAAAGTTTGAACTGAATAAAATTTTGAACATATAAGTGTAATCTGTGCATTCATTTCATTGCTTAATCGTAGCATTTACTCCGTTTTTTAAAATGAGTCACAAAAGAATGGTGAAATTTATTATCCAACATTGTCTTTCAGTGTTCTCATTGATATTAAATGTTTAATGAGTATCTTTACGGATTACAAAGATGGTCCAATTTATGATAAATTATCGTTGATTCAAATTTCCCGCTTGAATTATGCATGCTCAAGTAGAGCGCTGATTTACTATTTTAGTGGCGATATGAAATAACAGTATGGCGGTTTTTGGCGATTTTTGACATCCAGGTGGCGGTATCTCGCAAACTTTTCCTGGCAGCCCTGACTGATGTTGACCTGCTCTTTTTGCTATTAGAAGCGTTGTATTCAAAATATCCCGTTGTGGCTGTTAAAAGTTACGACTGTTGTCTTCTTCAACATGGATTGCGAAACCGAAAACAGCGAGAACCAGAATTCCGAATCGGGTGAGTGTAAAACACCTCCGAAAAAATTGCCAAAATAAGTCATCTTTTATCTCGCTCTAATCGCTTATTTACAAACAAAGTAAGCGATCGCATAAAACCATTTTTGACAATAAAGTATTAATTTTGCTGAATTAATCGTTAAATTTTTATTTGCTTTTTTGTTCATCCTCTTTTTGTCAATAAATTTCCAGTGTGTTAATTATTTTTATATTATCATTTTCCAGGTTAAAATCCGATGACAGCACCAAAACAAACAACCGACAGCAACAAAACCCCCCCGAAAAGAAAGGCGCAACTCCAAGGTAAGAATTTTTTTCATTGTTTTTAACGAACCTAAAGTTCACCAAAGGGGTACGAAAAAAGATTTTTCTTAAAAAAATGGCAAAGTAAAAATTCATGTTTGATATAGCTCATAACGCGTAATTGCATTCATCAGTATAGTATTAAAATTTTTAATATAATCTATTTCGTGGTGTTTTAGAAATTTATGCATTTCGTTTTAAATATACCAGGTGTACTCCTAATAAATTTCCGGTTTTTTTGCACATAAAACACATAATTCCAAAAAAACCGTAACCTTTATTTTATTCAAAGTATTTTCCATCGCTTTCTACACATTTTTCCCACCTTTCTGGTAAATTGTGGATACCACGCCAGTAAAAATCATTGCCTTTGGAGGTGAACTACTCGGTGAGCCATTTTCGTACATTTTCGTACGAGTCGAAGCGCTGCTCAGAAAGGGCATGGCCCAACGAGGCAAAGAGGTGGTAGTCGGATGGCGCCAGGTCTGGTGAGTAAGCCACATGATCAAGCACTTCCCACTTGAGCCTTTCCAGCGTGTCACGAACGACTTTTGACTTATGCGACGGCGCATTGTCGTGGAGCAAAATCACCTTCTTCTGTCGTTGTTGATATTCTGGTCGGTTTTCCACAATGGCTCGGCTCAAATCTTTCATTTGCTGTTTGTAGCGAACGGCATTCACAGTTTCACCAGGTTTCAGCAGTTCAAAGTATATAACACCGGACTGGTCCCACCACACACACAGCATGACCTTCCGACCGTAACGATTTGGCCGTGCCGTCGATGTCAATGCTTCACCTGGACTCACCCACGATTTGTTGCGCTTAGGGTTCTCCAGGAAAATCCACTTTTCATCACCAGTAACAATACGATGCAGGAAAGACTTTCTTTTGTATCGTTGAAGCAGCATTTCACAGGTCACTTTTCGATTCTCCATTTGTCTCTCGGTCAGTTCATGGGGCACCCACTTTCCACACTTCTGAATTTTTCCCATGGCTCGCAGACGTTTGGAAATTGCTTGCTGTTGAACTCCCAACGCATCTGCAAGCTGTCGTTGCGTTTGCGTGTTGTCTTCATCTAATAATGCTTGCAATTCGGCGTCATCGAACGATTTTCGCTTGCCGGAGCGTGCGGCGTCGTTCAGGTCGAAATCTCCATTTTTGAACTGTCGAAACCACGTTTCACATGTTCGAAGTGTTAATGCACGATCACCATAAACTTCCACAAGCGCACAGTGGCTCTCGGACATTTTTTTCCCTTGATTGAATATGAAAAGCAATGCATGGCGCATATGCTCAAAATTCGGTACAAAATTCGACATTTTTGAAGCGCAATAAAAACTTACTGGAAGATTTTTTCGAGAAAATGTCAACGCAGTTCAAGCACTCGATATGACTGAACAAAATGACATATGGTATGTGTTACCAACAGCGGTACAAAACAGAACGCCATCCATTGAAAAAACCGGAAATTACTCAGGAGTACACCTGGTATATCATATATATATTTTTGATAATTTTGTTGTTTTTTAAATATATATTATATTATATAATATGAAAATTATGAATATAATGTATTAGAAAAATACGCTTCCACTTATTTGATTACACGTTAAATTTGATAAAAGTTTTTTATTCATTGAATTTTATATTTCATGAACTACTATTCGTGATTTTTTCATCAAAATTTTTAGGCTTACATTTACTAAGATATTCAAAAAAAAATTTTTTTCCCTTCACATAACACTTTTTGAAAAAATTCTTCTAGGACTGGCCAAACGTACCATGTCTCGTGGCAAAATCAGTTTCAATGAATTTCAATGAGTTCCAAGGGTAAGACATTATTAATAGCAATTTGAAATTTGACGACTTATTAAACTACAGATAAATCCATAATATATATTAAAAATATAAAACGTCATGAATTGAAAAAACTGGTAATACATTATGAGTCATAAATCATAATTATTTGTAAATAATGATAAAAAACCCATAAAATATTATAAAAATATGAATGAAATTACAATAATACTTAATTATTATTATCATTATTAAAGTTAAAATAATTATTACTTTACTGCTCAACTTTAACTATTTTCTTGTTAAATTGTGTTAAACTATTCAGTTTTAATATTTAAATTAACATTTTCGTACATAAATTGTTGCTAATCCTCTATTGTTTCTTCCAGGTAAACAGTTCTTCCATTGTAAACTGTGCCAAACGGATTCTCAGTGTAAGTTTGACGGTATAACGGCTGTGAAACGACATTCGCTTACAGATAAGCATGTCAAAGCTGAGCGAAGTGGGCAAAAAACCATAAATTTATTTAATATGTGCAAAAAAAGTGTAGATACAAAAAGAAAGGCACATAAAGTTGAATTGCAAGCTACTATGTTCATTGTGCACAACAACCTGCAAATAGCACTGAGCGATGACTTGATTGATTTTTTGCGCAGCATGGATATGGACAAAACTGTTCAGTCTCAACTTAAGTGCAATAAGTCTAAATGCACTGCCATAGTCAAAAATGTCCTTGGAAAGCACACTTTTCTTTCTCTGGTCGAAAATTTGAAGGAAAAAAAATTTTCCCTAATTATCGATGAATCAACCGATATCGGGGTTTTAAAACATCTTGTACTTTGTGTACGATATGCTACTGATGAAGGAGTTCAAGACGACTTTCTCACTCTTTTGGAGGTAAAAAAAAAATGAAAAATTTTTTTGTTCACTTTGTTGACACACACAAACAAAATAAGTCTAATGTCCTCAAATGCTAGATTAGTCAATAAGAAATCTATACACGAGAGTACTCCAATTTAAAAAATACAATATATAAATGAATATTTTTATAAAAATATATAAAGATATATTTTTCATTTTTTTCTATTTTATATATAGAAGATGCAACACATGAAGCTATCTACGACAAAATCGTTCACTTTTTTAAAGTTTGGAAAATCCATTATGAAAAAAATATGGTTGGCTTTGCTTCGGATGGAGCGAGTGTGATGTTCGAAGAAAAACATTCGGTGTCTGCCAAATTCAAAAAAGACATCCCGACAATTTTTCTGATGAAGTGTATTTGTCACTCTCTGGCGAAAGCGGTGTCCTACGCTGTTGATGTTCTTCCACCTGAAGTAGAAAAATTAGTTTCAGAAGTCTAGTCTTACTTTAAGAAAAGCAGCAAAAGGCGCGATGGTCTGAGAAAATTTCAAAATTTGTTGAACATCCCGGAACATCAACTATTGCAAATCTTAAATATCCGATAGCTTTCACTTGGATCAGCTGCGAGTCAATTTTTGGAACAGTACGATGCCTTGTTTGAGTACTACAAGTCAGAATGCGAGAAATACAAAAAAAATCAAAAAGCAAAAGAAATTTTCGATCTGCTCAAAAATCGTTGAAACAAACACTACCTACAATTCTTGAATTACATTTTGCCCATTATTAATGAAAGAAATATTGAATTCCAATCAGCAAAACAAAAAATACACGAAATTCACCGAAAAATGGAAAGCATGTTCAAGGCTATCATTGAAAATTATTTGTCGGAAGAATATGTTCAGACAACAGAGCCAGAGTTCTTGGAGTATGAAGAAATTACTGATAACAATCGGAAATTCTGGTAACCATTAAGGAAAATCCATCTCGGACCACTTTTGAAGGCTGATTTGTCCTGCATACCTTCTTCCGTACCAGTGCAGGCCCTTGATGAATTTCGAGTGCGTTGCCAAAAATTTTACGTTGTTCTCGCAAAAAAAATGGACATGAGGATTATCTTTTAAAACAAGAAGTATCAAAATGCTGAAAGAATTTGAGTTTTTGGATACAGCGTCACTATCAAGTGTTCGAGATATTTCGATTACTGCTGACTTTTTTCAAATAAATGTTACAGCGACGCATCAAAAATTCAAAAAAATGAAAATTTTTTTACAAAACTTGCCATGAAATGAACCCTCTTAAATTCTGGCAGAAAGTGACAAATGCAAAAAAGGGCGATGAATCCTTGGAATTCCCCTTAATAACCGAAATACTCAAGAGAATTTAAGTTTTGCCAATCACTTCAGCTAATTGTGAACGCATTTTTAGTACAGTGAATCGCAATAAAACCAAAGCCTGGGCAAGTCTTGGAACCAAAACTCTGCGTGGCATTCTTTATGCTAAGGATTTCATTAAAAACAGCAGCATACTCAAAATTAACGTTGAATCGATGGTTGCCTCCATGAAAAGAGACATACATGAGGATTGGATGTCCGGATCTGGCACGAGTGACGAGAATGAAGAAAACAATGTAGAAGTATGAATAAAATCTAAAATTGATTCGTTTTCTCACACTTTTTAAATTTGATCTGAAGCAAAATATGTAAATGCATTTGTGATTTTCTAATGTAAATATGCAATAAACCAATTTTTTAATATACATTTTTCAATTTTATTCAAGCTGAATAACAAACGTATATACGATATTTTTTACAACTGGGGAGACTTTACATTTATATTTAAAACTCTTCGAAAGATTTATAGATTTTTCCTGGATTTCAAAAGTTCAAGTTTATTTTGTTCTAGCGGTCCAACAAAACAGGCTTAAAATCCCACAATTCAAGAACAATTTAATGCTTTGGGACCCTATTCGTGAGTATATATCGCATGCGATGTATTCTTCAGGAATAGGGTCCTAGCAGAATTTGCAGATACATTTCGCATGCTGGCAGACTGTTCAGAAACGCAGTTGAAAGTTGAAACACAGCCTCTCTATCTTTACTCGTATTGGTTACTATGTGGCGGCGCGTTCCTACGAATCTGAGGGAGAAAGTAAACTAGAGAGAGAAGGAGAGTTTACTGGCTCGAACTCGGTCGTGCGGAACAACACGGCAGCAGCGCGCTCTATCACAAGGAGGAGAAAACAAGAATTGGTACCACGGGAAGATAGGGTGTGATCCTCGGTCTTGTCGGTACAAAGGGAGAACAACCAAAAATCGCCTATTCTCAACCTCGTGTCCGCCAATATCGTTCCTCCATAATTGTTACGCGTACAATTAACCAACGTTGTAAAGATTGTGTACAAGGAAGCTAGGGAGATTATTTATCGTAAATAAATCGTGTGCATTGTGTATTTCGGATTTTTTTCATCCACGTGAGAAAACCTAACCTCACTCTCATCCAGTAAATACCTACCCTTGGATCAAATACACTACAACTAGGGTTCATGAAGCAGCTACTTCTGAGCATCCAGTAAAGACGCAACTTTAAATCGATTTTTCTAAAAATTTTCTATGAATAAAGTATGTTTTTCACGGGCAAACAAAAAATAAAACCTTTCTAGAAACAATTTGCATAAAATTAGCGATGACTTCATTATTATTATTATTATTATTATTATTCTCAGGACGCTATGATTTCTAGAATGTTCGAAAATTCGCCAGAATATTCTACCTTGAAACTCTATTGCGCAGTTAGCGATAACGTCATTATCTATAGGTAGAATATTTGACCTTGAATATCTATTGCGCACTTAGCGATTACGTCAACATATTTCTAAGCGATGACGTCATCACCTATAAATAGAAAATTTGACCTTGAAAATATATTGCGCATTTAGCGATTACGTCATGTCTTAGCGATGACGACATAATCTATAAATAGAACATTTGATCTTGAAAAATGATACCGCAGTTAGCGATTACGTCATTCCTAAGCGATAACGTCATTATCTATAGATAGAGCATTTGACCTTGAAAATCTATTGCGCAGTTAACAATCACGTCAACACATTCCTAAGCGATGACGCCTTCTAGAATGTTCGAAAGTTCGTTCCCAGAAAGCCAAACGCAGTCAATGTTTGGGTCATATTTGCTTCATGCTCTTTGACATGCATGGCGCAAAGTTGGCAGCAGCTGCAGATGCAATAGGTCGGCAGTTTGTCGGCAAGCGTTTGTCACAACGAAACAGCTACAAATATGATGCAAGCTAGCTCAATGTCATGCCTTTACTGCCTATGGGCAAAATATTAATTTTAACGTCATATTGTCGCAATTATATGCTCCTGAAGTAACTATAATAATATAATGTATAATATAGTGAACTGAAAAAATAAAATGGCGCAATTATATACTTAAGTTGTGTCTTACATAACGTAGAAGATTAACAATAAGGACCACCGACAATCATTCCATATTGCGTCAGACAAAAACACGGGGACGAAAAGGACTTAGGCCAGGTTTTAATATTTGCACCTTGCACTCATTGCCGTGCAGTCAACGCACGAAAATAACAGCTGACTGTAGTTATTACGTAAGGAGGGGATACTTCCCCCCCATGTCATTCTAGACGATTGTTCAAACAATCGTTTGTAAGCAATTATCATGAACCAATCCTTTATTTTTTAGTTAAATCATTGTTTGTAATTTGTTGTAAATAATTCGTTATGGATATATAATAAATTGTCTAAATTATTCAACACATTTTGCGAAATGATCACATTTATTTATCCATATAAACACATTCAATAATTTTTCTATTGAAATAAAATTTATGATTGAAGAAAATTTTTGTCGACAAATTTCAGTTAGTTTATGACCAAATGTTCATCACTAGCAGTTTGCCCTTAAATTGGCAGCAGATAAACAGAACTATTAATACGAAAAACAATTCCGAAAAACTTCAGTCATTTTGAAGTTACGCATTTGCTATAACAGTTTGTACCCAAATTTGCAGCATTTGAATTACAATTATTGCTCGTTAATAAAGGCATTAACCATTTTTGTTGCAAAAATTTCACAAAGATTGAGGAATGAAAATGGATATGAATATTCTTAGCTGCATAATAGGGGCAAACTAGCTGCATGATTTTGACGCCATGACATTGTACTCATTTGGATGTGCACGCTTGGCTTACTGGGTTAGAATAAATTCAAAAACAGAACAAAAAAAAAAAAACAAATCAATGATTTCAGTTTACAAATTAATTTATTTAAAACTAAGTTAAAGAATGGTTTAGCGTCGATGATATAATTTAAGCGCGAGATTATCTTCATATTCCGGAGTCTCGCTGAATCGGAGTAAAGCGATTGATCTATTCACTGACGGTACATCAACAAGTTATTCCCAAAACCACATTCGCAGTCGTCGAGCATTTTCCGTAGTGCATGGATGATCGTAGATAGGTCGATGAAAATTCTTGTAGGGGCATGCAGAGACCCGCAAATCATCCAGTGATGGGCAGCCCATATCCACCAAATCGATGACGACCGCATTTGTGTACTGCTTCAGCCATCCCTTTTTGTCCAATTCTTTGACAACCTGGCAAAGCGCTTCACACGTTGAACGTGGGACAAACGTGTGACGAACGTGTGAAGCGAAAATCAATATTAAAAGCTTTCTTTAGCGGAAAAATTGTATGGTATCATTATCTCGAACAATTTGAAGGGATTCTGCGCCAAAAGAATGGCGAAATTCGCTATTATTAGCGATTTTTAGCGCAAAATCACCAATTTTCGTTACCGTAAAAACTCGTTGTATAAGCTTCAGAAAAGGGTGAAAACTATGAAAACGTCCTTACTTTTGCGAAACATTGCTTATTCAAGCGATTCGGCAGTGATTAGATGCCTAATTACGATTTTATATAAATAAGAAATTCTGCGTTTTTTGGCATGATTAGCGCGCCACCTGTAGAAATCCCACCATGTCAGCAACTTGCGTTACCGAACGAGGTACACATTGGTACACCGCTATGGTAACCGGCCAAGTGGCTACGAGGCACGGATAAAAGAATGCCTGGCCACTAGCGCTGCCCATATCAGCGAGTCATTCCAACGTTTTTGCTTTTGTGCTTTGCATTTCAGTGCTCGTCGGACTGTTCCAGACTGTCCGATAAACAAGTAGACGTTGGAATGTAGATGAATTGTGCGCTCGGGAAGGAAAAAATCTCGATGGCTTAAGGATCTATGTTCTTTTCAGGTTTATGTTGTTGCACTCTTAATTTGAGTCTGTTGAATTCAACGGATCAGAGGCGGATCCGGAAAAACAGTAATTTGTATTAAATTGCATAATGTACATCGACCATTCAAATGGGAAAAGCAAAGTAAGATGTAGTAAGTTTAATGAAAATTGTGAGCGAAAAGAGTATTTCAGTTATGGATAAAACAATTGAATTTCAAAAGAAATTAACGATTAAATTTTAATAGCTGAAAATAAATTAAGGTGCTTAGAGCAAAATAACAACTTGTGTAAGACAAATAGATAGAAAAATACGTATTTTTTATCCCACGCAAGTTTTTCTTTTGCTTTGAGCGCCTCTATTTAGATCCGACCATTATGTAATTAAATGCAAAATATGTGTTTTTCTGAAATACGGTCGTGATAGCAACTATGTCTAGCGCGATCATTGAGCGCGTTCCGCACTTTCAATGAAACGTCGATAGCTCATTACGATTCGTTCCAACCATTATAATTTTCGTCCTGAAACTTTTCGACAATGCCTTGACCAACTTCTTTCATGGAAGTCAACATCAATAGAAAAAGACTTTTATGCACTTGGAAAAAAAGTAAAATTATATTGTACCGCTGTAGTGATAGACAAATTGATGTATTTGATCGAAATTGCGTATTTTTTTTGTTTTTCAATTTTTTTTCAATCTGTCAAGGTTTTTTTCAATAAAACAATCTGTAACAATATAAAATTGGTATACAGATGAATCTGTTACTTTTGTCATAACAGATTAATTCTGTATTTTTGTTGAGCATACGACCTGTAAAATCTAGTGACTCAAATTTATGTTTTTCGAACCCCCCCCCCCCTTCACACTTGTGTCCCGATTCTCCATAAGGGTTAACACGTAACGTGTCTTTTGATCTAACCCCCACGCCCTCCTTTCTCCCTAGAAGGTTACGAGGTTTATGAACGGCCCCTTAGTATACATCGACAGATTCGATTTGTCAAAAATAACAGATTGAATATATTCAAAAAACAACAGATAAATCTGTTGCAAGATTTCAACAAATACAATCTGTTATTTTTAACAGATTTTAATTGTTACGATTTCATTTCTTTTTAATCTGTTGTTGGTGCGGATACAGGGGGTGGTTTAGGGGGTTCAAACACCCCCCGAAATTTTTAACACTACATTTAATACACAAAATAACATACAAGAAATTGATGCATTCTACGTGAATATTTTGAAATCTCCTCCCCCCCCAAAAAAAAAAAATATTTTCCCGGATCCGCCCCTGATCTGTTGAATTCAACAGACTCAAATTAAGAGAGCAACAACATAAACCTGAAAAGAACATGGACCCTTAAGCGATCGGGATTTTTTCCTTCCCGAGCGCACGAGTCATCCACATCCCAACGTCGACTTGTTTGTCGGATAGTCCGACGAGCAGAGCTCGCCGACTCCCATGTTAAAAAGTTGGCTAAAATGAGCGCCGCCGGGTGGGTTCTTATGAACTAAAATCGACTGTTCGAATTTAAACTTTGAACGTAATATCAAGACGAAAATTCTTCTGTGCGCAAATTATACCAAGAATTTAACAAGTGTCAAATTCTTGGTATAGTAAAGCGAGTTCAGCAAACCCAGCTAAAAATTTACTTACAAAAGTGAACAAAAGAGACAATCTGTTTGTTTGATTCTAAAAATGATTGCAAGGAAAATCTTGATATTGCTTACAACAGTTATGATTTTTATTGCATTATAAAATATTATTATTGAAATAAAAAAATTATGAAAATTCGAAAAAATTGCGGTAACTCAATTCTTGTTATAATAAAGCAAGTTTTGCAAATTTTCAAAAAATTTTTTGTTTCTACTGCTTCGAAAAATTCTAGTTGTTATTGCTTTCTGAAATGTAACAAATTTAAAAAAAATTTTTTTATTTAAAATATGTTAGCAACATGTATGACATTGTTGTTATTATAAAAAAAGTTTTTCAAACTCTAAAAAAATTGTTTGACATGCGTTTTAAAAAATATTTTACTATCCGGCAAGCGATTTCGGGTTATTTTCAATCAGTTTAGGGTTATGTGAATCAAAACAAATCAAATCAACACAACGACATCAGCGCTCCTTGTGGGCTCCTACGGAGTAACTTGCTCCTATTAGAAGCCGGCGAGCCCTGCCGACGAGCACTGAAATGCAAAGCCCAAAAGCAAAGACGACGGGATGACTCGCTGATATAGGCGGCGCTAGTGGCCGGGCATTCTTTTATCCGTGCCTCGTAGCCACTTGGCCGGTTACCATAGCGGTGTACCAATGTGTACCTCGTTCGGTAACGCAAGTTGCTGACATGGTGGGATTTTTACAGGTGGCGCGCAAATCATGCCAAAAAACACAGGATTTTTTATTCATATAATATCGTAATTTGGCATCTTATTACTGCCGAATCGCTTGAATAAGCAATGCCACGCAAAAGTAGGGACGTTTTCATAGTTTTCACTCTTTTGTTAAGCTTATACAACGAGTTTTTACGGTAACGAAAATTGGCGATTTTGCGCTAAAAATCGCTAATAATAGCGAATTTCGCCATTCTTTTGGCGCAGAATCCCTTCAAATTGTTCGAGATAATGATACCATACAATTTTTCCGCTAAAGAAAGCTTTTAATATTGATTTTCGCTTCACACGTTCGTCACACGTTTAACGTGTGAAGCGCTTTGCCAGGGAAACAGGGTAAAATTCCAATCAATACAAACGAATTTCATCGTATTGATAATTAATAATTGATATTATGAAAAATTTCATGAAGTCGAACACGAAAAAATATATTCAAAAAAATAAAGAATTTCTAATACAATAAATTATATAACTTGGCAACATTTCGATCAATATCGTTTAATCTAAACAAGAATGCATCGTAAGTTCAAATTAATCGTGGGAAGTTCAATGTTTTACAAAAATACGGTCATGATATCGAATAATTTGCGAGAAATCTGCAAGTGGAACTACGGTGATTCTGCAAAATCATCGCGCCTTTGTTAGAGAAGTTGAACTTCCACCGCGCGGTTTAGCAAGTTAGCTCCAATTTTTTTCTTTCTCTTCAAAGCTCTCTTCTGCGCACGCCCTTGAATTTAATAAAATAATTTAGCTTTAAATGCGAGATTGTATTGTACAGAGAACAATATTCATCTGATATGCATGGTACAAGGAATCTGTAAAGAACATGGTTGTTATCTATTCTAGATCGTAGAAAATTTACGATAAGTGTTGAATTTTTAGGAATGTTTGGAGATACTCTATCAATATTTTTTTTTTTTTTTTTTTTTTATTTAAAGTTTCGGCATTTTCGTGCTTTATGTATTTTATGGACTTTGAATTGTTCTGGTGATGATTGTTATGAGATTTTATCCACCCAGAATGCAAATCACGTGAGAGTGATTATGGTGAGATTTTCTTATCAAGTATTTTATAATGAGGTTGTATGCAGTGTACCAAAGTATAGAAAAATCGAAATTCATCATTTTAGTTGTGAAAGATGCACATTATTTTTTGCCTCCCAAACACTAGAAAGGAGCGTTTCAAAACACGTTTCGACATAAACAAATAAAGTATTCTAGGCCGACACCGCAGTCTGTCGACAAATGACAATCGGCGAGGTGAAAGGCAGGCTCCTCAGGGCCCAGTGGGCTCGAAAGGACCCCTCCTCCCTTTCCTCTGCCGAGTATCATTTTCTCCAGCCATTGGTCGACCTTCAATACTTCATTTGCCATGTCCAAGAAGGTATATAGGGAGGAGACGAAACGCGACCTATTCCGGCGTGCCAAAATACGTTTTCCTTCTCGCTTCCCCCATGAATGCTTTTTGGCTGAGAGCAAGTGCGCAGAAGCGTTTTGCGCACTTGCTCCGTCAATGCGCGAGATAAGAGGAAAAGAGATGGACTATGAGGGAAGCCTGAGAGTGGGGGTAGCGAGTTGGAGCATCACTTTTCGGCTCATCGCGCCACATAGGCCTAGCATGGTACATTCGTCTCCTCTCTATATACCTTCTTGGCCATGTCGTAACAGTTTTGGATACGCTCATTTCTACTGTTTTCGAGGCAAAACGTATCGTGTGTACCTCGGAGCAATAACACTCGTTTTAAATCAGCTGTTTTTGCTCCTAGCTACACAATATACCATTATATGCGATGAGAAATTATATTTTGGTATTGAATTGGAAAAATTTATAGACTGATGTGGCTCTGAAATGTCTTGATCGAACTTTAGGATAGGCATGATTATTGTATAAAAAAGGATATTTTTCCACCATGTGATGCACACAATACAATCAATGTTGAGTACAAAATGAATTCGAATTATTTTTTTTAACATGCCTGGTTTATTTGGAAATGTTTAAAAATTTTAGTTTCCTGCAAATAATGTCCAGAGCATTGGTAAATGTTATTATTCATGAAATAAGTTTCTGAAATTTTCCTATATTTTAAAAAGCATTTGTTGCAGAAAAGAATAAAAAAATTAAGTTTTCCGATAAACTAAAAAACGTTTTGCCAGGTATCAATAATTTATTTCCCCATTCACAAATTATGTTTGAACGCATTTTTAATACAAGACATTCACATTGGAACCATTTTTCCATAAATCTTTGAAATGCAAACAAAATTCACTGACAGCGCTCATATGATTATTTTACGAAGATGTTTTAGTTGTAAAGCAATATAAAAAGAACATATTTGCACTGGCAGAAAATTTTGTGACACTCCGTTTTCGTTTCCTAAAATGCAATCTATTATACTCTAACGATAGATCATATATTTCAAATATATACATATTCATTTATTTATTATTTTCTCCTCTCGTTAAAGAGAACATTTTGGATTACTATTGTTTTGTGAATGCAGGAAGTTTTTTCGTGAAACATAACATTGTAAATATCGGAACAAATAAAAAACAAACGTTTCACAATAGAATTTAAGGATAACAAAATAATATACACGATTATAAATAAAGCTTTCATTCATACAACCTTAACGAATTACAAAAACCGTTTTTTTTTCTTTTCGTAGAAATAAGAAAAAATTCGGTTTTCAAACATTGTGACCGGATTTATTTTATACTCTGTTTTCAGGTTCCTTAACTTTCCATAATTTTGAATTATTTAAGATGAGGTTATACTTGAGAAAAGAACTCTTGGAAAACCTTTATTTTAATAATTCTGAAGTGTTGCCCGAAAATTCATAGTGTTTATATACAAAATTTCAAATAAATCCGGCCCTAGCTCTAACCAAATGCGCATAAAACCTTAAACTATTTTCAGTGTTAATTTCACGTACGAATATAATAAAAATTTCAACATATCATAGGCAACGCGCTTGCTAACTTATAGTTTAGGACAACAAATCATAACTTCGATGTAATCTACTGATGAAATGTTACGTCAAACTCAACATTTCATGATATTATTTTGGACTATTTACCACAAACAAGGCATAATTTATGTTACTAACATGGTAATTCACAGGAAAATGCAACATTCTTCAGTTACAAAAATTGTCAATATTTCGGACGTATCGCTGTATCAAAATAAATAGTTTGTGCATCGCACTTTACAGAAAAATGCTCAAGGTGTAGAAAACGTAATTATTAATATTTAAATAACGGTTATTATTTAACATTGTAATTGATCTCCTCGATGGAATATCAATTTTGTACAAATTCAAACATTTTTATAACGTAATCATCATAAAAAAAAAAACAGCTATGGAAAAACACCAAGTGGTTGCCGAAGGATTCCCATGGGGTTTTTTTAATAATATTTAAAAATTTGTAGATATATCTTGAAAAATTGTTGAAATTTTTTTCGATTTAGAAATATAAATCCCATTGATATGATAATTATCTGGCTAATACTGGAGAAAAAATTGAGACATCGAAAAAGATTAATGCTGTAGAAACAAGGATGAGTTTTCATAATAAATGTACTTGAATCAGAAAACCATATGTGAAATTCCAAAACCTAAATCACGCTGTCAATTACTGAGTACATATATTAAAACAAGTCTTATTATTTTGGCAATCTTGGTGAAATAATAAATAATAAACGAAAAAAACTAACGCGGATCGAACAGGTTCTCGAATAATTTTAGCCATATATCCGCCATTTAAATTATCCAACGCGAGAGCGTACAGGAATTCAGACTACGCATCACAAATTTTTTTGATGAATTCAAAAATGATTGACTCCCACTGTGGCGACCAAAAATTTTAAATAACGCCGGTTTAGTATTTGAATAAAAATGTAAATTTAAATTTCTGCGTCCTCTGTGTTTAAAATTTCAGCCGCCATATTGGAATCAAACGTCTGCCATGTTCAATGGTCAACAGGTCTCATTGAGGGTGCGTTTCAGGAGGGTCGCACTCTGATGGGAAAATTTTGTCATCATTTTTCAAGTTCCGTCCCTATCCAAAGATGTCGCCACTGCTGTAATAAATCTGACTTACCGATTATGAGGCATGTGTGTCAATACATGTGTACGTTTGTGTTTGAGTGTATTAGTAGTATTTCGATGTCGTCGGTAAAACAGCGAATGTCTCCAGGACCTTGCCGAGAGATGGTGTTGAAAGCAGTGAATTTTTTAAGGACCAAATTTTGAACATGGGAGTGCGACCCCGTTGATGCGTTTAGAAAGTCGTATTCCAATGCTAGCAACTTAATGAGAAAGTTAGTAATAAAATTTTTTTTTGATTTTGTAATTGTTCAATGACAGAAAATTTCAGAAAATAGTACATTGTGTGTTTAGGGGTAAAAACAGTCAATTCAGAAAGAGTGTTAGTGCTCCGTGATATGATAATTTTTGCCTCGAAAACATTAAACATGAGCATATCTAAACCAGTTTCGACGGAACAAATGGTATATTGAAAGTCGATACGAAGGCGATGTAAAATGACTCACGCCTGTCGGGTGTCATTTTACATCACCTGCGTGTCGACCTGAAATACACCATTTGTCTCCGTCGAAACCGGTTTAGAATTGCTTATTTTTAGTGCTTCAGAGGCAAAAAAAAAACAATTTTTATTACTAAATCGATTCTAATCTCGGAATACGCCTCAAGAAACTGACTTTTTTTGTTTGAATTCATTAGCTACGGCGCCTGCGCGTAGAATGCATACTCTCCAAATCTAAAACAGTGGAAAGGGAGCCACTGGTGAATCAGTGAAATTCCACTGAATTTTATTTAGAGAGTAGAGATGGGGAAAATGCGAATGTGATACCTCACTGAAACTCGTCGTCGCTGCTCAAAAGCATGGTTTTTTCCGTGTACGTGTTGTGGCAAATTGTGGCGACCTTTTGGTGGGAGGTGCTGCGCCGATTTTGGGTCGGCTGAACGGGTACGTTTTGAGGATCATCGGGATCATAACTGGACACCCGCTGGCCCTTCGCGCCTCCTCCTAACAGTTACATTACACGTACATTACAGAGTTCTAGGAGCCTAGGGCTCTTTTTTTTGCGCTCGTTATACATAAAAATCTAGTCAGTTTTATTCTTCCCTTTTATAGCTCTGTCATCCTTTTAGTTTTTAAATCAATTTTCATCAAATCATGCGGAATCGTTAGAAAATTTCAAAATATACACTTCTTTTATTTATTCAAAATTTTTCTATTTATTAGGTGATGTTACAGAACTCTTGTGAGGATGGAAAATGTAAGTGAATTGGAATAATGCATTGAAAATAACAAAAAGTGGGCTATTCAAAAATATATAAGTGGAAAGCCAATATTACACCTTTCAAGTTAATACTGAAGCCCTTGAGACTTATCCAAGATTTCGATTTTAAAATGCATCAACTTTCAGATTTGAGGATTGAAAACTTTGAACTTTACGTACTGAAACTTACACTCCTGAAAAAATTGATTTATGTCACGTTATTGTCTCATATTTTTGTGAAAAAAATTTACGAACTTGATATTAATAATAATTCTTTCGTTATTGAATGAAGCGGAATTCAGAGAATACTGTTGAACAAAAGTGATAGACTAAGGATAATATTTTTGCGATGAAATATGGAAAAACTAACTTTACCATTAGAGTGATAATGTCTTTTTACTTTGCATTTATTTAAAATTTTCTTTTAATGAAATTAAAAATTGTTCAGAAAAACGTAATTTTTACCACCATATGTAACATTTCAAAAAAAGATGCAAAATAGTCAAGAAAAATTTAGCATTCTTGGAATCTTATGAAAAGTTATGAAAACTAATCAAGAATAACTTACATTTGGTTTTTTTAGCACTAAAATGAATCTCATGAAAACTGAAACAAATCAATCAACATTTTGCAGGACCGTATGAAAAAAAAAAAAACTTTATTTTGCGGCTTTAAAATGAAAATAATAACTCATACAACTCGATCAAAATTGTATACAACTTCATGAAAAGTGATGCAAAATTTCTTGGAATTTCATCAGTTTTTTCAGCAAGGTATAATCGTTACATAGTTTTAAAATAAAAACCTGGGAATCTAATATGTGAGATTTCCAAATTGTATCAAAATTTTTGTATTAAATAATCTAAGAACCCGAAAATTTAAAACAAGGCAAATGAATTCGAATCGAACTAACTTTTTCAAGCTTATTATAAGTTTGGAAAACTGTAATTTTGATGATTGAATCATAGAAATTGGCCATTATAACTTCCTCGAAAACCCCGTAAAACTAGAAATATCTTATGCGCTATAAAAAGTTTATTCCGACTCATGCGATTGCAGTGCTTGGCTTCGCCTCGCTCTAAAACCCCTGCGTTCAAGAAAATTAACTTTTTCTCTCTAGGTGCATGGTACACTATTTTCTCCAGTGCCCAAAATTTGTGTGTGCCAGGGTTAGATATATTTTTTTAAGGAAGTTCAGGATTTAGGAGTTTCAGGTTACTTGGTTTCCTCAATCTTTAAGTAATGGAAAAAAAGGAACATAGCCACAAAAAATTGTTTGTGCAATTTAAGTATGTTTATAGTCGCAAAAATGAAATTCCGATAACTTTTAATCGACTTTCCTGTTAAAATGAGATTTTTAATACGAGTTTGTTTATATCATGAGTGTAATCAGAAAAGATTTCAGAGTATGATGTTTCTATTTTTCAATAAATTTTGATTTCTAATTTATCAATTAAATTACTATGTTTATCAACTTTTTAACTCCCTCAACTCCACAATGATTCTTATTAACTTCAAACAAGAGTTAAGATCAATAATGTTGAAACAATAGTATATTTCTCCGAGGTACACACGATACTTTTTGCCTCGAAAACAGTAAAAATGAGCGTATCAAAACTATTTCGACACGGCAAATTAAATATTGAAGGTCGACACTGAGGCTGGAGAAAATGACAGTCAGCAGGGGAAGGGGGGGGGTCCTTTTTTGCCCGCCGGGTTTCCAAGGAGCCAAAAGAACTCGCCTTTCACCTCGCCGATTGTCATTTGTCAACAGCCTGCGTGTTGGCCTGAAATACTTCATTTGCTTATGTCAAAACGTGTTTTGAAATGCTCCTTTTCAGTGTTTGAGAGGCAAAAAAGAATATTAATATTAAAAAAAGAAAGTTCTTTAACATCTACATTTTAACAAATGTAAAAACAAACGACACAGCGAAAAATTTAGGCTATTGCACAATTTATTTCAGAAAATTTCCCAACCTTACAGCAGTCGTTAAATGCTCTATCCGAATTAAATACCCTGAACTTTTTAAAACTAATATAACAGTATCAAAAACGTGCAAAATTCAATGAACGTGACATTTTTAATTCCATTCATTTCCAACTAAATTTATCAAAAATTCGTATTTTTCTCTCAGTGAGAACAAAAACTCAAATCAAGATTTCGAAAAATTTAGCAACCGAAATTTATAGCACATAAGAAAACCCGAATTTCAAATCCCGAAATCAAATATCCAATCAATCCCAATTTTCTATCACGGTTCCTTGACGCTTTGTTTTAAAAATGTATTTCTTCTGCTTTTTTTTCAAAGCTTACTCAAATTCACCCAAGGAACGGCGATTGAATAAATTTTCTAATTCAAACAGTTGACAACAATGACAACGAACTGTTTATGTACAAAAACATGTGCATCATGCAAAAAAAAAAGAACGAGGATGAAGGAAAATCTGACTAACAAAGTGCAAGATGTTACATAAATAAAAAAAGTTTATACTATCGTCACATGCTTAACATTATGTACACTCGAATTCTTTTTCGCTGCGCCCAACACATATGTTGCAGTGATTACCGCAACAGCCAAGTTATATTTACCATAAAGCTGAGTCATAGAAATACACCACTTTTAAGTACATTGTATGATATAGCGCTCAAATGCTAGAGTGCCCAGATGATCTCATATACAAGTAGGAAAATTTGATCACCAAGAAAAATGTCATCGAAAAACCAAAAAACCAGAAAGTTATTTTTCCAATATTTTATAACTTGATCAAGATCAATAAAATTATCTGAATTTTGGAGTCTGCGAAATTATAAATAAATAGTCTAGAATTCATAGAAACAAGATTTCTAATTTTCAATTATTTGATGCTTGAAAATAAAGTATTGCGAAAAGTAATCGATACCAAAAGTTGACAACTTTCTTTGTAAATTTGAAAAAATAACATTTATGAAATGCACAATCGCTGCATCATGATTCTGAAAATCTTATAATACATCCAACTTTAATGTAAGATATGTTAAAAAATACATAAAATTTCAACATTTGAAAAATTTACTTTTAAATAATAACAGTCCTACAACTTTGCAAAAAATTTAAGTCCCTTACAATTACACAAAGTCTACATAATAATTTTTCATAAAAATGTCATCGAGAAAACAAAAAAGTTAAAGATGATTCTTACAATTTTTCGTTGCTGGATCAAGATCAGTGGAATTATCTGAATTCTCAAGTTTGCAAACTTATTAATAAGGAATCCAAAATTCATAGAAAAAAGAATTTCATTTGAAAACTTATCAATAACAAGAGTTGACAACTTGGAGTATCAACTAGGAAAAACTGACATTTCTGAAAGAAACAATTGTTAGGCCATGGCTCTGAAAATCTGAAAACACAACACACAAATTCGAGATTTGGAAAAAAAAAAAAAAAAAAAAATTTTTTTTTACTGTCGAGAATATAGTAAAATTTTCAACATAATAAAATATTCTTTTAACGTTTATTATTAATTCATGAAAAGAATTCATTTTCGGCAAAAGTTAATCATTCTTCACCGGGTGATCAAAATAGGGCTAATCGTACAATTTAACAAATAATATAGAACACTGATACAAGATATGCCTTACAAAAATAGTACGTCTGGTCACCCTATGTATACTACTATACATGAAACATGTTTTTCCTTTCGAAAAAGGTGCACTTTTTACTTTCTAAAAAATTTGTACGCAGTGAAAAAATACGGAAAAGGTAAAAAGTCAATCTCAATGCAGTAATCTCTCCAACGGAGAAAATAGTAAATTACGCAACTAGTGTGACAATTATTTTCCAACGAATGGGCGATTCGCTCATCACACAGGTCGAAAATTAATTCTTACACCAATTGCGAATTTTTTTTCTCCCACAACGTGGAAAAAGCGCGAAAAAAGTGAAAAAAGAAAGTTTGTTTTTCCACAGCGTGGGATTAAGTGAGTTCATCAAATCGTAATCAATTTTACGTTAAAAAACGCGGTATTTTATCTTATTTTTGTGTTTCGAAGGCACAATTTTTCAAGTGCAAACCCAAAGTCCTTGTAAATAAAAAAGAGATGTCTCGATCATTTTCACAGCTTTTCGTATGGCAAGTCTGAAGAAGCATTGACGTCTGAAAAAAACAGTAAAACAAACCACCTTCTAAGTTCCTTTTCTCGGTTCGTCCATTTTCACTCGTTACGAGAAATAACTGTGCTTTTTTATTTTGCGTGCGAATAAAATTAGCGCGTTATTCCACAAGAAAAATGCTTTTATGTACCTCTGGCATAGAAAACGCATTTCTCGTCAAGTTCGAAATCTCAAAATTCGTTTTCTAGCTCTCGGTACATAAAATATCGTACGTAACTAGGAAAGAAATTCTTTATTAACTCGTGCGATTGTAAACCTCGGCTTCGCCTCGATCTACAGACTTCACACTCGTAAATAAAAAATTTATGTCCCAGGTACGTAACATACTATTTCATGGTAGCCGCTTTAAATGAGTGTGTTATGCTGCTCGCGGATTCAGCGTAAGAATCCTTTTTTCGAACGGTGAAGAAAGAAAAAACGCTATGACACACAAAGTCACCACTTATATTCCACCGAGTCAAAAAGGGGAACCTACGCTCACTCCGCTGCGTGCATAACACTCATTTACGCGTCTACCAAGAAAGGTACAGTGCATATCACGGGGCAAAGCCTTTTCACGATCGACGGGAACAATGTCGAAACTCGTGGAATTGCCTCGGGCCTACGGCCCTCGGTATTAACTCGTTTCGACAGCGTTGTTCCGTCGCGCATGAAAAGACGTTACTTTGCCCCTTGATACGCAATATACTATTAAATTTTAAGTACATAAGTTTTTTAATTTTTATTGTCACACTAAAAAATTGATTTTATTCTTAAAACGTTTGACCTCTACCGTTCAAAGGTACTTTTGACGATTTCGAGTAAACTAAAAAGACAACTAAATTATGCATTTTTATGACAATGAAAACATGACTCGCTTAATTCAAACTGCTTCCCAATATTGGTTACTAGTTTTCAAATTTGATCGAAAATTCCGCAATCTACCAAATAATACGTGAAACATCGGGAAAAAATACGTCTTCACTGCATTAAAATAACGCGCCATTTTTATTTGTTAAAATTTTGTTAGTCAAGCGCCAAGCTTTTTTTGTATAATTTCAGGTACCCATTTTTAAGTTAAAAATAATCGTAGCTGTGGGGAGTACAATGGATTTGGTATTTTTTTAGTTTTTTTGATTTTTAAATAAACGAAATCTACAAAAACGAGCCAATGGAAGGAAGGGACGTCAATTTCGAAAAAAAATTGTGAATGAAATGTTGTAGCCATGCCATGACAGGGATAACGAAAATCGTTAATATCAGGCAGCGACGAAATACAGTAACAAAAATTTATCGTAAACATTGAAAATTTTCACTAACCTGAACTGTACTGCGTGTACTGTTGGTATTGAGGATGGAAATTGTGGATGGCGTCAGTCATAATGTCTTTTGGGTTCATGGTTTCCTGCAAAAAAGTGTACAAGCAAAAGAAATGAAGCAAATTTAACGAAACACATGAGTTTGAAAAATCTTAAAAA
This sequence comes from Platygaster robiniae, assembly GCA_028476575.1. Classification (NCBI taxonomy): domain Eukaryota; kingdom Metazoa; phylum Arthropoda; class Insecta; order Hymenoptera; family Platygastridae; genus Platygaster; species Platygaster robiniae. The sequence goes on from CM052023.1 coordinate 28,900,820, forward strand.
AATGCTTCTCAATACTCCTAAAGTCCTCGTATTTGAAAAATTGTATGTAAATTGAAAATATTTCGATTCAACAACTGTGAAATATTATTATTTAACACTTTTATTGAAGTATATTATATATTCAATTTTCAGTAGGTATTCATTATGTGAGATAGATATTTCATTATAATAAAATTAAACATTATAGACTAGTATTAATTTAACTACACAATAAAATACTATAAAATATGATATTAACTTTAACGGAACACATGAATTTTGAAAACTGTGAAAAATTTCACAATCCTCTCAAAATCTTTAAAGGCCGGTATACAATATAATACAATAGCCGCAAAACGGGCTCTTGCGGCTATTGTAGACCGGCCTTAAAATATAAAAATATTGTCTAACAATTTTCGATTTTTCATTTCAAGTACTGCAAAACATTATTTTATGTACCTCTGGCATAGAAAACGCGTTTCTATGCCAGCTCGAGATCTCTAAACGCATTTTCTACGCCCTCGGTACATAAAATATCGTTCGTAACAGGCACGGATGTGCTCATAGGCAAAACGGGTTACAGTCCTCGGCTTCGCCTCGGACCGTAATTTCCCCCTTTCGCTAAATTCGCACATCCGTGCCTGTTACAAAATATACTATTATAATATATTTCATAAATTATAAAATATTTATCATAGATCAATATTACTACATAACAAAATGTAATGTTGATGTATTATTAATTTTAATAAAATACATGAATTCCTAAAACTCTGTGAAATTTTTCTGAATTCCCTTATAGTCCTCGGAGTGAAAAAAAATTAGGTAATAATTTTAATAATTTAATTCAACAAATTGCAAAACAGTATCGTATATTTGATTTTCATTATGTGTCATATATTATACGTATATTTTAAATACAAAATAAGTTATAACAAAATTATACATCATGGATTATTATCAAATTCGCTATGAAATAAAATATAATGTAAAATGTACAATTATAAAACTCTACACCATAGACATTTATTCATTTTAGTATGTTATTAATTATAATAGTATGATATTGTTATTATGATAAAACACAAATTTGTTGAACTCTGACATTTTTTTAATTTCCTCAAAGTCCTTAAAATAAAAAAATTGGGTAGAAATTTTAGATATTTTAATGCAACAACTGCAAAACAGCATACTATATTGTTAATTAATAATCATTTTTTATTTCATTTTCAGAGTATATCAAAAATCGTAAATAACATAATGTAATTAATTACAATAAAATATAATATATTACTTATTCCAACACGAGAATTCAAGAACTCCGAAATGTTACCAAATGCTCTTCAAGTCCTTGAATTCTAAAAATAGTGTAAAAATTTTTGAAACATACTATATTGTTAGTTTATTATCATATTGTATAGTTTTATTTACATTTCATATTTTATATTCATATAAAATATATAATAATCAAAATATACAGCTATTATCAATTTTACGTAATAATAAAATAAAACACTATATTATTATTTTGATTAAACATTTAAAAAAACTATGTGGAATTTTTCTCAATTCTCTTGTAGTCCTTGAACTAAATTAACTGTATAGAAATTTTTGATACATTTAAATCAACAACTGCAAATTACTATCATATGATATTGTTAATTTATTATTGGATTATATTTAATTTTCCTCATTTATCATATATTATGCATTTTTACTATGTAGTATAAAATATTGTAATAAAATTTTAAATTACACAGTTCGACAAAATTTAGCTTTCGGAAAAATGCTCGAGAAGTTTTTGAAAAAATGGCAACCTTAGGTCATCAATAAACCAACCCCAAAAGGATTTTGCAAGTTTGCATCGATAACTCAAGATATCAACAATAATAAATAAAAATTCAAAAATCGCTAAAATACGTCTTATTTCAGAAAATAAAAGTATCATAATGATCTGCTGCTTGACGCGAGCAATTCATTTCTACAATTTTTTCCGTGCAAAAATGATTTTGTACGCAGAAAACGCTCGTTTTCGCTCCACTCAAACTCGCGTTTTTACCCGTTGACGTACAATAGTACATTACGTACCAGGGGACGAAACCGAGTGAATGCAGACAAGTGCAGCTAAAATTAGCTCGAGTTTGCATCACGAGGTCCGTCCCCTGGTGCGTACCGTATTTTACTCGACAAGATCATGGAATTTTGGCGGCTTTTGTGGCCGATAAGTTATCGCAAAAGTGTCCATGTGCCCACTAACAAGTGACGATCGCTTAAGTTTAGGTACCTGTCAAAATTCATTTTCGTACCTATTTTCGCATATTTATGCACAAATTTTCGCCCCTTGGTACGCGAAAGTAGGTGCGAAAATGAACTTTAGACGGTTACGTAAACTTAAGCGATCGTCACTTGTTAGTGGGCTGCATGTGGACATTTTCGCGATGGCTTCGAGGCTACGAAAGCCGCCATTTTCCATGTTCGCGTCGAGTAAAATCTTATTATAATAGATAGAATATAATGATATTAATATAAGATAATGGTTAATTTCTCGGAAATAAATCAGGCCCGAGATGACTGATAAAAATAATCATTTTTGCACGGAAAAAATTGTAGAAATGAGTTCCTCGCGTCAAGCAGATTATCGTGATACTTTTATTTTCTGAAATAAGACGAATTTTAGCAATTTTTAAATTTTTATTTATTATTGTTAATATCTCGAAAAATCGATGCAAACTTTAGAGCTTGTTTATTGACCTAAGGTTGTCATTTTTTTAAAAACTTCTCGAGTATTTTCTTTTTTTGTTGAACTGTGTTATAAATATATAATTTTACTATGTAATAAAATATGGTATTACTAATTCTAATGAAACTCATTACTTCAAAAACTCGGTGAATTTTTCTCAACGCTTAATCAATAATTTTTTTTAATAAAATAATCTATAAAATATTATTACAACGGATTATATACTACATATTTTCGTCATGATTATGATTATCATGTCATGTAATTATCATAATATTATGTATTGATTGACGTGATGTATTCAATATGTGGCTCAGGATCTTTGGCTTTTCAGGCCCTTGATTACAAACCTTCAAACTGCTGCTAATACTTTGCATCGTGACACTGCGACCCCTAGCGTCCGTAGTACAACCAGCGGTGTAAATTTGATAAGGAAATGCATAGCGAAGCGCTATCGCGGCGCACAGCATTTCGATGCATATCAGGAAATTCTGATAGCCTGCGGAAACTGTGCCGGCACTCGTTGATTGCCCCGAGTTATTGATCATCGGGGATATTATTTTGGCCTTCTCAAAAATGGCAAGAAGCACGCCTTAAATTGAGAACCGAAAAATGCTTAGTTTTTATAACAGTCACCGTGCAACGCACCATTATTATTACTCATAATTAAAATATTTAAACTCAGTTACTTAAAGCAATAAAAATTACATAAAGAAGAGAAGGATCAACTCCGCCAATTGTACATTTAAAATTTTGACTTTCATTTGGCGCTCATCAGGAACTACATGATCAATTAGGCAATAAGAATTTAGAAAATGCATACATATTTTTTACATTATTGATTAATAATAGGAATCAAATTTTTCAAATTTCTCTTTCTTTCATATTTATTATTCTATCAACTCAACGATCACTTGGAGCTAGTTTCTCCATATTCAAGAATTCAAAATAGTAAGAGGAAGACCATTTTTTTGGATTTATCATACTTTCTTTATTTTTATAGCTTTGGGCCGTTATTTTTTAGTCCTTTTCAGGAACATGCTAATAACTTTTCAAAAATAATATCACTACATAATAATCAATAAAAGTAAATCCTTTTTATAATACAATGTAATCAAATGAACTTGTCAATCATAAGGATGAAAAATTTCTATTACGTCTACATACCTTAGTCTTATGAATTTGTTTACGTATCATAAAAAAATTTTCCATTCACGCATCTTTCGTCATTTTAAATCCAATATAATTTTCGTCAATTCTGATATTCAGTTAGTCTTATGTACATTACTAAAAATTATTCTCTGTTAACCACATTTTAATTGAGATTATTTATTTATATTGTACAATTGATATAAATTTTTAATGTTAAAAAATTTACATTTGTTTTTCTATATATTGTTAAATTGTTCATGAAGTCTAAGTAAAATCCAAAATTTTGAATATACGATTAGGAAAGTTGTAATTCTTCCTTTTTTATAATATTTATTGCTCTAAATGATAAAGGTAAATATTTGAGCTCAACTTTAATTTTTGCCCTAGCCAAAATTTAGTATAGGAAAAAAAAAATTAATCGTAAAAGTTTTTACTTGATTATTAGAAAAGTAAAAAACTGTACTATAAGATCCGAGAATTTGATTATTAGGATGACAATAAGATTAATCAAAATCATACAATCTTGCAAATTGAAATCTATGGGTTTTTTTGAAAATATTAGTTTTGTTAACAAAACCAAATGATAACATTTCAACTCGTATGCGATTCACGAAATAATCCTGGTAAATTTGCTAATAAAATATTATCTTTCTTTTCATGAAAGTTGACTGTGTGATAAGATATCATTTACTCAAATATGCACAACTTGACGTGTTTGCCATTCATTTTTTGAATCAGAATAAAAGGAAGTGCGGAATAATTTCGTATCAATATTTATTGACTGTAACTTTTGAAAAGCCTAATTGTTGAAAAAATATAATAAATCTATAAACTTGATGCATTACGTCATTATTGAGATTTCAGTTCCCATTTTAAAATTTTTAAATTAATTTTCTAGATTCTTGGAAACTCTGAGATTTTAAAAATTTAAATTTAAGCAAACGAAAGCACCTCAAGAAATATACTGTTTTTTCAAACTTTCGAGATTCGAAAAATTTGATATATCATTCTTTTCACACTCCAAAATTCAATGCAAATCTTTGCCGACGCTTAAGGAACAATCATCAACATGTTCAAAATGATATTGATTCAATTTAGAAAAATTTGATGCAAAGATTGTTTTATAAAAAACAGTCATGTAAAAATCTGAAGATATGCATGAGTATTTTTTTTTAATTTAGAATAAATCATTGCCACCCCCCCCCCCCCCGCCCCATTCAATGAAATTTCATTACAACTCACCTTGCCAAAACGATAAAAATATGACGCTCTTAACAGTGCAGAACTTGAGTACAGGATCAAAAGGCGTCAGGAGGTCTCGTGTGGCAAAATAAAAGAGAAACAGTCCATAAAGTGCTAAGGACACGCTGACGTTATACAACATGGTGGTGTAAAGGTAACCACCATCAGGGGACCAGTCTCCGTCACGATAGTGACCAAAGGCCTGGATAAATAAAGTTTTTCACCATTAGAGGAAAATTCATAAAACAAAAAAAAAATCAGACACACAACAGTTCCTACCTTAGTCTCAATATTTTTAGACTGTTTTTCTTGGTTCTGAATTGAAATGTTTCTAGATATTTCTACAAATAGTACTGAAATCAGGAATCTCGAAATTTATATTTTTCGAAAATAGATGCCATAATGAAACGTTTAGTGAATGAAGGAAAGCATAAGAAAAAAATTGTTTTCATTTTATTTCATCCAGGATAAAAGCGAAAAATAGTTATTAACATTGGATATTTGTTGTACTATATCAATAATTATATTTACTAAGTAAGAATAAGACGTAATGGGAATATTTTTGTTTATTTGTTTCTATTCAACTTTCAGAATTTCAGAAACATAATCCTAAACACTTTCTTGATTGCTGAACTTTTGAATTTTTCAATTAATGTTTTGAAAGTTTCAATGAATATTCCCACATTTTTCGATTAAATTTTTAATCCAGAAATTATAAAACTTGAAATTCTGCTAATTGCAATCATAACTATTTGACATTGCAGTTACAAATAAAAATCGATTAATCAATAGATTTTCATAACAAATTTTGATCTGGCAATCTTACAATTTCTCCAAAATTTTCAGTTTTTGTTAAAAAAAATGATCCACCTTCACATTCTTTAGAGATTATAGATTGAACGCAATTCGCGCAAGACATCATTAAAATTCCAAAGGTTAATAGTATATTGCGTATCAAGGGGCAAAGCAACGTCTTTTCATGCGTGACGGAACAACACTGTCGAAACGAGTTAATACCGAGGGCCGTAGGCCCGAGGCAATTCCACGAGTTTCGACATTGTTCCCGTCGATCGTGAAAAGGCTTTGCCCCGTGATATGCACTGTACCTTTCTTGGTAGACGCGTAAATGAGTGTTATGCACGCAGCGGAGTGAGCGTAGGTTCCCCTTTTTGACTCGGTGGAATATAAGTGGTGACTTTGTGTGTCATAGCGTTTTTTCTTTCTTCACCGTTCGAAAAAAGGATTCTTACGCTGAATCCGCGAGCAGCATAACACACTCATTTAAATTGGCTACAATGAAAAAAATATTATTCAATGTTTAAATTTATTACTTTGACCTTGGGTGAAGTCGAAAAGCAAATTTTTAATCGTTTTCGTTTATTTCTCACACGCTTAGAACTTCAAGTTCATTGTATAATCACCTGCAGGAAAATAATGATGAAGGCCATGACAGGCTTGACGAGGCAAAATTGTAGGGTCGCTTGTTTACAAAAGCGAAGGAAGCCAATGGTGTAGGTTTTGCCGACTAAGCAGCAGGTGCCGTAGAGGCAGTTGGACCTTATGGGCTTGCCACGGATCTCTGACATGATGTTGCCCTCACCCCCAAGGTACTCGTAGCACAGGGATAAAAAATTATATATCACAAACGCTTCGTAGCAATCGCGCACCGTGAAGAAGTACACGTAATAACTCTCGCTGTTGAAGAACAAGAGCGAGATCCAGGAATACGATGCGTATATTGGAACGATGAACAGGATACGAACGATCCATCTTTGTTCCGAGGGGTTTGTGTACCACCTCAGGTGCTGGTAAATCTGGAATAAAAAAAGTGTTAAAATGATTCTTCATAATAATTATAATGAACGGTAACGGACATAAGTTTTGGAAGCTATTGTTTTGAACGGAAGTAGCTTTTTTAATCATAAAAAAGAAAAACTTTGCAAAAATTGTTAGCATTTTTATTGCTATTATTATTGCTGTTTCCGTGATTTCCTTTTATTAAGAGATAGAAAAATTTATTTACTTGTTGACAAGTTATAAAAAGCGATGCTAAGACAAAAGCGCCTGCAATGCCTTTCGCAAAGTGGGTTTGTAAGAAAATAGGAGTGACATCTTCTGAGGCTATTTTATTTTCCGCCAATGGCATTGTTGACGTGTTTTCTGTCATGATTCAGCTGGTTATATGTAAACCTGGAAATGAATAAAAATAAATTATAAGAGGTTTTGGAAATTTTTCTTTATGAATTTTTTTTAATAATTTTTTTTATGAACATTTTATAAAAATGTTCAATTTGTGAATTTTAGAGTTTTGTTAATTCAGCAACTAAAGGTTGTTGCTTACAATGACGGCTTTTGTGAAAGAACAATCGAAAATTTTTTCTTCGGTTTAAATTAGTGTCTTTTAATGTATATAAATGAAAATGTCAGTTTAGAATTGTATTTATAAGTATATTTATCAAAGTAGAAAAAAATGGCGATTGTCAAGTATCATTAACAATATTTTAATTGCTGCCGGAAGTTACAAAAATTGCAATCTATAGGAAAAGGTTGTAAAAAAAGAAAAAATTACAATATTCTATTCAATATACTTACAAATAATTAGATAAAATCAAAAAACCGTTTTTAGAAAAAAACAAAAACTATGCACAAAGGTCATAAAAAATTTGCATTAACTGTAATTATTCAACTCTGTTAGATTAAATGGATTTGACGCTCAGTTTTTGTAAGATAAGTTTTTTTATTGATGACTTGTCATGACAACGTAGAAAAAATTCAAGTAAATTTTAAGAGCTTCTATCATGTTTTTAGCTGTTGGTTTTTTTTCCCCGAATTGAATAGCTGTATCTGTGTTGCATATCAATGAACTACTTTTCGAATTTTATGCGTTCAGAATATATAAGTAAAAGTAAAAAAAATCAAAGTACAATATAAAAATGCAAAATACTACAGAATGAATGAAAATAGTAAATTTTGTTACTTCTAGTATTTTTTCATCGTTATTTATTGATCTAATTTTTCATTATATTATATTTATTTTATTATCTTACTTATAACTATTAGAGTGTCAATCTTGAAATTTTGTTCTCAAGTTGAATAGAAGTATTGAAAATGCATATCTATAAGCTGAAATTTTTTACGTGCATGTACTTGAAGTTTCAAACGTTTATAAAATAAACGAAAAAAGAAAAAATTCATTTTTCTATATGCACTTAAGATTCAGGTGAAAAAAAGTTAGTAAGTTTTGATTATATTTTTTAAATATTGATAACTACTTATTAATATAAATATTAAAGGTAATGAAAAATTTTTTTCTGTTTTCGTTTCTTATTAATTTTTTAGAATTTCAGACATACTTGTTGCACTCAAAATATAAAATTTATTTATTCACAATATTGAAAAACACATCATTGAAGAATGTAAAATAACTACAAAAAGAAAAAAATTAGTAAACTCTTTGATTTTAACTACTCATGGTTTATACTATAAATTAATTATAAACCTAAAAGTTTCGTATTAATTTTTTTTTTTCATGTTCATTAGATGAATTGATATTGGATAACAATAACCTGTACTTTTTGTACAGGTTATTGGCACCTTTTGTTATTAATAATTATTAACAACTTACAACCTTTTGTTATTAACACGTTTTGTATTTTTAAAAAAGGGCTACATTTGTTGCGTTATGAAAATGTTTAATTCATCATCTTGACAATATCAAATAGGTAAGTAAAAATTACTGTTATTTTTAGGTATATTTTTCCCTTTTCTCCTGGCACGTCACATATTCTGGTAATATACCTTTTAACATTGGCCTTGTGGGATACTACTTTAACATTAGTATATTCTGAGAATATGTTTGAAAATATTTCTAAGAGTATACCTTTTAATGTGAACATTACACTTGCAAGCTCGGAATTTTTTCCATTCGTGGTCTTCAAATCATTCAAGGTATCAAGAAGAAATTTTCTTAAAGTTTCAAGAAATTTGAATGTATGTAACCCGTTCTTGGCTGGGTTAAAGTTTCAAATGCGATTTACATGTTATTTTTTGCATGTTTCACTATGAAAATCATAACTTCTATAAAAGTATACCAAAGATTTTGAAACTTAGCAAGATTAAAGTACATATTGGGAGGTTCAAATATGTTCGTGTAAAGATTTGTAGCTCATAATTATCATTTACTATTAATTTGAACCATGCATGCAGATTTATAAATGCATTTGTAAATAAGTTCAGAATTAATTCTAAGATTACCACTATTTTAGAATCAAACACATAAGAATTATCCTGCACGACGAAATGCATGAACGAAATCTACGTTATAGTGACTACAAGTGTTGTGTACTTCATTACTTATTGTAAAATCAAGTAAACACAACTTTTGTTGAATGATTGTATGAACGTTTAACCGCTAACACAGTGTACAAAAAGTAGAAAGTTGTATTTAACCAATATTGACTAGAGCTTGATCTGTATTTTTTATTACAGTATATATTCAAGTCATCAAAAATCATGACTTGCAACAGCTTAAACCAACTAGTTCGTTGGAAAATGAAAGAAACTTTACTTATTTTTAATTCTTCGAGTTTGGATCATAAATAAGAATAAATTAGGGTAGAGTGGTCCAAAGCCGAACCCCTAAGCGAAATCCGCTTAAAAAGTGTTTGAAATTTTTTGTTTGTTGGGAACACGTGCGGATGTTTTGAAGGAAACAGTAACCTACATTTTGAGCTGCTGAACATGGTTTTCGGGCTGTAATTGTTGAAGGTAACTTTGCTGTAATAAAAGTGATCAATTCGGTTGTATCAAAAAAGCATGTTTTGGAACCAACCCCCCCCCCTGGTCCTATTCCGACCCCCTATTTCTTTGAAAGGAAAACAGAAGGAAATGACTCCTTCAAATGTATTTTTTATTTTTTAAATGGAACACAGCAGTTGTAGAGTAATTTTATTTCTATATTTTGTACTCCATTTGTACATGTAACCTATTTAATTACAATTTTAGGTTTTTTTTTTAAATATACAACAAAAAGGAATATGTAGAATAAAAATAAGGAAAAGCATGGATGACAATCTCACACTCGAAAGAATAAAATGATTTTAGCCGCTATCTGAGCTGACTTCTGGCTTGACAAAACTGCGAAAAGCTGATCGACGGGATGTTTTTCGAAGCTGAATGTCTTCGTTTTTTTTTTGTCTGTTGTTTGTCTCGCTGCTTCTTTTTCTTCTCATTTTTGTTCTGTTTTTAAGCTTTATATTTCTGTTCCGCTTTTTTTGGGGATTTTCTACGTTTGTCTACTTTTGCTGGCATTCTGTCTTGTTCCTTTTTTTCCTTTCCAGCGATTCTACGCAAATCTACGTTTGATGTTAGAATTGATGGTTGCCTAGGCTCTCACTAAGGGTTAGTCTGTCCCTGAAGTCAGCTAGTCAAAAATTAACCCTCATACACGCTGAAAAGTCTTCAAAGTGCGAAATCGTGGGAGTCGGTTTTGGACCACGTCTTTTTTCGAAAAATGATTTGCCGTTTACTCAGAACGATGAAGGTTATATAAATTCATGACAGTGTTTCAAAGTTGGAGCCTTAACAAACCGAAAAAACTTACTTTTGGATTTTTTATGATGATAAGAAACACTGTTAATGCAATTTTCCTTCAACTCAAAAATGAATTTCACATCCGTCGAAACTGAAAATGCTCAGAAACATGTTAGAATATGAGAGAAAACTGGCGGCATACTTCCAAATTTTCGGTGATATAGAAGCTTCTAAAAGCCATGACCGATAAATTCTGTGGCAGCACGAGTACTGAGAAACATCGGGGGGTCAGGATGGGACCACCCTAACCTATAGCTTTTGAACATTGGTTTTAACATAATAATAAAAAGCTCAAAATCATCAAATAAAAGTATTCGAACCTATCAATATATATTTAAATCCTGTTCAGTTTTTTGAATTTTTCTTTACCTTTTTATGGAAGTTATGAATTTTACAGTGGGAAATGCGAAAAATAATATGCATATTGCATTTAAAACTTTAACCTAGCCGGACACCAGTAAACTACATTCAAATTTCTTGAAATTTTGTTGAAAATTTTTTTTTGATACCTTGAATTTTTTCGAGACCCAGAATGGAAAAAATTCCGAAGTCATGAATGTAAGGGTCACCATATTGTTTCAATGTTATTGTGTGTCCTTAAGAACAAATAAAAAAAATCAAAATGTCGACATCAGGTCGCAAAAATTCGGTCAATGACAGTCAATTGACCATCATTGACTGGAGAATTGACAAACATGCATCTCTAATTATTATTCCTTAATTAGATAAAATGTCCAAATTAGGTAAAAACCGCCAAATAAATAAACACATTTACACATGGTATTCTCAAAATCACACTAATTTTTTACGAACGTTTCGGTTCCAAGCATTTCCTCGCTCGACTTTTGAAGTCAATAAACTATAAGTAGCAATAAATAGTCACGATCAACAACAAGCGTCATATGTTTAGCCTAAACGTCAAAATGGACGAACCCGGAAGCGCTTTTAATCACCGATATCACAGCACGCGTGCGAAAACACGCAAGTTGTATCTGAAGAGCCCGATGTGCCCTTATTGAAGAAGCGGACAAACAAAGTGCACCACCTCGCGAAATCATTCATTCACACGCGAAGCGATCTTCGTGCGTGGGAAATCAATACAAGGGCAACTGTTTGTTATGAGTAGGCATATGTCTGCCGAAAAAAAGCTGGAACTAGGGATTATTACCTGAGGAATGGCGTCGGAGACGCTGAATCAAAAAAGTTGGGAGCTCAAGCGACGCGAGCCTTTCTTTTTTCGCTATAAGAAACGACGACGATACGCTCAAAGAGCCCTTCACTTCGCATTCCATTTGCACAACCACGAAATTTCCGTATCAACTTTTCGCGTCCCGATCGGGCATTTTCGCGACGCGATTTTAAGCTACTCGAAGACAACCGCGGGATTTTACAAGTTTTAAATACTTTTCCAATAACAATAACTTGCTTTTCAGCTGGAGGATTGGGTTTTTTCTTGTATATTTTGACGATATTTGACAGTTTTGACCATTTTGCCAACGAATCACCAACGAATCATACATACGATCAGCGTTTTTAAGCTAGTGGCGTGTACCACTATTAAATAAGGACAAGCTTATATATTCCTCGATGCTAGAAAGAGAACGGCAATCGATACTTGGAAATACTGCATATGATACATATCGATTATCAAGAGTATCGATGGGTCAGTTACTCGAATAAGCTACTAGCTTACATTGGGAAAAAACCCGTCGTATTAACCGTAAAATCTGGTTGTGCCAACGTTGATGTAAACCGTGACGTTTCAACGTTAGGTTGGCGTTGCTGGCCACGGTGAATCACCTTGTCAATCCAGCCCTGATTGGCCATTGGGGAATCAACGGGAATCCAATGCTGAAACGACCGAATTTGATATATATATAGTGATACATCGGACAAAGCACAGCTGATCGTCAGATCAGCATTGGCAGCACACGGGGATTTCCCGTGGCCATGGGGCTGGATTGACGTGAAAGCAGTAACGTGAAGCAGCCATGTTGAATCGCCGAAATTTTTTTCCCAGTGTAGACCATACCTACAGTACATGGACTGCTAGTAGCCCGCCATTTGCCGGTTGGACATAGGAGCGCTTAAAGCTGGAGGAGTTGCGGGCTAATTCGATGGAACCAACCGACCGTATCCAAAGGTACCCGTCGTAGCCCTTCGGCTGCTGTCGTTTTAAAATCCGTATCGTACGGAATGAAATGAGCATTCCCAAAGGTGCCCAATCGTATACATTCGTACGACGATCGGACACCTTCGGGTGCGATCGGTTCGTTCCGTCGAATTAGCCCGCAACTCCGCCAGCTCCTATGTCTAACCTGGCTGTTTCTATTGAGCTTACGGCATACTAGCAGTCCATGTACTATAAGGTCTATGGCTACTAGGCAGGGTTCGTAACTATCGATTTTCGTTCTCTCTCAAGCGTTGAACAAAACATAAGTTTGTCCTTTTCGCGTAGCATAATTATGCTACACTGGGAAAAAAACCCGTCGTATTAACCGCAAAATCCGGTTGTGCCAACGTTGATGCAAACCGTGACGTTCAACGTTAGGATAGCGTAGCTGGCCACGGCGCATTCACCTCATCAATCGAGCCCCGGTGGTCACGGGGAATCAACGGGAATCCAATGCTGAAACGACCGAATTCAGCCCTGTGCAACTCGTTTAGTTCCTCTCTCCACGATCTTACCACACTTTTGTTAGTGTGTGTGAGCGCACTTGCGCTCAACCACCTCCACGCATAAGCAATCGCGAGTATATTTCGTGTCTCTACATGGATCAAAACCGCCATTTGCGGCTTAGACTGGCGGCGCCTTCGAAGTGCCGTTTACTTTATGTGAATCGGGATTCCTAAGCTTGAGATACCGAGTTACATAGGCCTGACCGAATTTGATATATATATAGTGATACAACGGACAAAGCACAGCTGACCGTCAGATCAGTATTGCCCAGTATTGCCAGCACACAGGGATTTCCCGTGGCCATGGGGCTGGATTGACGTGGAAGCAGTAACGTAAAGTGGCCATGTTGAATAATCGGGATTCTTTTCCCAGTGTAAGGGCGTTTCCTTGAAAACTTTCTCGTACGAGAAATCGAGAAATTTGGGGTTTTTAAGCTTCTTTTGCTGGTACATACCAACAAAACAGACTTAAGACCCTCAAATTTCCCCAGGGTTGAGAGTTTCGTTTTCATGACATATATATCACCGTTCGTTCAGGCGGACTCGGCCCGAACAAACTATATCTATATATGGCACCGAATCCGCCCAAATGAACGGTGACATATTATCTCACTGGTGACATATATGTCACGAGAACGAAACTCAGGCCCCAGTTCTCGTACGAGAAAGTTTTTCAGAATATTCAAATTATTAAAATGTAACTACTATAATCAGGATACCATATACTCGAATTTTGAAATAGATGATATGCAACATATCGTATGTAATAGATGTAATGCAACATATTGTAATTCACAATAAACTATAAGAGATTTCAAGTGAGTGGGGCCTGCGGCCCATTGTTAAAATATTTCTCTTACGAGAACTACGGAAATTTGGAGTTTGTAACCCAGCAAACCAGTTTTGTCTCCGCTACGTCTCAGCGAGATCCCACGAAGCATCACAATGACGACCCCATGTCCAAGGTTTTTACGTCTATGGGATATCCCGTTGGGACGTACCCGCTATTTACCGGTGAGCTGTATGGGAGGTCGAATTTACGTAACTTTAGTGATCTCCCAGCGATGTAGCAGGCTTTAGCGCATAGACCTCGCCGGTAGATCACGGATACATCTCGGAAGCTACGTCCCATAAACATAAAAACCTTGGACATGAGTGCGTCAAAGTGCGTTCTCTTTGCGTCATCTTGATGTTTCGTGGGATCTCACTGAGACGTAGCGGAGACAAAACTGGGTTGCTGGGAAGCTTGTTTTGTTGAAAGTTGTTATTTTAAAGTTTCAGGAGTACAACTGTACATATAATAATGTTATGAAGCAAAATATTTCACATAATAGTAGTTCAAAGAAGTAATTTAGTTCTTCATAATTCTAGGGGATTTTAATTTCATGACGGTCATGATGGTCATATGACACGTCATGCTACATCACTACCCAGTAAAATTGTGAGCTCACTGTGAGCTTAATTGTGAGCTCACAGTAAGCTCACAGTGGGCTTTCAACTTCTGCTTTTCAAACACGTTGGCGTGAGCGTACTGTGAGCTCACTGTTAGCTTCCATGGAAAATCTCGAGAAGTTTATTTTCGGTTTTCTGTGAGATACTTGTGAGTTTCCCGGGAAAAACAAACTTGCATTTTTCATGTACGCCACATGCATCAGCATGCATGTCGAAATAAGCAATTTTTTTTTCTTTTTTTTGCATTGCATTTTTTTGTACATTTACAAGTTAAATTTTCATTCATGAAAAATTCATCTGCATTTGTAACACGTAAAAATAAACATATTTGACCTTAAGGTCCCTCTCTGGTGATTGCGTCGACGGTGCTTTGTGGAACAAGTCATGACACTTTCTAAGGGCATGGGCCGAAAAGTATTATATTAATTATCATGAGACATGCACTTGATTTAAGCATTTTACACAAAACTTGAAACATGAAAAAAAAAAAACCAGCAGCCATCTGGTGAGCGCCTGGGGAGAGCGCGCGAATTTAAAAAATTTAAATGTAAAGTAATTCAAATTTTGAATATCATTGATATTCTTTTCTTTTCTATGTATTGTAAAAAGCTTCGATGGTGATGCGGATTAGACACTGGCGATCAACTCCGCAGAACGCGGGATCGATTCCCACCCGGGAGAAATTTTTTTATTTATTAAATAATCGTTTTACAGCTTAATTGTGATCATTTTTTACTGTAAATAATGAATTATCTTTATATCTGCCTGAAATATATATTAATAATTATCAACAACTGGAAGTACTCTGTGAGCTCGTGGCGAGTACTCTGCGAGCTCGCGGCGTGTTCGAAAAGGGGCGGAAATAATGAAAACGCTGCGAGCTCACAGGTTCACTGGGAAATGATATTGAGTATTGAGCAACATCAAGCAATAGTTCACGAATGAAGAATATTTGGAAGAAAAGTTTTTGTATATAGAGCAATGTTTTCATCAATATCATTTGAAGTATTATAAATGCTAGAAACAAAATTTGTGATATTACTATCATATTTAATACAGGAAATTCTAGGGTGGTCGTACATCGGCAAGCTTGATTTGTTTCAAAGAAAATAATGTATTTTCCTCGATTTTTTCATTATTCATATAATTAAAATGATTCCACAACACCGATACATTACTGACTGATATGCGCGAGTAATTATAAGTATACAGTAAAAAATGACTTTTCTCAAAATTACCGTAATAAACCGTAAATTATGCGTTACTTACCCTAAAAATAAATTACCGGTAATTTTACATCTCAAGTGGTAGCCCTAGCCGAGCGAGATATAAAAAAAACAATTGCAATGCCCGGGAAAGAAAAATTTCATGATACATGCATGCAATGACATGCAAGCAGCTTGCAAGTTTTTAAATACCAGAACCATGCATGTTTCTTGTAATATAATCATGCATGCTGCTTGCATGCCACATGCATGTCGAAAAAAGCGATTTGTTTTAAATTTTGCATTGCATTTTTTTGCACTGCATTTATTTTGCATTACTTTTTTTAGCAGGGGCCGTCAACTCTTATGGAGAGTTTGGCATATTCTAAAGTTTCTATATGGCGGCGGTAGGCGGAGAAATAGCACTGTCGTCGAGTTTACTTCATGCTGTTGTCAGCTGTGTTTTTGACATTTTGAGATCAATATTTACGTTTAGAATAGTACGATTGTTTATTATGAGTTTAACTCTCCCAGCATGCCATAAAAGTGTACGCCATACAAGTGTATGGCATAAAATTTAACATTTTTTGTTTTCTCAATATTGCATTCCAACAAATTCAAATTTTCCCGCGGAATGCGAGTAATTTCTTATTGGCTGCAGCTCAAGTATACAAATATTAGTTCCAAAAGGCGTCCCTAGGCGGCGTTTATTCTCGCCACCGAATTACCCTGGTGACGGGGCTCCGAGAGACTTCCGAGAGAGTTCCGATAGACTTGCATATGCATTTCATAGTTTTTGAAGTCGCTGATCATGAATCTGAGGTCAAATTTGGAAAATTATTTTGTTTAAACAATTTGTTTTAACAATTATAAAAAAAATACTTTCTAAGATTCATATCCTTTTCATGGTTTTTCAGGTCGCTGATTATGAATTTGAGGTCAAATTTTAAAAGTTATTTTGTTTAAACAATTTGCTTTAAAAATTATAAAAAAATACTTATTAAGATGCATATACTTTTCATGGTTTTTTAGGTCGCTGATCATGAATCTGGGGTCGAAATTGCAAAATAATTTTGTTCAAACAATTTGTATTAACAAAATAATTTCGCAATTTCGACCTCAGATTTATGATCAGTGACCTAAAAACCATGAAAATCATATGCATAATAGTGAATATTGTTTTTTTCATATTTTATTGATACAAATTGTTTAAACAAAATAATTTACCGAATTCGACCTTAGATTCATGATCGGCGACCTGAAAAACCATGAAAAGCATATGCATCATAGTGGATATTGTTTTTTTCATAATTTGTTAATACAAATTGTATAAACACAATAATTTACCAAATTTGACCTCAGATTCATGATTAGCGACATTCAAAACCATGAAATGCATATGCAAGTCTCTCGGAACTATCTCGGACAATTGTCCGAGAGAGTTCCGAGAGTGGACTCTCGGACCCCCGTTACTAGGGTAACACAGGAGTTGACGGTCACTATTTTGTTAGTATCAAACTGTCTTGAAAATTTTCATTCAATTAAATTATGGAAATTTTTCATGCAATTTTTAATGCTTAAAAAAAAGTAATGCAAAATAAATGGAATGCAAAAAAATACAATGGAAAATAAAAAAAAATCGCTTATTTCGACATGCATGCTGCTTGCATGCGACATGCATGCTAAAATTTCATGCAAGCAGAAAAAAATCGCTTTTTTCGACATGCATACGACATGCAAGCAGCATGCATGATTATCTTACAAGAAACATGCATGATTCTGGCATTTAATAACTTATATGTTACACTCATACTACATGCAAGTATACACTTGCATGCATGCTGCATGCATGTACCATGCAATTTTTTTTCCCGGGTGTTGCCAAGTGTACGAATAAAAATTGCGGAACTGAATGAATTTGGCCACGCATAACTATGCGACTAACTTCAATTTCTTTCAAGTGCAAGAACTACCTTAGGACGACTCGGAAAAGTCGGATGAACTCTTTTAGTTCATCTTCCTCTTTACTAGTTTCTATCCTATGTAAGCGCCTTTCTCTCACCGCAGTTTAGGTTCCAAGTCATCTTCAGGTAGTAAATACTTACCTAAAACAATTTTGGACAGATTTCAATTAAACTTTTGCAAAAAAAATCTTTCAAACCTCCTCAATCTTCATGCTTGATCTCATTAAAATCAACTGTTCAGTTTTTGAAAAAAAATTGCGAAAATGCATTGCTTCTTATGGGTGCTTGTACTTTTTCTTCCGTAGAATTTAAATACATAGGTCGACGAATTTTCCTAAGAGATCACACAATCGATTCATGCCATCCTAAGAAAAGTTAAGAATTGTGAAAAACTAATTTTTACAATCGATTTTGTAAAAAAAAAAAAAAAAAAAAAAAAACCAAACAATCACAAAGTAAAGTTCCCTTAGAACATATAGTACCTGGACTGAACATCGGCCGAAAAAAGTGAAGCCAATATACGTTGGCTATTTTTCGGGCCTAGTCGAATAATCATAATAAGACTCGAAGCTATTAGTAGCTATGAGTATATATAGATACTAACAGCTACCAATAGCTACGAGTCTTATTCCCATTATTCGACGAGGCCCAAAAAATAGCCAACGTAAGTTGGCTTTACTCTCAGCAATAGCGAGGGATAGTGAATGCTTAGTCCATGTACTATATGATCTAAGAAAGTTCCAAACAGTAAAATATGAAAACTTGGCAACGTTGCACTCTACTGCTATTAGGGCCTCTTGCAACAAGTCTTTGATCACGTCGAAACGTTGCCAAACAACACGTTTGAAAGGTGCAGAATCAAAAGAGCCTAACCCAAATTTCAATAAGTCTCTTTTTCTCTTACGTTTCCAATAAAAATGTACCTTATTAAAAAGTGGGTTAGGCCTTTCTAATTCCTTGCCTTTCATTTAATCGGCTATTCAGTTTACATCAGTTAGTTATTTTAACGACTAACTTCATTCTTTTCTAAGGTTATAACTATAGATGAAAAAAAATTCTTTCAAGCTTCCAATACATCATTCAACACCTAAACAAAAACTCCCCTATAATTTATGAAAATGACCATTTATTTATCCAAAAAAATAAAAAAAAACATACAATAATTAATACAGGAACGTAAATGCTGAATCGATTATATCACGAATCACCAGTACATAAAATCTTAGAATGAAAAGCAATCGCAACATCACATAATAGTTAACTAAATCAAAACCTTGCACAATGCAGCAAGATTGTAAAAATAATACAGGCATTCCCTATCGGCTTGCCATGGACGTTCGCGCACGTTTGGAACGTCACCGAACGTCCATCGAGTTTTTCATCAACTGTTCTTCGAAAAATCTAAAGGAAATTGATGTAACACAGTAGAACAAAAAAAACCCAAAGAAAGTTTCACATACAACATGTACTTTATGACTTCCTGAACCTATAATCCTGAATTCTTTTTCTCCATCACGTCACATTAGTGAGTAATAATTTTTTAAAGATTTAATAAATTTAAATTTGTACCTTCTTCAGTTTTCAAGCTTTCGGATCGTGCAAAAAACTATATTGTTTAGTTTTTTCCGTTGATATCAAATATATAATTTAATTTACGATGTAATTGCTCCTTCAAAAATTTAGTTTTTATACGAAAAAAAATTTTCTCGGAATCATGGATAAATAATTGATCCGTGACGGCTAGCATTCGAAATATCAATAAGGTTAATACACTCTCCCGACTTTTTTTCTAGGACCACAAAGGATCCCTTCGCCGGAGAAACGATTTTTCGTATGCTAGCCGTCACGGATCAATTAGTGATTGATGATCCCGAGAAACAGTTTTTTCGTATAAAAATTAAATTGTTGAAAGAGCAATTAAATCGTAAATTAAATTGATTATTTGAAATCTCCGGAAAAAACTGAACGACATAGTTTTTTGCACGATCCTAAAGCGTTAAAACTGAAGAAGGTACAAATTTTAATTGATTAAATCTTTAAATAATTATTACTCGCTAATGTGACGTGATGGAGAAAAAATATTCAGTATTATAGGTTTAGGAGGTCATAAAGTACATGTTGTATGTGAAACTTTCTTTGTGTTTTTCCAAAACTCGATTTTTGTTCCACTGTGTAATTCGTCAGTTAGGGTCACTCTGTAACCAAATCACGCAAAAGATATAGAAATATACGATTACAATAAAATAATAGAAATCACTTGTTTTCTCGTTCGTGACGGTCCGACGAACAATTAATGTAAAACTCGATGGACGTTCGGAACCTCCGCTAACGTCCATGGCAAGCTGATAGGGTTTCTCACAAAATAATTTCGAAGTTTTACCTGCTGAAATAGTAACATAAAAAAACTTATTTGGAGTCATTGAGCTACATTGAATATCCGAAATGTACCAAAAAAAAACTTGATGGTAAAAACAATGACTGATATATACAAAACACGTGAATATTTTTCAACGTTTCAGCTCCTTCTCCCACAACTTCTCTCTTAATAAATAAAAATGGCTGTATTCATTCCTCTGTGTGGATAGAAAATTTTCTGCCATTCTAACCTTTAGGCTTTTCATGGCAAAAAATACAATACGTACCAAAAAATTATGGCTTTGCCTTTGTAGTGCGTAAATATTTAATTTTTTACATGTGTATGTTTTCCCAATTTTTTCATGCTTGTTCCATGATCCTTAACTTCCGCTTCCCATGAAAAAATCGCATTCATGAAACATTCATATTACATTCATACAACATATATGTTACATTAATGCAACATTTATAATTAACACAAACGTTACATGGATGTTTCATGACTTCATTTCTTCAGATGCAACATATGCTTTTCACGCATGCTGCATGAACATAAATTTCATGCAACATTCATGATTTTTGATAATGTTGCATGAATGTAACACGAATGTTTCATGAATGCGATTTTTCATGAGTTTAAGCGAAACCTTAGAATCGTTCCAGCTACAAAATGCGCAAATATACCTTTGTGCAAAGCAATATCTATCGCAATAAGAAAAATGTATTAGACCTTCACTCGATCTTTACTCGATGCAAAATACGATATTTTCGTTTAGGACACTCTTACGAACGACAAGTGAAAATTACTTATAGCATTTTCTTCTTTGTTTTCAGTCGCCAAAAAAACTTCATCATTTCTCTATAGGTTAACATCCTATGCTACATTAGAGGAATGCGTAAAAATCACAACAAAGAGTTGCATAAAAGAAAATAATATTGAGCGACAACTGAGAGTAAGAGAAGATTTTATAAGCGCGAGTGAAATATTTACAAAATATATTTTCAATATATTTATATAATTATATTTTCATTATATTTATAACTGATGTACTCGGCAGACGTTATCCAGCCAAAAAATACATTGAATATAATAAAAAAAACGAAGAGACAAATGATAAACGATTTTGTTTTTAATTTACAGAGTTTTTTCATCAAACCTTTCTCAACAGAATATGTAAAATCATTCAGAATAAAATGCCATTTCAAGTTTTAAGTTATAAATGAATTAAGTAGTATCAATTTTATTTTCCAAGACATTTAGAGTAAGCCGATGATTGGGGTTAGATAATAATTTACAATAATTAATTTCTCATTCAGTATCTATTTCAGTAAGCTTTCAAAGCTTTTTATATCCTCAATGAAAGAAAAAATGCCGAGTTAGTTAAAACTGTCTTATACTCTCTCAATTTCTCCTGGTTACAGTTTTATTACTCAAGTGGCTATAAAACAAAACTTTCTACAGACAAAAGCAAAAAAAAATTTTTTAAACTCCTTAATCCGTTCGTGAGTTACAAGGTCTCGAACGAACAACATTTCATTCTTATATACATAGAGATAAACCTTTTTTAGTGATAAACCTTCTACACATAATAACAGAAAAAAACAAAAATTTGGAAAATCCCTTACTACATTTATGAGTTATAAGGTTTCGAAGGAACACCATTTCATCTATATATACATATAGATTATATTTGTATAACATATTTATGTAATATATATATTTTACCCGCGTTTATAGAATCTTCTCTGTCAACCAATAGTCACACATTATATGTATTTTGTTCTGATAACGCGAAGAGCATGCAATGTTACCAGGTAATGCATGGTACAGTTCAATTAAAAATATACTGTTGAAACTTTTGATCAACAGATAACATAGAAAAATGTGATTATTTACTGTAGGATAGTAATTGAGGAAAAAGATTGAACAATAATGATTCACAGAGCTCTGAAACCACATGTTTCATGCGAGTTAGCGAAAATCATTAGTATTCGCTACTTCCGCTAGAAAAAAATAGAGTTTTCCAAGGATCACGAAGAATCAAATTGATCAATTTCAAAACATTTGGCCAATCATGGCCACTGCGGTTTGCATGTTGTCGACGACCTGAATTTGGGGCAACGTTGAACGATGCTCTTCCACAATCACATCCGTAAACTGCGTCCGACATCTCTTTTGGTGAGCAAAGAGACTTCCGCTGTGGCTATAGGCAGCGCCACATGCTTTGCAAACATAAGGCTTTTCTCCTGAATGCGTGTACGTATGTTCTTTCAGGGTGCTTAACCTCTTGAACGCTTTTCCGCAGGTTTTGCAAAGATAGTTCGCTTCACCAGTATGTCTCGTCAAGTGACGTCTGGAAATCAAAAGTCGCTTTTCTTTTTCTGAATCACTCTGCCGATTCAAAAGGAACCTTCATGAAATTTAAATGTATGACGAGTCCCTAAATTTAAACATCCTCAGCAAAGATGATTCGACAACAATGCTATTACATGTAAAAGAATAGTCATACCATCATAATAACATTGTAATAACACTGTTATAATAGGTCACCTGACCACACATTTAAACATTTTTTACAGTGACAAATATTCCTCAGATAAATTCAATGTTTCGTGTAAGTTAGTTATTTTCGCGAGGCAACCTTAAAAGGAAAATTTTAATTTATGAGCGAAATTATTATTTAGTCTGCTGATAATACTATTACAATACTATGATGATAGTACTACCTGTAACAATATTGTCATTGCACCACCTTTCTTAGGAATGGACGTTTCTAGATGAAACGAAAGCTGAAATCAAAGATTTTGAGGATGTCCAAATTTACCTGAAGGCAGAACTAACGGCAAAAGCGGCGCTGCAAACGTGGCAGACAAAGGGTTTGTCCCCGGTGTGGATTCGTATGTGGTTTGCAAGACTGGTAGTCGTCGTGAAGCCACTGTTGCATATCTTGCAGACGTGGGGTTTGACCCCGGTGTGTGTTCTCATGTGATACGTTAAAGACGAGTTACTGGGGTAGACTTTGCTGCACATGTGGCAAAGATATTCACGCGGAGGTCGCTCCTTAGGTTTGTTGTGGGTCTTCTGATGCAGCACTAACCTCGCTTGGCTTGCGCACACTTTTCGACATATTTCACAGCTCACTGGCTCTGCTTTGGGCTTGTGCATCGACACATGTCGACGTAGACCTTTCTTTGTACCCATAACCTGTCAATCATCACATTGGTTTTTGTATAATCGACATTGCAATCGTTTTTAAACTTAAAATCTAGACATTTCCTAGGGACATCATTTAAATTGTTACTACATTTTCTGATTTATCAAATAATTTTCAGGGATTGTTTAAAAAATTATCACTTTCTTTAAACTTACAGGGTGCGCCATTTCTTATGTCGGTATTGTAACATTGAATAACTTAAACATTTGACAACCGATTTACTTGACTTCACTTGTTTTGGAAACGTCAATTCAGTACAATTTCAACCATGTATCGCTTCACACCAAAAGAACGCGCTGAAATAGTTACTTTGTACATTGAAAATAGTCGTTCAGTTGTGTTAACTCAACGAGCATATCGTCGAAAATATCTTGGCAAACAGGCACCATCTGACAACACTATTCGTCGTTTGGTGTCGAATTTTTGTGACCACGGGACAGTGAAAGATCGCGAACAACCCGTTCATCAACGACCAAGACGTTCAAATGAACTGATTGAAGCTGTCAGAGAGAGCGTTGCCCAAAACCCAAAAGTTTCATATCGTCACCGCGCTCAGCATCTCGGCATCAGTGGAACCACTCTACGGCGCATTTTGAAAGATGATTTGCATTTGTTTCCGTACAAAATGCAATTAACACAAAGAATATTGCCTACAGATCATCCACGTCGCTTGGAATATGGACAAACAATCGCTCGAATAGTTGATACTGAACCTGATTTTTGGAAGCGAATTTTAATGACCGACGAGGCACATTTCAAACTTTCTGGAGGCGTTAATAAGCAAAATTGCCGCATTTGGGGAACGCAGAATCCACACGAGATCCATGAAACGCCATTGCATGACCAAAAAGTTACTGTTTGGGCCGGCGTTTGCGCCAAAACCATCATTGGTCCTTATTTTTTCAAAGAGAACCAAACGATCGATGGAAACCGATATCGGTGGATGTTGGCTCACTATGTCTGCCCACAAATGCGTGAAAAAGGTCTTGAAGATTACTGGTTTCAACAAGATGGTGCGACCTGCCACACTGCGAATCAAACAATCCAGTTTCTGCAACGAAAATTCCCTGGACGTCTGATGTCAAAAAGAGGCGACATTGAATGGCCACCCAGATCTCCAGATTTGACCCCTCCAGACTTCTTTTTGTGGGGTTATTTGAAAAGTAAAGTGTACGCCAGCAAGCCGCAGACCATTGAAGAGCTTAAGGAAAATATTCGTGCCGAAATCATTGCTATACCACCCGAGATGCTCGAAAAGGTAATGGAAAACGCCGCAAAAAGGGCATATTTTGCTGTGAACAATAAGGGCGGCCACTTGATTGATGTTGTGTTCAAAAACTAGTCTAAATAAATTGTAAAGGACCAAACTAAATAAAAATACCTCATTTACAGAAATCGGTTGTTTTTTTTTCAAGTTATTCAATGTTTACATGCCGACATAAGAAATGGCGCACCCTGTATAAATCGATGGTTAAATTTCCGGAGTTCTTCAAAAACTTCAAAAGTTTAAATTTGGCTCGAAACTTTGATGAATTTTAATGAGACTTAGACAAGACCATCTCGGATCATTTTGTCGTAGAACTACGTCTTTCTCCGCGGTTTTCTATAAATGGACCAACAATACAGTTTGATTGATTTGCAACGAGAGTTGATGCAACGGAAGTGATGAATTCACCTAATATTGTGATATTTGTGATGTAATTTTTGTAATATTTTAATATTCTGATATTTTGTGATGTGATGTTTTGATATTCGTGACATTATTTTATGATATTTGTGTATCCTTTGCTGATGCAACGGGAGTGGATGTAAAGGAAGTTACTTATGCAAAGGAAGTAGCTAATGCAATGGAAGTGGATGCAAAGGAAGTGTCTGATTTACCTAATATTGTGGTGATATTGATAAAAAAAAAGAGATTTTGAAGAACAGATATTTAATTAATTAATTTTCTGTAAACCAAACCTTATTATCTAAATTATTTTATCCATCAAAAACAATTATTTAAAATAATTATCCAAAACCAAAGTTCATTCAATTTGAATGACGTTTGTTTAACGTCAAACTTGTCATTTGTCATTGTACATAGTTTTACCTAATGGCACATACTTTCTGTGCAATGGTATATTTTTTAAACCAACGTTAAGGCGATGGGTGCGCCACTGGGGTGGAATTTTACCACAAAGAATGGAAACCAGATCAGATGACGTGGAAGTGACTGCGCACCCATCATTGTAAGACCTTCTTTGTATCATAATTAAGAAGTATATAAAATACCAGCATTTCACTGAATCGAATCAATATTGTGAGCACTCACCTTGTTGCAGTGCTGGCACTTGAACTCGCCAGTGAAGCTCTCTTCGTTAGTTACTTCTCTGCGGGTCGTTGGCGATTCCGGCATGTTTTGGAAAGAATCTTCATCAGAGTCGTAGAGCTTGTTGTCGTCCTCGATGTTATCCAGCAAACCATGGCCGTGTTTCTCGGCATGCTTCTTGAGCGTGTCCGGCCTGAAAAAACATTTCTGGCACACAGTGCACGAGTACTTTTTGTCCCCGTGGATCAGTGAGTGGCGCTTTAAATTTTTCAACGTCGAACAAGACTGACCACACACTTCACATCTGTGCTGCTGCTTCTCTCCCTCCACCTCTTCGTTATTACATCTCGACACAACAATGTTCGTCCCGTGATTGTCTAAACTATTTTCCTCTGCAAACAAAATTTGTACACCCGACAATTATTATTGCCATTACACTCTGTGAAGTGGTTATTGTCAGAATGACAATACACATTATTTTATGAGAAGAATGCATGTACCTATTGTCCTAATTGACACACGATATTGTCCCCAGCATTGTCCTCTGATTTTGAGTATAATTTTTAAAAGACATTTTTCTCTGCAAGTTTTTATCCCCACAATGACAATTACCACTTAAATGTGTCCATTCAAAAATCAAAACAAAAATAAAAATTCCCTCTTACCAGAAACTTTCACTGAGTGCGTTTTTTGATGTGTCTCCAGATTCTCCTGAGATTGAAATGCCGCGGAGCATATCTTGCATTGGATTCTCTTATCATGCACGATCACGTGTTTCTTGAGACCTTTTTGCGTGGTGTACTGTTTTGGGCAAAAATTACACCGGAAGCGCTTTTCCTCAGGATCGAAATTGTCGTTACCCTGATCGAAAAAGTCCTCGTCGTCGCTATATTCAACCTGTGTTTGCAGCAACTTCGTTTTCCTAGTTGAAAAACGTTTTGGAGGCAACAGATATTTTTCCCCATTGTCTGAGTAAATCATCATCCCTTGCTTGTCTTCTGTCACAATTTCCGCGCTTGCCACCACATTCTCGATTTGAATATTTTTAGGCATTTCGCTCAAACCAACGTTACAAACGTACAATTTTTCATCCTCCTCCTTAAACTCCGAAACAATGTTTTCGGAGTAAACTTCAGTTATTTGAGCGTTCATGTTCTGCAGTGGCTGCTCTTCTTTCACAAAGTAAATGTTTTGTGATGAACCGTTTTGAGTGCCTTTTGTCAAGATTATCCTGGTTTGTGAGTTCGTTTGTGTGCTGCTTTCCTGGGCAACGAAATTTAAAATAGAAAGTCGGTAAATTTTATAAATGGAGTTTTAATCTTCAATATTTGAATCATTACAAAAATCGATTTAATAACACCAATAAATGTTAGAAAAAAGATTCATTACTTGAATTTTCTCAAACATTAAATGTGCTTCATGAGTTCGTTTTCGTTTAGTCTATTAATAGGATAGTGTAATTGTTATGTTAATAATCACCGTAATACTGCATCTGGAAGGTTTATTGTATAACAATCGAAGCTTTGTATCAGAATGAAGGCAAGTCTGTCGAAAGTCGTACGCAAGGTTCGCTTTGTAAATGCAAACTTCGCAAATGAGCGAGGGCAGGCCGTCTTCTTCATCAACGTTTATCGTCCCACAAAGCCTTATTTTCTTTGGCAACTCTGCGGTGTTGTCATCTCGACTTTCGTCAAATATGGAAGCGAGGTTTTCATTTTCCGTCAGACATATCCGACATACTCGATCAATGTTCAATGGCAATTGAAAATAATCTTCAGTTATGACGTCTGTTGTAGAACACGATGCAATGACGTTCGTTGCAGAACAAGATGCGACATCGTCCGTCGTAGAACATGATGCAATGTCTAGAAGGATGATAATAAAAAATTGAAATTATTATCGACTTAAACAGTTCCCATCGATTCTCCGAACGCCACCATATAGGCCCTCTAAGTAAATTTTTCTTGTGTGTTTTGCAAAAAGTAAAGTTAGTTATTTTTTTTATGTCTTAACATCAAAATTATGAATGATATAATTTGATTATTTTTTTTGTTTTGTTTAAATGTTTTTTAAATGAATTTATGAGCTATTGAAAATGAATTAAATTTCGAAAAAAAGACATTTGCCAGAAAATAAAACTGAAGACACTGAAATTTGCTTTTGATGTCCCAACCTAAAAATTATGCATGTTATAATTTCATTGTTTTATTTTTCTCGTCGTTTCAATTTTTATAATTGATTTGTCACCTTTTTTAGTACAAGTTTAATTTCGATAAAAAGACATTTGTCATAAAAAATAACTGAAGGAATTGAGGTTTACTTTTTTTATGACTGTACATCAATATCATACGGATGATATAATTTGATTGTTTTGATATTTTCATTGTGTAAATGTTTCTAATCAAATTCATGGTTGAATAGAAAAGCTAGTAAAATTTTGAATAAAAGACATTTGCCATAGAAAATTAATAAAGATATTTGAGTTTGCTTTTTTATATCCCTAACTAAAAGTAGGGAACTTGACTCGAAAAAATTTTGTGTAACCATTTATATGGAAACTAGAAATTTAAAAAAAATTTTTCATTGTGCGCGCTCAAAATGATCGTGTTTTGCTGGCCACGGATTGATCGTACGATGCTCCTTTTCGAGCGGTGAATGGAAGTGAAAGGACCCATGAAAAAAAAGGTACCAGGTCATCAATTATTCCACAGGTCACCATTTATTCCACCGCCTCGAAAAGGGGCACCTACGCTCAATCCGTGACGCAGCAAAACACGTGTATCATTTTCCGCGCTACAATGAAAAATATAGTTCATATCACTAGGGTGAGCCTTTCCACGCGCGACGGCAACATTCTCGGAACGAGGTAATTCCACGAGTTTCGAGAATGTTGCCGTCGCGCACGAAAAGACGCTGCTCTCCCTCTTGATATGAAATGTACTATTATTTTCCATGTTAAGCTATGATGACCATGACTGAATAAGCATTAAAATATCATGCTTGCTCTTAAGGGGGCAGATACACCTAAACGGCTGAAATCGTTCACAAACTTTGCGCTTGGATTGCGGGAAAACTATAAACGATAGGAGCCCCAAATTTGGCAGAAAAGGAGTTTATTTCATATCCTACAAAAACGTTGCCTCTCATTCGCGAATCCAAGCCTTCAAAATCGCACCTGCAAATTTTGCAGAAGCGAACGGTGGGACTTGTACATCTTGGGGAACTCAATCTATAAAAACATGTTTATAGAAATTTTTCAAGTATTTACATCTATCATTAATTGAGATTCTTTGTTTTTCAAAAAAAATTTCTTAATCAAATAAAAGCAAAAAATGTAAAAAAGTTGTATCTTTTTTTGTTGTTTTTTGCATAAAATTGTTTCAACAAATTTTTTTTGCAAAATCGGGGATGTCACTTTATGAAGCATTATTTTAGGCTTGATATTGAAAAAAATTATGATAATCGGTCGAGGCATTCTCTCTCTACTTGGACCACCATTTTAGAAAAATGATTTTCGGAAAAACGCGTTTAAAGTTTCCGCGTAAATAGAAGAAATAGTTAAAGACTTATGTCTCATAGATGTTGATACAAACTTTATTTGTGCGAAATTTGGGGTTCCTATCGTTTATGGTTTTCCCACAATCCACCCGCAATGTTTGTGACCGAATTTCAGTCGTTTAGGTGTATCGCCCCCTTAATAATGCTTGGAATTTCTTAATAAATAGCTGCTAACAGGCTGTGCTTATAGTTATGATTATAAGGTCATGAGACATTTTTTATTTTTATTTCGTAAAGGATCTTAAGCATTTCAATACCCTCTATGCAACTAGAAAGTAAATATGCTATTATTTCTGAATTGCTTTATCTATCATTATTGATATTAGGCGGTCAATCAGTCGTATAGTTGTGGTATATTGCATTGGTATAGCAATATAATGTCGTATATTGCTAATTTAGCAATAATCATTTGATTTTTTTGGAACTCGAACCGATGGTGGTATTATCTCAAACAACAAATATAATTTTTTACCTCTCAAACATTAGAAAGGACTTGGACCATATAGCATATGGACTGCTAGTAGGCAGAGTTTATCCGTGTCAACATAGTACAGCGAGACTGACGTCACTAGTTGACGGACACAAACGAGTGTATCCGAAAACGTTCGATCATCATGAATCATCATATTTGTCAATAAAAACGAATCGTTAAAAGTGTGCCATAAAATCTTTTATGTTTGTAAAAAAATATTAAATAGTGTGTGTGCTGCGGAAATGAGTTAAATGTATTTTTTTTATATTTAATTTAGCATTTTTTCATATCTCATATCTGTAATGCACGGGGTACTTGATTTATAGATACGTCATTGAAGCGCTTTGGCTCGACTTGTGACGTCAGTCTTGTTGAGTATCTTGACACGCTTTTTTCTGCTGAGTACAATAGGTAGTAGAAGTCCATATGCTATATGGTCTAAGAGAAAGAAGCATTTCCAAACACATTTCGACAGTGGCAAATGAAGTATTCCAGGCCAACACGCAGGCTGTTGATAAATGACAATCGGCGATGTGAAAGGCAGGCTCCTTAGGATCCAGTGGGTTCGATAGGACCCCCTTTCCCCTGCTGAGTGTCATTTTCTCCAGCCATTGGTCGACTTTCAATACTTCATTTGCCATGTCGAAACGGTTTTGGATACGCTCATTTCTACTGTTTTCGAAGCAAAAAGTATTGTGTGTACCTTAGAACAATAACAGCCGATTAGAACTCGTGTGATTGCAGCCTTTGCTTCGCTCAGGCGGCAAACCTTACACTCATTCTAAATCGGCTGTTTTTGCTCCTAGCTACACAATTTACTATTATTTCAAATATTTATATTCAATTTTCAAAGCAACACTAAGGAATCGTACTTCAGCATCAGAACAGATTTTTTAAGCATTGTTAATACTAGCATCTACAGTTTATTTTAATTTTTTTAGCTACTACTAAAAGTAATGTGTTAAATTCGCTTTAAATTTTACTGCTTCAGCTTAGTTTTATTTAATGAAGGAAACTGGAAGCAATAGAGAATGACAGAAATCAGAGGAAAATTGGAGCATGTTAAATCAACACGCATTAGAAGTAAAACTTCTCATGATGCTTTCTTTGAGGTTCTGATGCATAGATTTTTATCCCTCTTAACAGTTTCAATTCTAACAATGTATTGTGACGTGTTATACTGTGACATTTTGTGTTTTTTGGACATTTTGTAATTTTGTAACATTTAGTAACTTTTTTCGATTTTTTGACGTGTGATAATGTGACTTTTTGGGATTTGTAACATTTTATGATTTTGTAAGATTTTGTGACATTTTGAGATTTTGTAAAATTTCGCGATTTTGTGACTTGTTGAAATTTTGTGACCTTGTGGCATTTTAGTGATTTTGTGACGTTTTTTGTGTTTGTGACATTTTGTAATTTTGTGATTTGTGACATTTTGGATTTTTCGTGATTTTGTGATATTTTTTACCCTCTCACTCTTACAGAATCTCAAAAGTCCTCCCTACCCTCGGACTTACATCTTACACTCTTACAGTTTAGGGGTCGTGCACATAATACGTCACGCTTTTTTCTATTCATGTCTTTGTCCTACTTATCTTGAATCATATTCTTGTCCTTGTTAAATCGCGTGACGTATTATGTGCACGACCCCTTACTAGCTTACAGTTTACAGTGTTACATGTTATAATGTAAAATCTCCAAGTTTCTCCCTACATAAATTTTATATTCTAGAATAAATTACACTCCTGAAAAGTGATCATGCCGCCTAAGAAATTTTGCTTGAATATTACACTCTTACATCTTACAGTTAACAGTGTTACATGTTACACTGTAAAATCTCAAAATGACTCCCTGCAATCGGAAATATTACACTCTTACATCTTAAAGTCTTACCAGTTTACAGTGTTACATCTTACATGTTAGTGTTACATGTTACAAAATCTCCAAGTTACTCCCTACATAAATTTTATTCTAGAATAAATTACACTCCTGCAAAGTGATAATGCCGCCTAAGAAGTTTT
Organism: Platygaster robiniae; assembly: GCA_028476575.1. Taxonomy (NCBI): domain Eukaryota; kingdom Metazoa; phylum Arthropoda; class Insecta; order Hymenoptera; family Platygastridae; genus Platygaster; species Platygaster robiniae. The sequence goes on from CM052023.1 coordinate 28,932,760, forward strand.
ACTTCAAAAAGAATGAGAATGACAGGTAAAGAGCAAAATGAGTATAGAAAGAAGTGTAATGTGTAACCAGGAAGGATATGGTAGATATGGTTTGTGAAATGTGTGAAAGAGGAAAGGAAAATTAGTGCAAGAAGTGCAGTTAACAAAGAAATAACATATAAGATATTCCTGAATTTTCTGCTGCAAGAGAATTCCCTTGCTACACGGAGAGAACTAAACCATACTGATTACTTTCCTAGAAAGCGCTCTTCCATGTTTGATTTAAAAAATTCCGTCAATAGTCACTTAAACTAGGCAAATCACTGAATATATCTATGTTCTCACTGTTTTGGACAGTGGCAAAGTCTATACATACTAGATGCATGCATACCTGAATTATTATACCACCCCGGACTCTTCAAAGTTAGTTATGGACTTTTTTTATGTTGATCATACTTGGAAATTTAATAAAATTTGTTTGCCTGATATGGTTTTGCCGTGCAACCAGTAATGTTGAAATATTTTCAATAAAATTGCCGTCCTACAATGTTCTAATTAACACCATCCGTCCACTGCAAATTTTCAAATTCAAACTATAATATAAATATGTAACATGAAATTTTCATAGTTTTTCAGTAATGGTCGTCTTACCTTGATATCAAATTAGCACGACTACCGGTAAAAAATAAAAAAAATTGTGCGGCAAATTTTTAGTTCGAACGGCAAAGTTGTGACTCATTTGTGGCTTATCAAAATGATAATGCAAAAAGCTAGATAAAATTTTTAGTGGTTAGCTTGGCATGGCTACACTGTACAAATGGTAATGTTGGAACATTTGTAATAAAATATGAAAAAATTGTCCCACAATCTTTTTATCAACACAATTCTCTTACGGATAATTTGCCCCAAATTCTGAGCTATAATTGAGAAATAAAAATTCCATTTACGTCATTTTTTAAAAAAATTGAATAATGCACAATATTCCCTATAATTATTCATCAACATGACAACTCAAAGAATCACAGACGCTAAACATTAAACACTTTATTAAAAATATCATTCTGTACTTTTATATTCAGAAAATACTTAGAAATAATTCAATAAGTTGCTAGAATTTTCGTAACACAGAAGACAAAAAAAATGAATAGAAAAGACAAGTCTTTATCTTTCATTCGACAGAAAAGATTCTCGCTAATAACGATAAAAAAAATTGCTAGAAAAATCAACCAGTAAGGCAAAAACAACAAACAATCCCCTATTTTGCAATGAACAATCAATTGATCATAGAAATGTCAACAATGAAAGTGTTCTCAACCACTCACTTGTTTCCATTTCGAGGAGGTATCCGAAGACGACGATTGACGACGATTATTTTCTCATCGACTTGAGAAGTCTATTTTCAAAACCAGGATCGCAGAATTGAAAATTCCGTAGGTTCACGAACTCCGAGAGAGTCAATAACTTCGCGTAGATTATACATTTAAGCAATTTACAGTGATCAACGCATCGCAAAATGTCAAGACTTTTTTTTGCTTTTTTTCCCGCGGTGATTCTGCAATGGCTTCCGTGGCCAAAGCGGCTGAATAAAAACAAGTTAAAAAATCATAACAAGTAAAAAAACAGAATTTGACAGTTCTGACTTAAGAACTGTCAAGAATTGTTGGGTGCTGTTGGGAACAATTTGTTGTTGTTAATACAATCATGTATACATTGGAGCTGTGCACAGTTGTGCATACAAAATGTACAAAAAATTGCAAAAAATGTATGTACAAAAAAAAGTATATACTAGGGATGGGTAATACTGATACCAATATCACGACTATCGATACTTTTAAGAGAGTTATCGATGCTTTTTTAGCGATATTGCAGTATGTAGCACGATACTTAATATATTGATAAAGTACTGGACGCTGCTGATACCCAGCCAACAATTTTCCTTTCGGTTAGCTTACAGAAAGCCTAATTGACTTTCTGATAGCTTTCCGAAAGGAAAATTGCCGGCTGGGTAAAGTATAAATATCAAATGAGATCGGGCAAACGATCTCGGGCCGACATCGGAATCCCGAACATCGGCCGATGCCTAAAAGCGTTACAAAACCGAAGTTCGGCTGATCATCGGAAAACGACATCGGAATGGCCCTTTCCAATTTCGGGCCGAACTTTTTTTTTTGACCAGGTAGATATAGAGAGACTCAAGGGAGAGAGTGGCAATTGAAATCGCTCCTAATTGGAGATGTAGGTATGGCGGCCATCTTGGACACAAACTCAGCACAAACACAGTACTACTCTGTACTACTCAGCGTACTCGGCCGTCTGTGTGTGAGGATATATATTCGTGTTTATTAATAATAACTGCAATAGCACTTGATTATGAAATGAATTTTGATGAATTTGAGATACACTTTTAAAACATGTATGAAAAAGTAATCAGAGTCAGCTGTCCTCACACAGACGGCAGAGTACGCTGAGGAGTACAGAGTAGTACTGTGTTTGTGCTGAGTTTGTGTCCAAGATGGCCGCCATACCTACATCTCCAATTAGGAGCGATTTCAATTGCCACTCTCTCCCTTGAGTCTCTCTATATCTACCTGGTCAAAAAAAAAAGTTCGGCCCGAAATTGGAAAGGGCCATTCCGATGTCGTTTTCCGATGATCAGCCGAACTTCGGTTTTGTAACGCTTTTAGGCATCGGCCGATGTTCGGGATTCCGATGTCGGCCCGAGATCGTTTGCCCGATCTCATTTGATATTTATACTTTACCCAGCCGGCAATTTTCCTTTCGGAAAGCTATCAGAAAGTCAATTAGGCTTTCTGTAAGCTAACTGAAAGGAAAATTGTTGGCTGGGTATCAGCAGCGTCCAGTACTTTATCAATATATCAAGTATCGTGCTACATACTGCAATATCGCTAAAAAAGCATCGATAACTCTCTTAAAAGTATCGATAGTCGTGATATCGGTATCAATATTACCCATCCCTAGTATATACTTTTCTTTGTACATACCAGCGTGCGTATATTGCAAGCGAAAAGTTGAGCCAAGCGGGCTATAGTAGTGTGCGTAGCGTCTGTGTGAGGAGAAGGAGTTGCGGGGAGAGAGCAATAAGTTCCTTGGTGGGAGAGCCAGGGAAGTATATGCTGCGCTGCGGCGGAGAGAGATAATAATGATGGATAATGATTAATGACCTACGGTTTTTCGGAATCTTCTTTGGAAAAGATTTTCCGAATCAAGGAAAGGAATTTTCAAGCCTCAAATAATTCAGGCTGGTTCGAGTAGAGCCAAACTAATAATAAGAGTGAAAATTATACTGTGAATGAAAACTATGTTTACAAGCACAAATTGTGCGATTAATTGTTACACTAACGAGTTTAACCATTAACTTACATAAATAGCATTAGGTTTTAATTTATACCTGGGGAAGGTCTTTTTTTAAAGCGTTAATAGAATATTCTCCGTAAAAAGTTTTCTAGTTCTATCCATCAAGTTCAAAAAACTTTTAATACAATAATAACATTTCGAGCAACGTTACAATGAAGCAACACACAAACTTTTTGTATTCAAACAATTCGTATTTATTTTATATGCAAAATACATAGACACAAGCTTTAAATATATTATCGCTCATCCTGAAAACCATAACTACGCGATGACATGTTACTGGGGAAAGCGAACGGATTATTTTACAAACATTTTCCAAAAGCCGCTAGTTTCCATGAAGAACCTTCATGAATTTTCTTGTAAACGATGGCATGACAATCAACTTTCTTCTATTTCATGATACATGCGTTTTTTACTTTTTTTCCAATTTCTACGATTTTTTACATTTCTGTCAGTTTTAATGATTCTTTCAACAATTGAAGAGTTACAGATTATTTTTCGAGCTAACCACATTTTAAGATCTTTTTTTCCAATTTCAAGAGTTCCAACAGTCTTACAGTATAATAATGTTTCGACGTTTTTTGACATGTTCGAGAACGTTATGCAAGAGTTGTGATAGTTTTGCCAATTTAGAAATCTTTACAATTCTCATCAGTTTTGAGAATATCTCGCCTTTCATATAATATTTACATCGTTCTGTAACAGTTTTGGAAATTTCCTAAGCCATCCAAGATTCACCTTTTTTTTATGTTTCTGTCGATTTTTGATAAGCTTCTAATAATTTGATTTTTTTTAATAATTCCGCGAGCTAACCACGGTTTTAAATGTTTCTTTAAATTTTAATATTTTTGACGATACACTTGTAATTTTCGAAAATGTTATGCAACAGTTGAAAACGTTCTACAACTTTTGCAATAATTCTTAGATATTTACATTTCTACAGTTTGACAGTTACCATTAGTCTTTCAACAATTAGAGAGTAAAAATAAATACGAGAGCTAATCGTGGTTTTGAATTTTTTTTTTTCAAATTTCAAGAGCTCCAACAGTCTTACGGTATAAAAAATTTTTGATGTTTTTTACAATGTTCGAGAACGTTATGCAATAGTTGTGACATTTTTGCCAATTTTAAAATTTTTACAACAATTTCAACCAGTTTTGAGAATATCTTGCCTTTTATACAATATTTGCATCGTTCTTTAACAGTTTTGCGAATTTCTTAAGCCTTCCAAGTTTGAGCTCTTTCCATTAATTAAAGCAGGTTTCAATCATATCGTCAAATTTGTTAAAGATTTAATAACTGCGTCGTTTTTCTGGAGCGTACAAAATTTCAGAATTCGTGAAAAAAAAGTGATCACTCGTCATATGACTTTCAGCGCTTGGGTCCCTATTATTCATCGCATGTTTCGTCACGCAAGTGGCATTAATGGACTTTGTTGACAAACGCGATTTTGCTTTTGTTACTGTCACTGTTAATAATGAAAATGCTCTTTCGGCTTCAGCGTTGCTGTGTGGTAGTATTCTCACTGTGTTAACTACCACGCGCAAGTTTTTGTATTTTTCCGTGCCATCGGCTTTTTTAGGTAAAAATATTTTTTCCAAATGTTGTCGAAATCTTTGTCCTCGAAACCTTCATTTACCTCATCTGTAAAAGCACTGATTTCGCTCGGAAGTTCCAGCCACTCTTTTTGTAATTCGTCGGCGTCGTACTCGTCTTTTGAGCACAATTTTTCCGCGATGTAGGAAACGTCAGTGAATGATTTGGAGTGGTCTTCCGAATCATTCATTATCGACACTTTTTCAAAGACGCCCAACTTTTGAAGAAAAACATCTTGAATAAAAAGTCGACTTGCTATTCCACGCGATGTTTCAATGTAAAAAGCGAGGCATTTTTCACGGATGCATGAAGCCGTTTGTTCGCTGACATTTTCCAAAATTAGCTCACATTCATGACCGAGTTTAATATCTTTCAAAGGTTTGAGATTGTTAGCACTACCGAAATCGATTGTGTGTGCTTTAGTGGGATTGTTTTGCATAAATTGCATGGCTGGCAAGTTGAGAAAATGAGAACCGATTTGTAGAAGAAAGGATAATGATTTGCAATAGAGAAGTTGAATACGGGTCTGGTTTGATTGGAAAAAGGTGTTGAAGTGATCGAAATAAAAAAGGAAATGCTCTAAAAATGCTAGCTCTGCGTGAATCACAGGGTCATGCAATTGACCCAGCAACTTCGCAGCCATCTGATGTTGAGGGTCTTCCTCAACTTGAACTGACATAAATTCAACCAAACAATCCCAACTAAACAGCACTTTTCCAATGGGCATTCGGCGAGTAAGCCATGGCGTTGTGCAATAAGAACACAACTTGACGGTTGCGGATTTCCGTAACAGCATGATTTGATTAAACTTAAAAATTCGTTTGGGACTCGCGTTGACGTGTCCTATCAAATTTCGAATAAATTCTTCAGTATTGTTCGCAAACGGCTTGCATGCATCCTGAGCAATAAGAGCGCTTTTGTGGCATACGCAATTTGATTCGTAAAAGGATGTACATTTTTCGAGATCTGTCTTGAAAGAATTATACTTCCCTATCATGACGCTTGCGTTGTCCGAAGAAAAACCTTTGACATTTTTTATGTTAATTTTTTCATCTTGTAGTACCGACTGAAAGGCCTTAAACAATCCCGAGAGATCTAATTGTGTTGGGTTAAGCTCAAGCATGCGTAGCAGCTCAATTTTCACTTCAAAGGTTAAAGGATCAACGTATCGCGTTAAAATCGCCATGAACGGAACTTTCTTTATTTGACATGTAGACTCATCAATGTGAATCGAAAATGGCGTTCTACGCAATATATTTACAAGGCGATGTGTCTCGGCAGGAGCGACGACATTTTTCGTTGAACAAGAGAGTTTCCTCGCGCCGCATGTAATATTCTGAAATTCTGCGGGATTTTCCAAAGCTTTTTTTTTTGGCAAAATTTCAAGAGTTTTTCAACTGACCTGTAGGATAAATTGCAGTCTGCTACTAATTCTGCGAATTCAATCTCCATACTCTTCTTCTTTGTATCGCTGGACCCTTCTTTTTCAAGTATCTCCTGTGCATCCGCGTCAGTTACCAATTTTATATTATTTCGTACGCAATTTCTGATATGCTTACTGGTATTTTGATGCCGGAACAAGTCACCTTTACCCGCGGCTCACGTGAGTTGGATGTCGGGACCGCAAACAAAACAACCGAACATGTATCATTCTCAGGAATTTCACGCAACCACTGGCGAAGTTGAGGATGGCTCAGCCATTCCTTTTGTTAAATAACGACGATTTCCGTTGTTTCTTTGGCAAAGTTTGCTCATCGTCATGAATGTTATCCTAAAAATTTCACTTTAAATAATAAGAAGTGTAAAAACTTTCATAATACTTGAATATTTTGAAAACTGTCAGTAGCGGATCCAGGGGAGGAGGTTCGGGTCTGCACCCCCTCCCCACCATCGGGTTATGCTTCAAAATTTAAATCTTCTTATACATGTAAATCAAACAAAAAAATGTTATTGTATTCAAGAAACAGCATTGCAATATAAAAAATAAAATGAAAACGAATGCCATTCAAAGAATTTATAAATTATAAAATATCATTTTAATACATCAAGAAATGCTCCTAAATCTATGCGTAGGGTTATGCACTCTTTAATTTATGAGGCTTTTCAAAGAATTTCCTGAGAATTTCGTCCTGGCCGGTTCCATTTCAAATCTTGCAGGTAAAACTGGGCAAAAAAATTTTGTTTTCTTTCAAAATTTCAGATAACATGAATTTCACGATATAAGCGAACACGTTTCTTTTTTTTGCTTGAAATTTGAAAATTATAGATTTTGTGCGAGCTCGTAAATGAGGTTGTTTTCCCAAGATTCACATTTTGAATGAAGGTTTTTTTTTTCGAACGAATATTACTTCGAGAATAATAGATGAATTCTCATCGGTCTTTTTGCATGTTGTTATTGTAAATTGCTAATTTGTGAAATTTTGTTTGGCCCAAAAGTGTGAGCAAAAAATTCAAAATGTGAATCTCGGAAAAACCTCATTTTCGAGTTCGCCCTAAATCTGTAGTTTTCATATTTCAAGCAAAAGAAAAAATACGTGTTCGCTTATATTATAAAATTTATGTTTTCCGAAATTTCGAAAGAAAAAAAAAAAAAATTTTCCCTACTTTAACCTCGACGATTTTAAATGGAACCGGCCATGTGTCTATTTATGAATATTTCTTATTAAAACAAAAATCCAAGCCCCCCACCCCTTTGGAAATCCTGGATCCGCCACTGAAAACTGTTAACATACTTTTTCAAATATTGCAAATATACGCAGCGAAATTTTCATGGAAATAATAATCAGTAACTGAACCGTTAAAAAAATGTGAAAATTGGCAGTACTTTCAAAATTTTTGGATAACTTTTATAAATATCGCAAAAAAATCGAGAAGTCAAAGACCGTAAATACTGTTAAATTAAGGAGAAATTATCGAAACTCTTGCAAGTTGCCGAAAATTATGTTGAGCTCATAGATCGCTGGGAAACTAATAAAATATGACAAAAATTTTTACCATAAACATTTGACGCTTTCTTTGATGACGATCGCTGAGCACATGATTAGCAACCCTTGTAAAATCAACGGCTGCATACGACTGATTGCAAGCAAGACAATGGAATTTAGATGAATCTTCATTGCCTGCGGTAATGAAGCTATCTAAGCGGTCGTTATTTAACCACTCTGGATTAAATTTGTACACAGTAGCGCTGTTACGTTTTTTAAGCGTAGACAACATAGCGAAAAAAAGCAATAACGAGAATAGTTAATGAAGAATTAACGATTTTCTCGAAAATAGCTTTGAAAAAACTGGAAGCGAATGAAGAGCTACTTTTTTTGTTCCGATACCGAGACTCTGAAGAAAACTTATGTAGAAAAAAAAATATTGTATTCGAAACAAATGAATGCGAATGACAAAACAGACAGGAATGTTCAAACATTCTTCTTTCCCTAAAATTACAGTGGTGCGGATTTTATCGGTACTAGACAATATCTTTTTCGACGAAGAAAATAATTAATTTTCACTCTTATTATTAGTTTGGCTCAGCTCGAACCAGCCTGAATTATTTGAGGCTTGAAAATTCCTTTCCTTGATTCGGAAAATCTTTTCCAAAGAAGATTCCGAAAAACCGTAGGTCATTAATCATTATCCATCATTATTATCTCTCTCCGCCGCAGCGCAGCATATACTTCCCTGGCTCTCCCACCAAGGAACTTATTGCTCTCTCCCCGCAACTCCTTCTCCTCACACAGACGCTACGCACACTACTATAGCCCGCTTGGCTCAACTTTTCGCTTGCAATATACGCACCTATGTGATAATAGCCGGAAAAATTAATGAAAATGGATGAAATAAATTTTAATCGTTACGCGGTCGTTAGCAACTGAAACGAGGTCTTATTTCAACGTTACGAGGTCAATCGTTAATTAATTAAAAAATAATTAAAATCTGAGCGTGAAGTTAGCCGGAATAATTAGTAATATTAACCTCATTACAATTTGAATTGATTAGATCGACGAGAAATTGTTTGCAGGTTCTAAAATCGTTCATTTCATCGTTACGAGGTCAATGGTTAATTAGTAATTAACAATATAAAAAATCCACGGATTCGAACTTTGCAACGTCCACCATATTGGAATCGTGCGCATGCGCGTACGAGTTTTGTCGTTTGTCAACACTTGTCAACTGCTTGTCAACCCTGGTCAACCCTGTCAATGACGCCTGATGATGTCGATAGTAAACAAAAACAATAACTATAGTAACACATTATGTATTGTTTTGAAAATTTTACAGTCATGTAATTAAATGTAATTTAGTGTCAAAATGCATAAATCAGCTTTCAAACGATCAATGAGCCACCAAAACAAGGATCATCCCTCAATCAGATGAGTTCTCGCATATTTTGATAATTACCTTCTTTTTGTCAAATGTACTCTGTTTGCTTTGTGAAATATTCATTTTTTTTTTTCAGGTCGGACCCGTGAAGGGCATAATTTGATTCTGAGCTAAGAAATGGAAGACCAGTTTGTGAGTTTTTTTGCAGATTATGTGCCATAAAAAATTTTCAATAATAAATTCTTTTTTTTAATGTTCGTTCAGATGAGGTATTATTAATAATCATCATAAAAAGACATTTAATAATTATTATTTTTTAAATTTATTTTGCTGCGATGATTTCCATAAGATTTCCCTTAGGTTTTACTCAACACGTAAGCCAAGTATTTCTGTTAGATTGTGGTACTCTTTTCCCAGCATCCATTTCTGCCAGAACTATACTCGAGTTCAGTGCCCATAAGCTATGATTTTTCCGGAAATATTTGTCGAGAAATGCCAGCTATATGAAGAAAATCCGAAAGAATTTTGCTTATAGTAATGTTCGAATCCTCATCACCCAATTATACATTCTTTTTGTACTAATTTGCATTTGATATGTATACGTGTGTAAATATTTCATTTAATCATTTTGCATACCTTCTGCATACATTTCATGCATACTTTTTTTATGTAGTCCAGAGCTAACAGATGCCAAGCAATTTCTATTTACAAAACGATTGCTAATAAATGTAAGAAACAATAAAGTATATGTGATTTGTATCCGACCGATCTAATCTTAACCGAATTGAGTTATCATTGGTTAAAATTGAGTTATGATTGGTTAAGAACAGCAAAAATCTATAATCAAGCATTTTGGGTTGTATTTTCAATAAGGGTGCTTCTAAAATTACATAAAAAAGATTTGGGGGAGGTTTCGAGGGTTCAGAACAATTGAATTTTCTAGTTGGAAAAAATAAATTGTCGATAATTAATTTTTCTCGATAACTCTTAACCGTACTCGGTTAAGACTGAAACGCTCGTGTAAGAAGCAACGAATTTCAAATAACCCGTCACCTTCCTTCTGCTGTTGAGACATTGTCAGCCGCCAAAAGAAAGGACTGATTCTTGCCATTTGTTAGATGGCAGTTCTCAACTCCTGTATAATTTCAATAAATCATAACATTATTGAAACTGAACTAAAATATCTTTCATAATCATGAAATTTGGTGTATACTTTGAAATTCTTCTTTCCACTCCAAATTTATTCGTTCAAAGTGTAATATATGACTTTTTAATACTCGCTTAATTATTCAGAATTAAAATATTTTGGAAACACTAAGCAGTGTTGCACAATTCAAGAAATTATGTAATTATGATATGGAAAAAGAAAGATTTTGACAGAAAAAAATTACGTGTTCACGTGAAATTTACACAAGGATTTGGAAGAAAAATTTTTTTTTTATAGCAACTGCTGAATTTAAAACTCGGATAGTTGTATGTTGAAGTGAATGTAACTATCCGAGTTTTATTCATAGCCGTTCATATAAGACCGAATTATTTATCTAATTGCATCTCATAGTAATTGGACCTATTAACAGCTTTCAGGCAAGGAAAAAATTCAAAGAAAAACTGTTTAAAAAATCAGATACTCTTATTTTGTACTATAAAAAAAAGCTTCCAATAAAATATACTTCATATTTTAGTTGCAACTACAATACTTTAGTCTATAATTCAAATTAACATTAGTATTCCTTAAATATACGACGGAAAAATCATCTTGGCTTTCTCTGATCACGTGGTATAGTTTATTTGGCTTGGCACAAAAGAACTTGAAATATAAAAAGTTTGTATCATAAACATACTTAGCAATAACAACAATAAAACAAAAATATTGAACATGTTTCTAATGATAACTGCAGTCAGAGATGTGCGAAAGTACGACTCATGAGTACCTGAGTACAGAGTACATGTACTCGAGTACGATCCGAGTACCTAAGTACATGTACTCAGAGAGAGACGAGTACTCGAGTATTTGTACTCGAGTACTCAGATCTCTCCGAGTACTCAAGTACATGGACTCAAGTACTCAGAGAGGGCCGAGTACTCGAGTACACGACTCGAGTACAATCCGAGTACTCAAGTACGAGTACTTGAGTACATGCACTTGGGAAGAGCCAAATATTGAGCCAAAACTTGATCACATGTACTCGCGCGTACTTATGTACTCGTGTAGTCGTGTATAAGGAGAGAGCTGAGTCCTCGAGCACAAATCAAGCAAGTCAATGAGTATATTTAGTATTAACTATCCTTTAGGAACAATCTTGATAAATTTTACAAAAGATATGTGCTTTCTAAAGTTCTTTAGTTCGTTGAACAAAAGTAATTGAAAATTGTTTTGCAAAATTAATTTGTTAAAACAATTTGTTTTCTTTCACATGGTATATGTTCTTTACATAGTTTTGTGTCACTAAATAATATTACAATTTGACATTATTTATGCGATATCCATTAGTTTAAATGAATTATCGTGAAATTATGTTTCTAAGAGATGAATGTGCTTTTCATAGTTTTTCAGTGCTCTAGGCACGAATTTGAACAAGTTTTCGCAAAATTCAATTGTTCAAATGATTTGTTTAAAAACATAATTTAAAAATTCGGCTTTTACAAGATAAGTGTGCTTTTCATAGTTTTTTACGTCGCTTAACAAGAATTCCATATTGCTTTTGCAAAATTTATTTGTTTTAACAATTCGTTCGAATAAATTATTGTAAAATAATGTTCGTACGAGAAGCATGTGCTTTTCATACTTTTCTGCGTTACTTACCAAGTGTTCCACATCGCTGTCGCAACATAATAATAAAAATTTGGCACTCAAAATTTTTTCAGGTAAGAAATAAATATTACTGTCTTACATCATACACACACAAAATATTAATATTATTGTTTCTGATCAGATACATAATTTATTTAAGAATTAATGCAAATCAGGATAATACGAACCATGTTTAAACTTTTAAAGTTTTGTCAATTTTGTTGAAGTTACACATTTCATAACACATAGGAAATTTAAGTTACTAAAAAATTCTAAAGATTAGAAATTTCACTATTACCCAAAAACTGTTCAAGAGTAAAAAAGTATCAGACATGGCACGATTCTAAAAAATTTTGGAACTTTAATAGTATTTAAGCATTTTGGGGTTTAGAAAATTCTGAACAAAATTATAAATACAAAATGTTGCGCAATTTCAATTCGAAAAATTTGTCACTTCTTGAAAACCTACAAAATGATGAAAAATTTTTACAATTTTGGAAAAATTGTTTAGTTCACTTGCTAAACAGTTCCAAAACTACTGACTTAGCAGTTGGCACTCCTGCATTATTATAATTAAGGAGCATTAAAATAAATGACAAATAAACATGTACTCGACTCCAATACTTTATTACAAAAGTTTATAAGCACTTTCAACACCTGCAATGGGGTATATCACAAATAAAAACGGTCGAAAACAATTCTGAAATATTTTCTTACCGTAGAACATAGTAGTAAAAAGTTCAATAATTTTTCTGCACAGTACAATCGTTGATATCATTGAAGAAGCTACTTTTTTGAATTGGCTTTACATAGAACACGAATCTCAAAATTTTTATCTGACAATCGATTAAATTTCGGAATATTTATCATTGTTGAGAAAGAAAATGAGCGTTCGACAGGGGCCGATGAGGGCAGCGGTGTATTATAAAACAAGAACATTCGATGAATTATTGGGACTTTCTTTACAATCGACAAATCGTCTGAGCAAGGTTCATTCAAGTACTGCAAAATAATAGTCTCGGCAGCACAATTATCTACTTCTAAAACTGACTCATTTCTCTCAACTACATTAGAAGACTCATTACTCATGGATTCATCTTCGTCTTCTTCAAAATTGTACAGATCGTCTGCAAAACGAGGAGTCACTTTTTCGACTACCCTTGATTTTCTTGCAGATTCCAACAAAATTTTCATGAATGCTTCTTTTGACACATTATTTTTCAAACTATTTAGCCAACGGATTTTGAATCGTGGATGCAAAGCAGCAGCAACTGCTGCGTCACGCCCAGAATTTTTCATTTCAAAGTAATCGCTAAATCTTTTTTCTAATGCTGCAATGAGTCCATCAATCAAGTGTTAACAGTATGTAAATGTATTATTTTTTTTTATGTTCCTCAACTTTTGTCTCGTCAGAATCAAATCAGGAAGGAGACAACCAAAATAGCAGTCATTTTCTGACTGCAATCTGTCCAATGCGTTTGCGATCGGTTTCATGCATTGCAAATATTCTGCAATAAAAGTAAAATCTTGAGGTTGTAACATGTCATTGCCTTTCAGCCCAATGGCATCGTAAAATTCTCTAGTGATTTTTTCTTCTACGTTTTGAATATCCGCAAACGCATCGACAATGAATTCCATCGCGTTGCATTTGGTCGGCGAAGTGCTCGGCCCAAATGCTCAATAATGATTTCATACATTTTTGGGGAACGATGTTTATTCCAAAGCACTGTGCACCTGTTCAATGTAACAGTATATCGCCGAAACAGAGTTGGATGTTTATCGAGGATCTTCTTCGTATCAGTGGTAGAAAGTAAATTGAAAGTGTGGCTTGCACATCTCATATGCTTTGGGAGGCGTGCGATTTGTTCATCAATCTCCTCGTACGTGATGTCACTTATGTTATCCATTTGATCCTCATAACTGTCATTGTTCACAGAGTTCCTCCCATCTAAAAATGCATATTTTTTTATAAATCATGAGACCTTGAAAACTCTGATCATAAAGGGAACAATGATCAACGATCCGTCAAAATATCAGTAATGAATCAAGATCCTTAATCATAAGAAACACTGTCGTGATATATTAAAAATTTCTGAATTTAAAGTGGATGCAAAATATGATTGACCTGTGAGTTAGTTGAAATTTTGTAAGAATCGAGTCGAGATCTCAATGTTTGTAAAAAAAATACACAAGAATTATATTAATTAAATTAACAATATTAATAATAAATACAATTATAATTCGGGAATATTGGGCAGTGATTGAGTCAACAATGTTTGAAAACTGAACTGCAAGTGAATATGATGTGGTATAAAATTTATTTGTGACGATGAAGTGAATATGTAAACAAATTTATTTTGGACCTCAAATACAAAACGTGAATTCTGTGTTAAATTTAATCTTGGATAAAATTTTATTCGGTTAACATTGGATCAAAATTGTATTAACGTTAAGCTGAAATTCAAATGCGAATGGATTTAAACTATGTTTTTACTGTTTTCAGTATGTAAAAATTTTGTTTAAATTACATTCGAAATCTCAATGTCATTTAATAATATCTGAGTTGTTATAAGATGAAAATAAATCAAAAACTGAGCTGGACTGTACTTCTCTGCTTGTTAGTTAAGATTGACAATGATTGCAAATAATATAAAAATCAAGCTAGTATGAAAATGTTATTTAGTTCCAGTCTGATTATGTTTAGTAGAAATACTTTGAAATCTATAATTCTATTATTTAAAATATTCCGTTATTTAACACTTTGTTAAATCATTCAGGTCAAAAAATTCATCAAATTTGAAATAATGACATTTTTTCAGAACATTTCTAAAACATTCATCGTTTTTTATTATCATATTATTGATATTTTTTTGTGCGTTTGGAACCTACTCCAGTAATATGAATCAGCGTAACAGGAAAATTTGAAAAAAACTTCCACCTTTATTTCTATTACCTGTATGTGAAAGATTTTCGATGTTATTTTGAACAACTTCAGATTCGCTGATGAACTCATCATCTACTCCATATTCTTTGAAGGCTTTGACGAAGTTGGAACCACTGTCAGTAACAGTTTTGACAATCTTCGTTGTGTCCCAATCAAACGACGAGAGTAGGGCTGCAATTTGGTCGTAAGAGTATGTCCCTACAAATCTTCGGCAGGCAATTGCAGCAGAATACCTTTCCAATGAATCCGGATGTATCTACCATATGTGTAAATATAATTTTTTTAGGTACAAGAAATACAAAGTTCAAACTTACACGTGCATGTATGATTGAAATTTATGCAAACGCGTGAAAAATTGTTCCTAATCAAATTTGCACAAGTTTTGTGCTAAGTGGTCTATCGGGATCGTGTCACAAATCGGAGTCTTACGAAAGAAAGGATTACTACGTACCCCAAAAACATTAATCGATTATTTTTACCAAATCTAGACAGCCCCTTGAGTAAACTACAAACAATTACCCAATGTGCAGTAACACCCAAAAAAACTTCTGCTACGACTGCTCCAAATGTCAGCTGTCGTACAGATGTATTGGGCATCAGTTTTCATCATCTCGGTTATTTTTGACATGTTGAAATCAAAAATTGAGTTCACGCGTCGCAGCAGAGTAGATCGAGTCATATGCTTAATTCTCCCAGTCCCACTTTTTGAGTCCAGAGCTGCAAAAAGTAGTATGATCGCAATCATGAATTGCTTCGTCATTATATAATATAATCCCAGGGAAGTCCCAGGGACTTTCAAGTCTTTTAGGCGGACATTAGAATGTTTCCGGAAAATCCCTGGGAAGTCCTTCGGCTAGTTCTATAGGTACGTCCCTAGGACGTACCGGGAATAATTCTCAAAATTTGCATCATTCTTGAAATTTAAATAGCTCTGAGCATGTTTCAAATTCTTGAAATACATGAATCACACGACAGTCTTATTTAAAAAAAAAAGATCTTTATGTACAAAAATATCGGAATTGAGGTATAATATTGATGAAATAAACAAATTTAAAAGACATCAAATTTTTTCAAATTCCGACATTCTTCAAATTTTTCGAGTTTCGAAATGCCTACAGCTCTAATCTCTTCTAATTTTAACTTATCAACGAGTTTTTCTAAATTTTTTGATTTTTTCAATTTTTGAGAGTTCACACTTAATACTCAAAATTTGTATAATCGTTGAATATTTAAAAACTGAGGTTTTTCAAATTTTTAGATACTCGAAAAATTTTCAAATGCGTGTAGAATAACAGTAAAAATGGTTAAAAATGATGGATAACTTTATATTGAAATTTTTAATAAGATTGTAATTTTCAAAATAAGAAAATTTTCGTCAATTTCAAATTTTGGCGTTTTCTAAAAAAATGTCATAAAGTTAATTTATGCAGAAATATTCGAAGAATTCAAATATCCCTCAAAATTTTAATTTAGTTGAAGATTTTAAAATGGTATACAAATTTTAGGAATTTGTGAAACTGAATAAATTTCCGATGTTCCGACAGAATATTGAACACTGCTGAAATATTGAAAATAACTGAAATGTTCGAATTACTACGTTTTTCAGAAAATACGAATTTCTCAATTTTCTAACAGTGACAAATTTTCCCTGAGCTTTAGAATTTTTGTCTATTTCAAATTTCCGGAATTCACGAAATTAGCATGATTCTCAAAATCTACTTTTCGCCAAGAATTTCTACATTTTTGAAGGTTTTTATATATTTGAAAGTACCAGAAATATCTTCGAAATTTCCAACGTTTCAAAAAGTCGCCATCATTTTTTGTTGTAAATAAAAATGAAGTTCAACGTTTTCAGGATAAGATCGTTACTTTCCCTACTCATTTTCACTTTCCCCGCGCAAACACAATTTAAAAAATTAATGTGGTCTTAGTAATAATTGATCTGTTACTTTTGAATATCGAATCAATAAACCCAATTATTATTTAACTGAAGACAATAATGTATCTTGATTTTTCATGCACTATTCCACAAAAAAGTTGAAAAAGAAACTCTATGACAAATGAACCAATTCGAATGCATTCTTACAACGACTGCAACATAATGCGTTTTGTTCAAAATTTCTCTTCATCTTGAAACGGATTTAAAAAAATTGAAATCTTTTTCAATTTTGTAGAAAGATTTTAATTCAAGCATCTACAACTTCAAGTATCTACAGGAGTGGATTGGCAATCCCGAATTGCGACCTGCAATGGATTAACTCGTTTTTCTCTCTAGAAATAGAAACTCTTTCACGCTTCACAATATGGTTTAACTTGAATGAACTACACATGTATAATTTAACATTCTATGAGGTACAGTGAAAACAATGTCAAAATCTTCAAAATTCTCGAAATTTTTTCAAAATTTGACAAAATATCTGAAAGAACTGACTTTGTTTAAATTTTCGGATTTTCGCTTACATAAGATATAATTTTTAATATCCTTTTGTTTTTCAATGTTGAAAATTTTTGAGCATTCTAGAATGTGTAAAAATTAGCAGATTCGGCAAGCCTCATTATTTGAAAAATGTATTGAACATGGTAAGCTTCTTCTGATCCTTTTATTTGTTGTAAAGATAAAATTTGATGATAATTGTTGAATTGAAGAAATTTCTAGTTATTGCAATTTTCGAAACTCTTAACATTTTTAGGGCCTTCACAATGTTTTTTCTTAGATACTTTTTAAAATCTGACACATTCTTAAATTTTCTTTTTAACGACTTCGACTTCCAAAGATTTTGATTTCCAAAAATTTCATCATATTGGTTTCTATTCTGACGTTTATTAATTTCTTCAATGGGTTGCAGAACATACATTTACTGTTACCTTCAATCATTTTTCGGAAAGATGGCATGTCTACAGTTGACAACGGAGCCATGCTGTCTAGAATGTATGTTGTTACATTTTTATCGTGTTGTTGTTGAGAAAATGTTTTATTAGACGGTGCATTTCCTGAAACTTTCTCGTTCAGCTTCAACTTTTTGTGTTGTTCGTACGATTGCAGGAGATCTGGATGGCGTCTGTGAAACATTAATGTATTCTTTTCACTTATCTACCCTAAGGAAATTTTCCAAAAAATTAAAAATTTTTCAAATAATTATGAATTATTCCAAAAATAGAGAATTATTTTAAAAATTCAACATTTTTCAAGAAACTGCAAATTTTTCATCAAATTGAAATTTTTCCAAAAAAACAAAAATTTTCCCAATAATTAGAAACTTCCCAAAAATTCAGAAATTTTCCAAACAATTAAAAATTTGCGGAAAAATTTAAAAATTTCGAAAAAATGAAGAAGTTTTCAAAAATTTGAAAATTTTCCAAAAACTCGAAAATCTTTCGAAAACTCAAAAATTGTTCAAAAAGTTTGAAATCGTTTAAAATATTGAAAATTTTTTTTACTAATTGTAAATTGTTCAAAAATTAAATAATTTTCAAACAATTGAACATTTTTTTAATAATTGAGAATTTTTCAAAAAATTGGAAAAATTTCAACAAACTATAAATTTTTCAAATAGTTGAAAATTTTTCAAAAATTAGAGGATTGTTCAAAAAATTCAAAATCTTCGAACAAATTTAAAAGGGAATAAATAATCAAAGATTTTTTGAAAAATATTTAACTTTTTTAGCGCTATTCGGCGAAATTCGGCCGTCCGCTAGGGTTTTCTTTTTTTTTTTGTAATAACGCAAGAATGTAGAAAATTTTTTTTGTTAGAATGAATAAATTAAATATGTTCGAATATTTGAAAGTTTAATTTTTCTCATATCACGAGCAAATTCTGGAATTACTATTCATGAGAAAATCCAATTAAAAGTCGCCAATTAGAGAAATAAATAAAAAATCTAGAAACTTCGGAAAATTCGAAAATTGTGCCTATAATAAGATTTTTTTTTTAATTGCAAAAAGTTTCAAGCAATTTACAAAATCATCAGATAGAGCTCTCCTCTTTGTCAGCGAAAAATAAACATTTTTCTTACTCTGAGAATGTACTCGTTATGAATTCCTAAAAAATATAATTTCAATTAGCAGTAATGATAAAATTACGAGTAAAATTTAAATCATGAAAACTTACCTTCAGGTGTTTGAAAAAATTGGAACCGGACGTCAAATTTCCTACTATTCTTGTATCGGTTGCACAATTAGTACACTTCGCACTAATACGAGATCCATCAAGAGATGATTTCTCGACGTCGACCGAGAAAAATTTGCCGTCCAAAAATGGTTTTAAGGCACATTGCTGAGCAAATCGATTTTTTTTTGCTCGACGTTTTCACTATCATTTTCTATATCGGCGTCCACTTGATCATCACTTTTTTCCATTTTCGAGAGTCGAGTCGAAACCGTAAATAACGCACTTATTTGACGATGTATAGAAAATAACTAAACCGCACAATAATGAGTGTGTTGATGCAACATTGCCTCTGACTCGCGGAAGTATCGTGAATGTCTTTTGTTTTCGAATTGAATTTTATTTGAAAATAAAAGACGAACGATGCTTTTACGCGCCAAAGGCGGTTGTTGCACCGACACTTTGAATCAGGGTAATCAGAGTAACGCCGTGGTATTAACTGATTAACAACATGAATACATATTTTTATTGTTCTTTCGAAACTACTGTATATTAAATGAATAGACTACATAAATGATTTAATAAAATTAAAAGAATGATGAAATTCAAATAACTTATATTTTCAAAATGTAATACCTTGATCATTTTTATTTGACAAAATATTATTATGGTTCAACTAAATGTAATTTATATATTTTTACTTTAATTTCCGCAGGATTTATTAAAAACTACGGAGTATAATTTACCTGACTTTTTTCCGGGTTTTCTAAGACTAAAAGTCATTTGCCACATTTTACAAAACTTTTAAAATTTAACTAATAACCGCGCTCCTCCAAAGAGTGGGGATAAAAACCGCAGACCGAATTTTACCAAAATCTTCGACATATTTTTTCGAGTCAAAAAGTCCTTTGCCACTTTCGAAAAAACTTAAAATCAAAAAATATATTCGAGTTTTGAATTCAATAAATCTGATTGGTAAAAATTTGCAACTTGATTATCTTTTCTGATTTAGAGTTGTATGGAAAGTGGCAAAGAACTTGTTGACTCAGAAAAATATGCAGAAAATTTCGGTAAACTTTGGTGCGCGGCTTTCATCCCCGCTCATCGGAGGAGCACGTTTATTGATTCAGTTTCTAACTCGAATATCTTTTTAAATTTGGAGTTTTGTAAAATGTTGCAAAGGACTTTTAGTCTTAGAAAAATCTGAAAGAATATCAGGCAAATTATCCTCCGTAGTTTGTGATACACCCTATATATCTAAATTTATTTTCGAATCCCGAGTACTTCCGCCGTGGACTATGTAGACCAGGCATCCACAATTACTCAGCCTCTATGGACTCATCAACGGCTAGCGTGGGCTCACATAAGCTCGCACGGGCTTATACCGGCTAATGCGAACCCTCGAGGCTAGACTTGAGTACAAAATTTGAAAAATTTTCTCATACGATTAGTTCAGTGTTCAACGACACAAAAAATGTTAGAATCACATATATCTCGTATGAACACTATTTCGCGATAATTTTTTAAATCGAATTGTTCAAACAAACAAATGTTGCGACAGCGGTGTGGAATTCTTAGTAAGTGACGCAGAAAACTATGAAAAGCACATACGTTTCAAAGAAGGAAAAATTTCCAGCTAATTTATATAACCTAATTGTTCAAACGATTTATTTTGCACAAATTTTGTCAAATTCGTGCCTAGCCTACTGAAAAACTATGAAAAGTACATGCTTCTCGTACGAACACTATTTTACAATAATTAATTCAAACGAATTAAGAAAACAAATAAATTTTGCAAAAGCAAAATGGAATTCTTGTTAAGCGACATAAAAAACTATGAAAAGCACACATATCTTGTAAAAGTGGAATTTTTCAATTATGTTCCTAAACAAATCATTTGAACAATTGAATTTTGCGAAAATTTGTTCAAATTCGTTCCTAGAGCACTGAAAAACTATGAAAAGCACATTCATCTCTTAGAAACATAATTTCACGATAATTCATTTAAACTAATGGATATCGCATAAATAATGTCAAATTGTAATATTATTTAGTGACACAAAACTATGTAAAGAACATATACCATGTGAAAGAAAACAAATTGTTTTAACAAATTAATTTTGCAAAACAATTTTCAATTTCTTTTGTTCAACGAACTAAAGAACTTCGGAAAGCACATATCTTTTGTAAAATTTATCAAGATTGTTCCTAAAGGATAGTTAATACTAAATATACTCATTGACTTGCTTGATTTGTGCTCGAGGACTCAGCTCTCTCCTTATACACGACTACACGAGTACATATAAGTACGCGCGAGTATATGTGATCAAGTTTTGGCTCAATATTTGGCTCTTCCCAAGTGCATGTACTCAAGTACTCGTACTCGAGTACTCGGATTGTACTCGAGTCGTGTACTCGAGTACTCGGCCCTCTCTGAGTACATGTACTTGGGTACTCGGATCGTACTCGAGTACAAATACTCGAGTACTCGGACCTCTCTGAGTACTTGAGTCCATGTACTCGTGTACTCGGAGAGATCTGAGTACTCGAGTACATGTACTTGGGTACTCGGATCGTACTTGAGTACATGTACTCTGAACTTTTTCATGTACTGAGTACACAATGTACTTAAGTACGCACATTTCTGATTGTAGCCAAGTTTATTGTTTTGATGAATTAAGTATCAAATTAGTTTTATTTTTATTTATTTTTTCCAAAACAGTACTGTGAATCTTCGTTCTATTTGCAGCGATTCACAAAGTGAGTTATGCGCCAATGAAAAAAATTTTTACACAAATTCCAAGTGTGGTTTAGCTTAAAATTTAAAAAAAAATGCCTTTATCCATAAGATTACATGTAAACTTTGATAACTTTTCACTAAAAAAAGGTACAGTAAAACAAGTTGTAATTTTTGCAGCTATAATGACGCGAATACATTTCACACATTTTTTTCATGGAAATCCTGAGTAAAATTTTAATTACAGAGGGAATATCTCAAAATGATGAGGCAAAATAAAATACTATTTCCAAATTCTCAAAATTTTTCAAAAATTGAAAAAAAATTTTTTAAATTAAACAATCTATTCTAAACAAAGTATAATTGAAAAATGTTTTCAACCATTACATTACTACTGAGTTTCTTCTGTAATGTACTTCCTAATATCAAACTGATAGTGAATTAGACTGTGCGACAAAATTCAAGCTTTTTTTTGGAAATCGAATTTCGACGTTAGATTATGAAAATATATCCCCCCCCCCCCCTGAACCAGTGTGCAAAGTGATTTTTTTTTCTTAAGTCACGTTTTTAATTATTTTTTATTCAAATAATTGTATATCATTTCCGTGTTTGTCAACCGATTAGTTGGATTTTAAGTCCTTTTTATAGATTGTCATTGCCACTGAATTCATTTTTTCAATAATATTTACAAAAAACATTTCATCTTGCATTTATTTCCATGGGAATTAATGAAAAGAAGTGACTGATGATGCTTGAAAAGCCTTTTGTTAACGTCACCATGGGGAACCTATAGTGCGAGAGAAGATAGATCGAGCGATACTTTTGACCTCCAAAATAGAAAGTTACATCATCATTAGACATTTTTTTAAATGGATTTTCATGAAAATAAACACAAGAGATAAGTTTTTTTTTTTTTTTGTAAATATTATTGAAAAATTGAATTCAGTGGTATTGACAACCTATCAAAAGGACTTTAAATCAAACGAATTGGTTGGTAAACACAGGAATTCCATAGAATTATTTAAATAAAAAATAATTAAATATAATTTTCATAAGTCTTTCGATCACTAGGAGCAAGGGTCAAGGAACACACATTCACTTTTACTCTATTCCGTGTATTTACTAGCTTTCGACCTCATTTTCGGGTACGCTTCAGAAACATAAATTCTTCAAGTTCATATCCCATTACTTCCTGTTCATCAGTGCGTCAAGAAAGCATCTATCCGTCTTTTTAGGCAATTAAAAGAAAAGAAAGTTTCAAGCGAATAAAATCTAAAATTGACTAAAAATGAAAATATAAACGGTAGTTTTATCCTTTTTTTTTTCTAATTTATTTTCTCAATTTTATATTCCGACTGAATAAAAAATTTTCTGTTTATAATCATTATCATGTAAAAAAAAATATTTTTGTATACAGACGGCATCGCTATAGCCTAACCAGTGTTTGTAGGCAAATTTCATAAAAAAATCTCTTTTAGTTTCGAAGATATCGCAGTTAACGTTTTAAAAAATAATATCAAAAATTTTCGCTATCGACGTTTGCCTCTTCCTCTTCGTCGCAGTGCCCCACTCCTTTCCTATTAGCCTAAGCGCTCGCTCGGTTGTGCTTTCCAGCGATCCAGTGAGATTATTGATTTTGAAAAAAAGCATGTTAACAGAAGTAGTGCAAAAACTAGAAAGAGTTATATAAAACAACCTAATTATCAGCTAAACAAAAATTGCTGTAAAATTTGACAGCAAATGTGCTATATTACAAAGAAATTTTTAATTTTCAAAAATAAAACGTGCACATTAGGGTGTCACTTATTTGGTAATGTTTGAATTTCTTGTACCAGGTGTACTCCTAAGTAATTTCCGGTTTTTTCAATGGATGGCGTTCTGTTTTGTACCACTGTTGGTAACACATACCATATGTCATTTTGTTCAGTCATATCGAGTGCTTGAACTGCGTTGACATTTTCTCGAAAAAATCTTCCAGTAAGTTTTTATTGCGCTTCAAAAATGTCGAATTTTGTACCAAATTTTGAGCATATGCGCCATGCATTGCTTTTCATGTTCAATCAGGGGAAAAAAGTGTCCGAGAGCCACTGTGCGCTTGTGGAAGTTTATGGTGATCGTGCATTAACACTTCGAACATGTGAAACGTGGTTTCGACAGTTCAAAAATGGAGATTTCGACCTGAACGACGCCGCACGCTCCGGCAAGCGAAAATCGTTCGATGACGCCGAATTGCAAGCATTATTAGATGAAGACAACACGCAAACGCAACGACAGCTTGCAGATGCGTTGGGAGTTCAACAGCAAGCAATTTCCAAACGTCTGCGAGCCATGGGAAAAATTCAGAAGTGTGGAAAGTGGGTGCCCCATGAACTGACCGAGAGACAAATGGAGAATCGAAAAGTGACCTGTGAAATGCTGCTTCAACGATACAAAAGAAAGTCTTTCCTGCATCGTATTGTTACTGGTGATGAAAAGTGGATTTTCCTGGAGAACCCTAAGGGCAACAAATCGTGGGTGAGTCCAGGTGAAGCATCGACATCGACGGCACGGCCAAATCGTTACCGTCGGAAGGTCATGCTGTGTGTGTGGTGGGGCCAGTCCGGTGTTATATACTTTGAACTGCTGAAACCTGGTGAAACTGTGAATGCCGTTCGCTACAAACAGCAAATGAAAGATTTGAGCCGAGCCATTGTGGAAAACCGAACAGAATATCAACAACGACAGAAGAAGGTGATTTTGCTCCACGACAATGCGCCGTCGCATAAGTCGAAAGTCGTTCGTGACACGCTGGAAAGGCTCAAGTGGGAAGTGCTTGATCATGCGGCTTACTCACCAGACCTGGCGCCATCCGACTACCACCTCTTTGCCTCGTTGGGCCATGCCCTTTCTGAGCAGCGCTTCGACTCGTACGAAAATGTACGAAAATGGCTCACCGAGTGGTTCACCTCCAAAGGCAATGATTTTTACTGGCGTGGTATCAACAATTTACCAGAAAGGTGGGAAAAATGTGTAGAAAGCGATGGAAAATACTTTGAATAAAATAAAGGTTACGGTTTTTTTGGAATTATGTGTTTTATTTGCAAAAAAACCGGAAATTAATTAGGAGTACACCTGGTATTCCAGGCGCTTAAATCAAGCAAGATGCTGAAAAAATTGTCTGTAAGGTTGGAATCGAATTAGACATGGTAAACCAGTGCCACAAAGCAATCGATGTTGTAAATTGAAATAACGATTAATTTTTCATACATTTTGCTTAAATATTAAGAATGCAAAACTTTTTTCATAATTTCTCTATTACGATTATCCGTAGTTCAGAATCACTTTAAAGTGTTTAATTTTCTTAGTTTCATTGATAAAGTAGAACAATATAATAATCAAATTCATAGGAACTTATTTTCTACCAACAATATAATATACAGTATTATTAGTATAACATCGCAGAACTTTTAATTTTTACTTAATCTCGTTAACTCCAACACTGCCGAATTTCAAAAGTCGATCAGGAGTTTTTTTTAACTTCCGAATATGCAAAGGTAACAAATGAAAAAATATATGAAAATAAGATAAACATCTTATACTCGAGTGCTAGTAAACTAAATGTACATTTAGGCAATACAAAAATCCAAAAAAAAATTTTGTTCTTGACGTTAGATACATAATGAGTGAATAACTCATAATTGGCCAGATTTCAAGAGTTCATAATAAGTTTATAAAAAGTTACAAGTATGTAAAAGCAAAACATCAAGAAATATCTAAAATTAAGGTAAACATGTACTTATTATTGCTTGTAAAATTTGCATAACAGGGAAAGAAAAATCCAGATCTATTTGGTTTTCAACACTACAATGTATGGACAATTACACGTAACTCCCATTCAAAACTTCAGTCGTTTGTGGCAGTGATTTATCATGAAAAAAATTGCAACATTTCCAAAATAAGCGACATCCTGGTATACACAAAAGTTTACAATGTAACTTTGAAAAATGAATTCATAAAAAATAATTTCAAATAAAAAAAAACAAATTTATTATTGAAAATTTTTTATGGCACATAATCTGCAAAAAAACTCACAAACTGGTCTTCCATTTCTTAGCTCAGAATCAAATTATGCCCTTCACGGGTCCGACCTGAAAAAAAAAAATGAATATTTCACAAAGCAAACAGAGTACATTTGACAAAAAGAAGGTAATTATCAAAATATGCGAGAACTCATCTGATTGAGGGATGATCCTTGTTTTGGTGGCTCATTGATCGTTTGAAAGCTGATTTATGCATTTTGACACTAAATTACATTTAATTACATGACTGTAAAATTTTCAAAACAATACATAATGTGTTACTATAGTTATTGTTTTTGTTTACTATCGACATCATCAGGCGTCATTGACAGGGTTGACCAGGGTTGACAAGCAGTTGACAAGTGTTGACAAACGACAAAACTCGTACGCGCATGCGCACGATTCCAATATGGTGGACGTTGCAAAGTTCGAATCCGTGGATTTTTTAAATTGTTAATTACTAATTAACCATTGACCTCGTAACGATGAAATGAACGATTTTAGAACCTGCAAACAATTTCTCGTCGATCTAATCAATTCAAATTGTAATGAGGTTAATATTACTAATTATTCCGGCTAACTTCACGCTCAGATTTTAATTATTTTTTAATTAATTAACGATTGACCTCGTAACGTTGAAATAAGACCTCGTTTCAGTTGCCAACGACCGCGTAACGATTAAAATTTATTTCATCCATTTTCGTTAATTTTTCCGGCTATCATAGCATAGGTAATATACGCACGCTGGATTCTAAGCCCTAGGAACTATAGGGACCCTATTTACCAATTGCTCTAAATTACGTATTCATGCTTGATTGTGCTTGATCGTGCTCAATCGTGCTGCGTGCTTCGGGCAAAATGTCAAATCGTCAAATGTGTCAAAGTTTGTTTTGAACTGTTTTGATCGTTTTTCGTCGTGTATAAAATTTCATTAACAAAAGTAATTCGCGTATTTTGCGGTAAATTTTTGTTCAAGTTTAAATTGAAATCAGCATCATGGTCGATTACAGCAAGTGGAAAAACATCGAGGCGAGTGACAATTTTTAGAAGATAGAATTACGTTTTGTATTAAATTGTCAAAATATTGACAATTTGACCTTCGATCGAATTTCGAGTTTTTACACTAAAATTCGATGATTTCTTCAAATTAGCAGATGAAAAGAAAATGGAGATTCGAAGATTTCGTACCTAACGCTTGACTCAAAAAATATTAAAAAATTTTAAACTAGTATTTGCAAGTTTCATGGAGGATTCCAGCTTAAAAGCAGAAAATAACTGGCTTCCCGGCATAACCGACAAAGTCACACATGCCATAAGGCTCATTATACATGATACTCTCATTAAATTTTAAACGTTATGGCATGTGTGACTTTAGCGGTTATGCCAGGAAGCCACAGAACTGTTAGCTTGAAACAAAAAAAAAAAAAATTAAAATTAATGCATATTAAGTAAAAAAAATATTGAACTAATTCGAACATCTTCATTTATAACATCGACTCTATGGATTAATTTCACAAACATCTGTATTATTACAGAGTGAGTTATTTTTGCAAAGTATAGTTTTTCTTAATATTATGTATGATAATGTATATTTGAAAGCGTATACATTTTGAAAACAACTACAAAACAAATAAATGATGAGTTTTCCTTTTTTTTATGTAAATTTTACATGACATAAAGCTAGGATTTCTAATAACTTTTTAACTATCAGACAGAACAATTTTTTTTTATGTAAGTCAATTCAAATATTTTGAAATTTCTTTCATTGTGAACTTCATGGATTATTTATTATCACTTAATTTTCAACCATAATATTGTTAAAAATACAATTATGTTGTATGCTGAATTTAATAACCGGCTTCAACGTTTAATTTTTTTTCTACTTGGCGGGGCTAAAAACAGACAGTTGAGAAAATCGTTTTCTTCGATTTTCTATAATTAGCATGGCACATTTAGTTAGCGGTATTTCCCCGCACTCCCCAGAGAACTTGGCGGAGTCGCAATCGACAGCCATGGATTGGTGCACCGACAGCAAAGTGAGATAACACCCTGTTTTTGCTGAAGTTCTTTTATTGGTGCGCTTTTTGAAACTATAAACATACTTCTAGAGTGTT
This sequence comes from Platygaster robiniae, assembly GCA_028476575.1. Lineage (NCBI taxonomy): Eukaryota > Metazoa > Arthropoda > Insecta > Hymenoptera > Platygastridae > Platygaster > Platygaster robiniae. The sequence goes on from CM052023.1 coordinate 28,960,774, forward strand.
TTCTCGAGAGTATGGCGATTCTCATCTGGCAGCTTTCATCAGCTCTAGAAGCCCAAAACTTCAGTTTTTAGTAGCCTTTATTGGCTCCAAAAAGGTCTATTTTTTTTCTAATTTGATCCTGATTTTTCTGGTAGCCTTTATCGGCTCCAGAAATCCATCTCCTCAGTTTTTGGTAGCCTTCATCGACTCCAGAAATCCAAAGCCCCTGGTAGCCTCCATCGGCTCCAGAAACCCAAAGCTCTTACCTGATTTTTTGGCAGCCTTCATCGGCTCTCCTTTATTTTTTTTTTTCCCCTTTTCTTTTCAAGAACCTCTGCAGCCTACAGTGGATAAATCCGAAGGTCTTACCTTTCTTTAAACAGAGAAATTTGTTCGAGAAGGATTTTTTATATATTATATTTATATTATCATTAATTCTGTAAACGTCGATGTAATCCTAAACTAATATTATTTAAAAGAATAACTCTTGTTAATTTTTTTGTTTTCTCCTTCACCCATCTCATTTTTCCCTCCCCCTAACTTGACGTACGTCAATTATAATTTGAATCTATGAATAATTTTATTGTTCATTATGTAATACCTAGATATGAGTGGAAATACTTGAGCTTTTTCCATAAAAATATGCTTAGATTTAAAAACAGATAAATTTGGATAGCAACAATTAAGAAAGTAAATAAAAAGTTTTGCATATTTTTATAGTAAATTATTTTTTCTTATGAGACTGGGATTTTGGATGAATTTTTTATAATCATATCGCAATTGCAATAAGTAAGTTAATTCAAACATTTTTTAATTTCTTTTAGTGTGAAGTTTAATAATATTTTATAATAAATTTATTTATCTCAATTTTATAATTACTAGTAATAAAATGATTGAATAATGGAATCGATCATAAATTTTATTGTTCGTCATGTAATATTTAGGTATAAATTGAAATAATTAAGTTTCGCCAAAGATTCACGTTTCGAAATTCCGAATTCGTGTTAGAAAAATATGCTAATATTTGAAAGCAGATGAATTTCAAAAACAACTATGAAGCAAGTAGGTATTCAGTTCTGCGTATTTTTTAGATGAATTCATAATGTTTCTCATAGGGTAAGTGGAAGAGAGATGGACGATTTTATACATTTTTATTAATCAAGCTGTTAATTTCCAATAAGAAAAAATTTCAGGCAGCGTAAGTTTTAATTTGAACCCTTTTGATTAAAACCATGCATTGCTACAGTTGCCAAAACCACACACGTGAATATGCATTGAATTAAAAAAAAAAATTGGAGGATAGATGGACTTGAGGAGAAATGGACGATGTTAAAAAATCTTCAATAAACGTTGAACATAATAAATTTATTGCCCAAGAATGCTTTATTGTCGTATTTTAAAAGTATATTTAATGTACATACCTATCTTTTGCAATAAAAATGGATTGTCATTTAAAGAATCTTCGCACCTAACAGATACTTGATGTGTTCTTGAGTTTTTGTAATTGTTTTTTTGTCAAAAAAACTTTTTCTAATATTTTTTCGAAGCTTCTTACAATGCTTACGATTCCCTCAAGAATTTTCCTCATTGACTTTTTCAGCACAAAATTTAAAACTAAACACAACAGGAAACAAGAACAAAAAAAGTCAAAGTCTCTTTTGAAAGATATTTGTCCATCTCTCCTCGAATAGCAGAAAAAAGTAAAAAAGGCGAGGAAAAAATTCGTGTCGAAATACTTTCGATTTCTTACACTTAACCTATTAAAAAATAATATATTCGACAATAGTTTACACGGTAAACCTTTTTCTGGAGATTCCTAAGGGGAGCATTCATCAGAATAATTATGTGGAGATCGGGCCGAGACGTATTGTGGTGAATGTTTCCCCTGGGGACCCCCTGGGAATGATTTACTCTCTTAAACTGTCATGGACTTTTTTTCTGAAATCTTCTCGAGAACAAGTCAATATAAGGTACCTAAAAATCGGCTTATGCGCCAAGTTTCGCGCTTGGGGACCAAATACATTGAAAGCGAGTATGGTTAGTCCCCCAGCCAGTAGAGTGCTCTGCGATTCATTCGTATACATAGGTATACTTGACCAAAGAATTATATGAATTTTTTGCTGAAGGGAGGTACAACAATCCGAAAATTCGACGCTACTGCAATCTTACAGCTTCAAGATTTTGACTCCCTACCCAAAGGGGTCCTTGCTCTTCTTGCAGTGCTGTGAATCTTTTGGAATTCATTATAAATTTTATTGTTTACCATGTAATATCTATATATAAATTAAAATAATTAAGTTTTGTCAAAGATTGACATTTCTAAGTTCCAAATATGGAAATATGTATGTCAAAAATATGATTACACTTGTTTGCCTCTATAACGAACACATCGGGAAATGAAATCGCCTCTGTACCGGACTCGAGAGGGATCACCATTCGCAGCACTAGCATGTGTGTGTGAGTACTTTTATGTCACCAATGACCTTGAGTGAGTCAGTTGCCACAAAGGTAACGGTAACTGGAATGCACGCGCTCTTCTAAGACTAAGGAGTGGGAGTGAAAGGAGTTTGGTACAGACTAAATATAGAAGCGCATTTGTTACAGAGGCGAACGAGTGTATATTTGGAAGCAGATGAATTTTGATAACAACCATGACGCAAATAAATACATAACAAATTGAACCGCTTCTGTAGCCAAGTTGTTATGCTACCTGACTGCAAAAGCGGGGAGGTTGTGGGTTCGAATCCTGCCTGGGCCCAGGATTTTATTTCTCAGGGAATAACTTCTTAGGAGCCAAGGTGTCGAAATGTTCTAATATCGGCGCCTCTCGGGCGGGTACAAGCTCAGAACCGCTTGCTTGCCACGGGGTTTTCCATGGTTTCCTCCGTGGGTCGATAGCGGGCATCGTGCTCAAGTCGACATGAATACCAAGTACAGTAAAATGTCGTTCCATGGCTGCAGGGCTTGGGATAAGAAAAAGAAGGCCTTACCTTTGAGGTGGGCCACGTTCAAAGCCCCCGTGAGTTGGGGGATAAGTATTGAGAACTCAAAAAAAAAAAAAAAAAAGTGCATAATAAATTGAGAATAGTTTTTATAATTCTGTAACTATTTTACCTTTCAGATATCTGATGATGAGGATGACACCCATCCAAACATCGATACCCCGTCGTTATTTCGATGGCGTCATAATGCTAGACTGGAGCGAATGGAAGCAAAAAGACAAGAGCAAGAAAAACACGAACAAGAAAAGGCAGAGTAAGACAGATTAATTTTTTCTAAATTAGTTTTTACTTGAAACTTTGAATTATTTTTGAAACAAATTCTTGTGCTTCTGATGATTTCTGAATAAATTTCATTTTATTATTAGAAGCGATAACTTTCATAATAAAAATTCTTCAATTAACAAAAATATTGATTCACGAAAACATATTAGAATCAAATGAAAAATCGTATTGAAATACTCAAATTTGCTAAAGTTTTAGATGACTAGTTATATTGTGTCCTATGCGTGCCTGTACCAGGTGTACTCCTAAGTAATTTCCGGTTTTTTCAATGGATGGCGTTCTGTTTTGTACCGCTGTTGGTAACACAAACCATATGTCATTTTGTTCAGTCATATCGAGTGCTTGAACTGCGTTGACATTTTCTCGAAAAAATCTTCCAGTAAGTTTTTATTGCGCTTCAAAAATGTCGAATTTTGTACCAAATTTTGAGCATATGCGCCATGCATTGCTTTTCATGTTCAATCAGGGGAAAAAAGTGTCCGAGAGCCACTGTGCGCTTGTGGAAGTTTATGGTGATCGTGCATTAACACTTCGAACATGTGAAACGTGGTTTCGACAGTTCAAAAATGGAGATTTCGACCTGAACGACGCCGCACGCTCCGGCAAGCGAAAATCGTTCGATGACGCCGAATTGCAAGCATTATTAGATGAAGACAACACGCAAACGCAACGACAGCTTGCAGATGCGTTGGGAGTTCAACAGCAAGCAATTTCCAAACGTCTGCGAGCCATGGGAAAAATTCAGAAGTGTGGAAAGTGGGTGCCCCATACAAACAGCAAATGAAAGATTTGAGCCGAGCCATTTTGGAAAACCGACCAAAATATCAACAACGACAGAAGAAGGTGATTTTGCTCCACGACAATGCGCCGTCGCATAAGTCGAAAGTCGTTCGTGACACGCTGGAAAGGCTCAAGTGGGAAGTGCTTGATCATGCGGCTTACTCACCAGACCTGGCGCCATCCGACTACCACCTCTTTGCCTCGTTGGGCCATGCCCTTTCTGAGCAGCGCTTCGACTCGTACGAAAATGTACGAAAATGGCTCACCGAGTGGTTCACCTCCAAAGGCAATGATTTTTACTGGCGTGGTATCAGCAATTTACCAGAAAGGCGGGAAAAATGTGTAGAAAGCGATGGAAAATACTTTGAATAAAATAAAGGTTACGGTTTTTTTGGAATTATGTGTTTTATTTGCAAAAAAACTGGAAATTAATTAGGAGTACACCTGGTATTTAATGATAAGTTATGAATTCAAATTATTATCTTATCATTCACAAATTTCTAAAGTAGATCAATTTGTATTGGCCAATGTCAATACAGAAAATCAATTATTACAAATGTCATCCAATGTCACACCTCATCAATTTTCAGCTCCGGTTTTTTTTTTTTTTTTCATTGAAATAGCTAAAATATGACATGCCCAGTAAAAAATGATGGTCTAAAAAAAGCGCCAGAAATAAAAGAATAAAAAAAATTATAATCATGGATTGAAATAATGGAAGATGGATAATTCGTTAATGAGAAAAAAAAATAGGCAAATTTCATTAAAATAGACTTATTGACAGTTGAACAATGATCGATAACAATTTGTAATGCGTTATCACACAAATTAATCTTCATTAATTATTATTTTTACTAACATGATTTTCAAAAATTAAATGCCGGAACCACACATTCTTTATTGTATTTGATATAAATCTATGAAATTCGTTGTAATTCGAAGAATGTTAAATTCATTAAATTTGAATTTTAATAATGTTTTTTGATTAATTGTATAATCATTCACATAAAAATTTGCCATTTTCAAATAATCCACATTTTTTGCAGTTCCAATGAGTCTGGAGCTATAAGATAAAAAAATATGTTTCCCAGTAATAACTGCCTAAAAATTTATTATGTTCTATTTATTTACATGAATTATTTATTTCAACAACGAAATTCACAATTTTGAAAATTCCAAATCTAAAATATCTACAGTACTGATCTTATTGATTCCAAAATTATTATTATTATTTATTATTATTTTTTCGCGTTAAGTGTATACCTGTTACTATTTTTATTCATTGTTTCTTGATTTTTTTCAACTCTTTTGCATAACATTAACTTTGATAAAAAAAAAAGCCTGAATTACAATAACAAGAATACAATTTTACCAATTCTCAACCCAAATTCATGAAAATGCAGTCGATTCGATTTTTGAATGTAAAATATTTACGATTTTTTTAAATTTCTCATCTAAAATATCGAATTGACAAATTTTTCTTGTCTTGAAATTGATATTTTTTTATTTGAATCAATCCATGATCATAGTTATTTTCAAATTGCTTCCTGCCCTATTGAACTTCTAATTTGTAGTACATAAATAAGATAAAGAATCTTGATAGAAAACTAGTAACACTAAAATAAAATAATTATTTTCCATTAGTCGAGAGCAGTAAGGTGTATTTTTTAAGTCTAAATCACGATTACTTTATTGAAAAAACATTTTTTCAATTGTATAAATTTGCAATTATTCGTTTATCCAATCAAAAACTTGGAATTTTTTAACCATCCACACATACTTTCATCAGGTTTTCAAACTATAAATTCAGTAGGAGTGTGCGGGATCCCGACTTTTCGGGAATCTCGACGCCGCGATAGATCGGGAAAGGCTTCGGGACGGGAAAGGCGTTTTCCCGAACTTCTCAAGAAATCCCGAGCTTTTCAGGATTCTCGAATATTTCAAGATACGACAATCCAAAAACTTCCCTGATGCCGAAATTCATAGGAAAATGTATTTCGCATTATTTTTAGTCTATTCAGACACACAGTCTGTTTCCCCGACCTTGAAAAGTATGGATCTAATGAAACTGAAGCATGATCTTGTTCTCTTTTTTTAACTAGATATATTCCATCAAATACTTAAGTCAAAAAGTAAATTATTCTAAGGAAATTAGCATTTTTGCGTATAATAAATTTTGAAATTCCTTTGTTCATCAATATAAATTCAAAAGATTGCAGTAAATTCGGTTATCGGGGGCAAACAATTTATATTTTTGAACAATGTTTCTCCAAAACATCAAAAATGCTAATTGTTTTAATCCTAAAACTTTCATTCCTGATTAATCGAAAATTTCAAGACTAGAACACTTCCATAATTTTGTTATTTTCTGCCTTTGTTTTTAGCTCTTGTTTAGTAGCGAACCCAATGAAAAATTCTCATGAACAATTCGGTGGGTCCCTGCAAGTCTATTTTATCTCGTGAGCGCGCTCCAACAGTATTTCAACTTTCACCGAGCCGCTATAAGTATTCTATCCTTCGGGACTATGAAACGATCTATTTTATGTTTCAGCGCTCTCGAACGTTTCATCCCATCTCTGACAGAGTTGAAACACTTTATCGTAACTCAAAAATCACATTTTCGAGAAAACTTGATGTAAAGTTTCTTTCACTGAAGAAACAAAATGATGGCAGGGAAACATTTTGCACATGTTACAATCACATATTTTTAATATTTTTGAGGTTTCGTTACAAGATAATGACGTGACACTCATCATTTTTGAAATTATTAACAAAATAATGTATAAGTTTTTTAAATAAAGCAAGAAAGACACAAATTGCACCAAATTAAAATATTTTGGCTCATTCAAAATTCAGGTGCAATAAGAATGATTTTTCTTGCACTTGCATGGAAAAACATTATTTTGTGGATTTCGAAGAACAAATTGTTTACTACAATAAATAATTTACCCAGTGATCGTTTCATTTTTTGAAAGAAGGCTATAAACTTTCTATTTATGAAAAATATTATTTACCGCTTTAAAAATTACTTCTGACATAAACATTTTCATGTATCTATCATTCAGTCTTAATAATATTGTTTATAATGATTTTTGGGGTCGTTAATAATAAATGGTTTGAATCATTATTATTTATATTACTGTCATTAACAATTTGTATATTATAATAAAAAATATTATTCGTAAGATTCGCTCACGTAGATTTCGGTGGCGTATTTTGCATGTAATAAATAAAATTCATCAATTTGTTTAAACAATGAAATTTTACTTATTGTTGCAAAAACACATTTTTGCAAGAAGCATATGCTTTTCATGGTTTCTTTATCCGTCTATTCATATTTTGTATCAGAATAATAAAATTAATTTGTTTAAACAATAATTTTTAGCTAATTCTTGCAAAAACACATTTTTGCAAGATGCATATACTTTTCATGGTTTCTTAATCTGCCTATTTCATATTTTTTATCAGAATAATAAAATTCATTTGTTTAAACAATAATTTTTAGCTAATTGTTGCAAAAACACATTTTTGCAAGATGCATATATTTTTCATGGTTTGTAAATCCGTCTGTTTCATATTTTATATCAGAATAATGTAATTTATTTGTTTAAACAATAAACTTTAACTAATTGTTACAAAAACACATTTTTTCAAAACGCATATGCTTATTATGGTTTCTTCACGTCTATTGCATATTTTGTATCAGAAATATAAAATTCATTTGTTTAAACAATAAACTTGAATTTATTGTTACAAAAAGACATTTTCGCAAAACGCATATACTTTTCATGGCTTCTCAATCCGTCTATTGCATATTTTGCATTAGAATAATAAAATTTATTTGTTCAAACAACAAACTGCAACTAAGTGTTACGAAAGCACATTTTTTTTATTATGTTGATTTATGATTATAATATTATTAGATATTATCTACTCTTCCCGACTTAAGATAATGTCCCATCCCTTTAATTTCGCAATTTTTTTAACAGTCAAGGTTTTTGCTACTTATTAACATTCGGAATAAATTTAATATTTACATACTGAACAAAGACTTTGCGATAGTGAAACTGTAGTAACATATTTCCTATATAAAATAATTGAAAAACCTATTAAAAACATTCTAAATGGACATTACTTCGAGTTATAAGACGCCCTGATTTGTTTTTCAATTTTGAAGGGTAAAAATTGAATATTTTTTTCCAAATTTTTTGTGGAACATGCTTGAAGCTTTGGAAAATTTTTAAATGACTTTTTCGGAAAAAGTCCAAATTTTGAGTTACGATGAAGTGTTTCAACTCTGCCAGAGATGGGATGAAACGTTCGAGAGCGCTGAAACATAGAATAGATAGTTTCGTAGTCCCGAAGGATAGAATATTTATAGCGGATCGGTGAAAGTTGAAATACTGTTGGAGCGCGCTCACGAGATAGAATAGATTTGCAGGGACCCGTCGAATTGATGAATTTTAAAAACCTAGAGATTCAATATCGATCTAGTCAAAAGCAGTGGGGTGTATTTTTTTCATTTCAAATAATTCCGAGGCACGAATCAATTACCTTAATATGCATTCACTGTAAAAAAATGTATGGTATTTTTCCCATACCAGTATCGGAAGCAATTAACCCATTCCAGGGATAGTAATTTTCCTATACAGTGTATAGTAGCTTTACTGTATATAAATAGTATCCACCATACTTCAGTACATATTTTTACCTTATTCGAGTATGGGATTTTGAAATGTGGGAAATTAAAATCAAGCAAAAATATTTTATTCTCCCCCCCCTCTCATCCCTCGTTGTACCGTCATTGGTTTCTTGGGTTATGGTATTTTTATTAATGTTTGTCCTGAAAATCATCCCTAAGCAGGAAATTTTTTTCCTTGAATCCCGAGAGTCAGCGTGCGTTATTCCTCATCGCAGATGCGGCCCCCAAAGTTACTGGCGCTTGACTTTTGAGACCTGATTGGCGGTCGCGATGCAACAACTCCACAAGGTCCTTTCCAATACGAGGAAGTTTTGGTGCAACTTAAAACACCCACGTATCACGTGACTTTCGACTCGTCAATTTTTACCAAACGTCTTAGAGTAAATAGTAGGCATTTAAATATGAAATGATGCTAAATTACATTTTCCCATAAGTATTGGACTTAAAGCATTTCCTAATTGCACCAAGGAATAAAATTTCGTATTAGGTACCTACAGTGAGCTAAGGAAAAAAATCGAAATTCGACCCTCGTCCTGCTATTCCAGTTTTTTATGGAAATTTGACCCGAAAATTTTTTCCGTGTAGTCAAATTGATACATCAACTTTTACTGTACGAGACATTGAAAAAAAAAAATTAGCAAAATATAGTAAATAAGCAATGGTCGTAGAAAAGTGTCAAATGAAGTATAGAAAAATGCAGATTTTCGAAAATTTACTATAACGGGCTTGGGAAAATTTACCAGCTTATTTTTACTATATAGTTAAAAAAATTAATGAAAATTTGTTAGTACTTGGATAAGATATTTTTAACAGGGAGAAGGTAAAAATAATATTGTTCTATAGGAAAATTACTATATTTATCTTTCACATACCAGACATAGAAAGAATTCATGAAATGAGTAGAAAAAGTCCTATGGTCGAGGAAAAATTCTATTGCGGTATAATAAATTTCGAGGTATAGGAAATGTATTACACTACGTTATGGGAAATTTACAAATTTTTTTACAGTGTTCTTCATTGTTTAATTATTGAGTTATTCAATCAAAATTTGAAATTTCCCATCTATTCACAAACTTTTTTATCCAGATTTTAATTCAAAAATGGTAAATTTTGAAATTCTCTTTATTGCAATGATAGCATTTCGAATACCAATTTGCGAATTAATTCGTTTAGAAAAGAATTAAATTTAAAAAAAATACTAACAAAGCAATTCTACTATCTAAATGTCTGAACACAGTTAATTTTTTTTTTTTTTTTCGATTTATTACAACAATGACCAATTCCCGTAGATCGCAGAAAATTTTAGTAGTAACAATATTTCTCTGTGGTTCGAAACTCTGAGATTCAATAGCGTTTCGCGACTCGCTAACTCGTTTTTCGGGATTCCCGAAAAACTCGGGATCCCGTCCCGACCCGATGCAAAATTTCCCGACTTATCCCGACCCCCGAAATTCTCAATCCCGCACACCACTAATAAATTGTAAAATTTCGAATTCTCTTAATCACAGTGATAGCTTATCAAAAATGCAGTAAATTGCATTAAATGCAATTAATAATAATTCATGCATCGATAATTCGATACGCATTTTTATCTGACATTATTTGTAAGTTTCTCAAACAATTTTGATTTAAAAAATTATCCAGCTCTAATTTTTTCTCTTTTTTCTATAAAAATGAATTAAGAAAAACTCAAAGGAGAATGTAAATAAATTATTTTATGTAACTAAGAGATTTGTTAAAACCTATGGCTGGAATTTCCTTTTCAGAATCGAAAATAAACTGAAGGAAACGAAAGAGCAGTTGGAAAAAATGAAAACTGTAGAAGGGGACTCGACGGATTTGACAACGTTGAAATCAACCCTCGCTGAACTCGAAAAAAAAGAACAAGATATCAAAGCCAAGGAAGACAAACTGAAAAAAGAAGAAAAACTCACCCCTTGGAACGTTGACACAATAGCGCATGAGGGTTTCACCAAAACTGTCATCAACAAACAACCCCCCAGAAAAGATGAATCTTTGACAGATGAAGAAAAAGAAAAACGCATGAAAGAATTCGTCAAAAATAACAAGAAGAAGCTCGAGCAATATGGAATGCTGAGAAAATACGACGACAGCAGAATTTTTTTGCAGGAAAATCCCCAGTTGGTGTGTGAAGACACGGCTAACTATTTGGTTGTTTACTGCATCAATTTGGAAATGGAAGAGGTGAATACCCAAATTTTTGAAATCTTCAAAAAAGTATTGTTTGGTAATTCATTTATTCAATAGTCGTTTTCTATATTGGTTATTTATGTTTTTATATTAGAAACACGATTTGATGGAACACGTCGCCCACCAATGCATTTGCATGCAGTACATACTGGAATTGTCAAGACAAATCGACGTCGATCCGAGATCTTGTGTTTCCTCATTTTTCAAACGCATACAAATCGCTGAAGTTGAGTATAAAAATTCCTTCGACGAAGAGGTTCGCTCTTTCAAGGAGAGAATCCGCAAAAGAGCTGCTGAAAAACTTGCTGATCTTGTGAAAGAGGTTGAAGATGAGGAGCGTCAAGCAAGACTTGGCCCTGGTGGCTTGGATCCCGTCGAAGTCTTCGAAAGTCTTCCAGAGGTAAAAGAGATTCTCCAAACCATTTGTTTCTTAATTTGGAAATTTCAAGTATACGAAGGCGCATATATTTACATAATACGTTTGCTTTTTTCAGGCATTGCAAAAATGTTTCGAATCCCAAAACATCCCTCTTTTGCAAGAAACGATAGCAACCATGCCAGAAGAAGAGGCAAAATACCACATGAAAAGATGCGTTGACAGTGGTTTGTGGGTTCCTGAACGAAAATCCAGGGACACCGAAAGTGAAGAACCTTCTCAAGGAACTCCCGACCCAGAGTAAAAAAAATCGCTTTGATTTGAGACTACATTTCTCTCCAACTTTGATCAATTCTTCATGCTCTGAATCGATTTTTAATCTAAAAAAACGTTTTCCTGTAAATAATGAAATTGCACTGATTAGAGAACTTGCTTTTAAAATAAATTTTAAACTATCGTGAGCGTGAATTGAGTATAAACATCTAATCCTTATTTTATATCTAATTATGTTTAGTGGAATAAAATAGAAAAACAGAAAAAGTTGGTTTTACATTTTCTTTACACATTTATTTCGTTATAAAATACAAAAATGTTAAAAAAACGTTTGTGACCCGTTTTGTTTCATTATAATTGCCTTACAATGGTTTTCTTAAAGTTAGTAATAAAGCAGGGTGAATATCCAGATTAAGAAATATTAAACATTTTCCGCTATTCACGAGAATTCATTTTTTTGTCGTGGACAGGACTTCGAATTTCACCCCGTTCTTCTGCAATTCCTCGATCAATGTTGTTTCGGAAAATGCTGCGCCTGGAGGCAAAACTCCACCACTGTAAATTTATAAATGGTAGTTATAATATTGTGTTGCAGTTTTAATTACATGTCAGAGAATATTGAGGGATCTACAGAATCTTTCAGTCTAACGAGAGATACAAGAAAATTTCTGAAAAAATTCCAGGTTTTTGGAGTAGGTGAAAATTAATGGGTATCGATGACCAAAAATACTGAATGGGATGTTTGTCATTAGTTGCTAACTCTCAATATAATTATTTGTTAATTATTTTTTGACTTAATAAAGATTTGCAAAACCAATGAACATTTTATGGATTCAATGCATTTATTTGTCGAACAATTTACTATGAATCTATGAATGAAATTAAGGTCTATCAGGTGTAGACATTCAAAGATTGTATATTTTACGTAATAGGATTTTCAACAAACAATTCATTACACTCAATTAACTTTACAGCAGAAGATTATTGGAATGATTTTCTGAACATGCATAAACAAAAATAAATCAATCTGTACAGTCATAATGTAATTACTCTTAAAATCATAAATATGTACTCGTTATTCTAAACTAAATTATTTCTGTAACAAAACTGAACAATTCTTTTTATCTGAAATTGCAGAATTTTTCTGTCTGTAATTCACTCATGTATGGATTGAAAAACAATAAGTTTGGGAATAAACTTTGCAAAACTAGAAAAAAAATGATGTAACGAATTGAGGGGCCAGAAAGCATAACGACATCTGCGCGCGGGACAGTTAGAGAACGAAGGAATGAAGGACCAAGTGATGGAGAATCTCTGATCACTCGGTCCTTCATTCCTTCATTCTCTAATTGTCCCGCGCGCAGATCTTGTTATGCTTTCCGGCCCCTCAATTATAAAGATATTCAGATAAGATCTTGTATTAAACTTTTTTTAAAAAACGGAAACCCTTCTTTAAATTGTTAAATTGAAAAAAACAAAAGGAGTAAAGCCGAAGAAATACATATTTTGTAATTTTTTTTTGGAACATTACTCTAAAAACATAAGAAACTTTGCTTGCATCTCTTAGTACATATAATACTTCTCGTTTTCCAAGCAAAGTATTGGACAACCGAAAACCAGTAGGAATTAAACTATGATTCAGTTACTTGGAAAAGTTATAATTAGTAATTATTATATTCCATGAATGACTCTAAATTCGTCCACTTTTTTCTGAATTGTTAGAATGAATGTAACTTCAACAACTATGGACTTTATTGAAAAACATTTTATTACGTCATCCGATGTTTGATGAGGGACTTTTCACTTCATCAGGGATGTGATACTTCATTCAGGGAAGTTACATTCATTCTATTAGTAGTATAAAATAAATATAAAATCGGTTTGGCTCCGAGGGATCAATTTGATATTTGTTGAGTTGTTGAGTAATATAAAATTTAAGAATATAAAAAACACTTCTGAACTAATACCAAATCAATCTCTAAAACATAATGGAGAAATTACTCGTCTGGCATTTTGTCTTTCTGCTTAAGAATCATGACTCCAGACAATAACAGGGCGACGCAAGTGACTCCATATCCGGGATTAGGGCCGCTGACTTTGGCGATTAATTCTTTGTTCGGCGGTTCCACGTGATTGTCAGTTGGCTCGTTCAATTTTTCGCTCCAACCGCTTCCTTTTATTGTTATCGCAAATTCCACGTTTTTAATCAATTCTTCAGATGGTGGTTCGTTGCTCACGTAACCCAGAGTAAAAAATTGTGGGTACTTTAAACAAATTATATACCTGGATTAGGTTACACAATGATTGAGAATTTAAATTAAAAATGATAAAGTTATAAATGATAATCTCAAATTCGACTTGGAGCGTTAAAAATTTTTATACTAGATTTCTCTATTTTTCATTCTAGTCCTTAAATTAACTTTTGTTAACAATTGTTCCTCGGCTCCTAAGCTTTGGAATTTCTACATTTTTATAATTTTTTTTAAATTAAAAGTTTCATCCTGAAAATTTTCAAGGTTCTCCTGTAGTTTCAAATGCTTCAATCTTCAAGATTCGCATAATAAAATATATTTATTTACCTTCAACAAAACTTTGCGACCAAGTGAAAACTTTGTAAAAAGTTTGAAAACTCCTCCAAAGATACCAACCAAAAGTAAGGAGAAAAATGAGCTAGAAAATATAAAATTTGGATCAATTCGTTGAAAGAAATTCAATGTAGAATGGTTTTTTGTTAAAGAAAGTGCTTTTCAAAATTTTTATGGGAAAAATCATCAAAAAATGTTTAAAAATATTTGGAAATTTTTAATAAGATCAAGGCGTTTCTCTATTTTTAACAATTGGTCACAATAATTTTGAAATGGATTAAATAAATATCATGAAATAATGGTTTACCTAAATGTAACGTAGCACTGAACTTGCGCAGGTCTTTTCTTGTAATTTTCAAACAAGAAACGTTGTGAGCGCAAAGCAACTGCACGATCTGCGCCCAGGAAAGGAGCAGTCCATTTTCCAGTCAATGAACTGCAATGTACTCCTCTGAAAAATAAAGGCAAATAATTCCATAAAAATATGCTCAAGTTGTGAATGAATAAAATATTGTTCATTGTGAATATATGCGTAAGTAACATATTTGAATAAGCATAAAATATGCATATTCTACCATATTTCTTACATAACTAGAAATACATAATGAATAATTGAAACTAATATCGTATCGTTAAAAAAAATTATGAAGTAGGTAGATTTGTACTGACAAATCAAAAAATTTTTGCTCGTTAATTGAAATTCAACAATTTCGGATTTTCATCGCTCTATTTTTTTATCAAATTTGCTACACAATAGAACATTATGAAAGGTCAGAAATAAAAGAATAAACAAATTAAAATTATATAATTAATGAAAAAAGAAATTTTTAATTTGCATCTATTAATTGAATTTCGTTAAAATTAATACTGTGACAGTTAATGACAAATGAAAATTTGATTGATGAATGTCAACATGAATTTGCCTTTTCCATTTATAATTTTTCTTACTGTTATTAATTGAATGAAATTTAAAAAAAAATTTCATTTCCTGATTTAAAATATCGAAACCATAGCAAATATTTCGAATCCATAATTTTTACATCTCATTAGTTGAATCTATAATCTACACACATAATTATTTTTCATTCATGCATTTCTGAATTTTATTGAGCTTCTTTAATTTGTTGTAGAATTCGATAAATCTTCATCGAAAGTATATGAATTTGAAACACTGATTAACGTAATGATAACAATAAAATACCTTATTAATGAACACTTATTTATAAGAATGCAGTCGATTTCGTTTTTTTCAATGTGAAATACTAACAATTTTTAAAATTTTGTATCCACAGTATTAAAATCACAAATTTTTATGATTTTGAATAAATCGAATCCATAAACATAAATATTGTTAATTTTTGTTTGTTTGCCTTGTTTTTTTACTTTCTTTTTGTAATAAATTCGAAAGAGTTTTGAGATCTAAGATTCGAAATGATTAATTTTTATTATATAAGTTTATAGCACTGAAGTATTTTTTTGTTCGAAAGTTGAAATCATTCTTTCTCCGTTAGAACATTCAGTTTTTTGATAAAAAATTAAACATTTTTCAACTTTTTATACGTTCTGTATTTAATTCTTTATTCCAGAATTTGCACCATTACGAATTATCCATGTTACAATTATACATTATGTAGTTGCAACACATAATTATTTGAACAATAACAAAAATTAATTCTCATGCAAAATTCCAAAATCACGTATCTTTTTATATCCAAAATTCGTATCTCTCTTTATTTGAATGTAATGCTTCCGATTATTTTTCATTCATATATTTTAAAATTTTGTTGAACTCCTTTAATTAGTTGTAAATTTGATGAAAAAAACGTGACCGAAAATTTAAAAATTAAATAGAATGAATAATAATAATAAGAAATTTCTTCATTTTTACTAACACGAATTTATAAGAAGGTCGGTTATTTTGGTTTTTCGATAACAAATATTTACAACTTTCAAAATGTTTTATCGAAAATATCGAGATCCCACATTTTTTTTATCTAGAAATTAGTTTTTTATTGATTGAATCCATAACCATAACTATTGTTAATTTTTTTTTTTATTTCTTGCCTTCCTTCCCTCTTGGATTGCCATTTACGTTCGCTCACATTCCGAACGTTAGTGAACGTAGATCGAGTTTTTCATTAATTGTTTGTCAAAAAATGAAGAGAAAAATTATGTAATCAGTAATTTGGGGTCGCTCTGTAACTAAATCATGCAAAAAATATATATAATATATATATATATATATATATCAATACACGTACTAACATGGACGAAAAAAACGTTGTTTTTATTTTAAGGTATTTTTCAATATTTTTCGCATGATTTAGTTACAAAGCGACCCAAAATTACTGATTACATAATTTTCCTCTTCATTTTTTGACTAACAACTAATGAAAAACTCGATCTACGTTCACTTACGTTCACTGACGTTCACTGACGTTCGGAACGTGAGCGAACGTAAATGACAGGCCAAGAGGGTTTTTGACTTCTTATTGTGTAGTAAGTTGGATGAAAAAAATTTTATACAAAATCAATCCTAACATTTGAAATTATGGATTTTTTCAAAGTCGGTAGCAGTGAGTCGTGTTTTTTATTGAAAAATAGGTGGCACAGATTATATGTGCCGTTACGTAGAACTGCGTTTTTCAATGACAAGTCTTATTCTAAAACAACCGATATTTATAGTACAAAATATCCTTGCTTTTTAAAGGACCACAAGTCATATTGTCAAGTATTACTCTTGAAAACATTCTAATTTTTTTTTAAAAATTACAATGTTTCGTGAAAATCTTCTCTTTTCCCTAATCGTTGCCGCTACATAGCTATTTACCTCCCTACACTCAGTGTTCTCGTCGCATAGCTATTTACCCCCTCACCCCCAGCGTTGCCATTGCATAGCTATTTGCCTCCCCTACCTCCAGCGTTGCCGTTGCCGTTGCCGTTACAGAGCTCTTCATCCCCTAAGTTATAGAAAAGCGCGGGAAAAACGTAGTTCTACGTCAAAAATCTAATTAAGATTTCTCAATTCAAACATTCATTTTTCAATTGTTTAATAAAAATTTGAAAAACCTTTACTTTCACACATTTTGTGATCAAGTCTAATACAGGGTGTCCCAAAGTCATGTATAAAAAAAACACCTTGGATTTCTTATTGAATTTCAAGTCGAAAAGTCTTTTAAGCCTGAAATTTAATTAATAATTTACGCTCTCTCAATAAGTGGGGGTAGAATTCACAAACTATACTCTACTCCAAATTTCCTTCTTATTTTTCTGAACCGAAAAGTCCTTTTCCGTTTTTCACAAAACTCAAAATCAAAAAACATATTCGAGTTTAAAATTTAAGAAATCTGATTGGTTTAAACTTGTCACCTGAATATCTTTTTTGATTTTGAGTTTTGTGAAAAATGGAAAAGGACTTTTCGGCTCAGAAAAATAAGAAAGAAATTTTGAGTAGAGTTTAGTTTGTGAATTCTACCGCCACTTGTTGAGAGCGTAATTATTCTTTCAATTCCAGGCTTAAATAACTTTTTAAATTTTGAATTTTATAAAAAGTGGTAAAGGACTTTTCGACTTGAAATACAATAATAAATCCAAGGTGTTTTTTTTTTATACATGACTTTGGGACACCCTGTACAATCCAGAAATCGTCAAATTAAAAATTATGTTAATTGCAATTGAACCTCTAAAAAATAGTGAATTCCAGACTGGAATGTCCAGTAAATGCAAACAATGCAGTATGTAATAATAATCGATAGTTCGATAGATTTCCGATACAAATTCCGATTTTCAATAAAAAAATATAGTTTTCTTTTCTTCGCCTCTTTTTCCTATAAGATAAGAATTTGATAATTTAAAAAAAATGTACCTGGCGCGCAATTTTGGTTTCAGTTCGGGTAGTTTTTTTGGGAAAAGCTTGCGACGCACTTCTCTCAACTCGTCATAATGAGCTAGTCCATAGACGGCTGATTCGTATGTTCCATAATTAACGTGTGAACCTTTAACGTTGCTTTTCGAAGATGAAGAAAGGTAAGTCTCCACGCTGTTGACCTCACCATCAAATTTTTTTTGGACAAAAATTATTCCGAGATCACATGGAATGCTGTCGAACCCGCAAGCGCTGATAACGTAAACTCCAGCTTTTTTTGCGGCTTCGTCATATTTTAACTGCATGTTTTCAATGAACTAAAAACAAGATTCATTCTTTAATTATTCTAGTTTATTCCTGAAATGTTCTGTTTAAATTTCTGTGGGAAACTCTGGCAAAGTTCGGAAGGATATCTAAATTCAAAGAATTCGAAACCGTACGCGGGGAGAAAAAATGTTCTAAACGACGATGCTGCAACGCCGTTCAAAATGAGAACGCTATCATAGTTGAAACACAGAACACTGTGTTTTCAAGGCACAGTTCGCCCCTGCAAATGACTACATCGGCGCTAGAAACGAAAACTCTCGAGGGATCAAACAACAATCATCACAACTCCGAAACGCAATATGATCGTAGTTTCAAACAACTTTTTATTCTCCGTCGTGTAGGATTGAAAAAAAAGTTAGTTCTTAAAGAAGATTGTAAATTAAAAAATAAGTATTTTCAAGAAGGTGACATTTATTAGGGCGAATTAGGGCGAATTATGGCGAATTGTAGATATTTCTTGAAACTCAGTACAATAAACTTATTTTTATTTTTTTCTCCAAATTTTCTGTCACCGATAATATCATTAGAATATTTGGTCATCACCGGATAAATCAATCTAAATCATTTTTTTTTTTAATGTGGCCAATATACCTGTGGTTCGCCACTGACATCAACATGGTGTGTTTTCGTTGCAATACAAGATTTAACAACTGTTTCTCCGAAAAATCTGTATGGTCCGCAACAATTTACAATCACATCAGCGCTTTCTGTCATTTTTTTGATGGATTCTTCATCTTTTAAATCAGCAATTATGATTGGGATGTTTTCTATTGAAAACAAGAAAAAAAAAAAAAAAAAAAAAAAACAGGTACATTTTGTTATTTTAGAAACATTGAATTCATAGGAGTATGTATTTTAATCAAAAAATTTTCCATTAGCAATTGAAAAGAAACTTTGAAACAATAGAAAAATAAAAATTAGAAATTTTCTGGGCTGAAAATTGCTATGTTATTTTTATAATAGTACTTTTCGTATCAAAGGGCAAGAACGAGTTAAAACACTAGCCATATGAATAATGTCGACATCACGTCATATTGAATAAATCATGAAACTTACAGAGTATATGAAAAAAGTTATTGATTTTTAAGAAAGATACATGAGCGGCTGAGATGAAAATCTAGACATATCGTTAAAATTTGTAAGACGCGATGCGGTGAAAAACCGAAAAGTAACTTAGTGTGAAAAAAACAGGCACAACCACTATTTTTTGAACCTTGAATTCATACATGTATGTATGAATCGAATCCATAAATTTTTTTAAGAACAACAAACCAAATTCAAAAGAAAAAGTTAAATCACTATTAGCAATGGCGGTCCCAAAAAACGATTCTTGGGGGGGGGTGTTCCCTAATCCCCCCCCCTGGGACTGCCACTGCTTTTGGACATTTTCTGGACTGAAAAAGATGATATTTTACGTCGTTTTTGAAAATCATTTACACTTAACTATATAAGCATTTTTTTTTTAAATCTTTCAAATCAGTAATTATGATTGAAACTTTTTTATTTAAAAAAAAAAAAGGTATGTACAAACATTATTTTGGTAACATTGAATCGATAAATTTAGGTATGCATCTTGACCAAAAAATTTTATATGTATAATTAAGCAGACTATTGAAAAAAAAATCGTTTGCACCACGGAAAAAAATGTACTATTTACTATTGGAAATTTTCTGGACTGCAAACTATGATTTACAATTTCATTTTTAACAATAATTTACTATTGCTTCAGCATTTGCTATCCTTTTTTTATGGATTCTTCATCCTTTAAATAAGCAATTATGATAATTGATTGGAATGTTTTCCATTTCAAAAAAAAAAAAAGTGCAAACATTATTTTAAAAACATTGAACCCATGTATGTACTTGTCTTGACCAAAAATTTTTCTATGCATAATTAAACAAAAGTTCGATTAAAAAGTTAAGTTACTATTCAAAATTCAAGTTAATATTGGAACACTAGAAGTGTTCTAGACTGCAAACCATGATTTTCAATCTAAATTTGAAAGATAATTTACAATTACATAAGCGTTTTTCTGTCCTTTTTTTAATGATTTTTTTATCTTCTTGATCAGGAATTACCATTGCAATGTTTTTCATTTTTAATTAAAAAAAAAAAAAAAAAAAACAGGTACAACTACTAATTTGTGAATATCGAATCCATAAATGTATGTACATATCTTGACCAACAAGTTTTCTGTGTGGATTCAGACAAAATATAAAAAAAAAAATTTAGTCACTAATGGAAATTATTTTCTTTTAATCTTCATTTATCAAATCAATAAGTATTATTGAAATATTTTCTATTTTGAAAAAACTGGTAGGACCATTATTTTTAGAAAATTGGATCCATACATGTATGCATGTATTTTGAGCACAAATTTTTGTATGAATTATTGAATAGAATTTTGAAAAAAAAAAAAAAAAAAAATATATTAAGCTATTATTGGTTATTTTTTAGACTGCAAACTATGATTTAAAATGTCATTTTTAAGAATTAAGTACAATTACATCGTTTTTTTTTTTAATTTTTTATTCATCTTCATCTTGTGAGTGACGAATTATGATTGAAATGTTTAATATTTAAAAAAAACACGAAAAAACCATTATTTTAGGAATATTAAATCTATACATGTACATATCTTGACCAAAAACTTTTCTATGAACAATAAAACAAAATTTTGAAAAAAATGTCAGTTACTATTGAAAGTTTTCTAGACTACAAACTATGCTTTTCAATGAAATTTTTAAAAATCATTTACAATCACATCAGCACTTTCTATATCTTTTAATTCTTCATATTTCAAATTATTAATTATGATTGAATGCTGTCCATTTTCAAATAACAGATACAAACATTATTTTGAAAACATCGAATCCATAAATCTATGTATGTAATTTGACCATAAATTTTTCTATGAAGAATTAAACAGAATTTCGAAGAAACTAAGCTACTATTGAAAGTGTTCCAGACTGCAAACTATAATTGTCAATATGTTTGATGAATTATCCACAATTACATAGCGTTTTCTGTCCATTTGTTTTATGGATTCTTCACCTTCTGAATCAGGAATTAAAATTTGAATAAAATTTCTACTTCAAAAAACAGATAAAAACTATTACTATGGGAATATTGAATCCATAAATGTAGACATTCTGATCTCAAATTTTTTTATGAACAAATGAACAGAATTTGAAAAAAAAAAAAATTGCAAATGAAGAATTTTTCCAAGCTGCAAATTATGATTTTTTATGCCATTTTGGAAAATCACAAAAGTGTAAGTTAATTAAGAATTTTACATTATTATATTTAAATATTATTTGGGATATTATGAATATTATAACAATATTTGAATAGATGCTCTTATTTCACTCCTTTTATGGATTCGTGGATTATAATACTCAAATATTATTTTATATTCATATTTATATTATTTTATACCAGGGGACAATCCAAACTGACGCAGAACGTCTTCCAGGGCGTCCCGGCGACGACCAGCAATACCCCAGGTAAATTGGTAAGTCTCCGATAAACGAGCGGCTTCTTTGACAGTGTATTTTCCCGTGAATCCTGTCGCTCCAAATATAACTATATTCAACCGCGACATTGCCATTTTTCCTCCAAAATCTACAAGGAAAAATAAATGTCCACAATTAACAATAAAATACAACCCAGCAAACGCCGATGTCAACCGAAATTATTTAAAGCAACTCAACAGTCACGAGTCACGTTCCAGAATATTTATTCTTAACTTTGACCGGTACTACTTACGTAACTCTCGAAAAAAAAATGTATAAACCTTGGACAAGTAACTTGTTTTTTTCGTATTTTTCGATGTTTGTATAGGTGTTGTGTTTTTTTTTTTGCAATCCAGAGATTCTGGAGAGTTCGACCAACATCGATGGGAGATTCACGTAGGTTCGATACTTTTCGAAAAAAATATCGAAAAAGATCGAATCATAACCTAACTGTCAAAACAACAAAACTCACAAAATATAATTGTTTTGTTTATTTTGATTTATTGTTTTTCCCTAATCGTCAACTACAAAGAAATTAAGCGTTTTTTTGCCAAACTCAGAAACTTTAAATGTATTAAACACAACAATTAAAAAATGCGTTCTCTACACCCTTACATGAAATTACATGCCTGGAAATCGGCGAAAGAGTTTGCCGAGAGTTTAGCTGCTGGCGCATTTTACAACCGAGGTAAATCAATATTTAGAAAAAGTGTCTGACAAAATTTCTCTCGAAAATTCATGTTATTACAAAACTATCAAAGTGTAAAATTTTCCGCTTAATAGCCAATGGTTCTTTTTTCAATAACCGTAAATAATTATATGAATTTCACCTAAATATATATTTAGAAATATTATACGAAAAAAATTTTCTCAGACATTTATCTAATAGTTAAACTGAAAATCTGAAATTCTCCAAATGTTAAACTACATTAAAAAACAAGAACTTTGCATTGCATGTGTTCATTTTTGTAATCAAATTTCTGACCTGAGGATGTTTGAAAATATCGCATCCGTCCACTTCTCGAATTTTTGAAATCATGATGTATTATTTCTGTTTTAAAATTTTTTAAATAATTGATGTTATTTAAGATTTTCATTGTAAATAGTGTTCATTATCATCAATTATTTTCAGGTGGACTGGTTGCAATAAATAAACCTTACGGGATTACTTTGCAACAAAAAACAACTGAAAAAGCTGAATATGGAGATTCTAAGCTGTACAAAATAGCAAATGCTACAGATTATTCAATATCAGAAGCTCTACCTGACATTGCAGCGAAACTAGGACATGATAAATTAGATATTGTCAAAGGACCTGCAAAGTAGGTACATTTCTATTGAATTTAAGATAATGGTATTTCAAAATACCTGTAAAGAAAGTAATACATTAGTAATAAATATTTATATATCTTCCCTCAGCCATTTCCCAGGAATAATTATTGAAATCATCAATCTTACGAGTTGCAATCATTTAACTTGTAAAATTTCAAATCATAAACTTTTGAATTATTGCAGTTTGAGAGCTTATTATGTTATTTAAAAAAAAATCATTGTTTGATATTTCGAAATATTTTGTAATATTTTGTTCTCATAAATTTGATAATTGAAAACAATTCAAATACATTAAATATTTCCCTGCAATACAACATATGGATTATAACATTTTTATTAAAGATATATGAGCGGTGTAACACTTTTGGCTGCCAACGAAAATGTTCGAAATCGAGTTACTCGAGCTTTCACCAGAACTAGAGCTCTTTATCGAATACCAACAGTTTATTGGATCATAACTACAAAAACTCCAAGAGATTCATCAGGCTCTTTAAAATTGGCTCTGACCACGCAAACAAGTGCAACTGGCGTTAAAAGGGTAATTATTAATTATTTTATTTATTATTTCAAAGAGTTCGAAAACCTTGTAAATTCTAGCTTCTGAGATTAAAAAAATATATATATATATATATATATATTATATATATATATATATTGCTTGTGCATTGCCAATACAACGATTGGAAAAATTAGACGTTTAAAAAATTTTAATTCTGATTAAAGTATATCTTATCCAAATTATACATGCCAGGTGAAGGGCGCAGACAGAGGGTTTTTCAAAAAAACCCATTTTTCACTACTGAAATCTCAAGAGTCTTTATCTATAACTTGAAAATTCAATGTAATTTTTTTAATAGACAAAACTACAGAATCGCAACTTTCTACTTATAAAAACTTGTGGAAAAGTGAAAATTTGAGTTTAAAGAAGAACAAATAGTTATTTGTATATTATAAGAAAACCTACTTCAAAGCCTTTAAAAAAAAAAGGGATGAATAAATGTGGCGTGGAACGAAGGTACCTTACCGCATCTGGGTGCTTTAAGAGCAAAATGAGTTTGAAAATAGAAAGCCCTTATGATTTCTACAAGCAGATCAACTTTGAAGCTCAAATTTTTATGCTATACAATAATCTTACAATTTCGAGAGTAGGCTCAATCGATAGACAGTTTTCTATATTCAGAATTATGGGAAATCTCACTTTTGATTTTTGGTGCTGTTAGGTAAGTTTCCTCGTTCCATATCACATATGTTGATTTGATTTCATATAAAAAAACACGTGCAATCCTTATTTTTGAATTGTATTATTTTATGTTCAATATTTTTTAAATTAAACTATTTAAATATAAGAAATTTCAACTTTTAATTTTCTGGATCTATTACCATATTTGAAAAGTTTTATTACACATCTCAAAATGTTGACTGTAAAAAAATGAAATTTTTCATTAACTCGATACCTATAGTGAATTGTGAGCATAAATTACTGCGTTATTATAATTTTTTGGCCAAGAAAGGATTGAATCTGAAATGTTACGAAATTACAATAATTAAATTTTCAATGCAGAAATTATGCAATTTAAATGTAATAATCAAAAGAGTTTTATGCAAAATCTGAAGTCTTAACAAAATTCAGGATATTATTCTCCTATTTCCACTTAAGATTAATCAATAATTATTTATTAGCTACTATAATTATGAAAGGTAAGGGGCAGAATTTTTTTTAGTTTCGTGTATTATTAAACGTTTGGAATTTAAGACACATTATAGTAATTAAATGGGTTTTTAGAATTCTGTACTCTAAAATTCGAAGTTTAATAGATCTCAAATATTTGTTAAGATTTTCTGGAAAAAAGTACTTTCATAGATTTCCATTACTTTCAGTACATTTTCCGTATGTTTATATGATTTGAAAGATTGTCTGGTATTTACATGGATTTCTATGTAGATTTCTAGAATTTAACTCTCCATAATTCATAGTGTTTTAAATTTTTAGTGTGCTTAAGATTCTAATTTTTGTTTTTCACTGGGTTGTAACAAGGTTGCAAATTTGTATTTTTCAAGTTCTACTAGCTGAACATACATAGTTAGAATTATGCTGCAGAAACAATTATTCTGAAGCCCGAATTGTTAGTTTTAAGTTATAGTTGAAATTAAGTATTTTGAATTAGGTTTAACTTTAAAAACTTACATGGAACCATTTATTATGTCCTCTTGATTTTACTGACAAAGTACATTTTCGAAAATTTTCACGTATTTTTACTATTGATTATTTTTGTTTTTTCATGAAAAATAAGTAAACTTTACTCTAGTTTCAGTAATGGTTTGAACCTCAACAACCCTTTTTTGCCTAAGCTCCTGGAATCCTGTAATTAATAGATTTGTGTTTTTCATAATTTTATTTATTTTTTCAGCCAGTGATAAAGAGTTCCTGGTCGCATAATCAAGTCAAACGAAACGAAGCCTTGGAATTTTTGGCAGAATTCAAAACTATCTCCAATTCAACCAAAAATTATTCATCTCTGATAGAATTGGGCATGTCGATCAAAAAAAATCATGCGGTTCAGCTTTTCGCAGCCAGTGTCTTGCACAGCCCTATTTTGGGAGACAATTTGTATGGGGCATTGATACAAGATGCACTTGGGAAATACGTGAACGTTGGCATTTTTTCTGAATTGCTGGGAAAACAGCCAAAACTGAAACCGGAACTTTTGAAAATGCTACATTTGACGTCGTCAGATCAAGAAGTGATTCCATTGCATGTACATTGCAGGAAACTTTTTTTGTACAAATATTTTAAAAACAGTGATTTGACGATTGAAGCCCCATTGATGCCAGAATTCGAGTGGACGTGTAAAAATTTAGGTTTTAATAATTTTAAAAATTTAAGCGCAAGTTCAAATAGAGATGACAGCCCTAAAGAAAAAGGAGTTTTATATGGGTTGTTGATAAATAAAGAGATGGCATGAATGTGTGCTTTTTTGCAAGATAGTTTTTATTTATTTGTTGTAGTTAATTTGTTTTTCAAGATCTAGTGAGCGATGAGGTTACAGCATTTTTGTATTTTTCTGTAAATTATTGCTCTTCCTGACTTTGTTACAAGGAGTATGCAATTGCAACATGCAATGCAGAGTTACGTAAGTTGACACACTTTTGTGTAGAAATTTATGAAACTTTAAGAATCTGATGAATATACTGTGCAAATTTTCAAAAATATTGACCATCCTGTTCAATAATTCAACATAATCAACTAGTTATACATGCAAGAGGATATAGTCTGGACATATAAGAGGCTGTTAAATAAAAAAAAGGGAGCACATCATTTTGAGTAACTGTGAATAGGCCGCTGCCTCAACTAATAGCAACACGAGAAAACGTGCTGAGCATTTGGAGGGGATTTCTTTTCTCATCACTGCTTGTGGTTCTTGGCACTAAGAAGATAATTTTTTAATTGAAAGATTAGAGAATATATATATAATATATAGATTAGAAAAATATTCATTTTTCCAGATTTCTACCCTTTTTCAAATTTAGATTGCATGAAAAATTTTTTCCCTAAAAAATTATGTGATTTCTTTCAGTATAACGATGAAAGGATATGTATAACTAATATCAAAATAAGTTGACTGAATGTGTGCAGTAGAGCATCGAAATGTTTTGGATTTCAACCCTAGTAATTTTCATCCTTATGTAAGAAAACGAGATTTCTTTTAAGAATTTAAGCCATTCAATTGGGGAACCTACAGAATTTTATAAGGTCATTTTGGTTTCCTCATGAGGCATTTTTAAGGATTAAAATAACCAAGGAATCAAATATATGTGGCGTAGAATGAGAAAAGGGTCGCAAGAGCACAAAAAATCGAATTCGAGATGGTCAGTGATTCTGAATATAGAAATCTTGCTCTTTCGAATGAATATACTCTTGGAGTAGTATAATTTTTTTATTCCATAAATAATTGATACAAATTTGGCCTGTTCATGCTCAACGCAGGGACTTTCTCTTTTTAATCTTTTTTCTCGAAACGTGACGAGGTGCTATTACGACCCTTTTGTCATTCCACGCCACATATTGTTACAACTCTTTACAAAATTATTGTTACAACCAATTATCAATATCCATCTTTGACAGTATATCTTATATTACAATTTAAGTTTCCCATTACCAGAATTATCATTTCTTTACTTGATCTTTGTTCTTAATTATAATTCAATGGCAAATGTATATTTTTAAATTTTCAAAAAACGAATATTTAAGTATTAATTTTAAAATTACGATACTTCAGACTCACTAACTTAGAAATGCAAAAGTGAAGGTGTCAATAAAAAAAACAGTATATTTACAAAACGAATTTGTTTATTTTTTTCTGTTTGCGAATAGACGAATGTTTTACGCTTTTAAATGTACCCCCTTAATTTACTTTTTTTGCTGTGCTTCGTCTTCTCGTTGGTAAGATTTGAGAAGTTCTTGTTTCTTTAATTCGATTCTTTCAGCTCGGCGTTTACGGGCTTCTCGCACTTTGTTCCTCTTGGCCTCAGCTTGGTCAGACAACATCTCTGCCCTAGCGTTCTCAGACTTCCTCTTATGGATGAATTCCATAAGTACACGCTTGTTCTTGAAAACGTTACCCTTGGCCTTCATGTAAAGCAAACGATGCAATCGCTTGTCGATCTTCTTGGACTCACGATACCGCGAGAGTAGGCGACGCAAAACCCTTTGCCTAAGAATCCAGAGTTGCTGAGGAAAGAATGTATGAAATTTGGAAAATGTTGCAACTATTATTGAATTAATTTATTAAAAATTGGATTATATTGAAAAAAAAAAAAAAACTTTTCGATTGAATACTTTTACGACATAAAAACATCTCCTGAACTTTATTCAGGAAATTTTTTCTGAACTTATAAAATAACGAACTAAACTAGTTTAGACTTGTATACTCAAGTTTTTTTTCATTTTAGAAGATAAAAAATGTGAAAACCAAGAAAAAATGACTTGCACTTAGAATGCTTTTAAATTGCCCTCAAAATTGTATGGATTTACTTAACTCAAACTCAAAGAGACCATTGAAGAATTATGAACTTAATGGATAAAATTGTTATGCTACTTGACTCTTGAAATAAGTATATATTTTCAAATTCTGAAAAACTGAATATTATATTCCGACATAATTTGAAATATTTCAATAATACAATAGCTTGGAGAAGAGGATGAAAATTTTGAAATAATGGAGCGTACTTTCTGGGGGGTTCGGGCATTGGCTGTACCCTTCCTTTTACCAAAACCACAATGACGCCCTTTCCTTCTGGCTTCAGTGTTTTTGCGTACACGGGCACGAGAATGGACCGCTACAGGTTTCTTGATGATCAAACCATCTTTGATCAATTTCCTGATGTTTTGACCTGATGAGAAATGAAGATAAAACAAAAATCTTGTAATTGGAAATATAATAGACATGAACAACTTGCACAAAAAATTAGGATTTGAAAATCATAAAGCACTCAAAAGAAATTTAATTTAGTCAGATTCGTGGGAGGCTAACTTCATTCAGCTCGGGAATTTTAATTCGTAGATTTGGCAACATCACAGCTGTTTTTTTTATACCTTCCTCAAGGTATTTAAATATGTAAATGCATGTTAACATGTTTGCATGTGCAACAGTGTGTCCAGATTGAATGCGTTCACTTTCAATAAACTCGAAGAGTCTTATGCGTTTGAAAGGAGAGAACGTGACGCCATACCATGTTTTATCACATGCATGAGACCGGTTTGAGAGCATTCAATCTGAACACACTGATGTGCAGCCGTAGCTGTAGTTCATGCATGTAGTGTTTTTTTGTGAATTTTTAAATGACGTGAATATGTTGGAAATATTATCATTGCGTCGTTTGGAATGAGACATTGCCAAGCGTAACTATTGTCAATGCGAAGGTGACAGTTGTAGGTTTTTTTTGTAAATTTTTCAAAAAATAGTTTGGTAACCCTTGTTGAAATTTTACAAGGTTGATATTGATGGTAATAGTAATTTTCAGTCATTTTTTCAAAATTAATTATAGAAAAATTTTTGAAACATAAGCGGAAATGCACGATTCCCTATATATGTGTGTTGATTTCAAAAAATTATTACTTGAAAATCAGTGTGGTGAGCAATTATTGAATTTTTACTATAAAGTAGGTACAATATCAACATCAAATTCCCAAATTTTCAGAAAAATCTATAGAAAATCACCTAAGTGCAAGTACTACCTTAAAGTTATTATCCTCATCAATTATAGGATGTAGAACTTCCAAGCAATGTATATCTTTTTCTCAAATGAACACAAAAACAAAAAATATTTTCATTTGTACAAAATGATGAATAGCGATTTTTAAAAATAGACCCTAACATTATAACTTTTGTTTTATTCAAGAATATATGCAGATGTTTCTTCATTTCTCAATTGTCAGATCAAACTTCCCTTTTTTCTCAGTTTGTACATATGGTAACACTTTAAATACTAAATTTACAATAAATTCAGTTTTTAAAAGACAATTAATATGTTTGCTTATTAACCGTCAGGTGAAACGCATGTCTAAAACTGCACAAGCAAGAAACGAGATATTGAAAAAATGAATGTTATCAATCATTTATTTGTTTTACCCAAAATGTAATTATTCAACTTGTACTCATACTAAATAATAGAAGTAAACATTTAATTTTCTATATTTTTTAATAGACTACTTCAAATTCTAGGAACGTATTTGAAAATCACTTGTTTTAAATTTTCCTATTTAATTTGAGGTTCTAGGTATCGAAACACTTGCCATACCTTAATAAAATTATATTGAGTTTTAGAAATAGCGACATTTTTTGTTTGATATTTAACTTTAATGTAAATAATATATATAACAACTGTATGATTATTTAAAGCATTATTAAAAGATCGAGATATTTAATTAATAAATTGTTTTGAACACAATTTATTCAAGTGATTCGGTTGTCTCTTTTTATAGTAATAACTGAAACAATTATGAAAAATTTATATCCAATTAATATACAATAACATAAATTTTGATTATTCTTATATTCCAGCAAACATGATTTTAGAAGATGAAAATGCCTATAAAAAAAACTAGTATTTGAAGATACTAAAAAATTAGTCAAACTGAAATCTATGTTTCAACATGTCAAAGATGTTTATAAAATTCTCAAGTAAACAGAGCAAATTATACTTGCAAAATTTTATGTAGTTATGTATAATATAAAAATCATTAGATAATAAAGGGACTTGAATTCTGCATCTTAAATTTTTAGTGGATATTCTGGAAAATACAAGGTAACATGATATCCGATACTTTGAAATTATCTGCCTAAAATTTGAACCACATATACTTTAATTTTCTGAGCATTTGCTCTAAATTCCTTACTTTTTATAAATTTGACATACTAGGTAGGGACACTTGAAATAGCCATGAATATTTCATTGTTTGTTCGGAAAAGCAAAATTTTCTATATAATAAGTTATTCGAAGTTAATAAACATACACTTGTAATCGTAAAAAGGCGATATGAAAAAAAAAAAATTGATAAGATTACTTATTAGTTACAAAAAAAATTTGAAGAGACAAATTTATCATTATGGTTCTTTCTGTAGTAAGTACCACTATTTCTGAATTATTGACATTCGCACAAATATAATATCATTATTCATTTTTATCAATTTCTAATAATACAGCTATCATAATTTTGAAACACGAAAATAACTATAAAAAAAACCTATTAACTCAAATGAGAAGCAAATTGGGGCGAAAATGTGAATGTCATTATTTTAAAGCTTTTTACATTAACAGCGCATATTTCTACAGGAGAAATTTGAGATATTTTGAATGTAATGAAAAAATATGCCTGTGATATATAGGATTATTAATTATGTTAAAATAGTTGTGCAGTAAATGAATAAATATATTACATTCAAAATAGTGAAATACAAGTTATTATACTTAAATGTAAGAATTGTTATGTAGAGTTTAATAATCTAAATAGATAAATTTTATCTGAGTGACAAGTAAAATTATGAAAAAATTGAAAAAAAAATACTTACGGGAATTGGTGTTTGCGATTTCGTTGATTTCATTCGGGTCCAACCAAACCTTCTTCTTTCCGCATCGCATTACCGAGGCGGCAAGCCTCTTCTGCAACTTCAAAGAACTGCAAAAAAAATATTGAGGTTAAGTTACACGAAACCATAGAAAAATTACACTCGTGGAAAAACCATATTTCCGGATCAGTTGATGAGAAAATATATTCCAAAACATGTTAAAAAAACACTTGAACTTCAAATCACACTTTTGTGTTTAAAAAACATTGCAAATTTATTGAATTTTTACGTCTCGCCACGTGTGGATAAACGGGAAACAGAGGGATGTGAAATCGGGTGTCAGTACACAAAATAAACGACCAAACTGACGATTTTTCACAGTTTCACAGCAACCGCGATGATTTTTTGCATAAAAACTGATCAAAAATATGAATTTTATATTATTAGTTACCTCATTTTGCAATTTGGGTATTACTTTTACCCTTACTTGACTCGTGCTATCTAAAAAAGAAAAAAACGTCAAAAAACTATAAATGGCGGATGGTTTTGAGCGATATGTATCGAATTTCGAGAATCGACATCTCTTGATATTTCTGATATCGATTTTAAAGTTGAGTGTTTTTTCAAAACCAGGATGGCGACCTGTCCAGTTTAGATCACATAAAAAAATTGCATACATGCAATCGATAAAACTCTATTCTATTAAAAGTTAATAAATAATGAGTAAATGATAAAAGTGCACAAGTATGTTATTTTTCATACAAAGTTTCATTCCAAAAATTATTTTTTTTATCGAGAGAGAAAATTTTTTTCTCTTTGTCACGAGACTAGTACTCGATATATATCGAAATTTTGTATATATATATAATGTTTTGGCTATATGTCTTATATACTACTTTATCGTATTTTATGGTCTAAGCTGATAACCTATAAAATGCAAAATAAATAAATAAATAAAATAGTTGAAGAAAAATCATTTTAAACAATTTTAGATACCAAATCCTGGCTTGATTTTTCTTAGGCGAAATCTATGGTTAGTATTAAACACCACTTTCTGTCCTAAAATAATTTGCAGCTATGAAATCGCACTTATCTTAGTTTCAGTGCCCTTTAATTGCAGTGTTTTTTTTTGTACTTTGTCTTGTCATAACAATCGTAAATATTCGTTAAAGTTGACTGTATAACTGACCGATAAATGATTAGTTACTTTGAAAATCAATTCTATGAATAGTATTTTGGCACTACATACTACGACTAAATAGTATATAAATGTATTTTGAAAATTTTCCATATTTTAAATCAGTTATTGATTAAGAATTGGAATATATGAATTATTACTTTCGTTTTTATTAAATTTTGTTTTGTAATCTTTAATCCTTTACATGTGATAAAAAAATGTAGTCATGTAAAATGGACATTAAAATGGTGCCAGGTTAATAAAAAAAAATTCTGGAATTCCCTTTATTAGATCAATAGAAAATCAGGTGGGAGTAAACAAAAATGAAGTACTCAACTTCGCCGCCAACTAGTCGTTGTGCTTCTCCAATGTCGATGTCAATGAGATCTAGCTCTTCATCGCTGCCAATGCCAGTCACATATAGGTAGTTTAAAATTACATACGTTTTATAATGTTTTCATACAGGGAGTATCCAATTCCCCACGCCAAACAAAAATAATTCCTTTTTCAATTTCCAGTTGAACCATCTTAAACCACTTCTTATAAAACTCAAAATTAAAAAGTTTTGCAAGCCAATATTTCATAATAAATTCACTCTTTCTACATGTGGATTTGGATTTGATAGATAAAACTTTACCTTTTTAAAAATATAAAGGAAACTTGTGCAATTTCTGGTCTATGGTATCTACCACACTTTTCAAAAGAGCGCATTTATTGTCTGAATTTTAAGCTTTAATACCATTTACAATTTTGAGTTTTTTAAAAGTGGTGAAGGATTTTTCAACTGGAAATTTAATAACATATTATGTATTTTTTTTTTTTTTTTTTGCACAAGGGCTATGATGTACCTTGTATAACAATGGTTTTTCACTTCGTTTTGTTTTGTTTGTTTACTTATGTATAAGTAATAAATATACAATCTGTAATTCAATCACTGTCTTATGAGTCAAATAGAAATAACTCATATAATACGGTAAAGAAAAATTTTAATTTTAGAATTCTTTGTTGCATTTCCAAATGTTGACCATCAATTTTTGCCCATAGGAATCAAAAAGTTTACTGTACATGATTATTAATCTGTAAATAAAATTAATTTTTTTTCTTAGTCTATCGCTATTTTATAACTCACTGTTGATGGTGCACTAGGCATGCCTGCATTCAATGAAATTTCATTTCAACTCTAATAACACTGTGCGACAAAATTTAACATTAGGAATTCGTAGCTGCTCTCATTATGATAAATCTAACACATATGATCCCAAAATTATCCCTTTCACAGCATTTTGCAAAGTTGGCTCTTGTTTGCAAGATATTAATTGTTTTAATTTATTACGATCTAGTAGGGCGAGGCGATCTAGTCATCACCTTTTCCCTGAAAAAAAATGGTTTTTTTGGCTGGAAGGTAACTTTGGAAAGACGAGGTTTTTAAAAAATCTGATTATGGGAATAGGTTTCTCGACGTCAAATATGTGTACTATCGTTTTTGAATTATGAAAATTCAATATCATGGAAAATACGCGACTCGAAAATTGTAAACTAAAACACTTAATATCTCGCAAACAAGAGCCAACTTTGCAAAATGCTGTGAAAGGGATATTTTTGGGATCACATACGATCGATTTATCATAATGAGAGCAGCTCTGAATTCCTTAGGTTAAATTTTGTCGCACAGTGTAATACATTGTTAAAAAAATAGTTATATATGTCAATTTATATTAATAAACAAAATAATTTTTATCATGCAATAGATAATAAATTTTGAATTTCCAAGCTTGATGAACTTTTATCATAAACCTTTTATTTTTGGATCAATTACATAATAAAAATTCAAGAGAAAGAAAAAAAATGAAAGATTCAAATATGGTTCTATTAATTGATTTATTTCATAAAAATTAAAATTTTTAAATTAGAACATTTCTGTCAATTCAATATTTTAAATGAATTTTCTTAGAATGAATATCATGACAGCTTATAATGAATTTGTTGTAAATATATATCCCAATTATACATTCTTCATTAAAGAATATTTCTTGTTTGATTTTTGGATTATGTGAGCAAAATTCTCTTTTTTTGAAAGTTCTCTTATTTGGCAGTAAAATTTTTAATCCATTAATGTTAAATGATGAAAAACTAATTTTTTTTGTTATAACTGTCTCAGAAAGTGAATTCTATTTTCTTTGTAAATTTGCCTTTTCTTCTAGTAACAACAAAAAATTACAATTTTGAAAATTCCTGATGTAAAATATAAAAATTATAAAACTTTTTGAATCTAAACTTGTAAAATTACCATTGAAACTATAATTTTTGTAAAAATTAATTGAAAATTCAATGATTGTTTGTTTCCCTAAAATGAAAAATGACTTTCCGAGTCACATAATCAGAATAAAGTAGTTATTCAACTAAAATTTCTCCAATTTTGCCAAATTATATTTTATGCCAATTTCGTAAAAGTTTGCAAAAAAAGAATTAGAAAACTATGGACAATTTTATTTGAAATATAGCAAAAATGTACGGGATGGTAATGCAAATAACTTGAATTTAAATTATCATAATTTATGACTGTTTTCTTTTAACTTGATAAATTGAATTTTTTACAGGCAAGACTGTTTCGGCGGGGCGACAAAATTTTACAAATACTTGAGGAAGTTGCTGAAATTTGAACAGATGGATTTTGAGTTTGCATGGTGGCAGATGATTTATTTATTTACAGCGCCTCAAAAAGTTTATAGGAACTTTCAAAATCGAAAACGTAATTATTATTAAATTTAAGGCAATTCGTAAAAACAAACAAATTTGTTCTAACTATATAGCACATCAATAAAAAATTGAGAGATTCCCTTGGTCGAAAACAAATAATGTTTATTTTCATTAATTTACACTGTAAAAATTACCTTTTTGAACTATTATACGTACTATTATGTGCTGGAATCATCAACATCGAAAACTTTATAATGTAAACAACTGAGATAATTTATTGTCATTCTGAATCATCTATCATAAAAGTTGCTCATCAAAATTTTTATTAAAAATGTATAAATTTCAACAGTTAATGAAACTGGGTTTAAGATTTTGAAAACCAAAAAAAAAAAATAAATAAAGGAAGCATATTACTTTTTCGTATCCATATGAGAATTCTAGAAACAAAAACCATAAATTTAGAGTTTTTTAGAAATCGAATAATAAAGTTTTAAAATCCTGAAAAGTTAGATCTGAGACATAAAAATCCTACAAATCCTTTGATGTTTTTTGTATTTTATTTGGTTAAGTATTGAAATAGTAACAAAAGTTTTTGCTATTTCAGAAACCAAGTCACAATTTGCCAGAGATGATCCTGCTTTTTTGGTTTTGTTGACGTGCTGGCTCTGCATGTCCTCCATAGTTTTTGCCTTGGTTCTCCATTTAAGTTTTCTTCAGTTCTTCAAATTTCTCCTCTACGTTACGTTGGTCGATTGCATCGGGGTGGGAATTGTTGTGGCAACAATATTTTGGTAATTATACAATAAAATAAATTACATGTCAAGTTTTTTTCATTGAACGAATGCAATGTCAACAGAAAAATGCTGCCAAGATTTCATCGATTTTTTTCTTGAATTGAGGTTTATTAAAAATAGTTTCAGTTTTTATTTATGACTTATGACATAAAAATCATAGTATTGATATTAAAATAATAAGTCACAAAAAAATGTATTTACCTATTAATAAAATGTTTGTGTTTTTTACAGGATTGTCACAAACAAATACATGAGAATGGATTATACCCAGGACATTGAATGGGGCTACGCTTTTGACATTCATTTAAATGCTTTTTTTCCATCACTTGTTATTTTACATTTCGTTCAACTGTTTTTTTACAGTGGTAAGTATTTAAACAGTTTAGAAATGTATTGAAGTTACATGAATGCAAGTGCTCAACAAACATTTACAAGATTTCATGAAAAGCAAATATTTAAATTCTTGCACGCTATTCCTTTTTCAGTTTTGATAAGCCACAACTCCTTTATATCCCGCTTTGTGGGTAACACATTCTGGTTCATCGCTGCTGGCTATTATATTTATATCACCTTTCTAGGATACGCAAGTAAGTCGATCAATTTTTCCAATTACGTATCGATTCTGGAAGATTTTTATACTCAATTACCCTTTTGCAATATCTTCAAAGCATGAAACATCTCTTGAAAAGTTTTTTCTCCCTTAAGATACAGTTACTCTTGCGCCTACTTTATTTGATAATTCGTTTTTAGAACTAATAACGTATCGTCAACAAAATTTTAGAGGCGTTAAATTAGTATTGTGAAATTTCTACTGGGTTATTGAAAATCAAATATTTCTCATGAATTTCCAACTCCGATTATTTTTATCAAATTTACCACAAAGTACAAGTTCAAAATGAATGACAGAAATAAAAGAATTTGAAGTAATAATGTTTATGGAAAAAAAAATACATAGAGAATTGTTAAAAAAAAAATCAATTTACGAGTAGCGACTTTTTTCCGAATATAATAGAAATCCATTACCAGTTCTTAATAATTGAAATACTTCACGAAATCCATACGATTTGTAATTACATAAAGTTTTCTCTGCACAACGACCTTTGTGTAAAAGATAGACATTATTTCGTTTATCGTTTCCAAAATGGTTGACGATAAATCAAATTGTTTGGGATTTCATTTCTGGGCAAAGTGACCAACTTAGACATAAGTAAGAAAAACCTAATATTTGAAAAAATAAACACAACACTTGATAGTTGATTGTGAGGTTAACACGCAATCGATTGATATCGAGAGATTACTCGCGACGTTACAGGAACTGCACAGAGTCTCGACGGAAACGCTCAGATTCAAACAGGAATCATTCCGTTTCCGAACTGAGACGTTATGATCGGCAGCGTAATAGTTACTGTCGGGCCATTCCGATTTAAATCATAACAGTCCCGGGATAAAACGGAATGACTCCTATTGAAACAGTAGACGCTTCTTGGATTTCGATATTTTCTCATTTGATCGGAATGAGTCCGGTCGAAATCGTAACTATGCTTGACGAAATTGTGGCCGCTCCGAAATTTTTTTCTCAGTGTAGGTAACAATATTTTAAATGCGTTTTTCCCGAACACTTACGTGTCAGGACCGCCCCGGGTCTCATAAGTACTTAGTCCGCCACTGTACCTGTGTGACGAAAATGTTTCCTCTGGCTTTTTTTTATACTTCCACAAATACTAAAATCAATGACTCATGATTTTTTACGTTTTTTGCTGCCAGTTTCACTTTTCAAAACGATTTTATTCTATTTTTATAAGATAAATACAGCCCATACCACGGAGGACGCCATTTTTGTTTTAGCATTATGGCCAAATCATGTTGGCACACTTTCCGAGCCTGAGAGCTCAGTCCATGTATAATATAAGGTCTATGAGAGTAGCCGCCACAAACTGGCCGTTGACCGCGGGCGAAGCCACCGGGTGACAGCTAGTTTCAAATAATCACTGCCTAAATATGCAGTAAATTTTATTAATAGATGAGAATTGACTATTTTTTTTTTTTTTTTTTTTTTTTTCAAAAATACGACATTTTTCGTAAAAAAATTACGATTTTGCAATTTCCTCATACAAAATATGGAGGTCACATATCTTTCTAAATTAAACCTTTTTATACTTCATTAGCTGAATCCATACCTATAACTATTTTTCATTCATTATTTTTTCAATTTTTTCTAACTCATACACTTTGCAGTAAATTCGATGCAAACAACTTTTGTAAAAAATGTATAAATTTGAAACATTGAATATTGGTAACAACAAAAAATTTTTCACGCTCGCAGCACAGAAATCCTTTATTCTTGTGTTTACTGCTGTCCCGTGAAAAACGAATTCTCCGCCACCGCCTTTCGCTGCTATTTCTATGCCGCTCCAAGGTCGAGCGGCATAGAACTCGCTTTTTCACGGCACAACAGTAAACAAAAGACTAAATGATTCATGTGCCGCGAGCGTGAAAAATATCTCTCGTGTCAAGGAGCATCAAAACTCGCGTTTTACTCGTGCGATTTGCTCACTCGCAAAACTTCGCACTCGTAAAAACGCTCGTTTCTGCTCCTTGATACGAAATATACTATTTTCATCCATCAACACAAATTTATGCGAATGCGGTCAATTTGGTTTTTTAATGCAAAATATTTACTATTACAACAATTTGTCATTCAAAATATCAATTATAAATTTTAATATCTTGAAATTTATATTTTATAATATTTGAAATGATAAACATAAGTATTATACATATATATATATACATATTATATGTATACATATTTTATATATATATATATATATATATATATATATATATATATATAACAATAAAAAACACAATTAATAAATTATACAATTTATTAATTGCTTGCATTTCTTTTCAACATTTATTTTGTAGTAAATTTTATTTGGAACGTCTTCATGAAAAATTTGAGATCCAAAATGAAAAATATTTTTTTCCATTCGTTGATAGCAACGATGTGTTTTTTTTTTACTACTTTATTTAAAAGTATAAGTAACTATTTCTTTATTCAACCATAATTTTAAAAAAGTTCGATTTTACAATTGTGTAATCAAAAATTAAGTTTTCGAATTATTTACATATTTTTCGATAAAGTGTTTATTCCAGAAAACATGAATATTTATATCATTTTTTTGCAATTATGACTTTTGAAAAATTTAGTAAATTTTGTTTCTTGTTACGAATTTAACATTTATTTTATACTGTAGTAAATTAGCTTTTGAAAATTCTCATCAAAAATTATATAAACTTAAATATTATGAAATAATAATTTATTGATTAGTAAAATTTTTTCAATAGTGAGTTTTTTTTATTTAAACGTATAAGTAACGATATCATTACTCGAAACTAATTTTTTAAGTTACATTTTCAAACTATCAGTCAAAAGTTTGAAATTTTTGAACTATTCTCACATTTAGCAATCAAGTTTTTAATTCAGAAATTTTAAAAGTTCAAATTATCTTTATTGCAGTTATATATCTTTTAAAAAATGTAATAAATTTTAAAATACACAGTTTATAATACCACTTATTTACTAATTCATTGATTAGTACAATTTTTTAAATATAATAATTGATTTTTCTATTGGATTGTCTGATTTGAAATTTGTTACACGAAATTGTTTACAAACAAAATTTGTCTATCAGTAACAATCTGCAGTACTGTGCAGTACTTTGATGACTGATGATTATACTATATTTTCCAACAGGCATCATTATATTATTAATAATCAATATGAATAATAATAATCGATAAATAGATCGATTTTCGATTCACCATCTGATGATTTCTCAAAAAATTTCAATTTTTGATGTATTAATAGTCTATCTCTTGTTTTTACGCCTCTTTTTCCTATAGGGACTCTTGGACAAAAAATAATACTCATGAAATCATTTCAGGTGTAAATGTACTTCGTAAAACCCATGTGATACTTTTCGCGCTTCCCGTCGTACTCGTACTATACATAGTCGCCCTTGCCGCTGGTTTGAATTGGACTCAAATGTTGGTGATATTTTACACAAACAGAGTCTTATGAAACTGAATAAAGCATTGTAAAACGAGTTATAATTTAGAACTTTGTATATAATCGTTGGCCAAGAAAATGTACCTGTGACTCGTGGCGGCCTCTTTATTCCTATTTTTTAATAACAAAAAAATAAAATGCACATAGTAATTATGTTAAAAATACCAATTTATTCCACGTTTTTTTAACAATGTATAATTTATTGTACCATGTATATAACATTTGTGTAAATATTAATATATCATCATGTTAATGTTATATATTATCTTGACAAACACCTGTGGAATAATGAATCGCGTGGATAAAGCTACGTTTTTTCGTTTTATTTACATTATTGCTAATTTTTTGATGATACAGTTAATTTAGATTTTCGCTGGTTACAAGGTATGACATTGAGTTTTGTCGAAACGATAGTATCGTAAGATTACTAGAAATCATTTATAAATATGTCAAACATAACATTTTTTTTAAATTGCAGAACCTCATGAAACTTCTTCCTGAAAGTAGCCCTTTTTAAAATTATTCTCCTTAAAATACAGACTACTCAAACAATAAATATTCGTTTTACTGATTAATGACCTGAAATTAGTGATAAAAAAAAAGTTAAAGATTGCTCGAATATTATTCTTTAAATTTCTGATTTATGTTAAACAAAAAATTTGACTTCTCCGAAGGAAAATTTATAGAAACATTCGTTGCTCACATTATGCACCTTTCACCGTTTTGAACTATTTTGATTATAAATTAGTAACAATGGCATTATAAAATATTAAATATATAATTAATATGTACATTTCGGTTTATAAGTGAAAGTAATCCACTATGAAAATTCGCAAAAAGTGTTTCGTATAAGTTTTTCGTGGATTCGAAAAATAATTTGTTGGTTACAACTTAACGAATCGTAAAGGCAATATACTATAGTGTAAAAAAAATAGCAGGAATCATTTCTTCATTTTTGGCTTAGTCGTGAAAAGCAATATTGACAGTCTTTGCATAATGTCACGTTATTATAGCACAAATTTTTCATAAGACTATGAGAAATCTACCATATATGGCTGTGTAAGAAATTTGATATGAAAAACATAAATAAAACACGTTTATAACGTTATACTTATGGATAGGCAAAATTTTGAGGACTATATTTTATCACCGGACAAAAATTGAGAACTCGATGAGCAATTTTTTTTCATTATTATCTGCATAACCATGTGTTTTTACATCACATTGTTGCAGTTTTTTTTCATTGCTCAATTAAGGCCTTAGAGAAAAATGTCTTCACTATTATTAATTTCTAGTTAGCAATCAAATTTTTAATTGAAAATGCTCTATTCTATAATTATGTGACCAATTACAAATATTCGTTGAGGTAAGAACAAATGTACAAATATGTATAGTTTAAAGCCATGTACATAGTTAACTATTTGCACTTGAAGAAAAACAAACGGCCAAGTTAAAATTTAGAATTGTATTCTTTACTTGACTCTAAATAAGGAATTCATAGGGAAGTTCGACTTCGACATTTCAAATTGTTCTTTGATTCATTTTGAAATGAAAGAATCATAGATCAATAATTGAATATAAATACCTCTGCTCAAAAGAAACCATGACTTTAAAATTATAAACATTGGTTTCCTAAGCAACTCCTTATCACAACTTTTGATTTGTGAAAAAGAACTTTTTGCTTTTCACGCGTATACTCGTATCAAAATGCAAACAAAGCGATTTCAAAATACTCGGCAATAAAAATTTCCAAAAAACGACTTGCCAGCGCAAAAAAAATTACCAGCGAGTTGAAAAAGGTCTAGATAAGGCAACTTTGGAAGAATTTGCGACGAATATTCGGGAGACTTTTCTATGACACTCGCTTTTTGGGCGAATTCAAAAGCTTCTCGCGCTCTTTTTCCTCTTCGGTGAAGAATATCCTCGTTATCACAACATCACCTGTGCTCAGCGTTTGGCACGCAACGCTTTTCCTAGACTTTTCATTTTGCGAGTGCTCGTCGTTTTTCCTCGTTTGGCACGTGCGGCATTCCGTGGAATTTTGCGGATTGGGGGCAGCGGTGGTGGTGGTGTCATTGGCAGTTCCAGTGACGGCTGACAAAATCGCCTCAATTTTCTCGATTTTCTCGATGCCGTCCATTTGCTGATCCAAGAGTATTTCATCCACCATTTGCATGGATTCCGTGAGACTAGGTGGCTCCGCGTTTCGCGGGGACGTTACTCCTGCAAAAAATAACGACAAAGCCGACTTTTAAAGCTTCTCAGGGAAATTTGCAACGAAATTTTTCATGGGGTATAATGCGAAGGAGGGAGGGGGGACAAACTCATAAGTAAAAAAATATGTATATATATTAGGGTGGCCCTTATTTTGGTAATCTTGGAAATCACTCCATCCCACCTCATGAAATCATTCAAGGTATCAAAAAATGAATTTTCGACAAAATTTGAGCGAATTTGAAAAAGATTAACACGTGTCTCACGAAAGGTGAAGTTTTAAATGGGAATTATATGTAATTTTTCGTATGTTTTATTTTAAAATGTATACCTTTTTTCAATGCGCGCCAAAAATTTTTGAATTTGGTAGAGTTTTGGTAGACGCTATAAGGTAAAAAAGTGATTTTCGAAAAGATTTTTTAGTGACTGTTATGATTTTTCAATTTGCTTTGAAATACATTTTACCTTTTCCTTCACCTATTATTTGACTTCAAAGGAAAAAATTATGTATTCAAAAGCAAATTGAATAATTATAAGCCACTAAAAAAATCGCTTTTCTTTCACACCATTAAGAAAAACACAACAAAAACATTAAGGAAA
The DNA here is from genome assembly GCA_028476575.1 of Platygaster robiniae. Taxonomy (NCBI): domain Eukaryota; kingdom Metazoa; phylum Arthropoda; class Insecta; order Hymenoptera; family Platygastridae; genus Platygaster; species Platygaster robiniae. Next base: position 29,003,626 of record CM052023.1, read on the forward strand.
CAGTGAAAATGATCGATTCCACCATCGTTGATGAGTCCGAGTGGGAAAGTGTAATTTACCACACTGCGTGTCGTAAAGTACTATATTGATAAAATATAGTATGATTCTATAGTTTTTGTATAGATTTTTCATATTTACATGGTTCCTATTATGGAATATGATGCTCAGAACAGGTCTGGAATTAAATTTTCAGACTTTTAGCATGTTAATTTATTTAAAAAAAAATCTTTGTTCATTTCTAGCACTTTAAGGGTGGTTTTTATTATTTTTCCAAATTCATACAATTTAAGGATCTTCTAGTATTTCCATGGATTTCAATGTCGATTTCTAGAATTCAACCTTTTGAAATTAAAGGTTTATTGAATTTCTAGTATTTTAAAACTTTGTTGAAGAAAACTGTATTTACAAATAACTATAGTATTCTATAAACTGCTAATATTTTTTCATTTTCTAGTACCGATTGAATGTTGTGGGATTTTCTAGTATTTTTATAGATTTCTAATATTTCCATAGACTGCTATATAGATTTCTAGAATTCAATGTTCCAGGATTCAGTTTGATTAATTTTTAGTAATTTTGTAGATTATTGAGAAAATAATACCTTCATATACTTTCAGTATGTCATAAATGAAAGTCTGAAAGTAAAAACCGAACTAGTAAAAGACAGATGAATGTGAAACTCCATGTTTTCTGTCTACTTGTTCGATTTTTCCTCTCAGCCTGTCAAATCACGTATATATTCCGAAGGGTATTCAAGTACAATATTTTTAAAGGATTTAGTATTTTTATGGATTTCAAATAGACTTACAGAATTGCATGCTCTTCCTTTATTTTTCTTTCAAACTCCATATAACTTACTTTATAAAACTAAATATTAACTTTTTTTAAATACCTCTTCATGTGCGTATGCACTAGTATCTAAATATTTGAATTCTTCATCACAAATGACAAGATACCAACAAAAATCACGAAATCAAGTTGCTTCGAGATTGCCTTTAATCTTGAAGATTTTCTCAAAAAAAAAAACATAACACGACTAATTTTTCATATTTTTCTCTAGTTTAGACAAAATTTGTATTCAACGACAAAGTTTATTATGTGTTTCAAACACGAATATTGGGGTATATAATATATGGACTTTGTAGTTGCATACAATTTTTTCTAACCTCAAGAAAAATCAGAATAATAACGCATGTGTTTAATGCTTTTTTTGGGATTTTTGAGTTTTTTCTATTTATTCCGTAAACTGTCATCTTCAACCTAAGTTGACACTTTTTACTTCTGATAGTTGCCACATTGCAATCAACATAAAATGTTCAGTTAAATATTCGTACAAACATTTGATAAGTTACATCAAGTTAAATAATTTGCATACTTCCACAAATTACCTAAATGCGAGTGATCGGACGTGTTACTATCCAAACTAGGAAACTCGACTTCGTCGTTTTTCTCATCCTCTTCATCATCGTCGCTGCTATCCCCTTTTTCCTGGCCCATGTTCTCCAGTTTTTCCAATTTCCTTGCTACTTTGTAGTTGCCTTTCAGCTTTTCCTTTTTTTCCTCGGTGAGTTCCAAATAACGCAAAAGCCGAATTTCCCGATTACTCAAAACGATGTTCTTTACTGTGGTCTCTTCCATTCGCTTCCTCAAATCCGCCACCTCAGTTTCCACTTTTCTCTGCTTCTTACGCGCTTTCACGTCCGCGGGATTAATCAGCATTTGCAATTGTTCCTCGCAAAGCTCCGCAAAAAGGCTCATTAGTTCTGGTTTTATTAATCTGTAAACATTAACCAATGTTGTAACATACATCAAGCATCCATTATAAGCACATTTAAAAATTTGATAATTTAATTGACTTAACTAAAAGCTTGAAATAAATCGATTTTCTAACCTTATTTTTCATTTGAATTTATTTTTAATTCAAACGTTTAATTTAAAACCACAGTGTCTAAATTTTAACCAAAAAACATTTTAAGTTTGAATTATATTTTTCTTGAAATAAATTAAAGCAAGAGGCACACCTAGACATGGCATTATAAATTTTGGGAACCAGGCTCATGACGTCGCAACTGGCGTAAACGAGCATGTCACGACTCATGGGCCTACGGGCCCAATATTTTTGATCCCGTCTATAAATTGACTTCATTTGCTCCTTCAAAAGATTACAAGGGGCGCCATACAAATCGCAGACCGCGTTAAGGTTCACATTTTTCACTTTGTACACTGGTTTTCCCGTTTCTTGGAATTGTAATACAGCATGTGCAGCCTGTAAAACATCAAAATACATAAATATACTCATCACAACATTATTCATGGGCAATTTTTTCCCATGTTTTTACCTGAGTATCGAACACATTTTTGAGAAGAATCCTAAACTGATAGTACAAATTGACGCTGTCGTTTCTGCAGTCGTGAATAACCTGGAAATCATGACATTTTTGTTTAAAACCAAGTGGGACTAATCGTAAGTACTTATCGTGACCAATAAAGGCCTGAAGGTAGAAATTTGAATCGAGAATTAACCTTGATGACGTTTTCACTCTCTAGGAGTTTTTGGAGTCCTCCGTTCTTGAGCAATTCCGGACAAGTGAACAAATCGAAGATGTAGACCCGACCATGTATCGTGCTGACCTGGATTAGCGTCAGCTTCCCCTTCACCCCCAAATTGATCCCCTCGCAGTCGACCCCCACTACGATTTTCCCATCCGCTGGTGGCCTCCTAGGATGCATTATGTCCTTCACGATTTGAGCACTCTCACGCACGTTTACTATAACCTGACGAAAAAATGCATGTACCTATATTAATATATAGTGAAATAAAATTATTTGGGAATTAATAATATCCTATAATTATAATACCTTTACTTACATTCTTTCGTTTATTGAATTCCATTAACTTATTGATGTTTCTTATTTTTGCGTTTATTTTAAATTTATGAATTTTTTTACAGGCAAAAAACTCATCGACTTAAGATAAACTTACATAAAATCTAACTAAATGAATCGAATATATGCGGCAGCATGCAATCAATATGCAAAAAAACGTCTTTTTTGAAAAAATCATAGCTCTTAAACGAAAAATTGTTAGCTGATAGGGATTCTAGGATATGGAAGTACAAACGATCCACTTCATCTACAAAAAAAAAAAAAAAATAAAAAAACGCATTTTGAGATATTGAATTTTCAAAAAAAATTGAACTTTTGTTTCTCGTTAAGTAAAAATTTGTTGAAAATATTTTGATAATTTTTGTTACAATATTTTGAAAGTGTCAGTTATTACGAACATTTCGAGGGTTAAATCTTCAAAATCAATCTAGATTTTGACTCCAGAAGCGGTATGGCCCATTCTCGACTCTATGGAGCAAATGAGAAAGGACCTTACCGTTTCTGGAGTTAAACGCCTTTCCTCGCGGAGCCTCACGTATCTAGAACTCCTAGTATTTTGTGTATTTTTTCAATATTTATACAATTTAAAGTATTTTCCGGTAATTTTATGGATTTTTAAATAGATTTCCAGAATTTGATGCTCTACGATTCAAAGTTCTAAGGATTTCTAGCAATTTTGTATTAGATTTTTGAAAATATTATATTGACGTAGACTTCGAGTATTCATAGGTTTCTAGCACTTTTATTATTTATAGTTTTTATAATATTTTGTCTAGTTTTCCAGTATTTTAATAGATTTCTAGATTTTTGATAGATTTTTTGAAATCCCAGAATCTAACAATCTCGAATTATTTTTGATATTTTACAGGATTACAAAAAATTTTTCAATAGTTTTTTGTATTCCATAATTTTCTTGAAGTCACTCCTCTTGTATTCAAAGTTTAAAAGGTTATTAGTATTTTCATATATTTTTGAGAAAATCACATATCTACATTCAGAATTTTTCTCATTATAAAGTATTCATAGAACTTTGTAGGATTTTCTCGTGTTTTTATTGATTAATAAATAGATTTATAGAAATCGATTATCTAAAATTTAACGTTCATCGGATTTTCAATATTTTAATGGATTTTTCAGAAAACAGTATCTACATAAGTTTTTAGTGTTTCATAACTTTCAAATACTTTCAGTATTTTTTGAACCTTATCAGAACTTGAAGAATTTTCTGGTATTTGTATGAATTTTTGTATATGTTATTAAAATTAGATACTCTATAATTCGTTTTATATATTTTCAGTAATTTCATGCATTGTTGATAAATTATACCTACATAGATTTTAAGTATTTCAGAAATTTTTGGTTCTATTAGTATTTTTAGTTTTTTTCGAGTTTATAAAATTTTGAAGGGCTCTGTATTATTTCAATAGGGTTCTCGTATTTTTATGGACTTTTACATGAATTAACAGAATACGATTCTCTTCCTTCATTCTTCTTCCAGCCTCCAAGTTGGTCACTTCATACAAATTAGTATATACATATAGGTATATATTTTTATACAGGTTGTACCAAACTCCCCGCGCCAAAAAGAAACCCAGTAATCCTGATTCGATTTCGAGTCGAAAAGTCCTTAACCACTCTTCATAAAACTCAAAATTAAAAAAGTTATTCAAGCTTAAAGTTTAAACAATAAATGCGCTCTCACGACAAGTGGGGGTAGATTCCACGGACCGAACTTTTCCCAAATTTTCTTCATATTTTACCGAGTCAAAAAGTATTTTTCCACTTTTCACAAAACTCGAAACTAAAAAAAATATTCAGGTCGCAAGTTTCAACCAATCAAATGTCTTAGATTTTATGCTCGAATATCTTTTTTAATTTTGAGTTTTGTGAAAAGTGGCAAAGAACTTTTCGACTCGAAAAAATACGAAGAAAACTTGGTAAAAGTTTGGTCCATGAAATCTGCCCCCACTGGTCGTGAGAGCGCATTTATTGTTTAAACTTTTGGGTTGAATAACTTTTTTTATTTTTAATTTTACAAAAAGTGGTAAAGGACTTTCCAACTCAAAATTGAATGAGGAGTATTGGGTTTCTTTTTGGCGCGGGGAGTTTGGTACACCCTGTATAATTGAGGGTCCGGATCGAATAAGGGGATACGCGCTCGGCCTAGTAGGCAAGGGAGGGGATAAGGCCCCTTGCGTAGGGCAACGTGAGCGTGGTCCCGCTGAACATTAAAAATCTCTTGAAACTTAACTCGCTGTTTCTCCGGTAATAAACAATCGATTTGTATGAAACTTCGACTCAGCCTTTTGTCTATCTTCAGCGATGCCATCAAGATGGATATTTTTCTAAAATCTGTTCAAAACTTACTCGAAAATTAATCTCAATTATGATACAGTTTTTGTAGCACTTACCGAAAAAAACGACAATTTAGTTGTAAAATTTGTTCAAAAGGCTTCAAGAAATATTTTTGGAATAATTGAAATGAATTAAACCTGTTTACAACGACGAGATTGTTATTTAAATAAAAGTCACCTAGCGTAAAACGGAGCGTTCGATGCCTACGACCGAATTCAATGTTTTTTTAATGCGTACGATTTTCAAAAATAAGAACAATGTACTTGAAAAATATTTGTCATAAGAATCCGGTAAACCAATTGTAAGATAATTCAAAATAGAAACTGTTAAAAGCTGTTAAAGTTGGTTACGGTCGAAACGGAAATGTAGATGTGTATTATAATTACAATGGAAAGCCAACAACCTTCAAAAGTCACTTTTTTAAAACTTTACAAAATCTTCATAAAATGACGACATTGTTATATAGTGGACTTTAAAACCTACTTTATAAAGATTTTGTCTTCCAAAGTTTTTATGAAGTGACTTTATAAAAAATAATAAAAACTTTTTAAAAAATTGCTCTTCAAATAAAATAGTTCTATAAAAGAATTGGAATTTTATGAAAAATACTGAGCTTGCTGACATAATGCGTATGAATGTGTGTATTAAGAGAAGGCGGGCTCGAACATCTTTTGAATACGATTTGTTTAGAGCCTTATTTCATAACAAATTGATCAATACAACATTTTTTGACATCACAATTGGAAAGAAATATATTCAATAGACCAGAAATAGCAATAATCTCGGAATCCATTTTTTCCGGCTTAGGTGTCTTTTCTCAGATCGCGTCACAATTTTTGATTTTTTTATGAAAAATATAAATTATGAAAATTGATCTAAGAAATAAAATAAAAGGAAATTCTACTATTTAACTTGTACAAATCGACAAAATATTATTGAATATATTCATTATTATATATCTACTATTTTAGACAACCGAATTTTCATTGGTGTTTCGAATGGAAACAACTTTAACATTAAGGCTCATTGGAAATTTGAAGTACATATTTTTACCACCTCATGCAAAAATTATTCCATATAGAATTTACATTAGGAATGCAATGAAAAAGTTTTTACAATCAGACCTAATGTAGAAAAAAGAAAAAGAATTTAATTCAAATGTACAATTCAGGGAAAATTTTTGGCCCCAATGTAAAATAAATGAAAAGTGTTCCTACGAGTTATTTCTGTCATAATCATTTAGTGTTGAAAGTGAAATAATTTATATGAAAAGAAGTCTTTGCAAATCTTTGGCAAATTTATTCAGTAATTTTATCACCTTTATTTACTCGAGCAGTAAAAACTTTTGATTCATGAACACTTAGGGGGAGGCAGCTACCCCCCCCCCCCTCGTGCCCCCCGCCTACGCCTGATATGACGTTACCTTCGTTTGCTGCAGAACCTTCACTTTCCAGATATCCCCAGTTTGCGCATTTTGTATGATGCGGTTTTTCTCCGTATTGTCAGCCAAAGTCTTCATCATGAGAGTGTTGATTCGCTGCTTTAGAGATTGTTGCTGCAAGCTCAGCGGGGGTGAATTGTTGTTACTCTCGGCGTTGTGCAGCGAGTTGGGTTGCGACGACGAGTTGTTCGAGGTAATACTGTCAGGCTGGGAGTTAAACGAGGGTGGACTTCGTTGCGGGTTCCTGGGAGCGGATGAAACCTGGTAATCAAGATCTATTCTCAAAAGTTTGAATCATACTAATATTCTTGTATAATATTTACATACATAATGATATGTATAATATAATTCTGTGTATTATATAAATAAAATTAGTTATGTACCTATGATAAATATTAATCTATTCAAATTCAATTGTAATCACGCAAACAACACGAACCTGGTGATTGTTCGTACTCCTGGGGCTTTTCGTTTTCTGCTCCGTTTTGGAGTCGATGGAGAAAGCTTTCGGCCGACTGATCAATGTGACCATGTTGCTCTGGACGTGAAAAGCGTCGGGAAACATTTTCACAAAGGTCGAGAGGTCCTGGGCCGTCTTCAACATGGAGCCCTGGGGGAATTTTTTGCTTACAAGACAGAATAGCTGATCCATAAGGATCGCACCTTTCTGCTGGATATTGTGGGCCAAAAAATCCAAAAGCCTGGCTGTCACTTCAGGATCTGTCGAGGTAAACAAGATGGTAGTGGCTATAGTATTCACTGTCTTTCACAAACTTGACTACAACAAGTCGATGTATTGAAATTAAAAAACTGTTTTAGGACAGTAAGACAAATATGGGCTTGGCTTGACTTCATTTACTTCGAGTAGGTGTTATATATGTATATGAAAATAACTATAAGTTATTATTTATAATTAAGATTTTTTATTTACTTTATGGAACAACTAATTTTTAAGTTGTATAATGTAGTCCACAGTCACATTTTTCATAAACGGATTTTGTATATTGATATTCCATTTTCGTGATTCTTAAGTCACTGGAGATAAGGATTTTTTTTTCAACACTTTTAGTATCTTTCACATTTCTTCAGTATCTTTACAACTTGAAAGGTTATCTGATACTATTATGGATTTCTATTCAGCTTTCAAGTATTGGATGCTCTAGGAATCAAAGTTCTAAAACTTTTTAATGAATCTGTAAGCAAGCCAAGAAAATTCTTAAACAATTATAACACAACGAAATGAAAATAAGATCGATTTCCTGAGGGATAATGCATATTTTCGAAATATCAGATAAAGCCGCAGTGTCATGTAGCATAGAAGGTTCACTTCAAAGAAGGTGACGACTCAAGATCACGTGTTAGGTGGCGACTTTGTAATTGTCCAATACAAAATCTTGCTATTGGAGGTAAGTCAACCTTAGACCATATATAATACATGGACTGCTACTTGGCAGAAATCTCCCGGCCTCACATAGATCGGTGAATGTGACGTCTCTGACGGCGAGTGAAGCCGCAGGCGTTCGATCGGGCACGAACGCTTGTAAGATGTATGCAAAAATATAAACATCAAGAGTTGACAGTTGTAAACAATGTGTATTAATGATGCATAAAAATAGGCAACATGCACGGAAAAAAAAGTTGTAAGAAATTTTAATATACCTTCTCGGACTGCAATCATACATCAGACCTATACCTAAAAATCAGTATATTGGTATACTAAAATTTAGTATAGGATAGAATACTTTTTGTTCGGACATCTACAAAAAATTATTAAATCGTATAAGAAATTTCATAACACGTGTTGTATATTTTAGTATACTGGTCTACCAATTTTTAGATATGGACCTGAGGCATGATTCTGGTCCGAGAAGGTATACTAAAATTTCTTATATTTTTTTTCTCCGTGTGAGTGCTTATAATTTACATGAGATTTTCATATGCTTTTCATTCAATTTTCGATCATCTTTCAAACAAATATTCTAATTTTTTTTATTTCTTGGATACCACCTTAAATCTGAAATATAACGTCTTAAGATTTAAATTTTATCTCCAAATTTGGAGGTAAAAGGCCGAAGAAATTATGATTTTTCCGAAACTTGAAGTACTTATGAAAATTATTTTCTCTGCTTTTTTACCAGTTTTTGCTAAAAACGTTTATTCAATTACAATTTTTTCGCTTTGACCGAAATACTCTTAATTGAAATTAGTATTTTTTACAGTGTTATAAACACATATGCACTTTTGCGAATCGCTAGAAATATTTTTTTGTACAATTTTTCAGTTTACATAACAAAGTTGAAGCAATTAGTTTATTTGTTTCATCATTTTTTAAGAAGACGTCGATAATTCAAAGGAATTATTATCACAATCTTTTGTTGTTTTAGTTTATTTACATAATAAACAAGTTTTCGATATTTTCACATCATTGGTCCAAGTAAGAAAAAAATTTCATGTTTATCCTTCCACATTACATGCCTGTCATGCTCAGGGCCAGTGACGTGTTCATACGAGGCTGGAGAATTCGTGCGTCCGTGACGTCACAATCTGAGACCGCTTGATTTTGCTGGGAAACATATGAAGTAGCAGTCCATGTATTATATGGTATAAGAGGTAAACCATAACCTTTTATGTTGAAGGAAGTATGGCCACAGTGAATTACAACCCAATACCGCGATCTTTGTTTTCCAAGTGCAATCTCCACATTAGAGAAAAATCTAAATCTGTATGAAGTTTATAAATAAAAAGTACTACCTTGCATAAAAATCATATTTGTTTATTTAAACACTTGAATAAACTTATCAAAACTTGTATACGTAAATTCTGTATAACAAAATGCAATATTCTATATAACAAAATTAAATATTGTATTTAATAAAGTTAAATACTCAAACTTCTATACAACAAAATTCAATATTCAATATTCTGTATTAAAAAAATAGTATATATACGTAGAGACTTTTTTGAAAGGCTTTTAAATTCATTCTTCATGTGTCCAATCGAATATATTTTTACATCATTTCTATAATTTTTATGATAAGATGAAAATTGACTTTAGCTATAAGTAACAAAATTCAATTTCCATCTTCTCATACATATATTATGCTATTTCATCCTTTCGTTTACAGCTATCCAAAAATTTAGAAATTATAGATAACTAAAGTATAAAATATATGTGACTGATTCCATTGAGTTAGAGTATCTTTGAAAAACCGCGTCAATCGCTATGTTCCCTCTCGTTTTATAATTTTCGAATCATTGTTCATGGCTATAAAACTATAATCATGTTTAAAAAAATCAATGAGCGGTTGAGAACCTAATTTTGAAAAATTAGCATTGAAATCTCCACTTGATGTACAGTAATGAGGTTTTTTTTTTTTTTTTTTTTTTTTAATTTTCTTTCGGCTTGACGGAATTAGAAGGATAAAGATTATCGAAGTAAATTAATGAAATCTTGAACTTTTTTAATCGGTGAGATGTGTGCAACTGCAGCAATCAAATTTTGTTCATTCATCATTCTTATTTCTGTTGCGCAGACGTGGTTTAACAGATGGAGATAGTTCACTTTCTTCTCTTCTTCCAATTTAGACAACAAACTCATTTTTTTCTATCATGCAAATCATAAAATGTTACAGTTTTGTTACTTTATATGAATGTTTAGGGAATCCAAAAGTGATTTTGAAAATATTTTCTACATTATACTACTTTAATTAACGTATTTTACTAAAGTATCTTTTATTAAATCATCCGTAAACTTGAAGGTTTAAACTGGGGATGGATGTCGTACAAGGAATTTCTGAAGGAGGTAGAAGATTCGGGGTTTTTATCTCGAATACTTCCATCAACACCAAATGTAGTTGAAGAAGACGAAAAAAAAAAGATTCAAATGAAATTAAAAAAGGAGAAAAAACAAATGTTCAAAAATTCAAACAATCCTAATATAATGAATTATTTATATCATCAAAACCAAATTCTATGTACCTCTGGCATAAAAAATTCATTTTCTGCCCATTTAAAAATCTCTAAATTCGTTTTCCAGCCCTCGGCACATAAAATATCGTACGTAACTATGACAGAAATTTTATATTCACTCGTGTGATTGTAAAAATATTTATTCATATAAGGCTATAAAAGTCACATGTATTTGTTTGTTTATAAAGTTCTTTAAAATTCGAATTCACTAAATAATCTTTATCCATTCAAAATTCAACCAAACACCAAAACATCATAGTAACACACACAATCTGTGTACAATGTTTACACAACCTAAAGTGAGTACTCGCGCGCTCTAATTTTTTTCATTCACTGGCTTCAAGCAATTTTTCAAATTTTTATTTTCTACGTATATCTGGCCAAAATTCTCTACTTAGAATTCTGTTGAATAAAACATTCTCCCGAAACCAGGGTTTTTGTTGTTTTTTCGTTACTGAAATGAAAAACTCTGAATTTTTGTTAATTTTCCAAAACTTACATGAAACCACTCGTTATGTCCTCTAGATATCGGTGAGTACATGTTTGATAATTTTCACTTATTGGTTATTTTATACATTTCATCAATTATGTGTATATTTGTGATTCATTTGTTATTAGAACGTTCTTCTTTTTTTCCATGAAATAATAACTATTTTACTTGAACTTACGGAGGGCTTTGAACCTACGAAACCCCCACTGTCTATACCCTTGGAAACAAGTGGTTCAAATATGAATAAATATCTCACCAATTTGGATGTCGGAGTCCAGCTCGCGAAAAGGCTTCGCCTCCATGCCCTCGTACTGTTTGAGCATGACGTTGTCTTCGGTCACGATGAAGGCATCAGGATATTTAAGAAGGAAATCCCGGAACTCCTTATAGTGCTGCCCAGAGATGTGACGAACTTCAGGCGGAGCTTGCGAACGGTGACCCAGGAGGCACTTTATAGGCACTTCTGTCCCGGCGCCGTACTGCACGAGCTTGTTCGTGAAGTATTCGACGGCTTCGCGGGCGTAGTCTCGTTTACCAGGCAACTTGCTGCTGCTACTGCCATTTTTGTCCTCTTCCGTGACCGTGTGCAAAGCATTCACGCACACGTAGTCGCCATCCATCTGGAACAGCACCGGGTACTGGGCCAGGAACTTTTTGAGCCCGCTCTGGGATCCACCCACTATTTGCCTCATCTCCTTCGTGAAGCCTTTGGCTCCGAATTGACAACTAAGGTCGTGCAGTGTACGCGGGCCGGCCTTGTCCATAAGACGCTCGAAAAAGAACAGGAGCGTCATGTTACGCATCAACTCGTAGTCTGAGCTGTTCATCTTGCAATCTGAAGTTGGACTGTAGTGAAAAAATTTTCAGAACTTCGTAAAAAGTGTGTGTTTTTTTCTTTTTTCCAAATCTGGCATTCAGGGCTATTGCAACGATGTGCCTATATATTCCTTCATTTCCAGCCAACGTTAAAGTGAAATATAGTAAGATATTAAAGTTGGATAATATTTATTTATAAATATAATTGATCACTCATTACTCTAACTGTGAGAGTTGAGAGACTAGTACATTTTTTTTCCATTGTGCGAACGATTTTTTTTATCGTAGCGGGCGAAAAAGTCGACTTTTAGACCCCTATGAGAAAAACAATGTTTTTTCGTTTAACATTTTTAAGCGTTTGGAACTCCAGGAACATGTGCAACGAAACTTTTCATAAAGGGGCAGACTCGAATTTCAAAGGGGTGAATATGTATATTTATTTTAATGTATCAATATTATTATTAGTACAGGGCGGGGCAAAAGTTTCAGTGCAATTATGACAGGCTGGTATATTTCATGTAGTGGGAGTAGAAAACTGGGAGTGGTATCAATGAGTCGGGTGAATCTTGATGTTTTCAGTAGTTGCAATGGTTTGGTCCGGAAAACACAAGGGTTTCGCTGTCAGCGCATTTTTCGAAAATGGCCGTTCTTTCGTCGTTCTCAGCGGGCCTTCCGGCAACGTTTCAATCTTTCGCGTCCCGATAAAGTCCCACACCGTAATGTTATCGCGACTTGGGTGCGTAATTTCGAAGAAACTGGTAAGACACGAGGATCCAAGAGTTCTGGAAGACCCAAATCAGTAACAACACCCGAAATCGTAGCGAGAGTTAGAGCAGCCATTGAACAGTCGCCTAGGCGCTCTGTCCGGAAACATGCGATTTTGTTGGGTCTATCTAACCGCTTTCTAACCCTGGTGAAAAAAAATATCTTTGCAATGGCCGGCAGAAGATAAAAGATATCTTTCTGAAATCTTTTACAATATATGTGATTATGTACATGGTTAAGATGTTTCACGCTTGTCTTTTAGTTTATATCGTGTTTCTTACATCTGTGAGACATGTAGAAGATGTTTGCTTGCAGATATATATATATATATATATATATATATATATATATATATATGCATGCATGTATTGTTTGTTATTGTTTATTTTGGTGTTGCAATAACTCGCATGATATGTTGTTTGATAAATTGCGATTGAAAGGCGATGGTATAAATTTCATTAATCAAACGACGTCATGAAGAGAAAAAGAGAACTTAATCGATTGTACGTTGCCAAAAGTCGCGCCTTAAAACGCGCAAGAGTGGAAGCTGAATTGGCAATAGACAATATTTTGCGGGAGGTTCTTGAACGCAATGAAGATCAAACACCAGGTATTTATGTTGTAGTACTTAAAAATAATTTATTTTATACTTTAGCACAATATATAGTGTAAAAAATGATCGTGCCCTAGTGATTTCGATTTTTATACAAACCTCATAAAAAAATAAAACTCAATATAAAATCGTACATTTTTCATAAGTCTTGTACAAGATATGTACAACATGTACAAGATATATTTGAAATTACATGTTTAAAATATCTTTATAAATATATCTACAAAACATCTGCAAAAGTATGTCGCGGGAAAATCTTTTAACTGATATGTAGATGATATCTTTCTCGAAATATCTGGAACATATAAATCGAACCTTACACAAAAATGTCGTGCAGATATCTTTATAAAGATTATCTCCGGACAAGTACAAGACGTGCAGAAGATATGCAGAAAACTTGTTTTTTTCACCAGGGAAGGAGGATCTTGCATAAAAATTTATCATTTCATCCCTACAAAATTATGGTTGCCCAAATCATTTGCGACTTTTTCCTGTGGGGATACCTGAAGAAACGTGTTTTTCAACATCGGCCTCACACTTTGGAAGAACTCAAGAATCGATTTCGGGAGGAAATCGCCGCAATACCCATCGAGATGTGCCAAAATGCGGTCGTCAATTTCAGAAATCGCCTCCATCAGTGTATCGCTGCTCAGGGTTATCATCTTTCTGACGTGATTTTCAAAAATTGAGACAAAAAACGGCAAGATGTACCGAATAAAATAAAAAAAATTTAATGTGTGTAAGTTTAATAGTTTCTTTTGAACAGCCCGTCAAAATTGCGCTGATACTTTTGCCCCACCCTGTATTATAATATCTTAGAAATTAACTTCCAAGCTCAAGCTTTTACTTATTGCAATATATCTGTGGCTTCCCGCCATAACAGAGAAAGTCACTTCTGCCATAAGGCTCATTTTACATGATATTCTGATAAAATTTTAAACGTTATGGCAGAAGTGACTTTCTATGTTATGGCGGGAAGCCACAGATATGTATATGACCTTCCAGAGGAAATCGCAATTATGTATGTTTTTTCATATGTCTCGGAGTATTTTTCTGTATTTATGCCATTTTAAGGATTATTTTGTACTTCGATGGATTTCTATGTATGTTTCTCTAATCGAATGAAATTTGTTTGCAGAATATCCGCTCAATCCGATGGAACTGTCACTCGAATAAATTAGGAGGGTAATTTTCTTAGATTTAACCATTCTTCGCATTTTTCAGTATTAATAAACTGTTGTATAACTATCTAGGTGTTGATATCTTTTGTTTAGAAACAATTCTTTCTTACGGATTCGGACTTGAACAATAAAATAGAGATATATATAGCTTAATAAACAAATTTCACTAATCAATGAGAAATGAAATCAGAGTATTCAAAATTACATAGCTTCTCAATGAAAATTTTTTAAAATAAAAGTAAGTGCAATTACAATAAATGATAAATTTGTATCAAATAACAACTTCCACTACATTTTCGAAAAGCTATGATTACAATGAAGAGAATTCCATACATATTTTACGATTTCTGGATTGAAAACTTGATCATAAATGTGTAAATATTTATAAAATTTCAAATTTTTAACTGCAAAATCAAAAAGTTGAATAGTATTCAAAAAATTATTGTTCGAACAAAGATATCTCAATTGACTCATAGTGAGACTTTTAAATAAAAAAAATACACCTTATTGCTATCGACCAATTATTATCAATTATTTCGAATGTTAAACTTCATTATATTTTCATTACGATTTTTTCATCGGATATACAAAATAAAAGTTGAAAAAAAAGCAAGAAATAAAAAATCAACAATGGTCATGGGATTCAACTAACGAAAAGACTGTTTTTTTTCAGATTAGAAAATTATGTGATTTTGATATTTTTTATGCGAAATATTGAAAAGTGTATACAATTTCTCATTAAAATACCAAATTGGCTGAATTTATATTAATGAGTCTTTGTAAATAGAAATTTCTTTTTATTAATGTCATTCAAAGTTTTGTATTCATGTGTTTTCGATGAAGATTTTTTTAACAAACTTAATACAAAGTAAAAGAGTCGAGCGGAATTGAAAAAAGAAAACGAATGAAAAATATCTATATTACTATAATATATGTATATTACATATGTTATATGTATATATTATATATATTACATATTAAAATATTTATATATATAGATTAAACTAATAAAATTACTTATTTTGGATTCAACAAGATTTGTAATAGCAATATGTATTTAAGATGAGACATTTTCAAAATTGTAAAAATTTTGTTGTCATAAAAATAAATGGCGAATCCGCATCGATGAAAAAAATGCGGAAAAATTCTTTAGCAGTAGTAATTATATGAAAAAACTTAATTTTCACATAATATACCTAAAAGCTTTGGATTGAAACTTTACTGCAAAATGTATGGATTATTCGAAAACATCAAATTTTTGCTGGAATAAGTAGAATATCAAACGAAAAACATTTTTAAATGATTAATGTATGATTTAGACATTTTACTAGGGAAAGTCATTCACTTGATATTAATAAGAAAAATGATCAATAAAGAAGGAAAATTTGTGGTAACATTTTACATACTTTGATCAATTATCAGTAACAGCCATAATGTTGATTTCAACGGAATCCATCCAAAATATCAAAACCACTACTTTTTACAATTTCACATTTTTTACATTAATTGAATCTATTGATACAACTATTTTTAATTATTTTATTTTCGGCCGTCATTTCCATCTTTTTTTTGCAGTGAATTCGATGAGAAAAAAATTGTTCTTAAAAAAATTCACAAGAAATTAAATTTAAAATAATTAGTGTTCAACAAATGAGTAGAAATTTTCCCTTTATTATATACAAATTTACCTGCTGCATTACTTTTTTCGATAATACGTAATTAGTTTAAATAATTTATCATAAAGCGCAGACACTATGTCTAGTATAATAAAAGATCCATCTTTTTAGCTGTGTACTTTGTACTTAAGCACTGTAAATTGGATCATAGCTTTAGAGAAAGTAGGTAAAACACTCCAACCAAAATAGCACCTCTCTCATGAAATTCATATTAGCTGCTGACATGTTTATTTATGCATTTATTGTCACTCTATTATAAGTTATGACGCTTTAAATAAATATGCCGATTTTCAAATTCTTCGTTTCCAGGACGTGAAATGAATTCCGATTTTTTCAACAAATCAAGATATTATTCATATTAATTTTTTCCGAAATATGGTTTAGGAATCTCATTTTCCACGATAATTTCAGTAACAAAATTAAAGTTTGAAACCTTGGAACTTTGAATTTAAATGCTCAAAACCAAAAAAAAAAGAAAAAAAGAAAAGAAAATGAATTCGAACTTATGAAACATTTCATAGAAGATCAATCAAAAAAGGTATGGCATGAAATTAAATAATGGCAAAGTTTGCACACGTTAAAATGTACAATAAAATTACCCAACTAGCTGTTGCATTTTTACCTCATATTATAAAAAAAGTTTAATTTTAATACATACCGAAAGTTTCCAAGATGAGAGAGATATCAAAAAGCAGGATGTTCACTAAAAAGGCTAAAAATAATAATCACCCTACCTTTCCCGAAAATATGTTTTACAGTACATGGTTGTAGAAAATTCAAACACTTGATAATAGTGCTATAATTTTTATTCTTTGATGTTGATGCATTAAATAGACGAATTACTGGCTGAAGTTACAAAGCGCATCAAATACTGCGATTATTAGCAACCAATCATGGTGTGAGACATTCCATTCTTGATAATCGATTTCATAATTTACGATTCCGAAAATTGCTCATCTGAAATATCGATATCACAAATCTTTTTTAATAAAAATTACCCATATTACATTAGCTGAGCATAAAAATATTTTCTATTAATTTATTTCTCAATTTTTTCAACCCTTACTTTGCAGCGAATTCGATAAAAAAATGTCACTGAAAATTTATGAATTAAAAAAACTGAATAATAATGGGAAAAAGAAATTTCATCGTTTGTCAACATAAATATATGATACGCTGATTGTAGTCAATTCGGTTTTTGAATGCAAAATATTTATAATTTTGAACATTTCAGATCCAAAAAATATAAAAATTACAAATTGTTCTGATCTCGAAATTTTTATCATGAATGCACAAACTTTGGTAAATTTTTAATTTTTGCCTTTGTTTTTGACTCTCATTTCAAAGTAAATCCGATAAAAAAAATCGTCATAAAAAATTTGAGATCTAAAAATCAAAAAAATTGATCTGTAAGTAGTCGATATCAGCGAGGGGTATTTTTTATATGAATGTTCAAGTCACGATTGAACATTAATTTTTTATTGATTAATTGTTCGATTGTTTGAAAGAAAATTGAATATTATTTAACTATCTTTTTACAAATTTTGAGATAAAGTTTTCTATTCAGAAATCGTAAAATTTGAAATTCTCTCTATTGTAATGGTATGTTTAAAAATGTAGTAAATGAAGTTTTTTTATATAAATTTACGATTTTTTTCACATTAAGATAAACTGAATTTTTAAAAATCTTCATAAAGCAATTATATTTATACAATTTGGAATACTGAATAGTTCATTTTGTATTCATTAGTGAAATTATTCTGATTATAAATTACAGTGCGATTCTCGTACAGTAAACTACTTGTTAGAGCAATGAAGATTTATTGATATTTAGTAAACATTAATAAATGTTAGGACTGCCATTTGGACTTAGGCAAATGGCAAATTAATCTAATATCTTCTACATGCTGTGAAAATTTGTCATCAATTATAATTAAATGTATGAAAAATTTATTAAAAAAAACTTTAGTAAACATACATTATCATAACTTTGTAGACAAAAAAAATTGCGTGAATCCTCATTCAGATAATGAAAAACTAACAGAATACTATTTTTAATGCTGAAAAAATTGGTCTTTTAAATAACCATGAAACTAATTGAAAATTGAAATCAAAAATTAATGCAATGAAAAAAATTTAAATAATTGATCTAGTCCATATCAATAAGGTGTAATTTATGGTAAATTTGGTATTTTCATAGAAATTTACAATTCTTTTTTAATTGAGGTGAATTTAATTTTTAAAAATCTATACACAATCTGAAGTAGAAAATAGTTCATTTATTATCACATAATACAATTTTTAAAATAACAAATTCCTGTACGTTGTGGAAAATTCTCGTGAAATTCATGCTCTTTCCATATAATAAATAGACTGAAAAAAAATGTACATTTTTTCCCAGTTGGCATAGTTTATAATGTAGTGTCGAGCGACTATAAAAATTCTATATGCAGAATATATAAACTAAGAGTTATTCTTATGGTATTTGTTATTAATTAAATCTATAAACTTTGGTAGTTTTTCTATTATTGCTTTTGTTTTTGACTAATATTTTGTAGTAAATCTAATTGTGGTGTGGAATGTGAAAAGGGTGGTACGAGCACCTTGCCGCTTTTCGAGAAAAACGAGATTTGAAAAGAGAAAGTACCTGCGTCTAGCATGGGCAAGCCAAATTTTTATCTCAATTATTTATGGAATAAAAAAATCATACTATTTCAAGAGTAGACTCATTCGATAGAGCAAGATTTCTGTATTCAGAATCATTGACCATCTGGAATTTGGTTTTCTGTGCTCTTACGACGCTTTTCTCATTCCACACCACAATTTGAAAAATCAGCATAAAATATTTTTCACATTTTTAAATTAAAATAATTATTCTTCAAGTAGTCAATATCAGTGAGGTGTATTTTTTTAAATCTCAGTAACTATTTCATTACTCGTAAGTTCATTTTTTTATGATTAATTTTGTAATTGTAAAATATAAAATTAAAATGTTATCAATTATTCACATACTTTGCAATAAAGTTTTTTATTCATTGTATAATTTGAAATTCTCGAATTGTAATACTTGTAATACACTAATAATACCTTTTCAAAAATGCAGTAAATTTGGTTTTTGTTATAAATAAGTGATATCAGTGAGGTGTACATTTTTTGTATTGTTTTATTGTTCAATTGTTTAACAGAAAATTTGTTAATAATAAATTTTGCTAACAAGTTCTCAATTTATAAATTGTGATACTTAAAATTATTTTTATTGTAATGATAGCTATTTAAAAACGCAATAAACTTGATTTTAGATATAAATTTACATTTTTTTTCATATTGAGGTAAATATAACTTTTAAAAATCCTCACAGAACAATCTGAAATACTGAAAACATAGTTTTCTTTCGACAGTTGGAATAGTTAATTAGTGCCGAGCGAAATATGCGAGAATGTAGCGGTAAAGGAGACGGGAAGGGGTGAAGGAGGTATATAGGTATGTATTATGTAAAGACTAGACGACGAAAATTCGCACGGACTTCGAAATCTTCAGATTCATTTCACTCATTTTAGCATAAAAGCTGAAGGTTATCGAAATTATTTTTTGTAAAATAGCGCTGTACCTTATCAGCGGTACGTGTCGTGAAAAATTCGGCAGCGAAATTCGATCCTGGGGCAGCTCGTAACAGCCGGGATTCACACGGAATTTAGCTAGCTCATCGTCATCGTATTAATTTGACCCTGGACACCGCACTGGACCGCGAGACGCATTTCATGAGGCGTTTCCTCGCGAATCGTTTATCTGCTTGCACTTGCTCGCACCACTCATTTTTTTTTATACGAAATCGCACAATTTAGCATGTATTTATATCTATTGTTATCATGTGAACGGCGTCAGCTGGACGTTCGCTACAAAAAGCTACAAACATCCATCAGATGTCTTGCCGCATATATATGTTTTTTTTTTATTTTTTATTTATGAGTATTGAGATTGCAGAATTCTTTTTTATATAATTATCTTTGAAAATTGAAAAAAAATTCGAGCAAAAACAATGCTTGAACAAAGATTATTTGTAATAACGTTCGAAAAATCTGTTACAAGAAAACACGCTCCTATATACCCTAATATATACTAATAGACATCCTGATATTGCTAATCTCTCCGATATCGGTATGATGTTTATCTGACATTGTTTTACGATTGTCGAACAAACGTCAAGTGAATCAAAGTGAGTTCTCGATGTAAACAATGTGAATGAACGTGTACGACCTATAGCTGCTATTGCCTTTTGTTTGCTATTGTTGCTCAGTAAGCTGCTCAGTATCGTAAACGAAAAAATTTCCAAAGGTTTTTTTTCTTCTCAAAATGTTTCGTTCTTCGAGAAATCCGTTCAAAAATGAAGACGTCGTAAATGAACTGATAATGGATTTTCAAAGAGCGTATTCAAGTAAAGAAGAAGCTACGGTAAGGTGTGTTAGTATAAGACACATTGTTTATAGAAAAAGCATTTTGATTGTATATAAATAAGTAAAAATTTATTCATGACAATATTTTTAAAATAATTTTTATTATTTATGTCATTTTTATTTCTTAAATTTGTTAAATTTCTTTTAGTTAATTTACACAATTAATAAATTGAATTAAAATAAAATTCGAAGTAACTATCATGATATTTATTTTTATTGAAATATGAAAAAAAATTTTTCAAAAATTAGGGAGTTCAGAATTTCTGTTGGGAATTTTCGTCATTAATTACAATTAAAAACTTTGCAATTAATTTTTTTATTAAAGGGGGGGAGAAGGCCAACTCAAATCTGTGAAGAGTTAATACGTATTTATAGTTACAATAAATAATTTGTAGTATATTTTATGCTGATTAATGAATATTTTGTTATCTTATCATAAAATCGTTAAAATTGACTTGCGACATTTAATCTTTAACTTTTTGAAATCAATCACATTTCTCATAAAATTAAAACATCTCATTACTTATACCTCAGTATTTATCTTAACAGTATTTGTATCATTTTTAGAATCATGTAATATTATACTTAATAAAATTAAGGATAACATAATATTTGCATGGATTCTAGAATCAAACGTCCTATGATTGAAATTTGAATATTTTCATAATTTCTTGAGACACTTAGCACTTTCAGGCGAGAGACAAATATCCAGTCAGGATCAGATATTTTTCTCCTTCCCAAAAGTGCTAACTCTAAATTGATTCACACATAGTTTTTTTATGAGCTTTTATTATTTTTTGATAATTTTCAAATTTTCTAGGGTTTCCTAATATTATTATTGATTTTTAGTATTTTTTTTTTTTGGATTTCTGTATACTTAGATTTAGAGAATTTTAAGATTCATCAATTTTTAGTATTGAACAAGATTTTTCAGAACATAGTGTCTTCAGGTGTTTCCACTATTTCATGAATTTAGCATTCTTCAAGTATTGTCAGTACTTTTTCACTATTTATACAATATGAAAAATTTTCTGGTATTTCTATGGATTTTTATACATATTTTCAGAATTGGATGCTCTATGATTGAAATTTTCATTGATTTTGTATCTTTTCATGATTATGTTTTGATATTCTAGAATTTAGTTTCATAGATTTCTAGTATTAAAATAAATTTTTAACACAACAGTATCTCCATAGATTTCATATACTTTTAGTATATTTTTCGTATTTTTCTACTATTTATACGATTTAAAAGTTTTTCTGTTATTTTTATAGGTTTTATGTACATTTGTTAAACTCATTGCTCTAGGATTCAAAGTTTCATTGATTTTTAGTATTATCATAATATTCTAGTTTTTTTATGGATTTATATATTTCTAGAGTTTGATGCATTAGAATTCAAAGTTCAGAAGATTTTTAGGACTTTATTTCAATGAATTTTTCAGAAAAGAGTATATCTCAATAGGTTTCTATATTTTTATCATATGATTACCTGCAATCCAAATTTTAATGATTTCGAGTATTTTAATCAGTATTTTTGAGTATATATATAAAAACTTGTAGAATTTTATAATACTCTTATAGATTTCTAGTATTTTTATAAATTTCTACACAGATTCTTTGAATTCAGTATTCTAGAATTTAGATTCATATATTTTTAGTATCTAAAAGATTTTTCATGATCAGCGTTTGAAAAGAGTGTGTTAGACTGCTCGCGGATTGAGCGTAAGAATCCCCTTTTCTCTCCGCTGCGCGCCCACACACTCATTTCAAACGCGGACCAAGAAAAGTACAGTTCGTATCACGGAGCCAGAGCCTTTTCACACGCGACGAAAACATTCTCGAAACTCGTGTTGCCGTCGCGCATGAAAAGATGCTGCTAGGCCCCTTGATATGAAATATACTATTTTTAATTATCTCTATTAGGGTGGTCCTTAAAATGGCCTTGGTGGAATTTCCACTGTGATGTCTCCCAAATTGGCTCCAGATAAAAAAAAATCCTCAAATTTTTTCAGATTTTAATTTCAATGTTAACCCGTGCCTATAGAGCCCTTTTTTTCCAATTCAAATGTATGGGATTTTGTCTTAATTTGGGTAGCAAATTTTTTTCGGGCGCATAAGACGTTGATTGAGACTAATATTGAGATGAAAATCTAAAAAAATTTTAGTATTTTTTTTTAATGATTTGGAGTCGATTTGGGAGGCGTCGCGTTAAAAATTCGACCAAAGCCATTTTAAGTACCCCTCTAATCTCTATACATAGATTTCAAGTACGTTTATTTTTTTTTTCGTATTTTTCCAATATTTATATTATTTGAAAGAATTTCTGAGATTTTTTATAGTTTCGGTATAGATTTCTACAATTTGTTGCTCTACTATATAAAGTTTTGTAAATTTTTAGTATGTTCATAGAATTTTTTAATCATAATATATCTTAATAGGTACATAGTATATTATGAACTTTTTAATTTTTGTAAAACGTAGATTTTTCTTGTATTTTTATAGAATTCTAGTTTTTTTATGGATTTATATACAAATTTCTACAGTTCGATGTCCTAGAATTTAAATTTTAGAAGATTCTTTGTTGAAATTTTTATAAAAGATTATCTCAATAGGTTTTTAGTACTTTTATGAGTATTTTTTGTAATTCCCCAGTATTTATACATGTAAACGAAGTTCCACGTACTTTTTATTGATTTCTTTTCAAAAAATTCAATACCCTAGGATTCGAAGTTTTCTTGACTTATATAATTTACATTATGTTTTTCAGAAAATTATATCTACGTAGTTTCTTTTTAATTGCTACGTAGGTATACGTAAATATTATTAGAAATATTGAGAAATTAATAATCAAAAAGTTTGAAAAAAGTATAAAAGAGTAATTTAATCTCGCTAATTTCAGAATTTGGGAATGTATCTT
Source organism: Platygaster robiniae (assembly GCA_028476575.1). Classification (NCBI taxonomy): domain Eukaryota; kingdom Metazoa; phylum Arthropoda; class Insecta; order Hymenoptera; family Platygastridae; genus Platygaster; species Platygaster robiniae. The sequence goes on from CM052023.1 coordinate 29,027,189, forward strand.
CTATTGAAATGAGTAGGAAAAAATTCTATAATGAATTGTACGATTTCAGGAAAAAATTGAACAACTGTGCAGCTGGTTATGCACAACACCGCCCAATGTTGTTTTCAGAATCAACACTCTAGTAACAGACAAAAACAAAATAACTGATTTTATTGAAAAAAATCTACTACAGGTAATTGCGAACAATTGTGTATTATTTCCAATTAGAGTTGCTTGAATGAGAAAATGGATTTAATTTAACACAGAGAAACCAAAACATTTGAAAAATGTTATTCTATGACTACTTCATGAGAAATGCATTCCATAATGTTTTGATTTTTCATCTTTTTTTTTTTGATGGTCGAAATAGAAACAATCTACCATTAACCATTAATTTCAAAAATATATAACGATAAGTCAAACTGTCATCTTTCATTAGAATTACTTACTACAAAAACTTTAAAATTTCCTACAGACTCAGTCATCCTTGCCAGAAATTTCGTACTCGCCAAAAATTTCAGAACTGATGATTTTCAAATCTTGGGCTGACTCTGTAAAAATGGATTTGAATATTCACCCAAATGAAGTGATTGTTGATGCAGGTTGTGGGGCGGCTATTCTCAGGGGTGCTCACATTTACGCTCCAGGAATTATGGGATTTTCACATGGCAAGTGTACATTTACGTGCCCTAAGGAAATTATAAGAAAAATAATATTTTACACCATTTTAACCACAAAAATGACATTTTGACGTGACTTCTCGGTTATTATGGCGTAAAATATTTCACGTAACAGGCACGGATGTGCAATTTGGCGAAACAGCTAACAGACCTCTGCTTCGCTTCGGTCCATTATCTTGCCGTTTCGCCAAATTCGTACATTCGTGCCTGGCACGTAATGTACTGTTAACCTTGTTGATTTAAAGTAAACACAACTCTCCATTCATTTCCCAGGTTTGAAAATTGGTGAGACTGTGAGTGTCTTTGTAGACATTGCAAACGCTTGTAAAAAAGGTTTATACAAAACTTTTGAAAATAACGAAAAACTTTTCGTTGGCAATGGAGTTGTCAATATGACAAGAGAATCTATTTTTCGACACGATGCTGTTGCAAGGTTCGAATCCAATGATATTACCTACATATCTAGAAAATCCAGAAATTTGTGAAATACTGCACACTTTTTTGAGGATTGATTTATTTTTCATTCTATTTGTCAAAATATGATGTCTTCAAATTTTTTTCCAATTCATAGACACTAATTACTGGGTATATTTTCAGAGGAATAGCAGTATTCATGACTTCAGTCGTGTCCAGAGTTCCACAATTAAACGAGCAAGCATTTCCAGTAGGATGGGTCATGCTTCAAAATTTGCCTTCTATTATTTGTTCTCGGATTTTAGAACCTGCCCCAGGCGACATTGTTTTAGATATGTGTGCTGCCCCTGGAAATAAGACAACTCATATTGGAGCGCTTATGCAGAACCAAGTACAATTTCAATTCTTTATTCCCGGGGGATTCCTCCAAATGATTATATTAATTTTATGCATTCAAATGTACTTTTTAAATACATAATAATAACTCATAAACAAATGTATGAATCATTAATTTTAACAAATTTTAGGGGATATTGGTTGCAGTGGAAAAAAATAAACGAAAAATGGACGCATTAATGATGAAATACAAAAACTTTCGACTTACCAACACTGTCGTATTTTGTTTTGATTCCACAATATCTGTCTGTGATGCAAAAAGAAAATCGATTTTAGAAGGACCTCCATTCTCAGAAAATATTTTCGACCGCATTTTGCTGGATGGGCCTTGCAGTGCTTTGGGACAAAGGCCGCAGTTTTCAAATGCCATCTCCATACCGGAATTGCGTTCTTATGTTTCCCTGCAAAGAAAACTTTTCAGTGCTGTAAGACAATTTTGTTATAAATTTCTAGCATACAGTACATTTCGCATTCAGGGAATAAATGAATTTCTCACGAGGGTGTAAGTATATTCACCCGAGGGAGAAATTAATTTTTTATGGCAGCCGCTTGAAATGACTGTGTTATGCTGCTCGCTGATTAAGTGTAGGATTCCCCCTTTCGAACGGTGAATGAATTAACCGTGGTATAATACGCGAGGCCACCAGTTATATTCCACCGAGGCGAAAAGGGGAACCTACACTCACTCCGCTGCGGGCATAACACTCATTTACACGTCTACCATAAAAAGTACAGTGCGTATCATGGGGCTAGAGCCTTTTCACGCGCGACGGCAACACTTGGAACTCATGAAATTACCTGGGGCCTAAGGCCCTCCGTATTCACTCATTCCAACAGCGCCGTCGCGCATGAAAAGATGCTGCTTGGCCCCTTGATACGCAATATACTATTTTTCATGGTGCGAACGATTTGTTTATCGTAGCGGGTGAAAAAGTCATAGACCTTATAGTATACATGGACTGAGCTCTGCCTATCTCGTTCCATTGACAAGAATGTGCTAACATGATTTGGCCATAATGCTAACCAGGACCGGCAGTTTACTGCCTGCGCCATGCGTCATTCAGGAACAGCGATAAATTAATTACTTGTTTTCTTTAGAAAATTACATTTTTGATCAGTATACAACCACAGAACATTAGTAACAATATTATTGTTAGGTAAAAATATTTTAAATGAGTTTTTTCCGAATACGTACGTGTCAGGACCGCCCCGGGCCTAACAAATACTTAGTCCGTCAATGTACCTGTGTGACAAAAATGTTTCCTTTGGCTTCTTGTTTATACTTCCACAAATACTAACATAAATGACTATTGATTTTTCATCCTTTTTGCTGTCAGTTTCATTTTTCAAAACGATTTTATTCTCTTTTTATAAGATAAACACCTCTCATACCACGGAGGACGCCATTTTTGTTTTAGCATTATGGCCAAGTCATGTTGGCAAACTGTCTGAGCCTCAGTGCTCAGTCCATGTATACTATATAAGGTCTATGGAAAAAGCCGATTTTTGCCCCCAAAGCAGGCAAAAAAGTAGACTTTTTAGATCGATATGATAAATTACACATCCGTGCCTGTTATGTGAAGTATTTTACGTATTTCTTTAGTTTCCATACAAGTTTAAAAAATTTTTTGTATTTTCATGGATTTCTATATAAATTTATGAAATTTAATGCTCTTGGATTTGAAGCTTCAAATATATCTAAATATTGCTATAGTATTTTGTTATTTTTTAAATTGTTAAAAATTTTATCTACATTAGTATTTTGTGAGTTTCTTGTTTCATTCGTATTTTTTTGGTACTTAAATATAAAATTTTTTGGTATTTAAAGATTTATATTATTTGCATGCATTACTATACAGATGCGTAGAATTTTCTGCTCCAAAATTTCACGTGTTAAATAATTTCAGCATTTTTTATTGATTTTTTGAGGAAACAGTATCTTCATAGATTTCTATTATTGACTCCTCAAGAATTTGAAGTTCTAATTCTAAGTATTTCGACGAATTTTCCAGAAAAAAGTATTTGCATATATTTATAGTTTATTCTGTAGCTTTCTAGTACTTCCACTATTTTCTGTCCTTAACCAAAACTTTTACACTTTAAAGAATTTTTTGGTATTTATATGAATTCCTGTGTATATTTTTGAAATACGATGTTCTAGGATTAATTTTTATAGATTTATTGTAATGTTGTATATTATTCAAAAAATTATATCTACATAGATTTTTAGTAATTTGTATATTTCTTGTTTCGTTAGTATTTTTAGTATTTTGCAGTACCAATCCATGAAATTCAGTAATGTTTTCAAGTAATATTTATAAGATTTCTAGTATTCGAATGAAGTTTATGGAGATTTGTAGAATTTTGTGCACTAAAATTTCACCTGTTAAATACTTTGATCATTTTGATTTATTTTTAAGAAAAGTGTATCAGCATCTGCATAGATTCCTAGCATTCTACGGATTTTCGTACTTTTAGTATTTTCTGGAATCTACCAGAATTTTTTACACTTTGAAAAATTTTTTAGTATTTAGATTTTAGGTACACTGAGAAAAAAATCCGCTTCACCCAACACGGGCTTCGTGTTGTGAGTACATGAATACTGTTCTTGAACCTTAATAATACGACCATCGTGTTGGCTCAACACGATCGATCGTGTTAGGCCGTTAGTGTTGTCCCAACACGATCAGGTCTCCTACACGAAATTGAGCAAAATAACTACGTTTCTCACGCTACTTTTATACGGATACGGCGAGGCGTATCCGAGAATGAAGCGCACCGATCGGATTTTCGCCACTTAATCGGTTGCAGGATGGCAGGGGGGGGGGGGTCAAAAGTAGCGTGAAAAACGTAGTCGCGAACTTAACACGGTCGTGTTGGCGTGAACCTAAATCGCGTTGCCCTGGCAGACGGCCGAATTCCGTAATACGGTATCCAGCGGAATTGGGCGAATTACGCTCGAAAATGTCGATAAAAAACGAATAAAATCCAATCCTTTTACAAAAACAACTTGTATGGCAATCCAAAAGCCATTACAATTACCAACCACTTTACCTTACCACGGAAATTACATTTCATGTAAAATATGCTATTAAAAGTTTAATCCTCTCTTTTATTAAATATGTGTATTTTTAGGAACGATAGTTGCCACAAATTCATAAAAAACATCATTTTTCCTACCGCCCGGTTTTTTCTTGCGAAATTGAGTTTTTTCGGAAGTGGAATTCGGCCGTCCGCCAGGGTGCGACGGGAGAAATTCTTTTGGTTTGTGATCAATTCCCTGCACTGCATTCTTCGTGCCCATTGTGCCCAACAATGTCGGGAGATCTCCCCAGGGACATTTTATTCATCATAGTATTCATTCAGCGTTGGGTTTACTTGGGTTTACTCGAAAGCATTCTTCAACAATCGTGTAATGCTAAACCGCGCTTTGTGTTGAGCCAAAACTTAAGCGCTCAACACGAAGGATCGTGTCGGGACAAGCGGATTTTTTTCTCAGTGTATATGAATCAATATGAATTTCTATGAAGATTTTTCAAATTAGATGCTCTGGGATTTATTGTATGGATTTTATAGGTTGTTAAGAAAATAACTGTATTTATTCAAAGTATTGCATAGATGTCTTGTTTCATTACTTTTTTCTGTATTTTTTCTTACCTATTTATTCAAATGTCCAAAATTTTTAGTACTGCGAATATTTTTTGTACTTTTATGAATTTCTAGAATTTAATGCACTAGGATATAAAGTTCTAAAGATTATGAGTTTTTTTAATCACTATTAAATAGATTTTTAAGAATACTCACCCACATAGATTTTTAGCACTTTTCTCATTTTTTAGTGTCCAATAAATTTAATTTAATTTTCCAATAAGATATGTACCTGAAGTTTCAAACGTTTAAAATCAAACGAAATAAATTTATGGGTTAATATAGGAGAAAAAATTTTTCTAGCTGCTTTTGAACACTTTTCGACAGTAACAACAAACTTGATGCTTCTCAAATAATATTCGTCGCACTTCCTCTCATGATAAAAAATAAAAAATTTATATATTTCTTATTTTCGTTTAATTTTTAACGTTTCGAACTTCAGAATGAAATTTTTAAATCAAACGGATGTCAAGTAGCACATGTACAAAGAATCACAACAAAAATTGGACTTTCAATTATTAGGACTATTCAATTTCAGGCTGTTCGACTCTTAAAACCTGGTGGCACATTAGTGTACAGTACTTGTACTGTAACCGTGGCTGAAAACGAAGGGATCGTATCTTGGGCACTAAAAAATTTCCCAAATTTACACCTGGTATCCATACCCGAAAAATTGGAATCACTCGAAATGGGAAATATTTGCTCCAGCGGTTTGAAAATCGCAGACTTAGAACTCGACAAATCCAAAAAACTTTGTCGATTTGGGCCCAACGAAAACTCAGTCGGATTTTTCATAGCATGCTTCATCAAAGAACACAGCTAACATTTGATTGGTGTGATAATTGAATATCTCAACTTTGTCCAAGTTGACATTTATTCAACACTTTTTAATAATTTTACAATAAACTTACATTGCATACATCGATAAGTTGTCTATCTCTTCGGAATTTTTTTCATTAAGATATGATTTGTGCATGAAAAAAGAACGTTACTAAAAGTTAAATTTCATTTGAAAAATTGGACGTGACAATGTACGAGACAAATTGACTGGAAAAGCATATTTATTCAAGAGTGTTTTTGCGTTCGTCGAATAATTTACATCAATCCAAGTTTTGTACATTCTTTTTAAAATTGATCGAGTCATAAAATTTGCAGATCGTTTTTTCTCACTCCTCTATCCCATTTTATTGAAAGAGTAACTTGTCAATTATGATGCACGCACCTAGCACATTAATGAACTGATATATAGACTGCAGATAATTTTATGTTTGAAAAATATAAAATCCTACCATGTACCTTACAGTTATAGCGATACATAATTCTTTCAACAGAAAAAATTGGCAATCAACAGTTGTTTGTATTCAGTAGCTCCCAAAGTTATTACTTCTTATATAAAGAAAAGTAATCACTGAGATGTTTTTGCACTTCAAAGGGGCGAGAAAAAAAATGCAAACAGAAATGAAATATTCATGCTTACATGTTATTCATAAGATGTTCTACAATGGATAAACCCTATGAATCAACCTCGCATTCCAGTGATTTCACTCATTTGCTCAGTACGCTAACAGCTAATATTCCATATGAAAATTTCTGCATTTATAACTGATAAATTTTAAATCATTTTATCTATATATACAATACAACTTGGAACTAATGCAAAGTTCTGTTGCTTCTCTCGTCTGGCATTTTACTTGTCGAGTTCCAAAGCTGCGTATTGTTCTTCGTCAACCTCCGTCATCATGTAGTTTCCGTCAGGCAGTAAAAGAACAACTCTTCTTGTGCCTCCTGTAACGATTAGTTTGAAAAATTCATGAATTCTTAAGCATTGGAAATAATCTAATCAATTAATTATATAATCAGATCCTGATCCGTTAGAGCCCAACAATTATTTCCCTTGTTCTTTAACATTGGCGTTGTTGGTTAAAATTTAGGGATTAAAAATCTTCTATAAATCCGAAAAATATATGCTTGAAATGAAATTTGACATCCAAATCTGTTTTATTTCATAAGAAAAAATTTTGTTGATTCTATGATCATTTGAATGGATGTTTCCAGTAATTCCCCATTGAAATATTAATGAAAAATGAGCAATTTTCACTATATAATCTAAAAGATCCAACAATTCTAACTTCCACATTTTAGCAGTAGAATGATAAATTTCAATGCAATCAAGTGCTCAGATTTGTTTCAATAGCTACAACCTCAAGCGAAAATGTAAACATTTCAAACATGCAAAAAATGAAAAAAATAACTCTTCAGTATGAAAAATATTTTCCACAGATAAGCGATATTTTCAAATTCGAGTGATTCTTCATGACTTTTGACAGGTAGATTTTTCAAATGTAAATAAAAATTGCAAATAATTTCAATATAAAAAAAATAAATAGTTATTGCTATTAAAAAAATTAAATGTTTTTGACTGTAATTTTAATGATGTGATGTAAGTTTTGAAAATGAGGAACTTTGAGGAAGTGAAATTAGGGAGAAATAAGCACATGTTGTTAAAAAAGTAAACATTTGAAAAATATAAAAGATGAAACAATGAACCTGAGAAATAATGTAAAAAATTATGCATTTGTAATTCAAAAGTTCAGTGTACGTTACTGATAATTTTTAAAGTGAAAATATCGCAAAATTAACTTTTTGGATGTGTAGCGATATTTAAGTAGTTAGAATCAAACTAGGATAGAAATAAAAATATGATATCTAGAAATCAAAAGGGCTAATTTTTCCAACTTCTTAATTGTGATTGATAATTATTGGTAAATTTTTGAGTCTCATAATTTAGTATAAGAAAATTGGACAAAACTATTGTTTTAATTAAAAAATTTTTTCGTACAGAAAAAAATAAAACATTAGTTTAGTATTCAAAGAATTCAATATTAAAAATTTTTCAATTCCACTAATTTGACGTGAATGAAATTATTATTTAAAAATTGACAGTTTCCACTCAAGGCACATTGAAAATTAGCGAACCTTTTAATAATAAAATAAACAAAATACATCTATCAAATTCAAATATAATGTTTATGACAAAGTATCGTAATTTAGAAAGTGAAACCCCAAAACTTAGTATGAGAAACTGGTTTATAAATAATAGGAACACCTATTATTATCATAAGTTTTCAGCTTTATTCATGTTTTAGCTTGTAACTCGATGTAAAATCCGATTCTTGAATATAATACAATGGAATTAATCTTTCTTTTGAAGTTTGATATGAAAATATTTGAAATAATAAAATGTACAGCGTTTCAAGAATACTTTCCTGTAAGTAAGAGGCTTAGTAAAACTGAAAGCTGGAGAAGATAGCAAGTATTATATTTACTGACCTGTTTCATAAAAAAAAAAAAAAAAAAAAAAATATTGCAGCCTAAACAGATCCAGATCCAACTATATTGTTAACAGGTGCATAGGAAAAAGAGTGTTTAAAGGGTCAAAACTTCTTTCAAAATTCGATTTAAATATATGATTACTTGAAAAAAACTAGCGTAAGTAACAAAAAATGAACACATTGAAATAAGAAACTCTCCATTTTGAACTTGACGATTTATGAAAATAAAAAATACGTAACTCTGAATTCCATCAGTAAATAACTCGACAATTCGAAGATTTACAAAAATCGATTAATCTTCAAAGCAAAACCAGAAGGTCTAAGACAAAAAAAACTATAAAATTCTTATAAGAAACCTCTCCCTACAAACTTTTTCTTCCCATGCTCCTGATAATAAATGAACATTGAATGATTGTAAAATTATAATTAATCCAATCAATAATACTTACCCGGTGAAGGTTTCTCAGCTTGCACGACTTGTGCTACGACCTGTTGCGAGGAGTCATCATCGCCTTTCATTGACCCACCAAGACTGTCACCCGCCTCGTCGGCCCCAACCACAGACATCACCAGGGGCTGGTTTTCACCCGACTGCTCGGTGCTATTGCCTTCCACTTCCTTCACATAAAACTGGGGAGCCATATTGACCTGGTCGGGCACGAGTTGTGCAACAGCCTCGGCCACTGCAGTATCGAGGGTCAAAACCGAGCCACCTTCACCACCTTCGCCGAGCTGTTCGGCAGATGTCACGTACACGCATTGCTGGCCACCATCTTGGGTCACTAGCAAAGTCTGACCATCCTCAGCTTGTCCTGTCACTTGATAAACCACTCCATCATCGCCGGTAATCGTCACCATGTTCAAGGAAGCTTCTTCCCCGACTTTTTTGTCCTCCTCGCCCTTGTCTTCTACTACCTTCGTACTTTCGGTGAGAACATTGGACGACAGACTACTAGGGCTTGCCGTCGACGTCGTCGTCGTAATAATAGGTGTTGCAGGCGTGGCCGTTGACTCCACGGTGCTTGGCTGAGTGGCTACGGTTGTGGCCAAAATGGTTGCTTGCGTGGACACTGGAGTAGGCGCGATGGTGGCGGGAATCGTGTCGTCTAAAATGGGAAGGTCCTGCGCAGGAGCTGTCACTCCGGACATATTTATGTGTTCGGATTCAGTAGTTTGAACTGCAAAAGACAATGAGGATGAATTAACATCACTACGCACTATTGAATGTGTGCTATTAAATCAAATTTTTGTAATATCTATTCTTCAAACTTCAAAGGCTTTGATTGAAACCATCTACAGAACCAGAATCAAACTGGAACCATCTTGAGAATTTTCATAGAAACATCATCTGAAATTGAATGTGCTTGGAAAATTTTTTGTAGAATCAAAATTGAAACTTCGACTGTTTCAAAAATTCTTATGAAACCAAAACGATAATTAATCTTTTTACTGGAACAGAAATTAGAACCAAACCCATTATTTCTATTGGTTTTAGACCCCTGTCTCTTTACTAAATTTACAAGTTTTATTAGAACGTTTGGTTCAGGGTTTAAGAGGCTTGATTCCAGGTTTTCCAATGTGAAGAGTGAGGTCGCTCTTTATTAATGATTACGTTGATAAACGAAAAGTGCAATTCAGTGATTAACGCAATATTTGTTTATCAAACTTTTTCTCTAATACTGAAACACATACACTTTCTCATGATTGCTTTTAACTTTATTATGAAACGCTTAATTGCAGACTCGATTGCAATAAAAAAATTTGTATGATTTTACATATGAGTTTCATTTCAATCATTATTAAGTTATTAAGTTATGTTTTCAACATTATAGGAAATAAATGAAGAAATTAACAATATTACAATAATCTCTGTTCACGGATCACTTTTCATTTGTTTAAAAATCCTCTCTCCCACTTATGTATTAATCTACATTTTAAGCAGATATGTAAGTTCGCGATTCGATTTGACTTATGGTTGTAATTGAATGCAGTTATTGTGTCTTTAGAACGTCTTATATTTGTGTTCCTTTAAGTGTTCCAAGAAGGAAAATAATCAGAAAATAAAAAAAAATAGTATTATAACCGCTGAAGAGTGTTCAAGGTAAAGAGAGCATTCTATTCAGTCTCTTAATGTTAATTGTTGTCAACATTATGGATTTTTTGATGAAGGGATTTTCTTTATTAACGCGATGTGTGGTTTAGTGATCGAGATGAACAAGTTCGTAACCTTTGAAATATAATACTTGAAGGTCGTGCGAAATATTGTTATCTGATCATTTTATCCGTGTTTTATTGTCTCCCTATTCAATAGTTGGCGATACGTTTCTAATTTACCCTTGAACTTGTATTTGTATTTTATATATGATTACAATTAATTTATTTATAAGAGTACTTCGTTTCCTTATTCCAAATTTTTTTTTCTTTTTTCTTTTCAGTTCTATAAAGTCAACAAAGGTTTCAAGCAGTGTCTGTAGACTACCATTGCCTGCAATGACTATCGCATTCGAGCCCCTTCCAACTATCTTCCTACAACCAGAAAGAGAACGCTATTTTTCTCACTAAAGGACGGATGACAAGTTGGTGGGGCGATATACCCGCGCTGTCCTGTGCACTTTCAGCTACACGAGCACCCGCACTTGCCGCAGCGTGCGGGTGAAAAGTAGGGGAAAAAGAGGCAAGACATTTGGCTTCATCAGCGCCTCTACAGTTGTTGGATCAACTATAAATGCGATGGTTAGAAAGGCTCCGAGTCTACAGACACTGGTTTCAAGGGTTTAGGAAAGCAGTGTGCTGCCATTCATTTCTATGCATGGCGGAAATTCCAGCGCCATGGTCTCGGTGCTGGGACTAGAAACTAAAATTTGACAGATGAAGAATGCGATGGAATGCGACACGAGTAGTTTTCTCTCTTCAATTTTAGTTCCTAGTCCTAGAATTAAAGTGGTGGCGCTGTAATTTCTGTCGGAGATTTTGGCCGTAGCTTTCACACCATTGTAGGAAAGGTTATTCTTTCTCAAGGTCTTTTTTGCACAAGTCCACTGATAGCATGGAAAAAAATCAAATGTGGTACTCAAAAATGCTCTAAAAAAAAACAAAAAACAAAAAAACTGACCGATAGTTCCAGTAGTTCCACCAGGGCTCATTTCCACTCGCATGATGCCATTTCCATCCGCAAGACCTGTCAAATCTGGCAAAACAAGTTCGGCGGTGGCAGCAGTTCTGGTTCCCTCTGAAGTAACAGTAAGGGTAGTTGGCGTCTGAAAACAAAACATTTGGAACTATTGTTTAGACTGATTCGTCATATTAAAAATGAATGCTGTGATCATCAGGACGAAAAATTGTATTGAAATTTATTATAGAAATTTTTTGGTATCTGACGTATTATTTAGACCTCACTAAAGTCATAATCATTTTTTTAATCTTCATATGACCTTCAAACGACCTTCATGACCACATCGTTTTATAAATTAAATTCTCCGTTCTTTCCAATACCATAAGTGTAAAATATTGAAGGTCCACTTCAAAAAATCACTGACCTTCAAACTCGCTTTTAAGGTCAAGGTTATAGATACAAGTATGTCCCTTTTCGTTTATTACAACTTTCATGTAAAACATTTTGATGCATCTGATGTATTTTTTGAGATATTTTCATCGATATCTAAAAATTTTCCACACTGTATGTGTATATGGTGCAATAGCACATTTTTACAATGAATATGCTGTATCTCAAAAACGTCAGACAAAATAAGTCAAAAGATCATTATGGTAAGTTTTTTTATTATGACATTAATAAAAAAAATTATTTCACTCAGAAAAATGCGAAAAACTGAAATTGGATGGCTTTGGCCTTCTCTATCTTTGCCCCAGTTGGTTGTACAGCTTCGCTTCAAAAACATACACGGAGAAAAAAAACCGGAGCGTTCACTGTGACTTGTCGGGATGGCTCCTGTCAATAGGCGAAAGTTGACTAGGCGACAGAGAGATCTCTGTATTCACAGGAGCCAGTCCGTCGTGTGATAGGAAAAAATTCTGCGGGAATTGCTCTTGTATTTACCGGAGCCACCCTTGCGCTTAGTATTGAGCCCGCCCGAAAATACGAGAAAGATTACTAGCCATTACTGCAGAATCTTTTCCTGTCATGCGACTGATTGTCATTTTCTCCGTGTAGATTGTAGGAAATTCCATTGTCTTCGATTTTCATTTCATGACATTTTCTGAACGGTTTTTGCGGTTAATCAAATTCAAAAACTTTTTCAGTTTCCCAAAGAACGCAGGGGGGAAGGGTCACAATTTTTCGAATGTAAGCTTTTCTGATAGACTACTAGCAACTGACAAAGTATGAAGAAATGGTGGATTTTTTGGATGAGAAGGCTTTTTTGAATCAAGATTTACTGTACTAGTTAAATGAGATAGTTTTTTTTGTATATTTTCATTGAACAAAAGATTTTGTTTAATGCTGTAAAATTGTGTTTTCAAATACTGTTCAATACTCAATTAATATGGACGATTCTAAGTGAGACGCTAGTAATATCTTCTAATTCACAATACCTGAAGCACTGCGCTAGCAGTCGTTGCTACCTCAGTGGCAACAGCAGATGCAGCGGATGTCGTCTCGGGCTCTGTTTGCTCTATAGTCTGCCCATCTGGCCCGATGATACGGCCTGTGAGCGGGCAAAGTGTGAACGGCCTTGGAGGGCTGTCCGGTGCCACTGTGGTAGTTACCTCTGTTTGCGTCATTTCAACGTCGTTGTCACTCTCGCTCTCCGACCCTACTTGGTGGAATTTCATTAGTATGTCGTCACTTTTTGAGCTTTCTACCAGCTTGCTTTCCTTAGGTTTCACAACCTGCTGCATTGGCATTGTTCCCACCATCCTAGCTGCAGTGACAAGTTTCAAAAACGGGTTTTAACCATGGTAGAATTAAATTAATGAGGCATGTTCAATAGACGGACAAGCATTGGTTCATTCTGCGCATTTTCACTCATCGGAGCTATTTATAGCCATCATGGCGCCGACGGGTTGAAAAGAGCAAGAGAGAATAACCAAGCGTGAGAGAGTAAGAATATACCACAACTATACTTCTACCTGGGCAAGAACATACATTGTTGAATTCTACCATGATTGTTACCAAGTCATTCGTAAAAAAGCTCTGAGTTAAGAAAACCTAAATTTGAGTTCATATATGGTCGAATCTTACTAGTAAAAAAAAAACGTAGTACTTGTATGTAACAAGGTTATCCCTGTGGATTAAGATATCTTACCTACTCCTCTTGCGCGATTGGCTGGAGCGCCTCTGACGCCATGGAGGGGTCCACGATTAGGTGTCTTAGCGATGCCAGCTTCTTCTTCGGCTTTTCTCTTGGCCATGTACAATTTCTGCTGAGGTGAAATCATGCTTGGCCTACTGCTAACCAAGGTTTTTTGTTGCGGCCTAACTTGCATCTGAGAACTAGCCATTACTTTTTGCACGGGTCTCTGGACAGGCGTGCTGACCATAGTTCGCCTTATTTGCGTTATGCCAACTGGCGATGGCGATCCTTGGATGGAAGTCAGTGGACCTGCGAAATGAGATTTAACCTGCCTTCAAAGTCCATAGTAGGTGTTTATTTTTTTATTTTTGTGATAGTTTTGTCAATAGCGATAAATGTCATTTGCAGCCGTCAGTTTGATGACTAGTGTTCTTTCTTTCATTAAGGACCATTTTAGCATGAAACATTCGACTCTGCGACATCATCTACAAATTTTTGCACCTAATTTAATCTTTCTTACTTCAAAAAGCTGACATGACTAAGGAGCGTGCGTAGAAGAAAAAATTGTGAGAGTGTGATTGGTTGTTTCGACCATCAATTTCACGGAGTGTTTCGTGGCAATTCCCAACTGAACACTGCTTCTTAAAATAACATTTCACAATTTGTAAGCGTTGTTGCAGAGTCGAAAGTTCTATGAAGAATTAAGACTTTGCTGAAAAAAAAAAAAAAAAAAAAAAAAAACACCAGGCTATCAAACTTTGACAGCTGCAAATGAGTTCTTTTTCACTGTTACTTTCATCGTTATTGAGCAACGATATTGCACGCGTTTTAATTGACAGACTTTCTTGAATCGTAGTTCAGACTGAGTTTAGTTTAGTTTGAGTAGATTTATTGTTTATTCTATAGCTTTCTAGTACTTCCACTATTTTCTGTCCTTAACCAAAACTTATACACCTTTAAAGAATTTTTTGGTATTTATATGACACGCTGAGAGCAAAAACGTACTAAAGCCCCTGTATTTTACATAGGTTTTATTTCGTTTTTGCTCTCAGCGTGTAATATGAATTCCTATGTGAATTTTTGAAATAAGATGTTCTAGGATTAATTTTTATAGATTTATTGTAATGTTGTATATTATTCAGAAAATTATATCTACATAGATTTTTAGTAATTTTAGTAATTTAGTATATTTCTTGTTTCGTTAGTATTTTGCAGTACCAATCCATGAAATTCGGTAACGTTTTAAAGTAATATTTATAAGATTTCAAGTATTCGAATGAAGTCTATGGAGATTTGTAGAATTTTATGCACTAAAATTTCACGTGTTAAATATTTGCAGCATTTTGATTTATTTTTAAGAAATGTGTATCAGCGTCTGCATAGATTCCTAGCATTCCATGGATTCTTGTACTTTCAGTATTTTCTGGAATCTAACAGAATTTTTTTGCACTTTGAAGAATTTTTTAGTATTTAGATTTTAGGCAAATGAATTTCTATGAAGATTTTTCAAATTAGATGCTCTGGGATTCATTGTATGGATTTTATAGGTTGTTAAGAAAATAACTATATTAAAAAACAATCCTTTTCGATTTTCCCAGTCAAATGTATTTATTCTTCACATTATGTCGACGTTTTGACTCATTTTGAGTCCTTTTCAAGACCTATCATGAATACAGGAAATTAAGACTTTACATCACATATTACAAAATTAAAATCTTATTTGTTAAAGGATGCGTCGAAAGGTAATTTAAACACGGTCATTGGTCTGGTTGATAGAGCTATAATATAGTCAGATAAAGAGTTTACTTATGAAAATTTGAAGAAAGTAAGACACATTTTAGAAAATAATAACCATTCGATTTCTTTAATTGAACAAGTGATCTCCAACAGCGTAAAATTTTTACATAATAGAGAAAACTTACGGCACAATATGAATAATAAAAAGGATAAAGATTTTAAACAGATAATACCTTTAATTCATATAAAAAATTTTTCGGAAAAAATGAAGAAAAAATTCAAAAAATTCGGGTTTACTATAATTGATAAAATATACAAAAATAGAACTAATACTTTCGTCAAACTTGGCAAAGATAAAGTTCAGAAGGGAAAACAATCGAATATTGTATATAAAATTAAATGCCAAGATTGTGATAAAATTTACATCGGTCAGACTCGGAGGTATATTGAGACAAGAATACACAGTAAAAAAAATCTTGCAGAACTACTTGGGTGTAGTAGAGGCGTTACCATTTACAGTATCGTCAATGTACTAGAAATTAGTACGAATTTACCTGTGTGTAGTAAATAAACATCACCGAATAAAGTAGTTCTAGAAGCGTCCAGTAAGTGTACTAAAAATGTGTAATAGTACACCTTTCGATACAGCAAATAAAACGACCTCCTTCGGAAGGGGTAGAATTACAACAGCTAGTAAATTAATCACATTGATGTAAAAGTGCTACCAAAGTAATAAAATCACTGTACTGTGGTAAAAGTATCACCTTATCGTATGAATGCAATGAAATCGTCAAAGTGCAACAAAACGCAGGTCGGACCTAGCGTCCTGCTGCGTCTTATACCATGGCGTATGTTGCCGCTTTTTTATCGCGACTTGCAGGTCCTTGTGCGGAGAATAGTTATTTGTGTACGCGGCGCCGTATTGTCGTTTCGAGGACAAGGACAATAATTTTTCGTCTGAGGCACTTGCCGAGAACCGGGAAATATCGTTCTTGTCCGAGGACGGCAATTGCGACGAGGTACACATTTTATTTTGTACGTCAACGGGTGGCTCCGGTGGCGTACAAAATACCATACATTCTCTTATTCACTTTGTGGCAAATAAAGCAATTTATGTGAAATTCATTTTTATAATGTTGTTATTGCATAATCCCATGCAAACATAAACTCAAATTTCTCAGTATATTTAAAATAATTTCTAGTACTTTTACGAATTTCTAGTGGATATATTAGTTTCTAGTACTCTTATCAGTTTCTAGTACTTTTGCTAGGTCCTAGTACTTATACTTTTCCGTTGTACAATCACGATAAGTCTGTAATTTTACCCCTTCCAAAGGAGGTCGTTTTATTTGCTAGTTTGGAACTGGTAATTCTGCAAGATTTTTTTTACTGTGTAAAAGAACACAGGGAAAATATAAATAAGGCCAATATTCAACCTACAGTTATTAGCGAACATAGAACTGGATTTCATCATGAAATTGATTGGGGTAATTTTGAAATCTTGAATAAAGAACCTTTGTATTATAAACGACTGTTTGCGGAAATGACATATATCAAGAAATATGGTAATAAAGTAATGAATAGACAGAGGGAATTGGAACATTGGAATGATACGTATGATGTCTTAGTTAAATTTTGTTAATGATATTATATGGGAAGTCGCGAATCATAAACTTCATGTCCCTCAAAAATGATATATAGTCACACAAAGAAGCATTGTACATGTTGTATTGATAGACGCATCGAGTTGTATAATACGATTAGTATATCTCCAGTCATTGACGAGTTACCATGTAATTCTTCATTATAAACATAGTAACATATTGTTATATCTCCAGTTATTGGTGAGTTGCTATGTATTTCAATATTATAAACTTAGTGACATCTGTATTTTATTATTGTCTTGAATAACAATGATTCACTGAAGATATGACTGTTGAGAGAGAAAGAAGGAAAGATTTTTTTGTTTGAAGGAGTTCTACATGCTGTGACGTTAGTTGTTATGATTTTAATTTTGCAACATGTGATGTAAAGTCTTAATTTCCTTCATTCATGATAGGCCTTGAAAAGGACTCAAAATGAGTCGAAACGTCGACATAATGTGAAGAATAAATACATTTGACTGGGAAAATCAAAAAGGATTGTTTTTTAAAAATTTATTTCACACCCAGTGAAAATAACGAAATACACTATTAAAAAATAACTATATTAATCAAAGTATTGCATAGATGTCTTGTTTCATTACTTTTTTTAGTATTTTTTCTTACTTATTTATTTAAATGTCCAAAATTTTTAGTACTATTTGAGTACATATATAGTACATATTTGAAATAAAAATTGATCGACAAAATTAATTTTTAAGTGATTTACAAATTAGGAACTAATTTAGATATTACTCGTAAAGTTTCGATAATTTTTTGACCTGATGCTTTGCTAAGTTAATGTGAAGTTGGCGAAAACAGTCTTATTTAGAAAAAAATTTGCGACAAAGCTAATTTTTGCACAACTAATTAGCGACTAATCAAGCACGAATACACTGCACATTCTTGTAGTTAATAAATTATTCATTGTTAGTATTTGCTGAGTTCATATAGAAAACCGCAAACAATCATATTGAAAATAAATTTTGCAAAGAAGTCCATTTTTGCACGATTAATTAACGACTAACTTAGAGCTATTGCATGTCAAGTTTCAATAATTTTTTAACCTGATGCTTTGATAAGTTAAGGGGGGAGCTCATCTAGGACACCTTAAATGAGGACAAATAAAAATTGCTGTGTATATGGATATATTTCAAAAATTGATTAAGTATTTTTATAGGAACAATCAAGAAGATGAAAATTAACAAAAAAATGTTTATCGCTTTGAAATTATTATATTTCATGGTCCAAAAGCAAGACTGTTAAGAGCGCCGCGCTACCAGAAGACCTTCACTGCGGGCGTGAGAGCAGTCGAAATTTTTATGTAAAACACATAAACCAAAGAAATTCTTAATCTACATGAAAATACCTTCTATTTAAACTGAAAATATCATATGAGTTTTAAAAATCCAAAAACTTGTAAGTCTCCAAAATAAAATTTTGATTTTTATAGCGAAAATTTATGGCTTGGCATGCAAAAAAAATTATTTATTGTTTATTCTTTTGTAATTTTTTTCGTGTAATAGAAGCCTAGTTGATAAGCTTTCGAAAAAGTCCTGGTTTTTAAAAATCCGTCAAGAAATATTGTTTTTATCACGCCCGCAGTTTTGAAAAATACTGTTTCGATAAATCATCTTCAATTTTTTTTTAAAAAAGCAGGCATTTTTAAAAATCACCGATTGTGCAGGCTAATCAACTATCCCAGGTCCATATAGAATTCCTTCAGCCTCTTAGAAATACTTAGTTTGAGCATTTTTTCTGCTCCACGACCCTTATTTGAGACTCTAGCCGGCTAGAGAACGCCGCATAATCCAGAGGCGCGCTTATCTGCTTATAGTCTACGCGTCAGAGGCTTTTACTTCGAAAATGTTTCGAATTTTTATTTGAAACTTTGTAGGATAATTTTTAGATATGTATTCTAATAATGAAGACTTTTTTCAAAAAATTAATTTTTTCGACCCTCTAAACAAGTCTCCCCCATTAATGCGAAGTTAGCAAAAACAGTCATATTGAAAAAAAATCGAGCGACAAAATTATTTTTCCGCGATTAATTAGCGACTAATTAAGAGCTACTAAACGTCAAGTTTCAATAATTTTTCGACCTGATGCTTTGCTCAGCCAATGTGAAGTTGGCAAAAAAAGTCATTTTTAAAAAAAAATTGAGCGAAAAAATTGATTTTTGCGCGACTAATTAGCGGCAAATTACGAGTATAAACAATGCGATTAGCGAAAATTGCTTTGCTAATTTAACGTAATAATGTATTTTCTAACAATTCGTTATCATTAAAAAGATTTGTTTGATTGATCTATCAATATCGTACATGTTGCTAATTTCAAAAATATATTTTTTCGATTTTCGACTATCTTTTCTCACTTAAACTATTCGAAATCCGCACGATGAGGGGCAATTTTCAGTGACTTAAGGTGCCTTTACATGGAGCGACGGGCGACAGCGATAGTGCCAGCGACATCGCCCTGACGTTAGCGACGATCGCTGACACACAGTTCAGCATAACTCAGCATCGCTGTGACGTAATGCGTGATCGCTGCGCTAATATTTACTGTATCAGCCAGTGTTACTAGGTGTCTCCCTAAATTTAGGTGCTTTTTTATTTGTTAGGGGGATTTTTAGGGGAAAGAAATATTTAGGGGGATGTAATAGGCCTGCTCAATATCCAATTTAGCATTTCTTGAAAAATTTTTAGTATATATGGCAATTCTAAAGATAATAATACATGTATTTTAAAGTTTTCCGCTAGTTTTATTTGACCAGTCCCCAACAATATATATATAAATTATTTTGGTAAATCAGTGTAGGTGTAAAGAAAATAGTCAAAAAAGTCAACTTTGTGGAAATTTTCTCAGTCGTTTTGTTGTTTTCACCGTCGAAACGTACACCAAAGTAAGTAACAATAGTATATTTCTCAACGAGTGCAGAATGAGCTTGTTTTGCAATCACATTCGCTAAAAGAACCCTTCTGCACAAGTTGAAGACTATATTTTTTTCAACTAAGTGGAGGAAATGCGATTTTCGACGAATCAAGCAGTGGAGAAAAACGTATTTTCTTCACTTGTTGGGAAAAATCTTTTTCTGCGGTGTTAACCTAGGTAGAAAGTATTACCAAAATCCGTAAAATGCAGGTCTTGCGTTACTGACACCTAACCCTACTTTTTGTTGACAAAAAAAGGTTGTCGGGTAAAACATGACAAAGCCTTTTCTGTTATGTTTTTCTGTGGGACTAAAATAAATCCGAGTTAAAGTTGTAACAAATATCTGTTGAGTATCATCTGGACAGCATCATTGACAGATAATAATATCTCTTTTTTCTCGTGATAGTCTCGTAAGCAAATTAATAATTGGTTTTCCTGGTAAATGAAGCCGACAGTAGGATATCAATATTTTTGTAAAATAGCTTTGTCATGTTTTACCCGACAACCTTTTTTATTTTTTTGAAGTTTTTTTATGAGGATATCAATATTTTTTGTAATATTGTCGAATTTTATGCTATTTATAATTACTATAATCTTTAAATTAATAAATAAAAACTCAAATTGACACATTAAAAAATTTTATTTACCTTATCGGATCTTCTGCAATCGAGCTTGATTGCGTACGGTTGCAGAAGATCCGAAATAATATTGAAAACATTCAATAATAATTTATAACAAGACATTTTTACACATTACATTGAAATTTTTAATTTAATTTTAATTTTTTTAATACGTTGAAATTTTTACATTGAAATCTGTTTCATATAATAACCATCTAAATTTTAATAACAGTAAATTAAATTTACAAAATCAAATAATGATTTTCTCTGTTTTTTCCAACTTGATTTCAATTTTTTTTAAATTTCATGTATTATTTGCTATTATTTATCTATTTTTTTATCATTATTTACTTATCTAGTTCAATTTTTTATTTTTATCGATTTCCTTATTACAGTTTGATATTGTTTGAATTTTATTTGTTACTGTTATTTATAAATATATTGAGAATTCATTTACTGTTATTTATTTTTCTATATTTTTTTGACAACCATTTATTTACTATTTATTATATTATTTATATATATTTATGGGCCTAGTTTGATATTATTCTATTATTTATACATGTCTGTTTATAATTTATTCATCAATTTTCTAAACTATTATTCATTAATCTTGTTCAACGATACAGTTCTATTTAAAATGCAATTAAAATTGCTGCTAAGTAACAGTGTTTTCTTCGTATGATTTTAATTTTCCAGAGAAGAAGTAAATTCAATCAATATTTCATTTTTGCATTAGTGATTAGAAACACAAAAAATTTTTGAAATAATTTCAAATGCTTATCTTTCTATTCTTTCTCCTCATCATGCTTCACTAAAATTGCTCCTAATGTTTCACTGAACTTATTTTCTACATCATGGTGCGCATGATCTACCAGAAAATTTGAATTTTTTTTAGTCGTGACAAACCAAGTTATATTATTGTAAACATATATAATTCTGGATTATTTTTTTATATTTATTTAGTAAGTAATTTGCTTGAAAATTTCTGTTTAGAAGCAACTTGTGCTTCAGTACAGGAAAAACACTACAGTAGCATTTTTTTTCTAGTACTTTTTTTTAGATATCTAAACGAAGAAATTATTTTGTATCTGTATAAAAATACATATTTTATTTTAGTTATTTTGGCCATTAATAGAACTGGAATAAATCAGTTGCGATTTAATTTGGAACTTTCTGAAAAAATGATGATCAAAAAATGAGGAGAAATAATATTATGAAATATCTGTGTTGAGCTGGTATAGCGCAAAAAATTTTTAAATGTGGATGCAGCGCTATATGCAGCTATAGGTGATTTTCCCCTTGATTCCTGGGTTTATAAACAGGGCTATATTTCGAACATGAGTGGCAGAGAAACGACACTTTTTTAAAAAAATGTAAAATTGAAATTTTTTTAAAATCATAACTCCCACTCATAATTCAGAGCAGTGGTATCAGAGACATGCATATATAGTTAAAAAAAGTGCAGCGTTTTGCCCAAATCTCTCACTAATTTAAATCCAAAAATTTATGTGCATAAGTAGTTCACTAGATTTTTGAATATCCTTATGTACGAGTAGCTAGATGTAGAAACGAAAAAAAAAAAAAAAAAAAAAAAAAAATGAATGCTCTAAACGTCACTCCCTTACCAATATCTGTAACGTTGTGGAGCTTGCTTTGACTTACCTGAAGAAACACGTCTTTGAACGATTTGCGTTCGCACTGGTGTCTGTTGTCGAGGTGTTCCAATAACTTTAGGCGAGCGTATTTGGGCGCTGGCAATGCCAAGGACACTGGTTGTGGGTGTGATTCCACGAAGGGTTGGCCGCGGCAGAAGAGGGCGATTTTCAGTTAAACGGGATGTTGGCGTCAATGTAGGACGAATGTTACCAACCGACAATCGGCCCTGCATGTTGTTCACTGGGGTTGTCACAACATGAATCTGCTGCACCTGGTTATTCAAGTCAAGTTTTAATGAAATTTCCAAGGGAAGGATTTTTTTTATGATCATCCAATAGAAAGCATAAGTACAAATATTTTACACTCTGCTCATTGAGAAGCAATTTTGAGAAGAAGTGTTAAAAATATACCAAAGTGTAAACTGTTCAATGATTTTGATTTGAAATAAATTTTTTCCGTAATTCAAAATGGCATCTAAATCTTATTAGTAAGGGATCAGTGTACGCTGAGCTAAGAGCACACTACTGATCGCGACGTTCATCCCACTGACTGAGGTGCGAATGAAAATTTCTGTTTCCGCTGCACAAAGTAGTGTGTTCGCTTATCTATCCGCTGAGCTCACCCCAACCACTAGGGCGCTCGCACCAATGAGTCGCTCCTGAACCATCGTGGCGCGGATCTGATGTATTCGGGCCAGCACTGCGCTGAGTAGGGTGCCGACATCAATGTTCGCGGAGTTTTAAAAATGAAAAATGCGCGCGCAAGTATACAGCTGATCTGTGATTCCAAGCCGATCAGCTGATCAACAAAACAATCCGATTTTTGACAAGCCTATGCGTCAAAAAGACTTGTGCGCGCATATTACATTTTTAGAACTCCGCCAACATTGAGGTCGGCACCCTACTCAGCGCGGTGCTGGCTCGAATATATCAGGTCCGCGCTACGATCGTTCAGGAACGATTCATCGATGAGTAATCCTCAATAGTTGGTGTGAGCTCCACGATTAGACGGGCGAACACACTACTCTGTGCAGCGGAAATCGAAATTTTCATTGGCACCTCAATCTGAGGGGTGGATGCTCATGTGGATTTATCCAGCACAGAGAGATTCTTCCAGAAAAATGCTGTACAACAATCTAAAAAAATACTATAAAATTTTTTGAAAATTTAAACAATTCAACGATTCTTCCATATTTTAATAGATTTCTATATGAAATCGTATGATTTGATACTCAAGTTTTGTGGTTTTTGCATTCATACTTGTACATACACTTATCAAAATTTTGTCTGCATCGAATTCCAGTCTTTGATGGATTGCTAGTAGTAAGTTTCTATAGAATTCTGTAGTATTTAGAAAATTTTCCAGTAATTTTATTCAATGGCATTGTGGATTTTTCTATGAGTATCTCTCTGTGCTCCAAAAATTTGTAGAGGAACCACTGATCCCCCCACTAATAAGATTAATAAGTTATTTGATATTTTGGGAATGATTTGTTTCAGAACCGATTTGTATACCTGATTAGGCTAGCCCCTTTTCTTCAACCTTTTGCTTGCAACAAAAAACTCTTTATACCTGATTAGTTTTCATCGGAGAAGGTTTAGAAATGACCTTCATCTGAGTGATGACCTGGGAGCCATCCGGCTTGCTGACAACCTTTATCGGAGTTAAGGATGAATTCATCTGATTCGCACTTATGATTTGTTTACGAACAATTGTAGTCTCTGGTCGACTTTGGACCATAAGAATGTTCGAAGAGCCTGGAGAATTTTTCATGGTCGTTTTTCCTCCAATTAATGCACTTGGGGACGAGTCCAATTTGATGATACCATCCTTGCGTGACATTACATAAACGCCTGATGTCAGATTCGGCATTTGCTTGGCGTCCACTTTAACAACGTTTTTCGCATCGGCCACTAAAACGGGTTGTTGAACGGTTTTGTTAATTACTTGCGGCTTATCAACTTCCATTTTTTGGTTTGATCCATTGGTTGTCATCGTGGCAGAGGTGAAAGCTCGTTGAATAACATCGCTGCGTCCAGCAAGCTTATCTTCTTCTGACTCCCCGGTCCACTCATCGTCGTCAGTGCCGTCGACCTTGTTTCGTTTTACAGCCCCCATATCAGAGTCGCTATCAGACTCAGCTGGTCGTTTACCAGTACCTTTTGATCCAAAAATTTGTTCTCACATAAGTGCACATTGAATAATCTCAAGTTACTTTTTTTAGTGAGATTTCCATTAGGATTCTTTACATTTTTCGAGACCCTAAAGTTTTTATTAGTTATTTTTCATCATTGTATGTTTTTAAGGAAAGGTTATGTTCATTTTGAAAATTTTGTTTTTTTCAAAGAAATCCTAAAGAAAGACAAGGACGCAACAGAAGAATTTTTTGGGAAGAGTTTTTTAAAAATAAAATATTTGCCTTCAAATTTTAGTTTTTCTTCTTCGACGTTCTAGTTTAGTTTCTTTTTTATTTTTGTAAAATTTCGATTTCAATGAAAATATTTGATATGATATTTGAACTTGAATCCCCAAGTTTTGAAACGAAGAGTTTTTGTTATTCCAGTGTGTAGATTTTTGGTTATTTTGACTCATATTTTTAAATTAATTCTAAATTTTAATCAAATTTTAAGAAGGATTTCAACTTTAAAAATACCCCCTTGCCTATGGGCTTGAAATAAATAGATTTCTTTTCATTATTACATTGTATAAAACGCTAGACTTATTTATATCCATAGGATATGAATTTTACCTAGTAAAGAGGAAACTCTGAAAACTAAAATAAAAAAAAAAAAATATGAGTGTATTTAACTTTTCGTTAAGACATACCATCATTTTCCTCATCTTTCATTGAGCCGCACCACTGTTTCACTTGATCCATGGCTTTAGTCTTGCTGGAGCGCATAGGTCGGCTGTTTCATATACAAAAGTAACTTTAATCCCAAATTTTGAAAAAATCGCTTTGATATACACCGTGTGTCCCAACACAACTTTTGGGATTTCATAAAAAAAAAAAAAAAAAAAAACATAACCTGTCTAGAACAGTTGGAACACTCAGAGAAATTTCCATTCAAGTTTGAAATGGAAAAAATTTCAAAGCTATCTTCTATCAACATGAAACCAGTGGGTGTAAACTCAATGCTTTTTTTCGTGGGGAACGATTTGGGTCTGCGAGAAAGAGAAAGGACGATGTGAAAATGAGAGCAAGTGAGAGCGAAGATATTCCTTTCCACTTGTTTTCATTTTCACATCGTCCTCTCTCTTTCCTGCAGACTCAACCACAATGTCAACGATTCCTAATCCGAGTTTGCACCCACTGCATGAAACGCTAACCTTCCATTTTGAAATGATCAGTTTTTTTAAGGGAAAGGACTTAGCCTTTTACTTTGAAATGCTACTGCGGTGGTACTTTAAGACATTTTTCTTTCAACGGTCTCATTTCTTCTTTGGGCCACACTTATCTATCTATCTATCTATCTATCTATCTATCTATCTATCTATCTATCAATCATCTATCTATCTATCTATCAATCATCTATCTATCTATCTATCTATCTATCTATCTATCTATCTATCTATCTATCTATCTATCTATCTATCTATCTATCTATCTATCTATCTATCTATCTATCTATCTATCTATCTATCTATCTATCTATCTATCTATCTATCTATCTATCTATCTATCTATCTATCTATCTATCTATCTATCTATCTATCTATCTATCTATCTATCTATCTATCTATCTATCTATCTATCTATCTATCTATCTATCTATCTATCTATCTATCTATCTATCTATCTATCTATCTATCTATCTATCTATCTATCTATCTATCTATCTATCTATCTATCTATCTATCTATCTATCTATCTATCTATCTATCTATCTATCTATCTATCTATCTATCTATCTATCTATCTATCTATATATATAGCCGGAGCTCCTTGTTACATTCTTAACTCTTCACCTGCTCCGGCACCCGAATGTCACAATTTATTTCCACTAGCTGATCTCGATGTTCTGTCATTCTGTTTTCTTTTCTTTGACAGTTGTTTCCATGCTCCAAAAATATAAAAAATGAAGGCTCATTGAACACAATTTAACAAATTTTTGCGTGCAGTTTTTGACATATTTTATCCCAGAAATGCGATAAGGGTAATTAGAGAACACAAATCGTCTTTTGTTTGAGAAAAAAGACAGATATTTCATGCTTAAAAGCATGCTTTCATTCAAATATTTATTTAATGAATCGAAAACAAGGGCTAACTTGGACAAAAACCTTCACCGAAAATATTATAGTGGTCATTATTATAAGTCATTCTAGATTGGTTACATTTTTTTTGGAATTTCTGAGGTTACACAGTGTATGTTCACAAAAGTTTTTTATTATTTAGTAGGATGAAGCAATATTTGCAAATAGTGAATTTCTTTTTACGAATATTTTCTAAATTTTGATTGATCTAGTTTTTTTTAGAACAAAAATGTTCAATAGAAACTTAAAATTTTTTTGTTAAAACATTGACAAGTAAATAAAATAGGCAACTAAATGTCAATAACAAAACCTATTTTTATACCAAACTTTTTTAACTTCAATCATTAGATTCATATGAAAGGCTGAGAGGAAAAACCAAACAAGTAGAGACAGAGAACATGGAGTTTCACATCTATCTGTCTCTTACTAGTTCAATTTTTCCTCTCAGCTTGCCATATGTATTGATATCATAAGTTATTGCAATTTCACCTTGCTTGGTTGGCAGAACTTGGACCAGCTGCTACGGTTTCGACTTTAACAACAGTCCTTTGCTGCATTCCCATAGGTCGCGCTGTGAGATTTTTTTGGGCATTTTGTTGCTGTTGAGCTTTTATTTCTTTCTGTTTTGCAAGGTTCTTTTCAAATTCTTCCAGCAAAAGTTTGCATTTCGATACACTCTCAGCAGGTTCCCATGAGTTTGATTCACTTTAATTGAATGTTAAAAACAGGAGTTAATATCTTTCTCTTACCCATAAAAACATAAAAGAAAAATGTCCAATTGAAACTTTTTCTCTCAATTCACAAATATTTTCACTTTTAATCATTATAAAAAAAAATGTAATACTTACTGTGGAAATCCTTCCCACTTCAAAAGATATTCGGAACATTTTTTCTTGGTGTTGAATCTCTTAGCCAATACTTTCTCAACAGCATATTCTTCTTCTGAGCCCAAATTAGTTTCTTTTTCCAGTTTCCCCTTCAAAACACGAAAAACAAAAGGTTGAAAACGTTTACTATAAAATAAATTTTAAAATTCTTGATAGATGTTTTAGTAATTGCAAATGGCAGTTGCAGATTTTGAAATTCTTTTGAAATTTTCAACTATAAATTTTGTACTTTTGGTGTGACCGTAGGCTTAAGTTTGAATTTCTCTCTTTTGGGAGAGTCGGTCAATCCCATTTCTTGTGCCACTTTCAAATCTGATTTTGGGTCTCTTTCTGATCCATCTTCAGACTGTCCGTTACGAATGATTTTGTTCACGACCGTAGGTGCTTTATTAGACGACGACACTGAAACATGTTTATTATTTTTTGTATTTATTATACTCTTCCAATATATATTCAATATCAATAGTTTATATGGTTTTTGAATTTCAGAATCCTGTAGAATGGTATTAAATAACAGAAATTACTACACCATAATATTTTATACACTGCATTAATAATTTCAATATATTTGTATTTTCGAAATAGTTATCCATTTCAAAAACTTGCAGATTTTTTTCACTCACATTCTTCTTCCAGCTCAGATTTGATATCTGCGATTCGGGCCGAACTGACTCTTGTGAATGTTTGAATAGTTTTTCCAGCAGCAATAAAAGCTTCTCGCAAACTAACATTCATGTTACACCACTCCTGGTAAATGTCCCATGTATCTTTCTCTTCGTGTTTTTGCATTTGACAGCTTTTCCACAATAAAAATGCCCATACTTGTGGTTTTTGGTCGCACTGCAAAAGTTATTAACATGTTGATAATCAAGACACCTTTTCATCTAAATTTGTTAGTAACTTTTGATGAATATAAAAATTCATACATCCACATTATCTCGAAATGGCGATTCTTCATCGCAAGCTCCTTTTTTGCTTTTGTGCTCTTGGAACTCTTGGATGAAGAAGAAAATTGAATGACATGATCCACATACCAACACGTCAAGTTTTCCTAATTCTTCTTGAGCAGCTGTAAAGCAAGTTTTTTTTTCATGCAACATATTACTATCGATAGTTTCTACATGTAATTACATGTTTTTCTTCTTAAAAGTTTTAATTTTTTTCCCTCAACCACTTCATAATGATTTCTCTGTAACATAATCATTACTTTGTATTTTGCCAAGATATAATAAAGCTTTTTGGGAATACACACAAAAAATTACCAATATTCTGCTAAATGTAGTTGAAATTCTTTATATTTTTTTTTACTCAACAAAGAAAAATACATTTATAATTTTTATTTATCACGGTAAAAAATATTTTTTGAAATTTTTATAGGCAGAAATTATTTAAACCCACAAAAGTTAGTCATCTCTTAGGAAAAAAAAACTTTGAGAAAAGTTTAAATGACATGAATCAAATTCTTAATATATATTTCAAATATTCTAGGCTAGTTTACTTAAAAATTTAACAGATATCAACGTCAAATTAAAGTTTCATGAACAAAACTGAAAACCACTACAAAATTAATATATAATGGAAGGAATACTTAATAAAATGTATAAATTACATTTGACTGCTGTGGTATTCGCTTGAATTTTCGAAGGGTCTGTATCACCCTCCATCTTCCCGGTGTGTTTGTTTCAGTTGTGCAGACCTGAAAACATTATTCCACAATATTAATGACTATTACATACTTCAGAAAATCTTGGTTTCTAATTATTTTTCATTGAGCTCTCAAAAATTAGTGTGTTAAACTTTGCTAACAGACTCAAATAAATAGCATATAACTTTGCTAGAACATTCTAGTAGAATGTGGTCAGATTGGAAACAATCAGCATGATACAAGCACGTATGCTATACCTATATATGGACTAAAGGAGGGGCAGCCAGCAATAACTTTGCATACATTGTAGAAAGTCTGTGGCGCTTGGCAAGTTATTGCTGGATGGCCCTCAAACATAGATATAGTCTAAATGGTTGGTTACAAGGGTTTAAAATAAACGAAAAAGAAAAAAAGACAAATATTTTATGAAATTATTTTCCTGTTGCTTACCAAGACATTGCGATTGAAACTTTAAAATTTCTGTTTACCAACGATATATACAATACAATCCTCCTTGTGACCAGATCAAAAATTCATTAAAAATTTTCTTTTATTTAATTTTAAATGTTCAGGACTTCTTGCATCAAAAATTTTTTTTTTTTTTTAATGGAAAGTGAGGTTTGTAACCGGTTTTGCCTATGAGCACATCAGTACTTGTTTAGGTGAGATATTTTTCATCACGATGGCCGAAAAGTCACTTCAAAATATCAGTTTTGAGGTTAGAGTGATGAAAAAATCCTTATAAAATTTTTTTGGCAAATGTAATCCATTATATCAGTATAATATCTTTTCGTAATTGGTTATTATTTAACTGAATCATATTTTGTGAAAAAATTAGAAATTATTAAAAAAAAAAAAAGGCAAAATATATTTAACCTTGGGATTCGGATAAGTTTTTGGCAATTTTCGTTTTTCAAGTGAACAATTGATTTTTCCTGACCAAACTGAGTGTATCAACGTGGTAACTACGGAGCGAAACCCGCTGGGACAGCTAGTACATAATATGACTGAAATCTTTCTTTCGTTCCTTTTTTTCTTTTTTTTTTTAGGAAAAATTTCTGCTCATTGTGAATGTATGACTTTAAAATTCATATGAAAATATGTAATTTTATTAAGAACTGTAGCAACAATGCTTTTGTGTATTCAATACTACCAGCAGCGTAAGATTGTTGAATAAATATTGTTCAAGAAGCAAACAAGATTAGTAGGATAAAATTAGGTTTACTGCTTGAATTATTCGTTGTTTCATTGCAAAAATTGACGTTAAAGACAACTTAAAACAATTCAGATTGTTTTTTTCACGATAATTAATTAAATTAAAAAAAAATTTTTTAGCTCTGAAAATGTTTTCTTTTTGAAAGTTAATGCTAGCTGATAAATTTGTAATTTAAAAAAAACTGCTCTCAAATATACAGAAAAATAAACAAATTTTGTAACTGATACATTCAGAGTCATACATAAATTTAAAAAGGTATGAGAACCATTAAATTTAAAAATTAAAACAAATTTATGTATAAGTTTGATACATACAAAGTTGTTAGTAATATTTTTTAAAATCATTTCAAGTATATTTTTTGTTATGTCTAACATTACTTTAAAAATCTATACAAATATTAACTATTTTAAGCATTACTGATAAAGTTGCTCAAAAAAGATAAAACATAAATTAAATCGACAATCAAGAAATGTCTTTTTTACTTAAAAAATTCAAAAATATGCAACACATCTGCGGCTTTTTTTTCAACCGAGCAATGAGTTTTTAAATAACAGTTCTCAAATAGAATGAAAAATGCAAATTACACAACCACAAGTGTAAAAAAGAGGAATAATAGTATATTGCATATCAAGGGGGAGAACAGTGTCTTTTCACTTGTTCCGAAAATGATGCCTGAGTTGTGAAAAGACTCTCCTCTGTGATATGTACCATTCTTTTTTCGGTAGCCACACAAAATGAGAAGCGTGTTTGGCTGCGTAGCGGATTGAGCGTAGGTTCCCCTTTTCGAGTCAGTGAAAGAACCCATGGCTAATCAACGGTGTTTAGCCACAGGTGCACGTAAACACTGTTGTTTAACCAGGGGACCTTTCACCGCTCGAAAAGGAGACTCTTATGCTCAATCCATGAGCAGCAAAACACGCTCATTTTATGTGGCTACTATAAAAAAAGTATTTTATCCATCACATTGAAAATATAAAGTAAAACTGGTAAAATTTTATTTATATATATTTGTTATGTATAGTTTATCAAATAAGTTATTACATTTTTACTCATGTCATATTATATTTTAAAATCAATACTGTTTCAAAATATTTCTGACATTATTTACAGAGCAGCCCGAAAATTATATTTTATAGATTTAATATTAACGGAATCAATAAAAATTCATATTCATTAACTTTAAATGTTGAAAATTTATGTGTCGGTTGATTCTTCTTTTTTGAAAAGGGATGTTAGGCGATAACTTCAAAGATAATTTTTTTTATTATGGTGATTTATGAATTTTTTGAGATTTGAATATCAATTTGTAGAACAACAGTGTAGAGATCGCCGGTGAGGTGCTGCCACCTGTGGGGACTGTAGTGCTCTCCCGCCACTTAATTTTTCCACTAATTATTTCATTGTTCGTAAAATCTGAGTTATGTACGGGACGCGCCCAGTTTTTGTCTCTCTTCAATAAATGAGAAGCAGCACGTTACCGATTCAAGTCGGTGTTTTGATTCATTCACCAAGGATCCTGAACAAAGATTATAAGAATGTATCCGAATATATTATTAATGAAATTATATACATTGGAAGTAATTAAATAAGCAATAAACTGATTAGAGTATAATATAAGATAACACATAAAATAGTAGTACACTCAAACCTTACGTTAGCGAGCATTCCCCTCTGTTATTTCGCTCCCACCACTGAAGCGCATGTGCTTGCAAGAGTAGCACGCTAGCCAATGAGAAGGCTCACGCACACTCAGCTCTTCGTATTGCACAAGCCCATGTGAACAAACATTGCGCTCACCAAGATTCTTGATGCGTTTCATTGGTCTGCATAAAGACTAATCACGCAGGACTGCTCGAGTGTTGGGATTTACCCCGACAGCTCATTGCGACAACTTGGAAGACATCTATTTGTTTTCACTTTTTCTCTCTTCGTTTATGTTCTATGCGTCTTTCTCCCATTCCGGTGTGTTCCAAGTCGTCTTAACGCAAGTCGCTTGTATATTTTCCAACTTGTTAACGGAAGGTTTAAGTGTACAGTGCACACTCATTCTTAAATCGTACAAGTACTTTCGTCTCTTTCTTTTCTGATTTTTAGCATTGAAAAAAAGACAGGTATATGCTTGCAGGATTCAGTAACGAGTGTAGATTATTATACTATCGGAATATATTACATTAAGAAATATAAAATTGTAAAAGCTAATTCATAAACTGAAATATGTAAATGAAATATTCTTTTTTCATGTTTCTAAAGTAAGTTTATAGCGTGCAAGTCTTTTCTTTACCACATCATATTTTTTTTCTAATGTATATTATATTTTTGTCATAATTCATATAGAATGAAATAGAATAAATAGATTTTGTCAAAAAAATGTCTTCATACTTGCTTCAAAGTTCACTAATCCGATAATTCAGCAAAAAAATATGTTTTAGATTTGTATTAGAGTAAATTATTGCCCAATGCAAAAACTTTAATTATAAATGAATATAATGGCTAAGGTTTTTGCCATTAAACAATTATTTACTTGAATAATAAACCAATGAAACAATGTTTTGTCTTTCATTTCATGGAATTTTCAAACTTTTGTGCTAATCAGGAAATAATTTAGTTTTGTCCACTTACAATTCGGGAAGGCAAGGCTTTTGATTAAAACCCCTTCACTTTCCAAGCTTACTCTAATAGAAAAGTGGAGGTAATTTTAAATAAGGTAGTTATTTCAACTGTATGAATGGACTGATTCAACTACTTCAAATTATGTTGCTTTGGAAAGGAATGAAATAGTTTTTATCCAGCCCTGTAAAATTTTCAAAATGTCACCCACCCGGTTTTGACCGCTGACCCTCCAAATATAAATGTGAGGCTCCGCGAATAAAAAGTGACTCACCCGAATAAGCTAAGGTTTATTTTCAATTGCTCCATAGAGTCGACGAAAATGCCCTCGTCCTATACAGCGATTCGTCAGTCTAAAGCAGATGTCTTTTTGAAAGTGCAATGCGTCCACAAACGGACTGCAGAATAATATTTGAACATGTGAAACTAAACGTAAACAAAAATAGAAACAAATCATTTTTTTTCTAACGTTTCCAACCAGAGGTATTGCTATAGGGCAAGGGGCATTTTTCGTGGAGTCTAAGGAGTGATCCAAAATAGACTTTAGCTTTATTGGGTAAGTCACCTCTCCTCACGGAGTCTCACATGCATATGAGTAAAAAAAAAATTCTTTCGCCTAGCAAAAAAAAATTACAAAAAACATTGATCAATATACTTAGTCATAAAAATTAGGTAAAAATAAAAAAATACACCATATGGGGCAAAAAAAATTGAGCTGATTTTATTCGGCAAAATTTTGAAGATTAGAATTTTTCTCAAACGAAAGTTAGATTTTCACTGCCATGCTGTGTTATGACAGTTAAGTGGCAATATAACCTCAAAAGTGGCGACTTGACCAATGATTTTCTACGAAAAAAAATTAATGTATCCAAGTTTCTATGACAGTTGAAGTTCAGCTTCAACTATCAAAAATAACAATCAGAGTCAAAGTACCTTCTTGTTTAAATAGAACCCCCAAAAAAATGATGCACTGTTGTTGATACATAAAGATACTTCTCATAAAAACAAATCGAAAATGCCAAATTGGAGAAAATATTATTTTTCATATATTATGTAAAATTATTTCTAAAATAAATAGAAAAAATTTTCACGACAGCAGAATCACTTTTGGAATCTTTAGAAGCGAATTCCGGTGAAAAAAAAAAAAAAACAAACAAACAAACCAAACAAATATCTACATCACAAAAAACGCAACAGTTAAATAGTAAATTATGTTCTCATGGTCCTGGAAAAAAACCACAATCGTTTTCCAAATCCCACGAGAACTCTACCGTCATCAATCATTTGTAATTACGATAAAAATACATGCCACGAAAAAATCC
Organism: Platygaster robiniae; assembly: GCA_028476575.1. Lineage (NCBI taxonomy): Eukaryota > Metazoa > Arthropoda > Insecta > Hymenoptera > Platygastridae > Platygaster > Platygaster robiniae. The sequence goes on from CM052023.1 coordinate 29,061,405, forward strand.
ACGCCAAGCGACGCACCCACGATCACAGTTCTTCGACTCAACAAACCAAACCAAACCCGGCAACTACCCTTGAAAACGCCTTTTCACCCTTTGACAATATTCGCGTTTTTCGTTTGTGCGCGTCCCGAATGAAAAATGTACATCAATGTGCTTATGTATAATGCTCTACAACGCATTGAGCCCTCTGTCTGCCTCTGTCGGCCATCCGTTCGATGAATCCGACAAGGACGACCAACAAAGAACAAAAACGAGAAAAGGACAAAAAAACGCGTATCCACCACAGCAGGGCACAGCACTGCACACGTACGTAAACACACTAACGGGGAATTGGCGGGTTTTGACGAGGCGATGGGAAAGGAAAGCGACCAAAAACACGTGACACTTAGGATTATGAAAAAGATCCAACTAAATACCACAAAGCGGCAATTGAGAGATGAAGTGCCGAAACGAGCGAAACTGTTTGCAAGATGGCTGGCACTATTTGCTTCTATACTCACTTCCTGCCTGCGGTCGAGAGAGAAGCCTCGTAATAAACTCGCGACTCGGCGAAAATATGGGAGGAAATGTTGAAATAACGGTTTTAAGGGCTGCGAATGCAAATCGGAGAAAATTACCTGTCAACGGGGAACGACCCAAAATTTGCGAAAACGAAATTCGTCGAACGACACCGTAATACATGCGTATGCGTCGGCAAAATCCAGCAAAAGCGGCCAATCACGTTTGAGAATTAAACCAACGCCAGCGACACCAGCGACACCGTGGTGAATTATTGATGCAGGCTGGCACAGGTTGGAATGCGTGCGAAAATTCAAGGCAGAGAGATGGAAGACAGCAACGCTGATTGGTGGAGTTTCGGGTGGATTGGATAAAAATTGTTTGGCACTATGGCAGATGAACGTACCTGGGATTCGGGGCCTAATTGGCGCGCTTCTTGATGGACGCCGGTCAATGGCAATGGCATAGGAACTGTAGGGACGATATTTTTATCGACGAATAAAGCACCTTTTGAAAAATATAGGAAAATAAACGATTGCTAAACAATGATTATGTTGTTAATCGTAGTAGAATTTTATACTTTCGATTTTCGACTTGCGAGAAACTTTTTTTGTTTTTAAACTTTTATCGAGCGATACTTTTTATATTGCTTAGGGAAGATTGAAATTATTTGAGCCAAAAATCAAACTGATTTTAGCAAAACTAAAACCATCAGTAATTAGTGTTCTGAGCGCACAGCACGCGCGCAATTATCGGATCGCTCGCCAAACAAGATAATTCAGTGTCATTTTGAATTTTTCAATGATTTTTTAAATTTAGAATTGTTATTTTTCGGAGCAATTAATAATAATAAGTAGATGAAGTAAATAATAATAATATTATTATTATTCACTTCATTTACTATTGCATCGATAAATTTGCTATATTTTTGAAATTCAGATTCTAAAAATTGCCCAGTCAGCGCAAGACTACCAAATCGGCTCCTACAGAGCTACCACAGGGCAACCATGGCAACTCCCAGGAAGCTCCCACGGCATTCCTAATGTCCATTATACGACATTTTCAGTAAAGTGGTAAAGTACTGGACGCCAAAGTACTTGACGATCGGTCGATAACAGCGAAAAAAAGTATCGGTGATTCGATACTTCAACCTCGAGAGTATCGAGTATCGGTACAATAATATTTGGCGTTTTCGAGTGACCTGATCTGAAGCAGATCTGGAGCAATTTCTAGACAGGTTTGAGCAGATTTGAGCACGTATCAGCAGAAAAATCTGCTCCTGATCTGCTACAGATCGGGTCATTCGACAACGCCAATTGACGAGTGGATTCGATACTCAAAGTATCGAGCAAGTATCGCCCATCACGGCCCATCAATAGCCCAGTGTTTTCCAGTGTATTGTTTTGTGCTATTTGAAGGTTGGATTTTGCTTACAAGTATTTTTCTCTTGCTTTTATAATTGAAAACAATTGAAAACCATGTTTTACCCAAATGAATCGATGATAACAATTAACAGTATATGTTGTTTATAGTTTAAGCTTAGATTTTCTTCAAAATGTCCTTATACGACGATTTCGACAAACACAGAGCTGAAAAGGTTGCAGGATGGTCTTCTGGAATAAAGCTTTTGCAGTCTCAACTACAATTAAAGAAAGCAGCAACAACCCAGGTTTCTTATAATTGAATTTTTGCATTTTCAGAACTGTTTTGTTTTGTATTCTAAACTTTGATTTTTTCTCTATCAACTAAAATGTTTATGTCAACTCGTGACATTCAAGTTTGTTATTTTCATAATTTACTTGAATTCAAGCTGATAAATTAAAGACCTTATTTTCTTTTGATTGAAAAATTTCTTATTATGCCTCGTATCAAAATGTCTTTTTGTTTTTCTAGTCACATCTTTGTATTGATTGAAAAATTGAATTTAAAACAATAAAATACATGTTTCATATATTTTAAACAGTCTGAATAATAATTCATTGACAAAAAGTTTCCGCAATATAGTTTTGTGATTTTTATTTTAATTATTAAAAAGGGAGTGTATTACTGCACAGAGCCCGGCCGAGAGAATGGGAGAATTATTTTGAGCTCATAGAAATTTCTGATATCTCCCGGTCAGAGTGGTCAACTTGAACACGACGAGCTTACCGACAGGCCACGGCGTGTCAATGTAGTGGTAAGCTCGATACACTGGAACGGTCAGTCCGTGTGTCCTCTCATCTCAATTCCCCTCGATTTCTCAAGCCCTGAAATTTCCCCACTTGACTGTTCTGTATAATTTATGTTGATTTATGTGAATGCCTTTGGGACTGACCCCCCCCCCCCAGACCCCTTTTTGTGATACATTTTTGCGACATTTTATTACCTTAATATATATATATATATATACATGTGTCCAAACCAAGGAGAAAGACGTAGTTCTACGTCAAAAAATAAAAAACTTAACTCAGGTAATGTCGTTGAAGAAAAAAAAAAGGAAAAGCAATATTACCTGAGTTTGTTTTTTTTTTTAGAAATGTCCGCTTTCATTAATTTCCCGACCAGGAGAGCGGGAAAAATTATGGTTTTGATCATTTTAATTTTTTCCCGTTGACCCGGTCAGATAAAAATCCTGGCCGGAAAAACGGGAAAAGATTACAACGTATTAAAATCATAATTTTTGTCCGCTTTTCAGCCCGGGGAGACCCAGCCAAGATTTTACCCGACCAAGAAAACGGGAAAAAGTTGGAAATTATAAAAATGAGAATTCTTTATTTTTCCCGGTTAGGAAAATGCACTCTATTTTTTTTCTATCATTGGAATAATTTTACATTAAAAAAATCATCCCATTTAACATCTGTTTCACATTTGCATAATCTCTTTTCAATATTTGTTGCTTTTCGTTCCATCACATATATTGTCACAATGGTCACGAATAACAATTGTTTAATTTTATAATTTACACATTTCGTAGCGATGTTTAGATACTTCGGTCAGTTACGATTTCTCCCGCTTCTCCCGGCCGTGAGATTTCGGTAATTTTTCTACCCAACGACCAGGAGATATCGGATGTTTCTGAAAGCCCCAAATGATTCTCCCTGCCGGGATTCCTGGCCAGGCTCTGTACAATAATACACTCCCTTTAATAAATTGTTAAAAGTCTAAATTATATTAATATCTTTGTAGCTTGGAAAATTATTGCTCATTTCATGATTTTTCAGGCTAGATTTTCTTGAGATTCTAAAATATTATGAAAAGTTTCTAACGTTTTTCAAAATAATAAAAAGTTTATTGAGAATTTGTATTTATGAGTAATTGCTTCAAAGTATTTGAAATTCTTTGATCCGAGGTAGGTATCACCTTAAATTAAAATAGAGGTCTTGAAAGGTGTAATAAATATTGAAGATTTTTCACAATTCATCACAAAATTTTATTGAACATTTTCAAGATTAAACTATAAAATTTTCAATAGGAAACTATAACTATTCAAAAACTCACATGAGAGCACCCCTATGACAATCGACAATCTGTAGTTCCGCTGTGAAAATTAAAGATTCAAAAATTGGGGAGGCGCTGGTAGTAAAGGCAACTCCACGAGCGTGCACACCACCAAATATTTCCTGTCCGTGATCTTTTTTTTTATGCATGTGTGAAGCTCGTGGAGTTGCCACCACCAATGGCGCCTGTCCTGATTCACAAGCGATAGTAGAACATAAAGGAACTACATTTCTTATAGGGCGAAACGCAGATTGTCATAAGCGTGCATGAGAGTATTAAATTTTTTGTGTTCTTATATTTTGAAATATTTGTTGTGATTCTTAAACATTTAAAAATTACAAATATTCTGCGATTTTGTTTTGTTTTAATCAAAAGGGTTGTTTTATAAGTTTAAACTCATAATATACACATAATGAAAAATCAAAACTGTTATTCAGTTTTGTTCCAATTATCGATGAAACTCATCAAAATGTTTCTTTGAAATTTAATGAACAGCCGAAGCGAGAGCAGGCAAGGAAGTCATTCACTGTTCTCGCGCCCGTAATAGACTTAAAATCAAAATCGATCCGGGACGATGAGGCGCCAGGATGTATACTTGTTTCTGGAAACTCGAGCACAGCATCCATTAGCAATATTTCCATTGGTGGAGAGCTTGACTGGAACGTTGTTAACGAGTATGACCCTCTGTGGCCAAACGAGTACGAAAAAGTTGTGAAAGAGTTGAGAGACATGCGTGACAGAGAACATGACCAAGAAAATGAAGTACGAAAACGACGAAGGGATAGCGTGGCACGACCAGAAGAGGTTTTGGTCACTTATTATATAATGATACATACATTTTTGTTAAATCAACTGTAGGAATATGTAGTATCTTTCGAGCAAAGCAGAGTTCAGTTATGAAAATATATGTAAGGAAAAATTTCCATTTTATAACTTGCTCCCGACCATCAGTTGCGGTTCTCATCAGAAATCTACATAATCACCATATACAGTGTGTAGCTCTTGAAAGTGTTTATGGAATAACCGCTTAAGGACGTTAATAAAAGCCGTAAATAGGCTTTCCCGCTTCTATTCAAAGGGGCAAGTTTTCTCGAAAATTTATTTAGATGAATTCAATATGAGTTTACCCAACTTTCGTTATGAATAATTTCTTCATGTCAAAAATCAGAGTTCGTAGTTTCTGAAATTCTTGATTCCAAGTGATTGCGGGAAATCGTTATAAATCTTTTAGATCTATGGATGAAAAAAATCGTGTAAATTTAGAAAAATTATTGCAAGGCATGGAAAAATCGATAAACTATGGAAAATCGTGGAGAATAATTTATACGTAAGAGACCTCTGTCAATTATGTAAAATCGTTATTTAAATTTAGTTATGATAAAAAAAACTATTAAATTTTAGTTTACCACGGAAAATCATAGTTTTTCCGAAAAGAGTAAGTTCTTCTGAAAAAGAACTATTGAAAGTAGATTAAATAAATGATTCCAGAAACACATTCAATTATTCTTGAATTGACTTATTTCTGTTGATTTCTTCATTTTTGTGTTTCGCTTTTTTTATTACATGTGAAGAGTTTAACTCTTGAGATTACTGGCAACACTGAAACTTTGGTTTGTTGACATTCTTTACTTCTTTCTTGTTCTTCGTTTTACATTGATTTACAATTTATTCAACATTAAATAGTGTTTTGCAGGCAGTTTCTAAAAGTCTTAAAGAACAATTTTTTCATAGCTTTCACTTGAAATTAATAACTTCGCCAAACGATAGCAATCATGAAAATTTTAATTTAAACTTCAAACTTTGCAATCAAATCTGTCGAAATTTGCATGTTCCAAAATTATAACCACACAGTTCAAAATAAAAAAAAAAAACAAAAAAAAAAAAAAAAAAAGTTCTGTCTTTAAAACCATAATTTAAAAAAGAAAACCTTACTTTGGGCATTAGTAATTTATTTTAATTTCGAATATCTACTATACTTTTAATAATTCTTTTACGCAAGAACTTTCTCTTTTCGGAAAAACTATGATTTTCCGTGAAAAACCAAAATTTTATAGTTTTTTATCATAACTCAATGTAAATTACGATTTTACACAATTGATGGAAGATTCTTATGTGTAAATTATTCTCCGCGATTTTCCATAGTTTATTGATTTTTCCATGCCTTGCAATAATTTTCCTAGTTTACACGATTCTTTTCATCCATAGATCTAAAAGATTTCTAATGATTTCTCGCAATCACCTGGAATCAAGAATTTCAGAAACAACGAACTCTGATTTTTGACATGAAGAAATTATTCATGACAAAAGTTGGGTAAACTCATATTGAATTCATCTGAATAAATTATCGAGAAAACCGGCCCCTTTGAATAGAAGCCGGAAAGCCTTTTGAGTAAGCATTTTTTGAGTTGAGCTTGCTAAACTCGGCCTTACGGCTTTCTGTAACGCATAAGGACCGATTACGCGGTTTCTTCATCAACACTTTCATGAGCTACATACCGTATGTATAATTAATTATAATTTTTCGCTTGAAATAGTATGAATTTTGTGTCATGGTGAGTTATAAATGTGTCCCGAAGGGAATTCGATTTTATTATGTATCATTTTCTAATTACATATGGTCATTTTGTAGATTCCTGGTAATCACCGTGTTGAAGAAAGCTAGAATTAAATGAATGTTCAAACCTGACATTTATTAATTATTAATTTTGTATCTTGCTTAAATATTGGACCTTGCAAAATTATTTTCTTTGTTCAGGTGGCCATAGGTTCTACAATGGTTCCTCCTGAAAGAGAAGAAGAACGAGTAATGAGCAGAAGCTCTACTGGTGGTGCAGCAATTGCACCTCCACCATCTTTACAAGAACCCCCTCCCCAAATTTCATCACCTTTACCACTCCGTTCAGCGCAAAATGCCTCTTACTCAACATCTTCTGTAGCGGCCAAGATAATGGCTAAATATGGTTTCAAAGAAGGCCAAGGTTTGGGCAAAAAAGAGCAGGGTATGTCCGTCGCACTTCAAGTTGAGAAAACAAGCAAGCGAGGTGGCAGGATTGTGGGTGAGAAAGAACAACTTATGCCACCCCCACCTCCAGTACCTTTGTCACCACCACCAAACGTGGGATCTGCCCAAAACGCACCTCAGGCAGTTCTGGAGGAGCCGAGTATCACTGAAATCATGAAATGCCCCAGCAAAGTACATATTCATGTTCAATTTTTTATAAGATCCTGTATTTCCCAGGATCCGTCAACACAACAGGGATTAAAATAGTGGCGTGATGACTGACTGATTTTTTTCTGTCAAGACACATTTTTTATTGTGTGCTTTGGTAGAAAGGTTGTATTATTTCCTACAAGGACAGGAGTACTTTTCGGACATTTTCAGATATGTTCATTTTCTCTCTGACCTAAAAATAACTGAACGAAATGAATGAAAAATTTAGGGATCTAAACTTTGAATTTCTCAACTTTATAGAACTCAGTTAGTTTCAATAATGCCATTAATTGTGAATTTTTTTCTAATCCTCTGAAAATTCATTATATTTCAATATTTCCAGAATTGATGACGTACGTTCACTCCAAAGTTCATTGCGTTGGAAATCGTAAATTAACAAATAACATTAATAATTATCATCAAACTATTACACAGGTCTGCAAGTAATATGTTGGTATTTGTTGTTTGGAAACAACATATCTTTTCCGGTGTAATTTTTTACGCAGAATCCGAATCCGAACTCAGAATCTGCCTATCACGTTATGATTTTGAGATTTTTGAGGTTATGTGCTTTAAAAATGGGATTTTTTACTACTTTCGAAGTTATTTACAGGGCACAAGAAATTTATTTCGTCTTTGTCTCACATGTCATCATTTAGTACTAAGCTTTCTCTTCAAAATAAGCTATTACACAGTAACGAGTGATTTTTTTTCACAAAGATACGGCCATATCAAGTTTTGACATTTATCAAAACGACCTCATAAGCATTCTTCCTGACTCTTTGAGGCATAACATTTTGCATTCTCAAATTTGGTGTCAATCTTGCAATCTTATATTCGTAATTAACAACAAAATTACAACTAAAAATTTCTAGGAAGCAAAATCGTAAAATTTTGTGAATTTCGATCCGACATTATGAATCCCCCATCTTATGAATGGAAATTCATTTGCTGACTGTGAATTTTTATTTACAGACAATTGAAACCATTTAGGTTCAAATTTTCAACATTAATTTTAGAATGCAAGATGGCATGCTTCAAAGAGATAATGTAAATGCTCATAAGGTCGTTCGGATAAATATCAAAACTTGATATGGCCGTATCTTTGTGAAAAAAAAATCACTCGTGACTGTTCAATAGCTCATTTTGAAGAGAAAGGTTAGTACTAAATGATGACATGTCCGACAAAGACGAAATAAATTTCTTACGCCCTATACATAACTTCAAAAGTAGCGAAAAACCCAATTTTCTAAGCACATAACCTCAAATATCTCAAAATCCTGATCTGATAGGCAGATTCTACGTAAAAAATTACCTCGGATATCGCCTACAGCTTTTCAACGACAAAACCTTGCATACCTGTGATATGATAATTATCAAATCACATATCCTGATATTTTTTGCAGTGAAAATTGTTCCTCCAATATATATGACGATTTAAGGCAGTAAATTACACACAATTTCAATTTTTAATGTAAAAATTATGGTTTAAATTTTCCGTATCACATGCCACTGTTGATAAAATAAGTTCCAAGTGCAGCAATATTATTATCAATTACCCTCACGGAGGGTCTGATATAAGATAGCTATGTTGGTTCCATAGTCCAGCATAGCCGCTCAATAGCCATCATTGAAAATTATATTAATAGCGTTATTTTCCTTGAAAAGAACCTGAGTACAATCAAAGTAAGTTTCAATAGGTTGAAGACATATGGAATTGCCAAAAAAAAAAAAAAAAAAAAAAAAATACAAAGAGCGCATAAACAAAGTCGAAATCCAAATTATTCTATGTATATAGAGTTATTAAGATTTCAGTTTTATTTATGCGCTCTGTGTGTTCTTTTTTGGCAATTTTATACGTCCTCAACCTACTGAAACTCACTTCGATCGTAATCTCGTTAATTTCAACGAAAATAATGCTATTAATATAATTTTCAATAATGGCTATTGAGCGGCTATGCTAGGCTATGCTGGGCTATGGAACCAACATAGCCATCTGATAGCTGACCCTCCGTGAGGGTATCAGCACTAAAAAAATTAGATATCGCATTAATTCTGAGTATATGAAAAAATGGATGTAAGTGAATTTGATGATTAAAAAGTACTGTAAACCTGTAAAACTAAGTGAACATAGGATTATAATATTTCAGGAAATTCGAAAAACTTTTCGAATGTCTCAGGTATATTTACCACCCTTAACATTTTAATTGTTTCCTACTTTTTTTCTCATTTTCATAATTTACAGATTTCCATTAAAATTTTTCTAAACATCAGCAATCTTGATAATTCTTAGTTAATTAATCTCTGATAATTCCTATAGTTATCATTTATTTTTCGTTTGAAAATATTAGCTTATTTCTTTTTTAAAGAAAATGATTATTTATTTCCAGAATTATGAGGCATCGAGGAAAAGACACTTCGGACTTTTACAATATTGGGGAAAAATATTTTCGACCCCTTAGTTTTTCTGGCAAATGTATTTTCGGTATTATCATGTTTCGTGTCTATCCATTGGGGCCTTCGAGCTCGCGGGCACTCGCGGGGCAATCTGTATTCGGGCAATTATTTTTTCGAGAGCATGACTCATCGGAACCGTGGGCGTTCTCAACCTTCTCCAGTCGGCGCTTCGCGGAGGAGGGGAAATATTCATTGGGGGAAGTAGTTTTTCGGGAGGATGGCTGATCGTCGCAATATTTTGTCGTTCCCTTTTGTTCGCGGAGCATTGCGCGTGCGGGGAGGCAGCAATTAGGCGCATTTAAATGTCGGAAAAAAAAGTTTTCGGGTATATGTCATTTCGGGACTTGCTTTATTCGAGGTATCGCCAATTCGTTGCATAAAATTTTCTTTCATATGGTTTTTCGGTTTTACGTCTTGAAGGGGCATTATATTTGAGGACGAATGTTTTTTCGTCGTTTCGAAGTTTCTTGCATTTGTAAAATCGTTCCATCCACGAATCGGTGACAAATTAATTCGTGACTTTCAGTAATCGATAACTTTTTTTTTCGCCGCAATTTGTTGCGAAAACCCAAAATACCGGAGGCGGTATTTTGGGTTTTCGATCCGAAGTTTTTTCGGTTGTTTAATTATTAGGAAATGTGAGTTCTCGGGCGATCGCCAAGTCGGATTTTTAAGGAAACGCGGGTTTTCATTGTCGTGCATTCGATATTTCGACTGAATCATGTTTCAGGACGTTGGATTTTCGTTCGACGCATTGGGTAAGCGCGGCAATTTACGCGCGGTCTCGTGTGATTTCGGAAACATCAGGATTCGGGCAAATGACCCTTTCGGGGTTTTATTTTTTCGGGAGAATGGTGGCGTCCCTGACTTCACTTATTCTTACATTTTTGTAATATACTCTGAAATTATATAAAATTTTATTGAAAATCCTTTAAATCTTTCATATTTTTCAGTGTTTCATAATTCTCCGATTTCTATCAAAATTTTGGAAATTATCGACGATCTACGTATGTACGATTAAAGAGTTATTATTCTCACAATTTTCATGAACATTGTAGTTCACCTAATTTAACAGAATTTTTCTTAATTAACCAAATTTATTATCCTTTCTTGGAACTTTAGTTTTTAGATTTTTATAGAATAATTAATAATCTTCGAAATACTGAAAAAGAAACGATACAAAATTCACAAAACGTCTGACTATCTGAGCCTGTATGATCGCTGTGTCTTTGGTTCTTAGTGGAGATGGCGCAAAACACTTAATTGTGTGGAGAAAAAATTTTATACAAAACGAGTGTAGGATGCCTGGTAAAGACTAACCAAATCTTAATGTATGACTTTACGAATTGACGAATGATTGCTTATTTTAACCATGACCAACCACTATTTTAAGCCCTGTACCACAAATGTTTGACAGAATTGTAATGACTTTTTTTTATCAAGGTCGTTCTTCTAAGAAACATGGTCGGTCCAGGAGAGGTAGACGAAGACTTGGAACCTGAAGTTAAAGATGAATGCAACACAAAATATGGTGACGTGAATCGTGTAATTATATACGAAGTTCCCAAAGTGGTACCCGAAGAAACAGTACGCATTTTCGTTGAGTTCAAACGAATTGAAAGTGCCATCAAAGCTGTAGTAGATCTAAACGGGCGATTTTTTGGTGGTAGACAAGTCAGAGCTGGGTTCTATTCTAGCGAAAAACTGAACAACATGGAACTAGCTCCTGAACATAGTTAAGGATTTTTCTGTAAATCATGATGCATATATTCAAGCAATTGTTATTTTTAAATTACCCATTCTATTATTATACTTTGAATAGGTAATTAAGAAAACCATGCATGAAAAGCTATGCAAAATAAAAGAACTTCATCTTAAAACACACAATATTTATTTTGAACATGAAAACATTTACAATTATGTACATTTGTAAATACAGGTTATAAAATGTGGACGTAGGAAAAATGGAGTTGAGAAAAAAATTCTAGAATTTCGTGCTTTTTATACAAAGTATGAATTGGAGTTTGCACAACAAATTTGCAAGTGTTTTTAAAAACTGTAATAGCAGTCAATTTTACTGAAAAATTTCTGTACAAATTATGTATAAAACAATATATCCCATTTAAATAGATATATCACAGTTGCAAGATTCTTATGTAAATCCTAAAGGTATTTTACAATGCTCAAGTATTTTTTTGCATTAAAATCAGCAGCAGGCCATTTTGATAGGTTCTAACATAGTAGTTTTCCTCATTCAGCAAGTTATTTGCTGCATGCTTTGGGAGGATTCTGCAATTTCAGGCACACCTGTTTCAATAAATCTTTCAAGATCTCCACTTGGTTTTCCGAGCTCTAAAAAAATTACTTTCGTCAAAACATGCCAGAATTTTCAACATCTTAACTTATCATGTAACAAACCTGATTCAACGTGATTCTTGGTATAAAATTTATTGTTGGGACAAGATTGTGGGTCATATTGCCATATTTGGCCAACAATTTTCTGCCCATTGGAGAATCGGCACATCTTTGTATCTGGTCTAACTTGATATTAAGTGGTTTCGCACAACTTTTCATTATACCAAAAGGATCCATGTTGTTTTTGATCATGCACGTTAAGTACTTGAGTAATACATCCGGTTTTTTTATGTATTCCACTGAGCAAGCATGAATAATGTTTCCTATACATTCCTTTTCTTTATGCTGGCATTCAAATTGGTAATCATCACCATCCTTTATAGTCTGGAAATTTGATTGATTCCTATTGACTTAAAGCAAGTACTGATATTGTTGTCAATTAAAACAGTGGAGGTGCGGTTCTCCAGAAAATTTTCTTCCAAGTTCTATATAATCCACAATTGAAGGCCCTGGTGCAATAACCGCCTTAGCGCCATATACTCGGCCATGTTGCTATGTACCCGGGCCGTCAATTACTTGCAAAAGACAAGTTTCAATAATGCTGCAATGAATTCAAAGAAAGTTTTTCGAGAGGTGTATAACTCCATATTTTCTTACACAAACTACACATTTCTCCAAAGTAGTGCATTTTGTGCACTTTCAAATATGCAAATCTATTCAAATTAGGTAGAATAAAATACATTATACAGTCAACTCTGTCAATAGTTACACCGTCTATAATGCAGCTTCTCTTCTTTTGAATCATTTTTCTTTCTTTATATTCCATTACTTTTTCTGAGTTTTGGACAAAGACAGTAAGAATCATGTAAGAGAAGTGAGATGGATGAAAAAATTACAATGATAATTTGAAATGTGTAGTATATGTTTTATTACTATAATAATCTATGAATCAACAATTATTAATTGTACATTCATTTAGTCATGAATTTTCATAATTAACTATATTGTTTCAACATTGATCGTTAATATTTTCATATATCTGATTTCAATAGAAAGATTTGTTTTGAATGATTTTCAATTATACATAATAGTAGCTGTTTAAAAAGAAAACAAAGTATTGAAATCAGCTATTAAGTGAAAATAGTTCTATCAAATAAATCTAATCGATATAATAAATTCAATTGAGGGTTTTAAAATTATTAATTGATCACTTACAATTTATGATTGTCAAAAATACTAATTGCAAACTATGACTGAATAATTCTTGATTATAACTTATAACAAACAATATTTCGACTCATATTCAATATATTTCTATACTTTTCTGATGAAATGAGAGATAACCAAATGTTATTATTAGCTAATTATATCAAGAATAAAAATAAATAATAGTATTCATGTCTGATAATGATGATTTATTACAAAAAATCAATAACTTTATAGCCATACAATTAAAAAATAATCTGCATTTATTAGATATAATAAATATTTCTCCAAAGATCTGATAAGGGCATGAACAAACACTACTACTTAACATAAATATAAGTCATAGTTATTAATTATGTATTATTACTGATTATTACTATTTTTATTAAAAAAATTAGGAAATTTTCTAATTTGAATAAGAAATCACTTGTTAAGAATTATTGTGAAGAATTCATACAAAATCATTTATAATAATACAGTATTTTATGCAGAAAAAACAAAATACCGAAATCAGTACAGAAGCAAAAAATACCTGTCAAACCATTACTTATGATGAATCTATTAAAGATTATAAAATCGATAAATCGTTATTGAAGATTTACAATTACTAGAAATAATAATTTTAAAAAATGACTTAATAATTCTTAGCTACATCTAATTACCAAATTTTTTTATTTATTTTGATTTGAATTTAATATAATTTTGTAATCTGATGACATAATACAAAATTATTAGTAATACTTCATAGTTTGACTTTGTCATAAAGTAGTTAATCTCTACCAATCAATCATTTATACTTGAAAACGAATCTTTCCAAAGTAACTGAATTACTGTCTGAAAGGTATTTATGAACAATTGATCTATAAAATATTATAATTGAATGATTTATAGTATGGAACAGGACAAATTGATTTACAAAACTACACACTGTGAAGTGGATATCGCGATGAGCACAATACGCTCCAACTTTGTATGTGATTCCGGACATAAGCATATATTTGCCTTTGTGAAAGATATGTATACGTGACGCAGCGGAACGCGTTTGGTTCTGTTGAGAATCGGCTTGTATACCTTTGGGAGTTATCGGATTCTCATAGGGAGGACACGGATGTTCGCAGGTACTTTAAAGTCTATAAGAGACAAGTATACAAGATTCTGAACGTCACGATACGCTCACAAGAATATGTGTATTGCCGTGACCTGTATGTGAAATCATTCCCAGCAGGATTTAATCGTCACAATCACAATATCCACTCACAGTGCAGATAAAATGCCCCCTTTGAGTGAGGCACATTATGTGCCTGAAATTCCAGGCGTTTAAGAAGTAAATAAAAAACAAATTGTTTTTTAATATTCATCTAAGATTTAGGTAAGAAATAGTAAAGAACATTATATATCATTTATTACGTACACAGGACTCTCCCTATTACGTCCGAAAGCGTACTCAAGCCATTCTCTACAATGGCCGGTAAAAGGGGAGCGAACTACTCCTCATGACTCCCCACTCTCAGCTGACTTTGAGGGCCAGTTGATGTCAGGCGAATCAGCTGATCTACGTCACAGACGAAAGTCACGCAGTTTTCACCATGTTTACATGCTTTCACAAGGATCGCGAGAGAGATTGTCTCAAGCGGTGGGGATAAGTAGTTGGGCTATCCCGTCGTACAGCGGAACGATCTTTTGCCGCAATAGAGAGGGGACGTAGAAGAGGACGTAATGGGGAATTTCCAGTGTATCAATAATTCTTAGACTTAGTTTAGTTCTTTCATATGATTAGCTCCAAACGATCGATGAAATCTAAATAATCTTATAGATTGTATGGATTTAATGATGTTGAGAAGGATTTAAAATACCTGTGCATTTCCATAGGGAACATATTCTATCGTCATATGTTGCGGTATTTGTAGATATGCTGGTAACAATTCATTTGCAAAAAAGCTCTTGGAATCTGGGCAAAGACTTTCATAGTAAACAGCCACTGTCACTTTTTCCACGTCATCAATTTCAATATTGCTAGCTTCTTGTGGAAGTTCATCTTGCTGTAAAATAATTCCAAGATAAGTGAAATTTAAACATTATATTTATGAAGTAACTGGGATACTTCAGAAAAAATAAACACAAGATTTTGATAATATACAAATATTTTCAAACTGTTTCAGGTCTTATGAAAGTTTAAAACTGAAATGGGATTTCGAGGAAGTAATTAGAAGATTTGAAAAATAAAAATTTACATTATATTTTCATTATGAAAATTGTTCAACTAGTGGAATTTTATAATCATTAAAATTCTAAAATTTAGGATCCAAACAATCTTATATGGAAAGTTTTGTTTATTTTCATTACCTCGTAAAAAAATAATACTCTTCTAATAAACATATGAAATTATGATTCAAAAATTAAATGATCTTTCGCTACTTTCCATTTATTATGACTATATATGCATGAGTAAATTAATATTTATATATTTATTTATAATTTTTCCGTTACGAATATGGCTTCACTAAAATGTAAAAATCGAGTACATACCTTTACAATGGATGTATACATTTTTTTATATTATTTATTTTACATTATTAAATCAAATTTATACAAACAAAATGATGACGTGTATTTTTCATACGGTTACCGTATAAATTCTGAGAATGATGGGATGGAGCGAAGATAATTTTAGCCAAAACACCAATATTGCGATTGCAAAAAGGATTAAAATTACTCGATATCGAAAATTGCCTAAACCCATATTTTGTACACGTCACTTAATTATTAGTTACAATTAATGATACTTTGTGTAAAAAAAGTGTCGTCGAAAGTCGAAAGTCAGATTAGCATTTTATCACTATCCAAATAAAAACTTGGAGGAGAACAAACACTTGTCTGAAAAGGTGTTTTATGCGTGCTTGTATGCAACAAGTCTTTTTTAACGAAAGTTATGACTATAATTACACATCAATTATTATCAATCATTATTATCAATTGCAACCAATTGTTATCAATGCAGCTATTACATTTGATTACATTCAATTGCATCCATATGCATTCACCCAGATAGAGATTTTCGCTTATTTTGTTGGTATCTTTGCGCATGGTACAGTATGATAAAAAATGTAAACATACGTCAGCTGATTAAAAGTAAACAAAAAAACAAGATTTGTGTCAATATATATTATACATACACTCAAAGCTGGATTGTTGGAGCCGCTAATTGTTGTCGTTAAGTGTAAAAAATGTTTACAAACAAAAAGAAAAATGCCTTACCTCCACCTCCACAACCTCCTCCTGTCAAAGAAATTCTACAGGATCTCCAAGGAATGCCAGACAATGATGTTTTATTCTCACTTTTGGAAAGAGGTGATTTTAATTTCTGTCTTCAACATATGTTTCTTGCTCTATCTATAATTACATGCATTTTTTAAAACCAACCTATAAATAAAAACAAATTAAAAAAATGTTTTTGATACAACACGAAGAAAAATGTTACTGGAATTCTAAACGTTACACAGTAAACAAAAAATATTAGAGCATATTGAATCAATACGCGTTGGAAGTAAAACTTCTCATGCCGCTGTCTTCAAGGTTCCGTTGTACAGATTTTTATTCATCCTAATTTTTTAGTTCTGAAAAATCCTTCAATTTTTCTGCGTAGTATTTTCCTCATTTTTAAACTGTAAATCAGTTTAAAAAAATTGGAGCGTGTTGAATCAACACGCGTTAGAAGTAAAACTTCTCATGCTGCGCTCTTTGAGGTTCCAATGTATGGATTTTTATTCCTCATAACTTTTTTTAATTATAAGAGATCAATCATTAAATTAGTTGAAAAATTCATTCATTCTTATTTTTAGTCTAATTAATCAATGACATTCTTGTTGCTTGTATTGAATAACCTCATATAGTTCATTCTGATAATTTTCATGAAAGCGAAATCATAATATCATTAGAAAAAGTTTCTCCCTACACTTGGAATATGTTTGAATATCACTTGACCTCCATCCACTACGACCTAACATTATACTCTCACAGTGTTACACAGACTTGCAAAATCTCCAAATTACTCCCTACATAAATTACATTCTAGAATAAATTACATTCCTGAAAAGTGATAATGCCGCCTAAGAAGTTTTACTTTAAAATGTTATGAATCAGAAAAGTCACAAAATCACAAAGTTCTACAAATTAAGGTGATATCAATGTGTGATATTTATTGATTATGAAATTTTGTGATTTTGGGTTCTTTTGTGATTTTTTCGCATTTTGTTATCCATGAAATTTTGTGATGTCACATTTTGTTATTTATGACATTTTGTAATTTTATAACATTTGGTAACCTTTTTTGATTTTGTGATTTTGTGACATTTCGTAATTTTTGACATATCGAGTTTTGTGACATTATGTAATTTTGTAACATTTTGGCACCTCCAAATTTTTTTACCATGTTAAGGGTTATCTCATATTTTTATGAATCTCTATGTATAGATTTATAGAATTTGATGCCGTATGCTGCTAAGGTTAATAAATTTGAAGTATTTTCATGGATTACTGAGAAAATTATAATACCTAAAAAAGTTGGAGTTTTTTTTCTGTGTTGAATATTTATTAAATGTCCCTACCGAAAATGAAATTCTCATGTTAATCTCATGTCACATCTCATATAAGATCTGATATGAGTTCTCGTGTCTCAAGTGAGATCTGATATGAGATTTTACATAAGTTCTTCTGATATGAGATTTTACATAAGTACATAAGTTGGGCGGCCAATTGCAAGGATGAGATCTGATATGAGATATGACATAAGAAATTGGCCGTTCCAGAACTTATCTAAAATCTCATATCAGATCTCACGTGAGACATGAAAACTCATATCAGATCTTATATGAGATGTAACATGAGATTTACATGAGAATTTCATTTTCAGTAGGGTTTTGCAGGCTTTGAAGTTTTTTTCTTTTTAAAATATTTTTGTAATTTGATTTCCTAGGATTTGAAGTTGTATAGATTTTCAATATTTTAATAGATTTTTGAGAAAACTATATCTGCATACATTTTGTATTTTTGTTTATTCATTGGATCTCGCAGGATTTTATATTTTTCTATGGATATTTATAGGACTTGTATCTGTTTTCATATCAAATTGAAAACGTTGATGTCCTTGAAGTTGAATATTCATAGATGTTGAGTATTCTAATGGATTATCAAAAGAAAAGTATCTGCATAGATTTATAGGATTTTACTGATTTCTGGTATTTTATGTTTTTTTATTTCTATAACTTGGAAGATATTTTACTATTTTTATAAATTTCTAGATTTTCTATATATAAAATTTCGTAGGGTTTTTCAATATTTACATTGATTTTTTCAAAGATTTTCATGTATATCTATATAAGTTTCTGAAATCTTTTCCTTTTGAGTTCAAAATGTTAAAGATTTGCAGTATAAAATGGATTTTTCATAATATTCTCGTAGACCCACATTCTATAGATTTTCAGGATTCAGTGCTCTAGGTTTCAAAGTTTTACAAATTTTTAGTATTTCTTATATATTTTTTAAAAATATGAAGATTCCCAGCATTTTTTGTATTTTCAAGTATTTATACAATTTTGTAAGATTTCCTAATAACTTTTCTGTATATTTATCTTGTGTGAATGAATTTATGTTTTGATTTTCGAAATTTTACCCCCATTAATTTAAAGTTTCACAGATTTCGAGTATTTTAATGGATTTTTGAGATAACAGCGTCTTCATAGATTCATTAAATTTCATTTATTTATATCAATTTAAGTATATTTGGCATTCTTGCAGTATTTATACTATTTGATGGATTCATGGATATTTTTATGGATTCCTAGAATTCGATGCTGTAAATTCAATGTTTTTATAGATTTTTAGTTATTTTGTATATTTATGAAAAAATAATATCTACTAATTAATAAAGTTTTCAATTCAAAGAAGTTTCCAATAGATTTCTAATTTTTCTAATAATTTTTTATTTTTCAGTAATTTTACTTTTTTGGAGGACTTACAAGTATTTTGAAAGTTTTTTGGTACCTTTTCGAATTCACATTAGATTTCTTTAATTTAATGTTCTGAATCCCAACGTTCACCAAGTTTTTAGGATTTTGATAATTTTTTCAGAAAAGAATATCTGTGTAAATTTTATCATTTTTTAGAATTCTTAGTGTTTTTCTATATATTTTTAGTATTTACACGATTTTAAGGATTTTCTTGTATTTTTATGGATCCTTATATTTATAAAATTCAATATTTCGACGTACAAAGTTTCAAAGATTTCTAGTAATTTTGTAAATTTTTGAGTAAATAATATCTTAATAGATTTTCGTCATTTAAGGGATTTATAGTAGTTTTAGTATTTATTGTTATTCATAAAATTTTGTCTGATCTTCTAAGTTTCTCTAAAGAATAATCGTATTTTTTAAAACATTTCTAGAATTTCATGCTTTAGAATTAAAAGTTTTCTAGATTTTTCAGAATACAGTTTCTTCGTAGATTTTGATATTACAGGTATTTAGTGCTTTTAGCAATTTTTGTATGTTTTCAGTATATGAATGATTTAAAATTTTTTCTGTATTCAAAAAATGAATTCGTATGGGCGTTTTCAGAATTAAATGTTTTAGGATTCTAATTTTTATACTTTTCGAGGGTTTTCGCATATTTTACTGTTTTATAAATTTTTTCGCATTATAAGTATTTTTCAACACTCATGATTTTTATTAAATTTAATGCATAGTGTGTAAATTCATTTTTTAATTTTTTTTTAGATTTTTTCAGTTTTTTTATTTCTGTAGCTGTCATTTTCAGTCTTAGTCCACACTTGAATTCTGATACTTGTCACTGTGTAATAAACTCGGAATGTTAAATTACGTATTTATAAGAACATCATATTGCACTTGTATTTACAGATTTAGACTTGATAACGTACAAATTTTTCAATTTCTGCAGTATTCTGAGACAATTCAATATTTTCAATTTTCTTGTAAAGTGAGAAAGTTCATCAGTAAATTAAAATATTTCAAAACTCATCAATCTAAAATTTTCAACTCAAGGAATGCCATATTTTTGTAACGATTTTTCTGAGGCCAGATTTTCTGAATCGTGCGAAACGCAATTGTGTACAATAAAAATTTTGCCGATTTCCCCAATCATCAATGTGTAAATTTTAAAGGCGTTTCGTATTTTTCATTTTGGAAATATAAATGAAAATGAGTACGTTTTACTGTATTTTTTATTACATTATTTACTTATTTAGTTACTTTTCAAGTCAAGAATTTTAATGCTATTGTAAATTTATCTTCCAGGAAGGAAAAAAGATGTTTCACAAACTCCTCCGAATTCTGAAGATGTTTACGACACAATCAAATGCTATTTAGATCTTAGCAAGAAACTAGTCATTTTGGAAAATTCTATCATCGAAAAAGAAACGTTGTTAAATCAAAGTGTCAAAGAAATGAAGACGATGACTCAGGATATTAAAGCACAAGCCGAAGCTGCTTTGCTGTAAATATTTTTATTTCCTTCTCACATATTTATTGCTTTTCGCGAAAATCTCGATTTTCTTGTGAAGTAAAGTACCCAGTTCCCGCATTATTACTAGCTTTCATTTCTATAAATGTCACTAGTCAATTTCATTTTCAACAATGTACATAATTGAATAAAAGTTTTACAATTATAATTCAACCATTCATCAATTTTCACAACCCCGAAGATGAAAAATCTATCATTCGTTGTCGGCTACAAAAAAACAGGTTAAGATTATACAGGTTCCTGGATTTTTAAGTTAGGTTACATGAATTTTATTTTGTTGAGTCTAAAAAAAATTCTATATTAGTTGCTTCAATTTAATTAGTCTTTAAAGCAGCCAATAGTATTACCAAAATCGCTATTATTTAGATTGTGACGCATGTAAGGTGATAAGATGGTTAGAGATTTGTGCACAAACTATGTCATATAAAGGTCACAGGAAGGACAGGGGAGCTTGAACTTATGCACGACCTCTTATGTATATTGTAATTGTTATCCACGAATTTCAGTTTTTCAATACAAGCTTAAATTTTATAAATTATAGCAACAAACTTACAACCAATATTGTTATTCCAAGTCCTTATTATGTAATTAATAGAACTACTACACGAGTTCGATAAATCTAACATACTTTTTCAATACTGAAGCAATTCGTGAAATACTTGAATATGTTGAAACGACAATCGATTCTTTTTAATGCCACAATTTTTTAATCGTCGTTTTGTTTACCCTAGTTATGCGGTTATTACACGGGCGGTATACGAGTCATGCATGGATTTCATTTTATTTCTACTAAGCATCGTGAACCGGTTTTTTTAAAAATTATGAATAAATTTCGAGAGATCCTTTGACTAAAACGTTGAACAAATTTGGTCGCATCTTCAATCCAAACGAGTGAGAATTTCTCAAGTGGGCCATCCAAAGACCTTTTTATTCAAAAAGCATGTTCTGCATAAAAATCGACGCGTCAACGATTTCTCTGAAAAAATTTTCTCGATATTATTGTCAACGAATAATGTATTTTATAAAATTCATATTTTCTATGTAATCGACTGATTTTAAAAATTTAACTACGAATCGATTCTGTTACTTTTAGCTTCAGAAAAAATTTTTTGTTCTGAAAATCGTATTTTTCCGAATTCTGTATGTAATTGTTTATGAAACGTTATTACCAAATTGTGTTTTTAATCGAATTTCGAAACAAAAAAAAGCACTTTCTATGAAAAACAATGATGAAAAATATTGCATTGTAAAAAAAATGGATCGCCATTTCAAGTAATTTTAATGAAAATTTTTACTCTTGCGTCTGACACCGATAAATAAAAAAAATAAAATAAAGTAAATGAAAACAAGTTTCCCGGAATTAGAAAATTTAATAAATCGATATAATAATTATATTTTTTTAGAAACAAAAAATAATAAAACCTTTGTGTATTGTTATTATGAATGAAAAATTTTTTAAAGCAAAATCTTTTGACACGTCGATTTTCATGTCTGTATTTTCTACAAAAATGTATTTTGGATAAAAAACTGTACATATCGAAAGTTTTTTAGGTAGCCTAGTGGCGTAGGCAGAGGGGGGTTTAAAAGGTTAAAACTCTCAAAATTCAAGTAAAGTTAATGATTATTTGAAAATAATAAGTCAGCAGACTCAAAAATGTAAGCACTTCAATTGTAAGGACTTTTAATCTGTGAACTTGAGATTTCAATGTGATTTTCAGGAGTGATCAACATTGGAATTTCCATTTTAGACAAAAAAAGGTCTTTTAAGGAACAGTGGAAATTTTATTATGTAGAAGACAAAAAAAATTTCGTTAATTATACAGTATACTGCATAATCCAAATTTTTAACAGTACTATTTTTTATACGAATCCTTTATTACCTCTGACCAACTAGATATAGGAACTTTTAATACGGTATATACTACAAATTTTACTAATTTCTTCAATATTTACGAACCCTAACAAGATTGGAAAAATCGGAAATACGTAATACATGAAAAGTTTCACTCCAAACCTTGAATGAAAATTTAATTATGAAATCGGAAATACCGAAAAGTTAATAGCGCATACTTCTTTAAAAAATATATGTGTGCCCTATTCTGTAGTGTTTTATACTTTTAAATGAAAGAGTTTTCATATACGTTAATTTATTGTACATTATTTAAATAAATATATAAAAATTAAAATTTCACACAATTTCCATTTATGCAAGTAAGAAAATGGTTTGTACTTATCAAAAAAAGAGCAAAAGTTAGCGTGTAAGGTGGAATTATCAAAAAGTATATAAAATTACAAAATAAGGGCGAAGGGAGTAGGAATTTGGAAATCCTAAAATTCAGTTTTTTTAATACTTTTGTCATGAAATTTTTGTGTAAAATTCTTTATTCTGTACAAGCCAAAAATCGTCTGTATTAATTTAAATAAAGCATAAGTCGGAGTACGAAAAAAGATTAAAAAATTAGACATTATTATTACAGATTATTCATAAATTTTCAAGTTTTTTAAATTCGTAAATTTTGATGTTAAAATTTTTCATTCCTTCAAATTTACAGTATTCAAAATTTGGAATGTAACAATTCAATTAGTTTTCTGTAAAAATCTGAAAGGTGAATAAAATTCACAATTTCTAGTTTCAAGAATTCCAAAATAACAATTATCTTCAACAGAGTACCTAAAAATCACAGAAACTAACTCCATGATAAAAATATATAAACGAAAAATTTCAAAAACGAAAGTTAGATAACCTGAAATTTCAAAGATTGAAAAAAACTAAAAAAACGTTCTCTTGAAGAATAACTAACTTATAATATTATATTATATAATAATTCATAACTATGTAATAATATGATGTATAAATAATATTCTATGAAAATATTAATATATTGCGAAAATAATACCCATATTTATAAGATGATTAACTTAAATATTCTAAAAAAATTTCTCACAAACACCTTCCGAAAATGTTTTTTGTATACACCCCTCGAATGCTCCACTTGAAAAATTATTACCTAAATGTGTTTTTTCGACCACAAGTATCTTAGTTATCAAATTTTGTAATTTTTTCCATCACAGCTTTCCGAGTGTCTAGGTAAAATTTGTGTTGACCCTTAATGTTCTTATTAATTACTTAGTAGACAGGGAACTCTTGTAGTTGGCGGAAGCTCTCTGATTGCAGATTCGTAAAGGCACTGAAGTTATTTTTGCTTGGGGTACAAGGCGCCCTGACTGAAATTAGAATATTAGTATTACATGAACTCATTCCAAATTTATACAAAAAAAAAGACATTTGGGAAACGCAGAATTTTAGAGGTCATTACTTTGGAAAACTTGAGGAACTGAAACTTAACCATCTCGAAAGGTAAAATAAATGTTTTCTGGCTTGTGAAAAACTTGTGGTAGGTCAAGTCAAGTTACAATTTTTTCAATTTACCGCCTGGTACCCCAAGTTGATCATCACGACTTTTTTTATATAAGAAATGTTACAAACGCATCTTCAAGGCAGGATCGCTCAGGTAAGCGCACCACGTCCAGCCAGGAGGGTAGCCTGCAAAAAACTTTAATTAAGCCATTTTCGAAACTCAGTTTCCATATGCTATACTAAAAAACAGGATGTTATGTACTTGAATTAATTCACGTTCCACTGATGAATCAGTGTCATTGAATTAGTTATAAAAATTTGTTATTTTTTGTCCAAGTTCAGCTCGAAAATCGTTGATTGAATTTTACAGCAGTGTTTCAAATCATTACTCATCGGATCTCATTAGAAATTACAAATCATAAGAAAAAAAGTGAACAATAATTCGATTTTGTATAATTAAATAGCAAGAAGATTCAAATTAAAAAATATTATCACGGAAATTTGGGAGCGAAAACTTTTCATACTAGGATCTACGAATTCAAAAAACCCAAAGATACAACGTAAAGAATTATAAGATCTAAATTAGACAAAAATGTATAAAATGGTGGTCCAAAACTTGTACTTGGCGTTTTTGGATAACGAATTTTTCATACAAAGACATCGAGAACCTTGAATTTTCATACTTTTCAGTAACTGAAAAACGTTTCATCGTGAAATTGTTTAGCTATGAAAAACTTTGATCGAAATTGGGATGTAAACTTTTTTTATGCAATAAATAAGTTGAACTTTAGTGAAACGTGAAGGTTGTTTATAATCAGTGATGAACTTGAGTTAGTCAAACGTATAAGTACAATTGTGAATCATAAGTCAAATAAAGTTACTTTGCCCATTTTATAGTAAAATTTTTCGTGCAAGTGCTTAGAAAAATGAACCAGCTTTAGAAATGTAAAATTGATTAGTGATTAAGGTCAGGCGACAGAGTTGAAGAAAGCTTCATTTTCATACTCACATCCCTCCATCATTAAAGTTCACGTTATCGAAATAAGAGGCCCAGCGTAGGCTTCGAATCGCCTCATCTTAGAGCTTCCAGCTGCGTGCGATTGATAAATGACATTTCAAGTTAGTCATGAATGATTTCTTTTATAGCCCTTTCGAGTTTTCCTACTCCAATGCAGTCAACTCCGTCGATAGTGCAATAATAATTAATAGTAAATCATTTAAAATTTGTAATAAATCTATGAATCATTGATAAATTATCAAATATTTTTTTATTCAACAGTCATAAATTGTTCGACTTTGAACTTGAATATCTTTTTCGATTTTGAGTTTTACGTAACACTGGTCGTTACTATTTCCGTCAAAGGAATACTTCATAATAAATTGATAATCTACCTATGATCAAACAAATTACTTTGCGTTAAATATTTGTAACTTTCAACCAATCTAATATTTAATTACCCTAAAGTAATCATTGTGAAAAATTGATTTATCATCAACGAAGAATTTAAAATATTGCAATATTGGTGCTTCATGAATCTATAAAAATAAAAATAACACCCATCAAAAGAAAAGTGCCATGTGTGTAGCACTAAAAACAGAGGTTAATTTAACTTAAATTCTTATAAAATTATATAAAAAGCACTTGGAACTCTTACTAGGATCATTTTGGAATTGTTCTAAAGAAAGAATTCTAATCATAATCGCACGAAAAATTCTGACACGAAATTCAGGTTTATTACAAGGATTTATGAAGTCAGTTTCTAAGAATCCGTGAATAATCATGTGACTTGTGAAGAAGAAAAAATGTGAAATAGAAATGAGAATTCTGTAAGAATCGAAATTACTGGAATAAATCTAGATTGAGTTCAAAAAAGATTGTGTTATTGAAACCTGCTCAAGTTTGCTTTGAAACTGCTGCACTCGAAAACGCTACAAATTGCATTTTTCCCATTTTCGTTGAGGAAGCTGGTAAAATGAATGTGCATGCATAAAAATATCTGTTCAAATTTTATATATCATAAATTAATGTAAAAAATTTTAGTAAATTCGTTGAAATTTGCAATAAAAAAATTCTGTCTCGTAGTTGTTGAAATCAAAAAGTTTTAATGATTTCTTTCATAGTTTGGAAACATCAAATAATACAAAATCAATAGAGCAATCGAATAAACAGCACCCACTGGAAATTATCAATTTGGTATAGTCAAAATTTCGAGTTATTTATTACATAAGAACGTGGATTTACTCGTGGAAAATCAAATGGATGCTATAATACGAAAACGCCAATTAAAAAGGAAAAAATGTTATTCCATGCCATTTCATGTATATATTTTAAAAATGAAATCAAATTATTCAACCATTCATTTATAAAATAGAATCGTACATTTTGCTTCAAATTATATTTTTATACAATTTCACAACGTTCTCTGTGTACAAGAATACATTGATTGCACGATTCTACTGAAGATATGAAATTTTGCAATTGAATAAAAAGTGTTTCGAGAAAAATAGATAGTATTATTTATTGTAAATAACATGTGGGAATCCAATTACGTTCACATCTCCAGGAGAAAAGTTTTTTCTTTTTTCCACTGCTCCTAATTATTAATCGTAAATCTACTGCTCGGACGGAAATTCACCTCAGATACATATTTTGCAGTGCAAAAATATTTTTTCTTATATTACTTGTGTACACACACGCACTTTTCGTATGAACGCCTTACATTTACGCAGATTATTTACATAAAATTTTTTATTTTTTACAAAAAGAAAAACATAGTATTGCTTCTACATTTTTACTGCGATTTTTTACGGGAAGTAATTAACCGCGTAAATAAGGTTGTCTAGATTATTTTTAATTGTGGTGGTCACGAATGTTTGAACACTGTTTCGTGATTAGGCACAACGATATCACAAGCGATATTGACGCAGTTTTCGCAACGCCATATTAAAGATAAAAGTAAGTTGTTTTCATTTCTTTAAGTTTCCATGGAATGAAATATACTTTTTCCCTTAACTTTAATGTAATAGTCAAGAAGCTGTAGAAGCAGTATGTTTCACATAAAAAATTGAGTCATTTGTCATCACTTGAATGTTTGTAATTCTGAAAAAGTCCTTAAAAAATGAGCCATGATTTTTTATTGTTTTAGTGAACAAGTCAGAGGCGTAGGCAGAAAAATTTTTCGAGAGGGGTTTTTTGAAAAAATATATTTCCCTGGGGATCTTATAATTTATAAACATGATGATCTGGTTAAGAAAGTTTTTCAATATTTTGGATTCCGGGATTTTAAAGTTATACAACTTTTGGAGTCTAGAGTCGCACATTTTTCATTTTCGTATTTAATGTTACGGAGTTCGATTTTTGTCATTTTCAAGTCACTGAGTCTTAGATTTTTTTTTTGATACTTTTTAATTATTTATATCATTTCAAGGCTTTTTGGTATGGTTATTTATAGTTTTCTAGATTTAAAAAAAAAATTGTATCCATACACAGATTTTAGGAATTTCTATACATTTTCGTACTGTATGGTATCTATAAAATTTTTTAGTGTTTTCTGGTACTTTTTAAAAATTCCAGTATTTCTATGTATTGCTCTACATATTCCTAGGATTAATGCTATGGTATTAACGATTTTGAGTATTTTAATTGGTTTTTCAGAAAACAGTATCATAA
Organism: Platygaster robiniae; assembly: GCA_028476575.1. Classification (NCBI taxonomy): domain Eukaryota; kingdom Metazoa; phylum Arthropoda; class Insecta; order Hymenoptera; family Platygastridae; genus Platygaster; species Platygaster robiniae. The sequence goes on from CM052023.1 coordinate 29,089,167, forward strand.
TAGATTGTCGGTACTCATTTTCGTGTTTTTTTAGTATTCATACATTGAAAGAATTTCCGATTGTATAAGTTATTTAATTGAAAACATCTTAAAAGTTTTTTATATCGATTTTTGGAATTTTATATGCTCTAAAATTTAAAGTTTTTAAAACTTTTGAGAAAACTATATACATCTACATTGTTTTTGAGCATTAAAAATTTTTAAGCGTTTCTCTTATTTTATGTAGTGTATTTATGAAACTTAAAAGGATTTTTGACTATTTTTATACATTTCTATATATATTTGTAAAATTAGATACTCTATAATTTAAACTTTGATCGATTTTCAGTGATTTGATAGATTTCTGGAAAAATAACATCTATGCATATGTAGATTTTTGGTGTTTCATGGATTTCTCGTACTAATACTAGACCGTTCAGATTTTTCAAGAAACAGGTCTTCCATAGAATTCTATTCTATTATTTCTTCAGAATTTGTATGATTCGACTGATTTTCCGGTATTTTTATGGATTTCTATGTTGATAAGTAGATTTCTAGAAGTCGTTGTTTCAAGATTCATCGTTTTTCAAATTTTTTGTTCTACGTTGTTCCAGTCAAATATTATGAATTAGAATTTTTGAGTCAGTGAAATTGAGAATTCTGAATATTGTTTAACTTTGAGAACTTGCATGAAATTTTGGATAATTTTAATTCATTTTATCATTTTTTATTATAGATTATGAAAACTTTTTTTCATATTTACATTAAATAATTATTATTCTATGCGAATTTCAGGAGGGGCTCGGACCCCTAAAACCTAACCCCTCAGCTCTCTGCCTACGCACCTAAACCAAATTAAGTTTAAATTTTTTAATCAACACTTCATATGGATTGAGTCAAGTTTGAGCTTACTTCAATTGTGCTGAAGACAACTTTTATGTGAAAATTTGTAAGGAAAAAGCATAAAAATATATCATGTTACAAGTTGAAAAAGCCAAGTAATTCTAGCCGATTGTGAGAATCGTAAGTTGGAAATCGTCGTGCAGTTTCATCGCGTGGCATACGATAAATTTTGCACATTCCGTATGGAAATTGCGACTGTTTGTTACTATTTCAACATGTCAATGTGACTGATTTGTGACGAACAACGTGATCGAATTTCGCATTTTCAAAATCGGAATTGGTAAAAATCCATCATATATCTTAAATAGGCAATCTATAAGCCACCCGTAACACGATGCTCCCATGAAAATCAGTGGCGAAATTTCCCTGCAGCTGTATGCGATAAGTCATACATCAGAATTAGTAATAAAGACAAGTGCAAATTGTGCCGCAATACAAAAAAAAGAACAACAAAACAAAATAAAACATCCCACTTTTCTCGTGTTCCTCTACAATTGTATAAAAAAAAGGCATTCTTCACGGTAAAATGAAGAGTGAAGGTAGAAAAAAGAACCAACAAACAATCAAATTGAAGAAAGTGTGAAGCTAAATGTCTGTGGATGGTGGGGATAGTAACTTGAGTGAGGTTCCAGTGCATGTCTTAAAGTTCTGTATTTTTCGTGCGAATAAAACATTCAGGTTTGTGAACGATTGATTATTATGTTCAAAATCGACGGCTCGAGTTTTTATTCAACACGTTTGGAGAAAAATGGAGCGGAAGAGTGATGATTGTATGAAAGATTGTAGGTTTTGTGGAAAGTGTTAGTAGAAGCCTCTTTATATATTTTTCGTACCTTCACCCTTTCAATGTCTAATCAAAGTCTGGCAAATAAAAAAAACGGCGGATCGTCAACTTGCCTCGAGGCTTGTATTTGAGGTGTTGTTCGATAAATTGGCAGGGACAACGGGCAGAAACACAGTGTCGCGGAGCAAGTCCAAGATTCAAGCTCCGGTTTCTTTGTTGCGAATCGACAACCAGGGGTAGCCTGTTGCGCAAAAACTGTCGGGCCCAGCGCGATAAATATCTGCATAACACCATTTCTGCCCGCTCCTGCCAACATACATCGATCACTGGTTATCATCATTACGACTTTCACTCACGATTTTGCATACTTTTTGGGATCTGTCAGACAAGAGTCCATGTAAAAATTGCCTTGTCTTATTACATGTACAACATTTTTTGCAACAGAATTAGAATATTTTTCGTGTTCAAGGGTCCAAAAGTAAGGGGAGTTCGGACGGTGGGTTCTTGCACAGTATCAATTTTTAGATTTTTCATACATTTGAGGAATTCGATCTGCTTTTTCATCATTTTAACTGAATTATCGTACGGAAACTCACTCATAATGTACAATTTTTTGTGAAGGGGGAAAAACTACAATTTTAAGCTGTTTTTAAAGCTAATTGACTCCCCTGCTCGAAAGGTATGGGTGCAAATTTTGGAAAAGCCAACTTTATGAAAATCTTTTGGAGAATCAAAATACAACCATGTATTTTAATACCGATTTTTTCCCTGTGTTGAAAGAAACTTAGAAACGCGCATTTTGGTGGATGTTAAGTATAAAAATTGTTGATTGTAAATCTTCAGAAGTGCGATTTTCAATTTCAACTCGCATATCATCAAGGGCGTAGCCAGAATTTCTATTAGGTTAGGTTTCTATTAGGCAAACATTTTCGTCATCGACCGAATTTAAAAACGATATAATTTCTTGTAAGAAAACGTTCCATTCATTTTATATTCAAAATTTATGAATTAGAATTGAAATTTTTATGAATCTTTTATTGTCCTATGAAAAATATAAACTATCAAAATTGACCTTAGAAATAAAATGGTTGGAAATTCTATTATTTAACTTGTACGAATTGACAAAATATTAATGAACATGTTCATTATTATATACTATTTTAAATTACCAAATTTTCATTGGTGATTCGAATAAATACAACTTTAACATAAGGCTCATTGGAAATTCGATATACATGTTTTTACCGCCTACTGCAAAAATTATTTCATATAGAATTTACATTAGGTATGCAATGAAAAAGTTTTTACATCAAGACCTAATGTAGAAAATAAAAAAAGAATTTGACTCAAAATGTACAATTAAGGGAAAATTTTTGGCCCCAACGTAAAATAAATGGAAAGTGTTCCTACGGGTTATTTCTGTTATAATCATTTTGTGTTAAAAGTGAAATAATTTATAGGAAAACAAGTCTTTGAAAATCTTCCGCAAATTTATCGAGTAATTTTATCACCTTTTTATACTCGAGCAGTAAAAACTTTTGATTGAGGGGGCAGCTGCCCCCTTGCCTACGCCCATGCATATAATCGATTTTTAGGTAAATAAAGTAATTTTATATTAAATGAAATCACGTCTTAAGCTTGACGACTTTAATTCTTCTTCTGTTATAACATTTTTCGTTTGTAAATACGAAATAAATTTTTGCTAAAAAGTAAAATTTTTCTACTAAATACCAAAAAAGCAATTTTTCATTGAACCCGAAAAATGTTCTGATATAAAATTATACAGTTTTTATTTCACAAATTATACAGTATGTCCTAAAGTCATCCTTACAAAAAGGATATACGTATAGCTCGCAAAATTTGAGGACGATTTTTCCATCGTGATTTTTCGAAATTCGCAAAATTGACGGATACACTCAGAATCGAAAAATTGAGTTATTTTTGATTCTTCGAACATTTTGTGTAAATAATATGATGTATAATAACTGTTTATACATTTGAAGATGAATAATAGATCGATAGAAAAAATTCCATTGTGTGATATTCACTTGAAAATTCTAATTTTAACAACAACAGTTTCTTTTGGATGAATGGAAAATCATGTATATCAAAAAGCGTTTTAGTTGACAGCGTAAAAATGTTGGTAAATATTGTACATCATAGTAATGGCTCTTGTCTGACTAGTTCGATGTAATATTTATCGTTTGCTCTTATCAGTGGTATTCATACAATGGAGCAAAACGTATTGCTAGCATTTTTTTCTTATTTTTTAGGCCAGAAGCTTTGCAATTAACTCTTATTTGCATATTATAATGTTTCGAGTAAGTACCCTTCAGGAACCATTTCTTCATCTTGCGAGGTTGGGCTTTACCACCAAAATTGATTACAAAATAATTAAAGGTTGTGAATTCTAATGTACATACACTTTCTTCTCACGTTGTGACTTTACTGAATGGAAAATACGAATCAGTACTCAAAAATTGATTAATTTTGATTTTAAATGTTGCTATAATGTCAAAAAGAAGAAACATTGTTAAGTATCCAAAATTGATGTTCTTTAGCAAAAATTTGTAACCCAACCTCGCACATAAGAGTATCTATTCTTCCCAAGTTCATAATGCCAAACTCAAACTTGAAAAATAAACACAACTGGAATGTAAATTGTTCTAATTGCAAGACAACGATCTCGCAATAAATGCCGTTAATATCCTTAGGAATAAATTAATTACACTTACGCCTTAACAAAATATATACCATTTGTCGCTAATCACAACTCTTTTGCATTGTAAATAGTTATCCAAAATCGATAAAGTTTTGACTCTACACGTACTTTTTAACAACAACTAAGCTCCATTATTCATAATTAAACTTTCTGGATATACAGAAACGAGTTTTGATTATATCGAGGAAAAATATATTAGTGTATATCCATTCTCTGTGAATTCACAAAAATATTTATAAATATTCTTTGTGCGCATTCATTGATGCGACAAACATTGGAATGCTACTCGGTTAAGATGCAATGTATTTTGTTATGTACATATAGACGTATAATCTATGACGAAAAAATTCTGAATTTCTTCCTTAGGTATCATGACTTGAATCCCAGTTTACAACATTTAAATATTCAACAATAAATAAAGTTATGTGCTCAAAAAACTTTGAAAAACTCTGTAAAATTATAAATTCAATGTGCTAAAAAATCGAGAAGTTTACTGGAATGGAGAAAGGAGATCATAAAATACGATCGGTTATTATAAAATAAATTGCTAGCAATGAAAGTTGATAGTTTCTGGCCTTTTAAGTCAATAAAGGTAACAAGATCGTAGATTATTCAAAATAGTAAAAAGCCATCTAAATTTGTAGTAACAAATATTCACTCATTCAAGTACACAAGTATTCTCGTGGACAAACGCAAAGCTTCTAAAGCTTTAGGCTGGATTTGTAAACGCATTTTATGAAGATTTTCAAGTACAAAAACAAGAGTTTTTGTATAACAACTTGCTGCGAGAAAAAGTGGATACGGAATCGATGTTTCTTCATCTTTGTACACTGAGAAAAAGAAATATTTAATATCAACATTTCTATTCAGTTGCATGATTTTAAAAACATACGTTCACATCGAACGTTGTATCTGAACAATCATAATATATTTAATTTGAAACAATCCCTATGATGTCAAATAGTGTTTCCAGTAAATCTGCGACATATTTGAATCACTTTTGTTGTGGAAAAAAGAGGAATGTTAACGGTAACAAAATATAGACCTAAAACTAATTTTAATCTTCCAACTTCGCTCAAGAATGATACATCGTAGCAAGTGGAAACCGTCATTTTCCGTTAATAATATTCGAAACTTCCTGTTGTACTCCGATCTTTGCATGAAACAAATGTTGGTGTAATGCAAAACAACATAAAATAAAATCAAAAAAATAGAAATGGTCAGCTCAACTATGGTTTGCTTCTAGTTGAAATGGCATATTAATAGTTAATATATCTGAATTGGGAGGCTATTACGGAAATCCTCGCTTTCCTGCCCGTTTCCGCGCCGCAGAAAAACAAAAGCGCGTCGTGTTTTTTAATACTTGTGGAAGTGTCGACTTTGTAAGAGTTAAATTTGCAAAAAAAATGAATTTGGAGGAGATTGTAGATAGCTGGGGGCTCACTTATCTGTTCCCAGCACTAATGGGTAAGTTTTCAAGTTATCGATCACGTCTGATGTATTTGATGTAGATTAACAATAAACACTCTGGTTATTTTTTCCTACATATACATATAAAGGCTAAATTGTCGTCGTAACTTCCTTGCAATGTTTGCATTTTGCACATTATTCAAGTTTTGATCACGCTGAAATTTGAAGAACTACAAGTCTAAAGAACAAGTTTTAGTTATTCCACATACGTTTGCGTGATGTTTGGACCATTTTAAATAAAGGAGCGGAAAATTCAGATGAAAAAGCGATATCTTAACCGATTTTTGTCCTATATAGATCAGAGATGCCATATTGAAATTGAGAATATCTTTCACGTAACTAGATATCGCTTTCGCCATAGACAAATATACGATATCTTAACATTGAATATACGCACTTATTAATAAATAAGTGCTGTAATTACGTTGAATTAAGACGCAGTTTCCGAGTTACTTTAAAAGTTCAAATTATGCTTGAGCTCTTTGCTTTCCGTGATCTCGTAACGGATATTCTGTATCCACTTTTTCGTCAAAATGAACCGTTTTCTCCAAGCCCGAATCGTCCAAAGCTTGAAAAAAATATCGTCGTTGACTCGTGTGGAATAGTTATCGTCAAAGTTTTCAACACTAGATAAATTTTGGAAGCGGAGCTGAAAAGTCGAGCTTTTCACATTCCCCTATCACGAAAGAAACCGCTCCACTTGGGACAGAAATCTCTCTTATCATTGTTGCGAGGTTTATTGCGCAACCACTCCTCAACGTATTGGCAAGGACACAAAGCTGAGGACAAATGCCGAGGACAGGATGGATTTCCACCTTCCTCGTCGACCGTCCAGTCGAGCCGGCGTCGCAAGTAGTCCTTTGCCCAACGTTGCACGTAACGGCAAAGTACTTGTTCGCTTTTTCCCTATAGTGTTCGATTTTATATTGATGAATTATTTCGAACTTGATTCAATTTATTCAAACAGCTGCAATGTTTTTCTCGAAGACAAAAGTCTATTTTTGAAATGACCTAAGTTAGTGGTTTATCAAAAAAACTGCTTCATTGATTGAACGTGTGTGCCTGGATTTTGGAATGAAAATTTTACTGTGAGTGGCGATTGTCATTGTGACGATAAACGTTACTTTTTAGTTGTACTCAAAATCAGGAGTGATACTGTTGGGAACAATATCATACACCTAATAGCTATCAGAACAATATGTGTTCTTGTACATTTGATTTTATATTCTACTGAACTTGAAATTTGAATAGGGTTTCCATCTAACGAACGTACGAATCAAAGAATAGAATTTTGAAATGATGTTTCGGTAAAGTTATACAACGTCGTGGAATTTGAATCCTCAAAATATTGGATTTTACTTCCGGATTATAAATTTTTGAAATATTACGAGAAAGCGAAAAAAAGGTACGAAATATGTAAAACCGCTTTAGTCTTGAATTTACGTTTTATTCTACTGGGGGAACGTAACATTTTAAAATGAAAAGTGTTTAGGAATTTACAGGGTTTGGAAGTAATGCGTTACATTAATTAATAAGTAACGATAACGGGAATGAGGTATTTTTGTTCGGCAACAAGTTACGAAAATCCCGTTGTTTATTTCACATCTCATCAATTTTTTAGAGCAATTTGTAACTTTTGAAGGAATGTTCTGAAACTGAGATAGAAGAAATATTTAACTTCTTTATTTTCGAATGAAAAATTATATATTTTAAATTTTTAATGGAACAGAGTGAAACATTAGTAATTTTTGTGTACAAATATCGACATAGAATATGCTTTTTCACTTTTGATTAGAAACCTTCACAATTCAAAGCATTAAACTCTAGAAGCCCATGTGAAAATACATAAAAATCTCTAGATTTTAAAATCTACAGCAGGATCTTTTAAATCTATAGATCATGATAGAAAACCTTACGTCATTTAAAAAATACAAGAAAAAAAAGAAAAATAATAAATTTACATTAGTTTTTTATAAACGCTATTGGATTCTTATATGATATACATGTGTACATAGAAGTCCATAAAAATATTATAAATTTTTTCAAACTATAAAAGTCTGTAAAAAATACAAAAATATCGAGGGTAGTAAAATTTATAAAGAAACTGTTTTCTGCAAAATTGATAGAAATTCTTCAAATGCTTCAAAATATCAATTCTAGGAAATCTCATTCTGGAAATTGAAAGAGATACCTTTAGAATAACCAAAAAATTCTACAATATTCTGTAAATAACAGGAAATACAAAAAGAAAATGCATATAGAAAAATATGAGTAAATAAGAAAAATACTGAACGGAATAATCTATTAAGACACTGTTTTCTGGAAAATCCTTTAGAACACGAATAATTTAATAAACTTGAAATTATAGAGCTCGAAATTCTAGAAATCTATATAACAATTTATATAAAAATACTAGAAAATCCTGCAACATTTTATACATCCTGAAAAATACGAATAGTTTCAGAATTGCTGAGCAATCCTTGAAATCTTAGAAAAACTGAAAAAGCAACAAATAAACTAAAAGAAATAAACACCTACATAGACACTACTCCCTGATAAATCCTCTCAAATACACAAAAGAAATGAAGTTCGTATTTTAGAGCATGAAATCACTGAAATCTTTATATAAATGTATAGAAAAATATTAAAATTTTCTAAAAGTACAAGAAAATTCGTGCAACATATTGTACATACTCAAAAATACATAAAGTGCCAAAAATACTAAAAGTCTGGGTATCTAAGATTGTTTCAAAAATCTACTAAATTTGAAATTTTTCCCCGCGGTTAACATTGCATGAAATGTCAAATTCATAAATTTTGTGTACTTGACAAAAATATAAAATTCCAAAAAAGCAGACTGACTTTTCTTCGGAGGGTTAAAAAGTGCAGATTAGCAAATGCTCAATGATTTTCTTCGCTTGAAAAAATTATTCATGGAAGGCTCGTCCTCAATATGTTTTTTCGTCCTCACTTTTTCGTTGCCTTGTTATTTATTTTCAATTAATTCCAAAAAGTTACGTGAAAGTAACGGAACGTTACATTTCTCAAGTGGCAACGGTAACGAGTTACTATTTCTCTCAAAATAGGGGTAACGTAACGAATCACTTTTTCACCAAAGTAACGGTAGCGTAACGAGTTACACTTTTTTAAGTAATTTTCCAAACCTTGTGAATTCAGTTATGAAAACTTTAGATTGTTTCTTCATCAAATACAAACTTCTGAAAGTTGGGAAAAACAAATTAAATTCATGAGGGCGTAAAAAGACCCTCACTTTCGAAAATATTAAATTTTGAAAGTAAAAGACTGAAAGTTTACTTAAAATTGTTAAAAAATAAAAACTCTGTCAAACATAGATTGAAATTTCCGCGTGCAATTTCCACGTTGTAACTAGTAATTCATGCCTCAAGTTTCTAATCGAAACAATAATCAATGTTAAAAGTTTTTTTATCCGGATTATAATTTTTCCCAGATTTTTGATGCTGTATGAATTAGTACGAGATACGCCTTTTTCCCAATTTCTCGAATGTAAATTACGAAGTACTGAATTTCTGTTCATTTCTATTTATTTGATTTTAAAGGTGTTATGTAATCAAGTTTATAAATAAATGCTATAAATTATTTTATTATTCATTTATTACATTGTCGGGAAGTTTAGGTGATTGAGTTTTCTTATTATAGGCAGTTATTTTGAGAGCAGTTTTCTCGAAAAACCATGAAACGTAGATTAAACTGTAATCAATTACAATTTAATCTCTATTCATAAATTAACAAATTGTAAGTGTAATTGATGTTATGTAATCGAAAATGAAACTTAAACATGACATGAAAGTTATTTCTTGTAAAACAAGTGATATAATTTTCCCTCCTAGACACATCTACTATTATCAGTAAAAGTTAACTGTTTTCCTAGTACTAAGATCAAAATAAAGAAATTACATACTCAAATAAATCAGGGTACATTAATCGAAATGTTATTCGTAATTTCAAAATGCTAACTAAGCAAAAATTTTGCCATTGTGTAGTAGTAATCTTGTTTCGTAACAATGGTTTTTCTTTGTTAATGTTGAAGTTATTTATCGTACCTGTTTTCGAGACACTCTCGTCGACGTGCTCCCTTGAATAACAATGTCGCTATCGTCAATGTCCATACGCTGCCTCAGCTCTTCTCTCCGACGTGCTTTCGTGTCTTCTCCGCTTATCACTCTTCCGTCACGCTCTTCTCGCTCTATCACCTCTTGTAATTTTTTCTGCAATTAATTAAGCATCACGAATTACACTGAAGTATACACTACCGGTCAAAAGTTAAGCTTCACCACTCATAAAAATTCATTTTGTTCCATTATGCAAGTTTTCTACTTCCGGGAATCCAATACAAATGAACTTTTTCATGTAACTTGTATGCGTTAAGTCGAAAATGATTTTAGAAAATTCAGGTAAATATTTGAATCGATTCCTAAGTGGTGGCCATTTTGATGAAATCGGTTCCTGAAGGAAATCATTATGTACCTATTTCATCTCTAAACTTACTGTTTTACTGTACTTAATTTATAGGTGAAATTTGATGAAATTTATTTAAATCTGACAAATAAGGATTAGAATATGTTAAAAAATAGATGATCGAAGTGAACATTGTAAGGTTTTAGCTTTTTCAATTTTATTTCTTGTATTTTTTCGAATTGTTTAACATTAGACAAGTAATAACAGGAAACGAGAATATTGTATGAAGTTCTGAAAAGGAAAATGGAAAAGTTTCTAAAAAATATTTTTTCAGAAATATTTTGCGATACAAATTTTTAAAAGTAATCTTGGAAGTTATGCTTATTGTTATCCAAGCCCCAGAGACGTTGAAATTTTTAATTGCTACGTATTAAATCAGGAAGGAAGTCTAAAAAGACGAAAAGTGCGTTATCTAATACTTGAACGAGCTCTTAGTTTTTGTCAATGACCGATAATAATATCATTGTAGTTCGTTAATAATCGTTATGTTTAGTGTACAATTTGTGTGTGGTTTTTACGGAGTCTACTTGTATACGTATTATTTTTGCACTAAAAAGCAATGAAATATAAAAAATGTTGCGAATTTCTAGGCATAATTTACTTTCAATGTATAAACATTCTAATCATTACAAATTTTCAACTCAAAAGAAGCGGAAAAAGTCTTGTAAGAATAAGAAAACATACAGGTCAAACAAATCTCATCAAATTCTACATCCTCATATCAATTTATACAGATTAGAAATTAACGGATCGGTTTTCATCCATGACTGATAAGAATATCATACTTGATATCGTAATAAAATAATCTTGAACGTATAATTTATTTGGTGATTGCGTATTCTATTATATGCTATTTTTAGATTTTTAAACTAGTTGTTTATAAGCTGTTACACGACTGAACTTAACATACAAAATGTTACTAATTTCTGATGAGAATAATTTACTTTTAATTAAACATCTCATTATGATTGTCTTACAAAAAAAAAAAAAAAATTAAATTCTTATACAGTCCTTTACCAATGTGGCTGCGAAAACACGAACTTAGAGTCTGAAGATTTTTGCGAGTGAAATATAATAAAAAGTACAATAATATATCTAGCTTTTTCGCTTTTATGTTACTGCATTTTTTTGCATACATGGTATTGCACTTTTTCGTGAATTTTTGAAACTTGAGTATCAATAATTCAAGATCGTAGGTATAGTGGAAAATTTTAGATCAAAGAATTTCAGAATCTCGAATTCTAGAATGAGGAACTTCAGAACTCAAAGTTCTAGATTATAGCATTCTATTCTATCGAATTTTTTAAATAAAATATTGTGAACCCTGAATTCTAAGTTCTTGAATATCAATCCATGGAATTTTGAATCGAGTACAATACAACTGGAGAAAATAAAATTATAAAATAGAAAATTACCCACTTGAAAATCCTATAATAGAGAATCAAAATCGTAAATTCTACAATGGGGAATTTCAGATCTCTAAATTCTTAAGTACATAATACTATTACGTTAAATTCTACTAAGAACCCTAAATTCTAAGTTATTGAGTACTAGTCTACGGAATCTTGAATTAAATATGAAATTCAATAACCCAAAAATATATAGTTGAAAATTACATCCCGTTTGGAAATCCCCCTCAAATTTTCAGGGTTTACCCTCAATTTTTTAAGCGTTAATCCTCGACCTTTGCCCTCAACTTTCAAGGTTATTTTGGCCGCACTGCTTGAGAGTTAACCTTTCAATTTCAGGGTTAAACCTTAACTTTTATGGTTAATCTTCAATCTTGAGAGTTTATACACTAAAAAAAACTTGAAAAGAATGAATACTTCAAAAATATATTTCAAGGTTTATTGAAGATTACTCTTGCACAGTTTTATTTTTTGTACTTATAAAACCTCCATAAGTATTGTTCACCTTGAAGGTTGAGGGTTAACTCTAAAAGTTGAGGGTTCACCATAAAAGTTAAAAGTTAACCCTGATAGTTGAGGGTTTAACTTACAAGATGAGGGATAACCTTTAAGGTTAAGAGTTAAACCTCGAGGTTGAGGGTTAGATCTGAAATTGTTTGAGAGTCAATTCCGAAAGTTGAGGGTTAACCCTGAAATTTGAGGCTTAATCTTGAAAGGTGAAGGTTGACCTTCAAGGTTGAGAATCAACCCTCAAGGTTGAGGATTAGACCTGAATTCGATTAAAGGGTAACTCTGAAATTTGAGGGTCAATCTTAAAAGATGAGATATAGCTTCAAAGTTATCCTCCAAGGTTAAAAGTTAAATCTCAAGGTTAAAGTTCAGGCCTGCACAGCAAACAGAAAATCCTGTATTTTGTGTCCTTTAGTAATTTTTTGTTTGCAGTGTAGAAACGGTTGAGGGTCAACTCTCAAGGCTAACTCTGAAATTTAAGGGTTAAAATCTTGAAAAGTAAAGTGTTCCCAGTAAACCAACTTGTATCAAGATTTGGACAAAATTGATCAAGTTCCTTGAAGAAACTTTGGTCAATTTTTGTTCATATCTATTTTCAGTATCAATTCTAGATCAAAATCTGGATAAAATCTTGAACAAGACTCGCGATCAAGATTTTGTCAATTTTGAGCCTAGAACATCGATGTATTTTTTCTCGCTGAGCATGACCAAGATTTTACCAATTCTAATTTAAGATCATTTATTTTTTTCTGGAGGAGCTTATCTGAGATTTTATCAATTCTAGTTCAAGATTACCCACTATATATTGAAAAAAAAATATCTCATACGCTGCAGAAAGCTTGTGTCTAGACCATTCGGCCATCGGGGCTTCTAATAATCTATTAGAAAGAAAAAAGAGTCATGGCGAAGATGAACACATGTCACAAAACATTAAGAAGGAACTGATAAAATCTTGAACAATGCTCTTGTCACAGAATATTGAACAATTTTTGTCCAAGTTGGCTTGAATGGATGTTTTCAAGACACATGCTCAGGAATCGATAAAATCTTGGTTGGTTCTGGACAGTTGGTCAAGAATTGATCAAGTCTGGAACAAGTCACTAGCTTAGGACATTATTCAAGATTTTCTCGTTTCTGTGACAGAAAAAAGTTGACAAAGTTTTGATCAAATCTTGGAGAAGTTCCTGTGATTCGATTTTTAATTTATGCGCTTGAACAAATCATGAGCCAGATTTGCCAAAGTGTCTGGATCATAGTTCCTGGGATAAATCTGGAAAGTTGAGGTGAATTTTCATAAGGGATACTTGAAATTTGAAGAATAAAGAATCTCATAATCGTGAATCCTGAAATCGGGAGTTTCGGAACTCTAAATTCTAGAATATAGAATTCTATTATGCCAAATTCTATATACAAATAAGTAAATGAATAAAAAAGCCAATATTTTGTAAATACAATGTCTAGGATTTGAACTCTATAACTATCATTTCTATGACATTTTTTATACTACGAATATAATTATCTGCCACTCTCTTAAAAACTGACTCAGGAAGATTCAACTTGCTCAAGTTGCACTCACAATGCAATCCGTGGTGTCGAAATAGATGAAACAAAGGTTCACTTTGTGGCAGGAGATTTTCCCTCTATCATCAAGACCCAGAATAATCTTGTGCCGAACAAGTTGCTTGTTTATTTGAGCCATACACCTCTCCAGGTTACGATTAAGTTTGATTTTGGCGAACATGCAAAGAAAAATGACTGCGGCGTTCAAGATGAGCCACATGACGCCAAGGCCAAACAAGGTCAGTCCCGTGGTCCCGGAGAATAATAGACCGATTAAGACGATGAAGGCAGTGAAAACCCACAGAACCAATACCCGTTTGTAGCAAATATTGTACATGTTGAATCTCACGTCGTTCACGAGTAATTCCATTGTGTGGACGTAATCTTCGACGGTCAACTAAAAAAAATTACAGAGTTTCATCAAAATTCTAGGCCGGAATTCGGGTATCATTTTAGAGTTGTGAAATAGTATATTTCGTATCAAGGGGCCTAGCAGCGTCTTTTCATGCGCGACGGCAACACGAGTCTCGAGAATGTTTTCGTCGCGCGTGAAAAGGCTCTGGCCCCATGATACGAACTATATTTTTCTTGGTCGGCGTTTGAAATGAGTGTGTTGGGCGCGCAGCGGAGTGAGCGTAGTTCCCCTTTTCGACTCGGTGGAATATAACTGGTGACCTCGCGCATAATATCGGGGTTTATTCGTTCACCGTTCGAAAAGGGGAATCTTGCGCTCAATCCGCGAGCAGCCTAAAACACTCTTTTCAAACGCTGACCATGAAAAATAAATTAACAGCGTACAGTAGACTCTGTATTTAACAGAATTGGGAATAATAGAATGTTTCGGTCAGTAACGGGAGGTCTTGCAGGTAAGCGGGGTCGCACTTGGCGGAGCTCGGCAGTCGGCCGAGGTCGAGGAATTTTTCGGCGTAGAATTACCATACTAAAGTCGGCACATGAAATTTATGAATGGCCTCTTCATTTATAACAGGATATTGTTTGTATGTTTTTTTTCGGGAATCCATTTCTACTTCTTCCAAAACTTTCACTTCCTCTATAGAATTTAACTGCCCCGACCCGACTCCACGCGCATCGCGATAATCTGCTGCGAGTTCCAGAATTCGTGTGTTACAGAAAAAATTCTCCCAAACTTTCTGTTATATAAAGAGTCTACTGTACTTGCAATTGAGTAAGTAACGTTTAACTTTTTAGTAAGTAAATTTTAATCTTGCTCTAGAGAACTTGACTTTCAATCACATTCACGATATATTTATAATATTTGTGTAACCGAAATTTTTTGTTTAGAAAAAAGATATTTCGTTTTTTTAAGTGATAGTTAAGAATGATAATTTAAAGACCCACTTGTGAATATTCAAGATCCATTTTTATTGCCAATGCTTTATTGTGTAAAAAAAACGAGCAGTCAAGTGCAACGAAACTGCAACGAAATAGCTCGTTGCATCGTATTAATGAATGGCTCGAACCAAGTGGCATTGATTATAATTACGACTAATTGAATGCTAAAAATACTGAGTAAACATCAAACAATTCTCGGTAACCAAACGTGATATCGAACGCGACAGTGGTTTTCGATTATGAAACGTGATTTTTTTTTCATTCATTTGTTTACATAACTTTTTCAAGATTTTGATGACGTTGAGTGTATTTGTTTTTCGGCTTCGAAAATTTGTGGCAACTCTTGAAGTTATGCAAGCGAATTTTTTCAAAGAGTTGAAAAAACTCGGTAAATTATTCAAGCTTGAAATATGATTCAGTGGCGTCGAAACGGGAATGCGGAAAAATAATTGTTAACCCTTTGAATGATTGTTAGAGTCGAAAATCAAACAGGAAATATGTTTTTTTTACTTGTACATTTTCTAACGAAAAAGTATTGGTGGACCAGAATATAATTTTAAAAAAAACTTTGAATACAAAATCATAATATCGAATTTTACCACCACCTCATGTATCTTAAAACATCTCTTAATTGAATAATTTCATTCCTCTGATTTAATGATTTTCTCAATCGTTTCGTCATGCAATAATGAAAGCCATTTTTTATGTTCCGTCTAGTAGCTGTCATTCTTAAATTTCTGTATTTCATTCCCGCTGGCGACATAGCATGAAAAATTTTGTGCTGAGGAAAACAAAAATATCTACTATCAATTTTCTTCTTAGTTATTAGTAACCTCAGCCTTGAGAAGCTAAATTAATTTAAATAATATTCTTTTACAAAGCTCGCAGACGTTATTTTGTAGTATATTCAAAAGATGAATTCGGATTATTAAAAATACCGTAAGTCCTTGAGCCATCAATTCTTCGGGCACAAGCTCGGGCCTGAACTTTGCCGGAGTAATCCAGGGCCAGCTTGTGTTTACTGGCAGCAGTGTGACGATCGTGTCTCCTGTTTTTCGAAAAAAGTTGAAGAAAATAAAAAAACAAAACATCTTGTGATAATTAATGGGAATTCCAAGATGACGAGGATTTCCAAAAGATTTTTTGATTTTCATTATTAGCTTAAAATTTTGTATGAATCATTTTGCATCTTCAGTCTGTTCTATCGTGAATGGAACAAAAAATAATTAGATTCTGATTAATAATAACTCGATGATCCTTCAATAAACCAAAACAGTTTTTTGTATTAGAAAACATTTTTCCAAATTCAAAAACAAGTCCATTACGGGAAAGACGCCGTTCTAGATAGATTTGTTAACAAAGCATTCGATTTGCTTCAAAAAAAACGTACACATCAAATTGAAATCAGAACTATGTATCGTTCAAAGGTTGAATTGAACTCACGTTTCGAACATAAATATTATTTAAAAGATCGTCAATAATTACCTTTGAAGACAAAGTTTTTTGAAGATTTTTCGTCAATAGGTTCCAATTATTCGCATTTTTTACGGCAATCGATTAACGAATCATCAAAAACTGACAAATCAACTATTTCCTTCGTTGTATTTTTCGTTGCATTTTTTCATTCGCCCAACTTTTATTTCCAATGATTCTTTTTTTTGCAAAACTTGGTTTTTTGGAAGAATTTTCTTTATCACTCGGTGAATTTTTTCAATAATAAATTGAGTTAATAGAAATTTGCGTAAATTGCAGTAGGTAATCAGCTTTTTTTCGATAAATGCTCATTGAAATTTAGCACTTATGTGTTGATGGACGCAAAAAAAAAAAAACAAACAAACTCACGCTAAAAAACATGACAACGAGGTGACTTTACACTACTTTTCAAAATTTTAGGCTCACTACTTTTAGAAGTTCATATTCTTCGATGATGAAAGTTTCTTACTTCCAGGGATTGAATATACCCAGCTGAAAATAATCAAATGATCCGTCATTTATCCGGTCATTTGACTGATCATATGGATAAATGGGCATTCTGGTCAAATGACTAGAGCAAATGGGTCGACAAATGGATTTCCAAATGATCGAACAAACGTCTGACCAAATGGAACAGCCAAATAAAATGGACAAACGTTTTTCCATTTGGGAACGTTTTGAAAAATTTCAAAGTTTTTCAACAAAAAAAAATGCGTTATGATTTTTGCTCCTCTGTCGATTTAGCGTAAAAAAAAGGTTTTTTTACACACAGCCATGTGACCCAGTCATTTGTCTAACTGATTGTCTATTTTATTTGGCTGTTCGATTTGGTCAGGCGTTTGGCCGATCATTTGGAAATCCATTTGTCGATCCATTTGGTCTAGTCATTTGACCAGAATGCCCATTTATCCATATGATCAGTCAAATGACCGGATAAATGACGGATCATTTGATTATTTTCAGCTGGGTAAATTCATTTTGTGCCAAAACTTGTATGCCTTGAATCAAAAACAATTTGGGAAAATTCAGATAAATATTTATATCAATTCCGAAATGGCAGTCGTTTTTGTGCGTTGGACTCCTTTTTTCCAAAAAATAAAAATTTTGAACAAGCGTCACACTCATGACAAATGCTATTTCATCTTTACACTTCGTAGTTTCAGTTTACTCGATCCATACATGAAATTCGGAAAAATTTATCCGAATGAGGCACTTGAGGTTATTTTTCTTGAATTCATCAAAACCATGTAATATGCATATAAAAGAAAGAAAATAGAAATATGTACGCATTTTTTATGATTTCGAAAAATTTAAGAACTGCACCTTTCATTTTCTGATTTCTGAACATGGTTTTCTTTTCAACCGTACGTTGTTTATTGAACTTTCACAATCTTTTTTTTTGCTTTACATGAAGTCACTGAATTGACCTCGATTCGTCTTTGACCACGCTTTGGTCAAAAATGTGTCGGCTACACGGGGTGAACATTGTGAACAATTTTGAATTTCTTTTTCAATATCTCCTTGGCTATCCTTTGACGCAAGCTTTTCAGAAAATAATAAGTTTTTTGTAAAAATTCAAGATATGTAAAGATAGACAATGGTTTTCTTCTAATTTTGTTGTTTTTGCGAGGCCTACGAAAATTTAGTTATTCAAGATAGTAAAAAAAGCTTGTGTCTAACCATAGTGACAGGTTTTCTAAAAAAAAAATATATTGAGAAAGTTTAATGTTAAACGAACATTTTGTAAAAAATCGTATTTTAAAAATCACCCACACATTTTTTCAAAACCAATTTTTTAAAATGGTAATCAAATACAGAATTTCACATATAAATACCCCCTTAAGTAAACTAAAACTATAAAGTTTAGAGATAAAATAATGATTTGCCTGAGTGTGACACTCGTTCAGGAATGTCATTTTTTGAAAGATGGAACCAAGTGCGCCAAAACGGCTGTTACTTCGAAGACAATTTAAATAGTTATCTGAATTTTCGAACATTCTTTTCGACTCAAGGCATACTAGTTTCACGAGGAAATTTATTTATTAGTTAAACTTGTGACTAGTGCAGTGTACATACGAGATGTAACACATGCGGCATCTCTCCCTGAATAACCCTATTCCTAAGGGAGATTCCGAAATTCTTATCTAGTGCAATACCTTTTACATTGATTAAAAAATATAGAAAAAATGTAAGTTGATTCATTTTCGAATTTCATATTGAAAAATTGTCAATTCGATTTACATAATATTAAGGTGGTCCTAGCGCGAGTTACAGAGTGAATGTTGCCGCAAGCATCTTCGTAACCGAAGCTACATTCATGTCAGCCGTTGCTGAGACCAACTGAGACAACGTTTGGCAACGCTGCAGTGTTTTTACCTAACCTTCTTGTCAAAACTAAAGAAACTCCGTGAAAACACGATGTTTTAAAAATTCATTTTTCGGTTCCGATCATTTTGTAAAATATAAAAAACATGCGATTCGACTAATATGACGACTTGACGTTCCGCGCTCAGTGTCAACTGTTCACTTCCACTGTTGCGGCGTTGCCAGATTGTGCCAGTTCGGTCCTAGATTATTCTTGGTATGACATTACTAAATATTAGATTTTTCAAAAATTAAACAGTCGATCGTTTTCAAGTAAAGTTTTATAAGTTTCTCTAATAAATACACTTATACTCCGTGATTATCATCGAATTCCAAGGAAAATTTTCGGAGATTCACAGACAGTCAAAAATTTTGAAATTTTGACTGGCGTGTGGTTTTACCTTCAAATAATCTGTGACAAAATTTTCAACAAAATCCAAGATTACCGTTGGCGAATCCTTGTCTAATATTGCCAATAGGCGTAGTGACCACACTTGTGCCATTGGTGGCCATATCCCTGAGATCTATGGTCTTCAAAGACGCGGTTTTTGGGTCCCAAGTGCCGACCTTCGAAGGCACGTTTATGTCCTCGGCGCTGTTCAACGACCGGCTCATACTCGACCGGTCGACATTTATTTGGACGGTTTTAGTTGGTATCACAGCCCCGCTGTACTCCTCCTTCCCACTCTCTTTGTTTTCCGCATTTTCCGGTGCTTTGGCTATTTTGTTAACGTTCACTGTCACCGATTCCGATTTCAATTGAGCCGGGGAATCCTGGGGCGCGTCGTCTCGTACCCTCGCCGCAGCTACCGGCTGCACCCCGGATTCCTCCTCGAACCTGACCCAGTTTTTCGGCTTCGGGGACAAATTGACATCAGGGGCATTCTCGGTCGTGGTGTGGTCTTCCGCGGCCGGGGAACTCATTTTTACTGAAATTGAACGAGCAACAAAGTGAAACTACCGATGTCGGCAAACTTTTTTTTGGGCTCCATAGTCAAGTTTTCTAGCTTTTTGACCTGAGAAGGTGAAATTTTCATAACTAGCCTTGTCTTCTGGGCTATGACAAAAATTTGCTTGATTTCTAAACTTTGAAATTAGTATTACACTGATTTATGAAGAAGAACGTGGTAACAGAAGACGGCGGGGGGGAGGGGGGGGGGGGGCAGCTGCCTCTTTAGGAATTCCAATATCGGCAAATATACGGATTTCGAGTTTTTTTTTTTCAATGTAATACTAGAATCTAAAAAAACGAAACTTCACTGTTTCAAAGTGTAAGGCATTCACCGGTCGATACAACAATGTTTACTGGCAGATTAGTTGAATTCCACCAATTGGCTTGTGATAATAAATAATTTTTCTAGAATCTTGTTGAAAATTTACTGTTTGGGATGGTAAATGTTTAGTATTTTTCAATGGTTATCCACTTTTTCGAGGTGGAAGACATTAAACTTTCTGAAAAGTAAATATGCACTGTAAAACAGTGACGTTGTACTTTTTCAGATGTAGAGAGCAACTATCAGAATTCGGAAATGTTGACTTAAGGCTGAAGATAAAAGTTACGAAAATAGATAACAAAGTTAGAACCTATTCCGATAGCTGCCAGAAATGTATGTGGAAATTTCAAATTTCTCTTGAGGCTTGAAAAAACGTTATTCAATTACGAAGTTCTTATTTTAAACCAGTTGTTCTGGTGTGATTTATTGTCGTTGTATCACTTTTTTCTGCGGAAATCTCCGAAGGGTTTAAATTCATTTTAGTTGCACCTTAAGACAAAATATAAAAATGTTAGACAAGATAATTCATACACATCAAAAGTATATATTACGAAATATATATGTTACTCTCTAGATTTCTTGGAGTTATCGTTTCACTCGAGGAAAGTGGAATTTCACTAATTTTTTTCGAATGAAGTATTACTCTAGTCGAGTGAAATTTCCACTTAAGTTTTATTCACAGGATTCTCACTTCTTCAAGTTTAGAATTTCTTCAGATTTATAGAGTAATTTGTAAAGAATGATATGAAAGTTGAAAAAAAAAAAAACAAATACTTAAATTAAAAACATCAAATAAAATACATCAATGTAGAAATCTAGAACAATACTAGAAATAAACTATAAAAATATATATTGAATAATCCTAAGAAATTTTCGAAATGCTTAAAAATATTATAGGAAAACACAAAGAATACAAGCAGTCAAGAAACTTTCAATCTTTGTAGGTATACATTGCGTTCCCAAAATCTATAAAAATACATACCAAGAATCTAGAAGACTTTGAATCATAGAGCATATTATTATAATTCTAGATGTCTGTAAAGAAATGCTTAAAAATATGCAAGATAATGTTTGAACTGTTTTTTATACTGAAAAATAGTACGAGAAATACTAAATGTACTTGAAAACTATAATATACTAGATACATACATGAAAATTCTGTTTTCTGAAAAATCTATTAAAAAACTAAAAATGTATTTATCTTTGAATCGAAGAATATCATTTTTTAGATATTTAGTACGTCATTTATAAAAAATACTGTAAATCTGTTAAAATACGAGACAACCTTACATTTTATGAATACCTAAAAACATAAAAAATACTGAAAATCTACAATGCGAAATTGTCTAAACATCTGTGAATCTGCTAAAAACTTTTATTTTTAATCTGATAGCATGAATGCTAGAAATTTATGTATAAGCCCATAAAACTATAGCAGACAATTCTTTCAATTTCGTAGGACTTCAAAACTTCGAAAGGTACAGAAATCTATCAAACACTGAAAACTTATAAAGATACTATTGTCTAAAAATTAATTTATATACTAAGAATTCACTAAACCTTGAATTCTAAAACATAAAATTTTTAAAAAGTATGTAGAAATCCAGAAAAATACTAGAAAGCTGAAAATACTTAAAAAATTTTATCAATACTGAAAACTGAAAAAAAATAATAAAAGCTTGCAGTCTGTAATATATTACAGATCTATGTAGTACTATTTCTTCAAAAATCTGATAAAAATACTAAAATCTAAGAAACTTTGAATTTTTGAGAATCGAATTTCAAAAATCTATAAAATTGCATACAACAAATACAGGACAATCTCTAAAATGATAAGAATACTGAAAAAATACAAAAAATCAAAACACTTGCTAATTTCAAAAACTTTTTTCTGAATATTAATGTATATATTTTTTTGAATATATTCTCGATATTTTTCGATCCAGACGCGAAGTTTGAATATGATTTTGGCCGAAAATATAGAACGCTCCCCTTCAATGGAAAATGCATGTATTTTTTCGCATGTTTCACTTAAAAATTCACGAAATTTTCGGAAATTTGGCAGAGTTTGAGTACGTGATAGAGGGTACAATAGTGAATTTTTCGATAATAATATTAATAATAATAATTATAATAATAACAGCAACAACAACAATCAAATAGTTTACTAAAGCTAAACACTACCTGATTTTTTTTACCGGTTGCCCTAAAAATAGCCTACAAAACTGGTATTACACATTTTTTCAAAGATTTTTTCAAAGATCATTTTTTCGGCAAGGAAGTGAAATTCTCATAATCATTTGGTTACTAGAAACGGATTAATTGACCCTAGTATAGATGATGAGCTATTATATGAACGACGTAAATTTTTTTATAAAAAGCCATGAAGCTATGTGTAGGTTTTGCCCTCTACATCCATTTAGGTATAATTTCGCTCATTACCAGTCACAAGTGTGACACTTCAAGTATTTTAGATGCAGAAAAATCAAAAAATGTCACTTCAGTTCAAGGAAAACAAATCAGCAGCGAGGAATTCTAGTGATTTATTATTGAAAGGAGGACGACTGAAAAATCTGTATGATTCAACCTCATTTCACTGAGAATATTTAAAATTGGTTAATCGTTTTTTCACTGCTATTCATTTGTATACAAAAGCGTCAGTAGTGTTGCTCACATGAATAATCAATTATTTGTTAAAAATCGCATTGTCGTCATTCATCATAATTATGTATGACGATGGAACAGTTGGAGATTTGATTTGAGAAAAATTATGCTTATTATAGACAGTTTACGTAGTGCTATTTAATAGTTTAAAAGGAATCCTCCTTGGTGTACGATATGAAAATACTGGTTTGTGTAAATTTTTGAAGATCGCCCGTAGAAATATATCAATCATTTTTAAGAAAAATTATAATATTATAAAGAGTATAAAAAGATTCAACTAATTGCAAGACAGTGAAAAATATTGAAGTTTTTACCAAAGTATGGTTTATAAAACGGCTCATCGTGCACACTAGGGTCAATTTCTGTTTCATGTAACTAAATAGCTAAATAAAAATTGCTCTAACTTGCCAAAAAATCAATCAGGGCAACCGATAAAAAAAGGAGGTGGTGTTAAGTTTAGTGGACTATTTGATGATGATGATGATAAAAAAATTTGAAAAAATTCACTGTTCTACCCTCTATCACGTACTCAAACTCGGCCAACTTTCAGAACGTTTCGTTAGTTTTTAAAGAAGTTGTGAATTTCAAGTGAAACATGCGAAATTTCACCAGCTCGGTGGCACGTATTAATATAATCCGATTCCAGTCAAACTTCACCAGAACAATTTTCAATCATTTCGAATTGACTTTTAGGCCGACAATGGAGAAAATTTCAACATGACCAAAGGATTCACAATAGTACACAAACAAATCTTCCAACGCTTCTGTTCAAATTTCGAATATTACAAATTATCAAGGCCCCAAATGTCTATTATTCTATAATCCTGCACAGTGAAAAACTCCATGGAAATCACACTACTCTTGATAGTCTTAATTGGAGGTCATGAAAGAACTTTTCAAAAGGAATTCCCCTTCGTATACATGACAAAAGTCTTTGAAAAAAGATCAATAACAATGACGCCGTAAAAAATAAGATGAATTTTGCCTCACAGTGCGAATTCTAGGAGGGAGAGGGGGTGAAATTTCCTTTAAAAAATTCTGTTTCCACTGCGATGCGCGCCAATGCACGGCTCGATAAATCCATCAATGACCGCAAAACGAATGGAATTAAAAAAAGGGAGTGTCCGCGCGTGCACGATACTCGTTCCGTTGTCAATTCTACACTTGTTCCAGGCACCAAACGCGATCTTGGTACCATACGTCGAGCGAAATCTCCAACATTCGCACTTGGCCTGATTCGCCTTGAGAACGTGCAATTGGAGAACACCGATTTGGTCCCAGCTCGCGATTATTTGTAAATTAATTAAGATGGGCATTTTTGGTCCCCGGGCACGTACCTGGCGCGGATTATGCCGTCTCATAACGAGCGAACTGGACGTTTAGCTTGCTGCTAACGAACTGAACTAATATACTTGAATATACTTGAATATACTTGAATATACTTGAATATACTTGAACGAGCTGCTGCTATAGCACGTACGACGTGTATGTAATATGTATGTTAGATGTTGGTTAAGTTGGCGCGTAGTAAAGTTGCTGCTGCCGAGGAATACATGTGTGAAACGCGAGCCTACCTCCTACTACCTGACGCGCGCTCTTTCGCTCACCTGGGCACATCATTTCCAAGTTATTTCCAACATTTACCGGCGAGTTCAACGCAGGGCATTTCTTTTATGTGCCTGATATGCTGATGAGCAATATCAGTTTATAACGATCTCGTACGCAAAATATGTAGGACGATTTTGCGTCCTCAAGAAGGTGTATTGAGCAACGATCAACGTTGCCCTTCTGGCGGCCGTGGATTCCAATGGATTCATTTTTTCCAAATCCATGCTCATACTGTTTTTTGTTTCAGAGTTTCTCTATAAAATTGGATGAAAATTGAATCAATACAATGGAATCCAAAATTGATAGATTGATCTTTTCAAAAACTGTGGATTGAGATGGTTTGGAAATCTGGGTTGAATATTGCGATGATTGCGAAATTTCAATCCGTTTTCACACGATTTCATCCGAATCGTCTATTGTAAAATATAAGGACCGTAATGAGCCAAAAGCTTCTTAATTATTTGGTATAAAATACGAATAACTTTGGTGTCAATTGTCCACCTGAAAAAACAAGTATTTGTTCATAAAAAATATCAACAATTGGCGGAGTTGTGACCCTTTCCCTGAAACAACTTTTTTTTGAAGAGGCTTGCGGTGGCCACGATGCAAGTCGAACAGCAAAAAATGTCATTAGTCTAGGAATGTACCTAGTTCGTGAACGAGTGAAAAAATTAATATCACGTTTTTTCTGTATGCAAGAACGTTTTCCTCGAGATTTCGATTTTTTTCAAGTGAACAATACAGTATTAAAAACTATTACTTTTGTGACATAGCATTATTGCTACATACCTTCAAAGTCACTCCAAACTATTCTCAATTCGTCCGCACAAAAAGGTATATAACCCCTTAAAGAATTTTATATCACTTATAAATACATGCAGGTATGGAAAAAGGTGGCTTAAAATCCTTTCGCATGCCGCTTAATCTGACTAACATTGATTTACATGGATTGACGGTATTTGAAAATGGTTTTGGATAAAAAAAGATTCTTCCAAAATCTGTACAGTTTTATTAGAATATGACCAACCGGATGTATAAAGATTCATTTAGATTGAAAGTATATCTGTGGCTTCCCGGAATAACTAAGTCACTTCTGCCATAAGGCTCATTTTCCATAATATTCTGATTAAATTTTAAACGTTATGGCATGTGTGACTTTGTCTGTAATGTCGGGAGGCTACAGATATGATTGAATGAGTAGGATTGACTTTGTTTAGTATTCTAAGAAATCGATTTTGATTCGGTCTAAATCCAAAAAACTTCCCAGTTGAATTGACTGAACTTGATTGAAAATGATTTGTAATACATTTTTGAGTTGCCATCGATCCACTGAATAAACTTTTTGCACAACATTATTAATTAAACGAATGGATGATATTATATTGCTTTCAATATACCTACCGAATTTGGATATACGCTTAGGAAATATAATTTTTACTCGTAATAGGTATACCCATCAAAGATTTTATGATTTTCAGAAATAAAAAAGACTGACTCCAAAATGCTTGATGTGTTCAGAAATTCATTATGTATATTTTTCTAATTTGTTATCAATTTCTTGAAACTGAATCAAAATTACGAAACTTTTCAAAAATTATCGAAATATTAGAAGAATTAACCCTCGAAGCATTTTTAAAATACGAAAATAAATACATTTTTAAATTAAATTAAAAAGTTGTAAATTATGTAAATATCGCTCAATCAGTCAATCGAATTTTCTCGTTTTTTTTAACTCGATGTTTTTTTCATCAAGCTCGATGAATGAAAATCCGTTAGTTTCTGAAAAATTTATCTGCATTATACTTCTTGCTTCTTAATTCTGAGGTTTTCGAGTTCTTCGCTCTAAAAAAAAGAATCGTTATTCCTGAAAATGGATTTATACAAAATTGCTGTTTGGTTTCTGTAACTTGGCAGCATTTTAATACGTGTTTCATGCTTTAAAAATTTGTAAAAATCACAGTTTTCTGAATTTTGAGGGCTAAATTATATCACAGATCCTTGAAAAAAGTAGATTCATTAAAAAACGATCAATTCTGGCTCAGCAAGTATACTACATTAGGAAAACACGTAATTCTTTAAGAACAGTAGCTGATATTATTCGAATTTTTTCGGATTTCGATGCAAATACAATTCACAATTTTTATCTTCATTAAGAAGTTTCAGTATTTAGCAGTGTTTTGTTTTGCAATGCACTTTTGAATAAATTCATATTTTTCTAATTTGTCAGAAAATTCTTTGAACGAATTTTCGAAGTCTACTGGTCTCTAAACCAGAAATTTTTAGAATCAATAAGTTGCAAACTAATTAAAAGTCTGTCAATCTACAAGTTGAATTTTTTGTTTTTTTTTACCTTGATTTTATAATTTTAAAGTTCGAGCAATGAAAATTCATTAGTTTTTGAAAACTGTGCTTGCATTACATTAAATTTGGAGGTTCTTGAGTTTTTCACTCTAGATTGGAAAAATTTTCAATTTTGATTATTGATAAAAAAAAAACTGTTGTTTAGCTTTTTCAGCTTGACAAAATTTGAATACGTGTTTACGTTTGAAAAATGTGGAAATTTAAAAACTTCCAGATTTTCGCGACAAACAGTATAGCGGTTTCAAACATTAAATATGTTAATTTGGGTCCTCAAAAAATACCTTTAAAGTCGGTCAACTTTGGTTCGGAAAATATGCGACTTTCGGTACAAATACGAAATTTGTAAGTGACAATGGTTTATATAGCATGAACTTTTTAATTTTAATGCAATTGGAATTCCCAATTTCTGTCTTCATCAAAAAGTTTCACAATTCAGTAGTGTTTCTGAGTTTTGCTACACTTCTGAATTCACAATATTTTTCTAATATCGTTGATACAATTCTGTGAATTGAATGCAGAAATACAAAAACATCTTGTAAGTTTAATTATTCCTGAAGCAATTAACTGTTTCGATCGAAAAGTTGCAAGCTATGTAAAAGTCTCTCAATAAAAATCGTTAGTTTTTGAAAACAGTTGCATCGTATTTCATGATCCTCAATTTTTTAACCCTTAACTATGAATTGAAAAAATAGCTAATAATGAAAAGGGATTACGAAAAAATTGCTGTTTGGATTCTATTAACCTGACAACAAGAAACTAAAATTCTCCCAATATTCTGATTTTCGCACTTAAAATGATTTAATTCAAATTTTTTCTCTTGCGTTTAGAAAAATCCTAATCAGAATCGCAAACTTTCTCATTCAAATTTCTTCTAAATTTCAATTCATGGCATTGGTGCAAACTTTGCACAAACAAGTAACACATCTTCAAAACTTTTAATATCAAAGAATTCACTCCCGAAAGTTCTACGAGTGAACTTCCACTCGAAATAAAGTTAAAATCCTGCAAATCAATTTGAGTGAAAACTCGTAGAAATCAAAAGAGTAGCTTCAGAACTGATCATACTGCAACACCGCAAACAGAAAATTATCGGAGGACACAAAGTACTTATTGAAATGCTGTGCGTTTGAATCCTATTTTGTGTATTTGAATAATTTTCTGTTCGCAGTGAATAAACAACCAATTTTTTTAGCAATCTATGTTTACTTAAGGTTTGGCGTTGTATATACCAAGTTTCTGAAAAAGACGAAAAAACTGAGAGCCATGAACGAAAGATCAATAAATCAATGCTACTAAGCTATGCCGTGGCGGTATAATATCTTAGCAGTGGGGAACATTGACATTGAAACGTATATACGTACCCTATTTCGAAGCCAACTTATTTCTGGTCGAAATTTCAGTAAACACATGCGTGGTGCATAAGTCTTGGGAGCGCTCAGTCACCAGCAACCGCCCTGCCATCCTCGATTCCGCGCTATATTTTAGCTATCTCGTTTTCCGCGGGCACAAAGCCGATGACAAAGAACGCCAGAAAAATACCGAGATAATTGTCGAGCCCGATCCGATGGTAGTACGTATCTTCTTCGCCGAGTCACATGATTGAATTTGCAGTTGACTTTACGTAACAAGTTACGTAAAGCTACGTGCATATACGCGAGTGAATTATAGTTTGCCCTTCGATGTATATCAGCACTTGGTGAAAATGATGTACTCGCAATGGAAAAAATATGAGTCGCGTTTTGCGAGACCGATTCGGCGAGACTGAACTATTTTTGATGCGGTAAGTGCCATTGACACACTATTAACACGGTAAGAGTCGTTTCTGTCTTATCGATGTTATGAGTTATTGCACAAGCTGATTAGAGAAGAGCTTATAAATCTCGCCTGGTACAGCTTGATGAAGTTCAAGCCTAGTGGGTTGTTAAACAGAGCTATATTTGGGTTCGGCACCATGTGTCTTGGAAACATCCATTCGATACTTCTACCGATGAAGTAACCCGAAGTTGAAATTTTTCATGACCTAGATAACACTGTATCAAACAAATCTCACAAATAATGCTGTATTTTGATTGACCAGAATGCCGAATGATTAGCCAAAGATGCATCGGTAAAATCCTATGTTCTGGCATACGTTACAAATGAACTTTGTAATGTCACCAACATTAAAACATTAATTCAACATCAATGACGACGAGAAAATTCATGATGCTGCGTTCGTGGTGCATTGATTGCAACATAGCATTTCGAGTCAAGCGCTCGTATGATAAGTCACACGATAAAATACCTACAATTGTGAAAAGGCCAGGATGCATGAATGATTGATGATTATTCTTGTTTTCGCAAACATGAGTGACCAGAGAGTGCGTCAAATATACTTACTATCGGGGACAAATGATGATGCTTCATTCACCAGAATGCTGAATGATTTGTCAAAGATGCATCGGCAAAATCCTATGTTCTCGCATACATCACAAATACACTCTGTGATGTCGCTAACATTAAATAATGCAACATCATCGACAACAAGAACATTCATGATGCTGTTTTTGTGGTACATTGCTTGCGACATAGCATTTCGAGTCAAGCGTTTGTTTTTGATATCGCAATCATGTATCAAACAGAACAACACTTCTGCAGGTCCGAAGAATGTTTATTTATACCACACTGACAAGTACCCCAGATGAAAATAATCAAATGATCCGTCATTTATCCGGTCATTTGACTGATCATATGGATAAATGGGCATTCTGGTCAAATGACTAGACCAAATGGGTCGACAAATGGATTTCCAAATGATCGGCCAAACGCCTGATCAAATCGAACAGCCAAATAAAATGGACAATCAGTTAGACAAATGACTTGGTCACATGGCTGCGTGTAAAAAAACCTTTTTTTTACGCTAAATCGGCAGAGGAGCAAAAATCATGACGCAATTTTCGTTGTTGAAAAACTTTGAAATTTTTCAAAACGTTCCCAAACGAAAAAACGTTTGTCCATTTTATTTGGCTGTTCCATTTGGTCAGACGTTTGTTCGATCATTTGGAAATCCATTTGTCGACCCATTTGCTCTAGTCATTTGACTAGAATGCCCATTTATCCATATGATCAGTCAAATGACCGGATAAATGACGGATCATTTGATTATTTTCAGCTGGGACACCAGTGATTGTTTTAATATCACTCAAAGATGTGGTGGCATAGAGCTATAATATTGTTCCCGTATTCTCCACCTAATACACGATTTAATTTTTATCGTGCAATAAATTATGCATCATAAGGGTGTCACTTACATTGGCGATGTCGGAAATTTTTCCGATTCCGGGGCTTCGAATCAATCAAGATATCAAACAAAAAAATTTTATGTAAAAATTAAAGCAAATCAGACATGATTAACACGTGCCACAAAAGGGCTGAAGTTTTAAACGGGAATGACAAGGTAGTTTTTTATACATTTCGTTCAAAAATTCATAACTTGTGCGAAACTTATGATAAATGTTTGAAACTTGGCATAGTTTATGTGTTCCTACATAAAAAACTTTGTTAGATGTCCGTTTTTCATATACAGACTGTGTGATATACAATGTGACTGACACTGTGAATTAACTGCGTAAATGATTTTGTTGAATGGTAGCAAACGTTAAAGTACATATATCACATTCTTGTCTATAAATGCATTATTGGATAATTTGAAAATAAGCTCATTTTTCATAAAATCCCCGGCAAAGGCCCGGGAACGGAACTCCGTCCTTTTTGCGCGCTCCTTGGGTCCTTTTTCTGTCCCATACTGTTTTCCCAGTAATTATGATAAAAATCCCATAAAATTTCCCCGGAAATGGCTTCATGGGGTGTTATGTTTATAAAAAATCAATTTTGACTATAACAATTTAGGAATAATTTAATTTTTCATGTCAAAATATACGTGTAAGAATACAATTACCAACTATATATTAAGGAAGAAACGGACTTTATTCATTATTGTGTAATCGTTATTGTTGTGTAATTCTAGTTTCTAAACGTATTCTGAAGTATTTTATCAAATTTTGGATTAAATAAACGTTTACGCCTAAAATTTATCAACTAATTAATTTTTGTTAGTTAACGATTTAATAATAATTAAGTAACGAATGTTTTGCATTGAGCTTGGCAAAATTTGATTCTGGGATGTTCAAAGATACTATTTGCAAAATTTCAAACTTTTATGTATTTCAGATTCGCGATTGGTCGAAAATAAACAATTGCTTTGAGCAACCTCTAAAACATCATCTATTACGCTCAAATTTTGGGAAAAAATTTTTTTTCATGCTTTATTCAAGATTTCGATGCATCGCACATGAATTTCCAAAATTGTTTTTTTTAATCACCCTAATGAAGGTATGTTATTTTCGGATTCTCTTCCAAAGACATAAGTTATTTCAAAATTTAATAAAAATGACTGAAGGAAAACTGTTTTGAAATTTAACGAAAAACCGGTAATTTCCGGTCGATCCAATGGTCTTGAAATACAACTAATATTATATTATATTATATACATCTCATGTATCTGTGATGTATGTACTAAACACCTAATTATACAACTAAAGTAAACTTTGTTCGAATGATTTAGGAAATACTTGTGCACCATGCCTTCCTCATCGTCGTGTAAGAATGACTCAACTTGGAATTCTTTCGGTTACCATGAAAATCATAGCGAAGAATTCAAACACGATGGTATTGGCGCTATAGAATATGAGTGTAATTTTTGGTGTCCAAGATGTGAAAAAAGAATGCACGAGCCTCGACTGCTTCCATGCTTACACTCGGTCTGCGCCGCGTGCGTTCGAGAATTCATGAGTGAAAAAACTGAAGGTATACGGATTGATTATGTCATCGATATTGGAAAATTTAAAGGTCTTAAGCAGCACTAGATCGATCATAGCTTTTTTTTAACTCTGGATAGGCTTTCTTATAACTTATAACTGAATTCTATCTTATGACTTGAGTCGGAGCTGAATCTAAAAAAGACCTTGGATGTATTTTTATTAGGTATTGTAGCGGTTTCAACTGATGTAAGACTTATCTCTTTGAATAAGTTACTTTACTTACTAAATAATACAATTATGACGTTCTAGTCGATAAAAGTGACAACTTGTTTGTTTCAGAAGACTTTAGCGATGCACACGAGTAGAAAAAAACGAGTGGAATAGTATTATTTGTTATTGTTGTTGTTAATGAAAAATATTTGGATACGAGCAAACAACCATTTTTCTTGTTATTCGGGGAAATATCATTCGACAGAGTTAGTAGCTGTTGGAATGGTTGTAGTGAACTTTTTGGAAATTTTCAGAAAGATCGGTTCATTATCGATTATAAATACCGCATTAACGGTAATTTGTTTATCAGGCCGCGTTGCGTTTTTACAGCCGTTCGAACAGGCAGAGACAAAGGAAAGGTTAGAAAAATTTTTTTACTGCAAAAAAAGCGGTACGTGGCCTCATCAACAAATTTCCGTCAACGCTGTATTTAAAACAATTTTTCTAATAATTTCCAAAAAATTGACAACAACCCTAACGATCAACCTTGTCGATTCATGTTTTCGAAATCAAAAAACATTTTGACTTTTTTTATTCTCGAGTAACGATAAATATAATTTTTCGTTTGTACCTAAAAGTTGTTGAATAAAAATAAATTTTAATCAGTTTTTTTGTTTCAATTCATTATATTACATTAATTTCATCAACTTAACCTAACTTAAAATTGATTTGATAAAAAAATTGAAATTCGGTATATGAATTTTCACGCAACTGCCGAAACTGCAAAAAATGGTAAAAATATGAAGGAAAAATGTTTTGCATATCAGTTGAAATTAAGAACAAGTGTCAAAACCATTATACAATTTTTAACGGTTTTTGGAATGTTTGCCAGATTTTCGCGTAATAAACAATGTAACTTCAACTCAATGTAAATTTTTTTAAATCGAAGAACCTACTTTTTTCAGAAATAATAACCGACGGAAATAATGCGATTGATATGCCTTTCGGCCGGGACAGGAAAATAGAACTTTGCCCGATTTGCGATCATCCCTTGCCAAGGCCAGGTTCAGCGATTCCACCTCCTCATTATTCCTTTCAACATAAACTCGTTTTGCAAGCTTTACAAAGACGTTTATCGAAATCTATTTGTTGTGATAATTGCACCAACGAAGTGCAGGTAAAAATGCATCTGAATTAGAAAATAAAAATAAAGAAGGTTCTATCCACTCATTCAACTCCTCATTGAATCTCATTCAAACTTGAACTTGAAAGATTACGCGATTCAAAATTTAAACATTCTACGCACTTGAAATTTCCAAGATTTGAGGTATAATTTACATTCATTAACCTCTGGAATCTTAAAATATTAACTTGCAGTTTCTAATCTTTGATTTTGCATGCTTCTGGCACATGCGCCATTTTGTGTCCTCATGCACCATAATACACTGAGGGAAGTGTTTATTTAATACAAACCAATGTTCACTTGATAATGACGAAATAAATATTTATTATACATAAAGAAACTTGATGAATAAGAAGGTTGACTGAATATTTATTCATTTACAGTGAATAACGTTCATTCGACGTAAAAAAAAATATTTCAAGTATCAAGTGCCTATACCTTTGATAATAATAACCTCTTCTCCCAGTGTTGATATAGAACATGGGAGTACAAAAAATAAATTTAATGAGTTTGTCTAGGCTACCTTGCACTGTCCAAAATGCCTGTACAATTTTTGTTCTGAATGTGCGATGGAACACGAGGAAGAACAATCGAGATTCGACTATAATCAAGCTATCCATCATAAAGTGAAGCCGATTTGGTTAGCTAAAAATATGAGAAAAATTGCGGTTTGCCTGACTCATCGTTCGCATCCTCTGAGATTTTACTGTATCGCTTGTCAGCAGGTATGATAAAGAAATAAACATAATCATGAAGTAAATAAAAGATGACGCTCTGCTGGGAAATCATTTTGCAACAAGGCGGTCAATCGGAGCAAAAAGGGAAAAAAATAAAAGTGTATTACGTAACACTTGCGAGTAACAGACCTCGCCTTCGGCTCGATCAGTTATTTCCCCATTTTGCCGAATTCGTACATCCGTATTTGTTTGCGTGAGGTAGTTTTTGTTACGATAGTCGAAAAGTCACTTCAAAATGTCTGGAAATGTCAGTTTTGAGGTTATAATAACGAAAAAGATTTTTTATTGTTTCTCTGTAGTTACCCTGAAGATGGTCTCAATATGGACCGAAAGCTTGGTTGATTCAATTAAAGTGCGATGTTGACACAGAATTTGGAGGTAGAATTACTTTTTTCCCTTTATGCTCCGATTGATCGCCTTTTTGGAAAATGATAATCATGAAGTGTTGTCTTTCTAAAAACAAAAGAGTATAATGTTGACTATATTTGAGCAATTCATTTCTTGTCCAGTAATAGTTTATTACTTGTTCAAAAATTGTAGGTTACGTGCAGAGAGTGCATGTGGAAAGGCTCCCACAGAGGCCATGCCAGTGAAGACGCGTTAGATGCAGGAAAAAGAGCCAAGATTCAAGTACAAAGTGCCACAAAAAATGCCAAAATTTTACTAAGCTCTATGTTAACGAAATACAACGAGAGAGTTTTCCTCACAAATGCTTTACACAGATCTCATACTGTGAATGGAGCCAGAGATAGAGACATTTTTCGTAGCACAAGCCGACGTTCACGAGAAGCAAGGGAAAGGATTCAAGAATATTCGCGATTGAAAAGAGCGAGACATTTGTTAGGTATAACTGATTAATAAAATACGTTTTAAACAAATTTGAGTTAAGATACTAGTTTTCTTACTGTGACATACATAAATGTCTTTTGGATACATGAACATGAGTTTTTCGATAGAAAAATAAAAATTCAAAACACTCAACATACGTATCTTCTTATGAAACTAATTGCAAGTATTAAAATGGAAATTTTGTATCTTCACACTTTATCAATGGAATCTTTTTAAATTATAAATATTCTCATTTCAGATGCTATATCTTTGTGTGCAGATATACTTGCCAATGGAACTGATGTAGAAATTTTAAACCTCAGTCGTATTATTCTCAAAAGGTTGGAAAATCTCGGGGTTATCGTAGAGAAAGAGCAAAAAGTAACAGGTAAACTAGAGCCTTCGAATGTCTGTAAAATAATTTCCTTCGTTTAAGTGAAGTTTGAAAGAAATTACTTCAGACTCGGCCAAGTCAAGGAAATACGTGTTGAAACCAACTCATAGGGGAGTTTATCATTGCTGCACGTTTTGTTCAAGTGGAGGAAAAAAAGAAGCCTCGTGTGCTTGCAGCGGTATAATGCCAGGTAAAAATTTTGGGCTATTTTTATTTTGTACTGTAATGATATTATAACTTCAGTTTCATGTTGGATATTTTTTACATTGATTAAACTAAGATGGAAACAATACAAATAGAAAGAACTTTTAAAAATGAATTAGAGAAGATGTCAATTTTTATTTACATTCATTTTATTTCTTAAAATGACTTCCAATTTTATTGTGGTCCTTATCAGAAACCTACGAAATTCCCATTCATTATAATAAAATCTAATATTAATTAATAAAAATTATTGATAATTGATACAACGATCTACGAAAAAATACGCAATGAATAAATTTATCACAAAAAATTTGGTATAAAAGACAAATCTAGATATTTAATGATTATTATATTTATTGATTATAATTAATAATCTAAAAAACGATACTCAAATCCAATTTTCTGCAATACATTGCCATGTCGTAACTCTCTGATACGTAAATCTAACTTTTCAATTTTTTTTTTGGTCTGGATTTTGAAAACTCCATTTTAGTCAATATAATATCTCAAATAGATCTATTCCCTTGAATTAAAATTTTTCTTTTTTATCCTCTTCATATGAAAATGACAACTGATAAAATGTCAATGTCAGTTTATCAACAGTTATTGGAACGTAAATATTTTTTCTATTTACGTTTAAATTTAATACTCTCGACTGATGAATGGAAAACTCAAGTTACGATGAAATTTTTGTGTAGGTGAAACGATAAATAGATATAATTTTGATCACCCGTTTCAAAAAATCAGATGTATGAGAAAGTATTTATTTTTGTCTCAAATATCAAGTTTTGTTTTAAATTGACAGATTTTTAATTAAATATAGCTACTTAGTTGGGTAGTTTTTTTTTCACCCATAACAGTCGATTTCTTATTGAAAGGTTTAGAAGAAAAATGATTAGAAAAATTTAAAAAACTTCAGAATTTTTTGAATTTAAGTATGCTATGTCTAGCAAAATAACAAAAATGTACAACAATTCTGAAATTGAATGTTCAGAAATACGATAGTTAAAAAAATCTCAAAATTAAGATGTCCAGATATTCAGCTAGGTGAAGTAAGATTACAGACATTCAGAGGATTCGCAATGTACTTATCGTTAAATTCTGTGTTTCTAGGTGGGTACAAAGGTTGTGGTCACGGTCATCCGGGTCATCCTGGATTATCTCACTGGTCATGCTGTGGCTCAATATGTCGCGATGGGTTTTGTTTAGCTGCGCGGAAAGACACATACAAAGTTGTTCTTTGAAACTCGTAAAAAACTAAACCGAGCAATAAAATGCAACAAGTCGTTCTCAATTCCAAAATACTTGGATTTCACTATTAATTATATTGATTACGTGAAAATTCACTTTTTAAAACACGTTCGGTGAAAGACGTGTTCATAAAAAAATAGAGAATTTCAAAAAAAAAAAAAAAATACAAGAATAAATAAGCACCACTAGAATCTTATTTGTTTTGGTCATTTTTTTGATGGTCTTTGAAAATTCTCGTTTGCTAACACGTTACTTAGAAATAGGAAACAAGTGATACTCTAATAAGGTTCGAATTGTAGAAATATTGAAAATACATTCTATATTAATACAACCCCTTGTGTTTGTTTTTCAATTTTAATTCTTATGTGCTTGATAAATAATTAAGAAATACAAAGATATCATGTTTTATCAAGTAACGTTTCTGAAATCAGGAAATTAATAAAACCCATTTTGTAAAAAGATTCAACATACCAAATCTGCAAGTTTCATGGAAAAAAATGAATTCTCCCGAAAAAGTTTTACATATATTATCAGTTTGTCAATGATCAGCATAGGTAATTTTCAAAAAGAATTCTAACTTGATTATTGAGATAACAAAACTTTAATACATGCCAATATAATAAAAAAACTTTTGTGTACATGAGAATGTTAAAATATGTTTATAAAAATATTAAAAAAATGCTTCGCTCACAAGATAAAAATCGTTTATCCATAAATATAACTATCTCATGCACCCCTTCTCATACTTTTCAAATACAGAGAACATCGTTTCAGTTCACGTCATGTAAAAAAATTACATTACACGAATAAATATTTAGGCACCTTCAACTTTAACCAGCTTGTACCCAGCTGTTCCGCATAATCATCTTAATTGGCAGAGAACCGGCCAAGTTATAATAAGTAAATACTAAATACTGTTTTTTTTAAAATCCTGAGTTTGATGCTCTCAGGCACAAAAATATCTAGGTTGAGTGATATAGTGATTGGCCACCTGAATATAGTGATTTGAATCTTGAAATAAATGTTCTGATAGAGTTGATCCAGCGTAAAAAATTGGTTTGTGTGTTTAAGAACACGAGACATAAATAAAACTTCAAGTAGAATTTAATTGAGAATACAAAACAAAAAATATCAGGAGTAGAAAATATTAAATAGGGAACGCAAAGAATAATAACAAAAATTTCTCCAATTAATGAAACAGTGAGGTATGAAAAAAAATGAAAGTAAAAGTTCTATATTCTAATGTTGAATCGAAAAATTCTGATAAAAATTTTAATTATACGTTCCCATGAACGTCCATGATTGTGAAAGATGGAAGTAGATAAAAGAAAACTGTCTAAATGCAGTAGTCAATAACTAGAAAAACAAAGTATACGTTTAGTAATTTTAAAATAACTGGAATATTATACTTTGTTCACAATTCACTACTATTTAAAGCTTCTGCCGTAAATTATTAGAAAACTGTGAATAAAATGCCCCATAAGCAAACTTTGTTTTCTTCCTTTTGCCAAAAATTTCCGGAAAAATCTTAGCTTCCCTCACGGAGGGTCGGCTATACCCTGGCAAAGGCCTGGGGACGGAGTTCCGCGCTTTTTACGTCCTTTTTCCGTTTCATGCTGTTTTCTCAGCAATTATTATCAAAATCCCATGCATTTTTCCCGGAAATTGCTTTTTAGAGTGTTATGTTCTTAAAAAATCAATTTCGACTCAACAATTTATGAATAATTTAATTTTTTATGCCAAAATGACTTCACACAAATTTATCCGGATCTTCCTTACCGACTTTTTTGCTTGAAAGTTATCATGCGATCACGGATTTACTTTTTCGACTTTTTTAATTAATGTATGTAAGAATACAATTATCAACTTAAGGGGGGAACCTGGTTTAGAACGCCGAAAATTGCATGATATTTAGCACAGTTTCTAAGGCTGCTTATCATATGAAATGTTTCAAGTACTGTTGAACTAGGTCATAGATACACAAATCTTCTAAAAAAAATTTATTTTCATGTTATTTGATAATGTTAAACAATAATTATTCATATTTGTTTCGGGCACTACTCGCTTAAAGATTCTCCACTGCGTACACGATAGCGATCGTCCTATTTATCAGAAACATGAAAACTAAAATTTTTTTTGCACTTTAGAAGTTTATCTTCAATTTAAACCTAAGAAATTTTTTAAAATGTTAAAAATTGCAAATTTTATGGGTGTTTAAAAAAAAATTCGCGTTTCGCTGACGAAATTTTGAGATAATTAACCACAAAAAAAATTGATTAAAAAAATTTTTTACGTAGTTTTTTAGGTTCACATACAAGCTTATACTTTTAGCTTTAAAAAGAGCTATTACTTATAAAAATGCGGCAATTACAACATTTTTAATCGTGTACGCAGTGGAGAATCTTTAAGCGAGTAGTGCAAGAAACAAATACGAATTATTATTGCTTAACATTATCGAATAACATGAAAATGAATTTTTTTTTGCAAGATTTGTGTATCTATGACCTAGTTCTACAGTACTTGAAACATTTCATAAGATAAGCAGCCTTAAAAACTATGCCAAATATCATGCAATCTTTCGTCGTTTTGAACCAAGTTCCCCCCTTAATCAAAAACAAGACATTTCAGCTTGAAATTTAGGAGAATTTATCAAAGGACAGAAAAGGCACGGAGTTGGAACGCAATGAGCACGGAGTTCCGTGCTTTTTGCGTGTCTTTTGCGTCCCCGAGCCTTTGCTAGGGTAAGATGGCTATGTTGGTTCCATAGCCCAGCATAGCCTAGCGTAGCCGCTCAATAGCCATTATTGAAAATCATATTAATTGCTTTATTTTCGATAAATGAACGTAATTACAATCAAAGTAAGTTTCAGTAGGTTGAAGACGTATAAAATTGTAAAAAAAAAAAAAAAAAATACAAAGAGCACATAAACAAAGCTGAAACATTAATTATTCTTATAGAGAAATTAAGATTTCGGCCTTGTTTATGCGATCTTTTTTTGTTTGTTTGTTTGTTTTTTTTTTTTTTGGCAATTTTATACATCCTCAACTTACTGAAACTTACTTTGATTGTAATCACGTTCATTTCAACGAAAATAACGCTATTAATATGATTTTCAATAATGGCTATTGAGCGGCTACGCTAGGCTATGCTGGGCTATGGAAGCAATCTGACGGAAATTTTCGCTTGGCATGATGAGCGCAACCTAAGCGAAATCTGACAGAAATCATTGCGGCGAGATGAATTTACAAAAAAATGTTTTTTGTATTCTGGGTGTTTTTAACGCATGACAGATTATTATGTTATAAACAGACACGCTATTGAATCAATTCTCGGATAGAGAAGACAATTGTATCTAAAATAGTATATTACACAACAAGTTGGGTATCGGGAGCTTTACCATAGACGTGAAGATGGCAATGCAGAGCCATATGGCTTTACGTTGTCAATTTGACGTTTATGGTGAATCTGTTGATACTCAACGAGTTGTGTACTATAGTTTCCACAACGATGTATCGAAAAATCGACTTAGGCGTCTGTCAAGTATGGGTAACTCTGATCGACTTCAGGATTTCACTTACCTCACCTATATGAGTGAGGTAAGTGAAATCTAGTGAAGAAAATGGACAAACCTGAAATCACCCTGTTACGCCATGCTTGGCAGACGTCGTAAATCGAGTGTTCGATACTCGAGTTGTGAACAAAACTTTGCTTCATTGTGGATTCGAACTCAGGATCTTCAGGTCATGGTTCCGCGCGGCTATCCACTCACTTATCGTGTCAGTTTTAATGACTTATAATCTTGACGATGTTAAGATTTTTCAGACACGAAAAAATTTTTAATTTTTTAGCAACGATAATTACTTTACTTTCAAATTGTCCGATTGTTTCAACATTTATAATCGGCTTGGCTTCAATTGAGCAAAATTTTTTTGTCCAACGTATTTATTGTGTACTGCCCTGGCGGAAAAGGGAGGACAAAAGATAGTCCTCCTTACAGTCCTTCTATAGTCCTCCGAAATAGACTATTTTTTAAAGTCTAATTCTAGCAAAATACTGTCATTTTAATATTGAAAAACTATTTCCATGTGTGAATAATTACCCGCTTTGCAAAATTAAAGTAACGAAAATTCATATTTCCATCCCATTATTATTAATTATTCATTAAATTAATCACAGTCGAAAGTTTCACTGTCAATCCTGTTTCGTCTGCTCGAATGTGCTGAAGCGCGGAAATTCAAAAATAAAAATGTTTATATAATATAATATAATGTAATGTAATATAATATTATATAATATGATATTATATAATATAATAACATTATGTCATATCACATCATTTTGTATTACATATCTTATAGTATTATATCATATTTTAGTATATCGTACTTCTACAGATTATACTATATTATATTACTTTACATAATAATATATTTTTTTATATTAGATTATATGTTATTATATTATAAAATAGTATATAATTTAATATATCGTAATATTATATTGTCTTACACCATATTTTTTATATTATATTGTTATTTATACTATTTTAAAGGATCGATGAATAATAGAAACTTGTAGATAATCGTGATATATACAGTTATAAATTCATCATAATATAATCTAATTATAACACACATTATAAGTATATTTCAAATTTCCCGGGTATTTTTCGATTGTCCCAGCAGCTGGCTCATCGCATATGATCACATAAATCACACAGTCCTCACATCGTCCCGCGGAGGACTATAGGTGGACTATAAACAGTCCTCCTATAGTCCTCGTACAATCCTTCCTTTTCCACCAGGGCTGGACGATTGTGCAAATTTACACAAATTTCATCGCTATGATCCTACATTCAACGAATTCGAAAAGAAAAACTTCTAAATTATAAAATTTGTACTGAAAATTAATTCGCTATATCACCCTGTGTACAAGTTTTGTGTCATTTTGTACAATCGTCCGGTGCGCAAAAAAATTTTGCTCAATTGAAGCCAAGCCTTATAATCGATGTATTCTTGAATATTTTTACTTCATAAAATTTTATTATTTCTCAATTTTAAGACTGAGAAATGGAAATTTATTTATTCGATTTGAATATTTGAAAAATGAATTATATTAGGCTCATGAGTTATAGAAGGTTATCAATAATTATTTAAATTTAAAATATAAAAAGAAAATAATAATGTAAAATTTATGGATAATCGATCAGTTTTTGATATTAAAATTGTTGTCATTAATAGTACATTTAAGATTCATGTTGATATTTCATATTTCATATAAAATAGATTTTCAATTTTACTTTATAAAAATGCTATAGCAATATAAAAATTTTATCAAGTTTTTAACAAGTGACTTTTTAAAAACATAAAAACAGGTATAAAACATACCTATATGAAGTCATTTATAAGAAAAGCAGATTTTTATATAAAAAAACCGAAATTTTATGAGGGTTTTTGTAAAAACTTTATAAAAACCCAAGTTATTAGGGATATTAGATTATTTACAAAATATCGTTCAATATTATATAGATTATTTTTGAATGAATTATTTAATTTATCAATTAGGCAATTGAATTAACTACTTTTTACATGATTTATTGTAATTGTAGAAAATTATATCAGC
Organism: Platygaster robiniae; assembly: GCA_028476575.1. Taxonomy (NCBI): domain Eukaryota; kingdom Metazoa; phylum Arthropoda; class Insecta; order Hymenoptera; family Platygastridae; genus Platygaster; species Platygaster robiniae. Next base: position 29,131,327 of record CM052023.1, read on the forward strand.
ACAATGTATCATAAAAATATTTTTGCAATATTTATATCTTGAAATATATAAACACATATATACATGTATATATGCGTTTATTTAACATAGTATTAAACATCATTGAATGTATGCAACAGTGTTATTAAAATAACTTGTGGTTTTCATTACACATTGTTACACATATTCCGTGCGTGCATGCATCGTAAACTAAAAATTTCCGTAATTTTTTGGAAAATATATGACCTCCTATTTACAGAACGAATCGCTACAAATAATTGAATGCATATAGTCAGAAATTTCATAGAAATCGTGACAGAAATAACTCCGGTCAGATTTCCAGCAATCGTTTCCGCCAGATTGCGGTTGGGTTGCCGTGATTTATTTCCAGCTGATGATGATGATCACATTGTCAGTAGCTTTACGGAAATATCGAGGAAATAATTTCCAGCAAGTGTTGCGTCGGTCTTGCTTCAGCAACGTTTGTTTATAGGGTGTATTGTGAATTTTGGGAATTACCTTTTTTTGATGGAACGAAAGTTTACAATTCGAGGCGAAGCCGAGGCATTTCCGAAACTCACAATAATATACTACTTTACATCAGACCCTGGCAACATCGGTCCCCAAAGTGTCGCCAAAGTTTGGCAACCGTTTAGCGACACAGTGAAAAATACATCCTAGCTTCAAGAAGAATAAAAAATGTAGCATGGTATGATATTTCAAGGTATTGTCACGTCGAAACGAAGATATAGCTTTGTAGAAAAATATTTTTTTTTAACTTATTAAACCTAAATTTCCAAATCCGTACAATCTGTAGTAGTGATCTGCACTGTTAATAGTGCATATGATTTGTAAACGATTTTCACTATTTGAATAATTGTGAAATTGTTGATGGTAAGTTATTAAAAACATTTCATTCATACAAATCATGGACCAAGTATTTTACTTTTTAAATTGTTTTAGTTTTTAACTCATGAAATTTGAGGATTTCTTTAATTGCAATAAAATATTGTTATTTAATCCCACGTCATTGGTTAGGATCATTTGATTAAGTGAAAAAAATTTTTTTGTTTGAAATTATTAATTCTAGAAAAATTTCAAATATTCTTGTCGTCTTTTATGATAATAATAAATTTTTCGAAAGAAAGGCTAATTCATACATAAAAAATTTAATATTAGGTATGAATTTCAATTTATAGAAATTTATCGATAATAATTTTAACCGCGGTATGAACTTAGAACTTTCTCTTGGAAATTTTCAGTTAAAAATTTGCTGTTGAATAATTTTTGCCAGTATATGGCAGTCAGTAATGTAGGAAATATTCGATTTATCATAAGCGAAATAACAGTTCGCTATCGAAGACGTGAATGATTATGAAAAATAGAAAAAAATAAAGTTTTTCGTTTCAATAGAGCTAAAAATGCAACAAAGTAACTGTTTTTAACTGATATATGATGTCACGAAATCAGCATTAGTGTTTTGTATGACAAAAACTATGCTTTTGTGCTCGTCGCCAAACTGTCGCAAAAGTTTAGGGACAACGATGTTGCTAGAGGAAGTAATGCTCTCATCATCGAATCTCATTTTTTTTGTGTATTTGAATTTTTACCAGCAAATTACCCGGTTAATGTCTTTAATTTATGCATCACTGTGTAATGCTCAAATATTTTTTTTTCTATAATTATATGTATTACATGTAATACAATACTACAATAATATGTGCACATATGCATCGAATAAATGAAATATTGCGTTCCAGTTCTTGTATTTCCTTTTACAGAGCCTAACTTTTGAATTTTTACGTCAAATTATTTATCAACTATGTATTTATTTTCAAGATGGAATTTTTTTTTACTTTTACACTCCAATAAAATGAATTTACTATTTTCTTGTACATTTACCAGTTTCTTGCACATTTACTAGCCTCTAGTAAACTTACAGTGAGAAGTAAATATGCTGCCGCCATGTAAATGTACTTGCCTTTAGTACATTTACGCGTTCTCTCATAGAAAAACAACGCTGAGCGATGGTAAAATTCTCTACGACGCTGAGCTTTGTAAATTTACACCAGGATTGTTCACAGTGTGAATACGAAAAACAATTTACTTAACGAAAAAAATATTACCCTTGAAATAAAAACGACTGCATGTAACTGTAGACAACAAAAGACTACTTCCGTTTCATACAGGTGTCCTTTTTTTTTAATTCACAGCCCAATCCTCAAAATGAGAGCAAAGAAGTTTTACTTCAAAAACCTCAACGTGTGTCTTACTTTTGAAGAGTTAAGCATAGGTGACCAACAACTATACCACTCATCCATACATGAGAAACCTTTCATGATAAAAATATTACTTCCTAAGTTACTCTGAAAAATGTCAGAATCTCATAAGTTTCTATACAATCCTTCCGTAAATATCCCGAATTCTTTCACGAGAACGAAATTGTTTTTAAAGTCACTTTACCAGGATCCGACTTTCCGGGGTCTGATCTGGCGGCAGGGCCATCGGAAGACCCATATTCAAGAGTCAAGTGTACACAGCTAAGTGCCTCGAACTTGGACGGGAAGCGCCATGATAGCGAGCGCGGCGCATAGAGCGGTGAAAGCGTAAATACCAGTGGCGGTGAAAACCGACCACCTTAGTAAAATTTGCGCGACATAGGGGGTGATCATGGCCCCGAAACGTGCCATGTAGCTGCACGCGCTGACACCGGTGCTTCTCAAATATGTAGGGTAAAGTTCCGGGGTGTAGACGTACGCTGCTTGGAAAACTCCGGCCACCAAACCCCTCGCCAGGAACAGCCCGACCGTCAGCACAAACCTGCTCGAGGCGCACGCCTTGCTGAGGAAACACACGACGATCGCGAACATGACCAACTGGAAAGCCATGGTCTTTTTCCGACCGATCTTCTCGATTATGTAAATCGTGGAGAAGATGCCGGGGAACTCGGCCAAGGTAGTCCACAAAAGGTCCATGTAGTCACCACGGTCGAGCTGGCAATTTTCCATGCAATCCTTGTCGCTGGCTTGGCTATTGCACTGCTCCGGGCTCGTGTCAAACAACTCGGTGGTCATCAACACAACGCCATAGTAACAAAATGCACTCGCCATCCTGGAATTAGAGTTATGAATTGAGTCACGACAGTGGCAGAAAAAAATCGATCACTTGTAGTTGGACAATAATTCAATTTTGGGATTTCAGGTCTGACTGTCATCTTATGCTGTTCGCAAGGTTATTTTTAAACATTTGCAACAATTTTTCCCGCAAAATATATTCTATCAGAATTAAAATAGCCTTTGACATTATCATGTTCCTAAACACCTTGGATTTGTATGTCTCTGGGCACTAAGCAGAAAGAATGACACAATTCTAAAAATAAAAAGCTAAAAGGTTAGTATACAACCCTGTAAATAACGTTCAATGACACTCTTACATAGTTGAAATTCCGAAAATTCAAATATTATCCAACCAACACCACGATTTTTTTCTGCCAGGGAACCTGGGTATTCGAGAATGAATTTCATCCATTGCATATTGTTGAATAATGAAATATAATCGACATGTATTTTTCTGTCTCCCTCAAACATGATAATTTCGTTAGACTTTTAAAGAAAACTGTCAGAAACACCAAAAACTCGAACACTTTCAAAATCTTCTAAGCGAAGCTTTTCAGTGTCGCTCCCATGGAAATCTGAAAATCACAAATTATTAACGTTCAAACAGTCCTTACCAAACGAGCCAAAGAAGAATGGAAGTTTTGTACATTTCATTGTTGAGCAGATCACTGATTGTTCCTCTGCTCATTGGATAAACTCGATCGATGACCAAACGTCCAAGAGGCATGGGTTTTCCATTTTCACGAGCCACTCTTTCGAGAGTTGAAAAGGCTTTGTCCAAACGTCCTGACCTCATGTCAAACGAAGTAGACTCTGGCAGCCACTGTAACAGACGCGCATTTTCAAAATTTTCCGTCTTAATGTCGAAAAACGTGTTATACCTACCGGTGTGATGATGAAAAACAAAAATAATGGTATCGTTGATAACGCGAGGAGCCACCTCCAACCAAGATTTGGCATTACCACGAGGGCCAATGTGACTTCAAAACAAGCTCCAAGAGCCCAAAAACACTGAAATATTAAAGAACTTTACTATATTTGACTAACGAATTGCGGGTCATTGAAAATTTACTGTACATGAAGGACTCATTGCAGGAGTTTACTGTATTCAAGAATGCAGTATTGTTTAAAAAACTCACGTCTAATAATATAACGCATTTCGCTCTTTGCTCAGCAGGCAGGAATTCCGCGTACAGCGTGACGCTGCAAAAGGTTTTTACAAGCTCCAAAATATGAATCTTCTTGAATTAAAACTTTTTCAAGTACTTACGATTGAGGAACACAGCCTATCGCGAATCCGACAAGTCCTCGTAGTAAAAGTATCCAAAGAAAATTGGGAGCGAAGGAACTAAAGAAGCCATAGTAAAATAATAATACTCCGCACAAAGTCAGTGACTTTTTTCGTCCGTATCTTTCACTTAGATTGTTCCAAAACGTAGAACTTGCCATCATTCCCAAAAATACTACCTAGAAAATTAATTTCTAACTTTAATGTCAAATATCTTTGATGATTTTTCATTTTAAGATAGTAGATGCTTCAATTTTTTTCCTAACACCTTCGTTGAGTTGAATGTGGAATTTCATTTAAATGTTCATTTTTCTGTATGGGTAAAAATATTTGTTTATTACATTAACGAGAGAATCAATCAATTAATAAATATATGTACTTTCAATGAAGTTTTGTTGCATGAAACTAAAAAAACGTATTTTGAAACGACTCGAGATTCGCATACAGAATTAAAGCATATGCAGATATTATTATAAACACGTATAAAAATAATAATTATTCGACTCTCGTTTTGGCGATTGCGTGTAAGGAACTTATGATTAATCAGGGACGACTGAACGCGATTTTGTCAGGTCGGTAGTAATTCAGTCTCAGGCAACGAAAAAAAATAAGTTTTCTTTTTATAACAAATGACTTTGGAACTTGTATGATAATTTTTCTAGTTTTGAGTATAAAAAATATGAAAAGTTTGAAAACTGTTGAGTAACAAGAAATTTTATTGGGTTAGAGAAATTTTTATAAAATTCGAAGTTTTGGAAATTCTTATTTTCTTCAAAAATTCGGAAAATTTGTAGGAACAGAAAAAATTTTCATTAATGCTCTGGATTGTGTTCATATCATTATTCTTTTAAATTAGCATTATGATAGTTTTCCATTTTATATTGATATCCGAAAACTTAAGAGTATGACAAAATAAAGAAAAACCTTAATAGATTTAAAATTTTTTTGAAAATTTTAAAGGGCTGAGTTACGCTTTCAATTACTCAATAGGATTTGAAAAATGGATATCCATTTACACTTGGGCCTGGATGAAAGTTAGTTGATCAATAGGACTATTAACCTAGGTTAATAGCTGAAAGTCCTCGGTAGTTATTAGGCTTTGAGTTTACAATAGGCGAATATTCTGAAATTTTCCAAAAACTTGAAAATTTATGAACCAAGTATCACATTTTAGGGCCTGGCCGGTCTTTTGACTCAATTTATTTCATTTAGATCGAGTGCTTGTTTGCTTAAAACCCTTGGCCCAGTACCGAATCCAGAGTCGACTGTATATGAAAATCTAAAAACCCGAACAGGTCAGAAAAATTATCGTAATATTGATATGTTTGGATAATTTAATGATGTTCGAATTTTCAAACATTTAAAAAAATCAAAAAAGCATTGCAGAATGTCCATAATTCAATAAAATCTGAGAAGTTGTAGTAACTCAGAAAATCTTCATAGATCGGACAGTTGTGCTGAATATCATACTTTTTTAACAATGCATAATCATTTTCCTGTAAAAATCTAAAAAATTTCAAAAGAACTTGAAAATTACAGAGAAGCATAATAATTTTGATAAATTCTTATAACATTTGTAATGTTTTAAATAATTTGAATTGAGTTTGAAATTCCGAAAATTTCGGATAGTTACAGAACATTGCAAATTTTTTTCGAGTTTCAGAAAATATGCATAAATTTTGTATTTTGTGTTTATTATCATTTTTTTTCGAATGATACAAGATATGTTTTTCTTATTTCTAAAAAAGAATCTGCAAAATTTAAAAAGTAATCAAAAATCACCAAAATTCTTTAAGAGTTAGATATATTTTTTTAAATTTGGGAATTTTTAATGACTCATTATCTTTAAGACTTCAAACTTTTTGAAAATTCGAAAAAACATAGAACAAAGTTTAAAGATCAAAACTGTAGGAGTAACACAAAATTTGTTATAAGTGTAAGAAAATGTTCATAAATTTATTTTTGTAGATTGTGGAAAATTTTGAAAGTTCCGTTCATCTTCAGAAACTGTTATATCCTTGAAATGTTTTTAAAACTAAGAAAAGTCATCGTACGACGATGGTGAGTAATTTTGAGAATTTCAATGAAAATCCAGAATAGATTATTTTTATAAATTTAATTATTCGTTAAAAGTTGACGACTAAGTAACATTAAAATTCGTAAATTGATGTGCATATTTTCAAGTGGCTATTTTCTGGTATTCTACGCTTTCAGAATTTCCCACTTGTGTGTTGGGTAATGCAAAAGACAAAATAATAAATTTATTTCAACTTTATTACCGTTGTTGTGAGAGCTTGTTGATACCTCGTGATTCCCCACTCACAGTGTAAAGTAGGACTAAGAATACTCAATATGGTCATTTCCATACTGTCAGCCATCCAACAGAGGCCAGTGAAAAGGGACAATTTGACTTGAAATTTGCCAAATCCCAACGAATTTATCGCTTGTCCAACTGTGAACGTATCTGTTGGAACACCAACTCAGTCTGCCTTATTCAGCAATTAATTTACGAATCTTACAATTTATGCATTCACATACCTTGTTAATTCCCACAAATAACAGTTAGTACCAAACCCACAACGTTGTTAGACAAATGGATCCAAGCCATATTTTATATCGTGTTCGCCGACATACTTTTCACCGGAGAGTGAAATGATAGAATAAGATTGCAGTGGTAATTAGTTGCCAGGAGTTGGGCACAGAATGTACGAGGGGAATTTTAGCCTATTTCGAGAACATCCCGAATTTAAAATGTTTCAAGAATATTTCCAAGTTGGATGAATATTCCCTGCTGAAAAACACTGATCGCAATTTTAAACTTAACCAGTTACCATAATCTCACATCACGTTACTGTCGAATTTTCGTGATGAAAACTGATGGACTTGAGAGAATGTTTTCGTGATGAAATACGAATTCAGGAAACGAAATTATGCTATTAGTCATAATTATAACTATTTTGTGAAACCTTACGAAAAGTGATGAAAACTGATAGAAATTCTGTCAGTTTTTTCCAGCAAGGTTAGACAATCATCAATATATGACTGTCAATTTGCATATTTGTCTCTGAATTCTCAAACCTTCATTACTCAAAATCATACTAGAGTCAACTCTGCCTATAGTGCTGCTCTCTCTCATTTTGTTTCGTTGTATATAATTCGTTATTTACACTTTGTGATCATTGATAAATCCACAAATCTTTCATAAACTATAATTCAATTTATAATTATAGTCATCAAGTTTCTTAATTATTCCTAATTGTTAGATAGTACAATTATAATGAATAGTTATTAGTTAATTAGTTATGTATTATATACATCACTAATAGTTACTATTTTTACTGTAGGAAAATGAAAAAGATTTATTAATAATTATGAGAAAAGCATATGATGCTATTAATAATAAACTTTCTTACAATATGGTAAACAGGATTTGTATAATTTTTTTAATACATAGTATTATTAGAGTTCACACATTCCAAAGTATTAAATCTTGAAAATTTTAAACCAATATATTGAAATATTTTAAGGGTACGTTCCCTGTATTTTGTAATTTTAAAATCAAATGTTATAAAAATTCATTAGTCATTTTATATAATATGTGCACATTTATTAAGAGAAAAGAAGAGAGAAAAGGTGTAATAAAAAGACACAGTATTTACAATTAAACAAGTTTAATAATTCAATACTTTTACATGTACATATATAAGAGTATTTTGAAAACCCATCGATGAATGAGGAGAATAAATAAAATACTCTTGAATGTTCTTCAATAAGTATTTTGATCAAAAAGTAACTAGATTTTATCAATGATTACCTAAGCGAATAATCACTTGCAGTTGTGCACCAATTATAAATAGCTATTATAATATTATGTATAGTATATTTTTTATTTCTCACGTTTACATTATACACGTTTATTATAATATGAATAGAATATTGTATTATATATATATTCATCAGGGTTTGAAAGTAACGCGTTCTTATAATTCGTTCCTTTTTGGTGTAATAATAACGTAATACGTTACATTAATTAATAAGTAACAATAAAAGGATCAAGTTACTCTCGTTTGGTAACAAGTAACGATAATCTCGTTATTTATTTTGCGATACTTTTGCCACCCTCATCAAATGTTTAGAGCATCAAAAAATGTTTTAAGTATTTTTTAATTTCATTATTTTCGAATAACAAAACTTCCATGTATTAATAATTTTTAATGAAACCGATTGAAATGTCAGTAATTTGTGTACAGATATCTACAAAGAATTTGTGTTTTTAACTTTTTTATAGAAACTTTCAGAATTCAAAGCAACACATTTTAGAAATTTATGTAAAAATCCATTTAAATATTTGAAATCCATAGATCTTAAGATCTATAGCAGGATCCATAAAATCTGTAGATCCTGCTAAAAAATCTCACTTAATTCAACGAACCCACAAAAAACATTCCTTGTAATAGTATATTGCATATCAAGGGGGAGAACAGCGTCTTTTCACTCGTTACGACAATGTTGCCTGAGCCGTGAAAAGACTCTCCCCCGTGATATGCACTATACTTTTTTTGGTAGCCACACGAAATGAGAAGCGTGTTTGGCTGCGTAGCGGATTGAGCGTAGGTTTCCCTTTTCGAGTCAGTGAAAGAACCCGTGGCTAAACAATGATGTTTCGCCACGGGACTTTTCACCGCTCGAAAAGGGGACTCTTACGCTCAATCCGCGAGCAGCAAAACACGCTCATTTTATGTGGCTACCATAAAAAATATTTTATGTACCTCTGGCATAGAAAACGCGTTTCTATGCCAGCTCGAGATCTCTAAACGCGTTTTCTATGCACTCGGTACATAAAATATCGTTCGTAACAGGCACAATTATAGTCCTCGGCTTCGCCTCGGACTGTAATTTCCCCGTTTCGCCAAATTCGCATATCCATGCCTATTACGAAATATACTATTTTCATACTCGAATGTCGAAAATCATTTTTCTGATGTTTACTAGTTGTGTCGCGAAAAACAAATTCTCGGATACGTGATCTTGGAGCTCGCTGTAAAGTAAAAAGAGACTTTTTCTGTATCTGTGAATGACATAGTGATAGGGAATTTTCGCAATGTTTTTTTATCTCAATTGGTACATTTTTTTTTTCAATCACTTGAGACAGCGATATATCGTCGCGTCCTCAAACTCATATTCTCATATTTCAGCAAGTAAATACTAGAAAAATGATTTTCGACATGTGAGCATGAAAAATACACTCCGCATCACGAAGCATTTACTGCTCCTTGATACAAAATATTCTATTCTGTCCCAAACCATTGTATTATATCTGAAAGAAACAGTTGTTTCTAAAAAAAAACTACAAGTACGTTAAAACTTTTTTCATTCTTAATTTTTCGATGTCTTATTATTTACATTTACTATTATATTTACAAGTTACTATTTTTTCTAAGTAATGGTCAAGTTAAGGGATTCCTTTTTTTACCTAAGTAAAGGAAACATAATTCCTTCAACTGTTACAAGTAACTTTGCAAACCCTAATATTCCTGCATAATTTATAAATAGATAATAATATATAATATCGCTCACGGAGGGTCGGCTATAAGATAGCTATGTTGGTTCCATAGCCCAGCATAGCCTAGCGTAGCCACTCAATAGCCATGATTAAGAATCATATTAATAGCGTTATTTTCGTTGAAATGAACGTGATTACAATCAAAGTAAGTTTCAGTAGGTTGAGAACGTATGAAATAACCAAAAGAAATGCAGAGAGCGCATAAACAAAGCCGAATTTTAATTTTTTTATGTAAAAAATAACCAAGATTTCGGCTTTTTTAATGCGCTCTTTGTATTTTTATTTTTATTGTTTTTTTGTTTTGGCAGTTTTCTACGTCCTTAACCTACTGAAACAAACTTTGATTGTAATCAAAACATTTCAAAGAAAATAACGGTATTTATATGATTGTTAATCATGGCTATTGAGTGGCTACGCTAGGCTATGCTGGGCTATGGAAACAACATAGCCATCTTATAGCCGACCCTCTGTGAGGGATAGATAATAAATCATATAATAATTGTATATATTATATTATACATACTATACAGATAATATTATTAGATATTTCATAATATTTGCATGATAATAATAAACAATTGATAAACATTATAGACTATTACTTAATAATCAATAAATCATAACAGAATAATTGATAAACAAAATTGCTTCTGTTTTAGTTACAGCTACACGATGCTACAGAGTTTTTACACTTTTCAAGTGACCTATGACTTTGTAGGTGTTGACAAGTACATCATGTAAATGTGTATCAAAATTGTCTAATATCCCCAAATTTTCGAGTTATTGTTTGAAAACCGTTTTTTCTCGTACTCCACGCAATCCAAAGATTTTCACCGATATTTGATTGCTATACGGTTTTGAAAATTAGAAAAGTTAAGCTTTTGAAAATATACATTTTTTAATCCTTTGTAAAACAAAATACGCACATTTTTTAAAAGTCATCTAAGATTTACTCTTTTTTTCCAGTTTTTTGAGTTAGACGTCTTTTTTATCTAACATATCTGTAAAAATAATTACTTTTTTACATTTTTTATTCTCAAAGTTCTTTTTATTTTAAGTGAAAAAAGTCATGGTTTATGAATATCGGTTCGAAACTGTTAAAGTTATAACGATTATTATAAGAAAGAAAATATAACTCTCATGATGATATCGCTGTCTTTCAGCGTCAGAAATGGGCATATGATTTCAATATATAATCACGATCGAATTTATCTTGAGTCTTGTTTTAGAATGTCTTCTTAGCATTCATTTTGTAAATAATAAATCATAATAATTTACTTAAAACAGTTTTCCGTGATTTTTTTAACATATAATAGTAATAATAATAATAATAATAGTAATATGAGGGGGAAGAAATAATTGATTTGGAATACATACATACAGTACACGTATGATATTATTTAAAATACTCATTATATATACAATTTTGAATTTTATAAATTCTGAAGAATGCTTGTTCAATCTCCTACGTTTGTTAACCGCATCGTCAGTTTCACGATTGAGAGCATTCTGATGTGACTCTTGTCAATACAACATGTTCTTAAAGAATTTTTCAAAAAATTTAACAGGTCGAGCGAAAAACATTGAAGCTTTATTTTTTTGTGTAAAAACTTTCTGGGAAACAGAAACGATAACAACGTAAAAGAAGTAAATGAATTTTTTAAGGCTTATTCGAAATGGAAATCAAAATGTCTATTTAAATCTATTTTTTGCTTTTCCATGTATATATCTCACCCGAAAATCTTTGAAAACTAAGTGTTGAATAAGGAGAACAATTTTACATACCATAAAATATCAATGATTGACACGCATTTTGTTAGCAGGTGTCAGATTAGAATGCTTGCTAACTACTGCTGAGGGTCTTTCAATTGTGGAATTGATCAACAAACGTAGGAAATCAAGCAGACATTCTTAAGGATTTATAAAATTCAAAAGTGTATATATAATAGTACATTATGTGTCTATGAGTACAAACAGCCAATTCAGAACAAATGTGAGGTTTGCCGCCGTAGTGAAGTTAAGGCGGCAATCACACGAGTTCTAATTAGCTGTTAATGCTCTGTGATACACATGATAATTTTTGCCTCAAAAACAGTAAACGTAAGCATGCCTAAACCGGTTTAGGCGGGACAAATGCTGCATTGAAGGTTGCTACAAAGGAAATGTAAAATGACACATGGTAGGTGTAAGTCACCGGGGAATCCGTTCCTTTTTTTCCCCTAAGGATTGTCGGGTGGCTCACGCCTGCCGGGTGTCATTTTAAATCGCCTGTGTATCAACCTGAAATACACCATTTGTCTCTGTCAAAACAGGTTTAGAATTACTCATTTTTAGTGCTTGAGAGGCAAAATAAGTATTTTGAATAAGATAATATGTACTATATGTATGCATTCATAAATCAATTATTTCTTCCTCCTTATATTACTATTAACAATATGTTTAATAATTACGGAAAACTTTTTTAGATAAATTATTATGATAAATCATTCGAAAAATGAATGCTAAAAAGACATTCTGAAGCAAAAATCATGATAAATTCGATCGTGATTATATATTGAGATCATGCACAATCCCGACGCTGCATGATATCGGTATCATCATGAGAGTTATATTTTCTTTCTCACAATAATCGTTATAACTTGAACAGTTTTCAACTGATATTCAGAAACCATGACTTTTTTCACTCGAAGTAAAGAGTGCTTTGAGAATAAATGATGCCCTGAGAGCCAAAATGGGAAACGGACAACTCTGAGGCAAAAAATTGAAGAAAAAGTTTTTAAGAAAAAAGTTAAAGAGGATCTCGAGGGTAAAATGTAACTTAGAAATGTTTGGGCAAAACGTGATCGAAAAAGTTTTGTGGAATAACATTATAGAAAATGTTGAGGGAAAAAATGTATATTTTTTACTTTGTATTTATTGCGTCGCAATAAAAACCGATTGCCATCCCAAATTCAGCTACTTGCACTCGCGACTTTTCCTTATTTCAATATGAACCAAAAGACATTTTACCTCAACCTTCTATGTTAAGTTTTCCTTTGAAACTTTTTCATATATAAATTTCTTCCCTCAACATTTTTAAGTTACATTTTCCTCTTGAGATTCTCCCTAACTTTTTTCCTCGAAACTATTTCTCAAGAATTTTTCCTCAGAATTTTCTGTTCTGCATTTTGATTTTCAAGCCGTCAAATGGAAAAATTAATTATTTTACAGATATGTTACATAAAAAAGACATCAAACTCTAAAAAACTGAAAAAAAACTGAAAAAAAAAGGTAAATCTTAGTTGAATTTTAAAAAATGTACCAATTTTGCTGTAGAAAGAATAAACAAATATACATATATATATTTCAAAAGCTTATCTTTTCAACTTTTTGAAACCATACAACAATCAAATATTGATGAAAAATGACAAAGTGAAAATTTTTGGATTGCGTGGAGTACGAGAAAAACGGTTTTCAAACAATAACTTGAAAATTTGGGGGTGTTAAACAATTTTAATACACATTTACATGATTTAATCGTCAATATCTACAAAGTTCACTATGTCACTTGAGAAGTAGTTTTAATATTTTTTGTGTATTACTGTGCTAATAATTTAGATGAAAAATTTTACGAAATAGCCCTACTGGAGTAAATCCCATTTTGAAACTATTCCCATTATCGTTTCCAAATGGGCCAGAATGGGATTTACTCCAGCAGGGTGCAATTTTCATATTTAAACTCCTCATTTAATAATAGACTTCATTTGATATCTTCAGGCAGAGTATTAAGGTAGTTCTTGCACTTGAAAAAAATTGAATTTAGTCACAGAGTTTGCGTGGCCAACTTCATTCAGCTCCGCAATTTGAATTCGTAGATTTGGCAACATCGCAACTGTTTTTTTTATATCCCACCCAGCGTATGTAAATATGTAAATGTATGTAAACATGTTTGCATGCGCAGCCGTAGATGTAGTTCACGCACATAGTGTTTTTTGTGAATTTATTTCGAAATTTCAAATAATATAAATGTGTCGGAAATATTATCATTGCGTTTTTCAGAATGCGACGTTGCCAAGCGTACCTATGGTCTGTACAAAAGTGACACTTATAGGTGTATTTTGTTAATTTCTCAAAAAATAGTTCGGTAACCCTTTTTGAACTTTTGCAAGGTTGATATTCATGATAAAAGTGATTTTCAGTAATTTTTTCAGAATTAATTACAAAAAAGGTCTTGAAATATATTTGGAAATGCACGATTCCCCATATACGCGCATGTTTATTTCGAAAAATTATTACTCAAAAATCAGTGCGGTAAGCAATTATGAAATTTTTACCATAGATTATATACAATATCAAGATCAAATTCTGAAATTTTCAGGTAAATCTATAGAAAATCGCCCAAGTGCAAGTACTACCTTAAATGGAATAATGTAGTGAAAATTCGTCCTCTAACAAATTCACATTACCATCAGGGATGACGGAAACCGACGCCAATTCCAATGATCTGTCAACATTGTAATCGCAGTGATTGCTCGAAATCGATGGTGTTTGAGAAGCGTTGTTTAAATCTGCACCTTGACATTCCTCTAATTCTTGATATGGCTCGGCAGCCTTCCGCGTCCGGAAGTTATCCATTTTTCGCGATCGCAATGAATTTAAAGCCACTTACTTACCACTTCGCCGAACTGTTCTTTACATAATAATTTGGTCATTTTCAAAACTAAAAACAAGCGGTCATTTGCCTGATTTTTAACAAGTTTTCACGTTTGCATGCGTTTGAATTCGGTTCTATTTTGTTTACATTAGATTGGGATTCCCCTAACCACCCCCAACTATGTTAATTATGAATTGTTATGAATATCGCTGGCGCCCCTTATCGCAGCATTTCAATGCAAACGCGGCCTTGTCGAGGGCGATTCGATCGAATTGCAATATGTCGCGCGGTTTCTATCGATGTTTTGCTTATAACAACGTAAGTCAAATAAAAAATGTAATATCGCAGCTAACTTAGCGCCAGTATCTAAAATTGAAATAATTATCCAGAAATTTTTCAAAAAACTTACACTGGGAAAAAAATTATTTCAGAGGGCACTGCAGAAAAGTTGGGTCGGCACCATTGACAGTGTTGACTCTTGGCGTTTTCGAGTGACTCGATCTGGAGCAAATCCGGAGCAGATTTTTCTGCTGACACGTGCTCAAATCTGCTCAAACCTCCCTAGAAATTGCTCCAGATCTGCTTCAAATCAGGTCACTGAAAACGCTATCTGAGGAGGCTGAGGAGTCGTGCGAGCGCCTATAGCGGTTGAACCGAAATCCTATGAGAGTGTTGAACCAACACCACTAATGCTATAACCACATATGTAATACTGCTATATGGCCAGCTTGAGAGAGAAGCGCGTCGGAAAAGAAGAGTGTAGATGATTCGTTTCTCTCTCGCACAGGAGTTGACTGGAGTTAATACGTGAACGCATATCGTAGTATGCGTGCAACAATACCAAGAACTGAGCATAGTACAAATATGCATGTGAGTCGCGCATGCGGAGTACCACGCGAGTCATCTTATTCCTTTCTCTTTCTATCACGATCTCCTTTGCACAGGGGAAGATAGGACGCTGGCTATATAGAAGAATTACATATATGGCTTCAACTAGTGTTCACTAAATATCGATACATATCGATATTTGTATCGATACTCCAACTACCGACAATCCGATATTTTTTCCGATACTACATGGCTATATCTATGTATATGATTTATATAGGTGTATATGTATTCCGATATTTCGATATTCCGATACAATATCGATATTTAGTGATCACTAGCTTTAACATATGTCAATCTGATGCCCGAGTGCAACCGACACCTAAAAGTGTCGGTACAACACCTTCCCTTTTATCAACACTTTCTTCCATGTAGTGACAACACTAGATCGTGCTGTGTCAGCGTGTCAGCACAATCTATAGTGTTGTCTGAAATACTTTTTTTTCCAGTATAGTAGGTGGCAGCACATTACGGGGAGATCGACTACAGTGACTACACTAACGCGCGGCAACGCCGCGATATTTGTACCGCGATAGAAAAACAAATTAACTTAAGGCGGATTTTCAATTTGATTGATCTGATTTATTGACATCAATTGACAATTGACATATGTATGTAAACCAAGGCCGTTGTTATTTGTATCTTGAAAGTAGTTCAAAAATTGACAAGAAAGTTAAAGTGCGCGAATTCGAAAGTGCCACCCACTGCTAATATTGAAATCGCGAACCCTTCCGCGCGTGTTAATTTTAGCCATCCAAAATTAAAATTCTCGGCAAAAAATAGAATCTCGGAATGTTACACGAGACTGCGGAAGAAATTTTTGTCTCTGACGGATAAAAAATGGGCAGAAACAAAGCTCAAGCTTTGGCAAAAAACAAGCAACAAATTTCCGAAAAAAGGATTTCGTCTACAAAAAGACACGAAATCAATGTACAGTGTGATAAAATTTTGCATTGTGAGTACATATAACAAAGATTTTAATGAATAATGAATTAACTTTATTTTTATAAAGTTTTTTTGATTCAGAAATTTGTTAGAAACAAATGTTTTCTTATATGAGGGAAAATAAGAATAAAAAATGATAGAGATAATAAAAAAAATTAGAGTTGACTTTATTAAATGAAAGATAAAATTTCATGTATCATGTATTTCGTATTTATTTTATCAGTTGATTTTGTTTTTTTTCTTTTTATGTTTTCTTTTTCATCTATTCCATTTTCTTTTGGTGTTTTTTTCTTATAAAATTAAAATATAAAATGATAAAGATAATTATTAGTAGGCTGAAAAACATAATTATAATATGAAATCAATAAGTCAAATGCATATATTACTGTCATTACTTAAAAAAAAAAAAAAAAAAAAACTAATTTGAATTGTATTCTAAAAATTCATGATCGAAAACTCGCCGATTGAAAATCCAGTGTTGCAGATACCAACGAAATCTTCAAAATTTTCTTACTGTATAAAATTATAAATATATTTATAAATCCATCGATATTATGAAAATTGAATTATTCAAAAATTGATATTATTCATTACTTTGTATTTAATAATTTGATATTTGTTATTCTAACTTATGTTTCATGCATATGACATGCTCAGAGCAAAAAACGTACTATCGTCTATTCAAACCATATTAGTGTTATTGCTTTTTTGCTCTAAGCGTATCTTATTACAATTTATTTCATAATTTTTATTTTCATTTATTAAATTATGTTAGTTTATATTTCTATTTAATGTACATTCATTATTTAATATTTATATATATTGTGTAGTAGATTAAAATAATATCTTTATATTTTTCCATTCTTATTTTAAATTTCATTAAAAATTTTTTCAAATTCTATTTTGCATTATTTTCATAAAATTTTTAATATTATTTATCATTCTATGATTGAAAAAAATTTGTGTAGCATTTTTATTTTATTATTTTTACGATTTCATACTCATTGTTCAATTTAATTGTTTTCTCATCATGGATTTCATTATAATTAAGTTCACATCTTATCATTCAATATTTTTCATTTAATAATATACCTAATATTTTATGATTTATCTATGTTATCTTTGATTGTTATTATATTCATACATATTCATTCACATTGTAAATTGTGATGGGGATATTAAATATTATGATTTATATTTTCTACATAATATTATAATTTATTATATTATATTGTATTGTACACTCTTAATTTTACGTTTGTTTTCTATTCATCAAATGTATTTTTTTTGTTTTCACTTTGTTTTTATTAATTTATTATGTAAATTCATACCACTTATCATAAAAATATTTTCTTTTTTTTTTAACTTATTTTCTATTCTAATATAATTTAGTTTCTATTTAATGATTTAATATTCTTCATTTGTAAACTACATGAAAACGACGAATTTCCAGTAGTCTGGAATTACAAATTCACGTTTTATTTGTCACTTACAGATAAAATATCATATTCACAGTTTTGGAAATGCCTTTTTTTGACGATAAACAGACATAAATCAGTATTTTAAGTAATCCTGAATGTGAATTATAAAATATTATTATAAATGTGGCACACGTTTTTCGTTTTAGTGAGTAGTAACCCATCACTCGCACAAAAACCATGGGAAAATTACTTGGAAATTTCCTCGGCCCTGGAAAAGGTTAGAAGGCTCGAAGAAATGAAAACTGAGCCGCAAAAACGAATCTTTGCGAAAGACAGATTCTTAGAATGGCTTCGAAAAAATAATGTTGATTTCGAGGGAATTGGAATTTCTGAATTCCCTGGTTATGATCTTGGATTACAAACCGAAAAAAACTTCGAGGAAAATGAGATGGTTTTGAAAATCCCCAGGAAAATCATTTTTAGCGTGGAAACTGCAGCTCCTGAATTAGAGGATATTAAAAATGATCCTTTGATTCGTCATTTGAGACAAGTTGGATTGTCGATAGCGTTGCTTATTGAACGGCATAAAGATGGATCCAAATGGAAACCTTATTTGGACATTTTGCCTGCCTCGTATAATACTGTTCTTTACATGAGCACCAATGATATGATGGAGCTGAAAGGAAGTCCTACTTTGGGTGAGAAAAAAAATATTTTTGTGAATTTTTCTTTGAGGGGGAAGGGCGTAATAATAAGGCTTTTACATTTTATTTGAGTCTGTTATTGAATTATTTTTTTCGGACTTCAAAATTCCCAAAAACTTGTATTATTCTGCTTTTTTTACATTAGTTTTTTGATTTCAAATTTAATGAAATGATAAAATTTATTACTAACTTTAACATACTTTTTTTTGAAGGCTTGGTAACTTTACGTTTTTTGGAAATTACTGAAGTTCCATGGGTTCAAATTTTTGTGAAATTAAGGATATTGAAGAGTTTTGTTTAAATATAATAATTTATTCAATATGCAACTTAATTTTTTACTCATGTGTAGATTTTTGCTGTAGTGACAAAAACTTTATTTTCTTTTGTTGCAGAAATCGCTCTGAAACAATGTAGAAACATCGCAAGGCAATATTCTTATTTCAACAGATATTTTCAAAACAGTCAAAACCGAGTTTCAGATTTGCTCAGAGAAGTTTTCACCTATGAAGAATTTCGGTGAGTTTATTTTAATCAATTTTATAAAATCCATTACTGAAAAAGTGAGTTATTAAACTTGTCGCGTTTTTCCTCCAAAAAATTTATCAGAACCCGATAACAAATTTGGAAAATTCGGATATTTCCACCTTTTTTTAATATGAAATCAATATTTACTTTTAGTTTGTACACCAGATCATATAGAATTTTTAGAAAATCTGAAAATTCTATAGAAAATAATATTTTCAGGGAAATTCGTTATGGTTAGAAAAAAGTCTATACTTTCTTGATTTAAGAAATTTTTTTATAATCTACGCAGTCTCAAAATTTTTAAACAAAGGCAAACAAAGTTTAAAAAAAAAAAAAAATAATTTTTTTTCTAAATTGTTACTGTTTCTTAAAACTTCTGAATAATTATTAGATTTTTTTCATATTTACAAATAATAATTTTTTTTATTTAAATATTTTTTAGAAATACTCAAATCATTGTTTTTTTTTAATTCACAGTAACTTTCAATGATTGTGTTGTATTTTTTCGATGAATTTGTATACAGTTTTAAAGATAAATATATACCAAGAATTGACATTTCAACTTTCCTTCAGCATTCTTGTAAATCTCATGAATTTTGCATAAATAGGAAAATTCTTCATTGTTTTTTTTAGTTTAAGTCGTTAAAAAAAAAAACAGATCTCTAAAACAATTATGAACTATAAGAATTCTAAAAAACTGCCGTGTTGGGTATTAAAAAGTTATTTTATGCATTATTGAAAACTTGTCACGTCTCAAAAAATTCACATTTTCATCATTTTCTGAATTTTTTCTGAAGTTTTAAATTTCAAAATAAATTACTTGTGAATACATATTTGCGCAGACAAAAAATTTTGATGATTTCTGCTAAAATACAAAATGTTTATCTTAAAAGTTCATGGATTTTGAATATCCGTTTGAAATCTTTGGAGTTTGAACTCAAAATTTTCTATCTGACAAACATCCATCAGCTCAAAAATCTCAATAATTCAATGATCCAAAATTCCAATATAAACTTATTTTTATTTACAAATCTCACGACTATCTTTTCATATATTTTACATTCCAGCAATCGACAAATAAATACACACGATTATGAAATAATTCTTACATAGTATATATCTAAAAAAATGCAATGTATTAATATAATAACCATAAATGTTAGTTAAATATAAATGGAGTATTTTAGCCAAAACCATGATACAATAAAAAATTATTGTTAAGGATTTTGCTTAGATACCTTTTTTTTATCAGTGACTATTTACCTTTGTTCTATAAAAATATAGTAAAAAAAGCTTATTGTGCAAAATCCTTCAGGATAATCTGATTTCAACTGAAATATTCTAAATATATTTCTATTACCTTACATATACAATGTGCATCTTCAGTATATTTATTTTGCAATGTTGAGGGATGGATCGAAGACAAATTTTTTTTAGGAGGTCGACGAAAATTTTCTCGATAATTAAAATTATGATTGTGAATTAATATATCTTCATATTTTTCAAATACACCATTGAGAAAGTCTGAATTATAGGATTTTTTGTTCAAGAAAAATTTATAATGGCATCACTTAAAACATACAAACTCAAACAATTCAGTTGAAAGTACTGAAAATGTTCGTCGTCAGCCTTTCCAAAATTTTTTTATAAAAGATACTGGCAATGCTCGTCAATTTTTTCAAAAGAAACCTTTCACGAGTCATTCAGTCATCAAATTCACATGGCAATCTCTCGAAGCATTTCTTGAAATTACAGACAGTCATTTAGCGTTACATTTTTTTGATTTTCGAAATATATAGAAATAATTTTTTCAATTATGTGTATAGTAATTGACTTTCGTTATAAAGTGATGACTTTTGTGAATCATTAATATATTTTTTAATGTTTTTATATTATATTTTAGAAATTAATTTTTGATTCATCAACAAATCATTATATTATATCATAATGAAAAAACTAGTTTCGACCAATATATACAGTCAATATTCATGAAAAGCAAAAATGTAACGTCGAACGACTTCAAAAAAAAAAAAAAAAATATGTACATTCTCCAAAAATACAGTCTTTATTTCATGTAACCAGGAATAGTTTCCCAGCTATCATTTCCATCCAACGAATCATTTTCAATATCGCTTTTCACGTCAAACTCGTCGAAGACATTGGATTTTGGTGCAACAACGTTCACCATGATCGTATTCAAACTACTAGTATTTGAAAGTTTTCTCGCCACGATCGCTGGATTTTGGAAAACCGCCCTGGAAAATGTGTTCCTGTACACGTACCTTTCTTTCTGCTTCATCTTGCAAACAATGAAAATCGCCAGAAACACAACAAGGGCGACCCCCAAAATAGCGAAACTCGCAATAATGCTAGGTTTCACTTTATCCACAATTTCGTTTTTCCTGCGTTTTTCCTCCGATTCGAAAATTTTGTCGTATGAAGAATCCGAGTTTTTCTCCAATATCTCTTCGACCCTTCCAACCTCTACGAAACTCATAGTGTCATTGCTCAAGTCATCGCTGATTTTTTGCAATTTGTCCTTGATGTCCTTCGCTATTGGCAAAGTGTCAAAAGCTGTATAAATGTCGAAGATTTCCCGGGCTTTTTCCGGCATTTCCCCAAAATTCGTGGGCAGAGGAAATCGGGTTTCCTGGGTTTCAAGCTTCTGTTCTTCCGCTGGGGTTTCGGGTTCTTTTTTCTCGGTCACGTCGTTTTCTTTGGGTATCTTTTTTAGAGTTTTTTGGCGTCTTTGGTGAGACACTTCGGCCAAGTGAACTTGACTGGAACCTCTTTGTCTCAGGGCTATGAGCTCGTCGATGCTCATGTTTCGGGATTTCAGAAGACGTTCCAGGCGTTTTGCGCTGGATCCTGAACTCAGAAGTTCCAGGATTTCGGCGCGAACTTGGGGTTCTACTCTGGACAAAACGCGTTCGTAGCTGCTAGAGTTTTCCTGCAGTTTCAGCATTTCCTCCATTATGGTGTCGAGGGTTTTTTGTGTAGAGTCGTTTTTGTAGGTTTCCATTTCTTCTGGAGCGTCGTTTTGGTATTCGACTTCGAGAAGGTCCAGTGATTGCATTTCGTTGGAAGTTTCGGGGGTTTTTTTGAAATCTGAGTCTTTGGTGGTCAATGATTCGTTTTTTGGGGTGGTTTTTTGAGATTCTAGTGGAATTTGGGTGCTTGTTGGTTGGGGAGGTTTGGGATTGGATTCTCCGGTTTTTGTGGAGAAGTCGGAGAACTCCATGATTTCGTCTTCGTCTAGGTTGTCCATGGCGCCGGGGTCTGTTTTCTTTTTGCTCTCGTCGATTTGGAGAACGTCGGGGAAATCGGTGTCTACGTTTTTAACCTGGAAAATGATTTTTCTCTTTTTTAATTTTCAAGAGTTCTGAGAAATTTTATTCAATAGGGGCTTACGTCAAGTCAGACGGAATTTTTGAAATATATTTATTTATATTTTAAACTATACATTTTTTTCCGTATATTGAATGTTTCGAAAGGAAAAAATGTGAAATGAGATTGAATATATTTTAATTAGGCCAGGGCGATATCCTAACGATTATCGATATATCGATATTTCCGAAACCGATGTATCGTCAAATATCGCCTTTTCTCGGACGACAATCGAAAATATCGAAATTTTGAAATATTAACGAAAATAACGACGAAAAATTTGAATAGTTGGCGGGTAAAGATGATGATGATGATGATAAATGTACAATGAGCACTTGCATCGAAGAATTTTTCTTGCAAATGTTGAAAAAGACGTTTGGGATGGATGTATATGAATCACAGAGATTCCAGATTACGTTTATTGCAATAAATCATAGTAGATAAATAATTGTGTTTTTTATAGTAAATATTCATTTTTATTTTTTGCCTGTCTTCATATAGCTGATAAACAGTGATACAATTATATAAAATGAAAAGAATATTTGGAACATATGTTCAATAAATTTAATTGACATTCGAAGAACATTTTTGACCTTAAGTGATGTTATTTAACTTTCTTTTTGTGAAAGATTTTTTTCATTTCTTTTTTGAAAAAAAGAAAAACGACAACCGATGTATCGATATTCTTTCACGGTAATCCCGATAATCGATATTTTTTGCCGATGTATATCAATATCGAATTTCGATATTTCTGTCGGCGATATCTAGGCATAATTTTAATTAAATCTGTCCAAAAAATTTTTACGTATAGTATATTTAATTTTTATTTCTTAATAAGCGTAGGTACTAGTTTTATCAAACTTTCATACTATTATATATATGTTTTTCTATCACAAGATAAATCACATTTTAAATTTTGTTCGCCATCTAAATCAATTAAATTAATGGAGGTTTACTATATGTATGTGAATACGTATTTCATACACACATTTTATCTTAGATCTAGAAAAATTGCTACATCATTATTGAAATATCGTTCACGTTTAATGCTCACGAAAGCGTGAAAATTCAAATAGATAGTTGAATCATACAAATAACGGTATTAAATTGTAGATTTGTACTTTCATTTTTTAATGCAGGTACATTGACAGTGAAAATAAATTTTTTGTGAGTAGAATTTTCAACTTGATCATTATGCTAGACAAGAATTAATTATTCTCATTTTTTTTTTTTTTTGGTGTCAATTATTCAATAATTTAAGAAATTGAAACACGATTCAGATTGTTGTGAATTGCTCGTTTCAGAGAAATCATGATTTTTCGAAAATCCTGAATTTTCCAAAAACTGTGAACCTGCAGTAGTGGAACTCTTGATATCGAATTCGATAAAATTTCCAAATAATTCATAAATAATAAAGACCAAAATTTATTTTCAATTTTTAAATATAGTTTTTTGAACCTCAAAGTTATCATTTGAAAATCATACAATTTTTACACTCAAAATTTTGCAATGTTCGTAATAAAATGGTTTTGAAAGTGTTAATCCCACATTTTTCAACTTTATATATGTATTTTGAATTTTCAAAACCCTAGAATTTTACCAGTATCAATTGATGTCATTAAAATTGTTTATAATTTGCTTTTTGAATTACAGTTGTAAGACTGTCGAGCTACAACATTAAAAAATTTTATGAAAAATGTTTGTATGATTTTTATTCGAAATTACTGTATTATATAAATGTTTTCTCAATAAAAAATCATAATAATGAATGTTTGTATAATATTTACTGTTTTTAATAATATAACGTGAATTTTTAGAGTAATATTCATTCCAAGTTTTCTATTACATTACATTAAAGATTTTCAAAACTGTATGAAAAGTTTTGACGTGATAACTCTGTAATATGTTGTTTTTTATTTATAAACATTAGAATTTCTGTACATAACTCACCGTCGTCGTGACTTCCACAGGAGTTTCCGAAATCGTGGGAACATGCTGAATTGTCGTTGTCTCGATCCCTTGCGCGGATATTGTTACGCTCCCTTTGTTCACAGGCAAAATTTTCTTCTTTTCTTTTGTCATTTCCCTCCATCTTTTTAGATCTTCATCTTCGTGCACTGTGAAAGGTAAACGTTATATAAAGTATTTCAATGAAACCAAACCAAAAACTGAAGAACATGTGAAATCTGAAATCAATATCAAAATATCACTAACATGTTCGAGTTTTTGTTAAATTTTTTTCGAATTCAAAAGAATTTCCAGAATATATATTTTCCGATAAACAAAAAAAAAAGAACATTATTGTATATGATAGTGCAATTTTTTTTTAAATTTCTGATCCATCTCTTCATGGAGAAACCATCTATTCTTGATTTTTTTTAACGTTTCACACGATGTCAAATTTTGAAGGAAGGTAATTTCCATAGGCGAAGCTATCTTCACAAGGCTTGTACGTGCTGAAGAATTTTTTTTCGCAAAATCTCGGTTTTATAGTAAACAGCAAAAAAAGTGATCCATCTCTCTTTGACCAACCCTATGCATTTCAAAAACTTTTTTAATGGAATCTCTTTAAGTTTGAGTATGGCAATAAGAGAATGTCTTTCAAAGTTTGAAGATAGTGTCATCTTGAAATGACACTTACTTTTCATGGCGTGATCACCCCTTCTCGACATTTTGAGCAGATTTATAACGTCGGCTTTTCCCTGAAGAAGGTCGGACAGGGAATAGTTGCTCCGTTGGAGGATCTCGCTCAGGCTCAGGTCTTTGCCCTGTTGCTCTTTGAGCAGCATCTTGAGCTCCAGATTTTCATCCGGCGCCCTTTCCATTTGATGGATCGCGTAGGCCGATCGAATCTCGGCAAACTCGTAATTCTGCGGCGGCCGACGCTTTCTCGGTCGCGGTTTCTGGTACTCCTCGTCGTTCATATCATACTCGCTCGGTTGATTTTGAAAAGTCTCGCGGTACTTGATCACAGCCTTTTCCGGACTCTCCGTTTTTTCGAAAGCTGTGAAAAGCGAATTTTATTAGTAGTTAGCGAATTATATTTATAGTTGTATGATTGTCGAAAACATGCGTTATATTTTCTTCAGAATATGAAAGAGCACGATTTTTTGATTTTTTGAACTCATGAATTCATATTTTTTCTAATATTTACGTGTACTCCTACGTGTAATTCTATTTGATTTAAAGTTCCATTTTATTACAGTAATATAATTCAATTTACTTTTCACGGGGAAGGGAATTTTTGGCGACTTTGTTGATTCCACTTTGACGGAACCGGAGCTTTTTTTGATGTTGACTTCGCGAGCTTCTTTATCTGCAATTTGAGGAGGTCTTCTTCTGCGGGATGAACGAGCCTCGAAAGGTGTTAGGGACGTGTTTAGGAGAATTTTCGGTAGTGAAGTTCGTAATGGCGTTCGGGGCGCGTGGTCCCCATCGCGCCATTTTGGTTCCAGGGCTTGGCCATTGTTACGCCAACGGCCTATAGGTTCGCCAGTCGTGCCGTTTTGTTCTTCTATCGAGTATTCTTCGTCCTCTGATGGATGAACTTCTGGCGCAATTGGTTTCTGTGGTAGACAATCAATAGGAATAAATGAGGGAAGAATTGCTGGAAGTAATAAAATAGGTTCAGTGATGTCATCGAAATTTTGTGGCGTTTGAATGGATATTTAATCGTGATTGGTACAAATTGGGGATGTTGCAACAGGGAGGGATGAAATTTAATAATTAGGGAAATCTGTAAAGGTTTCTACAAAAGAACTATAAAATCGTATGACATTTTACGAAAGCTGAAAAATACAGAAAATATAACAAAAGTATAAACACACGAAATGTATGATCCCAAGCATCCATTTATCTACTTGAAATCTTACAGAATCTTATTCTGAAAATTGATGTGGGAATCCATGAAAATATCAGTCAATCATTCAAATTTCATAAATATTCATGAAATATTAAAAATATTAGGATAAACGAAATTCTTCGAAACACAGAAATGTACAAAAAAACTGTGTTCTGAATGACCGTTTGAGGTACTAAGAATATATAAAACTTTGAAGTTACGAAATTCTTAAATTCTAGAAAAATTAATTTTCTAATCTTCTAATCTAGAAAAAAATGTTGAATCATACAAAATTCTCAAAAATTCATTTCTCAAAAATTTTTGGGAATATAAGAAATTTATAATACTTTCAATCCTAGATAATCCAATTCTGAAAATTTATATAGCAAGCAATCAAAATACATATTAGAAAATTGTCCGAAAATTTAATGAAATTGACTACCATTAAACCAATACAAATTTTATTAATAGTTTTGGAAATCTGTGAAATACGCGAAGTCTATAGAAATACGGGTATCTCAAAAAAAATTTTTTATTTTTAAAATTCTCTCAAATTTTAGATTCTAGATTGTTTAATTTTAGAAATCTATATTGGAATATTCAGAAATAATATATATATACAAGGAGCCTGGAAAATCCTAATCAATTTTGTAAAATGCTAAAAAAGATTAAAAATACTAAAAATACTAGAAGTCAATCAAATATCTACTTTAAATATGTGTTAATATAATTCCCTTGAAAAACAATTAAATTTACAAATAATAATAAAAATAATAATAAAACATTCTAAAAAATCTATATAAAAAATCCATAACAATGCCAGAAAAACAGTTGAACTATAAGAATACTGAAATTATACCATAAACACTGAAAGTGCCGAATATCTATGAAACAAGAGTTATCTTTAAAAATTGAGTTTCCCGGAAAATTCTTTAAAATACTGAAAATCTATCGAACTTCGAATTCTAGACTATATGTACCTGAAGTTCCAAACGTTTAAAATTAAACGAAAATAAAAAATATGTGAATTTTTTGATTTTTTATCATGATAGGAAGCGTGACAAATATTTTTTTGGGGAGCATCATGTTTGTTGTTACGATCAAAAAGTGTTCAAAAGCAGTTGGAGAATTTTTTTCATCCTATATTAACTTGTAAATTTGTTTCCTTTAATTTTGAACGTTTGGAACTTCAGGCACATTAGGACATCAAATTCTCGAAACCTATATAATTTTTATAAATACTGTGATATATCCTCAAAAATTTTGTGAATAGTATTAAATACGAAAAATCCTAAAAATGCATTCTACGGAATACCTTAATTGTATGCCGATAAAATATTTCCAAAAATTTATAAAAAATACTAAAAATGTACGAAACTTCGAATCCGAGAGCATTTTCTTGTAGAAATCAATGGATAAAGTTCTTACGAATGCGAGATAAACTAGGACTTTCGAAAAAAAAAAAACTTTTTGGAATTTAACAAGGGAACTCGTCAGGTCGTCCTGCAACCCGTCTTTATCATTGTAAATATGATTGTATTTTAATCATATTTATTTAAATATAATTTTGTTTTAATTTTTTCGGAGATTCTCAGTGCCGATTCTTAACCCCTCTAGCGATGCAAATATGTTTTCTCCCTATTATATAGAAATTTTGGTGCGTTTACTCCTAAACGTTTCATTCTGTACGTTAGAGCTAAACTTTTGAGTGTGCAATAAATAAAACTTCTTAGTTTCGAAAAATAATGATATCGTGGTCCACTGAACTGATCAAGTAGTTCTTTTACAAAAAAAATTTTAGACAAAGTGATTCTGCACGCAGAGAAAAGAATGGGTGTCACGTCCATGAAAATGGACAATTTTGGACAATCCTTGAAAAAAGGATTGAAGTGCAGTTTCAGCTTAATACTACAACAATATGTATGTTTCTAGCGTTTATTTCAACTGTGTGTTAGGTATTAAAATAGATATATCTTTTTTTAAAGAATTTTCAAAAATTTTTCTGTTTTCATTGGCTGTTTTTGTGAAAAGATTGTCAGTGGTGCCCTCAAATGAACAACGATAACGATAAGGAGATGATTTTGTTGCATAAGTTTCAGTTTGTATCTTTTTTTTTTACGATTTGTTCAATACGATGGATTTTTGTATGATAACACTTACATTGCCTTCATTCGTCTTCGGTTCAATGTGGATATCTGTTTTTCGAATTTGTCTTTGTATTTGTTAAGATACGTGACGTTTTCTAAGCTTTTTTGTTTAATGATTGTCATATAAAATAGACGAAATTGTCCATTTCCATGAACGTAATATCCATTCTGTTCTTTGTACGATGGTCATCACAATCAAGAATTTTTTCGGTGTTGCAATTTTTGAATCTGAAACCGTGTGACATGCTTGTAAACGAAAACAAATAACTTTTACCACCGCGGACAAACGACCGAGCGACGATATTAACCTGTCGAGGCATTGCGACACTCATTCCGGACAAACATAACGGGCATTTAAAGAAAATGTAGTTGGTCACGAGTCACGGCACATTGCACCGTACGAGCGTACGCTAAATGACGTCTAAAGTTCGTCAAGCATAAATGAAAAAAAAGGGAAAGAGAACTACCTCGCAATTATTCGCGTCGCGAGTTGCACAATGACGAAAGTAACAAAAGAGAATTGCTAACGCGTGGATCTTAAACGCGCTCAATTTCTCGAAATTTGTGGACCGTGAAGCGCGTTTGGTTCGATACACATCGGGCAGAAATAAATTTTGTTACATTTCGAACAGCGAATTCATTTCGACGGCATAAAAAATCAACGCGGAAGGTTGCGTAAAAAAATCGGCGAACGCGGAAACGTTCATTTGGGTTGATTGCGTTCGTTGAATTTTCCGTCACGGCGCATTTGCACTGTTGGCGAACTTTTTCTGCGCCTTCTTCCCGAGTTATGTCAACGGTTTCGCGGATTCCTCGGGTGAAGAAAAGTGTATTTCTTTCCCATGCATGCATTCAGGCAGCAAGTTAAATGTTTATACCGGCGATGCAATTGCGTCCTTTGTTCTCACGACCTTTCATCACAATGGGGATCCAATTGCGGAGGATTCGCATCGCGAGCGAGAATCTTGTAAAGTTGCAAAGCAACGTGCCGCAGGTCGTTTGGTTTCGATTTCGATTATTTCGAGGGTTATGGCAGTGAGAGGAGTTGAAGGCAGAAGTGTCAAATGTGGTTGTGTAGTTGAAGTTCATTTTACTGATTCTGCATTGTTTAATTCTACTAGTACTATATTCATGGATATGTCCATTCCAGTATTGACTACTAGAATATTCATTTTGAAATAATGGACTATTGTTTCTTGTCAGATTAAACCATTTTGACTAGGGTGGTCCTTAAAATGACTTTGGTGGAATTTAAACCGTGACGCCCCCCAAATCGGCTCCAAACAAACAAAATCCATTGACCGTTTCAAATGCAATTGAATTTGTAAATTAGGGTGGTCGTTAAAATGGGTTAGGTGGAGTTTTGATGGTGGCGCCCCCCAGAGCGTTTCCAAATAATTCTAAAAAAATCCCCTAGTTTTTTCAGATTTTTAAAACAACGTTAACCCGTGCCGGTAGAGTCGTCTTTTAACCCATTTAAATAATATGGGATTTTGTCTTGAAGGCAGTCCATAATTTGTCACGGATACGCAAATCGCTTTAAAAATCGGTTTGACACGGCAAGTTATTGTCGATAGTTATAACAAACTGCAAAAAAATTGGCAGCTGTCCAAAACAATCATGTGTCTGTTGGTTAGAAGCCAAAAAACCAAAAATCATGGAAATTCCGGCTTTTTTCAATGAAACAAAGAATTTTACAGGATTTCAAGAATCTATGTGATGTACACCTACATGAAATATCATTATATACGTTCGTGAGTATTTTTTCTCGTTATACAAGTCGAATTGGTCACATTGCTACAGTTTCAAAAATGTGCGTCACAATTTTAATAACGAAATTCGATAAATAAACAAATTTCTGAAAAGCTACTTCTTAAAATGAGTTTCTTACTAGATAAATGACACTTATTGCAATGAATTATCTTGTATTAAACTATACTATCAATAGTAATGGTCATAACGATAATAATAATAAAAGTAGTAATAATAATAATGATAATAATAGAAATAGGAATAATAATCATGCGAACAATCTAATGCACCAATAGAGAAAGATTTTTATTATAACACAACACGCAATATAGTTAACTTTAAGACATCAATACCAAGTTATCAAATTTATTGCTAAATATTGAATAATAAGAAGATCATGTATTTTAATTCTTCTAGGATCCATCAGTCACTGAAGAATATCAACAATTTTACAAAGAAGCAGAATTTCCATAAAAGTTTGCAGTTTTCGTAAAAATGGCTAGATTTGTTTGACAACTGAGACATTTACCTTATCCATAAATTCTAGAAAGTTGTTTTGTAATTACAAATTATTCAAAACTCGTATTTGAGCGCATCAAACATTGCAAACGAAATCATAGAAACATTCTGAAAATATTCCTTATTTAGGTTACTATTAGTTTTATTGATGTTATTCTTATCCATTTTCAGATTATCCTCATAACAATAGTTCACGATCATTTCGAAAAACAAATAAGGTATCATTAGAATAACCAGCGTTTTTCCTTGACTTGTAAATGTATTCATTCTTATTTACCAATTGAGAACTATTTATATTCTTATTCCTATTCTTATTATTATTATTACTACTTTTATTATTATTATCGTTATGACCATTACTATTGATAGTATAGTTTAATACAAGATAATTCATTGCAATAAGTGTCATTTATCTAGTAAGAAACTCATTTTAAGAAGTAGCTTTTCAGAAATTTGTTTATTTATCGAATTTCGTTATTAAAATTGTGACGCACATTTTTGAAACTGTAGCAATGTGACCAATTCGACTTGTATAACGAGAAAAAATACTCACGAACGTATATAATGATATTTCATGTAGGTGTACATCACATAGATTCTTGAAATCCTGTAAAATTCTTTGTTTCATTGAAAAAAGCCGGAATTTCCATGATTTTTGGTTTTTTGGCTTCTAACCAACAGACACATGATTGTTTTGGACAGCTGCCAATTTTTTTGCAGTTTGTTATAACTATCGACAATAACTTGCCGTGTCAAACCGATTTTTAAAGCGATTTGTGTATCCGTGACAAATTATGGACTGCCTTTAAGACAAAATCCCATATTATTTAAATGGGTTAAAAGACGACTCTACCGGCACGGGTTAACGTTGTTTTAAAAATCTAGAAAAATTTGGGGATTTTTTTAGAATTATTCGGAAACGTTCTGGGGGGCGCCACCATCAAAAGTCCACCTAACCCATTATAACGACCACCCTATTGTAAATAGACTGTTGAACGATATCAATGTTGTTCAAGAAGAAGTAGAAGCAGTTGAACAACATGCATATGACAATTTAGTGAAACAAGCAAAGCTGAAAAGTCAAGTTTAAAACGATTCCGATTTGAATTGTGTATCACAAGGAACTATCTCTTTATTTGCATCAAGATGGAAGGTAATGAGTTGCACCGTTTCTCGATTTTTTTGGGCTGTCACTTTCGCAATTTCAGGACAGACTGAGACTACTCTTTTCAAATGGACTTGAGGCATTACGGTTTTCGGATGTACTGATTATTGCTTTTTCTTCGTGTATTTTTTGATTATATTCATACATGGTGTTGTTATTGTTTTTCATGTGTTGTGAATTTTTGACTTGCGGTCAACTACGTATATATATATTCATTTGTATGGGAAGGGTTTATACTTGTGGAATTAAATTAAATTGAATTGCAAAGAAAAAAAAAAAGATTCTATCGGTCGAAATAAAAACCCATTAGAGTTTTGGAAATGCGAACAGAAATCTTTTCCCAAGTTGGCTCAAGTAAAACGAAATCTTGAATTTCACTGTGTAATACATGTTTTTGTTTATGAGGGATATGATCATTTATATAGTTTTAGAATATCTTAGCAATTTGTCTTAATTTATTGAGACTAAAAATGTTGAAAAATTCAGTCATTAGAATAATGTAGAAATTCAGTAGTGATGAATCAGTAGGAAAATCAGTTGCCCTACCGAAAAGCTTATGAATTCAGTAAAATACTGAAACTTTATTAGATCTTGAAGCACTGGCCAGGCATGAAAAAAATGACAAGAAGCAAGCTGATGCGCAATCATACCAAGTAGCACAGAGCAACCATGCGTGCACATTATGCTGATTTGAGTTTGTTAGATCTTAGATCGCGCATTCTCCCGCTTCAATGCCGTTAACTAAAGCGTGAAATGTCACAGTTTTGTGTACTCTTTCATAATAATCAGGTCTTGTTTCGCCCTACTTAAGATACTAATGCTCCAGGTTGAGAAGTTTCTTCGGGTTTCATTTTAATTTTTAATGTAGAAAACAGATTTTTGCAGTAAAATGTGTTTTTTTTTGGTTGAAATCAATTTGGTTTGAGGCAATTTTGCTTTTTATTGAATTTTGTATGAAATCACAGGGGAATTTAAAAATTATTAAAATTGATTTCATTTTGCATGATTTTGGGTGACTTTCGTGATTCTGGAAAATATGTTTTAACTTATAATCTGGAATTGGTGATAAAGGAAATTCGTAGTGGATTTTTTTATCTATTTAGGTAATCTTGGCTATTTCCTTAAAATTTTTAAAATATTGGATTTTACTGTCACTTATATTTATACGAATGAAGAATTATTATCGAAACAGATTTTTTATTGCATCGAACGTATTACGTAATAGTTTACCAACTGATTATTCCTAAAATGAGTGATCAAATTCATCATTCAGGAAATATCATCATCATTTTTGGTGATTAAAGTAATAACTATTTGAATTCGATAAAATATGGCTTAAATGCGAATTTTTGAACATTTATATATTTAAATTACATGCAAAATGAAATTTCATTTAGAGGATTATTGTACAATAGAACTCACATTGAGATACGAAAATAGAAGCATTTTGATTTTTATACAATTTTTCTTGAATGGCTTTGCATTTTTTTTCATACCCAATATTTTACAACAACAGCAAAAAAATTTGAATTTGTAAAAAATTAATTATTAGATTAACATGGAAAATATAATGAATTACTGAATGAAATATTAATTTCGTTTTTTTAAAAACGCAGCTTTTATAATTCATATTAAATAAATATCTACGAATATATACAGCAGTTGTAAATCAACTTTAAAATATAACAATTTCTTATTTTTGCGTAGATGGAACAGTGAATAGCTACGATTATTATCAAAGAAATATTACATTTCTGATGAAAGTAATATTTATTCTAACTCGATTAGATAATAATAGTAAATTATATTATTGAGCACGTAAACAGTGTTGATATTGATTACAATGTTTGTTTTTTGTTCCGTTAAAATCGACATTCTCGATGTACTATTTAATCTTGAAATTTTATTTTAAGGTACTGAAAAATATTTATTCTTGCAACATTTATGAAACTTTGTAAAAAATTTTTTTGAAAACGAGCAGGTTGAACTATTATTACAAATTATTCATATATAACCTGGATTGCACCTTTTTTTCAGTGTACTCTAGATTTTTTATAAATTCTGATTCAAACGTTCGATATATTTGTTTTTGATGTAAGAGGAAAAAATGACATGAAAAACATAAAAAATTGTAAGACCTGTAAAATTATCTGAAATAAAAATGAATATTCATTATTATATTACAATTTACGTTCAAATATGTTGTAAGATATACTTGTTATTGATGTTTGGAATATGTATAAATATTTTTTAGAGATATTAAATTCAGTACTGACATTTTTCGAAAAATTTGTAAAATTTTTGAGAGTAATAATTATCAAAGCAATTACGTTGATAATAATTTTTTCATGCATTAAAAAATAATCACTTTTTTCATGAAATAAAATGCACTATGATTATGAAAATTTTCATTTCTGTAGAAAAATGAAATGATGAAAAAATCTGAATTTCATTCAAAAAACTGTTGTACAGGCTTGGAATCGCAAATATATTTTGAAAAAAATTCTTGATTTCGCATTATTTTTTCTTAATAGCACTCACTTTTGTAATGTCGCTGTTTGAAACAATAAAAATACTTGTATGGTAGTAATGCAAGGTAATTCGAAAAAGGTTTTTTTATCTGCAAAATTTGATATAAATTTTAAAAAAAATATAAGTTGCGAAGTTGAACTTGCATTGGGAAATTCTTTTTATTATTTAATTGAAAAAAAATAACATTATCAACTTATAAATTGTGGCCTTTTTAACAGTAGAAGTATTTTTCATAATACAGAAATATTTGGAAACATCAAAAAGATTTTAATTGCAATGAATTAGATAAGAATCTTATTACTCGAAAAAAATTGTCCTTTTCAAATCGTATCAATTTATCACGAACAAAGTACTAGTTCTATGAAATTTTAAGAAAACCATACATTTTTTTTATTTTCCATTATTAACGATGAAAATTTCAATAATCTTTAGAAAAAATTGTTAAAAAACTCACGGAACAGCTGATTTCAAGACAATCACAGATTTCAAAAATATAATACATGTAAATCATATTAATTAAAAAAAAAAGCTATCTCATATGATCGTGAGATTCAGTTAAAAATCACGTAAAAAATGTTCAAAGTATGATTAAAACCGTTAAATGTATCTGCTTATTACTTCGATTTCTATCACTATCAGTTGAACATTTAATTTTATTACGTTCAGCTGATGCGAATTGATGAGCAAGGTAATTGCAAATTACTGTGAAAAGTTTGTTTATCGCGTTAATAAATTACGCCAGGGATAAGTAACTGTAAAAATAAGAAACTACTAGCTCTTGGCTAGCGTTTTGAAAGGCGGTAAATTTGAAACAGTGAAAACGTTCACTGAGGGAGAAAAAACATGCCAAAATACCTTTTACAAGTTAATACTTAAATTGTCATAAAATCTCGAACTTTCTGCGAGCATTGCACGTGCCTACTTTCTCTTTCTTTTCCAACTAAAAGTACCAGAGTTAGGACTTTCGACGCGCTGAAAACGTTGTACCTATCTAAAGAAACTTGGATGTGTGTGTACTTCTTTGGTAAAACCACTCGAGTCAATTAAAATTACTCATCACATTCCCCAGCTTAATTGACTTAGCTCTAATTGCATTTTCTCAGGTGTGAAAAAATCTTGCACTTCCTACTTTTCTTTTCCATCTGCTAAATGAGCGTTTTCCATTTCTTTTTCGATTATCAACTTGAGCATAATTTTATATATTTTAGGTAGGTTTTTCTTATATTTTACTGTGAAATTTGCGAAAAAATTTTTTTTAATTGAAAGTTTTAGAGATTGTGGAATCAGGAGTTGAAGTTGGAAGTTTTAGTAGTGTAAATAAAAATAAAAATAAACAAACATATAAAAATATTTTCCTAAGAATTTGTAAAATTGAATTTCAGGGGGTAACAGGAATTAAATCATTTGAAGAGTTTCGAAAGATTCTTGTTGTATAATAATTGCGTTGAGAATTCGATAGGAAAATTTTGTTTAATAAATTCGAAAGTTTCGGCTGTATTTCAAGATTCAAAATTTTAAAAAAGCAAGGTATCAAAGTTAATTTATTCAAAATTTGTAAATATAAAATTAAGTGAATTATTCTGGTTTGTGACAGTTCCTAATACGAAATAGTTTTTAATTTCAAAATGTCAACTTCGTTGTTTTGAAGTCTTGAATTTTCAAAATAAAATGTTAAGAAACAAAACAAGAAAAATGTTAAAATAAAAGTAATCTAGCAGCTTGTTTCAAATATGCAACAATTTATATTTGCGATGTATATACGAATTCTGGTTTGGAAAATAAAAAAATGGCCTATGAAATGTTTTTACAGATTAAACAAAACATTAACAACATTCTCCAGTTCAAAGACGTTAAACATTCAATCACACCGAGTAATAACATTAAATGAATCGCAGATTACACGGAATTTGCATTTTCCAGCTACTTGAATTTCATGCGGTTGAGTAATTGAGTAATTGAGTAATGACTCCATTACAATAAATTTAAACGTATCCCTGTAACTGCCTAAAAAATTATATGCTGCAGATGTTTATTTATGTAAAGGTGATTTTGGCACGTAAATTATTTTACAAACTTTGAAAAAATACATTTGAAACTTTCATTTTGATTAAAATTTTTTTTTATTCGTGCCATGACCAGTAAAAATTTGTACACATAATACATGCAAAAAGTACAATAACATCAAACAAATAATTTGAATATAAATGAAATATAATAATAAATAATGAAAATTGAACGATGCAAGTTTATTAAGAATAAATCAAATTGAATAATCAGTCTATACATTTTTGAATATGAAAAGTCATAACATACAGAATCAATGAAACATTTGATTTAATTATAATTTTTTTGCATTGAAAATTCGGATAATTTTTGTTTTTTCGGAAAAAAATGTAACGGAATAATCAGTCAATAAGTACGTAAATATGAAGAGTGATTACATACAAACGTAACATGTTATGAAATATTCAATGTAGAGTATTAACTTGGAGTTTACAGTCATTCCTGGGAATTTGTAGATTTTTATTGAAATAATAGAGGTTCACATTCCTAAGCACGTAGAAAAATTTTTCGAAAGTAGATAGTGAAGTTGGAATCTAGAGCAGACAAAACAGGAATTTCTTGAAATTCGTGAATGGATTGATAAATGTGAAGAAAAGTAAAAACTTTTGACGTAGATAATGATGCTTGAGTGTTTGAAAAATTATTTTCCATTAGTCATTTCAAAGAAAAATTGAAATTTATTTTCTAGTATAATACCTGAAAAATCTTCAAGTGGCGAAAAATGTTTGCATTTTAGAGAAATTTCAAAATTTTCTAAACATACCTTTAAGAACATAATTACATGTTAATAAATATTTAAAATTTGGGTAGATCTCTGAATATAGTTGTGATTAACTATCTAATACCTATATCAGTAGGCATCTGTGGTCCACACAAATATTATCAGAAAAATGAAGAAATTAAAAAATTTTTCTATAAAAGATTAAAAATAATCGTTGATTAAAAATAGGGCATTTAAAACATGAGATTTGAGAAAACTTTGCTGAATAATGAAATTCAATGTTGTAAAAATTACCTAAATTTGCAAGAAATTATGGATGTCAAAATTAATAAGGCAACGAGTGACTAAAGAATGAAATGTTTTCCGTACAATAATTTCTTTGTTAGTTATTAAGCGTCAGAAAAAAATTGGGTTTGGTATGTTAAAAAAAAGTAAAACAATGTGACGAAAATAGAATAGACAGTCCAAAAATCACGATTACATGGAAATAAGCAGAACAAATATGTAATATGATAATCGGTAATTTTCTAAAAACTCGCTGAGAAAAAGATTTAATTATTTTCCCTATATTTTTTAATAAAAAGTACAAGAATATTGTAGCTTTTGCAATGTCTAGTTGAAATATGTATTGATATATTTTATTTGTTATAAATAATAATAATATGTTTGCAACACATCAAAAGTTACATATTCTTTATATCCTGGAGTTTCTACAAAAACATAGTAACTACCTCACTCTCAGAAATTTTTCTATTAAAGTTATGGACTCAACTATGAAAAAAATAGACACTGTCTATGAAAATTACAAACCTTCTATGAAATCGAAAAAGTTTATTTTAATATAAATCAGACATTAAAATCATTTTCCCTTTAAATGATTTCTCGTTGAAAATGTGTATTCAAACTTTTTTAAATTCAGGTGGATTTCGACGTAATGAATTTTTTGGACAGAGTTTCTCTAATTTATCTACAGCTATTTGTTCGAAATAAAAAATTCATATTGAATTGAATATAAAGTGTGTAACAAAAATTATATTGTATATTTGATAATATGCAAAAGTATAATAAAATAAACATGCAGTGTCTTAAAATAAAATTAATAATAAAAAAGATTGAAATTAATATATGTAATATGAAAATTTGATATAAATTGCTTCGAAATCCTTTTCATAT
The DNA here is from genome assembly GCA_028476575.1 of Platygaster robiniae. NCBI lineage: Eukaryota > Metazoa > Arthropoda > Insecta > Hymenoptera > Platygastridae > Platygaster > Platygaster robiniae. The sequence goes on from CM052023.1 coordinate 29,169,690, forward strand.
ATGTGTTTATGAAACTAAAAATTTTTTTGACTGTGCAGAACTGTATCATTTAAAAATAATAATACTAGGTATAATATATCAAAAAATGCAGTAAATGACTAGAAAAAGTCTTAATATTTTATTTGAATGATTCCTAGATCTTTTTTCTCAGTACTCTATCAAAGTCAATTTCAAAAGACTCACTTTTTGTGCATCGGCGCTCCTCGAATTATTCCTGCCATTTGCTTCGGCGAGAAAGAAAACGGCAAAGAGTAACAGAAAAGTGAGTGTCGGCAATTTGCACATTCTCGTTTAATGCAGAATAAAGGGAAAAAGTTCAGATCATCGTATTTTCGAGCAATGTGCGATGAGAGGTGTCACTGTCTTGGTCACCTGTCGCGATGTGTAACACTGACTTCAACGCGAAGCTTTCACCGGTTGCAAGAAAAAGTGCACATACAACACCGCGAGGCACAATATCACAAAAATAATGTTCTTGCGATCGACATGAATCCACAGGTCCTCAAAACTCATAAAACCACGAAGCTCTTGTAATTTTGCAAGCAGCCTTAATCTTCCCTGCAACAAAGATTAATTTGCAATTATTTTAATTGCACATGATTTTTTTGTGCATGGAAGTTATGTGCATCATAATTAGGTTAGGTTATGTACATATAAAGTAAAGTTAGTCTCAGAAATTTTTTTTTTTAAATAAAAGTTTCGAATCTGCGAACCTGACTGATGACGAAATTAAATGAAAATCGAAAAAAATAACAGTGTAATAGTAATAAAATAAAATAAATCAGGTATCAATAAGTTGTATATCTTTTGATGTTCTTATTCTTCATTTTGAAAACTGTTACAAATAATTTATGTAATTGTTTTCAAATATTAATTAAACATGTACAATTTTTTTCCAAGTTGGACGAGTTTTCGCTCATTGTTACATGTTAATCTCTTTAGGAAATTTTGTTGGCAATTCAACTTTCTAAGCGCGACGTTTGCTACGTAGGTTTTTGTTTGTTTAATAAGAACAAAGGAATTTCCATCCACGTGGGAACGCAATGTGCAAAGGAATTAAAAGCGACGTAAACAAATCATTATGTGGTCGTAGAGTATGTTAAAAAGCCAGGAGAGTCTATTTGAAACGGAAAGTTTTACGCACGATTTTACTTTAGATTTCACGCAATTTGAGTGAATGCGAGAAAGAAACATTTTATGCACTTTTTATGAGATTCATCTACGTTGTTTGGATTTTATGGAGTTTTATGTCGTTGAACCGAGTGTTGAATTTCATGCATTATTTCTGTTTTTTAGTTGTAATATATGAGTAGAAACTGAGAGATTTTTTATTATTTTGATGTTTGTGAGGGAGTTTTGAAAATGAGAATTGTGGGACAGAGGGCTGCAAGATTTGAAAAATTTTTGTATGATTTGAACTAGGATATATAATTTTCAAATCGAAGTATCGGATTTTCAGAAAATTGTGGGTGTTTTAAATTTGGAGGAAGTTTTATGAATAAGTATCAATTTTCGTGAAAAAATGTATCTACAGTGAATCCATAGCTTTCATTAAATAAAAACGAAAATTCAATTTAAAAAAGGAAAGTCACTCAAAATAGTCCCGATTTTCAAGAATTCTAAGTAATAAAAAATCTTAGGTTTCCTTTGAAATTGCAAAAAATTCTGGAAAATTTATTAATTAAATTTCTGTACGAAGTTTTACTTAGTTGAAATATATTTTTGGTAGTTTTTACATTAAATTAAGAAAAACGTGAATTGTTGAGTAAGGACGTATGAAATCAGATTTTGATAAATATTTCAAATAATTTTCGGCATGAGTAGCAAAACGTGATTTTTTCGAGTTAATAGTGATTTAGACTCAGGCAAAAAAAAGGGAGGGGGGTCGCTCATTATCAAATTTTTCCGGAATATAAAAGAAAATTTTTTTTTCACTTCCTATGAAAATCTGAAAATTTTGGGGAGCATTTACAAAATTTGTAAAATTCTAATAAGTTAGACACATCTTTATGAAATTAAGAAAATTTTTAATGATCTGTACTAGTTTTAAAATATGTATTGAAAATGTCAAAAAAGTGGAATATTTTTGAAATTTTTAAGATTGTCAGTAGTTCTACAAAATTCCGGAAATTTGTGAAACTTGGAAAAAGATTATTTATTTCGTAATGTTTATTTTCTTCATTATCTTTTTTTGCACTATGTACGATACAATTTTTTTTTTCATTTTTGAATGTAGCTCTGTAAAACTTAAAAAGTATTAAAAAATTGCGAAAAATTTCAAAAAGTTCATCTTATTTTCCGAAATTCGGAAAGTTTTGTATAGTTTTTGGTATTATTCTGAAGACTGAAATTTTCAAGAAAAAAAAAAAAAAAAAAAAAATTGAAAATTTTGTTAACGGTCAAAAGTCGTTAAAAATTTGTAAAATATCTAAAATTTCAGAAAATTTTAGAAAATGTAGCTGGATGCATTCATTGTCATATTTCTTAAAAATATGGGTGGTTATTTTTTTCAAAATACGCAAAATTTTTATTGGTTGAACAAATTTTTATAAAATGTGATATTCTTTCATTATTATAATTACGTCTATTTTTGGTATTTTATTATGTAGGTAGTATTGGATTCAAAATGTCAAAATTTTTGAAAATGAAAAACCCATCAAAATCCTCAAAAATTGTCAACAATTCTATGTAATTTGTAAAATTTGGTAATTTTTAAAAAATGTTCCCAATGATATGTCACTGAAAAGTGTAAGATAATTTCTTATCAGTTTTAAACATAACTATCTGGAAAACTTGAAAAGTATAAGAAAATGAAGGAAAACCCTAATGAAAAATGACGAAATTTCACGAAATTTGGAAATTTTTCAATAGATATATGCATTTTGTTTGAATTTGGGAAGTTTTAGATATTGAAAAAATATCGAAAATTTCCAAAACTTGTCAGTTATTGTAAGAAATTTGATCAATTTGTATAATTTACTAAATGTTCATTGACATAAATTTTGTAGATGATGGGAAATTTTCGAAATTCTGTCGAACTACAGAAATCGTGTAATATCTTGAGAATTTTTTCAAATCAGAAAAAGTTTAATCGTGCAGAGACGATCGATTATTTTGCAAGTTTGAGATGAAATCTAGAATTCTAAAATTTCTCATAAATTTTGTAAATTTCGAAAAGATTTCGACCAGTTAGTGAAACAGCAATTTGTAAATTAATGCTTTTTTGCGTAAGCATTTTCTTGTATCAAGAGAAATATAAACTGCTGAGTAAGAAATATTTAGAATACTTTTACAGTTTTTCAAATAACACTGGATTTTATCGAATTTGACAAAATTAGTATACTGAAAAGATGTCTAAAAAACAAGTTTCTACAGTTTAAAATTCCTATTGATTTTCGAAAGTCGGAAGTTTTTTGAAATTCTAATGTTTCTTTCAATCCATAAATTATTTGTGATATTTCATACAGCTCTTTTTAGTCAAACTTGAAAATTTGTGTAAACGTTGTTGACTTAGGAATCAGTACCTACGATTAATTATTGGTAACTTTTTCTGAAATTATAAAAAATTTTTGAAAATTTGTAAATTCAGTCAAAAAAAGATGGCCACAATCTGGTCGGATTCTGACCGATTCTGATCCACTTATATTTCGTCATTACCGAAAGTGTCATACAAACTGAACAAAATCAGTAGACAAATTTGTGTTATTATTTGTTTCAATCAATTACAAATGTAATTGAAATGTAGAAAATTTTTTTATATACTTGGAAAATGCTCTATCATTGAAATTGAAAAGGTTTGATCGAAACTTTCATTCAAATGCTTGCAAATTCAGGAATCACAATCAAATTAGGGACTATTCTTGGATAAAATATTCTTACTTAGTTTCTTACAAAAGTACGTTGGAAAATTTCCCTCGTTGGCAATAGGACACTCACTCGAAGCAATATCCGGCACGAAGCGGGAATCGTGGCGTCGGATTTTCAGTGAATCTCATCGGTAAAAGGTCGGCGATCGAACTTTGTTTTCGCGATTTTATTGAGATATCAAAGTGCGATCGAACTGTACGCCGCGAGCCTATTCGGCAAACTGGTATGGTTTTCTCTCGCCTCCGCCGTAAGTAAGTCGGAGAAACTTGAAGAGTTCTTTACAGGCTCATAGACGGTCGCTCTCTTTCTCTTGGCGCTTCAAGATTGCACCTTGCCTCCCACATGTCCCCTTTTTTTCATTGAGCGCTTCAATTAAACCCTCGCGATTGACATCTCGATAATTTCTCTTGCTCCTGCAATGCGGAAAATTGGAAACTTTAGCCAGAAAAAAATGATTCGGTTGAGATAACCAAAATCACTTCGTTTAAACCTTTGTTTGAGAAAGGAACCATATGATCAGGTCAATGGACGACAATATGATGGTTCTTCAGAAGTTTCATTTATCGCACATTCAGCAAAGTTAGGTATTGTTGTGTGAACAAAGTACCCGAAATGGTTTTGTCCATTTTCTAGAAATGATTGTCTGCAATGAACAACAAATTGAATGGTAATAAAAAGACGTCGAAAAACAAAGGATGGAAAAACAATATTAACGAACTTGTGGGTTTGTTCTGGAAACTGGTTATGTCAGACGTAATAAAATAGATTGAATCAGAAAAAATTAAACGTATTCAATTTTTCTTTAAGGGGGGGTTATATACGTTTTTGTGCGGACGAATTTAGGATGATTTGGAGGATCTTTTAAAGTATGTGGCAATAATTTTATGACACAAAAGTTATTGTTTTTTAAAAGTGCATTGTTCACTTGAAAAAATACATTATCTTCCCTTTCCCCAAAACAACTTTTTTTTTGAAGAGGCTTGCGGTGACCACGATGCAAGTCGAATAGGTCAAGTTAAATTAAAAAATCCAAAAAATTTCATCATTATAGAAATGTATCTAGTTCTTGAACGATTAAAAAAATGAATATTAAGTTTTTTCTGTATGCAAGAACGTTTTCCCCAAGATTTCGATTTTTTAAACTCTGAAAATTTTATTAAAAAATTTTCATCTGCAAAATAAAACTTTTCGATAAAAAAGCGATCATTAAAAAACTAGATTTGTTTCTTGACTAATGAAATTTTTTTCTTTCTTTTAATTTAATTTTCTCATTTAACTTGACTTGTTCGACTTGCATCGTGATCACCGCAAGCTTCTTCAAAAAAAAAGTTGTCTCGGGGAAAAGGCAATAACTCCGCCAATTGTTGATATTTTTTTATGAACAAATACTTGTTTTTTCAAGGGGACAATACACTATGAAAAAACTATAACTTTGGTGTCATAACATTATTGCTACATACTTTAAAAGATACTTCAAACCATCCTCAATTCATCCGCACAAAAAGGTATATAACCCCTTAATTTCAAAAAAACGTGTCTCTCGAACAAAACATCTTTTTGAGATTTGTTGTTTTTTAGGACGCGATTTCTATGAATAATTTTTGTAAGCTTAAATCAGCTTGTTCGTATTTTTGCTATTTTTTTCAAGTTTAAAAAATTTCTGAACATGACATTTCATTCAATGTTAGCTGCAAGGAAAAAATTTCAAATTTAATATATTTTTGTGAGAATCTTATCTACACAGATCTTTAGTATTTTTGAGACTTTTCGTATTTCTCAGTATGTATAAAATGTGGCAGGATTTTCTAGCATTTTTATAAACTTTGTTCTATTTTTTTGATTTCAATAATTTCATGCTATTCAGTTCAAAGTTTATTGAATTTTTTGTATTTGCGTGGATTTTTCTGGAAATAGTGTCTGTGTAGATTTTTATTTCTCTTGGTTTTTTTGATAGTTTGTAAGTTTTTTTGAGGATTGTTAAATATTTCCGAAACTATTCGTAATTTCTAGGATTTTCTAGTATTACATTTCTATCATTACTTTATAAATTGTTATATAGATTTCCAGAATTTCGAGCTTCAAAATTCGAAGTTCATAAAATATTTAATGTTTCAAAAGATTTTACAGAAAACAGTGCGTCAACAGATTTTTATTTCTTTAAGTATTTTTCGTATTTCTTAAGTTTTTCTACGATTTGTAGAATCATTCGTTATTTTTAAGTACATATTGCTACATAAATTTCTGTAATTCGATGCTTCAGTGATTGAATTTGTATAGATTTATAAAGTTTCATAGATTTGATTGTATTTTAATGTGTTCTTTCTTTGTTTCAATAGTATTTTCGATCTTTTGGAGCCAAATCTTTGTTGATTTATTTTATAATAAAAAATTGTCTTCTATTTCTTTAGTAATTTTATTTTCGTTTCTCTAGCTTTCGACCACAAGATTTCGGGTCCTCTTCAGGAAGTTCGTTACAATCATTTCTATAAATTCAAATGTCAACAATTACTTAAATATTTAAAACCAGACTTTCATTTCTTTCTATTACTCACTTATTCAAAAAACGTGTTAATTTTATTCTCGATCTACATCACGTCAATTATATTCTCCCAATGATCATGTATCATTGATCGTTATTGTACTTAGCGTTTCAACGGATCGAGTAAGACTAATCAGAAACATCTCAATACCTCCATATTCATTCCGTCAGATAAGAAAAATGCCGCCAAATAAAATTAAAATATTCTGGTTATGTGTTTTATCTTTGTAATTTATTTAATAATTTATCATAATTTGCGTTCAGATTTGTAATTTCGATCTGTCTATTTATATTATTTTTCCTTGACTTAATAAATATCATTTCGGCTATTTGTCGTTTGTAATAATTTTTTCCCAAATTCAATATCTTTGCACCATTCCAATTAAAATCGTGACCTTTCTGTATCCTATGATCAGTTACCACATTATGTGTTGTCGACATATGCCTTATATTATTTTCATGCTCTCTTATTCTTGTTTTTAATTTCCTTTTCGTTTCTCCAATATAAACGGCATTGCAATCTTTACATTTTAATTTATAAACTAAACCCTGTTCATCTTCAGTTTTAAGTTTATCTTTACCTCTTTTTATAATTTTGGAATTCATCTTGTTTTATGTTTTAAATATTGTTCTTAGTCCATATTTCTTATTTATATTCGAAAAAACACCAGATAAGTCATTTATATAAGGAAGCGTCATCATATTATTTTTATTCTCTATTCCAGTTTCTTTGTCTTTTTGTCCTTTCTGTCCTGTATATTTTATACTATATAAAATTCTTTTAATTTGCCTGTTTATGATTTCCTCTGGGTAGTCATTCTTTTTCAAAATCCTCCTTACTATTTCCAAGTTTTTCTCATGAAAAGTGGGATCACGTAGTTTTATTGCCTTATCTACTAAATTCAAAATGATTTGTGATTTTTGATGACCTGGGTGATTAGATGAAAAATCGAAAATTATATCTGAAGCCGTATCCTTTCTGAACCAATCAAATTTCAAAGTAGTGTCCCTATGAATTATTCTTAATTCTAAAAAATCTATATTACCTGCCTTTTCTATTTCGTGAGTAAATTTAATCCGGTTATGATAAGAATTGAAGATTTTTAAACATTTATCTATTTTATTTTCTGGAACGGCTGTTAGAGTGTCATCTACATATGTGATATAAAAAATGGGTTTAAAATCTAATTTATCCAAGCTTTCTTCTTCTAAATCTTGCATTACTATATCTGCAACGATCGGGGAGATGGGACTACCCATTGGTGTACCATAAATTTGTTCATAATATTCCTCATTGTAAACAAAACTTGTGGATCCCATTAAAAATGATAAACATCTCAATAACTCCTTTCCTGGAATTGTTTTTACACTCTGTGGTAACTTTTCGTATCTTTTCTCTACTGCACGTAAAACTAACTCTTTCGGAACATTGTTATAAAGTGAAGTAACATCAAGTGATATCAATTTATAATCCAGAGGTACCTCTATTCCTTTCAATTTTTCCTTTAATAAAAAACTATTCTTAATATAACTTTTTGCCTCATTGAAATTTTGACTTAAAAAATTCTGTATAAATTTTGCCAAGAAATAAGTTGGACTGCCTATGGATGATATTATTATTCTTAATGGATTACCAACCTTATGTATTTTTACGAGACCATAAGCTCTTGGAAGGTTACCATCTGTTTCCAATAATTGAGAATAAGTTTCTTTTTTTATATAATCTTTCTTCAACCAATCTTGTTAAATTTCATCGTTATTTGTCCTGATTTTATTTAATGGATTCTTATTGATTTTTCGGTAAGTGGTATTATCTGATAATTGAACTTTCATTTTCTCTTTATATTCATGTTCTAACATTATCACAATTTTCCCTCCTTTATCTGCTTTGGTTACTAACAACTCATTATTCTTTCTAAAAAACTCCTGTGTCATTTTTGTATAATTTAACAACATTCTTTCCTTCATTGACAAATGTCTCTTTTTATTGTAAAATCTCAATAAAGATTGTATAATATCATTCCTGTAATCATTTCTTAACTTCCCATCAATTTTATATATGCTACTTTCGACGTCTTTGATAATCTCTATGTAAGGAATTTTCTTGTTATCATAATAAGCTGCATTGTATTTCTCACCTAAACTCAATGTATAAAACACATAATCAGGAATTTCATATTTCGTCAGATTGTTTATATTTTCGTAACTTTTCTGATTCTGTCTCATCCCGTCATTTATAATACTATGTTTTCTAATCAACCTATGAAATTTTGATTTCAATCTTTCAAAACTATCATCATATACTCTTTTATATCTCCGAAAGTTAAAATAAAAAAACCTCTCTAATACATATTGTGGTAAATAAAATCTCAATTATTCTTCTATTTTGAAAATCTTTCTCTTTAGGTATTTCAAATTGAAATGCGCATCCTGAATTTCCCAATTTAAAACTTTTAAATGTGTTCTTTGTAAGTAACTTTTCTTTTTTCTATTTATATGTTTACTTTTAAATTCTATACCTCTAAAATCAATTTTTAAATGACCAGGGAGAACATCAAACTTCCTGCATTGAACCAAAAAGAAAATCTGGTTTTTTACAATTGCTATTTGAAGAACAATTTTGATCCAAGTCTTGAGAAGTGAAGTAGCTTGTAGTCCATAATTCTCATGTATGTGGTTGTCGACAACACATAATGTGGTAACTGATCATAGGATACAGAAAGGTCACGATTTTAATTGGAATGGTGCAAAGATATTGAATTTGGAAAAAAATTATTACAAACGACAAATAGCCGAAATGATATTTATTAAGTCAAGGAAAAATAATATAAATAGACAGATCGAAATTACAAATCTGAACGCAAATTATGATAAATTATTAAATAAATTACAAAGATAAAACACATAACCAGAATATTTTAATTTTATTTGGCGGCATTTTTCTTATCTGACGGAATGAATATGGAGGTATTGAGATGTTTCTGATTAGTCTTACTCGATCCGTTGAAACGCTAAGTACAATAACGATCAATGATACATGATCATTGGGAGAATATAATTGACGTGATGTAGATCGAGAATAAAATTAACACGTTTTTTGAATAAGTGAGTAATAGAAAGAAATGAAAGTCTGGTTTTAAATATTTAAGTAATTGTTGACATTTGAATTTATAGAAATGATTGTAACGAACTTCCTGAAGAGGACCCGAAATCTTGTGGTCGAAAGCTAGAGAAACGAAAATAAAATTACTAAAGAAATAGAAGACAATTTTTTATTATAAAATAAATCAACAAAGATTTGGCTCCAAAAGATCGAAAATACTATTGATTACATCATTAAGGAGCGATATACACTTGGTTAATTACATCAAGGATAAAACTTTCTTTGTTTGTTTTCTAGTATTTTTGGAATTTTTGTTTTTTGGAATTTATTTCTTCGATTTTACAGAAAATATTTTCTTTATAGATTTAGATTACCCTCAATATTTTTTGAATTTTTCATAGACTTTTAAGATTTGAAAAATTTTCTAGCATTTTTATCGACCTATGTATGTATGTATATTGTACATGTATTTTTAGAATTCACAATGCTCGAGAAATTGAAGCTTCTTGATTTCTGTAATCACATAAATTTTTGAAGAATATCATAGCATTTATGAAAAATTAATTAAATTCTATTATTTTTAGTATGTTTTTTGTATTCATAAAATTACGTTAAGTTTTTTTTAGAATGACCTGAAGATTTTAAAAATTCTGCTATAGATTTTAAGTATTTTTATTCGGATTCCTAAAATATATAGCTTAGAATTGTGAAAGTTCCTAACAAAAAGCGACAAAGCATATTTTTTGACGATATGTTTGAATAAATTTTTAATATTTCACTGTGTTCCATTGAAAATTATATTCATAGAATTTTTTACCAGAAAATTAGAAAGTTGAAAATCACTTATATTTTAGTTTCAGAACATTTTTTATGAGTAACGTGTTACTTGTAAAGCTTTATCTCCAAACCCTGCATTTTCTAGAAATAATTTTCCCCAACGAACATTTTCCGGAATCAAATTTTCAGAATGCTTTTATCTGGAATAAGTACTGTACCAATTGAAAAAAATTTCCTAAATTTTGCAAAAAAAAAAAAAAAAATCTATTGCAAATTTTTGCAGTCCACACTCATTGTGCATGCGATAAAGAAAGGTTGCACACATCATGAAATTTTATGAGTAGAATTGTTTTATCATATATTATCTCATGATTGACAACTTAAAAACGTTTATAACTCTTTTTATTTTGCGAAACGTTAAAAATGGTGACAAAAGTGTTTTGAATACATAAAAGGAAAATATACGGTTCAATGAGTACCGAATTTTCCGGCTTAACCTGTACAAATATGCGTAAAGTTTTGTTTTTTTCTATTACACAAGTCGTTAGAAAACTGCAGGTGCAGAAAGTCGCGATACGTGGGATAAAATCGTGTCGTTTTTGTATTAATTTTACGGAGTTATCCAGTAGAAAGTGTGTTCAGCTGCAGATCTCATGATCTTCAATTCTTCTTACGACCTTCCCACACGCGCTCGAGTGTGTATCCCACAATCCACGACTTTTATAACAAAACAAAGACTTCGTTATCATTCCTGCAATTGCAACTAGTGACGAAAGTCCATATTTTCTCCGACGGAAAGCCGCGAATTCACGTCGCTTTCAGGAAGTTTAATTTTCCCGAATGCGTTGATTGCTCGGCGTTGAAATGATTTTCACATTGTTGCGGTTTTTCCGACAATGAAATATGTGTATGTACTTCTGATGAGGGTTTGGAAAGTTACTTATAAGTAACTTATAAGTAAAACTATATATACTTTTCCGGGAGAAAGTGATATGATCTCGGGTTGATTTCCCTGCGAGCTCGTTTCTGGGTCAAGTTCGTCCGAATTTCAAGCGTTTTAATTTAATGATTATGCTGCAGAGAAATGTAGAAAGTTCATGCGTGATTGATGACCTGTTTCGTCTCATTCAGAATCAATCAGTTTTTCGCGACTTTCGTTTGGGAGATGATGAAAATATTTTTGTCTTCTCTATTGAATAAAATTTGTCGCGGATGGTGGACGAATTGGTCATTTTTTTGATGGGGTTTTTGATGTGAATGACGTGTTTTTGCAGATGGGCTGTTTCTACGGTGATGACGAGACAGAATATGATACCGAGCGAGGATGGTTCGCAAATGATACACGCTTTGATTCCTATGTGGGATATTTGCAACCACGAAGAAGGAAAGGTAATGTTTCAACACAAAATATTTTTTTGGCATTTATTTTCGGAAGGACAGCGGTGATAATCACATTCGAAAAATTTGAAGAATTTAGATTGATTAAATGTCAGTATGAACATTAAGATTTATAAAATTTGTTGTTTTTTGTTTTAAAGGAATAAATTCTTTGTGCCTGTAAATCGATGTTACACTGAAATTTGTTGACATATTTTTATTGCTCTTTTTACTCATTTACTCAAAGTTTAATGTATTACTCAGTGAAATCATTTTTTTATTGAAGATAACTACTGATTTCAACACCAGTTCAGATTGCTGCGAGTGCTATGCCTTAAGAGATTTCAGGAGTGGGGAACAATTATTTATAAATTATGGTCCACGGACGAATTCGGATTTTTTCGTTCACTCTGGTTTTGTCTATCCGGAAAATCAGCAGGTAATATTTTTTAGAGTGTTTTGAAGTGGGCTTTTTAAAATTGCATTAGTTAAATGAAAAGATAGTGAATTTGAAGATTAAAAAAAGGTTACGTTTCTAATCTTGTAATTAAGAAGTCGATCCTTTTTTACTTTGAATTTTAGAAAAAATGTTAGCGCACTTAAAAGATTCTGACCCATACGTACGTCATTGTTTGTTTTATTTCAAAATTTTCGTTCTAGTTTCATTTATATTTTATTTCATTTCGATGATTTCGACAATGACGTAAATTTTCAGATTTTTTTCGTTTTTCTTTTTTACATCCAGACTTCTGTTTTTCAAATTAGGATTTTCGAAAAAAAGTTGTTAATTTATAATTTTGAAAGAATGTATATTTTTGTTTTATTTAAATTTGTCTTAATCTTTTTCAGTTCATTCTCATAGTGAAAAATAAACTCCAATTTTCAATCAAACATAAAATTTTCTAAATATTTGAATTTCCGTTACGATCTTGAGGAAAACTTGTGCCTTGAGTATTTTTTTTATCTATTTTAGTAGTATTTTTTTGTTTTTGAGAGAGTAATTAAATTTCAACAGTTAAAACATTTACTTCGAATCAACTCTACTTTCGATTTTCAGGACGGTTTTAAACTTCGATTAGGAATCAGCAAATCTGATGCACTTCAAAAATTGAGGCACGAGTTACTAGAAAAACTTGATTTACCAATTAGTAGCGAATTTCTCGTAAAATCGGGAAAAGAGCCAATTACCGAATCCCTGTTAGCATTTTTGAGAGTTTTTTGTATGGGCGAAAACGAATTAGAAAATTGGATAAAATCGAATGACATCGCCAGTTTGAAGCGTATGGACTTGAAATTGGAAAATTCGGTGGAGAAAAACGTTTGGTCTTTTTTGTTGACGAGACTGAAACTTTTACTTCGCAGCTACCCAACCACGCTGAAAGTAAGTAGATTATAAATAAATAAACGTCGGTGGATTCAAAAATATGGTTAATTTTTTATCGAGAAAAAAAAGTAAAATATCTAAATTCGAGAATACAAAAAAAAATCCTTTGAATAAAAATAAAGAAAATTTCAGGCGTTGGGATTAAAATTTTGCAAAGAGAAAAACGTGGAAAGAAACCAAAACACAATATTACATATATTTTATAACAAAAACAAATGTTTTCCAACATTTCAATGTTTTGCTTGGATTTCTTTTCTAAATATATTAGATAATATTTTATCAACAGTGTTATACTTCGATATAATTTGTATAAAAAAATAATAAATCAGATTTTAATTTATTTTCCTCTTTAAATTTCTCACAGGAAGACGAAGAACTGTTGAAAACGACATTGCCACATGCGAAAAAATTGGCTATTCAAATGAGATTATCCGAGAAAAAAATTATACAAAACGCTTGTGATTACGTTGAAAAGCAAAATGAAATTGTGATCCCGTGAAATATTATTACTCATTTTCATTACAGAATCAAAATTGGAAAAAAATTATACTTAGGGGGGGGGGGGGGGTTGGCACCTTTGAGTTTAACCTTACCCAAGCTTACTGTCGACGAAGAAAAAATTATTTTTATTTATGAATTGAAAAGAAGCATTAACTGTACTAGTTTTGGAGTGCATTTATAATAAAGACTAACTTATACAGTTCAGATAATGATAGCATTCAAGTTATTTATTGTTGAAATTTGTGGGGATATTAACTTAAAATTGTTTGAATATTTTAGATTTCTGTTAGATGCTGTTGAAATTTTACGTAGAGTGTACAACATTTTTATTTTTATACCAACAAAATTCACAATTTTTAATGATTCGGAGTTTCTCAAATTGAGCCCGAAATCCAAAATGTCAACTTTTTTTGTCATTATTTCTGTAATATATTATAACGATGAACAAAAACTCCATAATTTTTTTTCTGTAAAATAAATTTTGCAGAAGTGATCAAAATTAATTTTTAGTAAAAAAATTGAATTATTTTTTAAACTTGAATTTTTTGATTTTTAAATCGAAATCGAGTTTGAAATGAACTTTTTTATCGTGAATATTTCAACCAATAAATCCATTGAATAATAATAAATTTCATGTTCTATAGATCTTAAAATCTATAGCAGGATCTTTGAAATATGTACATTACACTAGAAAACCTTATGTAATTTTTGACTGGAAACAAAAGAAAAAAATACGAAAAATATCTCAAATACTAGATTTGAATTAGGTTCTTATAAATTCTATTAAATTCTTCAAAAACTCATGTAATTTCGGGGATCGAGAAAATTTAATATCTTGAGCATTGAATTATTAGAATATATGAAAGACTGAGAGGAAAAACCGAATTAGCAAAAGACTGATATTTTTCTATTTATTTTAAATTATTGAAACGAGAACCCTACATTTCTAGAGAACTTGGAACTGATATCTGGTTCCAGAATCTAATTGGAGACCTTGACTTCTGAAACGAATATCGTTAATAAAATTGATAAAAATTAATAATGATTTTCCTCGAATAAAAAAATTATTCACGTTTCTAAAAGTACTTTATTATTTTTTTTATCGCTGATAACCTGAGTTTAAAAGAAAAAAAAAAAAGGTTTTCAAACTGTATTTTTTAGCAAAAACCATTGGAAACTTCGCACGGACCAATCAGAAATGACTCTAGAATTTTGTGTTGTGATATGGTTGGACAGGTTTGAGAACAAAAAGGGACTCGCTGAGAAATAAAAAATTACGCAGAAATAGTAAGAATAGGATCTTTTTTGTTTTATTCAAAGATACGCATTTTCTTACCAGTTCGCACTAAATCATCATATAATAATAATTGGTTTTTCTTTTTCGTTGATTCTTCATACAACTTATGCTACTAGCAGGAAATATTAATCAAAAAAGTATACAAGATCAAATGAGTTTCTTCCCATCGTAATAAAGCGTGAACATGGAGTTCCTCATTTCTTCTGTAATGCTTCTCATCACGAAATATTCAGAAATATAGGAAAGGTCACTTAATTGAAGATTTTTCAAGTTTGGTTTCACCAAGTCAGAAAGAGGGAACGTCGTATTTTGAGACCTTCAACAACCAAATTCACTAGACTGTGGCAATCTTTCAACGCAATGATGCCTGACGCTGTTACTGCTGAGCAACCTAAAAAGAACGAAAATTTAGAATGCTTGCATCATACCAAGATGAATCTTAAAATGGGTAACTTGCATGAAACATTTGATTAAAAACTCAATAGATTATGAAAACAAATCAATATGTGTTTTTTTATTCGTTGAAAATTTGAAGGAAAAACAGGTTCAAAAACTGCTGTGACATAACTACTTAGTAGTTTTTCGACAGAGTATACTCTTTTTGTTTACAAGCAAACCTTCGTCCGCTTGAAGTTTTTCCAGCGGGTCAAAATGTTCAAATATCATTAACAGGATTTCGTTGGGTAAGTCGTAAAGTTGTATCGTTCGTCCATCCTCGTCCCTTATCGAATCACCATCTCCATTTTCCATGTTTTTTTTACTGTTATAAGTACTTTGGAAAATTCGTACTGCGTATAATTACGTATGTTTATTCACGAATTTTGTAAACAATTATATGTTCGTTACGGTAAACGGGTAAACAACGGTATTTCGGTGTATTTTGGTAAATTGGTAAATTAGTAAATTTGGTAAATTGGGTAAAATTGGTAATAGGTGTTGATATTTTATCGGTTACTGATATTTATTTACGATAAGAATCGATATATTTTTGAAATATCGTAGTAAATATCGATATTTTTGCAAACATTGTAGTAACTATCGATTTTTTTTCTAAATATCGTACGTCAAGATTTTCTATCGATATATCGAAATATCGATATTTTTTCAATGATAAATGTCGGCCTATGATCATATTTTATTTCTGAAGGATAAATATCGATATCGATATTTTTAAAAATATCAACAACCCTAGTCAGTAAAATTGGTAAAATCGGTAAAATCAGGTGTGGTTACATTGGCCACAACGTGGACGAGCAATTAAAATCGATCAGAATCGATTTTCATTCGATGTTTCATCGACGTAGGAAAAAACCGTTAAATTTAAAATGTAACCGTCAACCGTCATTTAAATTACTCAATGTTGTAGATTATTGAATTAGTCTATTAGTAAAATTCGACAAATTTTCACTTAGAAAGTATTTATTGTCGCATTCATAATGATTCAAGTCATCAATATACCGAAAATTTGTAAAAAAATTGGTGTAAGTGTGAATCAGAAATGAGGAATTTCGAATTTCGCGTTCGTCAGATTTCGGTAAACTTCGGTAATCTTCGTGCAGCAGACGATTTTTTGCATATGTTTGCATCAGCTGATTTAGTAGTTCTGTTTTGGTTTACATGTGTTGTTTATTTACTTTGTAATCGCCGGTGGTGCGATTATTTAACAACAATGGGTTATTATTAGTCTCAAAATGACACGTATATCATGAATAATTCAAAGGAGTTACAGAAAGTTCTGGATATCGTCATTCAACAGTTTTGAGATTATTACAACATAAGCATATTTTTTGATAAAGTTTGGGTGTTGCCAGTGTTTTGTGTTGTCAAATTCAGATTTATTTTTTGCTTAAATTCAGATTCCTGCATCCTCTTGAAAAATTGAGTGATAAAATATTCGATAAAAAAAGCACGAAATGGATCCTTTTTTTGTGATTGTTACTCTCCTAATTATAATTTTCCATTTTTGTGAAAAAAAGTTGAGGAGATGGTTCCTAAAATGTATCTATGGCAAAATATTAACATGTTTTTATCGAGAAGATGACAAAAAAAATAATGAGGGAAATCACAATGATAGTTTTCAAAGTCACTTACCTGAACAAATTATACTGGCAGATACTGATGAAAAATGTGACGATGCTGTGCAAATAATTCGAGAGTAAGTGGAGAAAATATTTTCATTATTCAATGTAAAAATTAAAAATTTTAAACCTGAAAATTACTATTAATTAAGTCATAAATTGAAAGTTTTTATACATATACAAATGCGAGATTTTGTATATTATCACTATCTAGAATTAATTCAAATAGAAATTATTATCTAGAGTTTTGTTTGTTTTAGTTTTAGAAATTTTTAACATCTTTCGTATTTCATTTCCAAAATGTAAATTACATTTTTGAATTTAATATGCACACGACATTTTAATTAGAATTAAAGTCAGAATTCTAAATAAAAGTTCAAATATTGGTAATAACAATATAATAAAACGATAGTAAAAAAATAGTGAAAACCATACCTTAATTATTGTTAATATCCTATATTTTTAATAAATAAAAGGATTGAATTAGATATATTCGCAAGAAAATAATGTATTTGGAAAAATGATGAACGAAATGGTGTAATTTGAATTGAATGATTTAAAATAATATTAATGAATCTTTGATTACAAAATGATTTTTCTTTATCATTTAATGTCCATATTTTCAAATAATAAAATTGAAACCTATTTTCCAATAAATTTAAAATTATGTGAGTCCAAAAAAGGAATTAGAATTTTCTTGTTTTACAAATTAAAATGCGTATGAATATTATCTTTTTTTTAATATTTAGTGCTCGATTATTTACATGGATAAATTTCAATTCATGTTTATGTATTTTTATGGATACATATGTATCGGTTATCTCAGTTTATCTTTTATTTTTATTTGCGATGAAAATTATCCACATAGATAAATTTCTGTTAACGATGAATCATAAATCAGTCATTATTATGTAGAAAATAAAAATAATAAATGGAATGTAAAGAGTATAATAAGGAAATGAGAATAATTCTACCAATAAAAAAATATAGAATTGATTCCTAAATAAACTAGCATAATTCAAGTATAGTAAGATAAAACTATTTTTGATCCAACTTGGATAAGTATTTTATAGATCCAAATATTCATAATTCAAATTCTGATCTTTCACTGATACATTTATCAAGAATATTATTCCGTTTTGCACTGTTTTTTGTTTAATTGTTCATGTATGAATATATTTTTATTCATTATTACCTTATTAACAATTTATATCGATTTGGTATTAATTTATTTTTATTACTACACGATTATTTTAATTTCTATTGTTACTGAAAACTGTTTTCACAGATGCACTATTCACTCATACATTAATTTTTCCAAATATAACATTGAAATTTTCTTTTCAAAATTTTTAATTTTCTTCCTTTGTTATTTATTCTAAAAATCAAAATGTTTACTTTCAGTCACATGGGTTTGTTCTGAAATACAATTTTCATCTCTAACAATTTAGATCGGTTTTGAATCTAACCTTTTTTTTCAATATTTACTATATTCAATTAATTTATATTTCAAAAGTATATTTAGGTATGTAATTTTTATTCTATTATTCATTTATTTCAATTTATTTTATGTTCGGTTATATTTTTGTATATTTTTTTATATACTACAGATTTTCAAAAGTCTTACTCTATCGTTTGATATCAAAAGTGAGAATGTAAATTTTGAGTTCAATGTCTCTATTTTTAACTATTAAATATAAAAATTACGTTAATTAAGTTGGAAATAAGAAATCACACGTTCAGGATTGCAATTTGCAAATTAATGTTTTTTAGTAGGTTGTAGAATAATGGTTTTTCCAATTTTTTTGATTGATTGTCTACTGGAAAACCAAAGTGACTTATTTTCTAACTCAATATTATTATACTATTCATACTTATATAGTTATTTTTCTCTTTTTTCTCATGTCGAATTTCGATTTTTTGTGAAAATCATTTCCACAGATTTTCTGCAGATGCAGTGTTCGGTTTTGATGCCGAGTGGGCAAAAGGTGGACCTGTATCACTCGTCCAAGTGGCAGCTTACAACGGTGTTTCAGGAATTTGCGTTTTGTTTTGCTTAGGAAAAATCGGACATGTTCCAGAACAACTGAAGGTAGTTTATAATTTTATAATTACAACAAGTTTATAGTTTTCAACATGAAACCAAGGCTGTTTTTATCGATTTTGAAGGCCTTCTTGGGTCAAAGAAACATGCTGAAATTGGGCGTGGCATGTCTTGAAGATGGGAAGAAAATTTCAAGAGACTATGGATGCCTTGTTTTTGGAACACTTGATCTCAGAAAATTAGCCCATCGCCTGAACCTCGAATGCCCAAAAGGTCTGGCCTCAATTTGCCTGGACTTTCTTCATATCAAAATGGACAAGACCTTGAGAGTCAGTGATTGGAACGCGGAAACACTTACTGATGCCCAAATCAACTATGCAGCTTTTGATGCTTATGTTGCTGTTCGAATTCATCACAAAGTAATGATACACTTTTATGAACACTTCATTATTCATGGTAATTTAAACAAACTAATGTATTCCACAGATGTTGGAACGAGCAGCAGAGAAACGAAGTTTCTTCAAATCGATGATCATGAAGTCTTCAGACCCTGATGAAAAAGCCCATAATTTACCTTATGACATGATTGACACTGGGTAAAAATAAAGTGTGTTATTATTGAAATAACTTTAAAACCATCACAAAAAAATTCCTTTTTCCCTGAAGGTACAACATTGTGAACGCGACAAAAAAAACGACCAGCTTTGAAACTTCCAAACCTATGGAAAACAACAAAACACCAAGCAAAAATTTAGGAAATCCCAGACTATTGCCAACTCGTACTAAACCTTTGTATGATAACTGTTACACGGAATGTCCTGATGGCGAAATTCTTTGTGTGATGGATCGCAAAAAAGCTACTTGGTATGTTTCCAATGATCTGGCAGTTGTCGTGAAAGAAGATCCTTACACCGTGAGACTGAAGTTTGAACCTTCTGGACGAGCTGTGGGCGAAGTTGGTCAATATTACATTCAAAAACAGGTGCATCAGTGCGTTGTATGTGGAGCTAAAAAAGATTTCAGCAGGAAAAACGTGGTCCCAAAAGAATACCGAAAGCATTTTCCTGGTGAGTGAAAATTCTAAAATTCATGTCACGTAAATGCGTGAAATAATTCGATCTCGAATTCAATAATTTTTTAGTTGTTATGAAAATTCATCAATGTCATGACATATTATTGCTTTGTCACCGATGTCACGCCTTGAGCAACATGCAAGATGATAAATTGAGGAAAGAATTAGCCAATATGTGTGATGCTCCAATCCAAAAACAAGTCAAAATTATAGCTCCATACGTTCAACGAACAAATCATCTGAAAGCAAGGACTGGAAGCCCAGAAGTGACTCCTGAAGTTGCTCAAAGTTTACGTGAACAGAATGAAAAAAAGTCAAGTCTGAAAAAATCAGAAGTCGCATCTCATGGCTTCAAGGTACTGAATTTTTTCTGTTTCCTGATTTTTAGAAACGAGGAAAAAAATCATGAATAGGCAGTAAATCATGTTTATTTACAGGTCGTGCAGTTTTTTAAAGAGAATGGCAAAGGCCTGACGGAACTGGAAAAACTTTGGAGAACACATTTCTTGAATACCATGCATCCGCAATTTTTACCTGAATTTTGGTCTGTCAATCACAATCATGAACGTCTTACCATCAGAAAAACTGAGAACAGGATAGATCCAAAAGATGCTGAAGTTGCTGGTTTATAAATTGTCGATTTACTTTCTATCGATGCAAAATTTTTGCATTTTTCGACGTTATAGTCAATGAGTTTAATAGAAATAGTATTAAGCCTGAATAAAACGGAAAAAATCTAATTTCATACCTGAATCATAGTTTTGAATCACAATTAAGAATAAACCATCAACGGAATATGAAACAAGATAAATTTGAGCCGTATTACAATTGCTGTGTTCAAACGAATGCATTTATATTTTAATCAAAACGAGCATTCAGAGAATTGTTATTACGCTATTCGACACAATTGTATAAATGTTTTGTAGTAACAGTATTTTTATTACTGAGAGTACGGACTGAAATAATTGTAAAAAGAGTTTTGTAACAAAAAATGTGATGTTTTTAAATCAGTGTTTGTTATTCAGAAATAAGATTCACATTATTTTATAAGGGCGCTAGCAGGACAAATTTTTTTGAGGGGTTTTTTGAAAAAATTATATCCTTCGAGATTTCATATGAGAAAAGTATGATTTAACAATTTTTCAGGATATTTCAATTATACAACTTTTAGAGTCTAGAGTCACATTATATGCGACTATTTTCATTATATTGCATATAAAAAAATCAGTCAGCTTGTTCGAATTCTTTTATTGGAAATTTTATTTTTTTCAATTTGGGAAAATTTCTGAATATGTCATTTTATTCAATCTTATCCGCGGAAAAAATTTGCGAATGGAATAAATAGATTTTTAAGTGAATCTTATCTACGCGCGTAGTTTTTGAGTGTTTTTGACATTTTTTGTATTTTTTAGCATGCACAAAATGTTGTAAGATTTTCCAGTATTTCTTAATTTTGACTATTTTCCTGTACATTATTATATAAATTTCAAGAATTTCATACTCTAGAATTCAAAGTTATTAGTATTTTTTTATTTAAAAGGATTTTTCAGAGAAAAGTGTTTATCTATGTAATACTGGAAAGAGTTCATTTGCATTATTTTCAGTAGTACAATCTTACATTTGATCAGTCATGAAACATTTTTTTATAAAGCAATATATTTTGATTTTCATGTAATGAAAACTGTAAATCATGAATTTTTATGGTTTTTAGGAGTGTAATCGTACGTTTGGTCAGGCATGAAACTTTTGTTTATGAGATAAAGCAATATATTTCGGTTGTCTTGTACTGAAAACTGAAAATAGTTGATTTTTTATCGTTTTTCAGTAGTATACTCTTACGCTTAGTCAGCCATAAAACCTTCATTATCTAATGAAGCTATATATTTTGGTTGTCTTGTACTAAACACTGAAAACAGTTAATTTGAATTATTTGCAGTAGTACAATTCTACATTTGATCAGTCATAAAACTTTTTTTTTATGAAGCAATATATTTTGATTGTCTGGTAATGGGAATTAAGAATCGTGAATTTTTATGGTTTTTAGGAGTGTAATCCTACGTTCGGTCAGCGACGAAACTTTTGTTTCCGAGATGAAGCAATATATCTCGGTTGTCTTGTACTGAAAACAGAAAAACGTTGATTTTTTATTGTTTTTCAGTAGTATATTCTTACGCTTAGTCAGCCATGACACCTTTATTACCTAATTAAGCTATATATTTTGGTTGCCTTGTACTAAATACTGAAAACAGTTAATTTGAATTATTTTCAGAAGTACGATCCTACATTTGATCAGTCATAAAACTTTTTTCTCATGAAGCAATATTTTTTGATTGTCTTGTGATGAAAACTAAGAATCGTTCATTTTTTATGGTTTTAATTGTGTGCGGAAAAACAATTTTGTTAAGTCGGGACGGGACGGGAAATTTCTTGATGTTTCAAGACGGGAAATCCCGAGTTCGGAACGGAAAATCCCGGATTCGGAAATCTGATCTAGATTATAAAATTTTTTATGCATTATTATGCTTATTTTCAAAACTTAATTTTCAAATTGTGAAAGTTTCTAATAAAAAGTCAAAAAGCATATTCTTTTTCGATATTTTTACATATAAACTACAACTTTTTCATTCATTCATTGATATAGATAAAAACTGATTCCACATTAATATTCAGTATGTTTTAGAACTCTTGTATTTGCGTATTTTTTGGTATTTAATAAGATTTTCTTGTGTTTTTTAGTATTTTCGTCTATTTTTCATTTGTCTATATTGATACGTGTTTTAGAATCCGATACACTTTATTTTTTGTTATATCTAAATATTTCTTAAAATTTCTCAGAAAACGATACTACTTTAGGTTTTTATCACTTTAAGTATTTCTTCAGTGTTTGTATGATTTAAAAGATTTTACTACCCATTTGTCGCTTGTTATTTGAATTTTTCAAATTTGCCGCTTTAGTTTGTACGAAATTTGAAGATCCGTAGATCTTTATCATTTTTCTAGATTCAAATTTTTCTTCTTTTCAAAATTCCGAAAAATGAATTCTAGGGTATCAATTTCTAAAACACGTATCGATATAGGAAAATTAAAAATATACGAAGTACTAAAAAACAAGAAAATCTTATTAAACACCAAAAAATACGTTAATACAAGAGTTCTAGAAAATGGTGAATAATTATGCAGAATCAATTTTTACGTACATCTATAAATAAATGAAAAATTAGTAGTTTATAGGTACAAATATCAACAACTTTTTCATTTTTTTAAAATTTGGATCATTTATTGTTAGAAAAATATTGCAAATACATATCCTACATATTTGAAGTTGACCTGATAGTTTTAATGGCAGATAAAAAACGTACAAAAAAAAAAAACACAGAGTATGTTCCAGGTATCTTCGAATATATTTTCTGAGACAACGTCTAGGTACACGAGTATGAGTATCATGACAAATGTTCATTAGTCTATTCATGTTTATCTTGATTGAACTTTATGTATAAAAAGTATCCTTTCACATCTCTCAATGCCTGAATAAATAAATGAATAAACATATATAGAGTCGACGTGTTATCTTCCAAGTTTGAAATACCTAGAATACGCTTATATTACAAACGAGGATTGTAAATGTTGAGTTCATTCTTCACTATACACAATGCAACTATTACAGGAAAAGTTGTTCTTAACACAACGAATGTCTGATGCATTTTCTCAGAATCACGTAGAAAATGTAGGATACATAAATCTAAACTTCATGCACATTTCTGTCATAGACGAATCTTTCACATTCATAATCCCAGAATCATTTGATATATTCTTTAAAAATCTGCAACTTTAATAGTTACCGCATATGTTTTCTCAGCAGGATCTTTGTATTCAATGATTTTCAAGTCATTTTTCGAAAAATATTTACAGCACGATTGATATTTTGTACGATAGTTTTCAACTGTGTTTGAGGTATTCAAGTGATCCATTTTTTGGCAACATTTTTCTAGTATGTTTACATCACGTTTCCTTTCATACATGGGCCACATTCCAGTTTCTTTAAAAAAATACAATTGGTTTTCTTCAGGTATTTTATCTTCGTGTACAAAAATATCGGAATTTTTTGATGGGAAAGGAATAAGTCCTACACTGAAATCTGGTAGCCAAAAAATAACGTTCATAACTTTGAATAGATTTTATTCTAACGAAACCGAATTTATTTTCCTGTTCGTATCAAGTCTGTAGATAAAAAATAAGCTTGTCAATGAGAAATCTTCTTAATTTGAAAATTATACTTCGATAATTTGTTTTCGTTGGATTAAATTTGAGTATCATGTAATTTGTTAAAACATAAAATTTCTTCGTTAAACTTCATGTCTTCCAAATTCAATGATTAGACTGGCTTTAACTTTTTTCACCTAACTTGAAAACTTCAATCGTAAAAATAGGTAATTAGTCGATTTTCCAGTCAGTATTTTATTTATTCTCTCTTGTTTTATTCATCACTTTCCGACGAGTTTTTCTTGTATGCTATAATGGACAAGCGGTGAATCTACAATGTTAATTTTCTCTCCACTAAGCGCATTAACTTCATGCGGAATTTTCATATGTTACAACGTAATGAGTAGTTTGTTCTATTACCCCTTTAATTTTCTTGATTTTATTTACAGAAAAAGAAAATTTTTGTAGTCGGTCTAGATTGATCAAAAAACAAGAAAAATTTGATAAAAATATGAATTTTTGGATTGGATTGAAATGTAAAGTTTCATGTCAATCTAGTCAAGAACATTAAAAATGTTTTCTTTCGTAAAAATATTTGTATGTGTAAAAATTGAGTTTGATTATAAAATTTCAAACTCAAGTTATTCATAATGCTAATTGAATTTGTTGAAGATTTCTCACGATTTTCAATGACTGGAAGTAGAATTTCAAATTGAAAATTCCACCATATTTATATCATCTTATGTTCCACGATTTAAAAAAAGGCTCACGTCATTTCTTAGGTACCAGGAAAATGATGACTTAGCACTTAATGATTTTTCAAATATGGTAAATCGAAGTGTGCAGCAACACAATAGTTTGTGTTTTTTCATGTAACATAAGCGCAATGTCAGTTAAAAATTGAATATATTTTATCACAGTCAATCTTTTTCGCAAGTTCAGCAGCGGTTTTCCTCAGATAATCCATTCACTGCTTGTTTCACTTGTATGCTCGCTTCTGCAATTTCCTTGGAAGTGAAATATTCATAATTTCATAGAGATACTGAACGAATTCTGAAATAGAGTCGCTACAAAACGACCGACCGCACAGGTGATTCTACTTTTACAGTTTCTACCCTGTTCTACTCTTAGACCATAAAATAATAATAAATGATAGTATATAGACTGAGAAAACTACTTTTCCATGTTTTCGAAATTAAGGTGTTACCATCATTCCATGTGAAGTGGTTTCCATTAGGTTTTTTAAAGCGGAATATCTTTTCACAAATGATTAACAAAGCCTCGAAATCTTACTAAAATTGAAAGAAAAAATTTAATATAAGACCCCACTCCCCTTTTTTACATCCTCGTATGTCCACCAATAATTCCTATGCATTTGAAATATCAAAAAAAATCCTGTATTAAACTATCAAATAAATGTTTCTGGACTAGAACTCGCGCTTCAGCGGCTTGGAAAATATATTTTGATTAGCTCTTGGCACGTACGAGTGAGTGATCCTCAGTTGATGAGTGCGAAAACGGTACGTGACCAAAATGAACTTTCGACCAGCAAAGATTAATACTGCGGAATCTATAAATTGTTCTCCCTAGTGCACTACATTAATCCCTGAACTGTCAGAAACATTCATGAAAATTTTTATAAAGAAGTAAAACTTACATAAATTTTTCTGACAGTGTGTCTTATTTTAGAGACCCGTAATCATTATGATTTATATATACGAAGCAACTTCCGATTGCCCTACATCGGCGTTCCGTTCAAGTCAATATCTTCGAATCGTTGGGTAAAATTATCCTTAGTCATGGAAAATAGAGAAGAGTATCATATGAAGGGATAAGAATGTCATAAGTATCAGTAAAGACTATGTAATTAAAATCCGATCGACGTTCTTTGGTTCCAACTTAGAGACAATCGAGTTTCATGAAGGGTATAAATTTTAATTAAGAATGTTATCGCGGAGGGAAGTTTTCTTGGTTCGTTATCTTGAATGTCTCGAAAGTTTTGTTGTAATATCGTAATGGGATCGCTATTACAGAGTGATTAATCAAACTCGGTGATCCCGGCGACTTGGACTTTTGGTTTTCTTCAAAACTTGCGTGTGTCTTCAGAAATGTCAATAATTAAAGAATAGTCGATGATCAAAAAAGATTGTTTCCAGAAGTTGCGTCACTCTTGAAGCAACATTCATAAATAAAGACCACCAACCGAAGGCTGGTGAGTTCCCAAGTTTCTCCTATTAACACACACGCAGACACACTAGCACAAAACTCAGTCACTGAAAGAATCGATGCATAACCTACAAGTACTTTCGTCATACACACACCCTCATATGTGACATTTAAACCCTTACACCTACACCGTTCTCGCTGTTAACTTCGGTGACCATATCGTAAGTTGGAGTAGCAATATTCGTGGGCGTGGGCAAACTCAAGGGAGCACATTTCGCGTCATTTTTTACGGACAAGTCATTGAGAATGATTCTGCTGGCGAGTGTCATCTGACGCATACTCGGATGTAGCAATGGGTCCAATGTCAACATTGTGCTGGGCCTGTTATTCAAGCCTGATTCACTGGAGCGACTTTGTTGTTCTTCTTGGGCGATGCCTAAATTGCCGAGATGAATATTGCTAGTTGAAGAACGTGGAGCATGGGAGTCTACTTGGCCATTGAAGTCTTGTTCCTCAGCAGATTCCTCGAACGACATCAGAGTGTCGGAATTGTTAGCGGAAACGTTGCTGAAAAAGGATTCGCGCAGGGATGAGCTCAGTGGGTCCGGACACATGAATGGGTCCAGGCAGGAAGTGATGTCACTACCGCTTGTACAGGTTTTGAAATTGTTGACCGAGTAGGACTGTGGGAATAGTGGGAACTCGCTTACGTTCGGCAGAATTTCCTGGCTTCTCGATGATTCGGACCATCTGGAATCTGACGGTCTTCTGGAACTGTACCTGAAGAAGATACGACATCTTCAGACACCTTTAGTCTGAAGTTAGATGGAAGACCAGAATAAATATGGAACACTATTTCCAGTACAGGAAGACAAGGAGCTTATCTTACCTTGTGGAATTGTGCTCTGAAAAAGTTGGCTCTGGAAGGCGAAACTCGCGAATCCGCTCCAAGAGTAACGCTTCTGTGAGTTGATTAGGATCCACACAATCGGCTAAATTTCTAGTACCTTGCGTGTCAAGATCGCTATAGTCTTGTATGCTCAGTAACACTGATGGAACATGTTCAGCATCGGAGAATTTTGCGGAGCTGTTCCACGCTTGCAAAGACTCGGGACTGCTATTGCTATCTAGGTCCTCCATCAGGTCATCTAGTTTTGACGAATTGATCGATATGGGACCCACAGGACTAGAAGGCTCGGACCGAGCGGTGGGTCTTTTTAGGAAGCATCCTCTGTACGGTTCTAAAAGTTTATATTGCACGGGTTCGGTAATGTCTGGACTCTTGTGCACAAACAACTCGGAATCCCTCACTATTTTGGGCAATTGGGTAGGTTCATCTCGAGCTTCATCGTAGAAATCCATCAATCTATTAGGACTGGCGTTGGTGTACCTGCTGAATGATGTTCTGAGCAATGGACTACTTCTGTTGGACCTTGAACTTGCGTTAGGCAGCGAGAGACAACTCGAATCGCGAGGTGGCAAATCAAGTGTAGGACTTTTAGAACCTAGCTTGTTGACTACGATTCTGGATCTCGCCAAAGGCAGTCGTCTCTTTTGGTAGTCTAAATGCTTACACTGCGCCAAGTTTCTGTCCATAACGTTGATGTTATCGATGCCCCTGTTTAATGGGTCAAGGCTCTGAGTTGACAGAGCTTGGTTGTTCTTCGGCGATAGCTTTTGGGTCGTTGCCTCTTTGATGTTAGGATCCGATACTGAGGACAGATTAGATTTATTCCTGCAGCACTTACTGGAATTCGTACATCGAGCTGAAACAGCTGGTCGCACAAATGTTGGACAGTTCAACACCGGCTCGGACATGGTGTTGGTCTTGTGTATTTTTTTGCTACTAAGCGTCATGTTGCTCCCCAAATTCTGGTAAGACACCGATTGTGGTTCGTAGAAACTTGCGAGGTTCTTGTTGTTAAACCTCTTGTGATTAAGTCTTCGTAGATGACGTATCTTGTTGAACGTGGGGTCAAGAAGGTATTTGAGATTCTTGATCTTGTCGATGTTGTGGTTCGAGTCGATCACTCGGTTCCGGTCGATGATGTAGCTCGGGTCGAGCATCTTGGCTAGGTCGCGTATGTCCTCTTCGATGATATCAATCTGGCAGCAGTTACCGGAAACGGATTTCACGTCGTTCGCTTCCGGTGAAATGTCGATGTGTCTGCCAGAAAGATCCGCGCACTTTCTGCCGGTGCAATTGTGCTGTTTTGCCGCGAAACAGTCTGGAATCGCAACCCGACGAGCCTCGCAACTGTTGACGTCGTCGAGTTCCACGTTCGTGTCGGAGTCGCGTCTTGCTGGGGAACATCCGTAGTTGCTGGGGGTTATGCCAAAGACACCGACCAAGTCCTCGGCAATTTTCCCGGCTGCCACTCGCATTTCCCCGTGGTGGAAGGCGTATATCCAGGGATTTATAGCACTGTGGGCTAGTATCGGCAGGTTCAGCCAGACGATGGTCCATTCGGCCAGTACTTGGGTCTCGATCAACATGTCCAGCAGCATGCAAGCCTAAAACGTTACAAGAATTACACTTGCTACACACGCAATGAATGTCATTTTTTGTCCATGGCCTTAAAAAGTTATGTGAAATTTTTCTTATGGAGCTTCTACAAGCTTTCAGCGTCAACATTTTTTTATGGCAGGGACAGGGAGCTTTCGTTTTTACGACATGCATGGAAAAAGAGTGTCATCTGGTTTACGATGCTCGTCGGGATGTATATTCTTTTCCGAGATGAGAAAAGTATTCTTACGTTTATACAATAATCCGGTAGTACCGTGAAATGCTAGCCTAATGAGATGAAGGTTGTATGAAAAGCTTACTTGGAATGGAAGCCATAAAATGAAAAACGCCCCGACGGTTATAGCCAGGGTCTGCCCGTATCGAGGTAACGCCAGAGTTTGAGTTTGATGTCGGAACGAGAGCTCTACAGTGTAAATAGCGCGCGCGTGAGCCCTTGCAACCCAATAAACGTACATGTAGCATCCCAAAAGTATCAATGCACTTGGAGCCCAAACTGCGAGCACCAAAAATATCCTCACTGGAGGTTGAATCGCTGTGCTGAATCGGCAACTGGAACTAAGAACAGAAATACGTTAATTTTTGAATGAAATTCATTATTTTCGTATGAAGGCAACGAAACGAAAGCGATGTGCATTTCCTTGTCATTATCATCGATCGCGTGTCATCATTATCTCGAAATCTTGGAAAGCTCCACTTTGACGTAACGCAATCGATCGCGAAAAATTCCAATTATCGAATAGACTGCGAGGGAATGTCTTCGTCGCGTCATTCATAATGCAGGCGCATTTCTCTCCAAGAATGTCCAATTCACTTTTTTTTCTCATCAAGATCACTATTCGAAATTCCAATTTTTGTAAAGCACATTTTTCATCATCAGCGCCCGCGCGAGGACGCTTTTGCATATGAATTATTCAAAAAGTAAGTAACAAGGAAGGTTCGTCGCGAGCAGCGAAATTGGGATGCATTTTGCAGCGCAAATTACGCAAGTTGCATTTTCGAAATTTGACGTGTTCGAACGTCTATTTTTTATAACGCCCCATGAATTTTCTTTTCGTTCACTTTTTCTCGTATACTCGCAGCGTCGCATTTTGGCGCGTTTTAAGATTAATGTCGAATCTCTGGGGAAAGCTGCAATGCATGTGACCTCTGTAATTCAAAGATATCGCGGCTCGTTAAATTTTCATGTTGCATTGGTCCCTGTCATCATGTAGCTCGAAAGATGTCATCTTTGTTTCATGTGTCTGATGGAGAAATTTATAGCACTGAATTAGTAAAATAATGAGTATGCTTTTATACTGAATGGAAATTCGAAGTTCTTCAATTTTCGTACGTGAATGTTTGATTCAATTTTTCCATTCAGATTAATGCGCAAGTAATCCAAGGTCAGTACTAAAAATCCGCATTGTCGTCTAATTATACAGAGCAGGAAGTAATAAAGTGTTGGGGTAAAGTCTTCTGAAACTGGGTTATTGATCAAACGATGAGGCTGCAAATTTTGTTATGCGTGTAAAATGCATATTTTTACCTTGACATACAATTGGCTTACAATAATAATGCATAAAAATATATGTTGCAATTTTTATGCGCATTTTATAAAAAAATTGGAAAATTTTGATCATTTCAGGGTATTTACTACATAAAATTGTATTTTTACTAAACAAAGGGAAAAAATGATTTTCCAACTTGGCTTTTTTAAGTTTCAAGTTGAAAAATTTTTTTTGGAAACGTACTCGAGGTGCGTTTTGTCTCCGAACTGGGCGTAAATGAGTGGTGAAAAGCCTACGGCGATGGCGTAGATCCAGAAAGCCACGATGTATTTCTCGATGCTGCTGTGGGTGATGATATTTTTGTAGCGTAGCGGTTGTGCCAGGGACGTCAATCGGTCAACTGCGATGGCGACTGTCACGAGCACGCTCACGCTGCACAAGGCGATGACAAAGCAATACGGTGCGATGCAAAATGTTGAAATACCACTTCCTGGTGGCATCCCGGAAAGTTCAAGGTATATTCCGAATGGAATCAGCACTCCAATCTAGAATAAAAACAAAAAATAAAAATAATAATAATAAATTTCTCATGAAATAGTATAAAATTTAAATCATTGTTAGCAGGGGCATAGGCAGAAAAAATCTTCGGGAGGTGTTTTTGTGGAAAGTATTGTTCCTTTGGGATTTCATGATTTTTAATCTTCGACAATATGTTACCAGAGAGTGATTGTGAAATATTTTACATTTCGGGATGTAAAAGTTATATAACTTTTGGAATCCAGAGTTGTGCATTTTTCATGTTTGTAAATAATGGAATTCGATTTTTGGAATTTTCAATTAGTAACTGAGGTTTCAATTTCTTTTTCTAATACTTTTCGTATTAATGCCACTTTAAGGATTGTCTGATCTTAAGTAATATGGCTTTCTACGGAGCTTTTTGAAATTCGATACTGTAGGAATCAAACTTCTGAAAAATTTATGTATTTGAATTGATTTTTCAGCGAATCTTAACCACATACATCAAAGGCACATAATAAATTTATATTTTTTTTGTATAGTATATTTTTGATCAAATTTGGTAGTATTTTCTGTTATTTTAGCGTATTTCTAATATTTTTATAGATCGCTCCATAGATTTTGAGAAATTGATGCTATAATATTGAAACTTTCAACGATTTTTAAAATTTAAATTGATTTTTCAGACGACAGTCTCTTTTATGAAGATTTTAAATACTTTTATTCCATATTTTTTTAGTATTTATACAATCGAAAGTATATTTAATTGTATAAATTGTATAAATTGAATTGGATGTATTTTATTGTTTTCTATATGAATTCCTAGAATAATTTCTGAAATTATAGGTATATAACTTTTGTATTATAATGATAAATATGCTCAAGGACAGAAAGTTTCACGAATTGTTAAAAAAATTATATCCACATAATTTTTATGTATAAAAAGATTTCTAGTAAACTAGTAAGCTAGTAAACTAGGGATCTAGTAAACTACTAAACTTGTAAACTACTAAAATTGTAAAGTAGTAAACTAGTAAAATTGTGAGTTGGTAAACTAGTATGCTAGTTAAAAAGAACAGTTAGCTAGTAAACTAGTATGTTAGTTAAATAAAAACTAGTTAGCATGTAAACTATTAATTTAGTAAGCTAGTGAAGCAGTAAACTCGTTGACAAGTAAACTAATAAACTAATTAGTAAACTGGTAAAAAATTAAACTAGTAACTTGTAAACTGGTGTGTTAGTAAATTAGTAAGCTAGTTAACTATAAAACTAGTAAACTCGTTTACAAGTAAATTAGTAAACTAGTTAACTGGTAAGCAAGTAAACTAGTAAACTTTTAAACTGGTAGGCTAGGAAATAAGTAAGCTAGTTAACTATAAAACTAGTAAACTAGTGAGCTAGTAAACTAGCAAACAAGTAAGCTAGTAAATTTATAAACAAGTTAGCTACTCAACTATTCAGCTAGTAAACTAGTAAACGAATAAATTACTAAGCTAGTAAACAAGTAAGTTAGTAAACTAGTAAACTAATTTTTCACATTTTTTTTTAGTAATATACATTTAATATACCAAACCCTGGAGGATTTCTAAATATTTTTATAGATAACTTATATTTTTGTAGATTGCTACAGAGACTTTAAAAAACTCGATGCCTTAAAATACGAATTTTCATATATTCTCAGTAATTTCAAAAATTAATGAGAAAATCACATACACATAGATTCTTCATGTTTTACATCATTATTCTCTTTTTGTATGTTTTGAAATATTTGAAAGATTTTGTCACGTTTTTCAGAATTTTAGTATATGTAGAATTTGATGCTCTAGAATCCTAAAATTTGTGGACCGAAGAGGCACATATCGACATTTTTCAGAAAACATTTTTATCATAGAATTCAATTAATTTCGTTATTCTTTTAGAGGTTATACGAATCGAAAGATTTTTAATACTTTTATACAGATTTTATATAGATTTTTATAATTTGATGATCTAAGATTCCAAGTTTTGTAAATTTTCAGAATTTTCGTAGATTTTTTTTTCTCGATTATTACCTGGGCTGCAACAATTTTTCTGATATATATTTTCTACGTAATCCTACATTTTGATAATTTTCACTTTTTTATTAAATATA
The DNA here is from genome assembly GCA_028476575.1 of Platygaster robiniae. NCBI lineage: Eukaryota > Metazoa > Arthropoda > Insecta > Hymenoptera > Platygastridae > Platygaster > Platygaster robiniae. Next base: position 29,202,756 of record CM052023.1, read on the forward strand.
TAATATTGCTTACTTTTTCATGCATTATCTTGCAACTTATATTTTTATTGTTTATCGATGTAACTTTTTTCAATTTTACATGAAATATTCATCAATTTCACCAGAATTAGGGGAGGGGTTTGAACCCCCAAAACCGCCCTCTGCCTACGCACCTAACTGTGAGCCATTTGTAGAAAAAACATGCATCGTTTAAAAATCAGTAATTAAGATCAAAAAAAGTTACACACGCTTGTAAAATATTCATGCAGAATATCTATAAAATTAGACCCAAAGGTTCTAATTTTTCCCATTCAATCCCCAACGATAAAAGTTTGATAATAAATCCACCGCAAATCAGACCGAGAAGTCTCTAAATTTTTCTCTTGGAAAAGTTTCCAGTAAAGGTGAACTTTTCTGTTGTGCAGTAGCAGGATTGTAGGAAGAGTCCGAGAAGCTGGAATGTTCTCAACGATCAATCATACTTGTGGATTTACGTAAGATCCACACATCATATCGTGGATCATATTTTATATGGTACGTCATAGTTTTAATACCCGAGTTTTTCAAGCGTATTAAGGGATGATTTATTGAGTGCTATTCCTTTGGAGCACTTTAATCTGGTTATACAGTAATATCGTGAAAGATCAAAATAATTGAATCCAAAGGGATTGTAGAAATTTTTGGAAATTTGAACGTTTAAAGCATAAAAAATTGTGACATATGAAATTATTTGTGGAAGTAGTTACATTTGAAATGAATAATAAACTATTAATGAATTGGATACAATTTGAATTATTATTCCAATGAAGAAGATGAAGATGAAGAAGTCTTCAACTCAAAGAAAATATTTATTCACGATGTTAAACATATTGATTTTATCGTTCCCTTAAGTTTCATTCTGAAAGGCCATTGGAATAATAAAGCTTGTAATTATTATCGTTCGATATTGGTAAAATCGGGAAATTCATGAATTTTATTTGTGAATTTTAAGATTTGATAATAACCCAGAAATCTAAATAATTTGTTCCTCACCAATTTGTCTTTCGTAACACGTGGCTTTTGCGTGTAACAATCTACTTTGTGAATGAAATCGTAGCTCAATGCTTCTCTAGAATCAATAAATAGCCAGACAGGAAATTCGATGTTTAGTCTTGTGCCTGCGGTGGGATATGAATGAAACTCGAAAAAGCTAAAATTGCCCCAGCAACACATCACTCTTGTGGGTTTATGTAATAACCAAGAACCATATCATAAATCTCTCTTTTTTTTACCTGTACACCACATCAAGAGATTTATTACTGACGGTTTTAGGCATGATTTTCGTATATAATTTTGGTTCATACAAGGTGGACAAAAGCTATTATAGCGTCGGTTCAATTATTTTTGAACCATTCAGAAGAAACGATGTGAAAGTGTTTTTATTGTTACTTGTGTGTGGGTGAAGTCAGAAATGCCAAGAAAAAAAAAGATTGGATTCGTTGTTGTTATAAGCATTGTATGAAATGATTGAAAAAAGCAGTAAAGAAAGGTCATATCTAGGTAAACAACTATTTTTACTGTTGATTCAGCAGAGAATAATGAATGAATTTCTTTTCCAGAAGAAAGTCTCAAAGGATGAAATTCGGTTGAACTTTTTATTGGAAATGAAAACTGAATGAAAAAAAACAAAATCCTGCCTTTTGAAATGATAGATATTGAATTTTGCCTGTTTTTATCTAAGATGCAATGCAAAAAAACAGGAATTTGGAGAATTTCTATTGATTTTTCGAAAAGAATTTTTATTGAAAAACTGACCCCACAATCGCTGATGGCGAGAGACACCAGAAGACAGTTTGATGCTGTTCTCAATCTCTTGTATCTGTAGAAAGCTGCAAGGATGATGGAATTTCCGGTGACGGTGACGGGCGACAGGATGAGAATGAAGATTATCGAGACAGCTAAGATTACGGATATGGCGCTGACTTCGAGGGTGGCGTCGACCCTGGTGATGCTCGGCAAAAGGGTCGTCGTTATTTCCTCGAGCACCAGGTCCGATGGTGCCTCAGACATGGTCCTCAAGATTCTCTCAGGTCAATTCATTGTACGATGTTTTGGGAACGTGGCATCTTTTTCCCTCTGTGTAATATAACAAAACTGAAATTTAACTGGTGAAATTTAGACTAATAATAAGAAGATGTATCCTTTTCTATATTTGTGCTCCATCAATTTGAATGAGTCGAATTTGACTGATTTAGGGTGAAATTCGGCTGAATCGTGGACATAAAAAAAAGTCTTAACTAACCAAAAGTCAGATTCAACTTTTTGGATAAGTCAAAATTTCGAAAAAAGTACATTGTCGATTTTGATTGGAAGAGTTAGCACATATTTTGACTGTGAATTTGTATATTTCAAGAAGTTTGTTAGTTGAAATTTAAATATCTTTCGGTTCCTTATGCGTTCTTTCGAAACTTGAAAACAGTAGAATATCTTTCACTATTGAAAAAAAGTGAGTATACTCTGGAGAATTAGTGGAATTTCACAAATTTACCAGGGAAATCAATAATTTTATGAATCTGACAATGAGAGTGAATACTCACTGATGTCAAAGAGCATATTCATTGTTTCACATGTAGATAGTTTTCCTGAACACTCCGATTTTATCGATTAATGTGGAGTGAATTTAAGAATTGAATGAACAATGTTTCTTCTATAAAAGTTCTTTATTTTTATTCACTTCCAAGCTTTCAACGTTTTTTGTTTGAATTCTCAAGTATCCTTTACCTATTATTGAAAGAAAACCCTTCCTCTTTAATGTACAATCATATTATAGAAAAAGAAATATTTTCTTATATTGCAATTTAATGAAAAGAGATGTTGTTTCTTTAATTATAAAATTGGCTCCACATTTAGGTGTCACTTATTTTAGCGATGTCAGGATTTTTTTTTATTTCGGGGCTTTAAATCAACAAAAACATAAAAAATTTTTTTCGTAAAGGTTGAAGCAAATTGTACATGATTAACACGTGACACAAAACGACTGAAGATTTAAATGGGATTTACGTGTAGTTTTTCATACATTTTTTCAAAAATTTATAACTTGTGCAAAATTTATGATAAATGTTTGAAACTTGACATAATTTGAGTGTATAATGTAACATTCCATATCCAATTTTTCTAGATTTTTTTATCGTTGTTATCCATGTTTCACAAACATCGAAAAAAGGCAAACATGTACTATTTCGGTGCTTGTAAAACATCGAAATCTGCGATAGAAAAATCTAGAAAAATTTGGTCTTGAACGTAAAATTATTCACTCACACTATGCCAAGTTTCAAACATTTATCATAAGTTTTGCACAAGTTATGAATTTTTGAACAAATGTATGAAAAACAACATGTAACTCCCTTTTAAAACTTCAGTCGTTTTGTGGCACGGGTGAAAAAAATTGTTTTTAGTATTTTAGTTGATTTAAAGCCCCAGGATGAAAAAAATCAAAAATAAGTGACACCCTGCTCCACTTAGATAAAATAGGAGTATTTGTTGGTGGAAATTTTCACTATGAAAATATTAATTTTAATTGCTTTACTGATTGAGATTTCCGCTATTTGACAGTATATTTCGACAAATTCATGTGTGAAAATATTTACTTCGATAATTGCATTTCAACGGAATTATTAATCGCAATTTGCACTATCGAAAATTCAAATTTGACTGATACATATTATAAGTTCAAATTTTTGCTATTTGATAGTAGATTATAACAAATTAATATGTCGAAATATTGAATATGAAATGATCAATTTAAACTTGATTATTTGTATAAATTGTAACTATTGAATAGTTGATTTTGATCGATTAAACTATTGAAAGTTTGATCGTTAAAGTGATTATTTTAACTGATTCAGTCACGGAAATTTTTTTATAGAAAAGTCAATTACAACATATTTGTTTGTTTTTTTTTTTTTTAATTATATTTCAGCGTTTGGAAGTAACGCGTTACTTCCAAAGTTTCATTATGTTCAAACTCTAGAGTTCTAAATACTTAATACGTACATAACAATTTATATCGTAAAAATACTAAAATTATGTAAAAATCCTAGGAAATTCTGCAACATTTTATCATTCGGAAAAATACGAATAATTTAAAAAATACTGAACAATCCTTTGAATCGTAGAAAAAATGAAAAAGTATAAAAAAAAAAATGAAACAGAAAATAGTGTCTATAGACACTATTTGCTGAAAAATCCTCTCAAATACAATTAATTTTGTAAACTTTGAATTTTAGAGCATGAAATTCTTGAAATCTATATGTCAATGTACAGAAAAACAGTACAAGTAAGTAATTTAGAAAAATACTATAAAATCCTGCAACATTTCATACATCCTGAAAAATACAAAAAAATTTGAAAATTATGAAAATCTGAGGTAGGTATTGAGATTCTTTCAAAAATCTATTAAACTTGCGAATGTTTCCTTGTGGCTAACATTGAATCAAATGTCATATTTAGTAATTTTGCGAACCCTAAAAAAAATATAAAAATTTGAACAAGCTAATTGATTTTTTTTCAGGGTGAAAAAGTACGGATTAACATTTTTTATTATATCTGAAACAAACAATTTCTATTGAACAAAACAACTAGTACGTTGATATTGTTATTTTCAGCCTTAGTTTTTCTATGTCTTATTATTCACATTCAATTTATTCCAAAAAGTAACGTGAAAGTAACGGGACGTTACTTCCTTTAAGTGGTAAAGGCAACGAGTTACTATTTCTTTTTAAGTAACAGTAACGTAACGAATTACTTTTTTCACCTTTGTAACGGTAACTTAACGCGTTACATTTTTTCGAGTTACTTTCCAAATTCTGTTATATTTTGACAATCAGATCAATTTTTTTTTATGTCTACGACTTGTAGGTATTTTGACTGTACTACAGTCAATTTTAACCAATTTATAATTTGGAATTCTGAATTATGCGCAATTTAAGTTAAATTTATTTTTTGAAGTGTCTAACTTGACAGTTATTTTTAGAGATCATATTCGTCAATTTCCAATGATGTTTGATAAATTTCAAAATGGATTCTAGTTCAATTCTGAACTCTGTTTTTACATGCCTCTATAAAAATTCCCAAGAATCTGCTGAGAGCTACACAAACAATTTAAGTTGAAATTGACTAACAAAATATTGAATAAATTGAGCTATCCAATGTGAATCATTATGCACTTGTCAAAATAGATAAACCTGACAAGAAACAATAGTCAACTCCTTGCAAATGACTATTCTTGTATAAAATACTCGAATGAGCATTTGAACTAGCTATATAGCAATAGTTACTGATTCTGTATGAGTTTATTAGATAAAAAACTTATCATTCTTCTAAAAATAAATAAACAAAATCTTTATTTTATCACAACTATTTCCAACAAGCTCTTTTTTTCATAAAACGAAAAAAAGAGCTTATTCAATTCCATAGGTAAAATTTTTCTACACCAAACCAGACGTAAAATTATCTCCGACCAAAAAATAGTGCACCCATCTGCGAAAAATCTATTCGTCACGCGTCGGAAATTAGACCCAGTTTTTAGGCTATTTTCAGTGACGAATTCTGTTTCCCGTCGATTTCGTAAGGGTCATAAAAATAGTCGAGTGCGTGCTTGTTGAAATATTGATTTTGGAGTATCTTCGTGCGAGTGACAGGTGCGCTTTCGGGGCCGCACGTGCTTCATTTACTCGCTAAATGATGAATGCTTGTATTGACTATAGCACTTAAAAGAAGGTCTATCCTGTGAATCCTTTGAAATCACAAGATACAAATGATATATCGTAGCTCTGACTTTTTTCCAGAGTTTGGAAAACAGTATTCATTCATAGAAGAATAGTATATACATCATTCTTTCTAAACAATTCTTCAAATTTCTTAGGATTTTCAATTTTGTAAAGAGTCTTATTTATCGTTCAATGGTGACTTGCAGATTAACTTTTTCATTTAGTCTCGAGTCTTTTCTTATTACTTCGCGTTTGGAAATGGAGGTTAACTTTAAGCACGAGTCGCACCTTTTGAATGCTAAAGCTTTGTGCTGGAAAACGTACTTGTAATTTGTTTCGTTAACTTAGTAATGCATTTTCCTTGGGGCTCGCCGAGCGCAGACCTCGAAGACTTTTGGTCGTTTAGTCTGGAAAAAAATTGAGTCGTCTATTTTTAAGGGGGCGATGAAACAGGCGAGGCTTTTCATGTGGTTTCAGGTGAACTTTTGTGTATCAGGAAAGTAGTCAAAAAGTTTTGGATGATGAGATTCTTCTTTGAACAGAGAAATTTTGAAAATTGCATGATTAGATAAATTGAATTATGTAACATTGAAAAGGCTTAAGAAGACAAAATTATTAATTCTTTCATTGAATGAAATAATAGCAGGCCCGTGCGGATGGGGGGGGGGGTTTGGGGGTATAACCCCCCACGAGATCTTTCAAACGATTTCGATGAAATGCTTCTATTATTGGTTTTTACGTTTTGATATAAATTTTGATATTTTGCATTGCATGATATTTTCCAGAAAACAGCATCTGAATAGATTTTTATTTCTTTTTGGTATTTTTCGTATATATCTTCTAAGTCATGAAGGATTTTTCGGTATTTCTGAAACTATTCGTATTTTTCAAGATCTATAAAGTGTTACAGGATTTTCTAGTATTTTTATATATTTCTAGCATTTTCATTTAAATTGTTATAGATTCCGAGAATTTCCAACTGTAAAATTTGGAGTTCAATTAATTTTACGTGTTCAAAGGATTTTTCAGAAAGCAGTGTCTCGATAGATATTTATTTCTACTAGTATTTTACGTATTTCTTCAGTTTTTCTACAATTTGAGGGATTGTTCAGTATTTCTTAAACTATTCGTATTTTTTAGGATGCATAAAATGTTGCAGAAATTTCTAGCATTTTGATACAAATTTTTATACATGGATTTCGAGAATTTCGAGCTCTAAAATGTAAAGTTCAATAAATTTTTTATGTTCGAAAAGAATTATTCAGAAAATAGGTGTCTCAATAGATTCATATTTATTTCAGTATCCTTCATATTTCATCAGTTCTTCTACGATTTGAAGGATTGTTAAGTTTTCTTGTATATTTCTGTATAAATTTCTGGAACTCAATGCTCCATTTTTTAAGGTTTTATGATTATTAATATCGCAGAGATATGCTTGTATTTTTCTATACATGTATTTTCTTTTTGCATTTCTTTGTATTTGTAGAATGTTGGAAAATTTTAAAGTTTTTTCGAAGGTATCTCTTTGAATTTCAAGAATTAGATTTCCTAGAGTTGAAAGTTTGAAATATTTGCAGTATTTTGATCGATTTTACAGAAAACAGTTTCTATATAGATTTAGAGTGTGCTCAATATTTTTTGAATTTTCAACATATTTTTTAAATTTGAACTTTTTTCTAGTATTTTTACGGTTTTCTATACACATATATTATTAGAATTTAATTCTCGAGAAATCGGAGTTTCTTGATTTCTGAAATTACAGAAATTTTCGAAGAATCTTATAGCTTTTTAAAAAAAAGTAAATAATATCCAGTATTTTTCGTATTTAATTTTTTTATCTATATTTATAAAATTACGTAAGGTTTTCTAGCATAATCTATAAATTTTAGGGATCCTGCTTTAGATTTTTAGAACTAAGGTTTCCACTATTTTTATGTATTTATATGCAGATTTCTAAACTTTATTGCTAGAATTGTGAAAATTTCTAATAAAAAGTGAAAAAGCATCAAACTCTTTGTCGATATTTGTACATAAATTACTAAGATATCACTCTGTTTCATCTAAAATTATACAATTTTTATCAGAAAATAAAGAAGTTAAAAATTACTTATATGTAAGTTCCAGAAAATTTCTTAAAAAGTCACAAACCATTCTAAAAACTTGATGAGACAGATATGAAATGAATAACACGATTTTCGTTACTCCTTACCAAAAAAAAGGAACTCGTTCCTGTTATCGTTACCTGTTAATTAATGTAACGCGTTACTTATCGTCACACTAAAAAATCTAACGTTTTTGGATAGTATAATTTTAGTTGACTTATTGTATTTGCATTGCAGTCAATGCAAGCCTCTTAAAAAAAAGTGGGGAAAGGGCCATAAGTCCACCATTTGTTGATATATTTTTCATCAAATAATGTTTGTTGATTTAAGTTGACAATATTCCATCACAATAATATAACTTCCATGTGATAAAATTATGTCCTATATACATTAGAAAATAATCCAAACCGTCCTTAAAAAAGGCGTATAACTCTTTATATCATAAAATCTGTGTTTAGTGTAGTAATAAAAAGTGTTTCTTTTTTTACTTATTATGCATTCTTTATGCATCTAAATGTGAAAAAGAAATAATGAACGTGTTTTTCGCGATTGTGTATCAGTAATTATTGAGTTGCTTGTGTTAAATTTGTTGAACACATAACAAAGATTCAATATATACAGTAGAAGTTGTTGAAAACAAATGATCCTTTGATATTGCCTTATATATTTGACAATTTATTGATTGAATAATTGAATAATTTATTTATTCAATCTGCATTTATTATCTACATCACTTTGAATGGACCATGTACTGTCAAACCAAATCAATTTCAATTGAATGTTATTCTACAAGTATAACATAAAAGTTGTAACCCCCCCCCCCCCAATTACAGGTTTCTGTGCACGGGCCTGAATAATAGAAATGGTTGATTTTTAATAAATTATGCAAGGTGCGAAAAATTCAAGATAAAATAAGTTCCCCGAATCAACATGAAACAATAAATTATATCTCTTAATACAAATAGCCACCATTTTCTTAATACGAAGGAAACCCTTGGGGAAATCCCCTTTTTTATCTTCACAACGGTCGATTCTTGAAAGAGCCGATTTCGGACACCATCAACTTTCGGTTATTTGTTCTAAGCGCGCGATTTTCCCTCGGACATTTCCTCATCTTCAGTTTCATCTCCCTCTATCGAACTTCAATTTATCCACGAGCCAGGACCTTCTTCTCTGACACTTCCGTTCCCCCATAAATGTTTATACAGCCTGTAAATGTTTTGGGGTTCTTTAACGAAATCTAGACCAAATTTTTTCCGAAATTCTTTTCTTATGGAATACTTTATAACATGAATAGCAAGTCTTTAGAAAAATATGCAATGACTTACTCTCGCTGATTTTGTCCATTGAGAATTAGGGGTAGTTGTTGAATGTGTGGTTTGTTTATAATACTGAAAATCCTTCGTAACCGATATAATTGGACTGCGTTTACAGCCTTGGCCCCGTTCCTGATTTCTCGTCGTTGATAATTGCGACTCCTGCGCTCCTTTCCTTTCGTCGTCGAGACATCCTTTCAATCTCTCTGGATTTCCTGAAGTCAGATTAAATTGATCATTGCAATCTCATACTGGGTTCTCCAATGCTCTTATTATCGCTATGCAATCACCAGAAGTTTATGCAGAAATTAATTTACTAGAATTTCATGTTCATTCTGGTGTCACTCAAAATGAGAGCATTTTGAAACTTATGATACTCATAACATAAAGGATGTCAAAAATTATTATTTTCGTAATAGATAATCACATCAACAAATCTGCATTATTTACTTTTGCTATTAAATTCGTGAGATCAACTCCAATATTGTTTATTGATCACTTTATCAATTATTCTAGAACCGTGATTTCGGTCTTGGAGTATCTTCAATCAAGAAGCTTCGGGCGAGAGAATTTCCCAGGCAGGGTGAAATCAAATGAAAGTGATGAATTATACATGAATCTGAACTGCATTCATTTCTAGAATGTCAACACGAAATTTCGTTGAAGCAATATTTACATAGTAGTTATACAAGCATTAGGGCTGAAGTGGCGAGTGATTGCATGATAAAAATATAGATCTTGCTTTTATAAAGCTTTTCATGTTTAATTCAAATTAGAAAGATCTTTTACAACTTGATCTGCGAAGTAAAAGTTGAAGATGGAGACTGACAATTTTTTTTGTATCCGATATTCCGAGTACTTCACGAGTGAAAATTATTGTTATCTTACCTGTCAGATATACAGTAATTTTCAAATTCTTCATATTTCAATATTTTTTTTTTTTTTTTTAAATAAGATTGATTCAGTTACTCAATTGGAAACAATTGTAACTTAAAAGTCCTAGAGATTAATCTGAAAAATTGATAGATCCTCAAAGGTTCTGAGAAAATTGAGACCTTGGAATTTTTCATAACTTTTCAGTTTATCTCAGTGATCGTTTAAGAAATCTGTATTATGAACTCTCGCATTTGGAATAAGTCAAATTTGGCTAATTTGAGGTAAAATTTGACTGATTCTCTTAGTGAAAGACATGACTAACAAATAGTCAAAATTGACTTCTTGAATAAGTCAAAATTTTGACAAAAGCACATAGTCAATATTGACTGTTTGACTTGCTAGATATTTTTACTGTAAATCAGTGAATCTAGAAAAATTTGTTACTTGAATTTTCAATATGAAAAAGATAATTTCGTTCGATTTATAAGTTGAAATTTTCGTAATTGAGTAGTCAATTTCGATACATTCATGAGTGAATTCACAATAACTAAAAGTCAATATTTATTGATCGAATTAGTGAATATTTTAGCTGTTAATCAGTCGATTCTAACGAATTTATTGACTGAAATTTTAACTATAAGAAAGTCCATTTCGACTTACATGTAGGCTGAAATTTTCACTATCAAATAGTCTATTTTGACTTATTGATAAGTTGAATATTGACTGTAAAATTATCGATCGAAATTAATTTATTAGTTTTAATTCTAACAATTGAATAGTTAATTTCGACAGATTTATTCGTTGAAATTTTGACCATTGGTAAAATAATTTTAACCGACCTAGTCACGGAAATTTTAACCATAAAATAATAAATTTCAATACTTTTATTTCCTAATATCTTGACAAAATTTTTTTAATTTTCATGCCCATAACTCAGGTATTTAATTGTGCTAGAATCAATTTAAACTGATCCATTATTCAGGATTATCGCATATAAGAAATTTAATTTTTAACTTATTTTTTTGAAGACTATGACGATCAAATAAAAAACTCGACAGTCATTTTCGGTGATCTTGTTCGGTCAATTTTAATGATCTTTTTTAAAATTCCAAAAAGATTTTTGTTGACTTTTGAATTTTTTTGTGGAAAGGTCTGTATAAAAATGACCAAAAATCTGCTAGAAGTTCTACCAAGAATTTGAGTTGAAATTGACTAACAAAATAATTACAAAATAGACTTACTGAATGTAAGCTGATGTGGACTAATGAAAATATTTAAATTTTACAAGAACAGATATTGAATTTTTGAAAATGATTATTTTGGTAGTCAAATACAAGGGCAAATGTTCAAAGTATTTTTGACTAATTCAAACTATTGAGAGAGCAGTGATTCTCTTTTTCGTAAAATTTTGCTTTTTTTCGAAAATTATTACCTTTAAATTCTTAAGTTCACAAACTTAAAAAAAAAAATAATTTAAGAACTCAAAAGAACTATACTTTTATCTAGAAAATCTGGCTTTTCAAAGATTCTTAGAAAATTAAAAATTTTTGAGTTCCCACTCTCTCAGGTTAAATTAGTCAAATGTTAGTAATTTTTAGTAGCTCATTTTTCTCTTCTTCATTTGGTAATTTTTTCTTGAATTGATCATTTTATTTTTACTCATTATTATTGATTATTCCATTATTTACAATTAGTCAACACTTACTAATAATCATTGTCAAAAAGTGACTACTATTCATGAAGTAAAAAATCCCCTCAAATAGCTAGAAAATTACTAATATCTAGTTAAAAATTGCTAATCTAAAAATAGTAGCATGCCTCTCCAAAAATAAGTAATATTTCACTAATTTCACTCAAGAAAACCTAAAAAACTTTTTACTTTTTTATGAATCTTAATCATAAAAATCATAAATAAAATGAAAGTTCAAGGTGCTTATGAAATTCATAATCATCGACCATTAGTATACACTTCGAGTTTCCACTTTCTTGGGTTGAATTAGTCAAAAGTAAGCAATTTTAGCAGCTCATTTTTCTTTTCTGCACTTGTAAATTTTTTCCTAAAAATGATTAGTTTCTTTACACTCATTATTACTGATCATTCCATTACTTACGATTACTTAAAACTTACTAATTATCATCGTCAAAATGTGACTAGTATTCATTAAATAAAAAATCACTAAAAATAGCTAAAAATTACTAATATCAAGTGAAAAATCGCTAATTAAAAAATTATAGGATGCGCCATTAGAAATGAGTAATTTTTCACTAATTTCACCTAAGAAAACCTACTTTATTAGTTTTTCTCAGCAAATTTTGACTTGTTCATAAATCTCAATCAGAAAAATCATAAATAAAATGATAATTTAAGAAGCTCATAAAATCCATAACCATCGACTATTAGTTTCGATTTCGAGTTTCCACTTTCTCAGATAAAATTAGTCAAACGTTAGCAATTTTATGTAGGTAATTTTTCCCTTCTACAATTGTAAATTTTTGTCTGTTAATGATTCCTTTTTTTCACCAATTATAATTGATTATTCTATCATTCACGATTAGTCAAAACTTAAAAACCTACTAATTATTATTGTCAAAATGTGACTTGTATTCGTAAAAGAAAAAATCACTCACAATAACTAAAAAATTACTAACAACCACACGCAGAGAAAAGTTGACTATAATCTACTAAATATTCAGTCACTTACGAATCTTATAAAGTTTTTACTCATATTAACTAAAAATTTGGTTAAATCATTAAAAGTATAGTCGATATGACAAAATTTTAGGTCGATTGTAAAAAAAACTGTTGTAGGTTCGTATTTGACTAAAAATTTTTCAGAGTGTAGTGGAAAATTTCTAATTCAAAAATTGTAGAATGAGCCTCTAGAAATGAGTAATTTTTCACTTATTTCACCTAAGAAAACCTGCCTCATTAGTTTTTCTCATCAACTTTGGACTTTTTCATAAATCTTAATCATAAAAATCACAAACAAACTGAAAATTTAAGGAGCTCATAAAATCCATAACCATCGACTATTAGTTTCGATTTCGAGTTTCCACTTTCTCAGATAAAATTAGTCAAACGTTAGCAATTTTATGAAGCTAATTTTTCCCTTCTACAATTGTAAATTTTTTTCTGTTAATGATTCCTTTTTTTCACCAATTATAATTGATTATTCTATCATTCACGATTAGTCAAAACTTAAAAACCTACTAATTATTATTGTCAAAATGTGACTTGTATTCGTAAAAGAAAAAATCACTCACAATAACTAAAAAATTACTAACAACCACACGCAGAGAAAAGTTGACTATAATCTACTAAATATTCAGTCACTTACGAATCTTATAAAGTTTTTACTCATATTAACTAAAAATTTGGTTAAATCATTAAAAGTATAGTCGATATGACAAAATTTTAGGTCGATTGTAAAAAAAACTGTTGTAGGTTCGTATTTGACTAAAAATTTTTCAGAGTGTAGTGGAAAATTTCTAATTCAAAAATTGTAGAATGAGCCTCTAGAAATGAGTAATTTTTCACTTATTTCACCTAAGAAAACCTGCCTCATTAGTTTTTCTCATCAACTTTGGACTTTTTCATAAATCTTAATCATAAAAATCACAAACAAACTGAAAATTTAAGGAGCTCATAAAATCCATAACCATCGACTATTAGTTTCGATTTCGAGTTTCCACTTTCTCAGATAAAATTAGTCAAACGTTAGCAATTTTATGAAGCTAATTTTTCCCTTCTACAATTGTAAATTTTTTTCTGTTAATGATTCCTTTTTTTCACCAATCATAATTGATTATTCTATCATTCACGATTAGTCAAAACTTAAAAACCTACTAATTATTATTGTCAAAATGTGACTTGTATTCGTAAAAGAAAAAATTACTCACAATAACTAAAAAATTACTAACAACCACACGCAGAGAAAAGTTGACTAAAATCTACTAAATATTCAGTCACTTACGAATCTTATAAAGTTTTTACTCATATTAACTAAAAATTTGGTTAAATCATTAAAAGTACAGTCGATATGACAAAATTTTAGGTCGATTGTAAAAAAAACTGTTGTAGGTTCGTATTTGACTAAAAATTTTTCAGAGTGTAGTGGAAAATTTCTAATTCAAAAATTGTAGAATGAGCCTCTAGAAATGAGTAATTTTTCACTAATTTTACCTAAGAAAACCTGCCTTATTAGTTTTTCTCAGCAAATTTTGACTTTTTCATAAATCTTAATCATAAAAATCACAAACAAACTGAAAATTTAAGCTGCTCGTAAAATACATAACCATCGACCATTAGTTAATCACCGTGAAATCCCGGAATAATTGAACGGTATGATAAGTGGAGCCTCGCGTCCCTAACGATGTTGAAATCGCAACATTCAAGGCGCCGTTAAAAATACCCCGAGAAATGCGCTCTTTTTTGCTCGGCTCTTGAAAAAAGGTTTGTTAATTCAGTTCAGGGCTTCTGGCGAGTATCATGTTTGCTGTCCAAGCACATTCCCGTTCCCGCCGGAATACCTCGACGACTATGATAAAAGCTTGCATTTTTTCCCGCCCTTCCAAGGCGATGATGCTTTGTATTCCGTCGACGTTCAATTAGTGCAATGAAATTAAACTCAACGCAGTTACGGTTAGTAGCACATTGCCGAGTAATTACATGAGAACTTTTGTTTCAGTCCTCGAAAGTGTGCTCACGTTATCCAGAAAACACCGAAATCCAGAGATATTTCGTGAAATTTTTTGTCCTAATTAAAAGAAATGGATTTTATAGTCAAATTTTTATTATTTGTATGTGTTATTCGTGCTTAGACTAGTCAAATAGATGTTTTCTTTGTATAACATTTGTACTGACAATAGAAGAACTTATAAGTGGAATTTAACAAAATAACTATGAAAAAATCAAGGAATAAGTTAAATTTATAATTTTATTTTCTCATGTCATCCTTCGATTTAAAAATGTCAGAACTATCTGTTTCAGATTGATTCAAATTAATCTTTACCAAAACTTCGATTGCACTTTTAGAAAAACTTCATTTTTCCATAATTCCTCTCTTTAAGCGAGATAAATACTTCGGAATCAGCCGAAATTGACTCTCTCGTTCATCTTTTTTTTTTCCTTACAATTCGTCTTCGAGTACCGAAGCAACCGACCGCAACAATTTTCTCGAAAACCCTCCCCCAGCCTTGAAACGATGACCACTGGAATATATTATTGCACGTGCTACCAAGCCATGTTTCATCTTCGAGCTAAATGAAGATTTGTGGCCGAGCCTGAATTTATAGGGCAACTATTTCTGAATCTCCAAGAGCACTGACATAGCGCCATGTAATAGGAAATAGACGTAAATCAATGAATTTCGGCTAGTTTTCTGGGATATGGACAATTGTTGAGAATGATAAAAAAATTGAAGTTGTGCTCTGTTTGTTTGAATTAGTTTAAAGTTAACTATTTTTAGTAAACATTTTAATACTGGCTTCCAGGATGGTAATTTTCAAGGAATAGATTTTTGTTTTTTAACTATTTTGAAAACTGCATATTGATTTACACTGAATTAGTCAGTTTTTTCACTATTTTCTTCGTCGATTTTCACTTTGATTTATTGAGCAGCTTTCATCAGATTTTGAGTAACTTGTTTATCAGATATGTGAATCCAAAGTTAGGAAATTAACAAAAATTCGCCCAGAAATTGAACAAATATTATTAAAAATGATCTAATTAGATGACAAAAAATGAATTTCAAGTTGTTTGTAAAGCTTTGTAGTAGTCTTCAAAAAATTTATCCAAAATTGAATAATGCATAATTGAGAATTCTAAATGATGAAGCAGTTCAAATCGATTCTACATAGTACACATTGCACAAGTCGTAGAAATAAAAATTGAAAAATTATTTCAACTGTCGAAATATTAGAAAACAAATTTGTTGAATAATAAAATAAGTCATTATAATTGTCAATGTAGGACTGGTATAATGTAAAAAATTACTCATTCTCTTAATTAATCAAAATACTGCCACTTAGGTTTGGAGTAATTTTTACTTTTTAAGAGTGAAAAGTCACTCGGAAGTAGTGAAATTCACTCTTCTTAGAGTGAAAATCAAATATTTTTCAGAGTGGAATCTGATTAGAATGATAGAGTGAAATTCAACTTCTTAAAGAGTGATTGTTTACTCTATAAGTATAAAACTACTAATTGTAAATGAGAAATCTGTAATTGAAAGAGAGAAAAATGTACTACTTAAAATTAGTAATTTTTCACTGATATAACCTCAAAGAGTAGACAGATGAATTACTTGAAATCGACAATTTTATAATCAACATTTTGACACGTGACATTGTCTGAATTGAGGATAAAATTGCAAAGATTTTAAGTAATAGGTATAACTGTTGAAATAGCCTATTACTAGTGAGAATTTCAACTTTCAAATCTGTCAAAATAAACTTACTAATTGATAAAATATTCACTAATTTGATCAGTCGATATTGACTTTTTGCTATTGTGGCTATTTTGTGAATTTTAAAGTCACTTTTTTCTATTATGAATCCGTCAAAATTGACTATTCAATAGCAAAAATTTTAACCCTCAAAACAATTGAAATTGACTTCTTTATAGAGAAAATTTAAAATAAAAAATTTGTTGTAAATTACTAATTTACAGTCAAAATACCTACTAACTCGATTACTCAATATTGACTAATTGTTTTTTTTTAACATTTTGACTTCTTCAAGCTGAGAGAGAAAATAATCAAAAAAATAAAAAAACAAATATTCAAATCCTGAGAAAAAATAATTTTCTACTCTTTCAGGTTGAATTTGTAAAAAGTCTCTAATTTTTGTTCTCCACTTTTTCTTGTCCGATCAGTAATTTTTCCACTAATGTTAAGTGATTTTTATTGATTAGTAGTGATTCCATATTCTTTGCAAATAGTCAAAAGTTAGTCATAATTATTTTCAATATTGGACTAGTTATAAAGTAAAAAATGGCTCGTTCTTTTAATTCCTTAGAGTGAATTTTCACTCTACATCGAGTCAAAATACTGCTACTTAGGCTTGAAGTGATTTTGTACTTTTTTAGAGTGAAAAGTAACTCGAAAGTATTTACATTTCACTGATCTGAGAGTGAAAATCAAATATTTTTCAGAGCGAAATCTGACTAGAATTGTAGAGTGGAAGTCAACTTCTCAAAGAGTGACGATTCACTCTTTTAGAGTGAATTTGAACTTTCTATTTGAGTGGCACTATTTTTACTCATTGTAGAGTGGAAATTCACTCCAAAGAAGTAACGGAATTCTATAAGTAGAAAACTACTCATGTTAGTGAGAAATAAAAAATTAAAAAAAAAAAGAAAAATGTATAATATTACTAAAAGTTAGTAATTTTTCACTGATATAATTTGAAAGAGTAGACAGAACTCGACAATTTTACACTCAATATTTTGACACATAAAATTGTCTGAATTGATGATACAATTGCAAAGATTCTAACTAATAGATATATCTGTCGAACTCGTCTATGATTAATGAAAATTTCAACTTATAAATCTGTCAAGATAAATTAATTCAGAGATGAAATATCTACTGATTCTATCAGTCGATATTGACTGTTTGCTACTGTAGCTATATTTTGAGAATTTCAGAGTAAATATTTTCACACATGAATCCGTCAAAATTAACTATTTTATAGCAAAAATTTCAACTCTCAAAACCGTCGAAATTGACTTCTATATAGTGAAAATTCCAAGTAACTAATTTGTTGAAAATGACTAATTTAGTCAAAATATCTACTAATTCGGTGAGTCAAAATTAACTCATTTCTTTTGTTTTCATTTCTGCTTATTCAAATAGTCAAATTTGACTATTTCTTAATGCATAAGTTGTATACAACTTATTTAATATCAGAGAGCAGATCCTCAAAAGTGAATAAAATATTTTTCTCTAGTTAATCCCTCCCAAAAATTTCAACTTTCTTTGCCTTCATCCTGATTAAAAATAAAGTACTCTCACCTCCATCAAACGACTAATTCACACATGTCGGAAAATCTTGAACGCCACATTTCCTATCCATGTCGCATTTCATAACGCGCAACACTCGTTCCCCCTTCAATCACAGCGATTGCACTGGAAAAAAGCCACGGCAAAAGATCGTCCTTGCATTTTTCACGAGAAACTCGATTGCGGGAGTGTAAAAAGCGCGCGTCAGTTTCCCGAAGTTGGTGGAAAAAAGCGTAAAGTTTATTACGTGTGGAGACCTTAAAGTGCCATGTTGAAAATCCAGAAGCCGACAGATTGATGACGGATCCCCACGCGAAACTTGCGGGTCAAACAGAAATTGAACGTCACTCATGCGAGAAAAGGATCTCGTACAAAAACCCCGATGAAACTGTTATAATCCGCAAAATCAGCGGCGCCGAAAATCGAGCCTAGAATATTTATTGGAATAAAAATAACGCGCTTTGATCTGCGGTTATTTTGAATGTGGGTCGAAATCAATTGGATAAAACACCGAAAATCGAGCGCAAGCTAGAGTGCAGCCACTTGAGGAATTTTCGGACATTGGGGGTTTGTATAATCTGTGACCATGACCGGGGTGGTCAAGAGGGTTTTGCATTCATCAGAAAGTATGATAGTTGTTTGATGGAGGTGATAGTACTTTATTTTTAATGAATCTTTTTATGTGTAATATAAAATATCATGATAATGAATAGGAAAAACACGAATAGTATAATTGAGTGCACGAAAATCATATTTAATAATTAAGTTAGTAAAAATTATCAAAAAGGTACTAATAGAATCTACAACACATAACAATGAATGATTTCGTTCAAGTTCTCAAAGGGAAAATGAACTTATAATTATTGATTTTATTAACTCAAAAATAACAAAAAGTATAGCTTCAGAAGAATTTTTTCTTGAACGTAATTGTGATAATGAATGTCTGGTTGGAACAGTAAAAGAGAAAAATTTGAAAAAATATTTTGACTCAGTAAGTAGGTATTGATGAAAAAGAAGAATATATGAAAATGTTAGAAATCTAAAAAACTTTGAGCGCAAGAGCATAGAAGTAAAAAAATTTACTCAGAAATTCGTGAAAAGACTATAAAATCTTTCAAATCATACAAACTTTGAAAAAATACTGAAAGTAATATATAGAAGTTGTGTTTTTTGAAAAATTTGAACGAATATATAATGTCTATCAAAATTTATGATTATAAATTCAGAACTTCAAATTCTAAAAAACTTACAGGTATAGCAATTTATAAAAAAGCAGACAGCACAATAAAATCTAAAAAATTCTACGGAAATATAAACCTTAGAAATTTATAAAATACGAAAGATCTGTATAGATGTAATTTTCATGAAAATCTATAAAATTACCGGAAATTACTGTAAATTGATGAAATCTAATGAAATTACTAGAAAATCGATGAAATTACTGAAACATCATTAAAATTACTGATAAATTACATAATTTCATGAAAAATATATGAAATTACTGGAAATCGATCGAAATTTGAATTTTAGAGAATCGAATTCACATTTTTATAATATAAATTATATCAATATATTATATCAATCTACGAAAATACCAGAAATCTATAAAAACGCTCAAAAATCCTCAAAAATTTAGAATTCCTGAAAAAATATGAGAAATTCCGAAAATCTTTTGTTGCAAAGAAACTATAAAAACATAATTCTCTTCAAAGTGAAAGAAAATTAATTCTAGAGAGTATCATTGTAAAATTCCAAATAGGAAACTAATCCAATAATTAAAAATTATTCGAACTGTATATATTTTGAAAAATTACAAAAAACAGTAAAATAAAAATTTTTTCTGCCTACACCTTCGTTTAGTCTTGAGAAAATGATGTTTTAATTTTTTCGATTACTTGAATTTTAGAAAGTATGCATCAAATGCAAAAATATAGAATGACAAAGTTTATTTTGAAGGAAAAATTGGATAAATATTAATTCATTAATAAAAAAACTGCTTTTCACTATTTTACGATCGATTAATATTTTTTCAGTTCTGAAGAATAAAAATTGAGAGAAAAAAGAAATTCTTAGGTGATTTAGCTATTTAGAATTTCTCTTTTTTCAGAATTTAAATCTGCAGATTCTAATTATGATAGAAAAATTTTAGTATTATTTACATGGATAAAAAAATTAGAGAATTTGAATAGTCAACTTGCAATTTTAAAAAACAATCTCAATTTCCAAAGATTTTTTATCAAATTTTCGAGTATTAAGCTTCTTGATGATAATGATTGAGATTTTTATTAAATGTGTTTGGGGCTTGAAAGAAAGTTTTACGTTTGACTAAATTTGACTAAATGTAAGATGAATTTTTCAATGTATAAATTCGAAAACTTTGATTCAGATTTTAAGAATTCACAACTGTTTCCCGTAAAAAAGTAAGAAAAATAAGAATAAGAAAAATAGTAAAAAAAAAAAAAAAAAAAAATGTTATAATCAGTAAATAAAATCAATTGAAATGCATATTACGGAAAAACACATTATATAATGAAACTCGAAATCAGAGTAGTTGGAAACGAATATTATTAACCTTATAAGATAAGTATGAATTAAGAAAAACATGTTTTGCTTTAAGAAATTTAAAATTTTTATCGTGAGATCTAAAACTTAAGAAAATAGGAAAATAGTTTAATGATTGAGTAAAAGAGAAGTAAATTACGAAAAATCATAATTTGAGTACAAATTTTCAATGATTATAAACTCAACAAGCTATCAAATCATAATGTCTTCCAATCATGAAAAAGTTCAAGCATAAAAAATAAGAAACTTGATCTCTAAAATATTCTATACATATTAGGTTCATAACAAACCTATGATAAATCTTCTGAATTGAGCAGTTACAAATATCACGTAACATCAATATATTCGTGCAATTAAAATTTAGTTTCTTTTTTTCCAGCTTCATTCTACAATTTAACAATGGAAAAATCATAACTCTAAAAAGCAATCTGTTTATGCAGTTATTAAAAACAAAATAGGACAAATGGCAGAAAATAAATTACAATCTAGTAATGAAAAATTTCATATTTTCAGTGTTAAACGCGTTCGTTCAACTGTCCAACACTTTCATTCGTTTGTCCAGGGCTCGAAATCATTTGTCCAACCGACAAATTCATTTGTCCAACAATATTATTGTCATTAACATAAATTTTTATAATCTGGCAATAAAAAAATTCAAAATTCCACTATTAAACGCATTTATTCGATTGTCCAACTTTTTCATTCGTTTGTCCAGGGCGCAAAATCGTTTATCCAACCGATAAATTTTATTTATAGCTAAAATTTATTCTTTTACTAACAATTAATGTTAAAATCAGTTTGATGCTCAGATTCTACAAAATCAAAGAAAAAAAGAAAGAATGAATTTTCAGTATTTATAAATTCTTATCCTTTCATTCTCGAGAAATTTTTCCAATATAACAACTGCCATAAAATTTTTTGCCTTAATAAACTATTCAAAAAGTTGTGGAAAATCCTTGAAATAAAAAAAAATCACCTAAAGTAACTTAAATCACAAGAAACTGACGTTTCATGAAAATAAGAAAAATTCTATTCCTAGTAGAATCAACGACTTACAAAATACATTTTCGAATTTTTTTCACGATTCAACTTTCATTAACATGACTTTAAGTGAAAGTCATTCTAAAATAAAAAATCAGATTTTGTAAGAAAAAGAACTGTCTTCCAAACTCAGACTAAAAAACAGCAAAACTTTTTTCACCCACGATTATCCATAAAAAAAGAAAAAAGTCAAAGATTTCCACTCCAATCTCAGTTAATAATCCCCCGTGAACATTTAATAACACTTTTCTTGTCTAGCTCGTAAAGCAATAAAGCACGAGTACAAGTAAAGCGGATAAATTTATCCTGCCAAGGACTGCGTCGTCTTAACTCAAGCAAACTGAGTTAACTGATGAGACGTTTCTGATCAATTATTTACTTAGCTGCAAATCCAAGAAGAAAACGCAGACCCTGCGTTTATGGCGAAAATTCGATGGAAAAAGCAAAGATTACCGTAGAAATCGAACGACAGAATCAATTCCCTTTTTTACTGCCTTTGCGTACTTAAAATGAAGAACCAGACCATAGCAAGACAAAGAAAAACTTAGATTTTGTCTACCTTTGAGGTTGAAATCATAAGAAAATAATGTGTGAAATTAGAAGACCTGAATTATGTCAATCATGTGGAAATAAAACCTCAAAATCCATTGATGATCAATGTAAAAAAATATTGACTTCTACTTTTTAAGAATCTTATTGAACATAGTGTCTTATTGTCGAAGGAGAAAAGAAAAGGAAATTTGTCAAATGGGAATTTACCGAGTATTCGACAACTTTGCAGGTTCAATTACCCATGTGAGGTCGGATTTTTTCAGTTGATTAATTAAACTACTTCCGAGTGTGTACAAGACATGGGATGTTAACTTCCATCCAGGGGTCAAACTTTGGAGTATATTCAGTCGCTGTAGGCGGAACATGGAAGTTTTATTAACTGTTAAAGTTCGTACATTGCGATGTTTCGTGGTCGTATATTATCGACGAAACTTCACTAACGTGAGTAAGTTGCGTTTGAGAGGATTTAACCACGCGTTATAGTACGAGTAATTGTACATTGTGCGAAGAGTGTGGTACAGTGCAAACTCCTAAGATATAAGTTTGTCATTAGAGAAACATTTTCTTTGTTGGCAAAAAGTCACACATATCAATCTGTATCGGTTATTTCATGGGAAATTTACTATTTATTTTTTAGCTTCAATTTATTATTCGGTTTGCTGTGTTCGAAAATTTGTTGACAGGTATTTTCGAAAATTCAATCTTGTATGCATAAAACGAGGAAGTGAATATTTGTGCACTCTCAGAAATTTCTCTATTAAATTTAAGAAGTTGTCTTTGAAGCAGATTTCCCATAATGTCTATTAAATTTATGGATGCAAGTATGTAAAAAATAGACACGGTCTATGAAAATCATAAACCTTTTATGAAATCGAAGTGATTATTTATTATAAAGCAGACATTAAAATCATTTTACCTTTAAATAATTTGTCATTGAAAATGTGTATTCAAACTTTTTTGAATTCAAGTGGATTTCGACATAATAAATTTTAATGGAGCAGATTTCCCTCAATTTATCAACAGCTATTTGATTGAAACAACAAATTTATATTGTATGAAATATAGATTATTGTATAACAAAAATTATTTTGTATATTTGATGATACGCAAAAGATATTTTAAAATATTTAAACATGTAGTGTCCTAAAATGAAATCAATGATAATGAAAAGTATTGATATAAATATATATTATATTAACACAACAAATTTGATGTGAATTTCTTTGAAATTCTTTTGATATACGAGTCCATGAAATTTCAAACACGATTTCAAGAGAGAGTCTATAATAGATGTTTGGAATTCCAAATTTTTTTTTACAGTGTAGTATAGTTCTGCTAAAAAACAGAGTATTCTTGTAAATTAAAAATTAGTTAGGTATACAGGATGTGAAATTTAAAAATTTATTTATTTGATTTTTGACTCTACACTTTTGTATTTTGTGCTTATAATAAAAATGAAAACTAATCACTTTGAAAATTTCAAGCCTAGAAAGTATAGATTTGATCATATTTGATTATAATTATAATTCAATGATTTATGAATAATGATGATGTTTATAATATGAAAAGAATGATGTATTGTTACATAAAATATAATATGAAAAAAAATGTATTATAATATTGTATAATAATATAGTACAACATAAAAATAATATCATTAAGAATGGTAGTAACAATAATATTTGATGTTTTGAAAATAGTTGACATTTTTTTTTATAATACTTAATCCAAAATCCAGTGGGAAAATGATTTTTTGTATCTTAGTTTTGTTAGTAAATCGAATATTCAAAAAAATATGTTACTCAAACCAAATACCCAAAACATTTGTTATTGACCAGAAAATTTATGACTGCGTGTAATAAGAAGTAAAAAGATCTTTCTTGAAAAAGTTAGGTCTAGAAAGTTTTGATTTTTTATTTTGAAAATTTCAACAATATATTTTGGAACCTATCATAGGACATTTGAAAAAAAAGAAACGAAAAAAATACTGTTATTCCAAAAAATGCCCTTCTTAATACATTTTTGAAATTTGTTTCTGGAAATATCAAATAGAAACTTTATGATACGCTGTTACAATGTTAAGGGTCAATAATAATTCAGGTGAATTTTTGGGAATTTTCTGATTGAAAACATTACTACTTATGTAATGTTCAAAATAATTAAATATTCCAGAAGAATATTTTCCAAATAAAAATAACTTGTGCATTTTGCAAATGATACTAATATGAAAAAGTATAAATCGAATATTTTCTAACAAAAAACTGAATACATAAATTTTCTAATACATTTCCTGTGGTATCACCCATATTTCAATCAATATAGATCAAAATCCACAATCTCGCTCACAATCTTATACTTAAAAAATATGACTCTACTATTTTATTTTCGTTATTTTTTTTAACTTTATTTTCCAGTAAAAAACTGGAAAAATGATATCAAAATCAAATAAAATCAATTATAACATATTACGATGCAACTCGAGAATGTTAGAGTTAAAAATAAAAAAATGTTCAGGTAAAGTTTTTAAAAACTCATTTTTATATTTGGGAAAAACAATAATTCATTGATGTGCAAAAGAAAAGAAAATTATAAAAATTTATAACTTAAGTTGGTGCACTTTAAGGATTTTTAACAGGAAGATATATTTCAACAAGATTATTTTTTTTAACCTGTTCAAGAATTTTTAATGTTAAGGAATTTCGTAAATTGAAATGTCTTGCAAACATAAAAAAAATTGAAATTCTAAGAATTGAAGACTCAAGATCTACAAAATTTCGTACCAGGTTGATAAAAAACTTATAATTTATCTTTGAAATTTGGCAGTTATAAATATTTAGTAGCATAAATATTTTAAAAAGTTTTCCATTTAGTTTTTTTTATTTGTGAATCAAGTCCAGAATTTTAGAACGAAAGATTTAGAACTAATCTGCTAATACAACAAATAAAAACGAAAGAAAACCAATAAGAGAAAAAAAGTTATAAAAGAAAAATTTTGTTTTTTTATTTTCATCCAAGCTACATTTACATGTTCTTGTATGTACTAATATAATTCAGTAATATGTGTTGCGGACTTTGATTCCATCAAGGATAAATATAAATATGTAGTTTTTTTTGCATAATTCGATCCATAAAAATAATAATTAATTCAATACATATGCTTTCTATGTACTTAATTGAATTTTATAGAGAAATATATAAGACAGTATATCTGTTTTTTTTATTCTTGAAAGATATTTTGAAGATTTTTCATAAGAATATAAAATAAACATACTTCTCTGTATAAAAATATCAGAATTTGACTGTCGATGTTTTTATCCCAAAATAGTTTCTTTAAAAATGTTCTTCCTTGAAAAATGTATCAAAACCCATTTTCTCGAAGAAACGTGTACCACGTGGATTTTTCACGCTCTACAAATTGTTCAATTAGAAACGTTCTTGAGTGTCTGATTGCACGTTGACTTATACTACTGCACAAATAGACGCCAGAATGTTCATTCCAACCTCGTTCTCTTTCAGATCATTCTACCGTGCGACTGCACCTCATTATCGCATTAATAATTCTTCGTTTTGCGGGAAACCGAGAAAGTATCATCGCATAATGTGGGATTAGTATAAAGTTAACTTGGTCCAGTGAGCCCGCTTTGTTAATTGCGCAGTGGAAATTCAACCTACTGCGTTACTTTCTATCAAGGATATAAATTGTTCCAAATAATTGTCCAATCAAAGAAGCAATTCAAAATACCCAAAAATTC
Source organism: Platygaster robiniae (assembly GCA_028476575.1). Classification (NCBI taxonomy): domain Eukaryota; kingdom Metazoa; phylum Arthropoda; class Insecta; order Hymenoptera; family Platygastridae; genus Platygaster; species Platygaster robiniae. Next base: position 29,228,683 of record CM052023.1, read on the forward strand.
TTCATGACTTTCACTTTACTTTATTTTCTTTACAATTTTTAGAGTGATTCCCCAAACCCTTGAAAATAAGCTTTTTCCTCGGCAACACCTAATTTGACAAGATTTAGTTTTCTCCCCTTGAACCTTTTATTATTTATTGCATGCTTTCGAAGCGGAATTTGGTGACATATTTTTTTTCGACCCTCCCCTTCAGTCCAATCGTGACATTTGATCTTTCCGGTTGCTCGATGTGTGATATCGCTCGTCGTGGAAAGCGCCTCTCTTTATCGAATATTTTGCCTCAGCCGACACACGTGAAGAATGCGGAGCGATATTATAAGAGCGAGGGTGACGCAGGTCACGCTCATCGCGGAAACATTGCTGCGGTATTAGATCTGCGCGGAAATTCCATGCATTTACGAGGGGCTTGATCTCTCGCAGAGCAATAATCCAATCTTTAAGAGGTTGGGCAGGTGAAGTTAAGTGGACCTCGTGTAAATGTAAAAATGGGCGAGGAAGTTGTTTTGAAGTTTCACTTCCAAAGTAGGCCACACTTCAGTTCAATTACGTAGGTTAAATACACCCTAGCCCCAAGAAAGTGATATTTTCTCAAATAGTGAGTTCTAATTATTAAAAAAATTATCCAGCTATTCTAAAAGATTTCAAAAAAGTAACTAGATTTTAATGACTAAAATCAAGTGTTTTAATATTATTGAACTTTGGCAAAGTGATTTGATCAAGAAAGTCAGCTTTTTAAATACCAAAAGTTTTTTTTTCTTTTTCTAAAAATAGATTTCAAAGATGATTTTCAAACAAGTGAATTTCGAATTATTATTAGTGAATGGTCAATTAATATATTTATTTTTAGATACATTATTTATTTTTTTTAAAAAACAATAATTCTTTCATTTAAATGATATAAAATATACTATAATATTGTTTAAATAATTTAAATATTTTAATGAAAATAGTACCTTACACATATTATAATTTTATACTTTTTAACATTCTTTCTCTGCAGAAGAAAATGACAGACAATAATGCAAAGGTATACAATTCACCACCAAAAAACCTTGCAAGATAAATAAATAATTTTGAACTCATTCTTCTCAACATAAAATAATCCATAAAAGTTGTTTTCATTTAGGTTTTTACAGTATAAAACGAAGTTACTGAACTAAAACGTTGAAATGATCTATCGGAATATTTCAAATAAGTGTTACAAATTCTCGAATACAAGTTTTAAAACAGGCAACCTATTTATCCCAAGAAAAAGCAATGATTCAACGATTTCGTCTGGAATCAATAAATAATAATTATTCCATGAATTGCACGTGATAATACACGGTTTTCCCTGATTACGATTCTTTTTTTAGAAAAGTTTTTTTTGTGTGGATTTCCGTCCAAGAACAATTTTGAGTTTCATGATTTAATTCCTGATTTTTTATTTCAATAACAGGTTTATCAGTAGAACTAATCGATAATCAATCTATTAGTGATGCATTTCTTAAACTCTAGTAGAATTATCATGATTAATAAAAAAATAAATTTTTCAATAATTTATCAATCAGTAGAATCAATTAATAATAAGTCTATTGGCGATGCACATAGAAAATTTGAAATAACTTAGAAAGATATTAGTAATGATAAGTCGGTAGAAATCACTAATAATCAGTCAATTTCAGTATAGTCGATAACTGATAGGTCTACCAGTGATGCATATCAATAATTATAACTTTTCAGTAGACTGAATACGGTAAGTCAGCCAGTAACATTTTCTAATAATGAAAAGTCTATCAAGAGAAATTCAATAACCTGTCAATCAGTAAAATAGATCCATAATAATTTCATCAGTGATGTACATCAATAACTTCTAGTAATTTAGTAAAATATGATGTATGAATAAATCAGTGGATTAAACAATAATTAGTCAGTCATTGGAGTATTTGAAAAACACTTAAATCAGTAGAAAAGATTAATTACATATTTTCAAGTTATACACATAAATGATTCAAAGCCAGTGAGTAGAATATTGAAGACTAGTAGATTAGTAGAATTCTTGAATAAATTGTTTATCAGTGGAATACTTGAATGACTAGTCAATCAGTAGACTACATCAATATATATTCAATCAGTGGAGAACTTGAATAATTAATCGATCAGTAAAATAGTTAAATAATAATTATAGCAGTGACGCGAATCAATAATTTCTAATGAGAAAGTAATATTTGTTTCATAATTATATTAGAAAAATTTATCAGTTAAAGTATTTTGGAAACGCGTTAATCATTAGAATAGATCAATGATCTGTATTCGAGTGATGCATCTAAATAATTTCAGACAAGTCAGTAGAACATCGAAGACTAGTGAATCAGTAGAATTCATCAATAAATAGTCTTTGAGTCAAGAACATCAATAACAAGTCAATTAGTGGAATACACCATTGTTAGTTTATCGGTGATGGGTATCAGTAACTCGTTGAGATTCAGTAGAATGATATTAATAAGTGAATCAGTAGGATATGAACAACATGGCAAAAAGAGATGCATGTCAATAATTTGTAGTAATTTGGTGGAATATTCTTTATGATTTTATCAGTAGAGTTTGTCAATAATAAGTCAGTCATTTGAGTATTTTGAGAACACATTAATCTGTAGAATGAATCAATGATATATTTTGAAGTAGTAAATATGGAAAATTCTGAACAAATAAGTAGAATTTTAATGACTAGTAGATCAGTAAAATTTAGTAATAAATAGTGAATCAGTCGATAAATTCAATTACTTGTTAATCAGTAGAGTAGATCAATGACAAACCTTTAGAGACGGGTATCAGTAACTCACTGTGATGCAGTATAACCATTATTAACAAGTGAATCAGTAGAATTTATTAATAAATAGTCTATGAATGAAGAACTTCAATAACTAGTCAATAAGTAGAAAAGATCATTGTTAGTTTATCACTGATGGGTATCAGGAACTCGTTGTGATTCAGTAGAATAATATTAATAGGTGAATCAGTAGAATATAAACACCAAGGTAAACAGATATGCATGTCAATAATTTTAAGTACATTAGTAGAATATTCTTCATGATTTTCTCAGTAGAGTATATCAATAATAAGTCAGTCATTAGAGTATTTTGATTACGCGTTAACCTGTAGAATAAATCAATGACATATTTTCGATTGAATATGAAAAATTCCAAGCAAATCAGTAGAATATTAATGACTTGTAGAACAGTAAAATTTGGTGATTAATAGTTAATAGTAGATCAATGACGAATAATCAGTGATGGGTATTAGTAACTCGTGATTGAGTAGAAAATTATAAACAAGTAAATCAATAAAATTTATCAAGAATTAACTGTTTGGTGCGTTTTTTCAATCCTGCTTTAAATAGCAGAATAAATCAATAATGAGTCTCTAAGTTCTGCATACAAATTATTTTAGGCAACTACAAATATCGATGACTAGATCAGTAGAATTTAAAAAAAATATCTAATTAATTGAATTCTTGGAGAATGTGTCAATCAGTAAAATTAATTAAACGTGAATCTTGCAGTAATGCATATTAATAATGTTCAGTAATTTAATGAAATAGGATTGACAAGTGAATAAGTAGAATAATCAATAATTAGTCAGACTGCGGAGTATTTTAATAAGGCATTAACTGGAAATAGAAGTCGATGACAGATTCGTCATTGATGCGTGATAAGTAATTTTATGCAAATCAGCGGAATATCGATGACTAGCAGAACAATGAAATAAGTCAATAAAATCAGTCATTTAGTGAAGTATGTCATTTAGAAATTAGTTTCAATTTCTATCTCAGGCATTAATCAATGGAAACTCGAATCTTTTTTTCAGAGTGTTATAAGATTAACAAGTGAATCAGTAGAATAATCGATAATTAGTCAGACAGTGGAGTATATTAATAAGGCATTAATTTAAAATATTGATCAATGACAGATTTGTCATTGATGAGTAATAAATAATTTTATACAAATCTGTAGAATATCGATGACCAGTATAACAATAAATTAAGTCAATAATTAGTCAATAAATGGAGTATGTAATTTTGAAATCAGTTTGAAATCGTAATTTGGGCATAAATAAATGAAATCTCGAATGTTTTTTTATTTATATAAGAATAACAAGTGAATCAGTAGAATGATAAATAATTAGTTGGACAGTGGATTTTTTTATTAAGGGATAACTAAAAATATAAATCAATGACAGAGTTGTGATTGATGTGTTATAAATAATTCTATGCAAATCAGTAGAATATCAGTGACTAGTAGAACAGTGAAATAAGTCAATAATAAGTCAATCAGTGGAGTATGTCATTTAAAAATCAGTTAAGATTTATATTTTGGGCACAAATTATATAAATAAGATTAACAAATGTCTCAGTAGAATAATCAATAATTTGTCAGACGGCGGAGTATTTTAATAAGGCATCAACTGCAAGTATAATTCAATGACAGATTTGTAATTGATGTGTAATAAATAATTTTATGCAAATCAGTAGAATGTCGATGACTAGTTAAACAATGAAAGAAATCAATAAAATAGTCATTTCGTGAAGTATGTCATTTAGAAATTAGTTGAGATTTATATCATGAGCATAAATTAATGAAAACTTGAATCTTTTTTTTTGTATTGTTAAATTCTTCATTTTCGTAAATTATTCTTTTCTTCCAATTCGTGAAATTATGCTTGAAAAATTATTTACTATACCAGCTATTTTATATACTGAAATTCATCAACAATTTTTTTCAAATTAATATTTCTTTAACATCTTTTAAGTTGGTCAGACCAAATTTTTTCCATTTATCAAGTCATACCATAAAAAAGTACTATTTCATGTCATCTCAGTTCATCTAAATAAAATTTTCTAATTTCAGTCGAAATTCAGTACTCAAATCGCTTCCTTTGTTACACCCTTGGCCTTCAAAAGTTCCCAATCGTCCGATCAAAGATCAAACTCATGATTCGTTTCACATCCGACGCAGACACATATTGTTAGTTTCCTTTCCGATCTTGTCATTGGAATCAAAATTTTTTATTTCAATTGCAAGCTCGGGGAACAAAGTCAGGGTCATCGAAAGTTTTCACGGCCCGCAATTGGCGAAATGAATAATGGCCCGGCAATTTATACTAAGCCGGGTTTTTCAAATTAATCCACGTCACCGCGGGGGATTCATTCCGCGCTCTAGCGAAATGCAAAAACGCCGACGAAAGTTGCGAACGAACTTTGAGATCGCCAATTTTTTCACGTACCAGGTTACATGACGCGTCCTTCATTTTACGATGTTGTTTTTCCTGGAGCAAAATCAATCCGATGGTTTCGACAGATTCTCAGCCAGGACGTGTGTAATGTGATGGTAGAGAAGATATGGTTTTATGTTAAATCAACGAATTGAGTATTTGAAAAGGTTACGTAATGACAGAGAGAAATATTTATGGAGGGGAAGGGGTTATGAGTGAGATTTTCAAGTCCCTTAGAGCCTAAAAAATTTGTATTTTTTTCTCTAAATAATTAGAAAAAGCTAGAAAACATAGTGATTGCTATTTTCATTAAAATAACAATAAAAACTTTTGTACCAAAGTACTTGCAATTATCAAAAAACTTGTCAACTGATGACTCATTTTTGTGAACTAATATATGTAATAATTATTTATGAAATTGATACAATGAATTACGAACATGAAAAAATAAAGTTGAATAACTGAGATATAAGTAAATATTTATTATTCATTATTCTATTCTTTGTTTACTGTTTAGTTTATATTTATCTTATGGAATTATTTTATCGATAACTTGAAATTATAATCGAATAAATTTTGAGTGTGTTTGTACACTGGGTATTGTATAATTATAATAATTCGATTTCTCAGAAAAATACAAAATTTTTTATTTACAATCGGTCGACGTTTCGGCTATGGTTTTGAGCCCTTTTCAAAACCTATCAATTTTTTTACAATGTATTTAGCAATTCAAATAATCGAAGTAAAAAATTATCGATATGACAAGAAATGTTTGAATGGTTAAAAATCACGCATTAGTTATGCACATTAAATCTTTGAATGCATTTTTGACAATCATTTTATTTACTAATACTTATTGTTGGTGCAGTTTCTGATAATTTGAAACGTCTTTTTATATATCTCTGTATTTATTAGTCCTGAATAGCAGATTTATGAATGATACTGAAAATTTATTAATACAAGATTTTTCTGGAATGAGAAAACTGAAAATTTAGATTTTCCGTTTCAAAACTCTGAATAACAGTAGCTTTTAATAATTGATTATAGATTTTCAAACTACACAATGAACGATTGCGGTTTCGAATTCCAGAATATTGATTTCAGAAAATTTAAACGTTTCTTAGAGCATCAACACAACTCCAATTTCTAAAGAATACATGCATTGTTCTTTTATTCTAGAATGAGTTATTTCAGACTGATTTTGTATGGATACAGAATTTATAGATGAATGTTTTTGAAATTCAGACTTTGGTTTAAAATTTTACAATGTAAATCTATGATAACGAATTAGATAATTTCATATCCATTACAATATTTATGATTTATTATTCAAATTATATCATCTTGGGTATTATTTTGTCGTCTTTTTTTATTTATTGATTTAATAAATTATTTAAGGAACTTTGTTTACTATAACAATGCCTGTTATTTTGAAAAGTATTATTTCGTATCTCAGGATTTTTTAGTTCTAAATTGTAGAAATATAGATTATATTGAAGAGAATTTTTTGAAATCGAATTTCACAAACTATAAATCTAAAACTGTTAAGTTTCTGATAAATAACTCTGAATTTTTCAAGTTTCAAATGTATTATCAAAAAATTTAATTTACACAGTAAAATATTTATGGTTTCCAGTTTCTGAATAAATATTTAAGATCATTTTAACTTTTTACGCAGAATCAGGATTTCTCTAATTTCGGAAAATGGCATCGATGTATTTTTTTGAATTAATAATGTAATATTTAGCACTGATTTTGTGTGGATAGAGAATTTAAACTTCAGAATTTTGAAATTTGAAACTCTGGTTATGAATTTTATAATGGAAATAATAAATATTTATAATGATGAGTTGAATAATTTAACTCACAATACATTGTTTATAATTTATCATTTACATAATATTATTGTAGGCATTGTTTTTTTTTTTTGAATAATGTTTTGATTTACTTCATGGTGAATTATTTAATGTCTTTTATTTATACAAACAATATCTTATATTTCGAAACATATTTTTTTAAGTCTCAGGATTCCTTAGTTCTAAATTACAGAATTGTGAATTACATTGAAGAGAATTTATTCCAATTTTATTTTACAAACAAGAATTCTTAATTATTTGATTGTCTAATGAAAAATGTTGAATATATGAAATTTTTAAATGAAAATTATAGAATTCAAAATTATACAGTGAACAATTTACGGTCTCGATAATAAATTTTCAAAAATCCTCATTTTCTTATACAGAATCAAGATAACTTCAATTTGAAGTTGAAATCGTTGAATTTATAGAATTCTAGAATGTAAAATTTCAGGCTCATATTGTATCGATAGAGAATTCATACTTCAAAATTTTTGAGCCTTTAAAATTCGTCAACTTCAAAGTTTACCATGTTAATCTATAGAAATAAATTAAATAATAGAGAATCATCAAATTTTGAAACCTGAAGTAAAAAAATCTAGAGTAGGTATAGAATTCAGGAATTATAATTACTATTAAAGTTGTAGAGTGTGTAATTATATTCCTAGAAATTTCGACTCTGAAGTACTAAATTCGTTAATCCTATTTAAAGTTTGAATCGCTGCCCTTTTTATTTTCTAGAATGTGAAATTTCAGGCTGATTTGTATCAATATTTATTTTGTACTTCAAAATTTTCAAATCAAAAATTCTTGAACTGAAAATTTTACCATGTTAATCTATAGAAATAAATTAAATGATAGAGAATCATCAAATTTTGAAACCTGAAGTAAAAAAATCTAGAGTAGGTATAGAATTCAGGAATTATAATTACTATTAAAGTTGTAGAGTGTGAAATCATATTCCTAGAAATTTCTACTCTGAAGTACTAAATTCGTTAATCCTATTTAAAGTTTGAATCGTTGCACTTTTTAAATTATAGAATGTGAAATTTCAGGCTGATTTGTATCAATATATAATTAATATTTCAAAATTTTTAAATAAAAAATTCTTGAACTGAAAATTTTACCATGTTAATCTATAGAAATAAATTTAATAACAGAGAATCATTAAATTTTGAACCCTGAAGGCAAAAAATCTGGAGTATAGAATTTAGGAATTCCTATTACTGTTAAAGTTTTAAGATTCTATATCAAGTTCAAAGAACAAAATTCTATTCCCAGACATTTCGACTCTTGAATACTAAATTCTTCAATTCGATAACATAATATTCTCGAACTTTCACCTCTAGAACATCAACTCATAGTGTCTCAAATTAATAAACATTACATCCCAGAATTCAAAATAATAGGTACCACAATAAATTATTACATGTCATTCACTTTGTTTACAGAACAATAACAACCTTTTTTACAGCCAGAAGTAAAACTTCTAAAGAACCACTATAAACAGTCCACTGAACTGATCAAGAGGTTCCTTCCACAAAAAAGGAGTCAACAAACAGACTGACTTTAATACCATAACCAACACATTTTTTCTACTGTAAATCGTACGATCGTAAATACAAGGATATCCACAAATTCCCAGGCTTTATTTCTCTGATTCATCCACAGTTCCAATCTCAGCAAGCACAATACGTTCAGATAAAAGTGAGAATTGCAAAGTCTCGAAATGGACACTCTCGGTGCTTCTTTGCATCCAAGCGTGGGATGAGCGAGGCGAGTGAGGTAGATGACTCGGACATGTCTCGATATATAGTTCCGGCTCGTAATAAAGAATGACGCCGCCACGTGGAGACAGAGTGACGCCGTGCGTCGCGACGTCAGCCTTGAACCTCGCCTATAAGCTCGCGCTTTCCTAGTTCCTTTGGCAAGGCCAGGGCCGAGATTCCCGATGTTTTTCCGTTCGATCATCGATCGGAAAAACGGGTTAAGACACGATAATTTCGTTGGGCGAGGCATCGCTGACGTCGGTCATAAAGCCTTTTGTTTTATTGAGCAGAGAAAACGATTCGCTCGACGCTAGGCTCTTCAAATATACATCGCCTTCCAGGTTAATTTCGCGTGAGCTTTTCCTGGGGATTTTCCAGACGCATCAACATTGCAACGGTCGATTCTGGATCCCTGATTTATGGAGGGTAATACGAGGGGCGGAATAAGTAGAAATTTAGAGTCTTGGCTGGAATTTTCTCATTTCAATGAATTATAATTAATTTTTTCCACATTGTATCAATCTCTGTTTCAATTAGTCGGAAACTAGCTATTTCAAATAGTTATTACAGTATTGACAACTGGAATGATTGTTTTCTAGGAATATAGGTACTTTTGTTTCATGTGAGATTTGACTATTTTAACCAGTGCATATTATTGACTCACATTAAGTAAGTCAATTAATCGTTAATTAAAATTTTTGGTAGAGCTTTTAGAAAATTCTAGGTTATTTTTATACAGACGTGCAATGGCAAAATTCGGAAGCCAACAAAAATAGTAATAGAAATTGATTAAACATCATTGGAAATGACCGAATAAGATGACCAAAAATGATTGTCAAGTTTTTTTAAAAATTTATTGAAAACTGAATTACGCATAATTGAGACTACAGGATAATGAATCAGTTAAAATTGACTGCACTACGTAAAAATAAAAATTAGGGAATTAGTTTGATTGCAAAAATATTAGAATTTAAATACGTTGAAATTGACAATTTTCATGCCCAATAAGTAATTATATAAACATCTGTGACTAAATTGATTGATTTTATTTATTGAAAGGTCAAATTGTAAAAAATTAAATCTATCGAATTTAACCATGTAATGGTTAGGATTAAGACAAATAAATACATTCAAATTAACTATTTCATGATTAACATCTCGACACATAAATCTGTAAAAATTGAAAACTTAAGCGTAGAAAAAAGTTAACTTAGATTAACTGAATTTTAAATCACAAATCACAAAAAACCTAATAAAGTTTTTACTTATACCTGCTAAAATTTTTAATCGAGTTGTTAAAAATATAGTCGATATGGCAAAGTGTTTAGGTTTATTGGAGAAAAATTTTTTTTATTTGACTGAAGATTTTCATATTGGGATGGCAAAAATTTCATTTCGAATTAACGAGTTGTTAAAAAAACATCAAATATAAGTATCTAACTACTAATTGTTTGTAAAAAATCACCTATTGAAAAATATTTAAGTTTTCCTCTAAAAACAAGTAATTTTTCACCAATTTTACCTCAGAAAATGTGTAAAACAAATAAAACAAATATCCTTTGCAGCATAGGAAGAAAAATTTGAAAAAACGTTTATCCATAACTGTGATGAACAAAATTTTTCTACAAAATCACCCTAAAATACTAAACGCTTTGAAAATCAGCATTTGCAATCTAAAGTGGAATTTGCAAAATATCTAGTCACAATCTATGTATTTTTTCTCAATTTTAAGTGCTCTCTGTCCAAATTTTCTAGCCTGTCTGATTCTCCAGCAGCTCAAAGTAAGTTATCTCGTTAAAAAATAATTTTCGGGGGTCGTCATATATACTATTTTACCGTAAAACAATAATGAATTAGTAGCATTCGAATGTTATTTGGATAGTCAATAATTGCAGTGGTAAATATTTATTTAATGAATAGTAACTATTTAATAAAGTTTTTGTAAAAATTGACTGCTCCATTAGTTGAACTATACTTATCTTTTAGTCATGATGCACGAATAAGACTAGTCAAAAAAATCTACTTACTGTACTAGTGAATTTCTACTAAAGTTCAGAGATAGTAACTCACTTCTTTCTTCAGTCAAATATTACTCATATTCATCAGTAAGCTATCAAATTCAACTAATTCAATTAGTAGATTTACACTAAAACTTCAGTTGCTTCTTTTTTACTTTTTCAATTAGCCAAATTGTACTATTAATTAGTAATTTGTAACTAATTCAAACTGAGAGAGTGTTATTGCAATGTTTTTGTAGTAAAGCATCGTTTTTTAAATAAGTTAGGTTGAAATTTATGTTTGTATTTTTTTTATTGCCATTATTGCTGTTTTAAGTTGGATAAGTAGGAAAATAATAATTTTTGGTGGCGCACTTATCTTTTTTCCCATGAGTAATTTTTTCTTCTGATAATTACTAACTTTTACCTAATAACTAGTGATTTCTCAATTACTCATATACAATAAAAAACTTACTGTTAATTATTGTCAAGATGTAACTCCTTCATAATGTAAAAAATCACCAAATATCAATATAAAAAAATATTTATTGAAAAAAAGAAAAGTTTGCCACTGACAATAAGTAATCATTCACCAATTTTAGCTTAGAAAATGCGTAAAACAAATATCCTTTGCAGCATAGAAACAAAAATTGGAAATGACATTAATCCATAGATGTGATAAACGAAAATTTTCTACATAATCACTCCAAAATACTAAATTCTTCGGAAAAACTGCTTTTACAATCTGAAGTGGAATTTCCAAAATATCTAGTCATAATCTATGTATTATTTCCAAATTTTCTAGCCTGTCTGATTCTTCAATAGCTCAAAGTACACATCTCATTAAAAGTTAATTTTACAGTTACTATCATTGTCTTTCAATATCCCAAAAATGAGGAAAATTCGCAGGGGTCGTCATATATACAATCGCTCGGATACAACGGCATGCAAATCGGCCATGACCCCGAGCACTCGGGGTCGGGTCGTGCTCAATCGAGGGGTCAAGTGCAGCGGGCGAATTGCCAGTTGTTTTCACGTCTACACAGTACCTCTTTTTGATAAGCCAAGTTCAAAAGTCGGAACACCCACTAGAAATTTAAGACCCATTACATTACTCTTCTTGTAACTTGTGGCCAAATTGGCAATTCGTCTCGTTTCCCAAGGTTCCTGCATTCACTCGATTTTCGTGGATTACAAGAGAAGTTAAAGAATTTCTAGAAATTTTGGAGGAACATAAGAATCAGATACTTCAGAAGTTGAAGAATTTATATACTAACATTTTCTGTAAACTTACAATTACAAAATCTTGAAAAGTCATGTAAGTTTCATCAATTTTTTTCAATGACACTAGCTCATTGTAATGATCAATTTCGTCCTTGTCTTTACATACTCAATCATAGCAGTACATCGACCCATCAACTATGTAAATCGAAAGAATGCCGACTAACAAAACTCTACGATTCATTTATGAAAAAGCACAATTAACTATTCTAATTACTGAGATAACTCGTCAATCTTTTTTCGACTCTACAATGACCCAAGATCGGGAAATTTCACCATAAAAAATGCACGTACGAAATTGTATTGCTTTTCTTTTCCCTTTGGAATCGGAAATTCAACATGAATACTTTAAGAATTCCCCGAGCGGTGCGAATAAAACAAGTGGGGAAAATTACATCGGGGACAATAAGATTCAAGAAGAAATTGTCGTCGCAAGAAATTCCCTAGACGATTTGATATTTGCGAATCACATTTTTTTGTTTTTTTGAGACAAAATCGATGTTTATATAGTGAATTATTTAGTTGAATTTTCATTTAAAGCTTTCGATTATTATGCAATTTTTCTTATAATACAGTGATTTGCATAATAAAGTTAATAACTTCGCACTCATGAGAAAATGCTCCTATTTTCTAATCATTTCTAACTCGTGGTAAACCAGGTTGGTCAATGTGACATAATCATGTTTAAAATAACACTCTGATTACTACCACTATTCGTGAACTTAACGACAAAACCTCATCAAAGGACCTAAACCGAACATTATGTCGCGAATTACAAGTTAATTATACGTGACAAAGTTCCTCTGGAAACTTGGAAATTGCATCGAGCTTCTTTGACTAACGATTCCGTGTAATGAATTTGCGGCATTGTCTGACATTAAGGAGAGAAAGCCCCATTTCGTAATTGAAATTTCAATTGGAATGGGTTTAAGGTGACTTTTTTGTGCCTTAAACATTCATGGTTTAATTTTTCGTTATTTCGATGTACGAGTAGTAGAGAATATTTTTTTGGAGTTTAGAATACTTGAATTTGAAAAAAGACCTTTTATGATAAAAAAAAAGATGATGAGTCCGTTTGAGAAATTTGTATAACAAAAATTTTTCCTCAATCGTGAGAATATGATGAAATTTGGAGTTGAAATTTCTGGGATGGTTGTGATGGTTAACAGATTTATTAAATAATGTTTTTATTGCTTATTCGACGATTGGGTGTATTTTTATATACAACTTCAATGACGATAGTTTTGACTTTTTGAAATTTTGGAACAAGAATTATAGTTTAAAAAATTTTTATTCTTGATTTCAAATTCAATTTCGTATAAATGTGAACAATCATCCAGTGAACAAAAAGTAAATTATCAAAGTATATATGAAAGACAGCCAATATATAGAATAATTACTATATTCAAAAATTAAAACGAGCAACAAATTTGTGCAAAATCAACACCATTTAGAATTCTTGAGTCGCTTCAATTCCAAATGATATTTTTGGAAAAAATATTTGAAGCTTGAAATTTTCACTTCTTAAAGATGTGTTTTTTGTTGAACTTCTAAAAAAATCTAAAGTATATTGCTATACAAAAGTGTGCAGATACTCAATTTTTTGTATATCATTAAAAAACGACGCATCAAAGGAATATTAATAGGAATTTTCAAATATTGATGATAAGACGTTATAAAATTTATTCAATATGACTGTACGTACATTTGACCATCGCCTGCATTGAATATAAATTATAAAAAATTATATTTTATCACTAAAAAATGATTGAATATGTAAATTTGTAATTAGTAATAACAAATCAATTATTTCGAATTTATTCTTCGATGCATTTGTAATGCTGATTTTTTCCTTCGAATTCTCAACAGAATAAGAGTTTAAAAGAAAAACTAGAAAAAAAAGAATAAAAAATAATTCAAGTAATCAATCCGATAAACAAGTGATAGAAATTTTCAAATCATAGAATAATAGTGATATCGGTATTTTGGCTAAATTTTTTTACAATATATTTTTATCTTATGTAATTGATTTACTATATATCATTTTACTATTATTTTGTTTTTTATTGTTTTCTTTTTATTTATTCTTATTATTATAAATCGACATTTTGTTTTCATTGTTCATCAAAATTTTCAAAATGACAAGCCAAATATGAATTTATAATTCTTTATAACGCAACTTTTATGTCACATATTTTCAATTCAACGATCTTGTTCCTTTAATCATTTTAGTCTTTCCAGAAAAAATTTGATGTCAAATAAGTTGTACATTTTGTGGTAAAGGTCCGAACCCAGAACTTTCATACGACAAAAAATTTTATTTTATAGGAAGAAATCCTGTCTGAGAATGCAGTTAATTCCATTTATTCATGCGAAGAAATCATTTTTCCTACATATAAAAAACAACGAAAATTTGGAAAATTCCTAATGCAAAATATACTACAGATCGCAAATCCTTATGAATTTGAAATTTTTTACAGTAGGTGAATCTTTACCACTTATTTCTTCAATATTTGTTTATTTTTTGATTTGTCTTTTCACTCTTCTATTATAGTGATAAACTTAATGCAAGTAAATTTTCTAGATAAGTAATAAATAAAAAATTGTATCGTAGTCAAATTAAAAAAAATTTTTACATTTATATACCAACACAAATTGATAAAAATAAAGTCATATATGTTTTTTTATGAAAAAATTTAGAATTCTTGAAAATTTTCATTTAAAATATCGAAACATGAAAATTCCTTTACTGAAATATATCGAGATCGCAAATAATTGCTAATAAATCTAAAGTTTTTTATTTTCTATTAGTTGAAACTATACTAATGTCTATTTCACATTTGTTTTTCTCTCAATTTTTTCAACTATTTTATTTGCAGTTATAAATTTTATATTTGAAGAAAATTGATAGAAAAATTATAAATTAAAAATGCTGAATAGTGATAATGAGAAAAATTCTGAAAATTTTACAACACAAATTTATAGGAATACAATCATGTTTGTTAGTAATTGTGACGAGCGAGGTTTTGCTCACTCGTCTATATTTTTATTTTTACAATAATATGAGGAAAAAAAGAAAGACAAATTCAATGTTCTATAAAATGTTTAAGGGGAAGCTATTTTTCTAAACGTTAAGATAACGCGCGACAATATCAAATCGCTATGACTCGCCGGTATTGATAGTTGATGACGCTAATTATATCAATTTTTGGGCAGGAAACGATCGGACGAAAATCGTTCCGTAAAGAATGATTTTCAGACGGAAACGATATGCTCATATCTTTCTTTTAGACAATGAACCATGATTAGACTTTTTACAAAAATGATATCTAACGATTTCTTGCAATTTACACCGGATACAAACGAACGAAAAGGAACCCGAAACGAACGAAAAACGTTCCGTGAGTACGATTTTCAGGCAAAAATGATAAACAGGTCAATTTTTCGAATAATGAACTACGATTACCACTTCTTTCTTTCTTCGGTGTATAAACCAAGCAGTCGTGGCCGAACTTTGGCACTCACACTCCCAAGCACTTGTATTCCTTATTGTTAATAGTTTAACATATAGTAAAAGTCATAAGTTTAATAGCGTGCGGAAAGACAGTTCTCAAATTTTATTCCAAGTTTATTGATATTGAAACATCTCCTGAATCTAGACATTATTTCGTTTGTAATAATTAACAGTGAAACGTGTGATTTTCCTAAGAGCAATCGATCGAAGGTATGAGAGGAAAAATTATTAATAATATGTTGAAAATAAGTAAAGTTAAAAATCAACACACTGTTGTACATTGTCAGAGCCATGTTATTGTCATGGAAATTGTTTTGTGAATAAGAACTTCAGAAAGGATTCGTAATGCATCGAATATTTTGTATGAAAAGAGTATTTGAATAAGATATAATGTTGATTTTATCATTTTGTTAGAAAAGTCTTTTGTCTTGATTGATAGATCAAAATGTAAATGATTATATTCAGAAGTGACTGTTCCTTTTATACTAATAAAGTTAATGTTTTGTAAATTGAAAACCATCCCTCAAAAGCATTTTTTTTCCCCTGGTCCATAAATATATAGGGAACCTAGGGTCGTGTAGGGCAGAGCCTCCTACAACGGTCCTAATCTGGACGAGTTGGCCTACTTTCGGGATTTAAAAATCAACGTTGGTTTTCTCGAATTTGAGTCCGCTCGTCACAATAATTGAAAAATATATGCAATTCTCAAAATTATTCATCCAAAATGTCGAAACCACAAATTTCACTGATGTAGACAATTTTCATTTTTCATCTTTTGAATATGTAACAATTTATTTTTCTAATATCTCAATTTCTTACCTTTCTTTTTAAAATTTTATTTCATTGCAGTGAAAATTTGAGTTATCTTTATTTTTTTAATTTTTGAAATATTCACTCGTTTCACGATCAAGTTTCTTAACTAGAAATTGTAAGATTTAAAATTCTCTTTACTTCGTACTTCGATTGCAGGTTTTCAAAAATGCAATAAATGATGATACTTGAATAATTGATAGATTTCAGATACAAACTTCGATTCAGCATCCAACAATTTCTCAACAAATTTCGACCTTCTATACATAAATTTCACCTCTTTTTTCTTCAAAAATCAACTTAAACAACAACTCCCCAAAAAACTATACATGCAAACATGGCAATTTCACTCCACAAAAACATCCTTTTATCATGTTTTCGACTCTCGAAAGCCAACTAAAGCGGCTGTATATTATGCAAATTCTGATAAGAAGAACGCGTTACCTTTATTCCGAAGAGTTACGATAGCGAACCACGAACATTCAGTGTTATCAAGGATCAATACCCGGATTCGTTACCTTCGCCGCAAGTACATTTTTCCCCATTTTCGTCCTGGGACTTGGAAAAGCTGCTCGTGAATTCACGTGAAAAATAAAACACGCGATCACGGGTGCTCGGGCATTTTTCAATTTACGCAAAGAGCGTTCTTTTTGAGAAATGAAAGTGCACCGTCACGTAACGTTGTAATTAATTGATCGAATCGCAGAGTGAGTGTTATTTTTCACAGCGAGATTTTTTACAGGCCAGTTTCAAGATTATACAGTATTTCTTGTGATTTCGTTTAGTTCCATTTTTCTGACGAGACCTTGTAGGATTTTATGAACAATGAGGTGAACGAACAGTAATTTATTTGCAAGAGAATTTCATTGAAGTTGAAGGAATGTGGGTTATGAAATTTTTTTTCGAGGTGACAATATTTTGAGGGCTTGTAGGGTCCCATTTGTTGAATAAAGAAGGGGATAGAAGTGATGTGAGCAAGTACTTTCGATGCGTTCGCGAAATGTATGACCCCATATTTTGAAACGCTGTAACGCAAAGTGTATATATAAACTGTACTTTTAAGTGGAGTACAAATAGAACAGGTCATGTTGCACTTTCTGTATAAAATATTTATCTTGAGGAAAATGGGTTATGGGCGATTTCGTAACTAGTGTAATAAAACAAGGTTATATTATTTATTATTTGCAGAATTCAAGTATAATTTGATAAAATATTTATTCAAATGCATGTATTGTTTTTAATTCTTTATGATTTGAAATTATTTGTTACAAATTATATTCATTTTCTCGGCTGAAGTTTTTCCTTCAGTTTTTTAAAAAAATTTAAATAATTTTCTGTCAATCTCTGATGTGATGACTAACATTAATGTTCGTACACTTTTAAAAATGCAAATGACAAATTGCTTCTTAAATCAATTAGCTTATTTTCAAATTAACTCGTAACCAATTGTTTCCACGATTTCTCGGGTTTCGAAAATCCATTTTCATTTGGTTGTTCGTAAATCAATCATTTGCAGAATGATGTAGTAAGTGAGCTATTTAATTAGATTTGTAAAGTCGAATTATTTCAACGTTTCAATTATGTAATATCACGAGATGTTTCTCGGTTTGACCGATTGATTTTGTGCTCTTTGAAATGTTGCATTTATTCAGTTCTTGATTGAGCTGACCATAATTATGGTGAATTTTAATCATTTGTGGGAGATTTGATGTGAATTATTTTATGCTTGTTTTGTGGAAATTATGTTCTACTGAAATAGAAAATTTTTTGAATCTTGCGTGATGATCATGATAGTAATCGAAAAAATTCAAAAAATTTTGATAATACAAATTTTTCTTAACAATTATTGAAGATTGAAATATGAATACTTAAGTTAAAAAATCATTAATAAAATAATTGTTGATAGCCAATAATTTTATTTCCTTTAGTTTTCTGAATCATGAGATGTGTATAAAATTAAAAATAACAAAAAGTTTTTCTCAGATTTTAAAAGAAAATTAAAAAATCCTTTCGATTTCGAAAATTCTTTGGAATTAGCAGGCATATTTTTGAAGTTAATAAAAAAATTTTTTACCTCCTGAAATAGATAAACAGTTTTCCCAAGTAATTTCGGTTTTGATAGTTGAAAAACTGCAGAAAAAAGATCACTAATTCGTAAATCATTAAAAATTTTACAAAATGATCGAGAATTATCTTATATAAGTTTTTGAGAGTTTGTGCGTTTCTCTAAAATTGTTAAAATTATTGAAATAAATCTCAGAAACTATTTTATGTAATAATAAACAATGAAATTTTCTGTCAATATAAGGAAATATTTTGAATCTTTTGTAAACTTCAACTGATAAAAATTTCAAAATCATTCAAAAAATTTGACTAGTTGATCGTTAGTTTCATGTATTATAGAAAATTTCTAAGGTCTCAAGAAGCTCATTAAAACACTGCAAATCGTGTTTAAAATGCGTAAATATTTATAATTATCAAGAAATTCCATATTTATTTAATATTTTTTAACGTATATTAACTTCTAAAAATCAAGTGTTCAGAAACTCTATGAAGCTCAGGAGTTTTTTGAAAATATTTTGATTAAAATATAAAAAAAGTAATGAAAAATTTCTTTATCGTAAATAAAGTTACAATGTATTGAATTCTTTGCAGATCATCACTTAATTTTCAAATGCTGAAACTGCCTTTATTGTTATTTACTGCTTAAGTTCGTTAAGTTTCAAATAAAGTTAAACCTCAGGAGAAATTGTCGAAATGGGAAAAATGGTTGGATTATTTATTAGATCTCTGAAAAATTTTAGAAATTTTATTATTGTTTTTGATTTGCAACTACCAAAAACTGTAAAAACTGTTCGGAACTGAAAATTTTCAAAAACTTCGAAAATGCTGATATAAGTTTGTAAAATTCTCAAAATTGTAACGAACTGTTAAACTAATTAAAGATGAAGGAACTTAAGTTACAAAAAAAAATTTTAGTTTTTGAAGATTTACAAGTACAACTTGTAAGACTCGTACGAGTGTTCAGGAATATTTTTATTACCATAAAGAAAATATTTTGAATTTCCATCTGATTATGAAAATGAATGGAAAAATTTTTCTCTCTACAATTTGAATAAGATTTTTCACTGTTGTAATTTTTAAAACTAATAAGAACTAAAGTTTATCTGCTGAAACGAAATGGACAAAAAAAATCAGTATCTGTGAAAAATTTTAGATTTGTCAAAACAAACTGTAAAAATGACTGCTTACAACTGTTAGCTAAATAATGAAAATTGTGACAAACTTTTCGCTCTTCAAAAAATGGAAGCTTCTGAAATTTTCAAAACTGTTATAAAATTCCAAACCTTTGAAACTGTCAATATAATTCAACTTCGTAAATGCAATCATTAATATTGATTGGTCATTGCCAACTGTGAAAAAATACAGTATTTATGCACCCAATTTTTCAAAATAGTTTAGAAATAAAGTTTCCAATCAGCAACTCAAATTTTTGACTCGATTGTGGAACTCAATTTAAAAATGATATCAAAAACTACATTCGAAATCGACCAGAAATTTGAAAGGAAATTAAATTTTCTGAAAGTCTTCCAGAATAAAATTTGTAAGTTACATTTCGAAAATCCATTCCCAATCAAATCGTAGTTTCCATTTACATTTTTGCATTCTAGCATATTTTGCTCGTTCCTTCTCTCAATTTGTAACTATAAATGTAATTGTGATTGTCAAAGATTACATGAAAGAAAAAACTCAATTCAAACCCACAATTCAAAGGAAAATACGTTCTACGCAATATTCAAATATTTTTGATGAAAATCCAGAACTATATAAAAATTCCATAAATTTCATTCCACCTTTTCCAGAAAATTCTCGTCAGGTGAAGAAATTTTCATATTCGATTATCATCACAAAGAACGATCGATTCAACACCAATTTCGTGAAAACTTTTCGACAGGTTCGGTTATTGAATTCATGAATTTTTCGTAAAATCAAGAGTATCGATCTGACAACTCTTTACACGCGGTTGAAGATACGATGTAGGGTTAGTGTCCGCGTCGGACGCAATTTGTGCATCGCAAAAGGGTGACGAGTCGATCGCGGTATATTTATAGTAAGCTCCGAGGAGCTTACTCGGCCGCGCAAAATCAGCCCCGAGTGTCCAGTAACACATAAAACGAGTTCACAATATCCAGAGACAAGAACGCGAATTCCCATTTAGACTGTATCGAATCGACAAACAATGATTTTGAGTCTGGAACCGAGTTGTACATCGGTAACTACTTACTTCAACGACATTGTTTCTGAAGGAAATTTCCATTCAGCAATATTTTCGTCCATTGCATCGAAAACTTCTTATCATTCGTATCCAAGATAAGAGAAATTTTCGTATTTCAAGTATAACGTTTCACTCGTGTTGCACTCTGCATACGAAACGTATAGAAGAGAAGTGAAACGTTATGAATTTTGAATTTGGAAAGTATCTCAAGCCAAAAGAATTTTCACTTCAATTTTGTTTTTAAATACACCGGGGCTCAAAAATGAAGAAACCTTGTCAAATATAGCACGAAGGCATCAAAAAGCATTTTGATGGGATATTCCGGAGCTTTTCGAGGCCCTCTTGAAATGCAAATTGTGACTTGATGGCCTGCTCTCGAAATTTGCTCTCGAGGCTTGTGTCGCTATGTAAATAGCGCGCAAAAATAGAGGTTAATTCTCATTTCCAACCCCTTACAAATGAGCAACGCAATCAGGGAGTGTTCAAAGTGTCAGATCAATGTCTTGCTGTGATTAAATGGCTGATTAGAAAACAAAGATGTTTTCATCTGTTTAGCTACGTGACTCGAATACAATGAGTGATGAACCGGACGTTGAACCGTGGGTTTGATGAGGGTATTTAGAAAACCTTTCTATTCAAATTGACAAGGAAAATGAGTAAAATGTTTTTCAGTCACGTAATTCATTTTCTTTTTATGTTTTTTTTTTTTTTTCAATCATACTTATGTACGAGTAACGTACGAATAAAAATATAAAAGTGAAATCATCGACCACTTAATTAAAAATTCATTATAAATTGCAGATTTGATAGAACAATAATAATTATTATTTTTTCTATTGTATTTACATTGAATAAAAACTTAATTTTTTCATTATTATTATAATAATGTATAATAGTTTGAGATTTTTTAATAAAAGTATTATTATATATTATATTAGAACATAATTTGAATGAGTGAAACGATGAGTACATAAACCATATTTAAATATAGAAAGAAATATAAATTTATGTAAAATACAATATAACTTATGATATTATACAAAATTAATATATATCATATTTCATACAATCTCATTATATTTCATTTATTAATATTTATTCAAAAAAATTACAATTTATCTTTATCGCTTTAGATATCGTTTTATGTAGCAACTGTAGTCTTTCGACCCCATTCATTACAGTGTGACAAATGTACTTGAAATTAAGTTATATCAAATATAAATATTGTTGGCTCAAAAAATTTTCTTCATACGTCATATTTAAGAAGTTATAAAAGGTTATGGGAAATCATGAGAGTTTATAAGAAACTTCAACTTCAAAAAGTTATGGATTATATTTGATTTTTTGATAAAAATTGATAAAAACTATGGTAAAACATGGAATATTATGAAAAATAGGTTTTACAGAAAATCTTGAAAAAACATGAGAAGTTATGGTAAATTATAATAAATTCTTAGAGTGACCTACAGTGAATTATAGTAAATTATTGGAACAGGTAGAAAACCATAAAAAAACATGATCTATAATAGAAAAGTACAAAAAAAGAAGAAAGATTTATCTGAACCAATGAATAACAACAAAAATTCATAGTTAATTACAGAAAACAATAAAGGCAATTTAGATGGTTATGGAAAATCATGAGAGTTTATAAGAAACTTCAACTACAAGAAGTTACAGGAAATCATGAGAATTCATAAGAAACTTGACAAAGTTATAGGAAATCACGGGAGTTGATAAAAACTATGATAAAACATGGGAAATTATAAGAAAAAGGTTTACCAGAAAATCTTGAAAAAACATAAGAAGTTATTGTAAATTATAGTAAAATTATTTTAACTGGTAGAAATCCACAAAAAATTATGCTCAATTATAAAAAAAGTACGAAAAATTATGAAAAATTTATATGAAATATGGAATAACAACAAAAATTCACAGCTAATTTCAGGAAACATAAAAGTGGATATAAAAGGTTATGGGAAATCATAAAAATTAATAAGAAACTTTAGAAAATTATAGAAAATCACGGCTATAATAATATGGAAATTATGAAAAAAAGGTTTATTACAGAAAATCTTGAAAAACCATGATAAGTAATTGACAATTA
The DNA here is from genome assembly GCA_028476575.1 of Platygaster robiniae. NCBI lineage: Eukaryota > Metazoa > Arthropoda > Insecta > Hymenoptera > Platygastridae > Platygaster > Platygaster robiniae. Next base: position 29,251,540 of record CM052023.1, read on the forward strand.
TGGTAAATTATCGTAAATTATTTGAACTGCTAGGAAACCATAACAATTATGCTCAATGATAAAAAAGTACGACAAATGATGAAAAATTGATATGAAATAAAGAATAAAAATCAAAATTCAAAGTAAATTACAGAAAACATAGAAATTTATATGGGAGGTTATTTGAAATCATGAAAATTGATCAGAAACTTTATCTTCAAGAAGTTATAGGAAATCATGGGAATTGATAGAAACTGAGATAAAACATGTGAAATTACGAAAAAACGAAAAAGGTTTAACAGAAAATTTCTAAAAACCATGACAAGTTATTGAAAATTATGGTAAATTATAGGAACTGGTAGAAAACCATACAAAATTATGCTCAATGATAAAAAAGTACGAAAAATGATGAAAAATTTATATTAAATAATGAATAGAAACAAAAATTCATTGTCAATCACAGAAAACATCAGAAAATTATGAGACTTGATTAAAAAATATGGTAAATCGTAGAAAATTCCATCAAACTGTAGGAAAGTATGGTAATCTATATGAAATCATGAAATCATGAGAAATAAAAACAGACAAAAATGGCAAGTCAGAGAAAATATAAAAAAGTAAAGAGATGTCATGAATAATGACAGTTAATAATTGGGAATCATACAAAGTCTTAGCAAATTAATAATAATTCCAGGAAACTTTCCAAAATGAAGGAAAAACAATGAGTAGATTACAGATCACGAAAAAATATAGAAAACTATAAAAACAAAAAATAGGAAAATGTAAAACCGAAATCATAGAGTTCATAGGTGGCATTAGAAAATCATGAAAAACCATGATAAATACATAGATAATTACAACAAATCCTAAATAACACCATTAAAATTACAGGGGGTAACTATATGAAGTCTTTGAAAATTATGAGCAATGATTGGTTATCAATAAAAGACATAAAATTTAGTAAAAAATGAGAGTAACTATATCTTATAGCATCAATAGAATTTGACAAAAGATTACAACAAGTGGCAGTAAATCATAAAAAAATAGCAGTTGTTGAGAAACCTAAGAATATTTTGAAAAATGAAAGAAAGTTATGAGATTCAATGAAAAATTTCGAAACGTAATTGAAAATTATAAGACTCAACAAGAAACTACAGAAAAATAAAGAAAATCATGTATAATCATGCAAAATCATTTACAAATTTTTTGATAGTAAAAGTTTTTTAATTTGTAGATAAAATTTAAAACCATTAATAAAAACCTATATTTCTCAATATCTCAATATTCATTACGTAGTGTTTTTTTTAAATATAATTAATATACTTTCACGTAATAAAAAATATATTATTTTAAATATACCTACATACAACAAGTCATTTTATTAATACGTGTATTAATTATACGATAACTTTTTAACCTCCATTGACTATAAAATGACAAGCACAATTAAAATTACATCTTTTTTATCATAAATACACTTCAAAAAGTTATCATACTCAAATAATATATGTAAAGACCATTTCCCTCCTTTTTTTACCCCTTTTCAATATTTCCCAAAAGAATTCTAAACCTGTAACAACGTATTTTCAAATCTTCAAATATGCACATACTCTATTCACAATCGATTTTCAAAAAACTCAGTTTTTTTCCAAATATCATCACCCACATTCAGTATTTCTTTTTCCTCTCACGCAAACATACCATTCCTGAGACAGGAATCCACAATTTTCGTTTCTCGCATGACCATGATATCGCATGCAGGGATGAAATGGAGCTTTGCGAAAATGATTTACATCAGTATTTTTTACCAGAAACGTTCTCTCGATAAACAATTTTGCAACGTAAAGTATTAGGGGAATTAATGAAAGAGCACGAAAGTAATTAGATCGGCGCGCTATGAAGAAGGATAATGGTATTACTTGTAGTGCGCAACACGGTGACATGAATATGCAAATGAGTGCAATATCTCTGCTACAGGTTTCGAAAATCCACAGTTACGTTTGCTCTTGCATTAAGTGTAACCTTGAATATTATTTTGTTATTAACAACATGGAAAATCGTGCATTATTTTATAATTTAAGAATGAAATCAACTTTTATCTTCAAAAACTTCGATTGTAATATTCCAAAACTATATAAAAAAGATAGATATTTAAAAAAATTCTTTTCCCTGTTTGCGCAGAAATTTTTTTTCGTCGTAGTAACAACGAGTAAAAGCAGGTCTGTGATAAATCTATCGCAGCCTTCGTGCAAATGCGTGGTGTTTCGCTTGTCAAAAGGTACTAAAATTTAGTTCGAGGTCGGCTCGTCAATTCTGCAATAGGGTCGGAACGCCGGATCGAATTTTCCTCGATTGCACGCATAAACGTGCTGCGATTTGAATCTTATTAGCAGAAGGATGGTTCCATCAACAATGATCGCGGATTAATAATCGTACAAAGCCGTTCATCCTCAATTGGTTCATGCAGTGGCGTCAGCAGCAAACATTTTTCAGGTGAATATACCAACAAAATTTATGAAAATACTGTTTTATATGAATTCGATACGAAAATACTGAAATTCTCTGAAATTTCAGAATCGCGATAATTGGTTTCTAGAAATCTTTATGAAATTTTTTAAAAATACTAGATAGAGAAACTAGAAAATCCTATCCAATTTATTATAAAATACGTGAAATTTATGAAATTCTTAAAAACTCTATCGATCGATTTTTCAAAAATCTGTAACTACCGAAAACCTATAAAACCTTGAATCCTAAGGCATTCGAATTCAAGAAATCTTGAAATCTTCCAAACTAAAGAAAAATTTAAAAATACGAAAAATATTTAAAATGCTGGAAATGTACGAAACTTTGGATATAATCGTGTAAAATGTTTTCAGGAAAATCTATCAAGATACTGAAAATCTAATAAACTCTGAATTTACGAAAACACTCACTTACGAAAATTTACGAAAACACTCAACTATCGAAATTCCATGGATAAGCAAAAAATACGAAAAACCCTCAGAATATTTGCAATCTACGATATGTACAGGCATATTTTTAAAAAATCTATGCGTATATCAACAATATTGAAAAATTTGAATCCTAGAGCATGAAATTCTGGAAAGCTATATGAAAATCCACAAAAATTCCAAAAGATCCTTCCAAAATACTGAAAAAACACGAAAAGTACTATGAATGATGAAAATTTATGAAATAATGGATATCTTTGAAGATACTGTTTTCTACAAAATCTAATAAAATTCCAGTAAGGTCAGTAAAATATGATATTGTCATCTTTTTATCTTAATTAGTAGATTCAACTTTATTTTTGAAGTTCAGAAATGAGACAAAATGTGATCGAAATGAAGAGAAAACTGTAAATATATGAATTCATAAAAAAAAAGGAATTGATTTACTAAGTATAAAATAATTGATATTGTTAATTTAAACATCATTTGACAAATTGTTACGCTAGAAAATACAATAAATTTTTAGTCGAAAGTGCAATGTTCCAGACTGATTCCACAATAAAATATTTTGTTGTAATAATTACTACGTTCTTTTCTTAGATTGTAAAATTATATTGTAGATTCTAGGGCAATGTATAAATTTTTGGCAGTACACTATTTTTTCATATACCATATGACAAATAACGTAGTTTGAAGCAAGATCATGAAAAGTGATAAATCGAGAACTACAACAATGATTATAACAATCGAGAGAAGTTATAATAGTAAATACAATATTGTTATTAAATTATAAACACAATATTATGAATAAAAAGAGGTAATAAAATTCTGTGTACGAGTAGTGTAGAATATTGTATTAAAATATGTAGTACAATTTTCACTCTGAAAAATTAGATTTTTCTCATTTTATCTATAAGAATTTGGCATGCATTTTGTAATTTGATCAACACAACAATTTTTACCATGCATATTTTGTTCATCAATTAATATTTCGGAGAAAAATACTTTCCTAACATGAGATATACAAAATTCTGTGATGAATTCCTTACTATGTGAATTAAGACATTTTGGTTATCAGGTTTTTAAAAATACGCTGTTTAAAAATTTTTATCGGGTTTCAAACCCCTTGGTCACTGAGTAAAATATATGGAGCGTGTCTGATAAGGTGGCTTATTTATAAACAGTGATTGATGGGTATATTTTACATGAAATTTTTTCCAACCGGAGTTCGATTGCATCAGAGTTAGGGTTTTTTGTAGGTTTTTGAACGTTGGTTCATATGGGAAACGCGTTAGTGGGGAAGCATTTTATTTGTCTTTTTATTTAACACAGAAAGAAAAGTAGACATAGAAAATATGGAGAATAAATTGATAATGTATAATAGAGTAAAAAAGAAAAATAGATACAATAAAATAAAAGTAAAGTAAAATATGAAAGGATATGAAATTTTTTCTATACGAGATAAATAGTGCAGTTGAAATTTGATAGAATATTAAATAAGGTATGAAATAATTAAAAAAAAAGAAACAAAATCCTAGAATCTGTGGGACGATGTTTTTCTTACTACCTTAAAATTGTAAAAAAATCTCTTATGACTTAATACAGAATTTTATCAAACTATTATTTTCGTATCTTTAGACTTATATGTATACAGGAACGCACAAATTTCAGACTCTAAATAGCTAATTTGTTTATAAAAATCGAAACAAAATTTGACAAATTTTAAGTTTTTATCATTAAATTCTTTGTGTGATTAATTTTTCAACGCTACAAATATTCTGGATAAAAATGTGAATCCTATTGTTAGACTCTAAATGCTGATCGTTCAGTGCAGTAGTAAAACTTATATATAGTCAGACAATACTGCATCATAAATTTTCTGCTAATAGTTAACAGCTTATATTCATAATTTCTAGACTAAAAACTTCATGAGCAATTTTGCTATTATCTTCAAAGTAAATCTAACTGCACGTGAATGTTTATAGAGCATGTAAAAATTGGTTTTGATCGTAATAATTCTATTGGAATAAAATTAATTCCGATATGGATATAAAGCTTCTGGTTATATCCCTGACATAATTGATTAAAAGTTACGTTAATAATAAACTTCATTCAATAACAATGACTCTACAAAATTATCTATCGCAAATTAGAACAAATATAAATTAGAGATTGTTGAAAAAAAGCGAATTTTTATCTGAATCTTATGCTATATAGTTATCTATAGTTGTTAATAGTTCTACAATATTTTGTATGGTGTTGAATAGTGATTCATAGTAGCTCAATAATATTCACAGTGTGAAGTTGTCATTAATGGTTTCTCAATGTCTTGCATAGTGTTTAATAGTGATAATTATAAGTGCTTGCACATTTTGTTACGTAATATATCTTTTAATATTATGATTATTTTTTATATCAGAAAATATTCAAAAAAAGATATTGCTCAAGATTTCACAGTTGAAAAGGTTGGAATTTGTTGGATAAATCATTTTGTTTATTTCGTGGGTAAATTTTCTGCGTTTATTAGTGATTTAATTCATAGTGAATGATTTTATAAAATGATTTTTTACAAAATGTGACACATATAAATAAAAGCTCAATAAAAAAGAAGAATTTAATCAGAATCTTTTGCTCTCAAGTTTTCTATAGTGTCAGTAATTATGTACAGTTATTCAGAGTGTCTCAAAGTTTTCCATAGCACTCAATAATGGTTTATAGTACCTCAAGGTTTTGCATAGTATTTAGTAGTAAATAATAGTCCCTGCATATATTGTCATGTTATTCAGATATTTCCTAAAATATCTTTTAGTTTATGGAATAATAAAATAAAGATATTTTTTTTCGATAAACAAAACTTAAAAAACGGCCTGTGCTCATCAAAATACGAGCACAAATTATAATGTAAGACAAAATCATTTAAGAAAACTTCAGATTCAAAAATTGGGGCCAGGGGGAGGGTATGAGTTTATATGTAATTTTATTTGTTTTTTGAGCACGTTAATCCTAAGATAATGTTTTTTTACTTGTGCATTCTATATAGCTCAGAAAATAGTTTGTTAGTGATTAATAAAAACCCCAGTAAAGGTAAAAAAACACTTATGATCATAAATTATTCGTTCAAATTATGAATTAATTTCAATATTTAAAAATGTTATAAATGACTATAATTTAATTTCTTAACAATCCAAATTTATAACTTAAATCTTTTTATGCATGAGAATTGAATATGACAATAATTACTAACTCAATGACCTGGGAATCTCGAAAATCGACTTCAACAATCAAAATACATAAACAAAAAATCACAAGAACCAAAAAAATACAGCTCTAAACCCTTTCAAAGCGACCATCAAACAGTATAAAAACATCACATATGATCCCACTACTAGAAAAGCTAAATTTTAAGGTAATCTCCATTTCAGCCAGTGGTAATTCCATTCATGATTGCCTTATAAAAAACCCTCTTTTTTACTGTTCAAGCTCATTTCCAGAGATCGCAAGCTCGCGTTGTTACATGAAAAAGGCTGTTGGAAAACTGGAGCCAGAATCAGTTCTGGTAAAAGTGCGAAAGAGAAAAATAGAGATATTCTCATGATGGCGAATAGTGTGCTTCGAATGATAAAAGACGCATTAGTTGCCGGCCTCGCCCGTCTCGAGAGCGACTCTGCAATTCAGATTCGAGATTTCGCATTCATCCGCGAAAATGACATTGAAAACGTTTCATCCAGATACGTTTTTTTGAATAGATCCCGTGTCTTTATTGGATGATTAAAGTTTCTCTTTCATTCATAAGCACGAAATGTGCGAGAAACAGTGAATTAAGGAGGAAATACTCTGCCATTCAAGAGTTTTTATGGATGGAGGAAAAATAAATTCCTTGAAATTTTTGAAGATGATGATAATCACTTTGAAAAATGAATTTTTCTTCTTTTTCCCAGTACTCTTAGCAATATAATTTTTATGGATTTGTGCAGATCTAAAATCTAATTGATTTTCTATGTTTTTTAGAATTTACGAAAATGAGTTATAATATACTTATTTTTCAGATTTCAATCTTTTGTAACGATTTCTTTTTAGGGTTGGGTCAAACCAAGACTGTCTGTAAACGTGACCTACTTCTGAATTAACATTTTTTGTTTGTGCTTTTTCTGGAAATCACATGAATGGATCTCTTTGGGGGAGGAGAGGCTTATCATGGTCTGAAGTTTAGTGTCTTTATAAAGTATGCTAAGCGGGGATTAAAGTAAGGAAACGATAAGACTGACCAATTTTTTTTTATCGAAATGGATTTTTTAAATTTTAGACATTACGAAGATTGTATCGAGTGAGTAATTTTGGCATGTTTTCTGATTTTTTTTTTTAATTTTTTTGAAAAATGAAGAGGAGAATGGAATGAAAATTATTCAGACATTTTAGGACACCTAAATAGAAATTTCAAACACAGAATTCTTTATTTTTGGACTTTATGAAATATTTAGGTCGTGAATAATCACAAATTTGGAGAAGCAAGTGAAAATTTTTTGATACCTAAATATAAGATATGGCGTGAAAAATCCTGGAATATTGATTTTAAAATTATTCATCGTTTTTTTGACGTGTATGTCGAATTTAATATTTTATTTATTGTTTTTACAGAGTTTTGAATATTTTGATCAAGCCCTAATGTAATCATTTTTTTTTCTTTTTTATTATTGTTCCGATATGTATATCTATGCATGCATAAATTTGAACTCCTTTTTACCCAAGAATGATTTCACTTGCAACGTCATGAAAAACGAAATTTTAATTTAAAAATAGAGTGATTTCATCTTAAATCTTCCTTATGAATCAACTCGTATTTTTTTCTTGCATGAAAATTTTTTGTAGCATTTTTTTTCAAACAGATGAGACGTCACTTTTATTTTTGCTCGAACCCCAGTTTTCTCTATTGTTGGGGATTTCCCAGGATTCATTAATAAATAAATATGTTCAAAATTGTCCGATTGGTAAATTTTTTTCATTTGATAAACGATGTTTCATTTTAGAAAAACAAGAATCTTATCTTTAGTTTTTGAAAAAATTTTCCCCCAATCGTGATTTTTATTAGAAACACAAAAAACTTCAGACTCAAATATTCTGAAATTTCATTAGTTTCTTTTCCTCAATTTTTTAATAACAGGTTGAATAAAAAATCGTTTTTTTGCTAAAATTCGTCGTTTTGTATCTACAATTTTTCAAAGTCAAGTAGTTATTTTTGCAATTGATCTTATATGCAGTGTTTTCTTGAAATTCTCTAATTAAACTAAAAATAGTTCGCTTATAATGATTTTTGTTTAAGTTTACCAGTTGTTATAATTTTTCGAAGAAAAAAATAAATAACACAAAAAATGGGTACAGACATTTCGATTTTTGTAGTAAAAAAAGTGAAAATTTTTCTTTCAAAATTTTAAAATTGTTGTAGTTTTTTTCCTTTTTTTTTAATAGAAAGAAAGTTGAAAAACAAAGTTTAAGTAAATCCCAATTAGCTAAAATTTTTGTTTAGTGGAAGTATTTTTGTGGTTTTTTTCGGCTTCGTTTTTTAGATATTCCAAAATTTCGCCGAAATTGGTTTGATCATAATAGTTTTTGTTCAGGTCCACCAGTTAAAATTTACTTTTCAGAAAAAATTTTTGGGCCTCAATAAGTCCTGGAAACGTTATTTATTATAAAAAAAATTAAATTATTCCTCAAACAAAAATTTTGATATTGCATCAATTTTTTCAATAAAAAGAAGGGTAAGTGCAACAGTATGAATTTCTTTTTGCCAAAATTCGTTGTTCCAGAATTACGAGTTCGGAAAACTGAAACTTTGAATATTTGGTACAACAGGACCTTAAAAATCAAATAATAATAAGATATAAACGTTTTTTGGCTAAGTTTTTGAATAACAGAAATATTTCGCTGTAAAAATTATAGATAATCAAACTTTCAGTCAATGTTTTGAAAAACTCTCATGGCAATTTAAGCAAAAAGAAACAAAGTCTTATCCATTTTGATAGAGATACAATGGAAAAATTGAAAATTTGACGTATGTACATTTCATGACTGTATGTTTTATGCAGATTACAAAGTGTTATCAAGAATTTTCCATAATTACAAAAATTATCGAAAATCTCTATTACCAAATGTATATTTTTATCACAGTTGAGAGGTTTCGAATTCAAAAAACCACTTAAATTATTTTGCAATTTACAAGATTCTCTTATTTTGTTACGAGAAATTATGCTAATTTTTGGTGTATTTTATTAATTCTAAACATGTCATTCCAGCTTTTCGAGTTTTATTTTGTCATATAAGCTCTATAATCCAGAATATTTATGTCGAATAACTTTCAATCAAAATTTCATTGTTATTATGAACAAATTATATTTTTATGCATAACAACCATTACAAAATGTTCGTTAACTTTTTTAATGAATCTCTCAATATCAAAATTGAGAAATTTGAATAAATAATTTGTGTAGTTCTAACTCAACAACTTAAAAATTCACGTTTTCAACTATGACAAAGTAATCTCATTTCCCCTTCTATTTATCGAACAAGTAGGAAAATTTCCGGTCCAGGTGGCGTCCAAACGCAAAAAACAAGAAGGGAAGCATGGGAGACTTATATTGTAGTGCTTCGCAATATCTCGTCCGGCGACCTCGCCCAGACTGAAAAGGATCGGCGACCCAAAAATAATTCAACCCTCGACAAAGACAGATATGCTTGCATAAAAAAATTCCCACCTCAAACTATAAATAACCCAATATTAAATAATAATGTACAAAAATTATGATTCATTTACAATTATTTTTCATACTTAGATCGGGATTATTTGTGAAATTTCATTTACCATACATATTTTTTTCCTGATTTTTGTAGGGGTATATTGTACATTCTGTAAACATCGTTTTAAGCCTGATTATAAATAAAAAAAAAAAAAAAAAACTTTAAAAGAAATTTTGTTTTTTAAGGGTTGGTGTGCCTTTTTTGTCTTCTACGTGTAATCTTTAAATTCTTCCAGGTGTTTTGGAAAAAAAGGTCGTTGCAAGATGTTGACAAAATTCAAGACAGACAAATTTATCCCGGAAGAATTCAATTTACCGGCAGTCCGATATTTCTGACAAGTTTATTCGAAAATGCTCACAGCTTCTTCCCTTTCCGTTACAACTTTTCAATCCGCTTATAAACTCTTTCATCCCTGTCTCATTTTCTTCAACCCGGTGTACGATAGCTGAAGGTTTTCCTCGTTTTTAGTACACAGTACGCACTTGGATTTCACTGAAACTTTTATTCGGACAAACTAAAGTTTTCCCTTAATACTACTGAGTTTTACGTCCAATTTAAAAGTCGCGAAATATTGCCATGGACATTTTATCTGTCTCTGCTTAGGAAAGTAGTCGTGGATTAAATTCGCAGTGGAATTCGGGAAGTGATTGGTGAAATAAAACGTAGCAGAGAATTTTATTTAAATATAATTAGACTTTAATTTGTTGATGTTAGAAAAACTGGAACTTATAGAGTTCATTTGTATGAAAAAATATGTTATATAGACAATGAAAATTTATTGGATGGGTTTTCTTTTGGACAAATATGTTTTCTTTGGGATTTTTAAATTTTTCAAAGTTTGGTTTTTTGGAGTAATACAACGTTTGGATTCTAGAGTCAGATATTTTTCAAATACGTATATAATTTATGTAATCGAAGTTGATTTACGTGATTTTAATGTGGTTGAGAGCGAGGTTTCTTTTTTCGTATGTTTCACATTACATGAATATTTTTCGGATATTATTATTGGTGGCTTTCTAGAGTTCAATGCTCTATGGATCAAAGTTACAAATTTATGATATTTTCCTAGATTTTTGTAAAAATAATATCTACACAGATTTCAAGTATTCATAGATTTCGAAAATTTCCTGAATATATGATATCCATAAAATTTTTTTGTTTTTCTTGGAAATAATAGATTTTTAGTATTTTTATGATTTACTGTTTAGGATTTTGGAATTTTATTCTTTAGTATCGAAAATTTTAACAATTTTTAATATTTGTAATGATTTTCCAGAGAACAGTATTTAATACAGATTTACAGTGTTTAAATTAATTTTCGTTCTTTTGTAGTATTTATACAGTTGAAGAAGTTTTCTGGTATTTAAATGAAAATTTTCATAGATTCCAAGAAATTTCGTGTATAAGGATTCAAACTTTGATAAATTTTAGACAAAAAAAATATCTACATTGATTTTAAGTTTGAAAAAATTCAAAATATTTCTTGCATTTTTATCGTATTATTGAAATTTTAGAGGATTCATTAGTATTTTAACAGATTCTTAGTAATTTTTAAGATTGCTGCATTATCTTCAAGAATTTGATGTCTTTTTCGACGTCTTTTTACTATAATTGGGAGAATAAAATTTACATAGAGATATCTCATATTTTCGTATGTAAAAGTATTTATAACATTTGTGGAATTCTTAAGTATTTTTATAGCTCTCTATAGTATTTCGATAGATCACTCGATGTATGTTTATAATTTTTTGTCATATGAATAAAAATTCTATCCATAATGAGTATTTAAATAGAGTTTCCAAAAAAACAGTGTGTCAAAATGAATTTTATGTATTTTACGTTTTGTAAAAATATTTGTTGTAGTATCAATACTGTTTTAGGAATTTTTTGGTTGTTTCCTGGATTTCTACATAGATTTTAGAAATAATAATTTCTAGGATATATAAGTTAATGAATTCTTGAGGAAGTCACATCTACATAGTTTTTGATCATCTATAGATTACTAGTATTTCTACAATTTTCATATTCATAAAATTCCAAACAATTTCTCAGTATTTTTATAGATTTCCAGTGTTTTTGTGAATTGCTATTTAGATTTTGAGAATTCGATGCTCTTAAATTTAAATTTCAATAGGTTTCCATTATTTTTGTGGATTTTTGGGTAAATCGCATCGTATATATTATCAGTATATACATAGAATTCTGGTATTGTCGGTTTATTTGTGTATATAAGATTTTGCAGCATTATCTAGTATTTTCATTGATATGTAGTATTTTAATGAATTGTTGCAACATTTTTTTGAAGAGTTTGATGCTTCATAATTCGAAGTCTAATGGATCATAAGTATATTTCGTTAGATTTTTCAGAAAACTGTATTTTCATAGATGTCGGTTATTTTTAGTATTTTTTCAGTGCTTGTATTATTCGAAAGATTTTCAGGTATTTTTATAGTTTTCTTTGTAGTTCCCTAGAATTTAATGCTTCAGAGCTAACAGTTTTTATTTTTCTCTACCTAATATTTACTAGGTTTCAACAATTGTTCAAATTTCAGTATCCTTCACATCTCTACCCAAACATTTTAAATTATAATAATTACGTGTAAACAATAATTTTTCTAAAGCTAAGATTCTTGCTATTTTACAGCGAGTAAAATAATGATTTCTGAATTTTGCTCATCTTTGAGAACTTACATGAAATATTCCGTTATATCCTCTAGATTTTTCCCTAAAATTATTCTGTACCTAAACTTTTTTCAATCATTTTATTTTTATGATTATTTCCATGTCTTCATGAATTTTTTCATCGTATGAATTATTTCATAATTTACTATTTATCATCACCACATTTTTTTTCTATCTTATTTAAAAATTATAAAATATTTTACCCAACTATTAAGAATGGCTTGAACCCCTTAAACCAGCTTTGCCAATTCCCTTGGTTCTTATTTATTTTGTCGAAAACCTTTTTGGAAAAACCAGCCTACTGACAATTTCTTTCTACACACCATATTTCCAAATTAATTTCTTCGAAACCCATTTTTCTCTTTTTATTTGCGAAAACACTGATTCCCCATGATATTTCGTTTTTTACAATCTATCAAAAAATTAATCAAGTGAAACTAATTTTTTGCAGGCATATTGAACAGAATCCTTTAATTCTGCCAATACCTCCTATAATTCCAATAAAACTTCGACCTAGAAACATCAAACCTTCACCCATCCACTCCAAGGGGAAAAACAGGATTTTTCTTGTCGTTTTGGCAAGGATAAACATAAATGCACTTTTCGACCAATAATACGATCAGCCCACTAATGGATCGTGTAGAATTTCGGACAGTCGGGTAATAGCTTTCGAGAAGTGGTTAGTGTTTCGGTGCTGCAGTGGATTTCTATTTGCAACGTCTGCCTGCATCGATATAAATTCAATTACCAACTCCAGTTCCAGGAAATCATCTCCTACTTTTCCTTCCTCTTTCTTAGGTTACACTCAATCCTCGCAACTCGGCCACAGATTTATGGTCATATCGCATTTCCACGACGAAAACTATAGCGCACTCTTCCTGTATTCGGGGATATTTTTGGATAAAGTGATGTAATGGTGTAGAAATAGTTTTGTGTATCAATTATTGTGAAATAATGGAAGATTATAGATTGAAGTAATGTATTTAAAGAGGTAACTCAATATTTCTTGTTATAAAAATGATAATTTCATATATAGTTTCATGTTCATTCATGTCATCAATTCATTGAGTAACATAATTATTCCTTCATTAAAAAATTCACTAATTGCTTTATATCACAATTTTGCATGATATTCATCATTCATGTGTAGTGTATAGGTTTGAAAATTGTTCGAATTCAAAAGTTTACTCTGCTTTATTCATGAAAATATGTGAAATTATAAAAAAAATTAGACATGAAAACCAGTTCAAAAAATGTAAAATAATGCCTTTAAGAAGCCTAAAAAAATTACGAAAAAAGAATGGAATTCATAATAAAATGAACACCAAAGCTTGTAAAACTGGAGTACAGTTTCGAATTGAAAATAGGACGATGAAGTTTCATTTCTCTTGCACACTGCATAAGTAATGTAAACGATACGATGCGAGATGGGGAAGAAAAGTGGAACGTTATCGTTTATTTAAATTTCGTTTATTTAAAATTTAAAAACCTTTCCAGTATTTCGAGACCTTTTTTTATTAATGGATTTTGTTCCATATTCTTTTGATTTTCGATTCACTTGAAGAATTTTTTTGTTTTAGAAACTTACATGCTCAATTGCCCTTGAAGTTTTATAAGGCTTGTCTTTTTCGATATCTTAAGCTTTTTGTACATTTTGACCTAGTTAAATTTATTAAATTATGAATATCCAAAAATATAGCTTTTTTTTGCAATAAATAATTTTCAAAACTTGAAAAATTTCATAACAATCTTGAAAAAGTATAAATACTAATGATTGTAGGAATAATTTTGTGGAGAATAGAGAAAAATATGCAAAATATTCATTATCATAAATTCATTTATAGTTAAAATTGAGGTTTTTTTCTCACTATATTCCATCAGTGCTTCCAAATAATTGAAAATTCAAAATAAACGATCTCAAACGAATTTAAAAATAATTCACCCAAAATTTAAAGTCGTCATGTAAAAAATTCATTTCACGCTCATACTTCAAGCGAAATTTCACTTGATTTTACCAGGAACAAAGCCTCGAAATTCCTTGAAAGCATTTCGTTCTACTTAAATGTAGTTCAAGTTGGCAGTAGAACTCTCGCACTCTAGTCAGACATTACCCTACTCAATCAACAAGCAAATGTGGCATGCGAGACTCGAGAATTTATCGCCTGTTTCAGTTTGTCACGCGGGAAAAAAAAATGGTTTTCACTCTGTCGAGGGGAGTAACCCGAATTAATTCCAGATCCGCAGCTTCGATTTCAGATAGAGCAGTGAAGTAATGTAAGAAAAACATATACAAAGAGCGGATAGGGGAGTAGGGGAGGGGGAGAAGATAAAGATGGTAATAAATTTGATGTCATTCAAGGGGCATGGTATATAAAGAAAATAAAAAAAACTATTTCGAGGTATTGTTTTACAATATAAAATCAGTGGTTTTTAGGAAAAAATGATATATTTGTTGACAGTAATTTTTGAATGGAAAATTAAATTTTTGGAAAAGTATGAAGAAAGGTTTTTATAAGATGACAGAGTTATTTCTGTTAACTAATTGATCATTTGAAAAAATAATGAAATTCTGTCGAACTGTCAATATGTATTTACATTTCAATGTAGTCATTAATATTTATTCAAGCTTCATAACATTTGAAAAAGCGTGTTGCAAGCTCGAACTTTAATTTAAAAAAAATTTCATTTTCTATATGAATTCAGAAAACCTATTTGTAAGGTCTCTTAATACTATTTTTTACTATTTTTATAGTTTTTAAGATTATTTCGTATTTTTAGGAATTTTCTACATTGGTTTTTAAAATTTAATGCTCTAGGATTCATGGTTTCATAGATTTTTAGTATTTTCATAAATTTTTGAAAAAACAAGCCCTACAAACATTTTAAGTATTTTATGGTCTATGTTCCCTTCGTCAGGTTTTTCATAGAGTACTTATATTTCGAAAAATTTGTTGTATTTATTAAAATTCATAAAATTTATAAGAATTTCAAAATTTTTGTACATAATTCTAGCATTTTTGTAGGTTTTCATTAAGGTTTTGAAAATTTTATGACCCAGAGTAGAAGCAATGTCAGATCTTTAGTATTTTCATAATTTTCAAAGGAACGTTATTTCCAAAATGTTCCTAGAATTTCATAGACTTCCATGACTTTTAATATGTATCGTTTTCCAAAAATGTTTTACAGTTTAGACTATTTACTGCATTTTTATTGATTTTTGTACAGAAAACTGAAATTCTATGTTTTGGAATTCCAATGTTAGCAGACATTTAGCAATTTTTTACAAATTTTTTTTAAAAAAAGGATATATACATGGAATTTTATTACCTGATTTTTCTCTATTTTTTTTTTTTTTTTTTTTTCAAATTTTTCAGTATATGTAATTGAAATTAAGTGGAATTTTTCCAAGTTCACTTTGTATATCTAATATTTTTGAAAATTCTAAAATTGTATACTAGAATTCGATGCTTGAGAATTAAACTTTTTGTGAATATTCAGCAATTTTATAGTTATTCAAGGAAATCACATTGACATAGAATTTTAGTACCTAATTTATTTCCAAAGTTTTATGCGTTTTTCATATTTTGTTGGTAAAATTGAAATTGTCTTGTATTTTATAGATTCTAGATATCATTTATTAGAATGGGATGCTCTAAGATCTTATATTTTTTATATTTTTCATAAATAATTAAATTTTCCAGGCAATAGTCTTTTCATCGAATCCAAGTATTTTAACTGATGTTTGAAATTTGAAGTTAATTATTATTATTATTTTTTTTTTATTCTTTAATTCTATTGGTTAAGTTAGAGCTCTGGGATAAAAAGTTAAAAAATTTTCATTATTTGCAATAGTTTTTCATAAAATGATATATACATAGTATAATATTTTAGTACTGTAGAGATTCCTGTTACTTTTGATTTTTTTTTCAAATTTGTAAGGATTTTTGAGATCTCATAATATTTTTTTCTCAAGATCTTCTACGAACTTCTATATCATTGATATTTTCATCGTTCGGTATGTAAATCTTTATTATTGAATGACCTTAACTTTTGAGTTTTATATATTTCAATTTTTTCGAATTATCTTTTAGAACACAGTTTTTTCGTAGATTTCTAGTGTTTCAAAGAATTCTTTCTTTTTCACTATTGTCTATATTTTCAATTATTTATTGCATTCCAACTTTTTTTTCTAACAGAACATTTTCTTATCTTTTCTAATATTTGACTTCTGCAGAAAAAAATGATCTGTCTTCTAAGCTTCTACAGATTTCGGGTAGACAAATATATTACCAAGATATTATCTTTATTCATTTTGTATATTCATTGATTTCTTTTTTTTTCTTATTTTTGGAGGCACATTAAATTACGTGCGACATTCTATCATACATTATTTCTAACATCTGCAATCGAAAAATTATCGATATACCTAGAAATACTTTAAAAAATACTTTATTTGATGAACTCGAAGATTTTACTCCAAAAATAGTACATAACCTTCCCCGAATATTTTGGCTACGCCGCACTGGCGATGGAAAATAACGTAGAAAACCGAAAAAAAAAAAAAGAAAGGGGACAACTTGACGAACATCAAGGCGGATGGACGTGGCCGTGGCCTGAATTGATGCCGAAAAGTGTTGATCAACTAAGTGAGCCTCGCTATAAAACTTGACCACAGTCAATTTTGTCGACGCCGTTCCAATTTGTCACGACTTTGACCGAAAAATCTATGGATTTCTAATTGCTTTTCGCGATTGGTTCGAAGTTTTGTATTTACTTTGTTGGCCCATGCTTCATGGTATCACGGAGCGAGAGACTGAGAGTGTAATTAAATATGGACGACGCCGCTTGAGATCGATACGTCAATCAAATATTCAGCGAGGAGTTTTCGAACTACGGCTTCTTTCGGGGCTATAAATTTTGGATGGAGTTTTTTGCGATTGAATAGGAAAACGGAAAACATTGTACAGGTAAGGCAGTGATTCTTCCAAAGTTGTGAAAAATCAGAACACGAGTTTTGGAACTGTTGGGTTATAAATTTTGTGTCGATATGTATACTGAAGAAGAAAAATCTTTGGATACTTGGTTTTTTGGGTGGATTATGAATGAAAATTGCATAAATATGAAATGAAAGTTTTGGGATATTCATAATATAGGATGCTATAACATTTTTTTGTAATAATCGTAGAGTATTTGTAAGACAGCATAGATAATTAGCTTTGTTGGAGATGATTTTAAAATTTTTTAGCTCAAAAAACTACGATTGTCAAGTTTGTCAGTATAAAGCGAAATCTTATAAAGTTGACAAAAAAAGAATTTCGTTTTTCAACACTAGGAATTGTAACTGAAATTAATATAATTGATATTATTGATATCTCTTATATGAGAACTATCCGATATTCAAATTGAATATCAATTTACAGGAAAGAAATATCGCATGGATTTTGATAAATTTTTGACAAAACAGTTTGTTCTTTGTATTTTTTCTGTATTTGTAAAACTTGTAAGATTTTCTGGTATCTTAATGAATCTCTGCATGGATTTTGTATCTCGTAGAATTCAAAGTTTGAAAAATTGTAAGTAGTTTACAGATTTTTGGAAAAACTATATCTACCTGGATTTTTAGTATTTCAAAATTCTGGGCACATTTTAGTGTTTATTAAATGTATAACTTTTTGAATTTTCAGTATTTTCGTCTAGTTTTACCAGTATCTAGTGAAATATTTAGTATTTCGACAGTTTTCTAGTATTTTTTTGGAATGCCTTAAAGATTTCTAGAATATTGTGCCCTAGAATTCAAAAACGAATAAACTTCTTTCATTCGTATGGATTTTTCAAAAAACATAATCTTCATAAATTCATAGTATCTTTGCAGTGTTTTTCGCATTTTTTCAGTATCTTTATGCTTTGAAGGATTTTTCAGAATTCTAAAGAATTGCTATAAAAGTTTTGAATGTTTTTGAAGTTTTGAAAATTTTCAGGATTCCGTATATTTCTAGTATCTACAACTATTTTCGTATTTTTTAGCATTCAAAAAATGTTATGCTATTTCTTCGTGTCATAGAGTTTTAAGTTCGAAATATTATAACTATTTAGATATATTTCTAAAAAAAAAAAATATTTTAATCAATTTCTAGTACTTCCAGTATTTTGCGTATTTTTGAAGTATTTTCATGATTTACAGTGTTTTCTAGTATTATATTGGATTTCCACATAGATTTCTCCAATGTAAGGCTCCAGAAATCGAATTTTTCTTGATTTCTAGAATGTTTGCAGATTGTTGAAAAAATATGACTAGCGTTTATAACTAAATAAAAAAATTCGAGAATTTTCGGTATTTTCTGTATGACTTTGAATTTATTTATTTTTGTAAGATATTCTAGCAGATAAAATTTGTTGCATTTTTCTCAATTTTTACACATATTCGTTTAACTTAATGATAAAAAAATAGATATAAAATCCAGTTCCAGAAGTTGCATTAGATTCTGAAAAATTTAAACAATCATTAATGTTTCAAAAATTTCCAGTATTTTCAATATTTTTCATAACTTTCTATGAATTTTTCGAGTTTTTTCAAATTTCCCAACACTTTTGTAGATTTTAAGTATTTTTATAGAGTCCTCTATGTGTATAGAATCACATACTGCGGAATCTTAAGTTTCATAGAATGGTTTATAGATTTCTATTGTATTTCATAGACTTTTCGATTTGTTTTCTTGAAAAATTTTGTAGGATGTATATATTCCACTGATTCTAAATTATATCAATAAAATAAGAGAAAAAGAATGTAAATATGGCTAGAAAAATAATTTATATACCTCCATTGAAGATTTCTCATCGATTAATTTACTCAGTAATGCGTTATTAAATTACTCCCCTGTCTGACTAATGACTGATACTTTCCACTTGTCAATAACATCCTACTAAATTCCTACAAATTATAGATATGAATGACTGACGGACTTACCATTGGTATTTTTTACAGATAAACTGAACATTGAATTATCACATTGATTATCTATTTATAACCAAATTCTACTGATTTAATAGTCATCGATATTTCACTTAGTTGCATAAAATTATTGATATGCATCATTCAAAGATTTTTCATCGATTTCTTTTACTGATAGGATCACTATTAAATTAATCTTCTGAAACACTTAATCCTACTGATCTACAAGTCATCAATATTCTACCGAGTTGCTTTAAATTTTTGCTAGCATCACTGATAGACTTATTATTGATCGATTCTACTGATTGGATTTATAGTTTAGAATTCTACTGATCTACTCATCTTCAACATTCTACTGATTAATTCAAAATATTTGACATGCATTACCAGTAGACTTACTCTTGATAATGAATCATTGAAAATTTTTGACTGACGAACTCAACAAATCATTTTACCAAGGAGATTAGAGAAACTGAATTTTTTTATAAGAAAAAGAAAGAGGGTGCATTTTATATACCTACATGTAGAAAAATCTTTCTTACTTTTTTTTTTTGGATTTGACTGTTCATATTGTAAAAATTTATTTGTAAATGGTAAAAAAAGGGTCTGTGCTGATGAATGAATTATTTATGTTTCTGTTTGTTTTAAATAATGTGTTCACAATTATTCTCTTTGCGTTTGAGAAACACCATTCGAGCTGTTACTTTAATCACGCTTGAATACGAAACCCACTAAGTCAGAGGGAAATTCGTTCAACAGAAAAGCCAGAGTAGTAGATAAAACGTTGCAAAAGCGGTTCATTAAATTACCATTCACGCCATTTCCAACGCCATTATGATTCACGCAACTTAAATTATCGTTTCATTGTAATTTAACTTTGGCACAACTTTGTCTTGTCAAACAACTCGTAAAGTTTTTTAAAAAATATGTCTTACTTTTCTTTTTTAATTTGTTCTACCTTTTCCTTGAATCATTTAAAGGAAAAGATGTTTAGGGAGATTTTGCAAACAAATTAGTTACATTACAGCTAAAATAATACAGAATTTAAATTCCGGAACGAACAGTTAATTAAAAAATGCAAAAACTTTCTTAAATTTTCTATTCATTTTGTAAATTAATGTCCCTACACAAACATTCTTTGAATTCTTTCTTTATCTCACTGAATTTTCCGGATTTCCACAAATTGCAAGAAACTTGCAAGGAATTCACAACGCTGCCAAAACTTTCCCCATCACCAAGAAATTTCCGGATTCCGGAACATAATTTCAAATTTTATTAACAACCGAAAATGCTTATTCGCATTACTCTTAAGAATCTTGAATTTCAAATTAAGATATCTTCGAAATTCAAATACAAAGTTATGTTTCTAGGAATTCACAGGAATTGAAACGAATTATTACGGAAAGAAAAACATTTTTCACTCTTTTTTCTTTGTTGAATGTCGTTGAAAATTAGAGAATAAGTGGAAAAAGTTTGATAACGCGATTACGAAATGTGGATCAACTCGATGAAGAATTTAATATTTCGTGTTAGGTGCTCCATTGGGTGATTCGAGTCTCGCGTTGATTAAATCTAGAACGAGTATTGCATTCTGGGCAGAATGTTCCAATTACAGGTAGATTGAAAGAAGAATAAAGGGGATCTAAAGTATTTGGAAAATTCATTCTAGTAAGTGTTGTGTACCACTGGAAACCATGAAAAAAGAAGTGTTCAAAAGTTGCCAATGATAACATTAATATATACATTATTACATAGTTGTTGCAATTTTTGTGCTGCTCTAATTTCAGTACGTTAATGACTGGGCTGAAAAAAAATTGCAACGTTTTCTTCATGTTGAGTAAGCAAATATTTATTAGCTTGAGGGCGAACGCTAACAAATTATCTGACAAGAGAATATTATTTTGCAAGAGACTGTTACGTTCAACGGATTTTTTAATATCAATTTTTTTTAATTAGGATTTCTGACGTAACAACAGAAATCGATATAAAAAGTGATGGCTTTTTACGAAAAAATGTAGGTATTTTCTTTACTGAAAAGTTATTAGTTGTAGTGTTATAAATATTTCATATCAAACAAAAAACGTGTTTCAGATTTTTTTCCTTTCATTATAACATTGTATAATAATTCATTATTATAAACGATGTACAATGTATTTAAAAATATAAATAGTTATGAGGTAGAATAGTTTATTGTTTATGTAATATCTTTTTATGAAAGAAAATGACAAATTTTTATAAAAAGGCTTAGAATTTACTATTGAGTAAAAACTGAATAAAAAATAAATTCAAAATACAAACTAATATACTTTTATGAAATTGTTTACATTGAAGGCCTTACACCAAGAAAAAAAATCAATGAAATGAAACGTAAGACTGATTTTTTAGTCTGTTTCAAATTTGTATTACAATTTTTCAAATCGAATTTTTCTCAGGAACAATTAAATTTGTGGAAAAAAGAAACAGTGAAAAATAAATTCGTCAGAAACTAGAAAATATTTTACACACAATTACACTTAAGATTATTTTTCTAAAGAAGTTTCATTCCGGCGAAGATTTTCGTATGATAAATGTTTTTATAGGGTTTCAAGATGAAATTTCTGATTAGTAGTTTCACTATAGAGTCAATCAGTAGAATCTAAAAATAATAAGTCTATAAGTCAAAAATCTTCAACTAATTTAGTGAGATGAAAATGACGAGTTGATTAGAAGAATTAGTGAAAAATATTTAAAAAATTATTTCATACTTCACAATATTTTGAAAAAAGATTAGTTTAAGTCAATAGTCTAGTTAGGCAATTTTGTTGATTGTGTAAAGTTATGAAAATTTCTGAAAATTTTGAAAACTTGTATTATTCCTGGAATTTTTGGATATGAAAAATGGTTATTCGAACAGAGATGGTCAATTATTCTATGAATTCCAATAAAAACTAATAATTTCTGCAAATAATAATAAATTTTGTAGGTTGTGAAAAGATCAAACGATTCTGTGAAGTGACGAATTTGAAGTTATTGCATTTTATGATTCCAATCAATTCATTTGGTAAATTTTTTTATATTCAAAAAAATCAAATGACATCATTAATAGTATATCTTTATGATGTGAAAATATAAGAATTCGATAAATATGCAAGAGAATTTTGAGGTATTATGCCTATGCAGAATTATTAATAAAGTCATCAAAGATGAAATCTGCTATTATTGTCACATTTCATGATCATGCAATATATGAACAATGTATTTACAAGTGTAAATCGTAGTACGAACTTTAAAATAATGTAAATAAGACATAGTAGTTCACTGAAAATGTGATTCGTTTTTCACGATTGAAAAAGACAAACACTTTACACTCATAAAAAGGCGTAAAAATTAGTAATAGGTAAAAAACAACATTAAAATTAATAATTTTAAACTATCACGACAAAATAAAAAACTAAAATACTAAGTAGTCTAAATTTTTTGCAAGAAAATAAATAGTTAAAAGAATGAAACGTTAAAATGAAGCGTAAAAGTCTGTTTTGAATTTTCAAAATCAATTTTTCTAAGAAACAACTACATTGATGAAAGAAAAAGCAGTAAATGAACGAATTTGTCAGACACTAGAAAATATTTTACACACAATCACACTTAAGATTCTTTCTCTAAAGAAGTTTGACTTCTGCACAGATTTTCGTATAAAAACTGTTAAAATACAATAGCAGGGTTCAGTTTTTGATGATTTTTTTTACTTGAGACTCCATGCATCAGTGGAATCAAAAATATTAAGTTTATTAGTAATGAATTTTTTAATAACTTGGTATAATGAATATGATGAGTTTTTTAATTCAATTCGTCAGAAATGTACAACAATTAAATAATAATCAATAGTCATTCAAAGAAAGATTAATTCAAGTCTATAGTGAAATTAGGTAAAAATTTCAGAATTTATTTTAACTTAAAAAATCTGTAAATTCTTTAAAAATTTCGTTATAAAAAAATGATAGTTCAAACAGAGTTTGTCAATAATTTTGAGAACTTTGATAAAAATTTCGAATTCTAGCAAATTTTAATAAATATCCTGAAAAGGTTTACAATCTGTACGGTCACAATTTTGGGGATATTGCATTGGAAAAATTCCATCAGTTTAAATAGTAAATTATTCCTTTTCATGAATAATATAATGATATAATAAATATATTGAATATCATAAAATAATAATATTACAAATTCCAGGTAAAAAATTTGCGAGAGTATTTTGGGGTTCTGTACCTATTCGTGATTCTTCTTCGGGTCTTAAAACATAAAACTTTATATTTTCTAGATTTACTAAATCATTTAAATTCCGCTGATGATTTCTTTAAGTTAGGAAATAATTGATTAATTCACGAATGAATTAAATTACTCATGATAATTTTTAGGTAAATAATAAACAAATCACTTTCTAAACGAAACGTCAGTTTTCCTAATTTTATCGTGGAGTAATACGAGTATGTAATGGCAATAATCGGAGCGCGAATGGATGGTATTAATTCTATTTGCGAGCTCGACTTGTCGCTTCGTTCACGTCAGTGATTAATCTAGAATACGCTGGGTGGAAGTCGGAAAACGAAGGAATATCGCCTTCACGAGCTCGCAACAGTTGGGTGACATATTGTACTTGCATTGCTGAGCATAATCACGTCATCGTATAAAGTGCAGGTTATTTACACTGTTGCACATTGTCAATACGTTACATAATTCCTAGTATAAACGATTCATGCTTGCAAAGTGAGAAATATCCAAAATTAAAGGTATTAGAAAAATGAAAAATATGATTTGCTGACAGTAGAAACCAAACATTTCAATTCTGGAGCAATTTTTCAGAGCTTCTTCGAAGTATTATTTGAATTGGAGCTATTATTGCATGAGAAACTTGATGGAGATTATTGAAAAATCGATTTTAGTATTTTGAATTCTCACGTTCCAGTTCATCTCCAAGTTAAAGTCATTCATTCAAGGCGAAAGTGGGAAAACTTTGCTTGATTTCAACAGAGTGTTTTCCCATTTAATTGGGTCATATTTTTGCATTCTCGCGGATTTTTTTGCCAAACAAACGGTTGTAATCACAACTTCGAGTCGGGTTTTTTATTTCTTAGGATGAGAGAGTTGGAATCTTCACCTAGATTTCGGGTTTTCATGATTTTTATAGAGTGAAGATTGGGAACATTATTTAAGGCAGAAAAAAAAGGTAGGAAAATATTGTTTCATGTTTTTTTGAGTTCACGTTATTTAATTTGAAATCAGTGAAAGTGGGGGTTTATAATCAGAAATGAATATTTAAGGAATGAAAAAAAAAATAAAAGTGGAACGTGCAGCAATATTAAAAAAATTACAATTTTTGTATTAATCACGAATATGTCATAAGGTACAAAAATTCTTTGTAAGGGCGCTAAAAAATATTGTTTTAAAAATTTTATTTTCGTTTTAAAATATAAATAAAGTTTATATATTTTTCTACAATCTTCTCAAAATACTTTGATGTAAAAAAAATAATTATTTCCATTCAAAACCTGTATAAGAATGAAACGTATGCTGTAGTATATAAATTGAATAACTTTGACGTGTGTGTGCTGTGACGTGGAAAAAATGCTTGAAATATTTTCAAGCCAGCACGTTCTAATTATTTTTTTGCATTGGTGTTTATTCACTGGCATGAACACGAAATTCAAACGCTTTCAAAAATTAAGGGAATTGAATTAAGTGATTGAGTGGGCGTGCTTTTTCTACCATAATTAAAAAATTTTTCAAGCTTTGTGCTACGATATTATATTATAAGGGACTTTCTATTAATATGTTTCGACAAACTTCTTTATTTATCACACTGATGTATTACATAAAGTTAATTTTGTATTTCTTATTGTGTATTACATAATACTTTATAATACTAATTCAAAAAAAGAATACTAATTTTTCTTTTCTACTCTACTTATTTTGAAATTTCATGACAAAATTGTTCTGGACTTTCCAAAAAAATACGAATGAATTCTAAATTTCAAGTTTTGTACTTGCTTTACCTCTTCCAATCTAAAAAGCTGTTGCACCAACGACGCAAATCTATTTTGGAAACCCGCCGACTTTGGCGTCCACTCACTAAAATAATCCTATATTAATCACCGTGAAAATCCGCGTTAATCGCCCATTGCGTTCGAGAAAACTATAAAGTCGTCATCACGAAAAAACCTCAAAAGCCCAAGGAGTAAATTACATCGAAAAAGTAAGAATCTTCATTTAAAATCATGAGAATCTTGTATATACCAGATCATAAATTTATTTTTCATTCTAAAAATATCAAAATTTATTTAACGTTTTTAACATGCGAAAAAAAATTGCATTTACATAACTTTCGGAAATATAAGCAGATTGATACTTTAATTTCTCTGTGTGCTTCAAATATAATATAATACATTTTTTTTCCTTTGATAA
Source organism: Platygaster robiniae (assembly GCA_028476575.1). Lineage (NCBI taxonomy): Eukaryota > Metazoa > Arthropoda > Insecta > Hymenoptera > Platygastridae > Platygaster > Platygaster robiniae. Next base: position 29,277,331 of record CM052023.1, read on the forward strand.
AATTATCATTTATTTCTATGGATTAAATAAAATTTGAAAATCAAATACAAATTTAAAAACAGATTTTGGAAAATTCAAAGTATTATCAACGTAAGCTGACCGATCAAAGAAAGGGCGCGGCCATCTTATTTTTAGTACATGACGCTACCGTTCTGAGCGCTGATCGCACTATTTAAAATATATATAACTTCACTACCTTTAGAGACTGACAAATAAAACTCTGGCTGACATCGTTATAGATGATCTTGAGATCGATTGCATTAAAAGACTTCCGTTTGAACCCAAGGTATACAAGAGATATGTGGATGACATTTATGCAATAATTCCGAGGGGGAATTGGAGAATTTTTTTAACAATCTTTAATAGTCATCATGAAAGAATAAAATTTACATATGAAGTAGAAGAGAGAGGTCGATTGAGTTTTTTGGACACTATAACTATCAGAGATGGAGAAAGATTGAAGACAAATTGGTATAGAAAACCGACTTTTTCAGGGAGATATTTGAATTACTTTTCAACGCATCGAATGAGCCATAAAATTGGCGTTATTACGAGTTTAGTAGATAGAGCGATTTTACTTTCTGATGTAGAGTTTCGCAGGGAGAATTTGAGATTGGTAGAGAGTTTTTTGAGGGATAATTTTTATCCTAAAGAATTCATTGAAAGGCATATTAAGAGGAGGTTAAACAAACTGAAGTATGGAAGTAGTGACAAGAAAAAAATTATGACTGGCACTGATACTGATGTTTGTGTCAGCTTACCTTACATCAAAGACTTATCTGAAATACTGGGACGGAAATTTAGTAATAAAGGGAAAGTTAAATTGGTTAATAATGTGTATAATAAATTTGAAGGTAGTCTCATAAAATTAGGAAAGGATAAGATTAAAAAGGAATTAAGATGAAATGTTGTTTATAAAATTGACTGTAACCAGTGTGAGAAGTCTTACATAGGACAAACGAAGAGATATTTAAAGAAACGCATTGATGAACATAGGAGAGATATAAATAGTTTGAATAAGGAGTTGTCAGTTATTAGTGAACACAGAAAAGAATTTTCACATGATACGAATTGGGAAAATATTAGGATATTGGATTCAGAGACGAATTATTATAAGAGATTATGGGGTGAAATGGTCTTTATTAAGAAACATAATGATGGAGTTTTAAATAGACAAAGAGATTTGGACGATTGGAATGATGTATATGATCCCTTAATTCCTTTCATAGGAAAATAGATTAGTCATATCAGATTTGTAATTTCTACGCTCTCAGAACGTGATATAAGTTTAGTGTGTCTCGAACCTTGACACGCAAAACATCGATTATGTAGAAATTTATTGTGATTCGATGTAAAAATTGTTTGAATTGAAAATTGACGCATTGTTAATGTAATTACACAGAACAATAATGACACACTATGTAAGTTGACTTATTAAGAATATTTTCAAGTATTGTTTAACTACGTAAGAAAGAGATTGTAAGAGATTTATAATTTAGCCCCTGAAGAGGACCCTACACTAAGGGTTGAAACGTTGGAAAAATCAATAAATGACTGGGATGTCGAAAAAGGAGTTTTTTTTCTTAATTCAAAACTCTGATACTTTATTTTCAGATTTTAACCAAGAATAGATTGTAGATGAGATAATAATAGATTTCCTACTACGCAGATTCAACGCAAATAGACTTAAGGCTACCTAAAAATCACTGTTACAATTTTTCGCGATTATTAATACAGTTAATTTTTGTCTGAAGTGTTTTTGAAGCTTATGAATTGAATCAAATTTATTTTCATGTTTGGGAGACATGCACACCGAGTAGAATGATCCCACGTCGAGAAAAAATCATACTTTGCGTGGGCGCTTGAATGGCGAGCTTGATTTTCATTCACCAAGTTTCGCGATTGCATTGTAACGACACTGACCGCTGCAGATTCTACGATAATTGAGAAATGGCCCCGTGAAAATTGTGTAATGTGAGTATGATGGAGGAATTTGTGATTTCGTGTTATTGATTTTTTGGTCATTAGTGAGACTTGTGATAATTAGGGGCGTTGGAACGAAATTTCACATAAGGGGGCAAACTAAAATGTTGAAAGGGTAGAAATATTTTTTTTTAACGTGTTAATAAATATTAAGTATTCGATCATTACATCAGAAATCGATTTGCAAGCTTGAACTTTCAATTTGTAATTAAAGTATGTTACTTGCTTCCATGTAAAGTTACATTTTTGAAATATTGGGGACGTAACAAATGGTTTCATGTAAGTTCTCAAACATGAACAATAGCCAGAATCCTTAATTTTTCATCTTGGAAAATACCAGAAAAGTACATATACAATTATTTTACAAGTTCCTTAAAAAAACGCAGGAAAAAAACAAGAAATTCAATTTGTGAATATCAAGCTTAACATCCAGATAGGTTTTGGTTTTTCGAAAATTTCGGAAAATATTCATTATTCAGCCACGGTCTGTGCTTATTCATTTTGACAATACAAAACATACGATTTCTCGACGCATTTTTGAATATGTTTTGAAAATTTATCTTATCGTTTCTACACGAAAAGACCGAGAACGCTTATTTTAGTGTTCGCGATACCAAAAAAAAAAAAAAAACATCGCTTCACTCACCTTGTTGTACGTCGATTAGATGAACGAGTACAACGGGAATTTGTTTTTCCCCATGTTGGGACAGAAAACAAAAGAAAAAGCCAACACTTGACGCGTTGGTTTCCTTCAACAGCTGAACTTTTCCTTTTCAACAACCAGTTCGGACGAGGACACTTCCTTCGGGAAGCACTCAATTTTGATTTTGCATATTATTATTTTCATATAAATATTGTTTCATGTAAGCTTAAAAGAAAGGATACCGGAGAAAACAAACGAATAAAAAAAGATAATGTCGACGTCGTTGTACCTATCAATTTATACTATTGAAAACAAAATTCTGTTCTTAATTCTACTGGTTTTCTCTATCAATCGACTCATTCTTCTCCTCCCTCAAGCTTGACTCATGTCATTCTTTCGACAAGCAGACAGTGTACATCCAGTCTCAATGATTTGTTTTTTATTTGCCGGATTTCCCTAGATTTCTTTGTTAGATCTAGGGGAATTAGGCAAATAAAGAAGCGAATCGTGTACATATAGACGCACTGAAAAGGGAAAAATTATTCCGACTTCAATCAAAAAAACAAAAACTACCGAGAGAGTTCCACTTTCTTATGAAAAGTGAAGACGACATTTATTGCTCGAGACCCTTGAAGCCCTTGATGACAAATAATGAAATAAAATGAAATGGAAGAAAAAAGCCGAAGAAGGCAAAAAAGGATCTTACCCAATTACAGAAGGAATAATTAGGAGACGCCCTTTCCCAAAAAGCTTGGTTAGGGATAATTATATCTAAACCATGCACATTACATGCCAAGAAAAAAAGAATAAAGGATGAAACTGAAGAAGCTACTATCAAAGGACAAGCAATGAATTCATATTATTTGGATGAGGGGTGTTTCACTTCTGGGTATATTCGAACACATCGATTAACTCAGCTTTTACTGCTTTTTACTCAGCTTATTAATAACTTTATACGTAAAATATCTTACATAAGTTGCTTGGTGAAAGCGTTTACTTGCTTCTTTTACTATGAACTTGCCAAGGTAATTTTGGTATTCGGTGGCAGCGCATCAATCAGAAGTGCTCCACAGATATCGCGAGTTTTTCCAAAATTGGGGGTAATTTTTCACCTCTCGTGTTTTGAGTTCTTGGGAAGCGAAGGGTGGGCGTGTTAATAAAGCGACGTGATATGTATTCTTAGAAAACGTGAAAAACGAATTTCTCCTCTGTTTTAACTTTTCGTTGATTTATCCCAGCCGAGAATAAAAAATGACAGACGTACAACAGTATTAGTATAACTTTGAAAAATTTCATTTCAAACAAAATTTCATTTCAGACAATTTCAATTTCAGCAAATTTCATTTCGAACAAAATTTCATTTTAAACAAAACCTCCTATTATGTAGTTTTCACCATCGATGATTCCGAAATATTTTAAGTATATTTTAAGATTTTTATGATATGAAGGTTTTGAGAATTAGATATTCTGGAATTCAAATTTCATTAGATTTTCAGTATCTTGAAGAATTTTCCCAGAAACAGTATTTCTGAATATAACTGGTATTTGATAGATTTTCAAGCCTTTTTGTATCTATCGTATTTTTTCAGTATTTTCGTAGTTTGCTTGATTGCATTAAAGTTTTCTAAATTTTCATATATATTTATAGATTTTAATGCCTTAGGTTTCTAGGTATTTCATGCTAAGAGTATTTCTAAAAACTTTATAAGTTTCCAGTATCTTTATTATTTTTCATATAGGCTATTGGTGGATATCTTGTTTTCCTCAATATTTCAATAAAAATTTTTAGAACTTGATGCTCTAGAATCTACAATTTTATAGATTTTTTATATCTGAATAAATTTTACAGAGAGCAGTATTTCAGAAGATTTGGAGTATTACGAATTTCTGGAACATTTTGCAAAGTTTTTGCAATCAAGAATCATACATTTTATTGAATTTTCAGTCTTATGACGAACAAGAAGAGGAAACTGATTTTCAAACCTGAACTTACGATTATCGCAGGTTTTAGCTTTCATTTTAAAATGAAACAATCGAATTTTAACTAATAGAATCTGTTCAAAACAAAAACAATAAACAAAAAGAATTCAAAAGTCATTGAATTTTAAAATTTTCCTCGAAGATTTTCGATTCATCAAATTCGAAACTACTGTTTTTTATCGTTCGAATTTTTTGTTCAAAACGACAATGTGTCTAATGATTGAGTTCAGAGAATAAAAAATATCTATGTTTTTCAAATTTCAATTCATAATTGGACAAAAATGAAATTCTCAGTTTTCATTTCTTTTCTATTTGAAATGTCAATTTTTTATATGGAAATGGTATTTTTGTAGAGTCGCCTGTAAAACGTAGAATACATTTTTTTTGTGCAGTATCTGCAATATGTGCAATATCTCATAAAGTTTTGAATTGAAAAGTATGCATCCTTAAATAGGCCTTAACAGTAATTTTTCCAAAAATTTCAATGACTTCTAAATCCTCGATCAGCATTAAAAAAAACTTAGGTTTTCTGAATTTCACGCTTTTCAGTATCTAAATGCTTGCATTTTGAATGACCTACAAAACCTCTTGGTTTTTTTTAATTCCATGAATCTTGAAGATTTAGAAAAAGGAAAATAAAAGTGGCATTTCAGAAAAAGGACGGATGTAAAGGAGAATACACTGAAAATACGGACATGTCCGTTGAAAAACAGACGTCTGGTCACCCTCAGCGTAATTGAAATTTCTCGAGATATTTGCATGATGAATTTCAATCTCAGTAGTAGATACAGATATTCGTTTCGAGGCAGAAAGGCGATCACAAATATCATGGAATCGATAGTTCTAGAGTTCAGGGTTCTAGAAATTTTATATTTAGAGTGTTATGAAGTTTTATTGAAACTTTTTTCATAAGAATTGAAGGGTCTCAAATTTTTTATCTTAGTTATAATAATTCTGCAGTTCTGTATTTAAGAGTTGGTAAGTTTTTAACTGAAGACTCTAGAATTTTTAATTTTGGATTTTATTTCGAAAAACAACTGTAAGCGATTTTTCATACAAAAAAATATTTCAAATTCACTGATTGTTAATAAAGTAAAAAGAATTTGAAAGCAAATCCGATAATATTTGGTTTCTATTACGAAAATAAAATGCCCTATGAATTACAAATTTTTCTTTTATCTCTCATTATCGAGACTCGTAAACAACCCAGTAAAGTTTCCCGCAAAAATAAAATCCTACACAACCAGTTGTCTCAAAATGAAAAGCATCTCGTTCTTTTAACACAACATTCAACTCGCGGGATTTCCGCGCGACAGAAGAAAATATTACGCGAGATCAGGGAGCCTCCAGTTGTCATTTTCCTATTATTCAAGATTGTCTTTCCCCGCCCCCAGAAACTCCGTAAAGTGTTTCTTCCGTGAAAACAAGCCACCGAGCAACTCGTTTTCCTGGGAAATAAGATCAAGCTTTTTTTCTCAGCGAGGAAAAACTCAGGGTGTCGAGTTTCTATATTCAATTTATATGTTTCTCCCTGGGAAAATTCCCTTGATTAAAGTTTTTCGTTGGCGTGCAATGTCAGACGAAATAAGGAAATGTTGAATTCTCCTACTGTTCTATTTCATTTTTACAGGGGTTGAAGTTTCAGATTAAAGTTTTATTATCCTCTGCGAGTTTTTTTAGCTGTTGGTAGTACATGTGTGATTTATTAGGTGGTAAAGTTTATTTTTGAAAGTTTGGTAATAGCAGAGTTTGGGAAATTCCTTAAAAAATTGTAAAGCTTGGATATAATAACATAGTTTCAGAAGGATAAAGAGACGTGTTCATTTTTTTTTTAAGCCCTCCAGGAAAAATTTTTTTAAGTTAGGAAAATGTGTAGCACTTGTTAATCTGTACTTTTCGAGCCTGAAAAAAAAAACAGTCAGCTTATACGATTTTTTATACTTTTTTCAAGTTTAAAGAATTTTCAAATATGACATTTCATCCAATGTTAGGTAAGGAAAAATTTTCGAATTTATTCTTATGTACCTAGATTTTTAGTATTTTTGGCAGTTCTTGTATTTTTCAGTATGTATAAAATGTTGCGGTATTATCTAGGATATTTATAAATTTTTACTATTTTCATGTACATTGCTATATAGATTCCAACAATTCCATGCTTTATATTTCCAAGTTTATCAAATTTTTTTTATCTGAAAGGATTTTCCAGCAAAAAGTGTTTTGTACATTTTTATAGTTTTTTTGTTGTTGTTTTTGTCAGTTTCACAACAATTTCAAGGATTATTCAGTATTTCTGGAACTATTCATATTTTTTAGGATGTATGAAGTGTTGTAGGTTTTTCTAGTATTATTACATATTTCAACTATTTTTATATACATCGTTATATAGATTTAGAGTATTAAGAGCTATAATATTCAAAGTCTTTCTAATTTATAGCGTTTCAAAAAAGTTTTTAGAAAACAGTGTGTCAATGGATTATTTAATTTTTTTTTTTTTTTTTTTAATGTTTTCCGTATTTCTTCATTTTTTCTACTATTTACAGAATCGTTTAGTGTTTTTATATTTTTATGCTCATTACATTTCAAGAATTCAGTGCTCTAGTCGTCGAAGTTGAAGAGATTTTTAGTGTTTAATAGATTGAATTGTATTTTGCTATATATGTATTTTATATTTTTTTATTTTCTCGTATTTATAGAATGTTGTATAATTTCTACGTTTTTTAAAATTAATCTCTTAAAACTCCAGAATGTGATTTCTGAGAATCGAAAGTTTTAAATATTTGAAGTATATTGGACTTATTTCAGAGAAAATAATTTTTTATAGATTTAAGTGCTCTCAATATTTTTTGAATTTTGAACATACTTTGAAGATTTGAAGAGTTTTCCAGTATTTTTATAGACTTCTATGTACATATATTTTGAGAATTCAATGCTCGAGAAATTGAAGTTTCCTTATTTCTGGAATCGCATAAGTTTTTAAAGAATCTTATAATTAGATTTTAGGAATCTAATGAAAATCTTTTATTTTGATTATTTTTCTATTTATTAAATTTCATTACGTTTTCTCGCATGATCTTCAGATTTTAATAATCCTGCTATAGATTTAAGGGTAAATTAATTTTAAGAAATTTTATGTATTTTTTTTTGGCAATAGCTCCGAATCGTGAAAGTATCTAATAAAGTGTGAAAAACATATTCTTTGACAATATTTGTACACAAATTAATAAAATCCGACACTGTTCAATTAAAAATTATAAATTTAAATTTTTTTTTAGGGAAGTCAAAAGGTACAAACATCTAGTTTCGGAACATTTCTTAGAAAGTTACAAATCTTTTTTATAATTTGATGAAACTGATAACAGTAACGTGAAATAAATAACGGGATTTTCGCTACTCGTTCCCCTTAATGTAACTTGCTAATTAATGTAACGCGTTACGTTATCGTTACAGTAAAAAATGTAAAATTTTTGATCAATGCGTTACTTATAACGCTCTACTTCTAAGCCCAGGTATGTAAATAGAAATTAAAGATCTTTGGGGCAAAAAAATCTCAGCAACAACTACTTTGTTGCTTTTCAAATACTAAAGTCAAATAAAATTTTCATCTCTGTAAAATCGCACCGTATATCAATAACTTTTCTTAGCACCTATGCAAAATTCGTAAAACCTCCTTGAAAATATTTTCAAATCTTACCTTATGAATTTCTCACTTGGACTCGATTTTTACATCAAAAGTCGCCGTTCCATCACTCTAATTTCTACTAAATCTTGTCAAACATTTTATCAAAAATCGAGAAAATTAAGGTTTATTTCCAGATAAATGAATAAATTGATATTGTTAAAATTATGAACCTAATGGGAAAATGCATCAAGTAGTTTGTTCGGACGAGAATTCGTGAGATAAAACGGCGTATCGGATTAGCGTCAACTGACGTCGCGACGCCGCGAGGCAACTGAGTAAAAAGTCGCGCTTTTCGCGAAAACGGCGTCGCGACGCCGGCGCTGCCTCGCTCTCGTACACGTGGTGCGCAACCATGCGCGTAACACGGGGCGAAAATCCCCTACGATTCTTTTTCTTGTTCTTTTCGATTGCGGATACTAGCATTCCTGCGAAGTGATCGTGCGGACTATGTTAGAGTAATTTTAACGAGAGGAAAATAAAAGGGCTTGAAGTAAAAAAAAATCAAAGATTTGGTGTCATTTGGTACGAGATGAATGTAATCTTTCGAGCGAAGGTTTTTGATCGTTTTTCGAAACGATTCAGTCAGTTTGTATATAAGAGCAAAAGTTGATGTAAAAAACAAAATATTCCCGGAAATTGAGAATTTATAAAATTATTGAAATTAATGAAAGGTTTAGAATTATCTTTCAGAGCGACATTCAATTTGTCTTCAATATATTGATTTCATCAATATATATTAGGACCTCCTGGTTATTCCTTCTCAACCTTCTCAATTATTCAAAAACACTTTTACTCGCATATGCACCAATCTGCTACAATCTACACCAATTTGGCCACTTATTTACATCTGGACATACACTGGCCTCACAAATTTGAATTCAACCGAAAATCTGACATTGATAAGAATATTCGGAAATATTCCATACAGCAATGGAAGTTTTGAATGAAATATTATTAAATATGAAGTTTTAAAAAACTATACAACTTAAACAATTAGAGTATCAAATTCTAAAAAAGTATGTATGTAGATGTCCATAAAAATACTAGAAAACTTTTCGAAATCATAAAAGTCTGTTAAAAATTCAAAAAATCTTCATAGCACTCTATATATTTGAAGAATCTGTTGTCTGTAAAATCAATCGAAATACTTCAAATATTTCATACTTATACTTCTAGGAAATCTAATTCTGGAAATTTAAAGAGATATCTTAAAAAAAATCAAAAATTCTACAAGAGTCCACAAATCCAAAAAAATACAAAAAGAAAATAATATAGAAAAATACATGAAAAGCTATGAAACATTTTATATATTAAGAAGAGGAATAATTTCTTTGAGAATACTAATCCTGAAGATAGGAAGAACAAGGATTTCGATAAAACAGGAGTAATAATACCTTACATTGAAAATTTCATAATGAAATTGAAAAGAATATTCAATGGACGTAATGTTGAAATTACAAATAAAATTAATAATAAGTTGAATACTGAAATTATTAGACGAGGAAAGGACAAATCGCCATTTTATGATCAACGAAGAGTAGTTTATAGAATTAATTGTAAAGATTGTAAATTTTGTCATATTGGATGGACTCAAAGGTATTCAAAAACAATAGTGTTTAAACATAGAAATAATATTAAATTGATTTCACCTAGTCATAATGTTATACCTAATCATAGAATAAATAGTGAGCATGAATCTGACTGGGAAAACGTTAGAGTATTAAATCGAGAAATGAATAAATGGAAAATAAGTTTATCAGAGATGATATTTATTAGGAAAACGAATAATACACTCAATGGACAAGAATTTACGAGGAACTCGATTTATGGCGGGTTTTTTTGGTATGCTTCGATGATGATGAGTTATGAAATAGAATTTAATTTGAACTTTCAATGTGCTACCCATTTATATTAGAAAATCAAAAATAAAATATTTTTATGATTTCATGGAATTCAGATCTTTGAACTGAGGAAATAAGGCTCGAGAGTGAAAAATATCCTGCAGTAACCTCACGTTCATTTCATTACTGCAACTAGGCTTTTGTTACTGAATAATCGCACCTGATTGATCTTCCTCATTGTTTTTCATATTTGCACCAAAGTCACGTGCTCTCTGATTATTCGTAACTCCCAGAGAAGTGTTCACAATGTTCACTGTGTATCTATTAATACACTATACAAATACCGCGAATTTCCACGCAACGTATTTCAATCACGTTCACGTGGTTTCGAAATTGAATGCTACTCCGTGTGATTCTTGAGGTCTTCACGCCAACACAAGAACGACTACCCTAATTTAACACCATTTGTATTACTTTCGCAGCTCTCGAATACACGACATTTTTGCGGAAGTTCACGTGTTCTTGATGTTCCTTGATTCATGCAAAAATCGTTAATTATTTTTTATGAGCGTTGAAAGTGAAGTTAATAAATAAACGTTGAAAGATGGAAAAGTTATTTTGAGAATAATATAATAATCTCTCAAAAAAAACCAAATACAACGAAACAAAAAATAAAATAAACCTAGTTCCAACGATTGATTTCCCTGCACGAAATTTCAGCAGTTTAGTTTCATTTTTCGTGTATGGAGAAAGATTGAATTGCAAATGTAAAAGGAAGTACCTCGCTCTTGAAGATGAGAAAAATACAAAGTCTCAAGAAACATTATTCAAATTCGACCGTTAGTTCAAAATGAAAGTTTCCAGGGTTTATTGCAATTATAAAAGTTATAAAAAATGTGGTACAGGTTGAGTACAAAAATTGGAGGCGATGGACGAAAAATTCAAGATTTTCTGTAGACGTCAGTGACGTCGTTTTCTTGATCAGATTCCTCATCAAGATCTTCGTCATTTGACTTTTTAAACTCTGATATTTTTTTTTTTGTTTTTGATTGACGGGAATCAGGTCTTCTTGCTGTTTTCATGGGTTCTTTTTCGTTTGGAAGGCTTTTTTTTTCAGTTTTGGATTTTTCTATGATGTATTCGTTGTTTTTTCTAGAGCTGTGAGGTCCTTTTTCGTGGCTGACTGAATGACTGTAATGGATTTAGTTGGAAGTGTTAATAGACTATCCAAGAAAATTGAACATTGTAAAGATTGTGAATTATTTCTTAAAAGCTCACAAGTACGTTTCATTTTAGAAAACTTTGACAAATTTTTTAGACAATGGAAAATGTAAACAATTACCCAAAAGTACAAAACTGTAAGATATTTTTGCAATGTTTATTTTTCAAGAATCATTTTTTGTATGGAGATCATCGATGAGTAGAAAAATCTCAATAAAAACCAAGGGATTTTTAAAACAATGAAGATGCGAAGAAGAATAAAATCTTAAAATTGTTCATTATCGAATATTTTTTTTTCATTTCTTCAGAATTTATAGATTTTTGAAAACATAGACAATTTTCGTTAATTGAGAAAAACTTTTAGGATCTCGTTCAACTATAGAAAACCTGTAATATTCTTGAAATTTTAAACATCACAAAATTATCAAATTTGAAAAACAGTTTGAAATTTTTTGTTATTTGGAATACTCATCAAGATTGATAGTTAAAATTTTGTCTAAAGTTCTGAGGAATTCAAGAAATTTGTTTTGGAAAAATTTGGTAAATTTAGTAGATTGTCAAAATTTTGTATGTAAAATATGTTAAACTACATAGTTTGTGTAATATTCTGAAAATTTTTGAAAACTGAAGATCATTTAATTTAATTATACTAAGGTTGCTGACAATTTTGTGAATTTGAGTGTAAAAGTATGAATTATATGAAATTCATAAGATCGTAATGGAGAAGAAAAACTTATTGAATTCCCGAAAACTTTGATTCATTTCGTAAATCGGGAAAAATTTTAGGAGTCTTGTTTAACTAAAAAAATTCTGCAAAATTTTCAAAATTTTTCTTGATATCAAAAAATGTTAAATCTTACATGAAGATAGTCAATGATTTTGAGAATTGCAATAGATATCTTAAAAGTGTTAAAATTTTGTTATTCCAAAAAAGTAACTTAAAATTTTGGAAAAAGTTATTTGTTCTGAAACAACCCCAAAATTCAAAGAATTCAGTAAAATATTGACAAATTTCGTAGATTGTGGAAAATGTGAAAAAATATGTAACACTACAGACTGTGAAATATTTTGTGCATTTTGAATAATCAATGACATTTTCAAATTACAAAGACCAAGAGGACGATTTAGAAAATTTTTAATACATGTAAAAATACAAAAAACTTTTAAGATTATGAGAAAAGTCGCAAATCTTTAGACTTGTAATGATTTCGAAAAAATTTTAATTTACTGGAAGATCTGTTATGTTTTGAGAATGTCCGGAATAATAACAACTTTCTCGCAATCAGACCGTCAATAATTTGGAAAATTTTAGTAAATTTCAAGAAATTTGAAAAATGTACATATTTTTAAAATTTTAAATTTGAAGAAATATTTCATTGCATGAGAATTGTCTATATTTTTAAAAATTCTACAAAACATTTAGGAATTCCAAGAATTTCGATGAAATGAAAACATAGAAAAATATCAGAAAATGTCAATTATTCTGAAAAATTTCTTGATTTTGTAAAAGCTTTAAAAATTGTAATTTATTCCGCAGATCGTAGAAAATTGTGAAAATCGTATGTTCAATAACTACAGAAAAAATGTAATATTTTATGTATATCACAAAACACAAACAGTGTTATTTTACGAGATTCATCGAAAATTTGGGAAAATCTAAAAAGATTGTAGAAATTTCAGGGACCGAAAAATGTTCGAATAATTGAAAACTTTGAAAATCTCTCATCATTATGTCGAATTTTGAGAATTTTAGTAAATTCTCATTGATTTTGTAGATTTAGAAAAATTTTGAAAATCACGTCAAACGACAGGAATAGTGCGACATATTCTTAATATCAAGAAATAGCAAAAAAAGTTGAACTTCGAATGCAGAGACACCTCAAACATTTTTCGAATTCAAACCAAAAAGAAAGATAAAAACATCAAGTCATCGAGAAGTTTGGGACAAAAATATGGACCTTCGTGCTCTTCGTGATTTTTTTCTTTTCGTCGTTCCTCTGCGAGATCTGCTACTACGAGATCTGGAACGGCGACGTTTTTTAGACGTTTTTTCATGAACACTTTCATCTTTTTTGGGAACATTAGTTTCAGTGACTACGTCTGATGAAGGTGAGGTGTTCTTAAAATTCATGATTTCCGAGGAAACTCGAAGCAAATTGCCAACTTTATCCTTCGGCTCCAGAAAACCAGAGTTTATGCCAAAATCAAGAGCTTCACTAATGTACTTTTTCGCCTGGTATATGCCTAGAAAAAGAATCATACAACTTTAAAACTTTTTCAGATCTGGCAGGTTTTACTTGGAGTACACTTTCGAAAATTGAAAAACTATCAATATTGCTGCAATTTTGGTTTTCTGCAATGATTTTCAATAATTACCATCAAGTTCCAATTCTGTCATTTCATCTGAATCTTGATTTCCATCATGCTCAACATTTTTCTCTAAGCTTTTCCCAGATATCTCGCTGTCAGTAGTTTCGTCATCTCGGTTTTGAGATTCGTTTGAGTTTCTCGATTGCATTGGTTTCGAAGAGTGGGCTACTTCACTAACTTCTACATTAGTTGGATCTAAATTGTCATCGATCGCATTGGCAACGTCTTTTTGCAATTTCTCTGAAAGTGATCAATAAAATTTTTCGATTAAAGAACACACGACAATTTCTTTTAAACGTTTTTACTAAATTTCTGGAATCTGTTAGAATTACAAAAGATTCGGAAGTCAGAAAAATTGGAAGGAATTCCCACAAAGTCATTAGTGAATTGAAAAAAAAAAGGAATCATGATGTTTTTTTTTTTCATTTTGAAACTGAAACAAATCGTGGGAAAAAAATAAGAGAAAAAGTAGCCAATTGTCGAATTGTGTTTTACTCGTTTTGCTCTGGCCTTCGTTGTAGCCTTCGTTTTTTTTCTTGGCAGCAGCAGCCATAGTGCCGAAATTCCCTTGTTATTTTATCGAAACTCAAGGGGAAATGTGATAATCCTGCTCGGCTCAACTCCGGTGAATTTTCTTCCCAATGTTATCGCGCGAAAAGTGGAATTTCGAGCTATAAAATACCGGGATTTATCGCTCGCGAGTCTGTTATTTATGGCGTAACTATTGACTGTTCCGTCGAAACAATCGCGAGCTCTTCTGCATGAAGCCTGCAACAAGAAATTGACGCGCGCTTTGCGTGTTCAGGGAATACAATTTTGCGAATGAAAAGTATCGCGATAAATTTTCTGCGGTTTTGAATTGTTGTCTGGGCATAAACTGAAAGTCCACTTTACAGTTTGCAGCAGTTTCGTGAAAATGGGAAATAGAGGGTTGCACTCTGGTGAATTATCTGGGGAAGAATGATTTTTTTTTGGGTTGAAGGTGTAGAATGGTTGGATTTTTTTGAAAATGATTTTTTTGGATGAACTTCATTTGAATAAAGTCGTAAGACGTAAAAAAGTATGATCATTTATCTATATATTCTGAGAATTTCTAGTTTTTCAAAGATCTGAGAGATCCAATGTTCAGTTGTAAAGAATGTTAATCAGGATTTAAAATTTTTGGTCCTTACATTTTACTTTTAATATATCTCGATATTTTTTCGAATGTCGATGAAATCAGGATGTTCGAGATCAAAATATATGATTTAAAATTTTAAAAATTAGGTCTACAACTTTTAAAGAAAAAAAGATACACTTGAAACTGGATCAGAGTTTTTTTTTAAACAGCTTATACACTGAAAAAAAGTCAGAAGGAAAAATTGTGTTTATTTTCGTTGCTGTTATTAGATGCTGTAACTCTAATGTCCCTTTTGGTTTCTAAAGAACTTTCAAAATTTTTGTAGCTGGCAATATTTTCAAAATAGTTGATTTGAAATATTTTTTCAGTTCTAAAGCAATATTTAAAATATTGTTTTGAACTTCCCAACTAGAAAATATCTGTTATTTTCGAGAAAAATAGTTTAGTGACAAAATAAAAGAATGGTTGTCAATTTCAGTCACTTATCTGGATATGTAAAAATATATATTTAAACATGTTTAGTGAATATTCCTGCAATTGTAATTGGTTATGCAATCGTATTTGATGGCTAACATTTTGTGAAATTCAACACATTATTCAAAATTCTTTCGATATGTTAACCAATGGAAAGTTTTCAATCTTCGACATTATCGATTTTTTTTTCTTCTTGAACATTTTTAACATTTCTAGATTCTAATTGGAGTTTTTTGAATTTTCCTCAATTCAGTGAGAGAAAACAGTTGAAGATTTTGAAAAATTTGAAGAATATAACACAGTTTTTCAACTTTACTACATTATTTAGAATTTTCTATGTAAAATCTAGGAAATTCATTGACATTTTCAGGAATACTGTCGATTTTTGAAAAAATTTTCTACAATCTTTTAAATATTGAAAGTTTTTGAATTGTTCGAGATTTATAATAAAAATTTGTTAACTATCGCTTTTCATTGTATTAGGATAATTTTTATCAATATTCAAAAATTGCATCAATAATACAGAATTCTTGCAGTTTTACGAAATTTTTATAAAATTTTCACAATCTACAAAATTTATCATTATTTCAAATGAACATATACAATTAATTATCATTTTTTTTGTAGTTGTCTGAATTTTTATATTTAAGAATCATTGGCACTTTATTCATTTAATAACGTTTTTTCAATGTTCAACGATTTTTGAAATTATAGACTAAGTATCTTCGTACGACGAAATATTCTTTAGTATTTAGGGATTCCATAAATATAACGTAGTTTTCATTTTTTTGACAAAATTTTCGAAATTCTACAGTACATCAACAATATGAATCATCGTTTTTTGTAGTTCTACAAGTTTCTCGAATTTTCAAGAAGCAATCTTTAGATTGCAAAATATTATTCAATGCTTTAAAATTTTCAATTTATCCATATGCTTGTTAATTTTATTGAAATGATCAACACTCTCTTTATAAACATTGAAAGAATATTCCATAGTTTCTGCCATTTTTCGAAATTTCAAAAATTTTTCATAATCCAAAAATTTCATTAGGAATTCCTTAAAATAATCTGTAAACCTTAGCTCTTGACTCTCTGAATTAAAAAAAATTTGACAGTTTCAGATTTTTATTGATGGATCAAATAATTCGTAGTTTAGCTATTTTTTCATTTTTTGACGACAGACAACTTAAGTCTCTAGAAAAATGAAAAAAATCACTCGTTTTAGTTGTACTATGAAAAAGTGATTTTCAGGTTGCCAAGCTTCACAAATCATGTCCTAGATTTACAATTTTTGATTTTTTTACGTATTTATTATAATTTTTAATTTATTAAAAATTTCATTTATTAATTAAGTATTAACTTGATTTATTTAGTTGTTGAAGTTCGTCAAAACTTACTGTTTGTTAGATTTCAAAGAAGAAAAAAAATCCCCGAAGATTTCAGGAGGTTCGAAAAAAATAGGACATGAATGAAATATTTGAAAATAATAACTACATTGCGGTTTTTTAAAAAAACTTTCGAAAATCAAGTAATCAAAAAAAGTAATTTTCTTACATAATTAATTTCTTTCTTTCACACGAAAAAATTAAATTCATTAACAATTCAAACCATAGCTTGTCGGATGGAATAATATTTTTGTAAATAATTTGTAAGCCTTTAATAATCAATAAATCGTGTACGAAAGTATCCTTGTCCTCGAATGAAACTTTTATTGGTTTAGTAGTTTCTCTGCATCTCCCGCGGAAAGATTGTCATCACTTTTATCGGATAGTGTTTCGCTCGTATTTCTGTCTTCCGGATTTGTCCGAGATTCACAAGCAGGATTTCCCGCAGCATCTTCATATTTACAGCCATTGGAGTCGGTCTCTATTGAATCACAGCTGATCGAATCATCCTCTTTTTTTTCTTTTTTACTCGAGGGCTCGTCTCTTTCTTCAGTGCTTCTTTTGCAGCGCATAGGAGCTTTTCGTTTTACGGGGCATTTTCTGGATAAAAGAAAAAAAATCAATTTTACTTGCTTTCTGGATCATTTATAAATAAATCATTTTCAGATACTTTTGTTTTGGATGAATTATTCAGTCAAGTGAAAAGGTCAGACTTTTTGGAAATTTTGTTTATCTTTGGAAGAGTTTTTTGAAGAATATTACCAAGAAAGGATTCCTTATGAAAAATAAAAGTCGAAGTTGCAAAAATAATGAATGAATAATTATAATCATTGTTTTGTACTTTGATCATTGAAGAAGAATCATACATGAAATATTTGCAAGTTTGCAATTTTCCACTCGAACATTCGTGATCACAAAAATGAAATACGAGCCAGTTTGGAGGTCAGCTTTTTTGCGTACATCGTGACCATCGTATTTTGTGAAGCGGAATGAACCAGAAAGGAATTTCTTATGTTTGAAAGTGAAAAAGTGAACTATTGATTTTCAGTTCTTATTTACCAAGAAACTCAAAAATTTCAAAGAAGATAATGTTTTCTGATAGTGCTGAACAACAATGTTATAAACCTGGGTTCTTTTTATGATAACCATTCAAAAATCAAAGAAATCATGTTGTATATACCTATAAAATTTGAATTATATTTTGATTCCATGAACCTGAATTCAACAAAAATCGATCATTTTAAAATAATTAAAATTTGTCGAAATTACATTCTGTCTTTTGAACTTGCACGTTTTTTGGCTTGTGGTTTCGGTGACGGTGTCTTCGATCTTCTTCCCCTGCTCGATTTTGGAGCAGATCCAGTATTTGAAGTATTCGAACTTGGACTTCTGCAACTTCTCGGTGGCGAAGTTTTTTGTCTCAGAGCTTTTCTCTCGCATCTTTCGAGCTTTTTACCTCCACGGCGCATATCACGTCTCTGCTTTCTGGCCTCTGGTTCCGCTCTTCGCCCCGAAAATTTAAATCCGCTCAAAGAAGGGCTGAGATGCAAAATTTTGCCCTTGCGATCCGGTATCAAATAACCAGAATCCACTGCGAACGAAAGTGCTTTCTTCACGTATGTTTTAGCTTTTTGAGTTCCTGAAATTAAATTTCAAAATTTTGGAAAAATAACATTAAAATATACGAAAATTATACTTTCTTTTTAATTAAGCTTCTGAAAAAATGACATTTCAACAAGGACTCTCCCAACAGGACTTTTTCTAAATCCTTTTCAAGGATGAGATTAGAATATCCGTCAAGAAAAGAACGTCGTTTTTATGTAAAATTTTTTTGCCCCGATGAAAGCATGCCTTCAAATGGTTTTTACCTTCCTCGAAGCGGTTTTTAATGTTGTTGAACATTTGCATGAAAGGGCGGTGATTTTCTTTCTTTTTAGCTTGCCTCGTCCTAGAACTTGATCCTTGGTTAACAGTTTCATTCGAAGTGGCCGCGGCAATCGATGAGTGCTCAGACGTGGTCAGCCTTGAATTCGACGACTTTGACGGCGAACTTAAACGCTCGTCGCGACGGGTCGAGCGTTTACTACTGATTTTCCTGAGGGCGGAACTCATAGTGATTTTCCGATACTCTGGGAAATTCTCAGTCGTTACAGATCGGAATGCAATAATTTCCACGATATCCACCGAAGGGGCAATTGGCAACAATTTTGAAAGATTGCGAAGAATTTTGAGGGAAATGCGGGGATTTTCGGAAATTAGCAATCTCGGGAGGCCATGAGTGAAAATATGTCGAAATTTAGGAGAATGTCAGGATGTATTTCAGATATGTCTATAGGGAATAGAATTCTGAATATTGTTTGAAAATTGGTAAGTGAGTATAGCAAAAATTTTATCAAGAATAGAGATGTTATACGTAAATGATACATTGGTAAGGTATCTCAAAAAATGAGAAAGTGGGTAAATATTCATTGACAAACTGAAAAATTTCTACAAATAATTCAACATTGATTCCTGAAATTGCATCTCTCATGAATCTTCAACATCAATTTTTTCTTATCAAATTTACTACAAATCAAAAGTCAAAAAAGGGCCATAAATATAAAAAAATTGAAAATTATTGTACTAATGGGTTAAATCAATGAAATATAGACATTTTTTAACTATAAATATTTATGATTTCAATATTTTTTATAAATTTCCTTTAAATTGCCAAATCGATTTATAAACCTGAATTCATGACATGTCGTTGAAAATTTACTTTTTTTTTTAATATCTTCATTGTTGATATCAGTTGAATGAGTTTTTAAATTAAAAATTAAAAACGCAACAAAGAGAGTTTTTCATATACTTTTTTACTGATTCCAGCGGAAATTCGCTATTTTCAAATGATTCACATATTTTCTAGTAAGGTTTCAATTCCAGAATTTCATTTAAAAAAAACTTTTTATACAGTTAAAATGTGTATGAATGCAGTAAATTTTATGTATTCATTATTTCCATGAATTAATAAGTTTTATCGTTTATTTAGGAAAAAATTCAATAACTCCATTTATTCATTTCATTTACTTCACTATTTTTTCTAATCGAGAAAAAATGTTATAGTTCCAAAAACCCTTAATCAAAAATTTTGAAATTAAAAATTTATTGATTCCGAAATTTTCGTTGTTTAATAGTTAAGTCTAAACCTATAACTATTTTTCATTCGTTCTTTTCACGTTTTTATTTTTTCTTTTCTTGCAATAACTTTGAAATCAAAATCTTCATCGAAAATATGTGAATTTAAAACACTGAATAATAATAATGATGAAGCAGTTCTCTAATTTATTTATACAAAGTTATGAGCTTTCAATCAGTTTGGTTGTTCTTCACAAAATATCAACAATTTCCAAAATATCTCATCCAAAATGTAAAAATGACAAATTTCGTATAGTCGAAATTTTCATTTCTCTATAATTAACTCCATAATTAGAAATTATCTTGAGATTTTTTACAACCTGTCTTTTTTTTTCACTTTCATTGTGCACCTTATTTCATAAAAGAAATTTTCTTATAAAAGTAATAAGCTATGAAGTTTGTAGAAATGAACAATGTGATATTTTTTAATCTCAAATTCCAAGTTACGATTTCTTCATCCAAGTATACAATATTTTGTTTTTTCATCTTTTAAATTGTTCATTGCAAATTTACATTTTTCCATAGATTCTCACACTTTGTGAAAAAGTTTTTTACGTAGAAATTGTGCGATTCAAAATTTACATGACCATTACTTAAATTGCAAAAATTAAGTAAATAATAATGATATGTGCCATTGATTTTCAATATAAATTTTGATTTGGAATACTATTCTACTTTCGTTGATTTTTGATAAAAAAAATGATTGATCTCTCGTTCCTTCATCTCATTTATTCAGAGGTTTCGTTACTCGGCTCGTATTTTTAGAATTCACAATGTGACAAAAAATTACCATAAACTCAGAAAATTTCTAAAACATACGCAAATAAGATGTCCTGAAAAAAATCCTCCAAATTTCCAAAAATAATATAAAAATCACTTCTCCCAGTAAAATAAAACACTTAAATACAGCAAACTATTTTCCCAAATTTAGTTTACGATTCCTTTGACAATAATTCTCTTGATCTAGACAGTTATTCAATTAATTAACAATTTTTGTACTTTTGAGTTTTGCCTCGTGGATTCCGTATACGGCCCCTAGTAGATCTCTTTTTTTCTGCTTCTCTCGCAGCGACGTCGCCTATCGTACGAACGCACGTTAATTTTTCCATGACAAATAATAATTCATCTCAGAAGATTAAAAACTTACTCAAATATTGATAAACTAATTCCGAAATATTGATCGACTTTTTCGTAACTGGTCGTACCATGTCGCTGGAGTCGTACTTTACCACTTTTCGACGACTTCTCGTACTTCTTCTTAGTTTCGGCATCTTTTCAAAAAAATTATCAAAAACACAAGTTTGGTCGTTTTTGTATTCGTATGTATGTTTTAATTTCCAAAATTTATACAGTCATCGAGAAGCTGTCTAGTTTGATATTCAAACATTCGCTTGTTTTTTAAATTTCATTTGTCAGTTGTCATATATATATATTTTATATGCATAGGTTTTTTTAAAACCTTTTTTTTGTTAAATTTACTCACAAAATTTAATAATATTTTACCTAATGGGCTGTTTTGTGATAATTTCATAAATTCGTTGGGTCTTCAAATTTCTCAAATAAAATTGTAAATGAAATCCAAGGATCAGAATTAATAATTTAATTTCGTAATTAAAACGCATTTTATTATTGTTTATTATAATTACGTAATCCATGTGATGTACAAAGTGCAAGCTTTTCCAATCGTTCATAATTGGTTATTACGTTGATGTTAATTTCCCTATGAAACTCTTCTGGAGCTGATGCGAATGGATTTTGAGGTGGGCGTTGCGTGATAATAATGCATCGGCAACTCACCTGTAATGAGATTGTTATATAATTATACCTGAATGTGAAATAATTATCTTGTGACAACGCTAGACGTCACGCAAATTCATAAAAATTTGTATGTAACAGGAGTGCTTAAAGGAAAAAAAAAGGTTTACTAAGGTGGAAGGAAATGAGGGTAGTACTAGGTAGGAAAATTCGAAATAGGTTTTTCTCACGAAAAATAAGACGAAAATTTTAGAATTGTAAATTATAATTTGTCAAAATTTTTTACAGTTATAAGAATTTATCAGTATCTTTTTTCCCATTTTAGAAAATTTTGAAAATATCACATGGTTCCTGCAGTTTTCAATGATTCCACAATTTTTCACAATACACAAAATTTAAGACAGATCGCTGGGATTATACAAATTTTTTCAATTTTTAAGAAGCATCAATGATCTTCAATGTTTTCAGTTTTTCATTTACTGAAATTTCGAATATTTATAACTATTGTATAGAGTATTCAAAACTTCTCAAATTTTCTAAAATTTGTCAGACCCATATGGATTCTTTATAGAAAAACGGTAATTGCAAAATAAAAAATAAAAGAGTTATTTTGTATTTAATAAAAAAAAATTCATATTCGTACGTATCTCGAAGAAATATAACTATCTACTTTTCACTTAGAATTTTCAAACATTTTTTTGGATTTCAAAAATTTTTCAAATTTGTGAAAATTATTGAGAATCTTTAATCCCTCATTATTTCGTTATTCTATGAAATTTTAAGAATTTCAGACGTTGATCAAAATGTTTGAAACTATCCAAATTCCATAAAAACTCTTATACTTATCATGATTTTTTGGGATTTTTGGAATATTTTCAAGATTTTGACATTTTAATTATTAATAAAAAAACAAATTTACAGAAAGTTCTGAAATATTGCCAATCATCTACAAAATTTATATACGTTTTCTACATTTTTCGAATTTCATAAACTGACGGATGATCTAAAGTAATTTTGTTGAATCCTTAATGTAGAAAAAACTACTCAGAAACTTTCAAATAAAGTAAGTCAGCTCATCGTCAGAATATTCGAAAATTTTCTATACTTTTCGAGATTGTCAGATTTTACAAAGAAATATCATTGTCATGTAATTCGTTCAAAATAATCAACAAAATTACTCAAAAATACTCGAATTCTACACATTTTTTGCAATGTTCCAGAATAGTGAATGATTTCTAAAATTTCCAAGTTTTGTAGTTTTATGAAACTTTAGGTGTTCATGAACATTCTAGAAAATATTCAATACTTCTCATATTTTACGAAAATTCGTTACTCTCATCAGAATTTTTTTTCAGCTATCTTACATACCTGGAAAAAATTTAATAATGTATTTAATGTACTGAATTTATCAATATTTCACGGTTTTTCACAACTTTTTAGAATTTGGTAGAGTTATCGACAATTTATAAGATTTTCATTATTTTCTTTTACTACAAAAATTTCAGAATTGTATACCAATTCGTTTTACTCATTATAATCATAATTTTTTTAACTTTTTCAAGTTTTTAAGACTTTAGTTAGAAATTAAAACATACGTTACCAAGGATATTACGAACAATGCTGGAAATCTTCAATATTCATAAATTTATACAATTTTTTTGAACTTCATGGATTCATGGAAAGTCTATTGAAGTTTTAATTATATACATGATATCAAATCAATTGTTAATAAAACTCAACTTACTGTGTACAAGATTTTCGTACTCTCTCATTTTCATTTTTCATTTAACAAACGTAATGTCTTCCATCACTTGCGCATTCACATCGTTGAGCTCCTCGTGAAACAGGCCTTCCTGGTACACAACTTTCAAGCACTCCCACTTCTCTTGCCGGAACTGAGTAATTAATTTAAAAAAATGTATGTTACTTTTCTGTATCATTTTTATGTAGATAATTCACATCAACACTCTGTCACTCGAAAGAAATTCTTCAAATCAATTTCAAAAAGGCTAAACTAAAATTTTAACTGTAAAATTTCAAAAAAATTTAACATGGGACGTTCCACCATCGTATGACTAATTTTATAATGAATTTATGATGTTTATTATATTTCCTAGAAAGAGATCACAAAGTTAATAGTTGATGATAAAAATTTCGTGAAACTGGTATATAAAAATTAATTTCACAGAAGAAATTATTCTTATAATTCAATATTTGCACTTTAAGATAAAAATTCAAGTTGTGTGTCATTTTTTTTTTCGGAATCATTGTTCTAATGTCAGAATTATTTATAATTGCTTTTAATTGAAGATATTATACTACAGTAAGATCTCAAAATAATGAAAAATCTGTTAATTAATAAATAAATAACCTGTTAGAGACTCATCACAAATATAGTGTCTGGCATCGGAAGCACAGTTGCAGTCCAAAGAACCCATTTTAAAAGGACCTGGCTGGCAAGAGGTTACCCCTTCAGTTCTTCTTGGGTATGCTTAAAATTTGAAATATAATGCTTAAGTAATTTTGAAAATTTTTTGCTGTTACTGAAGGTTGTGGCACAAGCCAAAGACGAGCTTGGTAATTCAAAAACAAAACTGTTACACACTGACCGAGGTCAATATTTTGTTTATTAACTTGTTAAGAGTATGAAAACCAAGGATTTCTGTCATAGAGTTGAAAACAGAATATTTTTCACGTTCACAAGCAACGAATTTTATTTTACAGAGTATATAATTACGAGGATCGAAAGAGTAAATGAAAAATAAATAAAATACTTATTCAAATTTTGTTCAGTTCAACGGGAACATTAATGCACTAACAATTATTAATGTAAACTGAATTAACTAAGAAATATTTTTTTAAAAACAATGTATAAAAATCAAAGAAATATTATGTAAGGAAAAAACGATAGGATTAATTCCAGAAACTCAGACAAAAAAGAAGAGTTCACAAAAATTTCTGGAAGATGATATTTTCCTTTTGGATGATTTTGAAATATCTTTACATTTATAAATTTTTACAAATTTATACTGAGAATTCTTAATTTATAATTCATCGCACCCGAAGCAACGGCGATTGCACACACAACAACAAACAGCACAAGTTTCATGATGAAAAGATATTGCTCTCAGCAGAAAAAACCTATCCCAACTACGAGCTAATGCAAACATAAGCTATCTTATATAGCAGGACTTATAAAATAAAGTGGGGATAGTAGATAAATTCTTATTTAGCTATTTCAAGATTCTCTTCCTCAACAAGATGAATTGATAAAAAAACGTGTTTTGTTTTTGCATTTTGTACATGGAAGCTGTGTTGCAAATAATTCAATTACATAAGCATCGATTGAAAATGCAAAACAGATAGAGGCATTTTTCTATTAAAAAAAAAATTTGTGTATGATTATGATTGATGGATGTGTGTTAAATTTATGAACGATAATTGCCCAAAGAGACGCGATCATTCCATTAGAAAAAAATTGCGTTAAAATTGCAGATTTTAGAAGAAAACGAGATCCGACCTGAATACTATGAAAAACTTTACATAAAATAGTTACGTTTTTCATAAATTTATCATTTTCGATTTTGGGATAACGTTTAATATTATTTAGCGAGGCTTCCGCCCTACGAATCCCAATGGGGTTTCACCCATTGGACCTTACTGAGAGACAAAACTTCCAAACAACCATTTTTCTTGTTTGCAAAATTTTCCTTTATTTTATAAATCATATATGTAGGTAGTAAAGAAGAAAGCATGAAATTCTAGATATTTTTGTAAGAAACCATAAAAATACCAAAAACATATACCTAATACAACTAAGAATTCAACAAATTTTTTCCAATACTCCGAAAAATGAAAAGAATTACGAATACTAGAAATCTCTTAAGTATTCAAATCTATTAAGATAATATAGTTTTCTAAAAAATATGTAGAATTTTCCAAAATGTATAAAGGTTTGAATCTCAGGGCATTGAATTCTGATAATATATATAGAAATTCATAATCATACTGAAGAGCCTTTCGAATTGTGTGAATTATGAAAAAATACATCAAGTGCTAAAAGTACTAGAGGCATGAAATATTTAGAATCCATGAAGATATTGTGTACTAAAAATTTTCTGAAATACTGACAATCTATGAAATTATAAAGTTGTGACTATTTAATTCTGAAAATTTTAAGAGCAATCTGAAAGAATATTAGACATCTGTTAGGACATCATAAACTTGTGCAAAATTTTAAAAATAGTAAAAAATACAAATGAGACAAAAAAAATTGTCATGATATTGAAATCTTAGTGTCTATTGATATTATTTTCTCGATAATATATGGAAATATGTAAAATCAATGAAACTTTTCATCCCAGATCATCAAATTCCGACAACCTCAAGAAAAATTTATAAAAGCGCTAGAAATTAATGAATATTGTAAATATTCAAAAAGATACAAACAGTAGTGAAAATACTTATGTGATGCTTGAAATAATATTTATAAAATACTGTACTATAAAAAATTTATAAAGTTACTCAAGATTACTGAAACGTTGAATTCTAAGGCATCAAACTTGGAAATACATAGGAAATTTCTGAAAATATTAGGTGTCTATAAAGAATCTGGAAAATCCTACCACTCATAATGAACATTGAAAAATATGTGAAATATTCGAAGTCCTAGTCATCCATAAGTTACTTTACATTTATGTTGATATACTTTTCTCGGAAAAATATAACGTTCCTCAAAATGTTCAAAATCTCGAATTCTGGAATGAGAAATTTCAGAAATTTGTAGGTACTTTATTATCATGTTCATACTATGATCCTTAATCATTATGATCCTAAAAAATCCTCAAAAGGAAAAAAAACTAGAAAACGCAAATAATACTAACTGTAAGAGGAAACAAACTTTACTTTATAGGTTTTTGGATACTGTTTATGAAAAAATTTATTTAAATACAAAAATCTTACAAACTGTGAATTCAAGAGCAATAATTCCTTGAAAACTAAATGAAAATCGGTAAGAATGCTTCAAATGAGTAATATAACTAGAAAATTGTGTGGAATTTTATTAATAGTAAAAAATACGAAAAAATACGAAAAATACCACCAGTCCATGAATTTACTTACACATATAGATATAAAATTTCCTGAAAATTCTTTTGCACAATCATGTATGTATCAAACTTTTAATCCTAGAGCATCAAATTCTGTTATTCTATAGAAATCTATAAAAAGAGGAGATTATCCTTTAAATAATCGAAATACTGAAAATACAAATACTGACAGACGTAAGAAATTAGGCTTTATGATTTTTAATGGAAAGTTAATATTCCACAAAATAAAAGCTTGAGCTTGCAAATTAATTTTTAGGATGGTCTTATGCTAGAATACATAATTACTCATTAATACATAGAAAAAAATTCATATTGATGAATCTTGATTCTTTTGAATTTCAAGTTTGACCCTTCATGAAAAATTTTTTTGCGATGCCCCTGTGACTTGGTGAACTTTTTTCATACGTACATAAATTTTTTTTATTTCAAAGATTTGCTACATTTTTGTAAAAGTTTCGGTATGTATTCCGTTATTTTACAGTCATGTAACAAAATTTTTCATTGTTTTTCAAAAGTTTATCATCGATGAAACCTACTAAGGAAGAACAAATTTATTTGATGTTTGCTTACATTACCATCCTTTCACGTTTTTTTCACTTTCGAAGCTTGCTCATCTGACGATTTCCTCGTTTCTCCCGAATCAATTTGTCTTTGCAACATTATTCTTCGTCGCAAAGTTATTGTATAATTCATAAACATGTGATGTTTTCAATGTAAAAGTTGAAAGAAAAAAAAAAGACTAGACGAAAAAACATAAAGAAAAAAATTTGTATTGCAATAAAAGGTTTGAAATTAAAAAAAATTCACGTAACTATAAATGAATACCTAAGTCATTTATAATATTTTTTGTATCGAAATAAAGCCATTGGGAATTATTATCTGTAAAATTATTATTTGAGTTACATTTTTTGTTAATTATAATTTTTAAAAACAGAACAAAATTGATTATTTTTTTATTATACCTCTAGTTGTATCTTATACATTTTTGTCTAACTATACACCATTTTTTCCCTGTCAGAACAAATTATTCTCAATTTTATGACAGAATATTAATAAAAAACACCAAGTTCATAAAATCTCTGTGATCATCATTTATTTTGCAATACAATAAATTCAAGATATTCAAAAAATTGAGATTCTGATGTTAATAATTCCAAGTCACTGCATTGTTGTTCGTCTGGTTAAATTGTGGCGTTGAGGAAACCAATTACACGACTTTAATTCACCTGCAATTAGTGTTTAAGTTATATATAATCACTTCAGAAACTAACAGTATGTAACAGTTTTTTTTTCTAATCGAAAGAATAAGTTAATGATGATAAAACTGCGGTATTATTGAAACTTACTTCTTGTATCGAATTAATTTCAGCTTTAGCAGACGACTTCGTTTCCATCTGGAGAACAGAAACATTTTTGGGCTCCACGAGATACTACTTTTCCAGGATCACATTCTGTTAAACAAATGTATCATGTACTAATATTTTACTTGTTTATTATCATAAAACTGAAGTTCTGATCTCATTATTGCAATATATTATGTAAATTAAAAATTCGATACAAACATTTTAAAACAATTGTCATAATTTCATTTTATGCAACTAATTCTGTCAAATAATTCATTAATTTGGTGAAAAATCATTGCTATTATTATTATTGTTTTTATTATAATTGTTATTATTTATAAATTATTACTTGTTTCAGGGCAAGTGTAATGATTTCCATCACTAGCACAGTGACAGTCTCTGCCTGATTTGTCAAAAGGTCCAGGAGTACATTGAGTGGTTCCTTCAGTCTTTCCATAAGCTACAAACATTTTGGTCATTATTTAACTTCTTCCTTTTATGATAATTATGAGTTTTTGCTAAATTTTTGTAGTAACCTCCAGATTCTTGACACGTGAAATGTTGTCCATCACTTGCACAATCACAACTCATTGGTTGCATTTTGAAGGGACCAATGGTGCATTTTGTTGTTCCTTCTTCTCTTGGAAGTGCTAAATATAAACAACATATTTATATAATAAATTTTTAAATTACTGATTATAATTGATCAATCCTACAAAATTTTTGGAATGCCAAAGCTATCTACTGATTTTTCAAAGAAGAACACTTATTTAAAAAAAAGAGCAAAAATTCTTTGAGGTTTACCGAAAAATGCTTCCAAATTATGAAGAAAAGTGGATAATCTATTGAGAATGGATGTTTTCAAGGCGATAATTTATCCTACTAAAATCAAAGGAAAAAATCTGATTGGAGAAATGAAACTATGATCAAATAAAATATGGGCACTTAATGAGAAAAATTAATAAAATCTATTTGGTTTAGGATTATCATAGATGGATGGGCAGTGTTTTATCCTAAAAAAAAAGTTGAACTTATCAGTAAAACTACAATTTTATTTTTCTCTAGTAGGTAATACGTTTAAACTTTGTTACATTACTTTGAATTTTTCATCTTACCTTGAATTTCAGTGAATTTTTCTTTACACTTTCAAATCGTAAGAAGTCTAAGTTGTACAAAGTATGTAAAAATTTTTAGCACTAAACGTAATTCTTGTCAATTGTTCGAAAATTTTGCTATTTTTTTGAGTATTTAAAGAAAATGACAAATTTTATTAGCAGTTGTTAGAATTTTTGAGAATTTGAAAGAAAAAAATAATAATGTGGTGGTGCTTTCTAGGGCACTGGAAAACTCAAAAATTTTCAATTTTTTGATGTTTAATCATATTTTTCAGAAATCGTTTTCAAGTTTTCTTTTATACTTCTGGATTTACAAAATATTTTTAAAAAAACATTAAATGTTTCAATATATATTTATTTATAAATTGAAAGCAGTTGAAATCGTTTTTGAAAAATGTTAAAAATTGTAGGCAATCACTAGAATAATTACAAGATGTTTTCGAATTTTGAAAAGTAGAGGATACAAATCTTTTAGGAACAATAGTTCTCTGAGTCTTCGAAAAATTGCATTAAATTCTTTTAAACAAAAATCATCTAGAAAAGTAAAAATAATGCATAAATTATTTGTTTTTTGTTTTTATCCCATTTTTTCACTAAATTGATTCCAAATTCCCTTGTTTCTAAGATACAACTGAATTCATAAAAATTTTTGAAAGAAAAACGATAGTTTTGAGGAAAATAATTATTATCTTCGCCTCCAATTTCACATTTACAAATAAAACGATTTTTATGTTGTAAAAAACAAAAAATATTCGAAAATCTCAAAATTTACATTCAATCACAAGAATTTCAATATTTTTTTTTGTTTTTTTTTTTTCATATTGTACATAAACTCATTGATATGAGTTTTCCATCAAAATTTCATTAAAACATCTTGAATTGCAACTCCAATTTCTGACATCTAGTGAATTGCTAAATCAATATACAATCAATTAATATTATCAAATTTTCTATATTTTTACCTGAAAAAAGCAACTGAATTTTTTTTTATACAATAAGGTCCCCAAAAAAGAAGATCAGTGTAAATAAAAAAAAAACAAGTATTTCTAATACAGTAAAATAAATAACACGATAAATATATTGTAGTTGAAAAAATTTCGATCTCAACATAAAATTCAACTACTCGATTACATAAAAAGTACATATTAAATCACAGTCTTGAGAAAATCAAGGTTCAATAAAAATTCAAAGTTTGATCAAAATCAGAGCACTTTCTTTCCTCCTGAAAATTATCTTCAATAAGAACACTCATTTAAAAATAGTAATCAAAAGTCAAAAATACTGTTACATAAAAAATCCATATCCCAGAGTTTTCGAAACACAGTTAAAAAATATTTGAATAAATCGAAATCTCATCAATTTTCTGCACAAAAAAGAGCATTCTAGTTACCTGAAATAACAGCAACAACAGTTGTCAAAATCAAAAAAGACACTTTCATTTTGCAAAAATCTTCTGTCGATTGTATGCACAAAAACTCTTGTATCACATTCAAACAAAGCGAGCCGAGCAAGTTTTATATATGCTCTGCAATAGAAAATTACGCAAGTTGGGAGGGGGCAAAGTATCTAGGAAAAATATCGCGGATCCGATTTGGAATTCAAAAATCAATCAACTCCTTTTTTCCTATGCAATGAAAATACGCTTAACCGGTTTCGCGTCTAATTACGCGCGGTGCAATTTTATACATTGCAAATTTGTGATTGATTACATACCTAGCTACCTTAACAATTGATAATGGTTAGGTAATAGAGATTTCTCGTTTCCATTATCACGAGTATTTTGCATGGTAATGACAATGTTGCTTATCTTGGAAGTTTATTTTGTCGAGGTCAAGGATGATGCTATTTCTTATCGAATTTTGCGATTGCTCTGATTTCGATATCAGCTTTCGATGTGTTTTATGATAATTTTTAGTTGGGAAAAATCCTATATAGTATTTTTGGACAGACAAAGTTTCATTATATTTCATGATTTGTGAAAAACAAGTACAATTAGAAAATGAAAGAAAAAAGACATTTTTGGAGATCCAGAGTATGAGAACAAGTTCATAATTTGCGTAACAATGTTTTTTTTATTTTATAATATAATAAGAATGAATGAAGAATTTCAATGCATCGATGTTATCAACACAGTATGAAGACCATTGAACAAGATCAGATTCTGAGGAAATTATCTTCACGTAACAAATATGAATGTACATATATAGTGATGTTTATGTGTCATATAATTGACATTCACAGATCTAATTATAGATAAACATTGAGAAAGGATGAAAAATTTTGCTTTATAAGTTTTTTCATTGTAGGTTTGCATCATCGTATGCTTTTCTGGAGGATAATTTTATACATCTGATTTAAAATGGTTATAATATGTTCCTATAAATTGTTTTCGTTGTTAACTTGTAAATAATTTAAAAAGTTTGCCTTTGTTTCATAAGATATTAAGGATGCATTTAAATTATGAAACTCAGGAGAAGATTAGTGGAAATTTTAATGAGTTTAAAGAATTTTTTGCCATGAATATTTATTATTTTTGAAATATCATTAAAATTGCGAATTTCATTTTCCTGAAGTTATATTATAACATCATTTTCAATATTCATTTCTTCGATGATTCCTTATTTGACATGTTAATAGTACTTTATTGTGCCAAATCAAACGATATTCCAAACACTTTTATCAGTTGTACTAATAAAAAACTATTTATTCTACCGATTGTTTTTTTTTTTTTTTGTAATCTATTTGTTATGAAATAAAATAGTTTAATTCAGTGCAGTAATAAGATTTACATAATTCAAGCATCTGCAGATAAAACATTTGACAAGTAATTATTCACATTTTAACAAAGTGAAATATTTTGTTGGGTATTGAATTCCACACCAAAAATTCCAAGTTAACAAAATATAATTAGCAACTTATTCAACTACATGAATTAAGAGGGCTTAAACATCTATTAATATTTTACATCTTGAAATTTTGATAAATTTTATTTTGATAGCTCACAAACTCTCGTTGAAGTATAGAAATTTTGAGAATCTCGAAAAAATTGTGAATGATTGACCTTGGAAATAAGATATCTTGGAATTTTAATGTCAGAATCTAAGAATTTCATCATGAAAATTCACAACCTGCAAAATTTATCAAAAAATGCGATTGTGGTCACTAACTAGCCTTGGATTAAAAACTCAATTTGAAAAACAAATAACAAGATTTTTCGATATTTTTAATAATAACAAATAAATTAGTTTTTCTTAGCTTGAATATTTGATTCTGTCGTACGTTAAATGAAAATTTCAAAATTTGTTGTTTCAATTACTAGTACACAAATATATTAATTTTGTTTTTTCATAATCCTTCATTTTGACGTTGTACATACAAAATTTATATATTCTTCCAAACAAGTTTGAAATTTTACACTTCACAATTTTTCGAGTTCAAAAAAGTTGAATTTTTGAGTAGTAGAATAATATTCTAAATTATAAACTTTATGATCACATTTTTCATAACTTTATTAAAGGTCGACAAACCATATTTTTTTTCTTTCCTCTCAGAAAATGATTTTTTTTTTTGTATAATGAATATCCCCATAACTAAACTGCTGTAAAAATTCTTTGAATATCAATAAACCTAAGTATTTTATGCACAATTTTCACTCAAACCATCAAAAATTATTCTAAAAATACGTTTACAAACTAGTTTTTCGTAGTTTACACAAACTTAATTACTCATATTCGGTCGTATTACAAAAATTATTATAACTTAATAAAAACGTTGTTCAGAAGTCTTACTAATTATGTTTTGAGTTTCTTGTGAAATACAATTTTGTTTTTTTTTTTTTATACAAAAAATTCAGTGTCTACAAATTATTTCAGAAATGATTGCAGTTTAACAATTTGTAAAATTTTTAAAAATCTTTAACTTCTATCCAACGTTCCTTAAAATTCTTAATATTTTCTCAAACTACAATTATATACGTAATTATATTTCTAATTGATAATTCATTTCAAAAAATTACTAAAGAAAAAATTTCTTGTCGGTCAAGTTACATCGTACCCTGAGTAAAGTGAAGGCAAGACCACAACCAAAAATAATTTTTCAGCATACTTTTAATAACATATTTATTATCTCCTTAATTAATACAAAAATATATTACTACCTAATACTTTCCAAAAACGACGATATACAAGTAAATCATATCTTAATTCTATCTTAAGAAATTCGTCAAACAATGTCTAATACTATCTCAATCTCACGATTTTTCTAAGCCTACTAAAGCTATAATTCTGCAATGAAAAATGAAATAATATAATAGAGATCATTTATGATTTCATTGTATAGCTGCAAAAAAGCGAAAAATGTACGTATTTTGACAATTTAAAATATTATTTGTTCGAATCACGATCGACTGCAACTGTATTATTTCTACAATGATGCATATGTAATATTCCAGTGAATCCTAACCTTCGAATTTCCAGTTTTTGTTGATATTAAATTTTCTCATAACAAAATTCAAATCTATCGTAAATGAAACTTTTATCAATGTCATAACGAAATTCTGCAATTCAAAAACTGCAATCATAAAAATCCATCATTTTAACTCTCTTCCCTAAATTTCACATCCCAAAAAACCAAAAATTCCAAAGCTAAGAACCACAAATCGAGTCTACAATTTTATTTCCTTTACCATTAGAAATATCTTACACGAAAAATGCCTTAATACTACAAGATGAAGATATGTACACGGGCTGTCGGAGTCATGAAAATCAATTACAAAGTTGGTACGTGCACGCGGCACTATTTCCGTCTAATCCGCAGATGCACAAGTTGCAATCGTCGTAAAACATGGATCCTGGATTGCATGGTGTCCCTTGTTCATAAGATTTTTCAACTCGTTCATAAGTTTTTTCGATTTGCAGTGAGTTGCTTTCTTCCATGTCATGAGATGATTCTAATCCAGGAAGACAAAATTGCAGAGTACACAAAGCATGGGTTCCAGTTTTGTCGCAAATGCACGTGTTGCAATCTTCTTTGAAGCTTTTTCCTGGAGTGCAACAATATCCAGCTGTAAAGAAAATTGATTCATGAAGACGTTATCATAACATTTCAACTAATGAATCAATCGAGACCGACTCTTTCAATATTGATCTGACTATTTTTTGTTGGTAGTTTCCTTTCTACTCAGAGAATTAGTAAAATTTTACCATAAATTAATTGAACTCGACTAATTCAAACTAAAAAAGAATGTAACGGAAAAAAAGCAAACCGATTCAAAGTGGGAGGAAAAGTGTTATGAAGTTCATTTTGAAATAAAAAAATATTTTGGCAAGAGTTAAGATGACATTTTCAACGTACTTTCTGATTCAGTAGTGTCCCTTTTCACTAATTTGTTCGGTCCTTCAGCTTCAGTTTTGTAGTTAACTCCAGAAATGCATCGCATCAAAGTACATGTAGGATTTTCACGTGACTTGTCACATTTACAAGCATTACACTCGATGTTGTAAATTTTTCCGGGAATGCAAGTAGGTTTAGCTGAAAATTGAAATCAAAATTAACTTTCTTCATCAAACAATGATAATGTGTAAAAGCCATAAAAACCTTTTTTTCATATTGTTATTTTCGTTAAAAAATAATGCGTAATCCTCAAAATGAAATTTTGACCCCGAATTTATATTCATTTTTAGGTTTTGAAAAATCTGGACTCAAGACTGAAATATTTTTTTATTCTTGATCAATCAATTTTGAGAACTAATGGGTATTTTTGGGTAAATAAATTTCAACTCACTGTCAGGACTTCTTGTCAATCTGTCACTATCATAAGAATAACTGGTGATGCATATTTCATTGGTGCAAAGAGCAGATTTTCCTGTATTACTGCAGACACAGATGTTACAGTCGTCTTTGAATACAGCGCTTTTCTCGCATTCCAATTGGTACACTATAAAAAAAAATTAATGTTCACATTTCTACAAAATTGTCACAAAATTTACCAAAATAACTGATGATTAAAGTCAATTTATGATCATTAAGGTATTATCTTCGTAATTGATGAAGGTGCAAAGCAAAAATGGTTTTTGCTAATTCCTAACAATAATCATTATGAGTATTTTGCTTTTAATGAGATGATAGAGAATTTTCCAAACATTGTAAAACAGCGAAAAATTGCATTCAAAATTCAAAAAAAATATTTTGGAGATTCCCGAAGAGTGATTCGAAATATTGAGAATATTTTTGTCAACTACATCATCATTTTTTCAGATAACAAGGAAAATTTTCACAAAGTTACGAAAAAAATTGTCAATCATTTACGAACAATGTTGAAACATACAAAGATAAATCTTTGTGATCGTTTTTAAGAATTCATGAATATCTTCTTCAGAAAAATGATTTTTTTGTACTGTATAATTTATCAGTATACAAAAATATTTTTAAATTCATTTCTAATATTGAAATAAAGTCAATTCAATTCACTTCTATGCAGATTTCGAATGTTGATTAATAAGAATAACCTGATTATATCAAAATCATCATGAAAAATCATGCATGTTGCAGTATTTTGATACGCACCTTTTTTAGAAACCTGCTCTGGAAACATGACAGGGCCCATAAGATCTCCATTCTCGTTGTAAATCCCAGGAGGGCAGTTCATTTTCGTGCAAACTTGGAGTCCAGTTTTGGTACACGTACAAACATTGCACTGCTTGTGGAAGGTGGTGCCTGGGGTGCAATCTTGCTCGTAATACCCATCCTCGCCTGATTGAAAAAAAAATTGCAAAATCACCTTCACTATGTAATGACCGTAAACACACTTTTTAATTTCTTTTGAATGGCGTCTCTAAAATACTTATAAAAAATTTCACAAAAGTTCAATCATAATCCAAAATACTCAAATAAAATTTGTTTAACAAAAATTATTAAATCGAGACTACTCGAAGGACTTAGTATTCAAATTATCGTTTGATTTTTTTGTTATCGAAATTAAATTCAACTTAAAGGTTTATTGAAACACTGACTTTGATATCGATATTAACTATTATTTATAATAATTGTAAAAGTTCTTTTGTAAACTGGAAATTACATTGAATGAAAAATTTGTTGTGATTGTAGCCCCTGAGGATGGAAGGTTCGAGAAGAATCAAATGAAATGCAGAGTTTCACAAGAGGCAAATGTCGATTTTGATGAAGACGATTATTGGTCTCACCTTTGCTTGAACAAAATACCTCGTCTTCGCCAAAATCGAAAGTAGGCTCTGGTGTGAGAATTCACTATTTTTATCCTCGGTCTCTCACCGGACGGAATAATTTCCGGAAATATAAAAGACAGTGGAATTCCGAGATTATTATTATGCAGAAACTGGATTAATGATTTTGTTTGAATATCAAATGAGGTACATGAAAAAATGGAATGAACAACTCTAATTTTATACAGTGTGTACAAAATTCTAATAGAATTTTGTACACACTGAACAGTTCTAAAAGAAACATACTGTGAATACATTATTTATTTAGTCTACCTTCTATAAATAATTTCAAAAAGAAACAAAACAATTATTATAATATTGTATGGGCATCAATAAACTTTTTGATTTTTAAAACTTTCAGTGATTATTGCTTACTTTAGTTAACGATAAACATTCGTGAATTTTTAACGATTGTAACAAAAATATTGTATCACGAAAACTGAGAGCTTCAAAGGATATTTTGAATATGTTATTAAGTAGTATGATAATCAGATTCAGAATCATTATGTACATTGAAAAATCGTATAATAATGTATTCATATGAATCATTTCTTAATAATTTATCGAACATTCTCAATAGAGAGTTCTCAATTTTCACAAATAATCTTTTAATGAAAATGTATGAAGTTAAACATTCCAAGTTTTTCGAATAAATTGGAACCCTAATAAAAGGTTATGCATCCTCAAATTTAGGAAAACTATTCAATTATCTAGGAACAAATAACTTTGTCATTCAGAACTTCAATATAAAGAAAAAACACGTATACTTATTTTCATGCAGAACATCAACATTTACTTTGATTTTTATAATTATTTTCTCATATGTTATATCTTTTGTATAAATATCATACAGTACTACTTATATCTTATATATTTTTATATTCATCATCAAATCATATAAAATGTAATAAATTATTACTATCACATAATAATTTTGAAAAAAAACATTTTATTCTATGTTATTATCATATTTTGCAACTAATTATTTATTTTAAATGACAATATTTTAAAAATTTATCAAAACCATCATTCTTGATGAATTTTCATTCGAAGGTAAATTAGACGCAAAATTTATTATTAGGAGGCTAGTAGTTTATGTTCAAAATATAAAAATCTCAATTGTAATATTTTTACTCTCCGAGCTTCAAATCAAAAACCTTTGGAAATATATTCATGTCGATTTAGTCATATATTGAAATGTAAGTTTCCAAGAAACTGTCCAAAATATGGTTTCAAAAGAAACACCAATAAAGTTGCAAAATCCTAATATTAAAAACACAAGTCGAGGACTAAACTCTTCATAAATCAAGATTTAACTTTTGCTGGTGTTAAACATTTCTATTTACGAAAAATGTTCTGACTCATGATATTTGTTCGCAAAAATGGAATATCTTG
Organism: Platygaster robiniae; assembly: GCA_028476575.1. Classification (NCBI taxonomy): domain Eukaryota; kingdom Metazoa; phylum Arthropoda; class Insecta; order Hymenoptera; family Platygastridae; genus Platygaster; species Platygaster robiniae. Next base: position 29,315,155 of record CM052023.1, read on the forward strand.
AATAAAAATAATACAGTGGTCATCGAGTTATTTTTAAACAATTTTCTAAAAATATCATTACTCTGGGAAAAATGGCACGCAATTTATCGGAATTCGTACTGCCCTAATTTTCATCCGTGAAACATTATTTATTGTTTTCAACAAAATCTAGAATAACTGATCGATAATGTTTCATTTGGCTATTATTTTTGAACAGCAATCTAAATAGTTATTTCATCATAAGATATTCAATATAGAGCACAATTTATTTGAATTCTATTAATTAAGAAAAAAAAATACAGATGCCCATTTTTCACTATTATTTACCCAAGTCATTTTGATCCTTATAAGAACCTTATAAGAAAATGAAATTTCTTATAAGTAATTGATCGAAATAATTTTATGAGATTTTCTCAAATACATTCTTATAAGAAAGTTCAGTTTCTTAAAGGATTTTTATAAAGTTCAAAATCACTAGGATTCCCTTTCCACACTCAAAACCCACAACTCTTTTAAATAAATCCTTCCTCCCAAAAACTTCACAAAATATAATTGCTGAGTTCCCAAAACAACTTCAAATTCGACACTTCAAAATCCACTCCCCACTTCACTGAACCTTGCAAAAAAAATTACCATGACAACTTCGAAATAAATTATGAAAACCTACATTTTAAAATAATAAAGATCAAAAAAAAATACCATAAAAAAAGGTAAAATAGACTAAAACTTTGAAAATGACGACTAAAATGTGCGAATTACCGAAAACGCTGGCGATGGTGAAGACGGTGAAGAGTATCACTTTCATCTCGTCGTTTGTTCTGGTACACTAAGCACTGATGAGTAAGTTTTCGCCGAATGATACTGGGGAAGAGTCGGATCATTTTTAAATAGCCAGTTGCGTGAAACAACAACGAGTGGGGAATGACGTAATGTCTGAGTGAGCGAACAATTCCCACTCTCACGGGGGAAATTGGCGGCTCTTTTTGTTTGCTTTAGCCGAGTTATCAGTGGGCAGCATCATAATGAGTCGGAGCAAGCGAGAGATATGTTTGCGAGCACCGCGATGTTTTCGCGCTTCCGACATATATCGATATCGTAATGACGCACCTGAGCGTGGCAGTGATTTCGGACCGATAATTTACGAGTGGATTACCCTGTTTATGGACCGTCTGTGCATCATTGGTGGTCCGAAAAACAGCCCGATTTTCAAGATTAATAAGCGATTGCATATTTACCTGATTTACTCGGATTTCCAGATTTTCCTTCAGCAGATTACGTCAATGTGACATGATTTATTCCACGGAAAAATATTTCGTGGAAGATTGAAACCTTGAGGATATTGGGTTTGATGTTTTTTCATGAAGTTCATACAGAGAAAGTCCATAGAATTAATTCCATTTTTGTAGAATATAGATAATTTAATATGAATATCATGAAATATACCCTCTTACAATGAACGAATAAAAAACCGGTAATTATTTTTTTCTAAAAGTAATTAGTAGTCTTTTATTAAGTGTGATATTTGTTTGTTTACTCATTGTGAAAATAGAATAGTTATAAAAAAAAGAATAAACGAGAGAAAAGTACTACTGAAGATCAACGATTTATAATTGATACGTGAATATTCTTACTCCATCAATCTGATTTTTTTATTACTTCATATAGATGTTATGTTATAAATACATACTGAAAATAATTCACATATACAGTAGATTGCATGGAAGAAAAATTTACATTTAATTTAATTGAGGAAGTTTTATTTTTCTTCCATGATTATTTTTCACTAGATTATGTCAGTGTGACATGATTTATCTAGAAGAAAAATGCTACCAGAAAATCAAAATATTAGGGATATCGGATTTCATGATTTTTTTTATTCAGCCCATAATGAATTATATATAACATATGCAATAGATTTTTCAAGAATTTGAGAAATATTAAACATGTGCAATGAATCAAATAAACTATAAATAATATGAGATGAATCACGAATAACTTTCAGTTTTTTCTTCATTGCTTTAAGTTAATGTAATAAACTAATAATAACATTAAATTAGTCAGTAGTTGATTTTCGACTAGAAATTATTAATTTCTTACTTATTGTGAAATTTGCTTGTTTAACAATTATTCAAGTTGAATAACTTGTGAAAATTTAGTGAAATGATAAAAATTAAAAAATTATTAGATATGAGTTAAAAATCACTAATTAATAGAGAGGAAAGAGTGATGCTAAGGATTACTGATTGTTCACTGATTTAACTTGAGCGACTACATATCTAGTAAATATTTAAATTATGTAAATCTAAACTCACTCTAAAATATAAGTCTGATTTCTTCACAATCATTGTAAGTGATACTAATAAATTTCTGTCGTACATAATATGTACACATGTATGAATTATATACATAATCAAAACCATAAATATTCATGGTTAATTGTGCAAACAACTTTTAAAAATAAATTTTTCTTCAGATTTCGAGATTATTTTACAGTAGATCATGTAAGTTTAGCATGGTTTATTTGGGAATAAAAAATTATTAGAGAGAAATCGAAAAGTTGAGATTATTCCATGTATTATGGATAATTATTTAGGTATTGAAATGAAGTACCTACAAAAATTCCTGCAGAATGAATTATATAAAAACCATGTTTAGGAATTCCATAATAAATCAATAAAAATGTATCTTAAAAACAGTATACATTATGTGTATAATTGAATCAAATAAATAAATGCATAAATTTATATTACTCAGAGTATATAAATCATACTTTTACAATATTTGTTTTGTAATTCATTAAATAAATATGTGTATGATGATTGTATATAGTAAATAAATACATTGAATGTACTCAAAATACATGATAACTTGTATTTTATCAATACATACACTGTATCTTCCTAATACATAATCGATCATCAATTTCAAAAATGACATTGTTTTTTGTAATTTAAGATTATCTTTTCGTATATTACGTATATAATATACTTTATACTGTGTTTGGCTAATTCAATGACATTTCAGGGGTGTCGTACGTGAAAGGATATTTAATTTCAAAACATGTTGTTATAGGATCTGATAAAATTCGAAGGAAGACCTAAAGATTATTTAATTTATATCAGAGAAATTGATGAGGGTTCAAAGGTTTTAATTTGTATTTTTGATTTGATAATGACGTTTATATGATACTTGCAGATTAAAGTAACGATTATTGTTTAAATCAAATCACGTGCATTTTGAATGATAAATTGACCTTAAAATCCTCTGTTTTCAATTTTACTGATGCTGTACAAATTTCAATTTTTTTGTTTAATATTACGATATCAAATCAATGTATCATAATTTCACGAATTTATGAAGCATATGTTATAAGGTATAAAATATTTATGAAAATGTTATATATACTACTCCAGATTGTAAATAGTATTATTTCATTTGTCCTCAAAGAAAAATTGCTTTTTTCAATTCAAAAAACAAATTTAATTCAGCTAAGTACGAATTTCTATACAAAGAGGTGTAGACATGAATACATTTTTTTTTTTTTTTTTGTTGCAAATTTAGTGTAAAGTCACATTTATCATTTGAAATAATGCAATTGCAAATCATCGTCGAGGATTGACGAGTACAAAACAAGGGTTGACGAGATCATCTATAATAATTCAGCAAGCTTTATTTGGATTTTGTGATTGGAACTTAATTTTTGTATTGCATACAGAATGAATTATGAAATGCGATATGAAATTTTTTTGAATGATATTACGTCGATCAGATTTTACTTTCTTTCATATGACATTGTATGCAATCTGATAATATAGAGTCGTTGGAATAATGTTATCAGAAAAACTCTTTTTTTTTAATTTTCGTATGTAAATGAAGTCTGTAAAAAGTTGGGAAGTTTATTTTAATTTATTAGCATAAAAATGGCCGAACTATTTTTGTGTCTTGAATTTTCTATTGATTTGTCAAATGTTAGCAATTTCTTAAGAATTCATTATGATTTCAATCAGAATAACGAATCCATTGCACGGTTGCAAGAAATTGAAAACCATCTTCAAAATTGTTTAACTCTAAGAAAACCAAAACATTCTTATTTTGTGTCATATTTTTTTTTTTTAATTTTTTTCATTCGATTAATTCATTTTTAATAATCTGAAAAATCAGATTACAGGAAGAAAAATTTATAACTAAACACCATGTCTCGAAAGTATAGAAAAATTTTAGTTTAAATTCTCTAGTAATTTTCGTCAATAAACTTTTCGTGAATAAATTTTTGAAATTTCTTGTCCTTTAAGTTTTCCACTCTAATGTTATGAAATCGTTGAAACTGTGACCTAGAAAAATCTCGACCACATGAATCAGAGGAACGATAAGAATCGCATTCACATTTCTCGAAGTTGTAACACACAAGAAAGCAATTGATAACAAATATCCATATTCCTAATTAAAAATGACAAGTCAGGTGTATTTCACTTGACCAATATTTATAAAAATGGAAAAAATGTTCCTTTATCAGATTTCTTTGTTGGCCATTCAGCTTCCAAGTCAACATATTATTCTGAAACGTTCGAGAAATTTCTCTCGAGATATCATCTTCCTAACGTAAAGTCTTCCACTATCTTTCGATAAGAATCGACGATGTAGAATTATAAAAATATTGAACTTTTATTAGTAGAAATCGAATAAATCAATAAATACCCCACTTGCAGAGGCCCATTTTTTACCGTACAGTAAAAATCTTGTTACATAAATAATTTATTACATGTCAATGAACATATAAAAACGAAGAAATGTGTGCAAAAACATCGATGAGGTCTTTTTTCTACTGCTGAAGACCTTTTTGAAATATTCTGTCTTCTTCATAAAAATTAGGAGATACAAAATTATTTAACTGTAGAAAAATATTAACGATTTCAGCAGGTGCCTTATTCACATAATAAATTCTTAGAATTCTTATAAAAATGTAGGTCATGTTTTTTCAAAAATTTGAACAATTTTAATAAATTTTCAACAGATTTTTTGTTTATTTTTCGTGTGTAACGTTCAATCTAATTCTGGAATATTCGAGAACTCGAGATTTCCGTGTTTTGGAGCGAAACGAGTATCTTAATGAAAATGATGTCATTGAATGGGAAAAACTCATATTTGAAGAATGCTATCATTTATCTCCCGTTCAAGTGTGCAACCTTAACCTCGACAAATGAAGCTGACCTCTAAAACTCATTTGAAGAGCCGTTTTCGTTAAGAGAGACTAGGCTCCGTCGCAGTGTTTACTCTTCGTAGTAGAAAAATGTTCCCTCTCCGAGACGCAAATCAGATATGACGCCTCAAACGTCGTTCGAATCGTGTATACGAAGATAAAGTGAGAATCGTAGAATGTTCGATAAATTTTCGATGCAACAAATGTGACACACTAATGATAATCTGTGAATTCATATTCATTAATACTCCAGATTTCATTTAAATAACTAAAAATAATTTGCAAGTGAAAAATCGTCAGACGTTTCAAAAAGTCCAAACGTTTACAGTACATTTTTAATAATTCCAAAAAAATTTTGAGGGAGGAGGAAAATAATGTTTGACTGAAAATTTGAAAGTTTTTGTTGTTTTTTTTTTATTGTAAGTTTTCTAGGTTTAAGGATACTCAGGAAAAATTTTAAACTTTAATATGCTAAATTATTTCATTTTTTATTAACATTATTTCCTTACAAAACAGAATAACGATAAAATCAACATGTGGGTTTCACGTACAAAGTGCACTTATCTCGTCTTTGCATTGAACGCTTTTTCTTCATTCTCTGCCAAATATTGCTCTGAATTAGGCATTTCATCTAATAGAAACAAATGAAGATTTTTATTTCAAGCATTCAATGTTATACTATGAAATTTTTACTTTATGTTTGAATTTCTTAGCAGAATGGTAAAGAAACCGTTAGAAATAAATAAAAATTGACGTTTAACAAAAATCACGTTTTCAGGCTGAGGTAAAGTGATTTTTAAAGATATCTTTAAATAAACAAAGATAGAATCATGATCACTGTTTGTTACAATTTTCATTCAAATCTTAATCAATTATTAACTTGTGATATCGAATTTATGACTTTTACAGGTTTTACTGCATTTCAGGCTGTTATTTTCCGATACCAAACGAAATTTTCCAATTATATTTTTACTTTGAAGAGATATTTTATTTATTTAGTTTCTTTTTGTATAGTAGTTCAAAAATGATAATATTATACTTTTTTTTGTTTTCTATAACAATAAAATAACATTCATCCATAGTTTATTGAAAAATATATGTTACAGTGGTTTTAAAGAGAATTACCATTATTCTGAATTTCCTATAATGACTTCTTCTTCGTAACCGTCATCAAGAACATAACCGTCAGTAGGGCAAACCATCAATGTGCAAGTTGCAGAGTCTCCAGTATCATTACAAATACAGGTATTACACGCTGATTTGAATGATATTCCAGGTTCGCATGTTTTCTCCACTAATAATAATAATATTCATGTTTTGCAAAATATTTAATTCAACTCATGCAAAATTTCTGAGCAATTCCTGTATAATTTACTCTAAATGTTCGAATTCGACAGAAAATAGAGAAAATTTAGATCAGAGGATTTTGCAGTTTATATTTCATCTTTTTAAATGTTGAAAAACAATATAATTTGGGCTTTTGTTGAAGCCTTGATCATGAAATTCATAAACTGAGAGATGGTTCATTCAATTTGTTTTTACCTAGTTTTTCAACTTCTAAATCAACACTTAGTGGAAGAATTTTTAAATAATCCTCCTTTGGGTCCTTTGGACAATCGTCTATAACGCAATTTGCTGAACGAGCAGATCTGCTACATGTACATTTTGCACAACCAAAGTCAAAAGCTTCACCTGGTGTACACTGTTTCGAGAATTCTGGCAAAAAAAGAAATAACTCATTTAACAGTAAGAAAATTTTGAAAATTGGTATCACGTTTAGTAGTTACATCATCATATACCTTCGGAAAGAGTTTTCAAGAAACGTCCTTTCATGTTGTAAAGGCCTGGCCTACAAGCCATTCTTGTGCATAGTGAAATTTTTCGTGTTGGGTCACAAGTGTGACATATGTTACAGTCTTCGTAATAAATTTCTAGGGTTTCGCATGTTCGAGAATTAACTGAAAACAGAGAATATAACATTTCAAATTTCAAATTTTTCTAGAAATGTACAACTTGTTCCCAATTTTCTATAGAAGATTTTTAGGAAGGTTTTTAAAATTTATGACATAACGTTGAATCAATTTTCAACAATGATGCATAAAGTTTTTCTTTGTGCAGTGTTCAAGATGAATTCGCAATGTCTTTTAAAACAGAAATCGGTTAATATTGCCAGAAGCTGAAAAAAATGCTCGAAACATCTTTCTATAGCTTGTATAATTTACGAGAATATTAATTTATGCAAATTCGAAGTCTTTTCTGGTTTTTCCGACGATATAGTAGTTAGGCAACGGTAATCTTTTATGCCGTTTATTTTTACTTTCTTCTATTGCTGTCGTTCTTCAGCCCCACAGATAGGACTAGACAAGGATGCTCACCTTAGGCACCATTTTGTCGGCAATTTTAGGCGTTTTGCTTCGTAAGAAAAAACCCGATAAACATCCGAATTTGTATAAATTCTATGTTATTCCGGGATAAAAAATCAGAGTATCCTTTAGTCTCAAGAGTATTTTGAGTCTCCAAATTGATCATTAAGAGTATTCCGTTTGGCAAAACGGAATACTCATTCGGAGACTGCTGGAGACTCGAGTCTCCGAATTGAATACTCGAGTCTTCAACAGTCTCCAAATGAGTATTCTGTTTGGCAAAATGGAATACTTAAGATACTCTTGAGACGCAAACGATACTCTTGTTGTTGCTTTCAAGAAATAGAGTATTCAAATCGGAGATCAAAGGTGACTTTAGGAGACTTTTGGAGATTCGTAAAAAAAATTGGTTTACTCTACGAGACTCACAGTCACCTTTTTTTAAAATTTTTTATACTCTCGGAGACTCCTTCGATACTCTTGGATACTCTTGGAGACTCGATGATACTAATTCCGAGACTCAAGATACTCTTGGTGACTGAAACGATACTCTGATTTTTTATCCCGGGATATGTGTGACGTAACATACTATTTTCGCATATTTAGACATTTATAACAATAGCAATAATATTTTATTTATTTTTAAATAATGCTCAACAATTTTCATGTAGCCCTTTCAACTTTTTTTGGTAAGCTTGAAAATTTTTTGTAGTTTGATTCAGGATTCCTCAAAATAATTCTTTCGTTTTCTGACCATTTATATATTGTTTTTTGCAAATTGAAACGAGTTTTTATGATTTCTTTAGAACACTTTTCTTGTGTTAATTTTTCAACTACAATTTTTATGATCATCACTGTATGTAATCTCGTAACTTATGTTTGTCACTGATATAAAAATTCCATGATTGATAATTTTATAAAACACCATCTCGAAAAATAATTGTAATCAAAATTTACCTGCGGAAAACGCAGCCACGAATAATAAAAAATACAAAACGTACATGATGGCTCAAAAACTTGTCAAGTTAACGTATCTGAATTTCAAGCAGAACTCGATAAAATATGAAATCGAACAGTATTTAAACAGCATATTGGATGGTTCGCAACAGTTGACGATCGTCATTGGAACACATGGTTCTAATTGCATTGAGATATCAATTTATCGAGCATCAAAAAACTCTGAAGAAATCCGAGTTGAACGCAATGAAGCGTCATTGAGGAAATTGTAATTCAACATCGAGTAACTGTCGTTAGTGACGTAGAAAGATTAATTTGTCTGTTCAAGTGTCTGGGTGAAAAGCTTAGGAATCTTTTTATTTTGAGTTCGTGATTAGTACTTGAGTATGTTGTTGCTTTCCTATTTACATTATCTGTATTCTGCATATTTAGATTAAGATAAAATAGTGGAAAAATTAGAGTTTTATGTTTTCTTGGCATTTAAAATTTTTTTTTTGAATATTTTATTGTTTTAGTTCAGTAATTTTTTGTGTTTATTACGTAAACTATTAAAAATGTTTTCATTAATCATTGATAAGTTTTAACTCTTTTGTTGATTGAATTATTTATTGAGTGCATAAGACTGATTTATATTCACTTATTTTTAAGTGAATCAAATTTATTACGTAAGTAGTTTCTAGAGTTTCAAAACAGAAAACTCTTTTGAAAGAAAAGAGTTTATAAAGATTTAAAGAATGTAGAGATCTTTCGGAAAATTTTTGCACATTGACATTTTTTTCAAATTTACGATTTATCCTTAATTTGATCGAAGAATATGTCATCAAATCTAAAAAATTTGTCTGTTTGTTCAATCTAAAGAATTTTTTCAAAGATAGTGAATCAGTAGTCATGTTTTGATTTTTCCAAATACCGTTAAAAACCAATTTAATTTCGAAATATACTTTGTGAAAATCACTGTGTTGAAATACCTATTTATTATATAATAATTTGAAGAATCATCAACTTGTTATATTCGTTTGCTTATTTTTTGGTAACTAAAAGGAGAAAAAAATGATGAAAAATCATTGTAGTACTTGAAATAAATTGCGTCTATCATTATCATCAATAGTACTTCAAAAATGGTCAAATCGCTGGAATTAGTAAATTCAACTTATAAATTTTGAAAAATTTGAAATATTTTCACGATGGCTAGATTTCAGCTCGAGTGCGTTTTGATGACAGCAAGATTATTTTGACCGCAATAACAAGACATTTTTGAAAGCTGCAATTAACGTTTTCAACCGCAAACCGTTGTAAACCTCGACCTAATGAAATTGCTATCAATTCGTTTTACCCCAGAAATTAGTAGAAAATAAGTAATCATGAAACTACTGTGTGTATTAATTTAATATTTTTTATAAAATAAATTCCTCTTTGTTGAATAAAATAAGTGTAATTAGAGGATAATCGCTCCGTGGAGTTGTAAATAATATCGAGTTTGATCCTCGGAGCCAATATTCAAGAAAAAAAGAATGATGGGTATTTTTCCTCATTCCTTTATTAATTCTCTTTCGTTCAAGCTTTCGACCTTATAATTTTTGGTCCTCATCAGGAATCTTGATATAAACAAAAATCTTTTTCCAATTCGATTATTAACAATATTATGATAAATTAAAACCAGATTTCCAATTATTACTCAACTTACATGATTGAAGCACAAGCATATCTACACCAATTCTATTGGCAAGTCAATTTCATCATTTGAATTTTACTTCAATGTTTCAAATAATTCACTCAACTGTCAACTTTCCTCTTTTTTTCCAGTTCCATCATGAATAGTATATGCGATTTTCGTCTTATCTCTTCCCTCTTGTTTAACTACTTTCCGCCGTCAAACTTGTCAATTAATCAAATCAATCACATATGTCTGTGGCAATGAACAAGACAAGACTAATCTGGAAATTCTCGAAGTTTCTATAAATATCTGTTATTACTACTAAGGTAGAGGAAGAGACGAACCAATAGAAAAAAACTCATGCTAACACGATAATTATTCCTATTATAAAATTCTATTTATCAATTTATCATAATTAGCGTTTAAATTTATCGTGTCCAGTTGTTTGTTAATACTGTTTTTCTTCGATTTAATAAAAATCATTTCAGCTATTTGACGTTTGAAATAATTTCTCTCAAAATTCAAGATTTTAACATTGTTCCAATCAAAGTCATGATTCATCTGTATACGATGATTGGTAACTACATTATATAGTATATAATGTAGTTACTATATGTTACTGTAATATAGTTATATAATGTAGTTAATGTAGTATAAAGTATATTATAACATTATATGTTATAAACAAATAAGCAAATTGGAAAAAGATTTTTGTTTGTATCAAGATTCCTGATGAGGACCAAAAATTATAAGGCCGAAAGCTTGAACGAAAGAGAATTAATAAAGGAATGAGGAAAAATACCCATCATTCTTTTTTTTTTTCTTGAATATTGGCTCCGAGGATCAAACTCGATATTATTTAATATTTTTCATTTATACCAATTGTATTAATTACAACATTTTTTCTTCGCTTCCTGAAAGATCTTTGGCTTATGATACACACCTTAAATTCATATTGGCGAAAAATTGTAAGAGTTCGAGATAATATTGACTAACAAGTTTGGGATTGGTATTCAAAACTTGAAAATGTGAAATTTTTTGAAGAAGTTATTGTTGTATTCGAGTATTAAGCTTGAAATTAAGAGTTTTTCTGAATTTCAAAAACATTTAAGAGGTATTTCACAATTTTTTATCTTTTTTAGATTTGTTAATACTTATATTCAACATTTGTTTTCTTGATTGTAGACCTCATGATTCGGGAGACTCTAATCCCCGAAAAAATATAATCTTATCATACAATACAAGTTTCTCGTTTCTTGAAAAATCATTCAACGACTTTATAAATTTTCAGTATTCTTGATATTTACAAAATTTTTGATAATACTTCTTCGTATTCTCTAAATTTAAAGTAAATTGCGAACAGAATTTCCAGTTTCAATAATTTTTCACGTACGAAGATTTTTAAAGCAAATTTTTTCAATCCAAAGTTTTCATGATAAAACGTCGATGTATCGATTCTGAAGTATTCTTAAGAATGAATGATAAAATCAACGATGAACATTTACAGCAAAATAGAAAAATCAAGAAAGATGTTGAATATTTCATGATATCGAAAATTGAAAGAGATATTCAACTTTAATGCTTCTGAGTGTATTTTCCGATCCTCGATAATTTGATGATATCGAACTTGAAAACATGAGATAACTATTATCATGCTTTTAAAATTTTGTAATTTGTGTGCATAAGTTATCTCATTCGAAAATCGTCCAAGTAAAAATAGCGATTCTCGTAAGTTCCACGTGGTTTATTTTTTATTGAAAATTTTCAATTTATTACATTTTTTCATTTTGAAAGAAGGTGATTCGTAGTTATGATTTTTAACTATGATGATTCTACATACTTCGAAAATCTATTTTATTTTTTAAGAATGTTAAGAAAAATTCATCAATGAAAGTTTATGATATCGATTAATAAAAACTTCATAATGATCAAATTTACAACGATAACGTATAATTATATCGAGATAAGGAGATCAATGTTTCCTATAGCTTTAAAAAATATTGAAGATTTTATATAGAATTCCATATTTTTTCTATATTCTGATTGCGTAATATTCATGATAGCCGATATGTATGCCAAAATTTTTATGAAGATATAAAAAATCAATTAATAATTGGAAAGATTCAACTTCTTTAATTCAAATAACACAAAATATTGGACAATTTTGATGAAGAATAAAAGAAATTCAATAATAAATAGTTTAAACAATTAATTATTAAAAAATGATGTCATCTACACTTTAAATCTATTACAATTCAATGTGTTTTTTCTTGCAAGCTACAAATTCATGCAAAAAAATGAAATATTTCATACATATTTTTGAACACTGCTCCGCTTAACAAATTCATCAAATATCAAATTGATCCCTTGGAGCCAAGAATTGTTTTTTATAAATGAAGAAACCAATTTTTCACTCCGACAATTCTATATTTCGGCCTTCAATCGAGCCACCATCAAGAACTGTATAAATATACAAATGAAATTCATTCAAAAACAATGACCACATAACAATATTCTTTCAAACAGGAATGTCGAGAATACTTATAAACTTCTAAATGAAATCGAATCTATCACTATTGTACAATCTTTCTTTCTTTTTAAAAATGATTTCCCAAGAAAATAGAAAAATCGTTTCGTTCGCTTATAATAAGAAACACGATAAACATTACACAATTCGTCATTTTCTATCAGTATTTTAAATTGTACAACAAAGTATTCGTCAAGCTGCGACTTCAAGTTCATACATCTCTCATCAACTCAAAGTTTGCTTGACCCAACCCAATTTCCCTGCAGAAAAGGAAAATTCTGTCGGTCAAACCTGCTCAGGAAAAGCTCTAAGACCCTCAGATAATGTAGATACCTTTCATCCCCGACAAAACATCCCCGGATTCTGTGCTTTGCGCAGGGTTGGATCAATACTTGCTGCTCATGAAAATGAAACTCTCGTTGGGCGCTGCCCAAAACACGGAAATTAACGTCATACGGCTTCTTGAATTATTGTACGATTACGTATTCACGGTGGACTCGCGGCTTCATTCATGAGGCAAAAATGAAAAACGAAAGTATAACGCGAGGAAACGTCCCCACGCGGCCAAGTGTGCACCGAGTGTTGCCCGATTCTTGCCAACCGGCCTTTCCTTCACGGAGATACTCCTAAAAATTTGCATTTCTCGAGCACGAGGACTTTGCGAACATGAAAAGGCAAAATGTCAGGACCTTGTCCCTCGTCGTGTGCACCTTCACGTACCTCTTGATCGGGGCTGCTGTCTTCGACGCTTTGGAGTCGGATACGGAGAGGAAACGCTGGGATTTTTTGTCTGGTGAATCATCCTCCGTTAATGCAATTCTTGTATATTTACTATTGGTCATCCGATTATAGTGCTAACACTGAAATTGAACGGTAAATATTTGATTTATAGTGTTTATTCAGCTCTTGGGATTTATTTCGAAGGTGGGAGGGTCTTCTCTTGGTCAAATTTTACTTGTTCAAGATGAAATTTTGAAGAATTCAGACTTCAAGAATAAACAATCTAATTGAACTTTTCGAATAAAGCGAATTTCGACAAAAGGACATAGTCAATATTGACTGAACAAATAGGTAGATATTTTGACTGTGAAATAGTGGACTGCAACAAATTAGTTGGTTGAAATGGATACTATGAAAAAGAGAATTTCGATTAATTTATCAGCAAAAATTTAAGCTATCCCATATAAAATATTGACACATTCATGAAAGGGAAGATTGTCTTGCAACAGGTCTAATTCCAGGTGTAAATTTTATTCCTTGTATTTTACTCTAATGTAAACACTGTAATTCAAAACTCATACCCAAAATTTCAATGAATACCTATTGAATTTGACCTTGGATACCAAACTCTTTTATTACTTCAATTCCGCAACATAAATTTCTATTTATTCCTGATCCGACGTTTGTTATTCACAAATTAAAAACAGACACTAAAATAAAAACTTTTCTATCATTTTATAAATATTTGAGAGTTTCATTAACTTTACAGTAGTATTATACTTTATATTGTTCCCCACACAAAAATCCAAATATGTACCTATCAGGAAGACCAAACTTCACGTTAATATTGACACGTATGTTGAAAACGTACTTCTTTTGTAGAAGTGAAAAGAAACATGATGCGCAAATACAACATTTCGGGGGAAGATTATCGTATGGTGGAGATAGTAATAATCGAGAACAAGCCACACAAAGCTGGACCACAATGGAAATTCGCAGGAGCTTTCTACTTTGCTACTGTTGTTTTGGCCATGATTGGTACGAAATTAACTACAAATATTTAACCATGTCATTAGAAAACTACAAAAATTAATTATATTTATTAAATATACTTCATGGAAGAACAGCAAGTGGTAAAAAAAAAATTTTGGCTAATAGAAATTTGTAATAAACGTTATTTTCTTTTCTGAAGGAAAAAACATTTCCGAAATTTTTCGGTAAAAATTTTTTGATCTATAGAAAGTAACTGTTGCAAAAATTTTTAATGACATAAAAAGACTGATTACAACAATATTTTGTAATAATCTAAAATACATACTAAAGTGTTAATATGTTTACAATTTTTACATAAAAGTAGATAACATCTCTCAAACTATTTGTATAAAAGAAATATATCTTCTTATTTATTGAGAAAATTGTCAGTCTATTATCATCGTCAATTTATTGTGCATAGGCACACTCTCAGAAAATTCTCTATTAAATTTAAGAGCCCGTATTGAAAGCAGATTTCCCATACTGTCTATTAAATTTTCTATTAAAGTTATGGACGCAACTATGAAAAAAATAGACACTGTCTATAAAAATTATAAATCTGCTAGAAAGAAATCAATATATTTAAGTGGATTTCGACATAAGTAATAAATTTTTTTGGAGCAGATTTTCCCTATTTATCAACAAATATTTGATTGAAACAAAAAATTTATAGTATATGGAATATAAAATATACAACAAAAATTATATTGTATATTTGATAATATGCAAAAGATATTTTAAAATATTCAAACATGAAATCTCTTAAAAAAAGAATAAATAAAATATCTAATATGAAAACAATAAATCCGATATGAATTTTTTTGAAATCCTTTTTATATACGCGTCCATGAAATTTCAAACACGATTTTAAGAGAAAGTCTTTAAAAGATGTTTGAAATTTCAAATTTTTTTTGACAGTGTAATTATAGAATTACTGAATTCAAGACAAAAATAATTATTTATAATAAAAATAATAATATAGAGCAAAAAAGACACTAAATCATTCTGTAAACTGTTACTTGTCCATTTCCAATAAAATATGAATCTTTCATTTTCAAAGTAATTTAATTAATTAGCAGTTTGACAAACGTCAATAATTTATTATAATAAATAAAAAGTTTTCCCAGAAAGCTTCTTTCAGAATAATTCTTTCATTTGAAACTAAGAAAAAAAAAGGTACGTTTGTCAAAAACTGAAAAACTTATTCTATTAAATAAGAATTCTTATTTTCTTAATGTTTGCTTGTTGGGAAATTTAAAGCAAGAAAAGTGCCAAAAATTTCAAATGAACTTTCTTTTATTAATCCATTGTTCTTTTACATATGTACATTATAATTCTTTTCTTGTATCCAGTGCCTATTTGCAAGTTCACAATACACATTTAGTTTGAATTTCCTTAGAAGTAGATAGAATTCCATATCTAAACGTAATTTAACGACAAGCTACGATATAAAAATTTTTCAATATCATTCATTTGTTTATTACGAATGATTTGAATTTTACAAATCCAATGCTAAGTAGATTTTTAACTTGAAAACCAGAGGAATTTCCATAAAAGAATTTTGTATGTTTCCACTATAGAGACTCAGCTGGTTTTACAACTAAAAATCTAGTTGCATTGTTGTACGTCAGTTATAATAAACTGCGTCAAGATTCAAATTTTTTCTATGTGGCTGGGCTTAAACCTGCCAAATACGAAAACGCAAGGAAAAACGTTTTTTCAAGTTTCTAAAAATAGCTCGTCGCATCGCGATCACGTTTTTCCCGCGCTTTCCGGGAACTAAAAACACCGCAAGATGATAAGATTACACCCAATTTTAGAAATTTCGCGATACGCATAAAACTACTGATTGGTGCGCGGACTAAAACTGAAAACGCATCTTTAGAGCGATTTTTCACGAAATCGAGGGATTCATCTAGAAGCCTTCATCGACTCTCTTTCCCAACGAAACTCTGAGTCCCAGAGTCTAGAAGCCTTCATTAATAATAAATAAAAACATAAATTTAAAAAACCATTCCCCCAGCTTGACGTACGTCAGCATATGAGAAAGGTTAGAATTCTCGGAACTCAATAATGTAATGAAAATGAACAGATTTTCAAAAAATCCTTTTTTTCTTGGGTTTTAATTTTTGCTTGACAATTCTCTTTCACCGCAGAACATGTACGTCGATGGCTGTCATTATTTTTCACTAGGATCATATTTGAATTGCAGTCCTGTTTTCTCTGCTCCCCATAACTCCAGGAAAAATGTTGCCCTTAAGTATGGATACTATGTGATCTGGATGAGTGGGCTGCCATTTCTTCAGTTAGCTTCGCTTTTGCAATCAATTATTCGGAAACTCCTGTTTCATCTTCAGAATTCGTTCTTGGTATTCTTGAAGCTAGTTTTCAAAAGAAAAAGAATCTACGTAATTTCAAGTTTTAAACGTTTTGTGAACTTGTTTTACACACATCTCAATATGATATTAAAGAATCCAAAAAATTGGTTTGGGTGTTAGAGAACACAAGACAGAAGTGAAACTTCAGCAAATGGTATATTACCTAACTGGGACTTTCATTTTGTGGTTTCCCGCCATAACAGACAAAGTCCCTTTTTCTCGAAATTGATGTAAAATGGATATTGACACTGTAGTATCCAACATTCGGCTCAAAATATCGACATTTCACAACCAAACAACTGCATTTTTCCCAGCATAACAGAACAACTCAGCCTTTTCCCGGCACAAGCAATCACTTCATCCGTCATTGTTTAAATCAGTTTGATAATGATGTGTTCTGGTGTGAAAAGGTTTAGTAGATATATTAGAGCACTCACGTTAACTCACAAGTAGATCAGAATATATCAAAATAATGGATGAAGATTCAGTTGCTATGCTGAATACAACGGCTTTTTCCCCGATGATTTTGTTTTTGTCTGATGCAACAACTGACTGCTGAGCACACATAAACATAATATTATGCTCACTGGCATTCGATTCCGTGTGTCGAATATCGATTACTATCGACCGTAACTCGATTTGAAAATGTCATTTTATGTTAATCACATTGCTTCAATAGAGATTGTCATGGGAGGACTATTAAAATTTCTAGCAAAACCGAAAAAGTCACAATTTCTAATAAGAAAATGCTTTTTTGGCATATTTGTTGGCACTGAACTAAAATTTTTTCATTTATGCAATGCAAACAACGATTTTGTTAGAGAAAAATCACAAAAGTTTGCAAATTTCGACGAACACTTCGAAAACTTTAAGGCCGGTTTGCTCGAAAACAGCTGTGAGTGATTTTGTCTGTTTTGGCTGTAATCAACAGAATTTTATACTTACGAATGTGAACTTTGTAGGCCGAGGTGAAGCCGAGGTTTACAATTACTCGAGTGAATCAATAATCTCAGTTGAGATTAAAGAATTAATAATAATAAAACAAAAAACAAAAAACCACCAAAAACAAACTACTGTCAAAGTCAACTGAAAACATCAATCATCTCAGTTGAGATTAAAGAATTAGGTATAATAATAAAAAAAACCAAAAACAAACTTAAAATTATTGAGTTTGCAGGTTGCTTATGCTAATAATAGTAATATAGGTCATTGATAATTAATCTGGTGTTGATATTTAATATTTTGGCTGCTAATTACGAATTTCACACCTAATTTATAAAAATAAACCATGTAAGCTTATATTTCTAAAAGATAGTTTGGAATCGAAGTCGCTAAAAGTTGCATATGGTCTTTATTTTCTTGAATCGTTAGAGAAGACCTTTTCATCGTCATTTTTGCAACAGATATTGAATGTTATTTCATAGTTGAAACGAATTAGCTTTACAAACTAGATCACTGATTCGCAATAAGCAGACCAATAGAACTGTAACGAGCATTTTATTGTTACAAACGTTATAATTTGTGTATTTAAATAATATAACATGTAGTGCAAAAACTATAATAATAATAATAACTTGAATGAGGGCTGCTTATGGTTTTTTAATAAACAAAAATAAGTAAAGCATTTGGTAATCTTGAATGTGGTGATAAATTGTTAATAAAAATAGCAAATCATAAACTTCTTTTAGTTTCCTCATGTGTATAATGCTTACATCTATTTTAAAAACAGCTGACCTGGCCTGTTTTTAGGTTATGGACACAGTACCCCTGTCACCATTGGTGGCAAAGCGTTTTGCATGTTATATGCAATGGTAGGTATCCCCTTAGGTCTCGTGATGTTCCAAAGCATTGGCGAACGTTTGAACAAATTCGCGTCCATTGTAATAAGAAGAGCAAAGACTTATTTGAGGTGCCAAAAAACCGAGGCCACGGAAATGAACCTCATGTTGGCAACTGGTCTTTTATCAAGTATTATCATAACCACTGGTGCAGCGGTTTTTTCTCGATACGAGGGTTGGAGTTACTTCGACAGCTTCTATTACTGTTTTGTTACATTAACGACAATTGGATTCGGTGACTACGTTGCCTTGCAAGTGAGTTGAGTTGTATGAAATGTGTGACCTTCCTTTCAGAAGAATATGAAAGGACTTATTTACTAAGAGAACAAGAATTTTTCTAATTCAACAGTTGTATAGTATTATGTAAGATATAGGAATAATTTTGTCTTGTCTTGTTTCTAGAATGATCAAGCCCTTTCGAACAAACCTGGGTACGTTGCTCTGAGTTTGGTCTTCATTCTCTTCGGTTTGGCTGTGGTTGCTGCCAGTATCAACTTGCTAGTCTTGAGATTCATGACTATGTTAGTACACTACATCATACTTTTTCCAACACATTTTGTAATAACATCAAACAAGATGATTCCAAATAACCGAATTTTGTTCTGAAAGAAGATGGCTTTGAAGTTCTTTCCATTTCATGCTTCAACATGTATTTCTCTGATTGCAGGAACGCTGAAGAAGTTCGTCGCGAAGATAACGAAATGCAGAGTGCGTCTCATCATGTCCTCACTTTGGATGGCGAGGTCGTGGCTGTGAATGGAAAAATTCTTGCAGGCCATGTCCCAATGGTCAACGAAATGGACGATTGCGTGAGCGTTTGCTCGTGCACTTGCTTGGGAACGGCGAGTTCGGACTTGATGGACTCTGGTTATCAGGGCTACAGGCCACCGTCAATCACTACGAGTCTTCGCGTAAAACGGGCATCCGTTTGATGGAAGGAGTTCCGACGGCGCAGCCTACGTTGTCGGCTTTCCAGGGCCGACAGTCGGGAGCTGCTTGGTATCGAGACTTGAAATCTCACGATATCATCTTTTCCAGTCGCGACAATGTCCACCGATACATCTCCCCTCTATTCCTCAATATCTGTCAACATGACAGCAATCTCGTTACTGACCTACGACTTTTGTCCGTTGGAAACGTGGACATGTTTGTCGTTTCGGAACATGTTTTCAGGGGTTTGATATTTTATTTATAAGCTGGGTTTAGTGATGTAAATTTAATTTGAGAGTAAGAATAGGATAATAACTTAATGATTGGCTGTTTTTAGGGTTATGTTAAAATGTTAAAATGTATATCAATGTAAGTTAATGTACACTTTTTCGGTTACTTGATTGGAATTGAATTCTCATATTTCTAAACCTAAAACAGTGGAAAGTCATATTTTGGAGAAACACTGTTTTTCAGTGGTTTTTCAAGGACAGATTTTGTCTTAGAATCAGTGAAATCCCATTGATTCAGATTTACAATGAAGTCAAGTTTCTGCTATACCTACTTGACTAGAGATCATCGTGTGATGTTGAAATAACTTGGGAAAATAGCTGAAAGTCAAAATAAGTGTGTGGAGTTTAAAAAAATCGTAACAAAGTCCAACGCTCCACGAATTGTTACAAATACCTTGGTAACTGGAATGTAACGTTACCTTTGACCGTATTTTGTGTGTACAAAGAATACATGATTAAGAAAAAACTATTTAACCGATCAAGCTGAAATTTTCATGGAATATTCTACACATGTACAGTCACAGCTGGTAGCAGTATTAGAAATATTTGATCATATTAACTCTGTTTTTTTAAACAATTTAAGTTGGAAAAAAGGGTTAAGAACTTAAAGTATGTGTCATTTTGTTATTTTTCATCCAATTTTTTTTCGAGGTACGGGCTATAGCAGAAGAGTTACTTTTTAATAATATGACGAAATTTTTGCTTTCAAGCTTTTGAAAGTGAAGATACCGTGTCAACTAGTTTTCAGCAGGGTCAAATTCAGGCCACTGGGTCAGCCAGATTTTCTACACATAATAAAAATAAAAAAATATGATGTACAAGTGTTGAACCCTTTTTTTAACGTGTAAGAATATTGAACATTTTCAGGATTAGAATGTTGTTAAAATTCAACATACTATTTCTAGCCATTTGAAGATTACTTTTCATGTACTTATATTAATTCAGCACTTATTTCAATACTTTTGTATTCATAAAGTTTTCTGGTAGATTCATCACAATTACACTCTGTTTTTATTAATTCTATCACATTGACAATGTATGGTGTGGAAGGGAGAAAAGAGATGGGATGTTATTAATTCTTTCATTCAAATAACAATTGTTTTTCTGATCGAAAAAGTTCCTCGGCCAAAAAAAATGGTTTAAACTCAATACATTATTTTCTGATTAATCTTTTGCCCATATTTTTATTTCTTACATTTCATGATTATAAATGTTCATAAACTTTAGGATAAAAGCTGTGAGCATTTTTTTTTTATTACTAAAATTTTTTTTTCACTGTTAATAATTGACAAAAACGATGTAGAACAATTAAACCATTTTGAATTTCTTTTATTGATGACCTCGGGTATCATTTTTTGCAAAAATTTTGGCAAAAAATGTTTTGTGTTGAATTGTGATAACGAATAACCAAATTTTTTCCTATTATCCATCAAATAATTTTTTTTTAATAAATTATAATTTTTTCATGAATTTCTTTTACATTTTCTTTAAAAATAGCTTGTAACAGATATTTTACACATAAATTGAAAAAAGTGAAAGGAAAATGATGAATGAATAAAAAACAAAAAAATTTCAACAGCTGAACATAAAAATTTTTCATCATTGACGAAGCTATACAAAAATAGATAAAATATTACTGTACAAAAGATTAAATGATGTTCGTAAAAACGAAGTTGGTTAACCTATTATTTTTAAAATAATATATTCGAAATAAAATGAAACTGTTTTATAAACTTATTTACGAATTTTAATGAAAATATTTAGTAAAAATTTTACAGAAGTTAATATAATCTTTCTGATCACTCAATTTCGTACAATTTACGAAAAAATATTGTGTATTTCATTTCAGTTTATGAATTTTTTACGTATCTTATATGGAAGAATAATAAATGTGAGACGTATCAATGAAACTTCTTAGAAGGTAAAAATTCCCCTAAAAATGTTAATAAACAACGAAAATTTCCTCAGATCGAAGAATCATTCAAAGTTTTATGAAATTCCCAGGTACCTAAGAAAACAATTAATCTTACAAGTTAGGTGAATTATTATTTATCCTTAATTATTGTAACATTTCAAACTAATGTTACTGTGTTCAGAAATTTTATACTCTTCTTAAAATGAGTTAATCATCGTGAACATTGAAAGACATTCAAAATCGAATACATTCAATCTTGAACGTTCCAAAATATGTTGATGAACAATGAAATGTATAATAAGTCCACTTTATTTTCAGTACACGAAAAAATACATTGAAATTGTGAAAATTTATTTCATTAAACGATTTCACACAAATTAAGTTTCCATTCTGAAAAAAAAATCTAACAATTTCTTCATGAACTTGAATACATCAAACAAAAATTAAAATTATTTACTTACCGAATAATACAAAAATTTGATGTTTCTGGAAATTTCACATAAATTTGTACTTTTTTTATGCACTCAAAGTTAACGTTATTTCCAATCTGCCAGGTCGTATCGAATTCCATGTGCTTTGTCGCAACCATATACGTAGAAAAAAAACGGTGCAGTGTTGCATTGAGGGTATTTAATCTTCTCAATGCTTTTTGCGATACGCTGTTTTTTTAAAAACGAATTTTAAACTAAGCCATGTTGTTAACTTATACAAAAAAATAGAAAACAATGAATGAAATATACGAAGCACAGACCTCCCGAAATAGACACGCACAAGACCCAAGAGCCCGTGTTTAGGACAAAGAGAACATTTTACAAAATAGTTATACCGACAACACGATAACGTGTTATCAATGCGAATGCAAAAAAAAAGAAATGTGTCAGTTATATGTATACTCCTTCAAAGAAGAACGTGAAATATTTGTAAAACAAAACCATGATGTATATTTTCTTCAACAAGCCAAGTTTGTACCTTTCCAGAATATATTGAAAACAAGACTGAAGATGAGAAGAGATCAATCGCATAAATGTATTATAGCGTTGAATATCGTATACATACTTATTTTTTTAATGAACCGTTCAAATTTTAGAGACCTTTTTTCTTATTATGTGATTACTGGAAACCATAGTTATGAGTGAAAATAGTTTGAATCATAAATGGAGAATTATTTGGCTGATATGTAGGTATGAGATTCAGGTTTTTTCCCGAAAGGTTTTTTTCGTGTCAAGTTCAAAGTGCGAAATGTAAATATATTTTATAAGAAATATACGTAATATTTGTAGGCAACGTAAAAAGTTGAAATAAATATAAGAATAAAATGTTGATAATTGTTGATCTGATGAGTTTTGCAAAAAAAAAAGATTTTTTCTTCAGAAAAGAGTTTTCTAAAGAAAATATCAAGTATCATATTCACAATTATCAAAAATTATTGGCTCCAGTGAATACCATGTGTATATTGATGTGTACAATAAATGTGTAGTCAGATGAGATGAAATTTGAAGAAAATTCAAGTTCATATAAAATGTTTGTATCGAATCATACCAGAAAAATAGGATTGTAGAGAAAATAGTGAATAAAAATGGTATGTTTCTAAATTCGTAGAAAATTAGTTGAAGTTGATGGATCGTTTCAATTGTGTATGTTCATTGTCGAAAATTGCCTCCTCTGCTGATTGAGTATGAAAAATTTTTTAAGGCAGTTCAATTTTAGAAATAATAATAAAAACCCCTTATTTAACATAAATTGCTAAAAATCTTGATTTTTTTATTGCACGATATCAATTTTTTCGTGAATCAAAACCTTTTTTCTATTCCTTTGATAATTGAAAAATTTTTAAGAAACCACTCTGTTTTTACATATGTTTTCCCACGTGAATAATGAAATTTCACTAACTCTAGAACAGCAGAGGAATTAACGAAGTTGTGTATATATTTTTTGATAGTGCATATTTGTAATTTAAGAGTTGTACGAAAAATTCGAAAAGTGTGTACTGTGATATTGAAAATTAAAAGTTGTACATTCAATTTTGTACTGAACTTTTTCCTATACCTTACAAATTGGAAAATAAAATTCATCTTAATTTTGTGAGAATCAAGGCAACTTAATCTCACCATTTATTATAACTATTAAAAAAACCAGTCATTTATTAAATGGAAATTGATTTCACAATAAGCAGAAAGTATATACAAAAATTCAACTGCAAACGTTATTTTTCAGAAAGTAACCTTTTTTAATTTTAAAATTTATACATGCACAAATGGATAATTTTTTGTTGGAGAAATTTCGGAAACAATTGTAGAAAGTAAATAAGACGAATATATTTACGAAAGTATGCTTTAATGGCCACTGATTAATGCATTTTCAAATTCTTAGAACATATTATTGTCAATAGAATAATTATCCGTCATAGTTTTCATCTTCACTTCTACATCACCTAACGCAGTTTTTGTATATATATGTAATATATATATACATATATGAATATAATATATTAATCGTCATCTAGCAACTAACAACTACGTAATTTAGGAGCAGATTAATACGTTTGACAATGATATTCTCAAGAGATATGACGTTTCTGGATATTTTTCTATATGAAAATGCTAGGCCCCCAAATGGCGATAAAAAATCCAAAAATCTTTTATTTCTTAAGTATTTCTTTCATATCTGACAAATCTGTAAATTTTTTGCGATTTTGGGTAATTTTGGTTCATTCAGAAATAAATTTACAAAAAGCACTTGGTTTTTTTTTTATTCCACCATAAGGAGGCTCGCATTTTCCTATAAACTTGTACTTTGTCAAATGTTTCTATCGAACGTAACGCCCATCGTTGCATGCATTCAGTAAAAAACATTCGTCAAGTACAGGAATCGCACTTTGTTACGCAATGCATTTTTTTCTTCGCAAATCGACTTATCTTTGTACATCCATAAAGACTTAAACTTGAAAAAAGATATGAAAGTTTCGGTTACAACAATCGAGCAATCATTGCTCGAAGTCTAAAGTTTAGGGACTGCAAATCAAATAGGACTTGCCTTCATTTCAATAATTTTACGAAGTGCGTTATTGAATATATTCTCAAATTAGAAATCTAACAATAAAATTAAAATAGTGTTGAATAAAAGATTGTAGAGCTTTAAAATTAAAAAAATTATACTCCACACTATGTGAGAGTTTCTTCATACATATGAAAGAGTTTCTGTGAAAAAGTTGACAACAGAATTACATGAATTTGTTCATTCGAAAATTGTTGTTGTAAACTCCATCTAAGGCTGAATATAATCACGAAACTAATAGTGAACAAGTAACATGAAGGGAACCTGAAAAGAATACAGAAATAGTATATTTCGTATCAAGGAGCAGAAACGAGTAAAACGCGAGTTTTGATGCTCCTTGACACGAGAGATATTTTTCACGCTCGCAGCAAGGAAATTACTTCGTCTTTTGTTTACTGTTGTGTCGTGAAAAGACGAGTTTCTCTGCCGCTCGACCTTCGAGCGGCATAGAAAACGGCGAGAAGGCGCGCGGCGAGAACGAGTTTTTTACGGGACAATAGTAAACACAAGAATAAGTGATTTCCGTGCTGCGAGCGTGAAAAAACTCTTTGTCATGACTTCCAGATCATCAAATCATCAAAAACTTATAAAAGGTTTTTGACTTGTTTTTCTCCAAAAATAAAGGCTCAGTCTATTCATATTTTCAGTCCCTTAGTTGCAAAATCTGTACAAGAGTAAAAGTAGGTATTTCTACTTTGTCACCTTGGAATGATTCCATCTGACTCGATTTGATATCGATACTTAGCTAATCTAATACGTTCATACAATTTTTTTAGACTTGATATATTTTAGCTATCGATACAACGTGGTCATTTTCGTTGTTTTCAACATTGGAAAACATCAATACAAGCTTGAAAAAACGCAACAACTGCATTCGAAGGATATACATTTCAAAAGTGTCGAGGTCCATTTCATGATGCACCTGAGTAGGTAAGTTGTGTCAGACACTTTTTGACTTTTGGATTTCCAGTCTTAATTCACGGCTAAGTTTTTCGAAATGAAATTAATGTTCTGCAGTTAAAAACGTTCAAAAATTGAATGAATTTATTTGCATTTCAAGTTGTAATGACTGATACTGATTTCTACTAATTACTCCGGATTTAACCAATAATACTTTCACGCTTCCTAGATTAGACTTCCCATTAAAAAATCAAAACCTTCAAATCGATGATGAAATTCTGATATTCCCATGCATCTAACTTCCCAGTTTTTCTCGGTTCATAAGGCACGTTGTATGACTAAACTGACGTAGTGTTTTTTCCAAAATTCTAACATTCATTATAATGTGCAATCTAGTCATTCCAAGATCGATATTCTCGAAGAGTTATAAGAACATTTTATTTGGTTCCGTTTGTTCACAGTAGAAAACATCAACTATACTTCTCTACTTAAAAAATCTCTGTGAAAGGTGTCAACGTTTTTATACGACTTTTTATAGTTATATCATCAAATAATTACTGGGTATAAATTTTTTTGGGTAACCATGATTATGCATTTGATATCTTACGTTGTAAATACAAAGGTTGATATGGCTGAAATTTAAAAAATCTAAAATAACTGTACAACAAGGCAATTTACACTCAACACCGATTTACCAAACATTAAAAGGAAAATTCAGCTATGAGAAAAGTGGGTTCTGAACCACTTTGAATTTGATTATGAAATTTCATCGTTTGTCATTAAAATGCACCACAAGTTTACTACACTATTTCATAACCTATTTTACCATTTTAAATAATAATGAATGCTTCATCTGAGTATGAGAAAGTGGCTTCGTGATTTTTTCTTCTTCTGATGGACAAACCAATATCAATTCAAATTTAATATTATTCCTTAGGGTTTGGATCAACATTTTTTTACTGTACTAATAGACCAAAAATGCACGTGAAGCAGAATCTTCGATTCCACAACGTACACCTGAATTTCCCTGAAAGAACCTATGCCCTTCATACGTATTCAAGGTTATTGAAGGTTACATTAAAAAAGTGGCCTTTACCGAAATGACTTCGTCGGACTAGGATTCAGCATACAAAGTGCAATGTTGAAACGATGCAATCGCGGTTCGTGAATATATTTGGGAGCTTTGAAAAGCTCTGCTATACTTGAAAAAACGTCGTTATATGCGGAAAGTCGTGTAGTGCTCATTTACGTACACACATATTTACAAACTATACGAAATCTCGGGGCATCCAAAAATTGTCGTGAGTTTCTTCAGAGCGGTCATTTTGGCGAACAGCGTACTTTCTCGCATTCGATGATTTCGTGTGTCTTGAGTTTGGTGATTATTGGACGATGTTTTTAGATGAATGTGAAAGTGGATCGTTTCGATCTCGTTTCGTTCGGACTCGGCGCACTTGCGGGAAGTTGGCCAGCTTCGGTGCAAGACCGACAGCAGAAGTTGGCGTAATATTTGTGGTGGCAGTAATGGCCTCGGACGATGAGCTCGCATTTCGCGAATTCTGGTTTGTCTCGGCAGCTTGGATGGATGAATATTCCTTGAAGTATAGGTTGGTTTGGTTAGAGGTTTTGAAGTCATTATAGGGATCGATGACATTTCATTGCATGAGGATCGCCATATTGGCAAATTGGCATTTTGCTAATTGGTCTGAAGATTATAATTGTCAATCGGACTGAACATTGAGTTTGCCGATGGCAAATTCAATGTTCGGTCTGGTGATTAGAAAAATCGGGCAAGTTGGCAATCGCGAATGGTTGGACCAATTGGCAAAATGTCCATTCGCTAATTGTTCTTTTTCAGCTGGGCAGGAACGATCGCTGGTGGTATTTCATGTTTATTCTTAGGGAATGGCAGTCATGTTTTGATGACCTCATTCTTTTTCCATTTCATATGTTTTATGTATGTCATTTCTAGCTCTTCCATAGAGCTACTCGGTTTTTTATATGTACATATTAGATGTAGATTCTTCAAAAGGAGCACATACTTTCTAGCTCTACGTCATATTCAAGAAACAGTATTTTGTTTCAAGAAAGACTTCACTTTACAGTGTGATACTTTGTACAATTATATAAATTTTTCGGCTGAATCGAAAACTTTAATAAGAACTATAAGAAATGGAAAGTTTCCTGTTTCAAATTACGAAAAATGTCTGAGAATTTGCAGGACTATGGCTAAGTAAATCTTGAGGATATTCTTCAGTATTAATATGAGTAATGCAAAAGCGAAATAAAATTACTTACCAGCAACAACGATTCTTACACTTCCAGTAGCGAAGGAAATGTCGTTGGCAGCATCGCAACGATACTCTCCTGAATCGTTTCTATCAGCGTAGTTGATTCTAAGTTGATTTCCATCTAAATGATGCAAAAGTGACATTGAAACTCATCAATTCGAAAGGTGTTGTGAGACAGGAGTGGCGGAGCATGATTTTTTTGGTTTGGTTATTGAGACTAAAGCACAAGGAGGAAGACGATTCAATATCAAAAACTTAACAGAGTTTAAATTGTAATATTTTTTACATCATTGAATGAAAATCTTAAAAATTTAAAAGACACTACAAAAAAATGGCAGATCTAAATTAAACAGTGGGGTTTTCATCGAATTTGAGAAGTTTTTTAAAATTTTTACTATAAATGTTTGAAATTCCTAAAGTCACAAAAAATATGAGAACGTTATGAATTCAAAAGATTGTGAATCATCATACAAAATTGGAAAATTTTTTGAAATTTGAATTATTATTTATGATTCATCTAGATTGATCGCATTTTTTCGAAATATGAATAATAAAGTTTTTTTCATCACCGAAAATCCGTAAAAGTTTAAGAGTATTTTAGATTATTACAGAAAATTTAAATCATTTATAGCAATTTTCATAGAAAGCTTATATTATGTCTGGAATTTGAAAAATTCAATCAAATTTTCGGAATTTTCGAAGTTTGCAAACTGGAAATATCAATAGTCCAAAAAATTCATCAATCTTCAGAAAACGTTCATAAATTTTGCAGATTGTGCTCGTTATCATATTTCTTCAAAATGCGTTGAATAATTTTCTTTCATACAAATCTAACTAACTCACAAACAATATTTTGCAAACTGGGAAAATTCTGATGAGCTGTGAAAATTTGTGAAATTTTAGAAAATGTTATTCAATTTTGTATAGTTTAATGACCATTATGGTGTTCTCTCGAAAAATGAATGCTAACTTTTTTTGTTGATAACAAAAGTCCAAAACACATGAAAAGTAATTAGAAAATACGAGCCTCATTAAATAGAGGAACACTTACAAAATTTCTAAAGTTTTGAATGGTACGAATAATTTTTCATGTTTTGAAAAAACTATAAAGATCATATACTCTAAAGCTTGTGTTAACTTTTATAAATAATCCAAGTATTTAGTGAAATCACAGAAAATATTTAGAAATTTCGAAGATTTTGTCCATTGCTCTTCAATATTTATAAGAATGTTTTTAGAATTCCCAACAAAAATCTGAAGAAGTCATAAATCAGCAAGAAATGACGAATATCCCCAAACAATATCCACCAATTTTCACAAAATTTGAAAAGTTTCTCAGAGTAAGTATTATGTTAAGCATTTTAAAATTTTCCAAATCATTTTATCATTCCATGTTTATTAGAAATTCTGAAAAAATTGAAGAACTTGTAGAATTCAGAAAATTTTAATCTATACAATTTAGTTGATTATAACGAATCTCGAACATTTAGTAAAACTACTGTAACTGTATTGAATCCTTAAAATTGTTCAATATAAAAAAAACGTTCTGTTGTACGAAGATTGTCGAAGATTTTGAGAATTTCAATTCTCATCTACAATCTTGGAAGTCTTATTTCAAATTGTAAACAAAATGAGAGATATTGTGAATAATTCTATAAAATTCGGAAAATTTTCCAAGTTCCATAAGAAGTTTATACATTTTGAAAAAAAAAAATTCATTGTCATACTGTTTCGAAATATTCACGATTGTGTTTTCTCAGTTTTCAATGAAAAATATTGAAAATTTTAAAGAACTAACCTGATTTGGACGAGTAAGAAAGTTTCAAAAATGAGAATTTCGAATATACCTCAAACAGAAAAAAAACATCAAGTATTATTGAGATTGTCAAGTAGTCTATGAGATTAAAAATATTTCCCACGTTATTATACTGATCGATGTCATAGATTGTGTGAAATTTTGAAAACTCCATAAAACTACAGAAACTGTGCTATATTCTTCGAACTTTTGTTGATAAAGAAATATTCCATAGTATGAAAATGGCAGATAACTGTGTAAATTTCAGTGAAAATCTAGAACCTTAAAAAAAATTGATAAATATTTCCTCTTCAAAAAAGCTTTGATGAATCAATAGACCTTCTATTTCTAAAGTGATGCATTTTTGCGAGGGTATTTTTAATTATTTCACCCATTAATAATTTTCTAGGGAACTAGTGCTGCCTACTATTACCATATTTTCTGCCACCCCTGTCACAGTAGTTCAATTTCACACAAACCTGCTACGTAGATTCGATGATTCATTACCACTGGCTCATTATCTTTGCGCCACGTTACTCGTGGCGGTGGGTAGCCCGTTACGTTGCAGTTGATGCTTATTTCACTGGCCTCTGGGAACTGCGTTTGTGGCACTGTCACGTTCAGTTGTATTGGCACTGTGTCAATATACAGTGCAAATGTTCATTTTCTGATTCGTACTTCATCGTAACAAAACCATTTTTCATGTGTTTTCATTTGAACTAAAAGAGCAAGCTCAAATTTTCTGTTAAGTCTTAGACTGAAGAGTACCTTCTACCATTCAAACAGAGTGTTTAAACCATAAGACGATAAACTTCAAGAATAAACAAAAAACGAAAGAGACGAATTGGTCTGCAGACGAAATCATTCATTTTATCATATAATGAAGTCTTACATACATGTAGTTATTGTTCACCTTCAGCAAGTCAAAGACATATCTCAGTACGCAATTCAAACAATGTCTGATTCACAAGTAAACTCTGAATCTTCAATTCAAATACTGGAATTGCAGACATAGTAATGATGCTTCATTAGCAAACCTAAAGTCCTAAAAGTACCAAGCTGTTTCCAACAACTATCTTTTCCCCACACCAATTTGTCTCTTCCATCATCAAATGACCCCCAAAACAGATATAATTCCAAATCAAGTCTTCCCATACAGTCAAGCACATCAAAAACCCAAGTTACCACCAACAACAATGTCAACCCCTCACCTTTGTACTGCTGCTTTGGTGTATTAGTTTCAAGAGGAGCTACAGTGGGAACATAGTAATGTCTAGAAGAATTTGAAGGGGCATGCGTATCATTTTCAGGTCTCTGTGGTCTGTAAGGATAATCAGGCTTCGAAGGCCTTCCTGGTCTCGTTGGTGCTGGCAGCAAGTACTTTACGTACTCTTGCTGTTCAGGTTTGACATTCAATATCGGACCGATTGCATGCAGAATGACATTCCAAGAAGCTGCTCTGCCAATTCCGTTGTAAGCCTGACAAGTGTACATGCCAAGATTCGTGAGGCGCACCACGTGAATGTGCAGGATGTAATCGCGGTCTTGTTTATAGTTTTCGGAAGACAGTGGTAGCATGGTGCTACCACGCCACCAGGTCACTTGAGGTCTTGGCCAACCGGAAGCGTAACAATGGATGGCACATGGGGAGTTCATGTTGACGGTGATTGTGGCGTTTGGTTCACCGGCAATTTGGGGCGACCGATCGTGGGGTTCTAGGATGCGGGAACAAAGATGCAAACATGCAGAGATGCGGTGACAGGTTGTTAGAGAAATTGGTTTTCTAATTACTGATAACATTAGTACACAATTTTCTATTGAAGTGAGTATTTCTCATAGTGGGGAGTAGATATGCAAGAAAGGTATGTGATCATGATTTATCATAGTTTGCAAAAATGATGAAGATTTTTGTCATTCATAGAGATTGATTTGGTCAATGATTCATTACGTATTTAAGGGTAGTGGAAAGAGATTTCTTTGGATGGGTAGTAATTGATATCTAAGCAAATTTCTTTGTAATATAAGTGATGACGTTTTTTTTCTCTCATCAAAATCTGAAATACTTAGAATTGTTAGAAAGATTGCGGAAAATTTTACTCCGTTTGACCAATTTTTAAAAAATTTAGAAACTTATAAATGATTGAGAGTTTGAGAAATTTTAAATCATTTCAAATTTCAGTTATTCAGTGATGGAGAGAAATTAGAGACAGCTGTTATTTTAGAAAATATTGGCAAATTTTGTAGATAGTAGAATATTTTGAATATTGCAGAAACCAAGCAATATTTCTGAAGTGTTTCGAAATCGAAAAATCGTATGGAATTCGTCAATAATTCAAAAAATTTTTCTACACTCAATAACAACCAAAGATTTCAAGATAGTGAAAAATTATAAGAAATTCTGAAAATTGGCAGGATCACGTAATATATGGGTAAACTACGTAGATTGTGTAATATTTTAGAGTTTCATGAAATCACAGAAACATTATACTATGTTGTTATAAATTTTTTTGACAAAATCAATAAATGTATTTTTTTACAGAGGTCGTCGATCATTTTTAAAATTTTAATGAAAATTTAATAGTTTTACGAATTATATGAAACTTTTTTACAATAAAAATTCTGAGAATCATCATAATAATTTAAAGAAAAGAAAAATATGTATAATTTCAGTAACTGTTGAAAATTTTGTTGATTGTATAAAATTTAAGGAAATTTGTTAAACTCAAGAAAGTGTCTGTTATTTTTCAAGTTTTCATACATACAACGAAAACCGCTTCATCGTTCTAAAATCGCCTTTGAAAGTATCAATCAGTTATAAAATTTCAGAAATGTGGAAAAAGTGAAGAACATTGCAAAGAACATTGTGAACAATAGTAAAATATTGTACCAATATTGTTAAATTTTTAAATTTCGAAATGAAATTGTGAAATTCTTCAATATTTAAGGAAATTGTGAAAATTACTGAAAATTATACCTAATAAATTTTGTAGACTGAGAGAAATTTTTAGAAAATATTCGTAATAATACGAAAATTTCCACGCAATTTCCTTCAAATTTCTGAAATTCAAAAACTGCTTCATCGCTTTCAGATAATAAGTAGAAATTTTTTAAATTTTTAACGAAAACTTCAAAATTTTAAAAATTTTTTACAAGAGAAAAATTGTTTCAAATTCTAAAGATAGTCAATAATTCTAAAAAATGTGAGAAATTAATAAGGATTTCATATTATTTTTATCATTTCGTAGATTATATAATATTTAGAAAAATTCGTAAAAATTTAGAAACTGTTTCATATTCTTCAAATTTTTTGAATTCAGAAAATGTTACATTATGCGAAAATCGTCTATAATTGCAAGAAATCCCTGATTATCTAGAAATTTTGAAAGTTTCAAAAAAGTATAAAAATAGAAAATTTCAAATAAAATCAATGATCTCATACAATATTTAATAATATTTTCAATACGCAGATACCAAAATTTCTTAATAAACAGTTAACTTTGTAATAAAAGTTTATTGAACCGATTTCTATATCATGCGAAAACCTCTAAATAAATGAAAATGATAGAATAAAAAAAATTATGATTTGAATATCATCTCATTTTCAGATACATACATTTCTTTATACAGAAACTAATGAATTCGGTGACGAATTAAAAGAATATTCCGAACTAAAAATTGAAAGAAGAAATTTTTCCAGAAGTTCCTTCCACAAACGTTGAAATCAGAAAAATGTACATCAAAAAATAAATGTAGCGTAGTCATATCCAAGGGATTAAATTAAAATAATTTCATAATGAACAGTTAAATTCAAGTTTCATAATAAAAAAACCAACGTGGTACAGTTGATTCAACTTTTTAGTAATAAGTTTTATTTGACTTATTTGATGAATTTGAGAAAACTCTTGATCGATCACCTAACCACCTAATGAAAAAGATATGAAATAAAATTCAAATCAGGATCTTAACTCCTCGGTTTTCACTCTAAAAACCTAAGATTTTTACTTAACTTTTCTTGCATCTCTTGTAAAGAGTTTTTAAATAAACTCAGGTTAAAGAACTACAATCGTGCTAAAAAACTCAAGCTAGACACAAATCCATGACCCAAATACCAAAAGATGACCCAAAGTACAAAAAAAGAACTAACTACATTACGCAGAAAGTTATTCTACAAAAGCATGAAATTCACTGATCTTACCTGTAATTGTCAAATGGTATTCTATCCTGGCAGGAGAACCATATCTATTATAGGCAGTGCACGAATAAGTACCCTTATCTTGAGAGTACAAATTCGTTATCTGTAGAGAACCATCGCTCAAGATCTTTTTCCGTTTTTCATTTCCTTCAATCTGTCAAAGGAAAAAGAAAAAGTTTGAATGAGAATTCACAATTCCTTCGATCCCGAAAAAGTTTTACCAATACACATCACTATTGCTGTGCAGCATCAATTTTTCTTGTAGTAAAAAAACATTCCCTTAAGATAAATTTCCCTTACTGGCTGTGAGCTCTTCCGCCAAGATATCGTTGGAGTTGGAATACCCCAAGTAACACATTTCAGGATGACCATGCTTCCTTCTTCAGCCACTGGATTTGGATCTTCAGGTTCCTGAATAGTCGCAGGTACGTTTCCATATGATGGCTGCGTTGGGTGAATTATAGGTAAAGCTGTACTCTGAATTTCTTCAGGTGCAGGATAAAGACATGACCTTCCGCAACTAGTGTCGCAACATTTTTGTTCATCCATGCAATCAGCGTCAGATGAACATTCGTTTTCACATCTAGTAGTGTTCATGACTTGTGGGCATTGTCCATTTTTGTGAACTGTTAGAACATTGGATTATGAATAATCGACATTGAGTAGAAACTATAGTTGTTTTTAAATGCAAAGTTTAGATTCTTCAATGTTTGAATGAGTTCAATTTGAATTTGATATCAAACGTTTGTAGAATATCTCAGACAAGTTTTCATTGTTCTCACTTTGTCTGCAGATTCCTTTGTATTCCGTGCCTTCTTTTGTGGCAATCAAAGTGACAGTACAAGTCGTTTTTTCTGGACAAGCTTGAGTAGCGCAAGGATCAACGCAACGACATCGTTCGCAGTCTTGATCATCAACATAAGCTTCTTTTCCGTAAGGACATCGAATTCTCTTACATTCATCCCGAACTTGGGCACAGGAATCTTTGTCTTCTTTGCCAGAATCAACGTCAATTTCGTTGCTTCCTAAATAAGCACACAAAATTGCAATCTTATACGATGTTTCATTTTTATTTTGCTATAAATGAAACAAGAATAAAAATGCCGAAATCGAATTCTCTGCGTTTCTCGCAACTGTGAAAAATAATCATCGAAGCAGATTCAAATTATCAACTTTTTTTAGTCTTTTGAATGTGCAAAATTGAAGCATTGTTATGGAATAATTGTCGATGAACCCTGAAAAAATGGAAGGTAAGCAAAAATAGAAACAGCGTTTGTACATTGCGTTGAAGCTTTCCATAAGCTTTACGACTTACTCCTGTAACAAGTTCGAATGCAATAATCGAAGGTCTTGAAATTGTTCCTGTTTCCACCACAACCAGTGTAAATGAAGGCTTTGCATGTTTGTTCTTCCTCGTCGTAATAAAATCGCCTGTGACTACCTTCGGCGCAGGAACCGATATCGACTGGTTCTTTGCATATTGCTACATGAGGGAATTGTGTCAGAGATTTTTACAGATGTAAACTCATTTCTTCTAGCAAAAGTGGTAATAATTGAATAGAAATCTTGGAAGTTTACTGAACTTCAAATTATTATTGTAATATATTTTCATATATTGAAACTTGTATTGAAAAAATTTTTTGTGTATTCAGAAGGACGTTGAATGAAGAAATGAGTGCTTACATGTCTTCATCATACATATTTTAGTAGCTCATATATTGGAAATAATAAATAAAGAAATGATATATTGTGCAAGAACGCAGGCAGAAAAATGTTTAGGAGGGGTTATTTTTATAAACATGTTTGATTCGAAGTTTTTGAATTCTTCTTCATTTACGATCTGGTTACGAAGGTATGATTTTTCTTTTTTTTGTAATTCGTGATTTTGAAAATGTGCAACATTTGGACTCCAAAGTCGCAAATTTAAAAAATACGTATTTACTATTATGATACGTAATTTCCGTGATTTCCAAGTCACTGAAGTTATAATTTTTAATTCTATTCTTTGTGTTTCTTTAGTATTCATACAATTTAAAGGATTTCTGAAGATTATCATTAATTTCAACATGTCTTTTTATGCTCTAAGAACCTAAGATGTAAAACTTTTGAATTTTTTTGAAGATTATTAATAATGTGAAACCAAATTTCCCCTAGCAATTCGGTTTTTTATACAGTTTTTATGAAACTCAATATAATATTTCGATATTTTTTCTTTTTTATAAACTTACTTTATACAAAGAGCAATGTTTTATAAAATTTATATTAGTTTTCATAAAGTCACTTTGTAAAAACTTTATAAAATCTTTGTAAAAAGACAGAATCTTCATAAAGAAGATTTTAAAATCCACTTTATAAAAATGCCGTTATATTAAAAAGATTTTAGAAAGTTTTTACAAAGTGACTTTATGAAAACTAATAAGAACTTTTTAATACATTGCTCTTTTCATTTATAAAGTGACTTTATAAAAAAAGAGCAATAATATTAAAAATGTTCAAATTTTATAAGGTGTTTTATAAAAACTTTATAAAAATCCAAAGTACAAGGGTAAACTTCTACAATCTTCGTATTTTATGTCGCATATCGAATTTCGTAGTATTTTATAGTATTTTATTAAATTTGTAGTATATCTGCTGTAGAGTTTCAATGCTATGTTTTTGAAAATTTCAACGATTTTAGGTGTTTTAATTGATTTTCAGAAAATGGTATCTTGTATACAGATTGCAGTAACGTTTTTTGTTTTTATTTTCAATATTTTTTCGATTTTATTAGTATTCAAATATTATATTAATTTCTATCTAGATATAAAAAACTGTATGCCCTATAATTTAAAGTTTTATAATTTGTTTAAAACTGTCATAATAACTGCATGATTTCTGAGTAAAATTTTTATTCTAGTTTTCATCATTTAAAAAACAAACGATCATACTAATTTACTCTGCTGAAAATTCTCAACTGGTGTTCTAATTGTAAAACTAACTGGAAAAAAATTGGTTTCATCACTTGATTTTACATTACATAAGTTTTTCAGCCGGGTTTATCCTGTTGGAAAATTTTTCAGAGAATAACTTACGTCACAAATACAATAGGCTATCCTTATGAAAATTTAATAACAATTCTTCATGGCAACTGATTGAATTTGTAATAAGTTTAATTAAAAAAAATTTTTAAGCAAGCAAAATTAATTCTATTTCCAAATAAATAACTGGAAAATCAATTGAAAGTTTTTAACAAGGGCTTAATAGATTTTTAGTTTTTTTCGCACTTCTTTGATATTTATGAAATTTTCAGGATTTCATTGTATTTAAATGAATTTGTGGTACTTTAATGATAAGTATAACATGAATTTCTAGGACTCGATGCTCAAAATCTGAATCTCGATAGATTTTTAGAATGGCGTCAACATTAACTTGTAGTATTTTATACATTCCCTTATTTTTGTATTTTTTTCAGTTATCATATAATTTTGTAGCGTTTTTTAGTATTTTCGTGGATTCCTTAAACTTACATAGATATTTACATTCTATACTTAAAAATTCAAAGTCTTAATATATCGATATCAAGCATTTGCTTAAATTTCTTACAAAACCCTACTTTCAAGTTTTTCATATTACTTTCAGTATTTATTTACCGTTTGGATGATTCCAAAAATATTCTGGCATTTTTTATAAATTCGTGAGAAAAGAAGAAAAGTGAAACTTGTCTACCAAACGTTAAGTTCATAGTCAAATTTTGATCTTCTCGAATTCCTTTTTTCATTGAATCAGTTTTGAATTATAAGTTCATGCTTCAGCTTTCATGATTTTTAAAGTCATAAGTCTTCTCACTGCTTGAACTTTTATTTCATATATTCAAATTACACCAATTTTTGCTAAAGGTGTTGTAAAATTTTGTCAGATTCCGCAGAATCTTGAGGGAAGGGAGTTGTGTGTATTTACTGTTCTTATAAACAGTCGATAAATCAAGCCTGAAAGTATCTGATGATGACTGTCATTTATATGATTATTTTCATTACAAATTCTAATCATCATCAATCGTCTGATATTTCTATCATTTATGTTTATTCCCATACGTGTATAACAATTACATTCTCTTCCCCATGAAAGAATTACTAATTTCACCAAGAGTAGAACCCTCAAAACCCCCTCTGCCTACACCCCTGATATAACCTATCTACTAATACAGTAGACTTTAAAACATTTGCTCATAAAAAACTTACCTAAATGAGAAAGAGCAGTATCATTTCCTGAAGGCGTCGGTTCTTCATGATGTATGCAAACAGATTCACACTCGTATGCAGAACTGAATCTATTAGCGTTGCCATCACAACCACTGTACCTAAATTCTCGACATCTTCGAATTTGCTGGTCATAGAAGAATTTCGGGAAGCTACCACGACAGGGACCAGGATCAACAGCAAGATTGCAAATGTCTGAAAAAGAACTCTTTCTGTCATGATCGTCATCTTCATCATGCACCAAATTCAGAAAATCATCAGACATACCTTGTCCTTGGAATGTTCCACACAATCTCTCGCACTGTTCTTCAGTTTGGAACCTATTGGAATTTCCTTCACAACCTCCATAAATAAAAGCTTGACACCTTCCCATTGACTGGTCGAAATAGTAGGCTGTGACGTCTTGGTTGCATGGTCCAGCATCTGGGAGAGCTGAGCAAATTGGGCTATTCTGGATGACTTCAGTAACCGAGGGATACGGTGCTCGCGTCTGCTGAGCTTCTGGTCGTTTTCTGCACTTTCTCTCGCAACTGAGCAAATCTTGGAAACGATTTTTGTTCCCCAAGCAACCACCGTATTCGTAGGTGTAACAAGCGTCGGTGGATTTGTCGTAGTAGTATTGTTCAACTGTTCCATTGCAGGGTCCAACGACGGGAGGTAGATCACAAGCGTCTGAATTTGGGAATTTTTTGGTGATAGTGAGATTTGGTTTCCTGTTTATTTACTACAATAATTTATCAAGAAATGGAGTGGAATCTGGATAGGACTATTTCGTCATTGATGAAATTTCATTCCATCTTCGATATTGACGCAGTTTTTTGAAAGAGTTATTTTATTTTAGATCAATATCAGGCGAGTAGGTTTTTGGGGTTCCAACCACCCCCGAAGTTCTGATAAAATCAATCAATATTTCATGTAAAATTGAAAAAGGTACATCGAGAAATAATGGAAATATAAGTTACAAATAAATGCATGGAAACGTTGGCAGTATATATTTGATAAAAAAGTGAAAATGATCAAAACTTAGGATAACGTAGAAAATATATATCAGAAAAATTGTTGCAACCCAAAATGCTACAAATTTACAGAACTTTGAATCTTAGATAATCAAATTCTAGAAATCTTAATAAAATCCATAGGAAAATATTAAAAATGATTAGATTCATACGAACTCTAAAAGAATAATGAAAAAAATTGAATTCTATGAAAAAGGGGTTTCCTGAAAAATGTCGGCTAATGCCCCTACGATCTATACATTTTGGGATTCTAGAGCATCAAATTCTAAATATACCAAAAATTCTGGAAAACGTAACAAAATCTTTTAAATATCTAAAAAATACGAAAAAAGAATAATAATAAGAAACATGGGTCATTCTTTTACGAATCGCACGGATTTTAGGGAAAAAAAAAATTCGACACGTTTAAATTGCATAAAAATTTTTTCCTGCATCTTTGAACAAATTTACTCGACACGTATTTCACGATTTTGTTAGACAAAATTTTTTCACGTCAATATTTACAATGAATAAATTGACGTTTTGCTGAATTTCTATAAACTTCCTCTAAATAAAATTCATTATCTCAAGTTGTGCTGATCAGATCAGTGTTGGTTTTTTTAATTATACACATTTTTACGTCAACTTTCAATGTTTTAACGCAAAAAATGTTATATTGCAATTTTCCTAACAATAACAACCATTCATTGTTCACATAGGTTTTCTATATGTATGTGATTTTGTCATTAATTCTTGAAATTCCTGAGAAAAGATCAAAATTGGCATTTTAAAGAATCGAGTTTTTTAAATCTCTGGAGTAATCTACAAAAATATGAATAATCTATAAAAATACTTAAAAATCCTTCAGGGTCTGGTATATTATATGTGTAATACTAAAAAAACGTGAAAAATAAGTTTACTAGTTTACTAGCTTACTTGTTTACTAGCTTAATAATTTATTGGTTTACTAGTTTACTAGCTAACTAGTTTATTAGCTAACTTGTTTATCAGTTTACTAGTTTCCTTGCTTATCAGTTTACTAATTGACTAATTTACTTGTGAAAGAGTTTACTAGTTTACTAGCCTACTATATTAATATTTTAGTAGCTAACTAGTTTTTATATAACTGGCTTACTAGTTCACTAATCAATCGACTTACTTGTTTGCGAGTTTGCTAGTTTACTATTTGACTTTTTCACTTGTTTATTAGATTATTAGTTTTCTACTTTAGTTGCTTACCAGCAACTTAGCTGTTTACCAGAAATCTTACAATGCATCAAAATTGTGCACATACAATTTTCTTAGAAATTTAGGAAACTTTCTGTCCTGGAGCATATTTATTATAGTTATACAAAAATTATATACCTATAATATCAAAAACTATTCTAGATATTCATATAGAAAACAATAAAAATAAATCTTATTCAATTAATACAATTTATACAGCCAAAGATACTTTTATTTGAGGAAATACTTAAAAAAATATGGAATAAAAGTATTGAACATCTTTATAAAATAAACTGTCGTCTGATAAATCAATTTAAATTCTCAAAATCGTTGAAAGTTTTAATACTATAGCATAAATTTCTGAAAATCTATTGAGCGATCCATAGAAATATCAGAAATTCATAAACATAACAGAAAATACTACAAAATTTGAGGAATAATATACCATACGAAAATAATGTAAATTCATGACATAACTTTTATCTATATGGTTAAAATTTGCTAAAATACCAATTCAAATATATAAATTTTTTAGAAGTTGGATTCCTAGAACATATAGAAACCCATATTACCCAATATCAGATAATCCTCAAAGTGGCAGAAATACAAAAAGTATTCGTCAAAAAAATTGAAACTTAAGTTACTAATTGAAAATTACAAAAATTGAATTCCATTATTCACGAACATGATGAATGTACAACTCTAGATCCCAAAAGTTGTATAACTTTTAAATTCCGAAATGTAGAATATTTTAAAATCGCTCTCTTATACCATTTTGTCAAAGATTGAAAATTATGAAATCCCGAAGGAAAAATATTTTTCAGAAAAACCCTCCCGAAAATTTTCTGCCTACGCCCCTGATCAATATACTGAACTGGAATTATTTGCAAGTCCATGAATCTTCCAAGAGGTCGAATTTACCTTGAGCTGCCCCGCATCGGTATTCGCATTCCTCGCGAGAGTTGAAATTGTTGGCGTTTCCAGAACAGCCGCTGTATATGAAATGCTTGCAAGTTCCATCTCTGCTATCGTGGAACCATTTGGTTTGGTTTTCAGAGCAACGGCCGTATTCGTCAGGAAGGAAACAATGTTCTGAATATGCAAGAAACCAGAATTCATATTTCTACAAATAAGTAACTTGTACACCTAATTTTATAATCGATACTTTACAATCTTTGCAATCTGAATCATTGCGCCCAATTTCTTAATTAATGTGTCATGGTATCGAAATTTGTGCTTAACGCACCTGAACTGAACTCGGTCCTTGTAGGTTGTTCAGGAGGTTGATTTTCAGATTGACATCTGTGGTTACATTCGTGTTCGGTGTAGAAATTGTTCTCATTACCGCCACAGCCACCGTAGTAAAATTGCGCGCAACGTTGCTCGTACGAATTGTAGTACCATCGTTGCGTGTAATTATGACACTCGCCCAAAAGTGCAGGCAGCAAGCAAATGTCTTGCTCTGCAGCGTGATATTAAACAAGGTTTTATTATTTTTATTTTAAGAAGTAGACGCTTTTTACACTCATAGCAGTTTTAACAAATTGGGAAAATCTCATCTAGGTACAAAAATATTCGAAAATTACGGAATTTATTCC
Organism: Platygaster robiniae; assembly: GCA_028476575.1. Taxonomy (NCBI): domain Eukaryota; kingdom Metazoa; phylum Arthropoda; class Insecta; order Hymenoptera; family Platygastridae; genus Platygaster; species Platygaster robiniae. The sequence continues at coordinate 29,357,222 of CM052023.1, forward strand.
TCTTATTATTTTCTTTGCTTTGGAAATTATTAATTTGTTAGAATGAATTTTACAATTGACTGGTTTTGTTTTGAATAGCAACATCGATCTTACCGATTTTGGAAGGACAATCAGATTCGCATGCATCTCTACTGTCATAATTATTTCTATTTCCGCCACATCCGCTATAATAGAATGGCATGCAGCGATTCTCCGATTGATCAAAGTACCATTTTGGTTGCTTCTGTTTGCAATCGCCCTCCGCCCGAGGTAATGAGCAATACTCTGTTATTGATTAAGAATGTTATCATGCATGTATCGTTTTTGTTAAAATAGAGAAAAACGAGAATACTGGGATTGAATTAGTGTAACTACTTGTACTTCAAGTGCATGTAAAACTCATGCGAAAAGTTACTAGTATTTCAAGAGATTTTGTAAAAAGAAACTTGAATATTTTACTACTATTACTGATAAGCTTGGATCCTTGTTTTATTCACTCCATGCATATTTAAAAGTAGCGACTCCTAAGCCTTGAAAATTCACGCAAAAATTGCACAACGTTACACAATATCTAGAGCGAATTTCAGAGATTCTACAAAAACACACTTCGAGATACATATATCAATCTAACCCGAGTTTTTTCGTAAATGATTTATAAACACCAACGTTTCCTGCATTTGAAAAAATTCATTCAATTTTGTGAAAACTGAAAAACTTTTATTTTTGTTTAGTAAGTGATTTTTTCGATTTTTCGGATTTTTTTCGGAAAATTTTCTAATCTTTTGCTTCTGTTTTAAAGTCTTTACATTTGAATTCCAAAAATCAAAATTTTCAAGCCAGTTACGTTTTGAATGTAAGTTCAGTTTTAGATTTCTTTTTTATTCAAATTGGAAAATTTTTACCTAATATTTTTGAGATTCGAGCAATAAGGAGAGTTGTTCAAAATATGCACGAAAAAAATTTTGAATTTCGAATTGATTCTTTAGATGATAAAAAGTAAAAAAAAATCTTGATGTGCTAAATAAATATCCATAAGATTTGAATAGTTTTAGATAGTTGGCATTATGCTTTCAATATTTTAAACGTTTAAAAATTATCGAACAAAAAAAAATTCGAACTATCAGTAGCTGTGAAATATGTAAACGATTTGTAAAATATCCAAAAACGTTCATTATTATATATTATTATGTTATTTTTTTCGAAATATACCGAATTCAGTAACTTCGATTTCAAATCGATATTCCAAAACCTTGAAAAGCATTCAAAAATTTCAAAAAAACATCGTAAGTTAGACCAATTTGTGATAAATTTATGAAGTTTTGAATAATTTGTATGACGTTTGAAAAAACGAAGAGTCGAATATTCTAGAATATTCTGATATTTTTGAAATTTTTATAAATATTTATAAATTTTGTTGTCTACATTCATTATTAGGAATACCTATCATTCAGAACTCTGCATTCTGTTTTATCGTTTTTGAAAAAAAAATATTAAAAATCTCAGCAATTAAAAAACACTACGAAAAATCCTAATGAGTTGGACAGACTTTTTTACAATTTCGAGAGTTTTGAAAAGTTCCTATTATGTTGAAAATGAAACAAATTTTTTTAATGTAAAACATATAATTTGACTAAGATTATAGAAGTTCTGCAATGAAAGTATTCGAAAGATTTGTAAATTTTCAGAAAATCTTCATAGATTTTGCAGATTGTGCTTATCATTATGTTTTCGAAATCTGCACAAAAGCTTATTCCTTTTTCTATAAAAACTCGAGTGTGAAAAAATTTCAATGAGTTTGAAAATTTTATAGAAAATTCAGAAAGTTTGTAATATATAGTTTGTATCGTGTATGAAGTTTTCAAAAATTGAACAATATTGAAAATATCAAAGATTGTCCATAATTGTAAAGAGTTTCAAAAATTTGTAGAGTTGCGGAAAAGTTTAAAAATTTGCCTGAATATCTTGATAATACCATATTTCCTAAGAATATATTATAGATGTTTTTTTATACTCTTCAAAAATCTAGAAGACCTAATTCAAAAATTACGTAAAATCATAGTAGAGCTAATGAATAAATATAAATTTTCGTATATTTCCAATAGATTATTTGGAATTCTTAAAATTTTTAAAAATTCATAAATATTCAAAGTTCGAACGACTCTTTATAGTGAAATCTAAAAAATTTCGAGATTCTAGAAAATATTAGCAGATTTTAAAAACTGTGGCATATTCAAAAATTACCAAATTTCTTGGAAAAATGAATCATGGTTTTTTATTCCCTTTAAACAATCTTAGAAACCTACGAAGTATTCAAAAATTATGAAAAATCCCAATAAAATAGACAAATATTGTTATAATTTGCAATATTTTGGAAAGTTTGTATTTTGTTTGAAATTTCAAGTGTTTTCAATAATAAAAAAACATTTTAAGTTTGAATGGTTCTCGATGACTTTGTAAAATTCAACAAATTTCTTGATTTTAGAAAATATTTGCAGATTTTGAAAACATTGGATCTTTTTGAAAATCTGTCACGACCACAGAAACTGTGTAATATCTGCCAATTTTTTAGAAGCAAAAAATTTGTTATTCTACGGGGATCGTCGAGAATTTAAAAATTTTCAAATAAATAATAAACATTGGGAAAAGTCAATAATTTTAAAAATATACTGAAAAAATTTTACGATTCGATAAAATCAGGATCCGCGAAATCGGTGCCTTTTAAGTAGGTACTTCTGTATATTCCCATCCAAAATTTTATAAGAAAACAATGCTGCCTACCATCACCTCATCTTCTATCCCTGTTAAAATCTCAAACTGCTCAACTCAAAATTGAAAATTTACTTATTCTCATTCAAAAGTACATGCCACAAATCGTTATTAAATCTACCTTGGTTTCTAAAGTTTAATAATTAAGATCTCCATGCACAGAGTGAATAAAAAAGGTGCTCATCGTACTAGTTACTCTACACTGAAAGATCATTCTATCAATACCCATGCAAGAGCGGACTAATTGTAAACTGAAAAACATACCTTTGCTTCGTCCAGGTTGCAAGCATTTTTGTTGGCAAGCGATGTCAGTAATAAAACTATTCTTGTTTCCTTTACAACCACCATATCTGAATGGTTGGCAAGTCTGAGATTCTTTGTCAAAGAAATATCTTGGAAAGTTTCCTTTGCATGGTCCTTCTTCTTTCGGTTGATCACATGGATCTATGCAAAGATGTGACGTAGTGATCATTAAAAAATCTTTACCTCAATTCAAGAAAAAAAAATTATTTAATACAAAATTCTCGCAACTGAAGGTGATAACAAGTAAAAATCATCAAAATTCTCCACTTTCAAGCTATGAACATTTTATTCCATACCATCATCTTCACGAGTGACACAAATATCCTCGCATTCTTTGGACGAATTAAATTTGTTGGCATTCCCAAGACATCCACCATAAATGAACTGGCCACATTGCTTTCTCTCCGCATCATAATACCATGTAGGTTCATAACCTTTGCATGGTCCACTGATTTTCGGCAAGAAACAAGCACCTACAATCAAAAGTTCATCACCATCACCTTAATACTCATCCCAAAATACCACACCTTCAACAATCTACTAAAAAATGTGCAAACAATTCATATGAAGAAATTATATTTCAATATCCTTTATTCTCACCTCTTCCTTTAGGTTCCACACAAATTGCCTTGCACTCTTCCTGAGTCTTAAATCGATTCTCGTTACCCCCACATCCACCATACCAAAATCGTGAGCAGCCCCCATAAACTGTATCATAGAACCAGTTGATGGCGAAATCGTAACAGGGGCCACGATCTTTCTCCAAAGAACACGCTGCTCCTGGAATTGTTGGCAAAGTGCGACATCCTTCCAAATTTTCACCCTGAGCTTCTTCAACGCCATCTTCACAGCATCCGTATTTCGAGTCTGCACATGTGCAACCTGCGAAATTCGGTCCCTTTGCAGGAGTCCTTTCGTCAGAACAGCACTTGAATTCTGAGTTTTCACATCCGCAACCTGATGGACACAACGAAGAACAATTAATCAAAATGCATTTTCGTTTCTTTTGCAAAATGTCACTGACCTTGACCATGTGGACCCTTGGCAACAGTGACGCCATCTGGACAACATCCGAATTGGAAAGTGTAACAAGGGCAGCCTTCGTAGTTCGGTCCAGATGAAGGTGTGAATTTGTTAGGGCAGCATCCATGGGTTGTGTACTGACAACCACAGCCTTCATTGTTCGGACCACGTGCTGCGTTTTCTTTGTCCGGACAGCAGCCAAATCGCGAATATTGGCAGCCACATCCATAGAAGTCTGGTCCTCGAGCAGGGGAAATATTGTCTGGACAACATTTGAATTCTGTGGCTAGACAGCAGCCTTCGGAATTTGGTCCGTGCGAAGGAGTGATGCCGTCAGCACAACAACCAAATGTGCTGTTTGAACATGGCAGCTGACAGCCCTCGTAACTTTGACCACGAGCTGTGGCAGGCCATTTAAAAGCAATCATATTTAGTGATGAATGAAGAAAACACATCAATGGGCATTGGCTGTCGTCAAAAAGAACTACCTGCAGTGACTTTATCAGGACAACATCCAAAGTACGAAGCAGAACAATTTTTGGTATTGATGACATCACAGCCTTCGAAGTTGATACCAGTCGCACTTCTTCGACCATCGGGACAGCAACCGTATGTTGAGTTTGCGCAATCTCCTGGTTTTTCAGAGACTTTTTCAGTCTTACAGCCTGCAAAGATGTTTCCAATAATGAAGACTATTCAGAAGAAAACCCATTTTGATGACAATTTGAAAAGAAAAGCTACCTTTCCCTTTTGGACCTTTGGCTGGTGTGATTCCATCAGAGCAGCAACCATGTTTTGTAACATTGCAGCAGCCCAAGTTGTTTGCACCAGTTGCTGGAGTTTCTTTGTCCGGGCAACAACCAAACCTAAAAGGTAATATTGACTTTTGACATTAGTTTCATCACACTTTTAGATTTGTTCATAATTCACTTACTCAGTCATATTGCAAGGTTTTTTGCATCCTTCGTAATCGTTGCCTTCAGCAGGTGTAAGTCCATCATAGCAACAACCAAACAACGTTTCAGCACAATGACTGTCTGGGCAACCTTTGTTCTTTTTGCCTAGTGCTGGTGAAACGCCATCAGGGCAACAACCGAACGTGGTCTCATTACATGTACGAGGTGTGGGACAACCTTTGTCGAAGGCTCCTTGTGCAGCAGTGATGCCATCGTAACAACATCCGAACGGTGAAGTTTTGCAGGATTTAGACTTGGGCTTGCATTTCTTTTTTGTTGTCAAAGGACTGATTGTGGTCCAGAATTCAGTGACTGTAACAGTGTAAACAGAAGGTAATAGTTTCAACTTATCTCAAACATTGGAAATGTATGTTTGGTGACTACGGTGTACCATGTGTCTTATCTGTGGCATCTGTTTCTCCTTCGCTGGAAATTGTGCTAAGCTCTGTGGTTGCACTGTCAGTACTACCAGAGCTCATTGTTGTCTCTCCAGATTCAGTGGTTATGCCAGTCATTGAGGTTTCTGTAACAGTTGATATGCTAGACTCTTCTGTTCCACTGGATTCTGTTGTTGCTCCTGATTCAGTTGTTGGACCAGATTCTGTCGTTTCTCCAGACTCTGTTGAGGAAGGAGTCTCAGTTGATCCAGCTGTGACAGTTTCACTGGATGATGATGAAGAAGACTCCACGGTTGTTTCGGTGTTGCTGGTGGAAGTGCTTGTTTCAGAGGTCATTTCTGTTGAAGCTGCATAATCGAAGTTTTTTACTTTATTTATTATTCATTCCAATAATTTACCATATCATATATTTCTTATCTATATCCTTACATATATCTGAAGACTCTGTACTTTCAGTCATCATCGACGTCATTGTGCTAATTTCTGAGGTAGATGAACTGTCTTCAGTGCTCGAAGCCCCTGTCGTCACGGTCGCATCAGATGATGTCGTTGTTTCTGTATTTTCAGTCGAAGCAATAGTCGACTCAGAAGTCATAAGCTCTGTAGTTTCCGAAGACATGCCAGAAGTTGTACTTTGTTGAGAACTGTCTGTGGAATCTGCACACCAATGTTATTATCTGAAGGTGCTCAGCTTAAGTTCAAACGTGTGATTGTTATGGTGAAAAAAGCAATGCACCTGATGTGGTTGTCTGCTCCGAAACGTCATTAGTTTCAAAAGTTCCAGATGTTGACGTCGCCACTTCTGTTGTACCAATAGTAGATAAATCAGGAATGGTGCTTCCTTCAGAGGTTCCACTACCTTCTACTGTAGAAACTTGCCCTGTTGAAGTGAATGGAGGGAATCCGGTATCTTCGCTACTTGTCCATTCCATTGTAGGACCACTACCACTTCCAGTCTCTGAAGAATAAGGTATGTCGCCTCTGCTGAAGCTGAAGGCACCATCACTGAACATCATGTCACCCAAAGTACTTCCGGCCGTATCACTTGTCTGAGAATCAATGGGTGAACTCAAAGGTGAAGCTTCTGTCATTTCGCTAGTTCCTCCCTGAATTGACAGTAACTTGATTTATTGGTGAAGTTTTGAACAACATCATTAATAAAGCATTTAGGTGATGATCTTACATCAGTACTGAGACTTGATTGCACAGTCTCAAACTCTTCGTAGTCTTCGTCTTGGCATTCTTCTTCATCGTCTTTATCTTGCTCAAGTGCACGTGCTTTTGTGGGTTCAACCGGAATGACTTCATCTAAAAAATCGGTCAGTTACAAGTTGTATTACTTTAAAGATCATTAGGTCTTAAAAGTTGACATTACCATCTTCACAAGGTTGATCATTGCATTTCTCTGATGAGAACATGATGCTTTCAGGATCACAGTTGTCTAGTGCTACGGTTGTGTTGTCTTTCAGACAAACTACTTTTCTTGTCATTTGACCACCTCCACAAGGTAGGGAGCACTGTAGAAAATGGAACAGTTTTGTTGTTTCAATGTTGGACATTTGTTTACACCCAAAAAAAATTCTTGTTAGCCAGATTCCAACTGACACAATACCTTGTTCCATGGTCCAGCAAACCATTCACCTTTGCACTCTTTAACATTGGCTGAGCATTCCATTGTATCGTTGTATTTTTTCTCTGGATTACATTCTGATTCAGCAACTTTCTTAATGCTTCCTTCATTTTCGAAAGATGCACAGAATACTTGTCGAGTTTGAATTCCGGTGCCACATGCAGCGGAACACTAAACATGAAAGCACGTTCATCAGATACAGTTGCTTGGCTTTTTTCTACTATTATGTGCTTTGATCGTTCAGAAATGTACGTACCTGACTCCATTGTGTAGCAAACCATAAAGACGTGCAACTTTGGGCGGTTTGGCATTCTCTTTGAGAAGGTGGTTTTTGTTCACTATCGCATCTCTCATCAGGGTACACTTTGCCATTTTGGGTTGCACATTGCACGGTTCTTGTTTCTTGTGTCAGTCCGCATTTGTCACCACACTGAAAGTTACAAATTTATTGTAGACCTGGCAGAAATAATTTTACACTTTTTTAAGTTAGGTTAAGAAGCCTTCTTACACCACTCCATTCTGACGTGACCCAATCAAGACCTTCACAAGGTCTTGTCTCACAAGGTTTCTCCCGTTCTGGAACTGGTCCTTCACAGACAGAGTCTTCCAAAACATCGACCTTTCCTTGTTCATTTTTGTGGTAACAAGCGACTCTTCTTGTTTGCTTTCCTTCTCCACATAATCGGTCACACTACAGCATGAAGAATGAAATATGAGTGAACTATTGAAATTCCAAAGGAAATCATACGTGAAAGAGGTTCGTACAGGTTTCCAAGGATCCACGTGGAATTTAGGACACTCCAAACCCATGTTACATTTCTGTCTAACTTCCCCTTTAGGACCATTGCTTTCCAGGCACCTTGCTGGATCAACAATTATCCTTTTTCCACCAGTTACTATTTGTTCACATCTAGATTCTCTAGTTTGCTCTCCACCTTCTCCACAATGTTTGCTGCACTGGCTCCATTCACTATAAACCCATACAGGTGGACAGGCTTCTTCGTTGCAAGACTGAGTGTCTTCAGGTTCTTGCTGGGGATCACACAACTTCTCGTCCACCTTTTCATTACTTTTTCTACCGATGCAGTCTATTTGTCTGTTCTGAAAACCTTGGTATGATAAGTGTTAATCAGATTCACAAATTTGAATATAAGGAACAGGAATCTTATTTATTTCAATTTTGAAAAATACCTCCTCCACATGTTGCACTGCAATTTGAAAATTCTCCAGGGGACCAAACGTAGACGTCTCGTTCAGGTTGGGACAACTTTTTGGGGACACTATACTGGTAACTCACACCGACATTTCGGTCTTGGTAGAGTAACTAAAATAATTTTTTCGATCAAAATGGGGAACGTAATTATGCAAAACTTAAATTAAGATCGAAATATTTCAGTCTTACAACAATGAATACTGCTTCCAAAGTCGGACCAAGAGCGGTAATTTTGTCAGGCGCGGAAAAGCCTTGGGGCTCACGAGAGTAGTGGAAAATTGTCCCTGCGAATCTCATACTGCGAGGAAAGTCTATCCTCCAGTTTCCATTCAAATAGTAATATCCAGTTGTGTTACGTATCGCTGTAATAGTATCACAGTTTTAATACGGTCACGTCGAAAAAGTCAAAGTTTCGACAAAACTTTCAGTATATCCAATTTACCGAGGTAGTTATTTGACGCCCGGCTTTCGTGGATTTTCACGTTCGTGGCACCTTGCGGGACGAACAGAATGTCATTGTAACCTGTTGAAAATTATGAAGTCTAAATCGACAAAAAATTAAAGTAACGGAAAATTATTTTTTTTAGTTCAACAAAGCATCGCATTGACATGAAACTATTTACATTTCGATTATAATTTAAAATATGGCAACTGCAGAAAATCTTATCAGTGTAATCTCATTCGACGCACCAACTTGTAACTTATCCGTGTCAAAGAGGCCCTTTACTGTATTGCAATCCGACTCGTCACCGTTGCAATTTCGACAAGAATCTTCTTTGGCATTGCTGCCGAGCATCGAATCACACCCAACGGGCTACAAATAAATTAAATCAGATAAGATGGATCGTGGCTCGACCCACTTATGTTCTCCTTTTTTTCCCTAATTGATCGATTGCCATGATTATTACGCTTTAGTCTGATTATGATGCATTATACATTTCTTCATGCAATAAAGTATCCTTAATGAAATACATTAAAAAAATAAAATATTCTGTGCTAAAGTAGAAATTATGATTATATACTTTGATAACATTGTTTAAAATAAAATAAATACTCATAGAATTCAGATACAATTATTTTTGTACAAAATAACATACCATACATTTTCCTTCGACGCACACATCATTTCCCTCGACATCGCACAAAGTGCCGTCTATGACACTCAATTTGTGCCTGTAAAAAAATCGCTCTCCACGTGGCATGCAATTCAGTTCGCATTTTTTCGGCGCTCTCGTGTATGGGATCCAACTATAACATTCCAACCACGTTTTGGCATAATTTTCAATGACGTAATTGATCAAACAACGAGATTAGACAATTTGACAATACATTAACGAATATGGATTGTAATGAAAAAGTAAAGAGATGAAAGTAAAATTGTCATTTAATTAAGGACTATGTGATTGAAAAATCAATATGAATGTATGTCAAACTCGAAATTTTCCTCTGTTATCTGTTTCCTGAATAGTTTGAGCTTTGTCGCGGTCAGCTAGAGCGGGTACACGAGTCCAAAGGGGCCTTTGAGATTTCGAACTTTTGACTGTTTGATGACTGTCTTGAAATCTTTATGGTACGTTTGTAGGATGAATTAGATAGGTTAATTAGAAAGTAGCAGAAATGTGAAGAGACAAATATGGACCAGAAGAAATAATTACAGGACGATGGATTAGTCAACATTATTATCTGCTACATTTTTAAGAATAAACTGGAAAATTTTTATTTCTATAACTACTTAAGGGTCGACAATTTTCGAAGCATGCCAAATTTTTAGTGAACTTGGTGGAAAATAGAAGAAAAATGTTTATAGTACAATGAAAATAATGTGTAAATATATAAATCATTATGTAATATAATTATTGGTACATATTCAGTATAATCTGGATATTTTTTATCACTTCGATTACTGTACTCTTCCAAATTTCAGAAGATTCACAAGTCTCTAGAAAATATCAACAAAAATCTTTCAAAATTCGTATGCTTCAGAAGCAGTGAAAAAATTATAAACATTTCTAATACCATTTATTATACCTATCTTCTACATTTTCAATATGATCTGAAAAATTTCAATCTCTTTAATAGCTTAAGTATAATAAATTTCTAGAACATATCGATAAAAATCTTGAAAAATGTCATGGTATTGTAAAAAAAAAATAAACAAACCTTCTGTACATTCTTTAACGTAACTATCTGCTACATTTTCAGTATAATCTAGAAAATTTAATTTACTATATTTACTTCAGTTTACTATATTTTAGAAGATTCGTAAATTTTAGAACAATATCGATGAAAATCTTAAAAATTGTCTATTCAAGATACAATAGAGTAAATGAAAAAACTAATGAATTCTTTTTCAACTATCTGTTGCATTTTCAATATAAACTGTAAAATTTTTACCACCACATATATTTTAGTATTCTTAATTTTTAAAGGTGCCCGATTTTTAAGGGAGATATCGATTGAAACGAAAATAAAATTATATAGTTAAGAAACAATTAACAAAAATTACAAACTTGTGTGTCATGATTTAATATAACTTTTTGCAATTTTTTCTGTATCTTCTAGAAAATTTTTGTAACTATGACTATTTTAGCATTTTACATTTTCGAAGGTTCACAATCACCAGTGAATACTCGATTTCACTGAAAAAAGTGATGAGCTTCTATTTTTAAATTCAACCAGATTTTCAGTTGAAAATCTAAGTCGATTTTTACATGAAAAATCAAAAGATATCGTCCTCGAAAATTTGACTGAAATCTTATTACATAGTTTTATTGATAAAAGTCATTTTCCAAAACATTTTCAATGAAAAGAGACAAAAAATGCATTTCTATTTTATATCATCTTTTAGTATTGTTACATTGAAAACACAAAATCCAACTAGATTTCCAATTTACAACTCTATGTTTTCTTAGCTGAACTTGAATTGAACCTGAATTGAATTTTCGCTTTCTGAAAAAAAAAACTTTTTTTTATTTTGAAAAATAAAGCTTGATTTTTAGAAAGAATTCATTTTCATTCAACAACAAAAAAAAATTGAATGAGATTTACAAGTGGATATCCAATTAGATTTTCAAATTAAATGTTATTTTTTATTTTTTTTTGGCAATGATACAGTTTAAGTCTGTCAACTTGAAAAGTTTAGATTTTCAAATATTTACACATTTGGTCAGATTGTCGAAGAGAATTTATTTATATTTCCAGTTGAGATTCACTTGTTTATCTAAGTAGAATCTCATTAAAATTTTATAAAATATTATTTCAATATGGCTATTGAGTTGGATTTTCAAACAAATCGTTATTTCTATTAACTCAATTACTCTTGAACTCTCAACTTGTTATTTAACTTTATATAAAAGTGAAACTTCTTTTGAAGTTAAAAAAATTGAAGCCAAGCTGAATCATTCGATTCAGTTACTTTTATAAGAGCAAATTCAGTTGAATATCTTATAACATTTGACAGCTGGATTTTTAAATAGAAATGAAAAGAAACTCAAGATGTCGTTAGTAAATTTCTGTTTCAACGAAGTTAAATTTTGCCTTTTTGTTTTATTTTCGAACATTTTTAAAAGAAACTTCTGTTTCATTGTTGAAAAAACCCTTTCATGCCTAGATAACGTAATTCAAAGTTTTTTGTTACCAATCAGAAAAACTCAAACTTATCCTACTCACTCATAGTAAACCCCTTCAAAGGGAGAGTTGTTGAATTCCGCGCATTGTTCAGCTCGAAAGTCTTTGGGTTCCCCTTCACATTTCTGAAAAAAAGCCCAATTTTCCGTTTAACTTTGTGGTTTCATTAGCAACGTGATTCATAGCGTGCCTTTTTATTCAGGAATTTCTCTTTCCATGCAATTCTTTTTGCACGCGATGAATCATTTCTGGTGAGAGATTTCAAGGAGAAAAAAGGGGTGGATAAGAGGGTAAATAAAAAAACGCGGCAACGGCATAACGGAGTTTAATGGGAGGTGAAGTGTGAGGTCCCATTTCTCTCCATTGTTTTTTCAATACCATGCCCTCGTAGAGGCGCATGCACGCACTAACTTGCTCTCCAAGTAAAGTATGTAAATCAGATTTCGAGACGCCTTGGATAACACAAACGCGCTCGAAGCCTAGCTTCTTGAGCGAAACTTGATCTAGTTGCAAAGAAAAAGTGACATGCCGGTGATTGTCCGGACTTTTGAAAAACAAAAAATTTGCTATGAAGATATGTAAAGTTGGATTTTTACATGGAAATGAAAGAAATTTTTTATTCTGCACCATGGGTAGAAGAAGGGGGAGCCAGACAGACATAGCGTAACTACCAAAGTATGATGCAACAGAAATTTTATAATTGCAAACCCTTCGAGTTTTTGCAGTAGGAGCTTTTAAAAAAATACGTAAAATGTAGATGATGTATAGATATTCTGTATTTACATACAAAAAAATTTTTCCGCATAAAAATAATGTAGATAAACTTTACACATCACAAAATATGAATTACTCATTGTCTTTTCAATATTCTATACTTTTTTTTTTTTTTTAACTAAACACATTTTGAACAAAATTTACAGTCGAAATATTTACCTCATAAATGGTTAGGTTTTTCTTTCAATTGGAATTTCCATCATTAACGTTACATGAAAAATATATTTGACTCAGTGGCGCAGGCAGAAAAAATTTTCAGAAGGGGTTTTTCGAAAAAATATTTTTCCTTAAAGATTCCATATTTTTCAATTTTTTACGATATGCTTACGAAAGAAGGATTTTCCAATTTTTCGAATTTTGGGATTTGAAGGTTGCAAACTTTTGGAGTCCAGAGTCTAACATTTTTCGTGTTCGTATATGTAATAATCTAATAGAATTCATTTTTTTTGATTTTCAAGTTACTGAGGTGTCGATTTTCCTTTTCTTATATTTTTGTAAATTTTTATCATTCTTTGGTATTTATTCAACTTGTGAGATTCTCCAATATTATCGATTTCTATTTAGGTTTCTAAAATTTGATCCTTTAGAAATCAAAGTTCTAAAAAATTAAATTATCTTTATAGATCTTTTAGAAAATTGTAACTAGGCAAATTTTAAGTGTTTCGTAGATTTTTAGGATTTAGTATTACGTGCTATTAATAAAATTTTGTAGCAAATTAGAGTATTTTGATAGATTCCTATTTGTTCTATAAATCATTCTATGTATTTCTAGAATTTGATACCATGGTATTACAAATTTCAGCGATTTCGAGTATTTAAATTGATTTTTCAGAAAATAGTATATTCAACATAGATTTTTACTACATTTTTCTCATATTTTTTTGTATCTATTTGATTAGAAAAAATTGATAATATTTATTCTAACAAATGAATTGAAATTATTTTAACCACTTTCATAAAGATTTCTTAAATCATAATACTTTTGGCTTGCAAATTTTATAAATTTTTGAGACTACTACATTCCAAGTAATTTTGATGCTTGTAAAACATTTATAACAAAATGAAATTTCTTACAATAATTCTATTTATGATTAGAAGCACTTCATGAAAACCTTATAAAAATTAAATTTCTTATAAGGTGACCTTATAAAAACCTTGGAGGAAACTGAAATTTCTCACAAAGGATCGATCGAAAAAATTTTATAAGGGTATTTGCTAATGAGATTCTGTTGAATACATTCATATAAGAAACTTAAGTTTTTAAGTATTTTTTTTTTAAAGATTTTTATATGGTGCGACTTCTAAGAAATTGAATTTTAAGAAGAAATTTTATTTTCTTATAAGGATTTTAAAAGGTTCGAATTTTCGAGGTATAGCTTTTGAGCACTTAAAGATATCTATAATTTATTATATCTTTTCAATGTTTCTGAAACTCCAAGTATTTTTTAGTATTTTTGTAAATTTCAAGACTCTTCGTAGATTTTCAGTATTTTAGTAGTTGGCCTAAAAGATTGCTAGAATTTGATGCTCAAAAATTCAAATTTCGATCGATATTTCAGTAATTTTATAGACTTTCGAAAAAATAACATTCATACAGATTTTTCTTGTTTCACATGTTTTCTTGTATTTTCTTATTTTTTTAGTACTTGTGAGTTTTTTTTGGTGTTATCTAGTATTTTTATATTTTTATACTTTTTATCTAGATTGCTGTATACGTTTGTTTAAAATTTGATGCTCTAGAATTCGAATTTTTCTGAATCGTAGGTGTTTGTCTAGATTTTTAAGAAAACAGTGCTTTCAAAGGATTCTACTACTTGTTGTATGTATTCTTCAAATTTTTTTTGATTCTAAATGTTTAATGTATTTTTATTGATTTTTAATGTAAATTACTATAATTGAATGCTCTAGGGTTCAAAGCTGTTCAATTTTCTTTCATTTTCATAAATTGTATCTGTCCTTCATAATTCACTAGGTTAAAACAATTATTCCAATATTTATTTTTCACGTTATCCCAGCCAAACATTTATGACAAGAAAGACAGGATTATTGTTATTTTTGAGTTAGCAAAATTAAAAATTCTGAATATGCCATTAATTTGAGAATTCACATGAAACGATTTGTTATAACCTTTATATAGATTTCAGTGAATATATGTTTCATATTACTCATATTGTTATAAAGTAATAGTATTTTATTGATAAGTTTCCAAAATTTTATTCATGGCATTTATGATTTTCTTTCTAGAATAGGTTTGAACCTCAAAACCAACCTCTGCCTACGCTTCTGATTTGATTGAACTTTCAAAGAATTTTTCTCCTCCTAATTGAAATTCGTCATAATTTCACGAGTTCAACAACCCCATTAACCACATTGATTATGAATAATTATTCCTTATAAAATTTGTGAATCATCACCTAATAAAGACGCCAAATCTGATTGAAACCTTTTGAGGTCGCCTTTGGAAATGTGAAGCATAATGAAAACTTAACCCATCGCACGATGAGACAAAATATACGTCATCTGCGAGCTGGTGCTTGTTGTCGCGAATTGGGTTGTCCGGGCAATACCGTCGAGGAAAAGATAAGGAATGAGCATTAGGACCGATAAATTGAGATCAGGAGCTGAGCGCAAAAAAAAAGAGACATATTCTGATCCCGGGGGATTGGTGCTTCACGTCAAGTACTCCTGAGGACTGTCAGGCAGAGGCAGAATTTATGATGGACGTTTTTTCCATTTCTCGTATATTATGTACGCACGAAAAAGTTGCAACCGAGCAGAAAAAGACCAGCAGAATCACTTGTTCATTAGCGCTGGATTTTACCGCTTCAAAAAAACGAGATCCTCTCGTTACGAATGTTTTGCCAATCGCAGTTATTTCGTTTTGTGTCATTAGCGTGGCCGGGCAGTGAAAGTTAAAAAAGCGTATTTGAAGATTTTGTATTCGTGAGGTGTACCTTTTCATACAATTATTTTCAGGCTGCAAATATCTTTTTTTTTTTTGCATATATAGAAATTTGTTTGCATCAATTTGTATTCTATACAAGTTTTTAATACTCAGAACACCTTTCAGATTTTTGCAGAAAATGAAGAAAAATTCAACATGTTTTCCAGGCATTTAAGGATAAACACAATTTTCAAAATGTATGAATATAATCTTAAATTACACAATTTTTTCGAATTTCATAAAAATGATTGACAATCTTTTGGATTAAAAAATTTTTTTTTTCAAGTTTTCCAAATTTTCGCATTTCAAACATCATGCAAACTAAACTTCTCAGATTACATCAAAATTAGTCAAATTGTTTCGATTTTGTTTAAAACTATTTTTTCCGACGTTTTTTTAATTTGTATCAAAAAATTAATACAATTTTTAAAATTCATCAACATTTTACGGAGTCGGGAAATTTAGTTGAATTTCAGAGTAATTATTGACAGTCTTGTAAATTTTTTATGTATATCCATTATATAAATTTTTCAGAACTCAAGCAGAGAAGTAACTTCTTTAAACTTTCCAAACGCATATTCTATGAAAATATTTTACCCCATTGAGGTTTTTCGAAATTTCTCATACTTTTCAAAATTTACAGGCTGTTATCAAATTTAACTGTTCAGAATTCATCAACGTGTTAAGAGACCAAATTTTGTTTCAAATTTTTATTTTGTCGTACGAAGAAACGTTTTTTTAAAGCAAAAATGTTTAGAATATATCACATGATTTTTGTTGTTTTTCGAAATTTTCCTAATTGTACTTACTTTTCAAAATAAATGAAGATTTTCTGGAACTCTACAAGTTTTTATAATTTTCTAAGACAAGCTCGAAAATTTTCGGAGATTCGTGATTTTCCTTAATTTTCGAAATTACAAATATAATATAAATAATACATCTGGAACTTTCTGGATGTGATGGTAAATTTTCCAACTTTTTCAAATTTTCTGTAATTTGTAATTTTTAATCAACTTTTTATAAAAATCACTCAAAAAATTACAAAATTTCATTGAACACATATTATGTCCTAGGTAAATGAGAGTCAACACAACAACTCATAAATACACTTTAACTTCTACGAATTATTCGTATCATAGAATTTTTCACAAAGAAATTTCAATTGTTTTTTTAAGTTTAGATATTTGAATATTTCCAACAATAAACAAACTATTGTAAAATTTTGAACTTCAACTCAAATTTGTCCAGCTGAATAAGATTCTTCGTAAATTTTTATTTTTTTATTTTTTTCGATTATTCATCATTCTATTTTTATTTTATGTAATTTATTATATTTCTTATTCTTTCAAATGATTATTCTTTTTAAGCTTTTCAGATTTGTTTTTAAAATTTATGAACACCATTGCGCATATTGCAAAGAAATATGACAATACACAAAATCAACAAAATTTTTCAACATTTTGTGAAATCGTTGAAGTTATTTGAATTTTTCAGGAATTATTGACAATCTTCAAAATTTTTCATAATTTCTTTCATTTTATTTGAATGTGGAAATTTAAACATTAAAAAGACTGTCTGAAATATTTTTCAATTAAATAAAAATCTTGTATCTCATTCTTATATTTTTCAAAATTTTCAGATTGTTATCAAATTTAGTAATAAAGAAAAATTACTCTATAAATTTCGAAAAAAAATGATAATTTACACAGTCTACATAACGTATAAACATTTTACGAAATTTCACGATTTTCGACGATTTCAGTTTTTTGATTTTCTAAAATATTCAATAGTTCAAACAATATATAAACTAATCGAAAACTTTTTCATTCCATCAAAATTTGTACTTTTTCAAAAGTTTTCGTTGTTCTCAAGCACTTTTAAAGTTTTACAATTTTCCATCAAAAAATGAAAAAAAAAAAAAAAAAAAAACACTATCGTAGATGTTCCGAAGAAAGATAAAAATGAATACAATCTTTAGCATTCATAATTTAATGGGTATTTCAATAAATGTAAATTCTAAAAAAAATAAAGATATACTTATGTAATGAATGTTTATTGAAATTCTATGATTTCTTTTAATTTTCTGAATTCGTTGCCTATCCTTGAAATCTTCGATTTTTTAGATTTCCAGAATTTTTAAAATTTACCATACTTTCTAAAATTTTCTTTAAGTTCGTCTAAATCACCAAGATTCTATATAATTTTTCAATATTTTTTCAATAGCTCACATTCTTATCAAAAAACGATAAAAATATCGAACATACTACAAAGAAATATGATTAGTTACCGCAATTGACACAATTCAAGAACGTTTTCAGATATTCTGAAAATTGTCTGAAATACTATGAAATTGACTAAAATCATTCATGTTTCAAATGCTTTTAAATTTTTCTGGATTTTCAAAATTTATTATCTTCGTCTATCTCATAGAAATGAGTCCAAATCATTTGAATTTTACGTAACAAAGTAATTCTTTTCAACCTCTAAAGATTAATATCTCAAGTTGCAAAAAATGATAATGCAAATAGAAACTTATAACTGTTCATCATAACGACACAAAAACAGATTATAATATTTCGAAAACATAATAATAAACCAACCCCCCGTTGCTTCAATCCCAATTACTATCAACCTGAAAATTTTTCGCTACCCTTGAAAACAAATCTCTATTCGTCAAATCAGAAAAAGTGGTAAATAATGAAAGGTTAAAAGCAATCATTCATTCTCAAATGCACAATGCATTTTGGTATGTGACAAAATGTTTCGATGAGGTACTTCAAGCTGAAACTGGATAATAAGTACGGAACTCGAAACCCGTCGCAATATAAACGAGTGCGTCGAATTTGCAAATTGCTAAAATTGTTAATTTGAAGGCTTGATAAAAATGCAAAGATTTATTGCAAATTCTCTGGATATTTTGCAGTACTAGAGAATTTAATCAACCAACTGAAAATTTCGAATGTACCTGAAATGATGATAGAAAAAAAAAAAAAAAACACACACACACACAAGTACGTTGATATTGTTTTTCATCCTTCGTTTTTCGATGTCTTGTAATTTACATTCAATTTATTCAAAAGTGACGTGAATTAACAGAACGTTACTTTTCTCAAGTGGTAACGGTAACGAATTGCTTTTTTCATAAAAGTTACAGTATAAAAAAATGAGGAAAAATTTTGCCACTTGAGGCATTTTAAATTATAATTGCAAAATTAATGACATGAGAAGCAGATTCTGGATGAATCAATTCATCACAGAATTTTTTAATGGGTGCAGAGGAAAAACAGGTTATTTATGAAAATGCAACTACGGCCTGGAAAATGTTTCCAGCACCACTCGAGTGAATGAACGACACTCGGCGTCCCTCTAATTCCAGCAGGAATGGTAACCCCGACATGTGTTGGGGACATTACGAGTTTACGGGGTCACTACTGCAACTAAACACGCCTCGGGCAAAGCGAAACGGAAATGAGCGAGCCCAATGTTAAAACCTGCAGTAAACAGCCACGAAGAAATGCATGCCGGCGGCGCATTCCTTGACAGATGCGAAATACGTTTTCGCGCCTTTTGGCGCCGAGACAAAGTAATTCTGCAGGCTCAATATACCCCCCAAGCTCGACAAAAGTGTTTTGTACATTTTCAAAGAAGTGGTACCTTACCTGTACATTGCAAGAAAAGTATCTTTTCTTGGCTCCCGTGCATCTTTCCTGGCCCGTGTGGCTGTAAAAAAAAAAAAAATTTGAATGAGTACGTATTGAATTACATTAAATATTATGACTGCAATTATGAGGCGCGTAGGAAGAAGGAATTTTGAGGGTTCAAACTCCTCCCGAACTTCTGATAAAATCAATCGATATTTCATGTAAAATTGAAGAAAGGTACATCGAGAAACAATGGAAATATAAGGTACAAATAAATGCATGAAAACGTTAGCAGTGTATACATAATAAAAAAGAAACAATGATCAAAACGTAGGATTACGTAGAAAATATAAATCAGAAACATTGTTGAAACCCAGTGAATAATCTGTAAAAATAAAAATTTAGGAAATTGCTGAAAATTTATAAAACTTGAAATCTTAGATAATCGAATTCAAGAAATCTATATGAAATACGTTTAAAAGTATCGAAAATCTTTTGATTCATATAAACTCTAAAAGAGTAATAAAATTATTTGAATTCTATGAAAAAACTGTTTCCTGCAAAATCTCGACAAATACCTTTACGATCTATAAATTTTCGGATTCTAGAGCATCAAATTCT
Source organism: Platygaster robiniae (assembly GCA_028476575.1). Classification (NCBI taxonomy): domain Eukaryota; kingdom Metazoa; phylum Arthropoda; class Insecta; order Hymenoptera; family Platygastridae; genus Platygaster; species Platygaster robiniae. Next base: position 29,377,097 of record CM052023.1, read on the forward strand.
GAATATAATATAAATCTATGAAAATTCTGGAAAACGTAGCAAAATTTTTTAAATTTTTTAAAAATACGAAAAAAGGATAACGACATAAAACATGAAAAATCTATATGAATATTTCATCATTAATTCTTGCGATTACTGAGAATAGATCGAATTTTAAATTTTTACTAGTTTACTAGTTTATTAGATAAGTAGCTAACTAATTTATTTGCTTAACAGTTTACAAGTTTACTAGTGTACTTGCTAACCACTTTATTGGTTTACTAATTACTTCTTGATATGTTTATCAGTTCACTAGCTTACTAGTTTACTAGCTTAATAGATTACTAGTTAACTAGCTAACTAGTTTTTTTTAACTAGGTTACTAGCTTCTTAGTTCACTAGTTTACCAGTTTACTATTAAAAATTTGGCAAGTTGACTAGTTTACTAAATAACTAATTTACTTGCTAACAACTTCGCTAATTACCTATTCGACTTTTTCAATTGTTCACTATTTTACTATTTTACAAGTTCAGTATTTTACTAGTTTACTAGATAACTTTATTAATAGTTCAGTAGTTTACAAGCTTCAAAGTTGACTAGGTTAATAGTTAACTAGATTACTAATTTACTTTCTAAAGAGTTTATTAGTTCATTAGCTTACTAGTTTACTAGTTTACTAGATTACTAGTTTATTAGCTAAATAATTTTCTAAATAGGTTACTAGCTTACTAGTTTACTAGTTTAGCAGTTGGCTAATTAACTAATTTACTTGTTAAGGAGTTTGCTAATAAACTATTTGACGTTTTCACTTGTTCACTATTTTACTATTTTACAATTTCAGCATTTCACTAGTTTAATAGTTAAATAGCTTACTAATTTACGAGCTTACCAGTTGACAAATTTACTTGTTCACTTACCTACAAGTTTACTAGTTTACTAATCTACTTTCCAACTAGTTTATCAGTTCACTAGCTTACTAGTTTACAAGTTTACTGGATTACGAGTTTATTAGCCAACTAGTTTTTTCGAGTAGTTTACCAAATTACTAGTGTATTAGCTAACTAGTTTTTCTTAACTAGGTTACTAGCTTACTAGTTAACTAGTTTACCAGTTTACTAATTAACTGATCTACTTGTTAAGGTGTTTGCTAATCAACTATTTGACTTTTTCACTTGTTTACTATTTTACTATTTTACAATTGCAGTATTTACTAGTTTACTAGGTTACTTTATTTAAAGTTTAGTATTTTACTTGCTTCCTAGTTTAATAGAAATTGTTCAATACATAAAAACTATATAGATATAATTTTCCTAGAAATTTATAAAACTTTCTGTGTCGGAGCATATTTATAATTAGAATACAAAAATTATATATCTATGATTTTAGAAATTATCCTTGAAATTTATATGGAAAACGATAAAAATACATCCAATTCAATTTATACCATTTATGCAATTAAACGTACCTTTAATTGTGGAAATGCTGAAAAAAAATAAAATAAAAGTATTGAAAACCTTCATAAAAGAAACTGTCGTCTGAAAAATCAATTTAAATTTTCAAAATCGCAGGAAGTTTCAATACTATAGCATCTATTTCTAAAAATCTATTGAGTGATTAATAGAAATTTTAGAAATATATTAAAATAACAGAAAATACTACCCAATTTGAGGAATCATATACCATACGAAAATAATGTATTTTTGTTGTGTACATTTTATATGTGTTCTAAAAATTTGCTGAAAAATCAAATCAAACATACAAATTTTTTAGACGTTATGAAATTCCGAAGGAAACATATTTTCGAGATAAACCTTTCCCGAAAATTTTTTCTGCCTACGCCTCTAGCAATTATAAACAATTGTTCAGCTAGAAGTCATTTTGAATGATATCATCCAGGAAATTCGATTCCAAAAAATTTTTTCCCCGATCCTAGTCACTCCGGAAACCAGAATCCGGAAAGTAGGTGGGACCAAAAATTAAAATAACGTCCTAATTTCATAAAACTCGCAAAAGTTTAAGAAATAAATCATGGGGGACCACGATCGATGTTCGGTTACAAAGTCATTCAGCATTCTGCTGAATCCACCCAAGTTTCCATAATCGGGTTTCACGCCCCGTTTAATCATGCGCCCGCGTTAACGCTTTTCGTTTTGGAGACTCACAAAACGGTCGCTGTTGGAAAACTGGAGCGAAAAGCTTTTTGCCTATCGTCGCTCCGCTCGACGCCGGAAAAACTTCTTCGAAAAACGACTATACTTGAATAATATTTGGCCGAGAGTTTTCCACAGCTTTTTTATGCACACTGCAGGAATTTCATTCAGAAGAGTCAGTGACCTCACGAATCAAATAATGTGGTTTTAAGTAGTTGATAGACACTCTGACAAAATGTTTATTGTTAAACAAAAAGAGATACATCATGTTATGGAGTTTTATTTTTTGAAATTCGATTATTATTCATTCTTCTATTCATTTACCCTGCGAATATTTAGGATTTAATTTCAGCATACAGTCATAGCAAGATTAAATAAACATTTATATGAAAAAGCTTGCCTTCTAAATTGTTTGAAACGTTTCCTGTTTGAGATTAGCAGAGCTGTAGAGAGTCTGGTTTCAAAGTGAACGCTTACGAACAGTAATACAGCGATCGTAAAAGCTCATAACCGCGTTCCTGAACCCGGTAAAAATTTGCAAACCGATAATCGAAATTGCGTTCTTGTGAATGGCTAGAAGTGCGTGTCCCTAATAACATGATTTGGGCGAAAATCGAGGGCAGTTGCGGTATGAAAAGCTCGTCATTTGCCTCATATCGACGTATGAATTCTCGCTTGAAATGCGGAAATGCGCGATTTTGACGTAAAGTACACGCGTGACGTTGCCTCCGGAATGGAATCGAGCTTGGATACTAGTGATGTATTTTTTACTGAATCGATAAGAGGTGGAATTCAAGATGTGTTTGCTTTAGCAATGAGGAATGAATTCAGGAAAACTTGAGCAAATATTGGGGAAATGTATTGAAAGTTTGGAAAAAATTAGTTTAAGGATTTGAGTAACATGTGATAATTTTTTTTTGAGAAAAATTATGAATGGTTTGCATGAAAAATTGCGGACTTAGAAATGAATGTCAGAATTCTAAGCTCAAATCTCATGAAATATGAAAATTTACATATTTTATTACCTTTTTTTTATGTACCAGAAATGAAAATCCAAATTCATAAGATTTAGAAGAATATACAAAATATTCAATTGCAGTTACGCGTTATACAAATAAATACATTCATGAATCACTTATTCAACATGATGAAAATAAGACACTTGAAAAATTAAATAGACAATTCGTGGAAACCGAAAATAGTATATTTCGTAACAGATGTGCGAATTTGGCGAAACGGGGAAATCACGGTCCGAGGCGAAGCCGAGGACTGTAACCCGTTTTGCCTATGAGCACATCCGTGCCTGTTACGAACGATATTTTATGTACCAAGGGCATAGAAAACGCTTTTAGAGATCTCGAGCTGGCATAGAAACGTCTTTTCTATGCCAGAGGTACATAAAATTTATATTTGAATTCAATTTTCTCTGGATTAGAGGTTAAAAATTATGAAGTTTGTATTAATCTTGTCTTCGGAATTTTTAAATCTTCAAATTGAAAAAGAGTGTTCTGAAAAATATTAGTATTAATTAGCAATGAAATTTGAGAACTGGAGATTTTATATTTAGAATGCAAATACTTGGAATACTTTTGATTAACTGGGTATCGCGAAACACGATTTTTTGTTGTGGATATGGATATGGATGTTTTTTATTAATAATATTATCATAAGTTTTCTAAATATGTATTAAATGATGTTTTCTACTTTGGACTTAGAATCTGAAAAACTAAAAAAGCAGAATAAATAAGGATAAATAATCATAGTTCGAAGAAATTTTGAATTAATTTCGACGGTTAAGGATAGTTTGTAAAATTTAGAAATGTGGATTTTCGTAAATGAGAAAAATATTTAAAAATTTTGAGACTCCAAATGATCCTGTAGTATCCATGAAATGGTTATAATTACAAAAAATGTTGATTAACTCTGTAGTTTCAAATCTTCACTGTATTTCTGTAAAACGTGAATGAAAATTTTTTATCTTCATATATAAAAACATGAAAACTTTAAAAATATTTTCAATCCCTAAAAATCTCAAAAAGTTTACCAAATTTTGAATATGAAAATTTTGAAAGTTTTTTGGATAGTTTGAAATTCCCTAAATTTCGAAAAATTGACAAACACTGAAAACTGAATTATTGGTCAAATATTATAATATATCTAAACAATTTGTAAAACTTAAGAGAATATTTATTAATTCTGTATAAATTGTCTTCATTATCATGTTCAATCAATGTAAGCATAATTTGTGTTTTTTTTTTTTTTTTCATTTTTGATAAAAATCAACAAACTTGAAAAGCATTTAATAACTGCAGAAAAATTTCACAAGTTGAACAAATTTCTATCAAATTTGAAAAATTTGAATATTGTTTATAATATATTTGGAATCTGAAAAATTTGAAAAATATGAAAAAAACAAAAATATCTAGGATAGCGAAATTGTTTAAGGATATTCCGAAATGCGTAAAATTTCAGAAAAAAATCACAAATTTTGTTAATTTAAGTGTATTTCAAGAATTCTGTTACATGAAAAAATCATTTCTTCTTTGTTTGAAATCATTTTCAGTTAAAAAATGTTTCTCCTTACATAGGGACTCGATGATTTTGAAAATTTCAGTAAAAATATGGAATTACGTAAAACATCAATGAATTTAATCAATTAAGTCTGAAACTCAAAAATATTATACCTTTAAACTAATCTGTTACTCTTGAATAAAATTCATGTAAATACCTAAAGCAACAATAAATGTTATTCTCTAGAAATTGACGTATTCGAAATCTCGGACTCGAAAATGAACAACATTAAATTAGGTAAATTTTTGAGTCTCAGACAAAGTAAACTTTTTCAAATGGCACAAGAAATCATTGGCTAATTATTTACCAATTATTTTAAGATATTCCGAAATTCATGAATTTTCAGAAAAAAATCAAAAATTTTGTTATATTAAATGAATTTAAAGAATTCCGTTACATGAAAAAATCATTTGTTGTATCTTTGAAATCATTTTCAATCAAAAAATGTGTTTCTTTACATAGGTACTCGATGATTTTGAAAATTTCAATAAAAATCTGGAATTACGCAAAACATCAATGAATTTGATCAATTTAGTCTAAAACTTAAAAATGTTGAATAAACCAATCTGTTACTCTTGAATAAAAATTCATGTAAATACCTAAAGAAACAATAAATTTTATTCTCTAAAAACTGACGAATTCAAAATCCTTGACCCGAAATTCTCAACATTGTATGAAGTAAATTTTTGAGTTTCATACAAAGAAAAATTTTTCAAATGAAACAAGAAATCATTGGCGCTGAGAAAATAAACTCAAAGTCTTGAAAAAAGTAGAAATTTCAAACAGCAAATTCATCCTCATAAACTTCCAAGGATCAATAGATTTATGTCCGACGCTAAAAAAACGACAATAAAAAAAAGGTCTATAATTACAACCATTTGCATCACCATTGCAACATTATAGCAACATAACATGTTTCCTATCAAAAATCCTACATTTAATAATCCTCCCAACAAAATCTCCTAAACACAAGAACCCACGACTTTTTGGTAACTTAAGAAAATCCCCTCTCCCTGAATCCCCCTGATCTTCCGACCCACGAAAACTTGTTATAGCAGGAAAAAGAAACTTTTGTAAGCACACGTCGCCAAAGTTTAACCGGATTCGAAAATGCTCGAGCCAAGTTGCCGCGATTCTCGGAGCGGCGCAGTGGAAAGCATTACGAGGTCGAGCTCTGATAGAGTTAGCATAAAAGGCTGAAAATTTTGAGGCCGCTGAAAGAGTAAACGCGATTTGCGTTTGGAACAAGACCGAAATGAACAAGCGTGAAATGAGTTTGCTGGCAACTTACTCCATGTCCCGGCATTCGCGGGTTTGGTAAGCGACACCGCCACCGCAGGAACGGGAGCAAGAACTCGGCGCCGACCAGGGTCCCCAGTTGCCCCGTTCCGGGTCCTCCGTGTCCAACACGAAGCTCGTGGGTAGATAGCCATCCCCGTGCTGTCTTCTGTGCCTCCCATGCCTCAATTTTATGTGATGCTGCAACAAAATCACAAGGGAAGTTCATTATTTCTCGTTAATTTTAAGTTTTTGAGTATCATATAACGGTCCTTCAGATTCATTTAGTGATTTTTTACTTTTAATTAGTAGTTTTCTACTTAAACTAAGCGATTTTTCACTTTACAAATAGTCATATATTGACAAGAGTGACTAGTCTTAACAATTAGTAAATAATTGAAATAATAACTCGAAATAAATGGAAATCACTAATCATACGCATAAAAAATTACTAATCGAAAAAAAGCAAAGCGAGCTACTCAAAATTAGTAAATTTTTACTCATTTCCAGAGCTAAAATTCTTAATTTTTCATTCAGTAATTTTTATCAGAAATAATTACCTATACTGTATACTTATTATTACTTTTTATGTACAATGTTTATATTGATCTGGGACTTATCATATTTTACCGTGTTCACGCGTTGTATTATCGCTTTTTCTGATGTATCTTGTGTTAACGTATCATGTAATCTGTGCGAATCACAATTTTGCGACATACTATTCTGTATTATTTCTTTTTTATAAAAGGCCCATGCATTGTAAAATAAATAAATAAATAAATAAATGAAAAATTAGTACCTAATGTTTAAATAACCTACGACTAGTGAAGACTCACTAAGTATTATTGTCGAGATATGACAACATATGAAGTACAACTTGAGTAACTATTAGTATAAAAGTACTAATTGTTACTAACTACTTAAACAACACTCTCTCAATTTGAATGATTAAAATACCACTAATTGATAGTGAAATTTAACTATTTTAAATGAAAAAAGGATGTTACTCAAAGATGAGTAAAACTAACGAATTAAATTAGTGATATTGCCCACTGACTAAATTAGTAAACTATGACTGGAAAATAAGTGAATTCTTCGTCAAGTTAAATTGAGTTAGATATATTATAATTTACGTTTAAAATTATTACTGTATCAATAAATTTTCAAAATGAGTAAAAATTACTAATCGTACGTATCAAAAATAATTAATTGAAAATGAGAAAAGTAAGCTTTTCAAAATTACTACATTTTTACTTATTTTCAGAGCTAAAATTTCCTATTTTTCAATCAGTAATTTTCATAAAAAATTATTAGTAATTACTGTTTCAATCACCCACGACCAGTGAAGACTTACTAATTAATATTGTCAAGATATGACAACATATGAAGTACAACTTAAGTAACTATAAGTGCAAAAGTACTAATTGTTACTAACTACTTCAACAACACTCTCTCAGTTTGAATAATTACAAAACCACTAATTGATAGTAAAACTTAACTGATTTAAAATGAGAAAAGGAAGTAACTACAAGATTGGTAAAAACTAACTTATTAAATGAGTGATTATGTCCACTTACTAAATTGGTAAATTATGACTGGAAAATAAATGAATTTTTTTGTCAAGTTAGGTTAAGTTAAGAATATTATAATTTACATTTTTAATTATTACTCGTTGACGTTACTCGTTTTCCGATACTTTCATATTTAGATAAGTTCATATTTACGATTTCATGGTCGATATTTTGACTCATTAATCTGTAACAATCAATTTACCTAGTACATTAGTCAAAATAAACAATTTCAAAGTGAAAATTTGAACTAATAAATCTATTGATATAAACTAGTTCATAGTTAAAATATTCACTAATTCGATCAGTCAATATTGACTATAAGCTTTTAGCAAAATTTCGATCGATTAAAAAAGTTTAATTCGACTATTTATAAATAATATCTTTTCAGTTTAAAGAATTCGTCAAATTTCATTCTGAATCAGTCAAATTGAACTAATTTCAACTAATAGAATCACTTTGTCAACAGATTTAAAATTTCTAGAACAAACCGAAAACAATTTTCAATTTTTTTGTAGAATTCAATACTTTTTGTATTTTTATGAACTTCAACTTCTTCATGAAATTTTTCGTTGAACTTCTATAGCAGTTTTTAATTCTCTTGATCAAAATTAAAAGTTCATAATTTATTTCAAAAATTCGTTGCAAGCTCGCATAAAAAAATGCAAAATAAATTCTACGTATTATATCAACCCAAAACCTCTACAAATTAAAATCCATCCCCATTCCCTTGTTTTCTATAATACATTCCATTAGCTGAAAATTCAGCCTTTGTTTGCAGATGTTACAAATATCCTCAATGAGCAATAAAATACTCGCAACGATTTTACGAGCCAGGACGATAAATATTCAAATCTGACGCGCTTCATTAAATAAAAACTTTGGCTGGCCTCTGCACTTGACTCCCCAAATATTTGGGATGTAATGTTTGCTTTTCTCTTGGCGTCCGAAAATTCATTCGTAACAGAGCAATTTCAACGGACCATTGAGAGAATTACGCTGATTTGTTTTTCTAGTTGGTCTGGTTCAGGACAATACTAGGCAACTTGTGACTTTTCACATAGAGAATTTTTGGCAATTGAAAGAGACAAAATAAAAGAATTCGATTTGATAAATGATTTTTCCCACAACGAAAGATTCTTGACAAGAAAATCATTTAAATTTTCCAGAGAGAAAAATGATTTTGCAAAATATGCATTTACCTTAATTTATCAACATTTCTAAAGGATTATAAATTTAGTCTCATATGACATTTTTTACTTATTTTGAACCCATGTTCGCCCTTAATGAAAAATACTTGTAATTTGTTCATTTTATGTGTTATTGAGGAACCAAGAACTTATTTCGAGCTTAAACCTCGTTTTGAAGCTGATTCTAAACTGCATGGAGAAGCCAAGCTGCGTGTTCACGGAAGACCGTATAACATCTCAATGGCCAGATTCTTCTGGCTCGTGTCCAAGGTAATTTGCATTCGCTGGCGCTAAAGCGCTGCAAGGCGCGGTTTCCAATGAAATTATCTCCTTACGAGTACGTCTCTTGTTCCCACGTTATGGCGCACGTGTCGCATGCAGATACAAAAACAATACGGACTAACGTAAAATATCGTTTTCTGATATTATTGTTTAACTTTCCATCTGTCGAGATATTTCAGGTGCCAAATACAGTTGGAAAATCTTTGCAACTCGGCAGGTGTATTCAAACATCTCTCGAAATTCTGATAAAATCAATCAATATTTCATGTAAGAATGAAAAAAGTTAGATCAATAAACAATGAAAATATAAATTACAAAAGAATTGATATAATTGTGCACTGGGTGATGTATAATAATAATAATTTCGATTTCCCAGTCAAATTTCAAATTTGTGTCCAACACCAACCCGAATGAGTAACATCTAAACGGTTGACAGCCTCTTAAATTGAGGAATTATACAAAAAAACATGTGTTGCTCTAATGGGTTTATCATATTGTGCATAAATAAGACGTCTTGAAAAGGGCTCCGAACCAGAGCCAAAACGTCGACATTTGTGAATAAACAAAAATTTTGAATTTTACTAGGAAATCGAAATTATTATTATAAAAAAATGCATGAAAACATTAGCAGTATGTATATTTAATAGAAAAGTAAAAAATTATCAAAACGTAAGACTACGTAGACAATATGAAGCAGAAAAATTATGGGAACCCAGTGAATAATCAAATAAAATAAATATCTACGAAAATGCTAGGAATTTACAAAACTTAAAATCTTAGATCATCAAATTCTAGAAATCTATTTGAAAGTATTGAAAATATTTCGATCCATATAAACTCTAGAAGAATAATAAAATTTATTGAATTCTATGAAATAACTGTTTTCTGAAAAATCTCGACAAATGCCTCTAATATATATAAAATTTTGGGATTCTAGAGCATCAAATTCTAAACATACTATAAATCTAGAAAAATTCTAGAAAACGCCACAATATCTTCTCAATATTTCGGGAGTACGAAAAATGAATAACGATGTAAACCGTAAAAAATCTATATGTTATTTTATCAATAATTCTTAAAATTACTAAAAATATATCAAAATTTGCATTTTACGGCGTCAAGTTTTTAAATCTCTGTAGCAATCTACAAAAATATGAGTAATCTATTGAAATACTTAGAAATCCTTCGGGGTTTCGTATATTATACTAGAAAAATGTGAAAAAGAAGTTTCCTAGTTTAGTAATTTACTTGTTAACGAGTATACTACTTTACTAGTTTAGTAGTTCACTAATTTACTAGTTTCCATTTAACCAGCTTACTAGTTTACTAGTTCGCTGGTTAACTAGTTTACTATTACAAATTTTACGAGTTTACTAGTTTACTAAATAACTAATTTACTCGTTAGTGAGTTAGCTAAATCACGATTTTTTTTCACTTCTTTACTATTTTACTATTTTACAATTTTAATAGTTCACTAGTTTACTGGCCTACTTGTTTGCTAGTTTAGTAGTTGACTAGCTTACTAGTTTGCTAGTTTACTCTTTTTCTGGCCTACTTGTTTACTAAAAGTTTACCAGTTTATTAAAAATTTATTTGATGAATTAAATTTATGTAGAAATAATTTTCTTTGAAATTTCGAAAACTTTCTGTCCTGGAGCATAATTATTAATATAGTACTATAATTATGTATAATTTTAGAAATTTGTCTAGAAATTCATATAGAAATAACAATAAGAATACATCCAAATTAATTGATACAATTTATACAATCAAGCATACTTTTAATAGTAGAAATACTAAAAAAAATGAATTCAAGTTATTGATAATCTTCATAAAAGAAACTGTCATCTGAAAAATCAATTTAAATTCTCAAAATCATTGAAAGTTTCAATACTATAGCATCAATTTTTTGAAATCTATTGAGCAATACATAGAAATAATAAAAACATAAAAATACCAGGAAATACTACAAAATTTGAGTAATAATATACCATAGGAAAATAATAGAAATTTATGATGAAGCTTTTATCTGTGTGGTTAATGTTTGCTCAAAATACAATTCAAATATATAAATTTTTTAAAGTTTGATTCCTAGAGCATCGAATTTTAGAAAGTTCTATAGAAACCCATATCACTTAATATCAAATCATCCTTAACGTAGTATAAATTCAAAAAGTATTGGTAAAGAGAATGGAAACCTCAATTACTGATTTAAAATCACAAAAATCGTATTCTATTTTTTACGAACATGAAAAATGTGCAACTATGGATTTCGAAAATTGTAGAACTTTTATATTCAGTAATGTAAAGTACTTCGAAATCCATCTCTTCTAACTTTATTGTCAAAGATTAAAAATTATGAATTCCCAAAGTAAAAATATTTTTCAGAAAAAACCCTCCCGAAAATTTTCTCTGCCTACGCCCCTGCAACTCAGAGTATTAAAAGAGAAACCTGGTATGAAATATTTCATGAATGCCATTAAGAGATGGAATTTTACAAATTTTGGAAATGGATCATCTAGAGTAAGACAACTCAGGAGAAATATTTTCCAGAAAGTTATCTCTCGGGAACCTCAATCCAGAAAAATGCATCAAAACTAAGAATCTTGCAGAACTTATGATCCCTGTAAATAAATCCCCTGATAGGTTCCAAAACTTCCAGTCCCAATTGCAAAGTAAATATTTGCCAAACGAATCATAGAAATCCTCGAGACACGGAAAAATAGTGCTCGGGAAACAAGGAATGTTTGTTTAGAAACGACGACATTTGTTGACCAAAGTATTCCTAAAGTGAAAATTGGAGATAGTAGCATCGATTTCTAGAATCCACCCGCGGAAATGCTGAGGCCCGAAACTTGGGACGAGCAACTTTCGATTTATACGCAGCCTCTTCGCAATTACTTTCGGGCAATGAATCGCGCAAACAACGGCCTGATTTGTCTCACGAGCCCGAGTGAACGACATAAACTGAAGCAGCGGACGAGGGCGTTTCGCCGCTCGTAAAAAAGTCGAGCGATTTTCATTACGCTCGAATCTCGAGATTGCGCCCCAACCTGATGTCAGCCTTAATCGACGTCTTCGTTTATCGCCCGATGCGACCATTAAGGGATGAGAAAAAAGGAGGTAACATCTTGGTTTGAAAAATTAATTTAGGCTGGAATTCACTATGAATATTGGGGTGGTTCTTATATGAAGAAACTTGAAATTTTGTACTTAGAGGAGCCTGGTCCTTCAAACGTGTCATTTGAGAGTACTAACAACAAAATTTAACATAAAATGGAATATATAACAATTAGAAACTAGAATGTTTCAAACTGATTACTCTGTGCAATATTTTATTGTAATAATTACTGGATTTTCTCTTAAATTATTCGAAATTTCACTGTTTTGAATTGTCACTCCAGTATTAACTACTAAAATCATCATTCTCAAAGAATCAGCTACTATTTCTCGTCAGAAATAAATATTTGTAATATTGCATACTAACTCAAACTGAAAAAGTCAATTTCTGACTATTTTGTTAGTCAGCTTCAACTCTGGTACATGATAGAGCTTTCAGCAGTATCTTTAAAAAAGATATAGTTAGTTAAAAGTTAGTCAAAGATAGCTAGTTAAAAATTTTAACTAACAAATCAGTCAATTTTTCCTTTTTGATAACTAGTAAATTTGTTTAAATTGACTGATTCACTGTCAAAATCAACTACTAATTTGATCTTCTACAGAATCGATTCAAAAATCACCGAAAGTGCGGGAAATTTATTAATAGGTAGTATGAAAATTGTAAGAAAAATCACAGTTTAAATCTTGAAATAATGGTTAAAGAGAAATTTTTTAATAGGTCATGGAAGTAGAGTTTTTCAGAAATCTTTTATTATACTGAAAACCAATTTAAGGGGTTATACACCTTTTTGTGCGGACGAATTGAGGATGGTTTAGAGTATCTTTAAAAGTATGTAGCAATAATGTTACGACACCAAAGTAATTGTTTTTTGAAAGTGTATAAAGTGTATTCAGATGAGTCCACGTCTACTAATTACAAACTAACTGACCTCTGAGCCAAAGTATGACAAAAGAGTAGATAAACAATATTCACCTGCTATAAATCAATTCTTCACTCGTCTTGCAAAATTCAAGTAAGCAATAGAACGCACCATTCTGTCAGATAATAAATGTACACCTGCAGATGTTCATTTCTAGATTTACGCGACGCTCATCTCTCGCACTGCGAGTGAAATAAACGGAAAATTGGCTATTACGCAAATGAAGCTCTGAAAAAACAGCAAGCCAAGAGAATTACGAGTTTTCTACGCGAACAATTATTACAGCTATTACATGGCCGGAAAGAGCAGGGAATTCCTTTACACGCTCCGACAAAAAGAGAAAACCACCCAACTGCTATTTTGATTGCATCTGCTTCGTGTGCATCGTGTTTCATCTCCGTCGAGGTTCAAACGTCCTTAACAAAAACAAAAAAATGATGCCTAAGTACGAATTTTTAATTTGGACAAAACAAAAGGCAATGCAAAAGAGTTTCTTCTTCAGATTGCACTGCAGAAATTTTAAAAAATGGCATCAATTGAATGTTTTTTAATGGAAAAAAATGCATATTATGATTTTTCTATTCGGAGATTTGATGACGAGTTGGGAAAATTATTACAATTTGATGAAAATTATTTTTATCATAATCCCAACGTGACGGATTTTATTTCCATAATTTTTCATAAATCAGTTGCAGGCCTCGAAATTGCGCCAAGGCCGGAAAATAACTGTTCCCACGCCATTGAGCGAGCCAAGTTTCGTCGTTTGGTTCGCGTTTCATTCAATTTCATGCCAGCTCGTTGCTCGCTGTGTAGATCGCGTCACGAGATCCATGCCAGAAAAACATTGCGGCCGACTGTACCGAGAGGCATCGTGTTACGTTTTATCTCTTAACAAGGTTACGTCTCATTTTTCGCGAATGTTGCGAGGGTACAAAGTCATTGCCAAAGGTGATTAATTTTGTTTCCCTTTGGCGTTGGCGAAACTTGTTTATTTTCTTCCAGGCGTTTCGTAACTTTTGCAAATGATGTATCGAGCTCGTTAAGTGAAAGAAAAATTGTGCTACAGGAACTGATGATTTTTCATTAAAACATAGATGAATTATTAATTATTTGTTAAAGTGAATTTTAGAATCTTCTCTCTCAAGTTGAATTAGTGGAAAAATTGCTAATTTTTAGTAGCGCATTTTTGTCTGGTTTAATTAGTAATTTCATACTATCAATTAGTAATAACTTGATAAATTTGATTAGCAAGTGTTTACTTATCGCAAAGAATGGGAAAATTACTAACTATAAGTAAAAACTAACTAATCAGTAGTAGAAGAAAAGAAAGCCACTGAAAATAAGTTACTTTTCACTATTTTAACCTGAAAGAGCAGGAATTTTTATCAACAAAATAATCACAAAATTGGTAAAGAAAGTGTATCATAAATCAGAAGGACCAACTTTGTTACAAATGCGGAATTCCTGAACTTCCTCGTCAACTTACAAAGCAATAATAAAAATTTAATAAAATTTTCGATGGTGTTTTATCACTAAAACTTAGGAGCATCACATTGGCTCCGAGAAATTACTTTTTTTGAAATTGACAACAAAAATAGATCGTTTCCTCATTTAAAAAAATCTGATAATTACTTCAGTAAAATATTGTACTGTGAAAGCTGTCTGAAATATTGTACTTTATACTACTTATTTATTGCATTCTTCATTATATTCAACTGAAAATGTGAACAATTATTTAGTAAAATAAATGAATTCGTGTTTTTCAACACACAGGTAATAAATTCTGTGCCCGAAAATAGTAAAATACACAATTTGAGGGATAGAATTTGCATATCCTGAAAATTTTAATATAGAGATAGAAACTAGAATACGTATGGTAACTTCTATAATATAAAAATTTTTTACTATAAAATACTGTAATACTCTCTTAGTTTGAGCTATTCAGAAATAGACTACTTTAAAAAGTCATTCCATCACTGATTACCGGAAAATTCATTTTCAAGTAATCAACTATTGAGTCTTGTCAGACTTAACTACTTTGACTTGTGCAAATTGGCTGACACTGAATACGTATTTTTTTTCTCTATTGTGTGAGTCAATATCAACCTTATTTTTGGAATTCCCGGTAATTCATGTACAGAACTATAATCACAAAGTTCAAAAATCAACAAAACCATTCTTAGAATTTCATCAAACATCATTGGAAATGACCGGAAAAGATCATCAAAAATTTTTTAAAGTCGAGAGATTTTTGTTTATAGTGAAAATTTATAACAATAAATCTCTCAAAATTAAATAATTTACAGCTTATATATCCACCACTTCGATTGGTAAATAATTATTATTTGAACTTTTTATGAGTCAATATTTCTACACATGAATCTTTCAAAATGGAATATCCGATAACGAAACTTTCAA
This sequence comes from Platygaster robiniae, assembly GCA_028476575.1. NCBI lineage: Eukaryota > Metazoa > Arthropoda > Insecta > Hymenoptera > Platygastridae > Platygaster > Platygaster robiniae. The sequence goes on from CM052023.1 coordinate 29,392,574, forward strand.
CTAATAAGGTAATCGAAATGGACTTTTTCATAGTAAAAATTCAAACCAACAAAGAATTTGGAATCTTCTAATTTGTCTTTATAATATCTACTGATTCAATCAGTCAATATCGACTATTTGCTTTTGTCAGAAGTTCGTCTTATTAAAAAAATTGAATACGACTATTTTTAGTACTGTATTTTTCGCTAGTCAAATCAGTCAACTTTCACCTTCAGTAAGTAGAATTTAGGTAATCAAACTAAGAGACTACTATTCGCTAGTTTTATAACTTTTTTTGTTATAGTAAATTGTTATTACTGAAAATGATTCAGTGGAACAATTGAATTATTGTTTTAACACTCTCTTAGTTTAAATAGGTAAAAAACTACTAATTAAAAGTAGAAATTTACTAACTGAAAAAGTGAAAAGGGAGCAGCTAAAGTTTTAGTAAAATTCTACTAATTGAGTTAGTGATATACCTTACTGATGAAATCAGTAATATTTTACTGAAGAAAAAAGTTATTAACTACCTTTAAACTTTAGTATAAATCCACTATTACAGTAAGAAGTTTTGACTTGTCTTATTCGTGTATTATGACTCAAAGATAAGTATCGTTCAACTAATGAAAAAGTCAATTTTTACTAATACTTTAGTAAATAGTTACTCTTCATAATAATAAATTTTTACCATGTTATTATTGATTATCTAAATAGCATTCAAATTCTGCTTATTTATTATTGTTTTATAGTAAAAAATAAAACAATTATAATAGTACATATGAGGACATTTGTGAAAATATACATTCCTGGAAACATCAAGCTTGTAAGAATGTTTTTTACACGAACTTTTTTTACAACTAGCTACATATATAGTATATAATTTGGTAGAATTTAACTACTTTTTTAGTTAACTTGTGGAATTCTAGTAATTTATTAGTAGCTCTTTGACTGTCTCTGACTTACCAATTTAGTTAGTAAAAAATATAGTAGAATATACTCTTATACGATTTCATGTTCAATCAGTAAAAAGTCACTAATTTTCAGTGGCACACTTTTCTTTTTTTTTAATTAGTTATTATTTTCATCTATGATAAGTGACTTTCCATTATTTACGATTAGTCAAAACATATTTATTTTTATTGCGAAAATGTGACTATAAATAAGGTTAGAAAAACTAATAATTGAGAGAAAATTACTAATTATGATTGAAAAATCACTAACCGAAAAAAAAAAGAAGCGCGCCACTAAATATTACTAATTTTGAATTAATTCAACTGAAAAGCTTACTAGTTAGATTTTCATTCTAAACGTTTCAACTTTTCTTATATTATCTTGCAAGAAAGTGGCATATGTATAGTATTTTGTACTATATTACATTCACTGTAAAAAAAGTTTGTGAATTTCTTATAACGTAGTATAGTAAATTTCCTATACCTCGAAATTTACTATACCGCAATAGAATTTTTTCCTCAACCATAGGACTTTTACTACTTTTTTCATAAATTATTTTTCTGTCTGGTATATGAAAGATAGATATAGTAATTTTACTATGGAACAAAATTATTTCAACCTTCTCGCTGTACTAAAAATATCTTACCAAAGTACAAAAAATTTTTCACTATTTTTTAACTATACGGTAAAAAAGCTGGTACATTTTCCTATGACCGGTATAGTGAATTTCCGAAAATCTGCATTTTTCTATACTTCATTCGACACTTTTCTACGACCATTGCTTATTCACTTTATTTTGCTCATGCATTTTTTCAATGTTTCGTATAGTAAAAATGAATATATTAATTTTACTACAGAAAGATAGGGAATTTTTACTCTTCCTGAATACAAGAAAAAAATTTACATGCCCTGTTTTATAACCTCTATTGGAGATATTCCATACTCGAATGAGGTGAAAATACTATACTAAAGTATGGTAAATACTATTTATATACAGTAAAGCTACTATACACTGGTATAGGAAAATTACTAATACCGGTATGGAAAATATACCATAAATTTTTTATACAGTGTTCTTTATCAAAAAATATTGTAACAAGTAAGATAGAAATGACAAAACCCTGAATAATTCTGTAAAATTTACAATAATCAAGCCCTTTTTTCCATAAAAACATCAAAAGGTACTGGATTTTTTTCTCAGTCCAGTGGAAAAATGCTGATTACATCAGCCGAATTGCTAACGGAAATGCACATTGCGGTAGGCGAGGACGTTGCACTTACTCAACACGTGTGTATTAGGCATTAGCGCGAATTAGCCGGATGGGTTGTGCTCCGCGAACGTTTGAAGGCTTTCGCAATGCAACAATTGCCAACGTGTGAATGGAGCATTTTCATCACTCGTCGAATTACGTCAATCATGAAGAACGCCCTGTCACATGCCGCGAATTCAGTTGACAACGAGACGATTCCGGGGTGGATCACGTCGCGAATATGTGTAAGCCTTCCACGAAAAAGGCTGTTTCGAGTGAAAAATTACCAAATCGCCAGCGATGTGCGCATATAGTCGCATCGTCTGTTGAACTTGAGTGTCAGTGGACAATTGCGAGGGATTGAATAACTTGATAAGCTCTCTGGGCAACGCCGCCGTAAAAATGGCGCGTCGTCTCGCGGATTTCAAAGAGCAGCTGCGTTGGGGTCTTTGTTTCAGATGGGATTTCACGGGCTTGTTAATGATGAAATGACTTGATTACTTGATTAGGCTGCAATTAATTCCACGTAAAAGCATTTTCTCGGTTTGACGTATGAAGGATTTTCACATGGAAATATAATTTAAAACAAGATAACGAAGAGTTATGATGAATTTATGAAAATATTTGAAGCCTTTTTGTTGTTATAAGAAAGGGTAGCAATATTTATTGATGTTTTTTCTTTTGCTAAGGGAAACTCACTGGGTCTTTTTCCATAGAATAATTTTACTGGAAGAATGTGAATTCGCAACTTATATTCTAATTTGTTAATGTTTTTTCTATTTCAAGAAACGTCTGGAAATTGAGGAGAAGATCACAATAGTGTCTATAGAATCTCGGAAAAATGATGACTTTAGAAACAATTTTGAAACATTTTTAAAAATTTTCACTTAAGCAGAGGGAAGGGCAAAAAATCCTTTATATTTATTCAAAACATGCAAGAAAAGGTTTTTTTTTCTTCTTTTCAAATGTGATTCTGTTAGCACAACTTAAAATGTTTTAAAGAAATACGAAAAATCGAAATATGTTGGAAAATTTTGACAAGTCTTGAAAAGTTTATTGTTTGGATTACGCTTAGAATTTTTAATATTTCAGGAATTTAAAAAAAAACTAAAATATCAATCTTTAGAAAGAAATAATATGAATTCAAAGAATTCTTATGCATACAGTGAGAATTTAAAAATTTTTTAGATTATATTCTTTATGATATTTCTTCGAAATATAAATGGTTATGTTTCCTATTTTTTAATGAAAAATTGAAAAACTTGACAAGTATTCGAAATTCCGTGAAGGTATTATTGAGTTAGAAAAATATTTATGAAATTCGAGAAGTTTAAAGAGTTAGTATCTAATCGACAATTATGTAAATTGCTTAGAATAAAATAAAGATTTAGAATTTCAAATATTGTCACAAATATTTCAAATTTCGAAAATTTAGAGAATATCAGAAAACGTTACTTGATAAAATAGTTTGCGATCGTTATTATACATCTTTCAAATGTATCATGCATGATCATGTTTTTATTTTTTTTATTTTTCAACAAAAATCAACAAAGTTTGGAAATAATTAGGAATTAGTTAAAATTCCTAATAAAATAAAGGTATTTCCAAAAACTTAGAAAGTTTTTAGAAATTCGTGTTATGTCGAATATTTAAAAAATATCGAAAAAAATCTCGAAAAATTCGTACAATATGAGAAAGATTGTATAAATGATCTAAATTGGTTTTTTTTTTCGTATGTTTTTGGGATAAGTATTATTAGGTTTTCCACTTTTTTGAATAAAAATAAGAAAAATTTGAAGACTTGAGAAAAACAACGAACAACGCCCAAAAATTAAGCAAATTTCACTAAAATTTAGACAGTTTTTAGTTTATAGTATGTTTTAAACTTTCAGAGTTTCAAAAAACATAAAAACATTGACATTTCAAAAATTTTACATAACTTTACTAATATTCGAAAAATTTTCAAAACTCAAGAAAATTTCTTTTCAATTTCTGGATTATGGTAATAATCATGTGTTCAAAATATGCATGCTAAAAATTTTTCTGTATTTTCTTGAAAATCGAGAATCTTGACAAATTTCAAAAAATTACGTAAAATATGTACAAGTTGAATTTATGTTTATATGATTTTAAAAATTCTGAATAGTTTGTATTATTTTTGGAAGAGCGCGAATTCCGAAAAATTAAAAAAAAATGAAAATTCCTGTGATAGTCCATAATTTTAAAACGAATAAAAATTCGTTGAACGTTAAATATATTTATAAAATTCGCAGCTATATTATAATTATGAAAAAACATTCAAATTCTCAAAAACTAGAAAAAATTGTAAAATATTCCTACAATTTTAAAAATCGAAAAATATTTGTAAAAAAAAAAAATTATAAATTTCAAAAAATTATGATAAATGTTATTAATTTGGAGGAGTATTATTATGTAATAACACTTCCACTAGTCAAAACTTTTATTTTTAGAAGAAATTTTTTAAGAAAATTAAATCGACTACGTGACTCAAAAAATTTCAAAATATCTTTACTTTCCACTGAAGCACTCAAGTTTATTTTAATCAATATTCCAGAAGCAACTCATTGAAATCCTTAAAAGTTTTTATCTGACAACATAAATTAGAAAAACTTTAACCATTTCTTTCTTTCTTCAAATTTTCATAAACTCTGCATCATTATTTTTATCCTACCAAAATTTCCGCTGAATCCCACAAAATTCCAGCCCCGGAAAATCGATTTGCATTTACTTGGGTGTGAATTTCTTTCCACTTATTTTATTCCAGAGGATCCTGTTTCGGAGCGCGCTTGAACTCCGCGTAACAAAAGATATTTTGCAGAGTTTCGTATTTGCAGTGTAAAAATAAAACAACCATTTTCAATGAGTACGTGCAAATGCAATCGTCGCTTGTAACTGAATGGAATTCGCTGAGAGCTTCATTTGCAGGTTGGACTTTTCGTGATTGCGCCAAACTGAACAACGTGGGATAATGTTGGCCCTGGTATTGGTAGCTTGATTGTTAAACATCTCAATGATTGAGAGCGGAAAAATGTACTGCAGAATGTAAATGAAACGTATTATTGGCAAAAAGTCTCATTGGAATTTTCAACTTGAATGTTGGAGGTGGATAAATTTTCTGGCTTTTTTGGAGCTGTAATGATGATTGTTAAAAATAAGAAAAAGTCGTTTGATCATAGACGTTTATTTAATTTACTATTAGATATAGGATTTTTCAATTTAAGTGCCCTGGGATTTCATTCTTTCTTTCATATGAAGAATCTTGAAATAAATAAAGTTGTTCGAGAGAATAAAAAGAAAAAATTCAAAGATTTTGTAACGTAAGACACGTTTCGCGTAATAGCATACTCTTCGATCGACCAGAATCGAACGTGAAAGCGAAAAATGATATAGTTCCAACTTCTCAGATGAAAAATGAAAGCTAAAGATCAGCGACTGACCTCAGAAAACGCAGCTATCAATCATCAAATATTACAGAACGGTAATCATCGATCGCAATTGTAGCCAAATGCACGTCCAATTTTCAGAATAAATGTCGAATCGAACAGTGAAGGGTCAACAGAACCAACCATAGAATCTTCTTACAGCAAGAAAAAATGGAATTCCAGAGATTTTTATTCAAAAACAAATTATTTATTACATTTTTTCAATTTTAATCTCCCTGCATTCTTCAGGAAACTACTTCTTTCTGAGAATTTTGTGCAAAGATCGCTCAAAAAGAGAAGTTGAGACGAAAAGTACCAGTTACATCGTCTTTATAAAAGTAGGGTCCAAAACTGTCGGAGCTTGCACGGGCGAAAATTCCCTGTAACCTCGCCTGTAACGAGTACTTGCCTCGTATTAGCCACGCAATCCGAGCACTCCTCGGACTTGCTCGGCAAGAAATAATCTTTCTCGCGCATCGTTTTTTCTCGTGGACGAAATAATAATCCCGGTTATGTGGAAACCGTGTCGAATTTCGCTTCACGGGTCACCCAGCTTAAAAAAACATAGCACTTGCAAAGTCAAGTCGACGACGTTCTGCCGGAAGTCAAGTTTTTTGACCTATTCCTGGGGCTGTCTATAACTTTTCAATCTTCGAGGGGATGTGTATAGAAGAGAAAATTGAGAGATTTGTGGGTGAAAAATTTTTCTTTGGGGTTTATTAATTCAAAAGGACGAAATAATGATGTCTTAAAAGGAAAAATTGGATCATTCATTTTTTGAGTACTTAAATCTAACGTTAGCACTCCAAAAGTCCAAATACACAGAAAAATGTATAATTACCCTTCAAAATTATTGTAAACTGCATGGAATCGTAAATTTAAGTAATTTTTGGTCAGACGATTTTTAGCATTCGTAGTCTTATTACAAAGTGATATACAGCAAAAAAAGTAAATATTCCAGTTCGAATTCTTTTTTAATTTTCCAAGTAACGCGTTACTCTGAAACGTTACATATTCAACTATAAAGATTATGTAATGCGTTACATTAATTGACAAGTAACGGGAACGAGTTACTTTGGTTTGGTAACGAGTAACGAGAATCTCGTTGTTTACAACTCTCATCAAGTTTTTAGAATAATTCGTAATTATTTGTAGGCAATATTCCAAAACTGAGGTACAAGTAGTATAACTTTATCATTTTCAAAAAAAACTGCTACATTCATAATTTTAAATGTAATGGAATGAAATTCCAGTAGTTTGTGTATAAATATCTACAAAGAATATGGTTTTATACTTTTTTATAGGAACTTTTGAAATTCAAAGTAATACATTCTATAAACCTGTATGAAAATCAAGAAAAATATTTGAAATATATAGGTGTCAAATTTTATACCAGGGTATATAAAACCTTAAAACCCTGCTAGATGAAGAACGCCAAAAAATAACAAAAATATGAAATTTTGATTAGTTTCGTCTCAATGCTAATAAATTCTAAAAAAATGTACGTACTGAATTCCATAAACCGAGAAACTTTGACTTTTCCAGCATGAAATTGTAGAAATATATATAGAAGTCTAAAAAATGCCAGAAACTTTTTCAAATTCTAGAAGCCTTTGAAAATCACGAAAAATATTGAGGGTACTATAAATCTAAAAAGATATTGTTTTCTGTAAAATGATGGAATTACTTCAAATATTTCAAACTCTTAATTTTATAAAATTTCATTCTATAAATTTATAGAGATATATTTAAAAAAATAAAGAATTCTACAACATTTTAGAAATACTGAACAATACAAAAGATAATGTATAAAAATACTAATTAACGTTTGAAATAATAGAAATCTGTACAACTTTTATGATTAGAGCATCGAATTCCAGAAATTGATATTGAAATAATAATAATATACTGAATGAACCATCGAATCGTTAAAAAAATCGATAGTATGAAAAAAATTACAAAAAATGAAAATCTATTCAGATTCTGTTTGCTTTAAAATATTTCGAAACACAAAAAATTTTATGAGTTTTGAATTATATAGCATAGAATTCTTGAAATCTACATAGCAATTCAATATAATTACTAGGAAATCCTGGAACTTTTTATACATACTGAAAATACGAGTACTTTCGGAAATACTAAACAAACCTTCAAACTGTAGAAAAATCGAAGAAGTACGAAATAAAAAAGAACCTACGTAGATACTGTTTTCCGATAAATTCTCTCAAATGCGTAATATTTGAAGAACTTTGAATTCTAGAGCAGAAAATTCTTGAAACCCATTTTTTAATTTATATTAAAATACTAGAAAACTTTGCAATGTTTTATGTATACTAAAAAATACGAAAAGTTTCAGAAATACTGAACCATTCTTCAAAAAATATAAAAACCGAAGAACGAAAAAAATGAAAATACATTAAATTTATACTGTTTCCCAAAAAAACTTCTTAAATACGGAATATTTACTAAAATTTACACTCTAGTGTACAGAATCCCTGAAATCTATTTTGCAATTCATATAAAAATACAAGAAAATCCTGCAACATTTTATATGTAATTCCAGAAATACTTATAATCCAGGTAGGTCAAATTCTCTCAAATATCCCAAATTATCAAACCGATTCCGAGAGCAAAATAGTTAAAACTTCAGTCATCTTCCTTTTAACTATTTATTCAAGCTTTCAGCCCTCAATTAGAGCCCTCATCAGGAACTAAATACAAACCAAATATACATAATCCCCAGAAAATTTAACAATACCAACAAAAAACTCACATATTCTTCTTACATTCAGTTCTTCGTCATCTCTCAAATATCTACAAAATTCGCAAATTTTTTCCCAAAGCTCAGATTAAATGAAGTGTCACATTGAAAAATTCCAAAAACTTGAAAAACTATTAAAATTTATACAAGCTTACTGACTTTTTCCTCAGGTTCAAAAAGTACAGATCTACATACAAATGCTTATCTATTTTCCCCGCATAAAAGGATAATTTATGCAATGCCCCTTAAAATAAACAATAGATCTCGAAAGTCCACAATTTTGTTTCAATTAAACAAAAATCACACCTAAAAGAAACAGTTTCTAAAACAAAACCTTAATTTTTCGATATCTTATTATTTACGTTCAGTTTGATGCAGAAAGTAACAGAAAGTTACTCTTTTTTGAAGTAACAAATTACTTTTTCACCCAAGTAAAGGGAACGTAACGCGTTACACTTCTCTAAGAAACTTCCCAAACCCTGTCTATTTCCTATCTTCTAATCTACATGAGAAAAAACGTCGATTCCAAAATTGACTAGAGCACATGTGGCGTGCAGACATGACCAGGGCAATGAAAAGAATGCTGCGCCGCGTCCAGAGATTGCCACGTATAATACAGGGTATTCGATTTCGATAAGCTGACGTGTAACACGAGCCGTGTACATAATGATATGGGGTAATAAGTACGTGCACGCGTATATGCTCGAGCGCATGCAACGAGATGAACGAGGCTTGTCTTTTATTAACGTCTACCCTTCTTCACATCAATATAGTTATGTACATAGTGCACTTTTTTACTTCATGTTTACCACCTCCCCCCTTACAAAATAGACCTGCGTCATGATCACTAGTTACAACCCGTGCACAGAATCCTGTATTTAGGGGGGGGAGGGGTTTCAACTTTTATGTTGTACTTGTAGAATACCATGCAATTGAAATTGATTTGGTTTGACAGCACATGGTCCATTCATAGTGATGTAGATAATAAATGTACATAAAAAAAGTTAATAAATAAATTAAATAATCAATAAATAGCCCGACATATAAGGTAATATCAAAAGGTCATTTGTTTTCAACAACTTCTACGTTATATGTCGAATCTTTGTTATGTGTTCAACAGATTTAACAGAAGCAACTCAATAATTACAGATACACAATGGCGAAAAACACGTTTATTATTTCTTTTTTACATTGAGATCTATAACGAGTGCATTATGAATAAAATAAGAAACACTCTTTGTAACTACACTATACACATATTTTATTATTGATATGGTTATACACCTTTTTTGAGGTAGGTTCGGATTATTTTTTAATGTATATAGCACATAATTTTATTACATGGAAGTTATATTATTGCAATGGAATATTGTCAATTTTAATATACAAACATTATTTGATGAGAAAAATATCAACAAATGGTGGAGTTATGGCCCTTTCCCAACTTTTTTTTTAAGAGGCTTGCAGTGACTGCAATGCAAATACAATAAGTCAACTGAAATTATAGTATCCAAAAGCGTTACATTTTTTAGTGTAACTGTAACGTAACGCGTTACATTAATTGACAAGTAACGATAACAGGAACGAGTTCCTTTTTTTTTGGTAACGAGTAACGAAAATCGTGTTATTCATTTCATATCTGTCTCATCAAGTTTTCAGAACGATTTGTACTTTTTAAGAAATTTTTTGAAACTTAAATACAAGTAATTTTTTAACTTGCTCATTTCCAGATAAAAATTTTATAATATTATAATTTAAGATGAAACAGCGTGATACACGGAGAGAAATGTTTGGTTCCAGCAACTAAAGCAGTTAGTAAAATATGGACCAACCGAAGATTTTGATTTAACAACCAAAATTTTGGTTGTGTCAACCAAAGTTTTCGTTATGAGAATTTCATACTGTTTGTAATAACGAAAACTTTGGTTGTCATAACCAAAACTTTGAAAGTCATGCCCAAAACTTTGGTCGGTCCATATTTTACTCTACAATTGGTTGCTATAACCAAACATTTCTTTCCGTGTATATTAGTAATTTATGTACAAATATCGGCAAAGAGTATGATGCTTCTTACTTTTTATTAGAAATTTTCACATAGCTTGCAATAAATTTTAAAAATCTACATATAAATACATGAAAATACTGGAAACCTTAGTTTTTAAAATCTATAACAGGATCCGTACAATTTATAGATTATGCTAAATACCTTACGTAATTTTATGAAGATAGAAAAAAAAAATAAAATACGAAAAATACGAGATATTCTTTACTTGTTTTTATAAAGCTATTAGATTCTTCGAAAATTTCTGTAATTCCAGAAATCAAGAAACTCCAATTTCTCGAGCATTGAATTCTAATAATTTTTTCTGCAAAATCGATCAAAATACTGCAAATATTTCAAACTTTCAATTCTGGGAAATCTAATTCTTGAAATTCAAAGAGATATCTTTGAAAAAACCTTCAAATTTTCCAACATTCTATAAATACTAAGAAATACAAAAAAAATACATGTAAAGAAAAAGACAAGTATATCTATGGAAAATTGAAAATCTATACAACTTTCGATTCTAGAGCATCGAATTCCAGAAATTTGTAGAGAAATATACAAGAAAACTGAACAATCCTTAAATCGTAGAAGAACTGATGAAATACGAAGCATACTGAAAGTAATATGAATCTATTGAGACACCTGTTTTCTGAATAATTCTTTAGGAACATGAAAAATGTATTGAACTTTACATTTTAGAACTCTAAATTCTCGAAATCCATGTATAAAAATTTGTATCAAAATGCTCAAACTATACAAAGATACCAGAAAATCCTGCAACATTTTATGCATCCTAAAAAATACGAATAGTATCAGAAATACTGAACAATCCTTCAAATCATAGAAAAATTCAAGAAATACGAAAAATACCAGAGGAAATAAATATCTATTGATACACTGTTCTCTGAAAAATCCTTTGAACACGTAAATTTAGAAAACTCCAAATTTTACAGTTCGAAATCTTCGGAATCTATAACAATTTAAATGAAAATGCTAGAAATATATAAAAATACTATAAAATCCTGTAACATTTTATAGATCTTGAAAAATACCGAACAATCCTTCATGTCTTAGAAGATATATACGAAAAATACCAAAAAGAAATTAAAATCAATTCAGACGCTGTTTTCTGAAAAATATCATGCAACGAAAGATATCAAAATTTATATCAAAACGTAAAAAACAATAATAGAAGCATTTCATCGAAATAGCTAGAAAGATCTCGTTGGCTTCTAACCCTCAACCCCCCCCCCCCCCCCCACCGCACGGGCCTGATTTAAGAAATGCTATAATTTGAAACGTTCATTAGTCTCGTAACCCGTGTATTAAATTAATTAAAAACGTTATAATTTCATTACTCTTTCAATGGTTGTTTGAACGTTTTCTAAAAAATGAAATCCAGTGTCGGTGTAAGTTGCAATATCATTTTTCCAATCAATTTCCTAAAAATTCAAGAAATATTTCCCTTTACGTATAACCTTGTTTTCTTTTGCATAAATTATGATTTCGATTTTTTACCTGTCGTTAAAAAAGGGTTTCAATGTGATAAAATGATTGAACTAGGCTACATTGTAAAATAGACTTGATGGGCGAACCACTAAGTGCTTACGACTTCCAGCCTCAAAAAAATTCAGAGGTTTATTGACGGAAAAGCCGAAAATTGCCGGGCTATAAATACTAATGGGCGCCCACATTGCCCGAATATCGAGAATACATTCGTCACAAATACGCATTGTCATGCGAAATTCCGCGCCGAAATTTATGGCGGATGCTGTAAACGTCTACGAGAATGTAAAGTAGGGAAATAAAAATATGCATGCCTTTGGGAAACGGTGGGATCTGAAGTGAAAGGGTCGATGTTTCGGTGACGTAGGACTATATTATATGTACATAAGTTTGGATCTTCCGAGAGTAGAGTGGCTTCCGAGTGGGGTTCTTAAATCATCAGTGGTGAATGCAAAGGGGGGTCACAGGGTGAAACCCCTTTCTAAATTCGAAAAATACCTGTGCTGAAAGTGAATTATTGCAAAATTGGGAGCATAAAAAAAGGAGTATATTAAAATTCTGAAATGCTTATCTTACATTTGAAGTACACATGTGTATGTTAAGAAGAAAGTATCGAAATTCAACATGTGTGCAACCCTTACATTGAAAAGAAAAGAAAAGAAATTTATTTTCTATATATAATTTCAGACGAAAATTAAGAATTCCTCATAAATAAAAAAAATTAATTGTTCGAATACACATGTTTTTTGAGTTAATCCTGTTTTTTCTATGTCTATTGCCTCTTGCACACTTTGAAGGTTATATTTCAAGTTTCGACGGAGTCGTTGAGCAGCCAGACAGATGAACTTCGCGAGGTATTGTCTAGGAATGCTGAATAATAGTTCCGCCAAGTTTCAAAAGAGAGGAAGAATGAAGAATGTGCTTGCAAAATTCTCGAAACGTTGTAACTTACCAGACGGATTGTGGATTGTTTAGAAATGACGAGAAAGTAATTGGAGTCCCAAAAATTTCGTTACGACCCAAAACATCGAAATTCCAAACTTCTTCGTTTTTTTAGAAACTTTCACATGAAAATGGAAGACAAAAAGATTGTATTTTATCAGTTGCAGTTGATTGCACAATTTAAGTTATGAACTGTACATCATAAATTTTATACATGTCCAGTATGCACATATCCACAAATGACAAACGTAGTTTTTACACGAAAAGCTTGAAAAATGTGGTCTTCTACTGGGATAAACTGCCTTGTATTTCATACGGAGCGTAGAGGGAAGCTTGAAAATTTTTCTTAAAAATGGCGAGCCATTTGTTCATTTATGATGCAAGCAATGAATAATGTTTAAAATGAAAAATCTCAGCTTGTACTCACATATCTCGTTGAGATGCCTAGAATTTGTACGGCTATGATTAAAATAAGGAGCACCAACGACCTGTAAAAAAGGAAAAAATATGTTTTTATAACACCGAGTATTTATACAAAAGTTAGAAAAAATTATACGTCATTTTACAGCTCGTCTAGAAGTAATGATTATAAAAACATTGCAACTTTCAATTTTTCACAAGCATGAGGAAATACCTAAGAAGAAAATACAAAAAAACATTTATGCTTTCAAAATAGTCATAGTTCGAAAAAATTCTAACAAACAATTAACTTTCATCTGAGTTTCATCAAACTTTCATCATCTTCTAAACTCCGACTTTTTTTGTTTATTTTCAGATATCTGATCATAACCATGTTTTTTCAAATATAAAAATGTCTAAAATCTCTCATGATTCACGACGTTCAATAAATGCACCCAACGAATTTTACCGATAATTTGTATTCATGGTTTTGATGGTCATTCTCTGGGATCATGTAATTATGGTAACGTGCGAGATGAAGTCGTATATAACAATAACCACCAAGTGCTCGCACTACATGAATTACCTCGAAATGGTCACCATTTTGCACGATAAAATGCTCATTCTAAACTTGGTATGGTATCTTTCGTAAAAAAGTAGGTTGAACATAGATAACAAAAATTCAAGGGGTAATAAAATTTTCAAAATTTCTATTGCACATTCTTGGCGAATTCAATGTTTTTGACATTCCTGATAATTGAGAAAAATCAAAAAACTTTGATGAAAAACTATGATAGCTTTTGAAATAATCATCACGGAAAATTGAAAATTTTCCGCAAAAAAATCAATAACCTCAATAAATCACTTTATAGTAAAAAGACCTCATAAAATATAAAATGAAAATATCATAGAATTTTGCAGAAAATATGAACTTCATAATACTTAGAAAATTTTCAAATTCGAATGAAAATATACATAGATATTTAATGATGTAATAAGTGCTTGTAAAAATCACAATAAACTAAAAAGAAGTAAAAAAATTTTTAAAAAAATTACGCATGAATCAAATTATAAGAAATTTGGAACGTGAAGGAAACTTTCAAGTCATGGAGGATTGAAAAAATTGACAGAACACTGGAAAATATTTTCAGGAAGAATACGAAACAAATTATCTTAGTTTTTCACGATTGTAAGCAAATCAAATTTTTTCGTTTTTTTATCATACATTTTTTCATAGTTTTGTGATATTTTCGACGTTTCGCAAAGTTTCAAGCATTGATTACAGTTCTTAGATTATTCAAATTTTTCTTGTATTTAACAAACATTGTTCATCATTTAATTTACTTGTCATTTTTATCAATTTTCATATTTGTGCATTTGTTCCATCTTTTCGTTATCAATACATTTTATTATTTCGTGTGAATTTCAATAAAAATATTTGAAATATATATATGACAAAATTTATACCATGGTCTATAGAACCTAATAATCATATTAGCAAATTTTACTCAATTTGATAAACACCAAAAAAAAAAGGAAATGAGATTTTGATTAGTTTCTAACGAGTGCTAATAAATTCTTAAAAAATGTACTAGATTACAGAAATTGAGAAATTTTGATTTTTCCATCATTGAATTGCAAAAATATGTATAGAAGTCTAAGCAATGCCAGAAACTTTTTTCAATCCTAAAAGACTTTGAAAAATACGAAAAATATAGAATTTACTATAAATTCATGGAGAGGCTTTTTTGTAGAATCGATCGAAATGCTTCAAATATTTCAAACTCTCAATTTAAGGAAATTTCATTCTATAAATTTATAGAGATAATTTTTAAAAAATAGAGAATTCTACAAGGTTTTATAAATACTGAATAATACAAAAAGATGATGTATAAAAATACTAATAAACGTTTGAAATAATAATAATCTGTACAACTTTTATAATTAGAGCATCGAATTCCAGAAATTGATATTGAAATAATAATAATATACTGAATGAACCATCGAATCGTTAAAAAAATTGATAAATATGAAAAATATTACAAAAAATGAAAATCTATTGAGATTCTGTTTGCTTTAAAATATTTCGAAATACGAAAAATTTATTAAGTTTTGAATTCTAGAGCATGGAGTTCTTGAAATCTAGATAGCGATTGAATATAATTACTTAAAAATCCTGTGACTTTTTATACATACTGAAAAATACGAGTAGTTCTAGAAATACTGAACAACCCTTCAAACTGTAGAAAAATTAAAGAAGGATGAAAAAAAAATATAAATGTATGTAGATACTGTTTCCAAAAAAACTCTCTCAAGTACGCAATATTTGGAGAACTTTGAATTCTCGAACAGGAAATCCTTGAAACCTATTTTTCAATTGATATCCGAATTCCAAAAAAGCCTGCAACAACTTCCTGCATTAACATTTTTTCATCGAATTTTTAATTAATTTCCATAGTATTTTTTTGTAAAATATTCGTGTAAATTATTATATAAAATGTATACATGGCACATCTATCTAAATATACGCAATGAACTTAAAAACATGGAAATCACACAAAGTAGAGAATTCAAAAAAATTGTTTAAGATTGATTCAAATTTCCAAAAAGTGATTTTAAAAGATTGCACTACCTTAAATAAAACAAAACCCGATACTTCAAACACGGTAAATATCATTCTCCGCTCAGGCGATTTCGACCCTCATCTTCGGCTCAAGAAAAAACCCTCCTCTCTACCAAAATCAGCCTTTTCCACTTACACTAATGTCCTATGTTTTAAAGTATTTAGTAGTCTTTACTCTTCCATTAGCCAGAAACATAAAGCTCAAAAAGAATCCTTGATCGTGAAATCCAATTCCACCGAAAATCCCGAAATGATAGCGTCCGTCAGCCGTTCAGACGATTATGAATATTGAAGCGTCGATTAGTGGATCTTGTCGAAACTCTCTGTGACGGTTAATTAATTATCAGGTTTCCTGGCGCTTACATAACGATGCATTAACGATCGGGATTCTAATTGATAGCTGGAGCATGAAAAAGGTGCCAAGTGCCATCTCGTCAAGTTCCGTTTCTTCGCGTGCTTAAACGAGAAAGCAAATCTCTGCGAAATGTCACTTGACACCTTTTCAATCTCGACTGAATTATTAACTGACATTCGTCTAGTTAATTTTGATGCAGTGTTATGATCTCATAAATGATTTATTGACTGATTGAATCATTCAATCACGCCGAAGATTGACAACATTATTCGCAGAATTTTGCAGAATGTTGATCAATTTTTTGCAATTCTTCATACATTGCGTTCTTGCATTCTTCATTTTATAACTCCTTTTGGTTGTACGTTTATAATTCAATCTGATCCGATTACTTCGCGATTCGTATTTTGCACGTCAGTCAAATATTCATGGGTGTATCCAGTAATTTCATTACTTTCCGAAAGCTCTGCCAGTTATCCCTTTCCCTTACCACTCGCTGTCTTGATTATTTACTTGCTAGTAATACAGTTGTCTTTCCGAACATACCCTATGGTATTATGAATAAAGGATAGAGCCATTGCGGCGGCAGTATCGATTGTTCCATCCGCTGGGAGCTGATATAAAATGTACATGATTCCCTGACAATGATCTGATACGAAAACCCTCGGTGCTGTTTCGTGCAAGGGACGTTTATGGGATGCTACACGTTCGAGCCTACTTTTAAAGAGACGTTCACGAAAGGCGATTCACGTGTGTAAAAGTTTTTTGAACCCAGAGGCATAGAAAGAGTGAAATTTTCAGGGTTCCGGCCCCTCCAGAACTCAGCGAAATTCGTTATTATTTCATGTAAAAAATGTTAAGTAAGAAAAATACGGATAGTAAAAAAATTATAGTTGAACATTATTGATAACTTGTGTTGTAGAAAAATGATCACTTGGAGCCAATATGTGTTAAATCAGATTTATTTCATATATTTTTCTTTATCTTTGATCAATATTTCAACTTATATGGAGTCCCCATCAGGATCCTTACAAACAAAAACTTCGTAAAAATAATTATTGTGTAATTTTAAAATAAAGCAAGTAAGGAATGCTTTGTAAGGAGTATACGAACAATGGAAAAATAATGCAGAAATATAATAATAATATAATTCATGTAAATTACTTAACCAGTGTAAAAAAATTAAAATAATAGAAAAAAAGGCTTTTCGTACTCAGAGACTCTAAATTAGTATAAAAAACTCTTTATTAAGTATTTAAGAATTACGAATAATATAAGAAAAAATGACGAATATTTGAAAATTTTTACATTTTAGAATAAAAAAATAAAAAAAATTTTACATACCATTGATGATTGTTTAAAACTCGAAAGATTGTTAAAATTTTTTAAAACGATCATAAAGTTTGTAGATTTTTGTTCATTATCACATTTTTTCGAATTATGCATGATTTTGCTTTTCTGATCATGAAATGAGAATGTTGATAACTTGCGAATTAATATAAAAATTACGAAAAATTTAAATAAGATCAACAAACTCCTGCATAACGTGTAAAATTTTGAAAAGTACATCTTACGTTTGAAATTTTGTAAATTTGCAAAATAAACAACTTATTGTGAAGAGAGTAATAGAATTGGAAAATTTGTTGCATTTCAAGAATTGTCAATAGATGTTGTAAAAATTTTTTTGAATCATATTTTTTCTCAGAGACGTGCATGATAATGTTCGATCTTTTTATGAACAATCTCAATACTCAAAAAGAATAAGTAAATTACTGAAAATCTTAGAAAGTTGCACAAGTTTTCATGAAATTCGTCATGATTCCAGATGTTTGTATCGTGTTTTGAATCTCGAAATTATTGAAAGATTTTTTAAACAGTGAAATTTGAAAGATTGTTTCGAATTTCGTAAGATTCGAAAAAATTTGAAAATTCCAGAAGGTCTTAATACATTTTGTAAATTGTGTTCTTTATCATATTTTTTCAAACTACGTATGATATTTTTTTTTAACATTCAATGTATATCTGAATAACTGAAGAAGTAACTAGCAATTATAAAAATTAAAATGATTTTAACTGATTCTTGTACAATGTAGTAAGTTGTGAAAAGTCTATATTTAATTTCAATTTAATCCTCTCAGTGTCACTAATCTTATACACGTAGGAAAATTCGTTCATTAATAGAAAATGTTTATAATTATTTTAAATATTTTTATGAGTACATTTATTAGTAACAGCTGTTACTACATTTTAAATTAAATTTAAGATTTAGTCGATTTCGTAAGAGTGTTCCAAACACAAAATTTTTGCTTTCAAAATGTACGTTTTCTATAATTAAAAAAGAAGATTAGAGATATCTGGAATTAGTTTCTTTGTTTTCTTCGGTTGTTTTTCCTATTAAAAAACTATTCAAACTATTGGCAACTATTGAAGTTTCCAATAGTTTTTTCGCATATTTTTTTTATTTTATCTATTTTCACAATCACATGTGCTATTTTGATGGGTTCTAATTAATACATTATCGTTTTTTGCACATAATCACGTATCTTATTTCATTTGATTTTGCAGATTATGCGTTACAATTCAATAAAATAGTAAGAGTTAAATTAAAGAGAAATATAAAAGAATAATTTTTTTTTATTTCTCTATTTCTTTACATACAAATTTTTTTATGAAGTTTTTCTTTTTGCTATCTATTAAAAACACTTCCTACTTATTATTCGTCGCATGATTGTACACGTGGGTTTTGTCAGACCATTTTTATAGTGATTTCAAAAGTGCAACGTACATTCAATGCTACAGTGTTGCAGAAACTTTGCCAGGGAAAAAATATTTTAAATTTGAGATTATCCCAATTTTTTCAGATGATAAAAAGTTGAGAGCAACTACGAGCAATAAATTAAATGAAAGAAGAAAGCTGTGTATGAATTGGCGTTTTGAAAATTGGAAATAAATAAGAATGCTTTTTCGCCATCTGTATATCAGGTATTGTAATATTTCTTCATTTCATAATACATCTGAATACTGAAAAAGTATAAGATTATTAAGAAAAATCTTAATAGGTTTGACAAAATTGTATAAAATTTGTAATGTATTGAGTTATTTACATCATGTAATTAAATTTCTGAAATAGTAAAAGAATGAAAAAAAACATTGAAATAACAAAGATTCTGAAAATTGTTATAATTCCTGAAGATGTTCATGAATTTCGTGGATTAAGTTCATTATCATTATTCTTTCGAAGAAGGCATGATAACATTTCATTATTTTCGATACAAATCTAAAATACTTGTCAGATCTCGCAAGCTCATAAACAATTTTCATGAGTTTGTCGAATTTTCATAGAATCTAGAAATAATAGATACTTTACACTCCCCTAATTTAAATATTCATCATAAAAACGATCGTTGGGAGCCAATATCAATGGGTTATAAAATGAAAGACTTCCTTCTAACATCCCATTCTCTTTCTCGAGCTTTCGGCTTTTATTAAGCCCTCTTCAGGAGCTACCAAAATTTACAATAACAATTAATCTCTAAATATTAATATCCCATTTTAACTAATTCTCTCTACTTACATTTTTCACTTGCATGAATTCACATTAACATTCAAGAAATTGATTATTGCAATAATTCGTCATCATAGACTTAGTCAAACTTTCTTCACAATAAATTACACGAAGAAACGAACTCAACAGCTTGCTAATACGAACTGAACTTGATTTTACAAACGTCGGCATCTATAAAAGTCATATCTAAAGAACGAACTAATAATCATATATTCCATCATCCATCATAAATAGAACTCAAAAATCTAGTGTCATCCTGCTTATTCAATGTGTTTTCAGTTCCCTTAATGAACACCATTTCAGAAACCATTCTTTTCTCATAATTTCCTTCTTTATCCAGAATTTTCACATCTTTACATTTAAAATCATGATCATTTTCTATTCTATGATGAGTGAGGACTGAATGATTTCTAGTTAAATGACGAATATTGCTTTCATGTTCAGATATTCTGATCTTTAAACTTCTTTTTGTCTGTCCTCTATAGCTAAAATTACAATTTCCACAATCTATTTTATAAACAACATCCTGTTGATCTATTTTCATTAATTTATCTTTCCCCCTTTGAATGATTCTTTCATTTAATTTATTATTCGTCCTATAAATTATTCCTATTCCATATATTTGAAATAAATCATAAATCTGAGGATGCAAACTTTCAATATAAGGCAAAACTAAATTATTCTCTGTATCAATACGTCTATCTTTGATTCAATTCATTCCCAATTTTATAAAATTCACCCTAATATTAACATTCGTCCAAATAAACTCAATAGGGTAATGATTCATTAACGATAAATCAACAATCTTATCTAAATTCTTTCGATGGAATCTCGGGTCAGATAATTTTAGAACTTTGTCCACCAAACTAAAAACAATTGCCTTTTTCTGATGCAGCGGATTTTGAGAATAAAAATCTATGTACCGTCCAGATTAAGTCGGCTTAACAAACCAGACAAATAACAACTTATTTTCCTCCCTAATTAACTTCAATTCTAAAAAATTCAAGATCCCCTTGCCCTCGATCGCAAGCGTAAATTTCAATATTTTGTCACCAGAATGAAAATGAATCAAAGTATCGTCAATTTTTTAAAATCCATGCACATCAAAATGTCGTCAACAAATCTAAAATAAAATAAGGGTCGGAAACCCAACCTCATCAAAGACTCATTCTCAAAATCCTCCATCACCATGTCAGCCAATATAGGGGAAATAGGAGAACCCATAGGTGTACTATATATCTGTTTGTAAACATCATTATTGAAGGTGAAAAAAGTCGAGTCAAATAATGTCATTACACATTCTATAAATTCATTCAATGGAATCTTTATCTTTCCCTCCAAATATTGTAAATTTTGGTAGCTCCTGAAGAGGGCTTAATAAAAGCCGAAAGCTCGAGAAAGAAAATGGGAAATTAGAAGGAAGTCTTTTATTTTATAACCCATTGATATTGTCTCCCAACGATCGTTTGTATGATGAAGAATCTAGAAAGTTTCGATTAGTTCGTATCACGCCCGAAAGTTTGAAAATTTCGATAAATTAACAAAACACTGAGGAATCGAAGGATTGACAGTAATTCTGAAAAATTATGAAAATTTTGTATGATTCCAGAAAACGTTTTTTTATTGTAAAGAATATTGAAAAAACTATTAAATTACTGAAACATTATGATATCTTTCAAATTTCTTAAAATAAAAATTTGAATGTATTCTCCTACGTACATGATTGATAATTTAGAAAAATTTATGGAAAAATCCAGAATTCTGAAAAAATCTGGAATAATTTGTTAATCTTGAAAGTTTTGAAGATACAATACAGCTGATATCCATAAATTGATGTATTTTCACATAGGTAATACCCATCCAGAATTTTCCAGAATAAAAGAACTTTCCACCATCTCCACATCTTCTTCCTTCCTTGCTCTTGACATTCCTTTTACTATCAAAAACATAAATAAATTGGTCCTCAACGATCTCTGTTTTTAATTCCGAAATAAAAAGTGAACTGTATATTTCTTTTATACAAAATTCTGAACAGCGTCATCAATTGTAATGAATTTTTATCATTGATCCGTTTGTCTGTTCCGAATATTTCTCTTCGTCGTAGAAATAATAATATATGCTATATGAGCACTCACATGCTATATGAGCGCACACTTGATTTTTTCAATTCTCCTCTTTATTTCTTTTCGAAAGCGGTTAATCACTTATATTCTTGAATTTATTCACTGCTGTTTCTTTAGTCTTATTATTTATTGTGATTTTATTGGAGGCTCTTGTTTATGTTGTTGTCTGCTTGAGTCGTATTTTCGTAATTATGATCAGATCATGTTCACTGCAAGCGGCATGTTGTTCATTGACGTTCACTCTTTGTACTCATAAAGGGCGATACCGTGCACTGTATTAAAACAAAGAAAATAAAATTCCTCAAATTTGGTTCATTTATTGTTAAAAATATGCCTTTATACACTAGAACGATGTTACATGTTCGTGTTTTTTTGAAACGACTGGCATCGAGTTGAAGAGCTCTGCCAAGCAGCAGATATTCGAACTAAATATAAATTCAAACTAATGGCGGCAACAATCTCATTAACAAATTTTCAGAAAATATCAATGTGTACCCAGTCAACTTGCTTCACGACATTTTCTCGTTCTCTTTAGCAATGCATGAAACATCGTCAAACAACCCTTGTGTTTAAAACTGTAATGGCTCTGAAATTCAAGTTCTATGCCTCTATGGCTCTCGGTTAATCCATTCTTAGGAGCCATTACGCCAAACTCGTTGCGCGGAATTGTTGTCCCACGCGTTTCAACGTGGTTCGCGGGCTTTGACAATTAAAACGCGTCGCATTAACGGTCTCGAAAACTCGATTAATGTCTTTCCAAGTCCGAGGGAACGACGCCGCAAGGGGGGTTGAAAGGTCACCAGCGGCGACGTAAAATAGTACTTCACATCCGTGCACGTACTGGCCCTTTTTCGATATAGGAACTCTGTACGCGTTGCCCGCGAAATACGATTATGTCAGTCAAGTTCGATGGGGTAGTCGATATTTCAGAGAACGTATGTAATAGAAGTATGGAGCTGTAGCTATCCTACATCCTCTCGCATCGTCCTTTAGAACGAATTTTCGCAGGCCATAAAAAAAGCAAGAGTAAAAGCGTGTCGATCTAAACTGGAAAATTTTGAAATTGGAAAAAAAAATTGGATGATTGCAAGGTTTCTTGTTTGGCAGGATATATTGTGTACTTAATGACGAGAAGATTTATTATTTGAGTAGAATTTATGGGTGTTCAATAGTTTTTGATATGAATTCTTTTTAATTTATTCTTCAGAAACTGTCTAAATCGTTGATGTGAGTTTTCAAAGTTCAATTTGATTCAGAATTGTTAGTTTCAGGAACTTGTAAACAAATAACGGTAATTCTGAATGCAGAAGAATATTTCCTTGAATAATATACAAATTACAAATGTTTGGTAAGAAGTACGTAGAAAAGAGGAATTCCAAAAATTATCTTAACGGGGTGTATAATAAAAAAAAAACTAAAATTTATGAATTGGCTGCAAATCTGAAAATTTAGAAACCTAGAGTATCGAATTCTGGAAAATAATGAGAAATTCATGAAAATATCAGAAAACCTTTTAAAATATACGAACAAAAAAAAAAAAACTTTTAAAATAATAGGAATCTATGAATGTACTGTTTTCTGTACAATCCAAACAAAAATTAAAGATCTATGAAACTTTGAGTTCTAGAACATCAAATTCCAAAAAAAATATGCATATTACGATCTATATAAATACTCGAAATCAATGAAAATACTAAAAAACGCTACGAAATCGTAGAAATATTATCGAAAATGAGGAAAAATACAAGAAATCTATGAAATACAAAAATCTGTGTTAATATTTTTTTTCCAGAAATCTACCAAAATACCTGAAATCTATCGAAATTAGAGTCCAAGTAAATTAAATCTTGGAAATCTTTTAAAATACTAAAAATTCATAAAAATATAAGAAAATCCTTTGAAATGTAAATACAAAAAAATTACTAAGAATGCTAGAAATCTATTGATACTCAAAAAATATCTAGATAACTATGTGTGTTTTTCTGATAAATATATGAAACTTTAAATCCTAGAGCTTTCATATCAATCTTAAAAAATGAAAGAAATTTATGAAACTACAAAAATATCTTTTTATATTTATTACTCACTATAAAACTGCCTGAAACGCAAGAAATCGATTGATATTTATAAAAAAAAAAACAAGAAGTAATCATCTCAAAAATTATGAAACTTCGAATCCTAGAGCATCGATTTTTAGAAATTTATGTAGCAATCTTCATACCACTGGATTGGAATTTAAAAAAATACTGTAAAATCAACCAAAATTTCATTAATACTGAAAAATTTCTATAAACACTAAAAGTCCATTGTTGCTTCGAAAATAACTACATGTAATTTTCTTGGAAATTTATAAAACTTTGTACCCTACAGCATCGAATTCTAAAAATTTATATAGCAATCTTCAAAAATACTGGAAAATTCTTCAGAATTTCGCAAAAATACTGAAAAAGTGCAAAAAGTGCTTGAAAACTATTCATATTAAATATACAGTAAAATATATAGTTATCGCTTTAGAAATACTGAGAATCTATAAAGCTACTAGTAAATTCTTGAAAATTTCATAAGTACTCAAAAAATACGATGAATACTAGAAATCTTTTAGTACTCAGAAAATATCTGAATATGTATAAATTATCTGAGAATATTCAAATTTGAAATCCAGAGCATATACCTAATTCTAGGGATGTATAGAGTAATTTTCTAAAGTACTATAAATCAATAAAAATATTAGGAAATCTTGTACGATCTCATCAATACTAAAAAAAATAATGAGAAATACTAGAAATTTATTAATACTTAACATGTATTTAGGTTTAATTTTTTGAAAAATTTATGAATTGACAAAACCTATAGATATAACTCTGAGAATTTACTAAGAAATATATAAAAATACCAAAAGATTTTTCACATTTTATGAATACTGACAGAATAGGAAAAAAAAACAAACAAATGTACCTACAGATACTTGACATCATTTATAAAAGATACTGTTTTCTGAATAATGAATGCAATGCTCAAAATCGTTGAAATTTTCAATACTATTCATAGCATGACATTTTGAAAATCTATTTGAAAATTCAGAGTAATACTGGGAATCCAATAATAATACCAGAAAATACCGAAAAATTGTATAAACAACAAGAAATACCAAATTAAAAATACCTACGTATACTATAAATCTGTGTATATGTAAGTTTCTGAAAAATCTCTAAAAATATCAAAAACTTTTAGAACTATGATTCCTAGAGCATTGAATTCCAAAAAGCTGTAGATAATCAGGAATACTTGCGAAACATAAAAAAAATACCAAAATTGATCGAAAAAAAGTCTAGACCTCGCCTACATGAAAATTACAAAAATCGCATTGTATTTTATTAAATACGTTTAAAGAAAACGTTCAGTTCTAAACTCCGAAAGTTGTATGACTTCAAAATCTCCAATTTGAAAACTCAGAAAAACGTACTTTCATGACCAGGTTGTCAAAAATTGGAAAATTATAAAATAAGGAAAGAAATATTATATTTTTTAAAAAAGCTCTCCTAGAAATTTTTTCCGTCTCTACTCCTGATGTACTTAGCTTCTGCATGCTATTCTGGGAGGTCCACTTACGTGAATTTTCAACTACTGCGAAATATTTACATATTCATTGAGTCCTGCTTTCTTATGGCACGTCTGGTCCACTCGACTTTTGTTTAACCAATACTCCAATTTAGCTGCTACTTCTTCACTTCTGATTTGAGACATCGTCATAGTAAAAAAAAGATAAAAATTATGATAACATCGATGATTATTATAAGAAATATCCCTATAAAGATATAGTAGAATTGATATTAAATAGAAATATACCAATATCAATGTTGAAAAACATCGAACAATTTAATACTTGTACGTGACTACTTGAAATCTTGTTTACAATTATTATTTACAAGAATGATCTTGTATCAGAGTACTATTTGCTCCTACTTCATACATTTGCAAATAATTAAATTTCAACATCCCTTTATATTGAAAATACCTTTCTATTTTTGGCAAACTTTCATTTGGCGCGTTCAAAGAACTTTATTTGATGCTTATTATGCACATGGTTAATGACTATATTCGGCACTTTGAATACGTAGCCAATACCGCGGAAAATATTCGGCCCCGATAGTCTGCGGTGGTCAATCGTGTACCGGAAACGCGTTGTATCGGAGAATCAGCAAGCAATCATTGACGCGAATATTGCGGCTCCCACATAATTTGATTGTGGCGATAATTGCGATTTCAGTTGAAATTGTGTTGCGCTGTAAACGATAAATTAACCTGCGCAACAACGTATTGGCCAATCATTGAGAATAGTATAATATGTGAGAAATATTTCAAATTATTGAAACGTTTCGTCCAGTTTGTTCATAATTAATCAGTAGTGATTCAAAAGTTGGTTACAAGGAAAGCAGGTTATGACAAATCCTTACAATTATTCATAAATTAAGAAATTTTTAATATTTTTATCATGGAAAATAGCAAACTTATTCTCACAAACCTCATTTTGAAGAAAAAAAGAATGTATAATGAAATTTCCTATCTTGATATCTTGATTTTCATCAATTTTTATTTCTTCATATTCTTCCTTGACAATTATGATACCTCTTGAAAATTTCTTGATCACGTTTTTTCATTAATGTACAATAGATTTATATATTTTACGTATTTTTGTAAACGACTCGACTTATCGTCATTGTACAATAGATAAGTCGAGTAGTATATCAAGCCCCGCATTTTTTCAGTGTTTAGTCAAAAGAGTCAGTCTCTTACGAATCAGTTTGTGCGCGATTGAGAACAAATCTTCCTTATCAACGTGAAGTACGTGTTGTAATTAATCTTGAGGCGAGCAGAACCCAACAAAATAATCTTATATTGATAGGCGTTTAAATTGCGAACACCGAGTAGGAGGTTTCGATATCCCAAGTACGTGTTCGCGAAGAATAGGAAATATTTAAAAGCAAGTTGAAAAGAAAAAAAAAACTTGTCTCAATTCCAGTGCAACATGGTCCAAAGCCCCGGCGCCACTGTTATCTTTTTCCAATACACTCTTCCTTTTTCTCAGCTCCGCCTTCTAGCTTTATTTCATCATCTCACGAGCAATTCATTACTTGGAGATGTCACGCCTCACTCGGGACTTGAGGAACTCGGTGGCTGCATCTTCCCTCGAGGGACCCTCACTGGGAAAAAAGAGTATCGCGCGATGGAAAAAACGACTTGACGTGAAAATGAAACGGAGCGATCGATTATGGAATGGAAGAAATAGGCAAATTTTTGTCTATTGCATATCTAGGGAATCTGATGAAGTTGTAAATCAACGGTTTCTAATCAAATTTCGCTATTTCTCAGGATATAGATGAAATATAATTAGATTACTCGTTTATTGCGCATTTTTGAGTTTATTTCGAAACACGTTTATTTTCAATGAACAAGGAACATTTGGATGTATGGATTTATGACAAACATTGAATTTTTTATTTTTTCTTCAATTTATCGATGTTTCCGAAATTTCAAGCGCCATATTATCTAAATTTGACAATCTAATGAAGATTTTTCTTGATTTTGTAATACTTTGTCAGAATTACAGATTTTTATTAAAGAGTGATAATACATTATAATGCGCATTCCGGAAAAATGTAATAAAGAACACAATCTACGAAATATATGAACTTTTTGAAAATCCTACGAAATTTTTTGTATTTTTTAAAAAGTTGTAAAGAGTCTTAGAAAGTCTAATGTTCAATGAATTGATGAAAATTTGCATTATTTTCCATTTTCATAAACAAATCTAGATTTATTGAAGAATCAACACAAAAAAAATTTGGCTATTTTGCAAGATGAAGATAAAATGAAATCTTAAAATTTATTTGATGCGTATTCTCATATCAAGTATGCGAATAATTCGAAAGAACGCTAGTGATAAGATTTCATTATATATATAGTACATTTCCGGTAAACAAGAAAAATTTGAATTTATATGTATGTGAATATTTTAAATTTTCCATCTTTCTTAAATATTTCGAAATTCTCGAAATTTCAAACGCGCTATTTTCATGTTCCAGAATTTATTGAATTTGCCGAACTCGTGATTGTGTATAAATTTTTAATTATTACAGACTCTTATTGAAAATGAACGAATATTATCATTCATTTCCCAATGAAATATGATAATTAACACAATTAGCGAAATATATTGACACTTTTTAGAACTCCACGAATTGTCTAATTTTCAAAAATTTCAGACATTCTTAAAAATTGAAATGTTTAGTGTATTCGTACGAATTTCGAACGTTTTCAATTTGTATTGTACAGTACAAATAAACGATTTCAACGTTATTTCATTGAATACTTAAATTATATCATGCTGGAAATTTCAGAAATATAAAAAATATATCAAAATTCTATGAATTGTCAATAATTCCAAAAAAATTCGAAAATGTGTAGAATAACAGAAAATATTAATCAATTTGAAAATTCTGTTCAATATTTTATATTTGTGGAATATGCGTCCTACTTATTTTTCATTTTTTTCAATATCAAAAACTTAAAAAGCATTGCATACGATTAAAATTCTGAATGAGTTAAACAGACTTTTATGAAATTTGGAGAGTTTGAAATAGTTTGTGTTACGCTTGAATTTCGAAAAATTTTGGAAAATTGAAAAACATTAGAAAAATTGGAAATTGTAAAATTGCAAAAAATGTTTATACATTTTGTAGACTGTGTTCATCATCATATTTCTTTGCAATATGCATGATTTCATGTTTTTCGTTTTTTATTCAAAATATATCCATCTATCTCAAAATCTGAAATAACTTGAAGGAGATTGAAAATTACAAAAATCTTCATGAGTTCGATATATTTTCATGAAATCTCATTTGTTTCAGTTAATTGGTATGTTGTTGAAAATTTTATATAAATTCAAGTATAAAAAAATATTGCAAGTTTTAGAACTTATCGATACTTCTTATAAATTTTAAAATATTATAAATTGAAGTTAATCATAATTAGTTTTCCAGTTTATGCTTTATAATATTTTTTTTTTAAGTATGCATGATGATTGTGTTACTAAATCTTATTAATTGGAAGGTGTTAGAAATTTTAAAGAAACCTTTAGGTTCAGGACAAATTTTCATGAAATTTTGAAAATTTTGAATAAAATGTGTTATGTTCAAAATTTTTAGAATTTCCTAGAATTAGAAAACATGGAAGATTCAACAGATCACGAAATTCGGAAAAATTTAATACGAAAAAATAGGTTCAGCTTATGTTGTTTTAAATTTAATTAAGATAACGTTTTCTTATATTTTTTATAGAAATCTTAAGTATTTTAAATCTGAACAACTTGGGAAAAATCCTAATGAGTTCCACGAACTTCTTTACAATTATGAAAGTTAAGCCTATTTCTTAATATGTATATGTGCAATTTCAAAAGTTTGGTTAAATAAAAAAACTTTGAAAATTATAGAGATTGGCAATAATCTCAAAAAATTCGAAAAATTCGTACAACTTCAGGGAATGTTCACGTGTTTCGGAAACTCTTTTCTGAAAAATTCAATATATAAAGTTATTAAAAATCTTCATTAGTTAGATATAATATGTTCATAATCATATATTCAAAATCCAAATGATAACGCTTTCTTTTTATTACCAATATAAAATCCATAACATCTAAAACTTGAGAAAATTACACAAAATTCTTAAAAGTTGAACAAATTTCTATATAATTTGGAAAATTCTCGTACCTCGTGATACGTTAAAAATTTCACAAATTAGCGCAATTATTGAAAACTCGAAATTACATAGATTATCCATAAATAATCATAAAAAATTCAAAAAATTCGTAGAATAAAAAAAAATCATAAATATCATGTATTGTGGTAAATTTCAAGAATAAATTCAACCTTTTATCATACAACTCATGCCTTCAATTTCGACAAAAAAAGGACGTAGGTGAGAGAAATTTGAATGCTTGACGTGAATTTTTACAGCTCGTAAATTAGCTCTACTGATTAGGATGTTCGAGGGAGACGAAGGAGAGATATTATAACATTTTGAAGAGTGTCTCCATTATAGTCAACAAGATCCTCGAGTTCCAGGGACTCGAAAGGTCTAAGGAAAAGGGAGATTTCGAAGCCTGCTGCGGATGGCATCGTTCACTACTGTCGCCGACAGCACGCGGGGCACGTCATCCAGAGCAACAACTTTTATCGCGTGATAAGCAACTCGCATCACTCCAGTCACTCTCTTCAGTTTCTCTTCTTTGTCCTAACACGTTATCAAATCTTTCGAAATAACGACAATCGTAGAAGAACATATGCTCTAGTTTTCAAAGTCCGGTTTCTTGCAATTTTGGAGTTTGTATTTCTTGATTGTCGAATTGCAGGTCTCAATTTAGTAACTGAAATAGAAGGCTTGGAGCAGAGATAAAGAAGTTAAAATGGAGACGATTCAAGAAAGTTCTTATTTTTCTTCAAGTTTCAAAATACTTTTTTCTTGCTTTGAGGTTTCGAAACTTCATTTCTAAACGTACGTACACTAAAAATATTCCAAAGTTAAAAAAAAAGAACTTTTCTTTTTCAAATTTGACTGGGGTTTTTTTATCCCCGTCTCGCCCCGGAATTTCATGCCCGGAAGCTCTCGAAGCTGCAGCGAAACATGAAAGGAAATATATCAAATAGACCACACGGAGTCATGTTTATTCTGACAAAGCTCCCCGAAGAAATCGAAGGACGTGGTGCATGGCGGTGGCGAAAATAAAGGTTTTTATCGATAAAATACGTTTGAGTCCAAGGATGCTTGTAAGGAAATGCGGGGGTCGCGATATCATCACGCTAACGTCCGGGATGTTTCCTATCCGAACGGATACAGTTTTTTTGTATCACGGCCCACGCATATTCCTCCTCGAATTACAAATACCTAATGAATTCACGCCCTGTCGTTATTTCCATCCGATTAGTGAATGAGTTGAGTCTATTTACAGAAACTACGATATATTTTTGACGTACTGGATTCTATTCTTTCATAGCAAAAGGTTAAAGTACTCGGAGAGTTACTTAGAAAAGAGTACCACGTTACGTTACCGTTACTTAGGTAAAATAGAAATTAGTTACGTTACCGTTACCTGAAGAAAAATATTAGCCGTATTATTAAATGTTAGCTGCAAGGAAAAATTTTCGAATTGAAGATATTTTTGTGAGAATCTTATCTACTCGGTTTTTAAGTATTTTCGACACTTTTTGTATTTTTTAGTATGTATAGAATGTTGCAGGATTTACTAGTGTTTTTATAAATTTCTACTATTTTTCTAGGTATTGATTTTAAGGTTTGAATAATTTCATGCTCTAGGATTCAAAGTTCAAGAAATTTGAGGGTATATCTTAGGAGATAGTGTCTGCGTAGATTTTTATTTCTGTCGATGTTTTGGCACTTTTTTCTTTTTCTAATGCATAAAGGATTGTTTAGTATTCCTGGCACAATTTCTATTTTCAGTATATTTGTAATAATGCATTTTTTTCGAGTATTTTTTTACATTTCTAGTATTTTTATGTTATTTATTACGTAGATTTCGAGATTTGCAAGCTCTAAAATTTGAGGTTCAATAAATTTTTCTTGTTTTGAAGGATTTTTCAGAAAACAGTGTCTCAATTTTTTTATTGTTCTAGTATTTTTCGTATTTCTTTAGTTTTTCAACACTTCGAAGGATTGTTCAGTATTGCTGACATAATTTCTATTTTTCAGGATGTTTTTTTTAAAGCATTATTTCATACCTTTTATATACATTTCTAGTATTGTTGTATAATTTGTTAAGTAGATTTCGAGATTTTCGAGCTTTAAAATTTGAAGATCATTGCATTTTTCGTGTTTCGCAGAATTTTTTAGAAAACTGTCCCTCAATATTTTTTTATTTTTTTAGTGTTTTTCGTATTTCTTTAGTTTCTCGACAATTTTATTCAAAAGATAGTTCAGTATTTCTGACACAACTTCTATTTTTCAAGATGTTTGGAATAATGCATTATTTTCTAGTATTTTTATACATTTTGAGAATTTTTATATGATTCGTTACGTAGATTTCGAGAATTTCGATCTCTGAAATTCGAAGTTCATGAAATTTTTTGTGTTTCGAAGGATTTTTCACAAAACAGTATCTCAATATTTTTTTATATTTTAAGTATTCTTCGTATATCTTTACTTCTCGGCATTATTCAAAAGATAGTTCAGTATTTTTGACACAATATCAATTTTTTAGAATGTTTGTAAAAATGCATTATTTTATTGTATTTTTATAAATTTTGAGCATTTTTATATACTTTTTTCCATGGATTTCGAGAATTCTGATCTCTGAAACTCGAAGTTCATAAAATTTTTCGTGTTTCGAAAAATTTCTCAGAAAACAGTATCCCAATATTTTTTATATTTTTAGTATTTTTCGTATTTCTTTTGTTTCTCGACAATTTTATTCAAAAGATAGTTCAGTATTTCTGACACAATTTCTATTTTTCAGGATGTCTGTAATAATGCATTATTTTCTAGTATTTTTATATATTTTGAGCATTTTTTTATAATTTTTTACATAGATTTCGAAAATTTCGATCTCTAAAATACGAAGTTCATAAAATTTTTGTTCTTCCGAGAGATTTTTTAGAAAACAGTATCTTCATATTTTTTTTTTTTTTTTTTGTATTTTTCGTATCTCTTTAGTTTCTCGATAATTTTATTCAAAAGATAGTCCAGTATTTCTGACGCAATTTCTATTTTCCAGGATGTTTGTAATAATGCATCATTTTCTAGTATTTTTATACATTTCAAGTATTTTTATATAATTCGTTACGTAAATTTCGAGATTTTCGAGCTCCAAAATTTGAAGTTCATTAAATTTTTTCATGTTCGAAGGATTTTTCAGAAAATTGTATCTCAATATTTTTTTTTTTTTTAGTATTTTTCGTATTTCTCCAGTTTTTCTACAATTCAAAGAGTCGTTCAGTATTTTTATATGTTGCTATATAAATTTCTGGATTTTGAAGCTCTTGGTATTAAAGTTGTAAACATTTTTAATGTTTCATAGAATGACTTGTATTTTACTATATGTATTTTTTACTGTATTTCCTAGTATTCATAGAATGTTGGAAAATTTTTCGGTTTTTTTTAAATATATCTTTCTAAATGTCCAGAATGAGATTTACTATAGAATCAAAAGTTGGAGATATTTTAAGTATTTCGATGGATTCTCCAGAAAACAGTTTATCAGTAGATATAGGATGCACTCAAAATTTTTAAAATTTTTCGCAGACTTTTGAGATTTGAAAAATTTTCAAGTATTATTATGGACTTCTATATCATATAATGAAAATTCAATGCTCAAGAAATTGAAGTTTTCGATTTCTGGAATCACATACATTAATTAAAGAATCGAATACCATTCATAAGAAACTAATTAAAATGTAATGGTTTCAATATTTTCCGTATTTTTTTTATACTCATTAAATTACGTTTTCTAGAATGATCTATAGATTTTAAAGATCCTGCTATAGATTATAGAATCCATAGATTTCAAGTATTTTCATGTATTTACACGCAAATTTCTAAAATGTAATGCTTCCTATATTAAAAATGTATGATAAAAAGTAAAAAAGCACATTTTTTGTCTTTATTTGTACACAAAGTGTACAGTCTGTTCCATTGAAAATTTTAGAAGCAGAATTTTTTATTCAAAAATACAGAAGTTGTTTCATCTACCAGATTCTGAACATTTCTCAAAAATTTCTAAATTGTTTGAAGTAAACATCGAATGCTTCAAAATTGTCCTAAAAATAGTTGATCAATGTCATCAAATTAAGAAAAAATAGATTTTTCCCTACATTTCCTTCTATGTAATTCTGTATTTCGAGGACTTGCTGTATTTCCTCTGCTACAGCATACGTTCCACACGTCTCATGAGCATTGCTGTCAATCAGCAGCTGATACAACAAACAGATTTGAACTAGAACCTTTGATCGCACCGTGCTCCACATCATAAAGGGCCGGACTTTCCGCTTCCTATGTAAATAAGGCAAATTTTCACTCACTCACAAATTCAACCGACGAAAAGGAAATGCATGAAATAATCCGACCCATACAGAACATTACAAAAACATTACGTTGCCCAATTTTTATTCATTATTGACTCATCCATAATCATGAGACTTTCAATCGGATATGTGGATGTTTTGAGAAAGGGAAATTCGACATGCAGGTATTGATTTCTGTGAATTATACTCTTAGTGATATTTGATTATGTAACCTGTTTTTCATAAATTGTTGTGAGATTCCTGAAGAGGACCACAAAATTGAATCGAAAGCTTGAATGAATCAAGGATCTGAAAATGGTTTCCTTTTGGTTATAAATTGAGATGTCACTCTGACAGAACTTTTATTTTGAAACATTTCACAATTCTATAAACATTTCATAATTTCATAAAATAGTTTTTGTTTCAACTTTCCCATCCTGCAAATCCTAAACTTTTTGCCTGCAACGTCTCCTGCAGATGCCAAAATGGCGGACCATATTCCCGCTGTGTTTTAAATGGCGCGGATAAAAAATTATATGGAAAAAAAGGGAGAAACGTTGGCCCATTATTTTTCGATCCATCGCGAAAGCTTCCGAATTCCATCGCGTGTTTATTCCTCGGGAGTGAAACCGAATTCAATATCGGCGTTTGAAGGGTCGCTCGGTTTTTATTAAACTTTAAGCTCGCAATTTTCTCACGCTGTGCGTCAAAGTGTTTTCGGTCGTGTACTGTCGTATTCCTGTTTACGAGCGTATCCTCGAAATCGCTAAATGGCTTCCGAGCGTAAACGTAATGAGGATGAATAAATATGCCGTGCACTCAAGTCGCCTACGTCGGCAAACGCTTCGGAAACTTTGCGCTTTAATGATAAAAAATAAGTATGCGAGTCCTTTACGCGGTACAGGGATGTGGCTGGTGGTATGAATATTATGTAAGGGCTGGAATTATGACTCGTTGAACCTGAAAAATGGCCGGTACTTAGTGGGGTGGGAGGGGGAAAATAAAAAATTGAAGTAGGCAGGTGTGGTCAGACAGGATGCTAGAAATTTTTGGAGCTGTACTTTTATATCTGTGGTCGTTCGATTTTTATTGTAAGGCATGGAAGAGAATGTTCATAAAAGTGGTATAAAGAGTGATGGTCGTCCAGTTTTTATTTTATTTTTAGGAGGTCGTATAAAAATGCCTCCAGTGAAATTGAATTTTCAAGTTTAACGTATATACTGGTGATGATGATACTGGTTTATCAGTTTGAATTAAGCAAAAATTAACTATGTCCAACAGTTTTTATTTATCGGTTTAATTTTCACTAAATCTAAAATTGAACCTTCCAGTCCAAGAAAAAAAAGGATACATATCGAATTTTTTATTTCAGAAGATTCTTTACAAACGTCTCGAACAAAATATAAGTTCTGAATTTCAATGCATGTAATCGAAGTGATATTACTGTGTTCCATGGATAAAGGAAATATTGACTTCAGCTCATGAAGGGATGTCCTTTATT
Organism: Platygaster robiniae; assembly: GCA_028476575.1. Classification (NCBI taxonomy): domain Eukaryota; kingdom Metazoa; phylum Arthropoda; class Insecta; order Hymenoptera; family Platygastridae; genus Platygaster; species Platygaster robiniae. The sequence goes on from CM052023.1 coordinate 29,428,084, forward strand.
TTCAGAAATACCTTTAATTGCTTTTCTCGTCCTATAAAAATTTCCATAGACGTGAAATATTGTCAAGAGTCCATATCTTGGGAGGAATCCCAGGAATTTTACAATGCAGCTTTTCAAATTTTTTTATTGCATCCGTTGAATTTTTTAGACATTACAGAATAAAAAGCGTTTTCTTAATTTCCAGGAGTATTACGTGAATGAAGATTGAATTTCATTAAATTTTCAAAAAGTATCCATACATTACATGATTTTTGAGGGGTTTTTCTGAAAAAAATTTTTCCTTCAGGATTTTATAATTTTTAATCTTTTACAATATGGTTACAAGAGAATTATTTTAAAATAATTCAAATGTCGAAATTGAAAAGTTACAAGACCTTTCGAATCCAAAGTTGCACGTTTTCCATGTTCCTAAATATAATGGAATTCGATTTTCGTGATTTTCAATTAAGAACTGAGGTTTCAATTTTTATTACTAATACTTATTGTATTTATAACACTTAAAGGATTGCCTGATATTTAGTAAGTAATATGGGTTTCTATAAAGCTTTCTAAAATACGATGCTCTAGGAATCAAACGTCTAAAAACTTTTAACCACACAGATAAAAGTTATATCATTAATCTATCTCATTTTTCTATGGTATATTATTCATGAAATTTAGTATTATTTTTTAGTATTTCTATATATTTCCAATATTTTTATGGATTGCTCCATAGGTTTTTAAGCAATTAATGCAATAGCATTGAAATTTTCAATGATTTTGAGAATTTAAATTTTTTTTTTAGACGACAGTTTCTTTTATAAAGATATTCAATACTTTTATTCCGTATTTTTTTTTTGTATTTCGACAATTTAAAGTATGTTCAATTGCAGAATCGAATTTTATTTGTTTTTTTTTGTTATCTATATGAATTTCTAGAATGATTTCTAGAATTATATATAATTATAGAATTATGTATAATAATGAATATGCCCCAAGACAAAGAGTTTTATAAATTCCTAAGAAAATCATATCTACATAATTTTTATGTATTAAAAGGTTGCCTTATATATAAAGGCATAAAAGCATTATAAGGTTGCCCTTTAAAAGGTGCCGTCCATGCACAATTATAGGCCGAAAGCTAGAATAAAAAATTAAAAAGGAGATTGGATGAAGAGTTTGTTTTTTAACGATTTGGCTCCTGGGATCGATTTTACAATTGGATAATTAAAGAAAATAAGGAGCAATAGGATTTTTAGAAGTTTTTTTGCGTTTTCTAGAATTTGTATAGATTTATAGTATATTCAGAACTTGATCCTCTAGAATCCCAAAATTTATAGATCGTAAAGGCATTTGTCGAGATTTTACAAAAAACAGTTATTTCATTGAATTCAATTCATTTCCCTATTCTTATAGAGTTTGTATGAATCTAAACATTTCTAATACTTTTATATGGATTTCTAGAATTTGATGATCTAAGTTTCATAATGTTGAAAATTTTTAGCATATTCGTAGATTTTTATTTTTCCCGATTATTCACCGGGTTGCAACAGTTTTTCTGATTCATTTATTTTTACGTAATCTTTCATTCTTACAATTGTTACTTTTTACTAAAAATATACTACTAACGTTTTATTGCATTTTTTTGTAACTCATATTTTTATTGTTGATCGATGTAACTTTTTTCATGGTCACATGAAATATTCATTGATTTTATCAGAATTTCAGGAGAGGTTTGAACCCCCAAAACCCCCCTCTGCCTGTTCAACTATCTTGTTACATTTCAGGGATTTCCTTTCAATTCCCTACTTCCTCTGAATTGAAAGTCTTCAAAATTCAAAATAACGCTGTTCACTCCATTTTTTCATAAACCCCCGTACATAACCAAGCACTATCTTCACGACCCCAAAAAACAGTCACCAAAAACCATCGACAGTTATCGATAAAATCCTCACTCATATTTTTCATCGCTATCGCCAACGCTCGAGATCGGATGTAAAGCACAGGAGTTAGCACCAAATCCCAAGTCCATACATCATATTTGGACTTGTTCGCTCGGCCACCGAATTCCTCCCACCGGAAGGCCAAGATCGAGCCTAAAGATTAAGTGTGAAAGTTGTTGGAAAAAGGTGAATCATTTATGTACGAAAAGTTTGCAAGCGCCCAACTTGGCGTAAACGTCGTGGTAAGAAGATAAGAAAAAAAGTGTTGACGTAGGTCAGTACTTGTTTTCTCTATTTCTCTCTTCCTTTGCTTAGACGAAGAGTAAAAATAGGGAAGACTTGAGGGAAGCAGTAGCATAATGTACTATTTCGCAGTATTTATGCAGTAAGAAAATTCAACTAATTGATGATCCATTTCTTTGAGTACAGCTTGAATCCTGATTCTAATTTCATCTTATCTCGACCTCTATGTTGAGCATTGAAGCTTGAGCGAAAGGTGCTTAAAAGCGAGCACGCCCGAAATCCTTTACTTCTCTGAAAGCTCTCACACAAGAATTCAACGAAAGTTGAAATTAATTCGTAAGCGGATTGCGTGCGGCGTAAAAATGATTGTCTCGACTTTACGTGGATGAAGAGCTTTCAGCAGGCATGGGATTTAATTCTGATAAGGTGCTTTGTATGCACGAAACGAATTGCGGCACTCGCAAACATTGACCATCTTTCGAAGCTCAAAGACCGGGAAACTCGCGATAAAAGTGCATAATTCCATATTCTGATAAGCCTTTTCATGTCCCAGTGATACACATTTGAAAATTCAACTGTACTGCTGTGAAAAATATTATATATTTTAAATTAAAACTCGATATTTTCTCTTGCCTTTTTTGCTTCAGAGCGGATTTAATTCTGAAGACTCCTTGAGATTTCACGCTTTCGGGTGGCTTTCAACATAATTTGAAATCGCTATTGATCATAATCCGAGGGGGGACAATGAGAGTACGGTGAAGTTGGAAAATTCGTAAAAGTAGGGTCCTTGAACAGCAGAATGGATCGCTTTTTATATGGCAGAAAAATGGTAATAGTCTAATGAATAAAAAAAGAGTTGGAAAAGCAAGGCAAGGAATGAAGAAGGGACGATTGTATTCTCTGCGAAAGCCGACACGGAACGCTGCTACCGTGCGGGATTGTCGCGGGTATTATAATATATCTGTGTATACCACGAGCCTCAAAAAACAGGTCTCGAATATCCGTGAGATGCAGGGTCAAAGGGATTCCAATAAGACAACAATCCCACGAGCAAACAAAAAACAGAAGTAAAAAAACCGAGGAAAAGATGATAAAAGTAATACTGGAAGCAGGAAACTTGTGTTTTGCAGAAGGGGGTTTGGGGGGTAGAATTATTGATAATTTTATGTAGTGATGACAAAGATGATTAAAATACTGATGATAAAAAATGAATGAGATTAATAATAAAAACAAACACAAGTACTCAATGAAATCTGGAGGGCAGAAAAATAGTTTCATTTAAGTTCTCAAAAATAAACAAAATTCAACATTCTCCGTTTCGCCTAATCAAAAATTTAAAAAAACCGAGGCTTCGAAAAAATCGTTCCTTTAACAGAATTTTTAATCGTACTGTTCTTCTAGTTTTTGAAATTGTTTCAGCCTTGTGAATAAAAATAAAATTAGAATCTACGAAAAAGGTGAGAATCGACAAAAATTTTTCCATCCTGGAGCAACGAATTTTAGAAATCTGCATAAAAATCCAGAAAAGCACCAAAGAGTCCTTCAAATACATAATGTCATTACTAAAAAATAATGAAAGTGATGGAAGTCTATGAGAGTGATGTTTTTTGAAAATGTAATTAAACACTTCAGATCTTTAAAATTTCGCATTCTTGTGCACAGAATCTACAAATACTGTGATATTTTAACAATTCTAAAAAACAGTCTAAAATTTTGTCAACTCTAAAAAGCACGAAAAAGAAAAGAGCCTGAAAAAATGTATATAATCTATTTAAATGTTTTTTTCAGAAATATATACAAATACTTAAAATTTCTATAAAGCTAAATTCTAGAGCGATCAGTTAAAGGATTCTTCATAGCTATCTACGAAAATACTACGAATTTATTAAAAATACTGGTAAACCTTCAAACTTTCATAATTACTGAAAAATATTTTTAGAAAACTATAATTCTACTAACACTTCAACTCAATGTGGATATTGTTGTCTAAAAAATGTATAAAAAATGAAAATAAATAACAATCAAAAAAATGAGAGGACATAACAAATAGTTCCATGTGGATTCTCAAAGTTAAACGAGATTCAGGATTTTCATTTTACTAACTCAAAAATAACACTAATTCTGGCCTTGAAAAAATTTTTTTACACGTTCATATTATAAATATTTGGCTAGCATGTAAAAAAAAAAGAAAATGTTGAAAATTGTTTCAACTAAGTAAAAAATAAAGAAAAATAAGAATCTTTAGGAATTGTAAAAAATCTGAAAAACTTTCAATCCTGGATCATCAAGTTCTAGAACTACAACTCAAGTAAAAGCGCTTACTTGAAAAAGTTAACCGAAAAAAAATTTTTTATCACCCCCCCCCCCCCCCCTTGAAAAAACAGACAATAACACGCTCATTTTTATGGAAATTTTTTTAATTGAATCGTAATTTTCCTTGAAAATAATAATTTTTTTCAACATTTTGTGAGAAAATCATTTTTTACTGTTTTCCAAACATAACATTACAATTTTTTTATTTTTCTTCCTCGACATTTTCAATTGTCTGCCTCATTTATATTCTTCCAAAAATCAAAATCATACTTTTAATTACATGGGTTTCTTTTAGAATACAATTTTCATCTGCTACAAATTAGGTCGACTTTGACTATAACCTTGTTTTTCAATATTCACTATATTCAATTAATTTTTGTTTTAAAAGTATGTTTATATGCATACTTTTTATTCTTTTCTTCATTTATTTCATTTCATTTTATGTTTGCTTACATTTTAATATATCTTTTTTATTTCATATACAAATTGCCTCTATCTAGAGTTTCCAGTTTCGGTTCTGAGTGGACAAAAGATGAACCTGTATAATAACATTCAGAATTTTTGTTTTTTCTCCTACAGATTCTCAAAAATCTTTTACTCAATTGTTTGATTTCAAAAGTGAGAATGTTAATTTTGAGTTCAATATCTCTATTTTTAACTATTAAATATAAAAATCATGTCAATTAAGTTAGAAATCTGAAATCATACGTTCAGGGTTGAAATTTTCATCTGTTACAAATATGAAGATAACTGTTATTTATTGGGTTTTAGGATAATGGTTTTTCCCATTTTTTTTTTTTTTTTTTTTTTTATTTATTTTTTACAGTGACTTATTTTCGAACCCAATATTATTGTATTATTTATATTCATACAGTTATTGTTCTCTTTTCTCTCACGTTCAATTTCTATTTTTCTTGAAATCATTTCCACAAATTTCCTCCAGATGTAGTGTTTGGTTTTGAATGAAAATTCAAAAAAATGTTTCATCCTAACCAATAATAAATAATAATAATAATAATTCTTTTAAATCATGTGAATACTGATAAAAATAGTAAAACTGATGGAAATCTATGAAAATGGTATTTTTTGGGAAATTTAACTATACACTCAAGATCTTCAAAATCTCAAATTCTAGTTCACCCTATTCTGAAAAATATATAAAGTAGTTTCTAAAAATACTATGAATTTTTTAGAAATTTAGTATAAAAATACTAAAAATAGATACAAATCCGAATTTTAAAAACATTTTCAATCTACTAATACTAATAATCTATCTACACATAATTTTCTCAAAAATTTATGAAACTTCGAGGTTCAAAGCATTAAATTCTAAAAATATATGCGGAAATCCATTAAAACCGCAGAAAATAATTCAAAATGCACAAATACTGTAAATATTCAAAAACCACTGAAAAACTGTACGAAGATACTGTTTTCTGAAAAATCTCTTCAAATACTCAACGTTTCTGAAACTTTCAATTTTCGCATAGAAATGAGATCTCACGTTCATAAAATTTACCAGCAATGACTTACCAATAATTGTAATTTTCTTGTATGCTTATTTTATCGAGTTTTGGAATAGAAAAATCAAATATTAGTTGAGTATAAAATTTGCATGGCATGCCCAAAAATCCTTGATCCTCAGAATAATACTTAGTTGACATTCAAAAAATATGACAGAAGACTAAAATATTCCTAAAAATAAAAGGCAATGAAAGTTGTACACATGAAAAAAACCGACTATTCAAAATTCATTTCTCAATTTGTCAATTAATTCCCTTTATCCTTCATTTCGTAATTTCCAAACCTGCCATTTGACTATTGTTAGGAATGTTGATTCAACTGTCGCAATTTCCGAAGATTCTTAAGGATCAAAAGCAGGAGCGAAGATTCATTTTATCGAGTATGTGTGGCCCGAAGGGTCTATATGAATATTTTAAGGTCAGGAGGAGTTTGGTTACGACCAAATCCCTTCTTAAGCCCAGACATTTATTATTTTGAACGTCACGTATGATCGTAAAAAAACCGCTACGAAAAAAAAACGTGATGAACGAGTATACGAAAAAAGCCAACGTGTTTTCATATGTCACTTTCACAGGTTCTCGATTGGAAATGGTTTAATGACAGAAACAACGCGGATTTAATAATAGAAATTTCATGCACAGTTCATTTTTTTTTCTTATACTTTGCTGAAAAAATATAAAATGAAATGATTCAAAATACTGTTGATTTCCGTGTTTCCGTCAAATATTTCAATGTTCATCAAGAAGAACCAGATAATTCCAGAAATGTTCGGCACTAAACAAACTCGATTGAGCATATCCTAACTCAAGCATAAACTAGCTATGTGGCTTCGTTCTCCATCAATCAAAGTCGGATCGATTCTCAGGAAATAATTTCTCACCATTACCACCTATCGCATCTTTCGAAATGAAATATTATTTTCAGAAAACGAAGACTTGCTAAATCCAGTCTGACGCGTGACAACATCGCGGGCTGATAACAAATTCGCGCGAGAGCACGGACGATTAACGACACTTGTCAACCGTTAAATTTGTCCGGGTCGCTTCAGAATCTTGCCCACGCGTTTCTCACGTTGGATTTCCTGGTCCACAGTTTTCTTTGACCTTTCAACTTGCTTCCAGAGATTTTCCACAAGATAACAAAGTCGTATAAATCTGCTAATCTTTTTTTTTTCAAAAAAGGAAGTGGGAAGTGAACATCAACAAAATGCAGAAATGGAAAAGTAAATAGATTAGATCGAGGAAATTGAGGTATTTGATGATTTCTCGGGTAAAAATCAACGCGCAAATCAAAAGTCATGAAAACGTGATTATGGAGCTTTCAAGTCGTGTTTTTTATTCTGATTCACTTCTTGCAAGTACACTTTTCAACTGCTCACTTTGAGTTCCTCGACATTTGACGCGCTGTCCATTTATTCGCGACGTCGAGTGTCATTCAAGCGCCGCCGAGACATTCGACTCGGCGACTTGCGAGTGAGCGTCGGAGGCCACTTTCATGATTAATACGCGTCTACTTCACAGTTGGAGAACTGCCTCATGTCTGTTTGCATGAAAACTGCAAAAACGCGTTTTGACTATTTACTGTGATACTTTCAGAATGCAGGACATTCTTTTGAACCACACTTTTAGTTGGAATTAGTCGAATTTGAATAATTTAATGTAAAATTTGTCTTATTCGCTTAGTGAAAAAGATATTACTAGCAATTGTCAAATTCAAGTTTTTAAATAAGTTGAAATTTCAATAATAGCACAAAGTTGATTTATGTGAAATTTTCGATATTGAATAGTCGATTTCGGCAGATTCATATGCGGAAGTATTGTCTTAAATATATTCCAAATACCCATAACATACTCAATATTGACCGATCGAATTCATAGATATATTGTCCGTGAATCACTCCATTTCAACAGATTTATTGGTTGAAATTTTTACTGCTAAAAGTGTTTTTCGACTACTGTAAAAATTCAAATCGTACTCAATTTTCACTGATTCGTATGTCGAAATATTGACTATGAGATTGTTCATTTCAATTGAGTATTTGTTCGAATTTTGACTATTTAGTAGCTAATTTTATCAGATTAACTTGTTGACATTTGGACTATTAAATAGATTATGTAAATCAATTTTTCCATGGAAATTTAACTATTAAATAATCAATATTAACACATTTATTTTCTACTATATTGACAATCGAAGTACTTTCTTAATTCTTTATTTGTATATGCTACTCGTAGATACTTGGATTATACTACATACAGTCAATTTTAACTGATATATCATTCAAAATTCTTAAGGGGTTATATACTTTTTTGTGCGGACGAATTAAGGATAGTTTGAAGTATCTTTAAAAGTATGTAGCAATAATTTTATGACACCAAAGTTATTGTTTTCTAATAGTCTATTCTCCACTTGAAAAAACAAGTATTTGTTCATAAAAAAATATCAACAATTGCTGAAGTTATGGCCCTTACCTCGAAACAACTTTTTTTTTGAAGAGGCTTGCGGTAACCACCATGCAAGTCGAACAAGTCAAGTTAAATCAGAAAATCCAAACAATTTCCAATGATATCAGATCAATTCCTGAAAGTATTTTTGTTGAATTCTGAAATTACAGTTTCATATGGAATTTCCCACAAATCTGCTGAAACCTACACCAAAAATTTGACTTCGAATTGACTCACAATACAGTGAAGAAATAGACTTATTCAGAGTTAGTCAATATACAATATTCGAAATATTTAAATCTGACAATAAATAATAGTTGATTCTTCAAAAAAGACTATTCTAGAATTTAATATTGGAATGATTATTGAAAAAATATAATATGTGACCAATTCAAACTGATTGTGAGAAAGAAAACTGAAAAACTGTATCACAAAACAACAACTCTGAGTCACTTAGTTTTGTACTTAAACTTATTTAACTTTCAAATATCACGATTTTAAAGACCACATTACGTCTTACTAAGAACTATTTTTTTTTTGTTTTGGGCTCAGAATTAAAAATGTTAAGTCTATGTAGAAAAATTTAAGGACTGATTCTCTTGAATAACGTAAAACATCAATTAAAATAAATTTTTCCCAAACTCACATAATTAGTCATGTGACTGATTGTAAGTCATCAATCACATTATCATTGTAAAATGATTATCAATTTTTCACTTTTTTTTCGCTCCTGCTGTTTTCAAAATAAATATGGTTTTTGTAAGTAATGTTTTCGAAATGTTCCGTATTTTATAAGCGTATTCATTAAATATCAATGCTATATATAAAATTTTTTCAAATAAATACCAATCATCATAAATTAATCAACTGCTCACGAAAAAAAACAACATATTTCACCGTTTCAACAAACTTTGCAGTATTTTTAGCGTTAATAACATAATTTAACAACAAATGTTTTGACTTGAAAAAAAACTTTTCAGATCGCATAGTAAAATTCCGTTGTTTAAAATGCATCATAAAACAAGTTATTAACTGAATAATTTATCTTACGTTTTTCACATGTGACTGTCAAGAGTTTATCATCATAATTGATAAATTATTGTAAATAACAGTCGATTTCAAGGGTTCTGAGAAAATTGTATTCTAGCCAGAAAACTTCAAAAGGAAAATTATTTTAGACATTTATCAAAAGAATTCTTCCTTCGTCACATTCCTTAACATAGTTAAGACATTGAAAGTCGATCGTAGGAATAAAAAAATGAAGAAACACTTTTTTAGTCAATATTGCATCGATTTTCATAAACAAAAATATGTCTGAGCCAAGAAAATTAATATATATTATAAAACCCCAACTTTTTTTATGAAAACCTTTTAATTTGCAACTCAAAAACTTTTTTTGTAGCATCAAACTCCATCGTTAAATCTACAACGATCAACAAACTCCACATTCGTTAATCAAAAACTCAAAGAAACAAAAGAAACTTCAATATTTTCTACATAAAGAGTGTTATCTAAAAAAAAAAACTAAACTTCCTAAAATAATATCAATACCCCACAATTCTTACATAAATGAAACCAGATAAAAACCACTCCACGTAAAGATCCTCACTGACAACTCCGCGAATCTTATCATCATCCACAACTAGAAAAAAAAAAGAAAAAAAACCCTCCGCCAATTTCAAGAATGTTGCTTGACACATCGCCTTTATTGCACGATGAGTTGCGCAGAACGAAACAGCACGAACGCGCAATAAAAATAATACATCCTCTACTACATTTAAAAGACGAAAAGAAGAAAAAACAACAAAAATATGCATATATCAAGGAAAACGCAAAAAGACGTAGAGGAACGTATCTGCACATAAGGGTGCTGGAAGAATAGATTGCTTGGGACTCGAAAATGAAGCGACAAACGTTGAATATTGCGCGGGCATCGCTGAGGCCGCAACATGAAAAGCTCTCTGTGAACTTGTCCGCTGCATGAATCTCTCTGTTGTTGCGCGAAAAGGCCACCATGTAGCGGTAATGATTTAAATTGACTCGCGACTTCCCCCATTGTTTCAAAGCGGCGGAGTCGCTTCAATCTTGGCTATGATCGTCCTCACTTTTTACTTTTTTTCTCCTTTTTTCTCGCATCGGGTCAACGTCCCTGCTGCAGGGCATTTGTCACGAATTCTCGCAATTAATCACGAGTCACCCGACGCTAAAACTTCAACGATTCCCCCGTGCTTTATTGCCCATTCGAATTACGAGAAAATACTTGCCGCGCAATAATGTTGACAATGCGATTTAAATCAATGGGTTTGGATGTAATATGAATAAGCAGGCAAAAGTTGGAGTGAAATTTCGTGAAGTATCTGCCATAAATAGAATTGAAATCTGATATTGGGAAAAGGAACGATAATATCCTTCTTGAATCAGTAAATTACTTGATAATTTGAGTTGCAATGTTTCGTTTCAGGTGCGACATCATTATTAGGGACTCATGGGAATTGGATGATCTAGTCCACGTCGAACTAAAGGAGTGCAGCGGCTTGAGACTCTTCGTTCTTGATTAATGAAAACATTTTTGGCAAAAGCTTTCGCTGCAGTTTGTCTTGCGACGATCCAAGAATTTCACCTCTAACGTTGCAATACGAATGCCCTCATCTGTCTCTATTAATCGTTATCTTGGGATTTCCGAAAACCAACAAAATTAAATCTAAATCCTGTTCCTTTATTCATTATTCAATTTCGTATTTGTTAGAAAATAAAAACTTTTTTTTTCACGATTAATTTAGTAGAGTAAGCATTTTGAAAAGGTTGGAACAAAAATGTTTGGTTTCAGGAACCATTTATTTGGTAAAATATAGACCAACCAAAGTTCAAGCTATGATAATCAAAGTATTGGTTGTAAGAATTTAGGTTTCTATTATGACTATCCATAGAAAATTTTTATAACGAAAACCATAGCTGACAGAAACAAAACTTTGGTTGATCCAAATTTTACTAAATGATTTTGTTGCTGGAACCAAAGATTTATTTTTGTCTAGTATTTGTTATCTTTACCTATATTTCTGAGTCAGTAAGTTGAAAAATTTTAATTTCGAATGTTGCAATAGAATTTTACGATCATTGAGTATTTTGTGTAATAGAACTCATTTTTTACCTGATTCACTCTAAATTCGTTCGAAACATTTTTTTCTTTAATAGAATTTTTGATAAATAAATTACTGTTAACATATGAACATAAAAAAAAATTCATCGTGGGATAGTTATTTTTTTGAAAATTAAAAGTCGTGAAGAATTTCATATCATCTGATCTTTAGTAAAAGTACATGACTGTTCCAAATTCCAAACAAATTTAGGTACAAAATTGAAAGTTTGATTTTCAAACGTGCTTCAAAACAACTTATTTATAACAAAGTTGTAAGCAAATGTAGATTCAAATTCGTTAGAAACAAGTAATTATTTTCATAAGAAAATTTTCAAAGAAATTTTTCGTTTGGTTTAGAAATTTTGTTCTGCATAATCTTTCAAGTTTGAAAAACCAAAAGAGTTTATAGGGAATTTGGACGGGAATTATCGATAAACGAATTATTGTTTATCAGGAAGAAAATTCTTGCTCATTGCCAATTTTTGACATTCAACATTTTTTTCAATCAAGTTTTTTAAAACTCTGAAGTTTACAATGCAGAATTTAAAGATCGTCATGCCTAGAATCTCGATTTCAATAACATAATAACGTCAAATTTTTTATAAAGATCGATTTTATCAAGTATAGAATTATAGGATTCAAGTTTCTAAGGTATAGAAGTTTCGAACTGAATAACGTAAGATTCATTTTTATCCTTCTAAATTCTAAAATCAAGAGTTCCACATTATAAAAATAATATTCTGAGTTTCTTCAATTCAAAATATATGGAATACCTAACAAAATAATATAAAAGTCCAGAGTTGTAGGTCCTAGATATGTAATGAGACTTGTAAGTCCTAGGACAGCACTGTAAAATTTGAATCTTATTTGAAGATGCAACACACTCAAAACACAACTTGCGATTCAAATATGCCCTTAAATTGAATCTATGTTTACAATTACTTTCAAGCACGAAAGTCCTAAATTAAAAATAGTTATTACAATACGAGCAGATCATTCTTGATTCAAGACATATCCTCTCAATTTAAAACTTGCTTGCTTGAAAATAAATTTAAACAGGGAATATATTCATCATAATATTCTAATTTCAAGTCGGGCCTTAATTTTGTTGCATCTTCAAATAAGGTCGACATTTTAGAGTAAAAGAGTTCTGCATTCTTGAATTTTCGAATGAAATATTCTGAAATTTTGCATTCTCTATTGTCCAGTCAGTAATTATAATTTTTAAACGTTAGGGCTCAAGAATGTGAAATTTGATTATATGTTCTATTCTTCTCAATTTTATCAAACAGGAGGTTTAAATTTAACATAATTGCATTCTGGACCTTTTAATTTAAGAATAATATAAAATTTTGGAATTCGAAAATCTAGATTTGAAACTACAGACTTGTAGTAAAATGTCCAGAGCTCCGAACTCTAAAACTATCAATTTCACGTGTATCTACCACCGTGCAACGACAGAACAAATTTTCGGAACTTTTTGAAATCATCATCATCAATTCCATAATATGTAAAACAACAGAAACAATTTTCCCTTGTTAAATACATTATTTTCCCTCCAACCAATTCTAAATTTTATATATTCACTCGGCAGGCTTTGTTCTGCCAGGTCCACATTGCCTGCATCAATCTTGCTCTTGACATTCATTCTTCGCTCAAACGATTTTGAATTTTGCACAAATTATCACTTCCGTTTCTTCGATAATTTCTATCATAATAAGTTCGACGACTACGGCGATCGAGGTTACTCTTTCTTCTCGAAGGCATTGCATGAGATCCAAATTTTTTAGATTCATAATTGGGAACGGCTCCGTTGAATTCTGATTATAATTCTCACCTGTATAAACTCAAAAACTTCCGCAATTTCCCTCATCTCTTGGCAGTTACCCCAAATTTTTCCTAATATCGTGCATCGATCCCAATTTTTTCGCAATCTGCAGTTTTTGCAGCGTCTCTCCTCGAATTATTGCTCGTCCGATACGAGCTCAAGGAGGATGCACAAACCGTAAAAGACGAGGTTGAACGTAAAAAGTTGGTACAAATGTGGGGCCATCGTCCCCCTTGTCCGCGGTGCAATATAATGCTCGGCGGCGAGCCAAGGCATGATGGCTCTCGTCGGCGACCATCAGACGGCGGATGCAGCAAGTTGTCGAATATCGAGTTTCGCATGACTCGGGAAAAGTACGTATGCAACAAGTACGCGTGGTGAGAAACCGTCATTGACGATGATTCAGAGTGTGTGCATGCATGTTGCTTGGCGGTATCAACAATAAAAAGCTGTCGGTACTCGGCAGACAGCTCGGCGCTGCGAAATGCAACTCTCCTCGCGCCGGTCGCTCGACGTCGATTATGCTCAATCACGCTAATAGCGAGACGATAAACAACAGTAAGAGTCATTCCAGACGCCCCGCGAAATGATAATAGAGTAAAATGTAAGGGTTTGGAAGATTAAAGATCATTTTAACATGTCGCAAACTGATATTTCGAGAAAAATTTTCTCTCAGGTTGAATTACTGAAAAATCACTGATTTTTAGGTTTGAAATTTTCATTTTCTAATACTGTAATTTTTTCTACTGATAATTAGTGATTTTACGCTTATTTCCAGTTATTTCTCCATTATTCACTAGTAGTAAAAACTGACTGACTGAAATTATCTATGACTATTTATGAAGTGCAAAATCACTAACTATAAGTAGAAAACTACTAATTGTGAGTGAACTATCGCTAATTGAACAAAATAATAATGTAACACTATAACTTAATGATTTCCCACTAATTCAACCTGAGAGGTAAGTAATAGGTTATCTGTAGGTACTGTCTAAGAAAAGTACTCTGTAAATTTAGGAAAGTGGAACTTCACTATTTTACTGTTCATATTTTTATATTAGTCAAATTTGAATAGTTCAAGGTAAAAGTTGACTTATCTGCCTAGTGAAAAAGATATAACAAACAAATAGTCAAATTTAACTTTTTAAATAGACGAAATTTCGACTAAAGCACATAGTCATTCAACTAATCGATTTAGTAGATATTTTAAGTGTTAATTAGTAAATTTCAACAAAGTTGTTACTTAGTTGAAATTTTCACAATGCAAAAGTCAACTTCGATTGATTTATTAGTAAAAATGTTCACTATTTAATAATCAATTTTGACGGATTCATGTGCGAAAATATTGACTTTGAAACACACAAAATCTCCACTACAGCAAATAGTCAATATTGACTGATTTAATAAGTGGATATTCCAATTGCAAATTAGGTTTTTTTTCAGAAATTTATTGGTTTAAATTTTCATTATGAAAAAGACGATTTCAACCATAGTTGAAATTTTTGCTATTAAGTCTAGATAGTCACACTTCAGTAGAATCGCATTAAAGTCATACTGTGTGAAATCCATCCAAGCTCCAGAAAAGTGATTTTTCGTTTAAATAATGATTTCTGATAAAATAAAAAAAAATGTCCTGTCATTCTCAAAGGGTCTATCAAAAAACTTTATGACGTTATTATTAAAAAAATCGATTGTTTAAATGTTGTAAAACGATGGTAAGGCAATAAGAACTAAATAATTCAGTTTTTCAATTGAAAAAAGTTTTCTCTACTGAAGTAAAATACAAGTACGAAAATTATTTAAAATCATCCGCAGAACTTTATATTTACATAGAAAATTGTGAATATTTAAAAAAAAAAAATGTTGAAAAGTAAGAATGTAAGTCGAAAAGCTAACATAAAAAAATGTGGAAATGTTGATTACGAAAATGAGCCTTGTGGCTTATTTTTCTGATTAATAAATAATCTGACCGAATTTATTTCATACAATTTTGATGATTGATAATTATAAATTGTAATAACGTACTTTAGAAGAAACTTGAAAAATCTTGTGGATGAATTGCACCCTAGTGTGACTATCTAGGGAAAAAAGTAAATTTTGGCAAATTCATGTGTTGAAATATTGACTATGAAACTGTTACTTAAAATTGATTTATTTGTTCGAATTCTAAGTATTTCATAGTCAATTTGAACATATTGATTTTTTGACATTTTCACCGTTGAATAAATAAGTTAAACAGGTTTGGTAAAAAAAATTTTAACTGAAAAATAGTCAGTGTACGCACATTCATTTTCTAATATTTTGTGGATCGAATTAATTTCTCAATTTTTTATTTCTACAACTCTTGGGTATTTGCATTTTTCTACAGGTAATTGTAACTGTTTCATTATGTAGAATTTTTAATTAGGCCTTATTTGATTTTGAATGAACTACGAAGAAATGAAATATTTGACAGTTTTATTTTTGGTGATCCGATTGGGTCACTTCTAATGATCTTTGGTCAAATTTTTAAAAGAATTTTGTTAACTTCTGAACATTACAATTTCAATTTTGTATAAAAATTACAAAAAATCTGCTGAAAACTCTACCAAAAATCAAAGTTGAATCAACCCTTTCACATCCCTTCAAAAAGCAACAATTTATCTTCAACTTCTTCCCTCTACACGATCATAATTATACTTTAAAAAATTATTAATTTATCTGATTGGAGAGGAAGAATTATTTATAGTTAGATTCAAAAAAATCATTGATCTTAGTGATCTGTTGGACAATAATCATAAGTATTGCAAATATTCTTTTACTATGATAGAACAAAGTTTCTAGTATGATGAGACTCGTTTGTTTGATTTTACAAAATAGGATCGATTGAAATAAGTGAACTAGTTCAATCATCTCCATTAAATATGATATTTCAACTGAGCATACTTTTTTTTCTTCTTTAAACATAATTTAATGTTTTATGAAAAAGAAAAGTAATAATTACAAAAAAAAAAACATTACAGTAATAATTTATTAATGAAAAAAAAAAATTTCATTCTAACATCATTTATTTTTAGGTCAATGGCATAGTTTGGAGTATTTAGTTAAGTATTTAGCTGGTTTATTGTATTTAGTATTTATTATTAGTAAGCTGGTATTAGTTAGTATTAGTATTATGATTAGTTAGTATTAATATTGGTTATTAATATAAGTATTAGTAATTAGTATTAGTTGGTATCATTATTAGTTGGTATTGGTTAGTTAGTATTTATTAAGTTTAGTAGTGAGTATTAAGTTTAGTATTTTTGGAGCCCAGTTTATTAAAAAAATTTCAGAAAAGTATTTTGGGCATGATCCCAGACGAGAGAATGAACTTTTCAAACTAGATTTCCATTGTTTTAGAAAAATTCACAAAATACCACAAACATCTATTTCATGCTCACAAACAAAGTGTGAATTTCAGGTTAAATATGATTCAAAATCAGTCAAATCAACAGCTAACTTCCCTTCTCATTGATATTGGAAGATCAAGATCAGTTAATTTTACTAAACCTAATTATTTGTCATATTCGATATAAATTTCAGTTTGATTAATTGAGCTCCACACGTGTACAAATACGATTCCCCCCACACAACATGAGACTCGTTTGTTTGATTTTACAAAATAGAATCGATTGAAATGACTGGACTAGTTCCATCATCTCGATTAAACATGATATTTCAACTGAACATACTTTTTTTTCTTCTTTCTATATAATTTAATGTAATATGAAAAATAAAAGAAATAATCAGAAGACAAGCATTTCAAATAATAATTAAATAATTAAAAACAAAGTAGTTTCATTCTAACATCATTTATTTTTAGGTCAATGGCAAAGTTTGGAGTATTCAGTTAAGTATTTAGTTGGTTTACTGTATTTAGTATTTATTATTTTTTAGTTAGTATTAGTTAGTATTAGTTAGTATTAATATTGGTTAATAGTATTAGTGTTAGTTATTAGTATAAGTATTAGGTGTTAGTATTAGTTGGTATCTATATTAGTTAGTATTGGTTAGTTAGTATTTAGTATTTATTAAGTTTAGTATTTTTGGAGCCCAGTTTATTAAAAAAATTTCAGAAAAGTATTTTAGGCATAATCCCAGACGAGAGTATTAAGTTGTCAAACTATATTTCTATTGTTTTAGAACACGAAATACCAAAAACTCTTATTTCATGCTAACCAAATGTAAATTTCAGGTTAATACGATTCAAAATCAGTCAAATCAACAGCTAACTTTCGTTCTCATCGATAATGTCAGAATAAAATATTCGAAACCGAATTATTCGTCATATTCGATATAAATTTCAGTTTAATTAATTAAGCTCCCCAAAATACAATTTATACATTTTGTAAAGTACAAATACAATTCCCTCCACACAATACTATTTTCTCAAAATGTCCCAAGTTCCCTCACAGAAAATCCATCAAAATACAGTTTCATTGTATTTTCATGAATTTTTCCACGCAAATTCACCGTTTAGTAACTTCCGTTTAGATGTATGAAGCGGTGGCACGGTGAATAGCCGCGCTTTTTCGACGATATATAACCTACAATAAAGGAAAGCTGCGAGGGCTGCGCGAGAATAATGGGACTTGCGGGTGCACTGAGCACGCCCGATGAATCGAACGAAACTTTTATCGCCAACGAAACTAATTTATTTCAATGGAGAAAGAAAAAGCGAGTCTCCTTTCGGCGGAGTATTTCGCGCCGCGCTTTTTTTCTTCCCGACTCGCAAACTCGCGCTATCTAGCAGGTATATCGAACTATGTTTTCCAACCTCTTTCACGGCAGCTCCAGAATTATTCTCTCGCTAATGGCAAACCTTTTTATCCCAAGGGAAACTTGATAGCGACTCATTTACGGAACAATTTTCGCACTGTTTTAATATGACCCGGGAAAAAAAAGTTCAAGGAGGTAATTGTACTTCGTTGACTCTTCAGGACGTGGCTCGTGTTTCAAAGAGTTTCCAAGGACTTTGAAAATTCGCGATTTTTCAAGAGAGGTTCTGAAAACTTCTTTGATTGTTGTTCAGCGTTCTTCATTTATTCGCAAGTATAGATTTTGAAACATTATTCGGAGATGTAACATTACGCAGTGCTGCGTCTGATCTCGTTTTTTTATCAATGAGACTCGACAAAAGCGGCAGCGTTTAATCAACTAGTGTAAAAGATAAAACAAGAGCGTGGGATACTCTCATTTTTATCTTTGCTTCAAAATTTCTGCCTGGAAGATAAAAGTCCATGAATAACGTACTTGTTAGAGTCTCAGTCATTGGCTCGGAATAGCCTTCGGAAATCAGATCATTCTTAAAAAAGTTATTCTAGTGCAGAGCTTTTCAACGTCAGCATAATTCTGAAAAAGTAGGACATTTTTAGTTGACGAAAATTCGAGGTAAACTGTAAAGAGCCCTTCGATTTTCCGTCAAGGGAATGTACTCGGTCTGAATTAAAGGGAAATTTTTAGAAAAATGTTGTAAGTTTCTTTGAAAATTTATTTAAGGACTATTGAGGTTTATTTTGAAAAGGGTGTACGTGACGGGAAGGCCTAAGCGTACGGAAACATTACGCATGAGAATACGCCTAGTAAAGAATAGGTCATGCGTGCTGTTAAACTCGAGAACAGTTGACGCGATGCTAACGAAACCTCAAACATAAACGAACGTGAGGGAAATCTAGGGTCAGCAAGATGAATGAAAATCTCGTTTCCGAGGTCGTTCAGCAGAACTGTTGTCAGGGCGTTGCTCATTTAGAATATCACGAGGAAAACCCAAATTTCTTCATGATGAATTTGGTTTTTATATGGATTTGGATTTGTGAAATAACGAGAAAAAATTCTTTGCCGTACTCAGAAAAGAAAGAAACATTTTGTCAGTTACCTTTGAGAGGTTCCCATGAAAAATGTCGTACTTGATGAACATCGATTAACATCGATTTTCAGGCACATGAATCAAAAATGAATATACGAGGATTGAAACTGATACTCTGAAAACGTTCTACCAAATTTTCCTGAGGGGTTTTTGGATAAATATTTTTCTCACAGGATCTTATTATTTTCAATCTTAGACAATAAAGTTATGAATGTAAATTTTTTTTTGAGTCCGATTTTGAAAATGTCATATGAAATAGCAGACAAATAGCTTAAAAATTGTATGTGTAAGAATTTTTTTAAAAATGAACATTTCGAGTAATGAATTTTTGAAAAATCGAAAACGTCGTAGTAGCTAAAACTTTGAATAACTGCTGTCATGGTAGCTTGAGCATGAATTTGAGAATGTCATATGAAAGAGCAGACAAATAGCTCGAAAATGGTATGTATAAGAATTTTTTCAAAAATGAACATTTTGAATAATGAATTTTTGAAAAATGAAAAACGTCATACTATATAAGCTTTAACTTTGAATAACTGCTGTCATGGTAGCCTGAGAATGAATTCGAAAATGTCTTATAAAAGAGCAGTTTTCATTGTAATGGAATTCGATTTTTGTGATTTTCATGTTACTAATGTTCAGATTTTCTTTCTAAAACTTCAAGTACTTTTCATATTTCTTCAGAAATTACGCGATTTGATGGATTTTTTGGCATAAAAGATTGCTATACAGCTTACTAGAATTGAATGCTCTGGGAATCAAAGTTTTCAAAATTTTTAATTTTTAATAGATTTTCGAGAAACTAATATCTACACCGATTTCTGATAATTGGTAGATTTTTATAATTGTAGTACTATATGTTATTTATAATATTTCATAGTATTTTCTAGTATTATAGTAAATTATACCCGGAATATTTTAATATTCCGGGTATTTATATGAATGGCTCAATAGATTTTTGTATTTTTGTGATTTGAATGGTATTGATAGTTTCAACTATTTAGAGTTTTTCAATTCATTTTCTGGAAAACAGTATCCTATAAGCGAATTTTTCTATTTTTTGTTCTAATTTTTTTTAATATACACAATATACAGGATTTTAAGTGTTTTTCTTTTTGTTTTCTATGCAGGTTTCTAAAATTTGCTCTAGGGTCCGAATTTTTCTAGATTTGCAAGAAAATCAAATGCAGATATTTTCTGAGTATTGATAGATTTGTAGTTTTCCACGCAAGTTTTTTAGCATTAAGGAAATTTCAAAAGATTTTTAATATTTTTTTAGGTTTCTAGTATTTTTGACAGCGAATTTAGAGTTTTAGGATTCGATGCTACAGGATTCGAATTTTGATAGATTTTTAGTATCTTCGGAAATTTCTTATAAAAAAATTATATTCACTCAAATGTAGTACATATTTCATTTCTTTCTTCGATTTTTATATTATTTAAGTATGCGTAAGATTTTGTAGCTTTTTCTTGTATTTTTATGAATTTCTAGTACTTATATCGACTGCTTCCTATGTATATATATATATATATATATATATATATATATATATATATATATATATATATATATATATATATATATATATATATATATATATATATCGGATGCCCTAGATCTATATAAAAGTTTTATAAATCTTTAATATTTGTTTCGATTTTTTAGAAAACAGTATTTTTATAGATTTTTACTTCTATCAGAATTTCCTGAGTATTTGTATAGTTTGAATTTTTTTTTTTTTTTTGTATTTTCATTGATTAACATAGTAAATTCCCAGAACTAGTTTTTTTCTAGAATTCGATGTTTTTCAGATTTTTATTGTTTTCATCGGTTATAATTTTTTTCTTACCTAACTGGGATGAAATCATCTTTCAGATTGTAAATTCTACATTTTTTTGTCATCTACATTTCAATAAGTCTATTTTTGAGCTTTTTAATTATCTTAACTTTAAAAAAAAATACGGAAATTTCCTACACCATGGTACTGCAAATTTACTATTCTTTCATTTTTGACATACTTGAATAGAAAAATTTCATTAAAATATGGAATGTAAGTATTAAAAAACTGGAAAATTACAACCGCGTATAGCAAAATTATAGTAAAATTATAGTAAAATTTTACCACAAGGTAATGGTTGATGACTTCCGTATCGGTACAGTAAAATTACCACAAATTATTTTTAGAATGTTTATTGTAAGTTATTATTCTATTTTTTTTTATCATCTCATTACCATCATGAAAGTAACTATTTTTATACTTTTTTATAAGTATACACCTTTTTTACTACTATAATTTCTATTTTGCTTCATTTGAACATAAAATCATAATCAATTAGATGTCATCTAAGGAGGGGTTTGCACCCTAAAATTCCCCTCTACCTTCGCCATTGCGTTCCACCATAAAAATTTAAAACTTGTTTCCAAACATTTCTGCAGCCTAAATCTCGTAAAATACGAATATTTCGTATACAAAGACCTTATACAACAATGTAGATACCATATCTAAAGCTTTACAAGTTTCACTCAACAATCTTCGAGTTCCACCATTCAAAACAGTAACATTCATTTCCAGTCCCTGAAATGATTTTTTTCCAAAAGAATCGAATCCATGTAAGAACTATACAAGCTCTGCTCCAGATTGAAGATAAAAGAACAAGCAACGTGCCTTGTTATCACACTTGAAGAGAAGCAACTGAAAAATCATATAATAGCTGCTGATATGCATGGTGCAAGTTATCCATAACTATGGTTTATGAATTTTTGAATCATATAAGAAAAACGAGTTTTTGTAGAACTAATTTTGAGCTACTGAGTACAAAAATTACCATCACTTAATTTTTCAAAAAATTAGCAAGGAACGTGTTTTTTAACCTTTTTTTCATTTACTGCCAGAAATATCAAGAACGATCCATTGTATTGACATTAAATATATATTTTTTGGAAGGTTAACTTACGATCTTTACGATTACAAGTAAAATAGTAAATTACAGACGTTAAAAGTTGACAAAGCACATATATAAACATAAGTATTGTTCAAAAAAGCTAAAAAAATGCACTTTTTCAAATTTGAACGGTTGTAACTTATAAACCCTTATTTCTCAAGACAAACTAAAATATTTTAGTGAAGCTCGCAAGAATAACTTTCGAATGATATAAAATTCATAATAATAAAATCGATCCTTCTTCATATTTCTGGCAATATTTGCGTAAACACGTTTTTTGCTAATATTTCAATAAATAAGTTTCTTTAGAAAAATAAATTATTGTCATTATTGTACTCAGGACCCGAAATGAGTTGAAAAATCACTTTTCTCACAAGTTACATTTTTTATGTAAACTAGTGCACACAAAAGTTAGTTTGAATGACCCTACCAAATTTTTGGTACATGAAACCAAATAATTGTGTTGATCAAATTTGGTTGGCTCTAATAATTAGTTTTGTAGAGTGTAGTGTATTTTTATCACTTCAAAGAAAAAACATATGTTTTGTGTAGTGACAAATTTTTTAACTATTAAATAACTTTTATCATTATGTAACAAATATGTGTATTATCGTCAAAAGAATTTTAGTTACGATCCAACAAATTATCGGTTTTCACTCTACTACATTATTACTAAGCCTAAACAAACTTTTGTTAGGGTTAAATGGCTTGTAGGAAATAGAAATAATTAATACCTTAAATGATAATTTATTACTCAAAAGTTTCAATTTCAGCTCAGAATAAATTTTTTTGTACACATAACAGTTACAACATCTGGTTGAAAAATCAGACGAAGAATTGGCTTGACCAAGAGAAAGTCAGTTTTTTATCCTCATACACTTAAATGACTAAAATACTGCTGGTAAAAAAGGAGTCTCATAACTTGTTTACAATAAAAAAAAAACACTTGTCATTTTCTTTATTTATACACAAAAAGGTAATATGGCCAAAAATAATTCAAATCTCGCTCTTATCAATATCCAGAGAAATTCCTGATCTGAAAACTTCTCCGCGATATTCCAGGGTGAAAATAGTTTCCAGGCTAACAAGTCTTCGAAATGATGGAACTCCACGTGAGAGAATACTCTTTCGTTAGAAACAGTTCGACCATAACGCAGGGTTTGGAAGAAACGCGTTAGTCTAAAACGTTACATTTTTTACTGTAACGATAACGTAACGCGTTACATTAATTAACAAGTAACGATAACGGGAACGAGTCACTTTTTTTCGGTAACGAGTAACGAAAATCCCATTATTTTACGTTTTTTACTTTTATCTGTCCCATAAAGTTTTTAGCACAATTTACAAGCTTTTAAAAAATGTTCTTTTTTAGTTTTTATTAAAAACTTACACGACTCAAAGCGATCCATCTTAGAAATTCGCATAAAAAGATATAAAAATACTTAAAATTTATAGCAGGATTTGTTTGATTTAGAGATCCTGCTAGAGAATTTTATGGAATAATAATGAATACAAAAAAAACATACAATAAAATAAAATACGAGAAATACGAAAAATACTAGATTCTATTAAATTTTAAGTTACTTGATTCTTAAAACATTTATGTAATTCAAGGAATCAAAAAACTTCAATTTCTTGAGCTTAATGCTAAAAAATTTATGTTATATAGATTTATTATACTATTAACATATAGATTATGTTAACAGATTTATTATTTTTATGGAATAAAAATACCTCATATTCATTCTATAAATATTAAGTATTTGTAGAATGTGTGAAAATTCTGACGAAGAATATGCTTTTTTACTTTTTATTATAAACTATTAAAATTCAAAGCGTTGTATTTTAGAAATTCGCATGAAAATATTTTCAAATACTTAAAATCTATAAATCTCAAAATCTATAGCAGGATTTGTAAGATCTAGAGATCCTGCTAGAAAATCTTATGGAATATATTGAATACAAAAAAAAACGAAATATACTCGAAATACTAGATTTTAATAGGTTTCATGTTATTTTATTCTTTGAAAATTTATGGGATTTCAGGAATCGAAAAACTTCAAATTCTCGAGCTTTGAATTCTAAAAATATATGCTGATAGAAGTCCACTGAAAGATAAGAAAATTTTCGAAATTGTTTAACTCTGTGAAAAATTAAAAAAATATTAAGGGCACTCTAAATCTCTAAAGAAACAGTTTTCTGGAAAATCCATCGAAATACTTCGGAATTTCCGAACTTTCAATTTTATCTCATTGTGGAAATTCAAAGAGATATCTTTAAAAAAACTCAAAAATTCCACAACATTCTATTGATACTTAGAAATACAGAAAGAAAATAAGTAATGAAAAATAGTGTAAATATAACATTAAAGGTCTTTTGAATTCCTGAAATTCATACAGCAATATATAAAAATAATGAACGATCCTTGAAATCATAGAAAAACTAAAGAAATACATTAAGTACTTGGATAGGTAAAAATCTATCAAAATACTGTTGTGTGAAAAATCCTGTAAAACACGTAATGTTTTATTATATTCAAATTTTAGAGTTCGAAATTCTTGAAAAGTATAGAACAACTAATATTATAAAAATACTAAAATTTGTGAAAATACTAGGAAGTTCTGCAATATTCTACTATACTAAAAAACTCGAATGGTTTCAAAAATACTGAACAATTCTTTCAATCGTAAAAAAATTAAAAAAGTTTAAAAAAAATCAAATGAAATGAAAATCTTCTCAGAAACTTTTTGCTGAAAAATCCTTTCGAATAACAATAATTTATTAAACTTTTAATTCTAGAGCATGCAATTCTTGAATTCTATATATCAATGTACAGAAAAATAGTAGAAATTTTTAAAAATTCTAGAAAATCCTGCAACATTTTATACATACTGAATAGTACAAAAAGATTTAAAAATTCTGAAAAACTGGGTAGGTATTTAGATTCTTTCTAAAATTTATTAAATTTGCAAATGTTGAATTGTTTAATTGTTTCAATGTTTAAATTTAATTGTTTAAATGTTTAATTTTGAAAAAGCTGATTGGTTTTTTTTTCAGTGTGAAAAAGTACGGATCACCATTTTTTATTATATCTGAAATAAACAACCTCTATAGAACAAAACCACGAGTACGTTGATATTGTATTTTTCAGCCTTAGTTTTTCGATTTTTGTTATTTACATTCAATTTCTTCCAAAAAGTAACGGAACGTTACTTTTTTTAAGTGGCAACGGTAACGAGTTACGATTTCTTTTTAAGGAACGATAACGTAGCGAATTACATTTTTCAAATAACTTTCCAAACCCTGCCATAACGTACATCATCGGGAAACGCAATTTTCATCATTAACCTGTGATTGGTTTTCAGTTGTTGTTTGATTGACAGTGTCATTGGCAAACTTTTTCTACTTGTTATTATATGGGAATAGATTTTTAAATCCTTGTGCGTAATAGAGGGCATAGGGGCTCTGTCCCACTTCTATCAAAACGGGCGTCCGTTTGACTGCAGCGGCGTCGACAAGCAATTGGTCATCCCGAGGATCTCGACGTGGGTGGATCCTGGCTCGTTAATTAGCGGCTCAAGTGCGTTTGACATTCGGCATCGCGACTGCATCGGCCCGAAATTTCGTAGGTCGCGCGAACGCGAATGGCGCAGCAAATTAATCCAATTGACGTCGCGAACTCTCGCGGCCGTGGAGCCACGCTTTCACAGGTGTGCATGACATTCATGTATTAGCCGCGCACCATCGCTACTGTCTTCATTAATTAGCATTCAGTTTCGTGTATTAGAGTTATGTGCAGCGCCGAGCGACGTTGCCCGCCCAAGGGAATATCAGTTTCCATTAATTGATACCCCTTTCCACCCCAAACCCTGCATTCTCCCCGAGGGTCATTGGGTTTTCGTATCCAGAACCGTTGCGAGAATGGCCAAAGTCACTGAGACCAACGATTGTTAAGTGGCTTGAAATTTGCAAGAAACAGGGGTGAGGGGAGAAAAAATTTTTGGGAGGGGTTTTTCGAGAAAAGGTATTTACCTCGGCATTTTTCACTTCGATTTTTGTCATTTCCTTGCAAGTCAATGAGATTTAGATTTTCCTTTCTATTACTTTTGGTATTTTTCATCAATTTTTTTTTGTTTTATCATAAATATATAATGGAAGAATTTTGGAAATATAATGTATTTTTAAATAGCTTTCTAGAATTCGATACTCCAGAAATGAAGTTCTAAAAATTTTTTAATATATTTGTAGATTCTTTAGAAAATTATACGTATATATAAGATTTTTAGTATTTTATGGACTCCCATAATTTTCGTACTGTATATATTTGTATGTGATTTTCAATATTTCCTGGTATATTAATAGATTTTTAGTATTCGATGCTATAGTTATGCAAATATCAACGAACTTGATTACCTTAATTAATTTTGAAGAAAACAGTATCTTCCGCACAAATTTGCAAAATTTTTTTGATTTTTTTCATATTTTCTTGATATTCAAACCATTTGAAAAAGTTACTATTATGTTAGTAAATTTCTACATAGGTTTCTAGAATTGCATGCTCTTGAACACAAAGTTTTATCAATTTTTCAGAAAATTATTATTACATACTTTTTATCGGTTGGACAAACGATTTCGAGCCCTGGACAAACGAATGAAAAGGTTAGACAATCGAATGAACGCGTTCAACATTGTAAATTTAAATTTTTCAATTATCAGGTTATAAAATTCTATGTTAATAACAATAATATTGTTGGACAAATAAATTTTTCGGTTGGACAAACGATTTCGAGCCCTGGACAATCGAAAGAAAAGGTTGGACAATCGAATGACCGCGTTTAACAGTAAAAATTTGAATTTTCCTGTTACCAGTTTATAAAATTCTATGTAAATAACAATAATATTGTCGGACAAATAAATTTATTGGTTGGACAAACGATTTCTAGCCCTGGACAAACGAATGAAAAGGTTTGACAATCGAACGAACGCGTTTCACAGTGTAAATTTGAATTTTCTTATAACCAGGTTATAAAATTCTTTGTTTATAACAATAATATTGGTGGACGAATAAATTTAACGGTTGGACAAACGATTTCGAGCCCTGGACAAACGAAAGAAAAGGTTGGACAATCGAATGAACGCGTTTAACAGTAGAAATTTGAATTTTCCTATTACCAGATTATAAAATTCTATGTTATGGTAATAACAATAAAATTGTTGGACAAATAAATTTATCGGTTGGACAAACGATTTCGAGCCCTGGACAAACGAATGAAATGGTTGGACAATCGAATGAACGCGTTTAACAGTTAAAATTTTACTGTTAAGTCCGGGTATTAAACTGGAGCGAAAAATCACTCCTATCCGATCGAAAAAGCTCCTCTCTGGAGAGGAGGAAGATTTCTAGAAATTTTTTTCTTCGCATCCGGAGCGGAGGAAAATTCTGAAAAGAGTTTCTCTCCGGAGAGGAACTTTTTCGAACTGATAGGCGCGATTTTTTGCTCCGATTCAATGCCCTGGGTAAAATACAAAAAAATCTTATGAAAAACAATTTGAACAAAAACTAGATGATACCTTATCGTATATATTTTTTTCGAAAGTGGAAAATTTCAAATCTAGAATATAAATTTCTAGTGGTTCTCGATTTCATGAAGTAAATTGAATTAGAAAAATAAAAAATGGTTCGATTCGGTCAATTCAAACAAACAAGTTCAAAAAAATTGAATTCGATTACCTTCATATAATTTATAATAAATTGAGTTGGATGAAATCAAATGTCCTTGGAATGATAGAGAATTTAATTGAAATAAGTTGAGCCTCATGAACCTATAAATAACCTAATTGAATTAATTAACGAGATTGAAGAGTGATTTATATTTTACTTCATAATTATATTTAATTTTACATGTAAGATTTTTACTATTAATTTTTGATTTAAATTTCAAATTGTAAATGACTTGATACATAAATCTAGTTACTAAGAATAAAAAAATAAGAGAGCAAAAGTTTATCAACTCAAAATATCAAAGACACTGATGAGGAATCACGGATGTATATTTTTGAAATTAAATCGCAAAACATTGAAATTTCAAATCCTCCAGAAAATATATCTCTCAAATAAAACCCTGCCTTAAATTTCACTGCTGACGCCTCTATCCAGCAGTTTCGAAAGTTTGATTCTCAACTACTTTGTTTCCTAAAATTGTGAAAGATAAAACTAATATTCAACTCACAGAGTCACGTCGTACTGTGCGCGCGCCGAACCAAATCACTGATTCGAGTTGTTCAGTATAGTTCATCAGTCTTCAGTATACCGCGTTCGCGCCAGGTCGAGCGTGCATACACCGTCGAAAAGAACAGGTTAAAGTGTACTATCATTTCGTGGATTGGAATTTTTCTCTTTGAATCGAATAAATGATGGAAAGGAATTCCGAATTCGGGATTGTGCATTTCAAAAACGCGCTCCGAGACACTTTGAAATGTTGTGATTTTGCGGTCGCGCTAAGAAATCGGTGTGACAAACAGTGAAAATGGCCGCTATCTGTACAAAATGGCGTCTGCAAGAAAGGTATTACGTCGATTGACGCCGACGTTGGGATGAAATGGCCGAAAAAAGGTAAGTGAAAATTCAAAGATTGTACAAAATACGATTTTTTACGCGGCGGAAAGTTTGTTTCCGTGATTTTTCCAGGTGTTTAGAGAAGTGGTCATTTTTTCAGAGCGGAATTCGTGCACGTGCAGATGACCTTGAAAAAAGAGCTTTCTGTATGAGTAATTTAGTATCTTGTACAAAATACTTATGAGTCATTCCATCGATGTCAAATTCTTGAGTTGATTCATAGTTTCTTGAACGAAATTAATATATAGACTGTTTTTTTCCTCTTGAATTTCAGTTATTTTTCTGTAAGGAATACTGACTGAAAAGTTTATTTTTCTCGATTGCCGCGTGCTAGTTTTCCTTAATGATACAATATACAAATTGGGGAAAAAAGATAAAATTCTTACAAAGGGCCGGTCATAAACCTCGTGTCATTCTAGGGGGGCGGGGGGTTCATAAAACCGAAATTTGAATCACGAGGTTTATAAACGATTTCCGCGTGTTCAATAAGTTCTTACAAATATCAATATCACGTAAAATATTTATCGGATAGGAGGGGTTTTATAAAACAAGTTTTTCCCCGTACGCGGATGGAAGAGAGCTTGCAAAAAATATTTTGTACGTCAACGAACGAAACACAATGTGTACCGTGTCGCAGTTGCCGTCCTCGGACAAGAACGATAGTTTTTCGTCCGAGGCGCTAGCCGAGGACAGGAAAACTATCGTTCTTATCCTCAAAACAGCAACACGGCGCCGCGGGACACAAATAGCTATTCCTTCGCATTCGGAGCGGAGGAAGATTCTGAAAAGAGTTCCTCTCCGGAGAGGAAGATGATTGCGAGAAATTTTTTTCCTCCGCATCCAGAGAGGATATTTTCGCTCCGGTTCTATACTCTGGTTTTATTGATTATTCATGGAGCCTGAAGGTTTTTTCTCTACATTTTACGATTCCGAGTGTTTTTGTATAAAAATTTTTAGAATTCGATGTTGTGGAATCCAAACTTGAATCGATTTTCAATACGATAATAAATTTTAAGAAAAATCACATTCATGTAGATTTTCCATATTTTATAGATTTCTTGTATTTCCATATTTTTTTAGTATTTACAGGATTTTGGAGTTTTTCTTGTATTTTTAGAGGTCTTCAGTGTTTTTTTGGATTTTCTAGATTTCTTGGACTTTTGTATTTTTATGGTATTTATGAGATTTTATACATTTTTAGAAAATTTCGTATTATTTTATAGCATATTATTAGATTTTCAGTATTTGATACTATAGTATTGAAAATTCCAACGATGTTTAATATTTTAATTAATTTTTCAAAAAATATCTTTCTATCTTTTACTCGGGCGTCTAATGATTTTTGGATTTTTTCATATTTTTTTAGTATTCAAACCATGTAAATATGTTACTATTATGTTAATCAATTTCTATATAGTTTTCTTGAATTGTATGCTCTAGAAGTTTTATAAATTTTTCAGGAAATTTATTTTTCACACTTTTTGAGTGTGTTTGTGATTCTCAGTATTTCTTGCGTTTTATTTATTAGCAATGTAGTCTAAAAAATTTTTCAGTATATTTTACGATTTATACTGTTTTTGTTTACACATTTCTAGAATTCAATGTTGCGGGATTCAAACTTGGATCGATTTTCGATAAATTTGTGGAAAAATTATATTTATATAGATTTTCTATGTTTTATAAAGTTTCTTGTATTTTCGTATTTTTAATTCAATCAATTGTTAATAATTTAATGAATTTTCGGGAAAACCACACCTACATAAATTTTTTATAATTTATAGATTTCTTTTATATGCTTTCTATTAGTATTCATACGATTTTGTAATTCTTTTTGTATTTTTTAGATTTCAAGTATTTACATACATTGAAGATTGATACAAACGTTTTTTTTTCTAATTTGATGCTCTAAAATTCGAAGTTAATTATTTTTTTTAGATGTTTTGGAAAATTCTTTCACAAAATATCTACTTCAATTTTTAATATTTCTTCAGAGTTTGCAAAATTTAAAAGATTTTCTAGTATTTTTCTGGATTTCTATTGTAGATTTCGAGCAATTTCCAGAATTCGATGCTTGATGGTTTGAATTTTCCCAAATTTCTAAGATTTTCGTCAATTCTAATTATTCTATAGTACGATGTTATTAAAGTGAAACAATTTTTCAAATTTTTGTTTACTGCGTTATCTTTTTGTTTCTTGTTCATGAAAAAAATCTTCTGGAGACAAAATAATTGCAATTTTTATGTTAGTATGATTGAAAATCCTGAATACTTATTGTTAACTTTGAGTACCTAAATAAAACAATTTTTTATTTTCTCAATATTTTACTGTTAGAAGTTTCATTGTTTTGACATAAAATAGTTTTTCCCAATTTCTAAAGTGCTTTGAACCCCCCTCTGCGTATACGTCTGACAAGAAAATATCTTGACTAAAAAAATGAAAATTATTAATAAAAATGGCATCAACTGGGGCAATTATGACACATGCAATTCCAAGCATAACATTTTGAAAAGCAACGCCCCGGGAGAAAAAAACCAACTAATGAAGAGAAAATGAATTTTTCATAAATCAATGGCAAAAAGACTCGACGTCCGGGAACGCAAAATTAAATTACCAATGCCACCAGGAATGATGCTCGATGCTCGCGTTCATAATGCACGCACGGCCATTCAATTTATAATGCCCGGGGCACGATTCTTCGTAGCATTGTTCGACCGTGGTAATTACGAGGCTCGCTGCAAGCACGAGGGACAATGCCGGGGAACGCGGCGGCGCGTCTATGGGTAAACAAATCCTTATACTAAAAGAGATGCACTTGCCTGGCACTGCACAGATGACCCTGGGATATACAATATTATAATAACTCAACCCCCTGAGTCCTGCTATATACACTCCCAAAGTATCGAATGACCAACGCAACGAATCATCATCGAAAACATCACTTCTCTTTACCCCTTTATTTGATTCTCTGATTGTCAGAGGGAACTCGAGCAAATCTAGTGTACGTGAAAAACGTGTGCAATTTGCGGACAGAGAATTGGGTTTCAACAATTTTCAATTGAAAATGGAGTCATTTTCAAAATAATGATGTTTTTTTAAAAAGAAATTAAATGAAGTTGATGCACATAAAACAAAGTACCTTTATTGTGTCAGTACTTGAGGTTCTAGAACGAGGCCCTCAAGCGTACGAAATCAAAGAACGAGGGACAGGAACTCGCTGATTAAAATTATCGGGGAGTTGATCGAAGTCTGTTAACAAAGAGACTTAATTCTTCCCATTATTCCAGGGTCGTACAGAGACAATTCTGGTCTGGGGCCGACTAATCACGGGCCAATGTACATAAAGTGAAATGTTCGATGTCCGAAACTAACAAGAACTGGAGATACTCAATATTTAGGGTTCGTTCTTGATGAGAATGTCAGAATTGCCAAAGGATGAGGATGGATGAATTATTCGAATGACCCATAGACGAAAATACTATCGTTGAAGGATTAAATTGTAACATAGTACACTGGGATCTGACTTTAGTTGTACGCAACAACTTCTGCATAAATTAGTTTTGTCATACAAACAAAAACTAATTGACTAATTTGACTTTCAGAGGCTGGATTGCAAGACTATCGAAGATTGGAACAAAATTTTATTGAGTGACGAAAGCAAGTATAATCTTTTTTCTTCCGATGGTATCAGATACATTCGACGACCCAAGAGCAAGAGAAATGATATACAGTACCAAGTGCCAACCATGAAACATGATGGAGGCAGTGTCATGGTTTGGGGTTGCTTTTCTCATGGTGGAGTGGGTCCTTTGATTCGAATTGAAGGCATTATGAACAGTTTTCTTTATCGAGATATCTTGCAAAACCATATGATTTTATTTGGAAAGAAGAAAATTCCACGTGAATGGATATGACCCGAAGCATACGTCTGTGGTTCTGAAACAATTTTTACGTGTTGATTGTAAAAATACTGTTGTAACACTGCAAAAAAACATATATGAGACATGTCTCCGTAGAAGACACGAAATCCATGTCTTCAGTCTTAAGTGTCTTTGAAGACATCTTTAAACGTCTCAAAAACGGCGTCAAAAAGTGTCTCCGTGGCAAGACACCATTTGTCGGAGTGAATAGGTAAAATCGTTGTACTACAATAACATAACTCTTGCTTTTCATGCATTTTGAGTCTGGACCCAATAAGTTTACATCCTTTTTTCCTTGTCCATTAAAAAAGAAAGTTTTCCCTTGCTTCATCAGAAAACGAATTATACACGAGCCTACACTTTCCTTTAATTTCAAACATTTGGGTCTTCAGAGGTAGACGCAAGGGATGAAACCAGTGATGCACACACCCACAAGTCCTCGCGCGTCATTTGTCCGCTTCAGGTTCTGACAGACAAGTTGCAGAGATCGCAAGATAGCCGTACAACTCATTCCGGTACTCGTATACTTCTGAATAAATACCGCTAGTAAGTTTTGAAATTTTTCCCGATGGCAGCGACTAATGCGTGCGTGTCGCGTTCAATTTAGACACGATCTCGGTGTACAAGGCAGTGCACGTCGAAGGAGCGTCACATTGAAAAATGCAGGCCCGATGAATTATTCGGAAACATCGCATGTTAGTGTATATACGTGCATGTACACAGGTTGCATGAAATTCCGGTGTCTAGCGATGTGGTAGATGGCATACCTTAGCCGGACGCCGCAACAACGCACGAGCCTCTCGGATAGACTCAGATTGATCGTGGCCCTCTTCTTCTTCTTCTTTTCAATTTTTTTCGTTCTCTTCTTTTTATCTTTCTCCCTCTTCATGTAGAATTCATAATCCCCGATGCGGCCGAAACTGTCTTTGCATTTGAAATACGCGCCGCGATTTGAACCGACCGGCTCGACGTCGCTTCAGCGACTTCGTGTTTGCATAATGATTGCATGGTAATTGATGAATAATTGCGCCTCGCGGATCCCAGCATTGGCGGGAATTCGAGATTGAATCAGTTGGATTGTACGAAGAAAAAGTTGCTGGTTGGGAAAAAATGGTGGTCCTTCAGTATCCAGTATCCGTTTCCAGCGTGGACCCCCCGACTTGTCCGGCCATAATACCTTACTCAGCACCGCACCGGGTTTTACGATCTTCTTTCGAAGGGGCCTTCGGAGGCTCTTAAATGCCATTCGCGAAATGATGATTTTCCCGTGGTGTGTGGATGGTCGTGGCTTACGAGTGTTTAAAATCGTAGTACAAGTTGGAAAGATGGACAAGGTGACGCAAGAGGATGAAGAGGGTTGACAGGGGGAGAGTCTGGCCTTGTCATCACTGATTGCGATCCAAATCTGCGGTTATGCTTATTTTGGTACACTTCATAAAACCCTGAAACCATTTGTGCTATTACTCTATTTTTGACTGAGGATAATAATAATAAATTAATTGAAAACGCTGCGATCTGTGTGATGCGTTGCGCCATTACTTCCAGTACGGCCCAAATGGTTGAAGAGTGATGGTGGTAATCAAAAGATATATGAGTTTCACCTTAACAGTAAACTTTTTTTTTATTCAGTATAGCTACTGTTTTTAAAACGTAAGTTTTTTAAATAAATGTGTAATAAGGATTGAAATAAACAAAAAAGAATAATGATTTTTCCGACTAAAATCACTATATTATGAATTTCCGGAAAAATTACATAATTAATATGTAGTTTTTTTAAAAAATGACAAAACTATATTTTGTTGCAAATTTTCTATTATTCAGACAGCTTTGACCAACTGGAACAAGAAGCTGGAGGGAGGTTCTATGTCGAAGGAATGTCAAAGATTGTTTCCAGATATTTTACGAAACGTATTGAGATCGTCTGAAATTACGTAGAAAAAGACTAGAAGTTGTCAAGTATCATCCATATAAATTTCAGATTTTTTATATAAGAACTCTATTAACAAAAAATGGAACTTATTTTCTAGATATCTCTTGTTTCTCGGCTACGATAAATATTTTGTCATCAGGATATGAAAAAAAAAAACATGAAATTCTATAGAAAATTTTCCAAATTTTCGTAGTGTATAACATGTATATTTTTACCCTCAAAAATTTTGGAAGATTTTAGACAGGATTTCATATTTTTCTCATATCCTGATTGTAATGTAAAATATTCAACAGTGGCAGAGATGTTTGTAAACATTTTTGTACATCTTTATTAAACTGCATGTTTTGGAGATTTTCATAAAATCATTTTGCAGTGATTTTATTAGAAAAAATTGTTTACTTTGTCAAGTTTCTTATTAAGCCCACATTCGTTCGAAAAAATCACGTGTATAAATAAGAAATAAAAAACATTGAAAATTTTAAAGATTTTCGGTAACTATATTGAAATCGAAAAACCCTTTAAATTTTAGGCAATAATATCAATAAATTTTGTAAATAGAGTTCATTGTCATATTTCTTCACAACATGCATTCGTTATATTTTTTCATGGTTGTATGAAATTCGTGAGATTTCGAAAAATATTAGAAAAATAAAAAATGAAAGAAAACCTTAGTGAGTTAAACAAATTTTGATCAAATTCGACAAATTTTAAATAGATTATACGATTATAAGTTGGAAAATTTCTTACATTCAAAGAACATGAAGAATCTTGGAGATCGTCAATATATTTTTAAAGTTTAAAAATTTGTACATTCCAGAAAATTTTAATGAATTCGAAAGATTGTATGCAATGCCATTTTTTATTATTCTATCTATTAATATAATCTATATCGATTATATTAATAGTTATAGATGATGATTATTTTCCATTTTAAAAAAATTGAAAATTTATGTAAAACATTAAATATCACGAAAATTCTAGATAAATAAAACGTATTTTTGTAAAACTTGAAAAGTTTGAAATGGTTTAAAAATTTAAAGACATCAAAAATATTGAAGATGTTTAATAATTGCGTCAAATTTGAAAACATTGTAAAATTTCGAAAAATGTTCATACATTTTGTGAATTGTGTTCATCATATTTCTGCACAATATGCAAAAATATGATGAACGCTTTTTCGTTTTTCGTTTTTCATTCAAAATCTGGTTGACTTGGGAAAGATTCAAGATTACCAAAGATTCTAGTGAGTTCGACAAATTTTCATGAAAATTCGAAAATTGAAAATAATTGTTATGTCTAACATTTTAAATATTGTAAGCAATCAAAAAATATAGAACATTGGAGAAAAAATCAATACTTCCATAAAATTTGGAAACTAGTAGAATTTAAAGTACTCATAATAAATTTTTTCGATTGTATTATTTTTATATCTTTTATAAATTTGCATGATGTTTATTTGAAGTCCCAATACTTGAAAGGTATGAAAAAATTTCAAAAAACCTTAAAAAGTTGATGAATTCTTATAGAATTCGGAAAGTTTTAAACAATGCAAAAGTTATGTTCAAAACTGTGAGGATTTCAAAAAAACTAAACAATACAAATTTGGGATGGTTTTGATTGTGCATAAATTTATTAAACACTTGTGCACACGGTGACAATAAAATTAATTCATAGTATAAATTAGAAGAGTTTCAATTTTTCATTTCCGAATTTGTCGAATTTCGGATCGTAGTGATCCGAATTCTAAAAATATGCACAATCATCCAGTGAACAATAAATAATGTGTGCAATAAATTTGTGCACAATCAACACCATCCCGAAATTTCAAACATTGCGGAAATTCTGAAAAAAAAAATCATAAAAACCAGTAAAATTCCATAATGTCATTGAAGAAAAAGAAATGTAAATCTAGAGACGCTTCACCTCTGAGATTCCTTTCTTCTCCATAAATTCACCACTGACCATACAAGAAGCTCGCGAAAATTTGGCCTAGCCGAAACTGCGTGGAATAACAGGTCCTCGTGGCGAAAAAGAAGTACCTGCTGGAAACAAAAGGCAAGCCTTTCGAGGCTGGCAACGATATCGCGGCGATAGAATGCCCTCGTGGTCTCCGACCCTTTAATACCTGTTGCTTCGACCTACCGTGCACTTTCTGTGCTTCTCTGTGCTTCTCTGTGCCTCGCCCTTCGGCGCCTCCTTTTCTCTCTCTCCTCCTTCGTCCTCCTTTCTTTCTTCCTTTTACTTTATCCTCCGATTCGAGTTGTTCATTCCCGCCACGAGGCCATGTTCTTCTGCCCTTCTGATGGATTCCCAAAGCCATCAAACTTTATTGCGCAATATGTACTTCATATCACCTTCATCCTCATCATCACACCAACCTTCCTTTTTTGACGACATTTTTTTCCATTTTTCATTACAACCTTCGAAGGAATTATTCTTTTGACAATCTTTTCCCTGGGAGAAGTTTCTTGGACCCCAAGAGATTGTTTATGGAGCATTTTCATGAAAATCATAAGGTGGAATAGTTTTAACACGAGTTGCAAACGAGCGATGTAATCAGATGAGTTAAAAAAACTGTTCTACATGTAAGTTCTGTGGGGATAACGAGTATTTTGCTCACAGAGTTAGAATTGAATTGTTATTTGGACACCACTGCTTTTTTTTCTCCTCTGAGATGTTTCAGTGGGTACTGATTTTTCGATCACGCCTCGCTTACAATATAAGAGAGCGCTTGGAATAGCTTATTCGCGAGAGAGCACGCTAATTACAGGACGAAAACACGCGCTCGCTAACTTGGCGAACTATTGCTGATACATCTTCCGGAGCCAATTCAGGCATATCTCGAGCAGGGATTTTTTTGGATTGAAATTACTTTTGGAACTCGCTATAGCAATTTTATGAATTTTTTCGTTGTTTTTTTTATCTTAAGCATGTAAACATGGGTGAAAGATTTGATATTTTCATTATTTGCAAGATTGGGACTTTTGAATTTATTTTTGATAGGGTTGAGCGAAAGATTTAAAAGGGAATTTTCTAGTTTGATTGGACTTTTTTCATTATATTTTTGTACCAATGAATTGAAATTAGGAGTAAAAACATTCTCATTTTTTGTACATTCAGAGAAATTTCCGTTTAGGCATGAAGGGGAGAATATTTCAAAGCCATCTCCTTTAAAAATGAAAATCTTACCCTTTCATTTCAAAACGGTCGATGTTTGCAAGTGAAACTACCCATTGACAGTGAAAGGGAATCCTTTTCACTTTGAAAAATCAAAATATGTGAATAGGAGTTCTCTAACTTTTTTGAACTTTTTCGATTTAGTTTTTAATTCATTTTTTTGCAAATAGATTGAAATTATAAGTATAGACATTCCAATTTTGAACACTCAGGAAATTTCCGTTTAGGCATGAAACGGAGTGAATTTCAAAACCATCTCCTTTCGAAATGAAAAGCATACCCTTTCATTTCAAAACGGTCGATGTTTAACAGTGAAAGTAGTCAATGAAAAGGAACCCCTTTCACTTTGAAACGGAAAGTTCTGAAACGCAATCCCTTTCAACTGCACGCAGGAGTTTTCTGGGTGTAATGAAAACAAAAAATTTGAATTTTTTGGATTTTGCATCCAGATTTTTCATTTATGGTATTTTTTTCAACTTAGATTTTGTCAATTTGTCATCATTTGATCCATCAGTTCTAATACTACACAGAGTTTGTTAAAAATAATTAAGTTCTGAAAATTATAGATTACAAACTACAGTATGCAAACAATCATTTTCTTCTATTGTTCTAAAATCTAAATCTGTCAAGGTCATACAATTCTAAAATAATTGATGCTAGAATTTGAAAGCTCTAATTTTCGTCATTCAAGGATTCAAATATTCTTGATTTTAACAAATGATTTGATTACGATATCTAGATATCTGATTATGAATTTAAAATTTTCAAATATATTCCTAAGTGTCACAATGTTAAATCTTTATTTTGTTGAGTTTTTGAGAAAAAACTGAAAATTTCATCAAAAAATCTAAAATCCTAATTTTGCAGTTTTGTATTACTAAACTGCTGAATATGAGGTTTATTCTTAAATTCCAATTTTTTATTTTCAAAATTTATAGTTTTTGACAATGACATTTATAGGTATAACTTCATTTTACGATATCTTATTTTTCAATTTTCAACTTTTGATATTTTATTTTCAGATTTCCGAATTTATTACACTTAAAGTTCCTTATTTATGATTTTGACCTGATAATAGCACTGAATCGAAAAGTTGTTCAATTATTAAATATATTTTCCATCTTTCAAAATTTATATGTATTGCAAATATATTTGCTTACATCTGAATTTGCATCGAACGCAAGATTTTTCACATTTTAGACAATTTTATTATTTCAGACAACTGCAAGTATAGTGAAACTTATCAAATGCATTGAAATAGTATTTTTCAAAAATAACAAAATTAGGTACAATTCATACTCAAAAATTTTGTTAATTTTGAAAAATATATTTGCACTTTACCACATTTCAAAATTTTCCAAAAAATGATGATGACTACTATTTCGCGATTCTTGTACATGTTTTTTTCGATATTTGCTACCGAAAATTCCGTATTCCCAGTAAATTTTTATCATGAAAAAAAAAACTATCCTTGCAATAAATTTTTCCAACCTACTGAAATACTCAAAAAATCGCAAAGAAATAATTAACACTCCGGAATATACTATATTACAGATGTTGCGGACTAGCGACCTCAATTTCAGCTCAGTCAAA
Source organism: Platygaster robiniae (assembly GCA_028476575.1). NCBI lineage: Eukaryota > Metazoa > Arthropoda > Insecta > Hymenoptera > Platygastridae > Platygaster > Platygaster robiniae. The sequence continues at coordinate 29,467,557 of CM052023.1, forward strand.
ACAAACATTGCAGAGATAATTAATGACGGTTCTACCGAAGTATGTTCAATCTATCAATCAGTGCATTAATTATGCAGGTAAACAAGGGGTAAGTGAAACTACCCAAATAACTCATCGGACTTTCCATCTAAACTCTCCTGGCATGGTAATGCATTAATTAATAAAACAATGTATTCCATTAGATTAACAATCACGCGTTCGTGAATTTATTTTAAAAAGGTAAAATGAATTCCACTAAATGTATACGAAATTATTTGCACATTGTTTTGCGATTTTATGACTGACCCCTTCCCCTTTTTTTTTCTTTGACTGAGTGATGATACTTTTTAATGCACAGCTTAAGTGGATTATGCATCATATATTCATTTTTTTGCCATGTTCCGAAGGTACCTTCAAGAAAAACGAAAATTGAATATTCTGGACACGAAAAGGGCCGAAAAAAAGAGCAATGGCAGATAGAACTTACCCTTTATGAAAAAATAATCTAAGGATTCGTGTTATCATCTTTGCTCAACGAAATTCACTCACTTGAATTCCACTCACGAACTTCTGTCGGGAACTTTGATTAATGTGCGCCTGCTCGAAAGACGTCGAGCTCGAGTGTCACTTTTACCGAACAATTCAGAAGCGTTGGGATAAGTCAATCCAATTTGTAACTTCTGTATCGTGATAAATCTGTTGGGGTGATGTTGAAATATGTGATTGTATAGTAATTTTATCATGGGAATCAACTTCTTCCTCGTTCTGAAATTTAATCAATCAAAAATGATCTAACGACCAAAAAGAAATTGATTGGAAAGCAGTAAATGATACAAAATTTATTTATTTTGAGAATCGAATTAGGTTATGTGGAAATTTTAGTAACGTTTCCAACCCGTTTCATCACAAATTTTTTTTACGGTTTTCGTCTGATGATGTACATTTCCTTTGCTAAAAATACTGTTCGAAAAACTTCGTGCTGGCAAATGTTTACAAAACGAAATTGTTTCGAACGTCGTTTCTTCAGGAATGGCTAGCAATATCCCGGATGATGCCTCGGGACGAGCATTACAAGAGCCACTTTTATTACTTCTATCCTGGTGACGCAATCAGGGATGGGATATAATTACCCTTTTTCCTCGGCTTTTTGTTTGCGAGGCACAGTTAATTTTTTTAAAACTTGAACACGTTTTGCTCCGATGCGGACTTGTTGTTGCAAAGAGCAGTAAAATTTGCAGTTGTTTTAAGTTGTCTAATGTGATTATGCAATGAGGATTTTTAGACTTTCAGATTGTAAATTTTGCATTTTTACTGATGGCATTTTTGCTGACTCTGAATTATCTATTTTTAAGATATTATTATTAATTATTTTTGAATCATCTGGAAGTTTGAGTTACTTTACTTCTGAATTTGGAAAGATCCGAGTTTCGATCCAAAGCAATCATAATCGTTTTATGAGATTAGGAATTGTGATTTTGCCATTTTTTATTTAAAATGATAATTTTACAGGTAAATTGCGAAGTTGTCAAAAAATTTGCTTTTTGAGTTTTTTGAATTCTCGATTGCTTGGATTTGTTGAAAAAATATCATTTTAAAAAAAGCGAAACTTGAAAAGGTTTATACATAATGAGAAATTTCAAAAATCAGATTTTTTATTCTTGAAACAATAAATCTTGAAAGGGTCAGGTATAATAATGTATTTAATTCGTTACTATTAAATTTTTACACTGGAATTTAGTCTCAAAACCTTACGATTGAAAATATCATCAAAATCAAAATCATCTTTGAAATCTGCATTCCAAAAACTTTCATATTCATAATAATCTTAATAATAATAACCAAATTGGTCAAATCATAAATCCTGACGAATTCGCCCATGAATTTTCAAAATTTTGCCCATTTTTATATGTGATTCAAGAATTTTTCAATTTTTTATTAAATATTCGAGAAAATTTTAGGTTCATGAATTTCAGATTCACAAATCTAAAAAATATATTATTCTAAATCTATGACATAATTGTATACCATGTTAAACTTACTATATCAAATCATGAAAAAATATATATGATGATAATTTATGAATAACTCATTTATTTATTGTTGAACTATGAAGTTTAAGATCCCTCAATTCAAACACTAAAATTTACAAAATTCGTTTAATTTCTCCTATTTTCATTTTCGAATTTCGTACTACTAAGTTTTTGAATAATTTATGTTTTAGAGTGGCGAAATTCCTTACATGAATCTTTTAAAAAATTCCTAATTTCGAAAATTTATTAGAAAAAACACATCATTGGTAAAAACCAACACGGAAACTTGTTGTATGAAGTTCATAAAGTAATTTTCAATTCTCCAAATTTTAACTTTCAAATTTTTAATTACTATTCTCTTAATAAATTTTTATTCATAACATCTGAAAATTGATAGTGAATTCGAAATGACTGGTATTAATTGAATTTAAATATAAAAATTCAACGTTATCTTTTGATCTAGATATTTTTATAGCTGACATAAGAAGATTTCAAATTTCAACTAAAAAGTAAAATTAAAATTAATTTTTTACTGGAATGTAACATTTTTAACGTCACATTACAAAAAGAAGTAGGTTTGTCAGTAACTTTTCAGTCCTATTTTCTATTCAACTCATACGATTTTGCACATTTGTTCTGTCCTTTATTTGCCATTTTAGTTGTAAGAATTTTCAGAAAAAAATCTACGAAATGATTTTGGAACAACAAAAAATTACAAAAATAGAATTTTCATTACAATACAAGTCTGCAATTTCATATTCTTATATTTCTGAAACCACAATTTTTATAATAAATCGAAATTCAACTTTTTTCATTCATAATCAATTGAAAAATTTTGCGATTTCTCAGCACAAACGAAGATTTTTCTTTCATTTCAAAAAGTTGGAACTTTCCTTTAGATTTTTTCAACTCACATTAACAAATCCATAAATTTATGAATTTTCAAAGTGTGTTACACTTCTCACTTTTACATTTTTAAATCTCACACGTGGAAGCTTGTCATAAATTAATGTCTGTGATGACGAATCTTGATTAGAAAAAATTCTGAAGAAAATCCCCTATTATAATCCACTATCAAAATTTTGTGTATGAGATTCACACCCCAGAAAATACACGATACAATCATTTTCGTACAATGTATATCACGATTCGCAAGAAGAAAAAAACTATTAAGAGTACTGTCCAATGACTCTCATTCTCCAATGATAAAGTTCATATATTTTCGAAGAATATAAATCTGCGCCATCCCCAAGATTTCCCAGCACCTCGAGACCGGATCCCGAAGCTTCGACCTACATTTCGGTGTCCCAAACCCCAGATATGACAATCCTATTACAAGATAATTCCGAAAAAGCATTTCGGGGTTACGTAAAAGCTTTTTTTAACGCTCTGATAAAGAGAACGCGACGAATAATGAACACTTTTTTCTCCACGCTCTTTCGGAAAAAATCCTTATCGCATCGCTAAAAAGAATGCGAAATTACGCGAGACGTGATTTACGTAAAAAATCCTTTCCAATCAGTATGCACCATGTCATGTCTCAAAAATAATGGATCCGGAAATTTCAAAATATTCCTCAATTTTCTACCAATTAAAAATTTTTTATATCTTCTTTTTATGTTTATGTTGTCTGAATTCGAGGAATAATTAAGGTTCTTATTGATTATTACTGTAACAAGCTCATTAAAACTTGGGAGTCCTATTGTTGTTGTGACGACCAAAATTCGCGAAAGGGATCGAAAGCGTAGAATAATAATTGGTGCAATAGTTTGGGTCCCTGACAACGGACTTTGCGAGGAACTGAGTATTGAGTGAATCAGATCACTCCCATTTAAGACACAAGTTGGCCACAAACCGGCTGCAGCCGGTGCACGTTCTTTTTCTAAAAGAGATACTGGCGAATAGACCGACAGTTCCAAGTTCCAAGCCCTCCAAGTTTCTTTAAGTTTTGCCAATACTCATCAGAAAAGGTCTTTTTGTGCAGTCAACTGTGTCAGAATCGTCAAAAATTAACAAGTCTCGAAATTTCGTTACTGGCGAGTTCATGATTTTCTTAAGAAAAATTGATAAGCACTCTCTAAATAAATAATTTATCTCTTAAAATCTTGACGGATTGATCTGTTAAAATTTTGTACTGAAAAATCTGTAAGCTTGAGGAATTTCAATATATGAATCCGTCAAATTTAACTGATTGCAAATATTGCTAGGCGCATTCATTCTCATCATTTATTGCTGATGAAAACTTTGTTTCTTGGAGATCTGCTGAATTTATCGAAACATTGGCTTGTTTTGAGTAAGTAAAGTTTATTAGAACGTACATAATTTGATTCGAATTTTTTCTTGCCCTCTTTACTTTTTTTTACTATTCGAGAAAAGATGAAAGAATCTCTTCCGAAAGAGACATTGACTTCTTATTTTCTTGTTTCCTGCTGTGTAATGTTATAAATTTTGCGCTGAAAAAGTCAATGACGAAAATTTTCGCGTGAATCGTAAGCAGCATCGAAAAAAAAAAGATTTGTTACAAAAAAACAATTACAAAAGTTCAAGAACACATCAAATACCTGTTAGGTGCAAAGATTCTTTCGATGACAATGCATTTTAATTTCAAAAGATAAGTACATGTAATATACCTTTAAAATACGATACTAAATCTTTCTTAGGCAAAAACTTTATCATGTGCAACGTTTATTGAAGATTTTTCAATGTCATCTCTCCTTATCAAATCCATCTATCCTCCAATTTTTTTTTAAATTCAATGCATATTCATGTGTATGATTTTGGAAACTGTAGCAATGCATGGTTTTGATCAAAAGGGTTCTAATTAAAACTTACACTGCCTGGTATTTTTTCTTGCTATAAATTAACAGCTAGATTAATCGAAATATAAAAAATCGTCTATTTCTCCTCCACTTACCCTACAATCTAACTAACTGAAAAGTAGTTTAGAAAAAGTTACACGAAAAATGTAAATGAATTCTATAAAACATCGAGTTCGTTTGCTAATTTTGGCACATTTATTTATTCATTTTTATCATTAAAGTGACTATAATAACTAATTGTTATACACCAAAAATTACGCAATAACGAGTAAAATTAATATCATATGAAATATTTCTTAATAATGGGAAAATAAGTTGAAATAAATCAAATTTAAAACAATCGAACATTTGAAATGAAAGCAAAATAAATCAAAATAAATGAATGTATGAAGGATTCATGTAAAGTATATGAATAATTACATAAATAAATATAGAAAATGATGATATATGAATAAACCATAATAATGACGAATGAACTGATAAATTTACATAATAAACGTAATAATAACAGAAATAATAACTTTTCGTCATTGTTCTTCAAATGATCAAATAATCGGTAAAAATGATATCAGTTAATGATATGAGAATATATGTCTCAATTATACAAATAATGTATTATATAGTTGGGTGACAAAAAACAACAATTATAGTGATAATGATAACGATGAAAACAATAATAGTAATTATAAAAAAATATTTGGTCACAAGATGTTAAATAATCATTAATAATTATAATCATAAAAATTGTCATAAAAATAGATCATTCAAATTCCTAATCAATGTATTGTTATTATTATTATTATTTATTATTTTCATCATCATCACGATAAATCATGCATTAGAATAAAATAATGTATATAAATAATTATAAATATATGCCAAGTATAATAATATACCTAGTAACACTATATTAAGCAAAAACAAAAATTACTAATTGAATATCAATATGTGTATACACATATATTTCTATCAATCATATGATATACATAAACAAATTACTAGTTAGAATCATATTTAATAATGATTTTTATCACTTATATAATGTTAGGTACTTTTTTTACGCTTTATCGTGCTTATTGGCATTTATTCAACGTAATATTTCAATTTCAGATATAAATTAGTATTACCTGTTCAATATTGCTACAATTTTTAATGAATGAAAACAAATATCTACATAATTTATTAGAAACTTTTTACATGCAACTAAATTCTAATCTAACAAATAACATGTAAATCTCTATCAATAATTTCCTCAATATTGTATAACTATAAGTCATACTATAAATAACGATAAAATCCATTACAATATAATGAAAAAATATTTTTTGACACATAATTATTATAATATTCCAATCGATTACCTGCTAATCAATAAAAACTTGATACTTTCTAATATTTGAATTATTAGTTAATAACAATAACATCGATAAGTAACGCCTTATTTTTTTCAATAAAGCTGATTAGCAATCCCAACTTAAAAAAGAGTAAAATTCACTATCAACTTCAATTCAAACGGTAATTTTAACCAAGTAACTTTAACCTACTACAATCGTTAAACCAACTATTCAGTTACTTGGAAATCTAGATAATCTCAAATACTTTCATTTGCCACATTACTAAATATTCAGGCGTACCTACACCAAACGAAAATAATTGAATTGCCAATTTTTTTTCTTTTCCACGAGCCGACAACAGTATGGTAAAAAAATCCAATTTAATTCAACGTGAAATCCATCGAAATACCATCATAAGGTTCTTTACGAACCACGATAGATCATTATGAAAATCTTCGCAAATCTTATTTCAAATTCATAACTTCAAATTCTTCTGGCTGATTTATTGATTTAACTCTTTTGACACATCTTAGGCCGTTCACGCAACACTTGTTCGCATTGTCACTTTTCACACGGTGATGAAGAATTCCGGGACTTGTATCATTCAAATACGCTCAGCTACCGAGGATTCATTTTTTTACATTTCAATGAGCTCTCTCGTCACGTTCAGTGTGTATAAAACGTTCTACGGCGAGTGAAGAAGGATTTCGCGAGACAGAGTTAGAATTCTAAATTTTGAATATTGAATTCTGGGAGGTCTAGGCTGTTCCTTATCAAAATGAAGTAGAAAAAAAGTCATCATCAATAAAATTTGCGATACATCTCTTCGATTTGGGAATAATTATTTTAAAAAGTAAATCAAATTCAAAGGGAATGAAATATGATCATCCTCGAATTTTCTATTTCAATCCATGAAACTTGTGTGGAGTATCTCCCAAATGAAAATTTCTGTTATAAAATTGGAATGACGATGCAAAATGACAATAAAAAATTGAAAGGAGAATGAACTATGATCATCTTCGAATGCCCTGTTTCACCATGAACCATGTAAATCCAATTGGCAAAAAAAAGGGGGAAAAAATGGAGTCGGTGAAAGTTGTTCGGAAATGGCCAAATCATACTTTTGTACTCATGGAAGTGACGCAAGGATAAAGTGAGCATGCGAGTCTTTGGGCGAAAAAGTGGAGGCCGAGCGTTGTAATAAAGACAGCGAGCCGCGGACGGTTTATTTGAAACAAGCCGGGCTTTCTTCCGGCACGAAGCGAATCAGTGATTTGAGTTATTTGGGGGCCAGGCCGCGTCCGAGGCCGGCGAATATTTTGGCCCTTCGTGATTTTCGCTGAGCTCATCGCTCTCACCGTGATCGCGGCGAGCATTCATCAAACTTTTGATCACGATTTCATAAAGATTGTCGCATCAAGCGCCGTGACATGACGTACGAAATCAATCCCAAATCGCGGAGCGATCGTGAATTTCTGGACATGCTCTCTCAGTTTGGATTGGTCAGAAATTGACTATGTGGAATAGTCATTTTCTAGAGATTGGCTATTGTTTTTTATCAGATTTGACTATTTTGACTAGTACGTATTGATTCATAGTGAAGGAGTCTAATTCTTCACTATTTTGTTGGTGAATTTACACTTGAATTTTTGGTGGAGCTTTCAGCAGATTCTTGGTAATTTTAATACAGACGTGTGATCGCAAAGTTTAAGAGTCAACAGCAATATTCTTTAAAATTGATCAAACATTATTGGGAATGACCAGATAAGATCACCAAACATGACTGTCGAGGTTTTTATTTGCTCTTTGAAGAAAATTGTTGAAAATTAAATTACGTATAATTGAGAGGAACAAATAATTGACTATTGTACAATATGAATACCGGCGAGTTGTAGAGGTAAAAATTATTACATTATTTTTATTGTTTAAATATAAAAAATAAATGTGTTGAAATGGGCTAATATTTTATGGTGAGAATTTGACTGATTCAGTTGAAATTATTTATGCAACGGTCAAAACGTCAACGAATAAATCTGTCGAAATTAAGTATTCAATAGTTGGAATTTAAACAAATAAATCAATTTTCATTGACTATTCCATAAACAATACTTCAACACAATAATGTGTCCAAATTGACGATTTGAAGGCACAAATTTCAACTGATCACTTGAATTCAACTTTTTCATAATTAAAATTTCAACTAATAAATCCGTTTAAATTAACTAATTCACAGCAAAAGTATTCACTAATTCGGTCATTCAATGTTGACTATTAGCTGATGTAGAAATTTTCGGTATTTCAAAGTCTATATTTCCACACATGAATCTGTCGAATTCGACTATAAAAATAGTGATATTTTCAAATTGTAAATACATTGAAGTTGACTTTTTCATGGTGGTAGTTTCAAAAAAATTTTTGTTGAAATTTACTCATTTACAAACAAAATATCTACTTATTTTATCAGCCAAAAGTATCTTTGTGCTTTTGTCGAAATTTCGACTATTTCAAGAAATTGAATCGGACTTATCAATAGCGAAAATTCCAACTTATATATTGATGAAAATTGAATTTCACTTACTGGGAACTTTAATTAAAATATTTTTTGCAATTTATTAGTTCACAGTCAAAATATCTACTGATTCGATCAGTCAATATTGTCTATATGCTTTTTTTGAAATTTCGACTAGTTCAAGAAGTTGGATTGACTATTCAATAGTGAAAATTTCAAATTTTAAATCAATTGAAGTTGAATTTTTCATACATAGTTGAAATTTGAACTAAAAATTTGTTAAAATTTACCAAGTCACAGTCAAAATATCTACTAATTCAATCAGTCGAAATTGACTGTGTACTTATGTCAAAATTTTGACTTATTCAAGAAGTTGAATTTGACTATTTGTTAGTAATGTCTTTTTCGCTAAATCCATTAGTTGAATTTATTCTCGAGTTAGTCAAATTCGACTATTTGAACGCTGAGAAAAAAATTCTCCAATTTCGTTCGGTTCAAATCAATTTTAGTTAGAATAAGCACTCTTTCACTTCAAATTAGTAAAATTTTTACTAATTCAATCAGTAGATCAGAGATAGTCGGAGATCTACTAATACATTAGTAGAATTCCACAAGTTGACTAAAAAAAATAGTTGAATTCTACTAAATTACGTACTATATGTACCTAGTTGTAAAAAAAATTCATGTAAAAAACATTGTTGAAAGCTTTATGTTTCAAGGAATAAATATTTTAACCAATTTCTATATACGTCTATTATTATTGTTTGATTTTTTATTATTAAACAATAATGAATTAGTAGCCTGTGAATGCGATTTAGTTAATCAATAATTGCAGTGGTAAATATTTTTTATTATCAACAGTAGTTGTTTACTAAATTATGAGAAAAAATTAACTTTTTCATTAGTTGAACTATGCTTATCTTTTAGCCATAATGCACGAATAGGACTAATTGAAACCTACTTATTGTAGTAGTGAAATTCTACTAAATGTTGAAGATAGTTATTCACTTTTTTCTTCAATCAAATATTACTAATTTCATCAGTAAGCTATATCAGTAATTCAACTAGTAGATTTTCACTTAGACTTTAGTTTTTATCTTTTCACTATTTCAATGAGTGAAATTCTACTAATAATTAGCAGTTTTTCACCAATTTAAACTGACGATGAGAGAGCATCACTGAAAATTTCAGTCGTACTGGTCGAATTTTCAGTCGCTTCTACTGAAAAAAAAGTAGACGTTGTTGAATGAATAATCTTTCTGTAGCAACCATTATATATTTTACAAATCTACTCTCTTAGGTTAAATTAGTAAGAAATAACTTATGTTGGCTGAAAAATACTAATTTCTCTTTTTTAATAAGTGATTTTCCATTATTAATAGTTTTCTTCTCATCAGTTAAAATTGTTTACTATATAAATAGTAATATCTTGAAAAAACAAAATTTAGTATGATTGTATTATTAATAAATAATTAAAAAATTAGTAAGAAATACCATATCATGAGAAGAGAAAACTACTAATTGAAAAAGAGAAAAGTGCATCGCTAAAAAGTAAATGATTTTTCACTAATTCAAACTGAGCGAGTACAAAAGATATTTTCAGTCCACACAATTGAATTTTTCAGTGACGACGATTTCGTAACTGAATACCTCAGTTGCTCCATATCCAATATTTTTTCAGTGAGAGAATATGAATTTTCCTACTGTCAACTTTTTCGTCTCCCAATTAAAAAAATTCAGTTGAAGTGATTTACTAATCAACTTTTCCCTGTGCGCTGTCTAAAAAACAACATCGTCCAGACATCTTGTAAAATATCCTTCAAAATCCTAAAAATTTTGTCACAACCAGCCCTACTCAAAATTCCGAAAATACGAAAGTATCGTTTTTAATGAAAGTCGAAAGCTCGTGAACTTTTTTCGTTGCAGGGCATGGCTGTGAATCAACTCAGTGAACGCCGCTGCAGGATACGAATTCTGTATCGTCCATTGTCCTCGCTTCGCTCGCTTCATTTTTCTCGAGATTCGGGGCTCGAAATTCAATGTTTTTTCGCTCTTGGCGCTGATTGGAAATAAATTGAAACAAACGTGGGCGAAAGCTCACTTTTTGTTCCAGAATTTTCGCAACAATCCGCGATTCCGGATATTGTAGGAAAAACTCAATTTATCTCTTCACCTGATTTTCAACAGTTTTTTCGACACAAGTCGCTTTTTATTGATTTTTTTTCGACATGGGCATAGAATCAACACTTGATGACTTGTGTTGTTGCAGTAGTTGGATGTTCAGGAATAAAACTTAAAATAAAAAAAGTCGCAAATCAAATAAAATTACATGATGAATTGGAAAATTTTGAAGAATAGGTTTTAATTTTGTATTAACTTCATAAATTTTCAATTCCAAGATTTTTGAAAATGCGGTGAAAGTATTTTCTGTGGATTTTAAACTCTTTTTCAGAATAAATTCACAGTCAAACCCTCAACTTACAGGCAAAACCCTGAATGTCACTCAACTTTTCGCATTTCGATGAAGTGACTACTTGTCAGCGTCTTTCAATTGGCTTTCTCACATGGCATGTCGTATGTACGTTATTTCGCGACGATATTTATGCGTTGGATCTCGAGATGCCAGATGACACACAATGGGATGGTGATTTGATCGCGTATCAACGATGACGGAATTCAATAACTATCGAAAACGCGAGCCAAGAACGATGAACGATTTTTTTATTCGTTACTGGAACGTGAAAAACGATGAATAGAAATGAATTTTGTCTAAAAAACAAAATTTGTAATAACAAACTGATTTTGACAGTTTTTTTCTTAAGGGTTTATATAAATTTTTGTGCGGACGAATTGAGGATGGTTTGGACGCTTGTTTATAGAAAAGTTTTTATTTCGCAGATAAGAATTTTTAATTCAAATTTTCCAAGCTCAAAAAATCGAAATCTCGAGGAAAACGTTCTTGCATACAGAAAAACGGTAATATTCATTTTTCCAATCGTTCAAGAACTAGGTACATTCCTAGACTATTGAAATTTTTTGGATTTTCTAATTTAACTTGACTTGTTTGACTTGCATCGTGGTCACCGCATGCCACTTCAAAAAAAAAGTTGTTTCGGGGAAAGGGCCATAACTTCGCCAATTGTTCATATTTTTTTATGAACAAATGCTCGTTTATTTAAGTGGACAATACACAATTAAAAAACAATAACTTGAGTGCCGTGACATTATTGCTACATACTTTAAAAGATACTCTAAACCATATTCAATTCGTCCGCCCAAAAAGGTATATAACCTCTTAATTATAAACGATCATTAATATGGTGGAAATAAAGGAAAATGAGTTCCCAAATTAATATTTCGATAATTTCTTTCGACGAAACAACTGAATTTCAAGCAAAAAGAAAAAAAAGGGTCTTACCTATTTTGATACAGATACTAAATAAAAATAATTAACACGAGTTACTTGGACGATTTAAGTTAAAATAACGTTAATACAATTTTTTTCTGAAAATTTGCACTTTTATTATATAGTCCATCAAAAACTGGAAAAAAAAATGACGAAGTCTTCAATAGTGTTATAAAAGTTAATTTTGAAGAACTCAAGGTGAAATTTGACTGGTTCGCCTAGCGAAAAAAAAAAAAAAACGTTAATAATAAACAGTCAAATTCAACTTTTTAAAACAGTCAAAAGTTCGACAAAAGTACATAGTTCATATTGACTGATCGAATTGGTAAATATTTGAGCTGTGAATTAGTCAACTTCAACAAATTTTTCGATTGAAATGTCCACTATGAAATAGTAAATTCTGATTGATTTATGAGTTGAAATTCACGCTATGGAATAGTCAATTCCTGTAAATTCATGTATAGAAATATTTGATTTATAACGATCAAAATTTCGACAACAACAATTGGTCAATATTGACTGATTGAATAAGTGAAAATTTGAGCTGAGAATTGTTCAATTTTAAAGGATTTATTGGTGGAAATTTCTGCAATAAAAAAATCAGTTTTGTCGACTGATATATTAGTTGGAATTTTGCTTATACATAGTCAATTTTGACAGGTTCATGTCCAAAAATATTCAGTATAAAATTGTCAATTTAAACTTATTTATTTCTCTTGGTTATAACTATTTTCTAGTTAATTACTACAGATTAGGTTTTTGGCGTTTCGACCTTTCAATGAATAATTTCAACTAAATAAGTCAAATTCTCACTATGCTCTCACAGGATAAACCAATGTAAAATAAGTAATTTTTAATGGCGGAATTTTCTCTTTTTTGATTAGTGATTTTCACTAACAATTAGTAGTTTTCTACTCATAATTGGTGATTTTTCACATTATAAATAGTTACATCATGACAATAATAATCAGTTAATTTTTACCCCTTGTGTATAATGCAAAAATCACTAATAATTAGTGAAAAATCACTGTTCACCAGTGGGAAAATTTACTAAATTAAAAATAGAATATTGCATCACTAACAATTAGTAATATTTCACTAATATAACTTAGGAGAGTAAAATTATCAATTTCAACACGTTTATTATCTAATATTTTGACAATCGAACAAATTCCTCAATTTTTAACTTCTACGACTCGTAGGTATTTGGATCGCACTATAGTCAATTTGAACTGATTCATTATTCAGATTTTTCAATCATACGTTATTGAATTTTGAATAAATTTTTTCAAAGACCATAATGAGCAATCAAAAAACTTGACAGTCCCTTTTTATAATCTTATTCAGTTATTTTCAATGATGTTTAATGACTTTCTAAAAAGATTTTTGTTGACTTCTGAACTTTGCAAATGAAGATCTGTATAAAATTTATCAAAAATCTGCTGAAAGCTCCACTGAAAATTTAAGTTGAAATTAAATGACAAAATAATAAAAAAATTCAATTATTCACTGTGAGTCGATATGCACTAGTCAAAATAGTTGAATCTGACCAGAAACAATCGTAAATTTCTTTGAAATGACTATTTTAGTAAATAATACTAGATAAACTAAATTAGTCAATATTCAAACTATCAAAAATCTGCTGAATACCCCACTACAAACTTAAGTCAAAATTGATTGACAAAATAATGAAAAATCCACTTATTCAGTGTGAATCAATATCTACTAGTCAAAATAGTTAAATCTGACCAGAAAAAATCGTCGATTTCTTGAAAATGACTATTCTAGAAAATTAATACTAAAATGACTAAATTAGTCAATTTTTACTAATTCGAACTGAAAGAGTAGATTTCTTCCTCAGAGTTCCTTCATTTCAAAAACTTTCGAAAAACATATCACTTCTATCAACATTTCATTGGACCTCATTTCTCATCTCTTCATTACTTCAATTTCTCATAAAAAAAATTCCCTGTCCCTTCATTTCCTACACCATCAAATTCTGCAATAATGATACATATGAAGTCCATTATTTTCGTGATAATTTGTATCCTTTTCCAGGCAAAAAGCGAACATTGAAGCAACGAATCAAAGGGAAGTTTCGACCGAGTTAATGGAATCGATTGGCAAGTTGAACACTATGTGCAATTAGCACCTCGCAAGTCAAGTCTAACGCAATCGGGGCTCGGCGCATTGCGTAATTGGACTGTTCAGTTTATGACAACTTCGCTCTGCAAGCAGCAACGTGAGCTCCATTTTGTATATGCGAGCTTCTCATTGTCCCTTAATTATTGAAAGACCTGCGTAGACATGGGCTTGTGATAGATGGAAATGGGAAGAATTCGAGAAGCATCAGTCGGCTACGTCAAAGGAGAGACTTTCTGCCTCGCCTACTAATTAGACACGATACTTGGTATACAGCAAACTATTGTGCGACAATACCAAAGACGAAACTCGACACATCTGGGAAATTTTCAATGTCGTTGAAACTTCACTCTTCAGCTTCTGATGAGTGTATAATGCTTCTCTTATTGGGAATTTTGTAGGAAAGGAAACAAGGTTGTTGAATCAATAACCTAAGCAGAGTTTTTCATAATTTTTACTCTTTCAGACTTTTCTGGTGTTCTGAAAGCTACCCAAACTTGTCTGAAAACATCCTTTAGATCCTCCAAGAATTTTCGATGAGAGAGAAACGCTTGAATCACTTTCACATTGTCATAACACTTTGATTATGGTTTATAATGGGCTTGCTTCGCGGAGCATCAATCTTCGATTAAGCTGTTGTCGTCGTTCACTATATCAATAATTATGCAATCACGATCTGCGCGTACGCGATCAACGCCTTTCATTCACGTGCATCATTCACGAGGCGAGCTCTTTGTTGCCACCTCGATGAAATTCAAGTTCAAGTCTGGCGTGCATCGAATAAAGAGAGAACCAAAGGTGTATACATCGGAATCTCTTGAATTCGATTCTTCGCATTCTTATACACATTTTTAGCGCACATGCTGTTTTGGCGTGAAAAATTCTTTGGACACTCAATTTTTCAGGCTTTGCAAGTAACGCGGTACTCTAAAACGTAACATTTTTTACAGTAACGATAAGGGCAACGAGTCGCTTTTTTTCGGTAACGAGTAACGAAAATCCCGTTATTTTACGTTACTTTTATATGTCTCATTAAGTTTTTAGCACATTTTGTAACTTGCTCATTTTTTAAATAAAAAATTCTATAGTTATTTTTTCTAATGGAACAATGTGGAATATCGGTAATTTGTGTGAAAATACTGACGAAGAATATGCTTTTTTACTTTTTGTTAGAAACTTTCAAGATTCAAAGCGTTGAATTTTAGAGATTTGCATGAAAATATATATTCAAATACTTATAATCTATAAATCTCAACATCTATAGAAGGATCTGTAAGATCTGGAGATCCTGCTAGAAAATCTTATGGAATATAATGAATACAAGAAAAAAAAAACGAAATATACTCGAAATACTAGATTCTAATAAGTTTCATGTTATTTGATTCTTTAAAAATTTATGTAATTTCAGGAATCGAAAAACTTGAATTTCTTGAGCTTTGAATCCTAAAAATACATGTTCATAGAAGTCTGTAGAAAGATAAGAAAATTTTCGAAATCGTATAACTCTGTGAAAAGTACAAAAAATATTAAGGGTACCCTAAATCTATGAAGGTTTTTTGCAAAATCGATCGAAATACTTCAGAAATTCCGAACTTTCAATTTTATCTCATTTTGGAAATTCAAAGATATATCTTTAGAAAAACTGAAAAATTCCACAACATTCTATTAATACTTAAAAATACAGAGAAAAAATACGTAAAGAGAAATAGTGTAAATAAAACATTGAAAATCTGTGAAATTCCAGAAATTCATACAGAAATACATAAAGATAATGAAGAGAATTCTAGGAATCATAGAAAAACTGAAGAAACACGAAAAGTACTGGAGTAAGTAAAAATCTATCGAGACACTGTTTTCAGGAAAATCATGTAAAACACGAAAAATTTCGTTATGTTGAAATTCTTGAAACATATATATCAATTTATACTACAAAAATACTAAAATTATGTAAAAATATTAGGAAATTCTGCAACATTCTATCATCTTGAAAAATACGAATAGTTTCATAAATACTGAACAATCCTTCAAATCGTAGAAAAATTCAAAAAGTATCAAAAAAATCAAAGGAAATCAAAATCTTCACAGACACTATTTGCTGAAAAATCCTCTCAAATAGAAATAATTTAGTGAACTTTGAATTCTAGAGCATGTAATTCTTGAAATCTATATCTCAATGTACAGAAAAATAGTACAAATTTATGAAAGTACTAGAAAATCCTGCAACATTTTATTCATACTGAAATAGACGAAAAAATTCAAGAATTCTGAAAATCTGGGTAGATATTAAGAATTTCTCGAAAATCTATTAAATTTGCAAATGTTTCCTTGTGGCTAACATTGAACCAAATGTCATATTCAGAAATTTTATGAACTTGGAAAAAATATAAAATTTTAACAAGCTGATTAATTTTTTTTCAGGGTGAAAAAGTACGGGTAACATTTTTTATTACATCTGATATAAACAATTTCTATAGAACAAAACCACGAGTACTTTGATATTGTTTTTTCCAGCCTTAGTTTTTCGATTTCTTGTTATTTACATTCAATTTATTCCAAAAAGTAACGTGAAAGTAACGGGACGTTACTTTTTTGAAGAGGTAACGGCAAAGAGTTACTAGTTCTTTTCAAGTAACGGTAACGCAACGTGTCACATTTTCTTAAGTAACTTTCCAACCCTGCAATTTTTTGTATACGATAAAAATACAACTGCAAAACAAATTATAAAAACTTTATTTCTTTTTTTTTAACTGAGATTGTTCAAGACCATGGATTTTTCATTCGATCATCAGTGTGTGATCCTTTTTAAAATAAATAGTCTTCCAACTTCACAAGTTATTAATATGCAATATTCTCAAAAACTTATTAAAACTTACATGAAATCTGATTATAATAACTCTAGAGACATAATAAATTTCAATTAATTGTGTGACATAATTTAAATTTAAATTTTGATTACCTCTTTGTTTGATGTTCTATTTTCCAGTTATTTCATATTAGTCATTTCATTGAACAGTCATTGACATTAATTCAATAATCCAATAAACTGCAGCAAAATTCCTGAACAATCCACATTTTTTCTGACATTAACCAAAAAGGAATGAGCTTTTCGAATACGTTATCCACGGACCTGAAAAAAGACCGTAATTTATTGACAGGGAAACGCGCATTTCGATGTGTCATTGACCATCAGTACGCTATATGGACGTTTCAGCCGCGGTTCCTACGCCGAGGATAAAAAACGCAGTCGTAAAAAATAATGTGATTTCTCGTTGTCGAAAGCTCGTGTGCAGTTTCGACATATCCCCGATATTAAAAACGCGCTCACGTGTATAGTGCGCCTGGTTTTGACTTTTCCCGGGACGTCGCGTAAGGCGAATGTCGTACTTTGACGAATTTTATCGGATTTTGCGTATCAGTCACGTTAGCAGTTTGCGATGAGCAAAATTACCCGATGAAAGCGACTCAAAATATAATGACAGAGATGTACAGCGAATTTTCGACATCGAAAAAGTGCTAACAAAAAAAGCTTCGTTTGAATTCTGTAGTGAAAATGGTACCATCTAAGGGTGTATGTTGGTTTATTACTTATTATTTAGGGATTTTTATTTCTCATTTTCAACATTTTCTTTGCCTGCCACATTTCTGTTATTTCCCTGATCAGAAATAAAAACAAATTTAAGGCTCAGTGTGAAGAACATCATTTTTTAATGCTTCTTAAAAGTGTTTGGAAGTAACGCGTAACTCTAAAACGTTACATTTTTTACTGTAACGACATCTGGAACGAGTTACTTTTGTTTGGTAACGAGTAATTAAATTTAGTTATTTATTTCAAGTAACTTCTATCGATCTCATCAAGATTTTAAAACAATTTGTAGCTTTTTTTAGTAATGCTCTTCAACTGAGATATGTAAAAGTAATTTTTAACTTTTTTTCGAATGAAAAAATAAATATTTATAATTTTTAATGGAACGCAGTGAAATATTAGTAATGTGCAAAAAATATCGACGAAGAATATGTTTTTTCACTACTTATTAAAAACATTCACATTCGATTTTAGAAATCCACATGAAAATTCATAAAAATCTTTAGAATCTAAAGATCTTTAATTCTATAGCAGGATCTCTACAATCTTGCTAGAAAACCTTACGTAGTTAATAAACAATAAAAGAAATATAAAAAATACTGAAAAAATACGAAAAATACAAGATTTAAATTAGTTTCTCATAAATTCTATTAGATTATTTAGAAAATTTTTGTGATTCCAGGCATCAATAAACTTTAATTTCTTGAGGATCGCTATAAATATATGTACATAGAAGTCCATGAAAAAACTCAAAAATTTTCAAATCATTAAAGTCTGTGAAAAATTGAAAAAATATTTAGGGCGCTTAAAATCAAGAAATAAATTTTTTACTGCAAAATCGATTGAAATCCTTCAAATATTCCAAACTTTCAATTCTAGTAAATAACATTTTGGAAACCCAAAGAGATATCTTTAGAAAAACCCAAAAAAATTCTGCAACATTCTATAAAGACTAGAAAACACAAAAATGAAATACATATAGAAAAATACAAGTAAATACATGAAAAATTGAAAATCTATACAACTTCAATAACCAGAGCATCGAATTCCGAAAATTTAGATAGCAATCATATAAAAATACTGAACAATACATTAAATCGTAGAAAAACTGAAGAAGTACAAAAAAAACACTGAAAGAAATAAAAATCTACTGAGACATTGTATTCTGATATATCCTATGAAACACGAAATATTTAATGAACTTCAAATTTTAAAGCTCGAAATTCTCAAAACCTATACTGAAATTTGCATAAAAATGTTCGAAATATATTAAAATACCCGAAAATCCTACAACACTTTATACATCTTGAAAAAAACTAATAGTTTCAGAAATACTTAAGTATCCTCAAATTGTAGAACACTGAAAAAGCAGTGTTTTTTTTGTAAACATGAAATTATTTGAATCTTTAGAGCAACGTACAGAAAAATTTTACAAGTTTAAGGGGTTATATACCTTTTTGTGCGGACAAATTGAGGATGATTCGGAGCATCTTTTTAAATATGTAGCAATAATGTTATGACACCAAAGTTATTGTTTTTTGATAGTGTATTGTTCACTTGAAAAAACAAGTACATGTTGATAAAAAAATATCAACAATTAGCGGAGTTATGGCCCTTTCCCCTAAACAATTTTTTTTTTAGAGGCTTGCGGTGACCACGATGCAAGTCGAACGAGTCAAGTTAAATCAGAAAATCGAAAAAATTTCATTAGTTTAGGAATGTATCTAGTTCTTGAACGATCGCTTTTTTATAAAAAAAGTTTTTATTTTGATACTAAAAATTTTTTAATAAAATTTTTCGAGCTCAAAAAATCGAAATCTCGGGGAAAACGATTTTGCATACAGAAAAAACGTAAGATTTATTTTTTCACCGCAAGCCTTTTCAAAAAAAAATGTTTCCGGGGAAAGGGCCATAACTCCGCCAATTGTTGATATTTTTTCATCAACAAATATTTGTTTTTTCAAGTGGACAATACTCTATTTAAAAAGAATAACTTTGGTGTCATAACATTATTGCTACATACTTTCAAAGACACTCCAAACCATCCTCAATTCGTCCGCACAAAAACGTATATAACTCCTTAAGAAACATTGTACAAGTTAAGAAAAATACTAGAAAATCCTGCAACGTTTTATGCATACTAAAGAATACAAATAATGTGGAAAATACTGAAAATCTAAATAGCTAAGATTCTTCAAAAAATTTATCAAATTAACAATTTTCCCTGTGGCCAATATTGAATAGAATGTCATACTCAGAAATTTTTTGAACTTGAAAAAAATATAAAAATTTTAGCAAGCTGACTGATTTTTTCCTCAGGGTCAAAAAGTACAGATTAACCAGTGCCTCATGATTTTCCATACTTAAAATAATCATTAATGTAGGGCTCGTCCAAAAAAAAAAACATATATTGAAAATATAATGTTTTGTTTAAGCAAAACGTTTTGTTGAAACTCAAAAAAAATGAGCACGTCTAATGTTTTTCCGTTTCAAACTATTTTATTATATCCAAAATGAACATTTTCTATAGAAGATAACTACAAATACATTGATATTGTTTTTTCATCCTTAGTTTTTCAATGTCTTGTTATTTATATTCAATTTATTCCAAAAAGTAACGGAATGTTACTTTTTTCACCTAATTAACGGTAACGTAACGCATTACACTATTTCAAGTAACTTCCCAAACCTCCTTCTCACTTTCTACATACCCTAACCTAACTTGTAAAATCTGCAAAGAACCTTCAGCATGAAAAATAGCATACATTTGAAAATCACCATAATCGTCTGGTGCACAATAAATTAATGCAGAATCAGCAGCCTGCATCTCTGGTTATTTCTTCGAGGAAAAAACCTAAGCCGGGGTCACGAATTTCAACGTTGCAGAAGCAATTTTTCCATACCTGAAAGTGAAATTCTAAACTTGGTGACATTCGCGAGTGCGCATAATATATTATGAGCTTTGAATTCCTCGCATAAAGCCGACATAGTATTAATACGATGGAATATTACTGGCTTGGAATGTACAGACTTTTCCAGTACCCGCCTTTCCTCTGTTTCTGTCGTTTCTCCACGCAAAGTCCTGCGATTGCTTTTTATTGTCCATGGCTTTATTAACGTGGAAGCGAACGAAAATGAACAAGAAGAATTTTTTAATCGCTGCAGTCAACCGTGAAACTCGATTGAAAACACTTGGACCGCCCGATCGCTGTTAAACGATTAATTTGGGACATGCGAAAATTTTATGAACAGATTTTAGTGTCTTGGGATCAATCATTTAACAGCTGTCGTGAAATAAAACACGTGATTTTTTTACAAATTACATGGAAGAAAACTGCATAGAAAACAAGTACCTTTTTACAGCGATCTTTCGAGAAATTTTATTTTTTGTTCAATTTGGTTTCATCAAACATAATTATTTTTTCTATGTATTTCATAAGAAACATTTATATCAAGTTCTAAATTACGTCATTTATATGAACAGATAAATTTTTGTGTAAGAAGTAATATTGTTCTTCAATATTTAGACTTTGACTACCAAAATGAGGATAAAATTTCAAAAGGAAGAGTTCCGGAGAGCAGCGTTTTAATTTTTATATTGACTATTTTTAAGAATTTTTGGTAGCTAAACGAAATTTTTAACAATTTTATTCCACAACAGCTGAAAAATAATATATTGATACTCATGGAAATTTCAAACATTTTGAAAAAACAAAAAGTTCGAAATGAACACCGTGCCTCACATCGAAAAAAAAAGTTGTTTTTCAACCTACTTTCCTTGTTTTTCGGTCAAATCTTCGATTAATTTAATCTGCAAGTCAAGCTTGATACGTGATTCCTCACTTCCTCAGCCAAGTTGAACTGACTGAAATGATGCTCCGCAAATTCGTTCATCAATAATGCAATCCTTTTTATTTTTGGCGTAACTTTCTTCGTTCAAATAGGCTCAAACAAAAATCGATAGAAAAATACTCCTATGTAGACAATCTCTGATTTCATCTCGATTCATTCATGAATCTTGAGATTTTACATAAGTCACATTTTCAAAAAAAGTATATGAAAAAAAACTGCAGCATCTTACAATAATCCTAGAAAATTCCTAATGTTCACTCCATTATGTTAAATGCTAGGTTTGGAATTTAAAAACAAAATTATAATCAATACATATCTATTTAACACATCATCGTTGATCAGAAAAATTTTTTTACATTTTCTTTCTTTTTCTTCTTCAATCTCTTTTCTAGGATGTCTTTCAAAATAAGCAAATGAGCTTTTTTGATCACGTAATGAAGTCGAAACAAAGAATATTTTTCCCACGAAATTGATTTCTGGTATGATCTAAAATTTTCCATCTGAATGTTAATAATAAAAAGGAATATTCAAGACCACTCCTGGTAATTTTTCTGAAAAATATTTTTCTAGTTCCTATTTTTCCAAACACCGTATTTCCGAGTTAATTTTTCCGGAACTGATTTTCCACCTCCTATTTTCTGCAAAATAATTTTAGTCCAACCATTCTTTCGGAAAATTAATTTTCGGAAACAATGATTTTCCAGCTTTAATTAATCAACACGAAGTCGAAAATTCGCAATACTTTTTATTTTTAGTCAC
The DNA here is from genome assembly GCA_028476575.1 of Platygaster robiniae. Classification (NCBI taxonomy): domain Eukaryota; kingdom Metazoa; phylum Arthropoda; class Insecta; order Hymenoptera; family Platygastridae; genus Platygaster; species Platygaster robiniae. Next base: position 29,489,970 of record CM052023.1, read on the forward strand.
ATATTATATATAATACCGTAAGTGATATAATATTCTATACATAGTACGATACACTAATTAACTTTTTGAAAAAATTGAAGAAATTAAAAAATTAAGCTGTTATTTATGGTATTTATAATTAATTAATGGGTAGTATGAAAATTGTGAGAAAAATCGCAGTTTAAAAAGTTGAAATAATGGATAGGGAAAATATTTTTACAGTTCACGGAAATAGAGTTTTTCAAAAATCTTTTAAGATACTGAAAACCAATTTAAGGGGTTATATACCTTTTTGTGCGGACAAATTGAGGATGATTTGGAGTATCTTTGAAAGTCTGTAGCAATAATATTATGACACTAAAGTTATTGTTTTTTCATAGTGTATTGTCCACTTGAAAAATTAAGTATTTGTTTATAAAAAAATATCAACAATTGACGGAGTTATGGGCCTTATCCCGAAACAACTTATTTTGGAGAGGCTTGCGGTGACCACGATGCAAGTCAAACAGGTCAAGTTGAATTAGAAAATCCAAAAAATTTCATTATTCTAGGAATGTATCTAGTTCTTGAACGATTGAAAAAATGAATATTCCGAATTTTCGGTATGCAAAAACGTTTCCCCGAGATTTCGATTTTTTGAGCTCTGAAAATTTTATTACAAATTTTTATGTGCAAAATAAAAACTGTTCTATAAAAAAGCGATCGTTCAAGAACTAGATCTATTCCTATAATAATGAAATTTTTCGGATTTTCTGATTCAACTTGACTTGTTCGACTTGCATCGTGGTCACCGCAAGCCTCCTCAAAAAAAAAGTTTTTTTGGGTAAGGGCCATAACTTCGCCAATTGTTGATATTTTTCATCAACAAATACTTGGTTTTTCAAATGGACAATACACTATTTAAATACAATAACTTTTGTGACATAGCATTATCAACAAAGTTACTCCAAATCATTCTCAACTTTTCCGCACAAAAAGGTATATAACCCCTCAAAAGCACAAAAAAATTTTCGAACAATCGTTCTGGGAAAACTTGAAAAAATAATTTTCTGGAATCTTAATTTTATTCAAAAAGCATCCAGGAAAATCGGCCCATGAAAAAAAGTCTTTTTGATTGATAAATTCAAAAAAATTATTATCAATCATTTTTGTAAGTTGCCATAACAATGAAATATTGAAAATCTCGAATTTCTCCTTTTCATTACAAGCTTTCAGTTTGCAATATTTCTACACACTTCTTTCAAAAATGCGGGAAAACCAGACACTGTACAAAATAAAACAGTCAAATTCCAAAATAAACGAATATGACTAGAAAAAACACCTTCAAATTCAAAATTCCGGTTCAGAAACACCAGAATTCCTCAAAATCCTGAAACTCGCGTCTCGCGAAAAATTAAACACCAAAGCGTCTGAAGACGTTCATTTCCTCCTTAACTATCACAAAAGGCCACGAATCTCCAATGGGGATGAAAGATCTCATCTCGCAGATTCCTCTAATCAAAATGGGAAAAAACGAGAAAGAACTAAAAATATACCTTCTTTTCAAAAAAGCCTTCAAATTATAGCTGCACCCTGAATATTACAAGGAAATATCCCGAGTACCCTTAAAACTGAAGATACTTCAAAAAAGGCCCTCAACTGTTTCAACCCTTAAATCAAGGATTACATGTTTCAAGGGTTGCAAGAACAAATTATTCTTCCACATACAGTGTAAACGATTCTTAAGTTTAAGTTTCTTTCAAAAAAAACCAACGTTTAATCGCAAATTTGATTGAGTTTACTGACCGATCAGATCGCCGGTGCATTTTGATGGCGAAGCCTGCAGAAGGGCCGATGGTCCCTAGACGGTGTGTAAGGGAAAAAAATCGTATCCTGGTTAGCGGTGTCCTTGATAAAGTGGCCGCTGAGAGCACTGCGAATCTCGAAGCACAAGAAACTAGTCTTAAGGCACGCGCGCGACAAAGCGCGAGAAACTGACTGAAACTTTCGTCTGAAACTGCTTACTGCAGCAGCGAGAAAGATACGCGAACGGAGTCTGATGGATCTGGCCGATCTGGCGGCGCGGGAGTCAAGAGCAGTCAAGAGGGCGCGGGAGGACCAAAAACCCGGCAGAGGAGAAGAGGACCAGAATGGAAGTGGGGACGACGATCCTCGCCCATTCATGGCCAACGAATCGCCAAATCGATTTCCAACCTTGTTCATTAAATCGGTCAATAAAACTGGACCATTCACGCCGAGGAAAGTGTGACCCAAAAGCTGAACAAGGTGGGTTTGCTTTGAATTGTGTAGGGAAGAGTCCCCCAATCTTTTAAACAATTGTAGAATCCGAACAACATTACATATCAAGTGGTGTGCGGGAACGAGAATTTCAGGAATCCCGAAAATGCCGGGAATTCCGGAAAATTCGGGCATTCAGAAAATTGCAGGAATTGCGAAAAATCTGGCTATTTTCAAAAGTCCTAAAATATCGAAACTTCAGGATTATGAGAAGTATACAAATTTATGCTCTGAAATACGAGTACATAGTGAGCAGCGGAACGCTATTGAATCACAGAGTTTCGGACCACAGAGAAATATTGTTACTACTAAGATTTTCCGCAATCTACGGGAATAGTTCATTGTTGTAATTAATCAAAAAAAAAGTGAACTGTGTTCAGACATTTAGATTGTAGAATTGCTTTGAGAGAATTTTTTTTAATTCAAGTCTCTTGAAAACGAATTCATTCGCAAATTTGTATTCGAAATGCTATAATTGCAATAAAAAGAATTTCAAATTTTACGATTTTTGGATTTCAATCTGGATAGAAAAATTTGTGAATAGATGGAAAATTTCGAATTTTCATTGAATAATTAAACAATTAAACAAGGAAGAATGCACGTTAAGGTAATAAATTCGTGACTCAGAACTATTTTAAATGAAAAAAATACACCTCACTGATTTCGACTAGATCGAAATTAAATCTCTAGGTTTTTCAAATTCATCAATTGTTCATGAGAATTTTTTCGTTGGGTTCACAACCAAATGAGAGCTCAAAACAAAGGCAGAAAATAACAAAATTATACAAGTGTTCTAACCTTAAAATTTTCGATTAATCAGGAATGAAAGTTTTGAGAGTAAAACAATTAGCATTTTTTAGGTTTTGGATAAACATTGTTCAAAAATATAAATATTGTTTGCGCCCGGCAACCGAATTTACTGTCATCTTATGAATTTATATTGATAAACGAAGAAATTTCAAAATTCCTTATTTGTAAAAATTCTAATTTCCTTAGAATTTTTCCCTTTTTGGCTTAAGGGGCGGGATACCCCTAAACGGCTGAAATCATTAACAAACTTTACGCATGGATCGCGGGAAAACTATAAACGATAGGAACCCCAAATTTTGCACAAATGAAGTTTCTTTAATATTCTACAAAGTGATAAATGTCGTTTTGCAAAAATGTTGCCTTGTTCGCGAATCCAAGCCTTCAAAATCGCACCTGCACATTTTGTAGAGGCAAACGATGAGACTTGTACAGCTTCGGAAACTCAATAAAAAAAAAAATAGTTATACAAATTTTTCAGATTCTTACGTCTACTATTACTTGACATTCTTGATTTTTAAAAAAAAAATTTTTCAATCAAATAAAAGCAAAAAATGTGAAAAAGTTGAATTTTTTTTGTCTTATTTTGCAGAAAAATGTTGAAACAAATTTTTTTTGCAAAATCGGGAAAGATCAATTTCTGAAACACAATTTTCATGTCATCAAACTCACTATAATTTTAAAAATAGGCAAAATTTTCTACTATAAAAGGTGGACACATTGGAGAAATCCACTTAAAAAGTTGAAAAAATAATCCGAAAATTCACGTTTTGATCTTTTTCATCACTCTTCAATATTTGCTCGCTAAATAACATCAAATTTTTATGAAAAAAAATTTTTATAAAAAAATGAATTCCAAGCGTAAAGCTTCAATCATAACCATCGGAATTGCACTGAGAACAAGTGTACCAAGAGCTGCGAATTTTGACCCATTTTTAGTGCACTTCTCTTTTACATTCATTGCACGCTATTGGATTGAATTTCTATAAGAAAAGCAAGTGTACACCTTGTGGTAAAAAAAGTGTCCACCTTAGGGTTATTACACGATTTCATTGGCAAAAACAAAAACAATATTTTCACTCGCCATATTATGCAAATCTGTTCATAATGTGTTTGTCTGGTATGTAAACAGGGTCAAAAGTATATTTATCTTTTCGGAATCACTGTTTCCGATAATTAATAATGGACAGTAAAATATCGATTCTGGCGTTGTATTTTTGAAGTAGAGGTGTTTTGTAGGGACTAGTATACGTTGATGGAAGATCTGGAAGTAGAAGTTTTAAGAAGTTTGGGTTATGAACTAATTATTGTTTGGGTTATATACTAATTAATAATTATTGTCACTATTTATGGTCACTGTTTATTGTTACTATTTATTTGGTTTTAATATGTGACATATCCTTATGGATTTCAACAAAAAAATGGTTCTCCCGAGTCTCGTCTGGATTTTAACTGCACTTGTATAATCGGCCTCCATGTCAATCAGCGATTTTTAACAAATGATTATTTTCTTGAAAATGATGGCACACAAGGTCATCGAAACAAAAATTTGGCTTGGTTTGTCGTTTTTTGAAAACTCTCATTCACGTATACCAGCGACAAATTATAACTATATTATAACTATTTACTAATTATATATTACAGATATGTCGATGATACAGTAATGGTGATAAAAAGGGACAAAGTTGATGAGGCTTTGATTAAATTTAATAGTTATAATGAACGGTTACAATTTACTTGCAAGTTTAAGGTTGATGAGGTATTGAATTTTTTGGAATTAAAAATCTTAAGAGTTGATGGTAGATTATCATTGCATTGGTTCATTAAACCAACTTCCTCAGGTAGACTTCTGAATTTCTTCTCAAAGAATCCTTTTGGACAAAAGAAGGCAATCGTTTATGGGATGGTAGACAAGGTTACTAAAATTGTCAGATAGGTGTTTCCATGATGTTAATTTTAACCAAATTCGATGGAATTTCATTGATAATAATCATCCGAAAAAATTTATAAATCGTTATGTTAAGAATAGAATCAATAGATTGAGATTTTTTAATTTGAGAAATGTTGATAATAATGTAAAGAAAGATAGGGAGAAAAAAAAGAAATTCTATTATTGAAAAAATAGGGAAAAGGAATTTTGAGAATTTATTCAAGAAAAACAACTGGGATGTTGTTTATAAAAGTTACAGTAGATTTAACAGTCAAATTATAAAACGTGGTAAAGATAAATAAGATAAAATGAATCAGCAGAATCTAGTATATAAGATTGATTGTAAGCAATGTGATTGCGTTTGTGTTAGACAGACGAAAAAATGTTTAAAAAGAGAATTAAAGAACACGAGAATAACATCGAAAAACATCGAAAACATCCATCCACGCCAAAAAAAGTTTCTGGATGTGGTCACTCTGATTTTTCAAACCACCATGCAGTTAGAAAAGACGGTAAAATATCGATTCTGGCTTTGTATATTCTTAACGTGGAGGATCGTTAAATCATGTACATTTAACAGAACAACAATATTTTCAGTAACCAAAAAATCTTATTAGCGATACTGGACAAAATTCGTAACGCAGTCAATGGACACATGGCGGATATAAATTCATAGAACAATAAATGGTTTTCAAGTATAAATTTTAAGAAATATTTTAGTTGAAATTTTCACTAGAAATGGAAAAGTCATTTTTAATTGGTTTGTAAGTCGAAATTTTCGCTATTGAATAGTCGATTTTAACAGATTTATATGTGGAAATATTGACTTTGAAATTGTCAAATTATACTGATCTAATTGTATAAATTCTAACGTATAAATAGTTCATTTCGACAAATTGATTTCTTGATATTTAGACTGTTGAATATACAATTTTAACCGATAAAGTCACAGAAATTTTTACTATAAAATAGTCAATTACAACACATTTTTTTTCCTATAATTTAACAGTAGAAATGATTCTTCAATTTTTTGAAGAATTTGAAACTTCGAGAATTTTACATTTAAAACAAAGGATGTTTTCAGTTCACGCAACTGAATTTTTCAGTTGGAGCAAATCATAATTTTTCTAACGTCAAATTTCACGTTTCTTATCATGAATAAAATGCAGTCGAAGTAATTGAATCAATTATTCTTTGTACATGCCAAGAAGTAGGCTTCCAACTACCTGAAAACTTCATCCAATTCAAAGTCCAAGGCATTGCCATTTCAACTAATACTGCAATCACGAATTTTTAGTTATGAATTATAGCCTATGACTGATAAACCCCAAAAAGGCATAGGGTTTTTATAATTTTTTTTCCCACAGCTATTATAATTAATAAAAAAAAAAAAAAACCCAATCAATTAGGGAACTAAAATAAAATCACAGAAATGTAACAAAAATAAATGGTTTCAAATAAAAATAGAAAAAAAAAATTGTACACGAGTGGACGAATGAGCCCGAGGTACGGAAGAATGAAAATGACTAAAAACACGATTTGTTTATTCTTCGCCAGGTGCTGCGCACCAACTATGTATACTTTAACATTGAATATTTGAATAAACACTTTTCAGAAATTAAAAATAAAAAAAAATATGATTGATAAACCCAGCTCAAATCAACTTCCACATGTTTTTGTACAATATATTTCACAAGAACGAAACTTGAATGAAATGAAGAGCGTCGTTATCTATCATTTACATCCTGAAACAGAGACTATCATATGACCTAAATACGAATGACTATTTGAGGTTACTTCTCACTTCCTTCTCCACCCACGTAGACAAAAAATTTCTCGTACAATGACTCCATTATGATTGTTAATTAGAAATTTATAAAATACTCGCTTGTTGCACATTTTCGGATTCAAATTCATTTCAATTGGAAACGATTAAAATAATTTTCTGCATCTTGATATAATTTTTTTCTTTTTATTCTATAAAACATTCAGTGGATTCAAAAAAAAAAATAATAATGAAAGCAAAGACATGAGAAGTATCGTCTGAAAAGAGCAATTTTCAACATTCTTATTTCTGTACCATGAAACTTATTTCCAATCCGTGAAAATTCAAAAAAGTTGAAACATATACTGATCGAAAATTCGTAACTTTTTTTATGGAAAAATTTTAGACGTAAGAACCTAAAAAATTTGTATAACTATTTTTTTTTTATTGAGTTTCCCAAGCTGTACAAGTCTCATCTTTTGCCTCTGCAAAATGGGCAGGTGCGATTTTGAAAGCTTGGATTCGCGAACAAGGCGACATTTTTGCAAAACGACATTTATCACTTTGTAGAATATTAAAGAAACTTCATTTGTGCAAAATTTGGGGTTCCTATCGTTTATAGTTTTCCCGCAATCCATGCGCAAAGTTTGTTAACGATTTCAGCCGTTTAGGGGTATCTCCCCCCTTAAGTCAAAAAGAGAAAAATTCTAAGGAAATTAGCATTTTCGCATTATTTTTAATCTTTTCAGACACACAGCCTGTTTCCCCGACCTGAAAAGTATAAATCCAATGAATCTGAAGCATAATCTTGTTCTCTTTATTTCACTAGATATACTCCATCAAATACTTAAGTCAAAAAGTGAATTATTTTAAGGAAATTAGAATTTTTACAAATAAGGAATTTTGAAATTTCTTCGTTTATCAATATAAATTCATAAGATGACAGTAAATTCGGTTGCCGGGCGCAAACAATATTTATATTTTTGAACAATGTTTATCCAAAACCTAAAAAATGCTAATTGTTTTACTTTTAAAACTTTCATTCCTGATTAATCGAAAATTTTAAGGTTAGAACACTTGTATAATTTTGTTATTTTCTGCCTTTGTTTTAAGCTCTCATTTAGTTGTGAACCCAATGAAAAAATTCTAATGAACAATTGATGAATTTTAAAAACCAAGAGATTGAATTTCGATCTAGTCGAAATCAGTGAGGTGTATTTTTTTATTTTAAAATAATTCTGAGTCACGAATTTACTACCTTAACATGCATTCTTCATTGTTTAATTATTTAGTTATTCAATCAAAATTTGAAATTTTCCATCTATTCACAAATTTTTCTATCCAGATTTAAATTCAAAAATCGTAAAATTTGAAATTCTATGAATTGCAATTATAGCATTTCGAATACAAATTTGTGAATCAATTCGTTTTGAAGAGAATTAAATTTAAAAAAAAAATACTTACAGAGCAATTCTACAATCTAAATATCTGAACACAGTTCATTTTTTTTTTTCGATTAATCACAACAACTCATTGAACCTGTGAGCTCGCAGCGTGCTCGCGGCGAGCGTGAAAATCAAACTCGCTGCGAACTCACAGCGTTTCATTATTTCCGCCCCTTTTCGAACACGCCGCGAACTCGCCAGCGAGCTCGCAGAGTACTCACCACGATCTCACAGAGTATTTCCAGTCGTTGATAATTATTAATATATATTTCAGGAAAATATAAAGATAATTCATTATTTACGGTAAAAAGTAATCACAACGAAGCTGTAAAACGATTATTTAATTAAAAAAAAAAAATTTCTCCCGGATGGTAATCGATCCCGTGTTTTGCGGAGTTGAACACCAAAAAGTATCATATTAATTAACATGAGACATGCACTTGATTTAAGCATTCTACACAAAACTTGGAACATGAGAAAAAAAACCAGCAGCCATCTGGTGAGCGCCTGGGGAGAGCACGTGAATTTTCAAAATTCGAATGTAAAGTAATTTAAATTTTGAAAATTCGCGCGCCCTCCCCAAGCACTCACCAGATGGCTGCTGGTTTTTTTTCTCATATTCCAAGTTTTGTGTAGAATGATTAAATCAAGTGCATGTTACATGGTAATTAATATGAAACTTTTTCGCGTTCAACTCCGCAGAACACGGAATCGATTCCCACCCGGGAGAATTTTTTTTTTTATCAAAAAATCGTTTTACAGCTTCATCGTGATTACTTTTTACTGTAAATAATGAATCATCTTCTTATTTTCATGAAATATATATCAATTATTATCAACGACTGGAAATACTCTGTGAGCTCGTGGCGAGTAGTCTGCGAGCTCCCTGGCGAGTTCGCGGCGTGTTCGAAAAGGGGCGGAAATAATGAAAACGCTGCCAGCTCGCAGCGAGTTTGATTTTCACGCTCGCCGTGAGCACGCTGCGAGCTAATAGGTGCACTGGGAATGACCAATTTCCGTAGATTGCGGAAAATCTCAGTGGTAACAATATTTCTATGTGGTTTAAAACTCTGTGATTCAATAGCGTTTCGCTACTCACTATGTACTCGTATTTCAAAGCAGAAATTTGTATACTTCTCATAATCCTGAAGTTTCGATATTTTAGGACTTTTGAAAATAGCCAGATTTTTCGGAATTCCTGAATTTTTCGGGATACCCGAAAAACTCGGGATCCCGTTCTGACCCGATACAAAATTTCCTGACATATCCCGACCCCCGAAATTCTCAATCCCGCACACCATTAATATTTTGACATGAAAAACTAAATTATTCCTAAATTATTAGCTCAAGACTGTTTCTTTATGAACATAACACCACAAAAGCTATGTCTGGATAAAATTTATCTGATTTTTATCATAATTGCTGAGAAAACAGCATGGAACGGAAAAAGGACGCAAGGAGCACGCAAGTAGACGAAGGTCCGTCCCCGAGTCTTTGCCAGAGTATAGATACCTCGACTTCGACGAAGACTTGCGAAAATTTATTATTCGTAAAGATTTTGTAGGATTTTTGAACTTCTGAAAAAATAACTGAAGCTCTCTAGAAAAGTTGTAAAGAGTTGAACCTCAAAATGGAAAAAATGCAGATCAATGTTACGATGGAGCACATAAAATGTCTGGTCATGTCAGTGGCGTCCAGGCGAAAATGAAGAATCTGTACCCATTGATGATGTGCGTTTATTGTTTATAGCCATCGTTTGAACCTCGCATTGTCAAATACCATGGCAGTCCCACCTGTTCGTAATTAATTGTCTTGAGATTATGAATGACATCGTGAACTTATTTAGAAACCACGCGTTTGCGACGATTGCCAATAAATGGCGACATCGTCTGGCAGATGACAAATGTGCAAAAAGGACATTTCTCGCTTGCCGAAGTGAGATCCTCGAACCCTGCCGCCCAAGGTAGTGCTATCAGCGAACGACCTGGACCTGACTCTATCTGCATGAAATACTTCCTTCGCGACAAAATTTTCTGGACTAACAGGTTGGTATCTTTGAGACAGAGGATGTGAACGAGATATTATTTACTCGAGAATAATAATCAAATTGTCTTTTTTGTAGACAAAAATTTGTCTATTACAATCCCGCGAAATCCGCCATGTTAGCAGAGCACATGCAGAAGAGCAATGACAAGACTGCTGCCCTTGTAAGCGCTGAGCGTTTGTTTTTCAAAGCGAAAAATGCCTGGCAGACCCTGGCTGCATAACAACTGAAAGACCAAAAACATCCTTGATTACGTCATTTTTCGGCTGATGCAAAGCTTTATGTCTTCTGTAGCTTTAAAAAACCTTTTGATTTTTCGTACAGTCAATTTATCAGGATTTGTTCCATTTGACCGCGATTTGTAAATAAAATAAAATTCGTAAATAAAAGCATTTACTTGCAAGGAGCTTTTTATTAATTATTATAATTGAATTGTTGAATTGAATACATTTGTCTTCCTTCGCTGGTAAAATAAGACAGAGTTTAGAAAGCTTTGCAAATTTGGAATATCATCCTAATGTGCATGACAACACAATGTACGTACAACTGGCAATAAATGAAGGAATCAGAATGAATTGTATGCAAAAACAGGCTGCGATGTGAACTATGGGTGAAATTCAGATATAGGGAGTAAAAGGTTCTTTAGAAAGTCCCTCTACATGATAAAATCGTGAACATTACATGAAATTGTGAAGCAAAAAATCTTTCTTTTGTTTTTCTCCAGAACTCTGGAAATGTTAACGCAAACCACTGATAAGCAGCTCAAGCTCTTGCTCATTGAAGATTGAGATCAAACTTTTTGGAATGATATCGTAGAATCCTTCCAAGAAAGCGTTGATCCTGTAATAAAAAACAAAAAATTATTTCTGATTATTAGCATCGAATCAAAGATTATACATTATATGATTTTTGCATTTTCGAAATTTAAGTTTTTGAAATACTAATTACACAGTCAACAATAACAATTTTCTTGCAAGATGACAATCAATTAATAATCATCATGCTAGTGGCCAACAATAATCTCATATAAAATGAGTATTTTATTATTCAATTATATATTACTTCACATAGCAATAACACGGTATATATCAATTCACATTACAAACATATAAGAATTATGAAAAATTCTAAAATAACTATAGCAACGAAAAAAATTGTCCGGAACTGTTCAACTCTCGGTCATTAGAAACCCTGTCAGGCAGGGGACAATACTCACGCAATAGACAATAGTCATAAAATAGTCAGATAGATGCCAGGAATGTATTCTGACATCTATCTGACTATTTTATGACTATTGTCTATTGCGTGAGTATTGTCCTCTGCCTGACAGGGAAGCAATATATATTTTTTCCCATTCATATTATATGATAATTGAAATTCAGCAATAACAATTGAAATAAAAATAAATGTTTGCAACTCTGTATCCTAAAACATTTATATATCTTGATGATTCTGAAATTCACTAAAATCTAATAGTCGCACGAAATTCAAATAACCTGATCGAGATCGCTAAAAAGATTATGAATTAGGGAATCCCTAATAGAATAAATTTTTCGAAGAAACCCCCCCGAAAATTTTTTCTATCTACGCTCCTGGTTTTAGAAGTCACTTGATTATTTATTATTATTATTATCAATATTGGGTTTTAAGGGTTGTGAATAAATATTCTGTTATTGGTAAAAGTAATTCAAGTAATGAGCGGCAAAAATGCACTTCAAATACTCGGTACATTCGGAATTTTAGTGTAGGTATAGTTGGCTGTACCCAAAATAACCCAAATGAAATTTGAATTTCGTGCGCTTGGTCGCCATTTTGGATTCTGCGTTAGCAGGTATAGAAAGTTCTAGAAATAGGTAGAAACTTCTACAATGTGCTATATATATACCAATGTGTAAAAAAAATATAGAAAAAGTAGTTAAACAGCAGATTCACACCTGCAAATTCTCGCATTTCCGAGCTTTTTTCGTGAGTTTTCATTTTCATACTTTATAACAGTTTCGATTTTCTCGCTCCCTCATTTTCATTCTTAATATTTCTTGGGTAAATGGTTGAATGCATCGAAAAAATTATTCTCAAACCTGTCATATTTTAAGGTTAAGATGTTTTGACTTCACTGTAGAACATGTAGAATAAATTTTTTTGAACTGTCAATTATTATTTACCTGCCAAAAACTCTAAATAAGCATTACTACTTGATTTACTTAATGTTAGTATTTTTTTTACGAACGAGTATTCGCGTTTTTCTGAAAAATCGAATATGTGAGAACGTCAGTAATATGTATATAGACACACTTTTTTGGCTTGGAATTATAAAATTTTTTGTACTTTTTTTACAATTTTTCGGGCGATTTTTAAATTTGGTTGAGAAAAAATACTTTTTGACGTGATTAACTTGAGTTAATAGTCTATAAAATTTTATGGTGCACCATACAAGGTTTTGTTTTATCTATGTATTTTTCAGAAATTACAGGAATTTTTACAATTTCGTTTTTTTGCAGCTATTATTATTGCCACAAAAAAATGCTTGATGGTTTTAGGAAATATTTGAAAAATTTTCTTAATATCAATAAATGGTTTTCTATAAAACATGTATTTTTTTATACTATTTTTATCATTCTGTTTTGTGATGTATTTGTAAGTATGAATGTTATAGAACCTGGTATATTGTATTTTTCAATTTAAATTATAGAAAAAACAATTAATTCTTTGATTTTTTGAGTTTCCTTCTTATAATCTAAATCTTTTTGAATTAAGATTTTTCGATATGTCTAAAAAACTACAAAGTATCAATCGTTAATTACAAAATATAAAAACAAATGTACACATTTCAGTGATGAAAATAATTAATTCGATATTTTTTGAATACAATTCATCCATGTTGGGATTTTTCATAAAGTGTAAGTTTTAAATGTTGTCATTGCTAAATTTTAACATTTTCAATCTTTTTACTTTTCAAAATTATTTTAAAAAATTTATACCTTTTTTCAAACCTTGAATATCTTATGATTTGTTTTTTAAATCATCAATATAATCAATATATAAAAACAATTGAGGTAGGAAAATATTTTTATACGCTTACTATAACACAGATTATTGTTCGAGAATTTGAAAATATTTTTGATTTTGAAATTTATGGTTTTTATTAATGAGTTTATTGATTAAAATTTGATGAACTTGTTTATTTTTGTTTATTTAACAAAAAATTGAATACTTATTAAATTTACAATTTCAATTTGTGATTTTTTGAATATAAATTGAATAAACTTATTTACTTTTGTATATTACTTCCTAAATTTCAATTCTTTAAAATTTTGAACTCATTCCCAAACACTTATTTTCAAATATTTGAATAAAAGTTCATTAACAAAAATTTCATGTCCATACATTTACTTCAACAAAAGTTTTTATTCAAGAATACATAAGTTTTGTAGGTTTTTAAATCTACACTTTCGATTCATAACTTTTTTTATTAAAATTTGGTAAACTTGTTCATTTTTATGCACAGTTTCCAAAATTTTTTCAATTTATATCCCATTAATTTTGTTCTCATTTTTAAACACTAATTTTCCCAATTTTCGAATAAAAGTTCAGTAACAAGAAATTTTATTTTCTTCCACTTCAACAAAGTTTTTTATTCCAAAATTCAGAAATTTTATTGATTTCCAAATTTTAAGTTTTGATTCATGATAATTTGTATAAAACATTTTTGGAAAAAAAATTTGGTAACAAAAAATGTTACCAAATTCAAACGTAGTTTTTTTTTTATTCATATTTTGAATTGAAATTTTATCAACTTATGATTTGTGTATCAAATATCCAAAATTTATCGATCCTGAAGTCTTTGAAATTTTGGACTTATTTTAAAAAACAATTTATAATTTTTAAAAGTTGAAATAAAAGTTCTCCAAAACTATCATAATCATCAAAATTTTCCATTATTTTTTTATATGTAAAAAGCTGGATTTTTAACTTCAAATAAGATACCATAGTCAAATCAATACTGATTTGTAGAATGCTGACTGAAAATAAGTACTTTTGAAACTATATAATTTTTATTTTATTTCTGCTTTAAAAAGTTGACGAATCTAACTTGGGAAAGTGAAAATAGCTTGATAAATTTACTATATCAAATATGTAGATTCTAGTATCACAACAATTTTTTGTTCAAAACTTAATAAAGGATTCAATTCCCATCCCAAAATGAAGTTCTAATTTTTTTCAATTATTAAAACTTCAAAGTTATTTTGAATCTTCATTATGATAATAACTAAACTGTATGCAAAGAGTTCATTAATAGTTAACAATGGTACTGATTATTTATCAATTATAATTGTGAAATATCAATAATTATTTTTTATTTTCATGAACTTTAACGTTTTTAAAATTTCAACAAGCCATTTTCAACTATTCCGAGCTTATAATAAAAATTATCTGAAATATCATGTAGTGCCCCATTAGAAGTTTCACTTTATTCATTAATTTTCAATGTATTAAGAAACATTTATATACAATTTATAACAGCAATTATTATTTGCAAAATATATATTTTATACATTTAAATTTCAGTAAGTGCCTCAAGTAACGACCTAGTATATTTATTAACAAATCTTTTTCAAATTATTTGTTTATTTTTAGTAACTCAAAATCTGAATAATGGCCAAGTGGGGTGAAGGAGACCCTCGATGGATTGTCGAAGAAAGGGAAGATTTCAGCAACGTCAATAATTGGCATTGGTAATTGCAAATTTTTACTTTAGAAATCAATTATCAATAAATAGGAAATCAATAAACCAATAAACTTACTCAATTTCAGGACTGAGAAAAATGCGTGTGCTTGGTCTCAAGAAAAAATTAAAAAGCTTTTCAAGGATATGGTGATCAGTGGAGATGGAAGTATGTTTCTTTCATTCGAAATACTGTAGATTTTCGTTAGAATATTTTATGAATCTGATTTGAAAGCTTTGAAAAATAACAGCAAAATATTTTCTGAAAAATACAAACCTTTTATGTTTGAACCCTCTGTAGATTTGGTACACTTTTTGAAAATTTCATGTGATATGTAAGAATCATATTTTTGAATTTTTCACAGAAACCTGTAATATAACTGAAATAGAAAAATGCGAAGGCGAAGCTGTAGCCAATAACAGAAAAGGAAAACTAATTTTTTTCTATGAATGGAACATCGTTTTGAAATGGAAGGCTGAAGGCGAGAAAAAAATTAAGGGAAAAATCACTATACCGAATTTATCAGAAGAACATGATGTCTCTGAAGTTGACGTAAGATATTTTTATATTCAAACATACAAGCTCGATCCATGACTATGCTCATGAAACTTCTTTGATTTTCGTCAGATTCAAGTCACTTTGGAAGAAAGCACCGACAAAGGCGAAGAATACAAAAACTTTTTACATACAAAAGGGAAAGAAGCGGTCAGAGTGAAATTACTAGATTACATAACATCACTGAAAGAAGGTGAATATTTATATTCTACCTTAGACAACAAGTAACTTGAAAATCCTGTCAAATTTTTCAACGTCTTGACTCTATTTGCAGAGTTCTCACAAGGCATGATTCTCCCAAAGAAGGATGAAACTATCAACAGCAAAGTTACGAACATCACGAGCAGCTTTAATTCCAAGGTATGAGTCGAAACAAATTGCATTTTCCCAAGAATATTATTTTACAATAACACAATATTAAAAAGAAATTTGCAATATTTTACATGTTTCAGACTCAGATAAACACTGGAAAAGCGAAATCTACCGGTGAAGAAAAAGCAACTGAAAAAGTTTACACTGCCACCATTAAGCAGCATATAAACTTTCAATGTAGGGCCCAAGAACTTTTCAATGCGCTGACAACAGTAGAGGTAAAAAATAAAAAAATTTAGCTAAACGAAAAAATAATGGGAACGATTCTGATGAGTCGTACCAATTTGTTAATCTTAACAATTTTAAAATTCAGATGGTTCGAGCTTTCACAAGAAGCGACGTAGTACTGGATGCCACGAAAAATGGCAAGTTCGAGCTGTTCGGTGGAAACATTCACGGCGAGTTTTTGGAAGTCGATCCTGAAAAAATAGTGCAAAAGTGGAGATGCAAACACTGGCCTTCTGGACATTATAGCGAAGTCACCTTGAAAATAACAGAAAAAAATGATCACACGGAAATGAAGCTGACTCAAACTGGAGTTCCAAAAGAGTAAGATCACATTTGCATTCAACCTATATTATTGTTCAATTATTATTAGAAAATATGATGACTCATAACAATTTTTTCATGTTACAGTGAAGAGGATTCTACAAAAACAAATTGGGACCGTTATTACTGGGATCCAATCAAGCAAACTTTCAGTTTTGGATACTTCATGTAGTTTAAATCATCCCGTATTAAGCGGAAGAATAGCGAAAAAATGATCTTTGAGGTCTTTAAGTTACAAGTTTGCGAGTATCACTTTTTACTTTTAACGAACGTCAGAACTTTGGTGGAAAGTCATTTGCATTGCTGTGCATGATAGGTCAAAATACCCCATGCTTTTTATACAGTATAAAAAGAGCAGCAATGGAGCTCATTATGCAATCACTTTGAAACTTTTGTAAGACACAATCACGTTCAAAATATCTGAGTAATCTGTAAGTTATGTCGTTAATATTGACGGTTTTTCAGTTGAAAAATCATGATTAACTTTTCCATTACAAAGCTATTTTTTATTTCTTTCTTTGTAGAAAATCATAACCACGTGAACTTCGTTCGATCACTTCAATGGTATTAAATAAATTGTCGATAAATAAATGGTCATAAAACGATCCAAGTGTATGACTCATTTTTTATCATATATCAAAACCAAAAAAAAATTACCATTCTATTTGAGGTAGGTTAATTCAAGAAAAAGATTTCATGTTTCTAAATAATAAAAAAAAAAAAAAAAAACAATACTTTTATTACTTTTTACAAATGAAAGTTGAAAACAAAAAGTATACAAAATCAAATCCGACGATATTGTGCACTCTATTGTTAAAAAAGTATCAGCAAAATTTGAAATGTTATTATCAGTGGTAGATCCTTTGAACTTGCATTAAAATTTATTTACCTTTAATTTAATTTAAATTCAAAAAAACCTGTGCAAGCAACGGGAAATAATTGTTTATTTTAAAATGGATCCTCCACTGAAAACAATACGGAAAACAAATTTCTACATCTTATAAAAATGTTCTAAAATAACGTCCGATCCTATATTCGATACTGTGAGTGCTATTATATTTCCAATGCAATAATTTGAGTATAATAGCACTCGCTGTGAAAAGTATAAAATGCTGCATGAAAATAAAATCAACTTCAACTCGTGAATCGAAATTGAAGGTTACAATCTTAGCAGCATAATATACTATTATACGCTCATCATATTATGCCTGTACAAAGACGATTCACATATAATAGCGTCCGCTGTATAAAATATAACATGCTGCTCGGAGATGATTGTTTCAAATAAAACATCTCCAGTAGGATAATATACTAAAGAATTTGGTTTTAAAAACAATGATAAGAGTTTGAAAATGTTCTGGCTACAACTTGGATAAAAATTCAAAATTTCGCAATTAAACTCAAAAAATTAAATTCATTTACCTACAGAAGTCATTTTTATCTACCAATCTCAAACCTATAAATATTAAGAAAATTAAGATCTCCGAACCTTAATTGTACAAGGCGAAATCCTAAAATCACAATTACAATTTGATTCCTAGATACGCACAACTGACAAAATCTCGATAACAACAAATGTCAAAATCCATGTTCCTGGTTTTAATTATCAACAAAAAATGCCAAAGCTACACGATGACAATCGAACGAGATAAGGTTTTGTAAATTGTGATGAACGCTGTACTTGGACCATCTTTTCACCGCCTTGTGACAGTTCATGTATGTTGAAATTACACGATAAATGGTTTCTCCAAGTCACAGATATCCATACAAAAATACTACCAACACCTTGTACATGGTATTATTTGTTAATTAAGTTAGTCGAGTCGTTCTTACAGTCTTTAAATTTTTTTTCAATCCCTAAACGAATACTTTTTGAAATTCAAAATGAGCGCAGAGAGACTCACGAAGAAATGTGTATACCAATTGAAAAAACTATTAAAACACTAGCAGTATTTAAATACTATAATCCTATGCAAACACATTTTCTTCAACAATTTTTAAAAATGCTCAAAAAATTTAGAAACAGCATTAAATTCTATAGATTTATGTAAATCCATTAAAATATAGAACAATCCTCAAATTCTATAAATACTAAAAATACTCAAAGAACTACATAGAAAAAAATATTTACAACTTTGGTAACGTCATTTTCGAAAATAAAAATCTATAAAAATTAAATACATTAAAAATATGGACGTTGCAACAAAATTTTTTATAAGAGGGAGGATAACTCAAACTTAAAAAGTCAACAAATTTTTTATTGCATAAATACTTGAAAATCATTAAACCTTGGAAGTGAAATTTCTTTGCTCTGGAGCATTTGCTTCATCTAACATATCACTTTTCTTATAGAATTATGATTTCTTATTTGTAACATTTTTGGACATTGGTTATTTCAGTAATTATGCCATTTTCAGGATTAGCTCGCATTTGTTTGGATTTTTATATAAATTTCTATAATATAATGCTGTAAGATTCAAAACTTAGTACATTATTTTTATTTTGCCAAGTGGTTATGCCCCTTGGAAAAAAATTAAAAGATTTATAAATTTTAATAATTTTATAGATTTGTAGGAAAATATTCTCCACGTAGATTTTGGATATATATTTAATTGCATTTATAGAATCACATGGTCGAGAATCAGAAGTTTATGGATTTCCAATTTTCTTTTTGTTTTTTTAGATTTAAAAAAAAAAAAACATATCTTTCATTGATTTCTGATATTCTCAAAATGTCTAGAACTTTCAGGATGGACATACTCAAGTTGTCATACATATGCGATTTAAACGATCTTTTGGTGTTTTCATGGATCTATCTAGTTTTTACGAATTCAATACTCGAGAAGTCAAAGTACATACTATAGATTTCTCGTGATTTAAAAGATTTCATTTTAAGAATTTATTTGTTCAATTATATTCATTTTATACCGCATCTGTAGCCAAGTGGTTATGCCACTGAATTTTCTAAAAAAAAAATTTCTATAATCATTATATTTTGACCATTTTTCGTATTTTCTTAGTATTCATATAATTTCGTAGGATTTTTTAGTATTCAAACTGAAATTTAAATAACAATTGCGCTCTCTCGAAAAGTTGGGGTCGAATTCACAAACCAAACCCTACTCAAAATTTCCTTATTTTTCCGAGTCAAAAAGTCCTTTGCCATTTTTTGTAAAACTCAAAATCAAAAAAGATATTCAGGTGACAAGTTTAAACTAATCAGATTTCTTAGATTTTAGACTCGAATATATTTTTTTATTTTGAATTTTGTGAAAAGATTCAAAGGACTTTTCGACTCAGAAAAATTTGAAGGAAATTTTGGGGTAGAGTTTAGTTTGCGAATTCGACCCCCACTTGTCAAGAGAGTGCAATTATTGTTTAAATTTTGAGTTTTATAAAATGTGTTAAAGGACTTTTCGACTTGAAATCGAATAAGGAATCCAATGTTTTTTTTTTGTATATGTGACTTTGGGACACCCTGTATAAATTTCTAGAATTTGATGTTACATTTTTCAGAAACTGATATCCTCATGAATTTGAATATTTCTTTCTAGTTCTTTCAGTATTTTTCATATCTTTTCCGTATTTACACGAATAAAGGATTTTTCCATATCCATATAGATATATAAAATTCGGTTCTCAATAATTCAATTGTATAATTCTTTTAATACTTCAAAATTATTTGAAAAAATCATGTCTGCAGTGCAGACATCATAACATGATTGTACAGAAAAAACAGATTTATCCTAAGAAAACAAAACAGTTTCTGGCAAGTCTGCAAAGGATTTCAGTATTTGACGTACTGCTAGTATTTGAAGTATTTTTAGTACTTCCAAGTTTTCATAAACTTCTCTAGTACGTTCATAGTTTTTAAAAATTATATTCAATTGCTTTATAAATTTTTCCATGAGTCTCTACGCTCTTGCAAAATTAACATTAGCACTAGTTTCCACAGCCAACAAGATTTAGACATAATTTTGAATTTCAGAAAAGATGTGTCTCAAAACCATTTTTACCCCCAAATGCCTTTATTTATCTCTACCCCCAGTGGCTTTGAGAAAAAAATTAACTACAAATATAATTCCTAAAATTTTGGTAACTTTATGTCAACTAACATAAATTTTAATTATATTTTCATTCTAAGAGCGTTAATAATAGTATTTTCTGGAATGACTTGTGATTCAGAGAAAGATTTATCATATAACTTCAATGAAAATTCAAAACAAAATGAGCCTATCCTCAATTTAAATAAAACGCAATACAAATATGAAATACGAGATTGAGCCCTCGCCATATACACAACGCTCATCCTTTGCAATGGGACTATTCAAAAATTCGTAAATTTACTAATGTTACAGACTGTTGGGGGCATGTATTACAATATACTGACATAGGATATCAAAGTGAAGGCGACCCAGTCAAAAGTCGATAACCAAAATTTCCCCCAGGATTCAATATTTGGAACGATCTAACCTGGAAACAAGCTCCTCAGTAAAACGCAGGTCATCAACTTTTGACCCAACGCCGTAAAACTTATTCACAGAAAACATGATACAGTAACTTACCAAATCTCATTTTTTCTTTATTAGACAAAAAAACTTGAGCCAACATCAATTCAAAACGTAAAAACTTTATTGATAAAAAAAAATCACTTGTTTTTAATACCGGATTGAATTTTGTGAATTCGTGAACTTATGTTTAATGACTGCGGTGACAAATTGACGATCTTATAAAAAATTTTTCCATACTTTTGCCCACTATCAACCAACACTTGTTTTTAAGAGAAAAAATTTTTAGATTGAATGCACCCCTTTCCATACTCCTGTTTATTTTTGCGAATAAAGAAAAAATGTTGGCAGTTCGGCGGTTTCAGCTGCTTATGGCTGATGCTGAAGATGATGCGTCTCCTCTTTGAACTTTTAACCATTCGACGAATTCGTCTAGCATTACTGGCCCTAAAAATTTATGAAAAATTATAGTTAATACAAATCTCCATCGGATGTACACCCTCAAATTAAAAAAATAACAACTCACAAGCCCCATCCAAATCATAATTCGATAAATCATGATTGATCGTTCGGGAAAACTCCAATATGTTGCACCATTGATCTTTGTTTATAACTCTGTACTTAGACTGATCCAGAAATTGGGCAAATTGTGTAAATAACGGCCAATGTTTTCCTAAGAGAAGTTGCAGCATTACTCTAGCTGTTTCCATATCCATGCTACGCTGGTCCTTATCCTGAAAAGTATAAAAAATTTGTTCTTAACATCCTACTATTCAATTGTTCAATGTTGATATGTAATTGAAGTATTATACTTTACCCTAGCAAAATCATAAGCGTATCGATAAATCCCCTTAAAAGTGTGAGGTTCGTTCAATAAGTTTTTGAGGTAATCGAGCTTTAGTTGCACTTTCCTACTAGTATCGCATTGCAAATGGGTAAGGCCTTCCGTCCATTCGCTTAACGTGAAAAAGCCCATTTGTCGAGCATTCATTTTGTAGGCAAGGACGAGCATTACAACGTTCTCGGGCTCGACGCAGATGTCTTCGCAAAATTTCTCCATACCCTCGGGACCGAGGGTGTCCGGATCATCGGGTGTCGTGTACTCTCTGAACCAAGCGACGCAACGTTTGTGCGAAAAGGCCGAAACGCTCGATACATCTTCTGACTTTGGATAACGCCTTGCACTAAAAGTTAATCAAGTATTTATGAAAAATTAACTCGTTTCAGTACATTTTACATGGCTTTCTCAGAATCTAAATTATTTTTTGACCATGATCAACAAATCGATACCATAATCAAAGTGATTTATAATCATAATTACGAACCTAATAGTAATTAATCATATTTTATAAATTTTAAATAAGTTATTCGTCATTCTTTCATTCAGTAGTCAATATCTGCGAGAATTTATTGACAAGTTTGTTAAGAAAATAATTTCTTTTATACAATTATGTATAACCAAAGACATAAAAGTTGAATTCAGCTAAAGGTAATTTGAATTAAAACCATATCGCCATGGAAAAAAAAGGCTAATGTTTTTTTCTAATTTTCTATGTTTTGAATTTTGAATAGAATGAAAATTCCATGTTTTAATAAAAAAATTATGAATGTCTTTCAAATAAAAAAATAAACTTTAGTGCCATCAACTAATTAAAAATAAATTATTTGGTATTTTAGATCCCCTGAATTTTTCATAACATTTTTTTTATTGAATATAATAAAAAATATAAGTAAAAAGAAAGGCAACAAAATAACTAAAAATAATTATGGTTATGGATTCTATTCTTAAAAAAAAGAAAACTTTGTAAATTGGAAAGTTAAAACATTGAATTAAACAATAAGGATAATTTATATTTGAATAGATAAATCGTGACTTAGTTTTTTTAATTGAATACAACTCACCAAAATTGACTTATTAGGAATCATTAATTTTGAATTCAACTTTTATTTGATTCATTGAAAAATTAGAAATTTAAAAAATGTCTGTTTGAATACACCTCACTGATATCTACTTATTCAAAATTAATTTTTCCCAAATTTCATCTCAATATTTTATTATTGCAGTTGTTTTTATTTTCATCAACTACAAAATAAAAGTCGACAAAATAAAATTCTTTTTAAAAAGTTATGGTTGTGGATTAAAGTTTGAAATAATACAAATTTTTGAAACTTTGGATAAGAAATTGGAAAATTGTGAATATTTTGCATTTAAAAACTAAAATAATTGAATTCTCATAATTTTGTGTTAATTCATAATAAATTTATAAATTTACTATGAATATTTTTTTATTAAATACACTGCAAGGTCAGAATTAAAGAAAATTAAGAAATAAACGAATGAAAAATGGTAATACATTCAGAAAATAATAAACAAAAATTTTGAAATCAAAAAGATTTGTAATCTCAATATTTTAGATTAGAAATTTTTGAGATTGTAAACTTTTTCTTATTAAAATAAATGGCATAAATATATATAATTCGCTCCATTATTAGGCAATGTGGTAAAAAAATAGACTTTTTCATCACATAAAAGTTCTAGTTCAAAACTTGATTGCAAAATATGGAATTCAATGATGGCAAATTTTTGCTTAAATGACTACAAAACCAAACAAAAAATGTTAATTTATAAAGAATGTGTGATTTAGAAATTTAATTTTAGGAAGCAATTCAATTGATATAATTGAGGAAAATTCTAAATCAAGAATGAAAGTTTTGTTGGCAGATTAAAAACATTGATTGATAATAAAGACAATTTTCATTTATTTGTTATATTTATATTGCTTATGTTCATACAATTCCTGGTAAAAGCCGAAAATTTTAATGTCAGATTGGCAAAATTAAACTATCCTGCACTTTCAACAATTATATTTACTCCAAGTGATTAGCATAAATATTCACATTATAAAAAAAACCATCAACAAATATCAAAAGTTTTAGCAACAAAAAATAAACACTAACCTGTCGTCGTCCATACACTAAAATGACAGATTATTTTAGACCAAATTTTGTGAAAAAATCAATAACCATAAACTAACAAAATAGTAAAAATAAAACTTCAAGTATGAAAAATAAATTATCTCAATGAATGAAAAATTAATCCTCGAAATAAAAGACCATTGATGATAAGCAGAAAAATATTTTTATGTAAGTTTTTGAGCTATGAAACGGCTCTTAGATTAAAACTTTCAAGTCACGCTTTATCACAGTTCCTAAAAAATAAAAAGTTACATAAGTGACATAAATATAGCTTGCTTTTGATTATATACATAAATAATATCAAATGTACGTCATGTTAAAAAGGGAAAAATAAGACTGATTCAAGCACCAGGAAAGAACAGACTAAAACGACGAATGAGCTATTTTAAAATTGGCATGCATGTGTGCGTGATATTTGTGGGTGCAAGTAAGAAGAAATGAGAGAATCAAAATACCTCACTACTCTCAAGGGTATTGAAAATTTTGACTCGAAAACAACTAAATGCAGAAAACATATTTCACTGTTATTTACAAGCTTTATGAAAAAAACCATTTAAGAAATCTGAATAATATGTAATTTTTAACTGAATTCAATACAGTTCATTTTTTTTCCTTTTCGTTAAGTTAGTTGGATATACCTTTAAATTAATGAAAATCGTAAAAAAAAGTAGAAAAAGACAATTTTTAGTTTTCGAAAATCAACTTTCTTAATTTTTCAAAAAGTTAGGAAATCACAGTTTTATAGAAATGTTAGTTAATAATTATACCATGTAAAATCATTCACATTTTCAAAACATAACTTATATTATTTCTTATACAATTAACCAACATTAAAAAATAATAAGCATTAAAATTTGCAAAACCGTAAAAAAAATATAATTTTGGGGACTTTTCTCTTGAATTTAATTCTATGCAAATTCAACATTTCAAATTTTCATACGTCTCATTAGCCATAATTAAAAATAATAATAGAAGAAAGTTGCTTAATTTCTTTAACTTGTTTGGAGTTATACGGTTAATTTAAGTTTTCTGCAATTATATTTTATACAGTTTTTGAAATACTTTTTGTAAATTTGGAAATATTTTAAGCAGCTGAATTTCTCGAGTTTTCATAATTTTTCAAAATTCGTCAAGTTCTATATTGTAAATAAAAATTTTGTACATAATCGTATAAATAGATTTTTAAAGTTGAAGAAAGATATACTTGATTCTTTATTATCACAAGAAATTTGATAGCTTTTAATCTTAGCCAATTTCATGAAATATCTATTATTCTAGAATCTTAAGGTTTTCATAAAAATTTGCAAACTTCAATGAGTTTTGAACATAATTTCCATGATAAATGATTAATAAAATTGGAAGGTTAACATAATTGAAAAAAAAAACCTTCAGATTTTCTAAACGATTCATAACAATTTCGAAACTCCCGAATATGGAATCATGAACTTAAAAATTTTATATTGTAATGTTGTAATTGAAAATATAAGAAAAAAGTTTTTTTAATTCCAACTCTGAATTTTTCTCAAGTCAGCATTACAAAAATAAAAAAAACAATTATAGAATTTTCCATGTTTAAAACTTTAAATTATTTATTTCAAATTTTCTAATTCCAAAAATAACAACTCTACACTACAAATCAAAATATCACAACTCAGAAAATAAAAACCCAGGCAAAAAGTTTAATTTTTGTAATTTGTAGTTTCTGGAAAATTGTCAATTTTCTATTTCGAATTTTAATTGGTTTTATTCCTATACAAATTCAAAAAAATCAAAAATTCAGAGATGAGTAAACAAGTTATCAAGACTGAAATTAAAAAATTTTTTAAACCAAACAAGAAATATAGCAGAAATGTAGAAAAAGAAATTTTTTTTGAGTTTTTGACATTTTTAGGAATGTTGAAAACTTTGTGATATTATGATTTTTATCACAAATTATGATAAATTGAAGGTGAACAAAATACACTGTGCATTTTTATCAAATTCCATTTCAGTCGCATTTATATTTTAATAATTTTTCATCAATATTCCAACTTCGTCAATAATTCATTGAATTTTAGACCCTAAGAAATAAATTGTATAACTTATTTTTTGCCTCTTCTGAAACAAATATAATGCAGAATTCAAAAAGAACTGATTGATCCTACAATAATTTATCCTAAAATCAACCAAAATTATAAAAAATCAATTATTCTCATAAAACCCAAGTTAGCAGTGACACATTATTTCCAAATCCTGAAATATATATGATTATAAATAATACGTCTGTGGGACCATGTAATTATATTAGCCCAGACGTACGTTAAATGGTGCAAGAGTGTTCTAAAACCTTACCCTGCCTGCCTTATTCGTTTGGTGGGATGTCGCGACATTTCTTCATGTGCACTGGGTGCCATTTCAGATGTCGAGAGATTGTAAGTGTTAGTGCTCGGTGGCGCTCTTCGCTTGGTGCGAGGCATTCCTTTTTTTCCTCCAGGTAAGCTTTGCCTTAAATCTTGGATTGCAAGTGCCCAGGAGTCAGACCCTTGTTGATTCTGTTCTTGATTAATACTCAAACTCGATGGTTGTCCTTGACATTAGAAAATCATAAAAATTAAAGATATAAAAATAGTAGAGACATTTTAATCACATTATTCAGATTTTTAGAGAAAACGGTAGTTTTTCCTTGTTCAAGCAGATGAGCTTACAAGGGAAAAATTAAAAAAATTGTAATAATGATTACAAAAAAAAATTATTACGAAAAATTTCAAAATTGAAGCCCAAAACAGTCATGGATTAAATTTTCATTTTTCGCTAACTTTTGGGATTTCAAAGTTAAAAGTGTCAACCCTTACTTAAAAAATCAATTTTTTACAGCCAGACAGTGGCATAATAAAAATTTGTATGAGAGTAGTTAAAGACATGATTTTTATATTTTCAGTATCATATAGTGGCTTAGTAGTAAATTTTTGAAAGAAGTAAAGGCAATTTTAATATTGAATAATCATGTTTTACTTTATTACAAAACTTAAAATACTAAAATATCAATCTACAAAACAAAATATCAGAAAAAAAATGGAGTTATAATAAAAATGAAATGAAAATATTGAAATGTCCACAAGAAACAAATTTTTCGAGAAAAACATTAAAGCAAAAATTAATAAAATAATAATTTAGATAAAATAAAACGAAGAGATAAATCTTTAAACACCTACAAGTAACAAATTAAAACCTGAAGTAGATATAATTTTTAAATTTAAGCCCGAATCAGTAACGACTAAAATTTATAGACCTTTTTCTAATTTTAAGAATTTCGAAATTGGAAGTGTCACCCTATACTTTGTAAATCAATTTTTATACCCTGACAGCAGTGTAGAAGAAATTTTTTTGAAAGGCGTTAAAGACATGATTTTGATATTTTCAATGTCAAATAATGACTTAGTAGAAAATTTTGAAAAGAGAGGAAAAGGGTGATTTCAATATTATATAGGTATTTTCAAAATTTGTAAATATTACAAAATTAAAATGGAAATGAAATGAAAATATTCAACAGAAAAAAATTTTGTAAAATCTATAAGTAAGAGATTAAAAATTCAAATATATAAAATGTCAAGATCTAAGACCTTAATATTTATGAATCTTATTTAAAGATTTTTCTTTCATTTTAGAAATTTAGAAACTGTGTCTTCCTATACTACAAAAATAAATTTTTTTGGAAGGGGTAAGAGACATGCTTTTGATATTTCAAATATCACATAGGAACTTGGGAAGTTTGTTAAACAGAATAGAGGGGTAATTTTAATACTGAATGATTATATTTTAACATTGATACAAAATTCAAAATATGAAAATATACATCTTCAGAACAAAATATCAAAACGAAAATAGAGTTAGGATATAATTGAAATGAATATATTGAAATATCCACAAAAAATAAATCAAAAATTGAAAATATTATACCTATCTTCAAGATAAATATGGAAGTAAAAATGAAGATAAAATAATAGAAATTGAATAAAATAGAGCAAATAAAATCTTCAAGCATCTATAAATAACAGATCTTGAAATGTTAGTTTATAAAATAATTAAATTTTTACATTTTCAAAACTTTCCAAATATAAAGGCATCAACATTATCAGCAAAACTTGAATACAGAAATAATATTAAAATCGAAATGAAACTGAAATACAAAAAAAAAAATTTTGTAACATCTACAATTAAAAAATGTAAAGTATCAATGTCATAAAATCCCAAGATCCAAGCCTAAAAAATTCGTGAATCTAATTAATATCTTTTTCTATCATTTTAGAAATTTGGAAATTAAAAATATCTTCCCATTACAATAATAAATTTTTTGCACCCATACCATGGCGTAGTATAAATTTTTTGCAAAGGGAACACAAATTCCAGTGGGTCAAAATAAAATTTTCCAATAAAAGAGAATGAACAATTCCAGCCCTGAACAATAAAACCCCTACTATACAATATTTCATACTAGTCCTACGAAATTCCGTCCCTTGCCCCTCCCACTACTACGCCACTGCTTGCCAAAATTTCGAATATCCCAAGGGGTGGGGGGAAAATGTCCATATTTCCAAATTCAAAACTGTTCAAAACATCAACCCTTTCACCAAGAGAAAACTCGAACCATCGAATTTCCACAAATTTTTCCCAAAATATCTCTTCAACACTCGCAAATCGAGGGAAAAGTAAAAAAAATCAAATTGTCCAGAATTGTCGAAAATGTTGGTTGCGGAGAGAAAAAGTCGAAAGGCTGGAATTTCGTAAAAATCTCTGGAAAAGCTATACTCACGATTATAAAGGGAAGGCACTGTGCCAGGAAGAATGTAAGTGCCGAGGTGACGGGAAACGTGAACGTTTTCGAAAAGTTGAGCCTCGGTCCTTTCCGAGGTCGTACCACCGTTCGACCAAAGAGAGGTTAGATTCATCAATGCATTTTCTAAGAGACGACCGATGCGCAAAATATATATCACGCGATCGGCGAAAAATGGGCTCGATCGCCGCGTCAACTGCGCAACACAGGAAAAAAATACGCTCGGTTAAACGCTACAAAAAGCGAGTGAACTTTGCGTTTAGGAGATTTTTTAATTCGGAGAGAGGGACAAGGCCGATTGAATTAAATAAATCGAAGAATTTGCGAGGTGACGATCGATGTAAGCCCACGGTGAAATCGATCAGTGAAACACGAAATTCGCGATCATTTCAGGACAGAATTAATCGCGATGGGTTTTTTGAACGTGGAACGAGTATTTTCGAAAATGTTATTCTTACCTTTTGCCAGCTGTAGCCGGGTTACCTAGAAAATCACAACGCGGAAATTTCGATTTTGTCTTGAATCCGCACATACAAATCACAGAGAAGTTTTTGAAAGGTCGAGGAACTTCTGTTTTTCTCGCTTATTGCAATTTCCAATTTTGTGAATGTTTTGAAACTCTCTGACCATCTCTGACGTCCCGAAAATTAGCGAATGCTGCGCCCTCTGCAGTTCATCAGATGAAAATTCTGGAAAAAATATTCGAGATAATCTAGTAATTTCAGGGTGCACACCTGCACAGAATTTTTGTAGGGGCCCGGAAATTTTGAATTCCAGTTGGTAGTATGAAGTTGCTAACTTCACACAAATATATCGATACAATACTATATTTACCCAAAACCTTCATGATTCACAAAAACAATTGTGAATCGCAGCTTACTTCAGTATGATGTCAAAAATAATAATAATAATAATGTGGTGCCTGTCAGATGTGTCAATTCCAAAAGTAAATAAACACTAAACAAAAAAAAAATGGATTCTTCTGAAAGTGAAGTAGAAATTTTCGATGATTTCGAGTCCAATTTTTCATCTATCAAAAACGAGATAGGTGAGGATTGTGAGGAGGCGGCAGACACAATCCTGCCAGAAAAATCGCGAAATCAATATTACGCCACATTTAAACACTTTCAAAACTGGCAAAACAAAAAAAACACAACAAGTCACTCAGAAAAAACATTACTCGACTATTTCAACGAACAAAAAGAATTGTACAAACCTACCACACTGTGGTCTAATTATTCGATGCTGAAATCGATGATCAAAAGAAACCATGGGACTGATATCGCTAGTTACAGCAAGTTATCTGAATTTCTGAAAAGCCAATCACGAGGATACATACCGAAAAAGTCAAAAATTTTCACAACGGAGGAACTTGAAAAATTTCTCAACGAAGCCCCTGACTTGAATTATTTGGCGATGAAGGTTATTTTTTTCGTAGAATATATCTTAACATTATAATAAAAGTTATAAATGTAAACTAACTCTAAAAAGACTAATTCGAATTAAATAAAGAATTAAAATTCAAAAATATTTAACTTAAATTCAATTCAATTCTTATTTTTATAGAATAGTTGATTTTGCAGGTAGGATAAAAAAATTAATTTTAAATACATTCTAATTAGGAAAACAGTTAAATTCCCATTAGGTTTAAAATCAAACTTGAAAAAAAATTTTTGTTAAATATTGATTTCATTTTCAGAATAAAATATGTATTGAAATTCAAAAATACTACAAAATAAGATATAAAACATGAAATAATTTAAACAATTTCTAAAAATACATATTCAAGTTTAGTTATTAATTTGAATCCAGATTCAAATTAGTAGCAAATTTTTATATATATATGTTGAAATTAAATTTGAATATTATTTCAAAAATTGAATAGTTCTTAAAAGCAAGTTCTAAAAGTTTTAAAAACAAACTAAAAATATAATAAAGATACTAAAATGTAACCATAAACCAAAAAAAAAAAATTATTATAATTATAAGAATTTAAGAACAGTATTATAAAAAAACAATTTATTCAATGCAGGTCATAGTAATATTTGGAATATGCGGGGCTTGCAAAACAGAGGAATTAACAAAAGTGAAATTAAGGGACATCAGCAATGAAGGAAATTTGTTGGTAGTCAGCGTTCCCGATATAAAAAAAAAAGTTCCCAGGCGTTTTGTGATCTATGATGAGAAGTACATTGAAATCATCAAAAAATACCAGAAACTCCGCCCAGAACATGCTTCCACAAATCGATTCTTTATGAAGTATGTAAATGGAAAATGTCATAATCACGTCATTGGAAAAACTAAAGTCGCAGAAATTCCGAAAACAATTGCCAAATACCTCCAATTGCCCGATGTACATCTGTACACAGGTATTAATTTATTTGTTGTACACGCAAACCTACACATCATAACTTGAATCTATCATTAGTTACATAAAATTAAAAAAAAACCGTACTCAATTTTTGTAAAGATAAAGAATAAAAACACCCAAGTTAAAATATAAAAGGTATGAGTATTTTCATATAACTAATTTGATTATCATTATAGGGTATAGCATTCGCCGTCAATCAGTCCTGAATTTAGCTGATTCGAGCTCTGGAATTACTGCCACAGAACCTCACGATAGGTTGGAGTCCAGCACAGTTGCCGAAACATACACGAACAAATTTGTTCATGTATATGTAGACCAAACTTCAATCAAAACCGAAAACGATTCACCAACAGAAACAAGGAATGAGCAGCCTTCCAACTCCAAAAAACGTGCCAGAGAAGAAGATCTGGCAGAAGTGAAGATTGAATTACAAAATGCAAACAAAGTGCCTGCAAAATTCATTTTGAATAATTGCAACGTTTATTTTCTTTCCAAAAATGATTTCGATCATCATTTTTCACAGTCTTGAATAGTAACCTAATTTGTACAATATTCAGTTGCAATAAATATTTTTTACATCATTTTAACCTTAAAACTCACATTTAGATGTGACTTCTTGGTTATCACGGCGTGAAATACATCAATCAACAGGCACTGATGTGCTTCTCGGCGAAACGGCGGAATTCACACATCAGTACCTGGCAGTTACTGTACTAATTTTGCCTCTCAAACAACAAAAATGAGCATTTTCAGGCCTGTTTCGAGAGACAAAAGTGGTGTATTTGGGACAAATGGGCACCAAAGGTAATGCGCAGTGGAAAATTCCTTCTTTTTTTACCGGGGGGAAAAAATGAAAGACCAAGCGTGTTAAAAGTTAAAATCATCGGCTTATATTGGTGTAGGTCGATGGTGAAAATATTCACATATCAAGTTGGTAGCACTTATATTGCTAACTTCACTTCACACTAATACATATCGAAATATTGTCGAAATATCGATTCAATGTCATGGCCGACTGACAGTGACGTCAGTGTTCTAAAAGTAAATAAACAAAAATGAATTCTGAAAGTGAAACTGAAGATTTTGAAAATCTAAATTCTAATCCTCCACCTCTTCAAAACCAAATGAATGAGACGACAAACAATGTTCTCCCGGAAAAATCGCGAAATCAATACATCTCCACATTCGCTCACTTTCAAAACTGGCAAAAAAACAACAACACCACAAGTTACTCTGAAAACACATTACTCGCCTACTTCTTGGGACAAAAAAAAATGTATAAACCGCCCACACTCTGGGCAACTTATTCGATGCTAAAATCAATGATCAATACACACCATGGAACTGATATCGGTGGTTACCTCAGGTTAACCTCATTCCTGAAGAGTGCATCCATGGGATACATTCCAAAAAAGTCAAAAGTTTTTACAACGACCGAAATTGAGGAATTTCTCAACAAAGCCCCAGATCTGAATTATTTGGCGATGAAGGTTAATTTTTTTGTAGAATATGTCTATATAATATGTTGGAAATTATAAATGTAAACAAAATCAAAAAATACATATTTAGATTAAATAAAATATAAAAATTCGATTTATTCTGAATTTAACTGAATTATATAAATTTTTAAATGAAATACGATGAATTCATACATAAATTAAATACTCGATTTCGCAAATGAAATACAAAATTTAATTCAAATCAAATTTAAATTAAGATTTAAGAATTAAGCTAATACTTAATTTGGATCCCAACTCCAAAAAAAATTAAATAAATATAGTATATCTACTCAAAATGTTAAAAATAATTAATCGAAACAGGTTCTGAACATACGTATTTAAATTCAATAAATATTATATTTCAATATAAGTTATTTTAAGTCAAATTACATTGAAAAAAATTTTTAATTATAATTCAATTAAAATTATAACCCAGAAAAATTAAATTCGACTTCAATTCAAATTTAAATAAGGAGCAGATTTTTTTATATAAAATGAAATTAAATTCAAATTTAATCACAAAATTTAAATAAGTATTCTAATTCTGAAATGTAAATTCTCAAAATTATATAACAGATTAAAAGATATATAATGAAATGTTCTGAAACACAAACCAAAAGAATAAACAATAATGTAATTTAAAACAAATATTCAAAAAACAGGTCATACTAATATTCGGAATATGCGGAGCTTGCAGAACTGATGAATTGACAAAAGTTAGATTGAATGACATCAGAAATGAGGGAAGTTTGTTGTTAGTCAGTATTCCTGAAACAACAAACAAAATTCTCCGGCGTTTTGTGATTGATGAGAAGTACGTTAAAATCGTCAAAAAGTATCAGAAACTTCGCCCAGAAAATGCTTCCACAAATCGATTCTTTATAAAGTATGTAAATGGAAAATGCCAAAATTACGTCATCGGAAAAAATAAATTCATGGAAACGCCGAAAACAATTGCCAAATACCTCGAATTGCCCGATGTACACCTGTACACAGGTATCAGTTAATTTCTTGTACACGCAAACTTCCATATCTCGACTTGAATCTCTCATTAGTTGAATAAAGTTTTAAAAAAACTGTATTCAATTTTTGAGTAGATAAATAGTACAAAAAAACACTCAAGTTAAAATATGAAGGTCTAAGTAATTTCATGTAACTAATTTGATTATCATTATAGGGTTTAGCATTCGCCGTAAATCAGCCATGGTTTTAGCTGACTCAAGCTCTGGAAGGACTGCCACGGAACGACATGGTGGGTTGGAGTCCAGCACGGTTGCCGAAACGTACACAGACAAATCTGTTCATGTATATTTAGACCAAAATTCGAGCAAAACTGAAAACGATTCGCCAACAGAAACATGGAATGAGCAGCCTTCCAACTCAAAAAAACGTGCCAGAGAAGAAGATCCATTAGAACCGAATAATAAATTAGAAGATGCAAATGAATTGTCTTTAAAATTCGTTTTAAATAATTGTAACGTTTATTTTGTTTCCAAAAATGATTTTGATCATCATATTCCAGAATCCTGAAAGATAACTAAATTTTAGTTAATAAAGTTGATCCCTCGGAGCTACGATTTGTTCGATAAAAGATAAAACTCCACTTATTGACTGGATAATTCTTCTTTATGTATAGAATAATTATTAAGCTCCGAGGGATCAACTTCGATCTTCTAAGGATTATTGAACGGAGCAATTTTCAAAGAAGATTGATAACCATGTAAAATATTCAGCTGCAATTTATATTTTCTCTAATAAGTGATGTCTAATAATTAAAGAATGGCTTATTCATTGAAAACGGACGTTTTTAATTATTCCCCTTGGCAAATAAAAATTGCTGGTTCTATATTATGAAGTAAGTATTGTAGGATATAAAAAATACAAATTCAGTGAAGAAACATGAGATAAATAGATAAGATAAATAATGAACTAATAAATACTAAAATTAACAGTAAACAACAAAAAATTTTGGTCAAGGTAGATGGGCTGTATAAGTAATCCTGTAGTAGTTTTGATCCTTACAAGAAAATAACATTTCTTATAAGAATGTATTTAATAAAATCTCAGAAAAAAAAAACCTTATAAAATTTTTCGGTCAATTCTTCATAATAAATTGCAGTTTCCTTATAGTTTTTATATGTATAAAAGGTTTTTATAAGAAATTAAATTCTTATAAGGTGCACCTTATAAGAAACTGTAAATTTTTTTTTATAAGGTTTTTATAAGAATCAAAATTACTAGGAAACTTAAATTGACGCAGCTTAATAAGGACCAAAAAAATGAATTAATAATCTAATATTCTTAGCAAGTATGCCAAATAGCAAAAGAATCTTACAATTTTATAAATTCTGGAACTCGAACCCTAATTTTTCTCCGTAAATTTATATATTTTTTTTTTTTTTATTTCTTCTTTTTCATATTCTAGAAAGTTGTCCCAGAAACGTCCGAGGACAAGAACATCCCTAGGATGTCTCTGCCAGAAACGTTTCTGGGACATCCTAGAGACAAGTATACTGTCCAAGATTGCTCTGAAATATGCCGAAAAAAGCCGCAAATTTTCTAAAAACTGAACTACACTGCTCGATCTCAAAACGGACCATCCTAAATCGGACGAAATTTTATTCTTAAAACGGGCAAGAAATCGCAATCTGATTGGCTCTCAGCTAAAGAGGTTATGTTTACAATAAGCATGACATTCATACTGCGCAAGCGCCGCCCATTTTTAGATCGGAGCCCCTACTCCGATCACGTCCGTTTTGGGATTTATTCAGTTTTTCTTCGTCCGTTTTGAGACCGAGCAGTGTTCAACGATTTTCCGAATCATTCTTGAAAATATACCGCCAAATCAAATCATCATTTTCACACAACGCGTACGCGTTCGGTTACCCCCCCTGCAGATTTTACCCCCTTCCCTCACTCTCCTTCGCGAAGCACGGCAATCACGTTTGCGCACACCTGAGCACGTCCTTGATTCGCAGAACAATACGCGAAAACAAGTCGAACTTGCACATTGTTGCACATTTAACGAAGAAAAATTCGCACTAAATCTTTTCTTCGGAACTTTCGAAATTTGCAACATCGAAAACCCCTTCTCCAAAACCAAGCGAAGAACGTGGAGGACGGCTCAACACTGTGCGTTTCGCGAAAAAAGTATCGCGTAAAATGGCGCTGATGAGTGGTCGATTATCGCGCCCGTCGTTTCGCGGAACATTTTGATCCCTCGGTCATTATCGTACCCTATCTCCAACTCCGCGCAATTTTCGTTGCAAGAAAAGTAAAAGCATCAACGACACCAAGGATCGGGGAGAAAAATATCTTCCGAGCATCGAGATCCCGTCAGGGCAATCCGGGTTTTTTCACCCGTGATGTACGTGGACATTCGACGATCCTGGCAAAAACATCGGGAATTCCTCTTCCCCGGAGGACAGGCTTACCTTGTATGTCATTTTTCTCAGTCCTCGCTATTATCATTATTATCATATTGTCACTGGCTTTAGACGACCATTGTCTCGGGAGCCGTGTGCGATCAAGACTTTTTTGTCAAGTGTCGTAATGCTGTAATTTGGTTATTAGAGAATCGAGGGATAAATAAGATTGATTTTTGTGTCGAGTTTTTTTATTGTTTTTGTTTTTTCCGAGTGTTTTTAAGCTTTGTCAGATTTGCATGTGTGTTTGTGTGACGTCTTTGTTTTCTTCTCGCGCGTCTTTCCCACACGATGCACAACTTGAGGTTAGGCGATCTTTGGGAGGTGACTATGCATTTTTGGATGCGATTTTGAGGGATTTTGCGGAGGTTTGGGGTCCTTTTTTGGGATAATTAATGCGTTTTTGCATTGTGGAGTAATGATTGATGATGATGACGGAGATAAATAAAGTAGCGTATGAACATTCGTTGAGGGGTGAAGAGGGGAAGTGTGCATAGGTTGGCTCCACTGGAAAGAGGGGATTTTTGAGCAGGTTGACGTGTTAACATGTGTTGACACACCATGACCAATTGACGAAAGAACTCAATTTCAAGTCGTGCTTCAGTCGGCACGACTTGAGCAAAAACAGTTGTGAGAACAGTGGAGAAAGTTTTTAACAGTTTTGAGTGACAATTTGAGTGCACAAGAGCTCATTCTTGATATTCTTGACATTTTTGTTAAAACTTGAGCAAAAACCAGTTTTTAGAGGTAATTGGAGAAAATATTCTCAGAATAATAAATTTGGTAATATACTTCTTTTGAAATTGAGCAATTCAATAAAAATATTTTTTTACTGAAATGTCTGAAAGTTTTAACCTCAGTTCTAGAATGTTCCAATTGTTAATAGTGACAATTTGGCATATTTCATATTTTCTTTTACAATGAATTCAAGATTAGAAGGAAATCG
Source organism: Platygaster robiniae (assembly GCA_028476575.1). Classification (NCBI taxonomy): domain Eukaryota; kingdom Metazoa; phylum Arthropoda; class Insecta; order Hymenoptera; family Platygastridae; genus Platygaster; species Platygaster robiniae. The sequence goes on from CM052023.1 coordinate 29,526,952, forward strand.
AAAGGAAATAAATTATCTTTGCAGTTTAATACAAAAAATATTAAAGATGTTGTTGAAATTTTCATAACCTTCAACGTTTAATTTTCAACCTTGATCCTTGAAGCATGCAATCTAGTTATCTGGAATTGGAATTTCCAGTATTGAATTCTGGATTAAGTTACTATTTCTCATACAAAGTTTTTTTTTACTTGTATAGAACAAGGAAATTTAAACACTTGAAAAAATGTTTTTTTTTTTTTTTTTCATGATTGTACAACCTTATGCCCTGATTGCATGGAATTTCCCATATTGTTATTTTGCATATATTAGTGTCCTGAACTCCATGTTACAAAAAAAAAATGAATCAATGATTCCTTGTTTAATTTCGTCGAAAAATTCTTTATAACTTTCTATAAAACTTGAAATTATAAAAAATATTCAAATCTAAAATTCAAATGATAATCATAACAGCATCTATCAAAGTCAAACATCTGTTGCCACTTTTAATGAAAATAAAAATTAGGTTAATAGCTTTAACTAATCACATTTGTTGAATTTTAGGCTCAATTATCTTTTTAGATTGTAAGTTTTGTGAAATATGATGAAAGACTTTTTGCCACGAAATTAAATGAATTGATTTTTTTTTTTTGTAATGCAGACTTCAAGACACCCTGTATAACTTAAATTCCACTTTCCACTTGTTTATGAACTCAGCAGAAAAAAGTTGACACTGGTTAATTTATTGCTAAATTAATGGAATAACCAGGAAAAAATATAATCTGCCATTTAAAAATACAAACTATATTTTTCCCAATTATTTCATCCACTCGGCATTTAACAAGGTTAGAATTTTGATTGAAGACCCTTTTCCCTCCACCCCTTCTTTTTCTAAACCTACTCTAATAGAAAAGTTGTGGTAATTGAGGTTCGCAATGAAATGTAGATTAATGATGTCGCTTATCTTGAAAGACAATTTCTACTCTGACTCACCTTTGTGTTAGTTGTAATAGTCTTCTGTCCAATTGTCATATCTAAAGTACAGTATTTTCTAAATTTTTTTTAAATAGAGATAAGAGATGCCATTAATCTACATTCCATTATACACACCTCAGTGATCCCAGTATTCCCATGAGAGTAAGCTAAGAAAGTGGAGGAGTCTGATCTATAAAAAACCCCGCCTCTACAAAAGTTAGCAGATGAAATTGTATTATTTATAACTTTTCGTGTGTTGCGAATTTTCAAAAAATGCAAAGGAACAAGTGTTTTTAAATTTTATGAAGAATTGATGGTTTTTGAATAATTAGCTGACTCGAGGACACGCTGTATTCCGTGGTTTCGTAAATTTTTATAAGTTTTTGTGATTTTGTGACTTTCCGTGATTTTTCAAATAATTTTACAATTTTGTGACTTTTGATTTTTTTTATGACTTTTTGTGAACTTTTGCAAAATTTTATAATTTTTTTTCTTAATTAATTTTAGTCAATATCGGCGGGGTGAGTCTAGGTCACAATTTCATAACTTGAACATGATCTTTTTTTTGCAGAATTGTCTGATTGTTCCATAAAGAATTTAGAATTCTCTCACTGTTCACGGATTTTTCAATGAAGTTTTTATTTCAGAAATTTAAAAAAATGGAAATTCTCTTCATTGCAGTAATAACTTCTCAAAATTCAGTTAATTTAGTTTTTCTATACAAATTCACAACCCATCCAATATTGAAATGTATTTAATTTTTAAAAACTTCAGTTAGCAATTATACAATTTTATACACTGTATAATTAATTTTTTTATTTATAAGTAAATTTTCCAATGACGAATTACTGCGTTTTCCATACCATTCCTGTTCTTCCATATTATAGATACACTGTTTATCAATATAATTTGAATTATATGTGGCGTAGAACAAGGAAACGTATCTTACAGCACCAAAAATCAAAAATGAGATTATAATTCTGAATATAGAAGACTTTGTCTATCGATTGAGCCTACTCTTAAAATTATAAGATTATTATATTGCATAAAAATTTGAGGTTCAAAATTGACCTGCTCGTTAAAATCATAGGGACTTTCTATTTTTAAACTCGTTTTTCTCTTAAAGCGCCCAGGTGCTGTAAGATACCTTTCTTCGTTCCACGCCACATATACTTCACATGAAATACTTCTGTTGAATTATTTTGGGAGCTTTAGCATGAAAATGATTATTTTGAATAAATTCATTACATTCTAAAAAAAGCCATTTAAAAATTAAAATATGAGATTTCAATTTTTTTCAAATTTCTGGACTTGGAGTTAATGATTGAACTTTTATTGTTTCTCATTATTTTAAAACAAAGATAATAAATCAAAATATTTCTATGTAAACCTTTTTTTTTTTTTTGGTTTTGTAAAAGATCATTTATATATTTTGAGAGTAATACAAGTATGTTGATCTTGTAAATAATATTGAATATTCAATAATCATAATGTATTTTAAAATATTCAAACTGAAGTAAAAAAATTATTCACAAGATTTTGAACAAGAAGAAGAAGAATTATATCGTCATCAATAATAATATTATTGAATTTTTAAAGCGTATATACGAAAATAACCAATATTGATCAGGCTTATTTTTGTTTTTAACTAAAATTCTGATAAGAACTCACATAAAATGACTGCTGTTGTTTAACATAAATTAATGATTGAAATAAAATATCATACATAATGTGATTGAACTTTATTAACACCTTTAATTTGTTCATGAATAATTTTAGTTATAATTATAGGCTTAAGAAATAATTGCGGTAATTTTTTTTTTTTTAATTCCCGCTTTGGTAAATTCCTCAATCCTTTGATTCAGACTTTAGAAAATTATGGTAGGTAATTTCTCGTTCAGGAGAACAAAAAAAATGTAAATATACTGATATTCGATTTCCAGGCGTTGGAACAAACAGAAAAAAAATAGTATATTATAACCCCTCCTACTGAAAAAGGCATTTACAAAAATGTGATTTTGTTGAAAATTGCTGTTTTTGGTAGGGAGTAAAAAAATAGCGGGGAACTCATTATTTAAACAATTCATTATTGTTGAAAACAGAAACTAATTTGTCACCTGTCGAATCCTTTTTTGTAATGAAAAACCTTCCAAAAAAATTCTGTTTTCCGCATATGTAAAAAACATGAATTTTTGCTTACCAGAAAAATTGATTCTGCATAGAATTTTAGCGAGAAGAAAGATTCTACATGTCAAATGAAAATATAAATGTTTCCAAGTTTCATCAGTGCTGAAAAATGTAAAAAAACGCTCAAAACAATGAGAATCTTGAAAATTGTAAAATTTTATATGTATATTAATTACAAAAATGTATGTAATTAATCGAAATTTGTAAATACTCTTGTAATCTTCGAGTATCAAATTTTGAAATTTTATATGAGAATCTGGTAATGTACTGAAAAAAGCATTAAGTTTATAAATCTGTGGCTTCCGGGCATAACCGAGAGAGTCACTTGAGCCATAACCTTTAAAATTTTATCAGAATATCATGTAAACTGAGCTTTATGGCACAAGTGACTTTCTCGGTTATGCCGCGAAGCCACAGAAATAATATAAAAATAGAAAATAGATTGAACATTTCCAAAATTCGTAAAACTTTTACAAATTTTCTAATTTAAATGAAATTTGAAAAAAATTTCATGATGGGTGATACCAGTGATTGTGGATATGATTTCATATATCAACTAATAAAAATTCAATTTTTCAGAGATCATATTTATTTTATAGTTGAAAAGTTATCAGATTTTTGAATAATTTCATTTGTTTCAATTTCTTTGTATTACTGGCGATGTTATAAATGTGCAAAGTGTCAACCTGACGGAAATGATCTTTTAGGAAAAATTTATTGTACCCAAAGAAATGGCATACATAAAATTAAAACCATTGTTGACAATTTTCCACCAATATCTAGAATTAGAATCAATGGCTGTACTATTATTATTTTTCATCATTTTCAAGACAGGAATGCTAAAAGAAATATTTCTTTGAAAAATAACATTTTTTGCTTGTTTGTGACAGATATTTAATTTTTTTTTTTGGAGCGTAGCAGAATTTAATTTTTTTTTTTTGATAACATTGCATGTTTAATAATCACAAAATTCAAATGTAAATGATATGTATATTTATATTCTTGAAAATATTCTTCATTTTTGATTACATGTAAAATAAATTTATATTTTATTCAGTATTCATCATGTAGAACATTTTCTTGAATCGAAATGTTCATCAGAACTCACATAATGGGTTCTGTCATTGAACACTAATAAATACTGGTGTTAATTATGTATGTATAATGTGTTGTTGAATTTTATCAACCGCTCTGATTTGTGTATGAATTATTTCACTCATGAATGTTGAGTCAAAATAATCCTAGTAATTTTTTTAAATAACAAGTTCTTCAACCAAATGTTTCTAATGAGTTTTAAAACCGCCAGTTCTTAATCTAATGCTAAAGAATCAAAACTATCAATTGTTCAAATATTTTACGATTGTAACGTAAAAACCACTTTTAAAAGTGCAGTGACATTTTTCTCAACAATATTACAAACTATTTTTGGAAAAAACTGAAGGTCTGCCATATACGCAGACACCGCACCAGTGAGATTATTTTTATGATCGAATTTTTTTTGGTTTTTTTTTTTGTTTAAGAAAGAAAAGAGACTAAAACAAGTTTATTCAACCATACATCACCTTTTTGTTTTAAAATTTAAAAAAAAACTATCCAATTGAACAGAATATCATTGTGAAAAGTTTTGAAAATGATAGTACAATGTTTACTATTAGTTTATATTTAATTTGAACGAATCGAAAAATAGCCCAAAAGAGTAATTCATAAATTTGTTTGTTACAGGTTTGAATAGAGTTTGGTTTACAACGCCAAAATGAAGATCGACAGAAGTAGATTAAAAAAGTGCACGTCAGAAGTGGTAAGTTTGTGAAAGACAGGAATAAAAATTTATGTAAAAACTCGAGATAATCTAATGTGTTATTTATCACAGCCTGCTGAATGTCAAGCCTTAATCAGCAAACTGCGTTCCTGCTCTCACGCGGAACTGCTAGAAGAGCTAAAACAAATAGATGCTTGGACATTTGGGAAATGCGAGTTGTTCCACTGGATCGATGTACTGGACCTCAGCGACACCATTCTCGAAGAGGCGGCAGCCAAGAGTCCAGGAAATCCTTGGGAATTGGCCTGCGACCTTCCACAAAACAGAGAGGTGCGCTTTTGCTTTATTATAATTTCCATACAAATAATTAGAAAACTTTTTGCCTCATTATTACTGAGAGAAATGTTTGATTGGATTTTGAGAGACATTATTGTTCTTTTACAGGCCAAAGAGTTGCTCCTCTGGGTCCTTCATTTCACAACTTTGTTGATCGAGCATTCATTTTCAAGACACCTGTACAACAGCATGGAACATCTGGTGACTTTGTTGTCAAGTTGCGATATGCACGTGGTACTCGGGGTCTTGAATCTCTTGTACATGTTCAGTAAACGTAGCAATTTCATCACTAGGCTGAATAATGATAAGCGCCAAGCACTGCTCAGCAGACTCAATCATTTAGCTGAGGCAAGTACATCAAATGATTGATATTTATTACAGTAACAAGAAAACAATGATGTCAAAATCTTGGTTGATATTGCTTACATATTTTCGTTTAACAACAATAATTACTGCACTTGCAGAGTTGGGGCGGAAAAGAAAATGGTTTTGGACTCGCCGATTGTTGCAAAGAACATCCAGAGAAGGTAAAAAATGGAAAAAATTGCTTTATACACAAGATCCAGATTTTTAACAAGTGGGTTGATTTTTTTTATAGCCTTTTCCCATCAGCGCAACAACTCTTCACTTTGAATTCTATGCAGAAACTCCGGCAGTTTCTGATGCAAGCGGAACTTCAGCCGGCAGTACTCCTGCAAAAAAGACTGGCCAGACAAATCTCGTTACCTACATTCATATCGAGGGGGTTGACAAACTTGGCAAAACTCCTGCACAAATTATGAACGAATTGTTGCAAATCTACAATGTTCCCCAAGACAGACAGGTAAGATTAATGAAATTATTGTGATTGCATAGAGTAAAAAACTGTGTACCATACCAAACTCTTTTTTTATTTTTCTCACAGATGGCTCTCTTGACGCATATAAGGCTGGCCCATAGTTTTTCGGATTATCGCCGAAGATTGCAATGCGTTCAGGCGCGTCTCCAAGCTCTTTCAGTGCTTGTGTATAGCAACGCACTGCAGGAAAACGCCCACAGCCTTTTGCATGTCGGCCTTCTGGAAGAGCTCGTCGAACTTTTAGAACTCTCCAGTCCTCATCTTGTTGAAATTCGTGCCGCTGCTTTGCGCACCCTCACGAGTATCATCCATTTGGACAGAAACCCACATTTTCCAAAGTAAGACACTCCCTCAGTATTTTATATCAAAGTGAATGATTTTTTGTATTTAGTTTTGAATTAACAATATTTCATTATTGTCTGTTGATGTTGAAATTATGAAATACATGTTCATTGTTTTTTATTGTACAGAAAACCGGGATCGAGGTTGAACATGATAATTGATGTTACTGGAGCAAGCTCTTATCACGGATTCCTGCCTGTACTCGTTCGAACTTGTATAGTGACCCTGACTTTGCCTCAACCTGGCGGACAACCGTTTCCTCTACCTCTCGCAACGGCCTTGTTCAGCTTTCTTTACCACCTCGCCAGTTACGAAGCCGGAGGTGAAGCTCTTGTTAGCTGTGGAATGATGGAGAGTCTCTTAAAAGTCATCAACTGGCCTGGCAGAGAACTGGAACACATCACAGTAAGTGGAGTCTTGATGAATGTAACTTGATTTTCAATTAAAAATTTTCATGTAATTTAAGAATCTTCGGTGTGTATGATTCAACCATGCATTTAAAAATCTTTCTAGTTCGTCACAAGAGCTGTTCGTGTGATAGACTTGATAACCAACATCGACATGCAAGGATTTCAAACCCACAGCGGCTTGAACAGCTTTATCAAAAGACTCGACATGGAGGTCAACGTCTGCCGAAAAGAACAACCTTTCCAGATCGAACCTCAAGGAACCTCGACTCAAGAAACCACACCGCAGATCGCTGAAAATCCAGCCTCGCCAAGCAATAACTTTGAAACCAGAGCAACCGAAACGACATCCAACCCTATGGAATGTTCCGAGGATGAGAATTCTGGCACGAAAACCGAGGAGAAAAAAGAGCAGCCTGAGGTGGAATTCGAGACTCCTAAAATTGGCAAGACGTGCCTTCCCCAGAGAGCTGCTTTGCTCAAGTCAATGTTGAATTTCTTGAAGAAAGCGATTCAGGATCCTACATTTTCCGACAATATCAGACACGTTATGGAAGGCACTTTGCCGTCTTCTTTGAAGCACATCATCAGCAATTCCGAGTATTATGGACCGTCTTTGTTTTTGTTGGCCACTGATGTTGTCACGGTTTACGTTTTCCAAGAACCATCTTTATTGTCGACTCTACAAGATAATGGATTGACGGATGTCGTGTTGCACGCTTTGCTGACCAAAGAGATCCCCGCCACGAGAGAAGTGATAGGTTCGCTGCCCAATGTGTTCAGTGCTCTTTGCCTGAACCAACGAGGCCTCGAAGCCTTCACGAAACGCCGTCCATTCAAGCGCATATTCCGAGTACTCTTGTCGCCTGTGTATCTTTCGGCGATGAGGAGACGTCGCAGCGCGGATTCTCTCGGTGACACGGCAACTAATTTGGGCAATGCCATGGACGAGTTGATGAGACACCAGCCAAGCTTGAAGGCTGAGGCTATGGCAGCTATTGTCAAGGTATGCACATGCTCTGTATTTATCAGAGAAGAGTTTGAAGAGTTCAAACTTGTCCTGAAATTTGAGTATTATTAATGATCATTCCATGTTTATAAAATAATTGTACCACGAATGAGAATAATATGATAATTTTATCATTGTTTCGCTTTGGTTCACTCAGCTCTTGGAAGAACTTTGCGTCCTCGGCAACGATGAGCGCTACGTATGTTGGCGTGCTAACAAGACTGAAAGCTCTCCAACTCACACGAACTCGTTGCATCGACAAACGTTGGGACAGTCAGTAAGTGTCGGCGTCGGCAATGCAGGCGGAAACAGTGGTGGCACAGGTGGCAGTAGCAGTGACGAAGAGGAAGAGGACGAGGAAGAAGCTAGCACAAGCTCGCATCCTCAACGCGAAGAGCAACCTTCCCCGTCCCCGACTCAACCTGGACCGCCCCAGCCCCAGCAAGAACGCGAAAAAACTTTTATCGCATTGGTCGATTACATTCAGAACGTGATGAAATTTGTGGACGCTATTTTGAGCAACAACTCCACTGACGATCACTGCCGTGAATTCGTGGCACAAAAGGGGCTCACGCCTCTGTTAAACGTTTTGGGGTTGCCTAATTTGCCAGTGGATTACCCTGTCATAAATGCCTCCCAAACTGTTGCTACCGTCTGTAAAAGTCTTTTGGTTAGTATGATTGTCCTCATTTATAAAATTATGTAAACGCGTTTGGTATGAAAGCAGTTTAATCGAATGTTTGTTAATTTCTGAGAAGATTGTCATATTTTGCGAATCTTGATGAAAACGATGTTTTGGATTCCAGAACCTTGCTCACGAGCCTCTGGTTCTGAAAACAGGACTGTCCCAACTGAATGAAACATTGAACCGTCTCAAGCCCATGCACACTCACATGGAATCACCTGCAAGCTCTGTGCTCCTTCGCGAGTTAGCGTCCGCCCCCAATGTTGAAACAGCTTTCACGTGTAACAAAGCGACACCTTTACTGCACGCCATGAACGCAGCCCATGGCTATGTCGTCATGTTTGTCCATGTTTGTCGCACGACGCAAACTGACATTCGAAATCTATCCATGAACCATTGGGGTTCTGAACTGGGGTTGACTGTTTTGAAAGGTGTGATGGAATTGAAATATTTTTTTTTCATGCAATAATTATTTACTTCCTACTTGGAATATGGTTTCTTGCGCGTTTTTTTTTCTTTTGGTAAATTTTTGTATTCCTTTTTATGGTTAAATAGGTCTTTCGGAACTGTACATGTCCTTGGTATGGGAGAGCACATTGTTGCTGGCCTTGTGCAGTGATGACAGCCTTCCTCCTGGCAGTGACTTTGGAAAAGAAGATTTGGAAAAACTATTGCCCCCTGAATTCCTCAATGACGCTGAAACGCCCTGCTGGCCAGCTGTAACTTTGGCCACGTCTCCAGACACAGGTAGTAACGGTATGACCACGGCAATGGAGGCTCTTAGCACTGATCCTCTCCCAGTTTCCATGGAAGTTGACGATAACAAAGCAAGCAGCAGTGGCGCGAGTGGAAATGTACAGCCCAACCATCATCAGCTGAAATACATCAAGCCGTTGCTAGGAGCTTCTTCAAGGTAAAAAGTGAAAGAATGGAATTCTCATAACCAGATCATTAAAGATTCAAAATTGTGAAATTCTGAGTAAGATAAATTTTTCAAAAAAAAAAAATTTTGCCAGAGTCCTTGCTTTTAGTTGACCTTGAAAAAACCTGTAATTTTTAGGGAAAAAAATTTCCTGCTATTCGCTTAATTCTTCATCGATGATGGGCATATTTTGCAGACTTGGCAGAGCTCTTGCTGAATTGTTTGGATTACTGGTGAAGCTATGCATGGGCTCGCCAACGAGACAACGACGCGGACAACAAACTCCCGTGACCCCAGCCCTTCCTTCACAAGCCGCCCAAAGTGTGGCCACCGCTTTGAATTGCCTGCTCACACGAGGATTGTCTTGGGACAAATTGCCACCTTCGCCGATTCCAAAATTCAGGCTGACTTTTCTCATATGCTCCGTTGGCTTCACCTCCCCGATGTTGTTCGACGAGAAGCGACACCCTTACCATCTAATGCTACAGAAATTTGTGAAATTTGGGGGACTGAACGCATTTTTCTCGACCTTCCAGTGGGCGATTTCTGGAGGTGGCCAGTTTTCGCTTTCTGAAGGATTCGAGCAGTCGAAGTTGCCCGATGGAACAGGAGAATTTTTGGACGTGTGGTTGATGCTCCTGGAAAAAATGGTCAATCCCAAGGCAATTCTGGAGTCACCGCATGTCATATCCAACAAGTGCACTGGGGTTTACAAAATTTACGAAACTTTTGACCCGATCAAGTATTTAACTGACATTCACAAAAAGGCTTTCGAAGCCGTTATGTTGATGTGGGGCAAGAAGCCCATGAAGCATTATGGGACTCGCATGATGGAGTCGCTTCTCTCGATTCTGAGGCACATTTTGAGGGGTGAGAAGATCATCAAGGAAAAGAAGGAGAAAGAAGAAAGCACAGCGGAAGCTGCAGCTGCGACTGGCACTGCCTCTGCCACAGCTGGGGCTGTAGGGGCTGCAGCTGGAGCAAGCGCGACAGCGGCACCCAGTGCTAGAAGTGGAACGGAACGCCGAGACGAAGCTGAAGCAGATGTCAATCAGGAAAATCTTCAACAGCTCATGGATATGGGATTCAGCCAAGCTCATTGCATCGAGGCTTTGTTGCATACTTTGACTGTTGAGCAGGCAACTGATTACTTGCTTTCCAATCCTGCGACTCATCGACGTCCGGTGAGTTTTCTTCTCTCAGATTATTTCGTCATGGCAATGTCATGTTTTATTTTGTTGAGGATGTATAAATGAATTCTTTCCAAAATTCAAAATGGTGTCTAAATCTTGTTAGTTATAGAATTTGATGCTCGATGGTTCGAGCATCAAATTTGAGAAATTTGCACGAGCACTAGTGATACTCTAACTTACAAGATTTGGATGACATTTCCGGAATTCAAAATGATGTCCAAAGGCAGACTTATGACTATACTGACTTTGATTATTGCTCGTCTTTTTCAGGATCCATCCGAAGACGGGATAAACCAAGAATATCTCATGGACCTCGAACTCACCTACGACGACAACATGATGAACGCCATCGCCATGTCCCTTGCGCCTGACATTGTTATACAGAAAACAGATGAGCTTGTTCGTGGAATCGACACTTCTGAAAACATCGACAAATTCACAAAAACAGCTTTGGAGCAGTGCTTGGATCTCCTGGACATCATGCCGGATACTGTGTATCGCGTTTGCGACCTTCTTGTGACCATTACAAAAAGAAACGGCGAAGAATGGAGGAACAACATGCTCAAACAATTGATGGGCTACATCTCGAGCCTCGTCGATTACTTGATCACCATTGCCGAAAGTAATGATCCCGATGCCGGTACCAAGCTTATCGAATGCGATGAAACCAACAGAGTTTCTGTCAGGATGTACCTCTACACGCTCTTCTTTGAAGGGACTTTCCAGGTATGATAATCAACTTGTAATTAATATTGTACAATTTCGTAATGTTAGTTTAAATGTTGATTGTTTTGAAATACTCATGTTTGCCATATTGCATCAGTATTATGTTTTTAATATCTTTTGATCTAAGGAGATGCCTGTACCATGTGCCCAAACTGTTCAGGAATGCGAAATCTTGGACAAACTCGTAAGACTTTTGGTCGCCAGTGAAGCGCCTTTGACCGCGAACAAGAACAGGCTTCACGTTTTCATAAGTGGCGATGAAAAAGAGACCAACATCACTTTCAGTAAATCCCCAAAATGGCTGGCACCACTTTTGCTGTTAATTGATCGTTTGGAAAAGGTGGCTGTGTTGACACAGAGAAAACAACTGATGCACAAAGTCACGAATCGCGAATGGAAGTGGTTTGACTCTGATTCGGGAAAATGGACGCCTTATTCGCAAGCAAACAACAAAATCATCAATGACGCTTATTGGGCAGGTAAGAAAAAATGGATATTGATTTATTTGTGAGCTGATAGTCATGTTGAATTTTCGCTCAGCGCAATGAAATTAGAATATCATTTTTGTAAGAGTTCATAGGTCTTATTAGCTGGGATTTACTGGGACAATAGGATGAAAGATCTTGTGTTAATGAAAAATGTTTTTCGGTATAATTGTAGGCGAGTCCAGTGTCCGAATCTCGTGCACGAGGAGAAGCTATATCATCACATTCTCCTGCATGACCCAATTGAACGAAGAGAGCAACAACAGAAGACCCATCACCATGTCCTTCAAATTCGATCCAGCCAATGAAGGAGGCGGCACATCGAGTTCCGATTCCAACATGGACACAGAAGAAAGCCCGGCTGAGTCGAAAAAGAATACAGTGACCCAAGGTCTCGATCCAAGCGTAACACCCAGCATCGTTCGAGCTTGCGTCAAGCTTTTAGCAATACCAGTTGATCGCGACGCGCTACATGCTCTCATGAAAGTTTGCCTGCGCTTCACGCGAGATTATAAAAACGCAGAAGTCTTTGCCAGGGAAGGAGGCATCAAGCTTCTCTTGGACATGACCCAGGCGTGCAGTTTCGCGGGATGCATAACCCTGAGCACGCTCCTCATTCGCCACACCCTCGAAGAGCCTCAAACGCTGAGACTCGCGATGGAGAAAATCGTGAGGACGCGTTCCTTGAGCAATATTCCACCATCGTACAAAGAGATCTTGTTCATGACGCGGCAGATTAGCAGCGCTGTGTGCAGGTAAAGATTTTCAGTGCTTGAATCCAAGGTCTTTTATATATGTATGAATGTGAATTACCATTCATAAATTTCTATTTGCAGGGATCCTGAAATGTATCGTCAAGTCTGTGAAGAAATACTCAGGGTTGATATTGGCGCATTGAAGAGGGAAGATGTGGAAAGCGTTTTGGTTGTCAAAGCTCTGCCATCGAATAATGCAAGCTTTTTGCCAATGGTCCAAGACGTTTCCATCAACGTTGTTCATGACCTTTTGAACGCTTTGATCAAGCCTGTGCCTATTATTCCTGAGGAGCCAACTGCGCCGTCTTCGAGTAAGTTAAATTATTATGAGTAGGAACTAGACGAAATCAGGAATTTGGGATTGCCTGATGGAAAAGTTTATTACGTTTGCAGGTAATACAGCCACTCCCGAAAAGAAGTCTTCAACGAGTAGCAATGCCACCTCTTCCTCACGCCGAGGTGACTCCATGCGCAACAACGCGAGCTCAGCAAATGATGCTGTTGAAGACGACGACCAAATTCACCAAATCATGCTTATGAAGCCTTACTCGGAACCGAATAGCACTCCCAAAGTCGAATCGGATGACTTGAAACGTCCTCTCTTGCCAAAATCCGTGATCCTGAAGATGCTCGCCGAGGCTGTGAGGTCGTACGGAGCCGTAGCAACTTTGATTTCGGAGCACGTCTACCAAACAGGCCAAAGCGAAATGATCACCGAAGACACCTCGGCACTTGCTTTCCTCCTTGATCGTTTGCTGCCGAATTCACAAGTAAGAATTTTTTTTCAACAATATGTATATTTAACAGTAATTGTGCGATTCTTCAAAAATGAGAATTTGTTGACGCTGCTTTTGTACTTGCAGGAAAACTCGAGTGACAAACAGTGCAGTAGCATGGCCCGAATCCTCATCGCTGCGATCGCATCTTGCAATCACTCGCCCGAAGCTCAAAGCACCTTGGTCACCGAAGTGAAAGCCGCATTAACGCGAACTCTAGCTTTGCCAGAAAGCGCAGAAAAACATGCCCAATTGCAATCACTGATTGCACTGATTTCTACAATGATCGACAGTTGTCCACCAGCTGGAGTGCACTCGCATTTCCGCGCTTCATTGAAATTGCACCAATACAGCAATGTCAATTTCATTGTCAGGATAATGCTGAAAAGGGGCATAATCACGGATTTGGCTAAAATACCTCACAGCTTGGACCTCTCGAGTCCTAATATGGCAGCGACAATCAATGCTGCTCTTAAGGTAAAAAATGACAGGAATTTGAAATATATGGGATTGACTCAAGAGAATAATAAATTGGAGAAAATTGGAAATAATCATACAATATGATTTGTATTTTGCTTTTTTAATAGCCTCTGGAGACACTTTCTCGTATCATAAACCAGCCAATGCCTGGCATCGTGAACAACAAGTTTGCCAAACCAAAGAACAGAAGCGCTCAGGGTGAACAAGCTGGGGAACAATCGAGAACTACGACTTCGGAAGCGACTCACGCTGTTGGCGAAGAAGTCAACGAGGACGCGGAAAATACAGAGCACGACATTTCAGCTACTGCCGAGAGTTTGGAACCTACTTCAGAGAGCCATGCGCACGAAGAAGGAGATGAGGCCGCTCTCGAGGATATCATGGACCAGTTGCTGGATAGGTAAATATTCAGAATTTGTTGTTTTTGTTTTTAAATTTGCAGAAAGGTTAAGAATAAAAGTAAAGCAGGGTGTCTAGTGTATGGAAATTTTCATATTTTATAACATAATAATATATAAAATGTATCGATTTATTATTTTTTAAACAAAGAACGATTGAATTTGTGGCCCAAAATTTACTTACAATCAAACAGTGTTCTATTTTCTAGGGATGCCAATGCGGCTGCGGATGAGGCCGGGCAAAGATCGAACAGACCGATGGATATTGATGATGAAAGCATAGCCCTGCGTGTCACTGAAAGAGATATGGACGCAGGACGTGATCTAACCGTAAGTGTTGAACTTGTGTTTTCATTGAACAAAGATTCGATATACCTATTCATTAGAATTTTGCATAGAAACATAATAACGTCATTTATGATTATAATGTTTCTTCAGGAGGATCTGCTGAGCACAGATTCTGATTCCGATAGTAATCAATCCGAAGATAACGAGGATGAGGTTCAAGAGGAGGATGACGATGAAGAGGAAGAAGAGGAAGATGAGGAGGAAGACGATGGTAAGTTTGAAATACATGTTTTGTAGTTTAGTGACATTCCATTATTTTTATGGTTGAATTCCATGCTTTTACTTTTCATGAAACAACGTATTCGCGATTCGAAAAATTCCGGAATTGGGGTCTCGTTTGTGATATTTTTCTGCCTCGTTGACACTGCGATGAGGGTTTCATGTTTTGAGGAATATGCGAGTGCTCATTGATGTTAATCAGTATTTTTATATTCATGCGAAGATAATGAAGAGGAGGAGGAAGAGGAAGAAGAAGAAGAGGAGGAAGGGTCTTCAAATTACGACGAAGATGGAATGGATTATTATGATGAAGGCGCCGAGAGTGTTTTCCGCATGCTTCCTACAAACGAACGCGACAGTAATAATGTGGTCATGATTCAGCATGCCCTCGATACAACCCAAGATAACATCGCTGCGGCGCCAAGTTCTAGGCACAGTCATCAGTGGAATGCGAATTTCTCGTTGCCTTTGGGAATTTTCGAAGATCCTCCTTCAGTATCTGACAGCAACGGTAATTTTTGTAGTGATTCATTGTTTTAGGAATAAATATTCATGAAGAAATGAATTTGAAGTGATGCAGTATTTTTTAAAAAGTCGTACAGGAATTAGGAAAAATATTTTTTACATTTTCGAAAAGATTTTTTTTTATTAGAGATGTTAATTTTACTCTGAAATTAGCAGCAAAAAAAATTCATGTTCTAGGTATTGGTCATCCATTGTTGATGGCACAAGGAAACGTTGACGCTTCTGGATCTCGATCTCATCGACTTGGAACCCGCAGATACCAATACCTCCATTTGAACCCACGCAGTCCTAATCCACCTGTGATTTTGCAGAGGTACGTATAAATATTCTAAACTCGACACTTTGAAAAATGAGACAATAAGTATTTAAAATCAATTTTTATTCA
Organism: Platygaster robiniae; assembly: GCA_028476575.1. Taxonomy (NCBI): domain Eukaryota; kingdom Metazoa; phylum Arthropoda; class Insecta; order Hymenoptera; family Platygastridae; genus Platygaster; species Platygaster robiniae. The sequence continues at coordinate 29,542,678 of CM052023.1, forward strand.
TAAAATAGTTTTTGAACTAATTGAAGGACTTGAATTTTCAAGTAATTTGTACAGTTTTTATACTTGACATACTTTTTGTGTAATGCATACCTTTTTATGTAATTATTATACAATTCAAATATTTTTATTATACATTTATAATAATAGTGAAATTAGGTCAATAACTTGAGACGAACTGAATGTTACAATGAATAAATTTATTGAAATATTTTTCATGGTAGTAATCAAGAATAATGATAATAATGATAATGATTAATTATCGTAATATTTTTATGAGTTTATTTTTCTGGAAAATCACTGATATGAATCAATAGTCAAAATACTCATCAGTAAAATGTAAAAAATATGCCAGTAAATATATTTCATACTTGCTGAGTAGACATAAGCAATTCCGTTTCTTTGATTCATATACATTTTAAAACTGTAACGAAATGGTTTTCCAAGAAAACTTTTCTTCATATATACGAAATTAAATGTTCTTTTGTTTATGTTGAAATCAGGCTGTTGGGACCAACGACACAGAATCTTCCATTGGTCGGAAATCAGCTTCTTACATCCACTTTCCGTGATACCAGAGTTGTTGTTATGGACACGGGAAATATTTTCTCCAATCAAGACGAAGAGCAAATGGATTTGGTGGTAAATACGTTCCATTCTAACAATAAACACTATAAATATGATATTGTTATATTATAAACTTTCGCAAATTTATTTTGCAGATATTTTAAAAAATTTCATGCTCAGTATTTTGAATTCTTCGAATTACAAGTCATTGAATTCGATTTTTTTAAATAATGGAATTAGCATATGAAAAATGCAGTAGATAAAATTTATTAAAGTAATAGAAACTCTAGAAAAATTACATAGTGTGCATTGTTTTTCTTTGATAATGTATGATGTTCGTGGAAGTTTATAAGGCATTATTGCATAGGATCAGTCTGGATATTTGTTCGGTCCAAGTCTCGCTGCTACTTTGAATACCATTCCTACAGCACTGCATTGGTGGATCGAAGAGAGCAAGCTTCTCGATGGTGATTCTCAACCTGATTGTTGCGTCGGTAAGTTTCACACATTCTCTTTTTATAGTATTATACTTATCAAATATAGAGAAAATTTTTAATAATTAAAACACGAAAACAAAGTTCTGAATAAATTTGAAAAGTGTTATTATTCTGGACAATGTAATTATTTTTATTGCAACTTTTTTAGGTGTTGTACATAAGTTGATACCTGGGCTGGAAAAACATAGGAACGCTGAATTGGCTGAGAGGAAAGAAAAGCGTAAGAAACAACAAGCAGCTGAGAAAGAAAATGAAAAAGAAAGCAAAGAGAAAGCTTCGTCAACTAGTGCTGAACGTAATTATATTTTTATTTTATTAAAATTTATGTGTAATTTTATTGGTTTTTGAATTTCAAATAACTGAATTTCTGTCAAACAAGAAATTTGAATGTGAGGAATATTTTCATTAGACATATCGTTGTATGCAGATAAATTTAAAATGATTTTTTTTTACAGCAATATTACAAGGATTTTTTTTAGCATTTTATAATTGTTTTTTTTTTTTTAAGCTCTGAAATTCTTAAACTTCTTTTCTATGCTACATCTCTAGTTGAATTTCATGTCATAACACTTTTTTTTAGCTGGAACTTCCTCGGTAACGCCAAGTGAGGAGCAAGAAGCAGCGAGCTCTTCTGTGACACAACGGGAAGACTCGGGATTTTTGGCAGCAGTTTTAGAAACAACCAGGCGAGCTAGAGAAGTTATCAGACAAATGAACAATCAGCAACAAACAAACAGCAATGACGAAATAATTGGTAATTGAAAACATCTGAAATTGAGATCTAGCAATAGTAGAAATTTGTGCTATGAGCTATTTTTCATATAGAAGTAAAAATTCTCAAGTTTGAACGAGACAAAATTTTCTAATTCAATCCATTAATGACTTCTCCCAAGGAAAAACATAATTATAATGTTTAATTTTCAAGACGTTTATTTTAATACTATTTTTTATACATTTTATTGTAGAAGTTTCGGGTGAAATGGAGGTGACTGACCAGGAAGAAGAACAAACACCGCCACCTCCCGCAGAGCAACGTGTACCAGAACATAGAGATCCTTCGGCGATAAGTATGAATTCAACAGTTGAATTCGCCGAGAGTATTGTCGATTCTGTTTTGGGCACAGGTGCTGTGGAAGCTGCCAGAGTGATAAGTATGTTTATTATCCTTTTTTTTTTATACGACGAATGAGTTAATTCTCCAAAGCTATGTCAATGTATATTAAACATATTTTCTACTCGCAGGACAAGCTGTGAACCAAACGGCAGAAGAATCGAGCATTTTTTCGCCCGAACAAACGTCAACTCCAACCAACTTGAATTTCAACCAAGAGAATGATGAAAGCGTTTCTAGAGATAACAACGATCCTTCAGACTGGATCAGACGACTTCTAACCGAAGAAAGTCAATCTCGCGAAAGAAAGTGAGCGTGGTGTTATTATGGAATGAAATATTTTTATGTTTATGAACTTGATTATTTTCATCAAAGAATTTTGATCACTGAACTTCACTCTACATAGAATGATTGCATTTTCTGACATATTAAGTAGAACTAATTTAAACATTTTTTTTTTCAGTGCAAATGTATTGGATGCCGAACCAAGGCCCGAAAGCAACGCCCAAATGTCGACTCCCGAACAGTCGTCCCAAACAAATCAAGAATCGCTCGAAAATGCTGCCGCGGCTCAAGTTGAAGAACAAGCTCCGCCGCAAGCCCAAGCTGAAACTTCGCAGCAAGAGGGAGCAGCAACGGCTGAAACAAATAATCAACAACTTCCAGATGGCGTAGATCCGTCTTTCCTTGCTGCCTTGCCTGAAGACATGAGGGACGAAGTCATCGCTGAACAGTTGAGGTACATGAACATTTAAGAATTCATGAAATCGTTAATTAAAATACACCGGAAACAAAAAAATATATTACGAGGAAGTGAGAGATAAATCCATTTTAATAGGTGATTAGAACCTGTTATTTAACGATGATGATGATAATTATGAATGATTGTCGCAGGCTTCAAAGAATGCGACAGAGAACTCAAAACGCGCCAGTAGAAGAAGCCACAGGACCTGTAGAAGTAAGCCCTGAATTTTTGGCTGCCTTACCACCCGCGATTCAGGAAGAAGTCCTAGCACAACAAAGATTGGAACAGCAACGCCACGCTGCTGCATCCGCAAACCCAGAAGATCCGGTCGACGCGGCTGCTTTCTTCCAAAATCTCCAGCCTTCCCTGCGACAAGCGGTAAGTACCAAACTATTACTGATTTCTTCAAATTCTAGACTGTAGAACTCGAGAACTAATTTTAATGTTGTAACTATTTCTGCCTAGATTTTGACCGACATGGAAGAGTCGCAAATATCTGCCTTGCCGCCAGATTTGGTTCAAGAGGCGCAAAACTTGCGTCGCGATTGGGAAGCTCGAAACAGGCACATGATGCAAGAAAGATTCCTCAGTCACGTCAGTCATGGAAACACCGCTCTTTCGAGCATTTTACGACATTCCAGCCGAGGTCGCGGGAGCAACGCTCGTTACGCGATACACACGATGTCACAACGTCCGACATGGAATTCGTGGAGCACAAGGGGCGACGCGAATGTGGCTAATCAGGTAAATATGCGACATTTCGTGGAGAAATAGAAAAAACTTGATTGCGTAATACTTGGTAAATTTCTAATTATGGGTCTTGTTTGGTCAGGCCGCTGGTTTGAGGCTTCGTGGCAAACAGTTGCTGGATCACGAGTCGATGGCATGTCTCTTGGTCCTGTTGTTTGTGGACGAGCCAAAAATCAACACTCTCAGGCTGCACAGGGTCATCAGAAATTTGTGCTACCACAGCAGTACGAGGGAATGGATCGTTAAAGCTTTGCTCAGCATCATGGAAAGGAGCAATGATGACAGCAAAGATCTTTTGAACGATTTCGCAGGCAAATTCAAGAGAAAAGGAATGCACGTATCTTCGGATTACAGGTACGTGCTTTTTAATGATTTTATCTGTGTAACCTGTCATTCGATTGCAATAGAACATTTATGAACGAAGATTTTTTTTGGAGAAAAATTGGTTTACACGTGTTTTTGAATACTTTTACAGTTCTCCCAAGGTGATTGACACAAGGAACAGTGCGCAATCATGGTTGAATATCAGTATGGATGCAGCTCTTGGATGTAGGGCAAACGTATTCCATATTATTAGGCACAGTGGCAAAAAGTCAGACAGGCAAGGAGGAAACAACATTGCAATCCATCCACAGGCTGCTCCTACCGTGTGCAGGTAAGTTTGAGGATATAAATTGGGTCTGAAACAAATCCTTTCCAAAATTCAAAATGGTATTTAAATTTTGTTGGTGGGGAAATCAGTGGTGCTCACGCAAATTTCTCAAGCTTAGAGCGAGGCTCACCCAGAGAAATCTATGAAGGTGCATTTTAATGGAATTATATTAGATTGCTTTATAGATTTCTTCCGTCTTGATACATTTGAATGAGAACCACTAATTCCCCCACTAAAAAGATTTAGATATTGTTTTGGATTTCCTGAAGACATGAATAAATTGATAAAATTAATAATCTCCGACGCAGGCACACTTTGGATCTCCTGATCGCCCTCGCAAAGAGTTTCCCCGGATACTTTGTTCCCTTGAAGTCGAAAGAATGCCAAGAAAAAGACAATAATGAAAAAGACTTGAGCTTAAGACTTGACGAGAATACCAGCAGTGGCTCGAAACCAAAAACACCGGCAAAGCCGGGTAAGAGCGAGTTCCCCGACTTTTGGGACATGCTGCTGAGGCTGGATTCGTGCGCCTCGAGAAAAGGCAAGTCGGTTGCCAGAGCGCATTCGAATCCGAGCATCGGCTGCGAGCCCGAGCAGAGCACGACGACCTTCGAAGCCTCGGCCTTTGGGCAATTGATCTCCATGTTACACTGGTCTGTCGTCAAGCGCAGCAGCCAACTCACCGACAAACTGTTGAAACTCTTGTCATTGATCTCCATTGGCTTCACCGAAGTCGGCCCCTATCGTCGACAAGACGCTTCCAAGAGTAAGAAAGTCGAGCCTCCGAAAGAGCAGAGCATCGCGGCGCCCGAGAGCCACATTAGATTGGCAGTCCAGGTCAGTGGTGTCGATTTACGTTTATCATAGAAAGTACAAAAAACATTGTCTCTGATTGGACGTTAGTAAAAATCACGTATTAATCATTTCAGGTACTTACAAGCAAAAGCTGCTCGGAAGAAGGCTTGGAAGATGCGACGGCGTTATTGTTGAATCTCTCGCACGGTCCCGATCCCACGAGGCAATTGATTCTCAAGCTTCTTTTGGAAGGGGCTATGGAACTTGCCAACATGGTGTGCGACCACATCAAAGAATTGATTGTGGAGCTCAAAGTGTTGAACAAAGAGTTGCACAGGAGGAATTCAATAGAGGAGCAACAACCTTCGACCAGTGCATCGGCTACTGGCTCTTTCCGTGGTTCATTGATGGACAGGTTCACTAGTGAAAACGTCGTCATCACAGCCCCGAGCAAGGTTTGTTTTTTACAGTTTTTGGTTAGTGTATTAGATTTTGGAGAGAGAAAATACAATGTGCGATTGTTCCTCTATAGGTCAAAGCCGGTAGCGACTTGCAGCTACCTTCGATGGGCACGCTGGTCAGCAAAACGTCTAGTCAAGCTTTCTTCCTGCGCATACTCAAAGTTATCGTCCAAATCCGCGAAACCGTTCGAATGTCGAACAAGAAAAAATCAGAGGCGACTCCAAGTTGCTCGGAAACAGCCATGGACCTGGTGACAACGGCGAATCCCCCGGCACAGCTTTTGCAGTCCGAGGAGAGCTCGGCCGTCGAAAACGATACTACTCTCGTTGCCACGACCGCTGTTTCTGCCACGGCTGCGGACCCAGAAACCGTCGCTATGGACACGACACAAGCCACCAGCGCTTCGACCACTTCGAGTAATGAGCCGACAACTTCAAAGGTGAGATAAACATCATTTTTTGTTTATTTAGAGGCATGTTTTAAATGCTAAAATGCAAGACTTTGGTATAATGGATATTTTCATTTTTGCGTTTTAGGCGGTGGCATCCGGAAGCAACGCCGAGGAAGAAAAACCGAAATTGCCTCTGCTCAGCGAAAGCCTCGTCTTGGACAACCTCTGGGAAACGCTGAGCGGTTGTCTGTTGGAGCTCGAGCATACGCCCGATAATCACGCCGTCCTGGTTTTGCAGCCCGCCGTTGAAGCCTTTTTCTTGGTCCACTCGTCGTCCAGCACAGCTCGCGAGCGAGATCGCAACAACACCGCCGAAAATACCAACGAAACCCGAGAACATGTTCCGGAAATGGCCCCTGCGTCGCCTATTTTCCCCGATCAGGAAACTTCGAACATGGTACTGCATGTTGCAAAATTTTTTCTTCTAATTTTTCTGAAAATTTGGAATAAATATTTACGTCAATGAATGTTACAGACGATCGCAGAAGGAGCCAGCAGTAACGCGACCACGTCTTGGGATGTGACGACGAACCAAGTCAAAAGTTTACCGCCCGATCAGCTCAAGTTCCTGAAATTCGCCGAGACTCACAGAACGGTTTTGAACCAGATTTTGAGGCAAACGACGACGCACCTCGCAGATGGGCCGTTCTCCGTTTTGGTGGATCACACGAGAGTGCTGGACTTTGACGTGAAGAGAAAGTACTTCAAAACCGAATTGGAGCGCATGGACGAAGGCATACGCAGGGAAGAACTGGCCGTGCATGTTCGCAGGAATCACGTCTTCGAAGATTCCTTCAGGGAACTTCACCGCAGAAACGCAGATGAATGGAAGAATAGGTTTTACATCGTTTTCGAAGGTAAGTTGGAGAAAACAATTTTGTGGAAAAAAATATACATTTACATAATTATAAGTGATGTGTAATGAAGATAATTGTTTTTTAATAACGTGACCAACATGATATAATTGTTTTCCTATTATATTTGTAATATGTGAGAAAATATTGTTTATTGCATTATTCATATCTAGATATTTAACATTGTCGTACTATATTCTAAAATTGCAAAATATATTATGATTATCATTTTAAATATTTATAATAATTTTAACCAAGGTTATATTTTACCATGTTTTATATTCAGTCAATTTTAATTGCTTTATTGGAATGTGTCCTTTTTTACGGTTCCATGAACATTAGTAAAAAAAAAAAAATAATCATTTTATTCTCAGGCGAAGAAGGCCAAGATGCAGGTGGCTTGCTCAGGGAATGGTACGTCATCATATCAAGGGAAATTTTCAATCCCATGTACGCTCTGTTCACTGTGAGTCCCGGAGATCGCGTCACGTACATGATCAGTTCATCCTCGCATTACAATCCAAATCACTTGTGTTATTACAAATTCGTTGGAAGAGTTATAGGTAAGATTTTCCAATTAGATGATGCTTGTTTATCTCTCTTTCATTGTACACTTATTTTGAGACTCAATTATCAAGTATTTTCTTGTCAAGTTTTTGTTTATTATATTAACTGAAAGCACATTTTTCCGTTTGCAGCCAAAGCAATCTACGACAATAAATTGCTCGAGTGTTACTTCACTCGTAGTTTTTACAAACATATTTTGGGCATACTCGTGAAACATACCGACATGGAAAGCGAGGATTACAGTTTTTACAAAGGTCTCGTTTACTTGACCGAAAATAACATTTCCGATCTTGGATACGAGTTGACTTTCTCGGCTGAGGTATTTTTGATGTTATATAATTATATTTAATGTATATTGTTTAATAATGCAAAAGAATGTATCAAATATTAGCCAGTATATTCATATAATAAAGAAATGTAAATAACATACTATAATATTATAAATATTATATTAATTTATACATTATTATCAATGTGTCATGTACATGTATTATTCATGAGGGATTTTTCTATAGTGAATGGTTTTTTTTTTTTACACAGGTGAACGAATTTGGTGTCAACGCGGTTCGTGACTTGATACCCAATGGCCGCAACGTTGTTGTCACCGAGGAAACAAAGCTCGAATACATTAGATTAGTGTGTCAGATGAAGATGACTGGAGCCATTAGAAAACAGTACGTTTTTGCCATTTTCATTTATTTTTTTACTATCAAAAAATTATCCAATCATTACATTTATAATGTTTAGCCATGTTTATTTACTTTATCAATAATGTTATGAATACAAAATCTATTATAAAATGCTTATTGAAATAATAGCATTTATTTATTATTTTTCCATTAATTTTAATAATGATGCAGAATATTAAAATGATAGATCAAAAAAATGAATAAAAAATATCTCATATTTTTTTTATATATTATAAATACAAAATTCATTTTATATCAGATTAGTGTTGGTCACTAGCATGATGATTAATATTTGATCGTCATCTTGCAAGAAAATGTATACAAAATTGTTACTGTTGACTGTGTAATTAAAGCTTCAAAAACTAAAATTTCGAAAATTTTTTCCTTTTTTATTGTAGGCTCAACGCTTTCTTGGAAGGATTCTACGACATTATTCCAAAACGTTTGATCTCAATCTTCAATGAGCAAGAACTTGAGCTGCTTATCAGTGGTTTGCCAAACGTTGACATAGAAGATTTGAAAGCCAACACTGAGTACCACAAATACAGTCCTACTTCTCTGCAGGTTAGCTTAACTCAAATTTCAAGTAGAAGTAAAGGTTTCTTCCGTACAAGGTAAATCACGTTATGAAAATTGCATTACAGATACAATGGTTCTGGCGTGCCTTGAGAGGATTCGATCAAGCGGATAGAGCAAAGTTCTTGCAGTTCGTGACTGGCACCTCAAAAGTACCATTGCAAGGTTTTGGTGCGTTGGAAGGCATGAATGGTGTCCAGAAATTCCAAATTCACAGAGACGATCGTTCGACTGACAGGTTGCCATCCGCCCATACATGGTATGAATTTGGATCATTATGATAGAATAATTAATCGATTAAACGAACTTACCTAAGTGAAGTTCGATCGTAATTATGCTAATATCTCGTCCGGATGGGATTACTTGTAGTAGTGCGCCCTGTGCGCGCGTTTACAACAGAATTCAAATCTCCCTCAAAAAAAAAAAAAAACAAAGTCCCCCAGTACCGCCGCCAATGGGCGAGTGTGTCGTGGTGACGTCATATTTAAAAGCTTCGGGGACCGGATCGTAAGGAATCCTTTCCCCAGGTTCGCCCTCAGGGTGGGTAAGATAAGAGGGGCACTTGGTGCCCCGACTTCTTTTGGGGGGCTGTCCGATCCGGACGAGATATTAGCATAATTACGATCGAACTTCACTTAAGTAAGTTCGTTTAATCGATTAATTATGCCAAATCTCGTCCAGATGGGATTACTTGTAGATGTTAAAAGGAGCGATCCGGTGCCCCCAGTGAGCGGAAAATCGAGGGAAGAAAATTGTGTACTGCTCTATCAGAAAACCACTATATTCTAAACATCCATGTTAAAAACAGCGTTTACAAAAGCTGAGTTGTCCACTATAGATCTATTATAAAAAGTCACGAAAACCCGCGAGTTGCCGGACCAGCCGGCGGCGCGCTTTATGACATCCATAGAGACCCCTCTTCGTGCTGCACAAGAGGTTGAGACATGTCGGGTGCTATGCGCCTTGAAGCTCTCGTTCACGCCGCATTCCACCAGGGTCTGTCGAATCCATCGAAGGTTTGAGCCGTAGCCGGTCCATGAGGTCGCCTGAAGGTCACGAAGAGGTTCTCACAGTTTTTATTCCTAAGGTCACGTGTCTTTTCCACGTAAGTTTGCATTAGGCTGAAGATGCAAAGCGCCCGTCTTTGTTGAAACTGAGAGTAGGAGAGAAAAGGCTGCGGGCGCCCCGGTGCTGAGGTTTTTAGCCGGCCAGGTACTCGAACGTTTACGCCGTCCAGTGAAAACGAAACATCTCCAACCTTGATGGTCGCCAGGGTCTGGCATCGTTGTCCCGAGGCCAAGGCCAGTAGAACAACCAGTTTCTTGGAAATAACTTCCAAGGAGAGTGTATCGTGAGGGTAAAAAGTGTCCAGTCTTGCCAGTACCGGGGCCGGGTCCCAGGTGGCCTCGTATCGAGGGCGTGGGGGCTTTTGGACGTGGGGCCTTTACAAAATCTCTTAACTAGGTGGTGGTCCCCAACTTGGTTTCCTGAGACAAGAGACACCGCCAAGCGCGATGTGATCAGCGTCGAGTACAAGCCTGCTGCTGCCAGTTCCCGCGTTAAAAATTCCAAAACTTGAGGTGGTCCCGGGGAGAACCTACCCACGCCTTTTTTGCCACAAAATTCCCACCAAGTTTTCAGCGGCCTTGAGTATTGCTTAATCGTAGAGGGTGCGAGAGAGGTCAGCAGCGTTTCTATTGCCTCTACTGGTACTCCCTGCATCCTGAAGGCCTGCCCGATAGCAGCCCTGCTGCCAGGGAAAGCGTCCTGTGTTGTGGGTGCTGAGATCTGAAAGGGGCAAATAAAATATCAGGGGCTGGTGAGAAAATGAGAGGGGCCTCTATCATCAGACTCTGGCACAGAGGGAACCAGGCCTGTGAGGGCCACCAAGGAAAAATCAGAACCCCGGTTGCCTTGTCATTAAGAATCTTTCGCAAAACCCACGCGATCAATAGGAAGTGGGAAAGCGTAAAAATAAAATTCTGCCCAATTCAGAGTAAAGGCATCCACGGCAATGGAGCCTGGGTCAGGGAACCAAGAGCAATAAACCGGACACTTGTTATTCAGCATTGAAGCGAGTAAATCCACCTGAAAAGGCCCGAATCTCTCCTGGAGCCTCCTGAAATTCTCTTGGGCCAAGGTCCACTCCGTGTCAGGGAGGAGGCGACGAGATTCCTCATCTGCTCTGAAGTTTTCAGAAGATGAGATGTGTGAAGCAAATACAAACAAGTTCCTAGCCTCGCACCATTGCCAAATATCTCTTGCTACGTCTGAGAGCACGGGATATTTAACCGAACCGAATCGATTGATGTAGCCGACAACCGTGGTATTATCAACTCTGAGAAGAATTTCACAGTCCCTTAGACCAGAGGCGAAGCACGTCACTGCGTATAATGCCGTCCGAAGTTCGAGGGCGTTGATGTGCAAATTGCTTTCCTTTTCTGACCACCACCCACGGGTACGTTGTTCCCCGCAAACAGCTCCCCAACCTTTAAGAGAAGCGTCAGAGAAGATTTCCAGGGTGTAGTTTCCGGGGCGTATAACGTTGATCTGATCTGGATCCGCCAAAATCCTCAGCCACCATTCAAGGTCACCCCTCAGTGAGTTTGACATCACCATTTCTGATTCGAAATATCCACCTGAGTTAGAGAGCGCCAGAAATTTTTCCCTTTCCAACCTCTTCGTATACAGTAGTCCGTACTGGATAGCGGGGCACACTGAAACCAGGGAGCCCAACATACTTGCAAATTTTCTAATTTTGCACCACTTCAACTCTGAAATGTGATTTCTCTGCGACGTGCCGGAATGGCCACTGACTGTTTCTCTGAATCAAGAGTGAAACCCAGGTACTCTCGTTGTCGAGCAGGGACGAGTTTAGATTTTTCGTAATTGATGGCGAAACCCAGAGCTAATAGAATCTGCACGTGAGCTTCCACGTTCTCTTGGCAGGCCTTCTGTGTCTGAGAGAGAATAAGAAAATCATCTAAATAGATTACAGACTGGTGTCCCTGGGCCCTCAGGTGCGCCACGACTGGCCTAAGGATTTTTGTGAAAATAAAAGGTGCTGAGGCCAGGCCAAACGGTAATGCAGCAAATTCGTAAGTGACCTGGTTCCACTGGAAACGTAAAAATTTTCTGTGGGAAGGATGAATTGGGACCAAGAGATATGCATCCTTGAGGTCTAGGGAGGCCATTTCCGTACCAGGCAACATCAGGCGCACTACTGTGCGCCAATCTTCTAATTTGAAGTGCGGTGGGTCTAAATATGAGTTGAGCTCTTTCAAGTTTCAGATAAATCTCATGCCCCCAGATGATTTAGGGTGTAGGAAAAAAGGTGACAAAAACTGGTCCAGCTTGGGCTCGACTGGGAAAATTGCGTCTTTAGCCAATAGTCGTTTAATCTCGGCTTCGCAGTGATCTGCGGCGGGGCCCGAGAAGGTGCAAGGAGCCATGTGTGGCCTCATAGGAGGGGGGGCCGAGAAGGGTATCTTGTAGCCCCTGACAGCTGACAAAACAACCGGATCTGAGGTGATCCTCTCCCAATTCCCTATGAATTTTGCTAGGTGGCCCCCTAGTTTTACCTGCTCTAGCGGCGTTGCTGGTAGCGGTGGTGGGGTGGGGCTTTTTTTGAGGGCCTCTGTTGCTGCTGTCCTGCTCGTCGAGGAGTCCAGCTTGGCTGGCGAGCAGGAGCCCTGGCGTTTCCCGCCTGCAGCTGCCTCGGCTGTGAGCTAGTGCGGGGAGGTGGTTGAGTCGCCGGCTTGGGTGTCAAGGTTGGTGTCTTGACAGCGTCCTTGACCATCTTTTCCGTAGCTTGGGCTTCTTTGATGCCCTCGTTAAACGCGGTGCCAAACAGCCACTCGTCGATCGACGCCGAGTCCGCTGCCGCCTTGCCGATGAGATTAAGGGACGGATTTATAAACGCTCGCCGGGCTAGTGTGAGTCGGTACTGCAGATCGGCGGTGATGTGGATCGCATCTGCAATGACTCGCAGGGCTGCCCGGGCCTCCTCTGACATTTGTTGTGCAATTTCTGGACCCAGGAGGGTGGATAGGCCCGACCCCAGAGCATTCATGGCGGCCGCCAGCTGGACCTGACGTGTGACCTGATGTTCGTCCCGCTTGAGCACCGCTGAGAATTCTTTTCGTGCAGGATTGAACAGCTTGTTCAGTTTGGGGGGTGGATTTGGTGCTCCGCCGGAACCTCATATTTGGCCAGGAGTTGAGTCCGTTGTTCCTCTGGCAATCCCGACCTCGAGATGGTACGGGCAAAGTCGAGGACTGCGGGGTCCCAGATGGTTGACATCGTTTTTTCTACCTGAGTTCTAAAAAAACTCGCTTGCCAAGGTTGGGGGCAAGGCTGTCGATTCCCCCCCCCCCCCCCTTGTCATTCGGCAAATCTAAAAAACAAAACGAGTCGTGTGAGCGAGCTCGAGCGAGGGGCACGTCGGGTAAGTACTTTACAGGAGCTTTACCTGGTGCACCGCCCCGGTCCTGTTGGGCCGTCGTGCCCTCGAGGGTGCGCTGCTGGGCCTCGTGAGAGGAAATTGGCGTGTCGCCTGGGTGTGGGGAGCACGTCCTTGTACGCGTCGCATTCCTAACCTCCAAATCTGCCAATCGTTTATCGACCATAGCGGTGACCTCCCGCGCTGTCGATGATGCACGTGATCGAGAACGAACTCGAACTCCTTGATTCTCTTCTTCTAGTCATCGCGAGCGATAAAAAACGTGTATTTTCGACGAAAAAACCGAGCAGTGCGATGTTGCTTTTACGCGAACAGAAAACACAATGACGTCACCACGACACACTCACCCATTGGCGGCGGTACTGGGGGACTTTGTTTTTTTTTTTGAGGGAGATTTGAATTCTGTTATAAACGCGCGCACAGGGCGCACTACTACAAGTAATCCCATACGGACGAGATTTGGCATAATTAATAAAAATACACGACTCATGTTTTTGTTACAGTTTCAACCAGTTGGATTTACCTGTTTACGAAACTTACGACAAACTTCGCAGCAATTTACTGAAAGCGATTCACGAGTGCAGCGAAGGTTTCGGGTTTGCTTAAAATGGATGTAAAAAATTCACGAGGCTATGGAAAAACACACTCGGACTACGTGAAGAATAAAGTCTATGCCTATGAGTTATAAAAGTTATAAAGTAAAATTGCGCGCGTGTTTTAACGTACCGCTTGGGCTCGCGATGTATTAAAGACTTACCGATCGCTTGACTCTCTGCTCAACATGTTGTGTACAATGAGTCGAATACATTATACGTATCTGAATAATAATGTCATATGTATATACAAATAAGATGTGATTATCGAAAACGACTTTGATTACAACACGAATTGGAGTTTATTTTGTTGAAGAAAGAACGAGGATTCGCGGTTAACGTGGTTCCTGAGGCAAAATGGCACTCGGCGAGATTCATTTTACGAGTTGGGAGAGGGTTAAGGAGACGAAATAGGTTTCAGTTTTTTCATGGAAAAGAGATGAAGGGTAGGTAGGATACCGCGATTTGAATTCTACTCTTACGACATTTATTATTGCGTATACATATATTTTTAGAGCCGCGGCGTGGAATAAAAAAAAAAAAGGTTTGTAAGATACTATGCTTCTTTCCATCAGTGATTTTTCATGATTCAATTCAAACTGTTCGAAAGCACACGTTCGATCAACATGGAAGGAAAATACATTTATTGTCTTTAGTTTCTTGTTCTGTTTTTCATGTATGAACGAACGACGTGAACTTGTATGTACGAAAGTGGCCAGAGTGCTTGCATATGCGTGTATTTTGGATATTACTATGGAAAAAGAGCCTAATTTAAATAAAAACATGATTTTCAAATTTTGTTTTGTACTTGTACCCGTTCTTTAGCGTGAGTAGGAAAGGTTTTATGGTTCTGAGATCAAAATGGTGGAAACGAAAGAATTAGGTTATTTATTTTTTTGTAAGTAGTCATAATGTTGTACTCTAGACAATTAATTTTTCATAGACTACAAAAATAAGTAATAACAAAATTGAAAGAAATTCAATTGAAGAAAATTTATTTTGAACTTTCAAAATTTTCTGAAAAAAGCATGAAAAAAAAATTCGCAATGAACATTTAAACTTACGAAATAAGTGCAAACAAAATTTCATCAAACGCACTTGGAAAAAATTATAATTTTGTATAACTAAAAATTTATTTTCAAGCCAAATTTAAAATTCGCAAATAAAATAATCTTAAATTATAATTTTTAGAATGTGTGCATATATTTTTGAAATGGAAAAAATAGAATCCTAAAACGGTTACATAACGTCAGTCGCATAAGCATACAGGGTGTCTCAAAATTACTGAACAGAATTTGTAAAAGTAAATGAAAACGATATTTTTTTAATTATAATATGAATAACAGATGCTCATTAAATAATTTAGACTGTCACCATTTCCAGAGTTCTGCAGAAAAACAGAACAAAGATTTTTTGCTTCACAATTTCATGTAATGTTCGCTATTTTATCATGCTGCGGGACTCTGAAGAACCTCTTACTCCCTACATTTGAACTTCAATCATTGTTCACATCGCAGCCAGTTTCTGCACGAAATTCATTCTGATTCTTTCATCCATTGCCAGTTGTATGTACATTGTTGGCATGCACATTGGGAAAAATAACCCTCGACGGAGATATATTCTCAATCACAGGAATTTGCTTGCCACTACTTCGCAAACTGATCTTGGACTGGTTATTACGAACAATTTTAGGTGGAGAACCTATGTCGGTTATATAGTAAAAAAGGCTAACTCAATGATATTCCAAATTTGCAAAGCTTTCTCAACTCTGTCTTATTTTTTCAGCGAAGGAAGACAAATGCATTCAATTCAACAATTCAATTATAATAATTAATAAAAAGCTCCTTGCAAGTAAATGATTTTATTTGCAAATCGCGGTCATATGGAACAATCCTGATAAATTGACTGTGCAAAAAATCCAAAGGTTTTTTTAAGCTACAGAAGACATAAAGCTTTGCGTCGATCGAAGAATGACGTAATCAAGGATGTTTTTGGTCTTTCAGTTGTTCTGCAGCCAGGATTTGCCTGGCATTTGTCGCTTTGAAGAACAAACGCTTGGCGAATTCAAGGGCCGAATGGTTGTCTCTGCTCTTTAGCATGTACTCCGCAAACATGGCGGATTTTGCAGGATCATAAAACACGAACCTTGTACTGCAAAAAATACAATAAGATTGTTATTCTCAAGTAAATAATATCTCGTTCACATCCTCTGTCTCAAAGATACCAACCTTTTAGTCCAGCAAATTTTGTCGCGAAGGAAGTATTTCATGCAGATAGAGTCAGGTCCAGGTCGTTCACTGATAGCACTACCTTGGGCGGCAGGGTTCGAGGATCTCACTTCGGCAAGCGAGAAATGTCCTTTTTGCACATTTGTCATCTGCCAGACGATGTCGCCATTTATTGGCAATCGATCCAAAGAGCAATCATTGCAGGTGTAGGAATCGGGAATGTCGACCATATCTGCAAACAAATTTTCATTAATTTCACATACTACTATACAAGTTGACAAGTACTGGAAAATTTTCAATCATGAAACATTTTGAAGAAAAATAAAGTGTATAATTACCGGCACAAACGGCGTGATAAGCAGCAGGACACTTGGAACAATAAATATCGACGTCTTCATTCTCGCAACTGAAACACCAGTTGCTTTTGGGGTGAGCGGTGTTCGGAGAAGGCTCATAATGCCTCGGACAGATCATTTCACGCTCGTTTATGAGTTTTGAATTTATGGGTATGCACTCAGCCATGAAATGGTAAGTATTAAAACAAAGGATGCAGCTGATTAATCCGTTGTTTTCTCCAGAAAACGCCGAAACTCCGATGGACTTGCCCAACACGAAGCAAGTGTGGCAGGTGTGACTCGGGCACCATAAATCTTCATTTTCATTAATGTCCATCTCCTCATCGTTCTCTTTGTTGTCGTTTTCTTCGACTTTCTTCTGTAAACGTTCATTTTAAAATTCATATGCATTGAATGTAAATACTTAGGAAAAATGTTACACTAAAATTTGAGAGATAGAGCTGATTTGAAATAAAAAACTTTAAGAATTTTCGCAATTGAAAAATGGTGGTTTCCTCAAAGGGTATAAGACACAATCGAGTTATGAGAAACATACCGTATACCACTTTGGCAAGCAATCGCGATGAAAGGTTGTTTTACAATTGAAAGCGCTGCATTTAACGATGGCGTCCTCGCTTTTTTTGCACATGGAACACTCTGGCACGTCCTTGTAGCAGCATGTGTCGCCTGTAAATATTTACGTTGTACTGACATGGTTAATCACATTGATAATAAGCGCTCACATTGCTGTGACGATTGATTGATCTTTTTCTCAAATGTATAAAATATCATCAAAAATCAGGGACGTAGAAAATGGGATATTTAGTAGTTTAATATGTTTACAAAATTCAGGTTGAAGTAATGATTATTTAATGTACACAAAAAAAAGTGTATGATGGTAAAAATGATGCGAAAAAATGAAGAAAGTGATGTAATCAATTAAAAGTAATAAAAATAAGCGTCAACTATTAAAAAAAAACGTACTGAACTCTTGAAGATATAACCAATAGTTTCATGTAAAATCACAAAGATAAATGAAATTCAGAAGTCTTACTTTCACTAACTCAATAATAACAACAATCCTAACCTCAAAGAAATTTCAATTTGATTATAAATGTTTGGCGAAGATAATAAAGAAAATTGAAATTGAAAAATTGTTTCAACCA
This sequence comes from Platygaster robiniae, assembly GCA_028476575.1. Classification (NCBI taxonomy): domain Eukaryota; kingdom Metazoa; phylum Arthropoda; class Insecta; order Hymenoptera; family Platygastridae; genus Platygaster; species Platygaster robiniae. The sequence goes on from CM052023.1 coordinate 29,560,175, forward strand.
GAAGTTGAATAAAAAAAAAAAAAAAATGTAAATACCTTGGGACTTATACGCAACTCCGAACCCAATTATTTGTACAACTCTATCATAGAATATCCTCCCAATGAATTCTTCCCGAAAATTTATTTCGTATTACACCCCTGTCAGCAATACATTACCTTCAACAGGAATCGTCTGACAACTACGACAAACATCCTTGGGCTTCTCTGCGGTTTCAAACATCTCGAACAGTTTTTCCTTCGCAGATTTCGGTGTTTCCTTTCCCAGCGAAGCTGCGCCTTCCATATTTTCTTCATCGCCGTGATCAGAATCGCTGTCTGTGTATGATGTTTCTTCTATCTTCCAGTGTCTGATCTTCTTCTTCATCTTGATCTGGATGAGCGTCGCATGGTCCGTGGTCGCCAACTCACGATCGACATACATTTTCACCTCGCTTGCGTTGCAACTATCGCTTGGCGTGGATCTTCGTAGCGAAGAAAAAAATGCCTCAATTTCTTCACTCAGTACACGCTTCGGGCCTTCAGAGCTCATGACCCGTTTCATGACACGCCGTGACACGGGTGTCATCAGTGGGGTTAATGTTCTTTCCTCATTTCTCTTTCGTCCTCTTCTCTTCTCCACAGAGCTTTTCGAACTAGTTGCACTCCGCAAATTTTCGTTCGTTTGGCCATTCTTTTCGCCAATGTATCCAGTACAAGTTGGCGCGCCACAAAGGCATGGAATGCGCTCGTCACCTTCGGTTTTTAGGAGGTAATTGAAGGTCAATTCCTCACCAGCTTCAATGTCTCGCAACGCAAACAAGCCAATTCTAATGTCTTTGTTTACGATCCACTTTTCCGACTTACAGTTGGGCTGACAAGAGTGATCTAGAAATCAAAAATTCTCGTTACTTACCTATAGTAAGATATGTCTTATCGATATGTTAATAACTGAAAGTCTTAAAAATAAATTTTCAAGAAAAAAATGACAATTTCGTTCAATTTTCTGCCATCATCAAAAGCTCTTTGTAGACCATCGTGGGTATATGCAGATTTTAATACTCGGGCACCTTGTCACTCTTGATACGCAATATATGATGTTTTTGCATAATGTTAATACACTGTATTTTGAAGTTCATCTTTGGTCAATTAAACAAAATCATCTGAAGACATCATTATGACTATCATTGAATGATTAAAATTTTCCCTAATTTGTCAACGAATGCTTGTAATTTTGTGAAATTCATTATTTAATATTTCTGCACACGCACAAGGTGAGCAAGATGAATGATATATATATATCTTTAGTTAAAATTCTCCAAATAGTGTTTTTACTCGTATTTAATTCCTCAGCCAACATTCTCGTAGTAAAATTTGCATCGATACCAATGATTTCACGGACTTTTTCCACCAATTCAGCACGATTACTAGCTTCTGGACGACCTAGCCTTAGGTCGTCATTTAAATCCTCACGACCATTTCTAAATCGTGTAAACCACGTATAAACTTGAGTACGACTCATACAAGCATCACCATAAACTTTTTTCATCAATTCGTACGTCTCAGCGAATTTTTTTTCAAGTTTAACACAAAATTTTATATTTGCTCTTTGTTCCATTTCTGTTTTGTAACATAAGCACTTTTTTTTCTTTTATTGAAATGGCTGTAACTTTCACATCTGTCATCCGATTTACATGAATGTAGGTGCGTTTGAAAGAGGATGAATTTATCTTTTTGATGCTGCAAATTTTCAATGGATGGCGCTGCATGTTAATTGATTGAAATATAAAGTTCGGTTATTTTTGGGACACACTGTGTATATTTGAAAGAGAAATCAAGTGAGACTTACTCATGAATCGACTGAGGTTGCCTTTGGTTTCTGGGTCGATGATGCAATTGGTGCCGAGGGTCAAAAAATAGAAAGCATCGTTTTTCGTTTCCTTCTTGCGTTCAAGTCGGCGTTCGAACTCGGCCTTGTCGATGAGCTCGCCGACGTATTCGTTCACAAACTGTCCATTTCGAATGGGTTCCAAAGCCTTGAGGCCCCAGCCACGATTTTCGGTTCGGAAAGGGGCTTGAAGCGGGTAATTGCGTTGCGCAAAGTTCTGATTGTTGCACTTTACGCCCGCGGGGCATATGTTTGGATTGCACTCGTACATGAGTAATTGATTCATGCAGTTCGCTTCGGCGGAACATGGTTTTTCCATAGAGGGCTCGCACTGACAGGCTTCAGTGCTGCCTTTTACCTCCACCGGTTTTACATCTCCCACTGGTTTGTTTACCTGTTTAAAATTTTATTCAATTCAATTCAAAATATGTACATCACTACATTGAATTTAAATTTTAAAAAAATGATCATGATATGTTTTACAATCAAATATGCAAAACGTACTTCAGGAAGCATCAATATTATAACTGCAGTTTTTATTTTCGTTGTACATAAATTCATTCTGTAAAATTAAATTTTTGCTGTATTAAAAACGGTAAATGAATGTACCTTGATTTTTCCATAGTTGGGTGGTTTAATAGGTTGCCTCTTGACTTCTTGACGTCCAAGAAATATATTGCCTTGTCGACCGAATTCTGTATGTACAGTATTGGCTAAAGCCACAGCTTTTTCATCGTGTTCAGTACTACTGTCTGATTCAATGTCAACATTTTGGTACAAAAACACTTTTCCTCTGAAAAAAAAAACCAAATAAGTAAATTCATTTGTTTCTCAATTATTCTGCTTATCAAGATGAAATATAATTTATGATAACATAAAAAAAAAGGCTTTTCACACAATCGTTGAATTTTAAGACTTGGAGTGAAAATTTTGAAATAAAAAACAGCCAACTTGTATTTTCTGGTGTTTCTCACGATCGACATACTTTTTCACCTCGCTTGCGTTGCAGCTAGTGTTTGACGTGGTTCCATTTAGCGAAGGAAAAAATGTCTCAAATTCTTCACTCAGCACAGGCTTCGGACTTTCAGACCTCATGATCCGTTTCATGACAGGCCGTGACACGGGTGTCGTCAGTGGGGTTAATGTTCTTTCCTCATTTCCCTTTCGTCCTCTTTTCTCCACAGAGCTTTTCAAATTAGTTGCACTCTGCAAAACGTGTCCATTGTACATTATTACAATTATTGGTTTAAGTGAACAACATTAATGACGATTGAATAATATACTTCTTATAACTCCTTTTATATTATATTTATTATGTTTTTACTGATAATTAACTATATTAGAGTATAATAACAATTGATCATGATAAAATCATATCAAAGAGATGCATACAAACTGTCATTTAATACTTTTGGGCTAAAAAAATAACTGTATCTCTGCTGAAATGTATTTATGATATTTGATAATTCAATTGTCTGATTAAAAGAAAATTCACTGATCTCTGTTATTTTAGATTCTGCCTTACCTGGAGACTACTTTTCGATTCTTCGGTAACTTTGTCCGGGATTGTGTCCACCTTGCCATTCGTTGGCGACGCCTCGGCTTTTTCCAACACGTGACTTTTGCTCGAATCCTCTTTGCAGACCCAGAGATTTTTGCCCCATCCCATCAAGTTGCACTCATTGTGCTCTTTAACAAAATATTAAGACATGCAATGATTGACAGCAAATAAAATATAAAGAATATCACGGTAAACTTGAACCACTTGGCTTTCATTGGCTTTTAAAGTTAGTTAGTAATATCCTTGAGGAATGATGAACATAACCTCTTCTTTGAACAAATCTTATATTTTACACTGCATAATTGTAATTGAAATTTTATGAGAAGGGTTCATTGTGAAAATATATTTCCTTCGAGATTTTAAAATCTTGATTCTTGGACGACCTGGTTTCAATCGTTCGATTGTTTTATTTTGTCGAATACCGAAAAAGTTACTGAACTAATGGGTTTCAAAGTTTAACGTTTATTATGTTTGTAATTTTGTACTAATGTGTTTTAATTATGGAATCAGATTTCCATGATTTGCAAGTCACATAATTTAAAAACAGATACTTTTTGTATTTTTTGTATTGCTTCAGTATTTATAGAGTTCAGAGGATTGTTAGTTAGATAACTAGAATCCAGTATTCAAAGTTTCAAATGTATAAAAAAATTGTAACGTGTTGAATCAACACGCGTTAGAAGTAAAACTTCTCATGATGCTTTCTTTGAGGTTCTGATGTATAGATTTTTATTCCTCTCAACTTTTTTAGTTCTGACAATTTTTTGTGACGTGTGATAATGTGATATTTTGGATTTTTGGGACATTTTGTAAATTTGTAACATTTAGTAACTTTTTCCGATTTTTTGACGTGTGATGATGTGACATTACATTTTGTGATTTTTGACCTTTCGGGTTTTGCGACATTATGTAATTTTGTGGAATTTGGTAATTTTGTGAGGTTATGTGACTTTTTGCAATTTTGTAAGACTTAGTGACATTTTGAGATTTTGTAACATTTTGCGACTTTGTGACATTTTGTGGCATTTTAGTGATTTTGGGTGTTTGTAATCTTTTGTGACATTTCGTGATTTTGTGATATTTGTGATTTGTGATATTTGTGATTTGCGATATTTTTTACTCTCTCACTTTTACAGAATCTCAAAATTTCTCCCTACACTCGGACTTACATCTTACAGTCTTACAGTTTGCAGGCTTACAGTTTACAGTGTTACATGTTACAATGTAAAATATCCAAGTCACTCCCTACATAAATTTTATTTTATAGAATAAATTACACTCCGGAAAAGTAATAATGCCGTCTAAGAATTTTTACTTCAAAAATTTTGCGTATTTTGAAAAATCTTGAAGAAAACAATATCTACATAGATGTACAGTGTCATAGATTTCTAAATTTCCGTATTTTTTGGGATTTGTACATTTTTTTAGTATTTCCTGGCATTTTTATATATTTATAGTATTTATAAAGATTGATATATATGTTTTGATAATCTAATGCTCTAGGAACCAAATTTATAGAGTTTTGGTCTGTTAACAGAATTTGAAAAAAAAAAAGATTTACAGATTTCAAGTATTTTATATATTTATAGGATTTTTGTATTTTTTGCTTCTTATTAAATTTTGTCACTCTTGATACGCAATATGTGATGTTTTCGCATAATGTTAATGCACTGTATTTTGAAATTCATTTTTGGTCAATTAAACAAAACCATCTTAAGACGTCATTAAGACTATCATTGAATGATTAAAATTTTCCCTAATTTGTCAACGAATGCTTGTAATTTTGTGAAATTCATTATTTAATATTTCTGCACATGCACAAGGCGAGCAAGATGAATTTACCAGCAGGAGGTTAAATTTTTACAAGTAATTTAGTAATTTTACAAGAATCGTCTACGAAATTTCATTTCTAACTTTAGGAAAAAAAACTAGAAGATCACTGGCTGCTGGTAGTTTTCAGCAAGCTTATTTCCTGTGTATATTTGAAAGGGAAATCAAGTGACTTACTCATGAATCGATTGAGGTTGCTCTTGGTTTCTGCGTCGATGATGCAATTGGTGCCGAGGGTCAAGATCGTGACGTCATCTGAGGCATCCATGATAATATTGCGTGTGGGACTGCTTTTAGGGCTGGACTCTCTGGCGAACTTCTCCTGGTCACTACTCCAAGAATCGACATTCGATTTCTCCTTGGTCTCCAATCGTTTGGATGAGCCATTTGTAGGTGAACTTTTCTTCGACTTTTTGGGAGTCGATCCACACTCCGAGTCAGAACTTTGGCTCCACGGGGAACCTGAACGTCTACTCTCGCTCCGCTTTTTTTTTGGGTTCTTCTGTTTCGCCTTCGACTTTGATATCCCATTTTTCGAATTTGTTTCCGACTCGGAACCATCCGCCTGAAGAGAAACACGAACCCCAAAACAATTATACAACTTTCACACATTTATGTGCGATTTGAAAAGGGTGTTTTTTCTGAAGTTGGAGTAATTGAATAAATCATTTTTATTATGATTGTTTCACGAAAAAAAGTTGCTTTTGTTTAATTAGTTTCAAATGATTATTGATCATTAGATGAAAATAACTCAAATTAATGAAAAATATTTACAATGCGACCACTAGATTCTACCAATTTGAACTTGAAAATTGAATATCAATTTTAGAAATCAACAACTTTGGAATTGCAATGTGCGACGAATGAAAATTTTGAGTAGTAAGAATGGAACTTAAAAATGGAAGGACTTTTACCTCTACTGCTTTTTCCAAGTTTTGGTCCTGAACCGAATCTTCATCATTCAAGAAGCTTTCCAGCTTCGCTTTTTCAGGCAATGAAACAAGCTTTTCGGCTTTTCGCAGAACAGATTCATATTTTTTTTTATCACTCTCCTTTATCTGGACATTCACGGTAAGAAATTTCATTTCTGTTCTTCCCTTGGGGGATTTATTTTTGAGCTCACTCATTTTACTGCAAGCTCAAAAAACTTTGCTCAACCTTAGAATAGCAATATCGTCGTAGACCCAAGCACGCAGTCCTTTGTCTCCAAAGTAGTTCACGAGGATGTCAGTGGTTGAACTACGTGAATTTGTCTCAACTGGAATGGTTATGTTCAACATGTTCAAATCCGATGTTTTGAATTACTATTAGTTCCAAGTATGGTTCTCGCACTATGAATGTACTATCGCTCGAAGTTGAAGTTAAATAATTTTTGAAATTTTCAAATCCATTTCTTTCAAGCTGTCTTTTTACTTTTTTAGAGCCAACAGTAGAAAATTCTTGAAAATTTCAACATTGAATGCAACATTTCTCGAAAGTAATAATGTACAAGTATTCAGTTTTTTTATGCTACAGAAAGTTCATGAAGATAACAGTTAATTTTGATCAAAACTGAATCAAATCCAACAAATTCTATTATTAGAATTTAAAAATTTATGTATTTAATGTTTATTTTTTAATTGTTACACAGGTAGAATTATAACATTGCTGTTTGGGCTTACCTTTACGAGTGAAAAAAATTTTTTACAAGGGTTGTCGCTTATGATGCACGGCTAGTAAGGATAGTTTCCAAATTGGGCCCAGGCTGATTGACCTGGTCGATAATACAGTTGTACCGTGGATTCTGAATCCTCAACTATGTTGATTTCTTGGGTGGTGATTGAAGTTGCTGAAAAATGAAAAGAACAAAAAAAAAAAAAAAATGTTATTAATAAAACTCATTACTGTCATTATATTCACATCGATCAATTATCGCAGTCAAAATATATAACAAATTTGAAATAATAAAAATGAGATACACTAAAAATATAAAATAGTAATTAAATTTGCAAACATCATTATTATTTATCATACAATAATAATAATAATAATAATAATAATAATAATAATAATAATAATCAAATAAACAAATCTTGTGAACACAAATTTGGGTAAATATTATGGCCCTATGGTATAAGTAAAATATTAATTATTTATCAAATTCATTGATCGCAAAATTTTACAAAATTAAGAATTATTAATTTTTTTTTTATCAGGTGTAAAACAATTTTAACAGAATAAACAATATATTCCCACAAAAAAAGCATAGCTTTTTGACGGTGGTCCTGACGTATATTTACAAGAATAAGCAAAAATACATAAATCAAATTCTGCGATAACCGTGAGCGAAGTACAAATAATCCCTATATCAAATTTATATTAATATTATTAGACTACAATGATAATAAAAAATTAAAAAATTTCTATTATCGAAATTTATTAGCATAATATAAATATTGAATATTATACACTTTCGATGATTTTTACATATACACCAAGCAGTATAAAATGCACCGGGTTTTTTGATTTAATTGATGAAAGAATTTGATTATGCCTAACATACAACTTCGTTTTTAAGAGAATCAATAACTTGCATCTTTTTCATAAATTTGTCTGTATTCACACATCTTAAAAAAATTTGGTTAATACCCATTGTGGAAAACTGCGCTAGACAAAAAAAAAGGCTTTTCGGAAAGGATTTACTTCTAAATATGTTTGTTTGCACTCAAATGATTTGTTTCAAACACGACTACAAATGATAGGGTAGAAACAAGACAAATGAAAATATTTTACAGAGAATCTCGGTTCATGGTCATCGTGAGAAGCTGCACTACACATCAAAAACAGCTTTTTCTAAAAAAGGCTAGCTAGATTTGTTTTGTTTTTTGGCTCAAATGATTTCTGTTAGGTTGAGCTACTATAATCAAGCGAGAAAAGTAATATTATATTTTATACAATTGGAAATTATCAATGGATGCTATCATTTACTGAATTATTCATTTTATGTGAATAAATACCATTATTATTATCAGACTACAATAATAACAAACAATTGAAAAATTTAAACTATCGAAATTTACTAATGTAATAAAAATAATAAATATTGTACCCTCAATGTATTGATGAAAAATAATAGGATATATGGTGATATAATGAAATCTTGAATTTTGTAATATTTTGCCTCAAATATATAATGAATATAAGAAATATACTCAGTGAACATTCTGATGTCAGAACATAACCTCACATTACAAATTATTGCAGAAAAAATATAAAATATGCCAGGTGCTGGATTTCAACAGATCAGGGTTATAGGAAATATTTTTTTTATATTAATGTTTATTCCAAAATCACGTGTGCCATTTTGATACTGGGTGTAAATTTTTACATTATCGTTTTTTTCACACAATCATGTATCTCATTTTATTCGAATCGGACGTCATAATTCAATAAAAACTTGGAGTAAAATCAAAAAGAAAGAGACGCAGAAATAATTTTTTTTTTGTATACATGGGTATTGTCAGAGCATTTTTATAGTGATTCCAAAAGTGCAAAGCTACGGTTGTGCATGAACTTTGCTAGGAAAAATAAAATTTTTATTCGTGAAATATGGATGAAAAAACATTATTATAACACTTCTAGAAGCATTATGTTTTTTTTAAACTAGAGAATCAAATGATTTGAGGTTATAAGAAAACGATCATGTTTAATACTATGAAAAAATATCAAAGTGTTTTAGTTCATGAATAATACTTTTAATTAATAAATACAGGAGGTGCATTCGACGTTTTTCGGCGGAATTCTGAAAAAAAAACTTAAATTTATTACCGGGAAACGTTGAATTCTACCTGACGTTGTGATGTCTACCAAACAAAACAAAACAAAACAAAACAAAACAAAACAAAACATGTGATTCTTTGACAATGTGAAGGGCAAAATATCCATCGATATATATCGATATGTTCGATACTATGTGAAGTTCGATACTATCGAAATTCAAAAGCGATATCAATAGATATCCCGAAAAAACATTTTAAATCTAGGATTATGCTAATTTTTTTGGATATTAAAAAGTAAAGAGTAACTGAGAGCAATAAATATTGTGATTTCGGATGGATTGTTGATAGTCATTATTTTTTATTGTTGTCTTGAACATATTGAATATTATACACTTGCAATAATGATTTTTACATGTATGGTAAGCAGTATAAAATGCACAGTGTTTTTTAATTCTTTTGACGAAAGAATTTGATTATGCCTAACATACAACTTCGTTTTTCATAGAATTAATAACTTGCGTCTTTTTTATAAATTTGTCTGTATCCAAACATCTTAAGAAAAGTTTGGTTATTACCTATCATGGAAAACTGTGCTAGACAAAAAAAAGGCTTTTCGGAAATGATCGACTTCTAAATATGTTTGTTTGCACTTAAATTATTTGTTTCAAACACAACTACTAATGATTATGTAAAAAAAGACAATAAAACATATAACGACACATATAACAACTTTGAAAATTTGCTCAAAGATGCTAAAAATCGACAAATCACTGATTTCAACGTCAAGCGTGAAATTGTTGAATCGAAAATTTGTAAACCAAGGAAATTGGGATCTGTTAGAACTCATCGCTTATCACAGATCAAAAAAAATTTCGAGTACAATTACAGTACTGATTGAGGGTTACAGTTCTATTGACATAAATAAAATGTTGATTGTATTTGTAAGACAAATATCAAAAGTTTAATGTATCCTAAGGACACAGTATCAAGAGTTGAGTGTATTCAAAGAATACTTTCTAAGATATTTATTGTTTAGTTATTATAAACTTTACAAATTGACATTTCAAGGATTCTAAAAATCAGTTCAAATATTATTAACAGGTAGAAATATATTGTTTAATCATCTCAGTCCCAATAGTATTTGAAATAGAATTCCGAATCAAATATAAAACATCACCTGATTTTAATAAAAAATATTTACATTCTGAAGAAGTATAGCTAAAAATTTTGACTAAATTGGAAAGTTGAAATAAAGTTCATGTGTGGCCTTTAATTTATATATTTTTTTCTCAATATCCAAGGGATCCACTACATTTTTTTTCATTATTAAATTAATATATTGTTCTTTTAAACAAATGAATAATATTTATATGATCATATTCATATCAACACAGATTATTATTAATTTCATATATTTTTTTGGATATGCTAAAAATGGACGCTATTTTTGCAGAACTCCTCTAATTTCTTATACTTACATAATTCTGAAGGCCACGATAATTCATGAAAAAAACCCTTGGTCAACTTGGGGAAGTTGAGTGTTGAGGGAAGCTTCTATATACAAAACATCGGTGTCGCGATTGAGGTTGCTTGCACAAAAAAGTTCTATCCATCGATTGTCTGTGTTGTGCAATAATGCCAGTCGTTCTTAATTCCATGCTTTTTTCCGAAGAACGCTAAATAGCAAAATCAAGAACTGTTGTTAGAATAAAACATAATATGTGAATATAACTTCAAAAGCCTATGCCAATGAAGGCATGAATTAGAGATAATCATTTTCATTACTCATGAAACTTAAAACTTATCTCAAGGTTCAACAATTTTAGCTTTTGTCAAGATATGTTGATCATAATAAGTATTAGAATCAATACTACGAATTAAAATATTATAAACTAAAATACAAAATCTATGGTAAGATTCTTTGAAAAAACAAAGTTATGAAAAGTTCAAGAGAAGAGTGTCATTTAAATACAGCAACTTTTGGTAAATGTCGTTTATTATTTCTCATCATTTTATAATCACACAGAAAAGGCATGAATAAAAACATAGCAAGAAAAACATAAAAAAAGGTTAACTGCATGAAGAGTGAAAGTGGCCAAAACTTGTCTAGTTATTATAATATTATAAATATTTATAATGTTATGAAATACTGTGATATACTTGAATACCATAGAACATTGTAAATCTTACCAAAAAACCAATCAGGTTCAATAAAAAATTTTGTCCTATTCCTGAATAAAAGTCATCTTCTAGAAATTGGAACTTTGGTTTTACAATGCCGCAGACGGAGGAGGCACTGCAAAAGTGAATTAACAGTATTCAACGAATATTGTTACTACCCACAAACTAATCATTCTAAAGCTCAAGGCACGAAATATTTATGGAAAAAATACTCATAACTGATATAGATTTTATAAGGGCCAATAAAATCCTATTAATTTACCAGTTAATATGTAGCTATAATTCGTAACTTGAACTAAAAAAAAAAAAAAATCTATACAAGCGCCCCTATCGGTAGATATGGAACCAACACGCTGAGCAATGTTTATTAATTATTAAAACGAATTTTAGTTGCGGAAATGATTTGAAAAATGCTGATAATTTTCTTAATATCTTTTTGCATGTGGGGGCATAGATTTTTGTTCGTGAAACTCACAAAAATTGGTGCCCTTCTGAACATGCACTACTTTCTGTCAGACCTCCCTTCGTGAGACATTTTCGTGACATTCTATCCCCGTTTAAAATCATCTTACGTGACACACACTACCCCTCCCCCTCTATATATATTTCCAAATGGCGGAGAAAGACGTAGTTCTATGCCAAAAACGTTTAAAATGGGAAGGAATTCATGTGTCACTTTTCTGAATTCTTTATTCTGACAAATTTTTCCTCCAAATTCCCTTTTGTGACACAGTATACATTGATTGTGGGGTAGTGTGTCATGAAGGGGGGGGGGTCTGGAGGGGTATAGCATGTCACAAAAATGTGTCACGAAAGAGGATCTAGAGGGACAGAACATACTCAAAAAATAGTATATTACATTACTAGGACTGTAAAATCATTTCCCACGAGTGTGAGGGTTGTGGTCCGAGGCGAAGCCTCAGACCATAATCACATGAGTGAGGGAAATGATTTTACGTCCGAATAATGTATGATATTTTACATTAAGAGTACGGTAAAGACACTTTTGTACCATCAAGCCGTACGGTAAAGTGGACTTTACGGTACAGAGTAATGTAAATGTTTAAAATAGGGAAGGAAATCATGTGTTACTTTTCTGAATTTTTATTCGCATTTTCCAATGTTCCATAAGTAAAAGTCGGTCTCCCCCCCCTACGCACAGAAAACTATCAAAAAAATTACCAGCATTTTTCAAATCATTTCCGTGACCAGAATTCGTTTAATTAATTAATAAACATTGCTGGTCGCGTTAGTTCCAAAACTGCCGATAGGGGCGCTCACACGGATTTCAGCTACATATACTCGTTTCTCCTATTAAGGACCTTCCCGATAAGGACACCTCGGTTTAAGAACCGACATTTCCCTCCCGTTAAGGACGAAATTCCTTCAAAATAAGGGTAAGGAATCGAAAATCTGATTGACTCTCAGCTGAAAAGAGGTTATGTTTACGTTTAGCATAATATATGAATACTGCGCATGCGCGTCCCTATTCCGAGGGGAGCCCCACTTTGATCAGTCCTTATCGGGAGGTTTTCAAGATTTTTTCGTCCTTAATGGGAGAGAAGAGTGTAATGAAAAAAACCTCGCTAACTTTGCGATTTCCACATGAAAAGCAATAATAAAAAGCGCATTCGAAAACCATGACGAGAAAGAGAACGTAAACCATGGGGCAACGTCGCTACTGCAGCTGCAGGGTTTATTACAAACCAACCTAATGTGCCAATAAATGATCAAAAACGCAAAAAAAGTATTCTTAAACGTTCGTTTTTAAACGAAGAAAATATTGGAAAATATTTTTTTCAATATTCCATTATGAACGAAGAAATTGATGACGTCACATACGTAGCGTCAGTAGTACTTTTGACGGGAAGCGACGCCAAAACAATAAAAAGACACTTTAAATTCCACTAACTTTGAAGAACTGTGGAAGTTCATTGTCGTCAACACTGGTAGCCACTGTAATTTACAATAAAATTATCAGCATGATGCTGATAAACATAGATAAACATGATAACTTTTTCCACTTTTTCTTCTGTTTTTATCTGTTTTCTTTTTTCTAAAAATCGCTTGCGCTTGCGTCAGCTTGCGCAAAGTGCGCAAGCCTAAGGATTATCGATATTTTTAAAAAGATATCGACGATAATATCACCGATATTTCCAGAGCCGATATATTGCCAAATATCGGCTTCTCTCGGACGATAATCGAAAATATCACAATTTTGAAATATTAACGAAAATAACGACGAAAAATTTGAATAGTTGGCCGTTAAAGCAGGTGAACGTGATACAAAAATTTTTTTGATAGAAATATTTTCACTGTGGCCTGGTTATTGCAAGTTCAAATATTCTATATGCACAATATTCAGATGATAAATGTGCAATGAGCACTTGATTCAAAGAATTTTTTTTGCAAGTGTTGAAAAAGAAGTTTGGGATAGTTGTATATGAATCACGGAGATTCCATATTACACATTTATTGCAATAAAGCATAATAAATAAATAATTGTTTTTTTTATAACAAGTATTTTTACAATAAATAATGCATTGTATTTTTTGCCTGTCTTCATATAGCTGAAAAACAACTCTAGAATTATGTAAAATGAAAAAGAATATATGGAACATATATTCAATAAATATGAATTTATACTCAAAGAAAATTTTTGCCTTAAGTGCTATTATTTACCTTTCTTTTTGTAAAAGATTTTTTTCATTTCTTTATTCAAAAAAAGAAAAACAATAACCGATGTACATAGACATTATATATACAATTGTAAAATCTCCAAATGACTCCCTACATAAATTATATTCTAGAATAAATTGCATTCTTGAAAAGTGATAATGCCGCCTAAGAAGTTTTACTCCAAAAAATTTTTTTAACATTTGACAGAATAGGTACTTAGTAATAAAGTATACTATAGCTACATGTTTTTGTGAACGTATATTATATAATGATGAACTGAACATTATTTGCAGAATGAAATTCAACAGAATGAAAATCAACATGAAGATGAATTAGCTCAATGAAAAATCGAGAGTAAATCTCACCAAAAACGCACGAAGAATTACCAAACTGCTGAGAAACGCGGGATAATTCCACATATCAACAGGAACTATTCCAAAGAAAAGAATATGTACCGATCGTTTGATAAAAATTTCTTGCCATAAGGCTGCATTCACATTCTTTCTCTACACTTTTTCTTAAATGCAACACGTATAAGCGTGCGTTAGTGTCGGTGTGCGCGCGGGGGAATTCTATTAATAGTCGCCGAAAAGTGCGTTTGTTTCCTTTGCTTCCCTACAGCAAGTTTCACTCAACTTCGCTAGGTGGCTGCATGAAATTTTTTCTTGATTGCGAATTATTGTGGAAATCCTTTAAATATAGGTGAAAACCATGTATAATAATAAGTATTAAGGAACATAACTGAACATTGTCAATGAAGGATCAGCACCGAAATGTCTCTTTCCTTCTAGCATCAAAATTTCTACCATTTCTACAGAAATGAATTTTTAGAAGAATAAAATTTCTTATTCTTATTAAATCTCAGAGGTTTCTAAATCACTAAGGATTTGCATTATGGAGTTTAATTATCAAAAATGCAAAACCTCATAATTTATAATCCTTCGAGGACGGAAAATTCTTCGTTAATTTTGAAATAAGAAGTATTCAAAGAATTGGACGAATCAGGTTTCGAAGCATGTAATTTTTGCCGAACGTTTGGTAATTTTTACCACCCTGGCAGTTCATTTTTACTGGACGTTCAGCATTCTGTCTCGAACATGGAATTCATCCCGCGTTTCTCAGCAGTTTGGTAATTCTTCTTGCGTTTTTGGTGAGATATACTCTCGATTTTTCTCCGTATATTGTCAATACATTATATGAAAAACATGATTTAGTAAAGGAAAAAAAATAAATAAATAAAAATGAAACGTTTGAAAGTAATTAATTTGCATACTCGATTATGTTCTAATAATGCAAGTAAAGAGATTTTTGTGGCATTATCGTACTATAAATGATGAAGTATTGTTAATTTTTGTAAAATCTAAACATTTTTGTAGTTCTTGATGAGGGCAAAATATATGTCGAAAGCTTGAGAAACAGTTGTGATTTTTTGTAATAAAATTTATTCAAGAATAGGCTCCACAAATTGATCGATATACAATTTATAATATATTATGGACGTTGAAAAAATGCATATTAAGTATAAAAAACAACATAAATTTTCGTCCAACGATGTCCAGGCATGAAAAGTACATGAAAGATTGGAAGGAAACAGAATATTCAGTGCTAATGAAAGCGTATCGACCGTTGAACGACTGATCGCGAGAAACAAATTTCCGGTGCAGACGTTGGCAGCATTCGCTAACACGGGTATCGCGATAAGCGAATTTCTACAACATGATTAATTTGTGTGAGAACAACAACCGGAAATTGTTCTTTCTTCATCATTCTTCATCATCCTGCAACGAAAAGGACAAGAACTAAAGTCGTACAAAAAAAATAACAATAATTCCGAGAAACCTTCATTCAAAACTATTTGTTTTTTGGTCTTCTGCATTTTTGCTATTGAAAATTATCTGACGAAGTCTAGAATATAAGTTAAAATAAAAAACATCTTCGTCGCTCTCTCAGTTGGAAAATAATTTCTTTTCCTTAGTAAAAGAGTAGAGAAAGTGTAAAATAAAGTGAAATTTTCAGAGAAAATCCTAGAGATTTCTAATGAGCTTTTCTTCGAACATTAACCTATTTATCTACTAGAAAAAGGATCAACAACAAGCTCGCAAGAGGCGCTATAGTATTATCGACCAACTCCCTGTCATGATGCGCAATTCACGGCCACCCCCTGAACGTTAAAATCCAGACTTATTCATATTTTTGTTTGCTTCTCTTCTTTTAAGAATAAAAGAAAATGTGTAATGAAAAACGAAAAGAAAAAGAGGAAAAACGCATCAAGGATCGACGGAATTTCATGTGTCACCTCGTGGGCCCTGTGACCGAATATTTAGCAATGAGGCGATCGATGTCGATTTTCGGACGCGCAGGTGCGAGAAACGAGGAGGCTGTAGAATACACCATCATTTGGGGTTACACATATATATAATAATAAATATGATAATTATATAAGTATATTTAAACAATATTCCATATTTTTCCGAATCATGTGGTGGGATCTCATGTAAAACAAATTTCAGAAAATTTTAGGTTCGGTGAACAATTATGAAATTAGGCCAAATATGTGTTATTCTTGTTTTTTATTCTATTTGCCTATTCACCCTCCAAGTTCTGTTTCGCGTTTTTTAAAACCATTGATTCACTACAGCTTACGAGGACCTCAATCCCTCGAGATCCGCGAAAATAACGACCCTTCCGTTTGGTCTGGAAAAACCATAAACAGTCGTAAAACCAAAAGCTAGTTGACTTTCACGACTGTTCTGCGATTTTCGAATAGTGTTCCCTTATTTTAAAATAGTAGAATTTCAACTATCATACTATTTCATACTATTCATAAATTCATTTTCAAGAATTCTCGTAAGTTTACTTAAATATTTATTGAATCTCTTCTTTAATGCCTTATAAACCAAAGCTTTAGAAATATTAGAAAATAAATTCATTGAAATATTTAATCCTTTAATCAGTGTATTCAGTTTTAAACTATCTCTGTTCTCGGTAAATTCTAAATCATAAAATCCTGTAAAAACCTGCTAAATTTATATGTTGGATTGGCAATGGGAGAAACTATAATTCTCAAAGGGTTATTTAACTTATGGATATTTTCGGCACATTGTAAGCTCTAGGTAGACAACCATCACTCTCCATAACCGATTTGTGCAATTCACAAGTTATACAACCCATTTTTAACCACCTCTTCAGGATATCATTGCATTTATTCTTAATACTGTTCAAAGGATCTCTCTTGATAACTTTATAAGTACTATCATCTTTTGGAATATTCTACATTTTAGATAAATAATCACTTTTAGACATCACCACAGTAGCTTCCCCTTTATCTGCTTTAGTAACAAACAAATCTTTATTCTTTAAGAAATATTCTTTTGTCATATCAAAATACCGATGCCGATATAGCTTGCCGCTGATATCGGCAGCTATATAACCAGAGCTCAACGGAGCTCGGGGCTCTGTTCCTTTTTTGGCGGTCTTCTGGTCGAATCGGTCTGTTCACGCGGTCGTAAACTTGTAATTTTTCGATACATGTCAATAAATTAACAGAATTTAACAGTAGTCTGTTTGTATTATTTTGTAAGCCATGTCCCTGAAATTTCGTTGACGAACTCACGAGCCCTTTAAACTCGCTGGTTCGTAAAAGATGCATAATAAATCTCTCATGAATTTTGATATGTCTTTTCGATTCATAATATTTGAAGTTTTAATGATGGTTGGTTCCAACCTGATTTTTTCCGATCACAATTTTTGAAAGAAAAGAATCTTGGTAATCGCGAGTAAACAATTTTTTCTAAATGCTCTTCTTTTTTTTCTGAATTTTTGTAAAGATTCTTATGAGGACCTAATAGGAGGTCGAAATATTGATGGAATAAATAGATTGAAGACAGAAATTGAATTTGGCTCTGAGAGATCATTTATTTGAATCAGACTAATTCCTTTTCAATTTATTCATTCCTTTATGCAATATCTCAACCTTATCCCAATCAAAATTGTGCCCTGTGTCTATTCTATGATTTGTTCTTACATCATGACCAGAATGAGTAAAAATATGCACGAAAAAAGTATGGTTTTAGCGCATTAATATACACGAAATAACGTCGTTAAATGCACGATGATATGCACGAAAAATGTGCATTATAAGCTCATAAAGCACAAAAATGTTTCCAAGTATGCATGAAAGTATGCATTATTTGTTTCGATGAACACTTTGCACAAATCAAAATTAAAAGGATTTATTGAAGAACGCTGTTTATATTCATCAGAAATCAGAGTTTGACACGTTTTTCTTTGTTTGATTGCTGCTTCTTGGTTTTTTAATGTCGCCGTATATTGTTCCATATTGAACCATTTCGTTGCTATAGCCGTTGAATTACAATAAGTGCAAAATAGCAGTATTCGATCGATACGAAAAAAACAAGGATATTTTTGTACTATGAGGGTAAAAAATTGCTGGACAGACTCTTTTTCTTTGTTTATTGTTACTTTCAATTCCGAACGATTCAAACGAAGATCCTGGCAATAATGATCAAAGATAAACAAAAAAACAATGGAATCATATGTTTGAATTTGTGACGTACATACAATATGCGCAATATGCATGTATATGCTTATATATGCATAATAGGCTCGGAATGTCAAAATAAGCAAAAAAAAGTAGTCATGATTCATGACTACTTGAAATCCATTTAATATTATCCATGTGTTCTTTTGCCCTTGTTTTTGAACTCCTCTGGGTTTGTCCAATGTAACAAAAATCACACTCTCTACGATTAATCTTTTAAGCTACACCTTGTTGATCTAAAACTTCCCATCTGTCTTTGCCTCTTTTTGTAATCTTAGTGTTCATGTCATGTTTTTGACCAATGTTCTTTGAACTTGTGTTTTTTCACATAAAATGCAGTGGGGCAAGTATTAGAAACGACACTTCTCATAATTGTCTTGATAAGGGCTGTATGAAGTCAGCCGAAAGCTTGAAGAAATTATAATAAAATGAAATGATATAGCTGATCGGTGTTATCATCTTTTTATGGAAAAAAGTAAAAAGTTACCAAAAGACAGTCAGATTCGACTAATTCAATTATAGAGAGCTTGTAAGCTCCCAGAACCTAAGCGAAGAGGGAACTCTTGATTCAACCTGACCCAATTTCGCACCCCGGACGATGCGGAAAAAAGGTCCCAAGACCCAATAACGGGGTTATCCAATTACCCCTCGTCATTGGGAATGACCAAAATGCCTGCTTTCGCAGAGGACGATGTCAGGCTTTGATGATGATATACTGACTCGGACTCACGGGGGTCTCCCACTTCAGTGATACAGTGTCATGTTAGTGGGAGTAGAAAATGACACACAGCCAGGGTAGGGGCAGCCTAAGGGTGGATGCTGTGCCCGGGGAAGGGGTTGATAGAGGTCGATGCGAGAGGACCAATTTTTCTAATCCGGAGTCTGGACCGATCCGCGAAAAATCGCGAACCACAGTCCTTCGCGGGCTTCACCACGGTTCGCAACGTAGTACCAGATAACATACTATTTCCTCTATCCCTCCCCGGATTTCCCAATTTTTCGAAAAAATTTACCCTCATTCGACTCGGAAAAATTACCCAATACGACGTCTAATCGAGGTCGACGTTAGGAGCATCTAATTTTAATTGATCGAGCCCGAGTTTCGTCGATTTGTTGAACATTTATCTGCGAAAGTGCACTTGGCGAGGGCTCGATTTCATCCCCTGTGGCTGGCAGCTGAGGTTCCTCTGGCGCTGCGCACTTTCGCCTTCCCGAGGGTGGGTGCCTTTTCCTGCTCAGCAAGTGGACCTTTCCCAACTAGGTGAACGGCACTTCCAGAGTGTAAGCGTGGTCAGTGAAGTGTCCAGGTCAGTGAGCTAACCCTCCTTCCAAAGTCAAGTGATTTATGTACGTTTTTTCCCTTTTTTCCCTGGAATGATAATTTATTTGTTTCCGAACGTTAAGTTTTCGGTCACGTCAAGGCTCGTGAACGCACGAACGGAGGGATTCAGGGCTGATTAAAATATAGCTGTTTTTTATGAGCGTGGAATAGGAAGAGGGAAGTAGTATTTATTACATGGACCCCCCGCCGGACATGCATATTTAACGCGGCGATCGGGCTCCCTTGCTGCCCGAGTTTTTTTTCCTCTCGTGTTGTCACCCAGAGACAGGTTCGGAAAAGCTCGCAGCTTTTCCATGTCGTTCGGCGCAGCGGGGTAATCGATTTTCGCGGGAAAATTGGCTTTGGGGTAGCGGGGTTGTTGATATTTCAGCGGGATTATAGATGGGCGATGCTTTTTTTTCTGCTTTCAGGAGATTTTCTGGGGTTTGGGTTTTGGGGATTTTTTTTTGGTTTACGAGGGGAGGGTCTGACCTTGTCATCATTTTTTGTAGGTTCTAAAGTTAGGGTTCTTTTGGTGATTTTCTTGAAAGATCATGACTATTCGTGACTATGATCCATTGTTGATTGAGAAGGTGATTAAGAATTTCAAATAATGAAGTGATCTGACTGCTACTTTAAGGACTAGTCAAATGGTTTAAGTGCAATGCTGGTTATTGGAAAATTTTTAGTTCATCCCAACTATTGACATTTATTTTTCTTTGTATTAAATATTTTTCCAACAGGATATGAGAAACAACATAAATTTCTGTAGAAGATGTTAAAAATTTTTTTTATAAATTTGGACCTATTTTGGTGATTTTAATAAGATCATTTTGCGGCGTTTTCAGTGAAAAACTTGTCCACTTTGTCAATTTCATTACCCAACACACATTTATTTGGAAAAATCACGTGTAAATATAAAAAAAGGCGATATAAAAAATTGCCGACCGTTGAGATTGAACCTAAACTTCCTGATTATCAGCGTTGCGCTTTAACCATTTGGGCTATGCCGGCTAGTGTTGCAATTAACAGTGAAATGCATGACACAGATCGCAGCGTTACGCACTGACTTTTTTATAATGTTCTTAGCAAACTACCGAGCATTAGTGCGAATTTTTTGGGGATTTTATGAAGTGTACCAAAAGAAGGGTAATAAAATTACAAATTTTTATCAAATTCGGTGATGACAAGGTCAGATTCTTCCTTTGTTAGTCTGGTTTTGAAGAACTTGGTTTGACATGGTTTGACATTGGATTCGAAGTCTTTTGTGTTGATTATCATCGATAATTCAAGCTCTGGTGAACTGTTGGGAAAATTTTCAAATTTCTTCAATTTTTTATACGAAACGCACTAAAAATAAGCTGACATTCCATAAGCCTTACATTTGAAATGGGAGTTGAATACACATGTATTAAATGTGTATGACTTCAAGAGATTTACTTGAAAGTCATACATTTTTTATAAACGAATATTCGAAAAATTGTGTTCAATTTCATGCACTTGGTATACCAAGTATATCTTGAGCAAAAAAGTGCCTTGAATGTACCACTGTATAACGTTCATGCAAATTCAATGCAAATTTAAGATAAAAATTTCTGTATTAGGTAAGAAGACCAGGTAGACAAAGTAAAATGCAAGGAAATCCTTCCAAAACCCCTCCCCCCCCCCAAAAAAAAACAAATCTCTTATTTAGACAATAAATATTTAGAAATTCACCTTTACAATTCAATTTAAGATTTTTTTACCTTGGAGACTTTGGTAATTGGAGACGAAAAAGTATCTGCTTTAAACCTTGACATGAAATTGACTAGTGTGTAAATTTTGAATTTTTATCGATAGTATTTCAATATTCCAATTTTTTTTGTCGAGTTCCTACCTATTCTTTGAAGTTTTGTAAAAATCTTGGGGTATATCGAAAATATACCAGGATCAAGACTGAGGATAGGTTACAAATATATTTTATTTCGTTTTGACTTTGGAAGTAATTATTTATAAAATCAGAATCCTCTAATTCAATGCTTTACAGTATGTATGTACGTATTTTAGCGATTTTTCAATTAATATTTATTGTTAATATCTCGAAAAATCGATGCAAACTTTCGAAATCCTTTTGGGGTTTGTTTATTGATGATTTAAGATTGTCATTTTTTCAAAAACTTCCCGAGCATTTTTTTTTTTTTTTTTGTTGAACTGTGTAATCAAATTATAATGTCTGCATTGTAAACCTCCAAGTTGAAAATTTTTGACATTACTCAAATTTACATTATTCAAAACTCTTAAAAATCTTTAAATATTTTTTGCAACAAAAACTCAAATTCGGTGATTAGGAACTTACAAATTTCGTTTTGAAAATGAGAAAAATACGTAACATGAAACATGTAACAAGAATTCAATTACTTTTCTGATCAATTAACATATTACATCATCGTTGCAGCTCAAAACGTAACGTTATAAAGTCATAAGTTACTGTTAATTATTACTGACTATAATTGCAAATTGTAAATATATTCTACACAATATTATGAATGTCCATTAGATCAAATATCGACATTTTCCATATATGATGAAACGGCCACACTTCTTGAAATTGAACTTCACATAGAATGTGTAACTGAAACAATAGTACATTGACAGTAGAGAGTCGATATCGCGTGCTTCCGGGAGATAGGAAATGTTGACCAAGGAATTTTTGCAATAATGCCGATGCCTCAAAGGTAAAGATTTGCATCAAAGATATGATCACGTTTTTCTGCACCATTGGAGCAAACTTAATAGAATAATAATTTTTACGCTCAATTATTTTAAAAGTTCTAAAGATATTGTGAAGATTCATGTTTTCACTCATTTATTGAAAAAAATTCTAATTTGTTTTGAATAAAAAATAAGCTTCCTAATTTAAATATAGCAAGTAAATAATTTTTGAAATGTTGCGAACACTTTTAACAGGTAAAAGGAATTAACGGTAATTATTTTAAATTCATAAGTCTTAAGGTTTACTACAATTTTTGGTAATTTTGAATCATCAGAAAACCTGAAAAGTTTTTATAATAATCTAAGTTTTCTGGGAATGAGAAACAAAAAATTTCAAACAGCAGTTCAAGAGGTTCAGAAATTTCAAATCGTTGATTTTGATAAATGTGAATGACATTTTTTCAATCGATTTTTTTTTTCTTAAGAAGAGTTTGCAAATTTTTGGTGGATTTCACGAGATTTTCAAGATTCTCTAGAATTTCAGAAAATATTTACATTTTTAAAGAAGTATTTATAGTCAGTATAAAATTCTTTACATTCTCAAGCATTTGATATAGAACGGAGTTTTTTCCAAAAAAGTCTAATCAGAAAATATTGTCAGTATTAATAAGCAATATTTTCGGAATTCCCAAATATGCACTCAAAATTTTGACAGTAACTATGCATAAGATCTAAATTATCATTATTTATATAGAACATTAGGAATCTATAAAAATTTATTAACCAGGATTTTACACAGCAATATATAGAAATACTGAAAAGACCTTCGAACCGTAGAAAAACTGAAGAATTAGGAAAAATATCATAGGAAAAAAAAAACTAAGGAGATGTTTTCTGATAAAAAAAATTCAAATACAAAAAGTTTGAAGAACTTTGAATTCTAGAACATGAAATTTTTGAAATTTTTATAGCAATTTATGGAAATACTAAAAAAAACTGCATACGAGTAGTTTTAGCAAGACTAAAAATTCAAGTAGATATATGATTCTTCCAAAAATCTAAGAAACTCGAAAATTTTTCCCCACTGCTATCATTGAACGATGTGTCATATACAACAATTTTCCCAACTTGAAAAGAATACAAAAATTTGAATAAGTAGTCTGATTATTTTTTCAGGGTAAAAAAGTTCATATTTCAAAATGCTTTGACAATTTTCCTTGCTTGAAAAATTCATATAAGGCTCGTTCTAACAAACAACAGATCTCGCATATTCGATGTTTTGTTCGAGTAAAAACTTTTGTTGAAACTCAACCAAAATTGAATGTTAAACATTTTTTACGTCCTAAATCATTTAATTATACTTGAAATAAAAATTTTCTAAAAGAAAACTGCGAGTTCATTAATATCTTTTTTTTCTTCCAGAAAGTAACGTGAAATCAACAAAAGGTTACATTTTTTCAGGGTTTGGAAAGTTACTTAATAAAGTGTAACGCGTTACGTTACCGCTACTTAGGTGAACAAAGTAATTAGTTATGTTACCGTTACTTGAAAAGAAATAGTAACTAGTTACCGTTACCACTTACAAAAAATAACGTTCCGTCACTTTCACGTTACTGATTGGAATAAATTAAATGTAAGTAACAAGACATCGAAAAAACAATATTTTTTTTTTCTATATATCTGTATATAGAAATATTCTATCCATTTTCTTAGTGTTTTAAGATAAATCGTTTTGTAGATTTCGACAATTTCGAGCTCTAACGTTCAAAGTTCAAGAAATTTTTCGTATTTCGAAGGAGTTTTAAGAAAACAGTGTTATTTTTAAATATTTCGCTATATAACTTTCTAGAATTTGATGGTCTAGAGTTGTAGAGATTTTCAATAATTCATAGATTTACTTGTATTATTCTACATATTTTTTTTCTTTTTGTATTACCTAGCATTTATAGAATCTTGTAGATTTTTTTGGTTTTTTGAAGGTATCTCTTTGAATTTACAGAATGAGATTTCCTGGCATTCAGAATTTGGAATATTCGAGGTATCTTGATCGATTTTACAGAAAACAGTTTTTTTATGGATTTAAAGTGCCCTCAGAAATTTTGAATTTATTACAGACTTTTGGGATTTGTGAAATTTTCTAGTATTTCTATTGACTTCTGTATACATGTATTTTAAGAATTCGAAGCTTGAAAAATTGAAATTCCTCGATTCCTGGAGATACACAAATTCCTGAAGATGTATGAAAAACATTTTTCATACATCTATTTTTTTTTTGTATTCAATAAAGTACGTAAAATTTTCTAGCATGATCTATAGATTTCAAAGATCCTGCTATAGATTCTAAGATCTATAGGTTTTAAGTGTTTTCATGTATTTTTACGTGGATTTTTAAAATTTGTTGCATGGAACTGTGTAACTTTCTTATAAAAAATGAAAAACCATATTCTTTGTCTACATTTGTACTCAAATTACTCATATTTTCCTCTGTTTCATCAAAAATTATAAATATAGAATTTTTCATTCAAAAATAAGGGAATTGAAATCAACCTATACACTTTCAAAAAACTTCCAGAAAAGTATTGTAAGTTTGTAACTCATATTCTGTATGGGGTTTTCCTATAAATCGATCTGGAAAATTTTCCATACGCTCTAGGAATTCTTCCATAAATTACGGAGAAACTTCCATATTTATGGAAGAATTCCCATTGTGTATGGAAAATTTTCCAGATCCATTTATGGGGAAAATCCCATACAGAATACAGGTTAAAAAATTCCAATACTTTTATGGAAAATTTATCAAATTTTTTACAGTGTACCTTAGTTTCAGAATATTTATTTAAAAGCTCCAAATTGTTTCAGAAACTAGATGAGACTGATAAAACTAACGTTTTTACCCAAGTAATAATAACGAAATGTGTAACACTTTTGCAAGTAACTTTCCAAACCCAGAAAATGAGAAACAAAAAAGTTATTTTGGTCACACAGTGTAATATGTGGAACGGCCCAATTGGACGAAAACGCTGTGTAGTTATGCCGGGGCGAAAGATATTCAATGAATGTAATCGAGGGTAATTTCGATTGTTTCGGCTTATGAAGTGTCATTCATTCGATACCTTCTCCCTGTCTCATTGAGGAGGGACGTGTGGAAAGTGCTCACGCGACTCTCGACCAGTGCAAATGTGAATGTCAGACCCACGCGCTACGCATTATTCAGCCAAACATTATTGAGCCAAATGCTCTGACTAAAGCTAAAACAGGCCTAATGAGTATTCATTTTGACTAAAAAGAAGAGGGGGGAGGAAGGGGAAGGAAGGTTTGGTCGGATGAAGATATTTGGGTTTAAGTGGTATAGAATTCTTCAATTGGCATGCTGGAGTTGGAACACGTTGACTACATTTTGTCGGGTATGATGAAAATAAAAAGAAAATATCAATATAAGTTTTAAAAAAAACAGAGAAGAGACTTGGGATATTTATAATTGGGATTTTCATCAGGATTCTAACATTTTTTTTTTTTTGTATTATGATGAAAATTATGGGAAAGGGTAGGAAATTGAAACATTTAGAGAAAGTACCATATTATTTTGAAGTTTGTGAAGGTAAAGTAAATATAAGATACACTGCACATTTCCAATGCGAAAATACGTAAGTGGAGGTTCTTATCAGCAAGGTGAAAAGCAACACGGACGAAGGAAAAGATAGATAAAGAAGGCGAAAGATTCTTACAGAAAGTATAAGATGCTACAGAAAACTATTAAAGTTGAAACTCATAAGTTTGCTGTAAAAACGTGTTAGTTTTTAAATTTCTGTATACATAAATTTACAAAATTTTTATAAGTTTTCATCTAAACTTGTAAGAAAATTCGAAAATTTATACGTTGATTTCGCCAGATGTTGGTACATTCCTGAATTCATAAATAAGATCTATGGTTAGCCCTTCCTGAGTCCAACCCAAGAAATTCTTAGTCATAGTGACAGGCATGAGTTCTGTAGTTACATCAGGTAATGTGAAGAGGGAAAGTATCGTAGTACGTGTGATAGACATTTTTTTTTTTTTTGAGAAGGTAACTTGAACGCGAAGCTTCAGATACAGACATATGCTCTTAACGCTTGCCTAAATTCCAATCCGTAATCGTGGATGGATAAACTGGCCTCGTGGGCCGCTCCAGAAACCTTCTCCCTGTCCCTATTGTTTGAATCTGGGGCAAACAAGTAATCTTTTTCCGCAGATTTTCTTTCGGGCTCGAAGCAGGGTTTTGTAATTTTGACGAATGATGAGTTTCTTATTATTTTTTCAAACTTTTTGCGGATTGACAAAGGGTCCCTCCACGATTTTAATAATACATATATCAGAGGTGATTTATGCCTTGCATAATTTTTACCTGTCTTTTTGGAGTCGGAACTCAGAAATTGTGTTTTATTTTTCGGAGCCAAATGGATTATGCGGTGATAAAATTTATGTCCTTGAAGCTTTCGATTACAAAGTGTGAATATCTTCAGAGATAATACGATTTCCTTAGGCAAATCCCGATTTGGAAAAATTTGCAACAGATATCATTTTTTCACAATCTGCTGAAGAATGTCAATCAATTTAAATACATTCCGTGTATTTACCACGTCAAATTTTGTTATTTTTTGAAAAAAGAGAGGGTATCCTTAGAAGACGTTTTCTAGAGACATTTCTAAGGTTTTCATTGAAAAATTTGATTTTATCACCATCGTATGAGAACAATGTCAATAATTTGGAATTGCATACTTCAAAAATAAACGAGAAATAAGTTTTAGGAAAAAGCTTCGTTTTTACAATCATGCATCCTAATGATTTTTGTCATCTTTTTTCATGAAATCGAAAGAAACGAAACTCATAGCTCATTCTGAGCCAAACCTCAAATTTTTCATTAAGTAAGATAATTAATAAAAATTCATCTCTTGAACATTCTTTTCTTCGCTAAATAACCTTGCTTTCGATTATACAACTTATTTGGTCCTCTTCAGGAAATTCTTCTGATCAATATCATGAATAATCAAACATAAGAAGGAACAAAACCAAATTTTTCTTCATCATACAATGCATTCAAGTTAATTCACCATTCAAAGGGATTAATCTGTCCTTATCATTCCAACATATTCGAGTCTATTGTAAGCCATAAGAGAAATTTCTTTTGTCATTGTAGATCCAGTACAATATCTTCGTCAGTTCAAATTGTTCTTAATTTTATGTCATTTTCATGTTATATTTACCACATAAACACAATATTTTTTATGACTAATTTATATTCTCTCTTATAGTTTGAATTGTTCGAAATTGACTAATTCATGGTGAAATTTGACTAATTGGTCTTGTGAAAAAGACAAGATGAATAGATACTCAAATTTAACATTTTGAATAAATCCAAATTTCGACAAAAGCAGATAGTCAATATTGACTGATCGAAGTAGACATTTCGACTGTGAATTCGTAAAGGTTAATAATTTTGTTAGTTCAAATTTTCACTATAAAAAAGTCAATTTCGATTTATTTATCAGTTAAAATTTTCGCTATAGAATTGTCAGTTTCGACAGATTCATGTACATAAATATTGACTTTGAAATAGCCGAAATTTCCTCAACAGAAAATAGTCAATATTGACTGATAGAGTTAGTAGATATTTTAGCTTTAATTGGTAAATTTAAAGGTATTGATTGTTTTCAATTTTCACCATGAAAAAATCGATTTTTACAGATACATTAGTTTTAATTGTTGCTGTTAGATAGTTAATTTTGTCAGACTCAATGTGTTGAAATATTGATTACGAAATCGTCGATCTAAACTGATTTATTTGTCTAAATTCTAACTATATTGAAAAAATGAATTCAACATATTGATTTGTGAACATTTCAATCATTGTATAAATAACTAAAAAAATAGTCCATCCCAACACATTCATTTTCTAATGTTTCAACAATAATAGTTGAAATAATTGAAAATGATTGAATTATTTAATTATTTTCTCAATTTCCTATTTCTACGATTTGTAGGCTCATATTTAGATTGTACTGAAGTCAATCAAAATTTGAACTGATTCATTATTCCAAATCCTCAATTAAGCATACTTTAATTTTGCATAAATTCACTTAAAGGCTATGAGGAGCAAA
This sequence comes from Platygaster robiniae, assembly GCA_028476575.1. NCBI lineage: Eukaryota > Metazoa > Arthropoda > Insecta > Hymenoptera > Platygastridae > Platygaster > Platygaster robiniae. Next base: position 29,588,754 of record CM052023.1, read on the forward strand.
TAAAAAACTTAAAAGTCTTTTTTGGTGTTCTTATTCGGTCATTTCCAATGATGTTTCATCAATTTCTAAGTTGACTCCTGAACTTTGTGATTACACAAGCCTGTATAAACAAAAAAAAACCAAGAATCTACTGAAACCCCTACCAAGAATTAAAGTTGAAACTGACCAACAAAATAGTTGAAAAAATTGACTTATTCAGTTTGAATCAATATGCTCTAGTCAAAACAATTCCATCTGGCAAGAAATAATAACCAATTCCTTGAAAATAGCCAATACTGGAATGACTATTTAAAAGAGTCAAATTTTGACCAATTTAAACTCAGAGAGCAGAATAGAACTTTTTCGTATTGTCTAAATTTAAATAACTCTTGAATTACACCAGATTAAAAAAAAATCATGTGTATTACAGATGCTATATTATGCCTCGGCAAATGCTCCCCGGTTGAAGTGACGAGGCTGTCATAGAAATCACTGTGTTCGAACGGCATTCAGTTGACGAAACCAAATTGCTCGCGACCAAAAAAAGCGAGTTTTCCCGACTCTGGAAACAAGGAATCAAGAGAAAATGGCAGAAAACACGAGGGACACGGATGTGGCGGATTCGGAAAACGAAGATGTAGGAACGTCGCTCAATTTGACGTGTCCGTCGACCTCAACAGGCAAGCCGCTTCCGGAAAGAGGATCATGGAGTACGAAACTGGACTTCATCCTCAGCGTGGTAATGTAGTCTTACAAAAAAATTATCCAATAATCCAACATTCTACAATCATCAAAAGATCATCATCATTCCGCACATGCAGGAAATTACGTTGACTTGTCATTTCATACTTGACCTGTTACTCTGTGCCTTGAAAAAAGTCGCACAAAAGGTGTTTTTCGTAGATTTCCCCTGGTTCCTTCGGCGCGTTTTCGACACTTCCCCTTAGTTTTTTCCCTTTGTACCTAACTCTTTTCCCCACTTCAATATGCACTCCCACCACTCTCGTCTTTTGTCCACTTTTTACCATTGTTCGTACTTTCTCTCCTTTGACGTTTCTTCATTTACTTTTTTTTTATCATTTCCACGCCTTCCGCCGGTTGAAACGAAAAAACAGAAATCGATAACAAGGCCGAGAACTATAAGCTGAACTTTTCACACCGCTATAATAAATATACAAGTTGATGAAAATGATGTTGAAGAGGACATTGAGAACACGGATATAATATTCTTTTTTTTGCTGACGATTCAAATTGTTTCAGCCAAAAAAAATTTTCTTTACTTTGATTGATCCCTTTTTTTGCAGGTCGGTCTGGCCATAGGATTAGGAAACGTTTGGCGATTCCCTTACCTTTGTTACAAAAATGGAGGCGGTGCTTTTCTGATTCCATATTTTCTGACGCTTTGCTTAGCCGGGATACCCATGTTTTTTATGGAGCTCGCGTTAGGTCAGATGCTGACGATCGGTGGCTTGGGGGTCTTCAAAATCGCGCCCCTCTTCAAGGGAATCGGCTACGCAGCGGCCGTCATGTCTTGCTGGATGAACGTTTATTACATCGTCATTCTGGCCTGGGCTGTTTTCTACTTCTTTATGTCGATGCGCAGTGGTTAGTAAAGTGGTTAGTCTAAAAATGTTAATAAAATTATCGTCATAGCACATGTCTATACCCTGGCAGTTTTAGATGTTGTGCTAGCTAATGATGATTGCTTAAGGTCTTTTGAATCAAACTACCAAAGGGTTTTGCAAAGTCAGCTCATTTCGCTCATTTATTTGCAATACAATAAATTTTTTGACAACTTAGGCAATTCTGAATCGTTTTTGAACATTCAATGACAACATTGATAGAAATTCATTCCAGAAATTGACAGAAAAGTTTCACTGTCCATCAAGGCAAATTAGTTCATTTCCTGTCATTAAGTGTCTTTCCCTTTAATTCATAAGAACTTTCTTTTCATACTATGGTCATACTTTGATTGTGGTGCTGAAATTACCAGGGCAGTATCTTATAATTCGAATAATCTTTTTACGTTGTTACCAAATAAATGGAGTGATATGTACTCATTAAAATCAGTGAATTATTCGTAGAATTACCCTGGGGAGGTTGCAATAATTTGTGGAACACGAAGACCTGCATCAATCCATATGACAGGAAGTTGTTGCACTGCTGGGACCAAATGTCCCGGAACCACTCGGTCATCAAAATGTGTACTCTGAACAACGCCAATGTCTCAGCTCTTTCACTAACCGATCCTGTCAAGGAATTTTGGGAGTAAGTTTTAAAATTCTTTTGTTCGAGTGTTGAAGTTTGACAAGATCAAATGCAATGGCTTTGAAGAACTTTTTGCATGGTAAACACCAAAAAGTAAAAAAGTTCAACACTTAAACTATTCGAAAAATAACTAAATCCTCCTTCAACTCCAATTTTGTCACTAATCAAAGGCGAAGAGCACTGCAAATAACTTCAGGCATCGAACACGTTGGCAACGTCAGATGGGAGCTGGCTGTAACACTTCTGATAGTTTGGATAATGTGCTACTTTTGCATCTGGAAAGGCGTCAAATGGACCGGAAAAGTGGTGTACTTCACCGCTCTTTTTCCCTACGTCCTACTGACTATTCTGCTGATCCGTGGTATTACTCTCCCGGGTGCGATGGACGGCATTCGGTTCTACGTTAGCCCCAATCTTTCCAAGCTAGCAGAATCTCAGGTAAATGCAATTCCATACATATGTAGATCTACCAAATGTCGAATCAGCAACCTTGATAAAGGAACATTCCAAAAATTTAAATGGTTGAACACTGAAGGCAAAAATCCATTCTGACGAAGAAGCTCTTCTATCTGGCATATGCATGAACATTGGATACTCATCATAACTTTTGTAATAGACAACATCAGCAATCTACCATGTTGCATCATGGTTTATATTGTTCTCAGGTGTGGATCGACGCAGTAACCCAAATATTCTTCTCATATGGTCTTGGCCTTGGTACTCTGGTTGCTCTTGGAAGCTACAACAAGTTCACAAACAACGTTTACAAGGACGCCCTGATCGTGTGTTCGGTTAATTCGTCTACGAGTATGTTCGCTGGGTTTGTTATATTTTCCGTGGTCGGGTTCATGGCTCACGAGCAGCAGAAGCCCGTGGCAGAAGTGGCCGCTTCCGGACCGGGTCTGGCCTTCTTGGCCTATCCATCCGCGGTGCTACAATTGCCAGGGGCTCCACTCTGGTCGTGTCTCTTCTTCTTCATGTTGCTACTCATCGGCCTGGATTCACAATTCTGCACGATGGAGGGCTTCATAACAGCAATGGTGAGTCTTTGATGTTGGGTATCTAAAAGAAATCCACCTTCTCTCTGACTTGAAAATGAAGTCCTCCCAGATAGCAAAAGTTGTTGAGTCTAGAAGATGGAATCAGTTGCTGAGGCTGATTTGTTGGGAAGTTGACGAAGAAGTACAAACAACTAGTTGCATTTCTCTGAGTGTAGGCGAAGAAACGAAAATTTGCCATCTGGGATGCAAACACCGTTTTGATACATAACTCTTGTCTTGAAGAGATTCTGTGTTTGATCATGACCTGTTGGAGTGCAGGTAGACGAATGGCCTCAGCTGCTGCGTCGACGAAAGGAGATTTTCATAGCCATCGTGTGCATAATATCGTACTGCGTTGGCATAACTTGCATAACTCAGGGCGGAATGTATGTCTTCCAAATCCTGGACTCTTACGCTGTGTCTGGGTTCTGCCTATTGTTCCTCATCTTCTTCGAGTGCATATCCATCAGCTGGGCTTTCGGCGTTGACAGGTTCTACGATGGTCTTCGTGACATGATTGGATACTATCCTCTAGCTTGCTGGAAATTCTGCTGGGTCGTCACGACGCCGGCTATTTGTATCGTAAGTTGTATTTTGTGGAATGAAGATGTTTTTCAGCTAAACTGTCTTTTGCTGACGGTTTTGGGTATGTCGTGTCTTCAGGGTGTATTCATCTTCAATCTGGTGCAGTGGAGTTCTGTGAAGTATTTGGATTATGAGTATCCTTGGTGGTCCCACGTTTTTGGGTGGTTCACGGCCTTGTCCTCCATGCTGTGTATACCAGGGTACATGTTGTATCTGTGGACGACAACGCCAGGAGATACAAGCACTGTAAGTAGAGCTGTCTTTATATCAGTGGAATGATGAACAACAGAAAAATTACGTGACGTAAGAAACAACCAACCGGAAACCCAGAATTTTTATGAATTTTTTTTGTATAGCATGAAATGGTTTCAAGAAAGAATAAAAAGGATATAGGAAAAAATCAATGACATTCATAATGATGAATGAATATAGCAAGGGGCGTAAGCGAGAAAAATTTTCGGAAGAATTTTCTGGAATTTTGATTGTGACGATCTAGTTACGTTAGTAATATTTTTAATATTTTTGAAATCTATGGGTTTTGAAGGTTATACAATTTTTACAGTACTTTTTTCATACACAGAAAAAAAAGTTTAATTCATTCAATGAAAGCTTCATCGACTATGTATCTATCAAATAAAAAATGTTTATTAGTATAAATAAGGAATATTTTTATTAGTATAAAACACATGACTCTTGTTCTAAAATAACAAGTTTTTAAGCCTACCAAAACTTTACTTACCTAATCAATGAAAATAATTGGCTAGGTAAAGGGACAACAAAATTTACATTGTATGAATAAAACATTTTTTCGATGCATATGGGATTAAATTTACAAGATTTTCTTGAATTTTTTTTTAAATACTTGTATAATCCTTCATGCTTTTTCAGTATTTATACGATTTGAAGTTTTTCTAATATTATCATGGATTCTCATACGAATTTCTATAATTCAGTGGTCTAGGAATAGAAGTTTGAAAATTTTTATACTTTTGCGGATTTTTTAAAAAATAACGTCGACACAGATTTTGAGTATTTCAAGATATACAGAATTTTCGTATTTTATGTTATTTACAAAATTTTGTGATATTTTCTGGTATTTTTTGGATTTCTACTTTTCTAGGCATCACTTTATATATTCCTAGAATTTTATTCATAAATTTCAACGATTTCGAGTATTTGAGTTGATTTCTCAGACAGTATCTTTTTTACAGAAGTCCAGTATTTCTTAAATAGTTATAAAATTAACAAGATTTTCTGATATTTTGATGGATTTCTACATGTATAGATGTTTAGAATTACATGCTCAAGAATTTAATGCTTTGTAAATTTGCTGTAAAATTTAATTTTCCAAGTTTTTCTACTAAGTTTTTTAGTAACTTCATTTTAAGTATTTTTGTCATTTTTTTATTATTTATGAAATTTCGATAGATTTTCTGATATTATTATAGATTTCTAGTCTTCTTGTAGATTACTAAAAAATTCTAGAATTCTATGCTTCATCATTCAAATATCAATAGACTTTTAAGTATTTTAAAAGATTTCTGTTCAAATTACATCTACGTGTATTTGAAGTATGGTAAAGAAAAATGGTATTTTTGAATTTTATAAAAAGTATTCATAAGATCCTGTATTGTTTTTCAGTATTTCTATAGATTGTTACATACTTTTTTTAAAATTTGATGCTCTAGAATTCTGAGTTTTATAAACAATAAAAATCTGTTAAAATTATTCAGAAAATAGTACTTTTAAAGGTTCCAATTACTTTTATTATTTTTTTAGTGTTTGTATGATTCGAACGATTCTTGGTATTTTTATGGATAACTATATACGTTTCTAGAGTAATATACGTACTCCAGGATGCAAAGTTTTTTAGATTGTAAGAATTTTTACAGATTCTAATTTTCTTCAATCTTTACTGGATCGAAACAATTTATCAAATTTTTATTTTCTGCGTTATCCTAATCAAACATTTATTAAGGGGTTATATACCTTTTTGTGCGGACGAATTGAGGATGGTTTGGAGTAACTTTGAAGGTCTGAAGAAATAATGTTATGTCACAAAAGTTATAGTTTTTTAATAGTGTATTCTTCACTTGAAAAAACAAGTTTTTGTTTATAAAAAAATATCAACAATTGGCGCAGTTATGGCCCTTTCCGCGAAACAACTTTTTTTTTTGAAGAGGCTTGTGGTGACCACGATGCAAGTCGAATAAGTCAAGTTGAATCAGATAATCCAAAAAATTTCATTAGTCTAGGAATATATATAGTTCTTGAACGATCGCTTTTTCATAGAAAAGTTTTTATTTTGCAGATAAGAATTTTTCAATGAAACTTTCAGAGCTCGAAAAATCGAAATCTCGGGGAAAACTTTCTTGCATATCGAAAAAACGTAATATTCATTTTTTCAATCGTTCAAGAACTAGATACATTACTAGACTAATGAAATGTTTTGAATTTTCTAATTTAACTTGACCTGTTCAACTTGCATCGTGGTCACCGCATGCCACTTCAATGAAAAGTTGTTTCGGGGAAAGGGCCATAACTCCGCCAATTGTTGATATTTTTTTATGAACAAATACTCGTTTTTTCAAGTGGACAATACGCTATGAAAAAACAATAACTTTGGTGTCATAAAATTATTGCTACATACTTTAAAAGATACTCCAAATCATTCTCAATCTGTCCGCACAAAAAGGTATATAATCACTTAATTAGAATTCTGTTCGAGAAAAAATTCTTTTGAAGCCAGGACTGTTGCTTTTTTTCACCTATTGACATTGTGAATTCCGAATTTTACTTGTGTTTGAAAATTCATATGAAACCATCATTGCTGATCATTTCCACTTTTTTTAAAACCTTTTCTTTTGTATCGATTACTTCATTTGTCATACTATCATTACTATCTTGATGAATAATTTTTTATTATTCTTACTTTTTATTATTCAAACATGAAATAATAATAAATTTTACTCGAATTTCATAAGTGATTCTAGCCCCAAACCCTCCCCCCCTTGCCTACGCCTTTGAACAGATTTTCCAGTAAATTGCTTCTAGCACTATCAAATAACAAATGACGTTAAAATTACCTTATATTTATGATTTTCGTAATGTCAGAAGCATAAACAAGACTTTTCAAAGAACTTCCATTCTTCGATCTCTAGCTGGAGTAGTCTTTGCAAATTTTACTAACTCGATTTGAACATTCATACTGGTCTCATGAAAGAGAAACATTATGATTATGTTTCATTTTACTAAATTTCACTAAAAGTTTTTGGACCAACTAAATATCGATTAAACCTGCAGAAATTCAAGCTACTTATCCGGATAGAAGACGACGTAGCCACTTTACGAGAGAAAATGGGCCAGGCCCCCGTGGAGTTGACGCCATTATAACTCCAAGCATAATCACGCGTGACATCGATCTTTGCTACATTTACATATGGTTTTTATTAGTTTGTAAATGACGGCAAGCTGCCCGATAGCTTTACATATCTGTCTGCCTTTGCAGAGCGATCGCGCCGAAAAGCGTCTGGATTTTATCACTACAAAATATCTTACAGTGAGTTCTTACTGTAGAAAGAGGCACCCAAGAAAGGGGTGGAATCTCGATTCAGAGGGACGGAAAGCTGTCACTAGAGAACGAAATTATACTATTTTCCAAGCGATATTTAGCTTCAAACGACTCTGAGAAACGTCTTCAATTTGATTTTCCAACACTCGTTTTGAGTGATGTTCAACAGTTTTTCGAACCTTTTGGAGGTGGAATTCGACCCCGAGAAACGTCGAATGCACAAAAAGGAGAATTCAATACAAAAAATAAGCCAGGCGATCGACAAAGTCGACTGTGTTTAAATAAATCAAACGCCAAAATAATGTCTTCCAGAACTTTGTTGACGCACTTTTGCGACACTGTTTACTCATAGTTAGCGAATAATCAGAAGATGAATGTATTTGTTCGTGGACGAAAGTCCAAGAATATTATATATAAAACAGAGTTTCGTGTGTGTATATATGAAAAATATATACTCGCGCGAGCAATCAATTTCTTTTCGTAACGTGCGATTTATCACGAATCTTCATTCGGAAAATAACATCAGTTGCTTACTACGACTAAACGTATGATATAAAGGAAACATAAAAACTCTGTCATTTTCACGCGTCTTCCATCGATATTACTATTACATTTAGGGTTAATCTATCGCCTTAGACGTTTATTTTTGGTTTGCAGCGAAACTTCTTGAAACGATATTTTGAATTTTCAGCAATGTTTTAGAAAAAATACATTACTTTCTACCTGCATTAAAAATCAAAGACTTCCATAGAACGACATCGCCCGAATGAGTAGTTACGTTAAAAGTTGACTTCTTAAGTGATTCGATGACTATATTTGACCAAATGATTGAGAAGAAGAATATTTTAGAAGATGCGTTTTTACGACGTGACATATTTTGTGATCACATCTTTCATATGTTTAATCTAAATTTTATATCGTTATACACATTTGAATTGATATTGAGAGGACTATATTGAAAAATAAGTTGTTCCACATTTAGTGCAGTAATTATTTTACGACTTTTCGTAGGAATCCTCTAGCTTGAAGTGTATTTTGTAAATCTTGGAACTGAAATCTACGAAAATTGATCCAATCAACGATGTGTGTTAGAATAGTGAAAAAAATGTTGAAGAATCCGTATAGAAGTTGCTATATTTGTATTTACATATCGCGAAAGGATCTCGATTAAAATATACCAAATGGAGAGAAAAACATATCACTGTGTACCAAGTGAAAAGCGAAATTTGAATTTACGATGGAATGTGTTTGAAACGTAGATACCGTCGTCGACAAACTTTTTCGAGATGGAAAAATGTTAGAGACTATTCGGACGCTCTGATATGCTATCTCCTCGCACAAAATTTTGACGCATTCAATATCGACGGTTTTGTCCCGTAACGACCAAATGAATCGCGCTCAGACATTATAATCGATACGTCGTAATAGAGCAAATGCAAAGCTTGACATTGATGTTAATTGCATATACGTATCTTACTCTTCAGAGGTACAAATTTGAGAAGTCAATGATGACAGCGCCATTTATGTCACTAATTCAATTTACATAATCTTATGATAACTATGTTTGTGAATTTGAAGACAATAATTGAAATGTGTGATATAAGGATTTTTCGTTCAAGTACAAGATTACATTCAGACCTTTGTTCGAAAAATTGTAATAGAAGTAAAATCTAGAAATATATTTTTGATTCTTTTTTTCCTTTTTTTATGTTTTGATTTTATTCAAAACACTAATCTGCATAATTAAATGGGCAATAAAACGAAATACTACGAAATTTAATTCTCTTTTCCGTATTAAGGAGTTACCGACAAAATGGTCGTTGCTCAAATCCGACGAAATAACCGAATTAAGTATTGCCTATTCATTTATGAGAAGATTTTATTCAAAACACTTATCTGCATAATTAAATGGGCAATAAAATAAAATACTACGAAATTTAATTCTCTTTTCCGTATCAAGGAGTTGCCGACAAAATGGCCGTTGCTCAAATCCGACGAAATAACCGAATGAAGTATTGCCTATTCATTTATGAAGAGATCAGTGATTAAAACGCACAAATAATGCGGAGAATAATTTTGCGAAATGTATCAATGACCAAAAACAATTATTGACGAGTACAATTGCTTGAAATCATTGTACGGTGTCGTATAGTGTTCCACATCGAATCGTATTTCCCAAGGCTCGCGCTATCCTGGCAATTCTTATGATACCCAATCAAAAGACAATCGAATTGAACGAAAATTAGGGAAGTGGTCATCGCGACTTTGCCAAATATTCCCTGAAGTACAAAATTGTTCATATCGTTGAACCTGTACCTTGTTCCAGTGAACTTTTTCTTTGTGAACACACTCGACAATCTATAAATTGTGGAAAACGTACCTGACCTTGAATATCAGCCAAAGTAGTTTAAACAATGTAATAACGATTCGATGTGGAATGAAGAAATGATATAGATCAAAAGCATTAATCTTGTTAGCGTCGAAGTAGTGTTTGAATATAACATATTGTCTATATTTATTGTTAAAATTCTGCATGGGCTGGTGCTTTTTACTGAATCACTCTTCGCTCAGATCATACGAGATTCTCGTGAGGGAAAAATTGAATTGACGGATTGTTTTTGAAGAATCTATTATTGAATATTTGCATAGTTTTGGAGAAATGACTTTAGAGTATTGCAGGTCAAACTCGTTTTGTTTTTTAGTTTATTCCAAATATAAAACCTTAAAAATCCGAATGTTTTATTTTATTTCATGAAGTTAGAAGAAATTTTTGATTTTCAAACATTTCTTTTCTACTGAAAACAAATGCATAATTTTGAAAATTGTTCGAGTCAATTGTTGCAGACTTCAGGTGTACTCAAATATCAATGTTGTTGAAGCGAAAAAGTTGCATTATTATAAAAAATACATAGTTGTGTATAATTAGATGTGCCTCGAGGCTAAATGTATTTGAAAAGTGTATCTTTATATCACAAACCACGATGATAGTGAGTTTACAAACAACGCAAGCCAATTATACGAGTCTTCCATGTAGTTTCTAAGAAATCAATTTTGCGAAGCTCACTTTATTAGCAGATAAGTTGTAAAAATCGCAGGTCATTCTCCAGCTGAAAAAATGTAAATTTTACAGTTATAGAGCTGAATGATAAGATAATTGTAATTCCTTTGCTCATTTACGACTTAGATTAATTTTTTAGTACATTTCCTGTTCGAGGTTTTGTGTCAGTGGTTTATGTTTTAGCTTTGTCTCTACGTGCAAGAAACAGTGGAAAACAGATCTACGTTTTTGAAATTGAATATTGATGCGGGAAAATATTTCTTTAGAGTATATTTACGAGATACCAAAAATATTACATGATTTTTTTAGAATTGTTGCCTAAAATATCGTTGAAATTTAATATATTTGAATATGACAGATGCAAATGTAAATTTTGCCAATATTTCTGATTAGAAATCATTTTTTTTATTCTTTTGTTTTATGGTCTCTTTGATTTTTGGATCAAGTTTTATAATGTTCGTATTTTCAAGAGAAAAATGGGAAAGTTTTAAAAAGTATAGAAAAATGTTTAATATCTTAAAGAGTTGGAGAAAACTTTATTAAATTCAAAAAGTTTTGGAGAATAGGTATTATCAAAAATATTTAACCATTTGAAATTTCTAAGATTGTGAATAATTCTATGAAATTGGGAAAATCAGTAGAACTTCAGAAAATATTCATGAATTTTGTAAATTATGTTCATAAAAATATTTTTACGAGATAAACATGATATTTTTTTTAATTTTAAGAAAATTTTGGGAAGAATCAAAAGTATTGAAAAATGACGAGAAATTCTCATGAGTTGAACAAATCGTTATGAAATTTCGGGAATAGTTTTTGTTATGTTTGAAATTTTGGGAATTTCGAAAAATTCAATAACGTTGAAAATTTTAGGAATTTGTGAAATTTCAGGAGACATAATCAAATTTCGTGAATAATATTCATCATCATTACGAAATATAATGCATTTCTCATTTTTTAAGAAAAATCTGAGTAAATTTGAAAATATTTACAAAATTACAGTAAATTTTCATGATTTCGACGAATTTTCATAAAATTTGGAAATTTTGAAATATTCCGCGCTGGGTTTTAAATTCCGAAAATTTCAAAACATGCAAAGAGATTGGAAATTTAATGATCGTTAGAAATTCTATAAAATTCGGGAATTTTGAAGTTCATAAATATCTCATTATAAGATTTCTACAAAATATGTACAATAATGTTTTTTTCAATTTTTTGATAAAAATCCTAAAAATTTGAATAGTACCGGTATATCTCGAAAAACAATAAAGTTGGACAAATGTTTACAAAACTCGGAAAGTTCCAAATAGTTTCTATTCTGCTTGAAATTTAGGAAATTCTGCATAATTGAAAAACCATAAAAATTCTTGAAGTTTGTTGATAGATCTGCTTTTTTCTATTTTTTGCAAATAGAATGATCCTGAAATATCGATCACTTTCTAAAAACTTACGATACAGATCATAAAAAATTGCAGAGTGAAAAAAGATTTTCCTCGCAAGATCAAAGTATTCTAAATTATAAATATATGAACGTTTTTCAATAAAACAAATCTACGCTTTTATAATATTTTACGCGTTATGATTAAATTATTCTCCATCAATCTGATATACTTAAATTAACATCCGCATTGATTTCCGAAACATACTAAGAATTTGCCCTCACAATATCAGTATACAAAGTAAAATAATAAAACTATTTTGGATCAAAGGAAAATTTCGATGTGTTTCGATAATTTGTACGATATTTGATACATAAAAAATTAATGTTAGAAAATTTACGAGGTATATGTAATCAATCATTTTGATGTAGTATAGTGCGATCATAACTACATATTTTTTATTCATTTGTTACTTATAGCTATTATTTATTGTTAATCAAGACTCACATGTATGTATATTTGGGAAATATATAAACATGTGAATGTAGCGCTGGTATATTTAAGACTCGAATGTACATGTATTTATTGACGTAATAAACGAATATTAGTTAAGAACAGCTGTTTTATTTAACTGTAATTTTTGTTCACAATTTCAAACATTCTTCCCCAATCCCTGTCAATTATTCTTATCCAAAAACATTCATTTTCTTGCAAATTCTTTAAGTTTCTTAACTACCTTCAATTTTTATCAAAAATTTCACCTTTTACTTGAATCCAATATTGTTTAAATAATGAAAAAGTCGATATATAATAAGTTGTACTTCTGTATGCCTGATATCAACGATCAGTGTTTGCCGCATGTGTTGCCATGACGACGCGTATGCTTTCATGCAGAATTAACATCATAGCCAGTGAAACCAGCAACACGTGTATTTTGTTCCATCTCTTTTTCTTGAAAAGAAAGTTTGTTGTATTCTAATGTCTTAGAGAAAAAATTGTGAAAATGACAAAAGTGCTGGGATCTCAAGTGGGCCACATTATGATGATGCAGTCGATGACTAATGACGATGATTTGTACAGTGGGTACAATGATTACCCTTTACTGTACAATGTTAAGGACCTCGATCAAGATGAAGCTTTTCAGGAAGCAGTCAAAACAAGCTATGGAAAAAGACCGATCGTGGGTGAATTTTCGAAAATTTTTAGAATTTTTCTTCATACATCTTATGTGCAAATAGTATACATCTACATTAATTCTGAATATATATAGAATAAAATTTTTTATAGAATATAAAAATTTATAAAACTGAAGAATTCGGAAACAGACCGGTTGTACATAAATTTCTTCAGATTTTTCGAATTTTTCTTTAGAAAGTTAAAAACTTTTTGTAATATTGAAAAGTGGAAATTTTTGAAGCATTCAAAAAGCATTTGAAGGTATAAAGAAAAATAAAAATGTTTTCATTAGAGCAGGGAATATACTTTTTAAACAATTTTAAACAATTTTGGAAAATTGTATACGTATTTGAAAAATTCATCATGAATTTTACTGGATTTCGGAACGTTTTATTTCATTCATGAGGATTGATATTTATATAATTTTAAATAATTTTTTCATGATGATAATTAATTTTTCTAAGGGTACAAATTTTTTGCAAAAGTTTGCTTGAATAATCTTGAGAACAATAGACGTGTTTGTGTCTACATATACATTTTTTCACGTGAAGATGACGAATACATTAAATTTATAAAAAATTTTAAAAATTGTTAAGACTTTATAAATCAAAATCTTGAAACTCTTATAAAAACTTCGAACTGAAATAATTTTATGTCAGAAACTCAAAACTTTTTTTCATCCAACCATCTTGCGAATAACAAAATATTTTACTTATTCTACTTAAGCAGTGCCAAAAACTGTAAAATAATTATTTGATCATTCTTTTAAACAAAAAAAGTTGTATGTGATACAAAACTAAGAAATTCTGTGAAACAACTTTCTTTCATGTTAAGATGACACCGAAGCAATATGGCACAGCAATGAGGCTTGGAACTTCGACCGGGGTAAGATTTAAATTATTTCAAACAATAAATTAAACAAAAAAGAAAGTATTCGAGTTTTTGCACAAAGAGCCCATTGAAATAATTTACTATTTGTTAATATGACTTGCATCAATTTTATTCTACTTTTTTTTTCACATTTTTGTTTTTATACAACATTTTTATATAGAGCTTCGAGTATCCTTAAGCATTTTTTTGAGAAAAAAATAAGATGTTGTACATTTTTCATTAGCATTATTTATTCGAAATCAACATGACACATTCCACACATTTGAAAATATTGAAAATTTTGACTTTTCATGATTATTTATTGAAAAAATGGAAGCTGTTTTTAATCCGTTGATAATATCAGCAGTGCATAGAAAAATGATATTGGTACTGGATAAAATAGTTTTTAATAAAATTAAATTTAATTTGGGGATGAAAAATAAATTCTTCATTGATTCAAAAATTAGAAAAATATGGGAGAATTTTTTATTGGATTGAATTTTGTCGTAACTTTTTAAGTATCAAAGAGGATTTATGGAAAGTCGACCAGGAACAAGTGGACAACGTCCGATGACTGCTGTTCGTGGTGCTGGTTACACAAGCACTCGCCAAGTTTTCGACCCTTTAAACATGAGCACATCCAGTTCCAGAGGTCCTGCACCTCCACTTGAAACTGATAAAGAAACTACGTAAGAAATCTCGAATGTTAGATTCCAAAAAACCCTCCAAAAAAATTATGTACACGAAATTCATCACAAATTACTCTTTAAACTGAAAAACATTACATGTAAAATCAATTCTTACCTTTTTAACTTTAATGGTTGCAATTCTGTTGAAAATGTCCACTCTAAACACTTCACGTTCATGTCTTCATTCTTCTAGACTTAGTTAAAAAATCTAAAACAAATCTGTTGAACAGTCTGGAAGCAAAAATAAAATTGGCTGAGCGGAAAATTATGGAGTTGATTGAAACTTCAGCAGTAGCAGCTTATGAGAACAACATGAAAGTCGCTCTTGAACGTGCCAGAGAAGCTTCCTCTCGTGAACGAGCACTCATCAGATTACAGGAACAAGCAAGTTTGAGCGAAAGTCACAACATTGATTTAACGTTCGCTGTAAGAACATGACTGAAAAAAATTAAGCCATTTCCATATCATCTAGATCGAAACATTCAACGCGAATTCGTCTTATAAGTGCACCTTAAAAGAGAAACATTTCATAGTAATAATTCTTGATAAACAAATTGTTACAGCTTATTGCTATGAATTGCTTATTCATCACTAGGTCCTGTTCAACTTGGCAAGTCAGTACACAAACAATGAACTATACACAGAAGCTATAGCTACTTACCAGGCTATAACTAGGAATAGATTGTTCAGCAACAGTGCAAGATTAAAAGTTAATATGGGCAATGTTTATGTCAAAATGGGACAGTTATCACAGGCCATAAAAATGTACAGAATGGCTCTTGACCAAGCTCCAACTGTTCATAAAGAACTGAGGTATGTGACTATATTGGACTATGGTTCTTCAGGATGTTGTGTTATGAAAGGTCTTCAGAGAACAACATTTTGTCACTATTCCACTTCTAGATCTTTGGTTTTTGTAAAATACAAACTTAAAATGAATTGCAGGATAAAAATAATGCACAACATTGGAATGTTATTCGTTCGAATGGGTCGTTTGGAGGAAGCAGCCAACAGTTTTGAATGGGTCATGAAAGAAAAACCTCAATGCAAAGCAGGTTTGCATGCTATTTTGTGTCACTATGCTTTGTCTCATCAGGACAAAATGAAAAGAGGGTTTTTGGAATTGTTGGAAGTTCATTTGAATGTGGACCATGAAGACAAGTACAATATAAGTATGGTGAGAAATGTTAGAAAGAAACTTTCAAACCCACTGTGATGAAAATTTTTTTAACGTTTATAATTTGATCACATGCAGGATGATGTGACGGGGAACATTCTGAACGAAGTCATTAAAAATGACGATCTTTCAAAATTGGAGAAAGAGCTGCGTTTGGAAGCAGAGAAGACGATACTCATTGCTGCTAATTTGATCTCACCTGTAATAGAGGATACACTTGCCTCTGGATTTGCATGGTTGTTTAATTTTTAATTGTTCATAAAAATATAGAATATGAAAACAGTTTCCTTGAAGGATTTCCTCGTGAAAAGATTTCAAAGTGTGAAAACATCATTGTAATAAAAAATTTCAGGTGCGTCGACGCTATAAAATCATCAGCCTACGTTCCTCTTGCTGCAAATCTTGAAGTTAACAAAGCCATGGTTTTTCTGCACAATCGTGAAACACAACTAGCGATCGATTCACTCAAAGTGTTTGAAAATCGAGACACAAAGGTCAACAGTGCAGCATCGACCATGCTGTCTTTCATTTATTATCTTGTAAGAATTTTCGACAAATTTCTTGTTATAAGGTCTTCAATATAAATTTCTTAGATAAATTTCAGTAATTGATGGTAAGGGATGAAAAAGATGTCATAGGTTACGCTCTAGAATTACCTTACGTAACCTAACCTTCATTTTTCAAAAATTTTAAATTTAATTGTCCCAATATTTGAGTCTAGCAAAGGTGATGCAATGACATTGCTCTTAAATGTAATAACATCGTCATAAGATTGTTATAACATTGTAATAACATCGTTGTTACATTGTAGTAACATTGACGTAACATCGTTATAACATTGTCATCTTTTTACATATTATAAGATTTTTCATAATCTATGAAATTTATTACCTCATCTTCTAAAAGTGATGGAACAAAATTTATATAGAATTCGATATTGATTCGTTCGTATTTTATCAAGTAATTTTGCAATGCCTTCCACAGACTACATTATTTTATTTATATATTCATATTTTTTTTTCGCTATAATTCCTTTTTTTCTTTTTTAGCAGGGCGATTTCGAACAAGCAGTACGTTGTGGAGAAACAGCTCGAAAAGAAGACTGTTACAACGCAGCTGCATATGTCAATCTGTCTGCAGTTGCAATAAAAATGGGTGACTTGGAAAGGGCCAAAGATTTGTTGCTTTGTGCCCTTGAAAGCGATGCTAGTCATGTCCAAGCATTGTACAATTTGGGTAAGTATTTTTCATAAGGGGAGAGTTTGACCTTGCCATCACCGATTTTGATAAAAATCTGCAATTATATTAATTTCGGTACCCTTTATAAAAGCCTTAAACTGTTCATGGCAGTGTTTGGTAGTTTTTAAAGAATATTATTAAAAAATACACTAATTATTTGATGTTTTTCACTGTTAACTGCAATATTACCCGGCATGGCGCAAGTGGTTAGAGCGTAACGCTGGAAAGCGGGAAGTTTAGGTTCGAATTCAACGTTCGGAAAATATTTTTTTTTTTTTTGCATTTTTTATATTTACACGTTCTTTTTTCAAACAAATGTGTATTTAGTAATAAAATTTACGAAGTAAACAAGTTTTTCTACCAAAAACACCGCAAAATTATTTTCTGTAAATCAGAATAAAATTATGAATTCGTATCATGAAAACTTGATTCGAAAATTCCTTTTTTCAGGCTTAGTCTATAAAAAACAGAATTTCATTGAAGAGGCGTTAGAGTGTTTTTGGAAAGTTAAAAATATCGTCCGTTATGACCCTCAGACGTTGTACCAAATCGGTCATTTGAGCCAGCTTTCAAATAATGTAGACGATGCTGTAGAATGGTACGTATAAATTACACAAATTCCTTATCTGCAATAATCCAGGCACTTAAATAATAAAACCAGATTCGCGAAAAAGAATTTTGAAAAATTGCGCTATCTGACACCTTAGCGCGTGGGCATAACAACGCGTGATGCATGATTTAAGCAATTGACATTTTTTGATTCCATTAATACGAGTTTTTCAAGACAAGTACAAAAAACTTCACAAAAAATTACATTACGTATAACTTGATAAAATAAAAGTATTCGTAAATATTTACTTAGAAAATAGATATTTGGTAAATAACAGTCAATGAAATTAATCCAGAGATTCATTTCCCAAATTTTTTCTTTCATGAAAATTTCATTTCTTTTTGAAAAAGAAAATGTTACAAATCTTATGGGTCGATCCAGGTACAATCAATTGCTGGGCATAATTCCAAGTGACCCTGGGGTTCTGCAAAAATTGGGTGAAATGTACGACAACATCGGAGATAAACAACAAGCACATCAGCATTACAGTGACGTAAGCAGGAAACGAGCTTTTTGTTTTGAAATTGCAATCACTCGTTGTTTACATATGAATTGACTTACGACTCTGCAAAAAGTTCGAAGAGAGATAACTTCTACTTTCGAATGTCATAAACCTTTAAGCGAATGGTTTACAGTCTTCGAGATTATTTTGCAAATCAGTTCAATACACTTTTTATAGTCCAATAGATTCTATCCTGGAAGTTTCGAAGTGCTGGATTGGCTGGGATCGTATTTTATATCGATGCAGGTAATTTTTAGTAAAAGTTTTGAAAAATAGGAAGTGTTAGAAAAAGAATGAATCCGGTAATTGATAACACATTTTTTTAATTGCATGTACTTTTTCATGTTTTATTAAAATTTCGTCAATTTTATATTTTTTTGAAAGTTTTCAAAATTATATTTAACGATATTCTTCATGTTTATGATAACCAAATAATAAAGCGTTTTCATTTACTAACCTTTGCTAAACTTTGCTAACATTTACTTAACTTTACTAACCTTTTCTAACCCTTGCTAAGCTTTAGTAACTTTAACTAAACTTTTTACCAACCTTTACTAACCCTTTCTAGGCTTTACTAACTTTTACTAAACTTTGGTAACTTTAACTAAACTTTTTATCAACTTTTACTAACCTCTAATAACCTTGACTAAACCTTGATAACCTTTACTAACCCTTGCTAAGCTTTACTAACCTTTACTAAACTTAACTAACCGTTACTAAACTTTACTAATCTTCAATAACTTTTAGTTTACTCAGTAAGCTGAGTAAAATGAATAAATAATTTCTTTGGAAATTATCTACAATCTTTATGTACGCCACGAAATTTACAGTATACTTTACTTTTTATTTGTTTCCAGCGTTTTCTTAACATTTATTTTTCTTCTTCGCGGGTCATGAAAAATATCGTCTATATAATTTATGCTTAATGATTAGTACAAAAATTAGAATTTTTTCAATAGAAACTGTCACTAATCAAATTGAGGGTCATCAAAGTTTGATAAATTTCCAAAAGTTTGCTAAAAAGGGTTACCATATTTTGAACGAGCTGTGGAACTATCACCAGAGCAGCCTCGTTTTCTTGTGGCTTCTTGTTTGAGAAGAACTAAGCTTTACTAACTTCTACTAAACTTTACTAATTTGAACTAAACTCTTTACCAAACTTAACTGACCCTAACTAATCTCTATTCACCTTGACTAAACTTTACTAACCTTTGCTAACCCTTGCTAAGCTTAACTAACCTCTACTAAACTTAACAAGCCATTACTAAACTTTACTAATCTTTACTAACCTTTAGTTAACTCAGTAATCTGAGTAAAATAATAAATAAATACTTCCTTTGGAAGGGATCAAAAACATGAAATAGTATTTTGGGATCAATCGATTGAATTTCGTCAGCATGTTTTTCTTCATTTTATAATTGCTTCAAAATTTTGTCTTACAATCTTTATGTTCACCACGAAATTTCCAACATAATTTACTTTTTATTTGTTTCCAGCGTTTTCTTGAAATTTATTTTTCTTCTTTATGGGTCATGAAAAATATCGCGTATATTATTAATGCTAAATGATTATACAAAATTTAGAATTTTTCCAATAGAAATTGTTACTATTCAAATTATGGGTCATCAAGGTTTGATAAATTTCTAAAAGGTTGCTGAAAAAGCTCTACCCTATTTTGAACGAGCTGTGGAACTAGCACCAGACCAGCCTCGTTGGAGTCTTCTTGTGGCAGCTTGTCTGAGAAGAATTGGTCAATTCCACAAAGCCCTGGCCGAATATCAAGATATTCACCATCGTTTTCCAGACAATATCGAGTGCCTGAAACACCTGATTCGATTGTGTAGCGATATGGGCCTCAAAGAGGCACAAATGTACTCCACAGAACTAAAAAAAGCTGAAAGGTCGAAAGAGAGAATGAGCTCAGGTCGACCTGGAACGACTGGTAAACTTATGAATCACAAAAATTCAAAAATTATTGATATTCGAAGATTCTTTCCCACGAAAACCTGAGAAATCACCTTTTCAAATTCAGAAGTAAAAATAAAGATATTATAACGTTCGCATTTTCAGCTATAAATAAACAGTATTTAGATGTTAGCAATATCGAGGGTAAAAACTGAACATTTTTTTCAAGCTTGGATCGAATTCTTCTTCTTTTTTCTTTCATGGGAGAGTTTTTTTTTTTTTGAAGGGTCGAGGAGGAGCACGAGTGGTACTTCATCGAGAGGAGAATCCAGGATGAGCAACACGTCTGAACGTAGAGGAAGTCCAGCTTATCAAAGTGATGTTTTAAGTAGAAATCCTCGACTGGGAACTATGGAAAATGGCCGAGAACTTAGTTCTGATTCAACCACACGTTCAAGTAAGGAATTATGATTCTATTTATATGTATGAATTTTTTGCATGCAACAGATATAGAAATGGGAAAAATTGACAATAAATGGGCACCAGCTCAAATTTTTTTACCTTGTCATCACCGATTTTGATCAAAATCTGCAATTTTGCATATGTTGAAGGATTTCCTGATATTTTTATAGATTTCAGCATAGATATCTAGAATTTGATATGTACCTTAGGATTCAAGATTTCACAGACTTAGAGTAATTTCATTGATTTTTGAAACAATCGTATAGATTCCAAGATTTTTTAATTTTCCGTATTTTTTGGTATTCATAAAATGCTTCAGGATTTTCTAATACTTTTGTAGATTGTTGTTTTTTCTATAGATGTCTCTGATTCAGATTTCTAGAAGTTTATGCCTTTTTTATTTACATGGACTTTTCAGGAAACAGCGTCTTCATAGATACATAGTTCTTTTAATGTTTTTCGTATTTCTTCAATATTTATACGATCTGAAGGATTTTTCAGTATTCTAATGAATTGCTGTAAATATCATCTAGATTTCAATGCTCTAGGTTTCATAAATTTTGAGTATTTCATATATTTCTGATTTTTTTATATTTCCTGCTTCTATTTTTCACTGTTTATAAATTGTTGTGCTTTTTTTAAGATTTCGTATTTCTAAGATGCGATTTCCTGGGATTCGAAGTTTGAAATATTTCAATTATTCTATGAATTTTTCAGAAAACGTCGTAAATTTCGAGTAATTTTAATATTCTGCGTATTTTTCAAGGGTTTTTACGATCCGAGGGATTTTCCGATATTTTTATGGATTTATAAAAAAATTCAATCAACATATATCAATACAAGTATTAATATAGTATAAGTATGTATACAAGTATTTGACGAAATTTCAGTCTATTAAGTTGTTTTATTTTTTCTATTTATCGAATTTCGTAAGATTTTCTAAAATACTTACAGATTCTTAAAATTTTTTCTAGATTTCTATACTCACAGGATCTTATATTTCAAGTGCTATAAGAATCAAAGTCAATTGATTCCCAGAATTTTTTTAGATTTTAGAAATAATTAAACCAACATTAGTTAGTATCTTTTTCATCTCTCGTATTTTCAATATTTTTGCATATTTATTGAATTTCTCAAAATTTTTTAGCAGATTAACAGATTTTTTTACACTCCGTTCTCTTGGTACTCTTGTTGATATTTTTTTTTCTTTTGAATATAACCTCTTTTTCATACGCAAGTTTTTTGAATAAATCTGTTATAAGCATTTATAATAATGACAAATTAAGTTTTTTATTGAACTAGAAATGATAGAAATAATAATGCAGTTTTTTTAAAGATGAAAGAAAACATTTGCACATATCTTTGTTATCTTGAATATCTTGCAATCATGATATGAGGAAAACAAAAACAAAATTTTTTTGTTACACGAAAAAATTTTTATTCTTAAAAAATTTGAAAGATTTTCCATAAGATTTCATTTTTTTCTCATATCCCAATTGTAGTGTAAAATATGTTATGCTAGCGGCGATATGTGTAAATATTTTCTCCCCCTTTTTCAAGCTGCATATTTTTTTTGGTGATTTTTCTTGAAAAACATGTTTACTTTGTATCTTTTACAACTAAAGATACATTTATTTAAAAAAATTATGTGAAGATACAAAAGAAGTAAAAAAAAATTGTCGACCGTTGAATTAGAACCTACGATTCCCGATTACCGGCGTTGTATTTTAGCTATGTGGGCCATGCTGACTGCTATTGCAATTAAAAGTGGGACTCATGACAAAGATCGCTGATTTTTATGATAAAATTCCTAACAAACTACCAAGCATTAGTGTGAATTGATTTGACATTTTATGAATTATACCGAAATAAGCATAATATTGCAGATTTTTATCAAAACTCTTCCATTTTAAAGAGTCAAAACTAAAAGTGACTGCATTGAGTAAAATTCAGTGAACAACACTTACACTAAGTGCATTGGGAAAAAAAAATTACGACCTAATAGTGGAATTCCTGAAATTCGTAGTTCAATGCTATCAAGTATCGACTTCATTGATGAATGTTCGAATTTCTCACTCCTAATGGATTAGATGCATGATAAGTGTTATCCAAGCTACAAGCTTTATTCATGGATATTGGTTACTTAATCAATGAACAAACTCTTTCATAAGACGTTTTTCACCTTGTCAATGAACTATTCGGAACCTAAACATTACTATCTCAATTTACGTGATATTATGTTTTAAGATAACGACTATGTGGACCCAGTAGGACCATTACCAATGCGGCCATTGACATCTGCAGGAAAAAGGGACGATGATTTTGGGGATGAAGAACTTGGCGATGATCTTCTACCCGAGTGAAAATTTTCAATCTGTGTCTACTTGTTTGACTGCTCTTGTTTTGAAATATGTGTTAATGTAAATCGACGTGTCGTTACGAGCGGTACAACTGAGAAATCAAAAGCTTTGAAGTGTCGAGTGGAAACGGGAACAAAATTTCAATAGATCCCCTATGAGCAGGTGTTTAATAATGAGGTGTCGCTTGATTGTGAAAAAAGCCTTGAGCTTCTTTCTCATTAGCTGAGTGATTTTGAGAAGTTGATCAAAGGCACACACAATTGTTTTTCACAAGTTGAGATAAAATGGGTGTTGTGATTTTGTATCAAAGTTAGTTTTTTTCTAATAAAGAGAATCGGAGAATAGTTTTTGGAGAAGATTATGTCAGAGGATTTTGAGTAAATGTTTGTTTTTAATGGGGAATCTGAGGTGGGATGCAATGTTTAGTAATATTTACTTAATTCTTTATTATTAGAATGAATTTTCATTTCACGTAAGTCAATGAACTGCCACTCAAATAAGGAACAGGAGTTTACTCGCATGGAGTAAAAATTCACTCCAAAAGTGTGAATCGTCACTCTAAGGGAAGTTGAATTTCAGTCTAAAACTGTCATCAGATTACTTTCTAAAAATTGGTTGAGTTTTATTCTGAAAGGAGTCATATTTCATTATTTTTAAGTGACTTTTCACTCTAAGAGTGAAAACAAAATTGTCATCAGATTCTTCTAGAAAATGAGAAGAGTTTCACTCTAAGAGGAGTGAAAGTTCACTACTTTTGGTGACTTTCCACTCTGAAAAGTAAAAAATCACTCTTAGTTTGAGTGGCAGTATTTCGACTTGATGTAGAATGAAAATTCACTTCTAGGAATTAAGAGGCATACGAACTGAAAAAATGCATTTATATTTGTAATTTCTTATCCGCCACTCAAACATGGAGTGGAAATTCACCCTCATATAGCGAAAATTTACTCCAAAAGAGTGAATCGTCACTCTTAAAGAAGTTAAATTTCACTTTGGAACTGTCATCAGATTCCTTTCTGAAAATACGTTAAATTGCACCCTAAGAGGAGTAAAATTTTACTACTTTTGAGTGACGTGACATTCTAACAGAGTTAAAAATCACTCCAAGTTTGAGTGGTAGTATTTTGAATCGATGTAGAGTGAAAATTCACTTTAAAGAGTAAGAAGAATGCAAACTTAAAGAATGCATTCGAATTTTTCAAACAAAGAGTAAAAATTTACACTCACAGAACAAAAATTCACTCCTAAAGAGTGAATCGTCACTCTAGGGGAAGTTAAATTACACTCCGAAACTGTCATGAGATTCTTCTTTGAAGAATGTGTTGTTTTACTCTAAGAGGAGAGAAATTCTCTACTTTTGGGTGACTTTTCACTCTAAAAAGTAAATAATCACTCTTAGTTTGAGAGGCAGTATTTTGACTTGATGTAGAATGAAAATTCACTTTAAGAAATTAAGAAGAATACGAACTGAAAAAATGCATTTGTGTTTGTAATATCTTATATGCCACTCCAAAAGAGTGAATTGTCACTCTTAGATAAATTGAATTTCACTCTAAAACTATCATCGGATTCCTATAAAAAAGAAGTTAAGTTACACTCAAAGAGAAGTGAAATTTCACTTTTTTTTTAGCTACTTTTCACTCTAAAAAAGTGACAAAGCACTCCAAGTTTGAGTGGAAGTATTTCAACTCGATAGAGAGTGAAAATTCACTCTGAGATATTGAAAGAGATATGAACTGAAAAAATGCATTTGAATATGTATACTCTTATCTGTCACTCAAACAGGGAGTAAAATTTACTTTGTTGGAGAGAAAATTTACTTCAAAAGTGTGAATCATCACTCTTAGAGAAGTTGAATTTTACTCCAAAACTGTAATCGTATTCCTTCTAAAAATGATATGAGTTTCACTTAAAAATAAGTGACATTTCACTACTTTTGAAAGACTTTTCACTATTCAAATGTGAAAAATCACTCTAAGATTTAGTGACAGTATTTCAACTGGATACAGAGTGAAAATTCACTCCAAGTAACTAAGGGGAATATGCACTGAAAAAATGCATTTGAATCTGTATACTCTTATCTGCCACTCAATCACGGAGTGGAAATTTACCCTCATAGAGTGAAAAACTACTCCAAATGAGTGAATCATCACTCTTCAATCATGTCAAATGCTTAAAAAAGTAAAAATATTAATCTTCAATCACAAGTTTTTCGTATTCTAACATGAAGAGTAAATATTTTTACTCTGGGTATATCACTGTATTCTGATCACATAAAATTTCAAATCCTGAACCCACAAAAACTTCTGCAATCCAAAAAATCTGATTTTTTCGAATTCGATTCTCTATTTTTTTCAGGTAAGTACTACTTTTAAAAAAACATCATTCTCGAGGATATACATTCTTTTCAAAGTTCCACATTATATATTATTCTGTTTTTCAAATTTTTTAGAATTAAAAATTTCAGTCTGATATTTCAACTCCGTATTTAAAGTCTATGTATTACTACGATATTAACTATAGTTTCAAAATTATTAATTTTATTGACAAAAAATAGCGTCAACTGGAATTAACTTCGTTGATAACGAAAACAGTGACAACTACGATAATTTAAATTATACTACGACAGTTCTTTTTGCGCAGTTTATGTCATTTAAAAGGTAATCAAAAGAATATTTATTACGCATCCTTCCTGATGAAGCGAGAGATTACTGGCGAGACGTTGAAGATTTATTGATAAAAAAAAAACGTGAATTTCCACAAGGTTGAATATGACTTTCTTTATCGTGTATTCAAATTTCAAGTGGACGATATTCATTGTCAACTCTGAAAATCAATGATTTTAGAACTGCGAATCCAGTCCTCGCGTGAATCACGTGATTCCAAAATCGGAAGATCATTAAGTTTCCAAATTCAAACATTCAAGTTTTTGAAATTTCCAAGTACCTGTCATTGAATATCAAAGGCGCCAGATTCTATATTTTATTTACGAATTCAATACAAAATTATTCAAAGTTAGGATATATATTGAATTAAGATTTAATTCTTAAACTCTGACAGTGACACACAAATTATATGTAAAATAATAAAAAAATATCAAGACAAATCTTGAATTTCAAAATTGCACTCTTAGTTTGATTTCATAGAAGTACACATGTCGAGTATTCGTGAGAAATTGGCACACAAATTTTTTTTATAGAGTGATAAAAATTAGCCTTTCATATTTTTATCGGGTACTGACAAGAAATATGGTGACTTGACGTCAATATTTTTTGTATCAACTTTCAAAACTATTTTGATGGTTTTCGAAAAGTGTGAATATATACAATAAATTTCACTTCCTGACAGTGATTTTGCAACAGATCTACAGATTTTAAAGATCCTGCTGAAGATTTTGACTATTTTTATGTAATTTCATGTGGATTTCTGAAATTTGATGCTTCGAATCGTGAAAGTTTCGAATAAAAACTGAAAAAGTCGATATTTATACACTAATGACTAATATTTCACTCTATTCCATTGAAAATTATAAATATGGAATTTTTTATTCGAAAACAAAAAAGTTAAAAATTACTTGTATGTACAACACATTATAGATTCAAAGATATGAAATTCAAAAAGAAGAAAAATCACGCTTCATCAATTCAGTAAAAAAATCTTCTTGCATGAAAAAAAAGTTTTAAAATAATAAACGAGAAATGATATGACAAAATTAGTATCCCAGTCATCGAAATAAAACCATTGTTCTAGTTCCTATCATGAAATAGCTTTTTCGAACGTAAAAAAACTGTCTGTTTGCGATTTGAAAGTATAAATGTAAATTGTGTTGTAACCTGGGTATTCAAAAACTAATTTCTTTTATTGCATACTGTGAAAAAGTGAAAAATAATCGACACGTGTTTTGCTGTTTCCTTTAAACATTATTATTTTGGAAGTTATCGCAAGTTTCCAGTTCTGTATATTACGACTTTTATAAATGTCTTCAATTTTTATAAAATCTATTAGAAATTATTAACATAAACGTATTGTTGGTATCTATAAACTAGTAAATTAAACTGAAATACATTATAATTTCTTCTAATATCGATCATTTGGAGCCAACATAATTAAAATCATTACCCTTTTCCGAGCTTTCGGCCTCTTTATTGGGACTTCATCGGGGACTACATTTACAATAGAAATCTCTCTAAATTAACAATGAAATCATTGAATATGTTGCAATAATCTCATTACTTACATATTACTTAAAAATAACGCACTACAGCTTCATTACATAATTCAATGAATGGAATAGATTACTGTGTTGATTAAAATTCAGAAATCGAATTTACATGATCTACCAGTCAATTGAATATTTGACATTATACTTTATACTAATTAAGTATATTGAATGTAATAAACTTTTTTGTAAAAATTCCAGAAAATTAATGAAACTCCAGCAAAAATTAATTATTGTCTTTCAATATGTATGAAAATAATTAATAATACATATGGAATTATATTTTCAATACGATGATAGCTCCTGAACGAAAAATTTTATTCGAAGAAAATTTTTCAGACTGGAAGAGCAAATAGTGTTTCTCAGGTACAAAAAGCTTTTTAGTTCTTAGATATCCAAGAAATTTTTTATAATTTTTGCTTCAAGAGTAGGAAAAATTTGTTTTCAAAAATTTTATCGAACTGTGTGAACCATACCAGTCATTTTGAATGTAAAACTGTCGAAATTCATTGATTTTTGCCTAAGTTTTGAATATTTCAAAAAAACAGATGTGAATTAGAAATGTCTTTAATTTTCATGAAATCTATCAGAAATTTTTAACATAAATGTGACATGTGTTATTGTCATCCATAAACTAGTATATTAAACTTGAATATTTTAACACGTTCATTGAAATTCAAGAATCAATTAAAAATGACAATCAGTAAATTGAATCTTTAACATATCAAATCTAATTAACTTTCCCATAAAATTCTAGGAAGTTGATGAAACTCTAGCAAAACTTATTATTGTCTCTCAATTTATTTAAGTATATATAATAATATGTATAAAATTATATGATGATAACTGCTAACCAGAAAATTTTATTCGAAGAAAATTCTGCAGAATGGAAGAGTCAATATCCAACAAAATTTTTGTACTTTCTGCTTCAAGATTAGTAAAAATTTGTTTTTAACAGTTTTTTTGATCAGTGTGAACCATACCAGTCATTTTGAATATAAACCTGTCGCAATTTTCGACTAAATTATGACCATTTTAAAAAAACAGACATGAATTCTCCTTTACCTCCCGAATCCTTAACAAAATCACCAAGTTTCGAAACAAGCTCTTCAAAAAAAAAAGCTCGTGTCGCTTATCACAGCTCTATCGAGAAAAAAAAGGAGCGGGGAAAGCTCGAACATCCGAGCTGAAAGGAGATTCGTTCATGAAGTGGGGAATAGAGGCTTGGTTCTTGGCCGAACGAACCTCGCAATAAGCACATTCACGATCACGAAGTGCCCGCGCAAAAGACCTGTACTTTAAAAAACACCGGTTAATTCTATCTACGATTCATTCCAACGTGCAATAAGTGCGCCAAACCACCTTCACCGATAAAAAGTAAGTACGCTCATTACATTCAAAACCCACTGACTTCTCAATTTACCCAGAAATCGATCGGTAAAAAGTTTCAACATACGATTTCATTCGATCAAAATAAATTTTTTCGGGCGTAACTTGTTTCGTAGTCATCAGATGAACGAAACGCAATGTCGTAAGATCGAACAAATCAATTACACGTAACGCGAATAGAATTCCAATGAGCGATTATAAAGTGAGTACGTCCGGATAAAATCGAGAAAATAGAGATTGTTGGACTTTCGAATTTATTCTCCACTCATGGCATTGGCATTGGTAATGAACGCTGCGTTGAGTGAGAAAAATTGATCGCGTTTCACAATTTTATTACGTAGAGTTGCATAATTTATCGCGTTACATCGCTCACGTATCACTGTACGTTTTTGTAATCCCTCCTTAGATCACAAAAAACCGAGGACTTTTTGCAAGAGTGCGTATTTTTTTTTTATTTGATGTTTGATTAGGCTTATCAAGAGATATCGGAAATTCTCTGTCTTTGGCCCACGATTAATTTCAAATGCAAATATTGATTTGGCGACGTACTTTCTTTCGACAAATTTTTGAATTTTATTCAATAAGGGATTGAAAATTTGTGGGACAGAAAGGAATTGCGGGGTGTTAATTAAAAATACTGGCAGTCGTCGTGAGTCAACTAGGGGAATTATCTCAGTTGACGTTTTGCACCTTCAAATTGATTTTGATGAGGCGAAATTGCACTGGCCGGCAAAACGTTCGTAAGGGCTTTATCTCTTGTTTTCCATTTACTTGGGTTTTTTTTTGAAGCTGCAGAAATAACGAAGGATATGAAAAATGTGTATACCTGAGGAATGGAAACACGAAAACGGAGAATCATTAAGATTGTGAAATATGGAGTTATCGGTCATCAAAATCATAGGATGATCGTTGATCAGATGTGAGGGAGCAAGGTTACGTTGCGCAAAGTTTCCCGATTTGGCAATGCGTTTATGCGAATTTTGGGCAAAAAATTTGGCAATCACCTTGGTGTCAGAATAAGGAGCATGAGAACTGAAATTTTTTAGGTCTGGTTTTTTATTTTTATACTGGGAACGGAAATGCAGAGCGTCGTCAAGAAATATTCGCGACATTTTAGAATCTTTCCTACTGTTTTCGAATAAAAAAGCATATTCTGTACATTCTAAAAATTAATGATAATAATTGAATAACGCTTCATTATTGTGATTCATGATATTCCTATTTTCCGATCTTTTAGAACCAAAAATGGAAACTTATTTCCCTTTTTTTATTCGCTTCGCAATTGGTTTGAAACGAATTGCGAAAAGAAAAAGAGAAATGAGTATTATTGTTTGGCTCCAAAAGATCGAAAATTAGGAAGATTCTATTAAATAGTTATTTCAGACTTTTTTTAGTCAGATTTGAGTTACTCATTGAGCAGAAAGATGTTTTTCGATAAAGAGTTATAAATGACTATTTCAACTGATAAAAAACATCTCGTACCAGAAATAATCGGATTTTACTCTTACAAATAATCGCAACTTGATTTTCGTTGAATCGTCAATGTCAGTTAACAGAAGTTAAAGATTGGCGATTTCAAATAGTCATTTTAACTTATTGATAGTCGAAAATGGACTCTTTTTTTATGGTTTATTTTCATCTATTCATAGTTGAATTTAGTCAAATTGCATAGTGGAGAAACATTTTATAGTAAACAATATTAAAAAATGGTCAAAAAGCAGTAGCCCATAAAAATTGCCTGATTCGAATACATGAAATTTAGTTTCTGAAAATGGTTCATTCAACGAATAAATAATAAATAATTGACAATTCCGAATATTTTTTTTCAATTATTTATACTAGAAAATTTACATTTTTATGAAATTTTTATTATTTTTGATAGTTTATAGCATTTTTATGTGTTACTTCGCAGATTTTATGAATTCGATGCTCTAGAATTCAAAATTAAGTGGTTATATACCTTTTTGTGCGGACAAATTGAGGATCATTTGGAGTATCTTTTGAAGTCTGTAGCAATAATGTTATTACACCAAAGTTATTGTTTTTAAATAGCGTATAGTCTACTTGAAAAAACAAGTATTTGTTCATGAAAAATATCAAAAATTGGCTGAGTTATGGCCCTTTCCCCGAAACAACTTTTTTTTTGAAGAGGCTTGCGATGACCACGATACAAGTCGATCAGGTCAAGTTAAATTGCAAAATCCAAAAAATTTCATTAGTCTAGGAATGTATCTATTCCTGGAACGATTGAAAAAATGAATATTACGTTTTTTCTGTATGCAAGAACGTTTTCCGGAGATTTATATTTTTTAAGCTCTGAAAATTTTATTCAAAAATTCTTACATGCAAAATAAAAACTTTTCTCTAAAAAAGCGATTGTTTAAGAACTAGATATATTCCCACACAAATGAAATTTTCGGATTTTCAGATTTAACTTGACTTGTTCGACTTGCATCGTGGTCACCGCAAGCCTTTTAAAAAAAAAAGCTGTTTCGGGGAAAGGGCCATAACTCCGCCAATTGTTGATATTTTTTATGAACAAATACTTGTTTTTTCAAGTGGACAATGCACTATTAAAAACAATAACTTTGGTGTCATAACATCATTGCTACGTACTTTGAAAGATACTCCGAATCATCCTCAATTTGTACGCACAAAAAAGTATGTAACCCCTTAAATGGGTTTTCAGTATCTTGAAAGATTTTTGAAAAACTCTATTTTCATGAACTATAAAAAAATTTCTCTATTACCATTATTTCAACTTTTTAGACTGTGATTTTTCTTACAATTTTTATACTACCCATTAATAAATTTCTCGCACTTTCGGTGATTTTTAATTTTATTTGGTATTCAAGCATTACACAGAATTTTCAAGTGTTATAATAGAATCCTAAAGAGATGAATGTAATTCAATGTTCTAGAATTCGAAGTTTTATAGATTTTTAGAATTTTCTAAAATGTTTGAAAAAATTATATCTACATAAATTGATAGTGTTTTGAAGACTGCTAGCATTTTGAGCATTTTTTTTATTTAGCATTTATGACATCTTAAAGGATTTCTCAGTATTTTCATAAACTTCTTGTATTTTTATAGACAACTCCATGGATTGCTAGATGATGGTAGAAAATTCGAAGTTCAATGAATTTTCTGTACCTGAAAATATGTCTTGAAAAACAGTATCTCCATGATTAACAAGTATTTTATAGATTTCTGATACTTATAGTATTTTTCGTATTTCTTTAGTTTTTATACAATATCAAGAATTTCCTTACATTCTCATGAATTTCAGTGTAGATTTTTAAAATTCAATTCTGTAGGAATAAATATTTATAGTTTTTGAACGTCGTTATATATTTTTAAGAAAAGTATGTCACGTAGATTCATAATAATTAATTCACTGCTCGTATTTATAATTTTTTTTCATATTTTTTAATATCTTCAAAGTTTTATGAGCTTTTTTTAGTTTTTTCATAAATTTTCCCTAATTTTATAAATTTTTCCATACGTTTCAAGTATATAATGATTTAAAATATAATTTTTATAAATTCCCAACAGTGTAATAGATTTTTCAGAAAAGTTTCCACAAATTTCTAGTATTCCATAAATTTTAAGTACAACTAGCTGTTTTAGACTTTTTTTAGAATTCTTACAATTCGAAGAATTTTTCGATATTTTCACAAATTTCTGAACATTGATTTCTAGAATCATTTACAGTTGAGTCTCACTGATTTGCCTGATGAAAAAATGAGTAAATTTAAAAAAAATGATCATTTCAGTAAGTCGAAAACAGTGCACTGCATAAAATATTCATTTTGGGTTAAAATTCAACCGACGTATATGCACATTTTTATATACAGTTTGACAAACGAAAATGACTGCATCGTTAGTAAAAACACATTTACAACTTTTAGAGAAGTAATTAAAATCCAACTGATTCAATCTGAAATTCTTTTTTATCATCATTGCGATTATGAAGTTCAATCAGAAAGTAACTAATTGCACTTTTGCTATTTTTGTTGTAAAATTCGATTCAAATGTAAATATTGTAGTCACTCACTGAAAACGACAATGAACTTATAGTCAAAAAATGAAACTAAATAATTTATTGCAAAAGTCAATTTGCAACTAATTTGCAGTCACTAAATGCACTAATTTTAATGAATCGAAATATTTATAATAATATGAATAGTACAATTTTCATATTTTAGATGAATTCAAATGACAGAAATATCTAATATTCAGCACAAGTTTACAATGATTTTGATTCATAAAAATAACAACTTATAACAAAAAAATGCTAAAATCGTCATAAAAAACGTAACAATTCAAGTATAACAACAAAGACACCCCGAGAAAAAAAATGGAACATGAGAAACTCAATGTATACACAAAACCGACCTACAAAAAGCCAGAATAATGTTGAAATACGATAAAAATTACCTAAACTGTGGAATTACTGGAGATAAATTCACATGTAAATACAATTCGAGTAAATTTAATCGCGTATACAGATGCGTATCTCAAAAATATTCGGCACCACAAGCGTTATCTATACCTATCTGGCTATCTACTATCGAAGCAGTTAGAATCGGGTTCGTAAGACATCAATTTTAATTTATTGCTACACTTTGAGATCTCGAATCTCATCCAAGATAAGCACGTGGTACGTTGATACTTTGTAGAATTAAAACATCATAAAATTTAAGTAGAGGGTGCTCCAATTCAATAGATGAACTAGGAAGAGCATAAAATAATAAATTCATTTTAATTTATTTATTTACTTTATGTTGCAGTCCAAAATTGTAGCAAAACATGGTGGTTCCTGCAGAGCGGGCCCTTCACGAGGCTATACAAGTTGCCCCATTGGTGATTTCTGATGATGTCCGATCACAGAAGGTATGCATCGAAAATAGAATTAAAGAAAGAAACTTAAAACCATGAATAGACTGAGAAAATTGAGAAGAAAGTTCATAATTCTTGCATTTTCATCAAATACCTCACTGAATATGGAGTTTGACCAATGTCTGACTTCAGTCTGACATCAGTCTGACGTCTGATAAATACACAATCCAAATCAAACGATTCGGAACGGAAAGTATCGTTCGTTTGTGAATCGGAAAGTCTCGTTTTGCAAATTTCTTAACAGATACTGCTGCCCTATGACCGCGACTTCACTTCGTCGAGTCTGACGCTTCTGAGGTTATCAAGACATTCACCTAGCTCTAAACCCTGCTTTTTTCGATAACAAGACGCAGATTGCAAAACTTAAAGAGAGTAATATTTTAATGAGCTGGTGATACGTGGTTTTCCCCGTCATCGCTACTCGGCGATTTTATCTTCGCTAACAATGACAACAAATTTTTTGTAAAAAACTGGCACTTTTATCGCGAGGATGAATGCGTTCATTCGAACGATAGTAGGGACAGCAGCATTTGTTCCGAAGAAAATTTACGAGGCCTTTGACGTTCTTATTTCAATGAACCGTGCAATGAGGACATGTTGATAAAAATCAGAATTGAGAACGTGCAAGTTTGCAAGTTTAGAGAGCTGAAAGTGATGTAACTATGATTCCATGGTTCTGTCAAAACAATTGTGTAATTCTGATGCGATGGTTATTTGAATAGTTGATGCGATTACAGGATATGCAGTAGGAAAACTATTGTGATTTTTGATGATTTATTATTTTTAAAAAGGGGGATAGTATAAAACAATATGTGCTTGAAGAAGGTTAAGTAAATCACTGAAAGCTTGAAAATGGAAGACGTTTCAAGTTTTATTTAACCGAAATAATTTATTTCGCAAGTCATAATTTCTTGTTCCGGTCTTGGTCTGCAGATCGAAAATCGGCTAGCCCAAATGCGTTTTTCTGCTTTGACGGTACAAAAAATAAAGACTGTCTTCAAGTCGGAAATGGAAAACGGAATACACCAAAAACCATCCTCTTTGCAAATGGAGAACACCTACATTCCTGAGCTTCCTGATGGTACAGGTCAGTAAGGAGTAGGCCAATTCAAAAAATACCAATGAGAAGCAGGGGCGTATGCAGAAAAAAATGTCAGGAGAGGTTTTTCTGAAAAAAATTTTTCTTTCATGATTTTATAATTTTTCATCTTTGACAATATAGTTACAAGATAGCGATTTTGAAATACTACACATTTCGGAATTTGAAAGTTCTACAACTTTTGGAATCCATAGTTGCACTTTTTTCATGTTCGTAAATAATGGAATTCGATTTTTGTGATTTTCAATTAGTAACTGAGGTTTCGATTTTTTTAATCGTACTTTTTGTATTCATATATATGTACCACTCTAAGGATTATCTGATATTAAGTTATAATAATGTTTCTATAGAACTTTTCAAAAAATGATGCTGTAGCAATCAAACTTCTAAAAAATTTATATACTTGAAATGATTTTTGAGCAAATTTTAACCACAGAGATAAAAGGTACATCATAAATTTATATTTTTTTTGTATGGTACACTATTCATCAATTTTTGTAGTATTGTTTTCTGTGATTTTTATATATTCCTAATATTTTTATGGATCCCTCAATATATTTTTAGAAATTGATGCTATAGTATGAAAACTTCCTAAAATTTTGAAAATTCAAATTGATTTTTCATAAGACAGTTTCTTTTATGAAAATTTTCAATACATATTTTCCATATTTCTGCAGTATTTCTACAATTAAAGTATGTTTCAATGTGTAAGTTGTATAAATTGAGTCAGATGTGTTTTTATTGTTTTCTTAAGGAATTTCTAGAATAATTTCTAAAACTATAAGTATATAATTTTTGTATTACATACCTCTGTGGCTTCGCACCATAACAGAGGAAGTCACTTCTGCCATAAGGCACATTTTACATGATATTCTGTTAAAATTTTAAACGTTATGGCATGTGTGACTTTCTCTGTTTATGGCGGGAAGCCACGAACCTATATCAATGAATTTGCTTCAGGACAGAAAGTTTGATAAATTTCAAAGAAAATTACATCTACATGCATAATTTTAATAAATTGGAAGATTTCTAGTAAACTAGTAAGCTAGTAAAATAGGAAGCTAGTAAACTACTAAACTAGTAAACAAGCAACCTAGTAAACTAGTAAACTGCTGAAATTGTAAAATAATAGAATAGTAAACAAGTGAAAAAAACGAATAATAAACTAGTGAAATTGTCAAATTTGTGAAAGTAAACTGTTAAAATAGTAAGCTGGTTAAGTGAAAAACTAGTAAGCTAGTAAACTAGTTAGCTAGTGAACTAGTGAACTCGTAAATAGTATATTAGTAAACTAGTAAACTGGTAAGCAAGTAAACCAGTAAATTAGTGAGCTAGTTAACTATTAAACTAGTAAACTATTAAGCTAGTTAAGTAAAAAACTAGTAAGCTAGTAAACTAGTAAGCTAGTGAACTAGTAAACTCGTAAATAGAATATTAGTTAAATAGTAAACTAGTAAGCAAGTGAAATAGTAAATTAGTAAGCTAGTTAACTAATAAACTAGTAAACTATTAAGCTACTAAACTAGTAAACTACTGAAATTGTAAAATAGTAAAATAGTAAAACAGTGAAAAAGTCGAATAGTAAACTAGCAAACTTGTCAAATTTGTAAAAGTGAACTGTTAAACTAGTAAGCTAGTTAAGTGAAAAACTAGTAAGCTAGTAAACTAGTAAGCTAGTAAACTAGTAAGCTAGTGAACTAGTAAACTCGTAAATAGTATATTAGTTAACTAGTAAACTGGTAAGCAATTGAACTAGTAAATTAGTAAGCTAGTTAACTATTGAACTAGTAAACTAATAAGCTACCGAACTAGTGAACTACTGAAATTGTAAAACAGTAAGATAGTAAAGAAGTGAAAAAGTCAAATAGTAAACTAGTAAACTTGTCAAATTTGTAAAAGCGAACTGTTAAACTAGTAAGCTAGTTAAGTAAAAAACTAGTAAGCTAGTGAACTAATGAACTCGTAAATAGTATACTAGTAAACTAGTAAACTGGTAAGCAATTGAACTAGTAAATTAGTATGTAAGTAGTAAACAAGTAAGCTAGTAAACAAGGAAACTAGTTTTTCACATTTTTTTATTATTATACATATGTTTATTATACGAAACCTTGGAGAATTTGGGAGTATTTTTAATGATTACTTATATTTTCGTAGATTGCTACAGAGATTGCAAAAACTCGATGCTTAAAAATGCGAATTTTGCTCCAATCTCAGTAATTTCAAGATTTAATGATAAAATAATATCCATATAGATTTTTCATTTTTTATATCGCTATTCTTTTTTCCTACTTGGTTACATTTTCCAGAATTTTCGTACATTTATAGTATATTTAGAATGTAATGCTCTAGAATCTCAAAATTTGTAGATCGTAGAGGCATTTGTTGAGATTTTTCAGAAAACAGTTTTTTTATAGAATCGAATATATTTTATTATTCTTCTAAAGTTTGTATGAATAAAAGGTTTTTCATACTTTTATATTGATTTTATATAGATTTCTAGAATTTGATGATGCAAGATTCAAAGTTTCGTACATTTCTAGCATTTTCGTAGATTTTTATTTTTCTTTATTATTCACTGGGTTGCAACAATTTGTCTGATTCATATTTCTTACGTAATCCTACGTTTTCATCGTTTCCACTTTTTTATTAAATATACACTGCTAATGTTTTCATTCATTTTTTGTGACATAAATTTTTATTGTTTATCGATGTAACTTTTTTCATTTTTACGATTGATTTTATCAGAATTTCGGGAGGGGTTTGAACCCCCAAAACCTCCCTCTGCCTACGCGCCTGATGAGAAGACTTCAGCATAAATTTGATAACGCTTTGGTATGATTTATGTACGTTTTTGATGTGGACTTCAAAAAGATTGCGTTATAGGATTTTTTCAGGGAATCAAACAATTCCTACAAAAATTGTCTAACCTTAAGATGATCTCATTCACTGGATCTAGTACAATAAAACATCTCATCTAGCAACTCTGAAAAACTTACACCAAAGTCCAAAATAACCCTCTTTGCAGAAGAAGGATTGTTTCTGGCTCTGGACCTTGGTGGCACAAACTTCCGAGTGATTTTGCTGGAACTAGCAAACGGAGTTGTAGTGCGTGAAGATGTAAAAAAGTACCATGTAAACTGCAATCTTCGAGTTGGCTCAGGCATTCCTCTTTTCGATTACATCGCCGAATGCGTCAGCGATTTTGTCATCAACGAGGGTCTGCAGGACATAGAGCTCCCTCTTGGTAAATTACAATTATCATGTAACTACTAATGGAACAGTCATCAAACAAATGGGGAAGAAACATACATAACATAACATATCTCTGAAGAGAACCTAAGAAAGTACAGGACCATTTCTCTCTTCAGGCTTCACCTTTTCATTCCCCATGGTCCAGCACTCATTGGACGCAGGAATTTTGGTAACCTGGACCAAGAGTTTCAATTGTCCCGATATCGTCGGAAAAGACGCAGTGGAATTGCTGAGATCAGCTCTTGATCGACGTGGGGACACAAAAGTCAAGGTCCTAGCAATTTTGAATGACACGACAGGGACGCTTGTTCAGGGTGCAACGGAGGATCACAAAACGGCCATTGGACTCATCTTGGGCACCGGAAGCAATGCTTGCTACATGGAACGAGCAGACAGAGTAGAACACTGGGAAGTCGAAAGACATGATGAGAAAGAAGTGAGGATCCAGTGATGTTAGAATCGGATGATAATAAAGGGCTAACAATGCTTCTATTGAAGACGATAGATGAATGATGGTAAAAACCAAAGTTTATGTCTTCTAATCTTTGTTGACAGGTTATCATAGACATCGAATGGGGTGCTTTTGGAGACAACGGAGTTCTGGACTTCATCAAAACGGAATTTGACAGAGATTGTGACGGAAACTCACTCATAGTTAATTCTTTTACGTGAGTGCATTTAATTTCCTGGGTCAAGTTTTGTAAGAACTGTGGGAAAGTTTGAGTTCTTTCATGCGATGGATTGGATAGGATGAACTTTACTTTGCCTCAGTTCGGACGACTTGCATAAATAAGGAAGACTTCTTCAGTAGAAGAATATAAGGCTTTATTCACGAGTCTTGGCACCAGGCGCGTAGACAGAGAGGGGATTTGGGGGTTCAAACCCCTCCCAAAATTCTGATGAAATCAGTCAATATTGCATGTAGAAATGAAACAAGTTATAGCGATAAACAATAAAAATATAAGTTACTTAAAAATGCATGAAAAGGTTAGCAGTATATATTTATTAAAGAAGTAAAAATACTAAAAATGTAGGATTACGTAGAAAATATGAATCAGAAAAA
This sequence comes from Platygaster robiniae, assembly GCA_028476575.1. Classification (NCBI taxonomy): domain Eukaryota; kingdom Metazoa; phylum Arthropoda; class Insecta; order Hymenoptera; family Platygastridae; genus Platygaster; species Platygaster robiniae. The sequence continues at coordinate 29,627,549 of CM052023.1, forward strand.
TTGTTGCAACCCAGTGAATAAACAAGAAAAATAAAAATCTACGGAAATGCTAGAAATTTACAAAACTTTGAATCTTAGATCATTGAATTCTAGAAAACTATGTAAAATCGATATAAAAATATTAAAAATTTTTCGATTGATACAAACTCTAGAAGAAAAATGAAATCAATTGAATTGTATGAAAAAACTGTTTTTTGAAAAATCTCGACAAATGACTCTAAGATCTATAAATTTTGGGATTGTAGAGCATCAAATTCTAAACATAATATAAATCTATGAATATTCTGTAGAACATAACAAAATCTTTTAAATATTCCAAAAATACGAAAAAAGATGAATGATATACAACATGAAAAATCTACATGAACGTGATTTTATCATTATTTCTGGAAATTACGAAGAATATATCGAAATTCGCGTTCTAAAGCATCTAGTTTTTAAAATCCTTGTAGCAATCAACAAAAAAATAAGTAATCTATAAAAATACTTATAAGTACTCTAGAGTTTCGTATATTCTATTAGAAAAATGTGAAAAATAAGTTTACTAGTTTACTAGCTAACTAGTTTACTAGCTTACTTGTTTACTAGTTAACTAATTCACTTGTTAACGAGTTTACTACTTTAATAGTTTACTAGATTACTAGTTTACTAGTTTTTTTATTTAACTAGCTTACTAGTTTACCAGTTTACTACTACAAATTCGACAAGTTTACTAGTTTACAAATTTACTAATTTACTCGTTAACAAGTTTGCTAGTTTACTATTTTACTTTTTCACTTGTTTACTATTTTACTATTCTACAATTTCGGTAGTTTAAAAGTTAACTAGCTTCTTAATTTACAAGAAATTTTTCAATATATAAAAATTATGTAGATGTGATTTTCTTAGAAATTAATGAAACTTGCTGTCCTAGAGCATATTTATTAATAAAATACGATAATTATATATAATTTTAGAAATAAATCTTAACATTCATATAGAAAACAATAAAAATACATCCAATTCAATTTATGCAATTTATACAGTTGAAAATACTTTTAATTGTAGAAATACTTAAAAAAATATGAAGTAAACGTATTCAATATACTTATAAAAGAAATCTTCGTCAGAAAAATCAATTTTAACTCTCCAAATCGTTGAAAGTTGCAATACTATAGCATCAATTACTAAAAATCTATTGAGCAAACCATGAAAATTTTAGAAATATACATATAAAAATACTAGAAAATACTACAAAATTTGATAAATTACATACCATACGAAAGTAATATAAATTTATGGTGTACCTTTTATCTGTGTGGTTAAAATTGGCTCTAAAATAAATTTAGATACATATTTTAATTTTTTACAAGTTTGATTCCTAGAGCATCGAATTTTAGGTGATTCTTACAGTCGTATAAATACAAGAAGTATTAGTGAAAAAAATTGAAACCTCAGTTACTAATTGAAAAACACAAAAATTAAATTCCATTATATACGAACATGAAAAATGTACAATTCTGGATTCAAAAAGATGTATAACTTTCAAGTTCCAAAATGTAAAATTATTTAAAATCGCTCTTTTGAAACATACTGTCAAAGGTGGAAATAATGAAATCTCGAAGGAAAAATATTTTTCAGGACCCCCCCCCCCCTCGGAATTTTTTTCTGCCTACGCCCCTGCTAAAAACCTAAACTTCTTTTATATCTAAATGGTACCTGTTTGCAGGTTCGAAAAGTACATCGCTGGGAAATATTTAGGCGAAGTCGTTCGTTGTGTTGTGGCAAGATTAACAATGGAAGGTCTTCTATTCGTTGGAAATTCACCAGGACTCATTCTACAATCTGGGAACCTTACCACCGACCTCGTGTCACACATCGAGCAGTGAGTTCATGTGATATTCAAAAGTAAAATATTCCTCCATTACGATAGATGACACATATGACCTTTCTTCAATACAGAGATACTGTAGAAGGAGGAACCAAAAACACAAGGGACGTACTATCAAAATTCGGCATCGTGGCTGACGAAGATGACATCAACATCGTCCAATACGTCTGTGAAGTAGTTTCTAATCGAGCAGCTCTTTTAGTGTCCATTTGTATGTTTCCTCTTCTACCCCTATTTGAATGGATTCCGAGTAAACCTGTGAGCTCGCAGCGTTTTCATTATTTCCGCCCCTTTTAGAACACGCCGCGAACTCGCCAGCGAGCTCGCAGACTACTCGCCGCGAACTCACAGAGTACTTCCAGTCGTTGATAATTATTAATATATATTTTAGAAAAATAAAAAGATAATTCATTATTTACAGTAAAAAGTAATCACAATGAAGCTGTAAAAACGATTATTTAATTAAAAAAAATTGTCTTCCGGGTGGGAATCGATCCCGGGTTCTGCGGAGTTGAACATCAAAAAATATCATATTCGTTAACACGAAACATGCACTTGATTTAACCATTCTACACAAAACTTGGAACATAAGAAAAAAAAACCAGCAGCCATCTGGTGAGCGCTTGGGGAAAGCGCGCGAATTTTGAAAATTTGAATTACTTTATATTCGAATTTTGAAAATTCGCGCGCTCTCCCCAAGCGCTCACCAGATGGCTGCTGGTTTTTTTTTCTTAGGTTCCAAGTTTTGTGTAGACTGGTTAAATCAAGTGCATGTTTCATATTAGCGAATATGATACTTTTTGGCGTTCAACTCCGCAGAACACGGGATCGATTTCCAGCCGGGAGAATTTTTTTTTTTAATAATCATTTTACAGCTTTATTGTGATTACTTTTGACTGTAAATAATGAATTATCTTTTTATTTTCCTGGAATATATATTAATAATTATCAACGACTGGAAGTACTCTGTGAGCTCGTGGCGAGTAGTCTGCGAGCTCGTGGCGTGTTCGAAAAGGGGCGGAAATAATGAAAACGCTGCGAGCTCACAGGTTCACTAGATTACACTATGCAAAGCAATTTAATTCTTTTGCAGGCCTTTCGGCATTGATAGAACGAATTAACAAAGAAGAAATAACAATAGCTGTTGATGGCTCTTTGTACAAGCATCATCCTAGATTCAAAGGCTGGATGAAGAAATACATAAATTTACTGGCACCTGGGTACAAGGTAGATACTTGAACTGAAGAGTTCATGCCTTGGGAATGTAGAACAATGTATTCAAGTACATACTATGATTTCAGTTCAAGTTGATGAGCGTGGAAGACGGAAGTGGGAAAGGTGGAGCTATGGTCGCTGCTATAGCACTTAGGCTCGAAAAGAGGCTGTGATGACTATCAAAAATGTCCGGATCTTCGCACAAAACATTAGCTTTATGATCTGGGAAGGTGGAATCTCCGCCTTCCGGTCATCTCTGTGAAATCTTCAAAAAACTTCAATATTTAATATTATTCATCATGAACTTGCCATTTTACGTAAATTGAACCTGACAAATCTATAAAACGATTTTTTTCCTGATAGTATCAATTATTTAGAAAGGTCTTATGAAATATACTTAATTTTTATGAAGTTTCAAAGATTTCACTGCGGATTAATAGGTTTTGAAGGAACTGTCGTAAGTTTTAGTATATTTCAAGTTATACAGGAATGACCGGAAAATTCTGATATGAATGTAAGAGTGAAGTAATTAGGATTGATGTACAATGGTATGCTAAGTGACTAGATAAAATATGTTGAAGAAGAAGGACCCGAATGGTTGAAAGTCTTCCTTCTGATATGGTCCATCTGAATGCTCGAAAATGGATCTCTAAATTTTTTTATCTGGATCATTATAGAAGGCAATTATTATGAATGAACGTGTGTTTTTCCAGTCACAAAATTTTTACACGAAAAAAGCCAAAAGTTTGCTATATTGACAAAGTAACTGATAGTCATTGTTATAGTTAGGTTGACTACAGTGTTATTCTTGATAGTAAATGTAAAAAAACACAATTTGATATTAATAAAGATAATTCGTATTTACGATGAATATTGTATGAACGTTTTTGTTAAGTATACGTAATTGACAGCAGGGCTACATTCAAATTGTATGAAACGAAGCCTTAAGATTTAATTTTAAGCACTTAGTGGTATTTTAAGCGTCAGCCTGCAATAAAATGAATATACATGTAAAATATTTTTCTTAGGCTGAAATGACATGATACGTTGATGGAAATAAAAATTTTAATTTTTCATGCTTTTGTCATATTTATTGTTTTTGTCGGATAATATAATAGATAAAATGATTAGAAATCTATCAAGGGGCGTAGACAGAACACAATTTTCGAGAGGGGTTTTTCTGAAAAATATATTTCGTCCGGGATTTCATAATTTTTCATGTTTGTCAATATAGTTACAAGAGAGCTGCTTTTAGATTTTTCACATTTCAGAATTAAAAAGTTATACAACTTTTGGAGTCCAGAGTCGCACATTTTTCATGTTCGTATAGAATGGAATTCGATTTTTGTGATTTTCAATTAGTCATTGAGATTTAAAATTTTTTTACTGAAACTTTTAATATTTATACAACTTTAAGGATTTTCTGATATTAATAAGGATTTCTATATAACTTTCTAGAATTCGATGCTCTAGAATTTAAATTTTTGAAAGATTTAAATATTTTGATAGATTTTTGAGGAAATTATTACCACACAGATTGAAAGTATTTCATGAATTTATGGAATCTTCATATAGTATGTTGTTTATCAAATTTTGTAGTAGTTTCTGGTATTTTTCATACATTTCTAGTATTTCTATGAATCGCTTAAAAGATTGAAAAAAATTGATGCTAATAGTATCGAAACTTTCAACGATTTTGAATATTAAAATTTATTTATCATAAAACTGTATCTTTAATATAGATTTTGAATATTTGTACTTCATGTTTTTTGGTATTTCTACAATTAGAAGCATGTTTAAGGGGTTATATACCTTTTTGTGCGAACAAATTGAGATTGATTTGTACTATCTTTTAAAGTATGTAGCAATAATATTATGACACCGAAGTTACTGTTTTTTAATAGTGTATTGTCCCCTTGAGAAAACAAGTATTTGTTCATAAAAAAATATCAACAATTGGCGGAGTTATGGCCCTTTCCCCGAAACAACTTTTTTTTGAAGAGGCTTGCTGTGACCACGATGCAAGTGATCAGGTCAAGTTAAATCAGAAAATCCAAAAATTTCATTTGTCTTGGAATATATCTAGTTCTTGAACGATTGAAAAAATGAATATGACTTTTTTTCTGTATGCCAGAACGTTTTCAACAAGATTTCGATTTTTTGAGCTCTGCAAATTTTATTAAAAAATTTTTATCTGCAAAACAAAAACTTTTCTATAAAAAGGCGATCGTTCGAGAACTAGATACATTCCTAGACTAATGAAATTTTTTGGATTTTTTGATTTAATTTGACTTTTTCGACTTGCATCGTGGTCACCGCAAGCTTCTTCAAAAAAAAAGTTGCTTCGGGGAAAGGGCCATAACTCAACCAATTGTTGATATTTTTTTATGAACAAGTACTTGTTTTTTCAAGTGAACAATACACTAATGAAAAGCTATAACTTTTGTGACATAGCATTATTGCTATATACCTTAAAAGTTACTCCAAATCATCCTCAATTTTCCGCACAAAAAAGTATATACCATTAATGGTATGAATTGTAGAAATTGAATTGAATGTGTTTCTATTGTTTTCTATATTAATTACTAGAATTATATTACTATTGAATGATGTTTAGAACTATACTAATAAATAATCTCTAGGATTAGAAGTTTTGAAAATTTTTAAGAAAATTATAGATATCTACATAGTTTTTACGTATCAGAAGATTTATAGTAGTATTTTTCGCATTTTTCTAGTATAATCTATACGAAAATCTGTAAGATTTCTCAGTAGTTTTGTAGAATTCTTATATTTTTGTAGATTGCTACAATGATTCAAAAAATTCGATGCTTTAAAATGTGGATTTCGATCTATTCTCAGTAATTCCGTTAATTAATGAGAAAATCACATTTAGACAAATTTTTAATGCTTTATTGAGTTCCTGTATTTTCGCATTTTTGAAATATTTGAAAGATTTTATCACGTTTATTAAAATTTTCATAAGTAATATTATTAGTTAGAATTTGATGCTCTAGAATTCCAACCCTAGTAATTTTGATCCTTATGAAAACCTTATAAGAATATGAAATTTATTATAAGAATTCAATTTCTTATAAAGTGACCTTATAAAAACCTTATGAGAAACTAAAATTTCTTATAAAGAGTTGATCGAAAAAATTTCATAAGGTTTTTTTCTTATGAGATTTTATTAAATACATTCTTATTAGAAATTTCAGTTTCTTATAAGGTTTTTTATTAGGTGCTCCTTGTAAGAAATTGAATTCTTACAAGAAATTTCATTTTTTTATAAGGTCTGTATAAGAATCAAAATTACAAGTGAAAATTTATAGGATCGTAAAGGCATCTGTCGAGTTTTTTTAGAAAGCAGTTTTTTCATGGTATTCCATTACTTTTAATATTTTTTCACAGTTTACATGATTTGAAAGATTTTCTAATACTTTCATTTGGATTTTATACAGAATAATTTTTCAAATTTATATTTTCTACGTAACACTACGTTTTGATAGTATTTGCTTTTTTGTAAATATATATTACTAAAGTTTTCATACATTTTGTTTGTAACATGTATTTGTACCACTTATTGGTGTAACTGTTTTTATTATTACAAGAAATATTAATTGATTACTAAGAGGTCCTGCTAATCCCATGAATGGCGAACATTTTTTTAATTTTTCCAAGAAGTGTCAGAATACTGCGTGAGAAGCTTTCCTTCATGTCTGCAGCTTTAGTACTGAATGAGATGCCAACATATGATATATCATATACTTCATGATCCCTGAACCTTTTCTATCTCTCAACTCCAATCGTAAATGCAAAAATGTTTTCTTCATATCTCCAAAAAATACTCTCACCCATTAAATTTCTCCTACAGATCCTCGACAGGACAATAAATAACGATTAACTTGCGTAAAACTATAACATTTCTTATATTATTTATTGTATGTATCATCATATAAAAGAAATCACATCACTTACACTTCGTTCACATCGACTAACGCTTCCGGCTCCGAAAGTGTTCGACGGGCAGTCTGTAGGATTCAAAGAGATCACAATAAGTAATAGCCACTACCGCATCCAGTGCCAATAGATACGCTATTCAGAACTGTTTCAAAGACAAATAATTCATCTGAACATGAACATTAATCGGTCCATGATAAGACTAAGCTTCAACCGCAATGCTCAGTCAAATCAAAGAACCGGAAAATGCCAAGTGACGTATCAAAAACAGAAAAAAAAACCATGGTAATCTAAAATAAAAAATTTTCCATCATCGTCGAAAACTCGCTGAGCCGACTCCTTTCAAAATCGCGATTCTTAAGGGCCATTCTACTTCAGTTGTATCACACAATTGCTCCCGATATAATGATGCACACGCGTTTGCTCCGAAGTGAGAAAAAAGCCATTCAACGCCCATAATCGAATGTAAAAACCCAATTTTCGGGATTTCTCACGTTGGTCGATTTTCGGACAAATTTAAATTACGTTTGTCATTACTTTTGAGACAGCTGTTTTTAAAATACTGTACTATCACATGATTGATTAGACGGATGCATGCGATTCGTTGATTAAATGCAAACGCGTGCGAGATTTTCCGCGCAACTACCTTAATATTACCATACGAGATCTCTGTTTATACAATGTTCAAAACACGATCGAAAAATAACATTTCCACGTCGACATTTGTCCCTCGATTTCGGAACTTAGTTTCTCTCACAACTAAAGAAAAATATCATCTTCTGTAACAAATTTAACTGGCACTTGGTATGATTTTCTCTCGCGCGTCACGTTCCATCTTCAAATAATGGAACGCTCGCTGATTTTTTTTTCACAGATACAGCTTTGACTATATACTCTTCGCTCAACCCTTGTAACAAAGTGAGTCGGTTAGTGCAGAAAATAATATATATTATGTACCGGAAGTGTACATTTTAATTTCCATCCATTTTTCAGAATGCTATTATCCGGAATAACTATTCCCAGTGAACCTGTGAGCTCGCAGCGTTTTCATTATTTCCGCCCTTTTCGAACACGCCACGAACTCGCCAGCGATCTCGCAAAGTACTTCCAGTCGTTGATAATTATTTATATATATTTCAGGAAAATAAAAAGATAATTCATTAAATACATTAAAAAGTAATCATAATGAAGCTGTAAAACGATTATTTAATAAAAAAAAAAAATTATCCAGGGTGGGAATCGATTTCGTGTTCTGTGGAGTTGAATGCCAAAAAGTATCATATAAATTAATATGAAACATGCACTTGATTTAATCATTCTACACAAAACTTGGAACATGAGAAAAAAAAACCAGCAGCCATCTGGTGAGCGCTTGGGGAGAGCGCGCGAATTTTCAAAATTTGAATTACTTTACATTCAAATTTTGAAAATTCGCGCGCTTTCCCCAAGCGCTCACCAGATGGCTGCTGGTTTTTTTTCTCATGTTCCAAGTTTTGTGTAGAATGGTTAAATCAAGTGCATGTTTCATGTTAACGAATATGATATCTTTTGATGTTCAACTCCGCAGAACCCGGGATCGATTCCCACCCGGAAGACAATTTTTTTTAATTACATAATCGTTTTTACAGCTTCATTGTGATTCCTTTTTACTGTAAATAATGAATTATCTTTTTTTTTCCTGAAATATATATTAATAATTATCAACGACTGGAAGTACTCTGTGAGCTCGTGGCGAGTTGTCTGCGAGCTCGCAGCGAGTTTGATTTTCACGCTCACCGCGAGCACGCTGCGAGCTTACAGGTTTACTGGGTTATGCTTATAAAGTTTGTTGCAAATTAAAAAAAAGAGCGATGAACTAACGTTGCACAAATTACAAAGTTTTATATTTAGTATAATTTTACTTTATTATGACATTCAAATGATTTCTTTTCATTATTTCATTTTCATTGTCTCCTTTTATATTCTTTTCTTACTAAAATTTACTTATGTATGTTTTTTATATTCAATAACAATGAGGCAATTTATTTCATATCTAGAATTTTAGTGGCCTCGTAGTATTATTATATTTCAATCTAACGAAAGTAAGACAATTTGTTTCTTTCATAAAATGGTATAATATATGTATATTTAAAAAATAGCCTTCTTATATTTCATTATTTTATTCATTCGAAAGGAAATAAGTCTATCTTCATTATTTATTTCTAATGCTCTCTTTGTGTAATTTTATTATATCCTCCAATTATGATTGTCTATAAATTATTTTTTTTAAACAGATACAAAGCAATTGTTTTTTCAGATTTTGATTGATTCTTTGGATTACTTAGTTTCACATTGAAAAAAAAGCGATTTTCATTATTTAATTTCAATGGTCTCATCACATCATGTCATTTTATTCCCCATTTGAAATAACTCTGTGTAGAATTTACTAATTATTAAATCTAACACACACAAAAAGACAAATTTTTCTTTTATTATGATAGTATGTATATTGAACGAATATTCTAGTCATGTTCCATTTGGTTTTTCAATTCTATTGGTACCTGAACATTTATCTATTGCATTCGAATGAAAATAAAAAAATCATCATATTTCTTCTAATTGACCAATGAATCATTATGTTCAAATGAAAATAAAGTTTTTGTTTTCATAGACTAAAAATTCGTTTGTTTCATTTTATTTTACCTTAAACTATAATAAGGTGATTTTTATTACTCAATTTCAATAGTCTCATCGCATTATTTAATTTTATCTGACAGAAATAAGAATTTTTATTTTTACTTTCTTAAAGTGTCTTTGTATTATTTTATTTTCCAATACTGTGGTACTTATGTATTATTTTCTTTGACCCTTAAATTCTTACAGTCCCTATAAATTATTTCATTTTCTTTCATTTTCCAGTATTGAATTATTACTTTGTATTATCCTAATAATTAATATTTCATCGAATTTAAAAGAAATTCGGACATTTATATTCTGTAATTAAAATAATTTGAATTATTTTTTTCCAGAAAATAGCATTTCGGAAATTCGATTCAGGAAACAATTTTCCGGATTTTGGTCGTTCGTGTATGTACATTCTGCTAAATTTCACAGAATCTTCTATTCATGACCCAAAAGAGGCTCAAAAGTAAAAAAAAATCATTGAAAAGAATCACCTGGATTCTCATTACATGCAAGCCTTTTGCGTTCTCCACTTCGGGAAAAGGTATTGTACATGCATTACTTCTAAGGGCCAAAACGAGCAAGCGCGAAAAAGAGATTTAAACGCTCATAAAAAATATTAGCTCTAATAAAATGTTTTCTGAATGGGATCGAGCCTCTCAGAAAGACGTCGTGTTGTGGTATTCCTGCGTCCTGTGCAGGACCTAAATTGATAAATATCATCTTCGTTTTCCAGTAAATCAAGAGGCCGATTATCCAAATGGCTGAAGCAACCACATCATTTAGGTATTGTAGCGTTCAATACCTTTTAAAGCATACAGCATTTCAGCTTGCTGGCGGGCTTCCAAAATCAGCAGGTTGACGTGTATCTGGAAAGAGAAGTTTCACATTGATGACAGAGTTTGAGAAAAAATTTTTCATATTTCTTCAGTATTTATACATCTTGGAAAATTTTCTGATGTTATTACGGATTTCTATACAGATTTCTAGAATTCGATGCTCTAGGAATTAGAGTTATAAAATTTGGAATATTTTTATAGATTTTTGAGAAAATCTTCACAGAGTTCGGGTATTTCATAGATTTCTAGGATTTCCGCATTTTATGTTATTTATAAAATTTTGTAGTATTCTCTGGTATTTTTATAGATTTTTAGTATTTTTTTATACCAATCTATGGATTTCTTAAATTGAATGCTAAAATATTGAAAATTTCAAAAATGTTGAGTATTGAAATAAATTTTCCAAAAAGCAGTGTATTTTATACAAATTCCCAGGACTTGTTTTATTATTTACAAAATATCGGAATATTTTATAGTATTTCGAAGATTGCTATATAAATTCTTGAAATCTGATGCTTTATCATTCTAATTTCAATAGATTTTCAGTATTTTTGTAGATTTCTGTAAAATCACATTTACATAGATTTTAGTATTTTATATATTACAGGTCTTTCTGTATTTTTTCAGTATTCATAAGTTTTGTAACATTTTACAGTATTTTTTTAGATGCATATTTCCAAATTCTAAAATTCTATGCTCTAGAATTCCAAGTTTCAAAAATCTTGAATATTTGTTGAGATTTGAAAAAAAAAACAGTAATTTTATAAATTTCTATTACTTTCAGTATTATTCCAATGTCTGTACTACTCTAAAGATTATTTGTTATTTTTATAGATTTATACATAGATCTCCAGAATTCGATACTTAAGGATGCAAAATTTTATAAGCATTTTCATAGATCCTTATTTTCCTTAATTATTCACTGAGTCGTAATAATTTTTCAAATTTTTATTTGCTGTTACTTTATTTAAATATATATAATCAGAATTTTGCTTTTGAAAAAATTCTTATGAAACCACGATTGTCGTTATTTTCAATTTTGTGAAATTAATAATTCTAAATGTTGTTCAACTCTGACAACTCACTTGAAACGATGCTTCCTCCATTTTTGTCCTCGAGATTTCAGTCGGTTTTTTTTAAATAATTTTCACTCATGAGAATCATTTATTATTTTTTTGTTTATTGATCATCCGAATTTTTAAAGGTTTCACAAAATTAAAAATTAAAAAATTGAAAATTGAAGAAAAGACAGTAATTTTTCAAAGTTTGAAAAATTCGTTGAATTTCAGAAAATGATCATCATTAATTTGTATTTACTAAATTATGTTCATCATCATAATATCATCTCGAAATATTTGGAAAAAAATTTTTATATTTTTCGGTAAAAATTTAAAACACTTAAAAGTAATAGAAAAATTAGAAATCATCTTAATTATTTCGATGAGTTTCTATAAGACTTCGAAAAGTTTGTACTTTATTCGAAATTTTCAAAACTTCATAAAATAAAAACCTGTAAATTTTTTAAATCGTCAAGAGTTCTATCAAATTTGCAAAATTTGTAGAATTCCAGAAAATGTGTTATAAATTTTTTAGATGATATTCATTATTATACTTCTTCGAACTATGCATAAAAATTATTTTTTATTTTGGAAAGTATAAAAAAATTTCAAAACATCTCCATTATTAAGACAAATTTTTATTTCATGTAGAATATTTTTTATACTACGTATTAAGTATCGAATTTTTGAAATTCTACAAAATCATAAAATATTGAAAATCTAAAAGATGGACAGTAAATTCACCAAATTCGAGAAATGCCAAAAAAAAAAAAAAAAAGATAATTTTGCTTAAACGAAACCATGATATTTTTATACTTCTGCAAAATATTATCATAATGCTTTTTTTAATTCAATAATAAAAATTTATTTCAATAAGTTTGATGAATTTCTATAAAATTTAAAAAGTTTTGTACCATGTTTCCTTCATTTCAAAAAATTAAAAAACACTGAAGTTAAGAAAAATTTGTGAAATTCCAGAAAAAATTCATAAATTATCCAAATTATGTTCACTATCACATTTCTCCAGAACATGCATTAAAATTTTTTTCTAAATATTTTATTACAACTTCAAAAAACCTGGAATGTCTCAAAAAATCCAAAAAACTTCAACAAGTTGGAAAAATATTCATAAAATCTGGAAAATTTTTGCCTGCAATATGCCAGCTGATTTAACAATCAAAAGTTAAACAAATAACACAGATCTCAGCATTACTCTCTGATTTTTTAATAATATTCTCAACAAAATACCAGCCTTAGACCGAACAATTTTTGTGAAAAAGTGATGTTTAACAACGAACCTTATAAATAATAATAATAATAATAATAATAATAATAATAATAAGAAGAAGAAGAAGGAGAAGAAGAAGAAGAAGAAGAAGAAGAAGAAGAATAAGAATAATAATAAAGATAATCTATAACTTGACGGATAAGGCACTAAGATTATCGGATAAAGAGTTCCATCAGAAAAATTTAAACATTGTTAAGACAATTTTAAGGAATAGTGGATACCCAGAAGAAATGATAAATAAACATATACAGAGGAGATTAAACACTATTGATAATTATCACACAAGAACTAAAGAATCAAATTTTAAAGATAACAATTCATTTATATCACTGCCTTATGTAGGAGGTTTATCAGAGAATTTCTGGAGAATTAATAGAAAATATGATTTAAAGACAGTATTTCAAACTCAAAATAAAATTAACACTAGAATCATAAAGAAAGGGAAAGATAGACTTGCTAGAGAGGAAAATCAAGGTTTAGTTTATGAATTACAATGTAAAGATTGCAACTCAGTTTATATTGGTGAAACTAAAAGAAAGTTAAAAAAGAGAATTAAAGAGCATAAAAACAATATAAGACATGCAATAGAAACACAATATTTTCACTAATCATCGTCTAGAAAATGATCATGATTTTAATTGGGAAAACGCTAAGATTTTGAACCTGGAAAAGAACTATAACAAGAGGCAAATAGAGATGATATTCATAAAAACAAAGAAAAATAGTATTAACAAACAGACAGACACATCTAATTTGAATGCTAATTATGATAAGTTGTCTAATAAAATTTTTAGATAGAACACTTTACTTAGATTTGGGGATATTTTGTCTGTGTTGTCTGATTTCCTTATCATTGTCGAGGTTCAAATTTAACGATTCGATTCCTTTTGATCAATCACGTATGACCCTTGTCGCCTGAAGCATACAGTGTATTTAGTTCCATTGGAAAATTAAAATTGCACTTAAAGAAATAGTTGAATGTGATGCATATTTTAATTAAGTAAGTTTTTTGAAATGTATATACATTCGTTGTCTTAGATTTGAATATGGAAAAGGAGAAAGGAAAAATTTGTTTGTGTTTTGTTTAGTTTACAAAAAAGAAAAGAAAAAAAAATATGAGAAAAAAGAGGACCTTAATTTCCACGTGCTCAAAGAAGGAGGATAAATTCGTTAACGCACAAATGGGTGGGAAGGCGTAAAGCTTATGCTTGGATAATATAAGGTAAATTTTGAAAATCTGGTTTTAATTATTTATCAAATTTGTCATACTATTGATACTTTCAAAACAATTTATGTTTTAACTATTTATCATGTGAAAATTACATTAATTTTTACTCACGACACACAACACATCAAAAGTAGCAACTGTATATAGTCTTGTAGATAAGGCATCAAAATTATCTGAGAAGAAATTCCATAGAAAAAATTTAAACAATATTTATAGAATACTTATTAATAATAACTATCCCAAACAGTTAATTCAAAAATATGTTAACATTAGAATAAAGAAATTGAAATTTGGTTCAAAAGAAGAAAAGAATAATAGAAGTGACGTTCATAGGAACTTAATTGTTTTACCATTTGTCGAGAGTGCTCAAAATAGGATTAATAAGGTTTTTAAAAATTATGGTTTTAAAACTGTATTCTAGATGAACAATAAATTGAACTTAAATATCATACATAAAGGTAAAGATAAATTAGATACTTATAACCACAAAGGAGTAGTTTATGAAGTTAATTGTAAAGATTGTGAAGTAAAATATGTAGGACAAACGAAAAGATGTTTAGGAACAAGAATAAAAGAACATGAAAAGAATATGGGACATTTGACAAAATACCACTCAGTCCTTACTGAACATAGAATTTGCCAGGGTCATGATTTCGATTGGAAGAATGTAAAGATTTTAGACAAAGAGACTAATTATATAAAGAGATCAGTTTCCGAAATGATTTTTATAAGAAAGACAGAAAATACAATTAACAAACAGGAGGATACTAAATTTTCAAGCTCGGTGCATGATAAATATTTGAATATTATCTAAACGTACATGCGCATTGGCAAGAGGAAAAAGAAGGGAATCATTAACTTATCAGGCCACTGGAACGTGGACATGGTTCTACGCATTTGAACCTTTATTGTAATTTCGACACACATAAGTGAGTTTCCAATTTGTAACGACGAAGTGAATTTCATGAATGACGAGAAAGTTGTGACGAATGAATTCAAATCAGAATGTATAAATATGAACCGGAAACCAAATTATTAAGAGGAAATTACACAAGGAATTAGATGAAAAATTCTCTGTACATTTGTAAGTATAGTGAAATCGTGAAAAAAGAGATTCATTGTTTGTAATATGTAAATTAATGGTTTGTACAGTTCCTGAAGAGGGCTCAAATAAAGAGCAGAAAGCTTGAAGAAAGAATTAATGCTTTGGTAAAATTCGATTTCACCAATTAATTAGCTCCCAGAGATCGTTTTTGACATTATCATACTGTTGAGTTTGTAAAAATTGAAAAATGTTTAAATTTAGTTCCTGAAGAGAACCCAAAAACCAGGGGTCGAAAGCTAGAATTAAATACACAATATTAAGAAGAATAGTAAAATTGCGTATTCCTTTTACTTTTGCTCAGAGGATCGTGAGACTTTCAAAATTATGAATAAGCTCTACTACTACAAGAGTACCATTGAAAATAAAAAGTAGCAGTACAAGAAACTGGACAAACACCTTTTCACTGTTATTGAAGCCGCTCATGACGCGATCGTAATCCCTCTTGGTCACTCGTTCTGGATAACAAACGACATTTTTTATGTAGGTCTTGAGGCTGCGTTCGAGGAGTTGGTTGACCTCATTGTAGTCGTAGTCGTCATGCCTGATGCCGTACATACTCTGGATGTAGTTCCATATTGCTCTTCTGAAGCTCTGCGTGTCAACTTCGGAGTGCGTGCCCATGGTGTGGTACGTCAGTTCGTAGATGGCCTTGTACTTCTGATCAAGATGATTCCCCACGTCGCTGTAAAGACTGTTTACAAGGGAATAGCCATGGTCGTTCCAGCAGTAGTCTTGCACGCGAAAGGTTGGAACTTCATTTGCATGACGTCGCTGCAAAATAAGAACAAAAATTTGTCAACAATCATTTTACCATAATTGGAAGAGTTCCCATACACACAATTCCAATTGTTGATGATGATGGTTTATTTATTGAGACAAATATTTATACAGGAGAGTCTTTGATGAAAATTCCCAATTGGTTTTCCGATTGAAAAGCCAACTGGAAAATTTTTTACAACCTGAAAACCCTCGGAAAACACTGCGTCTACCCACATTGCTTTTACCTCCCATTCAACGACCCCAGCGTATCGACTATTTTTGGGATCATGCGATAAACAAAATGGTGCGATTGAGGACACGAGGTGAAATAACGGCTGCGAATAAAATTATGACCAAACGCATTGTTACGAGTATTTCGAGCTTGTGAACTATTATAAGAGTGACAAGTTTATCATTAAAAAGTTCCAGGTTTCGAGAACAGCAGAATTTAGTGAAATCCGAAAGCGATGCACCAAAAATATGAAGAACATAAATTTTTCAAAGTTCAATTTGGATAGAAGGGTAAAAATGAAGTTAATGAACTGCAGCATTTGAAAAATGAAAGCATGATAGCAGAGGAAAGTCAAAGGATTTTTTTGAAAAACCAAAGAATGAGAATTTAATTTAATTCCAAAATTCGATAAAAGAAAAACTTATTATTTTTAGTTTAATATTTTCCAAGCTGAAATTTCCAGCTTGTCATTTGAGAATTTGGAGACATGAGATTTGATCATTGGAACTCTAAATTTTGTAAATGATAAAGGTAGTATAAAAAATATGCAAATTAAAAGCAGATTTTATCGTACTTGGAAAATGCAGTCTAATAGATCAAAATCATAATTCAAAAAACATTTCGTGAACTTGGGAATGAAGGAAATAAGATTATAAAATTCTGAGATCAATATTAGTCAATTGATCAGTTTAAACATTCATAACTCTTGGAATAATGAATTTTCAAGCATAATGTAAGACGATTGAAAAAAAGTTTTTAAAAAAATTTATTTTTGAAGTTGAAGAACATCAAAATGAAATAATTTTCATACCTCACGATTTCAAGGATGAAAATTCTTTTTGTATGCAAAAATGTAGAATCTAAACTAATTCCTGGTTTGAAAAATAAATCCGCAACAAAATAGCATAAGTAAAAAATCTAAAAACTACCGAAATTTTAGGTTTCATTTGTTTAAAATTAATTTTATAAAAATAATTATAATTATTAAATGAAAATCAAAAAATAACTATTGATGTTACAGAATACTTATATAATAATTATAATATTACACTTATAATGATTGTTATTGCTATACATAATTGATAAAAATACTAATATTATTTTGTACTCATAACTATTGTGAATATAATGATCATGATACATCACTACAAAATATAAAAAAAATCATGAAGTATTTATAATAGCAATCATCTATCGTCATAATAATAATATTTTATATTTTATAACATATATTACACCTTTGGTGATTGATAATAATATCATTATTTTTCGAAATAAGAAACATTATCCACTATTCAAAAAAATTATAATTTTAAATACAATATTACGTGATTTATGTATTATTATATTATTATAACATTATTAAACACAATGATATCATCTATCTGTGTAGAATATATTGCTAAAATATATCTTTTATTAGTATATGTTCGAATGAAGATTTATACCAATTATTCTTATATTGCTATTATTGATTATTTTCTATAATATGTCATAATAAGATAAATACAAATGTTACAATATTAACATTATTAGGTGTAATGAGGAATGTAGTAAAAATTGTAATTACAAAGTCACCCATTCAAATTGAGATATTTTTTTTTATAAAATAGGTAGTTATATAATATCATTTGTTGGTATATAGAATATACGTGATAAATAAGGTAATATGTATACAATAATATTATAACTAAAAAATATAATATTCATGTAGAATTATTCAATTCAAATGTTTACATCATACTACATCATTTACACTGTTATTATTGAAAATATTTAATATTATTTTATTTTACAATATTATACCATAAAATTTGAGAACAACAATATTTTATAGTATGTTATATTCTTACTATTATAACATATTGATGTATAGGTTTGTCAAAAAATATTATAAACTTATTTCATTTATATATAATGAAGATTTATATAATTTATTCTTATATTATTTCAATGGTTATGAACATTATCGTAAGACATAAGATATAAATAAATATCACAAGATTCATATTATAAGATACAATAATTTAAAAAAATTAGCAACTTTACGTTTCATCATGAAACTAATAAAAAGAGATCCAAAAAATTTGTAATCCAAATTCATGAATGTTAAAATGCCATTAAAAGCACTCAAAAACCTGACAATATAAAATCCAGGACTTTTTATTTCCATTGAATTTCGGTCCTGAAAAATCTTAATGAAAAATAGAAAACTTAGACTTTAAAATTGTAAATTTTAAGCCAAACCATTCACCTGTCAACCTCTGTTAAAATCTGATGAAAGAACAAAAAAAAAAGCAGTAGAAGCAGACAAAATTTTCAAAGCTGATAGCATGACCAGGTCTGTAACGTCGGTCTTGTGAACCCCGAACCAAGAAACTTTCTGGGTCCTCAAAAACCAAAACACACATTTTTAATTATGATTCAACATTTATACAAACTATCGAATCCTTCCACAAATCACAAAAGCTGCTAACAACCAAAGGCCCAAGTGCAGAAAAGACAAACAAACAAAAATATTTCGCACCAAGGGAGAAATTCATTTTTCTTTCTTGGCACAAACTATATATTTTATCGAGTTCTAAAGAAATTTTTTTACCCATGGGAGAAATTTCGAACTGTATTCATTATGACAGCGGGAATTAAAAGACGTTTTTCGTCCGCTAAGTAGACTGAAAAGTACTCTTTTCGGCCCTCTGTGGTAAAAAAAGGTTTTTTTTCTGATAATTCGGATATTTTTTCAAGTCCTGGAAGTCTCGTGGTTTGGGGCGAAAAGACCACGAACAAATGACGCACGAAATTTGCTTTAATTACAAGTATTGATTTGTTAGTGACCTTTCTATGGGCCTTGGGCCGACCACAGCGTGGGGCCCCAGGGCAACAAAGCGATTGCTGCCACAGCATCGCTTTGGCCCCAATCATGACACCTCTGGAAAAAGAAGTAACCTTGGCAAAATCTTCGTAAATAAAGTCAGGATCTTCGATCAAAGGGCTTATGTCGGAATCCAGAACCGACGTCGTTCGCAGGGGCGCTGTTGCCAATTCCGCTGCCTGCTTTTCTACAGTCTCGAATCGCTTGGAGAGCTCTTCAGGCGTGATGTTTGTGTCAGACTTCTCAGACAGTCGCTTCATACGTTCCATCAAAGTTTCTACGCAAACCTCCTGTTCCCCAACTATGCCTGGTGAAAGGGGCGGTGAAGGTATTTTATCTGCAAGATGAGAACATCTTATGCAGTTATGTTTTCTGCGAGTCGTTGGGATTTTTTGGAGTTATTTTGGTTAAGGGTAGTTGTAGATTATCTGCATAGGCATGCAGTCATTTGTGACTTACAAAAGTCAGGGGAGTGGGCAAAAAAATGGTTAAATGGGGTTTCTTGCAAAAATATGATATTTTCTTAAGGATTTTGTGATTTTTGAATTTGTGAAGATCTGGTTATGAGAGTATGATTTTTGGAATTTTCGAATTTAGGGATTTTGGAGTTGTGCAATTTTTAGAGTCCAGAGTTGCAAATTTTTCATATAGATTTAACTATAATGGAATTGGAATAACGTGATTTTCAAATCATAGAGTTTTAGATTTTTTTTTTATAATGTTTGTATTTTTCAGATTTCTTTAGTATCAATACAATTTGAAGAATTTTCTGATATCATTACGGATTTGTATACAGATTTCTAGGATTCGATTGTTTAGGAATGAGAGTTATGAAAATTTTTAACAGTTTTATAGATTATTAAAAAAATCTTCACCGATTTCTAGTATTTCATAGGTTTATAGGATTTTCGTATTTTTTATGCTATTTATAAAACTCCGTAGTATTCTCTGGTGTTTTTATAGATGTTTAGTAAGTATTTCTTTATATCACTCTATATATTTCATGAATCGAATGCTAAAGTATTGGAAATTTCAAAGATTTTGAGTATTGATATAAATTTTCCAGAAAACAGTGTATTGTATGCGAATTTCCAGTATTTTATGGTTTTTTCCGTACTTTTTTAGTATTTATACAATTCAAAAAATTATCTAGATCTAGCTCAAGAACTTCTGTACATAGAGAGTTTAAGAATTACGTAAATATTATATGCTTTGGGATTTTTTTTTTTTTTTTCAAATTTTTTAAATAATTATAACTGCATAGTTGTTAAGTGACAATGGATTTCTAGTACTTCTTGAAATTTTTTAGTATTTATAAAATTTTAAAGGATTTTTTATTTATATTATTTCTATTTTTTTTGTTGTTAAAAAAATTCTGTAATTCGATGTTCTAGGAATACAAGTTTAAAAATCTTTTCAACAGTTCTTAAGATTTTTAGGGTAATATTATCTACACGTATTTCAAGTATTTCGTAAATTTCTAGGATTTTCATATGTTACGTTATTTATTGAATTTCATATTATTTTTTATCATTTCAATTAATTTCAAGTATTTTTATGTATAGCTCTAGATTTATAGAATCTGGTGCTTCAGTATTGAAAATTTAAACGATTTGGAGTATTTACATTGATTTTTCAGAAAACAGTGTCTTCTGCACGGATTTTTACTATGTTTTTTTTTTTTAATGCAGTATTTCTAAAATTGAATAACTTTAAATTATTTTCATGGATTTTTACATGGTTTTTTAGAGTCTAATGCTCTAGGATTTGAAGTTTTGTAAATTTTGGAGAAAATTAAAATATCTACATAGTTTTTGAGTATCTATAGATTTCTAGTACATATTTCTCTCATTTTTTTATATTTATAAAATTTTTATGTATTTTCTACTATTTTCGTAGATTTCTATATAATTTCTTAAAATCCAAAGCTTCATCATTATACCTTCAATAGATTTTTAGTATTTTTATAGATTTCTGTAAAATTACACCTACATAGATTTTCAGTAGGTATTTTATAGATTTCTCCTTTTTTCGTATTTTTCAGTATTTATAAGATTTTTTAGCATTTTTCGCTATTTTTATAGATTCCTAGTATATATAAAGACTGCCTTATGAATTTTTCAAAATTGTTGTAATGAAGTTGTAATGATCTCAAATATTTGCTAAGATTTTTCAAAAAACAGTACTTTTATAGATTTCCATTACTTTTAGTATTATTCCAATGTCTGTATTACTCGAAAGATTATCTATTATTTACATAGATTTATATGTTAATCTCCAGAATTCGATATTTAAGGATTCAAAGTTTTATAATCATTTCCATTGATACCAATTTTTCTTTACCATCCACTGGATTGCAATATTATTTTGCAAATTTTCATTTTCTGTCATTCTTCTGAAACCACGATCGTCTTCATTTTTCATTATGATAAATTAAGAATTCTAAATATCGTTTAACTCTGAGAACTCACATAAAACCATTTTTCTTCTACTTTAGCCCTCTAGATTTCAGTACATACATTTATGATCATTTTCACTTCTTTAATCACGTATTATTATTTTGTTTATTGATCATTTCAATTTTATTATTTTTACCATCAATTTTTACATCAAACAATAAAAAATTCTAACCAAACTCAAAGAGGAACTTGAATCCCCAAAAACATCCTGATTAGAGTTATCAATTCTTCAATCCCAGGTGTTAATTTTTGAATTAAGAAAAGAAAATTACACAGATAACATCCACTGATTAGTCTCTATCGTTAATATTTCAGAAAAATGATACAAAATTTGAATAAATGCATAAATAATCTATGATAATGCAAGAATTGCCACATACCAGTCTTGCCATCACTGCTGAGGAATTTCTTGGGATTACTGGGAACCTTGTCATTGGTTGATTGTACACTATTGCTTTTGTCTTGAAGGTTCTCTGAATCTTCCATTTCCTCGCTAATACCGCAAGAGAAGACGAAGGATGACAGTGAGTGATAATGGGTCAGCAAAACTATCGCTTGCATCACCTCTGCGAGAGACCAATTGTCGGCGCCCTTTGTCAATTTCTGTCAGCACAAATTTATTGACTCATATTTAAAGTTTTCTAGAATATTTATTCACAGATGTATAACCCACCATTATTTTACATCACTGTACATTTAAATTAATTTTCAATGTAAAAAAAATGCAAGCTAACTTCTTCTCAAACTCAAAACTTGTATTTCATAATATTCATCGAACTTTCAGTCCAAGTTTATAATATTTATGAAAATGAACAATCTCCCAAAATAATCAAGGTGGAATCAAAGAGTCGAGTGACGAAGGGATATAAAAAGATTTCGATAGAGAAGATGATGAAGAATTCGAAAAAAATAGTATAGATTTCTGTAAAATAGGAGGTAAAAATATCGCAAAACAACTCCCAAGATTTCGATAAGAAATTTGATAATGCAAACTGAAGTGATAAGATATCTCTCCTGGACATTGATCAAACAAATTTTTGATAGATTAACTAACGCTTTAATCCAAGGTTCTTCCAAATTATGAAACAGCATTGGTGGATAAAAAAGGCAGAGAAAAATGTCGTTTGATTTAAGAACAGGTTCAACTTGGATCTACTGCATGTAATGAAGATAAAATAATTATTTATCGAGTTTTAGTTGACAGTAGGTCGTAGTTTATATTCTTAATTAGCAAAGTTAGTAATGTACTTCCAACATTTTTCAAAAATCAATTATAGAGAAAAAATTATTGGTTGAAAATTGCTATTTCAGCAATGCAAATATCGTTTTTTGAAATGATTTTTTTCAACTGCCTCTACTATTCACTCATCCAATATTGGAAAATAAAACATTAACAAAATGGGACATTTTACGTTGACATTTTTAAGTTTCGGCACATTTTATTTATAGTAAAACTTATTATTAGTGACAATTTGAAAAACTTGAGTGTATAAAAAAATTACGGAAATTCTTTTTGAGTAGACAAATTTTTTACTAAAATTGAAGTAGTCTTAAATTTGTGTCAAAAATCAACAAGCGTTTTAAATTTCAAAGATCATCGATAACTCTTCAAACTTGAAAAAATATGCGAAGTTTCCGGAAAATCTTTATAATTTTTTTTTTTTTTTTTTGCTTATTTTTGATTCTTTGAACTACTTATTGAAATGTTTATCCATGGTTCTATAAAAATCTGTAGAAATCGAAAAGTATTCAAATATCAAGAAAACGTAAATAATTGTAAGAATTTATTGTGGATTTAAGAAAGTTTTGAAAAGTCGTATGATGAGTAAAATTTTGGAAATTTTTAAAAATTATTAACACAAAAAATTCAAAAACTATCTATAGTTTTGAAAAATCAGAAAATTTATGGAATTTCAGAAAAAAATCATAAATGTTGTATGTTGTTCCATTTTTTCAAATTAAAATTGAAAGAACTTTATAAAAATACAAAGATTATGGAAATTTTTGATGACATGGATAAATTTTTATGAAAATTGCAAAGCTTTAAATTAGTTAGTGCTATGTGTGAAATTTCGAAAATTGTGAAAAATGTCAGAAATTTCCAAAGTGTTCAATTATTCTAAAAAATTTTGAAAATTTGTAGGATTTTAAGAAATTTGCATAAATTTTGTAGATCGCGTTCATTCTCATACTTCTTTGAAATATACATAATAATGTTTTTCATTTTTCAATGAAAATTTGAAGAACTTGATAAGTATTAACAAATTACGAATAATCTTAATGAGTTCACATATTTTTAGAAACTTATGAAAAGTTTGTATAGTTTTTCATATTTTTTATACTTTAGAAAATCGAAAAATATTAAAAATTTGATAAATTTTCAATAATTTGGAAATGAATCAATTTGTAGAATGCTAGAAAATTTTCGTCAATTTGTGTTCATTTTCATATTTCTTTGGAATATGTAAAATAATGTTTTTTTTCCATTTTTCGATGAAAATTCGAAAAAACTTTATATTGTAGAAAATATAAACTTACGAATAATGAAAAAGAGTTGGGAAAATTTTAATAAAAATTTAAAAGTTTTCAAGCTTTTTTGTTTGTATTTTATATAATGTTTGAAAATTCTAAATTGTTTATAACTCTTTTAAATTCTAATGATTTGTAAAACATCAGAAAATGTCCATAAATTTTGTTGATTGTGTTCATTATCATTTTTTTTCTAAATACGTATGATCATGATATATCATTTTTAATAAAAATCTGAAAAACTTAGAAAGTATCATAAAAAGACAGGATATCTTAGTAAGTTAGTCAAATTTTTATAATATATTGGAAAGTTTTTAATAGTTCGTATCATTTTTGAAATTATTCCGATTTTGAAAAATCATCAAACATTTAAAACTTCAAAGATCGTTAGAAATTCTAAAAAATTCAAATAACTTGTAGGATTTCAGAAAATGCTCATAAATTTTCTATACTGTTTTCATAATCATGTTTCTTCCAATGATTTATACTGTTTTTTTCTTTTTTTAATAAAAATTTCAAAAAAATCGAAAACTATTGGAAAATCATGAAAAACCTCGCTGAGTTACACAAATTTCCATAAATCTGAAAAGTTTTAAATAGTTTTTACTTTGTTCAAACATATCAAAATTTCGTAAAATTTATAAAATTTCAGAGGAAATGTTCATCAATTTTTTAAATTCCTTCATTAAAATCAAAAAATGTTACATCGTACGCAAATCATTGATAGTTTCAAATGTTTCAATTTTTCTCATTTTTGTGATATAATATATTTTCGAAAATTTCAATTATTGTCTACAATTTTATAAAATATTGATAAATTTTGAGGATACTGAAAAGTTTTGACAAAAATTATGATAAACTACAATTTTTAAACTCATAAATTTTTGTGTACACATTTTTTACTACTCTCCCTACAAAAAATTTTCCGTTTCCACAACCTCGCTTGAATTTGCTTTCGAAACGACAAAATAAAGAAAAAACAAGTTTAAATAATCGAGTGTAATGGAAAGTCACATGAATTAAGTAACATGATAAACGCTCCATTCTCTGATATTGTTTGTCTCTCACCAACCTGCCACATGTGTGATACGACTACTACAAAAATTCGAGATAAATTTGAGGGCCACACAATCAGACCAGCTGCTAAAGGTACTGCTGAGTGCTCTTCCAGATTAAGAAGATGGAAAGTTACTCGGTTAATCGCACACAAAACAGGAGAATCCGTTCTTAATCATGTTCAAATATTCGAATCACGAAATCGAAATCAGCGTGAAAAACTTGAATCACTAGATATGTAAACTCAAACAGGAGAAGTTTATCGAAAAAACATTGAAATAAATTTACGCAGATGATACTTCAATTCGAAACAAAAAATTTTCCGTAAGTAAGCAATGGAAAAATGTTCGAACCCCCCATTTTTTATAAGAGATAGAATATCTCACTTCGGAGCAATATACTTGATTTTATACATGGACTAAATAAAAAATGTGCCAACATTCAAAGTTAAAACTAATTTATGTATAACAATTAGATTCCTTGTCTCATATTTTTTCTTTCTTCCTTCAAGTTACTTTATTTTTTCCATTACTTTTTCTAGCTTTCAACTTATAAGTTTTTGTCCCTCTTCGGGGCAATTCTGAGATACGTATTAATCAATCCATCTTAGCAGGTATCAGGGGCGTAGGCAGAAAAAAATTTCGGGAGGGGTTTTTCTGAAAAATATTTTTCCTTTGGGATTTCATAATTTTTAATCTTTGACAATATGTTACTAGAGAGCTATTTCGAAATATTTTACATTTCGGAATTTAAAAGTTATACAACTTTTGGAATCAAGAGTTGTACATTTTTCATGTTCGTAAATAATGGAATTTGATTTTTGTGATTTTCAATTAGTAACTGAGGTTTCAATTTTTTCACTATTACTTTTTGTATTTATACCACTTGAATGATTATCTGATATGAAGTAATATGGGTTTCTATAGAGCTTTCTGAAATTCGATGCTCTAGGGATCAAACTTCTTAAAAATTTATATACTTCAATTGATTTTCAGCAAATTTTAACCACACAGATAAAAGGTACATCATAAATTAAGATTTTTTTCGTATGGTATATTATTCATTAAATTTTGTAATATTTGCCGTTACTTTTTATATATTTCTAATATTTCTATGGATCAATCAATAGATTTTTAAAAATTGATGCTATAGTATTGAAACTTTCAACGATTTTGAAATGGTAATTGATTTTTCAGACGACAGTTTCTTATACAAAGATTTTAAATACTTCTATTCCATATTTTTTTTAGTATTTCTACAATTTAAAGTATGTTTAATTGTAGAAATTGTATAAATAGAATTGGATGCATTTTTATTGTTTTTTATAGAATTTCTAGAATAATTTCTAAAATAATAGGTATATAATTTTTGTATTATATTAATAAAACACTCCAGGCCAGAAAATTTAATGAATTTCTAAGAAAATTATATCTACGTAATTTTTATTTATTAAAAGATTTCTCGTGAACTAGTAAGCTGGTAAACTAGGAAGCTAGTTAACTACTAAACTAGTAAACAAGTAAGCTAGTAAACTAGTCAACTACTGAAATTGTGAAATAGTAAAATAGTAAAGAAGTAAAAAAGTCAAATAGTGAACTAGTAAACTCGTTAACAAGTAAATTAGTTAATTGGTAAACTAGTAAACTTGTAAAATTTGTAATAACAAACTGGTAAACTAGTAAGCTAATAAACTAGTTAGCTAGTAAACTAGTAAGCTAGTTAAATAAAAAAATAGTTAGCTAGTAAACTAGTAAGCCAGTTAACTAAAAAACTAGTTAGCTAATAAACTAGTAAGCTAGTTAAATAAAAAACTAGTTATGACTATAACTAGTGAACTAGTAAGATAGTGAACTAGTAAACTCGTTAACAAGTAAATTAGTAAGCTAGTAAACTAGTGAGCTAGTAAATTAGTGAACTTTTTTTTCATATTTTTTTAGTACTATACATATAATATACGAAACCCTAGAGGATTTCGAAGTATTGTAATAGATTACTTATATTTTTGTAGATTGCTTCAGAAATTTAAAAAACTGGATGTTTTAAAATGCGAATTTCGAACTATTCTTAGTAACTTCAAAAATTTATGATAAAATTTCAGTCATATAAATTTTAATGTTTTATATCGTTAGTCTGTTTTCGCATTTTTGAAAGATTCAAAAGATTTCGTTAGGTTTTCCAGAATTTTTATAGATTTATAGTATATTTATAATTTGATGCCCTAGAATCCCAAAATTTATAGATAGTAGAGGCATTTGTCGAGATTTGTCAGAAAATAGTTTTTCCATAGAATTCAATTTTTTACATTATTATTTCAGACTTTGTATGAATCGAAAGATTATAAATACCTTTATTTGGATTTTTTATAGATTTCTAAAATTTGATGATTCAAAGTTTCGTAAATTTTCATTATTTTCGTAGATTTTAATTTTTCTTGATTATTCACTAGTTGCAACAATTTTTCTCATTCATATTTTCGAAGTAATCCTACGTTTCGATAATTTTTCCTTTTTCATTAAATATATACTGCTGACGTTTTCATGCATTTATTTGTAAATTATATTTTCATTGTTTACCAATGTAACTTTTTTCAATTATACACGAAATATTGATTGATTTTATCAGAATTTCGGGAGGGGTTCGAGCCCCCAAAACCCCCCTCTGCCTACGAGCCTGGCAGGTATGTGTATGAACCAACCATTATAATAATTGGTCCCTGTAACTCTCTACAATTTCGACACATTTTCAGTAATAATTCAAATTTGTTATTCAATCTATTCTCAGATATATTTAATAAATATTGAAATACCTTACCACAATGTGCTCTCTGTTGAAGAGCCACGGTCTGTGCGCCAGAATTTTGTTTATTTCATAGAGATTTTTAAGCTTCTTTGGAATGAACTTCAACCCTTCCAACCATTTGGGGTCACCACCTTGTGCCAAGAATTCTTTTTTCTGTTGATTTATCAAATATCTACACTGATGCCTTCCTGCAGCCTGCAAACAGAAAGCAAATTTCTCTTTTTATTCAATTTCTGAACTTGTTTTCAAGATATGAATCACAATAATCATCAATCCCCAAATTTTTTCATTCTCTGAAACCTTTTAATCCCTCAGCAAAACATCGCTTCATTGATAATGATGAATTCAACAGCCGGATCAAGTTTCCAGAATAACAGTTTCAAAACTTCAGCTGAGTCTAACTTTACAGAAATGAGATGAGTTTCCTCGGAAAGTGAGTTTCCATCATGGATTTTGAGCTCATTGACGTTTTTGCTTTTATCCTGTTGTACTTTGTCGCACATTAATCTGAGAACGCGAACAATGTTTGCTGCGTAAAACCTGTTTTTCAGACATTATCTTATCGTTTATCGCCGTGCTAAAAATATTGTTTCTAAATAAGTTTGTGCACACGAGAACCTCACGAGCGTGTTTTGATCGAAAGTATATCGAGAACGAATATCGCCCGGTAAATAATTCTTGACTCGTGACGCAACAAACAATTTTTATAAGTCTTTCACGGACTGTTACATCTCGCAACTTTTTGATGGATCTTATGGATGGTGTAAGATGTAAGTGAGAGTTCATAAGAAACCTTTTTTTCGCGTCATTTGCAGTGAACAAAATTTATTTTAATGAAATTCGAGAATATAACGTAACTTGAATAAATACCCGAATTTGTAGAGTTTTTTACATATTCAGTGCATAACAGAAAAATTATCCTCAGTTGAATGAATCACGTAAAACACATTACCAATCAAGAATGAATATTTCATATAGTGTTGTTTTTCAATTTACAGTAATTAAAATTTTTTACTATTACACTATTTTCTGTCAGGTGAATTAGTAACATTTAACTGTTAATATTACTAGAAAGTAATGAACTGAAATACCAACAAATACCGAAAAATTGTTCAAATTGTATGTGTACTAAAAGAATTTGAAAGATCTATTAACTATTTTGAACATATGAAACTTTATAACTATAAAAATATGAAAAATCTATGAAAATATTAGGTTTTCCGAAACTAAAAAAACTATAAGTTTAAGCAATTTATATACTATAAATCAATGTGGATTTCCTCTTCTCAAAAATCTATAAATTCTTAATGCTAGAGCATCGAATTTCGAAAACCTATTTCAAAGTCTGAAAAAACACAAGAAAATCTTTGAAACTTAATAAATACTGGAGAAAAACAAAAAAATCTGTGAGTACCAGAAATCTATGAAATATTTTTAAAATCTACTTCGATACTCGCAATAACACAATAAAATCGTTGATACTGTATAAATACTCAAGAAATACGAAAAATACTAAAAGCACCAAAAATCTATGAAAAACTTGATGTATATGGAAACACTTTTTTCTGAAAAATGTTTTAAAATATAGAAAATACATATAATGAACTTCGAATTTCACAGTGTCAAAATCTACATCTATGAAAATAGTGAAAAAAAATCTTTTCATACTTCATCAATACTTTAGAAGAAAAAATACTACATATGTATACTAGAAGTCCAAAAAATACTCTAAACCTTTGAATTATAGAACATCGAATTCCAGAAATTTAAATAGAAATTCGTGAAAAAACTGTAAAATTCTAAATAATGTATAAATACTGAAAAAATTCTAAAATTACCAAAGCACTATAAATCTCTTAATTACTAAATGTTTAAAAAGTTATTGTTTTTGGAAAAACTTAGAAAATACAGTAATGAATTTAACTCTGAATTCAAGACATACCTTCTGTTTTCTAAAAAATAGACATTATATTTCATAACATAAAATTTTAAAAATCTGTATAGGTATCCATTGAAATACTTGAAACCTACGTAGATATAATTTTCTCAATAATATGTAAAAATACTAAGAATGTATAAAACTTAAAATTCTGGTACATCGTACTCTATAAATTTATACAAAAGTTCGTAATAATACCACGAAATTCTGTACAGTAAATGAATATTCAAGAAATTCGAAAAAAAGTATAAGTAATCTCAGAATGACTTGATGTTTATAGAAATACAGTTTTTAAAAAACCTATCAAAATACCTAATACTAATTTGAATGCAATATTAAATTCTTCAAATCTATAAAAATACTAAGAATCGTACAAAAATAACAAAATTTTCTACTGCAAATCATTGAAAATATGTAACAACTTCATCGACATAAAGTCGCTTTTAAAAAATTTCACTGTAATAGTAGACAAACTGAATTATTTCATTTATATAAAATATTTTCGTACTAAAACGGTGCTATTTCAAAACATCATATAAATCTTAGCGCAAATGATCACAAAATAGAAACAGAGCTTGCTAGATTCTATTTATAAGGAAAAATCCAAGTACCAATGCCAAATCTTGCAAACAAGACAATAAACATTTTGTAATTTATTTTAAAGTCACAATAATTCTACTTAATGACATATTGAACTTAACACAAAGCGTTGATCTTATAGCTCGTTATCAAAATTTCATAAAAAAGGACGATAAAAGTTTTCATTGATAAAGTTCATTACTCCAGAAAAACGGAGTATGAGAGCAAAAAATAACAGCTTCGACAAAAACCTCAATCACTGATACAATAGCTTTGTTATCGCCTATAACACTTATGGTAGTTTGGAGAACTTAAATGATAGCACTTTAATCAAATACAATAATTGCAAACATTGAAATTGTATGTTGGAACTGATACAAGGTGTAGAATTTCAATAAATCAATATTAATATGAAACTTCAAAATAAAATTAAAAAAACAAACAAACAAACCTAAAATAGTAATGATTGAACATTGTTTCTGAAATAATAATAAAAAAATTTGTTGCTAAAATTTTGAAAATTTATATTTATGAAAAATGGGATTCTCGAACATTGAATTCCTCAATATTTTTTAGATCTACACAAAAAATACAAAACTTAAACATTAGCAGGATTTTCTTCTACAAAATTTCGATTGTGGACGAAATTTGGACAATTTGTTGCAACAGAGCTGAAATATTTTTTTTCGTGTTCAGGGCATCCAGAAACAGAAAAATGTAAACAAAAAACAGGTTCAGCTAGAGAATTTTGGCATATTTTTGAAACTCATGCTTGAATTGAAAATATAAAAAATCGAATCCAACGAAAATCTCATTTACTTTTACGAAACAATAATTACCATAATCGCAATATAATGGCGCCAGCAGTCAGGGAGAGGCCCATTGCCTCGTAAAATGAAGACTTGCGTGCCTTGAAATAGATTCAAATAAGTTGGATGCAAACCCATGACACAAGCGACATGGTCATGTGGGTTGTTCAGGAGGAAGGAATCCACTCGCATTATTTGTGTCTGCAAAAGAAACAAAAAAATCGTATTTTTATATTAATAAATTAAATATAAAAAAATTATCTGCAAAATATACTTATAGATTTTATTAACAATTTCTCACATTTTCATGTCATTCCTAATCTCTCTTTATTTTAGAAAAATCCTAGGTTTAGTAATAACGCGTTGCAAATAACGTGACCATTAAATTAAAAAAATTAATTAGGGAATAAATAGATAATTTTAATAATTGAAAAGTAAGTACTGAAAATCACGATGCTTGATTTTGAAATCAATTAGCAAATGAAGAGAATAGAAATTAAAAATACTGATTTAACGTAACTTTCATTCTTATTTTTATGATGAAACTTGAAAGTAGCTAGTTAAAATTAATAATCTTTAAAATAAATTTTTTTTATTTACTATTTGGAATTTTTTTTACTGTTCTAATTAAAATTTCGACTTAAACTCGCAGTGACTAAAAAATGACTTGTTGAGAGTGTTGAAAAAACAAGCATTTTTTACTAAAAGCTAAAAAATTATTTTTCACTAGGCACAAGATACAGGTTTATTTGAGATTATATTATATGTAAAAAAAACATCAGGGTTTGGAAGTAACGCGTTACTCTAAAACGCTACTTTTTTCCCGTTATTTATTTCACGATACTTTCATCAGTCTCATCAAGTTTTTAGAACAATTAGTCACTTTTTAAGAAATTTTCCGAAACTGCGATATGAGTATAACCTACTTATTTTCGAAAAAAAAAAGAACTTTTAATTTTTAATTTTTATAGTAACAGATTGAATTAATAGCAATTTGTGTACAAATATCGACAAAGAATATGCTTTTTCACTTTTTATTTGGACATTAAATTTTAGAAATCAGAATGAATATACATAAAAATCCTTAAAATATATAGATCTTCAAATCGATAGCAGGATCTTTGAAATCTATAGGTGAATCATGCAAAAAAACCTTTAATAATTTAATGAATACAAAAAAAAAATAAAAAGCACAAGATTTTGATTACTTACAAATAAATGCTATTATATTCTTTAAAAAATTTATGTGATTCTACAAATCAAGAAACTTAAATTTCTCGAGCATTGAATTCAAAAAACATATGTACATAAAAGTTGATAAAAACACTAAAAAAATTTTCCAATTCTAAAAGTGTAAAAAAATCGAAAATATTGACAGCACTCTAAATTTATAAAAAAAACTGTTTTCTATAAAATCAATCGAAAACTCCAAATATGTGAAACATTCAACTCTGGGAAATTTCATTCTGGAAATTCAAATAGGTTTCTGTAAAAAAAACCGAAAAATTCGACAAAATTCAAATACAATAAAAAAATATATATGTAGAGAAATACAAGAAAATCTATGAAACATTAAAAATCTATACAACTTTAATAACTTAGAGCATCGAATTCCAGAAATTTATGTAGCAATATTCAAAAATACTGAACGATTCTTCGACTCGTAGAAAAACTGAAAAAATGCGACAAATACTAAAAGAAATGATAATTTTTTAAGACACAGCTTTGAAAAAACTCCTTAAAAATACGAAAAATTTAATAAACTTCGAATTTTAGAGCTCGAAATTCTTTAAAATCTACGTAACAATTTATTAAAAAAATATCAGAAAATCCTGCAACATTTTATGCATACAAAAAAAAAATAATAGTTTCAGAAATACTTTACATCGTTCAAATCGTATAAAAACTGAAATAGTACCAAAAAAACTAAAATGTATAAAAATGTACATAAATACATGTGCCTGAAGTTCCAAACGTTTAAAATTAAACAAAAAAAATTAATAAGTTAATGTAGGAGAAAAAAAATCTCTAGCTGCTTTACAAAATTTTTTTATCGTAGCAACAAACTTGATGCTCCCCCAAAAAAATATTCGTCACACTTCCCATCATGACAAAAAATTAAAAAATTCATATATTTTTCATTTTCGTTGAATTTCAAACGTTTGGAACTTCAGGTACATCATAAATACTACATATTTTCTGAAAATTCTTCTCAAATACAAAAAATCGAATGAACTTTGAATTCTCGAGCACGAAATTAATTTAAATCTATTAAGCAATGTACAAAAAAATAGTACAAATTTCTCAAAATACTAGAAAATCTTACAACATTTTATACATACTAAAAAATACAAAAAGTGTTAAAATTACTAAAAATCTGAACAGATAAGATTCTCTCAAAAATCTATTAAATTTGCGAATTTTTCCCCACGGCTAACATTGAATGAAATGTCATATCCAGAAATTTTTTGAACTTGAAAAAAAATATGAATTCGAACAAACTGACTGATTTTCCTCGCTTAAAAAATTAATTTATTCATTGAGCTCTCGTCCTGACAAACAACAGATCTCGAAAATATGTTTTGTTCAAGCAAAACATTTTGTTGAAACTCAAAAAAAAATTGAACACATCTCATCTTTTTCTTCTAAAATTATTTTATTATATCTGAAATAAACAGTTTCTAGAACAAAACTACAAGTTGGTTGATATTGTTTTTTCATCCTCAATTTATTTCAAAAAGTAGTTACTATTTCTTTTCAAGTAACGGTTACGTAATGAATCACTTTTTTCCCCCAAGTATCTGTAACGTAACGTTTTACAATTTTTCAATTACCTTTCCAAGCCCTAAACAAAATTCACTAGGCAGTAAAAAAACCACTGATTTAACATGACCGGGAGGCCGGAAAATGAATCCCTTTTGCACGACTGCGGATGCGATTGCAAAACTCGCTATAGTTGTAAAGGCTTTGCGCAATCAGGTGTTTGTATTGCATCATACCAAGACCGCGGCCCGAGTGTTGTGCTCGCCACCGAGACCACGATATGCTAATGACAATAACGATTGCTAAATTCTAATCATATTCTGATGATATGCTAATGATATGCTTTTGATAATGATGATCGCTTTAGACGACACGGGCGCTATTATAGATCACTGTCACCGCCACTTTTATCACTACAATTCTATCCAAGGGTAGGTCCCGAAAACAGTAAAATTTCATTTTATCATATTTCGAAAAAATACTTCTAAAAACATGAACAATTTAATCCAATTTTTCGAAAAAGCTTGTACAATTTTTCTAATGTTCTCTTTTTTATTATTCATCAATTTTTTACTATGAAGAATGTCGGAAATTCAATATACTATTTTTTCTTGCCGATTACAATTTTTTGAAGAAAAGAATCTTCGTAATTATCCTGACAAGGGCGTAGGCAGAACAATTTTTGGAAGGGGTTTTTCTGGAAAGTATTTTTCCTTCGAGATTTCATAATTTTTCATCTTTGACGATATAGTTACAAGAGAGCAATTTTCAAATATTTTTTATTTCGGAATTTGAAAGTTCTACAACTTTTGGAGCCCAGAGTTGCACATTATTTATGTTGGTAAATAATGGAGTTCGATTGTTGTGATTTCCAATTCGTGACTGAGGTTTCAACTTTTTTTACTAATACTTTTTGTATTTACTTTCTAAAATTCGATGCTCTAGGAATCAAACTTCTAAAAAAATTTACATATTTGAATTGATTTTTTGAGCAAATTTTAACCGCACAGATAAAAGGTACATCATAAATTTATATTTTTTTTGTAGGGTATATTATTCATCAAATTTTATACTGTTTTCAAATATTTTTATATATTTCTTATATTTCTATGAGTCGCTGAAAAGATTTTTAGAAATAGATGCTATTATAGTATTGAAACTTTCAACGATTTTGAAAATTTAAATTGATTTTTCATACGACAGTTTCTTCTATAAAGATTTTTAATACTTTTACTTCATATTTATTTATTATTCCTACAATTGAAAGTATGTTTAATCGTATGAATTGTATGAATTGAATTGGATATATTTTAATTTTTTTCTGTATGAATGTCTGTAACAATTTCCAAAATTATATATAATTATTGTATTTACTATATAAATATGCTCCAGGACAGAAAAATATATAAATACCTGAGAAAATTGTATCTACATAATTTTTATGTACCGAAAGATTTCTATTAAACCAGTAAGCTAATATACTTGTAAGCTAGTAAACTACTGGAATCGTAAAATAGTAAATCAGTCAACAAGTGAAAAAGAAAAATAGTAAATTAGCAAACTCGTGAAGAAGTAAATTAGTTCATTAGTAAACTAGTAAACTTGTCAAATTTGTAAAAGTAAAATGGTAAACTAGGAAGCTCGTAAACTAGTAAGCTAGTTAATTAAAAAACTAAGACGTTAGTAAATTACTGAGCTAGTTAAATAAAAAACTAATAATTCAGTAAATTACTGAGCTCCTTAAATAAAAAAACTAGTAAGCTAGTAATCTAGTAAACTTATTTTTCACTTTTTTTAGTATAGTATAGGAGACTCTGGAGGATTTCTAATTATTTTCAAAGATTGCTACAGAGATTCAAAAAACTCGATGCTTTAAAATCCGAATTTCTATCTATTCTCAGTAATTTCAAGAATTCATGATAAATCATATTACTTATTATCATTTAAAATATTTTGTTGCTTTTTCTATAATTTTCATAGATTAATAGTATATTAAGAATTTGATGCTCTAGAATCCCAAAATTTATAGACCGTAGAGACATTTGTCGATATTTTTTAGAAAACAGTTTTTTTTACAGAATTCAATTTATTTCATTATTCTTTTGGAGTTTGTATGAATTGAAAGATCATTAATACTTTTAAATGGATTTTTTATAGATTTCTAGAATTCGATGATTTAAGATTCAATGTTTCGTAAATTTTAAGCATTTTCCTAGGTTTTCATTTTTTTGATTATTCCCTGGGTTGCGACAATTTTTCTGATTCATATTTTCTACGTAATCCTACGTTTTGAAAATTTTTATTTTTTTTTATATGTATGTGCATAGTGCTTACCTTTTCATGCTTTTTTTTGTAACTTATATTTTTATTGTTTATGTATGTAACCTTTTTCGTTTTTACATGAAATATTGATTAATTTCATCAGAATTTCAGGAGGGGTTTGAACCCCCAAAACCATCCTCTGTCTACGCGCTTGCATCCTGATAAGGACCCAACAGGAGGTCGAAGTATTGATGGAATAAATATTTATATTGAAAACAACAATTCAATATGGCTCTGAGAGATCATTCGAGACCTTTCATTTATTTAAACAATAGTTCTAAACATTCCCCATGAAAATATAACCTCCAAAAATCTCGGTACCCAAAATGACAAATTCAAAAACTTCACTTCCAATGATACCGTTTCGTCCTCTCGGCTTTTTCATCTTGAAAAGCCGAGCAGAATACAAAGACTGTGCACACTTTTTTCAATTCTTTGTGTTGTCAGTTTAACGATGCTGAGGCAGAGCATAGAGCGCTATTGTATGTTAAATGCGATAATCACTTAGGCGGTGATTCAGAAAATCGTTCAACCGTGGAGCGTTACAAAAAACACGTTATTTTTCCTCTTTGGGTGCCTGACATCGGGGACGTGTAATGTGTTTTCCTGGTCAGAAACAAAATGAGAGCAAAAACAAGTCCTTATACCTCAATTTTGCGAAAACCTATAAATCGTTTGTTTTTCCCACATACGCTGGCTTCGATCCAAGATAAAATAAAGATAAAATACATCATGCAATTATTGCGCGATTCAGAGCCGGGTAAACAAGCACCGGAGAACGAAATGCAATTTCTGATAAAGCTTGTTTCGAGCAAGTGTGCTTAAAAGTGAAATTTAGGTATCGCAAGTATCGTCAAACCCGATTGATGACTTTGCTAAAAAAAATCAAATTCGAAAAGAAATTCAAGGAAAAATTAAAAATTTGGTAACAAAAACGAATATAAAATAAATTCCTCTTTGTTGAATAAAAATTAGTGTAATTAGAGGATAAATCGCTTCGTGAAGTTGTAAATAATATCGAGTTTGATCCTCGGAGCCAATATTCAAGAAAAAAAGAATGATGGGTATTTTTCCTCATTCCTTTATTAATTCTCTTTCGTTCAAGCTTTCGACCTCATAATTTTTGGTCCTCATCAGGAATCTTGACATAAACAAAAATATGATTGAAGCACAAGCATATCTACACCAATTCTATTGGCAAGTCAATTTCATCATTTGAATTTTACTTCAATGTTTCAAATAATCCTGATGAGGACCAAAAATTATAAGGTCGAAAGCTTGAACGAAAGAGAATTAATAAAGGAATGAGGAAAAATACCCATCATTCTTTTTTTCTTGAATATTGGCTCCGAGGATCAAACTCGATATTATTTAAAAATGAATATGTTATTCGTCGAAAATTGAATGTTTTTGAAAAAAAGGTGAATACATAAGTAGTGAATAGGTAATTGTTGATGATATTGTTCGTTACACAGACACGTAGGTTTATAGATGTATACGTTGATCAGATAGCTTGAGTACAAAACAAAGACAATTTGTTTCATGATTCTTAAGTTTATCTTCTAAGATTTCATTTCATCAGCACAGTTTTTCAATTTTTTTAGAATTTTCGAATTTCATTTTGTAATTATATCATGGAATTCGATTTTAATGATTTTCAAGTAACTCAATATTAATTTTTTTTTTCCTTTTTTGAGAATAAGGTTTCTAATTTTTTCATGGCTTTCAGAATTGACATAAAACTTTTTGATTGTCACTTTCGAATGGTCTAATCTCGTAAATTTGGAGGCAACGAAAATTGAATTCCTATGATTCATAAATCTTTTGTCATTTCTTTAAAAAGTATTATATGGAAATGAGCTGTACAAAATTATTAAAATTTTTAACAATTTGTGATGAATACTAACCCTGAACTCCTCGGGTGGGCCCAAAACGACCCAGCTGCTTTTTTTAATGTTTTGTAACTTGAAAATGCGACAGAGCAGCATTTAATGAAGTAGAGGTAAAAAAAAGTGTAAGAAGGGATAAAACAACTGTGTTGTTTCATTTGGGTCAGTCCATCTTTTCTGGCTGAAGTAGACGTGTCTAGAATTTTTTCTTGATCATTTTCGACCCACCCAAATATCAGTGCTACAAAAACCTACACGAGCAGAATTCAATCTAATTGTAAGGTAAATTTAGTTTAATTTTTGCTACTAAATATTCGGAACTCATACAAATTGGTAAAAGCTATTCTTTCATGATCGAATCTGAGCTAATAGAGCAGTTTTTTAATATTTAAGAATATGACGACGCGTGCATATATTTGCCCGATTCGCCATATGCATCCAAACCTAAGGGTCTGAGGAATATGCAGTTGAAATTTACAGTATTTGTAATCAATAAACGAATTTCGAGGATGCAATCTTTGTATGACTTGATTATTTAAAAAATTTCACGTTCAGAAATTCAAACATTAAGATTACGTTAATAAACTGCGTATTTAAAGAATCCGAAATCCAGCAATTTTTCTTTTGTCAAAAAATAATGTTTCTCGCAATCCGTGAAAAATCAATACAATAATATTGAAGTATGATTGCTTAACTTTGGATTTCAGTTGTAATTGTCATTGGAATTTTTTTAGCAATTAAACAAATCAATAAAAATAAAACATGTCATTTTGGAAAAGTATCTTCATATTTTTTGTATTTTTCAACACAAGCATAAACAATTATTACTAATAATCGTAGTATTCATAGAAGTAAGATTATCAGTAACTCTTGGAAAAAAAATTTTTCTTGGAGGTTTATTTAAACCCGAGATAAAAATTATCAAAGTTGACAAGGACATATTTTCGACCCACCCTAATAGTTAAGAGTTGAGGGTTAATATTTTTAATTAGTATATTACAATAAAAATATTATTATAAAAATTACTATGAATATAAATATGAATGTAAAAAAATTACTACAAGCGTGTATACATACATCATGAAAAATGATGAAGGATACAAATTTCAAAAAATATTTGTAATTATATGAAATTCTAAGGCAAGAAAATTTTTATTTTCATATAGTAAAATGTAATATAATTGATAGTAATTGAATTTCTAGAGTTTAATGTGTATAACTTTATATGAATATTTATAAAGATGAGAATTCAAAGGTTCTCAAAAATTAAAAAATTGCGCTTTTGAAACCAGATCGTCTAAGATTAAGAAAGTTTAAATCTCCAAACGTTTTTTTATTAATAAAATTAATAGCATTTATAAAAATTGTACAATGTTATAATAATATATATTACTTAAATATTATACTTAAAATAAATTTTCAAGCCACCTGTTCAAGATTAAAAATAAACTATTCTTTAGGAATTTTCCATAACACTGATCTTACAACTTTACATTTTTTATGTCTGACATTCGTAAAATGTGAAGTTCCAAGTTCTCGTATCTCGTAACTTAAAAAATACCTGGATCAATTTCAAAATAAACGTTACCCGGTATTTTGATAATCTGCAGAAAATTTATCTACCCTGAACTCAACTTTTCAACAAATCTTCATTTTTTTTTGACAATCTCAATTCATTTAAAAAAAAATTACATTATATTCTCAAGTATGTACAAAATAAAGAGTTCTTAGGTTTGTGGTGTGTAGATTTTTGGTTATTTCAACTTATTTTCCTAAAATATTTATTATTCTACTTGAATTGTTTGTTAAAACCTGAAGTTTAAAAATTTGTTTTCAAATTAGATAAATTTAGTAAAGATCGTCAAAAACATCGCATGAACATAAATATTTTTTAATTATTTCAAACGATGTGATAACTATTCTGTAAAATTTTTAATTATTTATTTAGAAAAAATTTAACGTTCTCACAATGTTCAAAAAAACTTTCTATGAAAATTTTTTAACTGCCAAGCTACAAATATCAAAAATAATTGAGAATTTTATATGATACTACGCTTCGGTCGTTCTTGGAACGCCCCGCATGTTGTAGGGCTACACTGGGCTAAACACATTGATATCATTTCAATCTTCGAAAGCTCTGGGCAAGTGGATGAAAACATCAAATGGCCCTGTTTGTTAATGTTCCATACGACAAATAAGAATGGGCTCACGACCTGGGGACCGTAGAGGAGGGGGGGGGGGGGGAAGGCCTGTATATGGGCTTATAAAAGTCTCAGGGATCGAAGGCACCAAACAAAAGTTGTTTTTTTTTTTTTCGTCCCGTAAGAAACTGGAAGATCAGCACGAAATATCGTGATAAACAGTAGTTTTTAAATTTTTTTCAAGTTCCTGTATAATTTTTGTACTTTTTCATAATTGAAGTGAAACTTCTTTAAAAACGTCAAGCATATATTATGGGGTACTCTTGAATTTTTCGCTGATTGGCTCCGGATTATTTTACTCAACCAATGAAAACGCTGAGTCAGTTCTATCATCCATTGTTGTCCATGAAAATAAAGTTTTTACTATTTTTCTGTCATTTTCTCAAGTTTTTTCTCATTTTTACGTAGAATTTCGTAGATTTTTTGTTAAAAATAATCATTTTCAGATTTCTTTAGATCGTAAAAAATGAAGATATGTTTTTCTACGGTTCTTCCCAATTTTCCCAGATCAATAAATTTCAAACATTAAACTTCATAGTAGCAATTTCAAATCTTGCTTCTCAACATAAATTAAAATGAACGAAACACAGCTGAAACTCAAAAAAATTAGTTTGCTTATATAAACTTGTTACTCAAAACAGGAAAAAGTGTTGAACAATTTATTTTTTTACGTTCATAGGATGAAAACTAAAAATATAGCTGCTTGCAAAAGATATGTATCAAAAGTCCTTTTTTATTTCCTTCGCGAAATACGCACGAGTCTTAAAATGAACAAGCTCTGATTTGACTTGGCTGCTGACCAAATTTCGTCCGAAATGCACAAAATCACTCTCGAACCGAAGCATATAAGTGCTGAATGAAAAGTTCTACATACTCTAGAAGCTGAAAGAATTCAGAAATGACGACATTGTCTGAAAACAAAATTCCTAACATTTATGCTCTTTTAAATTTTCTATTGTTAACTCTCTTACTTCTTTAGAGTAAAATTTCACTCTACATCGAGTTACCACTAAAACATGAAATTGACATCAAATTTCTCTGTAAAAGAAGTTGAATTGTACATTAAGTTCGACTGAATTTTGTGTGACTGATTTTGCGTCTTAAATGCTTTTTAGATTGAAATTTTTTGATTTTATTTCTAATTCAAGGTTACTTATGTTGAATTTCGATACTTTTTAATAGCCATATACAAAATTAAAAAAAAGTATATTGTTTTAATTCGTTTAGTTGTGGTTTGATTAAAATTATTAATACATCATTCAATATGCAACAAAAAGTTTATTATGCAATTTTTTCATTTCCAAAATGAGTGGTAACATACGCTGAACTTTTACTGTTTCAAATGGCTTACATTCAAAAACCAGTTTGGTTGGCTCAAACAATCATTTGGTCGATATATGATCAAACAAATATTTAGTTAGCTCAAATAAATTTTTAGCTCGAGCAAACAAGTTTTAGTGGGTTATAATATATTTTTGGTACGGACAAACACATTATATTGAGCAGTCATAAACATTTGTTTGACTGCACCGAAATTTGTTAGAATCAAATATAATTTGTTTGATTATACCAAACATTAGTATTTGGATCCAAAGCGGTTTTTGAGTGTATCTTTTGCATTAATAATCAGGTTTCTATTTCTCGCTTTTTCGATTTTGAATACTAGGCTAATTTTTTCAACAAAAGTAGTTATTTGTGCTTATTTTTAGTTGTGGGTTTCTCATCTTCAAGACGTTATCAAATGAAATTGAATAAGATCAAATCGTTAAAAAGTTAATTGAATCTGCAAATTCAAAACTACCCTTATTTGTTGCTTTTTCTATATCGAAATTTTTTCCTATTTTCAATTTTAATAAACTGTTATTTGAAAAATCTACCTTCTAAAATTGCAACGTGTCATTCAAATTTTAAAATATAGAATATTGAAAATTTCTGATACTGACGTGTAATTTTTCCATTTTCTTTATGTTTAGAGATAAAAATTTGCAGTTGGTATCTACTTTTTTACCTAACATTTCAATTATCAAAACTTATCATTTCAGAGTTTGATTTTATTGAATTTTGAAGTTGACATTGATTTGAAAGTTGTCGCTCTTCAATCTCTCTAATTCTACAGTTAAAATTGCACATTTTTAATAAAAAAAAAGTCGATGGCCAGTTGTTTAACATTATTTATCCAATCAAACGATCATAAAAAAAAATGAAATTGTTGACTTACAAAATAAAGCATAGATTGAGTTGTTAATTTTCATTTTTGGCATATATTTTTCGGATTTCGGGAGGGGTTTCGACCCCCCCCCCTGCGTTCTTCACTGGCTTAAACAATTTTTTGTTGCTTGGTAAAATAATATCTAGTAAATATTTGATGTAAACCTCTTTTAATTTCTTAGGATGAATTTTCACTCTGCATCGAGTCACAAAATACTCATACTCAAACAGAATGTGAAAATCCACTCTCATAGAGTGAAAAGTCACTTTTAGAGAAGTTGAATGTCACTTTTCAATTCTAGCAAAATTTATTTTTGAAACATGAATTGTATTCTTGAATTTCATAGTTATCATGATGAAGATTATTCAATAAATGATCGCTCGGAGCCATGTTTTCATAAAAAATCTATTTGAGTGGAAATATTGATCAAAGAATAAATAGATTTTTAATGAAAACATGGCTCCGAGCGATCATTTATTGAATAATCTTCATCATACTAATATAAACGGAGCAGTCGGACATTAATTCATAGTTATCTTCTTCAATTTTACAATATGTTATTTAAATAAGTTTGAAGATAAGGATATCATGAAATTATTGCTCTCTCAATTTCTTAGTGTGAATTTTCACACTACATCGAGTAAAAATACACTCCCATAGAGTGAATCGTCACTCTTAAAGAAGTTTACTTCAAGACTCACTCTAACAGGAGTGGAATTTAACTATTCCGGAGTGACTTTTCGCTCTAAAAGAGTAAAAAATCACTCCAAATTTGAGTGGCAGCATTACCAAAGCGTGACACATCCTATTTTCAAATATTTTTGAAAAAAATGCGATTAAGCAACTTTAGTTGAACGAACTGCGAACTGGCAACACTGGATCGAAGGACAAACCGATTTCGCTCGAGCTCCGTTATATATCTCACCCGAGAGATCGGATTCACCGCGATGGGACGCCTTCCTCGTGTCTTATGTACGTAAGCAGGCCCCGCAAGGACGCACGCAACTGATAAAAATAATACGCGCGATTGAATTTTATCACGCGTCCACGACTCGTAAACATAAAAAGAAAGGAAATAAAAATGTTCGATAGACGACCCGACTGGTTCACAAAAAACAAGTTTCGGTGCCATGCTGGTTCTTGGACGAAAATAGGACGCACGATCGCCAAATTTTAATAGATGCTACACCTTATGCTCGTTGGAGGCGTTTCTCTTTAGGACATACTCAACACTCATTTACAATTCAATTTATTGAGTCTACGTCTTTAAATTTTGATAGTATTTTGATTCGTACACTGAGAAAAAAATATAGTATTTATTACAATACTGTATAGAAACGGAAATCACTCTGATATATTGCACTTTTTGTTAGA
Organism: Platygaster robiniae; assembly: GCA_028476575.1. Classification (NCBI taxonomy): domain Eukaryota; kingdom Metazoa; phylum Arthropoda; class Insecta; order Hymenoptera; family Platygastridae; genus Platygaster; species Platygaster robiniae. The sequence goes on from CM052023.1 coordinate 29,671,564, forward strand.
TAATATATCAATTTTTGAAATAACATTGTGAATATTGTCAAATTATATTGTACGCTATAAAAAATATACGGAAATTTCCTATACCATGGTACTGAAAATTTACTATTCTTTCATGTTTAACGTACTTGAATAGGAAAATTTCAACTGCTTATAGTAAAATTATGGTAAAATTATAGTAAAATTTCACCACAAGTTAATGGTTAATGACTTTCATATCGGTACAGTAAAATTACCACAGTTTTTTTTTAGAGTGTAGTTATAGATATATTTTGTTGTAAGAACTCCTATACATCTTCCGTTTTCTACTATGCTTCTTGTATTTTTGCAATATCATATTGTAATTCCTATTAATCCAGATTATTGAAAATTCCATACAGCTTTTTCAGTGTGCAGATCTGTATAAGGTTCTTTTTGCAATATTTTTGTATACTTTCTAGGTTTCTAGTGTATCATATTGTAATATGATACAGTTTTCGAAAAAGCTGGATAAAAGTAATGTAGTTCATTTTTTTGCCATTTATGGTAAAAATTACAGTTTGTATAGTGAAATTTACATTTTAAGATTTAAAATTTTCCGAAATTATACAGTAAAAACTGGCATACATATTGTAATTTGCACATTAATGGCGGTTTTACTGTATAATATTGTGATAAGTAAAATAAATATAGCAGATTTTACAATATATACGGCAGAAAGTACAAGATTTTTTTGTCAGTGTACCCTTCTCAAGTCTTTGAAGTCCATTAAGGTATAAAAATCATTACAATACTCTATAGTAAACGGGAATCACTCTGACATATTGTACTTTTTGCTAGATAATATATCAATTTCTGAAATAACATTGTAAATATTGTCAAATTATATTGTAGTTATAGATATATTTTGTTGTAAAACTCCTATACATCTTCCGTTGTCTACTACACTTCTTGTATTTTTGCAATATAATATTGTAATTCCTATTAATCCAGATTATTGAAAATTCCATACAGCTTTTTCAGTGTGCAGATCTGTATAAGGTTCTTTTTGCAATATTTTTGTATACTTTCTAGGTTTCTAGTGTATCATATTGTAATATGATACAGTTTTCGAAAAAGCTGGATAAAAGTAATGTAATTCATTTTTTTGCCATGTATGGTAAAAATTACAGTTTGTATAGTGAAATTTGCATTATAAGATTTAAAATTTTCCGAAATTATACAGTAAAAACTGACATACATATTTTAATTTGTACATTAATGGCGGTTTTACTGTATAATATTGTGATAAGTAAAATAAATATAGCAGATTTTACAATATATACGGCAGAAAATATAAGATTTTTTTGTCAGTGTACCCTTCTCAAGTCTTTGAAGTCCATTAAGGCACAAAAATCATGACAATTCATTTTTCAAAATTTCTATAACAACATTCTGCTTCACACCCTTCTCCTTGACTTTCTTGATCGTTGCAGCCCCTTCTTTTCCATACATTTTTTTAAATTTTGACATTTTCCAAATATTTTGAAGGCTGATTTATAATAATTTGAAATTATTAATAATGATAGTAAAATATGGGCTAACCAAATTTTTAGATATTTCAACTATTATTTCATTGCTATAACTGAAAATGCAACTAATAATCAAATAAGATAAAAAGATCTGATTGATTTTGATTTTGATTTTGATTTTAAAAGGTGTTTATTCAATATTTAATATACAATTTGGGTACATATTATTTCACCGAATAAACATAAGTATACATATTATTAACATTGTGTCTATGACGGGTAATACAACCTCTCGCATATCATTCGAATTCGTATTTGATTTTTGAATATAATTAGTAAATTTGTGTTTATTATGTTTTACAATTGTTTGGCATCAGTATGGAAATGTTTGGCATTAGGAGAAAAAAGATGTTCTCGTTCGAGAGCATCAAAAACCTTGTGCCTTTTGTATTTTATGTTATTTTTCTAGTTTACCGATAAAAATACGCAGTATTCAAAAAGATCTGATCCATTGGAACCAGATAAGTTAAATAACCAGAACGAACAACTTCTAAATGTCCATATTTCGGCTTCTTCCAGGCCCCCATCAGGATCTTACATGAAAGAAAAATGAAAATGAAATTCCAACATATGAAATGACAAAACAAATGAAATTCCACATAGAAATACTGCTAAAACTAGGGGAAACGTTCCAAAGATCCTGAGGGAGTTTCCTAGAGTTTTACCAGTATTTCCTTAGTGTATTATCAAAATAATATGCTCGATACACAAAAATTCATATAAACTATAGGATAAAATTTTATCATTACGTTTGTGTCTTTGAAAATTCAGACTCGTTTTACAATTTTCTTTAAATGGTAGAATTTAGAATCGTATTTTGATAACTACTTATGAATCATTATTAAGTTACTTATTGAAGATTTATCGATCAGTTTGATTAATTTAGAATTGTACTTGCAGTTTTGAAATTCTCTCAACTTTACGAATTTCACTGCTTTGTTGAAATTTCGTATTAAACTCATTGTCAGCCATTTTTCGTCACGTTTTGTACAGAAAAATTTTTGAAATCATTCAGTTTTTTAATCTTCTCGATTTGAAAATGATATAATGATAAAAGCAAAGAAGAAGGGGAAGCCCACTGCCAACAAATCACCAAATATATTTTGTTCGTAACTTTCTGCCAAGAAAACAAGTGCCAAAATTAGAGTTTCCCGCATTTCTTCAACAATTTCGCAATGAGCAGCTTGACTTTCCAATATATTCAATATTTTGGTACTGTCTTGTCAGATAAAAAGTTGTTATGAAGAAACGCTGCAGAAGTTATGCAAATCTTGATATTAGTATTCAGTGACTCATGCACGCCAATTTATAGTTTTTCGGAGAGAAAACCTTCCGTTTCGAAACATGAAAGTTACCATATTATTCTTTGATCGCCGATAAACTTGCGATCAATACTGATCAACACCGATAAATCTGCGATACCTGGAGCATTCGGTGCTTTTACAATCAGCTTCTTCGTAAACATAAAAAAAAAAGATAAATAAATTATCTTAACTGAAAAAAAAACACGGTTCTCGAAGTAGACACCCGCTGGCGACAAACAAGTCAACTCTGATGACGCTCTTGGACTCCGATCACCAAGGAAAAATTTTACAAAAACACGTTTGTTATACTTTTCAACGTTAAAATAATGAAGTTTGATTTTTTGAACCCATCTAGATTATATTCAGGGCAAGGTGAACTCATTGTAATTTATATTACATGTAATACCATAAATGACGATGTTCTTACATGTAGTAACATCGAAGTAACATTTTAGTAACATAGTGATAACATCCTCATCCGACCGCATATCAGGAAATTTTTGGCCGTAAAATGTAGTCAATTATTCATTTTAATCTATTTACTAACGAATTATTAATTTGTTATTAATTTTTCCATGTAATATTTAGGGTTTGGATGTAACGCGTTGCTCTAAAACGTTACATTTACATTATACTAAAAGGCAAGGGATAAAGCTACAGATTTTAATCCTTCACACGTGACTAGATCTGTAGCAAGGGACTTGAAACGATTAAAAAAATCGTATTCAAAATATCTTGGTCATCGGATGCTGGGCATTTCGTAACAAAGAAATTGAGAGCAACGACCTTTCATTTTGTTCGCCTTCTCTTCGTACAATCTTTTTTGTGGAATATTGGTTGGCTTTCAATTTTTGTGTTATTTTTTTTATGACCTCTTGCACCTTGAATCCAAAATGAAGAACTGATCTTCCCTCTGATTGACAGGAACTTTAGGTACGTTAAATTTTATATCGAAGAGAACAGGAACTTGCAAAAAAACCGTCAATTTTAATATTGAAATAAGATCCAATTCTATTAGAGGATCTGCAAATATGGTAACGGTAAACATTCAGCAGGTGGAATATTCAATAGGCATTTTTTTGTTTGCGTTCTTGAATAGATTTCACAGTATCCACGTTGGGAATAATGCTATTGACGAAAGGGAAATGAGGTATCGTGGTTGCCAATGTGAGGTCAAAATTCAAAATTTTCTTAGATAAACGATAGTATATTTTTTTGCTGATGTAAGATCTATTTTTTATTCACTTTGGGGGTACTTTATTATTTTTTTTATTTAATTATTGTTCAATGCACCCATTTTTTTTCACTTTCAGTAAAAACTCGCGAATAATTTTCATCTCAAATAACCAATGGATGTTTTTATTTTTTTACATCACATGTTGAAACTTCAAAAAAAAGTTCTCATTAAATATAGCTATACTACTCTTTAAATAATACTTCATCAATACTGTATAAATATTCCGACGAAATTTTCCGAAAAAATTTTCAAAAGACGTTTAGTAAATGAACTTCAAAACCAATTTTTCGATAAATTTGCAATCAGATATTTGACTTTGATTTCATGCTTGCAATAAAAAATATATTTGTATTTTCACGTAATTTTTCACGGAATATCCCCAAAAAGTCTCAGACTATTTTGAGTATCAAGTGAAAATTTTCCATCACTTTAAATCGAAATCTCAAGAACCCACTTTATAATAAGATTTTTTAATGTATTTATTCAAATGGTACATTAAGTGGCCAGACAAAAATTGCATTTAAATTTTTCTTACTACTTTTTTTATCAAACATTGAGAATATATGCTTTAATAATGCATCGCAATGATTTCCAATGACTATATGATGCTCGAAAAATTATACTTAATGCAAAGGAAACAATTAATAGCCTGATAGTATACTCGACTCTGAAAACACACGAGTTCGTAAAGCACGTGTTGAAAACTCATGGTATAACATTGTATTATTTATAATATGTATAAATTTTATTTATACATGCAAGATTATTATAAATGTAATATTATTAATATTCCAAATTCAAATACAATTCAAATTACAAAATAGCCAATGCATGAGTTGATAAATGAGCGTACCCTGATAAAAATTTCATGTTTGACATAACACCGAAATATATATTAAATATTATAAATATAATATTATTATCCAAATAAGTTCTTGATTGAAACCTGATTACACTGTTCAAATTGAATATTGAAAAAAAATTGTACATCAATGACTTTGTCATATTTGCCTTACAAAGCTAACAAATTTTGAATTTTGTTAATAAAATTGACATCGAAGTAACATTTTAATAATGTGAACTTTCAAAAAATAATGTATTATAATTGTAAGAAAAATTAAGAAACAACCAAATTCACTATGCCCAATGAAATTTCCAGTAATAACTTCTACAACTTTGCAATTTTTATGACATTGACATTAGAACTTCAAAAAATTATATGATCCATTGTGCAAAAATTGTAGTTATATGTTGCCAATTCAAGAAATGATTTCACAATTGTTTGTACGTGCCTGACTTACAGGTAAAAAACCATTCACGAATAAAAAATCTTTTTACTGTCATTTTGACTAAATGATATTTGAAAGTTGACTTTGAAAAGTTGAATATTATTTCACAATTGAATTCTAACAATCGGCATAGTAGAATAACATTTTGTAATGAATAATTGAAAATAGTTGTTTTCATCAGTTGAAAAGCAGAAACTAAAAAAAATTTTTATTTTACTAATTTATTGAGTCAACATTTTAGTTTCTTGGAATGCTCTATTAAATCAATAATAATCAGGAATTTATGGTTTAAAACAGTTTATTTGAATAATTTAAAGTCGAAAATTGGCCATTTTGTGAGATTTTCAATAGTTTTTTAGATATTCAGTATTTTTATCAAATAATGTACAGTTTTTGAGAATTTTATGCTCTAGATTTCAACGTTAAATTTATTTACAGTATTTTGTAAGATTTCTCAAAAACGGTAACTCTATAAACATCCAGTCATTCAGAGATTTATGGTACGAGTATTTTTAGGAATTTCTATCTCAATTTCTAGAATTCAATGTTCTAGAATTCGAAATATTATAAATTCTTATAACTTTTACAGATTGTTGAGATAATAATATCTAAAAAAGTTAATAGATTTTATGCACTTCTCTTTCAATATTTTGTGTTTTTAAGTATTTATGAAATTCTTGAAGATTTGATGTAAAGTTCGAAGTTTATTAGATTTCCTGTATGTGAAAAGTTTTTTTAAAAGAAAAAGTATTTTTATGGATATCAAGTATTTTTCATAGTTTTTCGGTACTTGAAACGTTTTTCTTATTTCTTCAGTATTTTTACAATATCAAAGATTTTTTTGTATTCTTGTGAAATTCAATATAGATTTTTGGAATTCGATGCTTAAAAATTATAAATTTAATAATTTTTAACATGTTTATAGATTTTCGAGAAAAATATATCATAGTTTATAATGCACTGCTGGTATAGTTAGATTTTTTTCAATTATAAGGTTTTGTACGATTTCCTACATTTTTTATAGCTTTCTTGTATCTTTACGAATTGTTACTTTGATCTCCAGACTTTCTTGCTTTAAAATAAAAAGTATTATGTTTTACAATGTACTACCTTTTTTTGAACTTTTTATAACTCACAAAATTTCACAAAAAAAATTCAAAAAAAAAACAAACTGTCTTTTTTTTGCATACAATATTGTGACACTTTGTGAAATGCGATGGGTGGGGGAGGTAAAAAAAACGCTATAAAATTATGAAATCATTTTTGGAAGCTTCCTTAGAGATAATTTCAAGAGCTTAAAATATGTATGTATAAACGAGTAAAGTTATAAAAAACAATATTTAACATAAATAAGTACCATGATAAACGAGTTTCGACTGTATCTAACGGAAACAACTGATTCAAAAAAAAAAAAAAAAAAAAAACTACATGAGCACGTATGGTAATGCTGGCATGAATCGTCAACAAGTTCATCAAGCTCAATAGATCAATATCTGAACGTCACTTGTGCAAATTTACATAATCCCGAGCTCACTTTTAAATTTCACCAAGGATCTAGGCCAAAATCCACTTTCAAACTTCGAGAACACAAAAGAATTTCAAAAATGCCCTACTAAGTGATGTGCGAAAAACAATTTACTGCGATAGTTTTAAAAAGTAATGAACTTTCCAGCAGCTTCTAATGTCTTGTTGATCATGTTGTTGAACATTGACAATATGCGATAAAATATATTCGATTAAAAATTGCTAATTAATTATCATAATTTCCATCAGTGGCTCTACCACCACATAATTTGTATTTAATTTATTGCGAGCTAAAAAACTTTTATCACTAATTCTACAAATTTATTCTGCAAATTTGAAATACTTTAAAACGATCAATTTTGCAAATGTTTTTCGTGAAATATTTCATAATGATTATTCGATGATCCCTTCAGTACCAATGAAAAAGTTTAATTTTAGCTATTAATATCAAATGATAACTGAGAAAAAAATTGCAAATTTTTATTGCTTCCCGAGTCGCTTATTGTGCAAAAAATAACCTGACTGCTGAATAATAATTAAATTCAAGCATGATCATCATTGCTAATTTATTGCACGTTCGCCTCACTTGGAGTTTCAGCTTATATAAGAACAACAACCCACCTTACTTTTGAATTTGTAAAATTGGTGATGTATTGATTTTTGCAAAACCGTGCCAAAAAACAAGAAACTATACATGGCCGATTCCGCCAAAAAAAAAAACTTGAAATTTTAATTTTTGATCGATTGAACTTGAAAATCAAACAGTTCAGACGTTTACCTTACTTAAAAATAAATTCATCTTTACCAGGCCTTTTTTTTTTAATTTTATCGTTAATTTTATCGACTCTGGCTTTCTAACTGCAAAGCTACATGTTTTTACGACATGTGTCAAAAACTCTATTTCAATGATATAAAGTGTGACTGGATGCAAAAAAATTACCGACATGCATAAATCACACTAATTTCTCATAAAGACATTTTCCTCTTACAAGTTTTGTTTTTTTACTGAAAAAATTAGTGAAATCATACAATAAAAACAGGGTAAAATAACGTTTGCTTGCGAACAAGAATGGTAATAAATTCAGCTCTTTGGAAGGTATTGGCGATAATACCGACATCGAGGTCACTCTGAATGGGTGAGTCACATCCTTAATATATGAACAATCGGAATTAGTTTACTTGAAAAATACATTAACTCGACAAGCACAAGCATCATTATCAACAAAATTTATCAACGAGAATTGAGTTGCATAATATAGATTGTGTTTTTTATTTTGGAAATCTCTATTGTTTGAAAAATTGACCAGAGAGATAAACTGGTATGACCTCGTCTTCACAATAGGAGACTCGAACCCCTGAAAAAAATGCATTGAAAAATGATAAGCTTTATGGTATTGGAGATAATTTTGAATTTGATATTCGAGAAATCAGTTAATATTGAATAATTTGCAATGAATGTTACTTAGGTTTAGTAAAATGTCAGTAACTCTGGAAAAATTGAAATTTATTCATTTTTCATACTGATATTGAAAAAAAAATGATAATAATTTGAGATTTTGAGAATAGAGATAGAATGTAAAAATTTTAAATAGAGACTTTCAAAATAACAGATTAAAAAATTTTGATTACACAACTAAAAAATTTGAATTCTTTGAGGTTTGAAAGCGGAAACAATAAACTTCCAAAATTTTAAAGCTGAGTCCAAATTTCTATGATGTGATATAAAAATTATGTAAAAAGTTATTTTTATTGTTAATACAAATTTAGGCACCCAAGATCGAACCTGTAAATTGAAATTATAAAATCAAAGGTCCAGATACATGAGGAATTTGTAACTTCACATTGAAGGCTTGTTAAATTTTTCATCACAAGTTATTTTAAAAATGAAAAATTGAATAATTTGACATGATGTAAAAAAAGAGATGGTTATAAAAAATTCAAATTCAACCAAATAAATTTGAAATTAGTATTCATTCCATAGATTCTGAATTTCAAAATAAAAATGGCAATTGTTATTTTGAAAAATTTTACTTGCTAGTAATTTTGTACTTATGGACTCAAACTTTGAGTAATTCGATTCTAAATTTAAAAAATCAAACAATGTTTGGGAATACTTAAAAGTTTTAAGCTTGTTGCAGTTTTTAACTTTGGAAATGTACTTGAAATTCCGAACGTTCAAGGGGTTATATTTATACCTTTTTGTGCGGAAAAATTGAGGGTGGTTTGGAGTAAGTTTCATTGAATATTGCATATTTTTTTAAATATTTTTTCATCAAAAAATATTAACAATTTGCGGAGTTATGGCCCTTTCCCCGAAACAACTTTTTTTTTGAAGAGGTTTGCAGTGACCATGATGCAAGTCGAACAAGTCAAATTAATTCAGAAAATCCAAAAAATTTCATTAGTCTAGAAATATATCTAGTTTTTGAACGATCGCTTTTTCATAAAAAAGTTTTATTTTGCAGATAAAAATTTTTTAATAAAAAAAAACGAAAAAAAAATGATATTAATTTTTTCGTTGGTTATTTCAATCGAAAAGTGCTCAAAGGCAGTTTAGAATTTTCTTACTTCAATTTTGATTCATTCTTTTCTTTATTTATTTTAAAACATTTGGGGGTTCAGGTTTATTTTTGGAACTAAAATGTCAAGCAATCTAACACTCGATTAGAATAAAAGGGGAAAAAATCAACAATTAAAATTAGTAATGAGGTTGTATTTATAAACCTAAAGTAGTTTGATACATAATTTTTCAACTTCCTGAATCAAAAAACATTCTCGAATTCTATGTACATTAAGCATATTATGAAAAAGAAAAAAAAAAAGTTCAAAACTTATTTTTTCGCATATTCAAGGGGTTATATACCTTTTAGTGCGGACGAATTGAGCATGGTTTGGAGTAATTTTTAAGGTATGTAGCAATAATTTTATGACACCAAAGTTATTGTTTTTTAATAGAGTATTGTCCACTCGAAAAAACAAGTATTTGTTTAGAAAAAAATATCAAAAATTGGCGGAGTTATGACCCTTTCCTCGAAACAACTTTTTTTTGAAAAGGCTTGCGGTGACCACGATGCAAGTCGAACAGGTCAAGTTAAATTAGAAAATCCAAAAAATTTCATTAGCCTAGAAATGTATCTAGTTCTTGAACGATTGAAAAAATTAATATAACGTTTTTTCTGTATGCAAAAACGTTATCCTCGAGATTTCGATTTTTTGAGTTCTGAAAATTTTACTAAGAAACTTTTCTCTGCAAAATAAAAACTTTTTCATAAAAAAGCGATTGTTCAAGAACTAGATATATTCCTAGACAAATGAAATTTTTTGGATTTTCTGATTTAATTTGACTTGTTCGACTTGCATCGTGGTCACCGCAAACCTCTTCAAAAAAAAAGTTGTTTCGGGGAAAGGGCCATAACTCCGCCAATTGTTGGTATTTTTTTACGAACAAATACTTGTTTTTTCTTGTGAAAAATACACTATCAAAAAACTATAACTTTTGTTACATAGCATCATTGCTAGATACTTTAAAAGTTACTTCAAATCATCCTCAATTCGTCCGCACAAAAAGGTATATAACCCCTTAATAAATGTTACTCTATTTAATATTACAATCTGGATATGAGAAAAATATGAAATTTTTGAGAAAATCCGTCAAATTTCTGAAGCATTCAAAGGGTATAACAAACATATTGTTATCCCCAAAAAATTTGGAAGATTTTCTGCAGAATTTCATGTTGTTCCCATATCTTGATAGCAAAATATTCACTGTATATAGCAAAGAATAATGCGAATATTTTCCTCTGCCTTTGAAAAAATTCATATTATTATTTCTATAATTTCTAGAAAACCATAATACAGACAAAAATATGATAATCGACCAAAAAATCTTCCACATTTTCAAAGGATAAAAATACGTTAATCAGTCCTTCACAAATTTGAAAGATTTTACGCGGAATTCAATATTTTTCTCACATCCTGATTGCAAAATATTCACGGTAGCGGAGATATATGCAAGTATAATCTTCTATCTTTACAAAAATTGTATATTATTTCTGCGATTTTTAAAAATTCGTAATATATTAGTTTTGATAATATAAATGTGTCTGAAGTTCCAAACGTTTAAAATTAAACGAAAAAAAATGTACAAGTTATTATAAGAGACAAATATTTTCTAGCTTTTTTGGAGATTTTTTGATCGTCACAACAAACTTGATACACCCTAAAAAATATTCGTCACACTTCTTACCATTATAAAAAATCGGAAAATTCATATATTTTTAATTTTCGTTTCATTTTAAAAGTTTGGAACTTCAGGTGCATTTTTTTTTTTGTCAATATTTCTACACAAATTACTAATATTTCTCTCTATTCCAATAAAAATTATAAATATAGAATTTTTCATCTGAAAATAAGCATGTTGCAAATTGTTCTAAAAACTTAATAGGACTGGAAAAAGTAACGTGAAATAAATAACTCGATTTTCGTTACTCGTTACCGAACAAAAGTAACTCGTTTCCGTTATCGTTACAGTAAAAAATGTAACGTTTTAGAGTAACGCGTTACTTCTAAAGCCTGTAATAATATAAATTTTCTAAAGTGGACATTTTTAAACATTCTCTCAATTTTTTCGGTCAATTCGAAGAAGAATCCTTTATTCTTTAATTTTACTGACTTTTTTTGCAAAAATTATCTGACATTCACCATGCATGTAACAATAAAACGAAAACTTGCCACCCGGAAAAAAATCACGTATTCAATGATGAGTGGGATACACGTTTCATCACCTTAAATAACAAAATCCGTCCCTCCTGAGATCAATAACAGTCTCTCAAGGCCACTGATCTCTAGCGGAAACATGCCAAATGCGGATAATTAATTGTTGAATAACTCGCTCGGTGAAATCCCTTGACACACATACCCGTTTCCATTTTCTTTTTTTTTGCATTTAAATGACACCAAGCTTATCCACACTACTCTTTTCGCTACTTACGTCGTTGCCAATTTGGCCCATGTTAAAGATACAGTCTCTTTTGTTAGCCGTTGAAATCTCACGTAGAAGACAACGATCAAGTATTAGAAAGTGGGATGATCTACGAATCTTTGCGGCTAAATGATGACCGTGGGAGGAAAACACTCGTTCAAAACATCACTAGAAAACAGGACACGCAAAAACACTAATCGTTCTCGCAGAACGGTTTTTAAAATTCTGTCAGTGCGTGAGAATCGTTTGTGAGATCGACAAAAAAACGTCTAGAAAATTTTTTATGCGCGGAGAAAAAAACGCGACACGGTCTTGCTCGATTGCAGATTTCTGGGTGACTGATATATATAGTCGTTGAATTTCAAATTGAAATGGAACAGCTGAAAACTTGTTTACACTGCTTTCCAGTGAGAGCGCCAGTGTTGCCAATCGTCAGTGTTTATAACGTTGGTAGAGTGGAAAATTCCACTTGCAACAAGGACAGACTGATGTGTTTTCTATATCTATACACTGCTCGATCTCAAACTGGACCATCCCAAATCGGACGAAATTTCGATCTCAAATCGAACGGAAATTTCTTCTGAAAACGGGCAAGAAATCGCAATATGATTGGTTCTCAGCGAAAGAGGTTATGTTTACAATAAGCATGACATTCATACTGCGCAACTGCTGCCCATTTTCAGATCGGAGCCCCCACTCCGATCACGTCCGTTTTGGGGTTTATTCAGTTTTTTTTCGCCCGTTTTGAGATCGAGCAGTGTATATCACAGACATTAAAACACATTGAAACACATGGACTGCTAGTATCTATTGTTTGCTCGTTTCTCTCGTGGCAAAATATCCGGAGCTAGCCAGTCGGTCAACCTGCAGCTTATTGGACGTTTTGTGCACGAGATTAGTTACGTGTAGCTGGTACAGTTAAGGCCCCGGGCATAAATAAATTTTTAAGTTTTATTGTGAACGAAAAAAAATGCAAAATGAATTGTTTTTAATGCTCTTGGGTACTATGCCAATAATCTTAACAAAATATCGGACCGTTTTGCTGCATTTACAGTTATCTGTTTAAGAAACAATGGAAAATCTATGAAAACATCAAGCTGATTCGGGTTCGGTCGTGCACACTCGGGCTTCTTCAATTTGACCTAGTGGCTAACTTTTGCTTGCAGATAATTTGCCACGGAATCACGCCCTACTAGCAGTCCATGTGTTTTAATGTTATGGTGTATATACAGTACTCTTTCTGAGCAGTGCCGCCGCTGTCCTTTTCTAACCTATGGATGTGACGTCACGGCATATAGGAGTGACGAAGAAAACCACGGCACTATTCAGAAAGAGTACTGTATTGTGCGTTTTTGAATACGCTTTCGTGACACAAACTTTGTGCACTCAGTTGCAGGTTCGCAGATTCCCTTAGCCTAGTTCCTACTACGCCCATTTAACTCCGTGTAAATCTTCCCACTACGCCTGCGAACGCTGGATGCGATAACCGTACCCACGCTGATCAGTTGTCCTCAGTTGCAGGTATACCTATATATATTGCGTTCTTCAACACATTTGTAAAGGTGTGTTTACATGAGAGTGATTTACGACCTGCAACTCGCGTTGTAATCTATTGCGCATCCAATCAGTAGCATGCGACGCAAGTTGCAAATTGCAAGTCGCTCGCATGTAACCAGGGCTTTAGTGACACAAACTCGTGTGCACTCAATCGTGCTTATTTCTGCTCAGTTATGCCCAGTTTTAGGGTGTTCTTTGCTACCAGTGACCAGTCCTTTATTTCTGTTCATTTCCAACTGATCCATTCCAAACCATTCTTTTTGATCCATTGTGATCCATCTTCTGGCCGCCATATTGAAAAGTGTCTCTTACGGGATTACATCAATTACATCGTTACATCTGAATTCTACTTTTGCGTCGCATCTTCTTTGGATTTCTAATCTCAAGGTTAGTGTAAATCAATCAATAAATTCAATAAAAGATTCGCAAGCATATTTTCGCAAATACGGGCGTCAAAAATTGAAATTGATGTGGATTCACGTCGTTTCGATTCAGATGTACCTACGCTACGAAACGACGCCACATGGTTATTTGCGTTATTTTATGAAATTTCTCAAAATCACGGGTAATCGTGCGAAGATTGTAAGATTTTGTGAGGTTTTTTTTAATTTGATGAAGCAGGATTTTTAAAAATGAAATTTTGTTATGATGCGGTTAGAAATTCGAAAGGGTGGGGAGGGGGAAAAATATGGCTGATGTAATGAACTATACCTATGGATGTTTGACGCCAAGTTTTTATCGTATTTTTTATTCAATTTTGCGTTGGGGAATTTCAGTCTATTTGAGTGTATTTTAAATGCTGTGTAATAGTTTTTTTTTTTCTTTTCCATGTAGATTGGAAGATGTAGAAAAATTTCATTATTTCTATAACCATGATCCTAAATTCATCTGATTTTAGTGATAAAACTGACAAATTCAAATTCACAGTATTTAATAATAATTTTATAAATTATAATTTTGCATACACCTCAGGTAAATAAACTGCCCTTTATTTTCCTGCTCTCGCAGGGAAAACTTGTTTATTTCCCATTAGTGTATAAAATATGGTACGATCGTCGAGCACAAGACTTTTTTTTTACAAGCAGAAAGTTTGTAGGCCAAAGTATACAAACTTCTTATTTGGAAATAAAAATGTGCCCGCGTGACGTTTTGTACTAGTGCACACATTTCTTTTTCAAATAAAATTCACGATAATTTTTAATACATAATAAATAATAATCATCAGTTATTGTATCAATTTTCATACACTGCGAAATGATTTTTTTCATTCCTGGCCTTTTGATCATTAAAGGTACTGAAAAAAATGTTCTGTAAAGTTCGAAGCGAATTGTATATAATTAACCTATGTCACAGAGCGACTACGTTTTTTATGTATAATTTTTCATACATTTTGCTCTAATATTCATAACTTTTGCAAAATCTATGATTTTTGCTCAAAACTTAAGTGTTAACTTAAAAGTTTAAGTGAAATATTGTAATGTGCAAAACAAAATTTTACTAGATTTTTCTATCACTGTTCTTTATATTTTAGGAGCGTTAAAAAGTACATGTTCTCCTAAATTTCTAGTATTTCCAAATTCATTTCCTCTACGTATTTTTGTAATTTCTAAAAACCTCATGATAGACTTAGCAGAATTTGAGTTGATAATAATCAGTCCAAAATCAAAATTTTTATAATATATTATACTATGTCATTAAATTTACAACGTAAAGTTTTTGGACTTAGGCTAGTTTATTGATAAAACTGAAAATATTATGCATTTCATAGCGCTTCTGAAGTACTGATAATAGTAATTGAAAAATCACAAAAATTTTAACTCCAAACTTAACATTCCAAACTAACAACAAGACTTTGCCTAATTTGAAAAGTCTATCTTGAGTTTTTTTAAAGTTACAAATATGTAAAGAAAATGATTTGAGAAATACGTGAAATTCATGCTAACATGTACTATCGAAGTGCTTATAAAAGATATGTAAATTACAGCATTGAAAAAAGCAAAAAGAATTTCTTAGAAGTTCAGAATATACAGGGTGTACAAAACTCCCCGCGTCAAGAAGAAACCTAATATTCCTTATCTAATTTTGAGATGAAAACTCCTTTAACACTTTTCATAAAACTCAAAATTGAGAAAGTTATTCAAACCAAAAGTTTAAACAATAAATGTTCTTTCACGAAAAGTGGGGGTAGATTTCACGGACCAAACTTTTCCCAAATTTTTTTCATATTTTTCCTAATCGAAAAGTTCTTTGCTACTTTTCACAAAACTCAAAATCAAAAAAGATATTCGGGTCACCAGTTTCAACCAATCAGATTTCTTAGATTTCATACTCGAATATCTTTTTTGATTTTGAGTTTTGTGAAAAGTGTCAGAGGACTTTTCAACTTGGAAAAATATGAAGAAAATTTGTGAAAAATTTGGTACGTGAAATCTACACCCACTTGCCGTGAGAGTACATTTATTGTTTAAACTTTTGGTTTGAATAACTTTTTCAATTTTGAGTTTTATTAAAGGTGGTAAAGAACTTTTGGACTCAAAATTGGATAAGGAATATTAAGTTTCCTTTTGGCGCGGGGAGTTTAGTACAACCTGTATAAAGAAAACGAATTAAGTAATCTATGGAAATGCTCTGTTTTTTTTGCATCCACTCGTTCTAGTGTACTTGGATATCAATTTCCCTAATTTGTTTTCTAGATGCTTGTCCTGCAACTCGCGAGCTAGCAGATTCAAATCCTAAATAGATGTTTTTATTATTTTTTTTTTTTTTTATTGAACTCATATCCAGATATACTAATCGATATAAATTTTTTTCCTTGCTCAATTTTTTGCAGCAACCCATTTCTGAAAAGATTTTAATTATTTTCAATTTTTCGAACATTTCAGAACCTTAAAGACTCAATTTTAGAATGGATACATCTTTGAGAAAAAAATTGTAAAGTTGCTGTAAAAATTTTAAAAACAGATGCACACAAATTACTGTAATTCGACGCTTTGTAATGAAAGTTTTACGGATTTCCTAGTTTCGTATAAATTTGTAAACAAATTCAATCAGCAAACATATTTCAGAATTTTCAGTACTTACATCAATTGCTATTTAGATTTTTTCTAAATTTTTTTAGTCTGAAATCTTAATTTTCATAGATTTACAGGGTATTGATTGTTCATCCAATATTTATGACATGGATTCCTAGTTATTAATACAATTTATATCAATTATTACTGAAATTTTTGTGGGTCAAATTTCTAATTTTCATTTTTAAGTACAGGGTGCGCCATTTCTTATGTCGGCATGTAAACATTGAATAACTTGAAAAAAAAACAACCGATTTCTGTAAATGAGGTATTTTTATTTAGTTTGGTCCTTTACAATTTATTTAGACTAGTTTTTGAACACAACATCAATCAAGTGGCCGCCCTTATTGTTCACAGCAAAATATGCCCTTTTTGCGGCGTTTTCCATTACCTTTTCGAGCATCTCGGGTGGTATAGCAATGATTTCGGCACGAATATTTTCCTTAAGCTCTTCAATGGTCTGCGGCTTGCTGGCGTACACTTTACTTTTCAAATAACCCCACAAAAAGAAGTCTGGAGGGGTCAAATCTGGAGATCTGGGTGGCCATTCAATGTCGCCTCTTTTTGACATCAGACGTCCAGGGAATTTTCGTTGCAGAAACTGGATTGTTTGATTCGCAGTGTGGCAGGTCGCACCATCTTGTTGAAACCAGTAATCTTCAAGACCTTTTTCACGCATTTGTGGGCAGACATAGTGAGCCAACATCCACCGATATCGGTTTCCATCGATCGTTTGGTTCTCTTTGAAAAAATAAGGACCAATGATGGTTTTGGCGCAAACGCCGGCCCAAACAGTAACTTTTTGGTCATGCAATGGCGTTTCATGGATCTCGTGTGGATTCTGCGTTCCCCAAATGCGGCAATTTTGCTTATTAACGCCTCCAGAAAGTTTGAAATGTGCCTCGTCGGTCATTAAAATTCGCTTCCAAAAATCAGGTTCAGTATCAACTATTCGAGCGATTGTTTGTCCATATTCCAAGCGACGTGGATGATCTGTAGGCAATATTCTTTGTGTTAATTGCATTTTGTACGGAAACAAATGCAAATCATCTTTCAAAATGCGCCGTAGAGTGGTTCCACTGATGCCGAGATGCTGAGCGCGGTGACGATATGAAACTTTTGGGTTTTGGGCAACGCTCTCTCTGACAGCTTCAATCAGTTCATTTGAACGTCTTGGTCGTTGATGAACGGGTTGTTCGCGATCTTTCACTGTCCCGTGGTCACAAAAATTCGACACCAAACGACGAATAGTGTTGTCAGATGGTGCCTGTTTGCCAAGATATTTTCGACGATATGCTCGTTGAGTTAACACAACTGAACGACTATTTTTAATGTACAAAGTAACTATTTCAGCGCGTTCTTTTGGTGTGAAGCGATACATGGTTGAAATTGTACTGAATTGACGTTTCCAAAACAAGTGAAGTCAAGTAAATCGGTTGTCAAATGTTTAAGTTATTCAATGTTACAATACCGACATAAGAAATGGCGCACCCTGTATAATTATTTGATTAAAAAGTTGTAAGAACTGAGAATATTGTAGGACTAACCACGGAGCTCGAGCGCGTAAAATTCAATCACATCGTGCTGCTCGTTGTGTTCAACCTGCTAGCTTTTCTATAAATAATAGTTTTAGAGAGCTCAAACTTTCCAAAAAGTTCGACAATACACTTAAAATTATGGCAAGCGTGGAAACCTCGTTTAAAACGAAAATTCCCTCGATACATTTTTAATGTGAACTTCGGAAAACATGGTTTTTCAGTCGGATTAAAAAAAAAGTCAGTTGTTAATAACTTTTCATAAATATTTAGATACTGTGCTCATCGCTAGACCTTCCTGAACAAAAGTATACAAAGGTTATGTAAATATCTTGAAAAATGAATGCTCAGCTGCGATGAAAGTTTTAAAAAACATTGATTTTCCGATTCAAAAATCACTGTTTTTTATTTTTTCCAACTAAAACTATGACGTTTACAAAAAAAGTTTAAATGTAGACTAACATTCATTTTTCAAAAGCTAATCAGTAGTATTTTTCATTTTCCTAAATTCGGATTTTGATTTTGACTCATGGCATCACCGCACGGACAATACTTTTGAGCGTTTTCGAGCGCTCGGCGAGTTATTGCATCCGGGGGCTCAATGCAAAGAGTTATGAATAATTCAGTTTCGTTCAATCGCCATTTAGCAAGGCAGGGCTTTAGATTAAATCCCCTTCTCCCTTCACCCCTTCTCTTTCTAAGCTTACTCTAATAGAAAAGTAATAAATTAATGATATCTCTCAATAATATTCTTCTAACTTTCACCTTTACAATGCAGTATCTGCCAATTTTTTTTAAAGAAAAAAATTTATTAACCTACATTCCATAATACACACCTCAATGATCCCAGTATTCCCATTAGAGTAGGCTAAGAAAGAGGAGACGTCTCCTTTATGAAAATTATGAATAGCTTTGCCTCTCCAAAAGTTAGTAAACAAAATTGGATTATTAAAAATGGCTCAAATGTTGCGAATTTTCAAAAATTGAAAAGAAAAAAGTGTCTTTAAATTTTATGAGGAATTACACTGAAAATTCCCTTACACATCCATTCTCTTATGCGGCAGAAGATCGTTCCGCTATACGTCGGTACACCTTGCCCATCTTATTCCTACCACTTGAGACAATGTTTAACATAAAAACACATCCCTCTATTCAATTTATACAATTGATACAATAAACATTCTTTCAATTGTATAAATACTAATGTAATATGAAATAAAAGTATTGACAATCTATGTAAAAGAAAATGTTTTCTGAAAAAAATTTTTTCATAAAAAAAAAAAAAACTTAGAATATATACATACTATATTGATAATATTTAATAAATTATAAATATTTGTTTCATTCATTTTGTAGCAAATTTTCTGAAAAATTGTAGATCTGCTGACCTTGCTGCGTTAACTTTAGAGACATTAGAATTACAACTGTTCTATCTCCTGGCACATTAAACTTGCATTTAAATGATTTTCAATCCCATGTTTTAAAATTGCATATGCTATAATTATATGAAATATGGTAATGATCATATTAAAAAAATTTCTTGATGTGTTTTTTATTCAGCAAAAACAAAAATGGCCGACAATGATGAACTTCTGGACTATGAAGATGAGGAGCAGACTGAACAAGTCGTTGATGGGACTGTAGACACCCCCGCCAAAGAGAAGGTGAAAGGAACTTACGTATCCATTCACAGCAGTGGATTCCGTGATTTCCTTCTCAAACCTGAAATCCTCCGCGCCATTGTTGACTGTGGCTTCGAACATCCATCCGAAGGTGAGATTAATTACACAACAAACAATTCAAATTTGAACGATAATGTTTGCCATTTCTTCATTAAGATGAAATATCCAATGTTTTCGATTTCTCTAAAGTTTCATGTATCTGCCAAGTATAAATAAAAATTGAAATTACAAACATATAATCATTTATAATTGTCAATTTCATATACATTAGAAACTGTTGTATTGAACAGTTGGACAATGCAACAAATTTTACCGTATTCAATACTTTCCAGATATCAATTTTTAAAATAAATTATAGAACGTTTCATTTTTGAAAAAAATCAGGGTCGGGTTGAAGAATGAATTATTAAATATAATATTCTAGTTCTGGACTTTCAGAATTAAACAAGAATTTTTAATAATAAGAGAACATTAATTTTAAACAATATTTTCTCTGAAAAAAAAAACGTATCAATTTAAAATAATGTTCAACATATCAATTTTTTTATTTCTTGTTTCAGTCCAGCACGAATGTATTCCTCAAGCTGTCCTTGGAATGGATATCTTGTGCCAAGCAAAATCTGGTATGGGAAAAACTGCAGTGTTTGTGCTGGCAACATTGCAACAACTGGAACTAACTGAGAATCAAGTTTACGTCCTCGTTATGTGTCACACCCGAGAGTTGGCTTTCCAGATCAGCAAAGAATACGAACGATTTAGCAAATATATGTCCCAAGTGAAGGTAAGATATAAATAAAAAAATTTATTTAGTTGGTTTGTTTGTAGACTATTTTTAAGTGATGAATAAAATTAGTCGTAGCCTATGATGACGACAACCTTTACCACACACCCACTACTGATAAAACCTTGAATACTGATTTTTCATCATGATGAATTTATGCACATTTCTTAAAAGGATGGTTTTTTGTATTTTCCAGGTTTCTGTCTTTTTTGGTGGCTTGCCTATCACGAAAGATGAAGAAGTCTTGAAGACGTCGTGCCCCCACATCGTAGTTGGAACCCCAGGTCGTATACTGGCTCTTGTACGAAACAAGAAGTTGAACCTGAAGCATTTGAAACATTTCATCCTCGACGAGTGTGACAAGATGCTTGAGCTCCTAGGTAATTATCGAAACATTGAATCAATATGTTTTCTAATGTAAATTTGATCCGACAAATGAAAACAATGAATCTTTTTTCAGACATGCGACGTGATGTGCAGGAGATATTCCGCGCAACACCCCACAGCAAGCAAGTCATGATGTTCAGCGCCACGCTATCAAAGGAAATTCGACCAGTCTGCAAAAAATTCATGCAAGATGTAATTACTCCATGTTCTACAACTCAACTCCTCGACATATATTATGTTCAAGGCGCACCCGGGGGTTAGGCTAGTTATCCTAGAAAAATCAGGAAGGAGAAACCCGTTAAAAAACCCTTCCATGATATCTCCAACCAAGCTATTATATCCCGTAAAGCCAAATATATCCTGTCCTGGGAACACAGTCCTTTAGCCAGTTAAAAAGTCGTTTGGGGTTCATTAGAAAAAATGATGAGGATTTGAGAAAATGAGTTAGGGGATGGGGGTGAAGGCAAAGAACTCGTCGTGGAAACAAGAAAGAAGATTCAAGATTGTGTGTGGGGAGGGGAGAGGTGGTTGGAAAAGGGCGATTGTCAGGGTTCGGGGGGAGAAGGGTGTCAACGGTGTCATCGAAAAACAGTGATTCTCCCATCAATCCCATCAGTGTATTCCGAAAGGAGCTTACTGTCCGATGGAAGGTGGCGGAGCGCTGTCTGTCTTTGGGTGCGCCATGCTTATACTATGTACCATAACTGCCCATATGCCGTCTTGGCACTGTCCAGTCGGAGTCGCCGTGACGTATGTAACCAGAATTTTAAGACAATGACATGTCTACATCGACTTTTCCAGTCATCATTAGGTATTGGGGGGGGGGGGGGGGGGGGGTAATGATTTTGATTTTTCTGGTACATGCTCTTGGGAGATCTAAGAGATTCTTTTTTTTTTTTTTTTTTTTTTTTGTTGTTGTTGTTGAATGATTAGCCTTGGGAAATTTAGGAAATTGGATGAATAATACATGATTTGTTTTATTTCGTTAATTTATTTTATTGGTACTACTTGAAAGATAATAGAGTTTTGAGAAATAGGGGTTTTTTTTTTTGTCATTTTTTTCTTAAATGCTATGGTTATAGACAGAGGACTAGAGTATTAATGTGTCTATTTGCAGCCAAAGGTATATTTTTTATTGTTTTTTTGTCTAGCCTCATGAGAGAGAAAAAGCAATATTTATTTAGAATGTTGATAAAATTTTCTATACTAATTACTTTCAATTTTAAAAAACAGTCAATTTTAGTTTTTTTCCTTTGTCATTATTATAAATTTCGTCATATGAATTCCTAACGCCAATTTTTCTTATCAGATCTACTACAAATTTTATTTTCAAAAAAATTGAGGAAATACAAGAATGAGTAATATTTATCGATAACTCAGATAATCATCTTATTAAGGTAATGGAGTAATATAACTTACTGAAATATTTGTAGTAATTAATATATTGTTATTATTCCAATGGTCCACGAATGAACTTTCAACTAATTAATAATAATTATACAATTTTACTTATTTTAATAATTAATTTTATTATTATTATTATATATAGTACGATATAAATAAATATTTGAGTATTATTCAATGAAATGTTATGTAGAATTGGAATCATCTTTAAAATGAAAATATGTTTACTTGAAAGTTTTAAAAGTGATTATTCTTATAGAAAATTGAAATCTTTTGCAAAAGATACATTACAAATGTCATTTTCATTAATTATTAATTATAAAAAAGAATATATTTGGAAGAAATTTTTTTTTTTGCAAATTCAAATAATTAAATATGATTGTTCCCAATGAATCCTATTTAATAAATGAACAAGAATAGCAAACTACTTTTTCAGATAATTTTTCAATCAGCATTTCTTAAGTTTGCCAATTGTTTAGAGTAATTGAAAAATGATACTTACTAAAAGCCCATGTGTTTAATAAGTCATTTAAAATAATATTCTATCATTAAAAATATATATAAAATGAATGATTCTGTATGGATGATTAGAAAAATTTCTACTAATTATTTGAAGACGAATTATTTCAAACTTAATCTAATGAATTTTTGACGTCAAATTTTTTTATCAAAACTACTGGAAAATACTGAAAAACAGGAAGAGAAAAATCAAGAATAATTGTGGATTAGAATTCAGGCAACGAAAAAAATGAAAATTTGTGATATTGATAATCTAAGTGAATTTCGTTAAAATCGACATTATGACAGTCAATGATTTTTTAATACTCTATAAGTATTGAGTATTTGAAGAATACTTGATACTTTCAAAGTGATTTTTTCATTTAAATGAATAGAAACTTGAATACACCAATACGAATTTATCTTCTTGATTTATCATTTTTTTCAATATCAATTAAAAGATGTTTTTAGTCTCATTTTTCATTCCATCAAGCAAATATAAATAATAAAATAAAATTTGTTAACATGAACTAATTAGAATACAGCGTATTCGTTTTTTAATGCAAAATATTCACGACTTGAAAAATTTTCCATTCAAAATATCCATTACAATTTTTCCTAGTTTTGAATAATCATGATTGTCTTTAATTTTTTTATATCTTGCTTTGTGAGTTTTAAATGAAAATTTGATGAGAAGAAAAAAATTGATTAAAAATGTATGTAATCTATAAGTCCAAGCAATTGGTTTTTAATTAGTCAATATCCGTGAGGGGTATTTTTATTTGATGAATTTTTGAATTGTCTACTTTAAAATGAGATATTTTGTAACTTTTCACGCATTCCACAATCAAGTTTTTAATCCAGAAATCGTATAACTATACAAATCTATTTAATTTTTTGGCTTTCTTTTTTTTTAACATTTTGTTGTCTATTCAATAAAAAAATTTTCATCAAGAATTCATGAGACCTAAAATTTGAAATCATAGATGAAATTAAAATGTATTTTTTTATTAAAACATGCATTGTTTTTATTGATTATATAAAATATAGAAATTTTTTAATCTTTTACACATTTTTCGATCTTGAATTTATAAAATTTTAAATTCTCTACATTTCAATTATAACTCTTCAAACATGTCTTATATGAGGCATTCAATCAATTTTTCATCCAAATTTAGATTTTGCATTTTCTCAAAAAATTTTAATTTTTCATAAAAAAATGATCAATATTTTGTTTTTTAGTCCATTTTTTCCATAGGGACCTTCAAAACTTGACAAATGCATCAAATCATTTATCATAATTAAAAAAAAGGGTTTGCTGATTTTGCCAATCTTTGGGGAAATAATGTTATTTGAAATATACTTTATTGATCTATGAATATAGAGGAAATTCTAGTGTTCCTTGGTCAGCAATTATTTAGATAGAATTTATACTACTAGTCTTCTGATATGGCAAATAATGAATATCACTTTAAATCTTTTTTCCTTGAAAAGTTTGATGATTTCAAAATTTAAACACTACCTTTTTCAATGAAGGGGAACCAATCAAAAAGTTTGGTGGGATAGGGGGTTTCTTAATGAAATAAAAAACATTGTTTGTGCAGCCTATGGAAGTTTACGTGGACGACGAGGCCAAATTGACATTGCACGGACTGCAGCAGCATTATGTGAAACTTAAAGAAAATGAAAAGAACAAAAAATTGTTTGAACTGCTGGATGTGTTGGAGTTCAACCAGGTAAAATTGAGTTTCTCGTGATCTAGCAGAGACTTGAAAAATTCTAAGGGGAGAATGGCAGCAGGATTGTTGATGAATATGTTTTTCAGGTCGTCATATTTGTGAAATCGGTGCAGAGGTGCATGGCCCTTTCCCAACTGCTGACAGAACAAAACTTCCCTGCTATTGGAATCCACAGAGGAATGACACAAGAAGAACGATTAGCGAAATATCAGCAGTTCAAAGATTTCCAAAAAGTATATCAAGTTTTTTTAAAATTTTTGTTTAATTGGTACTGGTTGAAGAGATATTGGAATTTTTTTTGTTTGTTTTCAGCGCATTTTGGTTGCGACGAATCTGTTTGGTCGAGGAATGGACATTGAGAGAGTGAACATCGTATTTAATTACGATATGCCTGAAGAATCCGACACCTATTTGCACCGGGTGGCCCGAGCTGGCCGTTTTGGAACAAAGGTAATATTTGGTTGATGATTTTTTATTTATGTAGCACTGAATGAAGATGAAAGTAATTTCTAAACTTTTTATGGCGCTTCTTTTATAAATCTGACATTTGTTTTTCAGGGACTCGCTATTACATTGGTCAGCGATGAGAACGATGCCAAAATCTTGAATGACGTTCAAGAAAGATTCGATGTGAACATTACTGAATTACCAGACGAAATCGACCTCGCTTCATACAGTAAGTTGAAATTATTACTAGCATTTTTGAGTGTTGATATAATAGTTTTTTTGAGGTCAAAATGAAATGATGCCATATTTTTGTCGGAAGTACATTTCGAAATTATTTTTCGTTACAGTCGAAGGACGGTAGAATCGAAAATAAAGGTCTCCTGCACAGATGAAAAGTGGTATGTATTTTGATTAGAAGAAGTAAACAAAAATTTTTCGATGCATTTGACTTGAAAATGTGTTTTTTTTTTTGTTCCAGCTATCACGCTACTGGGAAACATCATCGGTTAACGACTTTCAACAATTTTTATTCTCGAATCAGTTTATTTTTTAAAAGGTAACCTTCGTAAAACAATGTTAGTAGCATTTTGTTCTTACCCGAGTGAATGTAAAATCCTGTCATGAGTTATACCAAGTTCTTGTAAGGATTAAACACTTTTTTCAACATGAAACAACAGAGGCGTTTACCAGTTACTGACCTTTGTGATACTGAAGTGAATTGTGTTTTATAAATATTTTTATGTGATGAATAAAGTAAGATACATTCAAAAATCGAGTACACATGTCTTGTTTTTGTATTTCCAAATCAAAACCAACAATTTTAAGTTGGTTTTAAACTTGCCTATAAGGGAAATGAGGAAATGGTATTGTGAATGAATTCATACAAAATCAAAAGTATAGTTTACTTAATACATGTATATTTTTATTCACAAAAGTAATTCATTTACTAATATTATATTGATTTCGGAGTAATAATGATTAACTCCCATACAAAAGTAAAATTAATTAAATCTATTCGCATTTTTAATATAGTGTAATAAGTTTGAGTTCAATCAAATTTTTTGTTTTGAGGTCCACGGTTCATAGGCGCTCGTCCTCGTCCGAACGTGCCTGATAAAAATTAAATGGTTTGAGTAGAAGGTAGTTTTTGGTTTCTGATAACTAATAGAATATTTACCTCTGGTTCCTCCACGGTTTCCTCTTTGATTTTGTCCACCTCGGCCTTTCATATCGACTCGACTGCGGGATTTCATTTGGACATCTTCCTTCACCATGTCGATGACTTCATCTGGGATTCGCAAATATTTTATTGTGCTACCTCTGATGTAACATTCAGGCATTCGCCAGAATTTATCTCCATCCTGAAAATTCATGTCAAAATTACTATTTGAGTTATTTGTTTTCTCATACAATTTTATTTATTGTTGAATTATTATGTTGACTGATTTATGAATAATAATTAGCAATAATAAAATTTTGTACAGTTGATTTTGTTAATGAAATCACAGCCAATCTGCTATTTTTTTGCTTGAAAATCAATTTTTGGAAAAGACATTTTCATAATCAAAACAGCAAAAATTTTCTGAAATTAGCAATTAGCAACTCTATTACAGTTTCATTGCTCACTAGAAATCTATTCGAATTTAAAATTTTCATTATGTCGACAGATAAAGTATATTTTTGATGAAAAGGTCAAGAAATGTCAAAGACTTAATAATAAAGAAAGTGGCCCACTTGCTGAATTAAATTCATTTACTTTAAATAACACACAAAACTTGTTCAATTACTTTATTTTACTGAAAATATAACAAACATGAAAAACTTTTATTTTTTCATCCTACAATTTTGATTTCTTCAGATTTACTTTCTTGAATTCCAAAAGCTCTTCAGTAAAACTTGTTAAAACCAAACACTCGCAGTCCAAATTCTTGAAATACCATATTTTATTTTGTGGAGTTTTAAGTTTTTCTTCAAACTTCTAAAACTTAAAAGCTTTAATTTTAAATATGGAAATAAGTTACTGGTAGAATCAAGAAATTTCAATATTGAATAATAAATAAATAAATAAATAAATAAATATATATATATATATATAATATATTTTATTTTCACAATATACTGTTTCGATGTCTTCATATTGACTTTCATTAATTCCAAAAGCTCTTCAACCAAAAATTTCATACTTTTACTATGCGGAGCTCAAAACTTTTTCTAAAACTTTTAAAAATCAAAAACTTTCGAATTTTTAAATATAAGAACATATTTCCAATGTACAATCAGGTGATATTATTATTAAAATTTAAAAATGTATAAAAATGAAGCATCACAAAATTCTGCAAGTGTAAACTAAGTATCCTGAATTCTACCACATACAAAATTTCTTGTATGTAATTATTCAGACATGAACACATATTTGATGCTTCAGTTGTTATTATCTGTTCTCTAATAAAAAAATTTGTTTTGTAAAGAAATCCTTAAATGTAAATAAATCAAATATTTGAAAATTTTTCACGTTCAAACTATATGAGTACTCTGAATTCGACTACCCATTAAAAAATTTTTTGTATACCATTTTCCAGACAAAAATGCATTTAATGCTTCAGTTATTTTATTCTCTATTCTTGAAAAAAAGTAGCTTTATTTATTCAATCAAAAAATGTAAAATTCATACCCTGGAGGTACAAATTACTTCTCGAAGATTGATGTTCATCCAATTGTCACAACTGACTAAGTGACCATTGTATGTTTCGCCGTTTTTTAATTCCACCAACTGAAAAATTAATAAAAAACAATTATTTATATGAACAAATTATTAATTAAATTTAATGGACATGTAAAAATAATAAATAAACATTAATGAACATATTTTAGTGCAATTTAAAAAAACCAAAAGTAATTTGATGAATACAAAAAAATAAAAAATACTAAAAATACAAGATTTTCATTAGTTTCTTGTAAAAGCTATAACATCTATAAAAAATTTCTGAAATTACAGTAATCAAGAAACTTCTCGGGCATTGAATTGTAAAAATATATGAATAAGTCCAAAAAAAAAACAAGAAAATTTTTCAAATCTCAAGTCTGTGAAAAATTGAAAAATATTGACAGCACTCTAAATCTATTAAAAAAATAGTTTCCTGTAAAATCGATCAAAATACTTCAAATATATAAATCTTTAAATTTCCAGAAA
This sequence comes from Platygaster robiniae, assembly GCA_028476575.1. NCBI lineage: Eukaryota > Metazoa > Arthropoda > Insecta > Hymenoptera > Platygastridae > Platygaster > Platygaster robiniae. The sequence goes on from CM052023.1 coordinate 29,699,737, forward strand.
TCTCATTCTGGAAACTAAAAGAGTTGTCTTCAAAAAAATTAAAAAATCGTACAACATTCTATGAATAATGGTAAATACAAAAAGGAAGTAAATATATACATATATATATATATATATATAGATATAGATAACTACGCAAAAATCTATTGAACATTATTAAAAATCCATACAATTTCAATAACTATGTACTATTTCTTATTAAGTAACATTAACGTATCAAATTACGTTTTTCACCTAAGTAAGGTAACGTAACGCGTTACCCTTTTTCAGTAACTTTCCCAACCCTGATTCAAATCAAGCATAATATAAAAAACAATTTCAATTTTCAATGTCATCTAGAAAAATAAAATTTTGTGAATCCGAGATTGTCAAGGTCAGAATTTTCAAATACTTTACCATTGGATGATTTTGGGCAGTTCTGAGTAGCGATAGCGGCAACTAAAAAAAAAAATTATTACTGTAATTTACAATTGTTATGAAACTCATTAATTTACCGTACCTAAGACATGAATTAAAAGTCAAATTATAAATAAGACTCACAATAATGCAATAATACTCACCATTTTGCTGTAATTAACAATGTAAATTCTGCGAAAATTGAATTTTGATTGTTTCTTTTTTTTCTGTTTTTTTCTTTATGTTCAATTGTGTTCAATAATCGTCTGAGAGCAGCTGTTTTATTATGGCGTGTTTATTGCTGTCTATTGTGTGTACATCCGTTCTTGAGTTGACTCTAGTGGTTCCAAGTATCGATTTTCGATAGTAGGTAGAAGTTCCTCTACTAAACAAGGACAAACTGATGTCAAATTTGATGCTGGAAAGAGAAAGAAAATGAATTCCATCGAACAACTGTACTAATTCTCTCGATCTGAAATAAAATATCGATACATGAATAGACGACTTCCGGTTACTTGAAGTGAACTCGGTGGTACCTTGGATTTCCGGTTGGTTTCTCTTTGCTCTACCCTACCGCTGTCTACCGCTGTGTCTCGCTCGCTTTTCATTCATCAATCAATACCAATTAATCGTTTTAATTATCCCCAGTTTACCCGCGTTACTCGAAATCGCGATTAAACCAATAAATCCAGTTAAAATTCTGTAATATTTTCTATTAAACCCTAAAAAAATGGCTGGAAACGACGGTGGCTACAGCGATGACGTAACTGATCAATCGTGTTTCATGAACGGTAGCGGCGACGCGACCAACGGAAAGGAGTCCCAAGAGGACAGGTAAAATTCTTTCCAATCCATTTTTAATTTCAGCTCTTTCCCCTACTATCGAAAGGGTTTTTCTTATCCTTTCAAAATGGCGGTATTCGAACGCGTCACCTCATGGCATTGTTAATACCCCTAACCTGAAAACATTGAATCCCGTCAGAAAAAAAATGGCATCTTTTGTCACCGCCCGATGTTTTCAGTTTTTACTTTGTATGATTGCTTTATCTGAAAATATTATATAAGAGCAGATTTTCATCCTACCAAGTCAATAATTTGAATAAAAATGTTTTTATAAATTGTTTTCAAGCATTCGGTTGATTTTCTGAAATATATAGAATTTGATGATTCTTAGGGTTTCAATTTAATGATTAAGAGTAGCAGTAGCTGCATAAAATGAGCGTGTTTTGCTGCTGGCAGAATGAGCATAAGAGTCTCCTTTATGAACGGTGAAAGTGCAGGGGGCACACTGTGGGAAAAATTAACCTATATAAAAGTAGTGTATATCTATACAGGGTGTACGAAAAACCACGGACGATAATTTGTCTGATTCTTTTCCGTATTTTTCTGAGTTAAAAAGTCCTCTGCCACTTACAGCAAAACTCAAAAATAAAAAAGATTAAAGGCCACGAGTTTTAACCATTAAACTCGCTCCTTTGACAAGTGGGGATTGAAACCTCGAAACAAAATTATTTATATATTTTTCTGAATAAAAAAGTCCTTTTCCATCTTTCACAAAACTCAAAATCAAAAAAGACATTCGAGGGACAGGTTTTAACCCATCAGATTTGTTCAACTTGTCCCTCGAATATCTTTTTTGATTTTGAGTTTTGTGAAAAATAGCAAACGACTCTTTTATTCAGAAAATTTTAGTTGATTTTGTTTTGTGGTTCCTGTCCCTACTTGTTGAAGGTGCATGCTGATAAGTTGAACCTTGTGGATTTTATATCTTTTTTGTTTTAGATTTTTGTAAAGGGTGGCAGAAGACTTTTCGACTATAAAAAATATGAAAAAAATCGAGCAAATTATCGTCCGTGGTTTTTAGTACACCCTGTATAAAATCCCAGTCACATAAAAAAAAACATTAGATTCCTTATCAAGTCAAAAAATCCTTTCCCACTTTTTATAAAACTTAAAATTTAAAAAGTTATTCAAGTCTGAAATTTAAACAATAATTGCGCTCTCTCGACAAGTAGGGGTTGAATTCACAAACTAAATTCTATTTCAAATTTCTTTCTTATTTTTCTGAGTTGTCATGTCCTTTTCCATTTTTGACAAAACTCAAAATCAAAAAAGATATTCGAGTCTGAAATCTAATAAAACTGATTGGTTTAAACTTGTCACACAAATATCTTTTTTGATTTTGAGTTTTATGAAAAATGGAAAAGGACTTAATGACTCGAAAAAATAGCATAGAATTTTGGGGTGGAGTTTGGTTTGTGAATTCAACCCCTACTGGTAGAAAGAGTGCAATTATTGTGAAAATTTTAAGCTTGAATAACATTTAAAATTTTGAATTTTATAAAAACTGGTAAAGGACTTCTTGACTTGAAATTGAATAATAAGGAACCTGAGGTGTTTTTTTATATAGCACTTTAGGACATCCTGTATATATCCACAGATATAGATATATTTTTATAAAGATCTCTCCCGTCCCGTCAACTTATTTACCTCATTCAATTTCGAGTCGAAAAGTCCTTTACCGCTTTTTAAAAAACTCAAAATTTAAAAAGTTATTTAAGCCTAAAATTTAAACAATAAATGCGCTCTCACATCAAGTGGGTGTAGATTTCACAGACCAAACTTCCCAAATTTTCTTCATATTTTTCCAAGTCGAAAAGTCCTTTGCCACTTTTCGTAAAACTCAAAATCAAAAAAGATATTCGAGCATGAAATCTAAGAAATCTGATTGGTTGAAACTTGTGACCCGAATATCTTTTTTGATTTTGAGTTTTGTGAAAAGTGTCAGAGGACTTTTCGACTCGGAAAAATATGAAGTAAATTTGGGAAAAGTTTGTTACGTGAAATCTGCACTCACTTGTCGTGAGAGAACATTTATTGTTTAAACTTTTGGTTTGAATAACTTTCTCAATTTTGAGTTTTATAGAAGGTGGTACAGGACTTTTTAACTCAAAGTTGGATAAGGAATATTAGGTTTCTTTTTGGCGTGGGGAGTTTGGTACACCCTGTATAGGTATACCTTCCAGCAAAAAAGCTTGTACTTATGACCACCGTGGCGCTCCACCAGACACTTGAATAACGTGGCCCTGTACGAACCTTGGTGAAAGCAATTGAAAGACACAGAGAAACGCATTGGCCGTGAACCAATGTGATTAGACGAAGTTGGCTAACGGACAATGCGTTTCTTGGTGTGTGTAACTGATAGTTCCTAAATTAAGGCCTCTGATTGGAAGAACTGTATTAGGGTAGGAGGCAATGAGCCATCCACTCTAGAAATCAATGATTCTTTATGCTTACAATTGATTCAAACTTTCATCGTACTCGAGCGAATCTGAGTGATTCAAGCTTATACTGATTTGGAATCAGACAAATCAATTTGTACAGTTTTCAGAATCAGGCCTCGAATATATTGAACCATGCTAAATCAATCAAAATAAATGAGAAACAAGCAATTCAGTTGAAATTGATTTTCGAGTGGATGGCCCTCGGTAGGAGGTCACTAATTTAATCTATTTAGGAAGGCTGCCTCGTCGTGAAGATAATAGTTCACTTCTCAGAAATAAATCAGGCCCGAGATAACTGATAAAAATAATCATTTTTGCATCGAAAAAAATTGTAGAAATAAACTCCTCCCGTCAAGCAGATCATGATATTTTTACTTTTTGAAAATAGACCTTTATTAGCGATTTTTAAATTTATATTCATTATGGTTCATATTTCGAAAAATCGATGCAAACTTGAAAAATCTTTCTGGGGTTTGTTTATTGATCTAAGGTTGTCATTTTTTCGAAAACTTCTCAAGCTTTTTTTTTTAACTGTGTTATTCCATCGACTCAAAAAAGAGAACCAACACTCAATCCCCTGTGCAGTCAATCATGCTTCTCATTCTGTGCGGCTACCAAAAAAAAAGTAGTGCATATCACGTTAGAGAGTATTTTCTCATGGCCCTGGCAACATTTTCAGAACTCGTGGAATACCTTGCACCTTTGACGTTTTTCTTATCACTTGTTTCAAAAATGTTGCCTTTCCATGAAAAGAAATTATTCTCCCCTTTGATTTGCAATATAATAATTTACTTTGATTTTGTAATCTCACATGAGGTCAAAATGATCACCTCCCCTAAATATTTATTGAATAAGTAAATACATAAATTTAATGTAGATAATAACGTTCTATTAAGACGGAATCTAAAAATGCCAAGTTTAATTTGACCCCCCCCCCCCCCTTCCAGAAATATGTAGCATATTCCTTTTACCTATAAATATTTTTGCATGCTATTGTGTGGTACCAATATATTAGAAATAAGTTGTAGAAATGTACTCACCACGAAAACTGTGCTTTTGAATTACCATGTACAAATTATTTTACTCATATTTTTATATTAAATGATTTCTTTGTATGCGACCTTCTCTCCTTTGCAAAATTTGATGTAATGCGGAAAATTTGTGTTTTCCGACTCTTGAATAAAGGTATAAAAAGAATATGTATTGAAGAGGGAAACTTAGAAGGAAGAAAATGTGTAAATTTATAGGTATTAAAAGAAATGTGTTGAGGCTTGAACGATGTTGGGTATAGAGAGCCTTGAAAATGTCGAGTGTCGAGTAACTTAAAGCCGAGCTGAGTCTTCTTCCACACCATAATTCTGGGAAAGTTCGAGTATTAACGTTGGACATTCGAAAAGTCTTGCACAGAAGTTGCTAGGGACAAATGGAGAGAAAAAAATTTTTGTGCCTTATCCTCGTTAACTTGGTTTTTTATGTGTCTCGATTCGGCAGGTGGCAGGGGAGCAAACACGAAATCGAAGATCCCTCAGGAAATGGTCTAACCAGGGGTGCGACAGAGTGACGGCGTGTGATGACCGGTGATTACGGTATTTATCGCCAGCCCTAAAGCGAAAATGCCTACACAATGAACATTGTTAACAAAATAAAAAAAGAGAAATGAAGATTGTTAACAAAATATTCATTAAAAAAGCACATTTTCTTGGAAGGCCTTAGACAAAGCATCAAGAGAGAGAAACGATAACGTTAACGAAGCCAAAGAGCAAAATGTCCATTAAAGTATTTGAAATGCAGGATGAAATATTCTTTGGTTTTGTCTTCCAATAGATTTCCAGTCATCTTGGGCCAATCAACTTTCTGGAATTGTAATTGTTGGAGCTCGTTGTCTTAGATTATAACTCTAATTTAGATTAAAGTTTGCATTTGTATTTTGGGTTTTCGTTTGTTGTTGTTGTTTTTTTTTTTTTTTTTTTTTTTTTTTACATGGAAAGCATTATGGCAACATTTACACTCCTACATAGGTGGACTTACGTACGTAGGTATGGCTTATATGTTTCTGGCGTACAACTCTTGAGTCTTCAAAATTTTTGAGCAACTACTTGATTTTTAACCTTTTCTTTCTACTCCGCGTTGCATATATTTAAGGAATTTTAGAGATTTTTTTCCAGGAGTCGAGTTAATGATTCGGTTTGGAGAACTTTGGTGTAGATTTAAAGTCAAATGTAATGGGTGGATTAGATGTTATTATTAATTGTTTTACAGGTCATCTGGGTCTTATGATAGGTACAATTCGATCACCTTTTTGTGATTTTTTATAGTTTTTTTCCCTTATGCGCCTCTTGAATTTCAAATATGCTACGATTGATTTGTTCACTATTTTCAATTGTTTTGCAAGAGGTCCATTGTTGTCTTTTTTTATTTATTTTGTTGACCATAGATAAAAATCGCACTGTTGCACGTCATCATTTTGAAAAAATATGTCATTATTGCCGTTTTTATGTCTTCAGATAAAGTTAATTAAGGGGAATTTAGGTTTCACCATGTTGCATAAAGTTTGTGCCTATCTGCAATAGCGAATAATTTATTTCTTGTTCTTTCCAGAAAATTGTTCGTTGGTGGTTTAGCTTGGGAAACTACTGATAGTGAGTGTTTTTTTAAGCTGACATAAAGATTAATTTAATGATAAATAGTTTACACATCAATATAATCAAAAATATTGAAATTTATGGATTCAGTCTAGAATTTTCTTTTAATAAAAAAATTTCACTTAAAAACCAATTCCTTAAATTTATAATTGTTGCTTACAGAGGAGTTGCGGGAATATTTCAGCAAATTTGGGGAGATTGAAAACATCAATCTCAAAACCGATCCCAACTCTGGACGATCCCGAGGGTTCGCTTTTCTTCTTTTTGCCAAAGCGGAATCTTTGGATAAAGTAAGTCTAATTAATAATAAAAAATATTTTTTTTTAACACGAATTTATGTAAATGATGACGATTATAGTCAGTTCTGCTACTGAAGACAATGAAGACAAATTCCATCCTGATTTTTTAAAATAAAAATCTGAGTTAGTAAATGTTAAAAAAACGTGGTATTATAATTTTTTTCTTTGAATTACAGATTACAAACGCTGGCGATCATATAATTCAGGGCAAAAAAGTAGACCCCAAAAAAGCCAAGGCTCGCAAAGGCAAAATATTTGTCGGCGGTTTGCCAACTGATATTTCAGATGATGAAGTTAAAGCATTCTTCGGTCAATTCGGAAAGGTATGGAAAAGGATACAATTGATTTTTGTCTTGATTATAATTTTATGTTATTACTGAATGAATTTTGTATTTGTGTAGATTGTGGAGACGGAAATGCCATTCGATAAGATAAAGAATCAAAGGAAAGGTTTTTGTTTCATCACTTATGAAACGGAACAGATTGTCAATGAGATCCTTAGAAATCCAAAACAGGTCATCAATGGTAAAGAAGTGAGTTGAACGTTAAAAATATTTTGTTTTTTTATTGAATCATGGTATGAATAAATTGAATAAAATTGTACTGTAGATGATCATAATGTAAATTATTGCAATGAAATGTAGTAGATGGGTTGATTTTTAATTTTTTTGCAGGTCGATGTCAAAAAAGCGACACCCAGACCAGCAGACGGTATGGGAAACATGCGTGGAGGTATGGGAATGATGCGAGGACGTGGTCGTGGTCGTGGAGGATTTGGTGGCCCTCAAGGTGGTTGGGGAGGACCTGGCTATGGCGGTGGTTATGGTTATGATCAGAGTGGATATGGTTATGATGGTAGTTACGACGGTGGATACGATTACTCTTATGGATATGGCAACGAAGGCTATGGGGGATATGATTATGGTAATTATGAAGCTTAACTGTATTTCTCAATGAGCTTGAATGAGTTTATGCTCATGGGATTGTAATATATGCAGGTTTTCCACTGATTTTTATTGTTTGTAAGGAATAAAAAAAATAGATTGTTATTCCTTGGATAATATTTTTAGTTTGGTGTTGATCTGTGAAATTTTACCGAACCTAGAGTCATTGGTCAATTACTATAAATGATCGATGCTAAAGCGATTCGGAAATTAAATTGGTCTTGTCTATGCCCTGGATTGAATTTTAAAATATTTATTCCAGGTACCTCGATAGTGACACAATTTTATAAATCAATTATTTGATTTATGAAAAATAAAAAGCATACTAAACTTGTCGTCTAGGTGATTCTCATTGAAGGATTTAAAGTGTACTCATTGCAATTTAGGGGCCTCAAATGAGTCCCATAACTTTTACGTTGAATAAATAGGCCTTGTCTGTGCCTTGAATTGAATTTTAAAATATTCATTTCAGGTGCTTCAATAGTTATGTAGGCTGTTTTAAATAAACCACGATAACTATGCAGTACCATTAATAAATTTCAAAGGCTTCTTTGCTCCGTAAAATATTGATTTTTACTTTTGATGTCTTACTATCATCATACTAACTTTCCATAGATTATCATAACTATAAATTTCAAATTGCCTGATATCGCAATGCCTCGTTTTTGTTGTATAAAAATTCATGAAATTTTACCCGAACCTAGAGTCATTGTTCAATTTACTATAAATGATCGATGCTAAAAGGATTCGGAAATTAAATTGGTCTTGTCTATGCCCTGGATTGAATTTTAAGATATTCATTCCAGGTACCTCGATAGTGACACAATAAATCCAACTTAACCATGACAATTAAGCAGTTATATTAAAAATTTCAAAATGCTGTCCTGCATGTTTGAATATTATCATACTTAAAATATGTGAAACACTTCCGTATGCCTTGGAATAAGAAAAGAGACCTATGGTTACAAAAATCGTTTTTGAGTTTTCAACTTCAAAAAATAGTTTCAAAAATCCCCTATCTACTGAGCTACCTCACGAGTCTCTATGATCATTGATGGCTGTAGAATAAATTTTTAAAACATACGAACAAGCTGTTACAAATAGAGAAAGAGAAAGGTTCTTCTTCATTCTTTCAAGGTTCTCATTTGTAACCATATAACCCTTTTCTTATTCCAAGGCACATATACAAACTAAAAATTTCCAATTGTCAGATCATCCAATTTCTTGTTTTTTTAAGTTTAATGAAAATTCATGAAATTATGCCGAACCTAGAGTCATTGTTCAATTTACTATAAATGATCGATGCTAAAGGGATTCGGAAATTAAATTGGTCTTGTCTATGCCCTGGATTGAATTTTAAGATATTCATTTCAGGTACCTCGATAGTGACACAATTTTATCCAACTTAACCATGACAATTAAGCAGTTATATTGAAAATTTCAAAATGCTGTCCTGCATGTTTGAATGATGAATTATTACTTCCCATTTTTTAATATTATGACACTTAAAATTTTCAAAACACTTCTGTGTACATATGCAAACTATAAATTTCTAACTGATCATCCAATTTCTTATTTATTTAGTTCAATAAAAATTGATGAAATTTTACCGAACCTAGAGTCATTGGTCAATTACTATAAATGAGCGATGCTAAAGAGATTCGGAAATTAAATTAGTCTTGTCTATGCCCTGGATTGAATTTTATAATATTCATTCCAGGTACCTTGATAGTGACACAAACAATGCTTGTATTAGTGGCAAATAATTTTTTTGTTTTAAAAAACAATTATAAAAAATTTGTTTAAACTTATACTTATTCCTTTGAGTTTATCTTAGTGCTCTCTTGTACTTATTAATTCTGTAAAAATAGATCCCAATATTCAAAACTTTTGTTTATTGGTGTTTCAGGCAATACTGGTTTTTCTGGAAAGCAAAGAGGTGGTACTGCCCAACGAGGCACCCAAAGGCACCAACCGTATTAATTTGACCAATTATGATGGTCAGAATTCATTATACTCAGGTAATTACTAGATTTCGATAAATACCAATTTTTAATGCCCATTTAATTCAAGGTTCTAGCATTATTTGACTATCTAATTTTTCTTAATTAATAATTGAGAACAATTGACAAAAAAATTCCTTTTAAAACTATAGTTCAAAGTTTGCTTAATTTTTTTTTGTATAATGAAAAATTGTATCCATGCAAATGAGGATGTAGCGACATTTTCGGTCACATTTTTTACTTTGAAATTCGTATTTTCTAAACTCCAAATAACTATTCTAATGTTCCTTGTTTTTACAGATGTTCCATGTAATAAGGATCAAAAACGCCATGTCATCCAGTATGCAAGAAAATCATCTTATTCAGCAACAATTGAACAATTCGTTCCAAATTTAATGTGATAATGAGAGAAAACACGTAGTTTGCATGAATGAAAAGTGATTGAAACATGTGCTTCATCTTCAATAATTCCATAATATTAGTGTATAAGTTTCAGATAATCTTACTATTTATTTACATTTAAATCCAAGTGAACTACTTTTTAGAGACTCCAAACGTTCATCACTCGATTCATATTTTATAGGCTTCGGAAACTCACTTCAAATAAAACCAATTTGTGAGACGAAAGTGTTTTTTTACTGACATTATATAATGACTTTTCCCTCCGGGGAAAAAATGGCCTTGTTCTGAAACTGAAGTTTTTAGTTTTTTTTTTTTTTTTTTTTTCATTTGAGAATTACAAATAAAAAGACTACTTGGATCATTATCTCGCGCAAATATGGAAATATAAAATAGGAGTGTATCGTCTAACAAGAATCATACTTGGTTTTAATTTGTGAAAATGACGTGGAAAAAAAATCACTCTTTTGCATACTATCCAACGCGAATAGCAGTAGCGGTAATGGGACTTGGCATTTTTGAATATCCACCAGGTCACAAAAGAAGAATATTATCTTTTCTCCATTCCGTATTTTGTTTAATGTCATATTCCATTGTTGCAAAAAAGGCACTGGAAAATTTTCAATACTTGCACATGAGAACTGCTTACGAAGTCGTCATGGGCGTCACTTTTTTTCTTAGTAACTCTATGGTGACCATAATTTTTTTGATACTTGCTTGGTTCCGAATTTGGGTATGATTTATAATACATTCGAGTTGTATGCATATTTGTTGATTTATCAAAAATAATAAATTTACAGCAAAAAGAAAAATACACACAACACATTGAATTCGCTGACCAATTGTTGTTGAATATTGGCATCAGGAGAGATTATCAACATGAATTTTTGAACAATCTTCTTCGCTTGGTCATTTACCTTTCGATAGTTATTGGATTGTCTGTCTTAAATTTTTTCTATTTGCTACAACAAGATGCCCCGTTCCTTCAAAAATGTTTACTTTTTATCAACATGCAATACCCCACGACCACATATCACTGCTCTTTGATTTATTTCATTGCAATTGTGAGGTGATGTGACTTAAAATATGAAATTTTCAACTTTTTCATAGAAAATCGTCATCAGTTTTTCGATTTATGATTTTTGCAGATTCAGTCGTGGAAAATTTGAAGAACTGAACAACGCTTTAAGAAGTCTAGTTTTGACCTTGAACAATGCACCTAGAAATTTTCCGATGAAAGATGAATTAGAAACCAAAGCTATAAAAGCAATCAAAATCATTAGGTTTGCCTTATTTATTTATCAATTTTAGAAAAAATGAGAATTCATATTTTAGCTCATGTACTTTCACAAATTTTCATCTAACTGGAAACACAATGTATTAAATTTGAATTATTCCTTTTTTTCTTTATCATTCCATTCATTTTGATGAATCAACTTATTTTCAAGGCAAGCCCAATTGGAATACGTTAAAGCATGTCACATTATTAACGATGATTTTGGATTGAGCATTGTTATATATTTAATAATATCCTTTGTTATGATCACTGGTTTGGTTTATGATCAGTTTTGTTCAATTTTCCTGTGGAAACTTCAAGGCAGCGTTTTATTGCATCAAATATTAGCGATAAACAGCACATTGATCCAGCATACATTTTTAATAACAATGCTGGTATTTCAATGTTACGAATCAAGTGTCGAGGTATTTTTCTTACTATTTTCTTTATCAACATCCATTTTACCAAAAATATTTTATGTCATCTGCAATTTATCTGCCCATTTAATTTCGCGCTAAAAAATTTTCACAGCTTAGTAAAACACGAGAAATTTTGCCACAGTTATCAACACGTAAGAAATTACGTCCCCAGGTAATATTATGTAATTCATTTAACAATAACTAAAAAATTTATTGCGAATGAATATTTTTTCGTCCCTAAGGTGGAACATTTCACAGTGCAATTGTTGCTAAATCCCTTGCGATTTACAGCAGCTCGAACATGCAATATCGATTACACATTGCTCAGAAGCGTACGTAAAAAAATAAACTTTTTTTATCACCACACAAACTACTTTAAATGTTTTTTTTTTCCAGATGTGCGGAACGATTCTCACGTTTCTCATTATAATTTTCCAGTTCTCATCTAATGTGGAATAAAACGAAAATTTCGATCCGTTCAATACCACTGTACAGTAAAAAGTGACTTGTTTTCAGCAATGAACAAGAATTCAATAAAATTGAAAGCATGATTTTATTGCATTGCATGCTATACAAAACTGTTATAAAAATTAAGCTTTGTGATGTATAATACACGAACTGACAGAAAATTCAGCAATCGAAAAATCAGGCTTTGCGAAAAAAAATATATATAAAACAAGTGGTCCAATTTTCATGTAAATAATACCACTACCAGATAAAATAAATCGCAAAATTACAATTAACATAAACATTCTCCACGTATGAATTTCATGAACGTTTGAATTATCAGCAACTGACAGATGAACAATTTTTTGAACAATAAAATGGATATTGTGTTTTAGCTGCAGCAACTTTGAGGTGTTGGGTCCATGCCAGAACGTTTAGTTATGAACACCCTAGTGAATTCTTCGGCGGTTGTTGGATGGATTCCAACAGTCGCCTTTAATTTAGGGAATGTCAAATTACACCTGTAAAAAAGAAGGATATATTTATTTACACGTCACTGCTTGAAGTAATAAACAAAAGAATTTAAATAAAACTTGGATTCTCACTTTAAGGCAGCGGCAAATCCTTGAATAACTTCCCCAGCACTAGGCCCAACAAAGTGCATGCCCAGCACGCGTTGGTCTTCGTAGCGCAAAGCCACGACCTTGACGTAGCAATGATTCGTCTTTTTCTGGGGAACGAAAAATTCCGTGGGTTTGTAGTACGCGTGGTAGACTTCGACGTTCTCTTCTCCGTGAACTGCGATCGCGGCTTCTTCACTGAGTCCGACAGTGCCGTACTCCAGAGGACTGAACACGGTCGTGGCCACATTCGTGTAGTCCATGATTTCCACTGAGTTCTGGAATAACCGTCTTGCGAGCAATTTTCCAGCATGAATGGCGACTGGGGTCAATTCAGGTTTTTTCTGGAATAAAAAAGATTATGAAATGTATAGGTATCAAAATCTCAAATTCTTCCAATTCTGAATTTTATATTTTTCTCAATTTAATCTATTACTATATTCATTTTTGATTTTTCTATTCTTGGTAACTTTTTGAACTTTTATTTTGTAATGAATTAGGAAAAAAAACTCCTTTTTCGACATCCCAGTCATTTATTGATTTTCCCAACGTTTCAACCCTTAGTGTAGGGTCCTCTTCAGGGGCTAAATTATAAATCTCTTACATTCTCTTTCTTACGTAGTTAAACAATACTTGAAAATATTCTTAATATGTCAACTTACATAGTGTGTCATTATTCTTCTGTGTTATTACATTAACAATGCGTCAAATTTTCAATTCAAACAATTTTTACATCGAATCACAATAAATTTCTACATAATCGATGTTTTGCGTGTCAAGGTTCGAGACACACTAAACTTATATCACGTTCTGAGAGCGTAGAAATTACAAATCTGATATGACTAATCTATTTCTATCTATCTATTTCTTATGAAAGCAATTAAGGGATTATATACATCATTCCAATCGTCCAAATCTCTTTGTCTATTTAAAACTTCATCATTATGTTTCTTAATAAAGACCATTTTTTTTACTTTTTATTTTGTACTTTATTTGATGAAAAATCAGCGTTAAAAATTAATGGAAGATAAAATATAATTTATTTATAATTGATGAGTATAAATTTTCCAATTTGTCAATACAAATTTACTTTATCAATTTAATATGATTATAGTTCATTCATTATATTTTAAGTAAATCTCTATATATTAGAAACAGCCTATTATATTCATTTTCCACAAATCAACTTACATGAAGCACATCGCCAACAGCATATATGTGAGGAACGTTGGTCTGTTCATTAACAGCATCAATTTTTTCACTTTCCGCTACAACTTTGATTCCAGCATTTTCAAGTTTCAATTCCTTGGTCAATGGTCTTCTTCCAATTGCAAAAAGAACAGTGTCATACACATCTTGGAGTTTGTTACCATCCTGTCAAAAACCGAAACCCAATATTTTTAATTCTAAAGACTGCAAAACATACGATCACAAAAATAATGCAAATTTCTAAATTTCGATAATTGTAACCTTAACTATTCGAATTGAGATATTTTTAACATTTGAAAAATATTCTCCAAAAATTCCAGAACATTATATAGACCTTATTTGAATGTATGATTGAAATCTTTTTTAAATTTGCTATGCCTAAATTTGAGTTTGATCCCACTGTGCAACATTGGAAAACAAAATAATATATTTATGTTATTTTACTTTGTCAACATAATGGACCAACAAACGACCATCTTCTTGTTTTTCTATTGACTTTGGTTTCGCCTGATGAATAAAATGTACTCCACGTTGTTCCATTTCTTCAGCAACAATGTTTGCCATTTGCTGGTCGAAGCCACGAAGAACCACGGAACGAACCATGACAGTCGCATCATACCCCAAACCATTCAAAAATCCAGCACACTCCAATCCAATATCTAAATTCCAGTAAATCAAAAACTTCAATATTTCCCCTCGAAAACTAATCCATCTTCAATAAATTTCTTTAACAATTTAAAAGTATGATTTTTTGAACTTCTTGAGATAAGTTTTAGATATTTTACAGTTCAATTTTATTTTATGATTTTAGTGCTTGGACACGAAAAAAATTCATACATCCAGCACCGACGATGAGAGTTTTTCCAGGAGCTTTTTCCAAACTGAAAATATCATCACTGGTAATCGCATATTCCAAAGCTCCTGGAATATCTGGATATTTGGGTCTTCCACCGACAGCGATGATTATGTTCTGCGCAGTGTATTCTTTCTCACTTCCATTTTTAGAAACTCCAACGATGGTATGAGGATCTTTGAAGTATCCATTTGCATTAATGTACTCAACTTTCCTGGAAAACAAATTTATTCATTGTGTTGGTCAGACTTTTTCATCTGCTGCAGATAAAATTTTCGCACTTCCCAATTCGAACTTGACCAGAACAAATACCTTTTACTTAAGATCCTAGACTATAAAGAGCTTACATATTAATTTGATGATTTTCTGAAATTAAGTCACGAAAAAACTTTTTTAATTGTTTGAATAGCAAATTCAAAGTTGTATTTTGAATCTGGTTCTGATATCTTTGAAATTAAATGAAAATCGAAATTTCTTCAATATGATACTGACTTATCCCTCAGTTCGACTCTGGTAACCCAGTTCACAGATTTTACGTGATTCTGAACAGCTGATCGCAAAGATTCCCAATCTATTTGCACAGATTCTATCTGAGGTATTTGCCACCCAAAAGCAGCAGCTTCCTGGAATAAAATAATTCATTTTTTAGGGAGCCCAAGAGTTTCCAGGTGAACAAAAAAAAAAAGTTTGAATAAAAAGGCTAACATGAATGGATTCTCCAAGCAAAGCAGCTTGATGCATCAATTTTTTGGGGATGCAACCGACGTTGACACAGGTACCACCAATACCCCATTTTGTTCCTTGGGGCGAAGGAGTTACAAAATCGAACACTGCAACTTTGGCTCCATGTTGGACTGCTTCTTTGGCAGCTGCCAAACCACCCGAACCACCGCCGAGTACCAACAAGTCGTACATGAATTTGCTTTCAGCTGTAAGAAGCAAATATAATATTTTTTTGAATAATGGTAACAACTTTTTATTAACAATGAAATTTTAATTCGATTTTGCAAAGCTAATTACAATTCAAACATCTTTACATTGTTGGGACTGTGTAATAGACGTTACAAAGATTTAGAGGAGAATTTCAGTAGATGTGAGAAATGAAAGAATCAGTATTTGAAAGTAAATTTTTTTCTCACTTTCATGCATTATTCAAAGTTTATTTCAACTATTTATATTAAATTATGTATAGAAATTAGAAGAATCAGATGTTTGTTTGCCTTAAAGGATTTCTTAAGATTAATGCCAATTTTGGAAGATCTGTATACATTTTTACATTTTTTCAAAGAAAATCACACCTTTTAACAATAGTTTTGAAATAGACATTATTAAAAAAAAAAACTCGAAATATTCAGTTAATATATCAACAGATTTGAAATTTAAACATTTTATCAAATGCTCAAAATTAAAAAGGCAATGCTGTGAACATTATTGAAATTTTTTGACATCGAAATAATTATTTCTTGCAATTCTCGGAGGTTTCAATATTATACTAAAGTATATTTTTGGAGCTATAATCCATGTACATATCTTCATATAAACAAAGATAACTTGAAAATAACGATCGATCTGTTTTAGAAAAATTAGAGTTGTTTTCTCTAATAAATTAATTCAATATTTTCATTTATTTCCATTTCTCATAAATTGAAAAATCTGCTTACAATGTGTCTAAAGCGAAAAGCAAAATAATATTTTTTTAACCTTGAAAATTGTTGATTTCAGTTTTAAAAAATTTCAAAAGTTGTGAAGGTTTTTCAACAATTTTATTCATTTGCACCAGTTTGAAAATAAGCTTAAAAAAAGATGTGGAACACTCCTAAAATCTAAATTATTCTGTGAGAGAATGGGTCATAATTCCATGTTAATTTTTACTAAATTTTATCAAATATTTGTTACTTGAAAAAGTTAGCCAACGTTAGCTAACAGAGTTTAATTTTTATTGAATTTTATGGTATATTTAAGATTTTTTCTAATTCTACAAAATCTGTGGAAATTTTGACATTTTATTTAAAGAAAATCATACCTATCAATAATGGCTTTGAAATTGACAGAATATTGAAAAAAGGTTGTCCTGAACTGTCAGAATCAATAAATATTTGAAATGCAGATAAAACGTCAATAAATTCTTAACATAAAAATCTTAGGTATATACTAATAAATCAAGGATTACAACAGGAACGTTTTTGAACTTTTTTGAAAGTTTAATAATTATTATTTACAAATTCTTGTTAGGTTTTAAGATTTTGCAAAAATATAGCAACTAATGAATTCAGAAAACTAAACTACAATTCATTTTATTGCCTACAGATTGAAAAACTTGTACACAATATTTCAAAAATCAGAATAAAATAATTTTTTGATAATCATCAAAATTTTCGAATCGAAAACTCTACAATTTTCTTTAGCAATTTTCGTAATCTACAAAAATTCTATGCTAGTGTCTGAAAATTGGATAAGAATACTAGCGACTGAATAATCACTAATTTTTAATAAATATTTGTAATTTAGAAAAGTGAGCAAATAATGATATACAGAATCAAACATAGCTATATTTTTTCAATATTCAAAAACACTCAAACTTCAAAATAATTGAAAATAAAATTCGCAGGATTTTTGATGTTTCTTTAGAACTATAAGTGATGCTGAAAAGTTTTCTAAATTAAAAAAATTCTGTATAATTGACGAAAATTTCTCAAGTAACTCAAATATATCAAAATTTTTTTTTTAAAACTGTGATCGAAAAAAGCTGTGTTAAAAAAGTTTACACTGAAAAATTTTTTTTTACTATAGCAATTATCGTTTTTTGGTAGGAATTCAGAGAATCAAATACGTATCTCAAACATTGAAATTCTGCTAAATTTAGGTGAATTCTGAATTCTGAGAAGAAAATTGGTAATTGCCACTTTTGGACGCATGAAAAGTTAGAGAACTTATCAATATGAATATACTTTTTTTAAACTCGAATATGTTTATAAAAAAAGTATTAATTTTCAACATGAGGAACCCTCAATTAGAAACAAAATCAAAACAATTAAATTTTAAAAGAATTCAAGACAAGAAATTGAGAATAAATAAAAATTAAATGATCCAAATATTCAAATATTTCAAGAAGAAATAATAATTGTTTTCCTGGAGAACACCTGAAAATTTTTTCTGGGTGCACCTGTGTTTATGCAGATGTAATTTTCCTAGTAATTGAGAGAAATGAAAATTTTTATCAAAATTATTATTCTAGAGCATTGAATTCTAGAAATCAAGATCTGTATAAATACAAGAAGTCTATAAAATTTATAGAAAATTATGAACAATTGATAAGTAATGAAAAAATG
Source organism: Platygaster robiniae (assembly GCA_028476575.1). NCBI lineage: Eukaryota > Metazoa > Arthropoda > Insecta > Hymenoptera > Platygastridae > Platygaster > Platygaster robiniae. The sequence continues at coordinate 29,717,857 of CM052023.1, forward strand.
TGAAAAAAAAAAACATAAATCTTTTGATACTCAAAAACTACATGAATATCGTTTTCCGAAAAATGTATGACATTTTGTATCCTAGAGATTATAATTTAAAACACTAAATGGAAATCCATAAAAATATTAGGAAAATTTTCAAAACATACAGACATGGAAAAAATACTATAGGCGATGGAAATCTATAGAAGTACTGTTTTACCAAAATTATAAGACTGATATTCCTAACTTTTTGAATTAAATAATTATTGGTAAATTTGTGAGGCTTTTATCAGTCTAGAAAAGTTGTGCAACAAAGTTTAGACTGAATAAATTTTTTTTATAGAGTATTCATCATTACCAATGTGAAATTCAAAAAATCAAATAGAAAATCGATAATGGTCACTTTTAGATGTATAAAAAGTTAGGGAACTTATCAGTACAAATATATTTATAAAACAGTATTGAAATTCAACATAAGAAACTTTGAATTAGAAATAAAATCAAAAACTTCAAATTTCAAAAGCATTCAAGACACAAAATCAAAGATTTTTTATAAATGAAGTAAAAATTTGATGATTCAAATATTTAAAATATTTTGAGAAGAAATAATATATGTTTTCTTGGAAAACCCCTCTCAACAATTTTTTATGTTACTTTAATTTTTATTCATTTAAATGTTATCAACCAAAATATACAGGCTTACTTAAATTATATTTTTCAAAGTTCATTCATTTATTACAGGATGACAGCTCGTGCAATCAATTTTATTAAATAAATCACCAAACAAATAATAAATATTTACGTTCTCCTCAATTTGACATTCAATTTTCTAATTTTTAATTTGAATAATTTGACAGTTTTACCAAATGGCAACATAGTTAAGTTTATTTAAAAAATTATCCAAGAATCCAAGTCATGATACTGACTCACTAGACACAAAACAACAACTATCCAAACGTCGCAATTATTGCAATCAACAATCGCGAAACAATTAGTACATACACTATAATCGCATATCTATATCTCATGAAAAACATTTCAAGTGCTGGGAAAGCACTTACGATCGAAAAAATCGAGGTTCCCGTAATAATGAATCAGGGACAACAAAACGCATGTGACCAACGTCGTAGCATGCACTTTACTCGTTATACGCCAATCTCGGCCAAACATTTGCAAACATTTCCAGATTTCGCATAACCTAACCTATCCTCATTATCACCCTATTGACATCTTTTCGTAAAAAAAATCACAGCCCTCAACTCAAAAACTCACTCGAAAATAAAGCAACCGCGGTTTTTCTTACAATCCTCGTTCTCGCGGTCGATAAATCGAGCAATTTAAAGTTCCGAAATGGAACGATTCGCGGAATGACGATCGCGAACGTCGCCATTTTGAAAATAGGTTATGGCCAATGACGTCACTATCTTGCGATATTTCAAGGACGTCCAATCGCGCGGAATTTAATTACAATCCACGATTGTTTTTTGCATTTCTCATCATCGACAATCATCGAATTCTAGAGAAAATTACTGTCATTACGTACCGTGTAAATTCGAACGAGGAAACTTGGACAGAAATTATATCGATACGAAGTTTTTTTCGATGAGAATTTTCGTACAATGTACAATCCGGCGAATTTTTTTTTTTTCGTTTTCAGGGATTTTTCGCGTTTCAATAAATTGGATGGTTAATGAAACTTGTATAGGATAGTGTTCGATTTGAATTAAAAGCGGTGGAATTGATGTTTGGAATTTTTTGCAATGCTGTGTTTTTTTTTGACAGATTTTTGCGAATTTGGATTGTTTTTGGTAGTACTTACCGATTGGTGCCATGTTTTTTTTGCTGGTTATGTTTGGTCGGACACAAATGCACTTTGAAAATGACTTAGAGTTGTTTGATTTATTATGATGGTATATTTAGAGGATTACGACAATCGGAAACTATTGGTTAAATAGTGAAAATACTGACGTTTACGGGAATGACAGGGCATACAAGAATTTATAGACAAACTGAGACAAACTGAATCTGTTATCTGATTTATCTATTCAGCTATTGTATTGTATCACGTGAGTTAATTAGCGTGAGTCACCGTGAGTCGTAAAAAAAGAAGATCGATACGATCGATATTATATTTTGCACTATCAAGAGCGCATCTAGAAAAAATTTCCGGGAGGGATTCTCCAGAAAAACATACTATTTCTTCTTAAAATACTTAGAATATTTGAATCATCAAATTTTCACTTTATTTCTGACCAAACTCCATTTTTATGAAATGGAATTTACATTTTAAACTTCAAACTATATTTTTAAAAATATAGTTTGTTTTTATCCCAGTAGTTTTATAAAAAAAATTTCTACCTATCATATTATTGAACTAAACGAATATCGCTTTTCACTAAAGTATTTCCAAATAAAAAATTTGGATACCAACCTTCATCACCAACCATGACTTCCTCTTTAACTTCTTCCTTCTTCGTTTCATCGTTATTTTCAAAATCATTTTCTTGATCGTCGCTACTCGAATCTGAATTTGCGGTACTCGGACACTGACATAATCCAAAAAAAGCCCTTTTCTTATTTCTCATACTTCTTTAAAGTCATGATGTATCTGTACTCAATATTAAAGAAAATTTAAGTTCAGGGAATAAAAAAATGCTTCTAACAAGAGTTCTATACTTTCGTATTATCAACAAGCTGAGTGACACGTCAATAAATTTCACCGACTTGTTTAACAATGTCAAATGCTTTTTACACATTTTTCCTTGGGATATATTGATTGTCGCTTCGTGTGATTATAAGATTGGGTCGATCTTTCTAAAATGTTCATGATGTTTGGTTTAAATAAAAACAAATGTCCCCAAAACTTACAATGATAGCATATTTATTTTATATTTTTATTCGAAAATTTTCAGAAACTTTCGAAAATTCGAAATAGTTTCAAATTTTCGGAATCTTCAATAACTATTTTATTTTTTCAAAATTTGTTAGTAAGCGTTGATGAAAACGTAACATATGTAACCTATCAAAGATTTTTGAAAACTTTTAGCTTATTTTTTTTATTCATTTGCAATTCGACAATTTATTGACAACTTGGGAAATTCTCGATCGTTTTTTCAAAATTTAAAAACGAATGTACATGTTTTCAGAGATAAGCGTCTCATTTATGAAGCGAAAAATTAGAAATAAATTTAATAAATCAGAACGACAATTCCCATTAATTTTTAAAGAAAAAAGTCTTCATTGTCCCAGCATCCAGAGGGACAATGAAGAATTTCCAAAGATCCTGAAAGTCATCCAAGCTTTTTCCAAGTGAGAGAAATTCATTAACGGTTCGAGGCGCTACATAATGACCGTTCGTGACGCGGGGACAATGAAGACTTTTTTTCTTCAAAAACGAATAGAAATCGTTATTCTAATTCGTTAAAAAAATTGTTTTTGAATTTGTTGCTTCAAAAATGAGATCCTTACCTTTGAAAACATCGTTTTTAAATATTAAATAACAGTTGAGAATTTCCGAAGTCAATAAATTTATTGAATTTCAAATAAAATAAAATGAGCTCAGTTTAAAAGAAACTTCAATATTACATGAGTTTGATACATGAGTAAATAATGCTATGATTGCAATAAAAAAAATTTCAAATTTTACTATTTCTGGATTACAAACTCAATCGCTAAACCCGTGGATGGTTAAAAAAATTCGGATTCATAATCAAACAACAATTTTGAAAAATTAAACAGTTGACAGAATGTCTTAAAATAAAGAAATCGTGGCTTGTACTTGTGAATTTAAAAAAAAACTTCTCACTGCAATCAATTAATTGAAAATCAATAATTTCGAATTGCTTGTGACCACTTTTTTTAAATCCAGTTTACTCCAAAATAAAAATAAAAAAGAGAAAGGAATAAAAAAAATAGTGAATAGGTATATGTTTATGGACTTAGTAAATGAAATATAGAAATTTCAAAAGCAGGAAAATTTTGTGGTTTTGATATTTTAGATTAAAAATTTTGAAAAATGTAAATAATTTGCATGAAAAAACGAGATTGACTGCATTAAGATAAATTTATATTAATAAATGGAGAAATGTATGTTCATCTTAATTATTTCTTATTTCAAATAATTCATGAGTTTTCTATGAAGAATTTTATATCGAATTTATCGCAAAGTACGTAAAAGAGCTGAAAAAAGTTATTGAACAAATCATTTAAAAATTAGTTACAAAAATAGATTAGGTTAATGAAAAATAAAAATTTTGTTCAGAAACATTCGTAATTTAGATACTTTCGATGAAGAATTTTCAAAATCGTAAATTTTTTCGTTATTAGGTAAATGGTGTATTCACATTAGTAAATTAAACTTATTGCATTTCTAGGCAACAAAAATTAAAATATATAATTTTTTCACGTAGAGATATAAAAGTTCTGGATTTTCATTCATTAGTATAAAATATGCAAAAAGTTCAAAAAAAAAAGAAAATTTTCGTTCGAATAATTCAAAATTCAATCAAAACTTTTGAGATTTTGATTTTATCAATTAAATTCATAGCTAAAATTTTTTGTTTTTCCTTCCTTCTTTCTTTTTTCTTTTTTTATTTTTTATCAATGAAAAAACCAGCGTTGAAAATTTATAGAACGAAAAATTTAAAAGAATTGATTTTATATTAATTAGTTGAAATGAAATTAAATCTCTAGAAATTAGAAATTGCGCTTTTCATTGTTCTGTAGTGTGAAATACAAAAATAATAGTTTTAAATTGTTCGATACAATCGAATCGACGATTTTCGATAGTCTCGATTTATGTTTTTGTTTACTTGTTTTTGATTACTCCTTTTTTTCAAAGTTAATGATAGTGTAAACAAAATATTTCAAGAACTAAAGCTTTGTGCAATCAACAATTTTTGTTTTCGGAATTATTTTTCAATTTCTAAGAGCAAAACTACGACGAAATATTTCGTTGATCAAGAAAATACTTGAGGAAATCTATATTATATTATTTGCATACATTATTTTACAGACAAGTTTTTGAATTCAAATTTTCAAAATGCGTTCAGTGTTCATAACTGGTTGTAACAGAGGAATTGGTTTTGGATTGGTGAAAAAATTGGCACAGTTGTCAAGTGCTCCAGATAAGATTTTTGCAACTTGTCGCGATGTCAACAAAGCCACTGTAATTTTTTGTTTGTTTGTGTGCATGATAAAATCAAGCATAAATGCCATTTTCAACTGTTTTTTTTTTTTTTTAAGGAATTAAAAAACCTTGCCCAAGAAGCTGGAAATATCGAAATAATTGAATTGGGTAAGATTTTGCGTTATTTACATATTATATTTTATAATTTAATTATTCATTTTATTTAATTTCATTAATTTTATTGTCAAATTTAATTGTTTGCATAGTTACAAAATTATTCTTTCCAAATAAAAAAAAAATAAAATAATATTTTTAATATAAGTAAAACAAAATTATTTTTTTGCAAAGTGTTCATATAATTATAACAGTATAAACAGCTTTCTGATTATTCATGATTGCAAAGTTATTTAAATTTTGTTAAAATTTTTTATTAATATTAATTACTACATTATTCAGATGTAACTGACTCCAAGAAATTTCCTGAAGTGGTCGCTCAAGTAAGTGAAAAAGTGGGAGAAAATGGGCTGACAGTTTTGATCAACAACGCTGGCGTAGGAACAAAATTTTGCAGAATTGGACTTGTCAGAGAAGAAGAACTTGTCGAAACTTTTCGAATTAACACCGTTGCTCCAATCATGTTAACAAAGGTGTTTTATATATAAATTTTTGGGTAATTTAATGAATCATAACAGGATCAAAAACAGGATTGGAGAATCCTATTGCAACAAAAATTATGAACAAGGATTCCAGCATTGCTAACAGTTTTTAAAATCCTGAAAATGTCTAAATATTTAAAAAATTTTCCAATTTCTTGATTTCATTGGGATTTCAAGATCATCAATTGTCTTCACGATTAAAAATTTTTGATAAAGAAAAATTTGACATTTTTACAGGATTTATGAAGTTATACATAATTTTCAGAATTTTTTAAATCTACATAATTTATTGACTTTTATGTAGATTTTTCGATTTCTTCATTAAACTTTAATCACTAATTTCTACACTTCTTTAAATCTTAAAAACATTTGAAATTCTTGATCTTAAATATTTACTGGTTTTTTAAGAAACTGAAAAATATTACAGTGTCTCTCTTTTTGAAAAAGTCTTTTAAAATGTTCTAAAATATACAAAACTTATCGAAAATGTTGAAATCCTACAAATTTTTTTGTTTCAAATGATTGTCTTTTACATTTTCAACATTTTATAATTTTGCAAAATTTGTCATTTTTTTGTATAACTATTAAAATTTCCAAAGTTATTGAGTCACTAAAAAAAAACATTCTACGGTATTTAAAAATTTTTTGAAACTTTTGGCAGTAGCTGAAGTTTTAAGAAATATTACACATTTTAACACAATTTAGAAAATTCATCAATAATTCCTGAACTTCTCTATTTTTCAAATCGTTCATAATTGTCCACAATTTTTAGAATTTTCAATGGCATTAAATTTTCTGATATTTTCAAAATTCCCTACACATGCTGAAAAATTTGAAAATAATGGAATATCTTTGTACGACAAAATCTATTTTGATTTTTAAAAATTTTTCTGAACTCTACCCAGTTTCTATAATTTTACTGAATTTCTAAAATTGTTGATATTAATGTCTATTCTTTGAATTCTCTAAAATATTTAAATATTTCCTAGAATTATATAAGTTTTCCAAATTCGTTAGATTTATCAAAAGTTTTTCATACTTATGTGTTTATATTTCAGAAATTACCACATTTCTTAATTGTTATTTAAAATTTTGCAATAATTGATGACTGTGGTACGATTAAAAAATGTTCAAAATATTCAACAGTTTTCATAATTTCACTGATTCATCAAAATTTGTCACAATTGAAAATTTGTTTTATCATTTCAGGAAATTTAAAAAACTTTTCAGATGACTCTGGCATGTTTACTTCTTACTTGTTTCAAACTTTTATGACTTCCAGATTTTTAATAAAATTATTCTAAATGTCAACAATCTTCGTACAAAAAAATGTATTTTTTTTTTAAATATGACTTTTACTCCCTGTCCGTAATTTTTTGAGGAATTCATGAAATTCTTTACTACCTTGAACATTTATCATTATTTTCTGAAACCTTACAAATTTTTTGAATTGCCATAATAATTTGTAATTTTCAAAATATTTAATGTTTTAAACAATTTATAGACTCATACATTTCAAAATTATTGACTATCTCAGTACGAGATGAAATATTTTTCATTTTCTCCAAACGTATTGAGTATTCAATTGTTTTATTAATTTTGCGGACTTTTCATGATTTTCACCAAACAAATTTAATCAACATTCCCTGAAATCATACAACTTTTGCGGATTTTTTGAAAACTATTGACAATTATTTTCATCTTCTGTGTTTTTCATAATTTTTTGAATTTTTTAATTCATATTAATATTTCTGAAATTATCGACGATATCTGTACGATGAAATTTGTTATTATTCTCACAATTTAAAAAAGTATTATAGTTAACGTGATTCAACATAATTTTTCTTAATTTAAAAAATATATCATCGTTTTCTGAAAACCTACCAGTTTTTCGAATTTTTTAGAATCATTTCAGACAAATTTCATAAATAGTGAGTATAGAAGGCCTGTTTAGAAAATAATTTATTTCACAAAGGGCTATGATAACTCTTCAATATTTATAATAATTTTTCAATAATTCTAGTAACGTCATTCAAAATCCATAAATCTTTACATTTCAATTGACAAGACGACGAAACTCAATTCAATATAGAAAAATAATCAGTAACACTATTTTAGGAACAATTTCATGCAAGCATTTACTTTCAGGCTTTTTTGCCACTGTTAAAAAAAGCAGCAAAAGCCAACAAAGATGGAGCAGTTGGAGTTACACGAGCTGCGATTGTAAATATGACATCACAACTTGGCAGTATTGCTGACAACAGCTCCGGTGGTCATTATCCTTACAGATGCAGCAAGGTTTGAATTTTCATTAATTTTCCCACTGAAATGAATTCTTATTCATTTCCTTCATCTATTGACAGATTTTTTCATCACATATAAAACCGAATTTGTTCTTGTAATTTTCTGAAAAAAGTAAGTTACTTCAAAATCTAAATTTTTCTCTTAATATCCCAAAGATATTTAACTGTAAAAATCATTCAGGATTTCTAAAAAAATTTTTAAAAATACCTAAATAATTCAACTGAATTTCCGAGGGTCTGAGAGAGTTTCTGAGAATTCATTTTTGGATTTTTTACAATTGAGAGTTTAAAAAAAATGATTATTTTACCTCACAGGCAGCGTTGAATGCAGCAACAAAGTCGATGAGTGTTGACCTCAAGGACGACGGAATCCTGGTGACTTGCATTCACCCAGGTTGGGTGAAAACCGATATGGGTGGCCCCAACGCCAAAATCACCGTCGATGACTGCGTGGATAATATAATCAAAACACTGCAATCACTGACCGAAGAAGACAACGGCAAATTTGTGAATTATGTGGGAGATGATTTGAAGTGGTAACCAAATCATCGAACCAAGTTTTCACATGCTGGAAACCTACCAAATTAGGAAAATTCACAATTCAATAATGCATTTGTCACAAAGCACGCATTTTATTTTGAGTTAGAATTCTGAAGAAATTTATAATTCGAAAATATTATGTTTGCGATTACACTATTGGAAAGTACTTTCATCATTCCTTGAAAATCATATAAAATACTTTTTTAATAAAAAATTCTCATTACCTGGGATTGAAAAATTCAACACTCGCAAGAATTTCACATCCTGAAATCTTTAACCATGAACATTAATTTTTCATGTAAAAAAAGGCAAAGTTACAAATTATCCAATTAATTTATTTATTCATTATTGATATACATTTTACATGATCAGCGCTGTCTTTACAATTGATTTTTATAGTAACATGGCTAATCTAACTCAAAAAATTTATCACGAAGGAAATCATGATTTTTGCTAACAATACCATTGTTCTCACAGAGAAAGCATATTTGTACTTACGATTAAGAACAAAAATGCACATTTTCTGTACAATATTATCTTTCAAGTGTGTATCATCAAAACAAGTATACTTGATTAATGATTCTTCGGGAGTGGAATATTTACTTGCACTGAACACATGAATATGATTTGCAGTATACTCATTTCCTTACATGAATAAAATAATTTACGAGAAATGTATGAATGGTTTAATTTGATCAATTGATGTGGAAAAAAATTATTCAATTTTCACTCTTTTGGAAGCAGGTTCACTGCTTTGAGAATTGGAATCCTCGGAAAATCCTAAGTGAGCTGAAAAATCCGTGAGACCTTGCGAATCACTGACAGTCGAAAAACCTGTTGACAATATTGATTAGAATTTTATTAAATTCATTGAACTTTTTCTGGATATTTTAAACAATGAATCAAAATTTTCTTTTGGAACTTACATGTATTAGAATCCTCTGTAAGGCCAAAACTTGTGTTTGTACTATCTATGCCTTTTCGAGTCAAACCATTTTCTTTTTCAACATTGTTGCTCTTCCCCTTTTTTTTCTAAAACATTTGATTTTTTGCATAAAAGTTTTATTTATGTATTCATTCCGGCTGAACTAGGTTTGAAATTTATTTACAAAATTGGTTAGTGGTTTTTTATTATGTTTGATTTGTTTTAGTATATTAGTAGGTTTTTTTTTTTTTTTTCAAAATATTTGTTAAAAATAAAAAAGAATTGTTCAAGGATTTGTCTCAGGGATATATATTCAAGTACCTTATTATTTTTTCCACTGTTTATCTGTTTTTCAGTATAGCTTACAAGAATCTAAAAAACGAAACAATGTATGAGTTGTCAGGTCAAGATTTTTCCATTTTTTTTTCTCCTGAATTTGAAAGAAAAAGTATTTTCTTTTCTAGCTATTTTTTGACACAGAAAGTTATGATTTCAATTTTTATTTGTGATATTCTAATGAACCTCGTATTTTCAACATAAAATAAATTTTAATGTCCATCATTCAAATCGTTTTCTGATTTTTTTTATTAAATTTAAATTTTATTGTCGGTTAAATTTTGTTTTCATTCCGTGCCAAATTTTTGTTAAGCACTTTTTGATTAGAAAATTGTATTCTTAAATATATCAAATTTTCGCTGGCAAATGAATTATCTTCTTACCAATAAAATAATAATTAATAAATATTTTTTTCACGTGAAAATAAGTACCTGTTCTGAAGTGGTTATGGGAACCCATTTGAAAATTTTCATCGTTGTGTCTCCTATAGTGACCCATTTTTTTTCCCTGGTAGAAGGAAGAAATACTGATATAATATTTGCATTTAAAATAATTTAAGAGTATCGGAATTCGTATTTTTCTAATTGGACATTTTTTCACAATAGTAACTGTCGTGAAATAAAATTATTTTAAAAGGATTTTTCAAAGCAACTTATAAAAAATTTGATGAGGTTCTTTGTCGATGAGGATTATTGTAATTCACTTGTTTTTAAATTTTTATAGGTCGAATTTGAATTTTTTGAACTTATAAATATTTCAAAAAACATTATTTATTTTTTCAAATTCGGAAATTTAAAAAATTAAAATAATGAAATTATTTTGAAAATTCATATCAAGAAAAGATTATATGAGGTCAAGTCATGAAAGGAAGATTTTTAAAAAGTATAATGAATTCTGGTAACTTTTTTTTAGTAATTTTATCATGGAATAATAACATTTCACAAATATTTCTAGAATTGCTTTGTGTAGAATTTCATGAAATTAAAAAAAGAAATTTTCGACATTAATATATACAAATCGTTCATAAATCTGTATGATTGAAATTGGAATTTTTTAGACAAAATACATTTCTTGAAACTCATAAAAATTTTATTAATGTAATATTTTGAGATATGGAATAATTTTACAATTTAACTCATAAATGAGGTAATTTTTTATAATTATATGTATAATTACCTTGAGTTACTTTCTGAGCAATAAAAAAAATTAGAAAATGTAATAAGAGTTTTTCAAATTGTTTTACTACAGGAATCTCACAGAATTTTATTGCACTTAAAAAAGGGATTTTCGATATTATTGTACAAAAATTATTCGTTAATTTGTATGATTGCAATTCGAAATTTTCGAACTAAAAAAAATTCGAAAAATATCATAAAACTCTTGAGGCTTTGAAAATTTTATTGATATAACTTTTTCATAATTTTTAATGGTGTACTAAAAAATCAGGTAATTTTTAATAATAACATAATTAACCTGAGTCTTTTGTTGAGTAATCAAGGAATTAGAAAATTTACTAAGGGTTTTACAGATTGCTTTACCAAATAAATTTTACAGTATTTCATTAGACTAAAAAAGGAATTTTCGACATTATTTAAAAAGAACTGTGGATTTATGATCGCAATTTGAAATATGGTTAACTAGAGCTTTTTTTTCTAAGGAATTAAGAAATCAGAAAATGTTACAAGGGTTTAATAATTGTTTTTCATAGAGGTTTTCAATAGAATTGCATAATATTAAAAAAAGGATTCTTGGCATTTATTGAAAAAAAATTCTTCAGATTTGTATGATTGCAATTTGAATTTTTTAAGTAAAAAAATATCGGAAAAAATTCAAATATTGACAAGCTCATAAAAATTTCAATAATGTTATATTTTTAGATGCGAAATAATTTTACAAGACCAACTTATAAACGAGATAATTTTTTATAGTAATATAATCAACTTGAGTCACTTTTCTGAGGGGTAAAGAAATTTGAAAATGAAATGAGGGTTTTTCAGGTTTCATTGCTAAGGGAATTTCACAAAATTTTATGAAAATAAAACAGGAAACTTTCAACATTACTATAAAAAAGTCATTTGTAAATTGATATGATTTAAAATCGAATTTTGAAAACTAACAACATTTTTAAGAATATCAGTTAACTCTTTGGTACATTTGTAGACTAAAGAATTTCACGAAAAAAAATCATTTCAAAAAATATCATTCAAATCTTGACAAGCTCATAAAAATTTTATTAATTTATTATTTTGAGAAATAGAATATTTTAACAATGTCAACTCATAAACGACATAATTTTTTATGGTCATATAATTATTTGAATAACTTTTTGAAAAATAAAGGAATTAGAAAATCTAATAAGGGTTTCTTGGATTTCTATACTGGAGAAATTTCACAGAATTTGCTAAGACTAAAAAAGGGATTTTTGACATTATTAGAAAACATTTTTTGTAAATTTATGATTGCAATATGAACTTTTCGAAGCAAAAAATTATTTAATAACATCAGTTAACTTTGAAAGCGTAAAAAAATTTAAAAAATGTAATATTTTTAGTCTCTCAAGAATTTTACAAAGTCAACTCATGAAGAAAGTAATTTTTTATAAAAATATCATTCACTGGGGCTACTCTCTAAGGAAATAAAAAATCAATAAATGTTGCAAGGGTTTTGAAGATTTTTTTTCATAGATAATTTTACAGAATGTAATGATTAATGACATTGAGAAACAACTTTCTACATTAATATAAAAAAATTGATTATCAATTTTCATGATTGCAATTTGAATTTTTCAAACTAGAACCATTTAAATAATTTTCAAATCTTAAGAAGCTCATAAAAATTTTATAAATGCAATATTTAAAAAAATGAAATAATTTCACTACGTCAACTCATAAGTGACATAATTTTTTAAAGTATTATAATTCATAATTAATTCGAGTTACTTTCTGAGAAATATGGAAATTGAAGAGTGTAATTGAAGTTTTTCAGATTGCTTTACTAAAGAAATTTCACAGGCTTTCATAAAACTTTAGAAGGAAATTTTTGATGTCAATATTAAAAAAATGTTTCGTAAATTTATATGATTGCAATTTGAAGTTGTCATACTAAAAAAATGTCGAAAAATGTCATTCAATTTTTACAGCTTTGGAAATTTGATTGATTTAGGATTTTTTGACTCTGTAGAATGTTAAAAGGGCAATTTACACAAGTAATTTTTTATAAAAATATAGATAAAAAACTTGGGCTGCTTTCTCAGGAGTTAATAATTTATAAAATGTTGCGAGGGTTTTCAAAAATGTTTTCCATAGTTAATTTGACAGATTTTCATAACATTAATTATTAGAAAAAAAATTAATATAAATCAACTTAACTAATACTTATAATAATACTTGATATATTGTGTATTATTTGATTTATGAAATATTGAATAAATTAAAGTAAATAATGTGTAATTCAATTTAAGAAACTATAAAAATTATTTTCTTACTTTTATTTAATTTATTCTACTAATACTAATGTAATGTATTTATGATACTAATATTAAATAGAATAATAATAAGAACTATAATAATTGAAATAATATTATACTTTTTCCTGAAGTAATTAGAAAATAAAATCATTCAAAGAGGAAATTCGTTTAAAATAACTGTTTGAAGTTAAAATTATTCTAGAGATAAAGTATAGAATTCATATGAAAAATTTTCAAATACTTTTAATTTAAATTGAAACTCATGAAAATTGTATTCAATAAAAAGTTATTTATCAATAAATATTTAGTATTAAATAAAAAATAGGCGCTTAAAAATTTTTTTTCATAATTAACTTGAGTCTTTTTCTCAATTAAAAATAATATATATTAAAATATTACAGAAAAAATTGGCATTACTCTAACTTGAAAATCTCACAGAATTTCATGAGACTGAAAAGGACAATTTCTGATATTTCCTTTTTCGACGTTCAAAAAACAAATTTAGCGTAAACTCACCAATGTCGAACTTTGTCGACAACTTGCATCACACGTTTAATATCATCCTTAGCTCTGCTTCGGGTTTCTGCTCGCACCGATCGCGACATCATTATATTTTGAAACTCTCGTAGTTTATCAAATTTTGCAACTGCTGGTGATCGTAAAAGACTCAAATAATCCCAATTTTAAAGGTAGCAGAGGAGCTACAAAAATGAAAATCAAGGAATTCGGGAGATATGCTGACAAGGACAAAAATATTGAAACATATTGGACTGTTTTTCAGATTTGAACCGAACTATTTACAACTATTTAGTCGGAACAATTCGAAATCATTCGAAACATTGTTTATTTTGGTTGCCAAATTTGGACACGACGTCGAAAATCATCGAAATGACGCCATATTGAAAAGAAAACCAATCAAAATTGCCGACAACCAGCTACAATTTTGATTGGTCGATTAAAACACCTATATAGGTATATATGTGTAGGGGAATCTAGGGAATTTTTGTGTGTAGAGGTTGGTACCACTAAACCAGAGTTTGGTACCACTGACGCATTCTAAAATGTTTGAGAAACTTAAAAAAACGGTTAAAACGATATCTCAGGAGTCTTTAAACTTTCATGTTGTATTTATTCTTGGAAAAAGTATGTCATTTCATCTTAACTGTTTTCCATCAGAATACGCTGATTATTGTCGAGTAAAATATGGAAGTGTTTGGCATTGAAAAAAAGTCTATCTTTTCCGTAGGGTTACCAGATCAGTCCAGTGAAAAATCAGTACACCACCATTTGCACCCCCCCCCCCCTCATATAATATAACATATAACCAAACCTGGCACAGTCAAACGCCCTTAAAAAAAAAAAAAAAATTGATGAATTAAACTAAACAATTGTGTCAAATAAAATTAAATGCAAGATAGTGCTGATTTAAGCTTAACTGTTTAAAATTAACATAAGGCCAGGTACAGATTAATCACAAATTTTAGAATATCAAGTAGAATTTAATTATTTTCAAACATCAAAAAATTTACATTGCCGTTTTTTCATACTTCTTGGCACTTCCAATGGCTTTTAATATATCAACATTTTCAGTTTTTATCAGATACTTATAAAAATCGCTGCAAGACATATTCTTATAATTATACTGTGTGACAATAATGTTACGGACATTATCAACGAGGAGACGATTGCGCTCATCACTCCATTGGATATTTATAAGAGAGAAAATTCGTTCACAGTTTGCGTTATGCCCGGGAATAGAAAAAAAGTACTGTGCAATTTTCAAAATTTCTGAAAAAGAATCAATGTTAGAATTTGCTTTAAAAAATTCACATATTTGATCATTTGAAGTTAGAGAAAAAATTTAGTAGAATCATCTTTATTCTCTTTTTTCATCTCTATAAAATTGTTCAAATTAGCCAATTGGTCAATGATCTTATCTTCATGAATGTGAACATTTTTTGACTCAAGAAACTGCATTGTTTGGACAACTTGATCGTAGTCAACTTCTTTTGTTGTCAGATCGAATTTCAACCACTGGAACACTTTTAATTCGGATAAAGATGAGGTCCATTTCAACAAATATTCTAGAGCTTCCTGATAAACATTAATGGCTTTTTCATGGAAATTCGCGCATTCCTTTTCTTTTCCTTCAGCTTTCATTTTATTGAGATTCGAAAGTAAAGTCAAAGGCAAAAACTTGTGCTTGATTCTTTCACGCAAGGAATTAGTAACCGATTCAATGATTGAAGTGATTTCTAAAACACTGTTGCCTTCTTTTTCTATTGCTGCTATTTTACATTGAAAAATAAACATAAAAGAGTGGACAAACAAAAAATAGCTTTCAGCCATATCATCAGAGAAGAAATTTTCTATAAATTTTGGAGGTTTTTCTATTGATAAAAAGTAAGCTTTTAATGCAGGAAACAGTTTGAGAATTCGTTCCACTGCAAGAAACAAACTGAGCCATCGAGTTTTGCTGTGTGAAAGTAAAGGTTGAAATCCCACCTGAACGAACTCACAGAATTCTCATAATTCAGCTGTTTTCACAGTGTAAATCGAAAAATGCTTGAACAATTTAAAAACGAGGGCGTCAATATCGAATTTTCCGAATTGATCCAATCCATGCTGGGCGCTATTATGAAGAATATGAGCAGGGCACCCAACACCAATGACATTAGAATTGACTCTTTCTTTGAGTAGGGCCAACACATTGTTAGAGCCCTGGCGATTAAGACCACCAAAATTTATTGGAGCGTTATCTGCGACAAAAGCTGACAATTTTTCAGTGAAATCATGTTTCTCAAGTACGCTCTCAATCAAATTTGCTATCGTTTCAGCCTTCTCATTATTTGTTTCTTGTAAATCTATCAATTTGACCTGAATGCCACCATTTTCATAATCAAAGTATTGGGTAACAAGAGGAAAAAGTTTATGATGACCATGGTTAGAAGCATCTGTACTCAAACTAATGAACGGAATTTTTTCGAAAGCTTTCTTTACATCGTAGATCGCACGTGGAGCTAAAACGCCATTAATTATGGCCTCGGTTTTTGTCCTCGCGCAAGACAATTGTTTAGCAATTTCAGAATCTACGAATATCGTACGAAGAAGAGGTGCAGTACAATCCATTTCATTATAACTCGAGTGGTGCTTCACTGTGTGAAATGCTAGAGTTCCTTCTGCAGCTCAGACTTTAAGTGCCATTGGAGATGATTTTTCAACCATGAAAGTATCCAAAGATTGAGATGTTAAAGCAGTCCTGATGTGTTTTTTATGTTTGTCTGTGTTGACGTGTTTCTTCAAATCAGACACTCCTACAATAATGTAAAAATTTTATCATTCCAACTATCAGTATGTAAATTTCATTTATCATGCAGAATGCATATTTTACAATAGAAATCAGTCATTTTTTTTTTGACGCATGAATTAAATTAAGAACTGTGTTTTTCATAGCCTCGATGATTTAATTTTTTTAAAAACATAATGAAACTGTCAAATGATAAAATGACTATTTTTCAAGGTAAAAATGTTGCAGTTTTTTTAGATTGTGCGTAATTTACAAAAACTTTCTTAAGAAGTTTTTTTATCCCAATCTTTCATTTTGTGAAAAAAAGTTTAAGAAAGTTTTCATTTAATGACTGGGTAAAAATTTGCACATTTCACGTGAGTTTGAAAATTTTAGCTTATAGATGACTAAAATAAGCATGAAATTATTTAATGAAATATTTATTTTCAAACTGTTTTAGTCTTAAGAATCAAAAATAATTTTTCAACAAGTTTAATAATTTTGAACAATATAAAATAATTCAAGAACTAAATCATTACAGCTCATAGAATAATGAAATAAAAAACCTATCTGACTACACATTTAAAAGATTGAGAAGGAAGAAAAACGTGCATTCAATCAAATTTTAGAGAAATCTGATAACATGTAGGGTAAAGTGTTTCAAATCAATCTACTCAAACAGAGATTACAGAAAGAAATGTGTTGAAAAACTTTTAGAAGGAAGAAAGTCACCCGCCACTGTAATATAAGCGAGAGAAAAAGCTAGTAAAGTTTTTAGATACATTTGAGAATTTTTTAAATTTCACTCTTACTATCAACAAACTGTTGTTTCAATTTTTTTTTCTTTTTTGACAAGAAAAATATAAATATAATTGATGTTGGAGCACAAAGTAGAAAGGTCACCCACCGCTATTAGCAAAAGAAATGAAACAACAACAAATTTCGCACTTCACTTCTTGCTCGGTTCTACCCTGTACGAAGCATGGAAATTGTTTTTTCAATGCAGAAGTAAAAGCATAGTTGCCTTTTCTCGCCCGTTTCGCTTCAGTTGCCATTGCCAACTGATGCAAGTGCTCCAAATATCTGCAAAAAAATTGATTGCTGAAAAGTCACGTTCTATCAACGTCATCAACGACATCAACGTATTCTTTGAAAACAAAAATCAAATCACTCGGATATTTCTGGAAATCTTTGGAATAAGTAGAGTAACGAATTATCATTTTCCATCATAACCTCACAAATGTCTCAAATACAAATTTACAAATTTTTATTTGTACACTTACCGATAACTTGCGAACGTCGACGAATTCCAAAAGTTCGAGAAATGCAGTGTTGAATATTATTCTATGTACATACTTTTTCGTTCGACAAGTAGTAAATGAAACGAAAACACGATTGAGTTAGAATAACTCAAATATGAAAAACATTGTTTACAATGGCTGTGAACAACTATGAATTAGTGCGGTTAGAGCTGTTACCAGTCTCGATAATCGATCGTATGTCGCTCGCGAACGCACTAAAAAACGATATATTTTGTCTCTTTTCACCAGATATGTATAGTAATAGTAGAACGAAGAAAAAAAATCGTTCGGTGTATGTATTATGTACTGTGTGTGTATAAATTAAAGAGCTGTTTCAAATAAAAAGAATCGAAGTTTAATAAAAATGCGAAAAATCATAGTTTTCGCTAAAATCAGTACGCTTTGTTGTAAAATCAGTAAATCAGCACGAAGGTCAAAAATCAGTACGTCTGGTAACCCTACTTTTCCGTCTAGCAAAAAAAGTTGTTGACCTGTTATTAATTTTGAAAATTGTTCAAAAAAATGGGTTTATCACAGATAACCCTTTTTAACGTTTTCTGCATCGAAAAGTGCTAAACATATTACTTTTGAATTAGTTCCTTGTAAATGCTATTAGATTATTCAGAAATTTGTGTATTTCCAAGAATCAAGAAATTTCAATTTTTCGAGCATTTGAATTCCAGAAATATATGTATAGAAGTCCATAAAAATACTAGAAAATTTTTCAAATATGAAGTCTATAAAATTCAAAAAATATTGAGGGCACTCTAAATCTATTAAGAAACTGTTTTCTGTACAATCGATCGAAATATTTCAAATTTTAGGTAATCTTATTCTGGAAATTGAAAGTGATATCTTTGAAAAAACCGAAAAATTGTACAACATTCTATAAATTCTAGGTAACACAAAAAGAAAATATATGTATAGAAAAATTCAAGTAAATCTTTGAATCATGGAAATCTATACAACTCAACTAACTATTCAAGCATCGAATTCCTGAAATTTATATAGCAATATTTAAAAATACTAAACGACTCTTCAAATCGTATAAAAACTGAAGACACTGTTTTCTGAACGATCCTTTGAAACATGAAAAATTTAATGAACTTTGAATTTAAGAGTTCAAAATCTTCGACATGTATATATATAATATAAAAATACAGCAAAATCCTGCAAAATTTTATACATACTGAAAAATACAAAAAGTGCCAAAAGTAATAAAAATCTATAAAACTCGCAAATTTTTCCCCTCGACTCACATTGAATGAAATGTCATATTCAGAAATTTTTTGAATTTCTTTTTTTTCAGCGTTAAGACGACTCGCAAGACCTTCTCTTTTCGTCCTCCTTCCTTTCAACTGATTCTCGTTCTATGCGTCTCTCTCGCACTACAATAGGTTGCGAGTCGTCTTAACGGTAAGAAGTTACCATACTTTTTGAAGTAACGGTAACGTAACGATTTACTTCTTCCACTTTAAGAAGTAAAAGTAACGTAACGCGTTAAACTTTTTTAAGTATCTTTCCAAACCCTGTGCATACATGTATGCATTTTTCATGCATGTCCATACATGTTTGAATTTTTTTATATGTGCAGACACAAACAAATCTCTGCTCTCAAGTAAATATGGGCATTTATTGAATAAACATATATCTATATAAAAGACATTTGTGCATGGGTTCCTATTACATAGATTATAATATATATATATATATATATATATATATATATATATATATATATATATATATATATATATATATATATATATATATATAATTCCTCTTCATACGTTGTAGATAAATCCTTTCTTACATCACTAAATATATTCTTCCTAACTTTCAAAGAGGTCGAAACCCTCTGAAATCGGTAGGATAAAAATACCAATCACAAAAGTACCGGCAGCCACGAGCCATTTTCGAACAGAACAAGCCTTATTCTTCACCAACGGCGCAATGTTTATCGTGTTTCAAACTTCAAACAAACATGTCCAAAATGACCGTTGAAAATGGCGGAATGGCTAATTTCGGTACCGCTAACCTACACCGATAAATGTCTCAAAGCTCGCTCGATCAAAAAATCTTTCTCAAGACCGTATATAACGCGACGTATAAAAACATACAAAAAAGTTCGAAACACGAGAAAGTGTCGAGTATTACGTCATTCGAAGCATTTCTTTCGTGGCACTGTTTTTACGAATTACGTATAAAATTCGCCGTAGATAAACTCTTTTCGATCTGAGATTCTACAAGAGATTTCCTTATTTTTGACTCGTCAACTTAAACTTAAGTAAATGAGACATTTTACGATGGATTTTTTTCATTAGGTAGTTCTTACCTCAAAGAAATTGAATGAAGATGTCGCTAATGGCTGACTGAATTCGGCTGTTTGACAACGTTGCCAAGTTTTCATATTCTACCACGCGGAACTCCACCTCGTGATTTTTTATTGCGATTTCTAAAAAAATTGACTGTAAAAATCAGTTTTTCAAATTTATTATCATTCCTTAGGATGGCATCCGTCGATGATGTGCTTTTTTCGGAAAATTCGCCGAAGCGTTTAAATTCTATAGTAGAAAAAGTAAAAGTGCTCATTAGAAGCGATGGATTTTCGGAATTTTTTTATTGAAATTTTGCTTGCAAACTTTCATTGAAATATGTACCAGCTTTTTGCAGGATCAGGGTGACTGAAAACTCAAAAATCTGCGAAATGCGTAAAAAATCCACCGTAAAATGGCTTCAAAAGCATGCCACTCGCTGACGCTGCCGCGCAAATAATACTGACTTGAATGAATATAACACGCAACGTCTGGGTACAGCCGAACTTCCGTGCAATTAAGAGGAAGCATATCGATCTTTGGTAGCGATAGTTTTTCGCTATCACGAGTTTTCATTGTCAAAATCGCAATTATTGACAGTGCAAATTCCTTTGAATTCACCGTGCCCACACCTACAGGAAAGCTTTGATATTAATTCGACGAAAATTTCTCGAGGAAATTTTTCCCCGATCCTTCTTTTTAGGTGCAGGACCCTTTGAAACCGACCGAAAAATTTGGGCTTTTTCCTTGTTTCTAAGGTAGTACTAGCATTTCAGAGGAATTGAAACCTACAATTTATACCTCAAACTTCATATAATTTGGAAGCAAAAAATTATGAAAAATAGGTGCTAGTACTACCTTTACCAATCTAAACGAAAAGTTACTCCAGCTGAAAATATTCTTATGATTTTTCCAGTTTAATCAACCAATAGGTATAGTAATTCGTTGGTAGTCAAATCAATTTTCTAAATGGAATGACTAGATGGAATCACCAATTGGGTAATCAATGAGTTTACTTATTTGATCGACCAAATGGTGTACCTATTGGATTGATTAACTGTTTTACCAAATGAATCGACACAACGATAACAACGATATCCTTTTGTTTTTATAGTCTTGTAAGAAGCCTCGATAGCTGAGGGTCTAGGCACTTGCCTTCAACTTCAGAATACGCTGATTCGAACCCTATCTGGGAGAGGATTTTATTTGTTGTTTAGAAATTTGTTTAATACTTCTTTCTGATTAACTTTTACTCTGAATGGATATGAATCACTCTCTTGTTAACCTGAAAAAATATTTGGAGTGCCAGTCGATCGAAACGTTACGTAAACCATTTGGTAGATCCAAAAGGTAAATCAGTTGATCAATCCTTTAGGTAAACCATTTGGTGCATCCAAAAGGTAAACTAATAGATTATTATCCAATTGTTCAAACCATCTAGTCGTTCGATTTATAAATTTAATGGATTACCCACGAATTACTAAATTACTCAAGTCACTTTCGGAAAAATCATTAGAATATTTTTAGCTGGGTACATTACATTTGTACGTAATTATGCGTGTACAGCGAACATTCATTATTATGCATGTGCAAAATC
This sequence comes from Platygaster robiniae, assembly GCA_028476575.1. NCBI lineage: Eukaryota > Metazoa > Arthropoda > Insecta > Hymenoptera > Platygastridae > Platygaster > Platygaster robiniae. The sequence goes on from CM052023.1 coordinate 29,739,692, forward strand.
AACAAATATTTAAAAAAATTATGAACGTTTTTCACAATATGGTAACGTTGGGCAGTAAAAACTTGATAATTCAGTCTTGCGATTTCTCAGAGCCGACGACGGCAAAATAAAAATGAACTTACTCCAATCCGACTAGATCTAAAATTCGCGTTCCTCAAGAATGACTATTTCATATTTAGAAGTAGACCTCTTTTTTTAACCAATAAGTTTACCACAATTTTTTGTAATCTTTGGAAACCGCTACAAAAACTGCAGCGATGATTAACCATTTCGCAAAACTATGAAGAATTAGAATAAACAATTTTACGAAAATCCTTCTGCAGTTTTTCGAGATTATTGGATTTTCACAAATTCTTGCAAGTTTTTTAAAGTGACGAAAATTCTCAATTCCTTATGAAAAGAAATTTCATGAAATTGATAAAAGATTGCCTTGTAAGACACATTTAAGAAAATGCTTCTTAAATATTAGAGTTCCAACTTGAAGTAACAAAAATTCTTTATCCATCTGGCAATCTTGAAGTTAACCCTTCTCCGGTAATTGTAATTTAACTGAATTCTGCTAATTCAGATAAAAAGAGGATGGCACGTGCGATGAACAATGAAGGGACGAAGAAGTGGAGGGGGTTGATTTAATTCAGCGGTCGCGCAATTTCGCGTGCATGGGGGGCCCGTTCTGTAAATGCCCAAAATCCCGGTTCGCCATAACCGGGAAATGGGCGTTTTTTCAGGCTTTGTAATCGTCTGACGTGCCAATGGCGCAGCACAGAATCAGAGAGAAAAGCAGGCCAAAGAGTTCCAGGATGCCGACCCCGATGATGGTGCCCAGGAAAAGCACACTCATATTTTTTACCACGTCAACCAGTTTGTCCGTGCAACCCTGAAGTAGACATAAAGACGAAAAGAATAAGAAATAAGGGTTTCGAAAATTGAAAACTTACTCTTTTAACCCCTCAGAGTGAATTTTTACTCTACATCGAGTCAAAATACTGCAAGTCTAACTTGGAGTGGTTTTGGAATTTCTTAGAGTGAAAATTCGCTCGAAAGTAGAGGTATTTCACTCCTCTCAGAGTGAAACTCAAGAGTTACGATTCACTTTATAAGAATGAACTTCTAGTCTTTGAGTGGCAGTATTTTGATTTGACATAGTGTGAAACTTTCACTTCAAGGAATTGACATAGCATAACTTGATAGTAACAAAATACTGGTTTAAATTACTTTGAATTTCGATAATTTAACTCGTCTTCTAGAAACGAATTTCACTATGGTTTAAGAGTGAAATTCAATTTATCCAACAAAAAGGATTCATTTTTTTAGAGTTAATTCTCACTCTATTAGAGTGGATTTTCACTCCCTGTTAAATTTGCAGTTTTTTGACTCGACATAGTGTAGAGATTCACAAAATCCCCATGTTTGAACTAGTTTAAATAAATTATAAAATTGAAAAAGATAATAAGGAACCTCAACTCATGTTTTAAAGGGGGATTCGGATAGAATTAAGAGTGAAATTCAACTTCTCTAAGAGTGAATTTTCATTCCCTGTTTGAGTGGCAGTATTTTGACACGATGGAGCGTGAAAATGTACTCTAAGGAACCTAAAGAGTTAAGGAAACAATAACTTGATAATAGAAAAATCTGAATCTTCACACTACTTTCAATAACAAATTAAAAAATCAAAAAAGATAAGTATGAAATTTGGAACCTGAGCTCATTTTTTAGAGACGAATTTAGCTAGAATTAAGGGATGGAATTCAATTTCTCTAAAAGTGACAGTCCACTCTTTTAGAGTAAATTGTTACTCTATAGGAGTAGTCATAGTATTTTTATTTGATGTAGTGTGAAAATTCACTCTAAGGAATCGAAAAAGCAGTAATTTGATTATAGTAAAATCCTGTAAGTAATAGTAAAATAAAAAAAATAGAAATTGAAAAATATAGGTGGAAATTGAAAAACACACCACATTTTTTAGGGACGAATTTTTATAGGATTCAAGAGTGAAATTCAGCTTCTCTAAGAGTGACGATTCAATATTTAGAGTGAATTTTTACTCTATAAGAGTGAATTTCCACTCCCTGTTTGAGTGGCAGTATTTTCACTATGTGGTGTGAAAATTGACTCTGAGGGATCGAAAGAGCAGTAGCTTAATAATAGCAATATACTGATTTTCAAACTACTGTAAATAAAAAATTATGAAATCGAACAATGTAGTAAAGGAATTGGGAAGCACAACTCCTTTTTTAGAGATAAATTTTGCAAGAATTAAAGAGTTAAATCCACATTTCCTGAGAGCGACAATACACTCTTTGAGAAAAAATTTTCATTCCTATAGAGTGAATACCACTCATTGTTTGAGGGACAGTATTTTACTCGAAGTAGTGCGCAAATTCACTCTAAGGAATCAAGAAAACAGTAACTTGATAATAGAAAAATATTGATATTCAAACTACTTTTGATAACAAATTATGAATTCGAAAAAGATCGCTATGAAATTTCGAAACTCAGCTTATTTTTTGATTGGCAGTATTTTGACTCAATGTAGTGTGAAAATTCACTCTAAAGAATTAAGAGAGCAGTAAAATTGATAATAGCAAAGTTCCACTCTTCAAACTATTTCAGTAACAAATTATGAAATCGAAAGAGATAACTAAGAAATTTGAGAACTCAACTTATATTTTAGAGAGAAATTTCGCTAGAATTTTAGAGTGAAATTCAACTTCTCTAAGAGTGATGGTTAACTTTTTCAGAGTGAATTTCCACTCCATGTTTAAGTGACAGTACTTTTTCTCAATGTAACGTGAAAAGTCACTCTAAGAAATCTAAATAGCAGTAACTTGAAGATGATAACAAAATCCTGATTTTCAAACTACTTTATGTAAAAAAATCGAAAAAACAATTATGAAATTTGAATACGTGATTTTGGAAACTACAAGTTAGTCATTTTCAAGTGTATAACAAAATCGTTATTTGAAGTTAAATGCTGTATTACAAGTATCTTTAAAATAATCAAAATTTCATTCTCCAAGTAGAAAAACTATAATAATTTCCTATTTTTCTGACACACACGAATGAGCATCACTTCTGGCGCCACCAGAAAATCTACTATTGCCAAAAGGGCTGTTAAACATTCAAAGTGTTTTGAGATCATTCGAACGGAACGGAACGAAAAGTGTTGCAGTCGAAAGAAAATACATAGATGCTGCGTATACCTCGCTATAAATAGCAGGATCGACTTTGCTGGCGACTTTGGCATTGAGCGCAACGCTGCATGTGGTACTGCCCCGTTGTTTGCAGCACGATTCGGGTATTTGGTAGACACCGTTGGACTCGGATGTAACGGTAAGGCTGAGAGGCTTGCTGGGGTCCTTGCGCACGTATCGGCTCCCGGCCCAATCCGAGGGGCCCGTGGCCCCGCAACACTCCAGGTCCGATTGAAACGTGTCTACGATGTACGTCCTCGAATCCACCACCCCGTATTCATTCTGAAATTCAAACGTTGCCGCAATCACTCATTATGAATTTATTAACAATATTTTACATGAACAAAATTAAAATAATAATTCCACAAAATATTGATTGAAAATCGTCAGTTGAATGAGCAGTCAAAGAGCTTCAGAATGGCAAATACAAAAATTTTTCATGTACCTGAAGTTCCAAACGTTTGAAATTCAACAAAAATGAAAAATATATGAATTTTTTAATTTTTTGTCATGATGGGAAGTGTGACGAATATTTTTTGGGGGAGCATCAAGTTTGTTGCTACGATAAAAACATTTTTTAAAGCAGCTAGAGATTTTTTTTCTCCTACATTAACTTATTAATTTTTTTCGTTTAATTTTAAACGTTTGGAACTTCAGGCACATAATTTTTCAAACAATGAACATTTTGAGAAAGCATTATTTCAGAAATCATAGCAGATTTTCTTCCGAATAACTGCTGTAGTTGTCGCCTGAGGATGAATTTGGAAACGTCGGTTGGAAGAGCAGTCAAACAGCTTTAAAATAGTGCAATAAAGAATTTTTTAGAAAATGAACATTTTGAGAAATCATTCTTTGAAAAATCGGAAAAATCATAGCAGTTTTAATTCCGAATAACTGGCGTAGTTGTCGTCTGAGTATGAATTTGAAAACGTCAGTTAAACGAGCAGTCAAACAGCTTTAAAATAGTGTATAAAAGAATTTTTTTAAAAATAAAAATTTCGAGTTATTACATGGAGAGAAAAATGGACTTCTTGAATGATAAACTTTTCTCCCTTCTAGCACGCATTTCCTTCGTCCTTTTTAAGTGTGTATTTTGCGCGTTATGTCGCGTAATTCACCTCTTATCAGGAGTAAATTATAAGAATAATAAAAAACATATAAAACAATGTAATAAAAGATAAGAAAAATAAAAATAAATAATAATTTAATACAGGGAAAAAATTCAATATAATTAACGTTTTTCATAATAGGTACACTAAAAATTGCATTTGGTAGCTATTTGACCAACCGAATTTTTATTTGGCCCTACAACATTTCGATTTGTTCAACCAAATTTTTGCTGAGGTCAGCTAAATATTTGTAAGCTGAAACAAAAATTTATTCCTGTTTGCCAAAAATTTCAGTGTATTAAAATCTTTAACCAAAACTGGGAACATTCACGTGATAAATCGAGGATTGAATCAGTTTGACGATTGTTTAGAAAAGTACCTTGACAGTGTTGAAAAAAGAAGATCGGAGCAAGTGTTCGAACTGGTCGCTGTTGCCGTATAGCCATCCGGCAGCGGCTATTTGCGCCACGATTACGACGAGGAGGCAGCTGAAAAAACTGACGAGCAGGCACGAGGATTCGCGCAAGGCGCCACAACAGCCGAGGAACGAGACGACGAGCATCAGGGTGCCGGCACCAAGGAGAATGTAGAGCCCCGAATTGAAGTTCTTCTGCTCCAGGGCCAGCGAAACCAGGAATCTTTGGTCAGTCAGCATCCAAACCGCCAATATGATCGCCGTCAGCCCAAAAGCCTGGTCCCAAAAAAAAAAAAATTCTTATCTACATGAAAAACTCGACTTTTTCCACAAAAAAATTAACCGAGATTTTCCTACGGTTATGCAGGTTTTATGTTGCTATAAAAAATTCAGCTATATTTTACGAAATTTTTATATCTTTATTTCTAACCCCGGTAATTTTGATCTTCATAAAAACCTTATAATATAGTGAATTTTCACTCTATTTGAGTAAATTTTCACTCCATATGAGTAAATTTTCACCCCAGTAGAGTGATTCCTCACCCCGCGTTTGAGTGGCAATACTTTGACTCAATACAGAGTGAAATTCACTCCAAGAAATATAAGAGTGCAACACTACTTTTTCAACTTCATGATTTAAGTTTGTAAATTTAAGATTTCACTGCGTTGAAAATCAAAGATGTACCTTTTGATGAAACAGAAATTCCTAGAGTTAAAAATTTTCAACCTTGAATTTCGAATGATATGGAATTTTCAAGGTTCCTTTCTTAATTCCTTAGAGTGAATTTTCGCTTTGCTTCGAGTCAAACTACTGCCACTCAAGCTTAGAGTGATTTCCCACTCTGTTCGAGTGAAAAGTCACTCGAAAGGAGTGAAATTGTACTCTTCTTGGAGTGAAATTCATTTCATTTTTTACAGTAAAATCTAGGTAGTATTATAAAATGAAATTTAACCTCTCTTACAGTGAATTTCACTCTATGACAGAGTGAATTTCCACTCCTTGTTTGAGTGGCAGTATTTTGACTCGATGCAGTGTGAAAAATCACTCTAAGGAATATAGAGAGCAGTAACCTGTAAGTAAAGAGTGAAATTCAACTTCTTCAAGGGTAGCGTGATGGTTCACTCTTTCAGAGTAAACTTTTACTCTATGAGAGTGAATCGTTACTCTATTAAAGTAAATTTTCACTATATTAGAGTGAATTTTCACTGTCCGCTTGAGTGGCAATATTTTGACTCAATTTAGAGCAAAAATTCACTCTAAGAAATAAATAGAGCAACACTACTTTTTCAAATTCATGATTAAAGTTTGTAAATTTAAGATTTCACTGCGTTCAAAATCAAATATGTACCTTTTGGTCAAATAGAATTTCTAGAGTTAAAAATTTTCAACTATCAATTTTGAAATATATGGAATTTTCAAGGTTTCTCTCTCAATTCCTTAGAGTGAATTATTAGTATGAAGTGGACGAATTTAGAGTCATTCATAGAGTCCTCAGAGTGAATTTTCGCTAAACGTCGAGTCAAAATACTGCCACTCAAATTTAGAGTGATTTTTCATTCTTTTAGAGTGAACAGTCACTCGAAAGGAGTGAAATTACACTCTTTTTGGAGTGGAATCTAAGTAGGATTATATAGTGAGATTTAACTTCTTTTAGAGTGAGGGTTTAGTCTTTTAGAGTTAATTCTCACTCTATGAGAGTGGATTTCCACTCCTTGTTTGAGTGGCAGTATTTTCACTCGATGTGGAATGCGAATTCACTTTAAGGAATTGAGAGAGTTCAAAAATGCCACTAATTACTCTTTCTGTATTGCAAATTCATCTTCTGAAAATTTGGGAAATTCATGAATTCAAGAAACTGAAGTTTCTTATAAGAATGTATTTGATAGAATCTTATAAGAAAAAAACCTCATAAAATTTTTTTGATCATTCCTTTATAAGAAATTTCAGATTCTTGTAAGGTTTTCATAAGGATCAAAATTACTGTGGAAGAGTCAGTGGCGAACGCAGAGGGGGGGGGGTCTTAACCCCTCCCGAAATTCGAAAAATATATATGCCTAAAATGAAAATTAACAACTAAATCTATGTTTTACATCGTAAGTCAACAATTTTATTTTTTTTATGATCGTTCTATCGGATAAACAATGTAAAACAACTGGCCATCGATTTTTTTTATTAAAAATGCGCAATTTCAACTGTAGAATCATAGAGATTCAACAGTGTCAACTTTTAAATGTAAACAAGTATCTTTAAAATCGAATTCAATAAAATCAAACTCTCAAATGATAAGTTTCGATATTTCAAATGTTAGGTGAAAAAGTAGATATCAGCTACAAATTTTTTTTCTTTAAACATAAGGAAAATAAAAAAATTACACCTCAGTATCAAAAAAAGTCAATATTTCTTTTTATAAAACTTGAATGATGTATTGTAACTTTTCGAAGGTGGAATTTTCTCAAATAACAGTTTATTGTAATTAAAAATAGGAAAGAATTTCGACATGGAAAAAAAACAAATAAGGGTATTTTTGAGTTCTATGATTCAATGTTTTGGCTTTAATTTTTTAACGATTTGATTTAATATGATAACATCATAAAGATATTATTTTCATATCACATCACATTTTATTTTTGGGTGGTAATGGTACTGCCTTGCAGTTTATTCTTTGAATTATGTCCGGGAGAGTTTTAAGATGCATGGGGCATTGGATGAAAAAATTGCGAGCTATAAAAATACGATCGTCACATCCATTCCAGTGAAGCATATTTTCAAAAAATCGTCAATTTTTGTAGAACACTGATTAATGTATTAATGTATACTTATTAATGCACTTTTATTTTTTAAATAGTGCAAAAAATACTCATTACAGTAATCGAGAAGCCCAAATGTGAAGGTTTTAAATCAAACAAAACAAAAATTTTCTTTCTATACTTTTTTTGAAGATTCAAAAAAACGTTGCTTTAAAAACAAATTTTTTTCATGATGAAATAACATTTCCAAAGAATTCTCAGTTTGAGAAAAATAATTGAACATCACATTTTCCCAAAGATATCTTATCAAATGAATTACTGGAAAATTTTCACCTTTATGTCATTTTGTAAATTATTTCTTAAAAATAATGTTTTAGTTTACGAGAGGCCTACAAAATGAAAATGTTCCCTTCTACAGTTTAGAATATAAAACATAGTAATATATTTTTTTTAATCATATTGATTAGTGATTTATATGAAAGGTGAAATCGAGTTCAGCTTCATAAAATTTAATCCTTTGCAGATTAAGTCGATATGTGCGTGGTGGTTACATCCTTTTAAAATTACGGGACTTGGTGTCTCGATCAAATTAAACCTGTCTAACGTGATCGAGTTTTACAAAAATCTATACTATTAATAAACGCAGAAGTTCAACTTGTGGTTCTTGAAAATCAACTTTGCTCAAAGAACGTTGTATAAATAATAAGATATGCAAATTTATTTATAGTAAGAGCTTACTTCTTTGTTTTTACAATTTTTCCCATGATTTGACTTCAATTTTTTTATACTTCAAGCATCCTTGATAAAATTTTATGCAATATTTCTACTAAATAAGAATTGCATTTTTAGATTTCTGGATTAATATTGATCAACTTACATCGTAGTGTATGTATATCATATACACAAAATTTTTCAGATAAGTTAGATTTTTCGAATCTCATGAAGCGATGAAGAAACATAAATTTTAAGATTGGAATTATAAGTATATAAGAATAATTTTTATTGAAATTGTAAAAATTCAAATATGTGAGAGATACTAGTACTGAAATTGTATAGAAAAATCTTATTTTAACTGCAAAAATATTGTATGTGAAATCGAAGGATTATAAATTTTCAGGACTAACGTTAACAAAAAAAAAGACATTCACTGAATGTATTACAATGCACTTATAATTTTCGAGGATTTAATTTTCCAATCTGCCAGATCATGTTAAGAAGTTGTTTCTGAATTTCAGAAACATGTTTTTGAACATGATTACACATTAATTTGTGGGATTTTGAAATCTGGAGTTTTTACACAAACTTTAACGTGTGTTAAATTTCAAATTGCTAATTCCTAACAACTCGTTGCAACAGCAACGAAAATTTTCAAAATTCCAAAACAAAAAACTTTGGTCGTCGAAAAAATTATAATTTTTTACTTCTGAAACCGGAAATTTGGAAATTTCAAACAAGATGGACAAATTTTTCAAAAAAACTGAATATTTTCTCTGCGTGCACTTTGTATCAATCAAACATGTGAATGAAAAAATTGCGTATTTTTTCGATGACATCCAGTATTCGAAAAATGAATACAATATGATTCATTCATCATTCCAAGAAACACTGGTAGCGAGGGTTGATAAATTCAAAGGCATCGGATAAATGTTGCAATATTTTTACGAGCTATCATTTCTTTTTTTAAGCTCCACAAACAAACAGTGCCATAAACACTGAATGTAGTACATTTATGTAAAAATTTATTTATAGAACAACAAATTTTCATTCGAAAAATTCATTCTTCTGAATAAACTTATGAAAATGACACGTCCAAAAAATAGATGTTTTAGTTTTTCACGTACAGTACAAATAATATTAAAAAAATGTCTAGAAACTCTATCGAAAAATTGTGAGGCGTTTCAGAATGTTATGTTAGGTTTGTATGAAATATTTACGAAGTATGGAAAATGCGATTAGAAAATAATAATTGAATGTTTGTAGGTACTGAGCGTTGGCATGAGCTGGGTGCTATTTTTAAACGAATTCGTTCACATCTCCCAGACACGCGGGAGCATCTAATGAGCTTTTGGACCACTCGCATATATCCACGATCAACAAATCCAGCCGTTTCCCCTATTCATGAAACTCAGCGCGTCTTTCAAAAATTTCATTGATGCCTTCATTTCCCGTTTCTTCCTACCATTTTGGAACAAATAGAGAGAAAAAAGAGAAGGGAAGTATTATATTTCGCGACTAGTGTAAGAATAGCTTATCAACAAATCCGAGATTTTTAAAACAAGCCTAAGACGATCTGATATAAATAAAAAAATGATATCAATAATAGAACATGAAATAGTAAGAGTGAGTAAAAAAAATACCGTTTTGTTGAAACCAACTATTAGAAATCCTGTATTTTGGTTATTTAACAATTAATTGAATACATGAAATTTTTAAAACTAGAAAAATCTGAATAGTTGCAAGTTTCTTTGAATTTTGAACTCTGAATTTTGGAAATTTGAAATATTCTCTAAATTTTTTTGAGTGAGAATTCTGCAAATTGAAATCTTGAGTGAAAATTTCACTCAGGAAAAATAAAAGTGGATTTTTCCCTAATTTTAAGAAAACGTTTTTTCCAAAATTTGGAAGAAATTTAGGTAGAACAGAATTTTCTTAGTTTCAAAAATTTCACAAATTTCGATATTTTGTAATGCAAATTTGTGTTTTCACAAAAATTTTCACAGACAGGGAATTACTGGAGTTAAAAATTTTTAGCTCGTAATGAATTTATGAAATATACGGTATTTTCATGTTTTCCAAAATGCCAATAATTTTGATATTGCACTTTATTCCAAATTTGACTTTTCACGAATCATCGAAATTCACTGAATTAAGGTGACACTACGTATTTTATTTGATTATTTAAATTTGTAGGTTTTACATTTCACTGCGTTGCAAATTGATTCATTTGTCAAACAAAAACTCCTAGAGTTGAGAATTTTCAACTCCAAATTCTGTAACTTATAACATGTATAATTCGTATGGTTTTACAAATGCCAATGGTTTACCTATTTTTTATTGACAATTCATCTTTTAGTAATTTATAAATAATTTCATGAGTATTTAAAATTTACAGAATTTAGATACTCTTTTGATCCTTAGAGTGAATTTTCAATCTACATGGATTGAAATAAATACTGCCATTCAAATTTGGAGTGATTGTTTACTTTTTTAGAGTGAAATTGAGCCCATTTTTTATAGAGCAATCTGACTAAAATTTAAGAGTGAAATTCAGCTTCTACGAGAATGTAGAATCACTCTGTTAGAGTGCATGAATTTTCACTCCCTGTTTAAGTCGCAATATTCTGACTTTTTGACTCAATGCAGAGTGAAATTTACTCCAAGAAATTGTCAGTGCAACACTACTTTCAACTTCATCGTTCAGGTTTCAAAATTTAAGATTTCACTGCGTTGAAAATTAAAGATGTACCTTCTGGTCTAACAGAAATTCCTGGAGTTGAAAATTTTCAACCCCAAATTCCGAAACATGTAGGATTCTTGTGGTTTCAAAAATGCCAATGGATTAACATATTTTTCATTAGACAGTTCTTCTTCTCGGAATTTATGAAGTTCATGGACATTTAAAATTGACAGAATTCAGATACTCTTTTGATTCCTTAGAGTGAATTTTCAATCTACTTAAAGTTGAAAAAATACTGCCACTCAAATTTATAGTGATTGCTTACTTTTTTAGAGTGAAATTTCACTCCTTTTGGAGTTCAATGCAACTCATTTTTTATAGAGCAATCTGAATAAAATTTAAAAGTGAAATTCAACTTCTGCGAGAATGTAGAATCACTCTATTAGAGTGAATTTGTACTCTTCGTTTGAGTGGCAATATTTTGACTCAACGCAGAGCAAAAATTCACTCCAAGAAATTGATAGAGCGACACTACTTTTTCAACTTCATGATTTAAGTTTGTAAATTTAAGATTTCACTGCGTTGAAAATCAAAGATGTACCTTTTGATGAAACAGAAATTCCTAGAGTTAAAAATTTTCAACTCTCAATTTTGAAATATATGGAATTTCCAAGGTTTCTCTCTTAATTTTTTCGAGTGAATTATTGCTCTACGTCGAGTCAAAATACTGCCACTCACAAATTCAACTTCTTTTAGAGTAAATTTTCACTCTATGAGAGTGACTTTCCACTCTGTGAGAGTGAATTTCCATCCCTTGTTTGAGTGACAGTATTTTCACTCGACGTAGAGTGAAAATTCACTCTAAGGAATTAAGAGAGTTAAAAAATGTGACGAATTACTCATAATGTGTTGCGAATTCATCTTCTGAAAATTTGGGAAATTCATGAATAATTATCAAAACGTAAATAATTAAGACCACACTACAAGTTTCTTACGATGATTGAGGGCTGTAGATTTAAAATATTCCTGTGTAGAAAATTGTCAATCAGAAATTTCTGGAGCCTTCTAGTTTTTAGCTTCAAATTCTAAAATATATCCAGAATTTGTACGGTTGCAAAAATTCTACGAATTACACATTTTGTATTGCAAATTCATCCTTCAGAATTAGTGAAATTCACGAATTATTGGAATTTGCAGAATTAAAATTACAATTTTTATCCAATGACTTTGACTTGTTGATGCAAGATTGACCTATTGAGACAAAATGACCTATTGTAAAAAAAATACCCAAGTATAAATTTTCTACCATTCAAGAATTTGAACTTTTACTGTCTAAAACTTTTTTGGCTTTAAAATACTCAAAATGCCGTGAATTCCTGAGACAAAAATTTTCCTTATGAAATTCTCGATGTCATAACATTTATTGCACATGCGTATAATCCCTAAAAAAAGTGATACCACTTTGATAGATTTTTCTTTCTTCGACCTTCCCAGAAAAATTCGATTTCGATTTTTATCAATAATGACTTTCATCCCAACAATATTGATCAAAATACTGTATAGGAAAACACTTATAGTAAAATTTTTCAATTACTACAATAGCAGGAGATCTACCCATTACAAAGAGTAGACTGATGAACTTCACAATCTTATCTACATGGAAAATAAAAACCTGAGAGAAAGTTATCTAAAAGCAAAGATGATTTCGTGAGCGCTATCATTGTTGCGTCTTGAAAAACTACCGAATCATCAAAAATGAAGTTAAATAACATGCCTTTTTTTTACAGCAAATTTATATTTTGCAATAGTGAATTGGCCAATTTATTTCAACTATAATCAAGTGCAACAATATGAAAAACTTTTTTGGCAAATCATTGGTTGTAAGAACCAAAACTGTATAAATTTCCATCAGACTTCAACTTCCACAGTTTTTTTCTCCTCATATAAATTAATTCCCCATTGAAAAATTCATCAGAAACGACATTGACAGACTCAAAAAACAAGAATATGACAGTTACACAAGTATAAATTTTCGATCAAAGCGAGGACTGTCGAAAAACTGAAAAAAGAGGGGAAAAAAGTTGCACGTGACTCGCGTGACGTGAAAGCATCAAGTTTTCGTGTCGCGAATCGGAAATAAGAAACGTGGGATACGAGTTATTGAGCAATGCACACGGCAAAGTCGAGGCTGTTTCGAAAGGACAAAGACCCGCGGTCGTTGCACATTTTTTACATTGCATATTAACGGGAAATATTTTTTCATCAGTACTTAGCCTATCGAAGTATGCCGACTGTTGAAAATGATTGTAAAAGGTAACCGGCGTCCGTTACTTGTTCCCACGAAAACATTACTTGGTTACAAAAACTTTTTCAACAAGAAGACAAGATAAATGTCAAGGGGTTCTTGTAATTAAATTTATTTGAGATTCTGGAACTGAATTTCCCCGTCGATATCAATGGAAAAGGATTTAAATTTGAACGAAAGTTCGTTAGTACATCACTTCTAGAACAAGTCTTCCAAAATAAATTGAACTAAAAAAAATCATGGTACATTTCATCCCTAGGTGTTTTCATTACAAACATACATTTTTTTTCATAAAAGGCCTTTTTATAAGGTCAGAAATATGTCACATGAGACGCGAAATTGAAAATTAGAGTGAGCAAAGAAAAAATTGTTTAAATATCGAAGTTCATTCACGAACAAGAAATAGGGGGAAACGATACGTATAAAGGTCGAGCAATTTTCGGCTTCATTAAGCCGGGGCTTCGAAAATTTTCTACGTGGGCGATTTCTGTCGTTTTATCCTTTCTTGTTTGGAGAGGGGGCAAAGCAAAAGCCTTGCAATAAATTTTCACGATCGCGCATGTGTCGATTTTAACGTCACGCATCGAGGGTTTAAGCAGAGGCGTAACAAATACACACATGAATTGATTAATTTGTTGAAATTAAAAAAAACTGCATTATTTTATTCGAGTAACATTATGACCGTGTTAGAAATTTTTATTTTGAATATATAATGACTCAGACACACAAAAAAAACTAGCGTGAGTTTAATAACTCGCGAGAGAAGTGAAACTTCTCATGGCGAACTACTGCAAGTTTGATTAAAGAAAAAATAAAGTGCGTTTAATTTGTTAGGCATGAACTGTGTTCACAACTGTAGCTTGAAACTGAGTAAATTAAGATTGGAATTTTAAACGAGTCGAATTCAAGTCTAAAATTAAAATTTGATGAAAAAGTTTCACTTTTCTTCCACATTGGATGTATACCATACGACTCGAGCTGTGAAGGAAAAGTAAATCTTTGTCGTCAAATTTCAAATTTCAATTTGAATTTCAGTCGTTTGAAATTCCAATTTTAATTCAATCAGTTTCGAGCTACAGTTTTAAATACAGTTCATGTAGTTAATGAAGTTAGTGTAAAAAGTTGAAACAAGAAATGTAAATTTTACGTTTTAAATTTCCAACACATCCATTTAAGAAAAAAAATTTTATATATTGTTCCCACACCTTTGTTACACTTTCGAACGGATTTTACTCTCAACTAGCCATTAGAAGTTTCACTTCAAAAAATCTTAAACCTTGCAATCGTAAACTTTATAATTTATAGACTTTTTTAAATGTAAGCTTCGAGTTACATTATTTATACCTTACTTATAATATACTGGTTTTAAATGAAATGTTTAAGTACAGAGCCAATCAGTAGAGTAGATCAGTGGTAAGCCTGTCAGTGATGCATATCAATAATTTGTAGAGATGTAGTACATGATATTCGAACAAATCAGTAGAATATGTCAATAAATAGTCGATCAGTGAAGTACTTCACAGTAGAATAGATCAATGACAAGTCTTTCAGTGGCGCAGTTCAATAACACTAGGTTCCAAATGTTTTTATAATAATTGTCACTAATTGTCAAAATTAGGGTTTGTGAAAACTGAGCTCGTTTTCTTTATTTATTTGCAACTCAACAAATTGATTGACAACATGAGCAATGATCAATCATTTTTAAATATTCAAAAACAAATTTATAAGTTTTCTGAAACAAAAATCTCATGTCTGAAGCGAAAAACTGAAATTTTAACGAATGAGAATGACTATTGCCATTTATTTAACGAGATAAAAAGTCTTCATTGTCTCTGCGTCACGGGCGGTCATAATGTAGCTCCTCGAACCGTGACGTATTTCTCTCACTTGTAAGAAGCTAGAAAGACTTTCGGAATCTTCAAGCGACATTCTTTATTGCCCTTCTTGATGCGGGGACAATGAAGATTTTTTTTCTTAGAAAATAAATAAGAATCTTCATTTTAATCCGTTAACAAATTTTTTTTGTAAATTTTTTGCCTCAGAAATGAAATTCTCATCTCTGAAAACAAATACAGTCGTTTTGAATTTCGAAAGACGATGGAGAATTTTATTGTTAAAGTTGTCAATAAATTTGTTGAGTTGTATATAAATTAACAAAAAGAGTTCAATTTTCATGAAACTTCGAAATATAATTTACTTTTGTTTACGTCATTTTTTGTGTTCTGAAGTGTAATTCAAAAAGTATACTTCTTAGACTTACGGTGATACCTTGAAAATGCTTCTTTAGAAAAATAAATGACAGTTATTTTCGCACTCAACGACTCAAAATGAGTATAAAAAACTTTTTTCATGACGTGCATTTTTTATCTAAACTAGTGTAATTTCTAGTAACTTAGTAAACTAATAATGGCAAGTTGAACAGAAGGATTTGTCAATAAATATTCAATCACGAGTCAATCAGTAGAATAGATCAATGGCAAGTCCGTCAGTGATGCATGTCAATAATTTGTAGTAATTCAGTAGAAGAAAATTGACAAGTGAATCAGTAGAATATATCGATAATAAGTCAATCAGTGAAGTATTTCAATAACGTGTCAGCCAGTAGAATGGATCGATGACAAGTGATTAATTCATTTAAGTTCAGTAACTATTGAATGGAAATATTTGAAAAGACGATTTCAAAAATACGATTTTGGGGGTGTAGAATTATTTTTCAACCCCCAGACCGCTTTATTTTTCCTCAAATTGTGAATTTTCGTGTTGGGCTTATAACGAACTACGAAAAACTAGAAAGTTTAAGCTACTTTCAATCAGTTAAATATCGAAGACTACTAGATCAGTAGAGTTAGTCAATGTTTATTCAAACAGTGGAATATTTCATTTAAAAATCAGTTAAGGATATTTCCTTCAGGCAAAGTCTGACTGTTTGTAAATAATATCCTTTTGTGAATTTCCGTAATTTCTTCCGGAAAATTTTGCCATGAAAAAAAAGGAAAATTATGAGAAAACTTTGAATGGAAAAAAGACAAAACTACCTATAAAGTTGGAATATTCCAGCATTAGTTTCATGAAACTTTTTTATATTTTTCAATTCCTAAGTGATTTCTGCAACTTCCATAATTCCTGCGAATTTGAAAAGTCCCGGAAAAGTTTAATTTGTTCTTGGGGAATGGAGATATTTTCCTAAATTTTCCTGGACCAAACAGAAGAAAATTTGTGCTTTGTGACCATAAATTGATATTAACATTCTAATAACTAATAAATGTAAAATATTTTTCCTTTTTTTTGCTACAATAATAAAATTATTCAGGAAAACTATTTTCGATATTTTACCTCCCTACGCCTATGCGAGGGCCACTTTACATATATTATCGCACCGCAACAGCGTCGGGAAAAATCAAGCCCCGCTTCGGAAACTCGAAAATTCCCCCGAAAGAAATCTCCCAACTTCTCGCCAAATCAGCGATGTTTTTCCCATTTTTTCAAATTTTTAAATCAAATTTCTCGACATGTGTACCAACGTGACAAAAATAAAAACAAACCAAAAATCGATCATTTAAAAATCGCCTCGAATCTTTGAATACTCGTACAAATATTTTGAAAAATAAAAAAAATATGACTTAAAAGACTCACCCAAAAGACGAAATTGACGATCACGAGGATGTACTTTATAATTCCGTAACATTCGTTTAAAGCCATTTTTTATAAAAACTCGGATTTCACTCTTGTATTTTTGCAAACGCGATGTAATTTTAGAAAGAAGTGTGACCGTTGAACCGGAAGTCAGGGGTAGAAAATTTTTTTTTGAAATTTAGTTTACTGTGAATTTGGCGGTTTTTCGGTTTTAAGAGAGGGATATTTTGTTGTTAAAAGACGATTTAACGAACGGCATGCACGACTGACGAGTTATAACTAAATTCAATTGAGCTGCAGAAAATTGTGTGACCGGCCGTCCGCCATTTTTGTTTGCCACTCGCAAAAACGCGCGGGAATTCAAATTTTTACCCGCCGTAAGTTTAAAAATAAAAAGTTCGGAATCTTGAAAACATAGGGTAATATGAGACACTTTTGTTTTCATTTAACAAAAGTGTCTCATATGAACAATTATTTCAAGTGTTGGACATTTTCCAGACACTTCAACATTTCGGCTGTAAATTGAATAATGTCTTTATTTAGTAGACATTATAGCGAAAATAAAGCAAATATAGTATTTTTAACATAATATAATAAATTTTAATCGAGAAATAAAGAAAGCTCAACAAAGTTTAGGAAAAAAAATTACATTCATAAAAACAAAGACTCCAGATGATTAATGCAATTAGGTAATTTCTTCTTTCTACATAATAAAAAATTAATTTACATTAATTAATAATTTAAATTTTTTACATTTCTCTCTGAAGGTTCAGGCTTTTTGTCAGTGTGATCTGATGGGCAGTATTTTCACTTGAATTTAATTTTTTTGAATGAATAATAATATACAGCTTTTTTTTGATGCCTCATGGAAGTAATGCGAGATATTCGATAAAAAACAAATTCGAGCAATTTTCGACACAGCATTGTGTCAGTGGACTTTATAAATGAATTTATGATGGCGATTGTTAGTGTCCAAAAAGCAAGCAAGTAAAACGTAGGAGGAAGTGTCTCATACTACCCGCCGTCTCATCTTACCCGCCTTTACTCCACATAACAAACTTTAGATACTAGTCATAAAAAAAGAAATTGCTGTCAAGGTTTTCAGTTATTGGAACAAATTGAAGTATGATTTAAGTTCGTAATTTTCTAGAAAACTACAGTAATACTGAAAATCTATCAAAATTCGAATTGTAAAACATCAGAGTCTGAAACTTTATAGAGCGATCTAATACGAAAATATAATATTTCTTTTTAATGAGTCTAAATAGCTGTAATGGTCTTTGAATATTAAAATATTTCTTAAGAAATCGTGCTTTGTATACTATTCGTCTAAGAAATTCGTCTTCAGCCATTTTTCGTCTGTTGAAATAATAATTAAAAAAAAGGAAATAATGAAAAACTAGAAAAATACTAGAAAGTGCTAGGATATCTCATGAATACTAAAAAAAATCGAAAATGCAGGGAATCTATATAGTACCTAAAATCTATATAGGTGTAATTTTCCCAAACATTTATAAAAAAACACAGAAAATCTATTGAAATTTAAATCCTAGAGCATCGAATCCTAGAAATATATAATAGCTATATAGAAATCAACGTATATCTTAAAAAATATGGGAAGTTTATGAAAATACTCGTCAAAATTTCATTATAATACTAAAAAATACAAGAAATACTAGAAGTATCACTAAACAACTATGTAGATATATTATTTACAATCGAATTGCAATCATCTTAGTAAGAAAAAAGACACTTTACCTTAATCAAAGAATAACTCGATCATGAAAAACAACCAACACTTATCCATCGTCAACGCAAGAAAAAAACTTTCCCAAGTTACTAATTTTCATAACAGAGTGCATTTTTTACACTTTCTCCTCAAATAAACAAACTCATGAATTATTCATTGTTTCATAACAAACTCGTAAAAATTTACGTATCCGATGTAAACATCTGCGTAGGTGCCTAATTATTATGTTGTATAATATATAGTTCACCAGCACGTATCTGAAAAATTGCAGTCAAGGTTGATAAAGCCATACGCGAAGTATGAAAAATACGCGACTCTGGAAACTCGTGACGAGGAAAATCCACTGATAAGCACGAATTCGTTTCCCTCCATTTTCCAGGTAAAACAACAGTCTACACAGAAATGTTGCCAGAATGTTTCCTCGTCATTTTTCCTATCGCGAAATAATGATCGATCCAGTTTTCCCAAAATTTTCAACAAAGACTAGTATCTTACAATTCAAAAATGAGAACCATTTTCTTGCAATAATTAAGTACTTTACGAAAGGTAAATGTTTATGTTGAAGAAGATTTTTGCAGGGTTCGTCCATTGGAGATTTTCTCAATTTTTAGACGAGACATGTGGATTACGTATAAAATTAATGTAGTATTGAGCACAATTTACACATTGGCTAGTATTTTCACTGGAAAAAATGTGACTTCACCGGGAAAAAGGGAAATGACTATGATGACGGAGTCAGTGCAACGGAATATGAATCTTCGACAAATTGTTTCAGTTTATAAATTTTCGAGTCGTGATATTGCTGCTGCTAATTCTATTTCACAGGATCAATTTCCTGATGATTTTGTTTTTGGGATTTCTTCGTCTGATAGTCAAGTTTCTGGAACTCTTGATGTTGATGGTAATGATTTTGTTCTAATTCCATTCAAAGATTTTCCCATTTTTCGACATTTTCTAAATTTATTGACCTTTCGCAAAGGAAAATCAATGTGGGACGTTTTCACCCACTCCGAACCGAGCAAAATCATCGATGCCAGCAAGAACATCGTCGTTGATGATTTTTATTACAAATACAAAGAAGACATTGTTCTCGTCAAAGAGCTCGGAGTGCGCACTTGATTTTTATCATTTTTTTTTTGCAATACGTTTTCTGTGATTGAAATAATTCAGGGATATGCTTTTAGGCCAACGCGTATAAAATCTCGTTGTCCTGGTCGAGGATTCTTCCCACTGGTTTGACGAACGAAACAAATTACAAGGGCGTCAAGTATTACAATGACGTGATAAACGAAATGATAAGCAAGCAAATAACTCCCGTTGTCGCATTGCTGCACCTTGATGATTTGCCGAATAAATTGAATTTGATCGGGGGCTGGACTAATCCGGAAACTGTTACATGGTTCTTGGATTACGCGAAATTGGCGTTTCGTTTTTTTGGAGACCGAGTAAGAGCTTGACAAGAATGACAAGGGGAAACTTTTTGCTTTTTTATATATAAGTCAGTTGCTTTGAATTAACTCGAAAACAAGTATCCCGAAAAAAAATTGATTTTTAATATGCTCCCTATTTTCTGGATTTCAACAATCAATAGTTATTACATATTAAATCAACAATTATTGTTACCCTAACCATTAATCTACAATTTTGCCTTTTAACTTTTATTACGTCTAAAGTTTTTGAATTTTAAAAATAAAATTGCTGTCGATAGGATTCAAGTACACCTTTTTCCATCTATGAATAAAAGTTTGTGTGTTTTCTTTTTTTTTTTATCTTTTTTCTTTGGAAGTCAGTTGCCAATGACAATCATTTACGAAACTTCACTTTTTGAAATACATAAATTTTTTATTTTGTCATAAAATTACGGTAATTTTTTTCAAATATGTCCTAATATTTACTTTTTCAGTTTTAGTGCCAGATTTTTGTATAGATCTAAAGAATTCAACGTTTTGGAATGAAATGTTTTATAATTTTTTAGTATTTTCATAGATTTTTGAAAAAAATACATGTATGAAGTTTGAAGTATTTTATGGACTGTTAGTTTTTTTATTAGTTAGGTTTTTTGTAGCACTTAGAGATTGTAGAATTTGACGCCCGAGAATTCAAAATATAATAGGTTTTGAGTTTTTAATAGATTTTTTGGAAAACAGTGTTTTTATGGATTTCTATTACTTTTAATATTTTTCTTGTTCCATCAGTATTTTGAAAGATTCAAAGAATTTTTTGGCATTTCAATAAATTTCTATATAAATTTATAGAATTCGATGCTCTGGAATTCCAAGTGCATTTATACAGATTTTCGAAAAAATTATATTATATGAATAGATTCATTGAATTTTTAATGGAATGTCAACAGTTTGAGTATTTTTTAATATTCGTATATAATGTTTTTTAAGATTTTCTAGTAGTTTACATATTTATAGTATTGCTATGGATTTCTATAAATGTCTCTAGAATTTGATGCTATAGAATTCAAATTCAATAGATTTTTCAAAAAACAGTAATTACATGGATTTTTTTTGTTACAGTATTTTTGGTGTTCCATTAGTATTTGTAACATTTGAAGGATTTTCTAGTATTTTAATTGATTCCTATATAAAATTTCTAGAATTCGATGCTTTAGGATTCAAAGTTTCATAGATTTTAAGTATTTTCACAGATTTTAAAGAAAATTTTTCCATGGATTTATAGTATTCAATGGACTGCCAGTAGTTTTAGGATTTTTCATTATTCATATTTTGTAAAATTTTTGAGTATTTTATAGATATCTAATGTATTTTAATCAATTACTATAAAGATTTCTATAATTCGATGGTCTGGGATTGAGTTTCATAAATTTTGAGTATTTTTACGGATTTTCGAGAAAATTATACTTACTCATTGTCAGACGTACAATATTTTATAAACTGTCAGTATTTCTAGTATTTTTTAATATGTTTTAGTATTTATCATGATTTTTATGACTTTCTAGAAATTTCACAGATTTCTAGTTTATTTTTGAGTCACTATATAAATTTCTGAAATTTCACACTCTAAAACTTACAGTTTAATGGATTTCAATTATTCAATAGCATTTTTTGAATAACTTTGTCTACATCACTTTTTAACCTTTGATCGATTTTTAGTACTTTTATCACTCTTCGTATTTTTCAGTAGTTTTACAATTCGAAATATTTTTCACATTTTTATGGATTTCTCATGAAGATTTTCAGAATTTGAAGCCCTACGATTCAAAGTTATATCTTAGATTTTAATGATTTTTTGAATATTTGAGAAAATTATAGTCACACAGAATTTTCAGTATTTTATGGACTACGTACTAGCATTTTCAGTATTTTTCGAATTTTCTAGTGTTCATAAAATTCTGTAGAATTCTCCAGTGTCTTCATAGGTTTCTAGTACTTTTATAGATTCCTTATGGATTTCTAGAAATTAATGCTCTTTGATGAATACAAAATGATGAAATTTGATATTTTCAATTTGGATCCATAAAATGACATAAACTCTTTGAATATTACCTGATTCTACCAGAATTTTCCCGCTTTTTTTGGTTTTGAAATTTTTATTTGTATTTCTAGAAACATCAAAAAATAAATATCTGGAATCATCTCAAAGTATTAATATTCTTCAACCTTCATCGTTATCAATATTCAACTTATTCTCAGATATGATAATCAACTATTCGGAATTTTCACGTAACAAATTGCTTAAAATTATCGATTCAAATTAAAATGCAAATGATCATTCAAAATTTTATCATTCTGAATAATCAACTGGTTTAGGTAAAAAACTGGGTCACTATGAACGAGCCCAGGAAAATATGCCGCGCCAGGGACGTCGGGGAAGACGCACCAGGTGTCAATTCCTCCGGCATCGCGGACTACAAATGTGGTCACCAAATTCTTTTGGCTCACGCCGCGGTTTTCCGCTTGTACGACGAGGAATTCCGACCCTCGCAAAACGGTATATCCGCGATCCAAAAATATATTTGAGATCCTTGAAATAAGATACATGGATCATCCCGACACCTATGAAACATCTACCGCCTCCCCCTGCTCCTATCATAAAATATTAAAGCATGTCTGGAGGTTGCCCAGAAAAAAATTAAAAATCTTCATTCGTGTACTGTTTTTTCACATTTTCTTTCAAACTTGGAGTGATTTTTCACTTTTTGAAAGTAAACAGTCACTCCAAAGTAGTAACATTTCACTCCTCTTAGAGTGAAATTTATCTCATTTTTTAAGGAATCTGACTACAATTTAAGAGTGAAAAAAGTGACAATTTACTTTTTGTGAGTGAAGTTTCACACGCTACATCAAGTCAAAATACTACCTTGAGAAAAAAAATGCTGGGACCGAAACGATGGCTCGTTTTAATTTTCTTCGTTTTGGCCTAAAACGATCATCATTTTAAATTTCAAACGTATAAATGTAGCAGGCTCCCAAACGTGGATCGATTTTTCACTGATTTGGAGTGAAAATTCACTAAAAATTAGTGAAATTTCACTCTTCTTAGAGTGGAAATTTACTCATTCTTAAGAGTCAAGGAATCTGAATCAAATGAAAAAGTGGAATTTAACTTTTCTACGAGTAACGATTCGCTCTTTAAGAGTGAATTTTTATTCTGAATCGAGTAAAAATACTGTCACTTAAACTTGGAGTAATTTTCACCTTTTTAGAGTGAAAAGTCACTCGAAAGGAGTGAAACTTGACTTCGTTTAGAGTGAAATCCAACTCACTTTTTTGAGAGGAATTTGACTGGAATCTGAGTGTAGAATTCAACTTCTTCGATTGTAGGAGTGATAAATAATTTTTTTGTAATGAATTTTTACATCTACATCGAGTTAAAAGACTGCCACTCAAATTATGAGTGATTTTTCAATTTTTTCGAGTAAACAGTCATTCGAAAGTAATTAAATTCCACTCCTCTTAAGGTGATATTCAAATCAATTTTCAAAAAGAAATCTGACTAAAATTTGATAGTGAAATTTAACTCTTTTCAAAGTGAGGATTCACTCTTTTAGAGTGTAAGGTAACTTCAAATAAGGAAAATTTCATTCCCCTTAGAGTGAAACTAACCTCATTTTTCCGAGAGAAACCTGACTATAATATAATTAAAGAGTGAAATTCATATTTTCTAGGAGTGACGATTAACTCTCGATCGCGTCAAAATACTGCCCTATAAACTTCGAGTGATTTTTCACTTATTTTAGACTAAAAAGTCACTCGAAAGTAGTGAAATTCCACTCCTCTTAGAGTGATATGCAACTCAATTTTTAGAGAGGAATCTGACTAAAATTTGATAGTGAAATTTAACTCTTGTAAAAGTGAGGATTCACCCTTTTAGAGTGAATTTTAATTTTGAATTGAGTCAAAATACTGTCACTTAAATTTGAATAGAATTTCTTAGAGTGAAAAGTAGCTTGAAATTAGTAAAATTTCACTCCTCGTAGATTAAAAGTCATCTTATTTTTAGGAGAGAAATCTGACTAGAATTTCAGAATGAAATTCAACTTTTCTATGAGTAACGATTCGCTCTGGATCGAGTCAATATACTGCCACTTAAACTTGAAGAGATTTTTCCCTTTTTTTAGACTAAAAAGTCACTCGAAAGTATTGAAATTCCACTTCTCTAGGAGTGAAGATTTACTCTGCGTGAATTTTCACTCCCTATTCGAGTGACACTATTTCACTCGATGCAGAGTGGAAATTTTCTGTAAAAAATCAATGGAGTAGAATATATTTTTATTTGGTTTGAATTTCAAAAAAAAAAAGCAATTCAATGCATTCAAATCATCAATAAATGATACTTGAATCTAATTCCATTATCAGAATAAAAATTTCGCGTCATTCATGTTACAAAAATTTAATAAAATTCCAGGGCAAGTTGGAATAACTCTGGATCTTGACTGGTACGAGCCCGCAAATTACGATTCAGAACCAGACATGGAAGCCGCGAGAAGACGATTTGTATTCGAGAACGAATGGTTTTTACATTCTCTCTTAAAAGGCGATTATCCAGAAATAATGAAACAGCTCATCAAAGTAAAAAGCGATCGCGAAGGTTTAAAAAATTCGCGATTACCCAGTTTTTCAACCGAGGAAATTAAATTCATGAAGGGTACGCTCGACTTTTTGGGAGTTAATTATTACTCTTCACACAAGGTTACTGTCATCATGAAAAATAATGTCACGCTGGAAGAAGTTTCTTTTGAAAATGACGTCGATGCGGATTTAATCGAAGAGGAAAAAGATGCCCAGGTTCGACAAATTTAAAATACTTTGTGGTTGGATTTTGAAAAAAATTCAAAAAAAGGTTAAAAAAACGTTTAACAAAAAATACTGTTATGTGCAGCTGAGTAAAGCACTTATTTTTTGTTATACAAATTTTTCATTTTATCATTTGTTTATCTACTGCAATATAAAGCATGTGTTATTGGTTTTTCTGAAAATTTCTGAAAATCCCTTTAAATTCTTGAATTGAAAGATATTTCTGAAGGGATATTTTCGAAAAACCTGCAAGTTTTATTTTGTACTGCATTAATGCATTTTTGCAGAATGATTCTCAAGGCTTGGAACTAATGCTGGGAGTTCTCAATGAAAAGTACACTTTGCCAAAAATGTACATTACAGGCAATGGGTACTGGGACGATGGTGGGGTATTTTTTAGAGACTCAAATCGCTCCAAGTATCAACACGGTCACATTTCACGACTGCTAAAAGTTATGAAAACCGGGGTCGATATTCGCGGATATTTTACTTGGTCCCTGTTCGACAACCTCGAATTGCAACGAGGTTACACGTAAAGTATTTCATGAACTCTCAATTTTGCAAATCTAAACAATGCATTAATTGCATACCTCATTTTGAATATCGATAACACGAATTTGAAATGTAAAATTTTCTATACTTGCAAATTAATTTCAGTGAATCTGCAAGACCAAGACCCACTAAAATGAAAAAAATAGACTCTTCGAGACGAATGCCTCCGTAGAAACGTATTTTCTACTCACCAAAAATTGTTAACGAGATTAGACACTTATTTGAAGCGTTTTCCAAACTCCCCCAAAAAACCGAATGATCCAGAAAAGAATGACCTCAAAGTCATTCCAGGTCCTCTTGAGCTGTCCTGAAAAAAATGTATCAAAAAAGAAAACAAAATTAATAACTACTTTTAAAATCATCACCAAACTTTTCTAAATCAAAACTGTTTTACACTCTCTTTATTCCTTAGAGCGAATTTTCACTTTCAATCGAGTCAAAATACTGCCACTTAAACGGGGAGTGAAAATTCACTCCAAGGAATTAAGAGAGCACAACGACGTCAGAGTGTAAATTTAAAAATAAAAACAACCAGGAAGAATAAAAAATCCCCTTATGTATAATTAATTTTTTATTCGTATCCTTTGTTTTATCTACACGGATAATTTCAATAGAGATTTTTCCCTAGCTTTTAAATGTCAGGTAAACGTGTTACAATGATAGTTGAACACAATAGTCGTGTCGTAAATGTCGAATTCGCGATTCTACGAGTCGCAAGTTTTTTCATGTTTTTCTCTTCTTACAAGTCAAACAACTTACAACAATTCATACACGAATCGGAAAAGATCTCGAAAAACTTACGCAACTTTGTGAACAATCGTAAAGGCTCTTCAAAATATGAACTTTTAACGCAAAAATACTTATAAACATTCGTAAACGCGCAACGGGTACATATAAACGTGTATAAAATTCGAAAGAAAACCGGCGAGTTAAAACCTAAGCAAAATCGCATCCTCTTTTATCCACTCATAAGTCAACAAATAATTTTGTGAATGTAATAATATATAGTATACATTATAATTTTTTATGTCATATTGGAGCTCCAAATGAGGTAGAATGAGTTTTTCATACTTGTATTTTCTCTCTTAATACCTTTGAGTGAATTTTCACTCTAAAAGAGTGAATCGTCGTTTTCAAAATATTGAATTTCACTCCTAAATTCTAGTCAGATTACTTTGGAGTGATTTTCACTCTAAAAAAGTGAAAAATCACTCCGGATTAGAGTTAAAATTAGGAGTTGAACTTGGATCATCAAAACAGTGACGAAATATGATATAAAATTTTATAAAATCATCTGGAAGAAGAATATAAAAAAACAAGATAACTTAAAATGTACAATAAATTATTTTTTCAACATCTATTGAGTTCAACTAAAGCTCTAGGGAGGAAAGTACCTCTTTTCAAAGGTATTTTTAGATAGGTTCATTTTGTTTCCTTAGGTGGATTTCTCAAAAGCAGTAATTAAAATTAGTATCGAAATCCATTGAAAATATAATACATGAACTATAATTTTTATTACAGTTCTAAAAACATTTTCCGTCAGTTAATTAAGCTGGAAAGTAATCTTTTGAGCCCACTTTACTAAAAAATTATTTTCATATCACCTTCTGATTTGACAAAAGAGGTTGCGTTCTGCTAGGCAATAGACGACAAAAATACGTCAATGGGGTCGATAGTTATAACAAAAATGCATGTTACTTTGAGAGTACCACTGAGTCTGGATTGTGGAGTGTAAACAATTATCGACCACATTGAGTTTCAACAATAATTTCAACTCTTGGGTGTATTATGGCTGGTTTTTTACGATGATAACGAGTACTTATGTATGAATACTTAGTAGTTAGGAAATTTTGTTGTAAATCAATTGATGCTTTTCGATGTTTCAAGAAAAATGTAATTCTATATGTTTATTCAGAAGATAATAAATTTCAGATTTTTAGCTTCTTAACATCAGTCAGATCATAATTTGGTGAGATATGTATCTATTTTTTTCCAAACAAAAATCGATGCGTATTATTCTGTTTCTTTAAAAATTAATTATTTTGCAGAATACGTGAATTTCCATTTTGTATACTGACAATGCAAATGAAGTCTCTTATTTTGACTTTTTAAAACGATGTGTGTCCGTTCAGCAATAAAAAAATTAATGCAACTTCCCAATTCTAGAAAAAGAAATATTTTTTTACAGCATTGTATACATCGGTTTGAAAAAAATGCAATTTTTTATATTTAAGTTCATAAAATGGTTTGAAACATTGTGAAAAACATCAATTGATAAAGGCTAAAATCCCGTATGTGCACACTCGAAGATACATCGTTTTGACGGAAAATAAAATTTTTTTTTATATGGGCGCTGATAAATTAATAAGCGATTAATTGAAGATTACAAAATTACTTTACTGGAAACAAAAAATTATCCGATATGTGTATTTTCCCTGCAAACTAAAATATTTTCTCTTCGAAAAATAGTTTGTTTCCCTACCAGTGGAATTATTACTCTAAAAACCTCACTTTGGTTAAAAAGTAATTATTTCACTAATAGAAAATTTTATTTTTCTTCAACATTAGTAAAAAATAAAACAAACGCATTTTTCTTGTGAAATGATTTAATTTTACAAAAAAATCATAATCATATTTCGTAGGAAAATGTATTAGTCAAAATTTGAGTTTTTCTCTTTGTTTACTATCTGGTCTAAAAACGACTTCAAAAACGAATCATTCCGAGGTACAGATGCTCAATATTGTACGTTGGAAAATGCGCAGTGTGTGTTTTGTACAAATCATTATTGTAATAATACTGATAAGTTTTATCGGGGGAGAATCACAGTGAAGCACGTGTACAATTTGTTCCCGTTCTTTTGAGGTCACTCGTGAAAAGTCAGCGATCTTTTTAGAACCGGGCTACGGAAAATCGTCTAAACTCGATTTTTACCACCGATCTCGATAAACGCCGGACAGGCAACACCCACATTGAATTAGAAAAAAAATTTTCCATTTTCAGAATCAAGAAGTTGATACGCACGAAAAATTTAGATTCCTTGGTAAATTCTGAGACGATTTTTCCTTTGTCATTTTGGCGAAAGCTCAAATTTGACGCAGATATGAGCAATCGAAAACATGAGCGCTCGACCAATGAGAGCGGAGTTTGACTCAGTTATGAGAGGAGCTTAAAACGCGGACCACGCTAAACTAGGCTTAAGGTGCGCTCTCAAAATTTCAATCGCTCATATCTCCGTCAATTTTGAACTTGCAATAATTTGATGAAGGAAATATTTTCTCAGAATTTTACAAGTAATCTAAATTTTGCAGGTGCTTTGGTCATTTTTAATCATCATGCATATAAAAACAAATTATTGTGTCACTGAAGGAAAAAAAAATCAAAATCCACATTAACGAAATAAGGAATGCGAAGGAAGTAATTGTTGATGTAAAAAAATCATGAAGTGGATCGAGCAATTTTTCGTAAATAATAAAAATCTTGGAAGACACTCTGTGCGATTGCCTATCCAGTGTTCATTTGACATTATTATTTACAGAGTCAACGAAGAAACCGTTTTCGTGAAGCACGATAGAAAATGGAATCCAGAGAGTACGCTTCGTTCGCGTACACGTCGATAATTAATTAATTGCTAATCGTACATTATTTGTATTTGGTATCGCGTTGTTTTGTGTATAGTCTTTTTGACGGGAAAAAACATTTATAGTAAAAAGAGACCAAGTCAGAGGTGGAGTTTCATAGAAAAAGTTGGATTTAGCTGGCGTCGTGATAATTTTGCTGAAATAGAGCAGAATTTGGTCGATTCTGTTGTGAAATTCGTAACGACGCAAAAATTAAATGACGTCGTGATTGAGACCCTAGAAGAATTTTCGAGAAGTAATTATAGGATAGAACATCTTGAATAAAACATGAATTCAAATCCATAAATCCTCATTTTTTTCATTCAAACACTTAGTAGGTTTAAAAATTGTTCAGAAACAACAAACAATAGGAATTATTTTTGTTTTCCATCATATTCCTAATTTTTATTTTCTCTTGAAGTAATTATGGGTTTAAACATCATATTAAAAACATTACTTCAAAAAAATGATCAGAACTTATCACAACACACAATAAATATCCCCAAACGTGTAAAAAGTATTCAAAAACTTCAACAAAAGAAAAGATATAATAAAAAACAGTCATTTCTCAAAAAATTCTCAAGAACCCAAACACGTCTGTAAAACTTACAAGAAATACACTTAACGTAGGAGAACCAACGTTATGTTCTTTCCATCATTACTCAAAACGCCAAAATAATTTTATAGCCTGCTCAACATCTCGTATAAAAACTCGTAAAAAAACCTAGAACGATGCAGATCAACTTTTCGTATCCTGCAATCTGCAATGTCAAAGTAACGTTCCTTCTCATTTGGTAGCCGGCCTTAAACGATAATTAATCACAGCGCTGATTATCAAAGCTTAATATCGACTGAAAAAACCTAAATGAAACATTATGAAATACATAATTTGTGATGAAAGTTGGATCTGGGGGAGGGGGAATCATTTGGGACTAATGTCCAAATTAATAAATGCTTACGGAAATTTCAGTGAAAGAACTCTCATACTTCGTAAAAAATGTAACTGTAAAAAAATGAAAATAAAATAATAGTAACAATAAAAGAATTTGGTGATCGATTCAATTTGAAAGATGATTTAATTTTGGCACCACAGGAATTTTCACCCCCCCCCCCCCTCCTCCCTATCAGATCCTTCGCTATAAAAGTAACACGTTTTCACGCAGTACGTACATATTTACATACAAGTGGAATTTGAGGTAAAATATATACTTACATTTTTGTGTCGCGGGAGAAAACGTTTAGAGAGTCTACATTTTCGAATTTGGCACAACGCTTTTTCTCGTTTGTTCGTTTGTTTGTGCGCGAGATAAACTATTTTGCAATAGTACCCTAAACCGCGAACGCTGCTAGAAAATTGGTAAAGTTCGTAGTGCGTGCTTCTAGAAATGATTACTGATAGTAACGATGACGGGTACTATTCCTGCTAAAGATTTTGGGGATTTTCGGAAAAGGGTTCGACCGTTGTTCGGTGTACATGTATTATATTTTTTTTCTTTGGCACTCGTGTATTTTACAGACGGCGAACGAAGCTTAGATTTATTCGCCGTCAGATGATTCCGAAGAGCTTTCGGGCATAGCACCGAACCAGTTTCCCCGATTACCCGTGCTCCTGCAATTGTTGTTACTTTAATTTTTTATCGGTGAGAACTTTTGTGATTTCAGAAATACGACAAGTATTTATTCCGTCACAATTAGCATAATGATAATCATTATTTTTCAAATGTCATAATCGTCATTGTGATCATTCATGTCATCAGACACGCGATTGCCGTAAGTATCGTTATTAACTTGGATCCCGACTGATCAAAAGATTTACCTTGGGTCCATTTTATAATAACGGTAGAATGTCGATAGATGCAACAGCATGAATATTTTCCGCAAATGATAAGGTACTTTTTCTGAGATCAAGAAAAGTAAGAATCCAGCATAAATACCATTCCCATGATACTCTTAGACTATGTTAAGTGTTGTAATTAAAGAAGTAAAAGACTCTCCCGGGAAGTACAGGGTGCGCCATTTCTTATGTCGGCATGTAAACATTGAATAACTTGAAAAAAAAAACAACCGATTTCTGTAAATGAGGTATTTTTATTTAGTTTGGTCCTTTACAATTTATTTAGACTAGTTTTTGAACACAACATCAATCAAGTGGCCGCCCTTATTGTTCACAGCAAAATATGCCCTTTTTGCGGCGTTTTCCATTACCTTTTCGAGCATCTCGGGTGGTATAGCAATGATTTCGGCACGAATATTTTCCTTAAGCTCTTCAATGGTCTGCGGCTTGCTGGCGTACACTTTACTTTTCAAATAACCCCACAAAAAGAAGTCTGGAGGGGTCAAATCTGGAGATCTGGGTGGCCATTCAATGTCGCCTCTTTTTGACATCAGACGTCCAGGGAATTTTCGTTGCAGAAACTGGATTGTTTGATTCGCAGTGTGGCAGGTCGCACCATCTTGTTGAAACCAGTAATCTTCAAGACCTTTTTCACGCATTTGTGGGCAGACATAGTGAGCCAACATCCACCGATATCGGTTTCCATCGATCGTTTGGTTCTCTTTGAAAAAATAAGGACCAATGATGGTTTTGGCGCAAACGCCGGCCCAAACAGTAACTTTTTGGTCATGCAATGGCGTTTCATGGATCTCGTGTGGATTCTGCGTTCCCCAAATGCGGCAATTTTGCTTATTAACGCCTCCAGAAAGTTTGAAATGTGCCTCGTCGGTCATTAAAATTCGCTTCCAAAAATCAGGTTCAGTATCAACTATTCGAGCGATTGTTTGTCCATATTCCAAGCGACGTGGATGATCTGTAGGCAATATTCTTTGTGTTAATTGCATTTTGTACGGAAACAAATGCAAATCATCTTTCAAAATGCGCCGTAGAGTGGTTCCACTGATGCCGAGATGCTGAGCGCGGTGACGATATGAAACTTTTGGGTTTTAGGCAACGCTCTCTCTGACAGCTTCAATCAGTTCATTTGAACGTCTTGGTCGTTGATGAACGGGTTGTTCGCGATCTTTCACTGTCCCGTGGTCACAAAAATTCGACACCAAACGACGAATAGTGTTGTCAGATGGTGCCTGTTTGCCAAGATATTTTCGACGATATGCTCGTTGAGTTAACACAACTGAACGACTATTTTCAATGTACAAAGTAACTATTTCAGCGCGTTCTTTTGGTGTGAAGCGATACATGGTTGAAATTGTACTGAATTGACGTTTCCAAAACAAGTGAAGTCAAGTAAATCGGTTGTCAAATGTTTAAGTTATTCAATGTTACAATACCGACATAAGAAATGGCGCACCCTGTATGGGAACTCGAAACGCTTCATTTACTATGCAAGTACCTACTATTTTACATTGAACGTAATTTTGTAATAAAAGAAATAATTATAATCCCTACCTTGTGCGTTGACGCGTACTTGTAGGCAGTGTGAGGGAGGTCCTGTAGTACTGGGGAGTGACGTTGGAGGCAGCGTCTTCGGGTCGCCTTTGGAGAGTCATGGTCTCGTGGGGCGAGGTCACGAGCTCGTCCTCATTGTCGAGGTAGTACCTGGAGCCAGTAGCACTTTTGCAGTTCTCGCACTCGCTCCGGTAATCGTCTGCGTCATCATGCAATGTTGGCAATGCTTGCATGCTACATGTACACGTTGCTGAATCAAAGCTCCCTTCCTCGTTCACTTCATTAGCTGAGACTAATGGAGGCTGTGACAAAAATTTTTTTAAATTGCATTAATCTTGAATTAAGTTAAGGACCCGCTCAAGAATACTTTCCCATATTTATGAATATTTTTCTAATTTCAAAGCCAGAAGTATCTTACACACTCATGATTTTCCCTATTCCTAAAGTGGATGACATTCCAAGTACTGTTCTTTCTTTTTACCTTAAAAGTGCATATCGTCTTGGAAAGTTTGTCCACGGAACTGCAACGATTGCCTCTGCAATTCGCCTCGTCTCTAGTTTCGTTTCGTCTATCGGGATCGTAGAAACCGCTGCAAGACGGATTCTCCGCGAGCACCGTCGGCGGGGCCGACCTGGAGGATGGCCCAGGTGAAGGGCATTTCGGGGTCGAGTTGAAAAGCGGCACCACAGACTGGTGCGTCATGAACTCGCGCCTTCAGAAATAACAAAAGCTACGTTAATAACAGAGATGGAGTCAACTACAAAAAAATAAATACAATGTACGAGATTCAGGAAGAAGGGCACTGAAGTTCGAAGAACAAAAGAGAAAAGCTGACGAAAAAAGAATACTCCCAGCTGAAAATATCCAATTGGTTTTGCCAATAGCCCAACCAATTGGCCCGACCAATTAGCAAGTTTAATGTTCGGCCCGATTGGCAATCATAACCATCGGGCCAATTGGCAATTCCAAATGGTCGGACCAATTGGCAAAATGCCAATTTGCCAACTCGTTTTGCCAATAATTGTGAATTTCAATTACTATAGATTAATTATGCAATTATTTAATTTTTTTACCCTCGGCGGAGTTGG
Source organism: Platygaster robiniae (assembly GCA_028476575.1). Lineage (NCBI taxonomy): Eukaryota > Metazoa > Arthropoda > Insecta > Hymenoptera > Platygastridae > Platygaster > Platygaster robiniae. The sequence continues at coordinate 29,773,171 of CM052023.1, forward strand.
GAAAATTCCGCCAAATTTCATAAAAAAATTGTGAAACGACCAGAAACGACATTGCGTTCCCGCCGATACGAATAATTATGCATTATACTTAATGTATCAGAGCTAAACTTGTAAAATGAGAAAAAAATTGACTTCCATCTCGTGGATCTCGCAGTAACTACTGGTATGGCGCCGGATTTTTAAATATGTCGCCCTCAAATTTGAATATTCCGCGCCATACCAGTAGTTACTGCAACATCCACGAGATGGAAGTCAATTTTTTTTTCTCATTTTACAAGTTTAGCACTGATTCATTAATTATAATGCGTGAGGACCCGTTTCTGCGGGAACGCGATATCATTACACAATTTTTTTTATGAAATTGGAGAGAGTTTTCTCAATTCCACCGAGAATGAGAAAATTAAATAATTGCAGATTTAATCTATAATAATCGAAATTTTCATTTATTGGTAAAACGAATTGGTATTTGGCTAATTGGTCCGACCATGTGGAATTGCCAATTGGCCCGACGATTATGATTGCCAATCGGACAGAACATTAAGTTTGCCAATTGGCCCGACGATGGTCCGAGCAATTGCCAATTCCAAATGATCCGACCAATTGGATTTTTTCAGCTGGGCTGCAAGAATGCTTAAAAGAAATGGACAAAACAGAGAACCCAGAGAAGAAAAACGGGCGAACAAAGGACCGGGAAATGTAATTCAGAAGATGTGGACTATCAGCAAAAGGACTGGAACAAAGAAGAACAAATGGCGAAGAAACTTTCAGAAGACATACTGGACGGATATGGAAAACCAAATTCAAAACCGAAGAAACAGAATCCAAGAATCGAGATACAACGCAAAATAGACGGAACTGATAGGTAACCAGATGCCGAGATATCTAACAAAACATAGCACGCTAAAAGAGCAACATCTGGTAGCTAGATTTAGATGCGGTAACGAGACACTTTTGAGAGCGAATTCTGGAGAGAAGATGGCGAACGGTTATGTAGAATTTGTTTCCAAGAGAATGAACATCTAAACCATTTCTTTAACCAATGTATTCTTGCGCAGGTGGCTGAAGTTGAAAAAGAACAGTTTCTGGGCGATGAAGGCAAGGTTAGGTTAGGAGTTAGCGACAGAAAAAACTGAATTACCAGGGATAGCGGAACCATATAACGAATTTCGAGACTGTTAACTAGATATGTTTTCGAATGTATAAATTCACAAAGCCATTTGATTACTTATTGTATAATTGATGTACCGGAAGTTCATTTCAAGCCGAAAGGAAGGAAATGCTAAATAAAAAAAGGAGATGACATCATGGTGGCGGCCATCTTGTGTAACTATCTGAAGTTGGCTGCGAGTTTAGAATTGTTCTGTGACTGATAATTATAATTGAGATTCACAATATTCACAATTCAAGTCTCATTTTCAATTGGAAAACCAATTGGCATACCAATTTGAAATTTTCAACAGCGTACTATGTCCGAGTAAATAAACGCGTGGAGCGCGTAATGATAAATCTAGTAAAATCACTACTACTGCTACCACAAGGTACGAGATACATACATCTCATAAAAAAACAGCCACGGTGATTCCAGTTCCAATAGCATATATTAAAATTGTTGCAGGTAGCAAGTGTAGTAGCATAGTAACAGGCTGTTTTTTTTCTATCCTAGAAGTGCAGAAACTTCTTCCACTTCCCCAAATTACATCATAGAACTAAAGATTTGGTTACCTTAACCGAAGGCTCCCAGAAGTCGCGAGGGACCTCGGTATCGTGCGGTGGGCCGAGACCCCTGAACTCGGCAAGGTCGCCGAAATGGTGAACGCGCCACTTTGCCTCGGGAGCGTCGTGTGTTGTCGGTAATTTTTAACCGCATTCGGCGGCGCCAAAAGAGCATTTCCTGGACTTGGAAATTGCTGGGGACTCGTCCCTGAAGTTCCTGGTGATGACGCTGGTACATTTTCGTAGGTATTGCTGCCTGCAGTTACATAAAAACAATCGAGGATGAAGTCAGAACTAAGACTTTGTGGTCGGAAATTTCTGTTTTTAACAGGGAACACTTGCTTTTTAGATGAAGGAGTCCTTCAACAATAAAATTAAAAAAAAAAAACAGATCCTGGTACGAATAAAACACAACTGACCCATTGTAAAACTTGCCGCGGATGTGCCCAGATAAAGACCAGGGGAAGGGGACTCGCTCTGACTCAACTGATAACAGTTAGAATGCATGCCTGGACTGCTGAGCGGCCTGTTCGAGGACACCGAGATAAGAGGAGAAGTGCTGTTCGCGTTATTGCTGGAGAGCGCAGGTGAACTCGCGGCAAGAGGGTTTGCATTGTTGGGCCTCACTTCCATGCTCTGAAAGCAAAAAACAATGGATACGTTCTTTTGCAAGAAACGGAGAACTTAAACCAGGAATCACAAATAAAGAAAACTGCTTTTTATGTTTAAACTTTGTTGTGGAAGAAATGTTTTGCCTTACCGCACTCTGGCGGCCAGTACTGCTAGACACGTAGTTCCCAGTAAAATTAAGGGGCGAAAGGGTGTGGGGACTGATGGATAGAAGAGCTTGCTCAGCACGAGCAGCGGCCACGGCTTCTTCGTAAGGTGGCGGAGCCTCGCCTCGAGGGAAGTAGCTGCTGGGGGGTTTCCACAAGAGGTAGTTTCCCCCACAGGGGGCGTCATCCAGGGCTACCCCGTGCTGCAACCCACCACGATCCAGATAGTTCATGCTGTCCAGGTTCCTCTGGTCATCGGCTAGTTGACGACCGCGCTGACCTGCTACGCAATCTGCGAATACGATTTCTTCGCCGTTTTGGAGAATTTCGTACAAGAATTCGTCAAACCTTATCGAGCATATGTTCTACACTGATAGGGACTTGGATATGAAATAAAGTAGTCCATATATATGGTTTGTGAAAGGAATGAGGTGATCACTTCGAAATTGTCGTAATTGGAACTAAACTCTCATCATATGTGGAAAGATTTACTTTTTGCTTCTAACGGAGCGAAAAAGGCAACAAAAGCTCATAGAATGGTTGTGGAAGTGTATGGTGAACATTCTGTAAGTGAATCAATCTGAGAATTCTGGTCCAGACCTTCCTTAAGAAGGGAGACCGTGGAAGACCTTCGGGAAAGTTTGAAGATGCTGAATTGCAAGAATCATTAGACGAAGACTCGACACAATGAAGAACTAAAGCATTAGTAGTTGATGGATAAACCGTTTTCGGATGCTTACGTGCCATAAATCGAGTTAATTTACCTCGAATTTTACGCTGACGAACGCGATGTATGAGAAAGAAAAGAAGACTAAGGGAAACGATGGCGGTGATGCAGCTGGCTACGATGCGTAGGCCAAAGTCGAAATTGAGATTCGCGTTGGAGCCCGTACCATCAGTTTTGTCGTTGGTCGCGGACGATAAAGCGTCATCCATGCATATGAACTCGCAGCACGTGCTCCCAAAGCGGAAGGACTTGCAGTCTTCTTTTGGCAGCGATTCCTTAAAAGGACACGCACCTTATGTTCATCTATTTATCACTCCAGAGACATTTTTTCACGCTTCTTTCGTTCAAATCGAACTGTATTCACATTTCAAGAAATTTATTCAACTTTTCCGATTCCACCCGTATTATCTTCATCTTATTCATCTATCGGTTTATTCTTATTTTGATTTATCATCTTATTGATTTATCGGTTATAACATATTCTAATGAATAGTTTACGTTCTAATTTTCTAATTACTTCATCCGAGAATAGTCACTATACCTGCGGAGATGTGCAGATGACGGCTTTGCACCACTTCGGATTTCCGTCATCGCAAATGCAAAGAGTGCAAGGCGCTGGACCAGGAATGTAGTGTAAGCCGCTCTCGTAAGAACGGCCTTGAATATCTTTGCAGGAAACGCCACCGCCTTCCACGTGATCTGCGACCAGAAAAAAGTCCAATGAATAATTCAACGAAATATAGAAATTCGATCGTAGTAATAAAGACCCTCTACCACTCCTATTTTTGTCCTTAAGTACCTTCACTTCGACATGATTTCGAAACGGTACATTCTACTAGGAAAAAAAGTATGGTTCGTCATCTAGAAAGTATCGATCTAGATATGGGTTTTTTTAACCAGGTTCTTTTATGTATAAAAAAAAAAGATTGATCAGGGTTATTATTATTTTATATGCAATACAATTATTATCTTTCCAACGCAAAATGTACATTTTTAGGATTTGCATATTGCACATGACGGAGCAAAAAAACATCAAATATTAATCTGTCAAAGTATGATGTATGTATTTCAAAATCAAGTCCTTCGTCAAAAAAAGGCGCAGAGATTTTATATCCGGTTTTGGGTTTATGGAAATTAGAAGCTAATCCGTGGTGGAATTCAGGATCAAAGACCTATCTTCAGGTAATGAAATTTTATGTCGAAGATTGTAAATTTTAAATCTAAAATGTTTGAAAGTTTTTTAAAAATAATTATTATTGTCAAGATATTTTCTTTTTGAACACATTATTACAGTTTCTAAAATTGTCAGAGAAATTGATCGAAAATGTAAAAATACATATTATCTCTTCTTCAAACTTGACGCTTGTGACAGTCGATTGAACTAGAAACATAACATCTCGGAGCAGCTTCAAACACGTAAAACCACGAATCACGTCGTTTAATGCGCTGCTGCGTAATTCAATACACATCGCGAGAATAATACCCCAATGGCAAAAAAATAGTCATTTATCCTACATACTTCGTTTCTCTGTAGCAAAATGTTTTTATGTCTTTCGATCAAAATTTTATGTTAAACCAGAAAAAATCATGACCTGAATCAAAAAGAACAATTTTTGAATTGAAAAAGTATAAATTGTTTGGAACTTGAACGTACAATATTATTATTATTATTATTATTATTATTATTATTATTATTATTATTATTATTATTATTATTAGTGCGTTGTTTATTGTATTTTTTTATTCAAAAATTTTCAAGTTGAAAAACTAACCATTCGAGAAATTTGAATCAACTAAAAAATTAGGATTATTTAGGAAAAAAATTGATGCGTATCTTAAAAAGTTGATTATTTTGAAAGATACGTGGATTTTTAATTTCGTATATATAGATATACTGAGCATGTAAATGACGTCACTTCCACTGGATGACGTCACTATCACGAACAATTTGAAGCGATAAGAAAAAGTCTCACATTTTTTGATAAACGAACAATATCCGTGATAAGAAAAAAATTGATGCATTTTCCTTATTTTTTAATAAACTCAAATTGAGCGAGCCTCAAATTTGAATTTGGTACGATGAATTTAAAAATTTTGAAATGAATATTTTATTTTCAAGAAATCTTGAAATTTCTCTTCTTTCTTACTTGAAACTAAAAATCTTAAGGTGTTCAACTTCAAAGCTTAGTATTTTATGTATTGAATTTTTTAATAATTTATTTTTTTGTTTTTTTTTTTCATTCGGTTTCGAATATTTAAATTTTCAAATTCAAGTTTTCAAAAAATCGTAAAAGCTACGTTGCTTGCAGAAAAACCGCATGGAACCGTTGCATGTTATTTTTCTGCGGTTTTTTAAAACTTGCGGAAAGAAAAAAAGCCGTTATTCTCTCGTAACTTCAGAATTTTCGGATACACCACAATATCTCAGAACATACATACGTGTGAAAAAAATGCGAAAAGTTATTTCACTCTGTAAAAAATTTCCGAGTCAAAATTAAGGAAAAGTGCTGGAAGTTTTTTTCAAGTCGGTACCTTAAAATTCAATACATGTTAAAGCACCCTCGAACCGGATATTAACGCACCGTACTGTAAATTCATAGTAAACAGAATGAAAATACTCAATACTCGCGCGTAGTAAATTTAAAGCTGACATACTGAAAATTCAAGGTATGCCTAGAGCGATACGTCAGGCACAGTAATTTTAATTCTCAAACTTAACTTACATCCATTTTAATGCACAGCACCTTAAATTTAATGGGGAAACTTTGCCTTTTTTACTGTTGGTACATGAAATTTGAATCTTAATATATAGTTTTAGGATATCGACGTGAATAACGACTTCATTTTCGAAATGGATATTTAAAAAAAAATATGGTAAAAAAATTTTTTATTAAAATATTTTTGCTCAAAATTTTTTTCAATAATGTTACACACTGATGTGGAAACAGATTGCAACGGAATACATGAGTTTTGACAAATGAAAATATCATTGGATCCTACACTATTATCCTGAGGTTCGAACTCACTATCTCTCGCTCGTTTTAAAACTGTACGCACGCAACCTAACCACTACGCTATTTCCTACATCGACAGGCATTTTGCGTTTTTATCGTCCTTACCTTACATGTCAATCCTGAAACTTTAGACTAGAAATCATCATTACGAAAAGTTTTTTGTGCAGGGTTTTTATATTGTAATATTATCTTTCGAATATTTTGTTGTTCGGATCATTGTTTCAAATATTTTCTAGGTTCCGCTAAAACCTTCATTAAACTTCTTATACCTATAATTTGAAATATAAGAGCCTAAATCATCGACCCAAAAACAAAAATTATCCACCTCCACGGTCTAGAGATAATAAATAATAGACTCAAATTATGAATATTTGTTCGAAATGTATATCAACAATGTCTTGCGAAATGGATGTTTTTGTAAAACGCATATACATTCCATGGTTTTCAGGTGTGCTATATTTTTTATTATTTATGATATAATAAAATGAATCTGGTGTCAGATTTGCAAAATTGATTTGTTTGAACTTTTTTAAACATTTACTTGCAATATTACAGTTTTTGCAAAATGCACATGCCTTTCATGGTTTTCCAGGACATTGATAATAAATCTGGTGACGGATACACAAAATTAATTTGTTTCAACTTTTTAAACAAGTACTTGAAAAATTGAAGTTATTGCAAGTTGCATATGCTTTTCATTGTTTTGAGGTGAACTGATTATGAATCTGGTGTCAAATTAACAAAATTGATTTGTTTAAAGTTTTTTAAACAATGTTTTTCAAATTTGAAGTCAAGATTCGTATGCTTAATGCTTACCATGGTTTTCTGGCGCACTGATCATAAGTCTGATGTCAAATTGATTAAATCGATTTGTTCGAACTATTTGTTAATAAAAATTACATTTAATCCAAAACACACAAAAAACTTTATAAACACGCATCCCGCGAGAAGTATAATTTTTCAACTATTCATTTAGAAATGGGCAAATAAATTATTATTTCATTATTGATGCCAGATGCATAAGCAAAGGAAAAAAAAAACATCATTCACATACATGTGTTGCGAACAACGTAAGTTCTGTAAATAAATTGTTGAAACAAATAGATTCCGTGAATTAGACACCAAAATTATGATCAGAGTACCCGAAAACCACGATTAACGTATATGCATCTTGCAAAAAATTTAATTTTGTAAGTAAGTGTTGAAAGAACCGATTGAAAAATGTACAACCTATTATTTACTATCTTTAGCCTGGAGTGAAATTTTTTTTGGCTTTGCATGTGCTGATTGCCAAGGCTATTATTTAAATGATGTAAGCATTTTGACGAAAAGCATTGAGCCAACACTCTACAACACTAAAAAACACTCTGGTCAAGAGTACGTATTGAGTATTTTGCTGTTTTTTTGAATATTATTCATCAAAAGTTTTCGCGTTTGGATATTATATCATACCTTAGGGATATCTAATGAAGAATAATTTCCATTATCGATGTGTAAATATATATAAGCAATAATAGATGTCAATGAATTTGTCAACAAAATTATTCTCGCTGACATGGTTTGCAGGGTTGCTTAGTTTTCAGTCTGACTTTATTTTCTTGTTTTTCAAGTTATTAGTACATTTATTTCACAAGGTCCATTGGAAATGTAGAATAGTGGAGGAAAAATAATGCAAAGTGCATTAATTCTGCTTTCAGTTTAGCCGTGCCTTACTATGAGATCTTGAGTTTTAAGGTACCTTGCCTGAATTTTGCAGCATCAACTGAAGTTTAATGCAAGTACATTAAACTGAAGTTCAAAACTGCTACGCAGTAAATTTCAAGCACGTTTTTAAGGCGCTATGCCTGAAAAAATCTTGGAATTTAAGTTTTTTTTTTTTACAGTGCACCCTTATCCCATATACATTATGTATTTTCTGTAAAAATTATAGTCTTAAAAATTTTACGAATACAAGCACGAATCAATCGAATAAAAGAAAATTTGAGAAAAATTCTGATTCTTAGATTTTTCGAGAGTGACAAAAGAATTTTTTGCAGAAACTGGAATTTTGAGAATATTAACTTTGAACTATGTAAAACGCGAAAAGTTATTCCATGCGAAATTATTCGAAACAAATTATGTACCCGACTTCCCCTATAAATTATTTTCCGTATAATTACTCGAAGATTATGAAACCCTCACAAAATTGTTCGAAAATTCAAGCACGGTTTATTCGAATCAAAAATTCCCTTTTGCAGATTTTTTCAGAATGACAAAAGAATTCATTTCAAAAACTGAAATTTTGAAAGTTTTAAGCTTGAATTCAAACGCAATAAGTTATTCTATGCAAAATTATCCGAAACAAATTATGTACCTGAAATTCCTTACAAATTATTTTCTGTATAATTACCCAAAGACTATAAAATCTCAACAAAATTTTTCAAAAATGCAAGCATGAATCAATCGACTTAAAGTAAATTTTCCATCACAGATTTTTTCAGAGGGGAAAAAGACTCCATTCCAGAAACTAGAATTTGGAGAGTTTCAAGTTTAAATTCAAACGTTAAAAGCAATACCATGAAAAATATCAACAAATAATACGTAAAATGCGAAAAGTAATTACATACATGCAAAATATCAATACATACAAAAAACGTGAAAAGTTATTCTTTTCACGTTTTTCTAAGATTTTCTATGTAATTCCTCAAAGACTATCAAATTCCAAGAAAATTTTCAAAACATCTTATCACGAATCAATCGAATAGTAGACTTTTTGAGAATGATAAAATAATTTGTTCCAAAAACTGGAATTTGGGTAGTTTCAACAAGCTTGAATTAAAACGCGAAAAGTTATTCCACGCAAAATTATCCGAAACAAATTATTTACCCGAAATTACTTATAAATTATTTTCAGTATAATTACTCAAAGGCTATGAAACTCTAAAAAAATTTTTCGAAAATCCGAGCATAAAATTAATCCGATAAAAAAATTTTCGTCTGCAGATTTTTTGAAAGTGACAAAAGAATTTATTTCAGAATCTAGAATTTTGGAGAATTAGCACTCTTGATTTCTTAGAGTGAATTTTCACTCTACGTCGATACTGCCGCTCAAACTTGTAGTAATTTCTTGTATTTGTGAGTGAAAATTAACACAAAGTAATGAAATTTCACTCTTCTTTGAGTGAAACACAACTTCTTTTTTATAGAGTGAAATCTGACTAGAATTTTAGAGTGAATTTCGACTATTCTTAGAATGAGAATTCGCTCATTTGGAGGGAGTTTTTACTCTATGAGAGTGAATTTTCACTCTACCTCAAGTCAAAATACTCTCACTCAAACTTCTGGTAATTTCACACTATTTTCGGATGAAAATTAACTCAAAATTAGTGAAATTTCTCTCTTTTTGGAGTGAAATCAGATTAGAATTTTAAAGTGAAATTTAACTTTTCCTAGAGTGACGATTCACTCTTTCGGAGTGAATTTTCCCTTGTTTGAGTGGCTGGATTTTGACTTGAAATAGAGTCGAAATTCACTCTAATAGTCATTAAGACAGAAGTTTGAGTTAAAACGCGAAGGGTCATTCCATGCAAAATATCAGCATACACCCAAAATGTAAGAAGTTATTCCATGCAAAATTATCCCAAATAAATTATGTACCCGAATTCCCTTCCAAATTATTTTCTGTATAATTCCTAAAAGACCATAAAACCTCAACAAAATATTCCAAAAATCCAATAAGAATGAAAAAATTTTTTGTTCTAATTCTCATTCATAAACCGTGACCTTTAAAGGGTAAAAACTCACCGTTGACCCGCATCAAGAGCGTGAGAACTGCGTACCCGAAGTACCTCATTGCGCCGTTCGTTACCTCGTCATAGTCCAATTATTCCTCTCAATTGCCGCTCGCTTTAAATTTTTCGCACCGACTTTGCCTGGATCAAGGACTCGTCAATTTTCGCGACCTCACTGGTCCAGACTCCGGAAGAGGAACACTATTGGTGCACTCGCGCATTTCGGAAGGGTCTTTAAATCGGAATGGGACAATGGGAACGAGTCTCGAGACTGCGTGATCGATTGCGTGTGCTCTGATTGGATCTTAAACGTTCACAGAGGTTTTATTTGGCAGGGTTGCTGCTGCTGCCAGCCCCCCGGTCCCGCTGGACTTTCCATTGAGACCTTTGGGCACCTTCGGGGGGCTTCGCTGTGTGGGTGATCGATTAATAAAAAGGATGACGTATTTTACGGACGTAAGAGATTTTGCGTATATATGTTATTCGCATGATCGCGACATCTATGCAGGCTTTTGAAAATATGTATGTTGCGAAATGCGACGTCAGTCCGGAGCTCATTGACGTAGCTACGTGGGGATCTCTTTCCAAGGGGTGTCATAGGCAAAGGCGTAGGAAGGAAAAGTTTGCCTAAAATAATAAACTGTTCCCTAAGCCACCCTAGTAACGGGGGTCCGAGAGTCCACTCTCGGAACTCTCTCGAACAATTGTCCGAGATTATTCCGAGAGACTTGCGTACGCTTTTCATGGTTTTTCAGGTCGCTGATCATGAAACTGAGGTCGAATTGGGGAAATTATTTTGTTTGAACAATTTGTTTCAACAATCATTAAAACAATACTTTCTAAGATACATATACTCTTCATGGTTTTTCAGGTCGTTGATCATGAACCTGAGGTCAAATTTAGAAAACTATTTTGTTCAAACAATGAGTTTAAACAAATTATTTAAAAAACAATATTTATATTTACTGTACATAAAGCAGAATGTCCGTTCGGTATTTGGAGTTACCGTCTACATTCCGCAACTGATCAACATAAAACTTTGCATAGTGCTTTCTTTTTGTTGCGCGGAGAAGCTGCAAGTTGTTTGGGACGTTTATTTATTGTCGTTCGCTCACAATAAATAACAACTTATTTATCATGTTTCTATCTATCTATTCCACCTATCTATGATTCCATAACTCATGAACCGCTGAACCAAATTTAATGAAACTTTGCATCACGTATTCGTCTAGGTTCAAGGATGGTTTATAGCTATATATTGTCCTGTTCGCACTCCACCCACGCACCCACCTACGCATTAAGTGTATCTATCGAACCGTTCGACCAATCTTCCCCAAATCTTGACTAAATTCTATTAAACTTTGCAAAACTATTGGTCCAATTGAAAGTATCGTTTTAAGCTATATATTGTCCTGTTCGCTTTCCACCAACGCACCCACCTACCAATTAAGCGTATCTATCGAACCGTTCCACCAATTTTCCTCAAATCTTGAATAAATTCTAATTATTAAAAAAATTACATTTCTCACGATGAGTCAAATTAAAAAATTTTCATCTATTATTTCTTATCACCAATTTTTAACATATTTGTTGCGTATGAATATGAATAAAAAATTTTATAAATTAAATAACAGATTAAAAGTATTATTTTCTCAAAACTTTTTTTATTAATTCGCAAAGTACAATGTTAGTACATTAAATAACAGATCAAAAACATAATTTTTCTAAACTTTTTTTTTTCAATTAATTCATAAGAATTCAATGGAGAAATGGAGAATCATATCAATCGGATGGAAAGTATGGAGCAAAATAATCTTCGAAAACTGCATATTCTTCATCAACAATCCATTGGTCGATGCTCCTCATTAAATCATAATCTTCTAAATTCATAAAGAATAGATCGTCGATTTGTTTTAATATTTTGATAGTAAAACCATCGTTTATCACGCAGCATTAAATCCAGAACAATTTTATATTCTCCATATATTTTTATGTTATTTCTGTGTTATATCTTCTTTTTAACCTTATCCGTTTGAACAAATTAAAAGTTTGTGCAAGTATAATAATAATAAATAAAATCATACCAAAAAATTGGCATATAATAACTATGTTTACTTTATTGATTTGTGTACAACTATTCTCAATCCAAAAGCCAACCGAAGGCGAAACGGACTGAGGGCGAACTTGGAACTCGCGGGCAGAGCCCGCGGGTGACAGCTAGTATTTACTAATCTAAGCTAGTATTTGCTGATAATGAATCTGAGGTCAAATTTCGAAAATTATTTTGTTTAAACAATTTGTAATAATAAATTATGAAAAACAAATATTCATCAAGATGCATATGCTTTTCATGATCAGCGACCTAAAAAAACATGAAAAGCATATTCATCTTAGTAAGTATTTTTTATAATTGTTTAAAAAAAGTAATGTTCCCAATTTGACCTCAGTTTCATGATCAGCGACCTGAAAAACAATGAAAAGCATATGCATCTTAGTAAATATTGTTTTTTAAATAATTTGTTTAAACTCATTGTTTGAACAAAATATTTTTCCAAATTTGACCTCAGATTCATCATCAGCGACCTGAAAAACCATGAAAAGCATATCCATCTTAGTCAATTTTTTTTTTTCATAATTTGTTAACACAAATTGTTCAAACAAAATAATTTTCCAAATTTGACCTCAGATTCATGATCAGCGGACTGAAAAACCATAAAAAGCATATGCATCATAGTAAATATTGTTTTTTTTCATAATTTGTTAATACAAATTGTTTAAAAAAAATAATTTTCCAAATTTGACCTCAGATTCATGATCAGCGATCTAAAAAACCATGAAAAGCATTTGGAAGTCTCTCGGAACTCTCTCGAAAGTCTCTCGGAGCAAGTCTCTCGGAGCCCCGTCACCAGGGCAGCTGAAAATATTCCAATGATTTTGCCAAGTGACTGGATCAATATAGTAGTTCGTGGATGAACTATTACATTTTCTAAATGGAACGACTGGATGGTTTCACTTGGATGATCAATTAGTTTACCTACTGGGTCGACCAAATGGTTTACCTAATGGATTGATCAACTGATTTACCAAATGGATCGACAACAACGATTTCCTTAATATACAGAGTCTTATAAGATTCTTATGAGGACCGTACAGAGTAGTTAGTTTTTATTAACGAATGTTGAAGACAAAGAGCTTTAACATAAGGAATGTGATCCATAGCTGAAAATCAAATGGAATTTCCATTTATTAGTGTGGCAAGCCTGAAACACGGTTATTGTAATGAAAAAATGTTTGCACCAGCTAGGATTTGAAACTCGGGTCCCCAGCGTGTAGGACTGCGATGCTGCCACCAAGAGGAATACTGATCGTGAATGATTCAAAGGTGACTAAGTCAAGACTCTCGGGAGTTAAGTGTGAAGCAACTTTTTCTTATCTAACGTCAGATTTTACAAACATTGAACATATTCTTATAGTTATTTCAATTTCCTTATAAGAATTTAAATTCTAAGGCGCTCTTACACTCTTATAAGGCGCCTTCACGAGTATAAAGCCCTCATAAGAAAAGTGCAAGGCCACCTTATAAAAAATGAAAATCTTATAAGGCATCCTTATAAGAAATCGGATTCTTATGAGAATTCTAAGAACCAAAACGAGTAGGGTAGCTGAATGGTCTAGACACTTGCCTTCAACTTCAGAATACGCTGATTCGAACCCCATCTGGGATATTAGGATTTTATTTGTTTAAAACTTCATTGTGATTATCTTTTACCGTACATGTATATGAGTTACTCTCTTCTTCACGTCAAAAAAATTATGAGTGCGGTTCGATCAAACCATATGGTCGACCCATTAGGTAAATCAGTCCATTAAGTTCACATTTCGTTGATTCAATAGGTAAACTAGATAGTTAAAAACGCTGTTGAAAATCTCTAGCCACTCGTTATTTTAATACTATATGATCATCCTAGTAATTTTACAATCTTCGCGAATTACACTAGCTTCTGGTAAAACTTCTAGCTTCCAGTGATTTGAATGAAAATTTTGATGAAAATTACAAGGTCCAGCCTAGAGAATTTCATCAAAGCCTGTAGAATTAAGCGAGCCCCTCTTGAAATCACTAGGCTGAGCCTCACTAACTTTGGACACGGAATTTTCATCAGAGATTATTTTCTGTGTAGTTAATTATTTATCCAAGTGGTGAAACCATCTAGTTATTCCATTTGGAAAATTTAATGAAATACCCATGAATTGCTATATTGTCCGGGTCACTTGGAAAAATCATTACCATTTTTTGTTGGGTTATTGAATTTTGAGTCAAAAAGTCCTTTACTGCTTTTCACATAATTGAAAATCAAAAAAGACATTCGAGTTTGAAATCTTACTTTGGAAACCGAGTTCTACGCAATAATTTGGTTTTTCTACGCATATTTTTGGTATTCAATAGATTTCTAGAATTTTCGTATTGAACGTGAATCATAAATTTTAGTATTTTCATAGAGTTTTAGAATTTCATGTTTTGGTATCTAAAGTTTCAACGATTTTGAATACAGAAATTGATTTTTTAGAGAACAATATCTTTCATGCAGATGTGCAATACTTGTTTTTTTTTTTTTTTCGTATTTTGGAGAATTCATTCAATTAAAAGAATTTTTAGTATTTTCATATAGATTTCAAGAATTATATGCCCTGAGGTTCACAATTTTATAACATACAGAAAAAATTATACCTACATAGTTTTCATTTATAGATTTACAGCGATATTCAAATTTCTTTAGTACCAACGAAATTCCGAAAGATTTTCTATAGTATTTTTGTAAATTGCTGCATGGATTTACATTTGATACTGTAGAATTGAAATTTCGATAGATTTTTAGTATTTTGTATAGATTTGAGGAAATTGTATCTGCATAGATTTTCAAAATTTTATAGATTTCTCGTATTTTTTATTATTTTGAAGATTTTGTAGCAGATGATAGTATTTTTATTAATTTCTATTATATCTGCAGATTGATGTATACTTTTTTAGAATTCGATGTTCCAGAATTCGAAGTTCAAGAGATCTCAAGTATTTGTTTGGATTTTACAGAAAACATTACTTTCATAAATTTCTATTATGTTTAGTTTTTCTTCAATGCTTCATATATGATTTCAATTTTTATCGATTTCTCCATAGATTTTGAAAATTCGAATTTTTTTTCAAATTCCAAGCATTTTCCTACATTCTAATTTTTTTTTTTTTTTTTTATTTTAACAACAATTTTTTAAATTGTTATGTTCTGTAATCCTAATCAAACATTTAAAATCCAAATCCCATTTGAGATGAAATTTTTCCGAGACTATAGGATAGTTGTTATTTCTAAGTGAAATAAAGAACAATGAATTGTGTTTAATTTTCAGAACTTACATAAAACCATTCATGTTCTCTAAATTTCAGCAAGTATACTTTTGATAATTTCCACTTATTTTAAATATTGTGTTTTAATTTTTTTGATCACCAGTAGTTATATTATTTATTATTACTTTTATTCATTTCTAATCTTTCAAAACACTTCGTAGATATTTTAAAAAATATTATTAAAAAAATTGGATTTTTTTTTCATAATTCCAGAAAAATTATAAGGTATTCTTTATTTTACT
This sequence comes from Platygaster robiniae, assembly GCA_028476575.1. Taxonomy (NCBI): domain Eukaryota; kingdom Metazoa; phylum Arthropoda; class Insecta; order Hymenoptera; family Platygastridae; genus Platygaster; species Platygaster robiniae. Next base: position 29,788,808 of record CM052023.1, read on the forward strand.
TGTCAATATCTTTCAATTCATTCTAAAAAAGTGTCATAGAAATACATTGAAAATTCTTTTACCTCGCCAAGATTTAACTGCTGATGTGTTCATCAATTCCTCATAAATTTTCTATATCTTCCACATTTCGTTATTCCAAGATTTGAAATCCAAGTAATTAGAATTTGCATTTTGAAAGAGAAACTTTCAAACATTTCGATTCTCAGAGAAGAAAAAACTGCAAAAATAAATGAATAAATAAATAGATAATGGGAATGAAGAGAACTCAATCGAATTACTTCAAGAACCCTCATTTCACATGTTACATTTATTGCACTTCTCGCATACATATCTTCAATATTCAATTTATCCATTCATTACAGCCCACACATAATCGACGACACAAAAATATCTGTCAACAATGAATTTACTCATTGGGGAATAGATAAAACGTCATCTCTTTCAATAGAATTACATGCTATATTTTCTCAAGAAGGCCAATGATATGTAAAAATACACATATTTATATACAATAATCTATAGAATATAAGTGCAGCAACCAAGATATACACATACTATACATATAATTACATTTTAGTCGTGAAAAGGGCAAGCGAATGAGGTCTCGGAAAAATGTAACCAAATCCTTCGGAGTAGGAAAAAAAAGATTGTGCATCAATTACTGATTCGTTATCTCATAAATTTTCTTCGTAAATGCAACTCCGATTACCTATTTGGAGATACTGCTTCAGTTTTGCAAACTTAACAGAACCAACCTACCACGACAATATCAGATAACTCATTTCAATAATAGTTCTTCTAATAAGTTTATATGTATTTATATGTTCTCATTTTCATAATTTGCGATCTTCAAGGCACTCCAGATTAATATTACATTTTATTTTACAAACGTGAGGCTCCAAGTTTCCATTTTCTTTCTTCATTTCACAAAAAAGAAACGAAAAACCAACAAAATCCAGCATCCAAGAAATTCGAACAATTTTTTTGTATTCAACGTTTTACAACAATACCTCGAAACACATGAAAATTTTAAAAAACATGAAATACCAACGAGAAAATAATATTTTCTGTAATTTAAGAACAAAAATTCCCAAAATCTCTATCATTTACTGAATTCTCTGGTTCATTATGCACTTTGCATTACTCAGTAAATGACCTCACCAGGGATCGAAATTTCAGGATAATTTGTCGTCGAATGCAAATAATTTTAAGCTGTAAGATCGACTGAAATGTCGAAAAATGCTGTTCGCCTGTTCGCCTACAACTTTAACACTTCCGAGTCATCAACTTTGGCTTTCTCGTTTTAGTCGCAAGTCTCACAAGCCTTTTTGATTCGACATAACTACAATATTTTACAGAAACTCTGACTGTAGGAGAATGCGTACGCACATCGCTGTTGCTTTTTTCTTTTACTCGACGACATTGGTGATTTTTTGGCAAGGGTCCACAGTGACCGTCCAACTTTTCTCCAAGTGCTGATGGGGCACGCGAGGTTTGTTAGTAACACGTCAAAGACAATGGCCAATCTCAGTCACTCTTCTGCTGGTAGAGTTCCTTTAGCGATTTCAGTTCGTCGATAAGCGTTTGGTTTCTGTTCTCCAGCACAGCTACGCGATTTTCCAAACACTTTATGTACTCTTTCTTTTTTCTTCTGCACTCACGGGCCGCTTCCCTGCAGCAAATAAAAATTCTCAACATTAGTAGCATCTTTTAATTATATCTATTTGAAATCAAAATAATGTATAATATCCACCAACATCTACTTATAATAAAAAATAATATACATTACCAATATTATTAATAGATATATTAGTTATATATCACTTTATATTGTAAAAAACTTTTTGTCCCTGCCACCCATCCCATCGTTTAGTCCAATCCTCTAATCGAGGTTTCAGTGTAGAAGGGGCTGGAGTCTTAAATCAAGAATTCAGTGTTTTACGAATCACAATATCACAAAATCACATTTCACAAAATATCACAAAAACACGTAAAAGTTACATAACCACGAAAATTCACGAAACGTCACAAACCACAAAATGTCACGAATCACGAAATGTCACGGATTACAAAATTTAACAAAATCATGAAGTCTCACAAATCAGAACACTTCACAATATCACAAAATTACAAAATACTGACTTTATACTTGATTTCGTTAACGTATGATATAGAAGTATGTCTCACTATAGAAGATATAAAGTGAAACTCCTCATCTCACCATACTATTTACAGTGAAAAAAGTATAATTGTTAAGATAAAAGACTAATAAGTAGTGTAAGAAAGTAATATTTTTAATTTTTTACCACACATATGGCACCTACAGATTGTGACATATTTTTCTAATAAAACCCTTTCAGTTTTTTACACATATAAAAATTCGTTAAAAAAATGTAAAGAGAAAAAAATAGTTCTGCAAGTTAGATATATTTATATTTAGTTTATATTGCATATATTATCAAAATTATTACTTACTTTGTACTAAAAAAAAAAAACATTTTTCCTAAAAAAAATAGTTATAACCAAAATTCATTAACATATATACAAAATTTAAATGTTTAACATGTTGTGCTTTTAGTCTCGAATTTGTTTACTAAAAAGTTTTGTTCAATCTGACAAAATTTTGATTTAACGAAAAAATATTCATCATAAAAAATTCGTTATATTTATTTTTTATGATTCAATTTTCACCTGCTACTTCATTATTCATTGTTTCTGAGAATGATACACTCTATGAATAATTTAAGTTGGATTTTAAATTATTTTAACATCAAAATAAAAAATTCCTACCTATTTTTCATAAGCCTGAGTTCCCGCTTTCTCGTTGCATCTTCTACTACAACTCCATGGCCCCCATGTGCTATAAAGTGATGAAAAAACTCATTAGAAATGAATATTTTACAAGAGGAAATGGAAATTCTCCAGAAACTTGCGATTCAATCACACTAAGCTTTCAAATTATAAGACAAAAATTCAAAAAATAATTTAAAAACAAGAATCAAATTAAACAGACCCAACAAAATAATACTTATTAAAAAAAGTAAATTAAAATTCTGAAACTCTAACTGAGGAATCCGAAACACTCAATGCTGACTTCACAACAAGTAACATTCAAATTTACAAAAACTGAAGTTCCGAAATCACAAATACCGTTAATTGAAATTTTTAGGAATTAGGAACAAATACTTCTCGAACCAACTTTTAATCAAAACAAACATGTCTTACTCATTTTTGTACAAATTAATTGAGTTTGAAAAATCTTTTTCCTTCATAATTATAAATATTAATCATTTAATAAAATCAACAACTTTATTACTTCTTTTAATTTATTTTTTCTTTACCATAACTGTTCTTTATAAATATACATAAATTCGCTATTATGAAATCCTCAAGACTCAACAAAATTGAAATAAATTAATAAATAAATCATCGAAATTAAAAAAGTAGAAACTAAAACAAAACAGAAAACAAACCTGGAACAAAGAACTGAGTATCTTGGCCTTGTGCGTATTGAACAATGGTGCTACCTGCTGTTGCACTGTTGCTCATGGTCAAAGTGTGTAATCCAGGAACACCTTCCCCTTGGGTTGCAATCTGAATCGTACCAGCAGGTATGACTGCAAGAAAATCCAGAATTTTTCACAACTTATTGCAAAAAAAAAAAAAAACTATTTTTCCTTCGTTATGAACAATTTTTTACTCCGTTTTACACCAATGACATAAATATAAAATGAATTTAATTAACTAAAAATGGTAACCATATACTTTCACTCAAGTTAACCGCGTGAAAACGTAATTTTTCAGATAAGTTGACTCCAGGTGGGGCTTGAAATAATTTATCCATGAATAAAAGAATTGAAATAGAACAATTTTGAATGAGATAATGAATGAAATTGAAACACCGAACTCTTACAAATTTAAAAGATAAAATTCACCAAGCTATGTGACTCTAAATTTTATATCAAACAAGAATACAAAACCCAGATTTTCACAATAAAAACTGTATGGTATCGAATTTCAAGATGTAGATTAAAAAATACAAGTTGATGATCAAAAGCGAGAAAATAAATATATTCAAAAAAACTCGACGTCAAAAAATTTGAAATCGACTAGTTCTCAAATTTATAAAAATCTCATGTAATATTCTAATTTTCCAATAGTTACGTACTGAGGATTTTATCTTAAAGTGACTTTATATCCTCAATTTAATAATAAAAACATTTTTATTATTTCATTATGTGTATACCCATAATAGGCTGCACAGTTTACAAATTTTTTTTTTTCGATTTTGAGGTATCAAAAATACACCCTTAACACTTTACACTTTGAGTGATTATTTATTGTTTACTACAACTTCACATTTTCAAATGTTTCATCACACACTATACATACATACATCACACATACATCAATAAAATAGCATAATTTCCAAAATTTGCATATTGAAAATTTTCCCTACAAATTTTACAAATCAAAATATTTTTCTTTACAAACATCCGTTACCTGGTATTCATTTTTCCTACCTCTTTATTCGAAATTTTTCAAGTTTTGACTCTTTACAAGATAAAAATATTTTTGTTTACAAAATGACACCAATTTCGTTAATTTTTATCTCTATGCTTCTCATCCACAAAAAAAAATTTTTGAAATCCAGGTCACAAATTGTGTCTTGGATATTAAAAAGTGCCACATTATCTTTATCATGAAATTTATTTTTAAATAATTTCCAACACCGAATTGTAGTAATCAGATTGTCCCAGGATGAGAGCAAAATTCTCTAAAAATCCCAGCATTTTTCTGGACTGTAAAAATATTTTAACTTTCAACAACTAAGCATTTCAACAACAATGACGGTTGAATTCTTAATTATGCACATTTTCAAGTCTACATGAAAAAAAATATCGCATGCTCCAAATTTTTCCTACGAATATAAATAATTTCAATTTATTTTCCCCAATCTCCTATTTTCTACTTTTTCAAGTTTGAATCATTTTTGTAAATCTTTAAAACCACATCAAGTTCTTACATTTTCATCATCAAATTTCTCATTACCAAATAAGAAATTTTTGAATTCCCAAGCTACAAATTACTCATCAAATCTTTGAATTCATTTACAACTAATATAGCGTCCAAAAACAACAAATTTCCAACTCCAAACTACAGTGTGTCCCATATTTATAGGGCCACCCTATTTTTTAAGGATAATTTTTTTTCTATTGGAACAAAATGCACCAAATTTTTTGAGTGAATAAATGAGTCGAATTAACGATTTTTCCTAAAATATGGAGCTCGCAATTCCATTCGTTCGTTTATTTGGACATTTTTTCGAAAAAATCGGTGTCCTAAATTAATAGGGCCACTAAAAAAAAATTCAATTTTTTTGAAGAATAATAAATAATTCGTAAAGTAATGTAATTTAAAATATATAATATTAAAATTTAACTTGTTACATGTCATAAAATATATGTACTAACTATATGTACAAAATAAATATTGTGCGTGAATTCCCAAAGTAATTTACAGTTGTGTTTTTCTTTTAATTTAAATTTTTCCCAAGGAATTTTTACATACGTACTTTCCCACATTCTTTATAGAGATTATCGACGTATTTTCCCTATTTTAAAAGTGCACATTCCCACAATATGTTCGAAATAAATATTTCTCCTATTTTTATTGCGGGGATTCCCGTAAGTAGCGGGAGTTCCCGGGTTTTTCCCGCTTTACCTGGCATGTATAAACAGGCTTCCGAACGCATTTTTGGCCAGTTCAATTGTGCTTGTGCGTTAATAACATTCGAGGAACTAAAACAAATATGGGAAGAGGGAAAGCATTGTCTGCAGAAGAAAAGGCGTCAATTGATGCGTATGAAAAATGTGGGAAATCACAACGTGAAATAGCGAAGCTTATAAACCGATCGAGAAATGCTATTTACCTGTATGTAAAGAATAGAAGTAATGAAATAGTTAAGAAGAAACGTGGACCACGGCCAAAGCTCTCAGATCGTGACAAACGAAAAATAGTTGCCGCCGCCTCGCAAACAACTAAGGGGTGCAGAAGAATAAAAAATGAAGTGGCTCCTCAAGTGTCCAAAAGTACAGTGCATCGAGTATTGAAGGATTCCCCAAAGTTAGTATGTGAAAAAATGCAAAAAGCGCCTAAACTGAAACCTCATCATATGCAGGCACGCTACAATTTTGCAGAAGAGAAGCTGCATTGGACGCACGAATGGTCGAAGGTACATAGACAGTGCATTTGTTCTCATAATAAATAATTAGTTCCTTCAAGCCTATGTAATTAAAGCTTGGGTCTTTTACTTGCTTTTCAGATTATCTGGTCTGACGAGAAGACATTTAATTTAGATGGTCCAGACGGAATGCGTTATTATTGGCGTGATCTGAGACATGAACCTCGTTATTTTTCAACCCGAAACTTTGGAGGCGGTTCCGTCATGGTATGGGGGGCATACAGCGGTTTCGGAAAAGTGGCCTTAGCTTTTATTTCTCATAAAATGAAAAGCGAAGATTACCAGGCAGTGCTAGAAGAACATCTCAAGCCCTACCTTCGACGTTTCCGCTCTGCAAAATTGACTTTCCAACAGGACAACGCAGCCATACATGCGAGCAAGTCTACGAAGGATTGGTTGGCAAAGTCAAAGATCCCCGTACTCGCGTGGCCAGCGGTTTCTCCAGACCTTAACCCAATGGAAAATGTTTGGGGCATGATGGTACGCGATGTGTATGACAACGGAAAGCAGTACACAACGGTCGCAGAGCTGAAGGAAGCGATCAAATCGGCATGGAACAACGTCACCGCGAAAAGTCTCGAAAATCTTAATAAATCGATGGTTAAGTGAATGAAAATGGTATTCAAAAATGACGGAAATACTATTAATTACTAATTATGTGAATAAAATCTTTTTGTATGTATGTACTTTGTTGAATAAATTGAATTCTTTCGGAAAAATTGAATTTTTTTTAGTGGCCCTATTAATTTGGGACACCGATTTTTTCGAAAAAATGTCCAAATAAACGAACGAATGGAATTGCGAGCTCCATATTTTAGGAAAAATCGTTAATTCGACTCATTTATTCACTCAAAAAATTTGGTGCATTTTGTTTCAATAGAAAAAAAATTATCCTTAAAAAATAGGGTGGCCCTATAAATATGGGACACACTGTATAATTCTGAGATCATCTCAGAATTGCAGGAAAATTTCCCAAAAAGTCCAGTATTTCCTGGACCATTATAATACTTTCTTACTCTACCCAAGCATGTTCACACAAACAGAAAACGAGGATGCCACACCAAGAGCTTACTGCTTCACGCATTAATCAAGCAAAGAAGCGTAAGAAAATTAAAAGGTCTTACGTTTTTTTAGTACGCAAAGAAAAAAAGAAACAAACCTGTCTGGTAATGGAGTGAGTGGGAGGACACCTCGCTGTCCACATTAGAGTCGCACTCTGAGGAGGATTCTAAAGGGTTACAGCGTGGCTCTGCAACACCCAATCAGTCGAAATCGTACGTTACAAAGTTTTTCGCAGATTTTCACCTGCTCTGTTTAAAATTTGAGTTAATGAAACCTAACCAACAGCAAAATCCTGAAACGCCTTGCCTTTGGAGCCCGAAAGTCATCAATGAAATTCATGATATTTGACACAACACTAAATATACTAGTTCATCTAATCATTCAGTTTCTTCGTCATTTTTTAATAATAATCTCTAATTTTCTTCACAATCCTCAATAAATTTTCACTGATTCAAAATTGAACGATAAATAATATGAAAACATTTTTGGCTTGTAACAGAATTCTCTATCAACAATATCATGTCCCGTCATTAAATTTACAACAAAAAATGTGCAGTCAGGTCATACAAAAATAATTTCTCAACTCCTTTCAAACCGTAAATCATGTTTTCTGAGTACGATTTCGTACTCCTAATATATTCATCGATAAACTTCGATATCGATTGTTAAAAGCATCACAAAGCGATATAATGCACAGAAATAAAAAACCGCAGATTTTTCATATTTTGTTTAACGCATCTTGGCATGGCATCCTATTAATAATGTAAAAAAGAACAGAACAAAACACATCGGGCAATGCGAGAGAAATTGAATCAGTTCCAAAAATGAATCGAAGCCAGGCCTCCTACACTTTCTGGGAAAATCCTGTGACGACAAAAATCTTGAACAAGGTGTCAATAGTGCTATGATTTCAAAATCAGTAATAATCTTTGAAATTCTGAATATTTAAATAAATTTTTTTTCTCGATGTTTTATTTAGATTTCGAAATCATTGATAATATCTGTACGACGCAAATTTTGTTGATTTTAAAAAATTTCAAGATAATTACAGAGTTTTTGTAGTTGTATGCTATTACGGAAATTTTACAAAATCTACAAAATTAATCGTAGACTCTCGAATTTTTAAAATAAATTATCGACAATCCTTACAATTTCTTATATTTTTCATCATTCGAAATGCTCGATATTTTTGTTTTTATATTGATCTTAAAATTCTTTATGGTCACCGTATGACTAAACATTTATTGAGTATGTCCAAATTTTCCATAATCTACAAAATTTATAGACATTTGTGTAGATTCTCAAATTCCCGAATCTATTTATTCAATTATTGACGATTTTTGCTGTTTTTTAGATTTTTCGATCATCAAAATGTTCAATATTTTTATGACTTTATTTAAATTTTGTCAAGTATCCACAATTCCTGTACGAATTAACAATTATTGATTTTTCAACAAATTTTTGAATATCACATTGTCTGCCATTTTACAGAATCTTTCAAAATTTTCCAAAATACACAAAATTTATCAAGAATTCTTTAGATCCTCAGAATTTTGTTATGTTTTTAGTTATTGAATGTCTTCTTCATTACCAAAGTTTCCTAATATCTCAAAATGTACTATATTTATATATATTTACTGGAATTTCTAAAATTATCGAAAAAAAAAAACCACATTTTTCGATATTCAACATTGTTTGGAAATTTAGACAGTAGCTGTAATTTTACGAAATATTACATATTTTTACACAATGCAGAAAATATATCAACAATCCCTGAACTTCTCTATGTTTTTCAAATCGTTCAGAAATACTAAAAATCTTTCGAATTTTCAATGTCACCTAAGTTTCTAAAATGTTGAAAATTTTTACATTTTTGTTGAAATTTTTTGTACGACACAATACATTTTGAATTTAAAAAATTTTCTACATTCTACCTAGTTTCAATAATTTTATTGAATTCCTAAAATTGTTGAAATTGATATCTATTCTTCGACTTCTCTAAAATATTTTCGTATTTCCTGGAATTCTATAAATTTTCTGAATTCGTCAGATTTTTTTGAGGTCTTTTCATATTCTCGATGTATTTCAATTTTCCGAAATTTCAAAATTCCTCAATTGTTGTTTAAAATTTTACAATTATCAACGATTTATGTACGAATAAATATTTTTTGATCTAAGAATGTTTCAAATATTTAACAGTTTCTATAATTTTATAGAATTATCAAAATTTTCCCTAATTCAAAAATTTCTCTAACATTTCAGAAAATTTGAAAAACTTTTCGAATGACTCAGACATGTTTATCATCTGAAACATATAGAATGTTTCTTACTTATTCCAAATTGTTTTTATTTCCTGATTTTTATTGATATTGTTCTAAATGCCAGCAATCTTCTATGGAAAAAAATGTATTTTTTTTCCAAAACTTTGATTTTCACTCAATACTCATAATTTTTTAAGGAATTTATGAAACTCTTCACAATCTTAAAAAGTTTTTTTTTATTTTTCAAAATCCTTAAAATTTCTTGAATTTCTATAATTATTTATTATCTTCAAGATATTTAATGTTTTTAACTGTTTCTAATATTCAACAATTTCTAGACTCATACATTTCAAAATTATCAACATTTCCGTATAAGACCGAAGATTTTTTTTATCCTCTACAAATTTATTGAGAATTTAATAGTTTTCTTAATTTTTCGTAATTTTCATTATTTTCTGTAATCCTCAAATTTTATCAACATTCTCTGTAATGATACAAATTTTCCGGATGTTCTAGAATTATTGACAATCCTTTAAATTTTCAGTTTTTCATGATTTTCCGAATTTTTCGATCATGTACCATAGAAATTTCTGAAATTAACGACAATCTCTATACAATAAACTTGTTATTATTCCAACAATTTCAATGAACCCTACGTTTTACATTATCTAACAAAATTTATAATTTCCTTTAGTTTCACTTATTTTCTAGAATTATCATCAATCACTGAAATACTGATCGAAACACAACACGGAAGGCACAAAATATCGGATAGTGACGAGACACACATCATGAGAAGCGAAAATTTTTAAAAAGTGAGTATAGGAGGCCCCTGATCGAAGCAAAATATGAAAATACGCTAAAAATCGTATGAACTGACATGCACCTTTGCAGTCGCTGCAACGAGATTATCAAGGTCCCCAAAAATAAATATAAAAAAATTCAATGCAATGATGTGAAGAAGAGATGAAAATTATTTTCAAAGATAGGCAGATAGAAATAGCAGTAACAATAACCTGCAATCTCACCACCGCCTAAGTCGTTTAAAATTTTTCTATAAGATGGTCGTCTCGTTAAAATATCCCGTCGTTTTTTGGGAGATTCTTCGTCTGATAAGCTGTCATCACTTCCTGTGCCTGCTTCAACAACCTGATTTAAAAAAAAACGTGTGTTTCAGTTATTTTCATCATAAATAATAAACAACTCAAAGATATTGAGTCTCATATTAAAGTTCCTCGAATGTAAAAATTGAAAAAAAAAATTAACCTGTAGAGTTTGTAAATTTCCCTGCGCCGTTTGTATAACAGAGTTGGGTTTGCTGACGAGAATGACATTTCCTTTGGTAATAGCGACGGGTTGAATGTTGGTTGCGGTTTGTATCACTGATTGTTGATTCGATTGTATAACTGATTGGACCTGATAACAAAGGGCAATAAGAAAGTACGTTCGTAAATATTTATTTAATGACAATAAGAACAAACCCATCAATATAATTGTTTAAAATATAACTGTCCAATTTTAGGATCAATGAAAATAACAGGATGTACGATAGATTTCAATCACTTAAATTAAGAAATATTCTTCATGCTTGAATAACAGATTTTTCATGTATTTTCGGCAATAAAAAATATCTAAGGAACATCCTGAGTGATGGGGTGAATACCAAAACCAGCATTATGCAAAAGTGATTATCACAATGAGATACTAAAGGGCGAGGTCTAATTTCATTGTTTCCTACAAGTTATACAATTTTTTTTTTAATATTTATTCAATATTAAATAAATTTGTGGATTAACTCCAGATTTTGTTATGTCAGAAAATTGATAATAAATTGAAAAGTATAAAAATTTGTAAGAGCTTTGAATATTTCCCTATTTTACAATGAAGTTTTATTTTCTAGCACACATTTTTCTTCTTTTTGAAAATCTAGATTTTTCGAAAAATTTCTTGAAACTGAAACAATTATAATTTAAAAACATCTGAATTTTAGGATGTGGGATGATAAACTAATGGAATCATAAGAAAACTTGAAAATTTTGTATGAGCTTTAAAATTTGTTTCAGTTTACTACCATAGAATTCGACATTTTTTGGAAAGTTTTGTTTCTTTTTTTTTTTCAAAATCTAGATTTTTTAAAATCCCAGACAGCAAAAAAGATTTTAGGAATGAAATATTCTTTGAAACCTGATCAATGAAAATTTAAAAATCTGAGATGAAAAATTGATGAATTAGCAAAAGTTTCTTTAATTTGAAATTGAATGCCGAAAACATTTAAAGATTTGTCAGAAATTCTGAAATCTTGGAAAATTGATTGTAAGTTCAAAAGTTCGAAAATTGGTATAAGCTTTGAAAGAAATTTTCAGTTTCTAATAAAATTTTTTATTTTCTAGAATATTTTCATTTTATTTTAAGATTTAAATTTTTCAACATCCTATGCAATGAAAATGACTTCAAGAATGAAATATTCTTTGCAACTACAGTTATCAAAATTAATAAGGTGCTCATTTCAAAATCTGGGATGAAAAATTAATACACTTTAAGCAAAAAGAATTTAAAAATCTGAAATTAAAATATCCAAAATTATCAATACCCAAGACTCACAATTTTTTAGTAGAAATTTAGCATTCTAATTTTTAATGTGAAAATTTTCCTAAATTCAAAATTGAATGCCTAATAAATGCAAAGATTTGTCAGAATGTCAAAAAATTGATTAAAAGTTCAAAAATTTGTATGAGCTTTGACATTATTTTCGGTTTACAATAAAATTTTACATTTTGTGGGACATTCTTATTTTCTTTCAAAGTATAGGTTTTTTGAAATTCTGTAGAATAAGACTTCAAGAATAAAATATGACCAGGAATTAATGAAAATTCTGAAATGTCTTGATTTTAAAAATCTGAGATGAAAAACAATGAACTTGAAAAACGTCCTATTGATCTCTCGGAGCCACGATTGAATATGGAGTAAATAATCCTCAAATATTAATTTCAATCATTCGTCTATATTTCGGCTATAATTAAGCTCTCTCCAGGAACTGTACATTATAAAAACTCCAATCAATAAATAACAAGAAGTTATAATAAACTTTAGGTATAAAAATTAAAGACTCAAATTGAAATATTCAGAATTATCAATATCTGGATACAAAATTTTTTATACAAACTTCAACGTTCAAATTTAAAATTCATATATCTGTCCAAAATATCATTAAGTTTCATATGATCTACTACATTTTTTCCAAATTATAACGAAATTCACCATTTTCTCTAAAACTCTTCTTTCTTTGAAAAAACCAGAACTTTGGAACCCCATGATTTACAATCTGTAACTCTTAGGAATCAACGAAATTTTTGTAAAACTAATAGACCTCTGAATGCAGGGAAATGATAAAAGAAAAAAAAGTATGGAATCGTGCTCAGCGGGGAATGGATACACAGGATGACATCCTGTATACCTGGTTAGTCCCCGAGGCGGGTATAAGTTGCACAATGCTGGTGGAAGCTAACAGGTGATGGGTTTGTTGCTGCTGTTCCTGATGGTTTGCGTCAAGTGTGTGTACCACATTGATAATTGGCTTCGTGTCAACGTTCACCGCGTCGTTTGACAATGGGTCTAAGCTCGACCCATTTTCTTCCACCATGCTATCCATTTCCTGGAAACCTCAGGCCCTGAAAAAATATAATATACTTTATTCAGAAATTGAATCCTAGTATGGAAAAATGCAAGTTAATATAGCAGTTCAAAAACATTATTTTTGAATTCAAATAAAATCTATATATAAATTTTCAAGTAATGAAACAAATTTTCATAAATGAATCACGTAATTATATATATTCGTATATATATATATATATGTATTTGCAAAATAATTAAATAATACACATTTCAAAAATAATGCTATAAATATTTTTAAATTTATGTTATCAAAAATGTATATTTATGAAAATATGTTTTTTTCTTGAATGAAAATATGTTTTTGAAATATATGTTCATAAAAATGTAACCTCGAAAACTAATTTTCATCCATCCAAGTTTTATGCTGATCAACTTTTGAACAAAATCTCTACATATATTTTGTAAAATATATAATTTTGGAAATATATTTTCATGATCAATGTTTTTGCGAAATTACCAGTTTCAAAAAGTTAATACCTTTATATTTGAGAAGACGTGAGTATAACTAGATTTATAGATTAGATTTAGATTGGATAAAGAATGAAATTTTCATAAGTTCGAATATTTTGTAGAAGTACTTTAAAACAAAATAAAAAAATATACATTTTTCAAAATATACATTCATAAATATAAACATTTTTGAGAAATTTATATTTTTGAAAAATTGATAACCATATATTTTTGTTATTTTTGTCAATATGTATTACTATATTAAAATATCTATCAAAAAATGTATATATTCGAAAAAAAATTTTTTATGAATCCAAATTTTTCATAGATTTACTCTTAAACAAAATCTCTACATGTATATTATAAAAGATATATTTCTGAAAACATATATTTATGAAAATGCATGTTTTTCAAGAATTTATGTGTATTTCAAAAATCAATATCAAAATATATTTGAAAACTTGGAAATACATAAAAATATTCATGTATTGAAATATATGAAATTTGATTAATTAACTTCTCATAAATCCAAGTTTTATATAGATTTACATTGAAACGAAATCCCTTCATATGCATATATTATGGAATATATATTTTTAAAAATACATATTCATTACGATACATATTTTTTTTGTTGAAAATTTTTTATTGAAAAATTTAATTTTGTTAAATTTAGGTTTTGCTTAGATCAACTTCAAAACAAAATCTTTATGTACATATTACAAAATACGTATTTTTCAAAACAATAAAGGAAACTGCATGTTTCTGAAAAGGTATTTGTTAAAATATATATTTTAGTATATTTAAATATAAGTATATACATAAGTTGTAATGTATATTGGAAAATACATGATTAAAATAATAAAATTTATACATTCAAGTTTTATGACATTCATTTTTATATGAAATCTCTGCATGCATGTTATAAAATATGTATTTTGGGAAAAATATATATATGAAAATACATGTATTTGAAAATACATATTCATAAGAATGTATATTTATTATTTACATTTATATATCAGAATAATATATGTAATTTAAAATATTTGATTTTCAAAAATTCAAGTTTTTTGCAGGTTTTTACATTAAAATGAAATCTCCAGTGTATGCTATAAAATATAAACATACAATAATATATAATTATGATAACTTTGTGTATATTTTCGATATATTTATATTTATACATTTTTAAACTATATATTTAAAAATATTCATTTTGAAAAATCCAATTTTCAAATATTCAAGTATTTTGTATATTTACTTTTAAACAAAATCTCCACACGTATACACTAAACAATGCATATTTTTAAGAATTTAAATTAACATTTATACATTCGAATATACATATTCAAAAATAGATATTAATGTACATTCCAGTAAATCATAAAAAATATTCGAAAATACAGATTTTCAAAAACTGAATTTCCATAAATTCAATTTTCCCACAGATTCACAACTTGAACCAAATATTCCTAAAAAATATTCACATACAATTCCCACAGATTTTATGAAAACCAAAAAACTAAAAACGAATAAAAACAAACTTCCCAATCTACAAAAAAAAAAACAACACACTTCGTTTCCTCTTACACTCTTCACCCTAAGAAAAACAGGACACTATCTCCACTATATCACTTTGTTTACACCCGTTGACAATTCAATTGTCAAAACAAAAACAATAAACAACACTCTACTCAAAACCTCACTTATAATCTCAAAAAACTATAAAAACTGCCAAAAATCTCACCTCAAAATCAACAAACCTTCCAGAAACCTCAAAAAAAAACACAAAACCTAACCTTTTTCCTTTCCCTCTCCTCTAAAAATTTCCATCCCGAAATCCCCCCCCCCCCTCATGACACTCATACCCCCCAACGATCACAAATTCTTCTCCTTTGTTTATAAACACAACAAACGTCACTTGTTCCTACCATCGAAAAATCCCCGATGCCACTGCCTTCGTTTACGTAAGAGTCATCTAAAAATAATGGTCGCGGAAAAAAAAGGACGAAATCAGGGTACGCAGGGAATCGCGCGACCGGCGTTTCACTCGAGCGGGAAAAAAACAACGGCGACCGTCGTCGTGTTTTCCTCGCCTCGGGACGCCATATTTCGCGAACGTACACACTGAAGCGTATGTGCCCCGTTTCGCGGGTCGCCAATTTTTCCTGGCGCGCGACGTGTTTTCCCGAAATTGCAATATGAAAAGGGAAAACGGGTCGAGGGGGGCCGCGCCCGAGCGTTGTTCTCCAGCTGGGTGTATTTACTCACCAGTTGTACTTATTTCGTCACAGTACGCCGCGATGAGGAGAGTGGGCAAGGTAGGTACGTCAGTCGAACCAGCGGAACGTACGTAATCGCCACGTAAACTTCGTCAAATGAGTCGGCAGGGGGTTGCTGGAGGGTTGGGAGGGGCGGGGGAGAGGAAAGTCGTCGACGAGAAGAGGGGCGGGGAAGGGGAGGGGGACGCCATCTTGACGACGCGCGCGAGGTCGCGGCTTCTTATATACGTCGTGCCAGCCTCGGTTTAGAAACATACATATATATATATATATGCGAATTTTCGCGATATTTTTGCGCATTTCGCAGGCCCGCCTGACTGTTATCAGCGACGGAGATATAAATGAAAATATGAGAGCCCGATTGTACATGTTTTATATGTTTGCGAACAGTTTTGCGATGTCTGCGAAAATAATTTGTTCGGCAGGGAAAATGTAACGATTTAAAAATCGGCGGATGACGTCACTGCTCGGAATAGTGACGTCATCAGTAATTCGCGAAGTTGTTTTCAAATGTTTCCAGTACTAGATGAATTTATGGCATGAAGGGGTTGTGAGGGTGAAATCTTTTCCCAAATTCGAATGATATTAATTAGAGTTTGATGTAAAAATGAGAAAATTTTGTGATTATGAATGACAAAAGTGGAAGTTATAATGATGATAAAAAGAAATTATAAAAAATCAGCGACGGAGGTATAAAATTAAAATATGAGAGCCTGATTGTACATGTTTTATATGTCTGCAAAAATAATGTGTGTCCAGCAGAGGAGATGTAACGATTCAAAATCGGCGATGACGTCATTGTTCGGCATTGCGAAGTAATAGTGACGTCATTACTGATTAGCGAAGTTGTCTGCAAATTTTTTCACAGTACAAGATTAATGTAATATGGGTTGAGAAGGTGTGTAGAGAGAGAGGGGTTTATGGGTTGATGTCTTTTTCCAAATTTGGATGAAATTATTCAGAGTTTGATGTAAAAACGAGAAAATTGTGATTATTAATGATAAGAGTTGAAGTTGTGAAAAATGAAGAGTAATGATGATTAAAAGAAATATAATCAAAAATATATACTTACTGAAATCTAGAAGACGTAACGAATGGTTTCATGCAAGTTCTTGAAGCTTAACAGAATTTAGAGTTCTTAATTTCACTAACTCAAAAATAACAACAATCCTGGCTTTTGCCAAATGGAACTCTTTTTTGAGACTCGTGGCCATCGAGGTAGTATTTGAAATGGAGACTTCAATCTCTTAAATACGTACCTGAGTATTCAAAAAAGTGACACAAGGTGACTTAAGTATCCCGAAGATGGTTTCAAGGAGATCGAAATCTCTCAAAAAGACACCATTTGAGACTCCATCAGAAAATACTCGATTATTCAAAAACAAAAAAAATCGACTATTCAAAACTTCACTGAAAAAATTGAAGTCTTACGAACGGATAAGACCCATAGCTTTCATTTAAGAAGCAACTGCACTTAAGAAAATGGAATATGAACGATTATAAGTTTTATGATTCCTAGAATTTTCCTTTTTGGGAACAAAAAACCTATTATCTGAATTTTTCTACATATTCTTACGTTTTGTATGGCACTATGAAAAATCAAATTTTGAAAGTTTCAAAGATCCAAGTCTTTAATTACGGGATATTACAGTCTCTGATAAATTTGATGATCCTGAAATGAACTCGTATTTTCGAAAATATCGGCATTAATCTGAGACTAGTCTCCAAAATGAATACTTAGGAGATTGTTGGAGATTGTAGTCAGGAAAAAATGACTTAAGGAGACAAGAGTTTCCGATTTGGTTACTTAAATACTGCAGTATTCAATAAAGAGACTTGTGCGAAAAAATGACGTGTCCGAATCTGAGACTAAAAGTGCATGGTGGAGACTTTTAGAGATTTATAAAAACAACTTCGAAAATCTTGGAGACTCGATGATACCCATTCCGAGACTCAAGATACTCTTGGAGACTGAAACGATACTATGGTTTTTTTATCCCGGATAGAAACTTACAATCACACTCGTAAATAAAAATTTATGTCCTAGTTACGTACGATATTTTACGTACCGGGAGCTGGAGAACGAGTTTAGAGATTTTGAACTGGACGAGAAACGAGTTTTCTATGCCAGAGGTACGTAAAGTAATGAAGAAAAATAAGAATCTACGAAAATTCTGATGATCGTAAAAAATTCAAATCCCGAAGCATCGATTTCTAGAAATTTACATCAAAATCCATATGAATACAAAAAAAATTTAAAAACACAAACACTGAAGAAATACTGAAATGTATGAAATAGTGCTGATTTCAGAAAAATCCTAACAAGCACTTATAAGATCTGTAAAAATTCGAGTTCTCTGGTTTCATCGCCGATTGTTATATTATGTTATGTTATATGTTATTGTAGACGCGGAACTTATTCGCAATATAAAAAAGTATGTATGTTTCAAATAAAGATCCATCTATCGAAAAATTCGAATTCAAGAGCATCAAATTCTTCAACACGTAATAGCGTAGTATAGAAATATTACGAAACGCTACAAAATCTTATAATTACGTACCAAAAAAAAGACGAAAATACCATAAATTAATATAAATCACAAAATTGTTGTAGATATCATTTTCGCAGAAATCAGATCATTTATAGTTACCGTCATACTTTTGATTTTTTATATTTACTAAGAACTCTGAAAATTCGAATTTTTCGATTCGGCCATCTCACAATGATTCTCAAGGGTTATCAGTAGAGATTTTCGTCTGTTTTTATCGTTCGAGAATCTCACATATCGCAACTCTCGTGACGCAATTTTGTATATTATCTAATTTTACAAATTTTCTTCTTGATAACTAAAACCTTTATCTTAAAATGTACTCTGAAAAAGATCTGCACAAATCCAAAAATTGCATAAAAAGAATCGTTTTTTATTTATACGAGGGACAATCCAACTTGTACGCCAAATTTCATAAAAACCACCAATTTACAGTCAATTTGGCATATGTACATCAATTCGTAATTTTTTTCTGCTGAAAATGATGTGTTACACACGTCAATCATGACGATTTTTACGGATATTACGATATGTATACCTATGCAGAAATTGCGCTAATCCTTCGAAACTCAAAAGACAATTCAATTTTCCGATCTTTTTTTATTCTCTGTCAATCTAGTCGATAGAAAAACATCAAATTTTATACACTAAATTATAAAATCTAAGTCATGAATCGTAAAATAATGTAGCCTTGAAATATCACGTTTCGAATCATTAATTTATCGTATCTTTACAATGACGTACTCGAATAATAATTAGGAATGATACATTTTTAGTTAAAAAACACGCATATCGAATTTAATATATAAAAACTTGCTTTCTCGTTACCCTTAGCGACTTGCACAGCGCGCTGACGTAATTCGATGACGTCATTTCGCGTCTGAATGGGAATTGGGAAACACTTTTACTTCATTTGTGTATGTAACATGCACAACTATATGTATATGTCACGCTAATAAAATATCGGATTTCCCGTATCAACTCGCTGAGTAATCTCGAAAACTGAAAATTTTCCATTCTTTGTTTATTGAATTATGATAAAAGTTTGTCGAAATTTTCTTATTCAGAAATTTAGAACATTACGAAAAAAGGTACTTATATAAATGGACGGTTTTTTCAGTTCAAAATTTTCTAAAAATTGGAGCAGATTTTGTGGAAAAACAAATACTTTGTTCATTTCGCAATTAACTGTAACTTGAAACTCTGATACATCGTTTCGAAATGATGTAATTTTGAAACACAACGAGTCATTCGAAGTGACTCACGCGGATTACGCACTTTGGGGATGGGTTCAGGAAAAAAAAAATTTTATAATGTGTAACCGGGGAATTTGGCGTCTCGGGGATGCAGAAGATCGATGAGAAAATAGATCGTTCCTGCAAGCCCTGAAAAAAATATACGAATTTTCCATGTTTTGACTGCATGACGAAAAAATTAAATGAAAAGTTTTCCAGGGTTTGGAAAGTTACGTTGATACCGTTACTTGAAAAGAAATAGCAACTCGTTGGAAATAAATTTAATGTGAATAACAAGACATCGCATATCTCAAGATGAGAAAACAATATCAACGTACTCGTGGTTTTGTCATAGAAATTGTTTATTTCAGATTCAATAAGATATCTGAAATAACATTTGTTCGGACTGTAAAATTGACAATTGTCATTCAGTAACTTTCAAAATAAAGAACCGATGGTGCAAATTTCATTTTGTAACTTTTTTCAGGATTACAACTCAATCTTTTAAAAATGTAAGGTTCCCTTATACTTATTTATTTTTTTCTCAAAATGTAAGCATCCCAGGAAGAAAAAAAAATTAGATTAAAATTTACGAATCTCAAATTCTGCCAAAATCCAAACAAGTCCCCCAAAATTAACAAAATACATAAAAAAATGAATAAAAATACCTTCAAAAAGAGAAAGAGGTCGGTCTGGATTTCGCGTTTGATGCGTTCCGTAATCCATGCACCACTCCGCGAATTTGCATGCCCGATATAAATGCTTCGCGTCCTAAAAATAATCGCAACATTAAACAGTGATTGCAGGTGACGTCATCGCGTCAATAACTTTCCAGCCGACTTTTTGTTTACCTTTGTTTGTTGAAAAAGGCTTAGAAAGGAATAAGCGTTTCCAGAAACGCCATGGCAAATCCCATATCCTTTTTTCAACAATCCACGAGCCCAAATGACTTCCCCACACTCCAACGCGACATTCAAATATTCTTCTTTCCCGAAAATCTTGAAAAAAAATTTTGTTTTTTTGTGTGGACATTTCGAGGAATTTAAAAAGTATCCGGAAAAACCCTGAATTCAAAACCATTTTTGGGTTTCAGGATTTTACATGACAATTTTAAAGATTTTGTATTTTCGGGAATATTGCGTTTCGGAACCCTCAAAAATCTTTGATTGAGAATGCTTCAAATTTCCAGATTTTTAAAAATCGTTATCTGCCGTTTGGATAAATTTTCTGACTTTTTAAATGTTTCAAGTACATAATAAACTAATGTTTATAGATTAGAAATTGACATCGTACAATTACAGCTTAAAAAACGTAGGATTTTCTTCAGATTGTATATTATTTTATTTTATTGTTCTTCATAGAATGAAGGAAGCCCTAAATTCATCTCTACGACATTCGATTTAAAAATCAAAATAATTATTATTCAAAATTCAAATACTTCGTAAGCCAGACAAAATAGCATTGTCATCGAGGGAGCTCCATGGCACCAATGTACTAATCTGTCGGAATTACTTCCCACCGAAGACCGGAAATTGCCAGATGGATACCTTTGATCCAAAAGATATTTCAGGGATGGCTCAATTTCGTTTTCCAGTTGTTCTTGGCTCAAATATTGACGAGCCTGTAAATCACATTCACATGCCCTTTTTCACAACCTTATCAATGAAAAAGATTTTCGATTTTTTGCAAAATTTTCAGGCCTGAAGCTCTAAATTTGCAAATATGTGGATTATTAAAGGGTTGTGTACCTTTTTGTGCGGACGAATCGAGGATGGTTTGGAATATCACTTAAAGTATGTAGCAATAATGTTACGAGACCAAAGTTATTGTTTTTTAATAGTGTATTGTCCACTTGAAAAAACAAGTATTTGTTCATAAAAAACTATCAACAAATGGGTGATTTATGGCTCTTTCCCCGAAACAACTTATTTTTCGAAGAGGCTTGCGGTGACCACGATGCGATTCGAACAAGTCAAGTTAAATTAGAAAATGCAAAAAATTTCATTAGTCTAGGAATGTATCTATTCCTTGAACGATTGAAAAAAATTAATATTATGTTTTTTCTGTGTGCAAGAACGTTTTCCCCGAGATTTCGATTTTCCGAGCTCTGAAAATTTTATTAATAAATTCTTATCTGCAAAATAAAAACTTTTCTTTAAAAAAAGCGATCATTTATGAACTAGATACATTCCTAGACTAATGAAATTTTTTGGATTTTCTAATTTATCTTGAGCTGTTCGACGTGCATCGTGGTCACTGGAAGCCTTTTCAAAAAAAAAAGTTGTTTCGGGGAAAGGGCTATAACTCTGCCAATTGTTGATATTCTTTTATGAACAAATACTTGTTTTCTCAAGTGGACAATACTCTATTAAAAAACGATTACTTTGGTGTCATAACATTATTGCTACATACTTTAAAAAATACTCCAAACCATCCTTAATTCGTCTGCACAAAGAAGTATATAACCCCTCAAAGAAGTATACAAAAATTACGAAAAATTTTAGTAAGTTGGACGAATTTTTGTTAAATGTAGAAGTTTCTGGTTAATTTGTATTTGGCTTCAAATTTAGGAAATTCGGGAAAATTAAGAAACATTGAAAATTTTGATGATTGTACATAAGTTAGAAAATAAAAAAATTTGTTAAATCACGAAAAGTTGTCATGAAACTCATAGATTTTGTTCATTAGCACATGCTTTTAAAATAAGCATGATATTGGTTTTTCAATTTTTTATAAAAATCTAAAAAACTTAAAAAATGGAAAAAAAATACGAGAAATCTTAATGAGTTGGACAAACTTTTATAAAGTTTGGAAAGTTTTGGATAGTTCGTACTACGTTTCAAAATTTGAAAGTTTCGAAAAATTAAAAAAAAACCTTTACAATTTCAAAGCTCGTCCATAATTTCAAAAAATTCTGTATACAATTTACAGATTGTGTTTATTACTATCATATTCGAAACTCTGATAATTTCGACAAAATTGAAAACATCGATAATTCTCAGTGTCATCAATAATTTTAAAAAATCGAAAAATCTTTTGAATTTCACAAAAAGTTCAATAATTTTCCAGGTTATGTTCATTTACATGTTGATTTAAATCATGTAAAATGACGTTTTTTTCATTTTTTATTTACAGCCTGACATCCTAAAAAGTATGTAAAATTATGAAAAATCCTAATGAGTAAAACAAATTTTTATAAATATGGAAAGTTTTGAATAGTTCGTATACCATTTAAAATTTTCAGTCTTGAAAAATTAGAAAACATCATTTTAGAAATTGTTGATTACTCTCGAAAATTCGAAATGTTTGTAGAATTTGAGAAAACATTTTCAAATTTTATGGGTTGTCAAAATTCACAGCACTACAGAAAACGTGTAATACCCCAATATTTTTTTAAATCCAAAAAATAGTTATCGTTAGGGGATATCGTCGATTATTTTTAAAATTTCAACTCTAATCTCGAATTTTTGAAAACTCCACTAAATTTTGTCAATTTTAAAAAGTTTCGACGATTTGGTGAAGCTACAATCTGTAAATTGATGCATTTTCGTGTGGGTATTTTCGGGTATTTTACCCATTCAGAATTTTGCAGGAAATTTTTCAACCCCTAATTCATACTGCATTCCATCATGAGTTTCATTTCTTCTACTGATTGATTACATAGCAAATACTGAAATACTTGCTTGCAAAAGTAGGTAAAGAATCCCGGCAAGCCCGTGTGCACCGCCCAAATATTCGCTGTCGTGCCATGCATACATTAATGGCGATGAGACACGATTTTCCCTTGCATAATTTTTCCCTGATTCTAATATTGCTGAAATAATCTAATTAAAAAAAGACTTCATATCATTATTTTGTAGTAAATATTGACTATTTGCCATCCAGTCTTCAAATTTCAATTACGAGTTCCTTCTAAATCGTTCAAGTTTGAAATTGATTAATTTAAAAAAAAGATAAGAAGGATTGCAAAGAAAAATGCCTGATTTTTTTTAGAAATATAAAAAAATGCAAGTATTTCGAAACTTTTTGAATAATTTCAAAGAAAATTCCTTCGAGTTTCTAATTGTATTCACGATGGGGAAATAGAATGAATAAATTTTGAGTCACCACTATTGACGAATGGCGAAACATTTTTAATCAGAAAGTTTGGAAATTTATAAAAGTTATGAAATCAGATTCTGACCTGCTTGATGAAATCATCATCAAAAGGATGCGGTGTTACTTGAGTGTTCACGAAAAGCAGGGAAAAAAGGTAGCCAGATTTTCCATAGAGCATTTCATCGGGAACACTTGCTCCATCCAAAACATATTTGCTCAAATTTTTTAATCTATAAATAATCATGAAACATAGATAAAGATTCATCATTGTTAAGGAAAATTACTTTTATAATTATCACACTCAATGGACAATTCGTTTTCTTTTAGGAAAATCTATAGATTTTTCATTGAAAGAATGGGAACATTTTTTCTATTTTTTATTAAAGCTAAGGTGATAAAGGAGAATTAATTGAAAAATTTCAATGTTTAACGAGAATTCATACATTTTCCGAAGACTTAAAGGTTAATTGGAAAAGACCTCGAATTCCATTTTTTTGTGTAGCAGTTTTTATTACTTATGCAAATTTGATATTTTAGAAAAAATAGAGAAATTATGAAAACATTGTCAATGTTTCGTAATTTTCCAAAAAATTTTATACTAAAAACCAACAAAATTATACCTCGAAATTCTTCCAAACTGTTGGAAATTCATTCATACTTTGCATAACAGTACAGACAACATAATTTCCAAAAATTTTCGTAAATTTTTTCAAATTCCTGTTCAATCCAAAAAAATTCTGAATTTTCGATACTCCGGAAAAAATCCGAACTTCTCTCCCTAATTTTCACTCAAAATCGAAAAATTCCTGAAAATAATACTACCGATTTCCACTGAATCAAATCAATTTTCATTAAAATCATCTCATAAAAATCGCAAAAATTTACAAAATTCAATAAGCGATAATTTACTTGGAAATCGAAGTTTGATATCTATCTTGGTCCATATCTCGGTGACTGATAACGGCTGAAATAGCCAATGGACCAGCACTACCAGTCAAAAAAGTCACGTAATGTTTTCCTTTGGGTTTTTCTGCACGTTCGAGCAATTCTTTAGCCCTCTGAAATTTTATTTGTTTCATATTTTTTCATTTCTTAATATCAATATGAAAAATAATGCAATGAGAAATTATGTTACTTCTAGAAAAAAATGACTATAATTTTGCACTCTTACAGAAATGTACTCAGGCTGGTCACAGGTTTTTCCGTATTCGCAAAACATGTAAGCGATGCCTGAGATTCCAGTGTAAATGGACCCGTCATTATCACCCCAATTTTTACGATTTTTTTCCAAATGCTGGAGCAACGATTTCGTGGAAGATTCTAAAGACTTTTTGAAATCTTTTTGAATCTAAACAAAGAAAAGAATTTTTTCTTAATTTTTTTATACCTAAAATTGTAATTATTTTCGTTACACTTGGTAATTTAAGTGTCTAAAACAAAGGTAGATAACCGAAAACAAAATTTTCTATGTTTCGCATAAAAAAAATACCACTCTCTCAGATCAAATTAGTCAAATTCAACTATTTTATAGTAATTTTTTACTATTTGAATTAGTAGGCATCCGGTTACTAGGAAATAGTGAAAAATTACCAATTCAAATAGTGAAACCAGCTTACTATTTGAAATAATAAGAAATGACAAATCAATTAGTAGTTTTTCATCTGAATCATTAGTCAAATATAACTTATTCTTCAGTAAATGTTGTACGTGTAAGGGACAAAAATTACTAATCCAGTAGTCAATTTATATATATATTTGTTTTGGGATCTAACCCGAAATAAAATTGTGAGGATTTCTTTTTCTCTCGAGTTGATATCTGTCTGACAAAATTTGTTGCATGAAAAAAATAAAAAATTCGAATTAACATATATATTGATTATTTAGAATTCAAGAAAATAAAAAAAAATTTGATTGTATTTTAACATGCTGTGTAACCTCAAATTGTAAAACTATCAAAATATCAAATACAAGCAATATTTCAAAGTCCAAAATCAGCAATACCGAGAATTTCTCCGAATCATTTAATTCAAATGTTCAATTTTTTGGATTTCGTATATATTGCTGAAAAAAGATATCTATGGATCATATTTCATTGACCAACAAAAATATACATAGTCTGTGACAGTTTATGTTGACGATCACCTTGAACCAAACAATTTTATCAATATGAAATGCCATATTTACCTTCTTTTCACCTGC
The DNA here is from genome assembly GCA_028476575.1 of Platygaster robiniae. Taxonomy (NCBI): domain Eukaryota; kingdom Metazoa; phylum Arthropoda; class Insecta; order Hymenoptera; family Platygastridae; genus Platygaster; species Platygaster robiniae. Next base: position 29,814,866 of record CM052023.1, read on the forward strand.
GAGTTATCCTCTTCACTTATGAAAATTAACAACAATTTAGCTTTTTTTCCACGGATAATAAACAATAATGCATAACTCCGCTAAATGCAGTGCATCCACAGAGTTAATTAGAGTGTATGAAGTTATGTGCTGAACAGTTCCGATCGAACACGATCGAACAGTGCCGAAATATAACTCATCAAATAGTCAGAGACGACTATTAGATTAGTAAAAAAAATGTTGACTAAGAAAATAGTAAAATAGCGTGACTATGAAATAGTGAAAATGCACGACTATTTTGAATTAGTGAAAAATTCAACTATGATGACATAAAAATGACTATTTTGTTAGTAACAACACGCGTTAGTATTTCAAATAGTAAAAATCTGACTAATTTGATCTGAGAGAGCATACAATGTATAGAAAAATTCCCATAAGTTGTAAAAATTTCAATAAATTCTCATGGGGAAAATTCCACAGAAAGTACAGTACTCCATAAATTTTCAATAATTCTATAGAAAATGTACTCAATTTCTTTAGACAGCATAATTTCATCACTTTCCCTTTAAACCCCAGCCAAAACTCACATCATTTTCCTCAGGATTCACCAAAGTTCCTTTCGCAGAGGCATCGTAATCCTTGTAAGGATTTTTGTAATGACGACCATCATCCTTGTCAAATCGCGAGCTCATTTTGTTTGCGCTTAAAAACATTCAGGAATTCAATCCATTTACCTCTTATCAAATCACTCACTTTTATCACAACCCATAAAAACGCAATAAAAACCTCATGTGCCCATTTCTGCGCCAGAAAGCAGTTCAACTTCAGAAAATCTTGGAAATAAAACTCCTTTCTCAAGCTTTTCAAAAATTAACAAAACCATGGATTTTTGAGAAACCAACTCATGTCTTTCATGTTCGAGCCAAAAATTACAGTGTTTTTACTGCCATGTTTTTTCATTTCGTCCCTCGCAGTTTCGGACGAGTACGACGACGAAATTGGGCCCGGGGAAGTGGTGCGCGGTTGGCACGTCCTGAACGAGGAGAAATATGTCGTGACCTTGGAACAACCTTCAGGTCACCTCAAAATTGACACTTACAAAGAAGCTACGTTTTTGTGGCCATCTGAGTCCCAGGAACCGATTAAAGGAAAAATAAATAGGTTCAAGTGCACGAATCGAACCCCGCACCTCGTGAAAATCGTGATGCACGTTGTTGGGGGTGGGCTCAATGAACAATACTTGCAAGTTGCGGTAAATATTTTGAATATCGAAGAAATTAAAATCAGTGAATAAATGTTATCCATCAATATATTGCATGAATATTTTTTGATCAACTTCTTGGAGGAAGTGATTTTAATCCAGAAGTGCAGCCAAAGGGAGGTTTTAAAGGTTGAAACCTACATGAAATTTGGGTAAAATTAATTATTATTTAACGTAAAAAAAGCTCTGATAATGAATGATAAGTAATAAAATTAAGAACAGAAAAAAAAGATGATAAATAATAAAAATAAGTGGGAATTGTTAAAAGTGGACTTACTGGAATCTAGAGGACATAACAAATGGTTTTATGTAAGTTCTCAAATTTAGGTAGAATTCAGGATTTTTAATTTCACTGACTTAAAATTAACAACGATCCTGGCTTCAGAAGAATTTTTATAATAAATGTTTGGCAATGATAACGTTTTTACGCAAATTCGAAAAATCATTTCAAGCTAGTGAATAGTAAAAAAAAATTAGAATCGAGGAAAATACTACAAATCTAAACATCTTTCAATCCTAGAGCACTTAATTCTAGAAATATACATAGAACTCCGTAAAAATACCAGAAAATTTTTCGAATCATACAATCATCTGAAAAAATACTGAAAGTCATAGAAAACCAATATGAAACTACTGTTTTCCGAAAAATCTAAACAAATTCTTAACAATAAGAGCTGTAATACTTCGAATTTTAGAGCATCGAATTCTAAAAAACTTATTAAGTATGAAGCGATCTACATAATATGTGTAGTAGTGACTAGAAATTTATAAAAATATTATGTATTTTTATAAATTTCTGTATTATGTGAAAATATTAATGTATTAGTGAAATGTATAAAATTAAATTTTCTGACAGAATTGTAGTGTTTTCTGCTGAATTTAAGTTAGACTTATTGAATTTAAATTGGAACGTTTAATTATTCCAGTTCGATAAATTAGTTTATGGGTATTAAGAACACGTACGTGTAAAAAATGTATAAAAGAATTATCTAAATTGATGCCATTTAAGGCAGTGTACAAAATCTTACGAATTACCAACCAAAAAAATCGGAAAATACCAGAAATCCATAAAAATACTGGAAAATCCTTTAGAATATTATAAACAATGCTAAAAAAATACTAAGGTCCAGAAATATGTATATAAAATAAAAAAATCTATGTATATGTAATTTTCCCAAAAATCTATAAAAATACTGAAAATCCATTGTAATTTTTATTATACAGCAGAAAACTCTAGCAATTTTGAAAAATAATAGAAATCTATGATAATACTAGAAAATCCTTCGAAATTTCATGACTACTACAAAAATTCAAGAAATACTTACTCGAAAATTATGCAGATATAATTTTGACAAAAATTTATAAGACTGTGAATTCTAGCGCACGTAATTCTAGAAATATGTATATTTATATAGAGATATATAAAAATACAATAAAATTCTCTGAAGTGTATAAATACTAAACAAATTAAAAGTACTTGAAGTCTGTACGAAAGATATACTGTTTTTTTTTTAAAAAATTAATTTAAATACCCAAAATCCTTCAAATTTTCAATACTGTTAGCATCAAATTCTGAAAATCCTTAGAGCGATCCATAGAAAAACTAGAAACCTCAAAATACCAGGAAATAATACAAAATTTTAATTATGTAACATCGGATACGAAAATCTTAGAAATCTACATCATACTTGAAGTCTTTGTAAGTAATATCTCGAAAATCAATAAAATTTTAAAAATTCATACAACTTCGATTCTTAGAGCATCGAGTTCTAGAAACCTGTTTACAAATCCATAATAATATCAGACAATCATTCGAATTGCATGAATACTAAAAAATTATGGAAAATACTAGGAAACTATGAAAATGCTGGAAAATCCTTTAAAATTATGTCAATACTAAAAAAATACAAAGGACCAAAAATATGTAAAATAATAAAAATCTATGTAGATGTAATTTTCCCAAAAATCTATAAAAAATACTGAAAATCTATTGTAATTTCTATCATACAGCACATAATTCTAGCAATTTATGAAAATATAATATAATATAATATGAATATAATATTAATATAATATAATTATTATATATATATTTATTATATTACAAATATATATATTTATTATATATTAATATATATATATATATTTATTAATTATAATTAATATAATATAATATAATATGAAAATACTGAAAATCTATTGTAATTTTTATCATACAGCACATAATTCTAGCAATTTATGAAAATAATAGAAATTTATAATAATACTAGAAAATCCTACGAAATTTTTTAACTTTCCTACAAAAATTCAAGAAATACTCACTCAAAAACTATGTGGATATAATTTCAACCAAAATTTGTAAGACTTTGAATTCTGTCGCACGTAATTCTATAAATATGTATATTTATATAGATATATATAAAATACAAGAAAATTCTCTGAATTGTATAAATACTACAAAAAAATACTGAAAAAATTGAAAGTACTGGAAATCTGTACGAAAGATATACTGTTTTCAGAAAAATTAATTTAATACCGAAAATCCTCCGAATTGTCAATAATGTAGTGTAGCATCAAATTCTGAAAATCTTTAGAACGATTGATAGAAAAACTAGAAATCTAAAAATACCAGAAAATAGTACAAAATCTTATTAATAACATCGTATACGAAAATCCTACAAATCTACGTAATACTTGAATTCTTTATAGATATTATCTCGAAAATCTATAAAATATTAAAAATTCATACAACTTCGATTCTTAGAGCATCCAATTCTAGAAACCTGTTTAAAAACCCATAATAATATCAGAAAATCTTTTGAATTGCATGAATACTGAAAAAATATAAAATATACTAACAGTACTAGAAACAAAATCTCGACAGTGACTTGAAAATCACAAAAATCGAATTTCATGACATTGAATCGTTATATAAATGGACCCGAAAAGGTGTAAAACTTATAATCTCTACATTCGAAAAATTGAAAAATCGTTCTCTAGTAATCAGCTTGTCAAGGATTGAAAATTCTAAAACTCTTGTTAAATTATATTTACCCAAAAAACCTCTTCCGATATTTTTTTCTGCCTAATACGACCCTTATTGACTCTAATGTAGTAATATCGTTTATTCATACCCTCATCGAGTCTTTGAAGTTCGTTACATGGCACAAGAAATATATTACAATTTATTGTATCCAATACAACATTCTGTTTCACATTCTTCTCTTTTCCGGCCTCCTTGTACTTTGAATAATGTACATGTTAATTTTTTAACTAGGTAGAATACACTCGTGCAAGCTCGACGGAAGATGAAGGCCTCATGAAAATAGTCTGTCATATTAACACCCACTCTTTGAAAACTACAACTCTTGCAACAACAACAACAACTACAACAACGACGACGACAACAGAAGTGCCAACGACGACAACAACAGAAGCGTCTACGACAGTAGAAACAACAACAACAACAACAATCGAGCCAGATACAATTGGTTCTATAGAAACAACAACGTCAGACAACTCAATAATGGCTACGAGAAAATGTGGTTGTCCTATAAAGTTTTGCAACATGTGCGGGTCATCTTCAGCGGTCAAAATATTGGACACAGAAACATCAACGACCACCAAAAAATTCATGATAAACGACACGAGACCGAATTCGTATAACACTGACAATTATTAGTTTCCAAGAATAATTTTATTATTACGTTTAGATAAATTTCAGATTTTTTAATTGTGTTAAAGCTCTAACAAAATTCGTATATTATTTATTACAAAGTTTTTAGTTTTCGAACTTCTGGGCGACCTTTCTGAACGAACGGATCTTCGGCATTCTGTGAAATTTTTTCGACTCTGAAAAACTTGTATGATCATCGGTCAATAAAAAATGATTAAATTTTCCGGACTACAGATTCATTACATTTTTACATCTTTCTACGATTGCTAAATTCAAGAAATGACGAAAACTCTCATCCAACGTATCTTCTGAGTGCGCAATTTCGTTTGCTTTTCATGATTCTGGTCATCATTCGAATCGCCATGTCTTGCGAGAGTTTTTGCAAAAGTTGGAAAAAGTCAACGAAGAGGCTGTGGAATATGTACCCTGTAGTAACGTCACTTTTGCCAATAGTTTTTATGGCGCTTTCAACATAGATTTCGGGCGACGGAGATAGCCAGGAACCTGGGAAGGGAGTTGGTTTTCAGAATTTTTCATCAGGTTTTAGAGACTGATACTCAGTTTGTTTTAGGAACGTTCTAAGAAATGGAACCAACATCTGACGAGCGATATCAATACAAATATCATTATTAAATCATAATTAGGAGAATAAAATTAATGCTCTGTCGTTTAGGTTGTCTAACACGCAATTAAGGGGTTATATACCTTTTTGGGCGGACGAATTGAGAATAGTTTGGAGTATTTTTTAAAGTATGTAGCAACAATGTTATGACACAAAAGTTATAGTTTTTTAATAGTGTATTGTCCACTTGAAAAAACAAGTATTTGTTCATAAAAAAATATCAACAATTGGCGGAGTTATGGCTTTTTCCCTGAAGCAACTTTTTTTTTGAAGAGGCTTCCAGTGACCACGATGCAAGTCAAATAAGTCAAGTTAAATCAGATAATCCAAAAAATTTCATTAGCCTAGGAATATATCTAGTTCTTGAACGATCGCTTTTTCATAGAAAAGTTTTTATTTTGGGGATAAGAATTTTTTGATAAAATTTTCAGAGCTCGGAAAATCGAAATCTCGGGGAAAACGTTCTTGCATATGGAAAAAACGTAATATTCATTTCTTCAATCGTTCGAGAACTAGATACATTTCTAGACTAATGAAATTTTTTGGATTTTCTGATTTAACTTGACTTGTTCGACTTGCATCGTGGTCACCGCAAGCCTCTTCGAAAAAAAAGTTGTTTCGGGGAAAGGGCTATACCTGTGCCAATTGTTGATATTTTTTTATGAACAAATACTTGTTTTTTTCAAGTGGGCAATACGCTATTAAAAAACTATAACTTTTGTGTCGTCATTACATTATTGATACATACTTTAAAAAATACTCCTAACCATTCTCAATTCGTCCGCACAAAAAGGTATATAACCCCTTAATGGACTTTTTCAGCCATATGTACCAAATAATACCGTCCAACATTTATTTATTCAATAATTAATTTTCATCCAGCGACAAAAACCCCATGATCAGTAGATGTGAATATTATGTATTCAGTTCAGGGGCGTAGGCAGAAAATTGGGGGGGGGGGGGGGGAGGTTTGGAAAAACATATTTCCTTCGGGATTTTGTAATTTTTGATCTTTGACGATTTGGGTATATAAGAGTAAGATTTCTCAATTTTTCGAATTTCAGGTTTTTAAATTTATGCGAATTTTTGAGTCCAGAGTCTCGTATTTTTCATATACGTATTAAATATAGAGGAATTTGATTTTTGTGATTTTTAAGTTACTGTATGGCATATTTTTCTAACACTATTAGTATTTTTTATATTTCTGCAGTATTCGTGTAATTTGGAAGATTTTCTGATATTATTATGGATTTTTATAAAGGTTTTTAGAACTCGATGATCTGATAATCAATGTTATGAAATTTTATATTTTTAATTTGTTATTTATAAATTTTGTTGTATTTTATAGTATTTTTATATATTTCTTGTATTTCTATGAATTACTGTATATATTTCTAAAATTTGATGGAGTAGTATTTGGCATTTTAACTATTTTAAGCATTTCAATTGATTTTGCAGAGAACAGTATCTTATATACAGGTTTCTAGTAGTATTTATTTTTTTTTCTCGTATTTTTTTAGTACCTATTTATACGATTTAAAGAATTTCCTGGTATTTTTATAGATTACTAGATTACATGCGCTTTGATTCAATGTTTTGTACATTTTTGAGAAAATCATACTGCTTTTTTTGAGAGTATTGGTAGCTTTCTAGTATTTTTCGTATTTTTTTCTTTTTGAGAAATTTCAAAGGATTTTCTAGTATTTTTGTGAATTGTTGGGAAAAGTACATCTAGGCACATAGATTTTCAATCTTTCATAGATTCTTGTATTTTCATAATTTTTTATTATTCATAAGATTGTGTAGATTTTTCTAATATTTTTAGATTTCTAGTACTTCTCTAAATTGCTATATATCTACGTTTTTTTAAAATTTTAAATGGACTTCATGAAATTTTTATCACTTTCAGTATTTATTCTGTTTTTATAATTCAGAAATTTTTTTAGAATTTCAAAGATTTTGATATATTACATTTCTAGAATTTAATGCTCTAGAATTCGAATTTCATGCCTTTTTAAGAAAATCATGTGACTATTGTTTTAAATTATTTATAGATTGCCTGATATTTTTTTAGATTGTTGTATAAATTTCTAGAATAAGATGCCTTACAATTAGAATTTTCATCCGCTCACAGTATTTTTATGGATATCTGGAAAAATTACGTCTACCTAGATTTTGAGTTATTTTATATTGGGTATCTTCCATTTTCGTATTTTTTAAATATTTTTTTGAAAATTCTGCAGCATTTTTGTGGATTTATAGTATCATATAGATCACTTTATACTTTTTGGAAATTTTCTCTAAAATTCAAAGTTTTATAGATTTCTATTACTTTTAGTGTTTCCTCAGTATTTGTAGAATTCGAAAAATGTTCTCATATTTTTATAAAATTATATGTATATTTCTAGAATTCGAGATGTTTAGTATTTTTGTAGATGCTCATTTTCCCTTACTATTCAGTGGCTTTGAACAATGTTTGAAATTTTTATTTTCCACGTTATCGTAGTCAAACACATATAATTAGAATTCTGTTTGATAAAAAATTCTTTTGAAACCAGGATTGTTGTCATTATTGAATTGGTCTAATTGAGAATCCTTAATTTTACTCAACTTTGAGAATTTGCATTGCCTTCGATTATCTATGATTTTCTTATTTCCACTATCATAACTATTACTTTAAGGGGTTATATACCTCTTTGTGCGGACGAATTGAGAATGGTTAGGAGAATTTTTTAAAGTATGTATCAATAATGTTATGACACAAAAGTTATAGTTTTTTAATAGCATATTGTCCACTTGAAAAAAACAAGTATTTGTTCATAAAAAAATATCAACAATTGGCACAGTTATAGCCCTTTCCCCGAAACAACTTTTTTTTCGAAGAGGCTTGCGGTGACCACGATGCGATTCGAACAAGTCAAGTTAAATTAGAAAATCCAAAAAATTTCATTATTCTAGGAATGTATCTATTCCTTGAACGATTGAAAAAATTAATATTATGTTTTTTCTGTGTGCAAGAACGTTTTCCCCGAGATTTCGATTTTCCGAGCTCTGAAAATTTTATTAATAAATTCTTATCTGCAAAATAAAAACTTTTCTTTAAAAAAAGCGATCATTTATGAACTAGATACATTCCTAGACTAATGAAATTTTTTGGATTTTCTAATTTATCTTGGGCTGTTCGACGTGCATCGTGGTCACTGGAAGCCTTTTCAAAAAAAAAAGTTGTTTCGGAGAAAGGGCCATAACTCCGCCAATCGTTGATATTTTTTTAAGAACAAACACTTGTTTTTTCAAGTGAACAATACACTATTAAAAAACTATAACTTTTGTTACATAGCACCACTGCTACACAGCTTAAAAGTTACTCCAAACCATCCTCAATTCGTCCGCACAAACAAATATATAACCCCTTGATGCACCATTTGTTCATCATTTTGTACGTTGATTATTTATTATTCATAAAAATAACTTTCTAAATGTCCACGTTGGATAAAAAAATTAATCATTTCCGAATTTCGTAAAGAATTTCAACTTCCGAAACGGCCAAAAGCCCTTCTGCCTAAGCCCCTGATTCAGTTCTTTCGATCATCAAATATATCAACTTCCCTCTGTATATGTACACAATAAAAGTACATAACCTGGTGAACAATCATTCATGTGACTCGTCACGCTCCCCGGCAAAAGGCACTGGAAAACGATCCCATGTTTCCTGTACTCTGCCCCCAAGTCCTCGGTGAATTTCACCACGTACGCCTTCGTCGCCGCGAAAACCGCCAGCAAAGGACTAGGCATCACAGCCGTACTTGACGCCAAATTGATCACCACACCTTTGCCCCTTTCAACCATACCAGGCAATACCATTTTGCACATGTTGGTCAAGACAACCACGTTGCACTGGATAATATTCGCGTAAATTTTGTCCTTGTTCGGCAAATCAAGGAAATACTCAGGATGAGGGTACGACAAGCTCAAGGTGTTGACCAGAACACCAATTTCCAGATCGAGCAATTCTTTCTCAATTGTCTCGTAAACATCCGAACCAGAGTAAATGTTCAGTTCGATGATTTTCGTGCGGATTTGGAATTCAGATTCTAGGTCTTCGGCGAATGGTTGGATTTTTGAGAACTTCGAGCCGACGAGGACGAGGTTGACGCCACGTTTTGCAAGGGACTTGGCGTAACCGCGACCTATGTAGTTTGGGCAGCATGTGACAATGGCCCAAGAGCCGAAATTTTCTGGTTCGGAGCCATTCGCGGATGAGAAATGGGTCTGGTAGGTTTCGGAGATTTTGCGGACGACTTTGTAAGTCCAGTACGCGAGAAGAGCGTAACCTAGCTTTTCTGGGACGTTCATTCTTCGAGGGGGATTATCATTTCTTTCAGAGGTTTAGGGTGTTCTGCGTTTCTTCGGGTGTATTTTGAATCTGGGACAAGTCGAAATGATGATTTTCTAGTGTGGAGTGGAATTGTATTTTGAAGTGAAGCGTCTGGTGCAAAATGAATAATTTGGCAAACGTAATTCTGATTTTTACATCTATGTAACTGAAGAACCAAACGTTCAAGGGGTATGTAGCAATAGTGATATGACACCAAAGTTATTGTTTTTTTAATAGTGAATTGTCCACTTGAAAAAACAAGTATTTGTTCATAACAAAATATCAACAATTGGCGGAAAATAGCAACAATTCAATCGTTCATTGAACGATTGAAAAAGTGGATATTACGTTTTTTCTGTATGCGAGAACGTTTTCCCCGAGATTTCGATTTTTTGAGCTCTGAAAATTGTATTAAAAAATTATTATCTGCAAAATAAAAACACTTCTTTAAAAAAAGTGATCGTTCAAAAACTTAATATATTCCTAGACTAATGAAATTTTTTGGATTTTCTGATTTAACCTGATTTGTTCGAATTGCATCGTGGTCACTGGAAGCCTCTTCAAAAAAAAAGTTGTTTTGGGGAAAAGGCTATAACTCTGCCAATTGTTGATATTTTTTTATGAACAAATGCTTGCTTTTTCAAGTGAACAATAGACCATTAAAAACTATTACTTTTGTGACATAACATTATTGCTACATACCTTAAAAGTAACTCCAAACCATTCTCAATTTTTCTTCACAAAAAGGTATACATATAATAAAAACTACAATTATGCAGTAGAATCTGCATTCTGTAGTTTTTTCATTTTCCGAAATTATCTAGTAAAGGCTGACATACTCACTGTAATAAATAAAATAAAGAGAACAAAATTTGCAATAATACTGTAAAATCTTGAATAATATTGTAGAAGCTGCTATATTATCATAAAACTCACAATATTCTGGTACTTTCTAATATACAGGGTGATCCAAACTAACCTGGACACCCGAAAAATATAGATTCCTTTATGAAATTATAAGACTTTTTCATCCTTAGCTATTTTCTAAAAAACTCAAAATTTAATAAGTTATTCAAGCCTAAAATTTAAACAATACAAGCCCTCTCCTGACGAGTGGCGGTCAAATTCACCAAAACAAATTTTTCCCAAATTTTCTTCATATTTTTCTGAATAAAAAAGTCCTTTGCTACTTTTTACAAAACTAAAAATCAAAAAAGTTATCTAAGCATAAAATCTAAAAAATCTGATTGGTTAAAACTTGTGACCTGAATAACTTTTCTGATTGTGGTTTTGTAAAAAGTGGCAAAGGACTTTTTTATTCAGAAAAATTGAAGAAAATTTAGGAAAAATTGGTTTCGGTGAATTTGACTCCCACTCGTTAGGAGAGGGCTTTTATTGTTTAAATTTTAAGCTTGAATAACTTTTTAAATTTTGAGTTTTTTGGAAAATAGCAAAGGATGAAAAAGTCTTATAATTTCATCACGAATCTATATTTTTCGGGTGTCCAGGTTAGTTTGGATCACCCTGTATATATATCAGAAAGTATTAGATTTTTTCCTCAGTGCGATGTATTCTGAACATGATTTCATTTTTCAACGAAACTTAAGTATGTTGCTTCTGGATTGGAATAATGAGACACGTATTTTTTCTTCTGGCTAAAAAAATTTTTTTTTTTCAGACCTAAAGAGATATTTCGATAATGAAAATTGATATTTTCGGTCTAGAGTAAGAAGAAGTTTTTTTCTCAAATGTCCAAAACTTTGTCAAAAACTAAACTCACAGTGTTGAATTATTATATTGACAATTGTCATATTGTTATTAACGAATTTTTAATTACTCATAGACAAAAAGTATACAACTTTTTGGAAATTATGTAGCCCAAATAGTGTATTTTTATTTGTCTCAAAATTTGTTATACATGTACATGTGTATTGGAACTTCCATTGTGTGGAATTTTCTTCGACTAAAGTTTTTTCTTCAAGAGTCATTATTTTTCAAAAAAAAAAATTATGTTTTTCTATACCCATATGTATTACTAAGGTAGCCGTTATTTTTGCAATTTCAGATTTTTTTCCAAAATTAAACGAAACAAAATGTGCAAAAAATCGACTGGAGTTTAAATTTGGAAATAATCCTACAATTTTTTGTATGTTATTGTTCTTGGTAAAAATAGATCACTTTTTCAGAAACGCATATAAATTTCTGAAACTAGACAAAGTTTCAGTATGACACAAAGTACCGAATTCTATTTTTTCGGATTATACAATTATTATTATCTCAACCCTATGAGCACTGAAGTAGGAATTCGTTTATGAGTTTCATTACATAATCATAAAAAAAAAAAAAAAAACGTGGTAAACTTTTGACTGAAATTTCAAGAAATCAAATTCTAGAATTTGTGTCATGTACTTTACGGACTACCCTAATGTATATGCATGAATGAAAATTTCAGTCGATTTGTCTCATGTGTTAATATTATCTGATTTGACTCAAATTTTGAAAAAAATCGTTTTTTCACACTTTGATTTATTTTTGAATACCAGAGAAAGAACAATTTTCATATCGCAAAAATAATGGATACCAATGAATGTAGAATACAAATTTCTATTCAAAAAATGACAACTTTCCAACAAAAAATTCAAGTTGAGGAAAATTGCACAGAATATTTGTTTCAACAAATTTTTTCATGTACAGAAAGTTTGAGATAGCAAGTAAAAAAACACTTCTTGGTTTATGCGATTTTAAACGAATTGCGTGCATTTCTTTGATTAATGATTAAATATTGGTTTATAATAATTTGACAGTTGTCAATACAATAATTCAGCAGTATGAATTATACCAGAACTTTAGAATATAAAACTATCAAAATCCTTTGATTTTTTACTAAGTTTTTCGCATTAAAATAAAAAATTTTTACTCTACATCAAAAATACACATTTTTATCTCCAAAATGTTACCTATTTTTTGAAAATTCTCAAACAATTTTTCTTTCATGGAAAGAAAAAAAACTTTTCTCATTATTTTGATTGAGAAGCAACATGATTTATTTCTTAATTGTTTGATGCAAAATATACATAATAAGATAGAATACTGACAAGATTTTTCTACAGTAATTCATTTCAAATTCTGGAAAGTTTTTTTAACGCCCAAACCGTTGAATTCGTTTAGAACCATGTATAAAAAAATTGCAGGTTCAATACTCAGAATTGATTTCAAAACAAAAAAAAAACCTAAGTATAATTAAAATATATATTTATTTATTGTTATGACCCTGTTTACTGCAATTTCCATAATTCACGAAAAAAAAAATAACTAAAATTACCTCGAAATCCACAGAAGCTCCCAAGATTTCTTCCCTGAAAAAGTCGACTACTTAAAGGGTTGATTAACGCAATCTGAAAACCGCGAAACATCAACAAACAATCGGCGTTTGTTTGTTTTCTCTCAAACACTAATGCATACACAAAAAAATGCTGAATTACGTATATGACGCTGCTTTTTTAATACTTTTTTATGGGTTTTAGAAACATATTACCAAAATTTCCTTTGTAAAAATCACACTGTTGTCAAACACAATGTTGACTGTTTATACAAAACAACAACACGAAACATTCGCCATTGTTCGCCATCTATTTATTTTTGTGTTTACTACTCAGCTGTTCAGAATGCGACGTTGCCAAGTCTCCACTGAGAAGGCGACGTTGCCAGCTCTCTTGTTATTCTCAATATCGATATTTGATATCCGATATTGATATTATATTCACGATATGAATATTCAAAAAACGATATTTTTCAGATAATCAATATAGTTTTTACTAAAGTCTCTGTAAATGAAAGTCCGGACACGACGTGTCAACTTTTTGATTAATGCAACCAGGTGCCGCCATTATCGAACAGAAAATGGCGGCATATTTGTTTACTTATGACGTCACAGCGCCGCCATTTTCTATTCGAAAAGGGAGGAAAGCAAAGGATAAAGAGTTCCCACTTGCACTCACGGGCGTAAATGCTCGTATCCAGAATGTCCAGAATTTCATTTACAGGGACTTGAGTTTTTACGATATTCAATATCATATTAACGATAACCGAAATATTTTAGTGCTCAAACATACGATGATATAAGGTAAATGTCCTTATTCGCGTCCTAGTCAAAAATTGACAAAACATATTATCAAAAGTGATAACAGATATTGAGTTTAATCGAAAAAATCTTTCTGATGATAACAAATCATTTCACTTTTGATAATATATTTTGTAAATTTTTGACTAGGACGCAAATACGTACACGGACGCGAATAGGGACATTTACCTTACCCAATAAAAATATCAATGTCGGACAAATATCAGTCAAAACGTCAAGAATTTTCGATATTTTGGTGCTTGAACTTTGAACTTGAACCCACGATAAATATCGTTTAACGATTATCGATATTATGGCTATTGTTCCAACTTTTGATGATATACCGGAATATCGATATTTTCCATCCGATAATGATATAGAAAAATATCGATATTATCGAGAGTATCAACAACAACCCAACTACAATGACGCATATAAATTAGTCTAACAATTTTTCAAGTTATGTATAATTCAAGAAATGAGAAACAATAAAAAAAAGAAATTTATGCACATATTATTCTACATTCATTTCCAGATTCATAATTTAGGTTTCGTAATAAAAATTTAAATATGAGTATTTGAAAAATTCTTACATTGTGAAGTTTCACAATTCAAGAGTTGAATTGAAACAAATTTTGTAAAGAAATTTCTAGTTAAAAACCAATGATCCAAGTTAAAAAAACACTGGAACAAAAATTTGTGGACTGAGGAAAATTCTAACATTGAAATTCAATAAATTTCTCAAAAAAATAGTTGAAATCTGAAAACAAAGTAATGTCAAAATTGCAAAATGCACTGGAGTTCTTAAAATTGATAAATAACACATACACGTCCATATGTAAAAATTGTATTCTAGAAAATACCTTTTATTTATTTCCATAATTTTTTTCTATACAAAAACAAAAAAACGTCCATTACTGTCATTCTCAAATAAAACCACGTCACTGACAAAAATGCAGAGAAGCCAAACAAATCTCAATTACGCTTTTTCGTCAACCGATTTCGACCACGAACAACTTCTTTGCCTAGGGCTTTTAGGCAGAGACCATGATTTGCTGCGCGACCTTTGTTCTTTTGGGGATTTTCGCTTTGGCGATTTGGACTTTTTTTTCGGCGTTTTGGATTTTTTTCGTGGCGAATTCGACTTTTTCTCTGGCGACTTGGATCTCGATTTCTTCTTCGGAGTCTTCGATCTCGACTTTCTCTTCGGAGTCTTCGATCTAGACTTCCTCTTCGGCGTTCTCGATCTCGATTTTCGAGAAGGGGATTTTTTTCTGACTGGAACCGAACAGGACTTGGCTCGTGTGACTTTTATCTTCGAAGGTGAGCGTAAATTTCTGGAGCGAGATCGCGCGCGCCTGCTACGACTCCTCGACCTGGAGCGACTTCTGCTGGGACTTTTGCTCCTCGTCCTCGACCTGCTTCTCGACCTTGACCTGCTTTTGTAGCTTCGTCTTCTGTAACGCCTTGATCTCGACCTCGACCTCGACCTGGAGAACCAAATGAATAAAGAATAACTGATGTTCAGGATAAAATAAAAGCATTCTTTGGTAACAAAAAAAAATATAATAAAGGGAAGAAAGAATGAAAGATCCATCATTTTTAAATCAAGAATCGAAAGTTGTATCAAAATTGTATCGATTAATCTATGATATTCATTATTATTTTTTCTTTCAAGTTCAATTGATTAATCTTGAAAAACGTAGTAAAATCATCAGAGTTATTAGAGTTCTACACAGTACTGCAGTTTCTTAATAATGGACTAATTTTGTTTCTTAACAATTTTATTCTACAAATATGAACCAAGGTAATTAAATATAAAAACGCACCTAATTAAACAAATTTTACTCATCAATAAAAATATAAATAAGGATGTATTTTAGATAATATAATTTTTCTATAAGAATTTTTTAAAAATAGAATACACTACAATTAGGATGAATGGAAAATTTGTATCAATTACAAAATTAACTTCATTTTTAAAAAGCTAAACTGGAATATAGATAATTTCAAATTTTACAATTTGCGGATTACACACTTGATCGTATTGAGTGTGTGAAAAATAGGAAAATTTCTAATTTTTAATTGAAGAGTTGGTAACTTAAACACTTACAAAAATTAATGTTTGAATAAAGAAATCATAACTTACAACTTTTGAATAAAAAAAAAAAAAAAAAAAAAATACACCTAAATCGACTCGTGTAAATGTATTATTTTGAATTTCAGATCTAATTAACTTTTTATGACGATTTTTTACTACAATGTAAAAGTAAAAAAAAAGCAAAATCAATAATGATGGGTATTAATTCAAATAATGAAAAATTTTTAATATTGTAAATACTTTGCATCAAAAAACAAAATTAACTGCACTATTATTATCATTATTATTTTCGTTTGTTAATGAATAATGAAATTTCTTCTTTCACCATTATTATCAAGTAAAATAAATTCATAAATTTTCGATGAAAATTTTTGTATACAATTAACTGCAAAGTAAAAGGTTTGAAAAAATTGAGGAATAAACGAATGAAAAACATTTTCAAGATCCAACTAATTTTGCTAATGGAATATAAATATTTAAAATTCAAAAATATTTGTTGTCTTGATATTTTGGATAAGGAATTTTGAAAATTGTAATTTCCTTTTAAATATTAGAATAAATGGTTGATTCGGAAAAATAAG
This sequence comes from Platygaster robiniae, assembly GCA_028476575.1. Taxonomy (NCBI): domain Eukaryota; kingdom Metazoa; phylum Arthropoda; class Insecta; order Hymenoptera; family Platygastridae; genus Platygaster; species Platygaster robiniae. The sequence continues at coordinate 29,831,584 of CM052023.1, forward strand.
TTGGATTAATTGCATTCTTAGGCAGTTATGATTTAAATAAAAAGGAATCTTTCAACATATAAAAGTATTGGATTTTAATTTCATTGTAAAATGTGTGAATCATTCAAAATAATGATTTTTTTGCTCGAGTAATTTAAAATAAAACGAAAAACATTTTTTAATAAAGAATGTGTGATTATGAAAATCATAACGAAGTTGATGTTATTATTTTTTCATTATTAAAAAATGATAATATAATTAATTTAAAAAATATTATCATAAATAATATTACAGAATAGTTATAGAATAGTAAGTAATATATCACATAATGATACTATATTGAAAAAACTATCATTTTAATATTAATACTGTATCATCATTTACAAAAATAATAAATGAAGGTGAATTTATGTTGACGTATCAAAAACGTTGATAGGTCAACTGCCATAAGGTTCATTTTTCATGAATTGAACCCTTAACTATAGCTATCAATTATTTTATTTATGGCTTCTCATATTAACTCTTGTAGTAAATTGGATGCAAATAAATCGTAGTTGGCAATTCATGAGAGATAAAATCCAAAAAAATTATTTACCAATTACCCGATAGACATTTTTCAGTTTGTCAACACCAATTCACCTACTTCATCATTTTTTTCAACAATACATTATTAGTTTGAATGAAGTTATCATTAAATTCACCGTCTCTAATCTCTAGATCTGAATCTGTTAAAAATTTTCTCCAGAAAATCTCTACTTGAAACAGACATATCTGCCGAACTCAACAGATTGTCTGTTATATCAAGAAATATCTTTCAATTTTTCACAGATTTTATTGACAAAATTTTAAGAGTCCAATCTGTAGAATACAAAAAACAATCTGTCGAGTTCAACAAATTCAGATTTAGAGAGTAGTCCAATAAAAAAATATATCAACCATGAATTCATACCTTGACAAGGAAGACCTGCGTCTAGGTGACCTTGACCTTACATCGTAATCATCTTCGAACAGGCTGCAGTCTTGTCCCGTTAAACTAGCAAAGTATTTGTAATACTGCTTGTTATTGTAAAACATTTGGGACGCCATGGGTCCCAAATGGCGACTGTTGTCCCCGCGCCATTGTCCACGACCGAGATTTCTATTGCCTCGACCTCGTCGACCTCGAGCACCAGGATACATGAGTGGAAGTGGCGCCTCGTAATACCAAGGTTGAGGCGGAAACCGAGGATAAAGCGCAGGATAAGGAACCGCGCCATCCAAAGCACCATCTACAATTAAAAAAAAAATATTGCTTTGTACAACTAATTGCAATGAATAATATTCAACTACGACAAAAAATGTAACTTTACAGATCTGAAAATTGTCAAATGCACTAATTTAAAACAAATGAGTATTATTTTGAAAATGAACTCGTAAAAAAATTGGCAATTTTTATCATTTTTATTGTTTTAAATCCGCACCTGGGCCGCTTGGATTTTGAGAATTAGCTTTGACCATCACGCTCTTTATTTTTTTCTTGTGCGATGAGTTGTCAGAGTCATCAGACGAATTGTCTGAAGATTTTTTCTTGCTTTTTTTCTGCAAAAATCAATCTGATTAATTATATATACTTTAATTTATTAACTAAGAAAATTTTCATGGACTCAACAAATACCCTTTTCTTTTTCGTCTTCTTCTTCGACTTCTTGTTTTTCTTGTCCTCTTCTTTTGCCGTACTCGATTCTTTCTTTTCGTTGTTTTCTTCTTTCTCGACTTTTTTTTCCAGGTCGATTTCTTTTTTTTCAACTTTGATCTGAAATCATAGAGAAGGGACACAAAATAATTACAAATAAATTGAGTCAAATATGGGAAATATCAGCTTCTTTGCAAAGTAAAACTTTTTTTTTTTATTACATTTTATTAAATTAAAAGGAATTCAATTAGTGCTGTATTATTTACAATTTTATCAGCAATATCAAGATAATTATGGATGTTTTTAGAAATCATAATATGCTTCGATAAAATAATACATAGAAAAATGATCAAGTTACCTTAATTCTGTCGAATAATTCATCTAAAAGGCGAATGCTTTCCAGCTGTCTCTGTGCTTTGATCAATTTTCTTTCTTCTCGAGCAATTTTCATGTAAACTTTGTCTTCTTCTTTTTTTCGTAAAACCGTCAAAGCCTTTCGTTTTCGTTTTTCTTCTCGATTTTTTCGCCTAGAATTTTGATTGCGACTTTCTGCCTCTTCTTTCAGTCTGTAAATTGAAAATTTTGTATAAAATTAATTAAAAGCAAAAGAAGTTGCGAATCATGTTCCTTTTATTTTTCCAATTTTAGTTCAAAATGGACGATGAAGAGAATAAAAATTTTGATTGATGGATATATTTTTAAAAGTTGTTCTTCAGTTTTGAGACCTTGCCTTTATCTAATATGATCCAACCAAATTTATAAATGCCTATATTATATAAAGGTAATCAATTTCAAACGAACCGTTGTTCCTCTCGTTTTTTGTTTTCTGCTTCCTCTAGTTTCTTCATTTTTTCAGTTGCTAAATTATCCTGAGCAATGAGTCTTTTTCTTTCAAAGGCACGACGCACCACAGAATCGTCGCTCATGTGTTTCGTCTTATCAAAATCAACCTGCGACAAAATGAAATTTTCATTCATCAAAAACGAAAAAATTCGACAATCTTTTGAGAATTCTATGATCCTTAGAGGCTTCTTTCGAGTTTAAAATTGTTTCAAATGACGAATGTCAAAAGTTTAATTTTTTCTATTAAAATAGTTAATTCAACTAATTATTCAACTAGAATTAAACTAATGTGTAATTTTAGAAAAGCTTGAATTTCAATATTGGAATCATACGATTCTTAAAATTTTAATTTTGAGTTCTCCAGTTTTTACAGTTTTTCAATAGAAGTTTGGAACTTTACTTTTTTTTCCAATTCTTCAATCCAAATTGTGATAATAGGTATTTCTTATTTTTCTATTTTGCTGATCTCAAAATTCTTAAGTTTAGAAATTGAAAGCTTTTGAAAGATACACTCAAAATGTGATAAGCTCTGAAATTATTAGAACTATAAATTTCTGCATATGACATTTTATTATTTGAAACTATGAAAATTATTGAACTTGAAATTTCAAATGTTGTGATTTCGAGATCAATATTTTTTTGCATTTCATTTTTGCATCCTTGATGTCAGGAATTATGAACAAAATATGTTTATGTAATTCTTTTGAATTCATAATTATGGAAAATATATTATTGAATAATATTTATTACTCTCACTATTTTTATATTTTATTCCATATTGTTATAATTAAATCTTTTTTTCGATTTTCAAAAATTTTGTCTTCTTCACATACTATGAAATAATTGCTTATCGTAGAGTATTTATTCTTGACTTTTTAAAATTCAAATTTTACCTGATTCCGAATTATTATTTCAATACCTCAACAGCCTATAATTTCAAGATGTCAATTTTCAATCATTTAGAATTTTAAACCAATTAATTAAAATTTTTTACTCCTAAAATGTTTGTACTTTTCCAACTTGCATGCTTTCGGATTTTTTTTCTGAATTCTTCAATCGAAATTGTGATTTCATGACTTAAATTTTTCCAGTTTTTTGACTTCATCAACATTCATAAGTTTCAGAATAGAAAATAATTTTGATATTTTTCAAAATCTAATATTCCTTGCAAATTTGAGAATTATAAATTTTAAGATTTTGAATTTTATAGCTTTGTGGCTTTTGAGTTCTTATTTCGATTCTTTATTGCTCACCAACAAACTTTTTGACACAAAAGTTTTACATTTAAAATTATGGAAATCCTTGAATTCAAAATTTCTAACGTTGTGATTTCGACTTCCATATTTTTTGCACTTTATTTTTACATCTTCGAAATTCAGGAATTTTTTTCTTAATATTTCTATACAATTCTGAATAACTTATAATGGTAAATATTTTATTGAATAATATTCATTCTTCCATATTTAATGTTATATTTGATTTAATATCGTACAGAAATCTTTAACTCTTCTATAATTTTTTCAACTATTGAATATTTCAATTTCATAAAACTATTTCTTTGATTTTCAGAAGCTTTCTTTTTCTTTTCACTCTATGAATTAATTACTTACAAAGTATCTATTCCCAACTTTCCAATTTAAAATTTTCCATGCTCCCAAATTACTGTTCTAATAACCAAAAATTTTACAATTTCAACTTTCAATTTTTGACTCCCAAAATACCAACAATTTTCCAATGAATGCCTCAGGGTTTTTTCACTATTAAATTCATAATATAAAATGTTACATTCCATAGCTCTTTTATTTTCATAATTTTCTTATTTTCACACTAAAAATGTTTAAAACTAACACTCAAACTCTACTGAACTTTAAAAATATGACGAGAATAAATTTTCATTTTTTTAGTTTCCCAGTCTCATAACAATGAATTTTTACTATAAAAAATTACTTGGGATATAGTAAATTATGATTATTTTACAATAATAGATAGCGACATACTGGCTAGTAAAGAAATTCATTTTTCTTCTCAAAAAAAGTGACGTTTTCATCAGTAGTTTCTGATCTTTACCAAATTCTGAAAGATTTTACCAATGAAACTCAAAAACAAAAACAATAATAATAATATTAATTTATACCTGAAGATTTAATAGCCCAACTTCTTAAATTTTTTTAACAAACATTGTTATACATAATTTAATAAGCATCAGATTTGATTAATCAAAAACTACCGATGAAAACGTGGTTTTTACAAAAAAAAATTTAATCACTCGTGAAAACTGAGCCAGTACCTGAAAAAACGATAATTTTTATTCTTATCATTACAATTACTATTTTCGTAAATTCTCACCCTGATGGCAGCCGTCAGGTAAGTGTTGGTTCCCTCTTTTTTCAAGAGTTTCATCCCTCGCAGCGCGTCCATGGCTCGAACAAAGTCTATGTACTCGATGTATTGCACGAAAGCGTCGAAGAAGAGGCCATCTTCGTAGGAAAATTTTTGCATGTTCTGACCAAGGCGCATTCTGGAGCGGTACGGATCCGCGGCGGGTATGTCGACTCGTCGCACCGTGCCCCATCTCGAAAACACATTTTTCAAAAAAGACTCGCAGGGCTGGGAGCTGCCTTCCTGGCAGAACCATTTCACGGGCAAGCCCGCTATGTGAATCGTATCTGGTCGTTGGCCAGCCTTTAGCTCGTTCATGTGCTTCGCATCGTGAAAATAAGAATCCCAAGAATGCCGCGTCGGGAAGTCATCCTTGGCCTCGGCGGCGCGTATCTGCAATTTTATTTTTGGGCTCAAAATTTCTGGTCAAACAAAACAAGGTCTTTTTGGAAAATTTATCTATTTTGAAATGTTTTTTTTCTTCAAAATCAAAGTTTTCTGAAAATTTAAGGATTTTTTATGAGACGAAAAAGGGATACAAATCTATTTTGAAAAGAAACTTTCCCAAAATTCAAAATGGAGTCTTTATTTTGTTGATGAGTGGGTCAGTGATGCTTACACAAATTTCTCACGTTTCTTACTCAATAACCTAGAAGTGATTAGCAGTCTTTAAAATACTGACACAGACACAGTTTTTCTAAATATTTATACAAATATTTTTCAAAACCATATAACTGAATTCTTGAGGATCAAATTTTATAGATTTATAGAAAATTGATGGAAAAATCCTTGATAAGTGTGGATGGTGAAAAGATACGAAAAAATATAAAAGAACGTTGTACGAAACTATGAAATACTATCAATCTATGATGATATAGTTTTCTGAAAAATATAAAAAAATACTTAAAATCTAATATACTTGGAATTCTAAAAATCCAGATGGATATCTATAAAATTCGTCGTATTTTTTTGTAATTAAAAATTTTCAAGAATTTCGTAGAATCTTTATGAATCTCTATACATATTTCTGGAATTGAAATTAAAATATAAGTTTTTAAAATGTAATAGTACCCAATGCCATTTTTCAGTAAAAAGTAGCTTAGGTTTCTTGTATTATATAGTTTTTTGGTAGAATTAGTACTATTTTTGTTCAATATTAACTAACATAATAGAAGGATTTCGTAGTATTTTTAAGTACTCTTAAAGTGTACTGGAATTCAATGCTTTAAGATTCAAAGATTTATAGATTGTTATTGTTTATTTACATATTTTTTTTATAATTTTTTCGCAAAATATGAATTAGATAATAATGAATTACTATGAAGAGATATTATACCAATGTAATGGATCATATAGGTCAAAAAGATGGTATAAGTATTTTAAAAAAATTATTTCTATTGATACTTTTTTACGATAAAAGTAAAGAGTGAAATTGATGAAATTGAATTTGCTAATTAGAATGAGATGATCATGATAAGGATCATTATAATAGTTTTATCATGACTTTTGATGATTTGTGATAATGTATGATTTTGTGATTAGTGGAATGTCGTGATGATTTACCATTGTGACAGAATATTTCTTATACTTTTAAGATTTTTCATATTGTTAGGTATTGATATAAATTTTAGGATCTTTCAGTGTTTTTCGAGATTCATCGACAGATTTAACAAATTCCATACTCGAGAATTCAGTGTTATAAATTTTTCGTAGATCAATAGATATCACAGAAAATCATAACCACCTGAATTTATACATTACATACTTTTATTTTTATATTTTTCAGTATTCGTGAAATATAAGATTTTCTAGTACTTTAATAGATCCTGAGTTTTTTTATAGATACTCATGTGGATTCCTAGATTTTGATTCTCTGTAGTATAGTATTTTATTTTTGTTCATATTTCTGTCGATATTTTTTGTGTCTTTTCAGCATTCATATGAATTGAGGATTTTTGCATTTTAAAATCCATTTTGACATAAATCTGTAAAATTTGATGCTCAAGGATTCAATTTCATTGTTTAAAAAAAATTTTTTTTTCAAATATTGAGAAAAACAATGTCTGCATATGATATTAGTATTTTATAGACTGATATTATTTTTCGTATTTCAGTGTTTCCACGTTTTTCTAAAATTTTATAGTATTTTTATAGAGTATGAGTTTTTTATGGAAACTCATGTGGATTTTTGGATTTTAACTCTAGAATTGTGAGCATGTTAAATTTTCATTTTTTTATAGATTTTTCAGAAAACTATATTCTCATAGATTGAAAGTATTCAATATTTTGTACACATAGCCCTTTCAGTTTTTTTTTTGTATTTTTTTGGCATTCATAAAAATTGACTATTTTTTCATTTGAGAATCAATTAATATATAGATCTATCGAATTCGATGCTCGAAGATTCAATTTTATAGTTGAAAAAATTTTTTTTTCCAATACTCAGAAACATTGGATTTCAGTATTTTATAGACTGCCAGTATTTTTAGTTATTTAATTAACAAAACAAAAGTATTAAAGTTGAGACATTTTGAATTTCGGGAAATTTTCATTTCAAGGCCGATTCATATCTCCAACGAAAAAATCAAAGATGCAGTTTTTCACCTTGAGAGGCGTGGCGAACCCGGAAAGTTTGAGGTGCTGCAAGTCGAGCCTGGACAAAAAATGTTTCAGCCTGCTGCGATCTCGAACGTCGCCCTCCATCCGGATGAATTCCAGGGTGTTCTTGATGACCTTCAGCTTCCCAAACTCGTCCGGTCGGATGAGGTAGCGGATTTTCTCCATAACGTCCCATGTTGAGACGGTTTTGCCTAATTATATCGTATACTAATCTGCTGTAAAAGTTCTATGCTGTGCGAAAAATTAGTTTGGCACCGCCAATGGTAATAAATTATGTACGGTCTCTTCAGACCCACAAAATTTACTGTATACGTGAAGGTCACTTTTATGAAAAAAAACTTTGTCAGTGACTAGATTAAATTAGCAAAAAAAAGCTCTGGAGAAATCCTTTCGAGAAATATTTGAATCTTCAGTTGGAGATTTCCAAGTCGGTCCTTTTTTTGTCCATTGCGAGTTTCGTGGTAGGGAATTTAAATTTTAACTAAAAACAGTTACTTTCTATTTGTATTCAGAATTTCAACTTTATGGTTATGTGAAAAAAAGTGAGTACTCGTTGATGAAAAATTAAAGAAAAAATATCTTGACTTCTTAGGTATAATAATAATGTTGTATTTTATTTATACTAGATAATTTTCATTCTATGCTACTTTAATTTGAAAAAAAAAATCAACATCACCAACTGAAACGCCTACATCATAGAATTTAAAATATATCATAGAATACATCACAGAAAAAAACTTGAATACGGATAAGTGAAGACTGGAAAATAAAATAAGTTTCATTTCTTACTTTTCATTTTTACTTTCACAAGCAGTTCAAAAGTTACTTAATAATATGCCATGCTTTCCAACTGTTATTTAAAATTCTTTCATTGTTTTAAACAGAGATTTCTGAGATTTAGAAAGTTAAAAAGAACTGTTAACGAAAATTACATGGAAAATGTAATTATTGATTTCATTTTTTTTTTTAATGAAAGATTCTTCAGGATGATCACCATTCTTTCTTGTGAATCCGTTTTGGTATCATAATTTTTTCAATTATCTAGAAAATTTTTTTTTTATATTGTTGAAAATTTTTTGGATCTTTTTATATGGGTTCATACAAAATTTTTTTGCATAATCACAGGTGAGCTCAAAACATCATATTCTGTAAACTATTTTGTTGAAATTTTCAATTTTCAAAAGCTATGTTTAAAATAAAATTAATCAAAATAAGTTTTGAGACTATTCTTTGAAATGTCCAAAAATACTCAAAAATTTCAAAAAAACCAAAACAATTCCTTTTGACTAGACACATTTTAATAACTGTCAAAGAAAATTTTTTTTCAAATGAGAAACTCTTTTATAAATGTAATTATATATGAAATTTAGACATTTGAAAACAGTGTCTTGTACAAAAATGAATGTTGGATTCTTTTTATAAATTTAAGATTCTTCAATATGATGATTTTTCTCGTAATTTTTTCTCAGTATCCTAATTTTATAACTTTCTTCAAAAATGTTATTTTTGATATTTTTCTAAACTTTTATAATCTTCTCACATGGGTTCATGAAAAAAATTTGTGTGTTATCACAGATGAACTTATATTTTGTCAATTATTTTGTTGAAATTTTAGATTCTCAAAAATTATATTGGAATATGAAGCCATCAAAATCTACTTCAAAATATTCTGTGAAATGTAGGAAAAAAATTTGAAATTTCGATAAAAACCAATTTCTTTCAACAGTTTTTGGTTCCCAAAATTCCTGAAGAATCTAAAGTAATCCTAACTGACCGAAAAATTTTGTCAACTTCAAAATAATATTTGCAAAATAATAAAATTCTTTTAAAAATGTTATCGAATATAAAATCGCAAAATTTTTAATTTGAAAACAATATCGCTTACAAATATTTTAATTTAAAGATTCAAGATGATTACCATTCTTTCTTGTAAATGTCTTTTTCTCAAACTAGTATTTTTTTAAATTTTTATGATTTTCTCACATGGGTCGATATAAAAATTTTTTCCTGTATCACACCTAAACTCATACCATTACATCTTGTTGAAATTTTTAAAACAAATATATTAAAATTTAAATCAATGAAAATAATTTCTTTTAACAGTTTTTTATTTGAAAATTTCGTAACAAATTTAAAGAAATACTTATTGACTGAAAAAAATGTTTTCAACAGTCAAAATATGTTTTTCGAAATAATAAACAGTTTCATGAATGTTATCAAATATTAAATTTCAAAATTTCGGAATTTGAAAATAAAAAGACTAACAAAAACGACTGCAATTTTTTAACGATTTAATATTCTTAAAGATGATCACTATTTTTTCTTGTAGATCTTTTTGGGGATCATAATTGTTTTGCTCATTTCAAAAACTGTTAATTTTTTATATTGTTATGAATCTCTATAATCTTTTCACATGGATTTGTATAAAAATTTGTTAAATATTTTGTAAATTTATTGTTGAAATATTTAATTTTTAAAAACTATATTGAAATTTAAGGCAATCATATTAATTGTTAAAATATTATGTATAACACATCAAAAAATACTAGAAAATTTTATTACAAGAACGAATTTGAAACAATTGTTAATGACTTGAAAAATTTAATTATTTGTCAAAAAATATTTGCAAAATTATAAACTCTTTTGTTTAATAACAATATTCTTCACATAAATTAATATTGCAATTAGTTTTCAAATTCAAGATTTTCCAGGTCTTGTTAATTTTTCTCGATATTCTAATTTTTTTTACTTATTTCAAGAAATTTTTTCTTTTATATTGCTTTCAATTTCTATGATCTTTGAGCATGGGTTTTTTAAAAACATTTTTGCTCAATCACAGGTAAACTCATGACATATTCTAAAAATTATTGTATTAAAATTTTGAACTACCAAAAATTCTATTTAAATATAAAATAATCATAATAAATTGATAAAAAATTCGATAAACTGTCAAAAAATACTTAAAAACTTCATAAGAACAGTTTTTTTAAACATTCTTAAAAAAATTTAACGAAAAATTCCAATAAATTTTTCTCATTAAAAAACTTTTTTTCAACTGTTAAAAAAATATCTGCAAATCCAAACCTTGCATTAATCTTATTTTTTTTCAATATCCGACAAGAAAAAAAATTGCAAACATTTTAAACTGTTAAAAACGCACTAAACTTAAACTGCATTAAATTTCTAGATAAAAAAAGTTAATAATCCAAAAATACTTTGTTAATTGAAAAAAAAAAATTCCAAAATACATACCTTAATCAATTGTCAAAAATAATTGAACAATCTGGATCAATAAATTCATGCACTCAAAATATAACCGACAATATTATCAAATAAATTAGAGTATTAATAGAAAAACTTTATCCTTGATTTTACCTGGAGTTTTCAACTGCGGAAGACTAACGGACACGTTTATTTTAGCAACTGGTTTTAAAAAAAGGTTTCGCTGAGCGTGAAGGGGAACGATGTCGGAAATGTCCCTACAGCTCCAAAATCCGTTACTAACCTCTCCACTAACATTTTCCGCCTCCGATATCTTATTTTTCGCCATACCAAACCAATCATAAAACCGCGTTCATTAAAAATACAACCGTTATAAAATTTACCAATTTATGAACGTAATCGTCCAACGGAAAAAAGTTGAGTGGAGAGGCTGTCGCGAATTTTAACGATGAGATCTTCGAAAGTTGTTTCCTGATGTTTCGTTGCTTCCAATTCACGATTTTTCGAATATTCTACGCCATTTTTATTATTGCATCCTTTTTACAGCATCTCAAGACTTTTTTCAGCTTTTGTCTCTTTGTTGTTTTCATGCACCGCCATGGAAAACCATGGAAAATCAGAAAGTACTTGTGAATGCTTGTGAATATACTGAAATACTCATACTTGTTGGGAATACTAGGAAATACTAATACTATCAGTACTTATATATTTCCCCTTTAATCGCTTTATTTTGGCAAGACTGGGAACACGCAGCGCGAAATACAAAGAAAATGAAATTATGAAAATCTTGCCAAAATCGCGAAAATATATATATACATATTTCAATGTATATTTCAATTTTTCAAAAAATTAGAAAACAAGTATTCCAGTTTAGGATACTTCTTGGGAATACTACGTGATACTACGATTCTAGTCAACACAGTAGAGGCAGTAGGACGGTTAGGTTATGCAAACAAGCAAATATATATATATATAAACAAGTATTGCTTTGAGTACCCGTTGGATACTACGATACTAGTCAACAAAACGGTTAGGTTATGTAAACTGATGCAAACGTATATATATATACATATATTCACGTACATATATTGTATATTTCTCTCAATTTCTCTTCAATACATGTGAATACATGTTTTAAATTTTGCAATTCATTCGAAAACTGATAAGATCGCTGATTAATCATTACGATCATTACCAAGTGTTTGATAATAGACTTTATTTTCAGTTTCAAAAACAGTGATTGCATTTTCGCGTGATATTCGTAGTCATGGAATCGGCCGGGAAATTGTTGGTAAACACAGGAAATATCCTGTCCTTGAACGAGTTGAAAAAAAAGGCTGGCATAAATCCACGAGATGAGGTAACTTAGTTTAATTTTTTTTCAATTTATTTGCTTTGTTTCTAATTAATGTTAAGATTATTTATATAAAAATTGGGATTGCTACACACTTGACAACAAATGACATTGTATTAAAATTGATTGAAGTTCGTTGGCAATCGAGAATCGTAATCATAAATATTGTAGTTATAATATTTATGCACGCTTAAAAATGATAAGTTTGATTATTTAAAGGTCGAAGTTTTTTTTTTCAACGCGTGCAAAACAGCGTTGTTCGCTATTAACTAATTTTTAAAAATGGCGGAAAATTTTCAAAGTGTAATAATTGATTTTTTTGTTTCAAGTTAATTGAAACATTGAAAATTATTCGGATGGATTCAGAAAGCGGTGACACAGAACGTGTAAGTATGGATAAAATGAAATTTCATAATATGGAAATGAAAAATGAATAATATATGTAACCTTAGTAATTTTGGTATTTATGAAAACTTTATAAGAAACAGATTTCTCAAAAAGATGTATTTGATAAAATTTTATAAGGAAAAAACCTTATCAAATTTTTTCGATTCATTTTTTAATAAAATTCAGTTTCTTTGAAGGTTTTTATGTCACCTTATAGGAAATTGAATTCTTATAAGGTTTTTATTTTATTTAATATTATTTTTTAAAAGGTTTTTCTTTATTAATTTTGATTCTTATGAAAACTTTGTAAGAAAATGAAATTTTTAATAAGAATTCAATTTGTCCTAAGATGTATCTTACAAATCCTCATAAGAATTCAGTTTCTTACAAGGATGACCTTATAAAAACCTTATAAGAAACTGAAATTGCTTAAAAGAATGTATTAGATAAAATCCTATAAAAAAACCTTAGTGAAATTTTTTGATTCATTTTTAAAAGAATGTCAGTTTTTTATAAGGTTTTTATAAGGCGCGCCTTATAAAAAATTGAATTCTTTCAAGGAATTTCATTTTCTTATACAGTTTTTCTCTGGTACTTTTCATCCTTTTGAAAACCTTTTAATAAAATGACATTTTTTATAGGATGCACTTTAGAAAAACCTTATAAAAATTCAATTTCATACAAGGCGACCTTATAAAAATCTTAAAAGAAACTGAAATTTCTTATAAAAATGTACTTGATAAAATCTTACAAGAAAAAAACCTAATCAAATTTTTTTGATTCATTTTTTAGAAGAAATTTCATTTTCTTCTAAGGTTTTTAAAAGAATCAAAGTTACTAGGGAATAATTGTAGAGTTATATTGATGTGCACAATTATTAAATATGCCATATGTAATAATTTATTTAAGTTTTGATTTCTATACAAATACAAATTTATATTCAGTTCACTAAATTATTTGTTATTTTATTTTTTTTACAATTTATATTCATAATATTGATAATATTATTTTTATTATTATTTATATTAATTATTCAATATTTATTAAAATATTCCACATAACTCAGTGTCCACAGAGTAATGCAGTATTTATTGTATGGTATAACAAAATTTTCATTGGCAAAATTATAAATAATTTTACAATTTTCACAGATAAATGGGCAGACCAATGAAATAATTCCTGAAAATATAGAAAGAAAAGATTTGAAAATGACTGTCAAAGTTTTTATTGCATCTATCAAAACTGAATTGTTTAAAGAAGCTTTAGATACAGGTAATTATTCTATATGATTTCTATAGCAAGCAGTTCTTTATATATTGAATTATCCTTGCAGAAAATTTCCAATTGAACAAACCAATATCCACTTTCAAATACAATAGATTTGTCCTGTTGGAAAATTTTGTACAGAATGTCTTAAGTCACAAATACAATAAGTTTTTCATTAAGAAATCTAATTAGATTTTCATTTGAAAAACTAATCGTATTTGTCATGTGAGTTTTTTGTAAAAAATTTTCCAATAAGACAAACCTAACTGAAAAAAAATATATTTTTCCAGTTGGTTTTCAAATTGAAAATTTTCAACAGGAATCTAATTATTTTTCTTTTCAGTTTTTGAGTTGCTGCACACTGACACCATCGAATCTTTGGTGCTGTCGTATGACAAATCTGAGTCTGTTGTTGATAAATTCGAAGCTTTGAAAAAATTGTGGACTGTTATTGAAGAGTATGTAAACGCTAGAAAATTGTCCAGCATCGGAGTTAGCGATGTCGACACTGATATGTTCATCAGTCTCTTTAACTGGGCCAATGTAATTTGAATTATTTTTCCTTCAAGTCTCATGCTACAAAAAAAAGTATATATATTGGGTATTAGAGGTTGAATAAAGTTTAAATTTTTTATATTTTGAGAAATTTCTGGAAAAGTTTGCGCAGTTACTAATTTTACATAAATTTTGAATAACTCTTGTGATCTTGTGATCTATTATTTATACATTTGAATGAATATTTGTTTGTTTATTTTTTTAGCAATTTTAAATATTTTTTTGGGTTACTTAAATTATACATTTATTCTAAAATGTAAAAAAATCTCTGGGAAGCTTTAAAATATATTGTCTGTTTTAATTATAATATTATTTTATTTTATTTTCAACAAATTCTTGAAACATTTCTCTCTATTCCGATATTTGAGAGTATATTTTTTATCAAGACATTTTTTCCCCACTGACATGAATTTTCCAGAAATTAAGCTCTTGTGATGAAATAACTACATTTTATGAAAGTTAGAAAAGTAAGGAATTTTCTTATATTTTTCTGCTTTTAGATAGATTTTTATTATTCAAAACTTTAGGTTTTTCTTATTTAGTCTTAATTTTGTCATCATTTTCTAGATTCTCAAAAATACCCTGTTCCTAAAAATTATTCCATAAGTTGAAAGTAAAATTTTTTTTATTTGAAGAACTCTTCATTAATCTGTGGTAAAAAATTGAATGAGTATAATTTTAAATATTATTATTTCATTTACAAAAAATGTTCAAGAGTAGTTCAAATTTTTATTTATGTTTCTTTTTATTTCAGGTGAAACCCAACATAATACAAATAAACTTGGACACGTGTTGCGTAGTTCCACCAGCTCTGCAAGTTTTTGCAAAAGAACACGATGTTCAGTTGTTGACCCACAACGATCCTTGTCGTAAGATTATATTATTTGATTTTTTTTTGACTTTTTTTTCTCAATATTTCAAATGATTATTCAATTTAAACGATTCATTTCAGTCCCAAAAAAACTTTTAATATACTTTTGAATAGTTATTTAGGGTGAAATATTCATTCTGAACTAAAATAAAATTTTTAATACTTTTATATTTTCACTTCAATGACTCAACGATATATGATTTTCAGTCTTTGATTTTTCACTGAGCAGTATTTAGAAGTGCTTGAATCTGAATTTTGGAATTATAGAATTTTCAAACTTTAATGTTCAAATATCTAAATGTGTACATTTTTTCAATAACATTGGGTTGATTTTTGTTAAATTCTTTTATTGAAATTGAGGTTTCATGAATTATTTTCAGAATTTTGGTATTTCTACATTCACTAGTTTTAAAATTTAAAATGTATAAGTTGAGAAAGTTTTTCGATTTAGAATGTTTATTTGTAAATATTTCTTCTTTTTATATTGTGTTCATATATTTTTCTTTATCAGTTGTTGTTTTATTTAAACAATATTAATATAAATAATCAATAATATGAAAACTTTTAGTTATTACATGTATAAGAAGAGTAATAATATTTGTGAAACAAGAAATACATATTCTATTTATATGTAGCGTTATTATTTTGATTCTTAATTTTCCGAATATCGGTTTTTTGAAATGACAGGTACTAAAAAATTATACAAATCCTTAAATTTAAAACTTTAAATAACATAATTTCAAATTCCATATTTCTTTGCACGCTTGAATTCACCAATTCTCAAATCACCAAAAAATAATGATTTTTTTTTGCATTTTAGAAATCTTGCCCAAAAGTGATGTCTCTGAATTGTTCGGCGCTGGAACGAGTTTGAATTGGGCAGTTCGGTACATGATTCACTTGAAATGTCGTGGAGTACTTTCCACTAAAGGATATTTAGTACAGATAACGCCTTCGAAAAATTGAAAGAGCAATAACCTTCAGTATTATGTACAATATTCCAGGAATTTAGGTATTTTTATTTTCAACTGCGAAAAGAAAAGATACTTAATTTGCTTTACTCACTATGTCAATGTTCAAATAGTGTTTTTTATGGGAGAATATTTTCGATAGATTTAAGGCACATGGTTATGCATTTCAGTAGTAGGCCTTTTTTCACGTGAGGAATTTTGAATCTTTATTTATATTTCGTTGAGCATTTGAACAAAAGTCTAATAAATTTTCAGGAACCAGAGGTATTTTTCTCATACTTGTGTGATACAAATTTTATTTGTTTTTGAAAGATGAGGTGTGAGTAGTGTTTAGATATTGGAAAAAGATTGGTAACTTTTGTCCAGTAACATCTGTAAAAAATTGGTACCTTGACAATAAAGTTTTATTTTTGAAAATTAGAATGGAGATTTTTTTTTATTTTCCTCACATTTTTTATGGTTGTTGAGGAGTATTCATTTATTTGTTAAAAAGCATGAATCGTTAATTAAAAAAAAAAAAAAAAACGTTTTACATGAAATTTACTTCCTTACTCCCTCATTGTGATTTCTCTGATATTTCCACAGATTGTGCATATTTCATTGCATGGAAATCATGAAATACCAAAAATTGAACTGGGATGGTCATTTTTAAACAAATTTAATTTCAACAAAATAGATTGTTGAAGAGAAAAAAATAGGAAAATTTACCTGCTACCATTTCTTGAATAGAAGTGTAAATCTTTAGAAGAATTTGTCCAGAAATTTATTTATTATATTTATGTTGTCAATTTTTAATGGAATGAAAATTTTGAGTTTCTATACATTGCTATAATGTACTTTTTTTTGAAATTTAATGTTCTAGAATTCGAAGTATTATAGATCTCAAATGTTTTTTTTTGGATTTTTCCAAAAACGGTACTTTTATAGATTTCTACTTGAGTGTTAGTAAGATTGGAAAATTTTTTTTGAATTTTTATGGTTTTTTCTGTAGATTTCTGAATTCGATGTTTTACTCTAGGATTCAAAGTTTTATAAATTGTTGAGAAAATCGTACCTACATTGTTTTTGATTAATACTAATTAATTTTCTGGTATTTTTCTAGATATAAATTTCATTTCTAGAGTTGAATATGCTCTGTAATTCAAATTTCGATAGGTTTTCAGTATTGTCATAGATTTTAGTGTTAGCTGCTTTTATTCAGATTTTCGTTATTTTGTACGTTTCTATTATTTTCCATTTTATCTAGTATCCACAGGATTTTCTTTTTTCTCTATTTTGTAGAGATTTCTAGGATTCCTTAAGATTACTATATGTAGATATGTTTTTTTAGAATTCGACGATGCTCATTCGAAGTTTTATAGATCTGAAGTATTTGTTTCGATTTTGTAGAAAACATTTTCTTTGATTTACATTACTTTTAGCATTACTTCAGTACTCGTATAGTTCGAAAGATTTTCCAGAATTATTTTCGATTTCTCTGTAGATTTGCAGAATCTAAAGCCCCCGTATTTAAAGTTTTTCACATTTTTGTAGATTCTAATTTTACTGGCACTATTAATTGGGTTGAAACAATTTTTCAAATTTTTATTTAATACGTTATCTCAGTGAAATATTCATAATTATTGAGTTTTTCGATTGGAGTGTTTTGGAAAAAAATATTTCTGTCAGGATTTCATAATTTTCATTTTTACGGTCTCGTTACAGGTGTACGATTTATCAGTTTTCGATTTTTTTTCTAAATACGATTAGTATGTTTCGTATTTTTTTGGTATTTTTGAGACTTGAAGGATTTCCTGATAATAATCAAAGATTTCTACACAGCTTTCAAAAATCCTATTTTCTAGGAATCAAATTCTAACATTTTTAAAAATATTTTTACATATTTTTGAAAAAAATATATCTACACAGATTTCAAGTATTTTATAGATTTCTAGAATATTTGTATTGGACGCTATTTTTACAATTATGTAGTGTTTTGTAGTATTTTTTATGGATATATCTACGGTTTTTATCGATCGCTCTATACCTTTTTAAAAATTGATGTTATAGTATTGAAAATTCCAAAATTGATTTTTCAGAAAAAATCCATCATTTACACACTTCCAGTATTTTTTGTTTGATATTGTTTCGTATTTTTCAGTTATTCTTGTAACTTGAAGATTTTATTGGTATTTTTATAAATTTCTACACTTAATATACATATTCCTAGGATTATATATTTTATGACTCAAAATTTTATGAATTCTTAAGAAAATCATGTCTACATAGTTTTTGAGTAATAATAGGCTTTTAGTGTTTCTCGCACTTTTTTATTACTTATATGAAATTCCGAAGGGTTTTCTACTATTTTTTAGATTATTGTATTTTCGTAGATCGATCTCAAAATTTTTACAATTAAATTTTCCATAATTTGAATTTGAGTATCTTTCAATATTTTTATAGATTTTTGGAAAAATTGCATCTGCATGTATTTTCAGTATTTTTACAGATTTATAGTATTTTCGTATTTTTCAAGTATTTATAAGATGCTGTTGCGTTTTCTAGTATTTTTAGAGATTTACAGTTTTTTTATATTACTATGCATGTTTTTTAGAATGTGACGTTCTACATTTCGAAAGTTCAGTGGACATCAAGTATTTTTTTAGATTTTTAGAAAAACAGTACTTTTATATTAGATTACCATTAGTTCTAGTATTCCTTTAGTGTTTGTATGATTCGCTAATGTTATGAAATTTTTATGGATCTCTCTGTTGATTTCCAGAATTCGATGCTATAGGTTTCAAAGCGTTATACATTTTTGAGAAAATTTTATCTGTATAGTTTTCGATTATGAATTATAATACACAGAACAGATTGTATATTTTTAGATTGGTATATGAAGTCGATGCTCTATAATTTCAAACTCGATATATTTTCAGTATTTATACAATAGATTTCTGGAAAAATTACATCTACGTACATATATCAATTTTTTAGAATTCGAAGTTATGTATCTAGATCTTAAGTATTCATTTAAACATTTTTCATGAAACATTACTTTCATTGAATTTTGTTACTTTCAGTATATCTTCAGAATTCGTATAATTCTAAAGATTTTCTGAATTTCTATGTTAGATTTATCTAGTATGATGCTCCAGAATTCAAAGTTTCTAAAACTTAGCGTTTTCGAAGATTCTAATTTTTTTTGGTCATTCACTGGCTTAAAATAATTTTTCAAATTTCTATTTTCTACTTTATCCCAACGAAATATTTATAGTAAGAATTCCGTTAAAGAAACAATTCTTTTGAAGCCAGGACAGTTCTTATTTTTTTTGAGTCAGTGAAATTGAGAATTCTGAATTATCTATAACTTCAAGAACTTACATGAAACCATTTGTTATGTCCTCTAAATTTCAGTTAGTACATTTTTGAATAATCCTTACTTATTTAAAAACTAAATCCTAATTCGGCCCTCGGTAGAAGGAACAAAATTTTTTTCTCTTAAATTATTCAACTGTGTACGCTCAGAAAATAATTTGGTTTTTTTAACTACAATTTTTTTCACCTGACTAAATTAATTTAGTCACATACCAACCTACTAAAATTTTTTCTAATTTGACTAAATTTATTTAGTAGAATGTATTTGGTATGATTGACTAAATTTTTTAGTCAGCTCAAATGTAGCATTTATTAGTTTTAAATGCATAATATTTAGTTTTGAAAAAAGATCTTTACTCGTTACAAAAATGTATCAAGTTCAAGTGAGTTGATCATTTATATACATCGAAATAAAAAGTATTGTCGTTTCCATTCAAGCTTACTGTAGTATTAATAGAAAAGACGTTAAATTGCTTTCAAAGATGTATTTATGAACGACTTACTGAATTTTTTATTTACATCGAACATGATAGCACTGATGCTTTAACTATTTGTTTATTCGTTTAAGAAACGTTTTTTAATTCTAGCATAAGTCTTTGGTGACCTGAACTAATTTTGACATTAATATCTTACATACGAGAATTGTTTATCCCACTTTCAATTTAGTATAATCGAATATCTTTTTTAATATTTAAAAACATGCTAGTATGATAGTTTAAACTTTCAATTTATTCACTTGAACATAAATTTTCTTTAAGTTATATATTATTTATTTACATTTTTATTTATATATTTAATTTTGATATTGTGATATTCATAGTATTTTAATTTTGTCAAAGAACAATTTTTCATTCCCGAAAATTATTAAAATGAAACTAACTAAAGGTCTTTTTTAATTAATAAAATACAGTAATCGTTAAAAAACGCCAATGTCGTATGTAATAAACAGTTTTAGTTGGATGAATAACATTTAGTCTACATATACCTGAGCAGATCAAGTGAAAAAAACTGTATTCTTTAGTTATTTTTACTATATTGGCTTGGTTGTTTTAAATATTTCTACCATATACAGGATAATGCAAAATTTAGTCATATTTACATACCAAAAAACGGTTGACTAAATAAATTTAGTCAACCCGACTACGTCTATTCTTTGAGTATTAATTATGTTGCGACGTTTCGTGCTTAATGCGACACATCAGGGATCTGACTAAACAAAATACCCCAATTCTAATTTTACAATTGAACCAAATATTCCCCTTCTCCTCTACTACATACCTATCGAACATTGAGGTCCTCGTCGAATAAAACCCTTCTTTATTTCGATTATTCACTACTAATTTTTTCATAGATTTTTTATTTTTATTCTTGTTCTATACATTATTTTTGTATTTGCATTATCCATAATATTTCATTACAATAACTAATTTTACCTAAACGTCAGAAGTTGTTCAAACCCTTAACCTCCATTCTGGTCACCCCAAACACGCAGAGAAAAGAATGGACAATACATCCACGAAAATGGAAAAATTTGGACAATCCTTAAAAGAGGATGTTTCATCTATTAGAAGAAGCTACCACACAGTTGAATTTGACGGTAGAAACATACATATTGTTGTGGTGATAAGCTGTAATTGCACTTCATCTTTAAAATGGACATGACACCCTTTTCTTTAAGGATTGTCCAAAATTGTCCATTTGATTAACGTGACATCTATTCATTTTTCTGCGTGTATCCCTATCTTCTGTATTCCTTCATCCCTGTACGCTTTCCACACGCTTTCCCAAATTCCCTATCTTTCTTCCCTTCCCTGAACCGTCTTCCATCCGATCCCCGAATCCCCTGTCACAAATCATCCACGTACAAACGATCCCCGACGGTTCTCCAGTTCTCCAATGTTCTCCAATACCCAACCTCCTCCTTCGCTCTTCAGCGCAAGACCCCTAAGAGCCATAGCCCATAGGTAGCAGCCCCCTCGGTGCAGGTACCTTTGTCGGACAATGATATCCCGGACAATCGGTAATAATAAGCGCGTCTCGTAGATATCGGCGGCGGTAGCCGATCGGGAGCCCGCAAAGACGACACCGGGAGGAAGAGTAGGCCCAAGGAGCCATGGGACCGGGCCCTATGCACGTGTGCGCGTCCTCCTCTCGGCGTCGTCGTGCTCTCCGCCGATGTATATGCTCTTCGACCATTCCTTTTTTCTCCCTTTTCCATATACATCCTTTTTTGTTTTGCTTTGCTGTTCCTTCCTGCCTTCTGTGGCCACTGCTGGATCATCCTCCCTCCTTCTCCCCCTCATCCTCTAGGGCCCTGGGCCCTTTTGCCCGAAGCCGACCGCGTGGCACCCGAGGACAAAACGCGGATAGAGCGTCCTTCCTTCCTTGTCGTTCCTTTTTTCCCGCGGGGTAACCCGGTCCTTCTTCTACTCCACTTCTCCAGCCCGAGGATTCATTGTCCTTTGGCTTGGTCCTTTTTCCCCTTTGACGGGCGGGGTATGCGAGCGCCGACATACTTTGTATGTTAATGCCACATAATGTCGGTTTTGTTCCTCTTTTCAGCATTTATCTGCAGGGGCCGCGAGAGGGGTAAAAAGAAATTTGCGTACGCTTTACCGTGGCTGCGGTCGCCATGGGGGAAAGGGGTTGAGGGGCCTTCTTTGTCGCCGACGTTCGGGGGCCTTGTTTTTGGGGACTCCCGGTGCGTTTTGGAGGAAATTTGCGGTCTTCATTTCTTTGAGCGAGTTTTTATTCCAAGTTGCGATACTTTAATTTGATTTGATTGAAGTTTTGAATGCTCTCTCTAGATCTGAATTTGTTTAACTCTTCAGGTTGTCTTTGTATTTTATGGATTTCATGTGGTATAATTTTTAGCAATTCAAATCAATCCATCAAGGTTTTAACAGAGTCATATTTTTACAGAGCAGTAGTCTTTATACCTATATTATTGCATGAAAAATGAAGTGCGCCAATTTCGATCATTAGTAGACTCCATAAATTTAGAGGAGGCGTATTTGCAATACAAAATATGTCATACGTGGTTTGAGTTTGTTGAGTTTGTTTCTTGGTGTAATTTATTGTGAAGAAAGTTTGACTAAGTCTATGATGACGAATTATTGTAATAATCAATTTCTTGAATGTTAATGTGAATTCATGGAAGTGAAAAATGTAAGTAGAGAGAATTAGTTTAAATGGGATATTAATATTTATAGATTAATTGTTGTTGTAAATTTTGGTAGCTCCTGAAGAGGGCTTAATGAAAGCCGAAAGCTCGAGAAAGAGAATGGGAAGTTAGAGGGAAGTCTTTTATTTTATAACCCATTGATATTGGCTCCCAACGATCGTTTTTACGATGAATATTTAAATTGCGGGAGTGTAAAGAATCTGTTATCATACGTGGTATTTTTGAAACAACAGAAATTCCATACATTTCAGAATTTGGAGTTGAAAACGTTCAATTTCAGGAACATCTGTTTGAACAAATAGGTCAATTTTAAAATTCAAGCAGTGAATAATTAAATGATCAATACTGTTAATAATTGAATTGAAGACTTAGTATTGCTTTCATTCTTTCAATTTTGATAATTCGTGAACTCCATGAATTTGAAGATACCAAATTTGCAATGGAGAATGTGCAATTCCTGGCATTTTTGTACTTATAGAAATTCTGCTGATATTTTAAAATATGAAGTTGGAAATTAAAGTTCCAGGAGTTTCTGATTGATCAATAGATCGATTTTCAACACAGTAAAATTTTGAATATACAAGCCTGAATTATTCAATGAAAAATGCAGTGTTGTCTAAATATTGAGAAGATGAATTGGCAATACGGAATGTGCAATTTTTGGCATTTTTAAAACTTTGGGAAGTCGGTATAATTTGGAGTTAGAAACTTTCAGCCCTAGGAATTTTTGTGTGACCAATAGGTCTATATTCAATTTTCAACGCAGTGAAATCTTGAATTTACAACTAATAAAGTAGTGTTGCTCTCTTGATTTCTGGGAGTACTCTTTTAATCTGAATTTGTTGAAAATTTTCACTAAAAAGTCTGTTCTGTCGACAGATTCAACAATTTCAAATTCAACAGATTTTTTGTATGTACTCCACAAATTTAATCTGTTCATTTTTCACAGGTTTCACTGTGCAAATTTTAATAAGGCAATTTGTGGAATACAATAGACAATTTTTTAAATTCAACAGATTCAGAGTTGGTGAGTAAATTTTCACTCTACATCGAGTCAAAATACTGCTACTCAAACATAAAGTGAAAATTCACTCTCATGGAGTAGAAATTCACTCTAAAACAGTAATTCTGCATTTTAAGAAAAGTTGAATTTCACTTTGAAATTCTAGTCAGATCCCTCTCTGAAAAAAATGAGTTGAGTTTCACTTTAAAAGGAGTTAAATTTCATTAATTTCAAGCGACTTCTCACGCTTAAAAAGTGAAAAATCACTCCAAGTTCTGGTGGTAGTGTTTTGACTTAATGTAGAGTGAAAATTTACGTGATGAAATTAAGAAGGCGTACTTTGTAAACTACAAATCCAAATTTCGTACGTGAATAATTCTCTGAATGAATTAATTTAACCAGCTTCAAAACCGTCCAAAAGTATGGGAACTGGCGCTTTTACACGCGTAAAAGAATAGTTATAATGACAATTTAAAACATTTTCTATCATAGTCTTTTTGAAAAAAGAAAAATATGTTGAATACAATGTCAATTTCTGGGACTTACGAAAATACTCAATTTTAAGTCTGTTATTTTCATTCTACGTTGAGTAAAAAATACTCCTACTCAAACGAAGAGTCAAATTTACTGTCATATTGGAGTGAACATTCACTTCAAAAAACGAAAATCCTCATTCATAGAAGAGTTGAATTTCATTTTTGAATTCTAGTCCAATTCCTTTTTCAAATAAGTCGAGTTTCAGTGTAAGAGGAAGACGATTTCACTAATTTTGAGAGCCTCTTGACTTTACAAAGTGAAAAATTACTCCAAGTTAGAGTGGCAATATTTTGATTCTATGTGGAGTGAAAATTTACCCACAGGAGCATAAATGTGAATTTTGTGAATTTTTATAACAATTCAAATCATGTACGTGAATAATTTTTTCAATAAATTGATTGAAACAGCGTGAAAACCGTTAAAAAGTGTAGAGTCTAGTGATTTTATATTTATGCAAGGGTAATAATGATATTTAAAAAAAATTTTCTATCACTGTCACTTTTTGAAACGGAAAAAAATTTTTGAATTGACAGAATTTGATTATTGACAGTTTTCCGGATGATAGAAAATGCTGCATTCTAATTTCAACTTTCTTAATTATTTAGGTTGAATTTTTATTCCACATCGAGTTAAAATACTGTCACTGAAACGCGGAGTGGAAATTCACTTTTATAGAGTGAAAACTCACTCCAAAATAGCGAATCTTTACCCTTAGAGACGTTCAAGAATTTAACTCTTAAATTCTAGTCAGATTCTTCTTTACTTTATAAATATCTTCGAGTGAGAATCCTGATAGTCAAACTGTAGAGTGAAAATTTCACTCTTTTTTAATTAAATTTTACCTCAAAAAAGTAAGTGAGGAATCTACTTACTTTTTTTAGGTAAAGTATCACTCTTGTCGAGTGAAATTTTCAATCGAGAGTTTGATTGGCAGGATTCTCATTTGAAGAAATTCAGAGAATAAAACATGAGTTGAGTTTCACTCTAAGAGGAATGAAATTCCGCTACATTTGAGTAACTTTTTACTCTGAAATAGTGAAAGAGAATTCCAAGTTCGAGTAGGAATATTTTGACGAAAGGGAGAGTGAAAAATCACTCTTACAAAGTGAACGCCACTCTTATAGAAATTGAGTTTCACTTTGAAATTCTAGTTAGATTACTCTCTCAAATATGAGCTGAGTTTTACTTTCAGAGGAATGATATTTTACTGCTTTTGAGTGACTTCTCACTCTGAAATAGTGAAAAATCACTCCAAGTTAGAGTGGGAGTTCGATGTAAAGTGAAAATTCACTCCAAAAAGCGAATCATCATTCCTAGAGAAGTTTAACTTGATTCTTGAATTCTAGTCAGATTTATCTCTACTTTTTAAATTTATTCGAGTGAGAATCCTGCCAGTCTAACTGTCGAGTAAAAATTACACTCTTTTCAAGTTACATTTCACTTAAAAAGAGTGAGTGAAAAATCCACTCATTTTCCTCAAGTGAAGTATTGCTTTTGTCGAGTAAAATCTTCAATCGAGAGTTTGATTTGCAGGATTTTCACTTGAAAAAATTTAAAGAATAAAACATGAGTAGAAATATACGCTGAGAGTAATAGAATTTCACTATTTTCAAGTAATTTTTCAATTAAAAACAGTAAAAATTAGTCCAAGTTCGAATGGTAGTATTTCGACTCGATCCAGAGTGAAAATTTACGCCATAAATTCTAGTCAGATTTCTCTCTTAAAAATGAGTTGAGTTTCACTCTAAGAAGAATGAAATTTTACTAGTTTCAAGCGATTTCTCACTCTAAAGTAGTGAATAATCACTCCAAGTTCGAGTAGCAGATCGATGCACTGTGAAAATTCACTTTCATAAAGTGAAAATTCACTCCAAAATAGCGAATGCTCACGCTTATTGAAGTTGAATTCAATTCTAAGGTTCTCTCTCTGATTTCTAAATTTATTCGAATGAGAATCCTGCCAGTCAAACTGTCAAGTGAAAACTTCACTCCTTTTAAGTTACATTTAACTCGAAAAAAACGAGTGAAAAATGAACACACTTTTTTTGAGTGAAGTATCACCTGTTGGATAAAATTTTCAATAGAGAGTTCAATTCGCATGATTCTCACTCGAAAAAAAAAACGAAGTAAAACATGAATAGAGTTTCACTCTAAGAGGAGAATAATTTCATTCTTTTCGAGTGACTTTTCAGTCTAAAACAGTAAAAAATCACTCCAAGTTCGAGTCACAGTATTTTGACTCGTTCTAAAGTGAAAAATTACTATTGGAAAAGTTGAATTCAGGTCCTTAATTCTAGTTAGATAGTCTCTCTAACACATGAGTTAAGTTTCATTCCAAGAAGAGTTAAATTTCACTACTTCCAAGTAAAATTTTCACTCTTAAACAGCAAGAAAATTACGTGTAAGTTCGAGTGGTAGTATTTTGATTCATTCTAGGGTGAAAATTTACTCTCAGGAAAGTTGAATTTACGTCCTTAATTTTAGTCAGATTCCTCTCTAAAATTCGCCCTAAGAGGAATTTATTTTCAGTACTTGCGAGTGAATTTTCACTTTCATACGTCAAAAATCACTCCAAGTTTGAGTGGCAGTATTTTGACTCGTTCCATAGTGAAAATTCACTCTTAGAGAAGTTGTATTCAAGTCCTCAATTCTAGTCAGATTCCTCTCCAAAACATAAGTTGAGTTTTACCCTAAGAGGAGTTGAATCGCACTACTTTTGAGTGACTTTTCATTCTAAGATAGTGAAAAAATCACTCCAAGTTCGAGTGGCAGTATTTTGACTCGTTCCATAGTGAAAATTCACCCTTAGGGAAGTTAGATTTAAGTCTTGGATTCTAGTCAGATTCCTCTCTAAAACACGAGTTGAGTTTCACCCTAAGAGGAGTCAAATTTCACTACTTCCTAGTGAATTTTCACTCTAATACGTCAAAAATCACTCCAAGTTCGAGTGGGAGTATTTTGATTCGTTCTAGAGTGAAAATTCACTCTCAAGAAAGTCGAATTCATGTCCTCAATTCTAGTCAGATTCTTCTCTAAAACATGAGTTGAGTTTCACCCTAAGAGTCGTAAATTTCACGACTCCCGAGTGAATTTCCACTCTTTCATAGTCAAAAATCACTCCAAGTTCAAGTAGCAGTAGTTTGATTCGTTTCAATGTGAAAATCCACTCCCAGGAAAGTTGAATTGAGGTTCTCAATTCTAGTTAGATTCCTCTCTAAAATTCGCCCTAAAAGAAGTTAAATTTCCCTACTTCCGAGTGACTTGTCACTCTAAAACATTTAAAAATCACTCCAAATTCAAAAAGCAGTATCTCGCCTGAAAGTTGACTCTAAGAAATCAAGAAAAATCCTCGGGGGAAACGCTTGGGACCTGGGGAACCGGGGAGGCCCGTTTTCCTGGGCTCTGGCCGGCGGGTCCTTAAGGCCCCGGCGGCGTAGAAGGGGAGAAGAGTCCCCAGATAACGAGATCGCGGGTACACCTGCCCGGCACACGTTCGAATGTGTATCGTGGAAAGTTGCGATCTCCGATCTCGCCGCAAAGGAGTCGATCGAGGGGGCGGCCGGGCCTTCTTCTTCTCCTTAGGCCCCGCTGCTGCTGCTGCTGCGGGGCATATTTATTCCTTTCTCTGTCGCTGCTGCTGCCTCCCTTTATTTGTGTCCTTTTGGCCGTTTTCTTCTTCTTCCGCAAACGACAGCCGCTTATTTATACCCCGTCTTCGGATCGCACGGGAGCGAGGCGCTTTTGCGTTTACATTGCACATCGGAGCCGGGCCCGAGAGTAGTGGAGGCCATCGCTTTTATATTATGCACTTTGCTCGAGAACGCGCGCCATCACCTGTCACCCCCTTTTTTTTATCCCCCGAGTCCTTAGGTCTATATTACAAGAAAGGCGCCCTCGCTATTAGGGTTGCCACCTCCGAGAAGTAATGCTCATTACACTGCAAACTTGGATTTTCTTGCTCTAGTTTTTTCCAACCTGAAATCTCTTGCTGGTTTTGAGTCATTCATTTTTCCGCTTCTTCTGATTTTGCACAGCCAGTTGACTTCACCGAGAGGAACCAAGAAAAAACGTATGGTACTTCCTTCTGATCACAAGGAGCCGACAAATAAGGGGTAACTCAATTCTTTGAAAATCCCATGACTTAATTTTGTCTTTCATTTTTACAAGCTTTCGACCCTAAGTTGAGTCCTCTTCAGGCAAATTCTATTAAAAACCAAAAGAAAAACCTCACAATAATAACCAAAGCTCAAAAATCATCCCTTTTGAAAAAAATCAAGTGTTCAACACATAACTTACAGTATATAAAGCTAGAGGATATTCCTAATATCTTGCAACATATCCATTATATAGAAACTTTAGCACTTATCTTTGGCTGAATTTCTACACGTCAGTAACTTGCTCATGGCTGAAGGAAAACGAAGGAAAACAGTCATAATATCTTATCCATGAATAACACAAATTACACCAATAGTTATCTATCAAATGTACGGATGTATTTGTCATATGTCGCTTTCAAATTTTCTGTGTCAGTCTTCTTGTTCAAATTCTTAGGGTCCCTCTTTATACGTAACATCTCAGAAATGCATCTCTTCAAATATTTCTGCTCTCTATCCAATACCTTGAAACACTCCCAGTTAAAATTATGATAAATGTCAATAATATGTCTTTTTATCACAGAGTAATTCCTCAATGATGAGTGCTGATGTATCTATATAATGAATATGTTGAGAGATATTAGGAATATCCTCTAGATTTATGTACTGTAAGTTATATGCTGAATATTTGTTTTTTCTTAAGAGGGGTGATTTTTGAGGTTTTGTTATTATTGTGAGGTTTTCTTAATAATAGAGGAAATTAATAGATGGGATTTTCGAAGAATTGAGTTTCCTCTTATTTGTTGCCTCCTAATGACCTGAAGGAAGTACCGTATGTTCAAATACTAGAAGGAGCAGAAATTATACTAACAAGAAAAACGAGTTTAAGGGGGGAATACCAATTAGATAGAAAAAACGGTCACTTGGCTTCGAGCGAGGATAGCAAAAAAATTATCAATGCTAGTAATCTATAAATTGTCTACGCATGCAGTATGTTATGTTTTCAACAATATAAAAAAAATTTTGTTTCAAAATTCGCATCCAGCCTGTAGTTACAAGCGTGCAAAAAAAGAGTCTGCAAATTTGCGGTGTGACAGATAGGGCCTCAGGGAATTTTTCTATAGCAAAAAAGTGTGGATAAAATAGCTTTTTATGACATATACTTGCCCTTGACGTTTTCAGATTTTGCAAAAAAAAATTTTTTTCGTTCATAAACACAAATAATCATTTTACTAACTGTTTTGTTTTTTATTTGCGAACTTTTATGGAAAAACAAAGCACTTTTTGCAAAAAAATCATTCGTCAAGGGCAGCATATTTGTTTCCTCTGTAATTGGCAAAAAAAATTATGCAAATTAGTTTAACCGTAGATTTGCAATTTGTCACACCGCAAATTTGCGGTACTCTTTTTTTCGCGACTCTAACTAGAAAGTAAATGCCAATTTTGCGAAAATTTTTTGTTATATTGTTAGTTAATATAACACGCAACCTACATACAAAATTTTACATTACGCGTAATAACAGTTTTTTCTCTATCCACGCCCAAAGTCAAGTGACTTTTTTTTCATTTAATTGGTATTCCCCCCTTAAGGTGATTTGATTTGATTTTCGCGAGCTAGAAATTCCGAGTTTTGAGCGTAGAATTGAGTGACTTGAATGAAATGTGCACTGAGAAAAAAATATAGTAATTATTACAATACTGTATAGTAAACGGGAATCACTCTTACATATTGTACTTGCTGCTAGATAATATATCAAGTTTTGAAATAGCATAATGTAAATATTGTCAAATGATATGGTCGTTATAGATATATTTTGTTGAAAACTACATATTTCGTTTTCTACTATACTTCTTGTGTTTTTGCAATATCATATTGTAATTCCTATGATTCCAGATTATTGAAAATTCCATACAGCTTTTTCAGTATGCAGATCTGTATAGGATCTTTTTGAAATATTATTGTATACTTCTAGGTTTCTAGTGCATCATATTGTAATATGATACAGTTTTCGAAAAAGCTGGATAAAAGTAATGTAGTTAATTTTTTTCGTCGTGTATGGTACAAATCACAATTTGTTTAGTGAAAATTGCATTTTAGAATTTAAAATTTTCCGAAGTTATACAGTAAAAACTGGCATACATACTGTAATTTGTACATTAATAGCGGTTTTACTGTACAATATTGTAATGAGTAAAATAAATATTGCAGATTTCTCAATATTATTATAACAACTACAATGATAATGTAAAAATTGCAATATTATTGTACTTTTTACAATATATACGGCAGAAAGTACAAGATTTTTTTCTCAGTGTGGGTTTAGGAACATATGTATCTGGGTAGGATTATAAGTAACTTTATCTCAAGTCGTACAGATAATTTAGGGTGTGTCTTTTTTTTGAGTCAAAATTTTTTTATAAAATCTCTATCGAAATTAATAAGACACCTGGTTAACGTTGTCGATTGAATTCAAGTTTTGTCTTAGGGAGTTTTCGAAATAGCTGCTAAAAAGTTGATTTTTCACAATTATTGCCACATTTCAATTTTTTTAATAATTTAATAATTTGGCTGAAAATTGCCTTATTGTTACAATTTTTTTTGTAGGCAAAGTCTTATATAAACAGAGAAAATTCCGCACTTTAGTTTTCTAGAAAAATTTTCTTGTAATCGTGATTTTAATGTGATTTTCAAAAAAAATATTGAAATAACAATATTGTTTTCCTTCATTTTTTGAAAAAGTTAGTTTAATGAACAATATTTAGTTTAACAATAAGCCTCTGAATCCAAAATCCATTGTTTGAGAACTACGATTTTATGAAGTCAAAGTGTCATTTTTTCACGTACATTAAAAAATGTTTTTGTGTACTTTGCTGCAGGACTTGAAAAAAAGAGAGAACAATTTTGACTCAGTGTCAGACAATTTTATTGAGAGAAATTTGTTTAGTATGTATCATTTGGTACTTGTAGTCTTTTTAGGGCATTTTAGTAGTTCCTTTTTAGTTTTTTTGAGGGATAAAAAACAGCCACAACAAAATTATCCAGAAATTTCGGGAAAAGTGAAATTGAAATTTTTGATTCTCCATTCGTAAATGTAAAGAAAAAAAAAATTTTTTTGACTACTTATGTTTACTAATTTACAGTCATACGTTGAAAGCTTTTAATTTCAAAAGACGTTTGAAATAATTTGCAGAAAGAAACTTATCAAGAATCCTTGAATTTTAAAATGCTTCAGGAAACTTTGTGAAGTTTAATCGTAAGTTAATCAGTATTAATTAATTTATGAAGTTATTATTATTTATTATTATTATTATTAATTTATAAATAACTTAATTATTTTATTATATAATAATTAGTTTATATATTAATTTATAAATAAGTTATTATTCTTAATTTATTAAGTTAATCAGTATAGAGAAATTTCTTGAATGTCTCAAGGTTTACTGATAATTTGAGAAAATTTAGAAAATTCTTGAGAAATTTTAGGTTTATTACTGCAATGAATCTTAACTTATAAAAATCTTAAAGCATTGTATATTTGTTGAGTTTTTTTGAATCCCAGAATATTTTGTACTACTCTTGAAAATTAAATCAAATTCGTAAACTTTTTAAAAATTTTGCAAGCTTTGGAGTATCTTATTTGAATATCATTCTTTATACAATGATAAACAATTTTTTTCAGTGATTTTTTTCTTTGCAAAAATTACAATTTAAAAATTTTATCATCCAGATTACGTTGTGCAAGAAAAAAATACAGCTCCTGACTGTGTATCAATGAATTTTGCAATTTTTGTTTGATCATCTTAATTTTTTGCAGTAAAAGGTTGTGCATTGCTTTTTTAGAATTCCTCGATCGTAAATTTCTGAATTTTTCACAATATTTTGATGATCTAACACGACATTCACATCTACAATAGATAGATGCATGGGCAAAATTTGCATATATTCTTTCCTGCATAACGTAATGTTGATCCACAATTTCTTCAATAAAATATCTTACAAAAAAAACCATCGCATAAATCATAAATGAATAAAAGACGATAAAAAACTATTAAAAATGAAAAAAAAATGCACCAAGGACCTTCGAAGTTTTGAAGCTGGTTGTGTACGATGTAAAAAATTCAGAATTCCAAATCAACTAAAAACCTCTTAAAGCTACGAAATTCTACATACAAATACATTTGAATTCCTAAACATTCCACTAAGCAAGAAAAAATAACGTTTTTATAACTGTTTAGAGTCAAAGTTGAAATGTAATATTCATTTTTACTGAAACATACCGAATCAGTTAATTTGCTGATGATGAATTTGTGTTTCATCCCTGGATTATGATTCTGAATCTGACATTTAAAAAAAATCAATTACACACGTTGACAAGGACCTGTGTTCATATGAAAAAAAAGATCCTTTAAATTACCCATACTCGAACGAAACGAAATGTGTTGAGAAACAATTAGAGAGATTTCGCGAATAACTATTCTTGGGGCGAGACACTCCCGAGTCTCTTAATACTTGTACAACTAATTTACAATTATTTAATGACATTCAGCCAATTCACCCTTATAGAGTGGAAATTCACTCTGGAGACTGAATCGTCATACTTAAAAGTTAAATTTCACTCTTGAATTCAAGCCAGATTGCTTTCTGAAAAATGAGTTCACTTTAAAAAAGTGAAAAATCACTTCGCCGGTTTGAGTGGCAGTATTTTGACTTAATGTAGAGTGAAAATTCACTCTTGTGAATGAATTGCGATGAATGGACTGGAAAACTGAATTTCCACCCTTCGCAAAGGCGCGAATCGTCGTTTGCGAGACGCGCGTGGCGGAACGCGTCGCCGCCGGCGAAAAGGCCCTCGAGCGCGGAAATGTGATTGAAGGACCATTGTGATCCCCGAGAAGGAGAGCAAGGGGAAGAGATCGTCCATTCATCATTCGACATAAGTGTTGAATGAGCGGGCAAATGAATGCGGAGAAAGAGACTCGGACGAGGCATCCGTCAAGTCCACCGCCAATCAAGATGTCAAAAAAGAAACAAACTCATCCCCGATCAAACATATTGGCAGAATTTGCATGTCCGAATTAGATACATTTCAGAATTGTCAGATTTATGGACCTTAGGTCTTCAAGTTTTGAAAATGAATACGAAATTCTAAGTTATTTTTGCTTATACGAATTGGCACAGTTTGCATATCCGAATTAGTGAAATTTCGGAATATTTGGTTTCGTAAATTTTGGATCGTCATATTTTGAAAATTTTGAAAACGAAATGGGAAGTGATTCTTCAACAGACACATTGGCATAACTTGTACGTCTGAATTAAAAAAATTTGAGAATCGATTTCAGGATTTCAAAATTTTTAATACTTAATTCGTAAATAAACTTGTAGACATCTTAATGTGAACGAATGGTGAAATTGTGTAACCAGTTTAGTAAAAGTTAGGTGAAAATAGTTTTTTATAGAAAAATTTTTGAATTAATAAGATCTTCTAAAAACAGTGATAAAATATTATATGTAAATGGGATTTTTTTGGAATAAAAGATTTTTAAAAGGAAAAATAAGATATTCTAAAAGTTCTGGTAGAATTATAAATCTATATATTTTGTTGAAATTTTTGACGATCAACCAAGGTAAAATCTATTGACTAACAAGAACAATCGGAAATTTTAAAGGCCTGTACAATTTTTTCCATTCTCTAACTTTTTTTAAAACAGTAAAAACTTTCGGAAACCGTAAACACTGTTAAACCAATGAAAAACTGTTAAAGTCTTCAAACTTTTAATGAATCAATAAACAGTGAATTTCTTTTGAATTTAGAACTGCAAATCTGTTATAATTTTATCGGACATGTAAAAATATTGTGAATTATAGAATAAAATAGACTTGTATGAAATTTTTCGGGATTCTTTGAGTTTTGTTGATGCTCTAGTGTTTGAAGTTGAATAGACTTACGGTATTTTTATAGTTTTTTAAGTAAATTGTATCTATATATTTCGTAAATCTCTAGTATTTTTATATATATATTCTAATTTTTCTTGAATTCGTAAGATTTTATAGCATTTCCATAGATATTCAAGTAATTTTATATATTCTGCAAAGATTCAAAGAACTCAAAGCTTTAAAATTCAAACTGAAAAAGGTTCTCAGTATTTAAATAAATTTTCTGAAAAACCTTATTTTTATAGAATTTAAATATCATACCTATAGATTCATAGTATTATTATTTTTTTCTACACCTACAAAATTTTTTTAGGATTTTCTAGTATTTTTATAGAATTCTAGTATTTCTAGTATTTTATGGATTTCTGTATAAGTTTCTAGAATTTGATACTCTACCTTTCGATTTATATTCGATGCTCTAAAATTCGTGGTTTTACAGATTTTAATCTTTCACCAGATTTTTTAAAAACAATGTATTTATAGATTTTTATTACTCTATTCATTACTAGAACTTTTAATGTATTTCATATTTTTTCAGTATTTATAAAATTTGATAGTTGTTTCGGTATTTTTTAAGATTTCTGTATTAATATCCAGAATTCGATATTTGAGGATTCAAAGTTCCGTGAATTATTAATATTTTTATAAATTATTTTAGAAAATAATATCTATATAGATTTTTAGTACATCGTAGATTTCTAGTATTTCCAATATTATTTAGTATTTCTTTAATTTTGTCGCGTTTTCTAGTATTTTTATAGATATTCAAGTAGCTTTATTGATTCTACACAGATTTATAGAATTTGATGCTCTAAATTCAAACATGCAAAAGGTTCTTACGATTTCAAAGAATTTTTTACAAAGCCTTATTCTTATAGATTCCCATTGTAATTTTTCAAGTTTTTTCTGTATTTTCTGTACTTATAAAATTCTGTAGGACTTTCTAGGATTTCTGTAGATTTCTACTAGTTCTTTCCATTTTGTATAGGTTTCTAGAATTCGGTACTCAAAAATTTGATGCTCTCCAATTAGATTCTTCACCATTTAAAATTTTATAGATTTATAGTACTACATTCATTATGAATCCCTTGAATATTATTAGTATTTTTTCAGTTGTTATAAAATTTTAAGATTTTCTAGTATTTTCAAAGATTACCGTATAGACACCAACAATTAGATGCTTTGGGATTGAAAGTTTCACAAATTTTGAATATTTTTATAGATTTTAGAGAAAACAAAATGTAGGTACACAGATTTTCAGTATTTCATAGACTTCTTGTATTTATTGTTCATCTTCTATTTTTGAAAATTTCTGAAGTTTTATTGCATTCCAAAGTATTTTCATAGATTTCGAGTGTTTTCGTAAATTCATACATAAATACCAATATTGATTAACTCAACTAGAAAGCTCGTAAAATCTGTTTGAACTGAACTCGAATTTTGAAAAATCGTCTATAAATTTCAAACATTATTATAGAGCTCACCAAGGACACTTATAAAAATTTCAGTACTGTTTGCAAAAACTTTGATACCTTTATTTCTCAATACCATAACATACTGAAAAAATTATCATCAAGGTTTCGAGTATTCAAAAGAAATTGAATTTATATATAGCTCTCAACATTATGTTCTTGAGGGGTGTTCAAAATAAAATTGTATCATAAAATAGTTGAAGAATGACAGCCAATGCAAAACTTCTGTCTCGCGATTGCGCAAAATCTGTCCTTTGTGGACTCTAAATGATGGCTATAAGTTTCGCTTGAGGGATAAGGAAAGTCGATTACAATGGGACATTTGAGACCTAGAGAGATACCGGAATTATCATCTTTTTCTATTACGAGTCGCGAGTTATGACTGCTAGATTGTAATTTATTCTACAGAAAAAGATCAAGGTTACGACCAATCAATAAGTTGTTTTTGTCCTTGATAAAAGCACTGCTTACCATTATTATCGTACTTACTTTTGTATCATAATTATGATCAAAAATAGCGAGCATATTTGAATTTCATTCAAAGATTTTGTAAGTTCTTTTTCCAACGTTGAAATTTGAGAGGAGATTTATGTAAATCTGTAGTGGAAAACTTGATTATTGATGTTTTTGACAACAAAGGTCTCAATTGAGAAAATTATAAGCAAAATTTTGGTTAAATGTAAGAATTGTGCTTTGAAATGGGAAAAAATTATTCTTGACCATTTTTGAACTTTTGTCGTTCAAAAAAACCGTGAAAGTGTAAAATCGTAACATTGCAATGATTGATATGTGAAAATTTGAGTGAAAAAAAGATTGCGTTGAAGAATAACGATTCGTTGTTTTGAACCTTTATGAACAATTCATCAAAAATGTCAAAAACAGCCATTCGCTGTAGCTTTAGAAAATTTGTTAAAAACTAAAGGATGTTCAATAAAAGAGAAGAAAAATACTGAAGAAAAGATAGCTAAGTGTGTTAAACAAAGAGAAATTATACCTACTTACCAAACTAATGTAATAAATATTGACATTTGAATTTGCTTCCGTAGTTTTCCATCTTGATTCAACTGGTGTATTAGGGCCATGATTTTATTTTTCAACTAAATTGCAATATGCTGCTTCTTGATCGAAATAATGAGACACGTATTTTTCTTTTGCCCGACAAAATTTTTTTCCTATTTTCATAAGATTTTTTTCAAACGGTAGAAATTGATAATTTTTCGTCTATAACGAAAGTTTTTTGTTCAAATCAGTTCAAAATTGCGTCATTTTGTCAAAAATCAACAGATTACGACAGTTTTATGTTCAAAATTTCTAGTATGATACACACTGGTTAATTATTTGCCATTGTTACAAACGAATTTCTACTTATTCATAAATGAAACTCAGAATACTTTTTTTTGATCAAATAACTCAAAAAGAGTATGTATATTTTTACTAAAAATTTTGTTTACCTGAGAAAGATTATTTGTGCCATTATTCTGTGAAAATTTCCCTCAACTAAAATTTGTTGTTCAGGAGTATTGATTTCCAGAAAAAGAAAAAATTGTATTTTGACTAACAGATAATAGATAGATTGCAAGGGTAGCCTTTATTTTTGTATTGTCGGAATGTTTTTCATTTCTGGTGAAAAAAAAAAAAACAATTTAATGCAGAATTCAAGTCCAATGGGATTATCTAAACACATGCAACAAATCGACTAAAGTTTTCATTTGGAAATATACATGTATTTCCCGTAAGTTTCACAAAAAAATTAAAAATTTTTTGAGGCATTGATGTTAATTTGTGAAACTTGATATAGTTTCAGTACATGTGACACCAAGGCCAGAATTAGATTTTTTTAACATTTTTGTTTAAAGGTTGCGATATTTTTTTCTTTTACGTATGACTGTGTAATAAAACCCATGAAAAAATACTTATTCAAGTGCCTATAGAAAAAAGATAAGAATAGTTGTTGAATATTAATAAATTATTAATTTCTGTACTTCGTTTCACGTACTAATACATTGTCTAGTATCAGAAACTTCCAGACATTTCCTCAAATGAAGGGCTGAAAATCAAAAGCTGCTATGCGACATTTTGCATAAAGCTCATTTTCCTCTGAAAAAACATTGAAAAAGGACCCTATGCAAAATTTTGCTCATCAGCTTATGATGATCATCTCTTCAAATGGTATGAATTCTTGTATGGAACGTAAAAAAAACGAAAATATATTAACTCTAAATGCATTTACTTGTAACTCGTCAATACCTAGAATGACCAGATTGGGAGATAAAATCGAAGTTAAAAGAATCTCAACACTCAGCATTACTGAATTTATTAAGGAAATGCGTGGCTCCAAACTGGATTATGCCAGATAATAACTAATGAATATCATAAATGTTATTTCAAATGAATGACAGGTCTAAAATGATTTCTCAGAGCCACATTCAATTTCTGTCTTCCAAACATTTATTCCATCAATATTTCGACCTCCTACTGGGTCCTCATCAGGATCTTTACAAAAATTGAGAAAAATCTCTTATTGTAAAAAAAGTTCCTCCTTCGATTGCTGTCACCTTATTAATGACAGTTGGACATTTTGAAGATCAAATGTCAAAATTTACAACTTCAATCATCGGTATGCTCCGTTTTTCGTAAATTCAAATAAATGAACGTCTAAAATGATCTCTTAGAGCAACACTCAATTTCTGTCTTCAAAACATTAATTCCATCAATATTTCGACCTCCTATTGGGCCCTCAGCAGGATCTTCACAAAAATTAAGAAAAATCTTTTATATAAAAAAAAGTTTCTCCTTCGATTGCTGTCACCCCCTTGATGACGGTTGGACATTTTGAAGATCAAATGTCAAAATTTATAACTTCACTCATCTTTATGCTCCTTTTTTCGTAAATTCAAATAAATGAAAGGCCTCAAATGATTTATTAGAGCAACACTCAATTTCTGTTTTCAAAACATTAGTTCCATCAATATTTTGACCTCCTATTGACCCCTCATCAGGATCTTTACAAAAATTGAGAAAAATATCTTATTGTAAAAAAAGTTCCTCCTTCGATTGTTGTCACCCCCTTGATGATCCCCTTTGTATCTGTTTAATGAACTGTGATGGTCTTTGGATAAATCAGGATTTTATATACTCTTTGTTTTGAGAATCATAGTAATTTGGAATCTTATATGATTCTCAGAAATCTTATAAGATTACTGAAATTCCTTATATGTCCACCTATTTCTTACCCGGGATAAAAAATCGGAGTGCCGTTCCAGTCACCAAGAGTATCTTGAGTCTCGGAATCAGTATCATCGAGTCTCCAAGAGTATCCAAGAGTACCGAAGGAGTCTCCGAGAGTAAACTAATTTTTTTCACGAATCTCCAAAAGTCTCCTACAGTCACCTTTGATCTTTGATTGATTTGAATACTCTATATCTTGAAAGCAACAACAAGAGTATCGTTTGAGTCTCAAAAGTATCTTGAGTATTCCATTTTGCCCAACGGAATACTCTTAATGATCAATTTGGAGACTCAAAATACTCTTGAGACTCAAGGATACTATGATTTTTTATCCCGGGTATATGGAAGCATACAGATGCATATAAGATTTTTGCAATCTTATGTGGTGCCCATATAAGAAATAGGTAGACATATAAGGAATTTCAGTAATCTTATAAGGTTTCCGGGAATCATATAAGATTACACATTTCTAGGGAATTTTTGTATTTTGGGCATTTTTGCCTGTTGAGGAGGTAAAGGAAAAAAAGTGTCTCATTAAGCGCGTGAATTATACGAAAAATGCGCCGAGGAAAAAGGAGCGGAGCGAGGGAGGCCGTGCGCGTAACTCAGAAGGAGCCCCAACCCTGAGTATACCTCGGGCGAGTTGCGAAAGAGCGCGAACGTTTGCGCTGAAATTATTCGCGGCGCGCGTATATTCCACGGCGCGCGAGTGGGACCGACGCGACGATAATGGGAAGGGTTGGAGCGAGAGGCCCCGATATCTCGAGGGGGGCGGCGGGGGAAGAGTGGAGGGGGGGAGGGGTAAGGGCCCGCAGAATGGAACAGAAGCGAACGCAGGCAGAAGCGCACGGGCTGACTGGGCACAGCATGTTTATTGGCGCATCCCGGGGTCTTAAATCTTAGCGTTGTCTCCGTGGCGGGTTCCGCCGCCGACGGCGGGGACCGCGGAGCGGAAGATATATCTCGGGACGCGCTCGAAAAGTCGGCTCCAGGGTGCAGGAATACGAGGGGCCGGCGCGGGGGAGGCAAGCTCATGTGGCGGGGGCTTTTAACGTGCTTCGCGAAAAGGTTTACAAGTTGCGAAACTGACGTTATTTATCCCTCCCCTTTGAATAGGGGTTAAAACCCCATAGGTCTTTAGGCCGTGATGTAATTATCCATGGAAGCTCGTCATCAAGGTGATTGCATTTTTGAGAGAGTATTCCCAGTAAGCATTCGTGATTATTCGTGATCATTGATGTCATATGACGTACCAATGCTTGCGCATATGTAAGTCATCATGACGTCATGTCATGAAATCCATTTCAAGACCTATTTACAATCGATAATTTCCATTTTACAAACCATTACAAGTTACAAATCGGTTTTGAATTTTAACTCAGGTCATTATCATTGTGTGTACAGTTATCTTCAAGAATACGGAGATCCCTGCTGCGGAGTTCCAGCTGGCTGTGAGACTTCTGTTTGATGATACGTGCTCTACTTTTAATGGTTCATTTTATTCCCAGACGTTTGGTAGCCCAATGGGCTCACCATCGTCTCCGATTTTCGCGGATATGGTACTGGAGGATTTGGAGATTGATTGTTTCAGAAGATTCGACTTCCCGGTTTTGAGGTACTTTCGGTTTGTTGATGATGTTTTTGCAATCATTCCGAAGTCCAAGGAAACGGAGATGTTGACCATAGTAATTTGTCATGTTGTTTTTCCTTTACCTTCATGACGTCATGTCATGATGGCAGACATATGCGGAAGCATTGGTACGTCATATCAATGATCACGAATAATCACGAATGTTTACTGGGTTTTGGGCGCATAAGACTGAGACGTCTTAAAAATCGGTTTGTCACGTAAAACTTGGGGCAAGTGTTGCAGTTAACTCTAAAAAAAATTTCGAAGCCGTACATCGATATTTGGCACGTCAGCCATCACGAAGAAAATTGAGTTTCATGCGAATTATTGGTATTTTTTGGTAATTATTGGTAATTTATGTTCTTCGACAATTTACGACTGATCTTCATTTACATGGGAAATATGCCTCTCTTGCAAACTTGTTGATACATGAAGAGTTTTAGTAGAGTAAATTTTACAAATTTACAATTGTTGTCAGCAAATTATAGCCTACTGTTTATGGAAAAAATAGATGAATAATAGAAAATACTTACTCATTCCGCAACAATAATATATATATTGTATTAATGAATAAAATACATTGACATGAAGGGTATGTCGTTGTATGTCAAAATAACATATTCATTGGAAAAATACGTAAGAAAAATGTAGAAATGCGTAAGATACTATACATCGATAATTCTATAAAATTATAAACAAATTATAAATATCTATATCCATCTCATTATCTTGCTCGTCTTTTTTGTTGTTGCTGTTGTTCCGAGTTTAATTTTATCACAGTTCAACAGCATATCAGCATTTCATTTACTTTAATAATGAATTAAGATCTTTGGGCTAGGTGTTCATTTTTATTGTTCATTCATAAAGGAAAAATGAATTCTCGGGAAATTATGGACTGTGAATTATTCATTATAAATGATTTTTTTCTGCATGAACAGTAGGCTATAATTTGATTAGAAGTATTGTGGATTTGTGAAATTTACTCTAATAATATTCTTTTGTATCAACAAATGCGCAATTGAGACGACGAATTTGCACTGTAAATGAAGAAGATCAGTCAAAAATGGTCGAAAAACGTCAATTTTCTCAAGGAGAATCAATAATTCGCGTGAAACTCAATTTTCTTCGCGATGGCTGACACGCGGAATATTGATGTACGGTTTTGAAATTTTTTTTACAGTTCACTGCAACACTTGCCTGGAATTTGACGTGTCAAACCGATTTTGAAGAAGTCTTATGCGTCCAGAAAAAAATTATAAACCCAGATAAAGACGAAATCCCATGTTATTACTTTCAACTTACCTATTTATATGAGTATGAGATGAAAATTTTTTAACTAACGATCGTAGATCAAAATGTGAAATCGCAAAATTTTCTAAATGTTTGGCAACAAAGTAAAAGTTTTTAAAACCCACTAATTCAAAATATGTTATGACTAAAAGAAACAGCTGAAGAATCGTAATTAATTGCCTGTTTTTTGTCTGTATTAAATTTGAAAAAAACAATTATGTGATTATAATAAGGCTATTCCTTACTTTTTTCATACCATTTGTAGCGCCTGTTTCGATACCAGTACTTCTAACGTAAAATGAAAAAAAAATCATAACATTTTTCTTTGCACTTCTAGTGCTTGTTAGCACGAGCTATGGTTAACCACATAATTTTCTCTTGTATTCTGACCAAAAAACGCATGTTTGACGGAAGTTATGTTCACTGTTGATATCGAAGCTTTATTTTGATGTCGATCAGAATATCGAAAACTTTGTGAATATGGCTTTTTGTCGAAAATAACATTTCTATGAAACAACTAATTATATATATAATTATTCCATGGCAGGGGCGTAGGCAGAAAAAATTTTCGGGAGGGGTTTTTCCGAAAAATTTTTCTTTCGGGATTTCATATTTTTAATCTTCGACAATATTTTACAAAAAAGCGATTTTGAAATATTTTACATTTCAAAATTTCAAAGTTATACAACATTTAGAATCCAGAGATGTACATTTTTTATGTTAGTAAATAATAGAACTCGATTTTTGTCATTTTCAATTAGTAACTGAGGTTTTAATTTTTTTACGAATACTTTTTGTATTTCTGTCACTATAAGAGTTATCTGATATTAAATAATATAGGTTTCTATAGAGCTTTCTGAAATTTGATGCTCTAGGAATCAAACTTCAGAAAAATTTCTATTTTCGAATTGATTTTTGGGAAAATTTGAACCACACAGATAAAAAGTATATCAAAAATTTATTATTTTCGTATAGTATACAGTTCATCAAATTCAGTAGTTTTTTTTTTAGTATTTTCATATATTTCTAATATTTCTATGGATCGCTCAATAGATTTTTAGAAATCGATGCTATATTATTGAACTTTTCAACGATTTTGAGAATTGAAATTGATTTTTCAGACGACAGTTTCTTTTATGAAGATTTTCAATTCCTTTTATCCATATTTTTCCATTATTTCTACAAATAAAAGTATCTTTGACTGTATCAGTTGTATTATTTGAAAAAGATGTATTTTTATTGTTTTCTATATGAATATCTAGAATAATTTCTAAATTTATAAGTATATAATTTTTGCATTATGATAATAAATATGCTCCAGGTCAAAAAGTTTCATTTCTAAGAATATTATATTGTATCTACATAAAGAAAAAAATAATATATTACTGAAATCGTAAAATAGTAAAATACTAAACAAGT
The DNA here is from genome assembly GCA_028476575.1 of Platygaster robiniae. Lineage (NCBI taxonomy): Eukaryota > Metazoa > Arthropoda > Insecta > Hymenoptera > Platygastridae > Platygaster > Platygaster robiniae. The sequence goes on from CM052023.1 coordinate 29,874,851, forward strand.
GAAAAAGTCAAATAGTAAACTAGCAAACTCGTTAACAAGTAAATTAGTTGATTAGTAAACTAGTAAACTTGTCAAATTTATAATAGTAAACTGGTTAACTATTATAAGCTAGTAAACTAGTAATTTAGTAAGCTGGTGAACTAGTAAGCCAGTGAAATCGTAAACTAGTTGGCTAGTAAACTAGTTAGCTGGTAAACTAGTAAACAAATAAATTATTAAGCTAGTAAACAAGTAAGCTAGTAAACAAGTAAACTTATTTCTCACATTTTTTTAATATTACACATATAATATACCAAATCCTGAAGGATTCCTAAGTGTTTTTATAGATTATTTATATTTTTGTAGATTGCTACAGAGATTTAAAAAACTCGATGCTTTAAAATGCGAATTTCGATCTATTCTCAGTAATTTCAAGAATTGATGATAAAATCACAGACGTATAGATTTTACATGTTTTATATTATTTATTAATATTTTTTCGTATTTTTGAAATATTTCAAAGATTTCGTTACATTTTCCAGAATTTTAGTATATTCAGAATTTGATGCTCTTGAATCCCAAAATTTATAGATCGTAGAGGCGTTCATCATCATTTTTCAGAAAACACTTTTTTCACAGAATTCAATTATTTTCATTATCCTTTTAGAGTCTGTATAAATCAAAAGATTTTCAATACTTCAATATGGATTGTATATAGATTTCTAGAATTTGATGATCTAAGATATAAAGTTTTGTAAATTTTTAGCATTTTCATAGATTTTTATTTTTCTTGATTATTTGCTGGGTTACAACAATTTTTTTGCTGTATATTTTTTACGTAATCCTACGTTATGATAATTTTCACTTTTTTATTAAATAATATACTGCCAAAGTTTTCATGCATTTATTTGTAATTTATATTTTTATTGTTCATCGATGTAATTTTTTTCAATTTTACATGAGACATTGATTGATTTTATCAGAATTCCGAGTAGGGTTTGAACCCCCAAAACCTCCTTCTGCCTACGCGTCTGTTCCATGGATATATTTATGATGAAATAAAATTTCATGAAATTCTACTTATTTTTAGAATTTACGAGGATTAATTTTACTCTGTGAAAAACTGAACAAAAAGTGGATAAATAATAAGTTGTAAATTTTCTCGCAGCTTTTTATGATATAACAAATTGATTCGAATGATGAAATTTAATTTTTGAAGTTTTTACTAGAAAAAATTGAAGTTCAACATTGTTTACATCTCATTATCAGTTTTATAAAATTTCTTGAAAATAATGAAAGATAAAACTAACGCGATTCTTCACTCGTCACCGAACAAAAGTAACAAAATGCAACGTTTAAGAGTAATTCGTTACTTCCAACCTCTGCTTCTACCCTACGAAAAAGAATATTGAGATGGGAAGCTAATCGAAATGGCTTTTGGCACTCTTTATTTGTAGCAGGGGAGCTGTATCTCAGCACCTCAACAGTAGTCGAAATAAGCCCCGGTTTATCGGGCAACAGCTTTTGCTCAATTTCCATTGTTTGCAAAGCAGATAAGAGCCGTGACCTTAACTCGAGCGCAATAAGCGCCGCTAAGGAAATCAATGGACTGCTCTTTCTCTCTTTCATCTCGCTCTGTGAAAAGTCCCATCACTAGCGAAGAGCTGGGGGAGTCCATTGAAGAAAAACGATGTCTTCTTCAGTCCAAACCAAGATCTCCTGACTTGCTTCCCTCATCTTCTTTTGGGAAAATGTAAAGTTTTTGGAAGTGGAACTATTTTTTCATTAGTAAGAGCAGGTGAACAATTGTTTGCTGATTCTAGATTCGATGAAATTGGATGATGATCATTAGTGATGGACAGGATGTATGCAGACAAATTTTTCGGAAGGGATTTTTCTGAAAAATATATTTCGTGCAAAATTTCATAATTTTTAATCTTTGACAGTATAGTCACAGGAGAGCTATTTTTTATTTTTCACATTTCAGAATTTAAAAGTTATACAACTTTTGGAGTCCAGAGAAGCACATATCATGTTCGTAAATAATGAAATTCAATTTTCGTGATTTCCAATCAGTCACTGAGTTTAAAATTTTTTTACTCATACTTTCAGTATTTGTTACTGATATTTTTCTGATTTTAATGTGGATTCCTTTAGAGCTTTTTAGAATTATATGCTCTATGATTTGAATTTCTGAAAAGTTTTCATGTGTTGATGAATTTTTGAGGAAATTATAACCGCACCGATTCAAAGTAATTCATTAATTTATAGGATTCGCTTATAGAATGTATTTTATCAAATGTGGTAGTACTTTCTGGTATTTTTATAGATTCCTAGTATTTCTATGGATCGCTCAATAGATTTTAAAAAATTTTTTGAATATTTTAATTGATTTTTGCTAATTTTTGAATATTTTATTGTGACCCATCGTGACTCATCGTGCACGTTAGTGATCACTTCGACCCATCGTGACCGTATTTTACTACTCGTTAATACTCGTATCTCGTGATCGCTTGTGACCACTCGTGACTGCTTGTTACACTCGTAAATACTTGTAACTCTAGATCGCTCGTGACCACTCGTGACGACTTCTGACTCATGACCGATCGTTACTACTCGTGTTGTGTGACCCTTTGTGACCATTAGTGACTAATCGTGACCGCTGGTGACCACACTTGACCCTTTGTGACCGCTCGTGTCTACTGTCGTGTCTACTCTCGACTCGCCCCTGCTCGTGTCTCGTGACCACTTGTGACTCGTGACCAAAGTGACCGTGTGAATTAAAATATACAATATATATTCTATATTATATATTGTATATTATATGTATTGCATATTTTACAAATTGTATATGATATCTTGTACATTTGAGATATATTATAAATTGTATATGAGTATTGCATAGTATATATGTATATTATTATAAATTATAAATATCATATACATCTTAATAATAAAGTACAACATTACGAGTATATTATCTTGCGCCATATTTTTATATAATATCATGATTTATACTATTTTATAGTATTAATTAGCAATAGAAACTTGTAAATAATCATAACATATATTATAATAAATTGATCATTACATATATATTTTAATTATGACACACTTATCAAGTATATTTTCAATTTTCTGGCTATTTTTTAGTTATCCAAGCAGGCCTAGCAGCTGGCTTGTCACATATGATCACATACATCACACAGTCCTCATACAGTCTTCCTTTTTCCGTCAGGGCATTTCTGATTACTCGTTACTAGTGACCGCCCGAGACGCGTGATCGCTCGTGACTCGTTACCACTTGTAACTACTCGTGACATGTTATATTATGATACAATATACATTATTATACATTGTTTACATAATATAATATATATATTATTATACATTATCTTTCACCATATTTTTTATATAATATTGTGATACATACTATTTAATGTTATTAATAAATCATAGAAACTTGTAGCTAATGATAACGTAAATTGTAATTAATTAATTGAAATATATTCTAAATATGACGCACTGTTTAAGCATATTAAAAATTTCCTGCGTATTTTTTGGGTATTCCAGCTGACCCAGCAGCTAGCTTATCACATATGATCACATAAATCGTATAGTCCTCTTACAGTCCTTCCTTTTCCGCCAAGGCACTCCTGACCACTCCGTGACTCGTGACCGCTCATGACTCGGGACCAATAAAGACGTTGAATGTTTCTATGATTTGGATTTGGATTTATTTCTTTGTGTTTTTATCTTTGTTTCAGGAAAGATGCCCTGAAAAGGATGCAAAGTCGTCTGAGAAGAAGAGACTACGAGCAGGCCGGTCGACTTCTCCGGACTGCGAGGTATTTATGAATGATTTTTCTATATTCTGCAGTCGTGCAGAAAAACGTGTATCGTTTGATTACTTTTGCAGCTAGTTTAGAAAATTATCGTGACTTTTGATCGATCGTGACCACTCGTGACCACTCGTGACCGCTCGTGACCACCCGTAAACTGTCATGAGCGGTCTAAGCTCAGAATGTGAAATTCCAAGTTCGTTAGATTTCTATGATTTCTTTTGTGTTTTTGGTACTTTTCCAGTTTTTCCACGATTCAAAGGATTTTTCAGTATTTCTGAAACAACGCGTATTTATCGGGATGTGCAAAATGTTGCAGGATTTTTTTGGTATTTTCATACATTTCTAGCACTATCATCAAATTAATTTATAGATTTCGAGAATTTCTAGAGTCTAGAATTTCAAGTTTATTAAATTTTACGTGTTTCAAAAGATTCTTGAGAAAACAGTGTCTATAGGGATTTTTATTTTTGGTACTTTTTCAGTTTTTCTACGATTCAAAGGATTGTTCAGTATTTCTGAAACCATCAGGATGTACGGAAGGTTGCAGAATTCTCTTGTATTTTTCTATATTCCTAGCATTTTAGTGTAAATTGTAATACAGATTTTAAAAATTTTGAGCTCTAAAATTAAATTTTTGGATATTTTTTGTATCTTTTCAGTTTTTCTACGATTTGAAGAATCGTTCGGGATATTAATATTTTGCTATAAATAATTTCTGGAATTCAATGCTCTAGTTATTAGAGTTGTATAGATTTTGAATGGTTCGTATTCTTTTTTTTTCGTATTTCCTTGTCTTATTTAAACGTTGTTAATTAATTTGGTTTTTTCCAAGACATCTCTTTGAATTCCCAGAATGAGATGTACTAAAATTGAAAATTTAAAATAATTGAAGTATTTTGGCAGATTTTGCAAAAACTACGACTTGTTCAGGATTTTCGTATTTTGCTATAATAAATTTCTGGAATTTCATGCTATAATTATTAGGGTTCTAGTTATTATAGGGCCATAACTCCGCGAATCGTTGATATTTTTTTATGATCAAATACTTGTTTTTTCAAGTGGACAATACACTATCGAAAAACCATCACTCTGGTGTCATAACATTATTGCTACATACTTTCAAAGATTCCCTAAACATCCTCAATTTGTCCGCACAAAAAGGTATATAACCCCTTAAGTGATTTCATGACCCAGCTCAAAATTGTCCGGAAATCGCATTTTCGGTGTTGAATTTCCCGAGGACATGTTTGCAGCGTTGCAGTATTGAGCCTCATTATTGTTCATACGTCTTTCGTAGATCGATATCGCATTTAAGTACACGTAACGTTTGATCACGTATACGCGTTAAATATCTTCAACATCCTCGAGCTTCGCGGGCTGAAGACATTTTCCTCGCATAGCTTTGGAGCCTTGGATGTGCACATAGGGCAGCGTGGTTACACACTTGTGGGCCCTCCGAAGACGCATGCAAGAGAAAAATTGTGTATTTAAAAATTAAAGAATCCACATCAAAGAATTTTCAAAATTTTGACTGTGTTGTTTAATCTTTCAAGTGATAAGTTTTGGAATATGTGGTATACTGAGTGTGAAAACTGTTGGTTCAATCAATTATGAATTCAATAAATTGCAAGTATTTTTATTATTACTTATTCACTGGTTTGGAGGAAATGTTAAATTTTCCAAGTACATAATACTTTTAAACAGGCCCGTGCACAGAAACCTGTATTGGGGCGGCGGGGGGGGGGGGGGGGGGGTTCAACTTGTAGAATAACATGCGATTGAAATAGATTTAGTTTGACAGTGCATGGTCCATTCATAGTGATGTAGATAATAAATGTAGATTGAATAAGTAAATAAATTAATTTATCAATCAATAAGTAACCGAATATATACGGCAATATCAAAACATCATTTGTTTTTAACAGCTTCTACTTTATATATTGAATCTTGGATATGTGTTTAACAAATTTAACACAAGCAAAACAATAATTACAGATACACAATTGCGAAAAACACGCGTATTATTTCTTTTTTACATTTAGATGTATAACGAATGCAAGATAAATAAAAAAAGAAACACTTTTCATTACTACACTAGAAACATATTTTGTGATTTAAAGGGTTATACACATTTTTTGAGGATGGTTTGGATTATTTTTGAATGTATGTAGCACATAATTTTATTACATGGGAGTTATATTATTGTGATGGAATATTGTCAACTTTCATAAACAAACATTTTTACATGGAAATAGTATCAACAAATGGTGAAGTTATGGCCCTTTCCCAACTTTTTTTTTTAAGAGGCCTGCAGTGACTGCGACACAAATACAATAAGTCAACTGAAATTATAATATCCAGAAACGTTACATTTTTCAGTGTGACGATTACGCAACGCGTTACATTAATTAACAAGAAACGATAACAGGAACGAGTTCCTTTTTTTTCGGCAACGAGTAACGAAAATCGTGTTACATATTCATTTCACATCTGCCTCATCAAGTTTTACAGAACGACTTGTAACTTTTCAAGAAATTTTTTGAAACTTGGATAGAAGTAATTTTTTAACTTCCTTATTTTCAGATAAAAATTGTATAACTTTTATAATTTGAGATGGAACAGAGTGATATATTAGTAATTTATGTACAAATATCGACAAAGAGTATGACCCTTTTTCACTTTTTATTAGAAATTTTCACAATTCTAGCAATAAATTTTACAAATCAGCATATAAATACATGAAAATACTGGAAACCTTAGTTCGTAAAATCTATAGCAGGATCCCTCAAATCTATAGATTATGCTAGAAAATCTTACGTAATTTTATGAATACAGAAAAAAAATAAAATACGATAAATACTAGATATTATTTATTTTTTTTTTAAAAAGCTATTAGATTTTTCGAAAATTTCTGTAATTCCAGAAATGAAGAAACTCCGATTTCTCGAGAATTGAATTCTAATAATATTTGTGTATAAAAAACCATGAAAATAATAGAAAAATGTTCAAATTTCAAAAATCTGTTAAACATTCAAAAAATGTTGAGGACACTCTAAATCTATAAGAAATTGTTTTTTGCAAAATCGATCAAAATGCTGCAAATATTTCAAACTTTCAACTCTGGGAAATCTAATTCTTGAAATTAAAGAGATATTTTTGAAAAAGCTTTAAAATTTTCCAACTTTCTATAAATACTAGGAAATACAAAAAGAAAATACATGTATAGAAAGATACAAGTATATCTATGGAATATTAAAAATCTACACAACTTTCATAACTGTAGCATCCAATTCCAGAAATTTATACAGAAATATACAAGAAAACTGAACAATTCTTCAAATCGTAGAAAAACTGATGAAATACGAAGGATACTGAAAGAAATATGAATCTATTGAGACACCTGTTTTCTGAAAAATTCTTTTAGAACACGAAAAATTTATTTCTCTCCACATTTTAGAGCTCGAAATTCTTGAAATCCTTGTATAAAAATTATATCAAAATGCTTAACGTATATAAAAATACTAGAAAATCCTGCAACATTCTATGCATCCAAAAAAATACGAATAGTTTCAGAAATACTGAACAATCCTTCAAATCGTAGAAAAACTGAAGAAATACGAAAAATACTAGAAGAAATAAATATCTATTGAGACACTGTTTTCTGACAAATCCTTTGAACACGTAAAATTAAATAAACTCCAAATTTTACAGTTAGAAATTCTCGGAATCTATCGTAGTTTAAATAAAAATGCTAGAAATATATAAAAATACTGAAAAATCCTGTAACATTTTATACATCTTGAAAAATACGAACAGTTTCAGAAATACTTAACAATTTTTCAAATCGTAGAAGATATAATATACGAAAAATATCAAAGAGAAATAAAAATCTATTCAGACGCTGTCTTTCGAAAAATATCATGCAATGCAAGGTATCAAAATTTATATCAAAACGTAAAAACCAATGATAGAAGCATTTTATCGAAATCGTTTGAAAGATCTCGTTGTGGGGGGGGGGGGGTCTAACCTCCAACCCCCCCCCCATCCACATAGGCCTTCTTTGAAATGGAATAGTAATTCATTAAAATAATGGATCTGTCTTTCACGATTTTTAATCCACTCTATTTTTAAGCAATAAAAAATTAAAACCTGCAAGAATTGGAAACCTAACATCAAATTGCACATAACTTCTCGATACTAAACAAAAATCTATAATTCCCATCAAAAAAGATTCGAGATCGAAAAACAGATCACGTTGTAGCCCATGTGTAGGCTCCGTAAACGTATAAACTTCCGTGTAAAATTTTTCGTGGCGACTTTCATATTCTCGCCGTGAGGATTTTATGTGCGCAACAGCGATATTTTACAATTCCGCGACGTAGACCACATCGTGCTTCCACCTACGTTAATTAAGACGGGCTTATCAGCGCAACCAGCGTCGCTGGCGATTTATCGATCGTTTCGATCAGCGATCTCTCTGCACTGAGAAAAATTCTCCAGGAGTAATTAGGGAAAATTCATTCGATTTTCCTTGTGAAACTACTTGTACCGACTTGCGAAAGGGTGTGGAGCTGGTAAAAGTACTTGAACCCAACGTCGAATCACATGAAGAAAGGTAAAAAAAAGTTTTTCATGCATAGAGCATTTTGGGAAATCTTTATTTAGTGCAGTGTGTTTTTATCAGGGTTTGGAAGTGACGCGTTACTCTTAAATGTTGCATTTTTACTGTAACGATAACGTCACGCGTTACTTTAATTAACGAGTAACGATGACGGGTATGAGTTACTTTTGTTCGGTAACGAGTAACGAAAATCAGGTCATTTATTTCGCGTTGCAGTCCCATCAAGTTTTTAGAACAAATTGTAACTTTTTCAGAAATATTCTGAGACTAAGATATAGGTAATTTTCATTTTTATTATTTTCGAATGAAGGATTCTGTATTTTTTTTTTTTTTGATGGAACTGAGTGAATTATTGGTGATTTGTGTACAAATATTGACATAGAATATGCTTTTTCACATTTTATTAGAAACTTTCACAATTTGAGAAATTCAATTTTAGAGATCAGCGTATAATGCATAAAAATAGGTAATTGTCAACTGTAGATCTTAAAATCTATAGCAGGATCTTGAAAATCTTTATATCATGCTAGAAAACTTGACATCATTAAATGAATACAAAAAATGACAAAAATACTAGATAATAATTAGTTTCTTATAAGTGTTATTGGATTCTTGAGAAATTTGTTTATTTACAGGAATCAAGAAACTTTAACTTCACGAGCGTTGAATCCTCAAAATGTAAATATGCATTAGAATTCTATTAAAATAATAGAAAATTTTTTGAATTGTAATAGCCTGTTGAAAATTCAAAAAATATTGAGGGCACTCTATAAAAAAACTGTTTTCTGCAAAATCGACCGAAATACTTCAGATATTTTCAACTTTTAATTTTAGAAAATCCCATTCTAGGAATCCAAAGAGATTTAAAAAAAAAAAAACCAAATAAATCTATAAAGTGTCATTCATACAAGGAAATACAAGAAGAAAATACATAATGCATAGAAAAATACAAGTAAATATCTATGAAAAATTACAAATCTTTTCAACTTTAATAACTAGAGCATAAAATTCCAGAAATTTATTATAGCAAAATATGAAAATCCTGAACGATTCTTAGATTTCGCAAAATCTATCAAAATACTTCAATTATTTTAAACTTTCAAATTTAGAACATCTCATTCTGGGAATTCGAATTGATGCCTTGGAAAAAAACAAAATAAATTTACAACGTCCAAATCATACAGGAAAATACGAAAAAAAAAAAGAATACATCGTATATAGAAAAATAAAAGTAAATCTGTGAACCATTAAAAATCTTTACAACTTTAACAAGTAGAGCATTGAATTCCAGAAATTTATTATAGCAAAACAATAATATCCTGAAAGATTCTCGAAATCGTAGAAAAACTGAAGAAATACTCAAAATATCCAGAGAAATAAAAATCCTTTCCGAAACTACTTTCTGAAAAATCCATTGAAACCCGAAAAATTTATTGAACTCTGAATTTTAGAGCTCAAAATTCTTAAATTCTGTATATTAATTTACGTAAAAATGCTTGGAATATAGAAAAATACTAGAAAATCCTGCAACCTTTTGTACATCCTGATGGTTTCAGAAACACTGAACAATCCTTTGAATTGAAGAAAAACTGAAAAAGTACCAAAAACACAAAAGAAATAAGAATCTTTAGAGACACTGTTTTCTCGAACATCCTTTGAAACACGAAAAATTTATTGAACTTGGAATTTTAGATTCTCGAAATTCTCAAAATCTATAAATTAATTTTTATAAAGGTTCAAGTAAATGTATTAGAATACCAGAAAATCCTGGAACATTTTGTACATCCCAATAAGTACAAATTGTTTCAGAAATACTGAACAATCCTTTACATCGTAGAAAAACTGAAAATGTACCAAATACACAAAATAAATGAAAATCATTATAGACACTGTTTTGCCAAAATCCTTTGAAACACGAAGTATTTATTAAACTTCAAATTTTACATTCTCGAAATTCTCTAGTATCATTATAATAACAATAAAAAGTGCTAAAAATGTATAAAAATACCAGAAAATCCTGGAAAACTTTGTGTATCCCGATAAGTACAAATAGTTTCGGAAATACTGAACAATCCTTTAAATCCTACAAAAACTAGAAAGGTACCAGAAAAAGTAAGAACAAAAAATAAAATCCATATAGATACCATTTCCTGAAAAATACTTTTCAACACAAAAAATTTAAGGGGTTATGTACCTTTTTGTGCGGACATATTGAGGATGGGTTAGAGTATTTTTAAAGTATGTAGCAATAATGTTATGACACCAAAGTTATTGTTTTTTAATAGTGTATTGTCCACTTGAAAAAACAAGTATTTGTTCATAAAAAAACATCGAAAATTGGGGGAGTTATGGCCCTTTACCCGAAATAACTTTTTTTTTGAAAAGGCTTGCGGTGACCACGATGCAAGTCGAACAAGTCAAGTTAAATTATAAAATCCAAAAAAATTCATTAGTCTAGGAATGTATCTAGTTCTTGAACGAATAAAAAAAATGAATATTACATTTTTTTTGTATGCAAGAACGTTTTTTCCGAGATCTTGATTTTTTGAGCTCTGAAAATTTAATTAAAAAATGTTTATCTGCAAAATAAAAACTTTTCTTTAAAAGAGCGATCGTTTAAGAACTAGATATATTCCTAGACTAATGAAATTTTTTGGTTTTTCTGATTTAACTTGACTTGTGCGACTTGTATTGTGGTCACTGCAAGCCTCTTCAAAAAAAAAGTTGTTTCGGGGAAAGGGCTATAACTCTGCCAATTGTTGATATTTTTTTATGATCAAATACTTGTTTTTCAAGCGCACAATACACTATTAAAAAACTACAACTTTTGTGACGTATCATTATTGCTACATACCTTACAAGTTACTCCAATTCATCTTTAATTTTTCTGCACCAAAGGGTATATAACCCCTCAACGAACTTTAAATTAAAGAGCATGAAATCATTGAAATCTATATAGCCATGTACAGGAAGATAGTAAAAATGTATCAAAATACTAGAAAATCCTGCAACATTTTATACATACTGAAAAATACAAATAGTGTCAAAAATTCTGAGTTTCTAGGTAGATAGGATTCTCTCAAAAATGTATGAAATTCGCAATTTTTTACCCATAGCCTCTATTGAACTCAATGTTATATGTAGTCAGATTGCTATTTTAAAAGAACAAAAAAAGTGCATCCTTTACGTTTTCTAAAATCACGTCTTTGATAGTATGTTTTGTCCTTTCTTCAACAACTGAATCCATAAGTCGACCTCTTTCCTATTCTTTATTTCTAGTTTTTCTTTTCAATTATTGTTTCATACTTCGATGTAAGAAAAAAATTGGGTTCAAAAATGTAAAAGGAAGATTAAATTCTAAATAATATATTTTCAATTAATCAGCAAAAATATTTTTGTTTGTCAACACAAATTTACCTACTTTATAACTTTTTTAAGCAATAAGTTATTAGTTTTAATAACGTGTTATTAAATGCAGCCGCTTGACGAAGGATATTTTCAGTGATGTAGATTTTGAGGGTACGAAAAGTGTGCCAAGGTGGCAGGATCTCCCCCGCAAAGAAAGGATCGTCGTCGCCGAAGGCAATTATTTATTTTCATTATGTCGATCGGGACTCGCGGGGGCGATATTGCGCGAATGCACGTAAATTCGTCGTTGGTATAGGGCACAAAGCGCGCGAGCGCCGGCGTGGGCGCAAATGTTCAGCGACCGATCTCGCGGCTGCTGCCTCGGTGGTAAGGAACAACGACGATAGGGCCTTATCAGCGGCGTTGGCGGCAGCCGAGACTTTATGGCCCATACAGCGACCTAATACTTTATTTCAGTTAATTAAAGTCGAATCGAGTGGCGATTTTTCCCCGATCTTTCGCATATCGGAAATCTCGCCATTCAATGTAATTTCGATATTTATTCACTGGCTGAATTAGATACTTCGATTACATGGAATAGAAATCTATACCTTAAGAAAAAGTTACTGTATATGGAACATGGAAGTTAAGTTGGAAAATTATGAAGATCAGATGAGCAAGAGTGTTTGAAATTTTTAGTATCGAGAAGTTTTTATTTTGAAGTATTCAGAATTTGTAAGGGATTGTCAAACTGTATGATATTGAGTTCGAGAATTGAGTAGTTTGAAAACCTTTTGGGGTTTAGTTGAGAAAGTGAATATTTGAGGACTAAGAATGTTGTGAGTTTGAATTTGAAATGGATTGCCAAGAATTTGTGTATTTTAAAGGATGTGAACGTGAACTCTGAAGATTGTAGGAAATCGAAATTGAAGATTTAGGCAAGAATTTTGAAATCATGGTCCTGGCAATATCGGATTCTGTATTTTTAAGATTTGGAGAGACGGGGTTTCAAATTGAGAAGAGTTTATTTTTGAAAATTTAAATGGTTTTGGAAATCGAGATTAGAAATATGATGGTTTAAAATTGAAAATTTAAGAAAAACGTGAACGATATCGAAACCATTATTCTCAAAATCTGAACCCTTATTTCTGAATCGAATAATAAGAACAGCCTTATTTTTTATCATAAGTACATTTTTGAATACTACATATTCGCCGAAAATTAAGTTCTACATTTCGTAATTAAGGCTGCATAATTCAAAACTTCGAGCTGTTAAAAGTAATAAATTTTTCATTTCGGGTCAGTAATTTGACCTGAAATTTATGAAACATATTCTAAAATTGGAAGCACTAAATTTGTAACTTAACAATTAAGTATTTTTGACATTTCATGACTTATTAAATTTTTTGGTTAAATTTTTAAATTATGACACTTTGAAACATAAACATCAAAATCGAATCATCCGACCCTAGAAAACTGAGTTATACAAAATACATTCGAATCATGAAATTTGTGAATGTCCAAGTCAACATTGTGAAATGATGAGAAATCACAAATTTGAGTATTTTTGAATTTATGTATGAAAGTTCACTTAAATGTCTAAATTCGATGCTCAAGGGTCAAATTCAAAAATGACACTGGCAAATTTGAAGTTGAGCTGTAAGTCGATGCAAATAGAAACAAATCTGAATTTTTTTAATACCGAAGATTATTGAATTATACAGCCAAATTCATAAATTAAGGAAATTTAATCAGAAAATCTGTGACTAATGGATTTCATGCACAGTTCTTATTTTGTACAAGGTTTTAAAAATAAGACAATTTACCAAATTCCAAAACTACACTGAAAGAAAAAAAATTCATAGTAATTTTGTTCTTTGAGGGAAAGTAATTCACCCATATAATGATTGAAGTTTTTCCATACTTTAGTATTGTATAACGATAAATTTACATTCAACTTGATAATTACAGAACGCAAATGTTCGACATTTGTATGGAAATATTGACATACTCATATAGAATATCTCAGGTATGAAAAAAATTGCATCCGTAAATATAAACAAAATACCAACATTTTTTACTGCTTCTTATGGAACTTTATGACAATAAGGTCGAATTCAGAACAAAAACATCTTCTGTTCAGCAGAAAGTTTCCTAAATTTTCCTAAATTTTTCACTCATACAAGTTAAAAAACATCAAGACGAACGTTTTAATATTCACCATCTTTTAAAGGTCATCATCTTCAATAACTTCTGATAGTTGTACTAAAAAAGAAACAATCTATTACTAATGTTTCGACATTACGTATCGCCCTTATCATGAAACTTCAAGTCCAAAATTCATAAAATTCTTACATTTCTATTAAAATTTCATACGCAACGTGCTACATTTGGTAGGCGAAAGAGCAATGATAAATTTCCTCTCGGTTGCGTTTTTTTATAATCAAGATGAATGGCTCATAAGCCGGAAGAGTAGTTAAGCAGGGCAGGTTCTCGCCCTCCCCACTCTTCGAAACTCCATGTAAACGTTCATTTCTAACGCGCTAATAGACGCTGGCGTGTTTCATAAGTGAATTATCATCGGGGATCTCGGATGCGAGATCGTTATCAGTCAGCGTAACGTAATCTCTGACCCTGTGCCAAACTCAGGGAGCAGTTTTATGCGGGGCTCCTGCGGCGTGAGTAAACCGGCCTCAGCATCAGGACGGGATCGGGGAAGATCGAAAAGGAATGTAACGCGCCTGGCTCTGTTCGAGGGCAGAAAAGCATTTCTACGGGTTCCAGGCGCGGCACGAGAAACGATATATTTTACGCGCGAGCCGCGGCGTTTCGGCGATAACCGGCGGCCTCCTTCGCTTTATCGCCCCGGCCCCGAACAACGAGAGTGTTATATTATCGCCGCTTTCGTCGGTGAAGCATTCGGGGCCCGCACTTTCGGGGGCAGCAATGTTGACATCTTCCTGAAATAGATAAAGAGTTGGATGAATAACAGGACACTCTGGGGGAAGGCAGTATATTCGTTTTGGGACCCGTCCTTGTATCTTTTCTGAAGGTGATATTCCCTTTTGACGCACAATATTCTAGGAATGTAACAGGAATGTTTACAGAAATATTGTTAGAGTGATAATTTGCTCTGGTTTGGAGCCCTTTTCAAGACCTGTCAATTTTTGCAGTAATTCATACTATCGAATGAACAAATTATTCATGACAGGCAATATGGAAATCATTAGATCTCACGTCTTATTTATGCACAATATGAAAAATCCATTGAAGCAACACATGTTTTTTTTATGTAATCCCTTAAATTCAGGGGAGTGTCAATCGCTTGGATACAGATTCTTTGATATTTTCATGATTATCGCAAAGAGTAGGATTCAATTGATGTTGAAGGTATTTAACTCTTATCATCAGAGCGAGTATTTATATGTATTTGCATATTGCATGCTTTTGTTGCATATTTTGACATTCCGAGCCTATTATGCATATAGAAGCTTATACATGCATATTGCGCATATTATATATACGTCACAAATTCACACATATGATTCGATTGTTTTTTTGTTTATCTTCTTATGTTTCTCGTTCAGAATTGAAAGTAACAATAAACAAAGAAAGAGAGTCTGCCCAGCAATTTTTGACTCTCGTAGTACAAAAATATCCTTGTGTTTTTCGTATCGATCGAATATTGATATTTTGCACTTACTGTAATTTATTAGCTATAGCAACGAAGTGGTTCAATATGAAACAACATACGGCGACATCAAAAAACCAAGAAGCAACAATCCGACAAAGAAAAACGTGGCAAACTCCGATTTCTGATGAATATAAACAGCGTTCTTCAATTAATCCTTTTAATTTTGATTTGTGCAAAGCGTTCATCGAAGCAAATAATGCATACACTGTTGGAAATTTTTTTTTAAATTTAGTATAACGCGTGTAACGCAAATTTCGCATAACCTGTATTAATAATGCATTAAAAATATACAAAATATATACACGCTTACATTGCTTTGAAATACGGGTGCCTTAAATTTTATACATCATGTGTGTTTAAATTTATACAAGAACTTAATTCATACTTTTATTACATTCCCGATGAATTTAAGTCAGATTTGTATTATTGAACTGATGTACTGAAATCATACAAAAATGTTTGGATTAAATTTAATACAAGTAATGTGTAATTTGCCTTACATCCCAACAAACCATGTCGACACCAAATTTTTTCTGTTAAAATTCTATTACAAAAAATTTTGGTTTTGAGAAAAGATTTACACGAAACATTCTTATATTAAATTTCCTTTTTATTTTTTTCAGTTATTAGTATTTTTGAATTTCAGTTGAATGAATCTCTTTCAAAGATAAATTATTTCTTCGCATTTTTTGCATGTAATGTTCCATCCATCAGGTCCTTCACCCACTTTCACCTTAGTATTTATATGGTTTCCACTCATATTTGAAGGACTTCCACAATAACTCGCTTTTGAGAAAAAATTTGGTGTTTCAAAATCAAGTTTATGAAATTTCAGGTACATTTTAATACAGAATCTATGGAAAGTGTATTAAACTGAAGTAGGCGTCCTTAAATCATACACTTTCAAAACATGTGTATTTAATATACATTTCATACAGCTGGCTTACGAAATTTAAAGTACATTTTAAAACATTTTGAATAAAAAGTGTATGAAATGTAAGAAAGTTTTCAACAGTGCACTTTCATGCATATTTGGAAACATTTTTGTGCTTTATGAGCTTATAATGCACATTTTTCGTGCATATAACGACTTTATTTCGTGCATATTAATGCGCTAAAACCATACTTTTTTAGTGCACATTTTTACTAACTCTGCTTATCATAAAAGGCTTCATTTTACCTTTGAAGTGAAGGGTGATAATGAATTGAATTTTCTTGATGTTACAATGAAAAAGGAATCAAACGGATCTATTAGGATGAATTGGTATCAGAAACCAACTGCTTCAGGGAGATGTTTGAATTTCTTTTCATCACATCCATTAGGTCAAAAGTTTGGTACTATTTTTGGCTTGGTTGATCGTGCTTTGATCTTGTCTGATGACTGTTATCATGAGGTGAATGTTAATAAAGTTAGAGAACTGTTGAAGAACAGCTATCCTGATGGTTTGATAGAAAGAACAATAAACAGGAGGATGAGAATGATTAAAGATAAACAGCAAAAAGAAAATTCAACAGAGATAATGCCTTCAACAACAAAACACAATAGTAATTACAGTAGAAAAGAATATATCAGTTTTGCTTTTATTGAAAATTTATCATGTTTATGTGGAATTTAAGTAATAAATTCAGGATAATAGACAATCGAGAGTTGCTCACAAAATCGAATGCAATGATTGTAATAAAGTTTATATAGGCCAACATCAGAGATACATTGAAAAAAAGAAAAATACACATCAAAATAATATTGACAAACTCAATGTTGAAAGTTCTGTTATAAGTGAACATAGATTAAATAATGATCATGATTTTGTATGGAACAACATTGAAATTATGGATAAGGAACCGAATAATGGAAAAAGTTTGTTCACTGAAATGGCTTTTATGAAGAAATATGAAGAGAGAGCTATCAACAAACAAAAAGATTCACAACATTGGAAAGATGTTTAGGATGGTTTGATTGAATTTATTTGATTTTATTATTATGCATTATTTAGTAAGTCTTGGTTCCTGGTTTCTGTGTCTAACTTTGATGGTATAAGTACACGTCATGAAATGTCATGCACACGTCATAAATGAGATCACACGAGGTGAGAACCTCAGTGTCCAAGACATTGAGGACTTTTAAATCATAACACTTGATCTGGTGACTCACATGTCGTCTTTTTTTTCAAAATCGAAACTAGAGCTTTATAAAAACTAGGTATAACAGTTTATATTACAACCTAGCCCCTTCTTTCAAATCTAGTCTCTCTAACACATTACCACAGACAACAACCCCAAAAATCCATTTCATCGACTTAAATCTAATGACTCCTCCACCCAAACGGGATACCAAAAAATCGCTTCCCATGAAAATTTCCATCATCTACGCTCCCAAGTTAATTCGTTGCTTACAGGAAGTCAATATTGCTCTATTACGGCATCGGAGATTAAAAAAAAGAAGAAAAAAATGAGAAAACTAGAGCGCTCTTAAGGATACGTAATGAAACGTGTGCCGCTTCCTCTTAAATATGCAAGTAGAGTATTTTAATTACAACTTCCATGTAAGAACAACGCGGGTCCGCGTACGCTTGACATAAAGCGGCGTTAAAGTCCCTTGAGTGCGGTGCAATAAACTTTCGCACGCGTGTGTATAGTAGGTAGCAATGGTTCCCTTGAAGCGGGAGAGTTAGGAAACGACTCTGCACTTTTAGGCCCCGCTTTGGCCATTGCGAAAAAGTGAAACCCGCGGCAATCCTTTATGCAGACTTCTCGCGCGTTTAACTTACGTATCCGTAAGAGCAAGGTTATTCTAATGAGCGAACCGACGAATAAAGACGTGGTTTCCTAAACGAAACCCGTTTAGGAGAGAGTGAGGCTACTTCGAACCCTTGTGATTTTTTGAAATATCCTTTGAATGGTCGAATTGAATTTCTGCTTGAAGTAAGTTCTAATAGAAACATAATTTTACGCATGTAAAAGATATGGGTTGCTACGTAGAATCAAAACATAACTACAATCTATCTAGGGTCATACAAATTTGGTTCTGAATTCGTATGACCAATTTGAAATTTACCTATGAATGAGAGAACAATAGTATCATTCATTTGTTGGAATGAGGAATGATTAGGAAAAAGACTGAGATTGAAATTATTGGCATCTGAAACCAACTTCTTCAGGAAGATTTATTGAATATTTTTCTCAACATCCGTTGCATCAGAAAATGAGTACTTTTACCAGTTTTGTTGGTAAAACTTTGAAATTGGCGGATCATGAATGTCATAGGAAGAACTTTAGAAAAATTACCGATATATTAGAGATAAACTACTCACAAGATTTTATTGATAGATATATAAAGTTGGGGATGAATTTTTTTGAGAATACTTATCCTAAAGATAAAAAGAAGAAAAATTTGGATGGAATAAAAGTAATAATACCTTATGTTGGAAATTTGAGTATGAAATTGAAAAGAATATTAGACAGGCATTATGTGCAAATTACAAACAAAATTGATTATAAATTGAATATAAAAATTATTAGACGAGGAAAAAGACAAATAATCTTTTTTTTGATCAACAAGAAGTAGTTTATAGGATTGATTGTAACGGTTGTATATTTTGTTGCATTCGACAAATTATAAAGGAATTGTTAAAACGAGAGGAAATTAACATACAAATAATATAAGATTGATTCCATCTAGTCATAATGTTATGACTAATCATAGAAAAAATAATGAGCATGAATTAAACTAGGAAAACGTTAGAGTATTAGATCGAGAAATGAAGAAATAGAAAAGAAATATACCAGAGATGATATTTAATGTCCCTTAAGATGGCACAACAATTGTAGCACACGTAACTAAAAAGAGTGTACTAAATTGTTACGAATTTAGTGCTAATTATATCCGCATAAAAAAATTTTTTTGCCAGATTTTTTCGCCAGATATGAGAGTGTGTGCCAGCTTACGAATTAAGCTAGCACACATAGGAAAAATTACTAATTTCATACAATTTCGTCTTCACATAATTCAATGCTCATTTAGTACGCAAAAAAAAATTTATTGCCAAATTTTTTCGCCAGATATGAGTGAGTGTGCTAGCTCAAAAACTAAGTTAGCACACACCAACTCCAAAGCACAAAAAATATAACTTTTCGCTCAGAAATGGTTTCATGCTAATTTATTACACCAAAAAAACGAACGTCACATCAAATTTTCCAAAATTATCGTTCCCCATCCTGCCTGTACTAAGTTAATTATTAACCCAGCACACTCTGTGCGATTTCCAAAATCAAACTAGTGTACTAAATAAGGACTAATATAGTGCTAATATAGAACACCAAAAAAATTTATTGCCATATTTTTTCGCCAGGTATGCACGTGTGTGCATACCTGGCACAACACTAAAACAAAAAACCCATGACTTTTTGTTTACGATAAATTAAGTGGTAATTAAATGCGCAAAAAAAAATTTACTGCCAAATTTTTTTGCCAGATACAAGTAAGTGTGTCAGCTTGATAATTAAGTTAGCACAAACTAACTCCAAAACACCAAAAGTATTACTTTTCGCTCAGTAATAATCAAGTGCTAATTTATTACACCAAAAAAACATAAGTCACATCAAATTTTCCAAAAATTATCGTTCCCGACCCTGCGTGCGCTAGGTTAATTATCAAGCCAACACACTCTTTGCGAATTCCAAAATCAAACTAGTGCACTAAATAAGTACTTATTTAGTGCTAATGTATGACACCGAAAAAAAATTTACTGTCAAATTATTTCGTCAGATATGCATGTGTGTGCTAGCTTAAAAATAAGGTTAGCACACGCCAACTCCAAAACACAAAAAGTTTAACTTTTCGATGAGGAATAATTTAGTGCTAATTGATCGCACCCAAAAAACATACGTCACATCAAATTTTCCCCTAATCTTCGTTCCCTACACTGCGTGCGCTAAGTTAATTATTAAGCCAGCACCATCTTTGTGATTTCCAAAATCAAACTAGTGCACTAAATCAGTACTTATGTAGTTCCAATATATGACATCGAAAATGAATTTATTGCCAAATTATTTCGCCAGATATGCGTGTGTGTGCTAGTTTGATTTGAAAATTTGTGGATCTGAAATTCAGGCATTTCGAATTCTACAATGTAGATTCCTACGACTTGATACCAAGAACTATAAATTGGATAACATAAAATCTGTACATTTTTTAATTTACACAAGTAAAAATTGATCTAATTGCTTCAACTGTATTTTTTCAACTAAGGGGTGAAAGCTACCAATCAAAAATTCAATCATGCTTGCTGAAAAAGAAGTTAGAAATAGTGCAACTGAGATATTCAGTAGTATAAACTGAATAAATTCTTTTCTGACATGTAAAATCTAAAATAGCTGCAACTTTACAGTCCTAACTTTTTTTCAGTAGAAGAGACTAAAAACTCGATCAGCCTGACTGACATTTTCAATGATCACTATTCCAACTAAAATTCAGTCGGACCAAATAAAACTAAAGAATTTTTTTCTCAGTCCATGTTCACCCTTGTACTATGGCGTCCACCAGAGGTTAAAAAATTTAGAAAATCGGGAAAGTTTGGTACACTATTCAAAATTTTCTTTAATTTCATACACTTTTTATTCAAAATGTTTTAAAATGTACTTTAAATTTCGTAAGCCAGCTGTATGAAATGTATATTAGATACACATGTTTTAAAAGTGTATGATTTAAGGACGCCTACTTGAGTTTAATACACTTTACATAGATTCTGTATGAAAATATACCTGAAATTTCCTAAACTTGATATTTGAAAAATAGGTATGATACACATACTTGAAATGAGTATAAATTCGAGACACTTGTTTGAGTAAAATACATTTTTAACACAAGTTGGTTACTAAACTTGTGCTCGCTAGGTGGCTACACAAAATATTTTCTCAAATGCGAATTATTGTGGAAGTCCTTCAAATATGAGTGGAAACCATATAAATATTGAGGTGAATGCGGGTGAAGGACCTGATGGGTGGAATATTACATGCATAAAATGCGAAGAAATTATTTATTTTTGAAAGTGATTTATTCAGCTGAAATTCAAAAATACGAATAACTGAAATAAATAGAAGGGAAATTTAATGTGAGATTGTTTTCTGTAAATCTTTTCTCAAAACCAAAATTTTTCGTATTAGAATTTTAACAGAAAAAATTTCGCGTAGACATGGTTGTTGGGATGTAAGGCGAATTACACATTACTTGTATTAAATTTAATCCAAACATTT
The DNA here is from genome assembly GCA_028476575.1 of Platygaster robiniae. Classification (NCBI taxonomy): domain Eukaryota; kingdom Metazoa; phylum Arthropoda; class Insecta; order Hymenoptera; family Platygastridae; genus Platygaster; species Platygaster robiniae. The sequence continues at coordinate 29,896,590 of CM052023.1, forward strand.
TTGTATGATTTCAGTACATCAGTGCATTAATACGCATCTGACTTGAATTCATCTGGAATATAATAAAAGTATGTATTCCGATCTTGTATAAATTTAAACACGCATGATGTATAAAATTCAAGGCACCCGTATTTCAAAGCAATGTAAGCGTGTATATATTTTGTATATTTTTAATGCGTTATTAATACGGGTTATGTGAAATTTGCGGTATGCGCGTTATATTAAATTTAAAACAAAAATTTCTAACAGTGTACAAAAACATGTTCTTAAAAAAATCGGCTTCTCCCAAGGATGTCGTTTTGTGCGTTGCGTCTCATAATGAGGAAAGTTCGCGGAGTTAACACCGCGTTGCGAACTTAGGTGGCCTGGTAACGGCACCAGCCGGCGTCAGAGCCGAGGAATCGACCAAGCCGCCACCGTCGTAGAGAGCCCCAAGAGCCCTCCGCGTGCCTCTCTTCGCATGGCCGCGCGCTCCAGATCTTTTGATAAGAGCGAACAGCATTTTAGCGGTTCCTTACACACTTAACATCCGTTGTTCGCTTACCCTCGAGTAACGAGAGAGCGTATTTTCGCTGCGAAGTGTCGAGCCTTCAAAAAGATTCCCCGTGGAATCGCCGCGTTTGCGTGTACCTACAACGCGCCCGCCGCATTTCGGCCATCTCGCACTTCGGCAATACGCTTTTGTTCCCTCAGCCCAAAAAAGAGGGTTTAAAAGATACGAGGCTTGTTTTTTATTTTGGATATATCCAGAAGAGAATTGACGAATAATGATAGTTTTTAATGTTTACATGAATGTAAGAAATGAATTCTTCAATTATTTGGTCTGAATTCGAGATATGTTATGGATGGATAGAGGAATGCGAAATTGAGCATTTTAGGATGAAGTGGTATAGGAATTGGAATACCTGCACAAAAACATTGGGAAGTATAAAAAAAACTCATTTTAGAAGGGTGATGTACCCCTCGAAAGAATTTTTTGTTTTTCTGCTCTGAAAAAAACAACGAAACCTTACAGATAATTAGCGACTAGATCGAAACTATGGAAATTTTTCAGAGAAACAATTTCAATTTGTAAAAATAGGTTTTGTTTATCAACTAAACGTTTTTATATGTAATGATCAATGTTTTTATATAGAACTTCAGAAACTGTTCCATATTAAAAATTATAACAAAACAACATCAAGAAAAAAAGGTATAGAGACGGTTTGTCTCTTGGAGGTAAGGAGAGTAAAAATTTCAGTAACTTGTATAGAAATAATATCTTATTTCAAGCTAGATGGGAAATGAAAAATTTTTTCTAAATCCGAACATTTATTTTTCTGCGATGAACTTGAGTACCTTATAGGGTTATATACCTTTTTGTGCAGACGAATTGAGGATGATTTGGAGTATCTTTTAAAGTAATTAACAATAATCTTATGGCACCAAAGTTATTGTTTTTCAACAGTGTAGTGTCCACTTGAAAAAACAAGTATTTGTTTATAAAAAAATATCAACAATTGGCAGAGTTATGGCCCTTGCCCCGAAAAAACTTTTTTTAAGAGGCTTTTGGTGACGATGATACAAGTTGAACAAATCAAGTAAAATCAGAAGAACCGAAAAATTTCATTAGTCTAGGAATATATCTAGTTCTTGAACAATTAAAAACTTAATATTACGTATTTTTCTGTAAGCAAAAATGTTTTCTCCGAGGTTTCGATTCTTTTAACTCTGAAAAGTTCTTATCTAGGAAATAAAAACTTAGCTATCAAAAATCGGTCGTTCCATAACTAGATATATCCCTAGACTAATAAAATTTTTTTGATTTTCTGATTTAACTTGACTCGTTCGACTTGCATCATGGACACCGCAAGACTCTTAAGAAAAAAGATGTTTCGGGAAAAGGGCCACAACTCCGTCAGTTGTTGATGTTTTTTTAAGAACAAATATTCGTTTTTAAAAGTGGACAATAGGCTATCAAAAAATTATAACTTTTGTGACATAGCATTATTGCTACATACCTGTAACATTCAAAGTGACTCTAAACCATCCAAACAAGAATAAATATATTGTATTCTACTTCAAATTGACCTTTTACGATCATTCTGGAGCCACACCAAATGAATGATTCCGACAAATATCTTTTTTTTGCTTTCAGCATTTATTTCGCCCTCTTTAGGAAAAACTGAATACACGAAATCACAACAGCAATTTTCAATAAATTTCCAATTCAAACAATAATTTTCATCACAAGATCACTTAATACACTTACTCAGAATATAAATTTCAGTTTAAAATTATCTTATATGTAAAAACATTTCGTCATCCTTTTATAATATTAAGTGAATAGGAAAGAAACAATATGTCGTGACAAGAACTTATCAGTGGTCTGTACACGACTAACAAAATTACCTCAGTTTTCCTTCTTTATATAGAAAACGAACCGATAAGAACTCATATCACGTCATCAATGCATGTATCGTAAATTGAACTCAAAAATCTCGTGTCTTCTTGTCTATTTAATGTATTTTTAGTCCCCTTTATTAAAAACATTTCCGAAAACATTCTTTTTCTAAAATCTATCTCTTCATTCAAAATCTTTACTTTATCCCAATTTCACTCATGATTCATATTTATTCTATGTTCTGTTATAACCAAGTTATTATCTGTAAGTTTGCGAATATTTCCCTCGTGTTCCTTAATTCTAGTTTCCAAACATCTTTTAGTCTGTTCTACATATTTAGATTGGCAATCTCTGCAATCTATTCTGTAAACTACATTCTGCTGTCTTTTAATTCCTAATTTATCTGTCCCCCTTTTAATCATATCCATATTCAATTTATTATCACTTTTATAATCACTAGAATTAAGGAACACGAGGGAAATATTCGCAAATTTACAGATAATAATTCAGTTATAACGGAACATAGAATAAATATGAATCATGAGTTTTATTAGGATAAAGTAAAGACTCTTATTTTCAATGCTCCTTCTTTCAAATTTTCAAATCCTTAAAAGTGATCCCAGGAGCCAAACCGTCAAAGAAAAAATCTTTCAAACATCACTTCAATAATTTATTTTCAAGCTTTCGGCCCTTCAATTGGGGCCCTCATCAGGAACTGAACACAAATAAAACTTATAAAATTCTCATAAAATTACAATCCTTTAGACAAAAACTATAAAAACTTACAAAATCTTTCTACATTCAGTCATGCCTCATCATCATCAGAGAGAAACCTCCCAAGTAAGATCGCCCAAGAAAAAGGGCGGGGAGGGGGGGGGTTAAGCCCCTTGAAACAGCAAGCACATTTCACGTCAAATACCTTTAATTTTAAACGACCAAAAACATAAAAACTCGAAAAGTATGACGGGACCAATCAATTTTATATGGCCTTCACGTTCGGCGATAGAATGAACATGAAAGAAACCAAAACCTCTAAATCTAAAAAGATAATCCAATACAAAACTTCACAAATGCGCAAACTCGAACCTTACCTATTTCTCAAAAGCATGAATATATCCATCGTAAATCGCATTTAAGTTATCAGTATCATTTTGTTTATTAATGTTATTAGGGTCTTTCTTAATATAGATCATCTCCGAAATACAACGTTTGAAATAATTGCGCTCTTTATCCTTAATCTGAAAATTCTTCCAATCAAAGTCATGTCCTGTCTCTAAACGATGGTCACTAATAACAGAAAAATTGCCATCCGAACTTCTAATATTTCTTTCATGTTCCTTCAGCCTCGTCCCAACACACCTCTTCGTCTGACCCACATATGAAACATTGCAATCTTTACATTTAACCTTATAAACAACACCATTCTCATCAGAACGAGAAACCCTGTCTTTACCTCTCTTTATAATGTTTCTATTCAAATTATTATCTGTCTTGGAAACCAACTTGAATTTGTTATTCCTTAAAATTCTACCAATTTTATAACCCCCCTCCCCCCCTTTTTCTTGGACTATCTTACTTGGAAGGTTTCTCCCTGATGATGATGAGGCATGACTGAATGTAGAAAGATTTTGTAAGTTTTTATATTTTTTGTCCAAAGGATTGTAATTTCATGAGAATTTTATAATTTTTATTTGTGTTCAGTTCCTGATGAGGGCCCCAATTGAAGGGCCGAAAGCTTGAAAATAAATTATAGAAGTGATGTTTGGAAGATTTTTTCTTTGAAGTTTTGGCTCCTGGGATCACTTTTAAGGATTTGAAAAGATAAAGTTAAGATTTTAGATAAAGAGATATATTATAGAAAAAGAATGTTTTCGGAAGTGTTTTTCATTAAGAGGACAAAAAATACTTTAATCAGACAAGAAGACACGAGATTTTTGAGTTCAATCTATGATGCATGCATTGATGACGTGATATGAATTCTTATCGGTTCGTTTTCTATATCAGGAAGTGAAAACTGAGGTATTTTTGTTAGTCGTGTACAGATCACTGATGAGTTCTTGTCACAACATTTTGTTTCTTTCCTTGTCCACTTAACATTATAAAAAGATGACGAAATGTTTTTACACATAAGATAATTTTAAACTGTAATTTATATTCTGAGTAAGTGTATTAAGTGATTTTGTGATGAAAATTACCGTTTGAATTAGATATTTATTGATTGTTGTTTTGATTTTGTACATTCAGTTTTTTCTGAAGAGGGCAAAATAAATGCCGAAAGCTTAATAAAAGGTATTTGTCAGAATAATTAATTTGGCGTGGTTCCAGAATGATCGTGAAAGGACAATATGAATTATAATAACGGAGCATTAAAACAATTTTATATTGTATTCTACTCCTGAATTCTAGACAGATACATACTTAAAAAATGAATTGTTCTTCAGCCCAAGAAAAGTCTTATCTCACTACTTTCGAGTATAATGAAAAATTTTTTTAACAAGTAATTGAGTGACAAATATTTTTCCTTTTTCTCTTCACCTTCCACGACACACCAATGACCTTTTTTTCGTCTACGAGTTCATTTGGTCACCCCGAATAAACGGAATATCCTGCTCGGGTGATCTCGGTTTCGCAAGGAGCGTCAGTTCCAGCGTTCCTCCCACGTGAAAAAGATAACTCCCCGCGAAAGAAAGTCCCTGTGGTATATCGGAGATCCTAGATCATCCTTTCGCAGAAGGGGCGGGGAGGTTGAGGTGGAAGAAGAGGCTAGGCCAGGCCAAGCAGAGAAGTCATGTAAGAAGAAGGGGTTAAGAAACTCTCGACACTAAAGTGCCTACACCGGAAGCAGGGGCCTTGCTTTCTGGGCTAATAACCCTACCCACATCGACGCACGGCGTCTACGCGCGTTTCTCTGCAGCGTTTTCTTAAGAGGCCCCGAGAAGAAGAGAGAAAGAGAATGGGCGAGGGAGAAGGAGAGAGGTTGAGAGAAGGCCCTGGTACGGGGCCCGTGCGTGACACGCACACTCGGGCCCGCGGCGGCGAACGTACAGCGAGGGTCCCCTTATCAGCATGCAAAGCTAGATTTTATATGCGATCGGTTACCGAGCTCCGGGATTCTTACGCAAATCGCGATCACGATCCCACTCGTACGCGGGAAAATCCGGCTTATTGGACAATGCGTTTTTCCACGCCCGGCGAGCGCCGCCAATGGGGGTGGCCTGGAAAAACGTGCCCTTTTTTCAAACCGGGGTCACCGGTTTCGCTTCGGGGATCGGTATTCAGGGGGGTCAGGTGTCCTGGATCTTGTAGGTTTTGGGTGGAGGATGGTGGGAGTATGGGGAATTTTTAGGGTTTCTTGGGGAAATCGGGAAGTTTGGGGATTATTTGGGAAAATTGAGGGGTCTGGAGGAGTTTTCAGGGGTATTATTTATGAGTACCTCTGAAGGTAAATTTTCCCATAGTGGTATTTGAAGTCTTTCACTTTCAGAATTTTCCAAAACTTATCGAGATTTCCACTCTCATATCTGAAAACTTCTGTAAATTCTTCCATATTTTTTTGATTTCTTAAGATGATTTTTTTTACTTTATATTGAAACGGAATACTGCAACTCAAGCTCGGAGTGGTTTTTCACTTTTCTTGTAAGGGTGAAACTTGATTCACTTTTTAGAGAAGAATCCAAGTAGAATTGAAAAGTTAAATTTATCTTTTCTTTGTTAGAGTGACGATCGCTCTTTAAAAGGTAATTTTAACTCTTCACCGAGTGAAAATACTGCTAATCAAGCTTAGGGTGATTTTGCACTTTTCTATGGAGAAAAGTCACTGCAAAGTAGTACAATTCGACTTCTGTTCGAGTGATACCAATTACAAATTTCAGAGAGAAATCTGACTTGAATAAAGGAGTAAAATGACGATTAACTCTTTGAAGAGTTTATTTTTACTCTTCATTGAGTGAAAATTCTGCTACTCAAACATGGAGTTTTTTTCACTTTTATATAAAGAAAAGTCACTTGAAAGTAGTGAAAATCTACTTCTGCCAGAGTAATAGTGAATTCAAATTTTAGAGGGGAATATGGCTTAAATTTAGGAATAAAATGACGATTTTCTGTTTGAAAGTTAATTTTTACTCTTCATCAAGTAAAAATATTGCTATTCGAGCTTGAAGTTCCTTTCCACTTTTCTATAGCGAAAAGTCATTCGGAAATAGTAAAATTTCACTTCTGTTAGAGTGATAGAATCTGGCTTGAATTTCAGAGTAAAATTAAACTCGTCTTTGTAAGAGTGACGATGAACTCTTCTGGAGTTAATTTTCACTCTACATCAAGTCAAAATACAGCCTCTCAAGCTCTAAGTAATTCCTCACTTTTCTAGAATGAAAAGTCACTCGGAAGTAGAAAAATTTTACTCCTTTTAGGGCGAAACCTAATTTAATCTTTAGAGAAGAATCTGAACAGAATTTTAGAGTGAAATATAACTTCTCTTCGTAAGAGTGACAATTTCTCTTCATCGAGTGAAAATCCTGCTACCCAAGCTTGGACTGTTTTTCAATTTTTTATAGAGAAAAGTAACTCGAAAGTAGTAAAACTTCACTCCTGTTAGATTGATACCATATTCAAATTTTAGAGAGGAATGTGGCTTGAACTTAGGAGTAAAATTAAATTCTTACTTGTAAGAGTGACGATGAAGTCTTTTTGAGTTAATTTTCACTCTACATCGAGTCAAAATACGGCCACTTAAGCTTGGAGTGATTCGGCACTTTTCTATGGTAAAAAGTCACTCGAAAGTAGTACAATTTCACTTTTCTTAGGGTGAAACTTGATATAATTTTTGAAGAAGAATGTTACCAAAATTGAGGAATGAAATTAAACTCCTCTTTTTAAGTGTGACGACTCACTTTATGAGAGTGATTTTTCACTTTTCATCGAGTAAAAATTCTGTTACTCTAGCTTGGAGTGATTTTTAACTTTTTGATAGAAAAAAGTCACTCGAAAGTAGTGAAACTTCACTCCTGTTAGAGTGATACCAAATTTAAATTTAAGAGAGGAATTTCGCTAAAATTCGGAGGTAAGATTTAACTTTTCTATGAGTGATGATTCAATTTTTAAGAATTAATTTTCACTCTTCATTTAGTCAAAATACTGCCACTCGAAATTGAAGTAATTCTTAACTCTTCTAGGGTGAAAAGTCACTCTTAAGTAGTAACATTTCACTTCTATTAAAGTGAACCTTAGTTTTAATTTTAGAGAGGAATCTGGCTAGAATTAAAGAGAAGAATTTAATCACTCCAAGATTGTCAATTCAATCATTGATTTTTCATAACAGTGTATTCAATCAATTCCTTAGAGTGAATCTTCACTCTACATGGAGTCAAAATACTTTCACTCAAACAAGGAGTGAAAATCCACTCTGAAAGAGAGAATGGTTAATTATAGGGAAGTTGACTTTCACTCTCGAATTCTTGACTTATTCCCCTCTCAAAAATGACTTGTTTTACAGTAAGACGAGTAAAATTTCGCTATTTTCAAGTTGCAGTATTGTAACTAGATGTAGAGAGAAAATGTTCTCTAATGAATTAATAAAGTATGCGATGATGATAAAACTCCAGAAAATCCCTTAATTTTATAATTAATCAGTTCAAGATTCACTCCCAGATGTCTAAAGTCCTTTTGAAGAAGTTTATTTATTGAGTATAGCATTTTTTTTTGTTTCACGAAAAATCTTCAATTAACAAACATTGCAATTCCAAAGTTATTTACTTTCAAAAACAGCTCAAAATTTTGAAGTCGAAAAAAGAAAAATAGCTATGAGCATTACAAACACTTGAACTCAAAATCTCAAAATCAGGATTCATTCCTCTTTCCACTGTTGCGTAGTGTAAGTGGACCATCGGCGTGATACGCTAAATGGAATAGCCGTGCATCGCGTGAACTCTAATTGTCACTCAACGATGGAGTTGTACCGGTACGAATGTACTTTCGTCGTCCTCTAGCCTTTTGTTATTTTTATGCTGCATTAAAACGTTGCTTTAAAACAGAGTCGTGGGCATTGTGTCTGGAAAAGGGGGAGATTCTTGGCTATAATTGCGGGAAATTGTGGGAAAAAATGGATAAAAATTATGTAACCATATGGACGTAATTGCTGAAACGGGGTCTCTTCAACTTTTTCTTCAATTAGATTTGATCCGATCGTCTTGTGGTTTTTTCTCTTTTAATTATGATGATTCATTCAGGATCTTTCAAGAGGTGGAAATTTCTGAACAGTTATGAAGTTATGTATGTTCAATCTTCAAAATTACAACATTATATTTAATCTACGTATTTTATGATGTAGATATTACAATATAAACATAATTATTTGTTGTGTATACAAAGTAATGCGTCAATTTCAAATTCTTTAATGTTGGTGCAACGATTGCCATTACGTTGTTTTATGTGGGCTGTCGAAGGTGCTCGATGAGCATTCGTGACACCGGTTCCCCAGAGCGCGTAATATGTTTTACAACACGCCACCCAACTGATACGATAGAAATCGCGGGCTCGCATGTTCTCATCCTATTTTTGCACTTAATCGTGGCGCTAATTCGTTTATCGCGACTTTGATCAACGTGCGTATAATTGCGGGAGATAAAAGGACCCTGGAAAGTCTACGCTGTTGTTTAATTATTAATGACGAGGGGTACGTTATTACGCCGAGCTAATTGCCATCGGCATTACTTACTCAGCCCCGTCTAATTATTTCTTAATAAAGGAAGCCCGCGGAATATAATTGGCCCAAAGTGGCGCTCTTGAATAAATCCGCGAAATTGATACTGCTAATTGCGAGGAATCGGGGCAAAGGTTCAAAGCAATTCATCGTTTTGGGAAATTATTTTTGTTTTATTAGAGCCATTTTTTAACATTTGAATTGTGTTGTTTGTGATGTTTGATTTTGTGTACCACTAATTGACTGGACGCAGATTTGACATGTCAATAATTCGAAATTAGAAGATTTTTGAAATTCTTAATCATGAGTAGTTGACTATTATAAAATGAAAAATTTCAGTAACTTGAAACTGCACATTTCCAGAATAAAATACTGTGGGGTGATATTGTTTGTAAAAAGAAAAAGTAGAATTCAATTATACATGATGAAGATTTTCCTGACTTCAAAATAGACACTTCAGGATAATAATGAAGTTAGTTGTAGAAAATTTTTAAACGTTAAACAAAATTTAGAATTTTTTGTCTTGAAAATGACATAAATTTTTGATTCAAAAACCAGAAAATTCCAAAATATGAATCCTACGAAAAAAATTTGTAAGTAAAAATTACAGGAATATAATATGATACAGTCAAAAGCTCCTGAAGTTGAATAGCTTAAAAATTTTTAATTCGGAAAAACTTAAAAATTGTGCTCTTGATTCCATCACCGATTATCAAAATCATTAAAGTCCTGAATTAAAAAAAATATATATTTGAAATATTTGAAAGATCATTCGGAGCAAGGAGTAGAATGAAAACCTTTAATCTCTGCAAATTCTAGCTACAACTCTAACTCTAAAAAAGTAAAAAATCACTCCTTATCTAAGTGGCAATATTTTGAGTAGATGAAGGGTGAAAATTCCCTATAGGAAGTTAAGAAAGAATAAGATTATTTATGTCATTCTAACATGTGTTACAAATGATCGTTCTAATGAAATTTTGAACGATTGGTTGAAATGAGGTTCACTTCAACAGAATTAAAATTTTATTACTTCAAACTAACTTTTCGATCTGCAAGAGTAAAAAATTACTTTAATTTTGAGTGGCGGTATTTTGACTCAATCTGAAGTAAAAATTAACTCGTGAAAGTTGAATCGTCACTCTTATAAAAGTTCAATTATTTACCTCTAAATATTAGCAAGATTCTTCTCAGAAATTACAATTTGGTATCACTCTAACAAGAGTGTAGTTTTACTACTTCCGAGTGACAATTCTTTATAGAAAAGTGAAAAATCACTCCAAGCTAGAGTAGGAGTATTTACACCCGACGAAGAGTGAAAATTAACTCTCAAAGAGTGAACCATCACTCTTACAAAGAGGAGTTAAATTTCACTCTCAAATTCTGCTCAGATTATTTTATAGATATTATATCTAGTTTCATCCTAAAAAGAGTTAAATTTCAGTACTTTCGAGTGACTTTTCATTCTAGAACAGTAAGGGATCACTCCAAGCTTGAGTGGCAGTATTTTGACTCGATGTCGAGTGAAGATAAAATATAAATGAGTTCATTGTCTCTCTTACAAAGACGAGTTTAATTTTACTCCTAAATTCAAGCCAGATTCCTCTCTAAAATTTGAATGTCGTATCACTCTAAAAGCAGTGAAGTTTTACTGTTTTCGTGTGACTTTTCTTTATAGAAAAGTGAAAAATCATTGCGAGCTATATTAGTAGTATTTTCACTCGATGAAGAGTGAATCATTACTCTTACAAAGAGGAGTTAAATTTCACACTCAAATTCTCCTCCGATTCTTTTATAAAAATTATATCAAGTTTCACCCTAAATACAGCAAAATTCTTCTACTTTCGAGTGACTTTTCACTCTAAAAAGTGGAAAATGACTCCATGCTTGAGTAACAGTATTTGGACTTAATGTAGAGTAAAAATCAACTATAAAAAAAGTGAATCGTCACTCTTACAAAGACAAGTTGAATTTTACTCCTTAATTCGAGCCAGATTCCTCTCCAAATTTTGAATTTCGTATCACTCTAACAGAAGTGGAATTTTACTGCTTTCAACTGACCTTTATCTATAGAAAACTGGAAAAAAACCACAAGATTGAGTAGCAGTATTTTCGCTCGATGAAAAATTAAAAATTAACCTTCAAAGAGTGAACCGTCTCTCTAACAAAGAGAAGTTAAATTTTATTCCTTAATTCTCCTTAGATTCTTCTTTAATTTTCTTTATTCCTTCTTAGAGTCTTCTCTGAAAATTTAATCAAGTTTTTGTAATTTTTCTTTCCGACAATTTCTTTGAAAGTATGTCCTAAGTATTTTGAAAAACAAAAATCATACTTGTAATCTAAATTTTTCGAGTATATACGAACTATCAGAGCTAGATAATACAGGTGAAATATATACGAGGAATTCTCAATTTCTAGAAACATTCAAACCCACAAATCCTTGAATTCTGGGATTCTAAATTAACAATTGTAAAATTATCGTATTTCAAACTTCACGATGTAGATCTCTAATATTATTTTAATAGTTAGAATTATTATAAAATTTGAAATGAAGGATCAGACTTCATTCATCTTCCAAAGCATGAGCAACATCATTTTCGTTACAGTCCACGCGTACCTACATGAAAAGAAAAAATCGAGATGCACTCGCGAACAAGTTTGCACGATAATTGCGAGACGAGTAATTAAATCTTACGTAAAAGCGTATTTACATAAACAACGCTTTAATCCCGATGAATCATGTCAAAGTGCCGAGATCCCGGGCGATATTCAGTGAAAAATCAATAAAATGGCTCAATCGTCAATCTGTGCGCGATCGCGGTGATACGGCGGAGCGTCATTTTGTCGCGCATTATGCATGCGCATTGCACGCGCATAAGGTCGGCGCTTTTCGTGACGAAACATCGGTGACATTTAACGAGGCTCGGGAAAGCAACAAGTGCACGAGGGATTGAGTGTTCGATCTGATCAGCCATTGGGTTTCGATCTGTCGAGCCGAATTTCTTGTTTCATACGATTCGACGATGTATTCCGCAAACTACGGATTTATTGCAGTTATAATGACTGCGGTCGAAAAGAAGTAGAAAGATAATGAAGAATAATTTGATTTTTATAGAAAACATACATGAGAGTGTCACTTATTTTGGCGATGTTGGAATTGTTTTGATTCTGGGGCTTTGAATCAATCAAGATAGAAAAAACTTTTTTTTGAAGCAAATCAGGCATTTCCAATACATGCCACCAAACGAATAAAGTTTTAAGTGAGATTTACATGTTGTTTTTCAAAAGTATAGTTCAAAAGTTCATAACTTGTGCAGAACTTGGAACAAATGTTTGAAATTTGGCATAGTTTGAGTGTACAATGTCACATTCAAGACTCAATTTTTTTGGATTTTTCTATCGCTGTTATCTATTTTTTATAAGCACCGAAAAAAAGCAAACATGTACTTTTTTGGTGCTTGTGAAACATAGACAACAGCAATAGAAAAATACGGAAAAATTGAGTCTTGAACGTAGCATTACACACTCAAACTGTGCCTAATTTCAAACATTTATTATAAATGTTGCACAAGTTATGAATTTTTGAACAAAATGTATGAAAAACTACATGTAAATCCCATTTTGAACTTCAGTAGTTTTGTGGCATTTGTTAATCATGTCTGATCTGCTTCGAACGTTAAAAAAATTTCTTTTTTATACCTTGATTGATTGCCCTGGGATGGAAAAAATTACGAAATCGCCAAAATAAGTGCCAAGGTAATATATATATATACAATAATTAAAATAGGCAGCACACATGAATTTTTTATTGGCAGAACAACTAATTTCAGATTGTCGAGTAGGATTTATTCACGATACAAGCAATTTGAGACTTTTGAGCAAAATTGTTAAGGGACCCCGAAAAAAAAGACAGTAGGCTTAAAAGAAGATTACCAATTCCTACACCTGTATTTTTAGAAACATTTTGAAAAAATCATTTTATTACATGAAATACAAAATTTTTAATCAATTATTACAAGATGATTGGAAATTTCCGTGTGATAATTATCTGAAGACTTAAATAATGGAAAAAATAATTCGTTTAAGTTAAAAAGGTCTGGTATGAATATTATATTCAAATGGATAAAAAGATAGTTATACAATAAACGAAAATGTTGAGTTTAAATTTCTGGATGTTTGCAGTTTGACGCAAATATATTATTGATATTATGATGAGCATCAAGGTTAAAATTAAAAGTAGATTTTTATAATTACGTTAAGGACTTGAAGTGATTGTTTCTTATTTAATTTTTTTCAGTTGAAAGTTATTTTGTAATTTTCAGGCCAACGACAGATATTTTTATATCTCATGAGGAATCATTCACGAGTACTTGTTTTTATTTTAAAATTTTTTGCAACAGAATAAATAAATTATTATATATAATAATAATCATATATTTCGGAAGAGCAGTTTTGGTTAGTGAATAGTTTGTATCGTCCAATACAGTTTTGAATTAGAGAATCGTTGATGCACGAAATTCTCCATATGTGTCGTTTGAATACATTAGAATCTCGATATTAGTGCTCTGCATACAGTAACTTATGGTACAGTTTCTTTGAATACAGTAAAATATTAGAAAGTGTCAACTAACAAACTGTTATTAAAATATTCATAATTGTTTTGCAGATATCTAACAAAAAATTAGATGTTCGAAAAAATTCAATACAGCAAATTAGAATTTACTATCGAAAATTTTTTAATCACTGAAATCAATATTATGAATATCTAATGTGATTATGATTTAGTATATTCGTAAACTCTTCGTATTATGTGAACCTTGAAATATATGCACAGATCTTCATGTTATTTTACTGAACTTCCGAATAAAAAAATGTTGCGATTTTTGTCATCAATACTATGAATATAAATTGTATCAATATTATTATTTAATTTTTGATTTCAGATTTTATTATTAGATAAAAAACGAATTAATCCAAGATTTATTGATTTGGAAAAATGGAAACTCCGTTACATGAATATTTATAAGTCTCAAAACTCAAACAATATGGTTCATTGCAAGTCTCAACAAAATTTGGAATCTTTTCTAGATATTCGTATATAAAAATCAAATCTTGGAAAATTCTATTATATAATTGTGAAGTTAAGATTTGATTTTTGATCATAAGATTTATATTTTTTCCAATTGAAGAATAAAAAGAAAAAAAGGAAGCTCGAAAACTGATTGTCAGAAGTATTTAAATTGATTATTACAAATTATTTCTGAATTAACATTTTTTATCATAATAAAAATGTCTCAACTCGAAATATTAGTTCAAAAAACTCATAATAAGTGGAATGAAAATTCCTAATATTTCGAAAATCAGACAATTAATGCAGATTAGTTCTCCCTTAAAATAAAAATACGATACAATTTCTCTCGTTCATCTCAGGTGATTTTCAATTTCATAGTTGAAAAATGAAAAAACTTCCATTACAATCATGATATTTTATACATGTTATGTATAATTTCTAATATTCTCCACTACTCTTTCATGCCGAGGTATATTTCCATCATATTTATGAAAATTGACGATTCTTCGTTCCTTATAATATTGAAAAAATTAGCCAGCGGATAGTAACAATTTTTTAAATCAAGTAGGATCACTCCAATGCCTGGAACAAAGTGATGAGTAATTGACAAAACAAACATTTTCCATAAAATTTCGGGGAATTTCGAGATTTTCGCGGTTGGGTAATCCCGGCCCCGGTTGTGGATGCAATGGCGAAACGGCGAAGAAATTATAGCGAAAATTGCGACGTCGGAAGTGGCAATGTCTCGGGAAGCGTACGGTTCTCAAAGGGTTAATTGGGCATAGTAACTTTTCAGGTGACCAAGCGCCAGGGGACTGGAACGAAAAAACTAGGTTCGTGCGTCGCATTTAGATCACAGGCCACGGGGCATTCAAATCTCTGCCTCGAATCCACTTTGTTTATTCAAGATGTCATAAAAAATATTTTATATTTATACAGACCATAATAATATCTCTGGACATTGTAGCAATAAGTAGCTATATTTATGACTGATCATAAATTATATGATTGTTTTTAACGCTCCGTTATTATAATTCAAATTATCTTCTCTACGATCATTCTGGAGCCACACCAAATCAGTAACTCAGAGAAACATCTTTTTCAAGCTTTCGGCAGTTTATTTTTGCCCTCTTCAGGAAAACTGAATTCACAATATCAAAACAACAATCAATAAAATTCCAAATCAATCAATAAATTTCATCACAACATCACTCACTGCACTTACTCAAAATATAAATTCCAGGTTAAAATTATCTTATGTGTAAAAACATTCCGTCACCTTTTTATAATATTAAGTGAATAGGAAAGGAACAATATTTTGTGATAAGAACTTATCAGTGGTCTCTACACAACTAACAAAATTACCTCAGTTTTCCTTCTTTATATAGAAAACGAACCGATAAGAACTCATATCACGTCATCAATGCATGCGTCATAGATTGAACTTGAAAATCTCGTGTCTTGTATGTTTAACTTATTTTTAGACCCCTTTATGAAAAACATTGCTGAAAGGAGATTGAATGAAAAAGAGGAGAAACATTCTTTAAAGAAAATGAGAGATAAAGTTAAAGATATTAAAATAAGATGGAAAAATAAGAATTATATTGACAAAAAAACATATTTGGAATTATTAGAGACAGATGGAAATTCACCTAGAGCATACGGATTACCAAAAATTCATAAGAAAGATAATTCATTTAGAGTGATATTGAATTTATCTAAGGAATTTGAAATTGCACCTTTTGATATGACATCATTGCTTACAAATATCTCGAAGGATGAAGTGAGAAATTCACTTGTTAGAAGATACCGATTTTTAGAGCCATATATGGACATACCTGGTGAGGAATTTGTAGGCAGTGTTATCAAATTGATGGAATTATTATATTTTACTTTTGATGGAAAAATATGTGAACAAACTTTTGGAACACCAATGGGTTCTCCGATTTCAACTATTTTAGCTGGTATAGTAATGGAAGATATGGAATAAGATGTTTTGAGTAAATTGACTTATGAACCAATATTTTACTGTAGATATGTTAATGATATTTCTATGATAACAAAGAAATATGAACCGGATGCGACTTTTAAGGGATTTTATTCATACAAAAATAGGATACAATTTACAAGTGAAATAGAAAGGGATGGGAAGTTAAGTTTTTTGGAATTGGAAGTTATTAGAAAAAATGAAAAACTAATATTTGATTGGTTCATAAAACGGACTTCATCTGAAAGATTTATGAATTTTCATTCAAAAAATCCGATTGTACAGAAGAAAGGAATAGTATATGGATGGTTGATGAAGTTATCAAATTATCTGATGAAAGATTTCATAAAAAAAATTTTGATAAAATTAAAAACTTACTCAACAAAAATAACTATCCCATTGAATTTATAGAGAAAAATATTAAGACTAGAATTGATTTTTTGAAATATGTTAAATCGAAGAATGATTAAGATGATAAATTGTTGGATAATGATGATAGAAGAAAAAGAATTTTGGTTTTACCATATATAGAAAAAGAACAAAGAAGAATTGAGAGAAAATTTAAGAAAGAAAATATGAAAGTGATATATAAAAGTGATAATAAATTGAATATGGATATTATAAAAAGGGGAAAAGATAAATTGGAAATTAAAAGACAGCAGAATGTAGTTTACAGGATAGATTGCAGAGATTGCCAGTTTAAATATGTAGGACAGACTAAAAGTTGTTTGGAAACTAGAATTAAGGAACACGATGGAAATATTCGCAAACTTACAGATAATAACTTGGTTATAACAGAACATAGAATAAATATGAATCATGAGTGAAATTGGGATAAAATAAAGATTTTGAATGAAGAGATAGATTTTAGAAAAAGAATGTTTTCAGAAATGTTTTTCATAAAGGGGACTAAAAATACATTAAATAGACAAGAAGACACGAGATTTTTAAGTTCAATTTACGATACATGCATTGATGACGTGATATGAGTTCTTATCGGTTCGTTTTCTATATAAAGAAGGAAAACTGAGGTAATTTTGTTAGTCGTGTACAGACCACTGATAAGTTCTTGTCACAACATATTGTTTCTTTCCTATTCACTTAAAATTATAAAAAGATGACGAAATGTTTTTACACATAAGATAATTTTAACCTGCAATTCATATTGTGAGTAAGTGTAGTGAGTGATGTTGTGATGAAATTTATTGATTGATTTGGAATTTTATTGATTGTTGTTTTGATATTGTGAATTCGGTTTTCCTGAAGAGGGCAAAAATAAACTGTCAAAAGCTTGAAAAAGACGTTTGTCTGAATTACTGATTTGGCATGGCTCCAGAATGATCGTAGAGAAGATAATTTAGATCATAAAATATATTGCTGTAAAATCCATGGATATTGTTATGACACAAATGATCAAAATCAGTGATGACAAGGTTAGGCTCTCCCTTTGTAAGTCCCAAAATCTCTCTGACAGCACAAAAATCCATCATTTGGAATTCCAAATTTTTCCTGAAATTTCCTTCCTTCCTGCTCACCCTATCACAACTAATGGACAACAAAAACCACCAAGAGGAAGACTCTACTCGCGGGGATCGTGGCCTTTTTCCGGTCGCAGGGCCGTTAAAAAAAATCAGATTTTCCAGGCAAATTATTTACGGCCTTCGCGCTCAGCGCGAAACGGGAGCACATTGTGAAGGCTTATTCCTTCCCCTTCCTCCCCCTGCGTCGCTCTTTTTCCCGAGGTTCCTGCTCTCTAACCCTTTCCGTTAACGCGGGGGCCCGACTGGGCCCGGCGTTTGTGCCCCCCTCGCTAGGAAATAAGAAATTTTCTGAGATGCGAATGCGAGGGAGGAGGCGGTAGGGGGTACAGGGGGAGGGGAGGAAGGAGGAGGCCTAGCCAAGCGAACATAGTTAATTTAGATTGTATCGCGTGAGAAGCAGGAAATGACGAAATATCCTGAGCGCCGACTTACGCCGGGCCCGTTCCTAAGCGCGCACCTCGACTCCTCGCGACCTCAGCTACTACGAGAAACCGACACGCAACCCGGGCTCTCGCGAAACGACGAGCGTTTTTATGGGAGTACAGTTGGGTTGACGTGTGTCCTGGTAGTTGGCAGGAGGCCAGGGTGATAAGGTGGACTGTTTTTGGAAGGATACCCTGGAGAAAAAGTTCCGACTTAAAATGGTCGGACCATAGTCGTAACATTGTCGAACGTAAGGACTGTATTTTAAAACTCCGATTTTAGGTCAATCCCATCACATATTATTTGCGGGAAATTGTCGGTAAAGGAGCAAAGTTACCTCCTTTGATTAATTGTGATGCTACATATTTGTATATTGCTCTAAAATCCTGAAAAATGACTCTTCGAAACTCTGCTGAAAAGCATTGGAGTTTTACGGTTGGTTAAGGTCTATAGCTTATATTTAGGCTTGCACAAGTGACAACCGCATATAAATAATCGTGTTTTTTGAAATTTCCGGATTTTTCCTATTCAAAAACGAAAAAATCTATCTTCCGAATCTTCCAAAATATTCTTTAGATTTTTATGGTACTATGAAAAATTAATGTGGCATGAAACAACAGACTATGAAAATTCCAAAGATTTCTCATTCCGAAGGCATTCCTTTTTTCAGTAATATTTACGAATTTTCAAGTTCTACAAATTTAATAGTAAATAAAAAAAAAAGAAACAGAATTATGAATTTTTTAATAAAATATTACAATAATGAACATGATCTACAAAATTTATTAAAATTTTCTAAAATTTTACATATTTTCCGAATGATATAGAATTGATAACAATCATTGAAATTTTTCATGTATTTTTTCAGAAATCTTCTAAATTAAATGAATGATACAAACTCTATAATAATTAACAAATCCTATAAAAATTTGTCTAAAATGTAAGGATTTAAAGTAATTTTTGCATGCTTTTCAAGTTTTTAAAGAAAAAAAATATAAATGTAAAAAAAATTTTTATGCATATTATACAGAAATATCATAAGAAACAAAATCTGTAAAATTTATGACACAATCCGAAATTCTAAGAATTAGTCGAACATTAAAGAATTCCTAACAAAAAATTTAATTTTTTTATCTTCTTGTTTTTCATTTTAATTCATTAATGGCACAAACTATTCGAAATTTTGTAAATTTTATAAAAACTTGTTCAATTTTTGAAAAATTTTTGTGATTTTCTGGAAATTGTCAAGTTTTGCAGATTTTTTAATACAAAATTTTCATTTGTTCTTTGAAGAAATATGATAATAAACACATTGAACATAATTTTTCAACTTATTTCGAAATTAAACAAACTCTCAAATAGAGTAGAATAATTTAAATACATTTTAACTTTTTGTGCCTGGCATTTTTTGAAATGTTAAGGATTTTGAAGATAATACGAACCTATTCAAAACTTTTTAAACTTCATCAAATTTTGTCCAACTCAATAGGATTTTTCGGGATATGGCTATTTTTGAATTTTTTGGATTCAAATCTAAATGATTTTGGATTATTATTTAGATTTTCGCTCATACATGTATTTTAGAGATATACATAATAAAGAACACAATTTACGAAATTTATAAACGTTTCCTGAAATTAAATTAGTGATTGCCAAAAATGTGAGAATTTCATTTTTCAAAGTAAAGATCCAAATGCGAATGGTCAAAATTTAAGAAATAAAAATTTATTAAATACATATGTATTTAAGCTTTTTGACCGTATGAACCAATAAATCTGAATTTCTCCATTTCTACTCAAGATTCTACAATCTTCATTTCACATGTCACAAAAATCGCTCTATATTTTCAAGAAAAATAGCCTTTATTCACTGATATAATAAATTTCAGAAAAACCTCAATTTTTCACATGAAAATATGTCTTACACTTCTCATTTTTTTTGTATCGTATCAAAAGAATCACATGGCGCTGTCAACCAAATTATATTTACGTTACATACAATCTCGAATGCCCAAGAACAACGTAATGCAAGTCATCTCGAAATGCTCATGCTTTTGCCTCGACTCAACAGTGTCGTTAACAATATGAAATATCGTCAAGTCGATAGCTTTTGATTCCAACTAATGAAGTCTCGCTTAATTTCTCGTGCTCGTTTCATGTCCCGCCTTTCGCCATTTTTTTTTCTTTTTTCTTTTTCAAAGATTTTGTTCGGTCTCGACTGTGCCGGATCGAGTAATTGAATTTCATCGTTAGTCACTGCAATTCGTTTTTATGGCGTTGTGTGTGTTTTTGAAAAATTTCTTCTGAGTATAAATTTCATAAAACGCAAAATTTTCCTTTATTTATATCTGCAATGGAATATTACGTAAAAGATATATTTTCAGACGCTAAAAATTTGAAAACAATGCGAATTCGAAAACCTAACATCAATTTTAGGATTACTTCTCTACCCTTACCAAAAATGTGAAATTTTCATGAGGTTTCGTATTTTTGCTATGAGTACTTTTTGGGTTATCCAATATCAAGCTCTATATCATTTAAGATTCAAAATAATAAAAAAATTGGTTTCATGACATTAGTTACACTGATGATACGTTGGGCAAAATAAAAAAAAGGGAAAATTGTAAAGTTTCAAAAATTAATGTGCTAGTTTCTTTTGTTTCTGGTCTAGGAATATGTACTATTTTTGCACAGGTTAAAGCGAGAATCAAAAACCATTTCAGTAAATGTGATTTTCTGGCGGTCACTTTGTTTAATGATATTCATCGAGCGCGAAATCAAACGGAATCGACTGCTCTCGAACTCGTTGTAGGGAACGATAACAACGCCGAGACTTACGACAGTGATTAAATTTTTGTTTCTGATCCACGCGCGTCTGAATAAGACTTGCGTTGAAAATATGCCTTAGGCGATGAAAAAAAAAACGCGATGATATCGCGAGTGCAACGGGCGGAAATTATTTTTAAGTAAATGTCCTGAATAGCAGTGTATTAAGTTGAATGAAAAAATGTCTGAGCAAAAACAGTGGAATATTTAATAATTTTTTGCAAAAAAAAAAGTGGAAATTATTAGTGCAAATTAACTATATCTGGTTTTGTAAATATTAACATCAAACAGTTATTTCCTACAAGAATAACTCTATCTTCAATACATCAAAAATAATTTCCATTCATTTACTTGATGCATAAAGAAATACTGCACTAAATCATTATTCCTAAAATACTTATTGCTTATAAGATTTTTGTTTTCACTGAAAAATTTTTTCTCAGTGCAAGAAAAGTACTCAACATATCATATAGGCATCAAGAACACTTGCACAATTGATTTTTTTACACTCATGCGATACATGAAGACGTACTCAATTATTTACAAATTCTGCTTTTATTAAAAAATTAATTTTTAATGCATGACAACTAATGCATATAGCATCATTGCATCAAAAACACTTCCTGTAATAAAAAAAACCGGAGTATCCTTTCAGTCTCCAAGAGTATCTTGACTCTCAGAATTAGTATCATTGAGTCTCCAAGAGTATCAAAAACTATTAAATTTGTTTTTATAAGTCTCGAAAAGTGATCACTAGGAACTTTTAGTCTCAGATTTTAGTACATAATTTTTTAGTAATAGTCTCTCCATTGAATACTGCAGTATTTTAGTAACTAAATCGGAGATTCAGTTTAAATTGGCAAAAAACTGCTGATAAATAGTAGATTTTTACTAATTAAAAAAGTGAAAAGGGAGCAACTAAAGTTATCGTAAAAATCACTAATTGAATTAGTGTTATAGCTTACTGATTAAATTAGTAATACTTGACTGAAGAAAAAGTGAATAACTAACATGTTGTTCTCTTCAAATTTTAGTAGAAATCTACTACTGCAGTAAGTAGGTTTTGATTAGTTTTATTCGTGCATTATGACTGTAAAATAAGTATAGTTCAACTAATGAGAAAGTCAATTTTCACAAATACTTTAGTAAATAGTTACTGTTCATAATAATAAATATATACCACTGCAACGATTTACTATCTACATAACATTCAAATGCTACTAATTCATTATTGTTTTATAGGAAAAAACAAACTATAGTAATAGACATATTTAGACATTTGTTCAAATATGTATTTCTTGAAAAATCAAGCTTTTAACAATTTTTTTTACATTAACTTTTGTTTTACAACCAGGTACATGTAATACATAATTTAGTAGAATTCAACAGTTCTTTCAGTCAACTTGTGGAATTCTACTTATTTATTAGTAGATCTCTGACTATCACTGGCCTACTAATTGCATTAGTAAAAATATTACTAATTCGAACTGAGAGAGTTGTCTCCGACGTCATTTTTTCATGACAACAGTCTCCAAAAATCTCTTAAGTAATAATTTTAGATTCTGGAGTCTCACATTAACGCCGACATTTCCGTAAATTCGAGTTTATTTCAGGATCATCAGATTTATCAGAGACTTGAGTATTCAATATGTCAACTTTTTGATTTTTGGGAGTTTTCTTTTTGCAAAATTGAAATTTATTAGATACTCTCATTCATAGAAGACTTGGGTATCAGAGAATGAGACTTGAATCTTTGAAACTCTCAAAATATTGATTTTTTATGGCACATTTATATTCCAAAGTACTATTCCGTACTTGAGAAGATTTTGCAAAATTCAGATGGTTAAATTTTTTTTTTTTTAAATAGATAAAGTCTAGAAATTCAAAAAGTAGAATCCTTTATATTCAATTTGCACTTGTACATTGCACCCTGCATGAAAGCTATGGATCTTACTCGTCAGTACTTAAGACTTCAATTTTTTCAGCAAACTTTCGAAAATTTATTTTTTAGGATTTCGTGGTCTTTTCTCATTATTATTCAGGATACTGCAGTCAACTCGAATCTCGTTTATGAATACTTGAGTATTCTTTGACAGAGTCTGAATAGGTGTCTTTTTGGGATACTTCGATCTTCTTGAAACCATTTTCGGGATACTTAAGTTACTTTTTGTCACTTTTTGAATAATCAAGTACGAATTAAAGAGTTTTAAGTCTCCATTTCGGACACTACCTCGATGGCCACGAGTCTCAAAATAGTATTCCATTTGACTGAACGGAATACTCATTCGGAGACTTGAAATACTCTGGAGACTGAAATGGTACTCTGCTTTTTGTCCCGTGTAAAAAACTGGAGTATCATTTCAGTCTGTAAGAGTATCTTGAGTCTTGGAATGAGTGTCATCGAGTCTCTAAAAGTACCCACGGAATATCGAAGGAGTCTCCGAGAGTAATGAGAGTATTGAAGTTGTTTTTATGAGTCTCCAACAATCTCCACTAGCCACTTTCAGTCTCAGATTCGAATATACATAATTTCTTATCACGAGTCTCTTTTATTGAATACTGCAGCATTTTAGTAACTAAATAAAAGACTATTGTCTCACGAAGTCATTTTTTCATAATTTCAATCTCCAACAACCTCTCAAGTATTCATTTTGGAGACTGTGGTCTCAGGTATACGCTGATTTTTCCAAAAATATGAGTTCATGTCTGGATCATGATATCTATTGGGGACTGTAGGATGTTTACGTATGTTTACTTCTCGATCCTCCGCAACCTACTTTTCTAAAATTGAAATTTTTATAGATCCTCCCATTCATTAAAGACTTGTATATCTTGAAGGGAGACTACAATCTTAAACTTCGAAAATTTGATCTTTCATGTCACAGTAATTTTAGGTAGTACTATACAAAAGCTAAGAATATTGTAGAAAATTCAGATAATAGATTTTTTCGTCTTGAATTGAATCAGTCTGGAAATGATAAAAACTGGAATTATATATTTTCAATTTCCACTTGTGTAATTGCTTTCTCAATAAAAGCTATGGACATTATGCGTCTGTAAGACTTTATTGTTTTTCAGTGGAGTCTTGAACAATTATTTTTTAGGATTTCACAGTCTCTCCAAATCATTATTCAAGATACTACAGTCAACTCAAGTGAAGTTTATGAATACTCAATTATTTTTTGATGATCTTCAATGGTATTTTTCTGGAAGACTTTGGTCTTCTAGAATCGCCTTTCAAGATACTCAAGTCATCTTTTGCCACTTTTTTTAATACTGCTGTAAGTATTTAGGAGATTGAAGTCTCCATTTTGAACTCTAGCTCGAGGGCCACGAGTCTCAAAAGAGTGTTCCATTTAGCGAAAAGGAATACTCATTCAGAGACTCTAGATACTCTGGAGAGTAAAATGATGCTCTGATTTTTGTCCTGCGTTGCAATATCAATTTTTCCTAAATTGAAGAACTCTGCAAGAAAATTTCTGCACATATCATGATGGCTTGAAAACCACTTCTAAAATTGGTTTTTCTTCATTATCCATGCTATGCCTGAAGAGTCTCCTGTTTGAAGTGAAGACTTTTTTTCTCAGTGTGCTCGGCAACGCGATAAATCAGAGCAGGATCGGCCGGAAAAATACGCCTCGTCCCAAATGAGGAAAAACCGGGTAATTTGGGTTTCTGCGATCTTGGAGCGAGTCGGTTTCCTCCAGAATCGCAATTACAAAATGTCCCTCTCGCGAAGGCGAGCCGGCGAATCGCGGGGTTTCTGCAAATTAACGGACGATCGGGCCCGCTCCGGCCTTCTGACTCCACCTCCTTCGCGTTTCCCGGGGACCCGGGGCCCCTCGGAGAGATCATTTTTGCCACGTATTTGCAAACTGAATAATAAATACGCGAATGCAAGTCGCGGCGAGTTCCGCCTTCACGCAGTTCGCGCTACGTGCGGATTGGTCACGCTCGCGATGGGACGGGACAGCTTTCGCGGGCTATCCCCGGCACTCGTTTTATCCCGAGATGCATGCGCGAGAGCGCAGCCAGGATCCCCGATGCACCGCGAAGGTCACTATTGCGTAAATAAATGCACAGTGCGTTGAGTGCACGAGAGCGCGAGAAACTTGAAGCTGGGCGAAAAAGGGAACGCAGGATTTGCGTAGGGCTGCACTGGGAAAACATTCTGCAATTTCAGTTGATTTTACTGAATGTTAGTTTGAAAAGGTGTAACTTAGAATTTCAGTTGTGCTGATTGCAGGAGCTTAAGCAGGAAATATTTTTTGGAGGGGGTTTTCTGAACATCATATTTCCTTTGGAATTTGTATTTTTATTCTTTGATAGAGTGGTTTTGAAATTTTTTATATTTTGAAATTAGAAAGTTGTAGTAGAGAATGGAATTCAATTTTTTAACTCCAATCATCTGTGTTCTCCGTTTTTCGTAAATTGAAATACATGATCTCTCAGAGTTCATTCAATTTTCGTCTTCGATCTATTGATTCCATCAATATTGAATAATAAATCTGAATCCTTGAATTCTATACTCTGCAATGTAGATTTTTTGAACTTAATAGAATGCACAACTTGATCTTGTTACCAACTTGATGATTCAAGATACATGAATCATAGAATTCTATGATGTACGATTTGAGATTTAAAAGTACATATTTGATTCTAAAACTTAGAAATTTAAAACTCACTATGACATGTTCTAAAAACCTAAATTCTTCATGCCTGTATAAAGTTTAGGGATCTATTTATTTTGTTTTTAGAGTCTAGAATAAAAAAGTTGTATAGTCTGGAATTCAGAGCTATGAAACTCGCCATTTTTCATATTCATTATTTTACGATTCCACGGGTCACAATTCTAGAATCCAGAGGTAGAAAATACTATGTCTTGAAGATACAACTGTTTTTACGCTTCGCTATTACAATTCAAAATTGTCCTTTCACGATCATTCTGGAGCCAACACTAAATGAATAAATTCCAACAATTATCTTTCTTCAAGCTTTCGGCATTTGTTTTGCCCTCTTCAGGAAATCTGAATGTACAAAATCACAAACAATCAACCGATTTCAATTTACACAACAATTTCCATCACAAGATCACTTAATTCACTTACTCAAAATATAAATTTTAGTTTAAAATCATCTTATGTGTAAATACATTTCGTCAACTTTTTAAATATCATCATATGTGTAAGAAAAAGTTCGTCAACTTTTTATAAGTAGATAGGAAAGAAACAATACGCTATTACGAGCACTTATCAGTGGTCTGTACACGAATAACGAAAATACCTCAGTTTTCACTTCCTTATATAGAAAACGAACCGATAAGAACTCATATCACGTCATCAATGCATGTATCGTAAATTGAACTCAAAAATCTCGTGTCTGCTTGTTTGTTTAAAGTCTTTTTTGTCCTCTTAATAAATTTTAGCTAAAATTTTAATGAAAGATATGGAATTAGATGTTTTTGAGTAAATTGACTTATGAACCAATATTTTATTGTAGATATGTTAATGATATTTCTATGATAACAAAGAAATATGAACCGGATGCGACTTTTAAGGGATTTTATTCATACAAAAATAGGATACAGTTTACAAGTAATATAGAAAGGAATGAGAAATTAAAATTTTTTGGAACTGGAAATTATTAGAGAAGATAAAAAGCTAATATTTGATTGGTTCATATAACCGACTTCATCTGTAAGATTTATGAATTTTCATTCAAAAAATCCGATTGTACAGAAGAAAGGGATAGTATATGGATGGTTGATGAAGTTATCAAATTATCTGATGAAAGATTTCATAGAAAAAATTTTGATAAAATTAAAAACTTACTCAACAAGAATAACTATCCTATTGAATTTATAGAGAAAAATATTAAGACTAGAATTGATTTTTCGAAATATGTTAAATCGAAGAATGATTAAGATGATAAATTGTTGGATAATGATGATAGAAGAAAAAGAATTTTGGTTTTACCATACATAGAAAAAGGACAAAGAAGAATTGAGAGAATATTTAAGAAAGAAAATATGAAAGTGATATATAAAAGTGATAATAAATTGAATATGGATATTATAAAAAGGGGAAAAGATAAATTGTGAGTTAAAAGACAGCAGAATGTAGTTTACAGGATAGATTGCAGAGATTGCCAGTTTAAATATGTAGGACAGACTAAAAGTTGTTTGGAAACTAGAATTAAGGAACACGATGGAAATATTCGCAAACTTACAGATAATAACTTGGTTATAACAGAACATAGAATAAATATGAATCATGAGTGAAATTGGGATAAAATAAAGATTTTGAATGAAGAGATAGATTTTAGAAAAAGAATGTTTTCGGAAATGTTTTTTATTTAGAGGACAAATAATACTTTGAACAAACAAGCAGACACGAGATTTTGGAGTTCAATTTACGATACATGTATTGATGACGTGGTATGAGTTCTTATCGGTTCGTTTTTTATATAAGGAAATGAAAACTGAGGTATTTTTGTTAGTCGTGTACATACCACTGATAAGTGCTTGTAATAGCGTACTGTTTCTTTCCTTTCCACTTATAAAAACTTGACGAATTGTTTTTTACACATATGATGATATTTAAAAAGTTGCCGAAATGTATTTACACATAAGATGATTTTAAACTGAAATTTATATTCTGAGTAAGTGGATTAAGTGATCTTGTGATGGAGATTATTGTTTAAATTGAAATTTATTGATTATTTGTGATTTTGTACATTCACTTTTCCTGAAGAGGGCAAAATAAATGCCGAAAGCTTGAAGAAAGATATTTGTTGGAATTTATTCATATGGTGTTGGCTCCAGAATGATCGTGAAAGGACAAGTATGCCTCAAAGAATTCAAACTCAGACTCTATAAAATTAAAAGTTATAGAAATATATCTATATAAATTATAGAAATAAATCTGAATCCTTCAGTTCTATGCTGTATGTAAACTATGAATTTTTCTTGAACTTAACATATGTAATAGGGTTCGAAACTTAATGCTGTGATCAACTTTATGATTCAAGATATATGAAATATAGAACTCTGTCATGTAGGATTCGTCATTTAAGAGTATTTGATTCAAAAATTATGGATCTAAAAAATTCACTATGATGGGATCTGAAATTCCGAATTCTTTATTTCCGCAATAGGGTCAGTATTTTAATAATCTTATTTGTAGAATCTGGAATACGAAAATTTTATAGTTGAGAATTCAGAGTTCTAAAACTCACCATTATCCATATACATTATTTTAAGATTTCAAATATCTAAATTCTAGAATCCCGAGTTGGAGAATAATATTTTATGTAATCAAAACTCGGATTTTTAATAATCGAAAATTCTAGAAATCTCTTTCATATTATTTATACTGATGAAGTCTCAATCCTTCAATTCTATAATTTACAATGTAGATTTTTGAAAATTTGTATTCTAGGATTCAAAACTTGATCCTGTAATCAACTTTATGATTGCAGATATCAGAATCATAGAACTCTGTTATGCAGAATTTGAGCTTCCAGGGTATTTGACTCAAAATCTTATGAATCTAAAATTTATCATGCTAGGGTCTAAAAATCTATATTATTCATTTCCGGAAAAAATTCAGTAGTCTAGTAATTTCATTTCTAGAATCTATAATACAATAATTCTATAATTTAGAATCCACAGTTGTGGAACTCACCATTATGGCATTAACAAGAAGATTCTGTGATTCTCTATTCTAGAATTTACAAGTCTGGTATTCCAAGCCGATAAGTATTTATCTTAGAATATTGAATTTTTTGACCTATGATTCCACTGAATATTTAAGAACTCAGACTTCAGTAATGCTACCTTGTAGGATTTAGAACTACTGTTTTTTTTAGACTCCTAGATCTATCAATAAATTTAAAATTCTTAACTATAAAATTTACGATTACGAAAATTTTAATTATATTATTCTATGTTCTAAAGTATAGATTTTTAGTATTTAAGACTGTATAGTGTTCAAAGTTTTATGGTTCCGTTTTTCAAAGTCGACATTCTAGGTATCAGAATTGTAGGAATTTATATCTTCGAATTCAAAATACCGAAATTTCAGACTCTGATTCCATATATTTGGAAGGTTTAGATTCCGTTTGGCAAATTTTTTCCTAAAATTTCTCTTCGCCTATTTTCGACAGCTTTTCCAACGATTGTAGTTATGTTCAAATGAATGAAAGGTCTAGAATGATCTCTCAGAGCCACATTCAATTTTTGTCTTCAATATATTGATTCCATCAATATTTCAACCTCCTATTGGGTCCTCATCAGAATCCTTACAAGAATTCAGAAAAATTTCTTATAATACCATTTTCACAAAAACAATTTATTCTTTGATAATGTGGATACAAGAGAGAATTTGAAATTTTTTACATTTCAGGATTAGAATGTTATACAACTTTTGAAATCCAAAGTCCCACATTTTTCATGTTCGTATATAATGGAATTCGATTTTTGTGATTTTCAATTAGTCACTGTGGTTTCAATTTTTTGTCCTATTTTTTTTGGTACTTATATCACTTTGAGGATTATCTTATATTTAGATGGATTTTTGTAAAGCTTTCTGGAATTTGATGCTCTAGGAATCGAATTTTGAAAAATTCAAAGATTTTAATTGATTTTGGAGAAAATTTTAACCAGACAGATGACAGGTATTTCATATATTTGTAGGATTTGATTATAGTATGTATTTTCTGGTATTTTTATATATTTCCAATTTTTTAAACATTCATTTCTACTTAATAACTTCATGTACGTAAAGGGTATTATTCAAAGTCTGCTTTTTCTGTATAGTTAGGTGTGGTCAGTAACGTTTTCAAGTTCTACCACATATTTTGCATCACCCGATAGATTTTTTCTGTGCATTTGTTTCCTTAATGGAATTCCTGAAAGGCAGCTATCTCGGCAGGGTGTAAAAATGACTGTAAATATGCGATATTATTCCAGCCATGAGAATGTAATTGTGTGGTACACACATAGACAACCTGGAAAAATCGGTATTTTTTGAAGTATCGCATGCTCGCGAACAAATGCCGCGCTTTGGATGATGTTTTGTTCTTGCAGCGAACTTTTTGCAGAGTTGAATATTCTCGCAAAGTACGTTTAATGAGATAAAAATCGAATAAATTCAATTCTAAGAGGAATTTTCAAGAATATAATAGGGTGGCGAATTTTCAATTCTGTATGTCTTTTTTTGAAATTCTTACGAGATTTTTTATTTTATATGATTATATTAAAGTTACATTTAACAATTTCCAGAGGTTACACTTTTGAGAATTAATCATTGTCTTTTTTTTATTCTTGGATGAGAATTTTGAATTATTCCCTAATTTTCTAAAGTTATTGAATCCATAAGCTACCCAAAAAATAAAAAATGACATAGAATTTCAAAAACCTCTGACTAGAAATTAAAAAAAAAAAATATATACTATGACCAATAATAAAAGTTTTTATTTCTGGTCAGATCGATGACATCTGAATATTCAAAAAAATGAAAATTCTATTCGAAAGATACAATATTCTGATATGGAAATTTTGCCACACATAATTTTCTAAAAATTTTGGTTGATAGTTCTTTTATTTTTGTATTATTCAATTTTGTACTCTTAGGAAACAACCTAAATACGTAAGAATCATAAATCTTATTTCAATGAACTAAACAAATTTTTCATACTTTGAAATGAAAATGGAATAATCAGAAAACTCGGAGAGTAATCCCATAATTTGATTTACAAGCAATTTAAAATTTTTCTCATCTTCTGAAGCAAAAAAAAAAGAATAAACTGTTGATATAACTTGTTTTGTTATTGTATATATTTTTGTCATCGAGCAACGTCCAAATCGGCATAGAATATTTCAATAACTAGTGTGTAATTATGTCATATTACGCGATACAAAATCAAATATCTATTCACGAGAGCCATTCTACTCCAGGCACCAACTTTTTCTCAGTTCTCGGCGGCTCTTTGAATGTCGTGCTCCTTCCGTTTATTGTTGCATTAATCTATGCGCAGCACTGACCTGCTTTATACTCGTATACGTGCAACAGTAACGACTCGTGTACTTTACACTTTACGTTTTTCTACATTGAAACATTTCTCAACACAAAAATTCCACGAAGAAAAAGATACATGGATTAATTTGACGTAAAAAATTTATCACTTTCATTTTGATACATCGTGGAAATTCGTCGACAATTTCATCGAAATGAATTAGAATCTAGGAATTGACAAATCTCTAGTAAATGAACTTGTCAAAAATTTAGTGCAGATCATGGGAATAAGAAAAGTTGGAATTGGACAGAGTGCGAAACATAATTCAAAATTATCAATATTTAATTTCTGAACTTTTTATTCAGGGTTGAATAATTTAAAAGCCTGGAATTCAAAGAGGAAGAAATTTGCAGTTACAAAATTCATATTTCGGAACTCATTATTGCAAATAACTTCTTGTAAAAACTAACTGTAAAAACCTAAAATTCTATAAATAAATGACACATTCTTCGGGATTTGGAATTTTATACTGTTAAAATTAGATCTATTGTTCTAAATTCTATATTATAGGTTTCTAGAATTGTATGTATATTACCTAAATCAATATTTTAGATATATATAAAAATCGTAGCAATCTATCTATTTCCTCGAATTTGAAATTACAGGATTTTGGACTGAAAACTTTTATTACAAGATTGTCAAGTCTTGATTCTATAATCTTGAAATTACTTGAAATTCTAGAATTTAATATTCATGATTTAAAGATTCCATGGATAAATTATTTAGAACGTGGATTTTAAGAATACTGTCTGGAATAATGAAGAAATATTTTTTCGGTGAATCGAGAATTCCAAGAGTATAATTTACATCTGGAATTATATACTCTAAAAATATAAACTGTTTTATCCTGTACTCTACTATTTGAATCTGTAGATAAATAATTAAGATACCAGAGTTCTAAAATAATAAAATATGTTATGCTAGATACATAAGTTGGCGTAATTTTTGATGCCAGAATTTCAGACTCATAGATTGAGACTTCTAAAATTGTGTAACCTAGGATTCACAATTCTGAATACTATGATTATTCTGCGTATTAAAAAAATTTTAATTTTCTGAAAATGATCTTCGTATTTTGGGTACGACAATTTATATTTATTAATTTAAGATTTTATTGATCAATATAAAGAACTCAAGGTTCACGAATATTTTTTTGTAGAATTCAAAACTTCGACTTTATATAAGTAATTAAGAATCCTAGAAATGTACTGTACATTTTTTGGATCTTGAATTTTATTCTGCAAAAATCATATCTTTCAATCAAATTTCACATTTATCATTAATATTCTATGAATCCCAGAATTTTGAGTTCATGAATATTTTTTAGAATAATTATGATATTATTTTTCAGTGTATGGGGAATTCTTTAAATACACTTTGCATTATTTAGCTATGGCAGTGGTAATAAAAAACTGGAATCCTTGAATTCTATTCCACACAATATAGATTTGCTGTATTAAATTTTCAAGGTGACGATTTTTATGAATCCTAAGCTATCAAATTCATAATTCTGGGTAACAGAGTGTTAAAGAATCTAATGACTTGTAGAATTTAATAAAAAATTAACTAAGAAAATTCCAAATGCTAGAAGTATATATTTCTAAATCTATATTTTTATCCATATAAAACAAGTCTTGGATTCTACATTCTATGTTAAATGACTTAGAGATTCGAAATTGAAAGTTTGAAAATCTTCGAATATCAAATAAAGAAATCAGTTGTTTTTGGGGTACACAATATAAGTTTTCTAATTAGAAAAGCATAGTTATTAAGAGCTGCATTATTCAGAATTCCAGAATTATATAATTTGAATCTTCTGGCCTTAAGGTTCTATGTTGAAATATCGAAAGTCTAAAGTAATTTTGATCCTTATAAAAATCTCATAGGGAAACGAAATTTCTTTTGAGAATTCAGTAACTTATAAGATGACATTAAGATTCTTATAAGTTTCCTAGTTCTTATATGTTCCCATTACAAAACCTAACAAGAACATGAATTTTCTAATTAATATAATCTTCCGAGGAAAAAACCTTATTCAATTTTGTCGATAAATTCTCTACATGTGAGAAATTTGAGTTCCTAATTAGCCATCTATAAGGTCACTTTATAAAAACTAGGAAGCTCATGAGAATTGTATAAATTCCCTTACATAAAATCGTAATTTTTATGAGAAATTTCGTTTTTTCATACGGTTTTTAGTAAGATAAAAATTAGCAGAGGTGTTCATTTTAGATAATTATGAATATAATTACAAAAAAAAATTTCATACGAACAGGCATTGAATTGGAAAAAATCATACAAAGATTCTGAAATTACCCAGTTTATTGTAAAGTGAAAATCTTCATTTAGGATCTCATATTCAGCCCTGAATCACTACCAAAAATCTGCAAATTTGCGTAAAACAACTCTCGTTCCGTCCTTGATTAAGCCAAAATAGGAACTCGATTCGCAAGATAAAAGGTGTTCATGGTCGGCTCGAATCGCGGCCGAAATCTCTCGTAATAGCGCATTATTAAAGAACATTTTTTCATGCATTCCTACGCGTCCCCCAGCGTTACGGCGAACGCAAAGTTTCGGAAACGAAGCGTTGCGCACTAACGAAGCGTTAAAGCGAAGCAGGTGCACTGCATTAATGTCGAAGTTATAAAACATATATAATTATAACAGATAATAACAGTGGCGGCGCTGGAAAGGAGTGCGGGCGTGTAATGTGTAAATCCGAAGCTCTCCATTTCCCGGGTTCAAGTTTCCCAGGCAATTTGGCCGTTCCCGAGATCGAGAGAAAAAAAACAGAGTACCTGAGGAAATTTTAATTCATGTTTTTTCGTGGATTTGTATGGGTGTAGTGTTAGTGACCTGGAACGAGGAAAAGAGCTTTGAAGGAAACTTGTAAAAAAGATAAGGTGGTTCAAGGAGAATATGAAATTTAGACCAAGAACTTTTTTCGAAAAAAGAAAATTTTTCAATTTTAAGAACTTGATAATAATATATAACTATTTAGTTATTTATTGAAACGAATTTATAAAAATGCAGTTTATTCAGTTTTTGATGCAAAATATTATATTTTAAAAAATTTCTTATCGAAATTAGGATCTCGAAATTACTACTTTCCAATAAATAAATCCATTTTCAAGAATTTTCAAGATTCCGATATTCCGAGCTTTTAATAATTGTGTCATATAATTATGTATCGACATAATTATGCCAACTTTCATTTCGCTATGAATTTGTAAAGAACAATCACTTATTATTATTCATGTAGTGTAACATTTGAATAATTGTTTTTTAATTTGTCGATATTTTTATGACGTACATTTTTTTATTTAAAATTGTAGGACATGATTTCTTCAACTACATACGAAATTACTAGATTTTTCAATTGTCAAGTCAAAGATTTTTCATTGTAATCATTCAAATAGTTTGCAATCAAGTTTTCATAAAAATTTTACAATTTTTTAAGTATATTTGTAGGATTGTAAAATTTTCAGAATTTCTTCTCTTACAGTTAAGATTCTCAAAAGTTGTGCAAATTTTGTTTTTTGATACAATCCTCCATTTGATACAATACATTTCCATTGTAGTGGAATTAATATTTATCAATTGTCATCAAAAAATCTTAGAATATTTACTACTGTAGCCTAAAATATTTGTGTATTGAATAATGAAATATTTATATAAACGTATATTAATATATTTAAAAGCCAGAGTCTGAATTCGTAAAATAAAACAATTGACAAAAGAAATTCGTCAATTTGTAACATTTTGCAATATGAAATGTGCAGTACTCTAATGCCTCTGATGATTATTCTACGTTTAGCAATGGGCATCAATCATATTGAATTAATTTTTTGCAGTAAATTTTAAGTCCTCATTGATTCGAAATACTGCCACTTAAACAAGGAATGAAAATTCACTTACTTCGGATTGCATTTCACACATATAGATTGAAAATTCACTTTCAAAAAGTGAATCGTTACTCTTTGAGGATTGACATTTCATTCTAGTGGTCTAGAAAAGGTTCTTCTGTAAAAAAAGTTCAGTTTCAGCCCGGAAAAAATACAATTTTACTCCAATTCAGTAAAGAACTACTCCAAGTTTAAGTGACAGTATTTTGGCTCACTTTGAAGTGAAAATTCGCCCTCAGAAATCAAAAAAGGACTAGAAGATTATGATATTTAAGAAATCGATAAATTAGAGAAAGTTTCCTGGAAGTTTTTGGTTTTCATTAAACATAATTATTACCATTACGAAATCTCACCTTTTCTTTCTATAGGTAAATAAGAGTACGTCAAAAATAATTGTACGAATTTTAATACATTTTCCCTGATAAGTATCCCTAGTAGCACAGCTTTTTCGTAACAGTAACTTCGAGCATTCCTTACAGCTCTATTCTCTCAGCAGCGTCTTAACCTTTCGAGAATTTTCCTTTTAAGCTCTTACAAGGAAGACACGTCGGATAGGTCCAGGTAGCAGTTTCCCTCTTTGCAACCTTCTTCTTAACCAGTTCTTAACAGCTACTTAACAGATTTATCCAATTGTTTCGGAGGTTCTGTCCTCCTTAACAGAAGCATAAGTTGACATTTATGGATTTTGCCGTCTTAAAAACATACTCGATAAGTACAGCTTGCTCCTAACAGTTACTTGTAGCATTCCCTACAGCTCTATTCTCTCAGCAGTGTCTCCACCTTTCGAGAGTTTTCCTGCAAAGCTCTTACGAAAAGGACTCGTAAGGAAACTCCGGGTAGCGATTTCCCTCTTAACAACCTTCTTCTTAACCGGTTCTTGACAGCTACTTAACAAATTTCTCCTATTGTTTCAGACGTTCTGTCCTCCGTAATAGAAGCATGACTTAACATTCACAGATTTCGCCGTCTTGAGAACATACCCAAGTAGGACAGCTTGTTTCTAACGGTTACTTGTGCATTCCTTGCAGCTCTATTGTCTCAGCAGCGTCTTAAACTTTCGGAAGTTTTTCTGCAAAGCTCTTGAAAAAAGGACTCGTTAGGGAAGTCCAGGAAGCGGTTTCACTATAGGAACCCTTCTTCTTACCCGTTTCTTAACAGCTACTTAACAGGTTTCTCCTATTGTTTCAGACGTTCTGTCCTCCTGAAGAGAAGCATGACTCAACATTTACAGATTTCACCTTCGTGGAAAAAAACATCATCAGTTTCTTTACAGCTACTTAACAGGTTCCTTCTAATGTTTCGGACGTTCTGCCTTACTTGAGAGAAGCATGACTTTAACAATTCCAGATTTCGCCGTCTTGGAAAAAAACCACAGTAGTACAGCATGTTTCTAACGGTTATTTGTAGTATTCCTGGCAGCTCTATTGTCTTAGAAGCGTCTTAAGGTTTCGAGAGTTTTCCTCTGAAACTCTCACGTGAAGGTCTCTTTAGGAAGGCCCAGGAAGCGGTTTTACTCTAGGAACCCTTCTTCTTAACCGTTTCTTAAAAGCTACTTAACAGATTGCTCCTAATGTTTTGGGCGTTTTGTCCTCCTTAAGAGAAGCATGACTTAACATCTACAGATTTCGCCGTCTTGGAAACATACTTAAGTAGTACAGCTTGTTTCTAACCGTTACTTGTAGCATTCCTTACAGCTCTATTCTTTAAGCAGCGTCTTGACCTTTAGAGAGTGTTTCTTTCAAGCTTTCACGAGAAGGACTCGTTAGGAAGGTCCAAGAAGCGGTTTTACTCTAGGAACCCTTCTTCTTAACCGGTTCTTAACAGCTACTTAACAGATTCATCCCATTGTTTCGAACGTTCTGCCCTCCTTAACAGGAGCATAAGTTGACATTTATGGATTTTGCCGTCTTGAAAACATACTCTTGAAGTACAGCTTGTTCCTTACAGTAACTTGTTGCATTCCATACAGCTCTATCCTCTCAGCAGTGTCTCCACCTTTTGAGAGTTTTCCTGCAAAGCCCTTACGAAAAGGACTCGTAAGGAAACTCCAGGTAGCGATTTCCCTCTTAACAAACTCCTTCTTAACCGGTTCCTGACAGCTACTGAACGGATTTCTCCTATTGTTTCGGACGTTCTGTCCTCCGTAATAGAAGCATGACTTAACATTCACAGATTTCGCCGTCTTGAAAACACCCAAGTAGGACAGCTTGTTTCTAACGGTTACTTGTGCATTCCTTGCAGCTCTATTGTCTCAGCAGCGTCTTAAACTTTCGGAAGTTTTTCTGCAAAGCTCTTGAAAAAAGGACTCGTTAGGGAAGTCCAGGAAGCGGTTTCACTCTAGGAACCCTTCTTCTTACGCGTTTCTTAACATCTACTTAACAGATTTTTCTCATTGTTTCGAACGTTCTGCCCTCTTGAAAAGAAGCTTGACTTGACAATCACAGATTTCGCCGTTTCGGGAACAAACCCAAGTAGTATAGCTTGTTCTGAACGGTTACTTGTAGCATTCCTTGCAGCTCTATTGCCTAAGCGGCGTCTTAACCTTCCTAGAGTTTTCCTTCGAAACTCTTACGAAAAGGACTCGTTAGAAAGGTCCAGGAAGCGGTTTCACTCCGATAACCCTCCTTCTTAACCATTTCTTAACAGCTACTTTACAGGTTTCTCCCATTGTTTCGGACATTCTGTCCTTCGTGAAAGAGGCATGACTCAACATTTACAGATGACGCCTACTAAAAAACATTCCTAAGTAGAACAGCTTGTTTCTAACTGTCACTTGTAGCATTCCTTGCAGCTCTATAGTCTTAGCAGCGTCTTAACCTTCCGAAAGTATTTCTTCGAAACTCTTACAATAAGGACTTATTAGGAAGGTCCAGGGAGCGGTTTTATTTTAGGAACCTTTCATCTTAACTGTTTCTTAACAGCCACTTAACAGATTTCTCCCATTGTTTTAGACGTTCTGCCCCCATTAATAGAAGCCTGACTTAACATTACCGACTCAATCTTATCCTTAATCCAACCTAATATTTCCAGTTCAATCTAATATGATTTTTTTCTTAATCCAATCCCTTATTAGATCCAACCTAATCTAATCCGATTCAAACCAATCTCATCTAATCCTCAATCCTACCTTCAACCAAGGCCAATCAAATTCAACTTATCTCAACCCAATCAAACCTCATCCGACCTAATTGAACCTAATGAAACCCAATCCAACCATATATGATTTTGACATCATATGAGCATGAGCTTAGCATGATATTAGCATGATATTGGCATAATACTGGCAAAATATTGGCATCAGATTGTCATGATGTTGGTTTGATATTCGCATGATATCAGCATGATAATGAAATGATACCTACATCATATTGGCATAACATCATGTCGATATCATGCCATAATCTTGCCAATATCATGCTTATATTTTGCCAAAATTATGCTAATATGATGCCAATGTCTTGCCAACGTCATGCAAATATGATGCCAATATCACGACAATATAATGCTAATATTATGCTGATATTATACCAACACCACGCCAATATTATGACAATATCAAGCTGATATCTTACCAATATCATGCCAATATGATGCCAATGTCATACCATTATGAAGCCAATATCATGCCAATATCATGCCAACATCAGGTGAATCCAATTCTATCCTCAATCCAACTCAAACAAACCTAATCAAACTTAATAAAACCCCACCCAACCCGCACAAACCCAATCCAATCCAATATAACCCAATCAAACGCAATCACTTTTATTACATTGGTATGATATTTGCATGATGTTAGTATCATATTGCCCTAATGTTGGTATCATATTGGCATAGTATTGGCATGATATTGGCCTTATGTTGGCATAATATTTGCATGAAATCAGCATTATTTTGAAATAATGTTGGTATTATGGTATATAGGCATGATATTCAAATTATATAAGCACGACATAAGCATGATATTGGCATCATATTGGCATGACATTCGCATGCTATTAGCATAACATACGCATGATATCCGCATAATACAAGCATTATGTTGGCATTATATTGGCGTAATATTGGCATGATGTTGGCATCCATCCAACATTTTACCCATATCATGCATATATCATACAAAAATCATAAAAATATCATACCCTCATCGGACGCAACCCAATGTAATCCGATCCAATCTAAACCAATTCACTCCTCAATCCAACCTTCAACCAAAGTCAATCTTATCTAACCTAATCAAGCCTGATAGACCCAAATCGAACACAATAAAACCCAATCCAACTTGAACAAACAAAATCTAACCCAATCTAACCCATTCACTTTTATTATATTGGTATCGTATTAGCATAATGTTGGTATTATATTGGCCTGATGTTGCAACAGTTACCTGTAGCAGTCTTTGCTGCTCTATTTTCTCAGCAGGGTGTTCGCCCTTCGAGAGTTTCCTTCGAAACTCTCACGAGAAGGTCTCGTTACGGACGTCCAGGAAGCAGTTTCACTCTAGGAACCCTTCTTCTCATCCATTTCTTAACAGCTACTTAACAGATTTCACTCATTGTTTCGAACGTTCAGCCCTCTTGAAGAGAAGCATGACTTGACATTTACAGATTTCACCGTCTTGGGAACAAACTTAAGTAGTAAAGCATTTTCCCAACGGTTACTTGTACCATTCCTTGCAGCTCTATTGCCTAAGTGGCGTCTTAACCTTTCGAGAGTTTTTCTTCGAAACTCCGACGGAAAGGACCCGTTAGAAAGGTCCCGGAAGCGGTTTCATTCTGGAAACACTCCTTCTTAACCATTTCTTAACAGCTTCTTTACAGGTTTCTCCTATTGTTTCGGACATTCTGCCCTTCTTAACAGGAGCATAAGTAAACATTAATGGATTTTGCCGTCTTGAGAACGTACCCGTGACGTACAGCTTGTTCCTGACAGTTACAGTTACAGCTTGTTCCTAACCGTTATATGCCAATATAATTGTAATATGACGTCAATGTCATACCATTACGATGCCAATATCATGCCAATAGTATGCCAACATCAGGTTAATCTAATCCTATCCACAATCCAACTCAAACAAACCCAATATAAGCCAATCAAACCCAACCCAACCTGAACAAACCTAATCCAACCGAATATAACCCAATCAAACGCAATTACTTTTATTACATTGGCATGATATTGGCATAATGTTATTATCATATTGGCCT
Source organism: Platygaster robiniae (assembly GCA_028476575.1). Classification (NCBI taxonomy): domain Eukaryota; kingdom Metazoa; phylum Arthropoda; class Insecta; order Hymenoptera; family Platygastridae; genus Platygaster; species Platygaster robiniae. The sequence goes on from CM052023.1 coordinate 29,936,703, forward strand.
AATGTTGATATCATATGAGCATAAGATGGGCATAATATAAGCATCATGTTAGTATATAATATTGGCAACATATTGGCATCATATAAGCATGATATTATCATGCTTTTGGCATAATATTAACATGATGTTGGTACTATATTTGTTTAATATTGACATGATATTTGCATTATATTGGCATGACATTAGCATGCTATGAGCATGACATTAGCATGATATTTGCATAATATAAGCATGATGTTGGCATTATATTGGCATTATATCAGCAATATTTAAAATGATGTTGGCATCTATTCAAAATTATACCAATATCATGCATATATCATACGAAAATCTTGCAAATATCATACCCTTATTAGACTAAACCCAAAATAATCAGATCTAATCCAACTCAATCTAATCCTCAATGCAACCTTCAACCAAGGCCAATCCAATCTAACCTGATCCAACCTAATAGAACCTAATTGAACCGAATCAAACCCAATATAACTTGAACAAACATAATCTAACCCAATCTAATTGAATCACTTCTATTATATTGGTATAATATTGTCATAATGTTAGTATCATATTGGCCTGATGTTGGCAACGGTTACCTGTAGCATTCTTTGCAGCTCTATTTTCTCAGCAGCGTGTTCGCCTTTCGAGAGTTTTCCTTCGAAACTCTCACAAGAAGGACTCGTAAGGGACGTCTAAGAAGCAGCTCCACTCTAGGAACTCTTCTTCTTAACTATTTCTTAACCGCTACTTAACAAATTTCTACCATTGTTTTGGACGTTTCTGCCCTCTTTAAGGGAAGCATGACTGAACATTCACAGATTTCGCTGTCTTGGAAACAAACCCTAGTAGTACAGCTTGTTTTGAACGGTTACCCGCGGCATTTCTCGCAGCTACATTTTCTAAGCAGCGTATCAATCTTTCGAGAGTTTTCCCCCGAAACTCTCACAAGAAGGACTTGTTAGGGAGGTCTATAAGGCGTTTGAACTCTAGGAACCCTCTTTCTTAACCGTTTATTAACAGCTACCGTACAGTTTTTTTTTTGTTTCGGACATTCTGTCCTTTTCTAGAGAAGCATGACTCAACATTTACAGATTTAGCCTTGTAGAAAATATTTCTAAGTAGTACAGCTTGTTACTAACAGTCACTTGTATTATTTTTTGCAGCTCTATTGTCTTATCAGCGTCTTAACCTTTCGAGAGCTACCCTTCTGCACTCTAACGAAAAGAACACGTTAGGAAGGTTCACGAAGCGGTTTCACTCTTGGAACCCTCATTCTTTACCGTTTCTTAACAGCTACTTAACAGGTTTCTCCTATTGTTTCGGACGTTCTGTCCTCCTGCAGAGAAGCATAACTCAGCATTTACAGATTTCGCTGTCCTGGAAACAAACCCAAGTAGGAAAGCTTGTTCCGAACGGTTACCCGTAGCATTCCTTGCAGCTCTATTGTCTCAGCAGCGTCTTAAACTTTCGGAAGTTTTTCTGCAAAGCTCTTGAAAAAAGGACTCGTTAGGGAAGTCCAGAAAGCGGTTTCACTCTAGAAACTCTTTTTTTTAACTGTGTCTTACCAGCTACTTAACAGGTTTTCCCCATTGTTTTGGCTGTTCTGCACTCTTTAAGAGAAGCATGACTTAGAATTCACAGAATTCGCCGTCTTGGAAACAAACTCAAGTAGTACCGCTCATTCCGAACGGTTACCTGTAGCATTCCTCGCAGATATATTGTCTCAGCAGGATCGTAACCTTTCGAGAGTTTTCCTTCTCAGCTCTATAAAATAGGACTCGTGATGGAATTATATTGGCATGATATTGACATCATATTTGCATCATATTGGCATGCTATAAGCATGATATGAGCATGATATTGGCATAATGTTTGTATCATATAAGCATGATATTGACATAATATTGCCATGATGGTAGTACATATTATAAATGCATGATATGCATATGATATTCGCATGATATGAACTCGATATTTGTCTCATATCGGCATGATATTGGCATGATTTTGGCTTGATTCGAGCTTATTATTGGCATGCTGTTGGTATCATGTAAGCATGATATTTACATGATATGAGCATGATATTTACATGATATTAGCATGATATTGACATGCGATTCTCATTATATTGGCCTAATGTTGGCATCAAACCAACATTATGCTAATATCATACAAAAATCATGCTAATATCATACCTTCTCTAGATCTAACCAAATCTAATCTGATATAACCTAACCCAATCCAATTCTCAATCCAACCTTCAACTCAAGCCAATCTAATCCAACCTAATCCGAACTAATCGAACTCAACCAAACTCAATCCAACCCAAACAAACTCAATCTAACCCAATCACTTTTATTCTATCGGTATGATATTGGCATAATGTCGGAATAATATTGGCCTGATGTTGGCAACGGTTTCTTGTAGCATTCTTTGCAGTTCTATTGTCTTAGCATCTTTTTTGCCTTTCGAGAGTTTTTCTTCCAAGCTTTTACAAAAAGGACTTGTTAGAAAGGTCCAACGAGTGGTTTCACCCAAGGAACCTTTCTTCTTAACTGTTTGTTAACAGAAATTTAACAGATTCCTCCCATTGTTTTCGATGTTCTGCTCTTCTCAAGAGAAGCATGACTTAGAATTCACAGATTTCACCGTGTTGGAAACAAACCCAAGTAGTACTGCTTGCTCCGAACGGTGACCTGTAGCATTTTTCGCAGCTCTATTGTCTCAGTAGGATTGAAACCTTCCGAGAGTTTTCCTTCTGAGCTCTAAAAGATAGAACTCGTTAGGAAGGTCCAGGAAGCGGTTTCACTCTAGAAACCCTTCTTCTTACCCGTTTCTCAACAACTACTTAACAGGTTTCTTCTATTGTTCCGGACGTTCTGTCCTCCTGAAGATAAGCATGACTCAACATTTACAGATTTCGCCTTCTCGGAAAAAAACCTAAGTAGTACAGCTTGTTTTCGGAACGGAACCGTAGCATTTCGTGCAGCTCTATTATCTTAGCGACATCTTTAATTTTCAAGAGCTTCCCTTCTGAACTCTAACAAAAATGACTCGTTAGGAAGGTCCACGAAGCGGTTTCAGTCTAGGAACCCTTCTTCTATCAGTTTCTTAACAGCTACTGAACAGGTTCTTCCTGATGTTTCGGACGTTCTGTCTTCCTGGAGAGAAGCATGACTTAATAATTACAGATTCCGCCGTCTTGGAAAAAAACCACAGTAGTACAGCATGTTTCTAACGGTTATCTGTAGCATTCCTGGCAGTTCTATTGTCTTAGCAGCGTCTTAACCTTTGGAGAGTTTTACTCTGAAACTCTGACGAGAAGGTCTCGTTAGGAAGGCTCAGGAACCGGTTTTACTCTAGGAACCCTCCTTCTTAACCGTTTCTTAAAAGTTACTTAACAGATTTCTCCTAATGTTTTGGACGTTTCGTCCTCCTTAAGAGAAACATGACTCAACATCTACAGATCTCGCCGACTTGGAAACATACCTAAGTAGTACAGCTTGTTTCTAACTGTTACTTTTAGCATTTCTTACAGCTCTATTCTTTTAGCAGCGTCTTGACCTTTTGAGAGTGTTTCTTTGAAGCTTTCACGAGAAGGACTCGTTAGGAAGGTCCAGGAAGCGGGTTCACTCTAGGAACTCTTCTTCGTAACCGGTTCTTAACAAATACTTAAAAGATTTCTCCTATAGTTCCGGTCGTTTTGACCTCCTTAAGAAAAGCATGACTTAACTCTTATAGACTTCGCCTTATAGAAAACAAACTCAAGTAGTACAGTTTGTTCCTAACTGTCACTTATAGCAATCTTTGCAGCTCTATTGTCTCAGCAGTGACTTAACTTTCCGAGAGTTTTTCTTATAAGCTCTCACGAGAAAGATTCGTTAGGAAGGTCTGCCATCCTCTGCATCAGTGTAGTTAACTACATTCGGCGATACAGGTTCTTTTGTTCCGAAACATTGCAGGTAAAGAACTTTACCGCCGAGTGGAGTTACTGCATTTATGCAGAGGACGGCAGAGGTCTAGGTAGCTGTTCCACTCTGGGCAACCCTCTTTTGAACCGTTTCTTAACGGCTACTTAACAGATTTCCCTCATTGTTTTGGACGTTCTGTCCTTCTTAAGAGAAGCATGTCTTAACATTGTTCGATTTTCCCTCTTTGAGAATATGGTGTTCCTAACGTATCTTATGCGCTAGACTTCTTCAGATGGTTCAAATTTGAACTATTTTTGAATATCTACACTCCGACGCAGACCGCGAATCCCATAATTCTTATACAATTTCTTTCATTTTCTTCAACTTTCACAAATACAAAATCCTCGTAATTTCCACGACCTGAATTTGGCAATTTTAAACGCCATAATCTTAATTTTTTGGCTCCCTTGGAATAGGGGAAGTGAATTTCGACGTGAAAGAAAATCGAGCCTCGTAAATTCAAAAGTGTCCTTTTTTTTGTGGTGAAAAATGCGGGGAATGAATGTTCCTGCCTCGTCGTCCGACTTCCCTTGCCAGTTTCAGATATATTTTATGTTCGATCCGAGTCACGATTATCAAGTACCGTACTTGTTCCAGCTTCCATATTTACTTCTATAAGTAGTAGAACTATTTTATGCATCTTCGGGCTCGGCCAGAACCCCGCGGTGATTCACATAGTTTTCGAAACGATCCACGAATCCTCTGCCTTTCTCTTAGCCATTGTGCTAATCGATCCTCGTCCTACGCTTTTAATTATGTAAGAAGCAGCGATTTGAATAATATCCAGAAACGGCCGTTTTACCGCCAGACGTCGTTTTCTTGGCGTGGAAATATAATGATGGGATAATGAAAAGTTTTTTCTTCGGTAGTTAAGATAGATGCAGATAAAGTTTTTTTATGAAGGGGTGGTTTAGGGGTGTTAAAAAAATTTCATAGATATTAATTTGATATTATCTTCATTTCTCAGAGTGAATTTTCACTTTACAACGTATTGATCAAAAAATTTAATGAATGAACGTTGTTTTATTTTGTGAATTGAAAAATGAGCGATTTGAAACCTCTGAGTGCAGGATCTTATCAAATTAGGGGCATTATTTCTATATTTAAAATCTAATAGAATCATCGACAGTAAATAGTCTTGATTGTTATATTTCATGTTCTAATAAATTTTGAAGCCTTTTTTCAGTATAAACCATTATTAACATATTGTTAAGTACAACGTGTTACTCTTGTTTCGTCTTTTCTTTTTTTTTGTTATTTCTGGTTCAGAAAACGTGTGGGGAGCGCTCTTTTCTCGACGAAACACTGTTTACAAGCCGAGGAAATGAATCGCTGAAAAGCAAGATCTAGATCGCTACTTTATGATCCGAAACTGCTCGTGTTCTCACAGCTGTTGGGTTTTCTTGAAGCGGTCAAAAAGCATTAGCGGAAAAGTTTTTGCTCATAGAATAACTTATGAACGCTACTGTAGCCAAGGGTAAATTTTCATATTTTGAATATCTTCGTTTAGTATGTGAGAAATCTACAGAGACATTTCTCACGAAGATGGTAATTTTTTGAAATGTCTTTTATTCCACAAAAACGTAATTATAATTCTTTTTCTCAAGTCTAGCATGTAAAATTTGTGCAACATCTTTTTATCCCTTTAAATTTTGAAATTTCTTTTTCTGAATTGGTTCATATTTTAGCATAAAATGGTTTTATTAAAAATTTGTTCATACGTTATATAATGTATTCAAAAATAAACAATGGTGGAATTTTTAATGTCGAATAGATGAATTTTCGAGAAAAAAACTGCATTTCTTGAGATCCCTACGCTTTTAAAGATAATATTATCTGGTTTACAATCTACTCGATTATTATTTTTTATGCGAAAAAATCAGCTGCTCATTAACACTAACGAAGAACGAAAATTACGGAATTGTTCGGTTTGGATAGTAATTAATTAGCGAGTAGTCGGTGATTCAGACAATATACCTAACCGTTTACAATCGAAACCGTTAAAGTAACGCATGTTTCTAGATAACCGCGAGAAACTTTGGTTCTTATCTCGTGGAACAGAGGACTTTAATGAATGAAGAAAGCAGAGAAAAAATCGAGGGAACCAGAAAATATTTGTCGTGTAAAAGGAATTTCGTCGATATTATTAACATTTTCTGTCTTTTTATTTCTTTTTTTTTTCTTTTGAAGATTTGAAGTTTCTGTAAATGATGAGAATGAAACTATCCAAAATATTTTCGTAGTAGATGAATTTCACTGTGGTTTTGGATTTTGAAATTGTTGATTATATTCGAACGATTTGAAATAAGGACGTTTTCCTGAGATTTCTGCTTTTAAAAGTTGAGAAAAACTTGAATTTGAGTTCTTAGATGCAGAAATTCGAGAAATTACTTTTTTACTTACTACTTTGACGCTCCGTTTATTTTCGATAAGGTATAAGGAAAAACTTTTTCTAAAAGACATAACATTTGAATTAATCGTAAAATTGTTTAAAAATTATTAAAAATGGAAAATGGAAATCAGACGTTCTTGATCAGCAGGATGTTGTTTTCGAGATTAATTGTAGAGATTGCATTTTTTGTTTTATTGAACGAATCAAAACAAATTTAAAGTCAAGGATGAAAAAATTAATGAATATGAGGAAATTAATTTATAATAGTCATAATATTATGAAAAATTATGGACTAGACACAGGACAATAATTCAATCAGAAGGACATTGGAATATTAGATAACAATAAATGAATGATTTAAAAGGAATTAATATGAGATGATTCTTCTTCGAAAGATAGATGATAAGATGAAAAGGCAGGAGAATAAAAAGAACTTTGATCTGATTTAAAACAAATTATTGCATGAGTATATTTGGAAATAAGGATAGTTGGAAAAATGGCGTAAATATTTACAGTCAGTATGTTTAAATAATATGTTTTTTCTTCGTTTTTTAGAATAAGTTAATTTTCGAAGGATTTTTAGGTTAGGGTTTATCTTAGTTCTCCTTATTAGTCATCACAATCACTAACAGACAATGGTATAAATAATGAATGCCAGTCTATATTGTACACTGCACTGAGAAATAAATTAGTGATTATTACAATACCGTATTGTACTATGAAATAAGTCTGAAATATTTTGTTTTTTGGTAGATATTTATAGCAGTTTTTGTCAGAACGTGTGGTAAATATTGTTGAATGGTATTATAGTAGTAGATATATTTTGTTGTAAAAACTTCTATACAAATTTTGTGTTCCACTATACTGTTTTCTTATATTTTTTGTTGTATCATGTTGTAATCCTTACTTATTCAGATTCCAGAAAATTCCATAAAGTTCTTCTAGTTTTCAGATCTATATATTTCTTTTTGCTCTATTTTTGTGTACTTTTTAGTATATCATATTGTAATTGATACAATATTGAATAAGGTCTGAAATAAATTTTAAATTTTATAATATATGAATTTTTGCGATGCATATAGTTATGTGTACAATATTTTCTCTCAGTATAAGGAATATAATAATGTACTAGGCAAGGAACAAATTATAAAAGGTACAATGTTTTATTTGATGTTTTACTGTACATGGATATTAAGTCCTGTGTAAAAGTGTAGGAAAAATCGCAATTTACATAATACAATTCGTATTATGCAGATTTTAAATTTTCCCAAATTATCTAGTAAAAACTGAAAAACATAATATAGAATTTGACGATAGTCGTTTTTTTGATTTCAGTTTTTGGACGTTGGTTGTATTAAGTTTCGATGAAATCGACTGACATATGTGAGTAAAAATTGTTTGCTATTTAAAAAGAGTAATTGTCATAATTTTGATTGAAAAAAAAAATCTTCTTCAAAGGATCCTGGTGATTATTCGATCAGGGTTAAAAAATTGATGTTTCAACAAATTTAAAGAAAATGAAATCAATTTTTTTTCTATGTAGAGAAGTGGGCTCCAAGATGGACACTTCAGTTTTCTGTATTAGGTTGTAGCAACTCATGCTTTGTTGTTGTTAAAATATAGGTGCAGTGTTTTGTACAAGTATAAAGAGAAAAACCTTTCTCTTTTTCAACTGTAGACACATCATCATTTCCATCCCACGTGAAACTTTACACTAGTCTTTACGTAAATCGATAAATTTATTGGACTGTCTAATTTTTGATTAGTAAAAATCGATAGTATGTTATTCCGTATTAAAGTATATATAATTTGGCAATTTCGTGTATTATTATTCATTACTTTTTTTTATCACTCATCATTACTTACTATGACTATTATTAACACTAGGGGAAATTCGGGTAAGGAGGGAAACATTAACATTTTATCTTGTATTTAACATTGTATCACACACACACAGTCAAAAAATTAGAAAATTATGCAAAATATCACGAAAAGTTACAAAATCGTAAAAGTTTACGAATTACAAAAACTCATAAAAACTTACGAAACCATGGAAAACGAGGATCATCTGAAAATCATCAATTCCTTATAAAATTCTAAGACACTTTACCCTTTGCATTTTTGAAAATTTGGAAACTTTCAACAGTTATTAATAATTCAATTTCGTCTACTAATTTTTGAAAAGTATCTTTCCTTTTATAAAAGAGATTCCTTCTTTTTCTTATCTCACTCTAATGGGAATCACTGGGATCAATGAGGCGTGGATAATAAAATGTAGCCTAATCGCCTTTCTTATCTGTCTTTTAAAAAAATTAGAAGATCCTGCGTTGTAGAGGTGGCAATTGGAGAAAAGAATATTTTATCGAAAACAAAGGCGAGTCAACGAAAACTTTGATTCATAGAATTATTGGTCTCAAAATTGCCTTTCAAGATAAGAGACATCATTATTATATGTTCCGTAACACACCTCAATTACCCTCTACTTTTAGAATAGAGTAAGCTTGGAAAGAGAAGGAGTAAAGGGAGAAGGGGCTTCAATCAAAAACCCCGCCTTCCTGAATGGTGAGTGGACGAAACTGAATTATTAATAACTGTTTCAATTTTGTGGATTTCGAAAAATTGGACAGGAAAAAGTGTCTTCGAATTTCATAAGGCATCGGTGGTTTACTGATGATTTACCGACTTTGGGACACCCTGTATAGGAAAAAACACAAAATATAATAAATTATTACTCGAGTCACAATATGTCACAATAGTAGATCAGCACAAAATTCTATGAATCACAAATCATGAAGTCATAATAAAGTTATTACTACAACCCTCATCATGACCATCTCCTAATCCTGATTAACAAACAAATATTCATCAATTTCACCCCTTACTTTGATTGTAAAAAGTATCATTAGAAACTATGTTTTTAAAATACTTATAACATCTTTTTGGCAAATATAATCCATTATATCTGTATAATATCTTTTCGTGGAAATTCGTTATTATCTATCTTAATCATATTTCGTGAAAAAATTAGAAACCGTAAAAAAAAGAAGAATAATTTGAACCTTATGGGATTCAGATAATTTTTTGCAATTTTCGTTTTTTAATCGAACAATCGACTTTTCCTGACCAAACTGCGTGTATGAACGTGGCAACTGCGGAGCACAGCCCGCTGGGACAGCTGTTGATATATAAAATGAAAATTGAAACAAAAAATAAAAGACGATTTGGGTTAGAAATGCGTCATAATTCAAAAAGCCGTGAAAATACAAATGCAGCAGATAGTGGCAGGCAATAAATTGTATGATAAGTATAAATTAACTTTCACTTTGAATATACATGATATTTTATCATATTCCTATAATACATTAGAAATAAATTCAACTTGATCGGAATGAATTTTCTTCTCTTGTCAACATACTATTTTCGTTACAGCGTCAGAAAAGAAAATTTCAAAAAGAGGTAAGTTCAATCAACAAGAAATCTCTATACCTCTATTGTTTTCTAATTTTTAGATAAATAAATGATGCTTTCTTTCCAAAGCGTAGATTTTACATTCAATGAGCTCCCAGTTGACATTAAATATTCCGAAATGATTCTGAACTATTTTCAAATGTTTAAGGAATATTTATGACATATTACGTGCTAAGTGGGGTGTTCATCAATAAAATAAACTGTTTTTCAGGATTCCTTGATACCTCCCTTCTTTATCATTGTGTCACAAGCTGTCAAGTCAGCTTATGAAAATTGACCATCTTGCATACTTTGGAGTATCCGCTAATTAAACGTGATTGAATTAAATTTTGTACATTGTACAATTTTACAATATTCGCGTATATTATTTAAAATAGCGACAAAAACTTATACTCCTTAAATTCAGCGATAATTAGCAAACGCAAGTAATGTGATGAATTTTTTCGGCTTGGAGGATAGGAGAATTATCATTCAATATAGTCTTTTGAATAATTGAATTTTTTGAAGTGTTCATTCAATTTAAAAACAAAAAGTTTGCCTTCGTTTTTCTAAGGTTCAACTTAGTTGTACTTTCAATCTTGATTTCGAATGCGTAGGTCAAAATAGTTGAAAAACTACTCACGAGGATTATTTCGTGCTATTTCATACTTCATAGGTCATAAAGGTTTGAAATCCGATCTAATAAGTTCAAGTTGGTTATAATTTTGATTCCAATTGCGACTCGGGAACTTTCACAAATTACACATCATGGTAATGTGCTACAGGAAAATAATTTCTCTTTCTTCTCTCATGTCAAATTTCTTCTTTCTTCTTCCAGACTTGTATTCATAGCTCTATTTTCAATGAGTCTAGTGAATCATTATTGCCTTCTAAAGAATCATACCTCACATCTTCTTCGTCTAAAAACGTTTTTTTTGGGCCTTAATGCCTGTCAGAGAGACAAATAAGAAAATAAAAAACCACATGAAAACCAAAGTCCCGATGAAGGGAACCCTCCCCCTTAAGAAGTCCCTGATAAAGCGCAACCCCCGGGTAAGGCCCAACTTCCCCAACCCCCCTCCCCCTTCCCCCCCCGCGGGGTCCCCAGAGTAACCCGGGTTACTCGATTCTCATATGTGCATACAGGCGGATTTCGCGAGAGCGCCGTTCTCCCGCCCGCGCTCGCTCACCTCCTCGAGGTCCTCGGCGCAGTCAGTCGACTCGCCGATCGCGAGTCGCAAGTCACCTCCGTTCACCTCGGGAATAGCTCAGTTCACTCGAGTCGTGCACCACGATATTATACGCAAGGCACCGATACCGCCGCCGAAAGGGAAGCCGCTCTTCCTTGGTACCGATTTTTTCCTTTGCCACCCTCCCCTCGATTTTCCTTTCATCCCTTCTCTCTACCTTCTTTCCTTCCTGCGCAACCTTTGCTACGATCGTTTTCCGAGAGTGTCGCAATCGGTAAACTCAAAAGGGAGGAAAATCGGCGGAAAAGAGAAAAATCGGGGAGCGCAGTGAACGCGTCCTCCGGCACCTTCGAGCCGGCGTTATTATGTCACACTCCCACGCGATCGGCGCTTTCGTCGTCGCGCCCCTTTGGTCTGACATTTCCGCAAGAAAGGCGTCGCCGGGGTTAAGCGACGCTACGTGCGTGACGATTTGTGCCCCGGGTTTTTCCCGGAAGTGAGTTTTTCCCTGTGGACGATTTTCCGAGGTGGGTTTTGCGGAGGAGGTCTTCGGGAGAAGGTTAGTAAGCCGGGTGGTTGTTGGGGGTGGGATGGCGAGGATTGTGGAAATTTTTTTCGATCATTTTAGGGAGGATTTTGGTCCTTTGGAGAAGATTTTGGTGATATTCAGGGGGTGGAGTGGTTCTTAAGATATTGGTTTTGGCGTCACTTTGATGGGATGAGATTTTTCTGTGACAGGGATAGTGGGTGATACGTGTGTCTGTATTTAATGATAAGTTTTTTTGAATTCATTTCAATTTAAATATCGATTGAACACTAGTATCTTGTCAATAAGATGGGGCAGAAATTGTTCTTCTGCCAATACCACTCAGTTTTCTTTTTATTTGCGTTTCGATCTTTAATTCGGAGTCTTTTTCAATGTTTGTGATTTTCACCGAATAATAATAATTCGGTCAATCATTAATGCAATGATGAGACAGAATTATTATTATTATTATTATTATTATTATTATTATTATTATTATTATTATTATTATTATTATTATTATTATTATTATTATTATTATTATTATTATTATTATTATTATTATTATTATTATTATTATTATTATTATACGGAGAAGGTCACAGATTTTGAAAAGGATTCCGAACTAAGGATCGATACGTAATTAAAAAGGAAATTGACTGGTACTGTCGGAAGAATAATTTCTACCCTACCTTATTATTTAAGCTTATTTTGTACGGATGGAAGATATTTTGTAGTAAATAAATTTGTATTAACTCGCCGGAGAATATCTGATCAAGAATAACAGTTAATTTTTTGGAATTCTATCTCTCTTGCATTTTCAACCCTAATTTTACGTATCGAATTCGCTACAGTACAAAAATTGAAAAAAGGTCAGAAATAAAAGAACTGGAATATTGAAATCTTTTTATTGTTTCATCCGACGTTTCGTGAGGGATGTCATATTTTTTACAAAAAATGACTTTTTTTATGAAGCGGTTACGAAGAAAAAACTATAAGTTTATCTAAAAACACTTTTTTACAGATATGTTTGTCATTGGGATTTATTGAAAGTCATTTTTCGTACAGAATATTACATACCTGATGAGGTGAGAAACCCCTCGCGAAACGTCGGATGAAACAATAAAATTTTTCAACATAGTCGACAGTTGTTAAATTTACATTAATTCCAACATTTGAAAAAAAGTGGACGAATTTAGTTTCATTATCATATAGTAAAATAATTCAAAATAAAATTTTCAGTCATGGATATAAATAATGCAAAAGAAGAATGTTGGAATGAAAAAATTTGTAACTTGGATATTCTGGTTGAATTTCGTGAAAATTGAGAGTGATACTTAATGGCAATCACTATTTTTAATTTGTCAATTTATTAAACGTTTTCTCTAATGATATAGTTGCATAATTCTTTAAAATCAAATATTTTCATCACATTTTTTATCACTAGCATGTTTATGGTTTGATTTTTTCAGTAATTCAAGCAAAAATCAAGTGTTTATGCATCATTTGTACATTTTGCATTAGTATCAAACAAAAACTTTCATAAGATAAAAAATTATATTCTTTAAAAATTGTTAATGTCTAAGAATGCAGGAGATTCTTTTCATTGATGCATATAAACTATGTTATTTCGATACAATGAAATTGAAAATTTTGTTAATTTCTAATCTCAAATATCGACATTACAAATTTTCCAACATCAGAAATATATATTCTAAATAAATTGAATTTATATCTTTAACTACTCTTCATTCGATTATTTATCAATTTTTTCCAACTCTCATACATTGCAGTCAATTCGATAAAAAGTCTTCATGGAAAATCTATGAATTTGAAACACTAAATTATAAAAATGGAAAGAAATGTCTTTATTTATCAGTGCAATTATACATATAATGCAATTTAGGAAATTTCTTATCAAAAATAACAAAATCACAGTGTCCCGATCTCGAAATTTCTATTTACATCAATGGAATCAATAACATAGCAATTTTTCATATTCTCAAATTTCTGGAAGAGGAATAATTAAAAAAATTATTAAGATCTACAACTCGAAACCAATAATTTCTTCTAAGTCTGTATAAGTGAAGTTAGTGTGTTTTTACAAAAGTCTGAGTCAGGATTTCATTATTTCAACATTTATTTTTCTTTTTGTTTCAGTATAAAATTGTGCATTCAAAAATGTGCTAAGTCAATTAGCAATTATTTTTTAAATCTGCATATGGTAAAAACTGAAATAATCCTGGTTGCAATAACACCTTTTGGAAAATGCAAAAAATTGCAATACATACAGTAAATCCTAATGATCGGTAATTACTAGATTTGTATTACAAATTTTGATCCAGAATCTGATAGTTTCTCTACAAATTTTGATTTTCTACAGAAAAATTATCCATCTCATTTACTTCTTTATTCTACAGTGAAAGAAAAATTAAAGAAAAAACTACTACTTATACGAAAAATTAGATAATAACTGGACGAAGACTTACTGGACTTATAATGAAATTAAAAAAAATAAAATTCTCTTGCAACTGGTATAATAGTCTTCAATCATTTAATACGAATGAGAACGATAAAAATTTCATCTATCCTATGACTGGTAAGCGAATCTTTGTCAATTGTATTGTGAAAAAAGTTTTTTATCATTGTTATATGATTTTTTATTATAATATTTTCTAACAAATATTTTTTAAATTATAAATCATGCTGGACAAGGATTTTAAATAAATATGATTGAAAGCTCGAGTAGAATAGAAGAAGAATGCATACATTCTAGAACATACTCTAAAATTTATTCATTACCTCACTTGAATATTGATAAAATTAGATTCAAAGAATCGAAAATATGATTATATTTTATATCCATATAAAGAAGAGAGCGCGAAAATATCGAAATTGATATTAAATTATTATTAGACAAAATTTACTGTACAGCGCAACATTCAATCTATTTAAAAAATCTGTCAAGTTTTTTGTCAGTTTCCATGGATTTTCTGTTGAGTTGACAGACCAAAATTTGATCTACCCATTAATTAAGAAATGTTAACAGAAGACTCCGAAACTGAAATTCATGACTGAAATCCCAAATCATACCCCATAGAAGACCATTATAAAATCTAAGTTTTCCAAAAAATTTTCCTATATTTAGTGGAAAAGAAAACCTTGTTCAGTCCTTCTAAAGTACCAACAAAGAAATTCATTCTTCTCCAGAATATTTTTTTCGCAAAACCCATGTCTCGAAATTTCCCTATCGAGCGAAAAAAACCTATAAAAAAAAAAATCCGGGACCTTTGGCGCGCCGAATTCCGCCGGTGCACGAGTATTTTAAAGGTTCTGTTAACATTTCAGCCGGCGCGTAATTTATGCCCGGCTCGTTTCGCTCAAAGCGTGTCTTCGAAGATAATTCAATCGAAAGTTTCGCGAGAATTCACTGTAGCGACACGTGGTGTCGCGACCCCAAGATTTCACCCTTCACTCATTTTTGGAAATCTTTTATCTAAAATGTTCGGAGGGACCAAAATCATGTGAAACATAAATTGTAAGAGGATTTGGGAGTGTCTGCTTTCAAACGCATCAAAATGGAATTTCGTTGTATTTGTTTCAAATAAATTTAGAGACAGAGAATGTAGATTTGAAACTTTTTTAGTTATCCAATGAATTACAACAATTCAGTGCTTAGTGTTTTGTTATTGCTTGATATATCATTCTATTATTTTATAGTTTTAATAAAGTTTAAGTTTTTTTTTTTTTTTTTAATTTTCGTTAAAACCTAGAAAACTTTTCAAATATATGGTTTGATTTATTTTGATGTTAAAATACATAGATTTCGCGTATATTGAAAATTTAGGTTTCAAAGTTTTTGAAAAGAGTATCTCTATCACTGTATTTTTTTAGTCAGCAAATTGATATAATTTTCATACATTTACCCTCAATTTATCGAAAAATCGTAAAAATACTATGTACATCATGTGCTGATATTGTACACAATCCCTGACAAAATTTTGACTTATATTGAAAATTTTGTTTTTATTATACAATTGTTTGTCAGATTATGTGATAAATTGGGTCTCATGTTATACGATTTTATAATCATTCACATTGTCAGCTAGTAAATGAATATACACTGCAAAATTTATCTATAAATAATATGCATTATTACTTAATGTTTATTGCTAAAGACCCTATTCAATATGAATTTTTTTACCGATATGACTGATTTTCTACCTTGACGACACGAGAGTTAAAGTCACGACACGAGAAGGTCGTTAACTGTAAACTCGAAGAAAAGGGAACCGAGGGAAAAAAACTGGCGCCGATAGAAAACAATTGCACCCGATAAATCTCGCAACAAGATTGTAATAAAGTAAAGTTATCTAAATTTTCTACCGTACTTATTGTGAGAAGTATTAAAGAAATTTTATGTACTTATGCACATATTCATACGATCCATATTTTTATGTTTATTGCATCAATTACGGAATGGGAGCTGCATCAGTTGGAAAAAATTTCGATTAAAAAACTGAAAATATAAAAATTTTGAATATTTTCTCGATTTTGCAGCTTCAGAAACTTCTGAAGCTCGAAATTTTTGCATTTTACTGTTTTCAATCTTCACTTTATTACTATTATTTGTTTATTTGTTATTAATATCTATTTCAAAACAACTTCATTTGTAAAAACTTTTGATTGTTATAGGAAAATAAAAAACAATCGTTTCCAAACGTTCGAGATTATATTATGCCCTGTTCTGGAAACTTCAATTTAAAAATTTACATAGTTACATTTACATTCAAATCCCATGTTTAACTTTATACAATCTTTTCTACTTACAAAAATACGTTGTGTTGAGTTGGTTAGTCCGATGCTAATTATTTTTGTCGGACGTGTATATTAGGGTGTCACTTATTTTAGCGATTTCGGAATTTTTTCCATTACGGAGCTGTAAATCAATCAAGGTATAAAAAAAAATTTAGTAAGCATTTATCTCACGTTTTTCACAAGATATGAATTTTTGAAGAAAATGTTTGAAATACCACATGTGAATCTCATTTAAAACCTAAGTTGTTTTGCGGTACGTGTTAACTATGCCCAGTTTGCTTCAAACTTTACAAAAAAGTTTTATTGATAATATTTTATACAGAAAGAAAAGTTCGATATGTATTTTTTACTTCCTTGAAATATTAATGGATTTTATCTATTGTTTCAAAGTAGTCAAAATTATATATAAAAGTAACAGTTTATGATTCAGGAACCAAATTGTTGATGAAAACAAACCAGATTTAAACTTGAAAATGATTTAAAAATTTATTGTTCAGATATATTAATATTTTCGATTCCTGAGTAATGATTGTATTGCATAAACTATTTGATCCTCTCATTACAGCCAATTTTCAATATCCAAGAAAGTTAGTCAAAAAATATATAGAAATGAAATTACTACTTTTGTTGAGATTTAAGATACACCGAAAAAAAAGCATGATTTCGTATTTTTTGTCTTCAAATATTTATGAATTTCACATATTGTTTTGAAGAAGTACAAATATATTTAAAAAATAACCGTTAATGATTCGGGAACGAAGTTTTGGATTAAAAACTAGTTCCAAACTTGCAAATGGTTCCAAAAGTAAATGTTAATAAATTACAAAATGCGATTTCCTAGTGATACTTTGATTTTATGATCTTATTTACGATCTTTTTATTGGAACCAATTTCTCTATATCCAAGTACATAAGTCAGTAAATAAATAGATAGAAATGATAGAAATTATGTTTGCTCTTCTATTTATTAAGATTTTAAGTAAAATGAAGGAAAATTATGATGTGCATATTTCAAGTACCATAATAATTATTTTGAAATTTTTAACTTCATATTAGTAATGTAATTTCATTGATATTTAGATCCATTGATTAGAGCCGATTTTTCTATATCCATTGGGAAATTGGTTTATAAATTTATAGAAATTACATTGCTTCTTTTATTTCTTGAGATTTAACATGCAATGAAAAAAAAGTCTATGTGTTTTTTTCTCATTAAATGTTTAAGGATTTTACAAATTGTTTATCATCAAACGGATTACTAGATATAGCAATATTGAAACTTAATGAATAATGATTGAATGATTGATAAATAATGATTGAAACTTAATAAATACATAGAAAGAACTAGATACACTCCTAGACTAATGAAATTTTCTGGGTTTTCTAATTTAACTTGACCTGTTCAACTTGCATCGTGGTCACCGCAAGCTTCTTCGAAAAAAAATTGCCTCGGGGAAAAAGCCATAACTCAGCTAATCGTTGATTTTTTTTTATGAACAAATACTTGTTTTTTTCAGATCGACAATACACTATTAAAAAACAATATCTTTGTTGTCATAACATTATTGCTACATACTCTAAAAGATACTACAAACCATCCTCAATTTGTCCACCCAAAAAGGTATATAACCCCTTAAACTCGAGTAAATACTTATTGTTTATAATAGTAAATTTTTACCACTGCAATTATTGATTTTCTAAGAAGCATTTGAATGCTACCAATTTATTCTTGTTTTATAGTAAAAAATCAAACAAAATGATAGACATATTTAGACATTTGTTTAAATATTTATTCTTTGAAACATTAAGCTTTGAACAATGTTTTTGACACTTGAACTTTTTTACAACTAGGTACATATAGTATATAATTCAGTAAAATTCAACTGATTTTTTTAGTCAACTTGTGGAATTTTACTAATTTATTAGTAGATCTCCGACTATCTCTGACCAACTAATTGAATTTGACCTAATAATTGATAAATTTTGATTTGAATTGATGAATAACTAATTGTTCTGACCTTATAATTAAAATGAGTTCAGAAACTGTTTTTAATAAAATGTTTCACTAGGTATAGCAATATTGATTAGACATATATCAAGTTTTACTAAACATATTGCAATAATCACTAAACAGTTTGCAATATTTACTGAACATATTGCAATATTTACTAAACATATAGCGATGTCCACTTGAAAGTAAAGTCAATTTTGCCATAAGTTTAGTAAATATTGTAATGTGTTTAATGATATACATACACTGAGAAAATTTTTTAGCATTCTTTCCTATGTTTATATGAATTTTGGTATTTCGAGCATATTTTTTGTTTTTTCCTATAACACTTTCGATAACAGCCTATACACTGAGGAAATACTGCTAAAACTATAGGAAAAATTTCAAGGATCCTGGAAGTGTTTTCTATAGTGTATTGAAAAAAACAAAAGAATATGCTCGATACACCAAAATTCATATAAACATAGGATATGTCTATATATTTTCAACTTGTTACATATAATATATAATTGAGTAAAATTCAACCATTTTTTCTTAGTCAACTTGTGTCATTCTACTAATTTTTTGGTACATCTCTGACTATTTCTGACCAAATAATTAAATTAGTGAAAATTTTACTAATTCCAACTGAGAGACTAGGAAATCTGCTTCAAAGACAATCTCTTGAATTTAATAGAAAAATTTCCGACAGTGTGGAATTCTACTAATTTATTAGTAGATCTCCGACTATATCTGACCTACTAATAAAATTAGTAAAAATTTTACTAATTCGAACTAAGAGACTAGGAAATCTGCTTCAAAGACAATCTCTCGAATTTAATAGAAAAATTTCCAACAGTGTGTAATTTTATTAATTTTTTGGTACATCTCTGACTATTTCTGACCGGATAACTAAATTAGTAAAAATTTTACTAATTCGAACTAAGAGACTAGGAAATCTGCTTCAAAGACAATCTCTCGAATTTAATAGAAAAATTTCCGACAGTGTGTAATTTCATTAATTTTTTAGTAGATCTCTGACTATTTCTGACCGAATAACTAAATTAGTAAAAATTTTACTAATTCGAACTAAGAGACTAGGAAATCTGCTTCAAAGACAATCTCTCGAATTTAATAGAAAAATTTCCGACAGTGTGAAATTTTATTCATTTTTTAGTAGATCTCTGACTATTTCTGACCAAATAACTAAATTAGTAAAAATTTTACTAATTCGAACTAAGAGACTAGGAAATCTGCTTCAAAGACAATCTCTCGAATTTAATAGAAAAATTTCCAACAGTGTGTAATTTTATTAATTTTTTGGTACATCTCTGACTATTTCCGACCAAATAATTAAATTAGTGAAAATTTTACTAATTCCAACTGAGAGACTAGGAAATCTGCTTCAAAGACAATCTCTCGAATTTAATAGAAAAATTTCCAACAGTGTGTAATTTTATTAATTTTTTGGTACATCTCTGACTATTTCTGACCAAATAATTAAATTAGTGAAAATTTTACTAATTCCAACTGAGAGACTAGGAAATCTGCTTCAAAGACAATCTCTTGAATTTAATAGAAAAATTTCCGACAGTGTGTAATTCTACTAATTTTTTGGTACATCTCTGACTATTTCTGACAAAATAAGTAAATTAGTAAAAATTTCACTAATTTCAACTGAGAGTGGGATATCTGCTTCAAAGACAATCTCTATATTTAATAGAAAAATTTCCGAAATGTGTAATTCTACTAATTTTTTGGTAGATCTCTGACTATCTCTGACCTACAAACTAAATTAGTAAAAATATTAATAATTCGAACTAAGAGACTAGGAAATCTGCTTCAAAGACTATCTCTTAAATATAATAGAAAAATTTTCATCGGAGTATATTTTTCTTGGTAGCACTGAATTTTGGAAAAAATGGAAAAATGAAAAAGAAGGCTTGGAATAATTGTAAGGGGTACGTTACGTCGTGACGCGGAGGCTTTGCTAATTACGAGCCGCGTGTTTTTCTTCGTTTCGAAAAGTCACCGATCGCGGGACGCCCACGTGCCTCTCGGCCGCCGGGAATGAATTTCTCGCTTATTATATCCTTTCCTTCGATTTCCCGGCAAAAATCAGCATAGCACATCGTATCTTCGCACGTGTGACTCATGCACAATAGCTCTCGCTTGCAACAGTCTAGCCACGCGTGATTTACAGCTCATTACCGATTTCGTACGTGACGCTGCCCCGCCGTTCTAATGCGCACGCTGAAAAGGCGCGTGTGCCATTTTCCGAGACCGGCCAAATCCACGAGAGAATTTTCACCCGTCTTTTCTTATACTTCCTCCGTACCGGCACTTTTTTTACGCGCTGTTTCGCAACCGTCTCAATTGTCGCTTTTCATTGGCTTCGAAAGTTTTGCGTCGCTTTTTTTTCGTACCCGTCACATGTGAGGGGTTTTTCCAATCTTGCATCGAGAGAAATTATGGATTATGCATAAGAATAAAAGTTGGTAAACGAACCTTGCAATTTTTGCACATTTTCCATGTACCTTAGACATTTTTCTTGAAGTTTTAATTTTTTATGATTTTCTGAGTCTTCATTGATTTCTTCGAGTTTTGATAGTTTAACAGTGATCGAATAATTTCTTTGGTTTTTTAGTTTTCATTAAGTTGATTCATAGTTTTCTGAATTTACTTTTATATTTGTAGTTTTTCCCTATTGAGTTATATGTATTTTATAGACTTTGGGTTTTTCTAGTTTGCTGAAGATTTCGACAGCAGTTTTACCTACAGTATAGATTTGTAATGTGGAAAATTCATGATGTATCAATTTATGTTAAAACAAATTTAAGAACATGAATTTTGAAATATTTTACGTAAAATAGAGAAATACATAAAAATACAGTATAATAAAAAAACTCAGTAAAGCTGGAGAGTCACAGGACAATTAATTGGAAAAGCTCCAAGAAAATACGAAAAACAGTTAACATACCTATGTAAAAATACAAAAACTATTTATGATAATACGAATCGTTTGTGATTTAGTAGCTGTATGTATATTAAATGATATATCAAGAGATATTCAATAACCAATATAGATAATCTATGAGATTGAGGTTTTTTTATCTCTGTCTCTCTTAGCCATACAAATTTCTTTATGTCAATCGGTGATGAATTTTCTTGATTTACATTTTCTTGTTATTTTGAATGGAAGATAATTTTTGACAATTTCAATAAATTTTATTTTCTTATGAACTTTCACAACAAATTTTTGTCTATGAACTACATTTTTAATTGGACGAATTCGATTTGATTTCACTAAAGCTGATATTAGTGTACTATTATACCATTTAATTATATTGTACTATAGAATTGATATATAATAGGTTTTTTGTTTCATTTATTTTTATATAATAAAAAATCTTGAATTCCGCCAACAACACCCCAGTGGTGTCGATCTGGCTATGTCTATGGTGAAACATAAGAAGTTTCACTTTATAGTGTGTCTTCAGAAGTTTCACTTTATAGTGGGCAACAACTATTTATAGTGAAAAAAGTAGTTCTCATGATCGACAATCAAGTGAATCTTTTTAATCAAAGGTGAAACTTCTATTGGCAAATATAAAGTATAACTGCTTATGTCTCACCATAGATATGAAGCAAAACTTCTTTTGTCTCATCATGGGTATAAAGTGAAACTTCGTATGTTTCATCATACTATGTATAGCAAAAAAAGTAGTTCTTATGATCAACAATCAACTGAAATATTTCAGATTTTATGTGAAACTTCTCATGCCTCATTATACTACTTATAGCAAACAAGTAGTTCTGTCGAGTAATACTGTCAAGGTAAGAGACTGATTAGAAGTCATGCAAAAGAATTAATTAAAACAGTTTGCAATTTGCAAAAAAATTCTGTTATATCTGTCTAAGAGACGAATCAAAAACAAAGTGACACGTCTTTTTTTATTAATCGAAAATTGAAGGAGATACAGAGGTTCAAAAACTGCTGGTGTAACGTCACTATTCAGTAGTTTTTCGACTGGGTAGTGACGTCACAGCTTTTTTTTCCCTTACTTGTTGATTAATGAAGCAAAGTTGAAATTCGTGTCGATTAATTTTTGATTTTATGTTTTATTTATTCTATAATTGTTTTCCTTGCTGATGGTTGCAAGTTCTGAATTTCATACTTCATATATTGAAATTGTAGAAGGTGTCATTTTCAATAAAATTCTCTTAGCGTAGACTTATAATTTCGATATTGTAGTATATCTATAAATATAAAAAAAACTGTAAGAGGAGATGACAGAGTTTTGAAGTCAGATATATTGACATTTAGTTTATAAACTGCATATACTTTGTAAATTATTATGCACTCCGTATTGAATAAAAAATACTTTTTTCATTTAGAAATAAATTTGAAATGGAAAATTTATTGAAATATATGCAAAATGAAAATCATGAAAAAAACCAATTCAAGGTTGGAGCGCGCAAGAGGCATAGATCATTGGTATTATTATAATAATTTTATGTAGTTTGCATTATTGGAAATAATTCAGTATAGATAACTATATCATATTACATATTATTATTACCACTTAAATAGTATGTAATTTATTAACATGAAATATAAATATAAAATCTTCAAAATAAAAATTTATTCTTGCTGTCTCTCTAAATCATACAATTTGTTGACATTAATTGGTCACAAAATAATTTTGATTAACATTATTCTTGTAATTCCACAAGCAATATCAATTTCATCATTTTCAATACTTGGGTTATTTTATGAACCTCGAACAAAATTTTTTTCCGCTAACCATATTTTAAATTAGATGGTTCATTCCATCATAGCAGTTATTTTCATACCAATGATACTATTTATTTATACTGCAGTATGCATTTATTGTATAATGTATTTTGATTTTATTTATGTTCCTATAATTTCATTATACATACATCACTGTACATCATGCTCAGAGAAAAGTTTTGAGTAAAAATAACCTTGAAATATTTGTAAATCAGGAACGTAATGACAACCCATTGAATTTTGCAGTGCAGTGTCTGGTAATTCTTAAAAGGTCTTCAACTTTTTTCCTATATTTTTAAGTATTTTTTTTTCGCTGGGATGTCAATATATCCAAGACATACAACATTTTCTGGATGATTTTCACTAAAAACTTTTCATTGTATGTAATTAAAGTAAAAAATTATATTACTGTTATTCCTTTTGATTGTTTTATTATTATAGTGATACCAATGTATAGTTTACATTACAACATTTAAGACTGTCAAAATTTATATTATTTCATATCATACCATAATAATGTATGAAATGTTTTGCTGAAATTTAATATATAGAACCGGGAAATAATTAGACAAAAAATATTTTGTAATGTACGAGGTCACTATAAGTTTCCATCGATCTACAACATAAATTAACTGTAGAATCACTAGTTTTAGTGATGATTCTCATGAAGTTGAGGTGAAGTAGCTCGCGTGTCCACGTCGCTGGAGATTACTCGCGAGGGAAATGGAACGGGGCCCAATGCCCAAGATAAGGCCGAGCTGAATGGCACGGGACGAGGCGCAGAAACGAAGATTTGTACGGAGGAAAATCGCGTAAAATGCAAAGGCGAGCCGGCGTATACGTTATTATCGTGCGTGCTGCACGTGCGAGTACGTGCACGCGCGACTTTTGTACGTCGCTGTAACGGAGCTCTCGTTCGCGGTATAAAAAATTGTAACGCAATAATGATCGCGATGCCTGGTCGATACGCGATAGTCGTCGCGACGAACCGCGAATGTCATTACACCTACGGTTGCTCAAAAGTTCAGGAATGCTATCGAATTACGGTGCGAAAATTTTCGTTCTGGCGGTCAGCGAATGGGGCATATATATTAATATATTTTAATGATTTTTGAGGGAGGGAAATGACGGAGAAACAGTTTTTGCGGATTTTTTTGTTAATTGGATTTTGGTTATTTTTTTTATACTGGTTAACAATATCTTGATTTTCAGAACAATTTTTCATCAGTATGGGGTGTTGTTTCTAAAAAATTTTTGAAGTTACTGGAATCTTAGTAATTTTTTTCAGGAATTGGTTGAGAATTTATTGGTCATCATTTTTCAAGAATTTAGAGGTTTCGACAAAAATTGATGAAAAATTCTGGATGGCTTGAATAAAAAATGATGCATTCAAGTGCAAATTTTCACACAAATTTTGATGAGTATACAAAAATTCATAATTTGAAAAAAAAAAAAAACCATTTTCTATCTATAATACTGCTAAGTGTCAACTTTGAAATAGAATATGTAAGACTTTCTGAAAAATTGTTTCTCTATAACTCTCAAAACAATTAAAAAGTTGAAGAATCACTAACATTTGTCAAGAATTATTATCAGAATATTATTGATTATTGAAATGTTTCCTGATATTTATATATTATATCATAATTATTTACAATTTCATATGATCTTTCTAACCTCTTCAAATATTTTCAAGCATTTGGTGAAACATATCTTTCGATTTGAATTTTTGGATAATTTAAGTTAAAAATTTGTAGAATAGTCATATCATTATATAATATTTTATCTAACTTGTCAAAACTGTCCACGATTTTTTCCTGTTTATCTGTAATGACTTCGATAAGATTTTCAAAAAAAATTCCGGAGCAAACGAAAAAACCGAATTATCTTTTGAATTTCAGAAAATAGTTATAAATGTAAAACGTTGGAGCAAGTCACTAGGAACTTGAAAAAATTTCATAACTTACCAATCTGTTTTAAAAATTACACTTGATCTTAAAAAATTACACCAAATTTGGAGTACTTTCTATAAATTTCAGGTTTCATTTTGAAATTATGTACTCACAATCAGATTACGGAAATCATCTACACATTTTTGCAGCATCTAGTAAAAGGAATTATTTTGTTTTGCTCAATAAATACAAAAAAAAAAAAAAAAAATTGAATCGCAAATTTAGTTTTTCTGGATTCAGTGTAATTTAAAATTTTTTTGAATTCCCAATTGTCGTGATATAATTTATACTGTTATAGTAAGGGTGATGTAAATTTCAACTATCAAGAATTCTCGAAAGATTTAAAAAAAAATTGCAATTTTTTTTCTAAATCTTTTGAGAAGTATTATCGTTTTAGTCTGAGAAAGAACAAAGAACATTTTAAAGAGAAATCTGGTAGTAAAAATATAATAGTCAGTAAAAATGAAATATGTGATGCAGTAACAATAGAAAATTAAAAATGAGAGATAGAAAATACGGATATATGAAATAGAAAAACAGCTACAAGAATATTAATACAAAAAAATTTAAATAGAAAAATATAAAATAATCATTTCAAAAGAAAAAAAAAAATTGAGTATTATTTTTAAAAGAAGTCATATTGATAATGAAATGAAATCTGTCTAAAAGAATACACTTTTTTTTTAACGAACTCAGAGACATCTTTTCATATTTTTCGTTTTATTCGAAAAATATTATGATTATGATTCTAGTTATAAACATTTTAACATTGTATACTAAACTTGAATTTTTTTTTGTAGAAAACCAAACAGTCCAAGATACCTTAAAAAACAAACAAACAAACAACTAAAAAACTACAAACTATTCTTTCCTTAAAATTTTATGTCTGATAAAAAAAGGAACTTGTCATCAGAAATTTCACTTCAATATTTTGTTAAGTTATTACCGCAGGCTTGATTTTCTCCAAATTAATCAAGTCACGTTTGAAGCGTTTTGCGTAAATAATTCTTCTCAAAAAAACCTGGCATTTTCTCCCATTAACGTTGTAAATGCACGGAACTCGCGAATTCATGACCTTTCACTGGTTTTTTTAAATGCTTAAGATCTGCATGGAATTAGAATCAAAACATAGAACCATAGAAGTCAAGTAGGAATTCGTATTTTATTTTAAATTTCTTATCACTGTGTAATTGTTGAAATTCCAATATTTTTTAAATTGTTAAGGGCTTATATACCTTTTTGAGCGGAAAAATTAAGGATGGTTTGGAGTAACTTTTAAGATATGTAGCAATAATGCTATGTCACAAAAGTTATAGTTCTTTATTAGTGTATTGTTCACTCAAAAAAACAAGTATTTGTTATTAAAAAATATCAACAATTGGCGGAGTATACCCAGTTGTCGAACAATCGCTTTTTTTGAGAAAAGTTTTTATTTTGCAAATAAGAATTTTTTAATAAAATTTACAGAGCTTAAAAAATTGAAATTTCGGGGAAACGTTCTTGCATACAGAAAAAATGTAATATTCATTTTTTTAATTGTTCAAGAACTAGGTACATCCCTATACTAATGAAATTATTTGGATTTTTTAATTTCACTTGACCTGTTCGACTTGCATCGTGGTCACCGCTAGCCTCTTCAAAAAAAAGTTGTTTCAGAGAGAGGGCCATAACTCCGCCAATTGTTGATATTTTTTTATGAACGAATACTTGTTTTTTTGAGTGGACAGTACACTTTTAAAAAGCAACAATTTAGGTGTCATAACATTATTGCTACATACTTTAAAAGGTACTTCAAACTATCCTCAATTCGTTTGCACAAAAAGGTATATAACCTCTTAAAACTTGTCAATAGTGTGAATAAGACTGCAAAAAATTTTGAATACAGTTGAAACTGTTTGACTGTCAAAACTTTCAAAAAATGTAAAAATGTCAAAGTTGTGAGAATATCCAATCGCACTTATACATTTTATACATATCAAATTGTGAAACTGTTAATTGTTGTCAAAAGTAGACAAAAGACTGTCAATAATATATACTCTTTTAAAAAATGTTAGACTGTCAATACTGTTATAAATTGTGGTAAGTTTCCGAGTTGTCGAAATGTTCACAAGCTGTCAAATATACATTTCACCTCAACTGTTACAAACGGCTACAATTTTCAAAAAATCCTCGAAAATATCAAAACTTTTATAATTTTAGACCACCAAGTATAGGAAAATGGAAAATTTAACTGCCAAAACTGTTTAATTGTTGTCCACATGTAGAAATTGTCAAAACTTTCACAAAATATCAAAGTTGTTTAGAAATGCTGAACAGGCTTTAAAAGAATAAAAAATGTTATGAAATGTTTATCTGACAACTTTTAAACTATAGAATCTGATAGATACACCTGTAAAAAATGTCTCAGTTGTTAAATATGTCTAAACTATGAAAAACTGTCAAAACTGTCACAAATTCTGAAGAATAGAAAAAGTCAATATTTATAATAAATTGAAAAATATTTTTCAAGTGTGAAGACTGATTTCAAAGAATACCTTTAAACATTGGCAATATTGACAAAAACTCTTGGATAGAAAAAAACTGGACCATGACTCAACTACTTCCCTCCTCAAAACAAGACAACTCCTGCCCGAAAAAATATCGTGAACGTTGTTAATCATCTTCAACCCCTTGGAATGAAACGGTTAACGCCTCAGTTTCAACTCCAGGCCTAATCTAATGCGAGTGCCACTCGATTGCGAGTCATCGCGAGACCAACGTCATCGATGAATTTTCAAGTCACGTTGATCCATAAGCAATATCGCTTCGGTTATCGAATGGCCGGTCTCTTGGGCCGCGTTGCATTTATTACGATTCGATCTCCTATTCAATAAATTGTCCGTGTCATTTTATCATTCCATACTCTCGCATCTCGATGGTGCCAAGTCCTCGAGAACTCGAACTGAAAGACTCATAACTCGAACAATTCTGAATCCTTTGTGTCAAAAACCCAGCAGAAAAGATTTGTTGAAATGACAAAAAATATTCTTTCTGGGATTTCTCTGGAAACTTTGATAGATCAATCAAGCTTTCCTGAAGAGCTCAATTCTGATCTGACAGATAAGATCAGCAAGATGTTATTATCACTACCAAAAGGAGAATGGAGTGTGAAAAGTCATCAGTGTTGAACTCGATTTTGATGATGAAAAATTGATCCAGAAGAAATGGACGAGGTGCAATCTGGAGGAGAAAATTAGTGTTCAGTTCAGAAGCTGCTTATTATCCTTCGATGGTCTTCTCGACCTCGTAATTTAGTGGATCATTCTGGAAATTCTCTAATGCAATCAGTGATCAGTGTTTAAAGTTTTGTACAATAAAAGAATGAAATAATTGGAGAATAAACCTAGTTTTTAAGAAATTGTAGTATGGTAAAAAGAGGTTCTCTTATTGCTGGTGTTACAGAATGTAAAAACGTTGGCGAAAAGAGGAAAGATCGAAGAAATATAAGGGGAATCGGCGTCGATGAAGCGAGGGTGGACGTGTGCGAAAGCGTCGATCGGGTCGTTTTTCGGTAGCCAGAGAATCGGGAGTGGAAGAGCGGAAAGATAGGCAATGTTTCACGCTTGAAATGGATGGTGGACCAAAGAACGACAGCGACGCAGTGCTAATATATGGATGCCCATGGGTGGAATTTGGCCGAAATGTGCCAGCGCTACCATCACGCTGTACCAGGGGCTGCCGTGCAAAATTCTTCCTCGCCAGCTAGGGACCCCACAGCCTCCATTGTCCAGGCCCTACCGTCGGCTTCGCACATCGGCCAAGCCAATCCTGCGTATTCCCACTATACGTGAGTTTATTCAGTCTTTTGCCCTTTTTTTTACATAATTAGTGCATAATCTGTTAATGGAATCAATTAAAAATGAAAAACATTAGGTAACGCATCAAAAGATATGGATCATTTTGCTCATATTTCAGGAGCTGAGTGTCTGTCTATTTTGACCTTCAGGATTTGATTTCATGGTGTTTTTATTTACAGAAGTGGATTAGAGACAATGTGTGGTGATTAGGGATTATAATGGAGAACTCTTTCCTTAAAATTTATTTTGAATATGATACGATTTAGAATACATTGATGATGTTAGTCTACTATTATACGATATAATTGAATTGTACTAGGTAATTGTTATATTATTGTTTTTTTTTTTCAATTATTTCAATATAATGGAAAACTTAATCGTCGTCAACATCACCCTAGCAGTGTCCGTCTGGCAATCTATGTCGAAACATGAGAAGTTTCATTTTATAGTGGGCAACAACTATTTATAGCGAAAAAAGTAGCTTTCATGGTCGACAATCAAGTGAATTTTTTTAAATTTAAAGTGAAACTTCTAATGGCCAAGTATAAAGTTCAATTTCTTATGTCTCACCATTGAAATAAAGCGAAATTTCTTTTAACTCATTATAGGTATAAAGGGATACTTTTTATGCCTCACCATACTAGTTATAGCGAAAAAATTAGTTTTTATTATCAAAATTTGAATTAAACATTGTAGATCCTATGTAAAACTTTTAATAGACCACTCTAAAGTGAAACTTCTTATATCTCGCAACTAATGAAAAGTAAAACTTCTATACTTCACCAGAGACATAAAGTAAAACTTAAAATAACTTTAAATACATTGGCGTTACAGTGCGTTTTTCCTGTCAGAATATCATATGATTGAAAATTGAACGAAAAGAAAACAACTTGTATTCTCTGTAGTTGTAGTGGAACGCAATTTTTTGTCTCTACATTGAATATGATTTTTTGGAAAGATTGAGACTTATGCAATGAAGGGAACAAGGTGTACATTAAAATTATAATAAAAATCTAAAAAACATTCAAAGTTTTAATGAATTAATCTCAACGAGTTCAAAAATTTTTGTGTAGAATTAAAAACAAAAAATAATTTTGAAGTAGGTCAATGATTTTGGAAAATTCTAAAAATTGGTGATTAATTTCAAAAATGGAAACGACTTTTGTAAATTTTAATGATTTTCGAATTACTTAAAAATTTTGATGATCCTTTTCCCTTAACAATCAAAACTAAAACAACAATACAAAAAGATGTTAAATATTGATTAGTTATAGGTAAAATTCTGAGGGATTTGTGCAGTTTTCAATAATTTGTAAAAATACGAGAGTTGCAGAGTTTAAAAAATTTCAATAAGATAATAAGTTCCAAAGGTTGTCAATGATCCTCAAAAATGTGAAAATTTGTTGAAGTAAGAAATTGTTTATTAATTTTGTACATTGTATTCATAATTATATTTTTTTTCAATAAACGCATAATTTTTGCACAAATATGTTCAGAAATTGAAGAAATGTTATGAGAAACAAAAAAAAAAAGAACAATTTCAAAAGATGGACGAATTTCAATGATATTCGAAAAATTTTGAGTAGTTTGTAATACGTTCAAAATTTTCGAAGAAAAAAAAAATAATAATAAGCATTCTAATAATTGCCAATTATTCAAAAAATTAAAATAAGTTCCAAAATTTCGAAAAAATTTATAAGATTTCGTAAATAGTGTTTATTATGATATTTCAGTGCAATATATGCATGGTTTTTTATTGTTTCGGTAAATTTCATTCGATTGAAATAAAATTGTATTGAATCTGAAAAAAATAGTAACATGTTGAATAATTCAAGGAAATCTTAATGAGTTCGATTGATTTTTACAAAATCTAGAAAGTATTACATGGTTCATATGACGTTCAATATTTTGATAAAATTAAAGGAAACATAAAAACTACTTCAATTTCCAAGA
This sequence comes from Platygaster robiniae, assembly GCA_028476575.1. NCBI lineage: Eukaryota > Metazoa > Arthropoda > Insecta > Hymenoptera > Platygastridae > Platygaster > Platygaster robiniae. Next base: position 29,967,572 of record CM052023.1, read on the forward strand.
TATGTAATTAACAATTCTCCAAATTTTATTACAAATATTGATTTTTATCAAATATTTGATAATGTGGTAGGTTATGTTCTTGATCACATTTCTCCAAAATGTGCATAGTATTTTTTTTTTTTTCATTTTCTAATGAAAATCCTCGAATCCTAGATAGTTATGAAAATAATAAACAATCCGAGTTTGATAAACTAGAAAATAATTTGCAGGTTTATAAAAATTTGTACTATGTTCCAAAGATATGGAAATTCAAGAAGTTGCCAAAAAAACCGAAACCTCGAAATATCGTCACTCCTACATCATTTGAGAATTTCATAAAATGTTTATTATTTTCAAGATCGTGATCTTCATCATGCCTATTTCGATGAAGTATTTGTGACAAAGATTTTTCCTTTTTTGATTTTGCTTTTTTAATGAAAACCTGGAAACTTAAAAAGTATTAGAGAAATACGAGAAAATTCTTAGAAGTTCGACAAATTATTCTGAAATTCACAAAGTTTCGAACGATGAAAAACATTAAAAATTTTGAACATAGTGCATGATTCAAGGAGAATAAAAAAATCAGTATAGTATTAGGAAACTTTCAGAAGTTTTCACATCATCTTCTTTATTATATTTTTTCAGAATATGTATGATATCTTTGTTCTTATGTTTTTAAGTCAAAATCTGAAAAAAAAAAAAAAAAAAAAAAAACTGAACAGTATTGCGAATAACAGAAATTATGATAAGCTGGATGAAGTTCTGAAAAATTTGTAAAGCTTTGATGAGTTTGTATTATGTTTGACATTTTTTTAATTTCAAAAAATTATGAAAACATCGCGAATGACGAAATTTCTCAAAAACTTAAAAAAAATTCAGAAAATAAGTAGAAATCAGAAGATTTTCGAAATTTTTATAGATTGCATTTTCCGTCAGTTTGATTCGAAATATGGATAATAATTTCAATTTTGAATAAAAATCTGCAAATCTCGAAAATTCATAAAAATTGAGCAACTGTTTATTGTAGATTAGCAGAGTAATTAAAAAACTTTAAAAAATCTTAATTATTTGTGTTCTGTTCGAAATTCGCAGAATGACGAAGAATTCAAAAACATGCAAAACGACAAAGATAATAATTAATTCTTAACAATTTAATAATCTTTCGGAAATTCAGCAAATGTTCATAAATTTTTGAAATCTTATAAAATCCAGGAAATTTTGTGAAGCTGTACAATAAATTTTATTGTCAATCTAGAATTTTCGATAACTTAGATGATATTTTTGAGTAACGAAAAAGTTTTGACATTTGCTACGTCTACAACTCAGGAAATAATGCATTTCTGCACGAGTATTTTTGCATATTTTACCCATCCAGAATTTTCTCAATTGCAATAGTACTCTCCACAATCCCTCTTTTTTCTGCCTCCCCTGATTCTGTTGCATCTTCTAGTTTTTATAAACGCGAATTTCGAAATCCCACTGAGCATAGAGAAGAATTGGGTAATCCCGTTAGCGCGTCCGACGTCGCCGGGGGCTTAACGCGGCTCGTACCGCGAGAAATTGTATTATATTATATTGCATATTAATAACGACATGGTAAATAAGGGATAAGTATACGATCCCGCGGACAAGCTACGTAATCCTGTTATTAGCGCGGCGATTAGGGCAAGATGATCTCCGAGCAAATTGCAGGGGCGTACCCCAGTGTTTGGTTAGCGTAATCGGCAATCACTATCGTCGATCCGTACGAGTCTCCTGAGGTGATGCCTTTGCTCTTAACCCTTTGTCGTATAACTATCAGCTTTTTTCTTTTTCCCTCCCCTCCTTTGCCCTCTCACTCTAATTTACTGGTTCACGTTAACCCTGAAAAATGCTGCGATTGAGTAAAAATCTAGATAATGAAGTGATGAATTGGATATGTTCAATTATTACCAGGTTGTGAATAACACTCAAAAAATTTTCTTTGAATAATTTATGCATGAATTCAAAAGAAATATCGAAATCAACGTACGATAGTTTCAAAACATAGTTTTGTATCAAAATATAACGTGAAAGTTACAGAGTTTTATTTTCTTTATTAAAATTCAGAATCCTTTTATTTTAATTTTTTTGATGCTAAAATTCTCTTGGCCGGTAAAAAAGCCTTTTTTAAGTCTGCCGTAATTTTCAAGTACTTGCGTAAACCAAGTCACAAATATAATTGAGACACCTTTACTTCGGCCCATAATTTTCCTTGTCGATCAAACGAGCCGTGAAACAACAGGCAAGCCCCATATTAAGGATCGGCTCATCTATTATAAAGAACGAAAGGAGTTCTTGAACATTTTCTAAGCTTTGAAATCTTTTGACGAAGTAACAATTGTTTTTGGAAAATTTGAATTATTAAACTTGATTTTTTCGAAAAATAATAACTTTAAAACAAGTGACTTTGTCTTTGGTCATCTTAGCTAAGCTTTTAGAAAGTAGCTGGATTTTCAAGATTTTCTAAATTTACGAAAACAAGGCATTCCACAAACATTTTTCTTCATTTTTCACAATGTAGAATATTTATGGAGACTTTTAATTATGAATTTCTTTTTTCGTTTGAATTTTTCGTAATAGGTGTACAAGTAACAGTCGACTAGTTGTAAGAATTTTATTTTAACCAGTAACCATCAAAAACTGGAAATAATTTTAACAATTAGTTATTAGGTTATTGTTCCTCAGGCATTCATCTTCCATAGACAATTTTCCTGAACGAATGATTTAATTACTACGAATTTGTTTTTAGACGATTATCTTTAAACGATCTTCTTATTTTCAATCATCTAACAAGTGATTTTCTTCAGTTGATCGTCCTTTGAACAATCGTCTTCAGAGAAATTAGCTTCTAGTAGAACATCTTCACTAGAAGTTTATTTTTGCATAAACGATCGTCTTTAATTTGCTACAATAAGTGACCATGATACAGACGATATATCTTAAATGATGACTTTTGCAAAAAAATGTACATTTGTTTCTATCAAAAGATCTTCTACAGAGATCTTCCCAAAAAAGCAAACTCATTCACAAACAGTAGTATATTCAAACAATTTTCTGATCAGTGACCATAAAAAAGACGACTTATCCTAAACAATAAATTATAAGATGATCCTTTTTAAACATTCAACTTTCGTTAGACATTTTTCTTGATATGATCAAATAAAGTAAATTCATTCAAACGATCTTCTTATTTTTACTTGTCTAAAAAGTGATTTTCTTCAGCTGATTTTTCAATAAATTATCGTCTTCCAAAGAATTCGCTTCTGGTAGACGATTTATTTTAGACGATCTTACAATGAGAGTTATTCTTAGCATAAACGATGGTTATTAATCTGTGTTTGAATAAGTTACTATACTACAGACTACTTCCCTTCAATGACGACTGGACAGACTATCGTTTGCAAAACAATATACTACGATTTTCAGCAAAAGATCGCCTGTGAAAGATTTGCAAGAAAAAGGAAATTCATTCACAAAACAGTGGTCTTTGAACAATTTTCTAATAAATAACCATCAAAAAGACGACTTTGTTCTAACGATAAGTTAATGTATCATCGTCTTTAAAAATTTATCTTTTGTTAGTCATTCTTCTTGAGATGATCAAAAAATTCATTTCCAGCTGATTGTTTGATAAATGATTGTTTTCGAAAGAATTTTATTCTAGTAGACGACCTATTTCAGAAGATCGTTGAATAAAAGTTATTCTTAGCATAAACGATCGTCTTTAATCTATGTTTGAATACGTTACCATAATACAGATGACTTATCTTGAATGACGACTAGGCAGACGATCGTTTGTAAAAAAATTTACTGCTGTTTTTATCGAAAGAACTTCTGTGAAGGATATTCTAAGAAAATGAAATTCATTCACAAAACAGTGGTTGTTAAACAATTTTCCAATGAGTGACCATCAAAAAAACGACTTTTTTCCAACGACAAGTTAACAAACGATCGTCTTTAGAAATTCATCTTTTGTTAGTCATTTCTCTTGAGATGACCAATTGAAACAAATTCATCATATAGACGAATGAATTACAACAATAAACTTGTTTTTAATGCCTAAAACTGATTTTCTTCAGCTGATTCTTCAATAAATGATCATCTTCCAAAGAATTCGCTTTTAGTAGACGATTTATTCTAGACGATCGTGGAATGAAAGTTATTCCTAGCATAAACGATCGTCTTAAATCTATGTCTGAATAAGTTACCGTACTGCAGACTGCTTATCTTGAATGACGACTAGACAGACGATCATTTGCAAAAAAATTTACTGCTGTTTTAACTATAGGATTTTCTGTAAACGATCTTCTCAAAAAAGGAAAGTCATTTACAAAACAGTGGTATTTGAACAATTTTTAAATAAGTGACTATCAAAAAGACGTCTTTTTTCTAACGATAAGTAAATAGATGATCGTCTTCAGAAATTCATCTTTTCGTAGTCATTTTTCTTGAGTTTATCAATTGAAGCAAATTCATTCATAGACGATAATATTCAATCGATATTCTTGTTTTTATTGTTAGAAAAGTGTTTTTCTTCAGCTGATTGTTTAATAAACGATCGTCTCCGAAAGAATTCGCTTTTAGTAGATGATCTTTTTCAGACGATCGTTCATGAGAAGCAAATCGTTATATCATCTACATAAACCATCATTCAGACGACTTGTTTCAAACGACGACATTACAGACGATTGTTTGCCACAAAATTTACTATTTTTCTATCTTCAGATCTTTCGAAAACAATCTTCAAACCCAAGCAAATGCATCCACAAGCAGTTGTTTTTAACTATTTGTTTTAAAGACGATTCTTCTTTCACAACAAAATAGACGATCGTTTTACAGAAATACAACTTCTGCCAGATAACTTTCTTGATGTGATAATGTAAACAAACAAAAATCATCTATAGACGATCTTTTAATCATCAATCGTCTAACAGATGATTTTCCTCAACCAATCGTTGAATAAACGATCATCTTAGAAGCTAAACATTGCATAAATGATCATCTTACAGATACGCGCTACTAAATAACAATGATAGAGACGATTTATTTTAAACGATGACTAGATAGACGAATTGCTAAAAAAATTCACTGCTGTTTCCATCGTAAACGAAATTATTTATATTAAAAAACAGTAGTCCCTTTAAATTTTTCTGTCACAATATGTAGACAGACGATCGTCTCTTTGAAAGCCCACTTCTTTCAGACGATTTTCTTCAAACGATCATTCAATTTGTGCAAATACATTCATAGACGATTACTATCATCAAACGATCTTCCAATCATCAATCTTCTAAAGGTGATTTTACTTCCAGTAGACGATTTTTATCAAACTGTTCTACACTTGAGTCTTGGAATCACTGCATTCGGTTCAGAAAAATTAAAACAAATTTTTCTCCATCGCGTCGTCTTCGGGTTCCGCTCTGTTCCGTATGGTGCACACGGCCGTCGCACGTGAGGCGAACCGTATCGTTCCATCTCAGCCATACCTATCGCGATTTTAGATACGTTACACTCTGCTAACCTACATTTAAAAAAGTGCCCGTTCGCGGGAACCTTTCCACTGGTTTTCTCTAGTTTCCAGTGTTCCACGTTTTACAAGGATTCGATGGAATTGTTTTCGTATATTACAAAGGGATTTGGAAGGTCTTAAAGTATAAAGATATTTTAGAAAGAAAGGTTCTTATACTGGAGTTTTTTTTATTAAGAGAAAGTTTATTTATCTACACATCTTTTAGTACATTAGGCTTGTGGAAAACATTTTTTGTATTCGAGTTTTGTATTTTCTTTCTTAACGTTTGCGTTTGAAAGAACCTTAGGTGAACGATCTAATTTTGGTTCATAAAAATATTATTATTTATTGTTGAATCCTCTTATTTGTACATGCAATTCATGAAAGATTGTTAATTTCAGTATCAAACTGTTTTCATTTGCTCATACTTAAAAGTCCTACGACACTTACTGTCACCTGAAACACAGGTTTCGATTTTCAAACATCGATCGCACCTCGGAATCGTCAACAATAGTTCCCTGAACGACATACCACGCTTGGCAATGATACACATTGTTTTTCTTCGAATCTCACATCGCGTAATGTAATTTGTCACTGCGATTGTTTCAAGGCGAAAATTAACATCAAATGGATAATATATGAACAATTACGAGAATTGCGATTGCTGGAAGTGACTCGAGCTTGGGTGTTTGAATTTAAAAATGTCGAAAAGATTTATTACAGGAATTTAAATTTATAACTCTTTATTCTACTAATGAAACCATTTTTTCTCATGTTCAAGTCTACTAAAATATGCCTGAACAAAAAATTGTGAAAGACAGGAATTTTGATTTTACTTTCATTTTCTGTTTTTCCATGAGAGAATCAATGAATATGTTTATTATTGAAATTTTATTCAGAATCATGATCTAACCTTTTTTTCATCAGTACGTGATTAATAAAATTTCTTTCTCATTACTATCATATTTTTCGAACATTTTCTTGAACTCCTTTTTTCCTCTAGTGATGTTTCCGGAATGGCCATATTTTTTATTCTGCATTCGAAACACTTTCTTCAGAGACGAAATTTCGCGTTTGGACGGTTCGATAAAAAATTGGGAAGCGAAAGCGGCGAACGGCGCTATGACTAAGTTTGCAAAAGCGATCGTATTGTGTGGCAAAGGAGGAAGCGTGCGCGTATTTTGGCATTGACGGAGCGCCCGTCCAAAGGATAATGGCGGTGATTTATTATCGAGTCCAAATTGTAACATGACAATTCCACTACGACCAAGACAATGGTCCGAGCGACAACTTGACGCAACGTTCGAACGACGCAATGTTAATTCGGCCGCTTTAAACTTTTGAACATAAAAGCAAATTAGTCCAGTGTTTCGGAAGAAATCGGTAAAAAGTGGTACTTTCCAGGATGAATAGTACTAGATTAAAATCGAGTACTATTCGTGGAAGCTGAATTATTTTTCTGTATTCTGATGAGGAATCTCGAAAGTTTTTTTTATAATACACAGCCGTGAAAAAATTTTTGGGTATCGATGTATATTAGGCTTTATTGCCTAATTTTATTACATGTAGCTGAAAAAATGATTTGGAGAACAATAGTATCAGAGATTTTTTGGAGTTAGGAATAGTCATAGAAAAGACTGGGATATTTATTGGCATCTGAAACCAACTTCTTCAGGAAGAATTATAAACTATATTTCTAAAAATCCATTGCATCAGAAAACAAGTACTGTTATCAGTTTGGTTGATGAAAATTTAAAATTTGCGGATCATGAATTTTATGAGAAGAACTTAAGAATAATTACTGATATATTAAAGATCAACTATCCAAAAGATTTTATTGATAGGTATATTAAGAAGAGGATTAATTTTTTTAAGAATACTGATCCTAAAGAAGAAGAATTTTGATGGAATGAAAGTAATAATACCTTATGTTGAAAATTTATACATGAAACTAAAAAGAATATTAAATGGAGATAATGTTTAAATTATAAATAAAATTGGTTATGAATTGAATATTTAAATTATTAGACGAGGAAAAGACAAATTATCATTTTTTGACTAACATGGAGAAGTTTATAGGATTATTTGTGAAGATTGTAAATTTTGTTATATTGGACACACTAAATGGAATTTAAAAACGAGAGTTATTGAACATTAAATAATATTAGATTGATTGCTTCTAGTCATAATGTTATGAATAATCATAGAAAAAATAGTGAGCATGAATTTGACTGGGAAAAAGTTAGAGTATCAAATCGAGAAATGAATAAATGAAAAAGAAATTTATCAGAAATGATATTTATTGGGATGACGAATAATACACTCAATAGACAAGAAGATACGAACAACTTGGATTCGATTTTGATATACTTTGATAATGATGAGTTATGGAATAGGATTTATTTTGAACTTTTAATGTGTTCTGATGATAACGTTTTATCTTCAGAAATAGTTTACTTCTGATAAATTTTCGGTGTCGTTAGTCATTTATCCGTCGTCGACTACTAGTGCAAGTTATGATGAAAAATATGGACGCACTTTTTTCTATATATATAAATTATTTTTGAAAAAATAACGACTTAATTGTGATCGCGTCTCAGTTATAGAAAGTTTTACTGATGGTTGGTTCCAACCTGATTCTTGCCGATCACAATATTTCGACGAACAGAATCTTTGTAATCATGAGCAAAAAAATTTTGTTGATTGTTCTTCTCTTTGATTGTTTTTTTTTGAATGTTATTACAAGAGATTTTTCTGAATTTTCGTAAAGATCCTAAGGAGAACCTAATAGGAGGTCGAAATATTGATGGAATAAATATATTGAAAGAAAAATTGAATTTGTCTCTTAGAGATCAATTATTTGAACATAACTGCGATTGTTGAAAAAGCTGTCAAAAATAGGCTAAGAGAAATTTTAGGAAGAAGTTTGCCAAATGGAATCTGTAATCTTCCCAAGATATGGAGTCAGTCCGAAATTTTTGGTATTTTGAATTCTGATACCTATAATTTCGACTTTGAGCAACAGGACTATAAAACTTTGCACGCTATACAGTCTCAAATTCTAAAAATCTATACTTTAGAACGTAGAATCATATAATTCTAATTTTTGTAATCATACATTTCATCGTTTAGAATGTAAGATATATTTATAGAATCCAGGATTCTAAAAAAAACAGTAGTTCTAAATTTTACAAGGTTGCATTGTTGAAGTCCTCATTCTTGAATATTTATTCAGTGGAATCCTAAATAAAAAAATTAAATATTATAGGATGAATAATTATTGGATTGGAATACTAGACTTGTAAATTCTAGAAATGAAATTACTAGAATGTTGAATTTGTTGCGGAAATGAAGAATTTAGATTTTTTGATCCTAGCGTGACGAATTTTAGATTTATAAGTTTTTGAGTCAAATACACGGGAGTCTCAAACCCTGCATAAAAGAGTTCCATGATTCTGATATCTAAAATAATAAAGTTGATAACAGAATCAAGTTTTGAATCCTAGAATGTAAAGTTCCGAAAATCTACATTGTAAAGTATAGAATTGAAGGATTGAGATTTTTTCAGTATGGATAACGTGAAAGAGATTTCCAGAATTTCCGATTATAGAAAGCCCAAGTTTTGATTTTACAAAACATTATTCTCGAACTCTGGATTTAAGATCTGAATTTTTTTGAAGAAAAGAATCTTCGTAATCGTGAGCAAAATAAAATTTTTATCGATTGGTCTTCTTTATGAATGTTCATGTCAAAATATTATTACTAGAAATTTTTCCGAATTTTTGTAAAGATCCTGATGAGGACCCAATAGGAGGTCAAAATATTGATGGAATACATATATTGAAGACGAAAATTGAATGTGGCTCTGAGAGATTTCCATTTATTTGAAAAAAAATCACTGAATCATCGACATTACGATAGGCGTCACAGAGTATTCGTCTCGGGAGCCACAAATTTATAATCTTCTGATTAAACTTGTTAATTTGGCGACCGGCAGAGTCTCAGTTGGTGAGCGGAAGTGGCGACCCAAGTCGCTCACCTTTGCACCACTAACGATGCCTCGACGTTCCGCGGGATTTCAGATTGGAGAAACCTTTCCTGAATTAAATCCCCGCTTCCGGTCAATTATTTTTATTGGTTCACGAAGACCGGTAACAAATTTACGTCGCTTCTATGTCCCTGTTATTCGCTGTCGTTTTGCCATGATTTTTCGTTTCGAACGAAACAGAATGGTCGTTCGGTGGAAGTGAGAACCGAATTTTCAAAAAGTATTAAATTTATTACTCTTCTAAAGTATCCTCAGAAATCATTGAAATTAAGACTAAATCACAAAATGAGATACATTCAATATTTTCCTAGCAACGTTCTTTTTTGAACTACTTGTGATTTTCATAAACTTTTTGCTCTCAGCATATTTAGCATCTCCCACAAAAAAAATGTTTAATTTAGTTTCAATTATTGATTTTTTTCATTTTTCAATAACTTTGGAGAGAAACTGTAATTTCTAAAAGCAACTGAACAATAGTAATTCTGTTTAATGTTTGTAAGGAGAAAATTTGCAAGAATGACTGAAAAACTTGGGAATTGCAAAGATCATGGGGTTTGCATTCATTGACTCTTGTCCGTTCTCGGACGCTCTGACGAGGCTGACGGGGCCCAGAGCAAGCAAAGATAGGGTTTATTGAATGAAAATGCCGCCAGGTTTTTGCCCGTGACTTTAACAATAGCTATTATATGGGACGACGACACGAACTACACGTGTCGCGTGCACTTGACTACATTGCGGCGACGGACACTTTCATAACACGAATTGTCATTTCGTTTTCAAGAAGATGCAAGGTATTTAGTTTGTATGTAGTGATGTTCTGGGTGGACCAGAAACAGAATTTAGAAAATAGAGACTGAATTTCCCTCGCTTTAGGCCGAATCGTTCGAGAAAAATAGAATTTCGAACGATTTTTTGAAGGTTAAGACGGTTTTTGACAAATTTTTTCCGATTTTACAGATTTGATAAATTGATATATTTTTGATAATCATGTAAGTTTATTGCAGTTTAAACATTTTTCACATTTTCAGCAAGTTCTGACAGTTTGACATTTTACAGATAATGATTTGAACAATTTCGACTTTTTCCTATTTGTAAAAGGTACCTATGACTGTTTTCACTGTAATTTTTGATTGTCTTCATTCAGACAGTTTTAAAAGTTTCTTTAGAATCCTACATATTAAGTTTTCACAGTTTCGATAATTTTCAGCAGTCGCGACACTTTTTACGATATAGCGTAAGTTTTTATGTTTTAGAAAATAATTTAAATCCTTTAATGCAGAGTTCTACGATTCTGATATCTAAAATCATGAATTCGACGACATAAGATCATCAAGTTTTGAACTGTAGAGTATTGTATTCAAGAAATCTGTATTTTAGAGAGTAAAATGAAAAAATTTTATTTCAATAATATAACATTATATATTAGTATTATCATATAAATATAATATATTATTAATAAATCATGCAAAATATCACGAAAAGTTACAAAATCGTAAAAGTTTACGAATTACAAAAACTCATAAAAACTTACGAAACCATGGAAAACGAGGATCATCTGAAAATCATCAATTCCTTATAAAATTCTAAGACACTTTACCCTTTGCATTTTTGAAAATTTGGAAACTTTCAACAGTTATTAATAATTCAATTTCGTCTACTAATTTTTGAAAAGTATCTTTCCTTTTATAAAAGAGATTCCTTCTTTTTCTTATCTCACTCTAATGGGAATCACTGGGATCAATGAGGCGTGGATAATAAAATGTAGCCTAATCGCCTTTCTTATCTCTCTTTTAAAAAAATTAGAAGATCCTGCGTTGTAGAGGTGGCAATTGGAGAAAAGAATATTTTATCGAAAACAAAGGCGAGTCAACGAAAACTTTGATTCATAGAATTATTGGTCTCAAAATTGCCTTTCAAGATAAGAGACATCATTATTATATGTTCCGTAACACACCTCAATTACCCTCTACTTTTAGAATAGAGTAAGCTTGGAAAGAGAAGGAGTAAAGGGAGAAGGGGCTTCAATCAAAAACCCCGCCTTCCTGAATGGTGAGTGGACGAAACTGAATTATTAATAACTGTTTCAATTTTGTGGATTTCGAAAAATTGGACAGGAAAAAGTGTCTTCGAATTTCATAAGGCATCGGTGGTTTACTGATGATTTACCGACTTTGGGACACCCTGTATAGGAAATAACAGAAAATATAATAAATTATTACTCGAGTCACAATATGTCACAATAGTAGATCAGCACAAAATTCTATGAATCACAAATCATGAAGTCATAATAAAGTTATTACTACAACCCTCATCATGACCATCTCCTAATCCTGATTAACAAACAAATATTCATCAATTTCACTTCTTACTTTGATTGTAAAAAGTATCATTAGAAACTATGTTTTTAAAATACCTATAACATCTTTTTGGCAAATATAATCCATTATATCTGTATAATATCTTTTCGTGGAAATTCGTTATTATCTATCTTAATCATATTTCGTGAAAAAATTAGAAACCGTAAAAATAAAGAAGAATAATTTGAACCTTGGGATTCGGATAATTTTTTGGCAATTTTCGTTTTTCGACTGAACAATTGACTTTTCCTGACCAAACTGCGTGTATCAACGTGGTAACCGCGGAGCAAAGCCTGCTGGGACAGCTAGTATAGTATATTATAATAATGATAAAGTTTAAGATTGTATAATAATTTCCTGTAACTTTCGATCGTCAAAAACCACTTTTTTAAATTTCATCATATTGTTACCAATTTCCTTTTTTTACACTCAGAAAAAAAATTTTGTGAGAACATTCTAGAAATAAGCAAATCTTAATTCCACAAGATAGTAATTTATTTTCTTTTTACGTATCCATCAACAAATTATCCATGAGATCCGAATTGAATGAACGGGGAATTCAGGAATTCAAAAAATTTATATTTTAAAAATCCATGAATATAAACAATGGAATATAAATTTTGAGACTTATACATTGCTGTATCACATATTCCTAAATTGTCTATTCTATAATGTGAAGTTCAACGAACTAATACCCTAAATCATGAATCCAATGACATGGGATCATTAAGTTTTGATCCATAGAACATCAAATTTCAAAAATCTTTTTTACTGTAACATTAGAGAATTTTGAGTTTAACGATGATATATTTCTGAAACGTATTTGTAAGATCTTGAATGGACGAATAGAAAATTCTGGGAATCAAAATTATCAAACAATTTAGAAATTCTTAGAAAAACGAATTTACAGAATTCTGTGTTTCTCAATCGTTTAATCAAATATTTTAAAATTATTTTGCAATCCAGAGATCTACGATCATAAAATCTAGAATTATAAATTTGATAACATTATATAATCATTAAGTTATGACCTTAGAGTATTAAATTTTGGAAATCTGTAGAGTATGGTATAGAATTTAAAGATTCTGATTTTCACAGTATTGACTTCCAGAGCAGGAGAACGTTTATCATTATATTTCCATTCGTTTGAATTCTGGAAAAAAAGAAAAATTTCTTCATAGTAGTATTCTTGCATTCCAATTCCATAAATCTCTAATCCCAGAAATGTCTCATTCACCATGAATCGTTATGAAATTCTAGAATTTGAAATTAAGAATTCGAAAATTACAGACCTGTAAACTCGCGAATAGATAATAACAAAATCATGAATTTTATAATGAAGAATCTAAGAATTCTAAAGTATACTCTCTTAATCTAAATCTGTTAAATCTTAACATGTTGCAATCTGTTAGAAATTTTCACTGGAAAATCTGTTCTTTTAACTTTTAACAGATATATCTGTTAAATTACACAGATTGTCTGTTGTTTTTAATGGTTTTTCTGTTGTATTCTACGAATCCAATCTGTTCATTTTCCGAAGATTACTTTCTGAAAATCCAAACATAGAAATCTGTAAAAGACAGCAGATAATCTGTTCAATGCAAAAGTAGAATATACAATTCTGTCTTTCCTAATATCACAAATAGAATAATTAATATCGCAAATCCTAGAAGTATCAAAAACCATATGATTTTCATAGTTTCCTGTAGTACTTCCCAACTTCCTGCATTTACTTCCTAACGTTCATTAATCCCCTATTCCCATGTATCATCTACAATTCCTTGACCTTCCCTCATTCTTTGCATAATTCTCAAATTTTCTCTTTTACCCACACAATCCACATTTTACTATCATTTTGCCAATCCGTCAAACTCTGAACATAATCTCGTTCTTCTTAATCACACTCTGACCGAAGAATTCATCAATTGTGTATCATAGAAATCGAATGGTTCAGACGGTTCAGTGATCACGTGAAAATGGAAATGCGCTGCAAATCGTGCCGTTATTCCTGGCACGGGCGCATTATGTCGAGAGGACAATCGTGGGAATTCCATTAAGTGCTCTTGAATGGCTCATTCATGTCGATCAACTCTTTTCTTAACGGGGTTGACAGATCAATCGGCCTGGCACGAGGATCACTCCGCCACCGAGCGTTTCTTCCATTCTTTCCCCCTGTGACTGGATCATTTTCTTCCTCCTCTGGATGCTCCTTCGCTCCTTTTTGCTCCTCTCTCGTGTCCTTGATCTTCAAGTCAATTACATTGTGTCACTCGATCCTCGGACATCGTGCTTTTCGTTTGATGGGTGCATCATTCCGCGATCCCAGTCGGTTGGTGCATCGCAGAAATGCGTATCTAAAATACTGAGGGAACGTCCAACTACACCGTCAAAAAAATTTGAAATTTCGAACATCTTTCATAGACTTTCTCTTCCAATCGTGTTCGAAATTTTATGGACACGAATATGGAAAGATTTCGAAGAATTTTATATTGAATTCATTGTTTTCATATTTCAATTTTTTCAATTTCATTTTAAGACTCTAAATGTTTGAATATTTTGACATATATTTTGCATATGATTTTCGATGTACAATTTATATTCCCAGTTTTTTGTTTCAATCGTATGGCTGTTACTAGTTAGGTAAAAATCTGCTTTAAAAAAATTTATTATGTCGAAATCCATTTGAATGAATTTAAAAAAGTTTGGATACACATTTTCAATAAGAAATCATTCAAAGATAAAATGATTTTAATGTTTTCTTTATATTATATGAGCACTTCGATTTCATAGAAGGTTTTCAAATTTCATAGACAGTGTCTTTTTTTTCATAGCTGGGTACATGACTTTAATAGAAAATTTAATAGACAGTTGGGAAATCTGCCTCAAAAATAGTCTTCTCAGAGTGTAGTGAGAATAGAGTTCGAATATTCAGAAGAATATTGAGAATTTGACACAATGATTTTGTTAGTTTGTGCAAAAAAGTGGAGTTTAGTTAATCATCTAGGTGAAAACTGGCAAAATATTATGACGACATAGTACATTTTTGCGTACAAACTACTAATTATCAGAATATAGAATTAGCTATGTTTTAGAGAAAATTTTATGAACGTTGTCGTATGAGCAATTTATTTTTGAATATCAGGTGAAAACCTTATTTTTTCTTACTTTTTGGGGGATTTCAAACTGTTTATTTTTAATCATGTAAGTTGTTTATGTAGAAGATTTTAGTAGATGAGACAAAAAGATGTGATTTTTTACCCAAATTAGACATTAGATTGCTTTATTTTTTTTGCAAAGTATTTTTCTTTAATATGCAAGATGTACAGTAAATAGTCAAAGACTTTTTATATTTTGTTTCGTCTAAGCCTTTCCCCATTGTATTCAGCTATAATAGGATTTTATGATGTAGGGGAATGAAATTTTTTCATTGTCTACGGTATACGCATAATATTTTATTTTTCTATTTGAGTAAAAATTTTGAAAATTTGAAAATCTTGATGGTTTAAAAGTATTATTGAGTAAATAGTACTTTATTTCGATGACTTGAACGAATTATTATAGAATTCAAAAAACTTTGAGTAATCCACATTCTGCGAAATCCGAAGATTTTGAAAAATTACAAAATATTGAATGTGTTGGAGACTGTCGACAATCCTCAAAAATATGAATAATTTATGAAATTGCAAATATGACTTGTAAATTTGAAGATTTTGTTCATTATTATACTTCTGTGTTATATGCAGTTTTTTTTTTTCGATTTTTTATACAAATCTGGAAAATTGTATACGTACGAGAAATTATAGTAAATCTGAATGAATCCGACAAATTTTAAGAAACAATAAATAATTTTACATAGTCCACATTACGATAGAAATTTCGAACATTTTTGAAAATCAAAATATCTTCTCTGTTGATCTGTTGTGAATAAAAATCTTCATAACTCGAGAAGTGAAAAAAAATTCAAAAAATCACGATGTGTTGGACAAATCTTCATAATTTTTTTTTATTTTCGAAGGGTTAGTGTAATGTTTAATAATGTTGAAAAAAAGAATACAATAAAAATGTTTAGGATCGTTTAGAATTTAAAAAATTTCAATAATTTATGAAATTTCAGGAAACGCATATAAATTAGAAGATTTGCATTTATTGTATTTCTCCGACATACACCAATTATTTTGTGGTTTCATTTTTATTATTTTTATCTGAAAAACTTGGAAAGTGCGAAAAAGTCTCAAAAACTTAAGTAAATATGTTGAATAAATCTTCAAAAAACTGTGAAAGTTTTGATAGTTCGTATTGTGTACGAATTTCGGTAATTTTCGAAATTGAAAGAAGATTATTAATCTAAAGCATCGTATATTATTTTCGAAAATTAAAAAAATTTTAAGAATTTAAAAATATATAAGTAAATTTCATAGATTCTGTTTATTATCAATTGTCTTCGACGTTTGCATGATCATGTCTAAATTTGAATACAAATCAGAAAAATTTGGAAGATAAAAAAAATCACGAAAATAACATTATCTGTCTGGCATTTTTTGAAAAATTAAAAGGTTTACAATGCCGGAGATTTAAAATTTTTCGAAGACAAAAAATATTTGAAATATTAATGACTGTCGATAATTGCGTAAAATTCAAGAAACGTTTATTCCTTTCAAAAATAAGGAAATTTTCAATTTTTTCAAAACTCAAGGAACCGAGTACCATATCTTCAAAATTTTTTAGAAGTAATGAATTTTCAACTGAATGAAGATCGTCGAAAGTTTAAAATTTCAATATGAATATATAATATCAGAAAATGTTTATGAATTTCGTTCACTATCAAAATTTTTGATGATGTAGTACAACTAGAACTCACAAATTTATGCATTTTCGACGGTGCATTATCTAGAATTCAACTGATTTGGAATTTTTAAAGTTAATGCTGCCCACTATCACCACATCGTTTGCCTCCCTGGAGTATTTTCCTAAAAGCTTCGACAATTATATTTATCTTTTACACAAGAACTTATCTAATCGCGCAAAAACTTAATTTGACGGTCGTCTTTACAAAACATAATTATGTACATGTATTTTCAATGCAAATCAACTTGGTATCAACGTCATTGTGTTCATTTACTGCTAAAATTTTCACTTTATTCCAAGGATTGTCGATTTGAAATCGTTAATGACATGTTGAAGAAAAAATGTAGAATGTCTCTGTTCAACGGTAAAATTTTTTACTGATTTTAAAATTAAATTGCGAATATTATATGAAATTACTAAGAGTAATAAAAAATGAAAATATTGATTTAGAAAAGATACAAAGCTCATTTGTATCAATTTTTTGAAATATTACTGATGGGTAAAGTTTACAACATTTATTTCCTAGACTTAAGAAATTTTCGAAGTAAATTTCCTAAAACACAAATTTTTCTGAAATGGCTGAATTCTCGATTCTCAAACTTCAATGGAATTATGGTTCTGATTGCAGAAATCTCATTTTTCAAAGTGAACTTACAAAACTGTGACAAGGATTTTGAATGGAATTTTTGTTTTACTCTTATTTCTTTAGTTTTTCTATCATTCGTGAAATTCGTTTTCAACACAGCCCATTACCTCCTTTCAATTGTGTCATCAATGATTTTCCAATGTGAAGTTACAAAACCCAAAAATTCAATTGATTACCAATTATTTTCACTACAATTTTAATTTCACCTCTAAAATATCTTTATTTGTCAATTACGTAACATTATTTTATTTTTATATGTGTCTAAATTGAACGTTTTCAGGAAGAAAGAAGCAGATTTTTACCGTGACCATAAGAAATACGATATTATTTTCTGAAGGGTAGACACACTCTGCATGTCGAGTGACCTTGCTCTTTGCATAAACCAAGTGCTTTTTTTTCTTTGTCTGCATTCGAGTGTGTT
Organism: Platygaster robiniae; assembly: GCA_028476575.1. Taxonomy (NCBI): domain Eukaryota; kingdom Metazoa; phylum Arthropoda; class Insecta; order Hymenoptera; family Platygastridae; genus Platygaster; species Platygaster robiniae. The sequence continues at coordinate 29,985,398 of CM052023.1, forward strand.
TCATTGTTATAGAATGCTGGATAATTATGACAGGGGTGAGGTGACACCACCGCCTGTGAGCAATTATGGCGGCTCCCCTGGTCTTCTTGCGCTGCATTCCTCGCTGTACGCGACGCCTTCTTCCCGAGCCTTCGACATCGATTCCAACATCGATCCCAATGAAAGCTCAATGCCGATTGATACTCAAATTATTCCTGTAAGTGCATTTTTTATAATTACAAATTTTATTTATAGTTACAATCATGCAAAGTTTTATAAAGATGATTGATAAAAGAAAATCAGATTAGTCGACATGACTTTTAGCAATGTTCAAAATGAATGCTTCGAGGCTTTTTTCTTATTTATTTTCTCTATAATATTTACTCTAAAGGATACTTTTTAATGAGGGGTGCATGGAAAAAAAGTTTTTGGGAAGGACTCTTTATACGATATTTTTTCAATTTTCGGAATCCAAAGTCGTGCATTTTTCATTCTCTTCGTATTGAATATTATAGAATTTGATTTTTGTGATTTTTACAGCACTGAGGTTGGGATTTTCGTTTCTGATGTTCTTAGTTATTCTTAGTATTTCTTATAGATAGTCTTATGATTTCTAGAATTTTATGGTAAAGGAATCGAAGCTGAAAATTTCTTGAATTTTCTATAAATTTTGAGAAAATTACTTTGAAAGAGATTTTTAGGATCTCCAGGATTATTGTGTTTCATGTTATTTGAAAATTTTGTTGTATTTTCTGGTGTTTTCATAGATTTCTAGTATTTATATGGATTATTCTCTAGACAGCAAAAATTTGATGGTATCATGTGCGAAATTTTGGCAATTTTGAATATTTACATTAATTTTTCTGAAAACAGTATCTTTTATACAGATTCGCAGTTTTTTTTTTCGTAGTTTTTTAGTTTTCCTATACAATTCAAACAGTTTTTTGCTATTTAAATGACTTTCTATACAGATTACTAGAATAATATGCCCTAGGATGTGAAGTTTAATGAATTTTGAAGAAAATCATATCTTCAGATGTTTTTAGGAATATTAGCAAATTTTAGTGTGTTTTGCATTTTTTTAATTTTTATGATATTTTGAAGCATTTTCTATTATTTTAATCGATAAATACAAAAATTTCCCGGATTTGATGCCCTAGATTTTAAATTTTAATAAATTTTCAGCCTTTTAATAGATTTCTGAGAGAATTACACAAACATAGATTACAGTATTTGTTGCAGTACAAGCAACTCATTTTAAGGCCTTTAAAAATAACACAATATTTCGGATTGGAGCTATTCATTTAAATGCAAGTTGAATTAAATAACTATGATTTCATCAAAACATATTAAAAATGGCAGGGAATGCAATCGTAATGAATGAAAAGAATTTTATAGAGAAGTTATGGATAGAAAATAGAAGTATTGCGTTCCTCGAAACTGTCGTAAATAAATGGCTTTCTTTGTTGTTTTTCTATATATTTTTGTATTCTTTCAGTATTTACAATAAGATTTCGCAGTTTTTTCTAGTATTCCTACAAATTTCTAGTATTTATAAAGATTACTAGTATTTATATGGATCGTTCTACAGATAGCAAAAATTGGATGCTATCATACTCAAAATTTTAGTGATTTTGAATATCTATATTAATTTTTTTCAAAACAGGTATCTTCTGCACAGATTCGCAGTATTTTTTTTCCGTAATTTTTCAGTTTCTCTGTACAATTGAAAGAGTTTCCTGGTATTTTTATGAATTTCTATAAAGATTTCTAGAGTTATATGCTCTTGGATTCAAAGTTTTTTGAATTTTGAAGGAAATTATTTCTTAGTATTTTTTCATGAATGTAAATAAAATTTAGCGTGTCTTGAATATTTCAAGTATTCTGGATATTTTTGAGCATTTTCACGTGTTTCTGTCGATTTCTACATAAATTTTCATTGTTTGATGCTCGAGATTTCAAATTTCAATATATTTTCAATCTTGAAATAGATTTCTAAGAGAATTTTACACTAACATAGATTTCAGTATTTATTGCAGTACAAGCCACTCATAAAGCAGTTAAAAATAACACAATATTTAGGATTGGAGCTATTCATTAAAATGCAAATTCAATTTCATAGCTATAATGTCATCGAAGCATATTAAAAATGAATTATATAGAAAAGTTATGAATACAAAATCGAAATATTGTGTTCCTCCAAAATGTCGTGAATAAATAGTCTTTTTCGTTAATTTCCTATATATTTTCGTATTTTTTTTTTTTTTTTTTTTTCATAAGATTTTGTAGTTTTTGCTTGTACTTTTACAAATTCCAAGTATTTCCATAGATTTTTGTGTTTGTTGTTATGCTCTATAAATTGAAGTTCCGTAAATTTTGAGTAATTGTCTTAATTTTTCAGAAAACAGCCCTTCTATAGATTCCTATCTCTTCAAGTATTTTTATAGTGATTGTATGATATAAGATTCTCCTGAATTTATATTTGTTTTTCTGAAGATTACAGAATCCCATGCTCTAGGATTCGGAGTTCTTTAGATTTTTAGCATTTTTATAGATTCTCATGTCTCTAATGCTAAAGTGAAACAATTTTTATGATTCGTATGTACTACTTTATTCTAGCTAAACTTCATAACCATTATTCAGTTTATGAAAAAATTCTCTTCAAAATATGATTACTGTTATTTTATATTTATAAAAACGAATGATTCTGAATTCTGTACGATTTTGAAAATGCACATGAAACCACTCTCTATGTCCTAAAGATTTTAGTTAGTACATTTTGTAGCAATGTTTAATTTTCTAGTACTTTCTACAAATATGTTCATGAACGATTCATTTTTTATTATTAATATCGAGACTGCGACTAATTATCAATTTTTTATGTTTCGATGTAATAAAATATCTACTTCAATTGTTTTTCATTCTGACATAAAATAGTACTCAATTATTCCCAAATTTCTAAAATGTTTAAAAACCCTCGAATTTTCTTTTCCCTTGGCCTCTGTTATCAATATATCTTATATCGTGAAAAAAATTGGAGTGTTGTATGTTTTGAGTTGAATCAAGACGTTTTGAAGAACTCAACAAGGATATTTTATAAAACCCCTTCCCTCACAAATCAAGTACTTTCTACTTTGTGATTCCATGATACACCACAGCCAAAAATTTTCTGTTTATATTCTCAGATACCAGGAATGTTGAGTGGCCCCACTCAGCAACGACTAGAAGACATGTCGTGGCTGACTTCTGGGCCATCCCTGGATTACCAGCAAGGACTTTCGTCGATGTCGACGGGCGTGAAAATGTGCCATCCTGGCAGTTCCGCGCAAAGGAGCCTCAAGGAGCAAAGGATCCGTCGGCCCATGAACGCCTTCATGGTCTGGGCTAAGGTGGAACGTAAAAAGTTGGCGGACGAAAACCCCGATCTACACAACGCAGATCTCAGCAAAATGCTCGGTGAGTGCTCACAAAAATCTAAAATATCATCGTAAATGAATGAAAAAAAAAACCTCTATTATCAATCACAATTTATTGTATAAATTATCGTTGATTATCACGATAATTCCTTTCGGTGCATGAAAAAACCCACGAAAATCAGGATATCACAAAATCCGAAAGATTTTTAAATCAAAAATGATGGGTCATCGAATTTTAGTTACTTTAAAAAAATAACGGGATCATACTCATCCTACCAATAAATAAGGAACGAGTTGTGCATAGGAAGAAGTGTATGAAAAATTTCATTATTGTTTTTCCACGTACTGGATATAGTGGTACCAACATTTTCATTGGTGAATACTGGTACCACAATCAAAATATATCCCGATTTCATGAAATTCCGAAAATTTCTTGTTTTCCTTGCAACAATGGGGATTTTTGGAGTACTCTTTGAGAGGTGAAAGGTTGTTACCCGGGAAGAAGGGATTTTTTTACGACGACTTCAACATAAAAGTAAAACCGTAATTATGCAGCGTTTTCGAAATGCATGGTTGGAGTGCGCATAATCAAGGGTCCGTGTCGAGGTTGGAAATTTGCAAGATTGTAAAGAACTTTTATGGAAAGTAACGGTAAATTTCGGGACTATGGTCGGTTTTTTTGAGCGGAAAAATATTTTACCCTTCCCCGTTTTTGCTGAAATCGTAGGACCTGGTTTGGGCCACATATTTTGGGGATGAATGAAGAATTTGATTCCAGAAAATATGTGTGATATTGTGAAAATGGCTGGATTTAGATTTTTTAGAAGATCAATTATATAATAATTCGGAAAATGTGCCTGAAGTTCCAAACGTTTGAAATGAAACGAAAAAATTTTATGAGTTAATATAGAAGACAACAAATTTTCTGGCTGCTTTTGAACACTTTCTGATTGTGACGACAAACTTGATGCTTTCAAAAAAAATGTTCGTCACACTTCCCATCATGATAAAAAATCAAAATATCCATACATTTTTTATTTCCGTTTAATTTTAAACGTTTGGAATTTCAGGTACATTTCGGAAAATGAGAATCTGTATATCCTTGAATTTATTTTATGCATTCTTTAGTATTTTATTTACATCACATTCATACAAGTTATACAGGGTGCGCCATTTCTTATGTCGGCATGTAAACATTGAATAACTTGAAAAAAAAACAACCGATTTCTGTAAATGAGGTATTTTTATTTAGTTTGGTCCTTTACAATTTATTTAGACTAGTTTTTGAACACAACATCAATCAAGTGGCCGCCCTTATTGTTCACAGCAAAATATGCCCTTTTTGCGGCGTTTTCCATTACCTTTTCGAGCATCTCGGGTGGTATAGCAATGATTTCGGCACGAATATTTTCCTTAAGCTCTTCAATGGTCTGCGGCTTGCTGGCGTACACTTTACTTTTCAAATAACCCCACAAAAAGAAGTCTGGAGGGGTCAAATCTGGAGATCTGGGTGGCCATTCAATGTCGCCTCTTTTTGACATCAGACGTCCAGGGAATTTTCGTTGCAGAAACTGGATTGTTTGATTCGCAGTGTGGCAGGTCGCACCATCTTGTTGAAACCAGTAATCTTCAAGACCTTTTTCACGCATTTGTGGGCAGACATAGTGAGCCAACATCCACCGATATCGGTTTCCATCGATCGTTTGGTTCTCTTTGAAAAAATAAGGACCAATGATGGTTTTGGCGCAAACGCCGGCCCAAACAGTAACTTTTTGGTCATGCAATGGCGTTTCATGGATCTCGTGTGGATTCTGCGTTCCCCAAATGCGGCAATTTTGCTTATTAACGCCTCCAGAAAGTTTGAAATGTGCCTCGTCGGTCATTAAAATTCGCTTCCAAAAATCAGGTTCAGTATCAACTATTCGAGCGATTGTTTGTCCATATTCCAAGCGACGTGGATGATCTGTAGGCAATATTCTTTGTGTTAATTGCATTTTGTACGGAAACAAATGCAAATCATCTTTCAAAATGCGCCGTAGAGTGGTTCCACTGATGCCGAGATGCTGAGCGCGGTGACGATATGAAACTTTTGGGTTTTGGGCAACGCTCTCTCTGACAGCTTCAATCAGTTCATTTGAACGTCTTGGTCGTTGATGAACGGGTTGTTCGCGATCTTTCACTGTCCCGTGGTCACAAAAATTCGACACCAAACGACGAATAGTGTTGTCAGATGGTGCCTGTTTGCCAAGATATTTTCGACGATATGCTCGTTGAGTTAACACAACTGAACGACTATTTTCAATGTACAAAGTAACTATTTCAGCGCGTTCTTTTGGTGTGAAGCGATACATGGTTGAAATTGTACTGAATTGACGTTTCCAAAACAAGTGAAGTCAAGTAAATCGGTTGTCAAATGTTTAAGTTATTCAATGTTACAATACCGACATAAGAAATGGCGCACCCTGTATATATACATATATATATATATATATTTTGCAGAGTTCCAAGAACATATTGAAAATATGATGTGCATTTCGTGAAAGTCTGGTTATGGTAACGTAAATTATAAAATTTGTAAAAAATTGAATCATTCGAAAAACTGTCAGCTTGAAAACTCTAATATTTCCTCATTTCTAATTTTATTTTATGATTTTTACATCTCATGAAAAAATGGTATTGGAATATAAGTTTTTTTATTCTGATTTGTTTTACAGTAATTTTTGAATTTCTTAGCTATCAATTTTTTTATTTCGAGATAAAAAAAAATGATACTAAAATTCCTAAACCCTGTATTTATTTATCATTTGAATTATATTGTAAACATTAAGAAACTCTAATTTGTCAATATTCGCACTTGTGCTCTTTTTCTTAATTTTTGATGCTTAAATTTTGCTTCACAGGAGTTTTCAAAATCTGGGCATATTTTTGTATTTTATATATTTTGAAGAAAATAAAAACAACTGTTTTTTTGGATTCCATATTTACTACTTGAAAAATCTTATAGTACATGAATATTCAAGGATTTTTCTCCTTATTGAGTGGTTGTGATGATTATTATTAAATTTTGAAGTTTAGACAGTTTTTTGAACGTTGAATTATGCAGTTATTGGAATATGAAATTGTAATCCAAAATGAAATACAGAAAAAAATCTAAAGTAATGATGAAATACAGTATAATATATAAAAAGACAGCAGAAATTAAAATACAACTGATATACTGAACAAACAACAAATTACAAATGTTATCACCAAAATGTAGCAATTTTTTATTTTATTTTCTTATTACTTAAATCAAAGAGTTTAATTAGTTTCTCATCAAATTTTTTTTCGAATTACAGATGACAAAAATATCAATATTTAAAATTCTAAACTTATGCTTCAAAATTATCAGTAAAATTTCAGCCTTTTTCTCATATGAAAATTTAAAATTACTAAATAGGTCGCTAAATAGGTGATAAATTAATGATAGTTCATTATTTTTTGGTATATTTATTACTATTCGAATCAATCATTAGTAGTTTTTAATTCTAATTTATTTAATTCACAAAGTTTCAAGAACATACTGAAAATGTAATGTGTATTTTCGCGAGTGTCTGGTTATGGTAACGGAGATTATGAAAATTTGGAAAAAATTGAATTGTTCGCAAATTTGTGATATTTGATAATTTCAAGGTCAATGTTTTATATCACCTAAACTTTAAGTCTACAATTAAATAAACTCTGATTCAGAAATCTTAATATAAATGAATATTAATACTTATATTTTAAATTTTGGAAAAACTACATAGCTAAAACTTTTTGATTCTGTAGTACGTTTTCTCCTTGAATAAATATTTATTGTCTTTTCGCTGCAATTTCACGAGGGGAAATTCTTTTTCTTCATGCTTAACTTAAATATATTATGTTTTGTTTTTGAAGTTGGGGAATTTCAATTTTTGAAGAATAAAATTCGAAATTCGTTCAAGTTTACCTTTACACTCAAAATGATCTTCGAAATTGTGCACTATCAAAATTCGCAAAATAAATGCCAATTGATTCAGAAATTTCAATTCTTTTTCCTCTGATTCGAATCAAATAATTCTTTATATTTCAAAACTTCAGAAAATAAAAAATATGCACTTTTATAATTCATAAATTTAACAGATTTTTTTCTAAACATTTCGACAAAATTTCATAAACAACCCTTGAAATTCTCAGTCAGTGGACTTTCGACGTTTCAAATTTAGATAAAACTCGCCTCAAACTTGGTAACTTCCAGAATTAATTGAAGCGATTCGCTAAATAACAATCCACGACGTAACATCGTTAACATTGGAACAGCGATCACCTTGAATAATCAACGGTTGACAAGTGCGATAAATTGCCTTGATCGTGTAGAAAATTACGATTTCTATCGTGTTTTTTTTTGCACTAACCGTGATTATGTGTAACAGTCTTAAAAAGCATTTACCAGGAACAATTACAAAAAGTCTTCAACGTAACAAAAAATACCGTCAAAAATTTGTGTAATTTCTGCCTGCAAGGAAGGCTGGTTATTGCAAAAGATGGTTTTTATTCCACTAAAGAAATCGAGAAATTTCAGAAAATTCAGAAGAACTCATATTTAGACACATGTCCTTTCAAGAAGATTCACTGATGAGTGTTACTGAAAGTTCAGTAGGAGAGATTTTTGAAGATATTCGTGATTTTCTTTTTGTTACAAATCATTTTCATGTCCATCCCGAATTCGACCAACCTAACTTCTGAAAAAAAGCCTATTTCCGCTTCCACCGCCAATTTTCCTCGCCGAAGGAAAAAAAAAACAATGGTCGGCAAAGCTCATAAACACTACAGAAGCCAGGCCGCGATTTATCGATAGCGCGTCGCGATTTTATTGGCATGACGCGGTCGCCATTGCTATGCGAGCCGGGTTCCGGCGTCGGGATTTTTTCTCTCTCCAACAATCAAGTTTCTAGATTCTCTCTCTCCCTCAATTTTCCATCGTTACCTTTTATTTTTCGCGAAACATCCTACATATTCATGCGCACCAAGTTTGGAACGCGCGGAGTATTTTTTCTTCCTTCTCTTTTTGTTCTTCGAGCAGCGCAAAAAAGGCGTCTATTTTTCTGGGGGCTCGAAACTGGGAGCCCCCTTGTATCCGGTAGCACGCGTGCCCCTGCATCTTTATCGATTTCGGCCCGTCACGATAGCAGGGACTAGCGTTATTTGGACATGTCTGTCAAAAATGCAACGTCCCTAGAAAGGACTTGAAGGAGTTGAAGAATGTGTTTTGGGTGCATGGGGTCAAAAGTTGAATTTTTAGAGAGGGAATGGGATGAGTTGGAGAGGTATAAAGTGATGAATAAAGAAGATGACAATGAAGTGAATTAGTATATGAAAATGATGAATTTTATATAAAAATTTGAAATGATGGGATAAAATTCAAAATATCAAATACATGTAATGATCAGAGTCAAGGGCGTAGGCAGGAAGAATTGTCGTGAGGGGTTTTTCTGAAAAATATTTTTCCCCGGAATTTCATAGTTTTGAATCTTTGACAATATAGTTACAAAAGAGTAATTTTAAAATAATTGGTTAATAATGGAATCCGATTTTTTTGATTTTCAATTCGTGACAGGTTTTAATTTTTTTACTAATACTTTTTGTATTTACACTTTTCTCAGGATAAACTGATATTGAGTAATATGGGTTTTTATAAAGCTTTCTAAAATTCGATGCTCTAGGAATCAAACTTCTGAACAAATTTATGTATTTGAATTGATTTTTGAGCCAATTTTAACCACACAGATGAAAAGTACATCATAAATTCATCTTATATTCATATAGTATATTATTTTTCGAATTTTGTACTATTTTCAGGTATTTTTATATGTTTCTAATATTTCTATTATTCGCTCAATAGATTTTTAGGAATTGACGATATAGTATCGAAACTTTCAAAGATTTTGAGAATTTACATTCATTTTTTAGAATACGGTTTCTTTTGTGAAGATTTGCAATACTTTTATAACAAATTTTACTATTATTTTTACAATCGAAAGTATTTTCAATCGTATAAATTGTATAAAGTGAATTGGATATATATTTCAATCGTTTTCTGTGTAAATTTCTATAATAATTTCCGAAATTATATATAATTATTGTATTCATTTAATAAACATGCTCCAAGACAAAAAGTTGTATAAATATCTGAAAAAATTAAATGTACATAATTTTTATGTATTGGAAAATTTCTATTAAACTAGAAAATTAGTAAGTTAGTAAACTAGTAAACTACTGAAATTGTAAAATAGTAAAATAGTAGACAAGTGAAAGAGAAAAATAGATAATTAGCAAACTCATTGAGAAATAAATTAGTTAATGAGTAAACTAGTAAACTAGTAAGCTAGTTAAATGAAAAACTAATAAGTGAGTAAATTACTGAGATAGTTAAATAAAAAACTAGTAAGCTAGTAAGCTAGTGAACTAGTAAAGTTGTAAGCTCGTTAACAAGTAAATAAGTAATCTAGTAAACTAGTAGGCTAGTAAACGATTTACGTTAAGACACTGTTACTCGTCGATGATATTTTTATAGTTATGACATATAAAAAGTTTTAATTTGACATTGTTTTCTCGTCTATGATGTATTTTACGATCATGAGATACAGAAAAATTTTTATAAGATTTTGCGACATCGAGGATGAGTGATTTGTTCGCTGTTCATTAGTCTTGAAAAGGATTCCACACATGGGAATCGAAACGTCGACACTTAATTGAAATGAACAATTTGACTGGGAGATCGATGCCAATTTCATGTCATATTTTAAATTTTTCAGCTCTGGTAGCCTGTACTTTAAAAAAAATGACTTTCCTAATATTAGACTTTACGACATAGATTTCAAAAATTCGATACTCTTCTGTAAAAAACTTGAAAATTTCATGTTGAGAAATTTCATATTTCTAGAATTTCCCTACATTTTAGAATTTCGAAATGTAAAATTTTACATTTTAAAATTTTCCAAATCGAAAATCTTCAATTCTAGGATCAATAAGAATTTAATTTGGTTTTTCATAATAGTTTATAATTCTGTATTCAATATTCAATAAATGAAAATCGCAATGATTAGTGATTTCTATAAAATATTAACGTTGAAAATATTGGAAGATTTATAAGTTGTGAATTCGAAAACTTCCTCCTCAATGATAAGAAAATTGGGAAAATAATCAAAAATTGTTTTTTGTGTAATTTTTCAAATTTTACATTACACAGAAAATTTTTCTTGACGGTCTCAAACATGTTGTAGTGGAATTATATTTCAGTAATACTGAATTCAATTAAGGGGTTTACATTTAAAAAACCAAAAATCGTAGGAAAGGTTACATTTGAAAGTATTTAATCCAACGATACGAAAATTCAAAATTCAGAAAGTATATATGCTCTATAGCATAAATTTCTAGAATATGATATTCTTCAGTTAGAAAGTTTCAACATCCTAATTATAATAATAATGATAATTCTAATTATCAGAATCTTTGAATCCTGCATTGTAGAATTTGAGAATCTAAAATATTTGATGAAAAATCTGAAAGTCTAGGATTTTCTTTTCTAAGACTCACAATTCTGAACCATTAAATTCTATAATGATTTCATATTCTGGAATTCCATAATAATTTGTTTTCAAACTCGTGCATTAAAAGTCATGAACTTTCACAATGATATGAATTCATTTTGTAGCATTTGGAATTCTGGTTTTCTATCATTGAAAAACACTGAAAATTTTTACGCATGGTCTTGCTTGGAAAGTCTGTATCAATAAAATTAAATTGTTTATACTGCAATATAAATTTCTAGAGTTTGATTAATTCTAAGATCTGCAATTCGATGATACTATATCATTCATTTTTAATTCTAGACAATGTTGAATATTGGTATCGATGTATGAAATTCCTGAAATTCTACAAAAAAAAAACAAACAAAAAAAACCATGCAAGGCCTTTAAATTTCAATTTTGAAGATTTCGAAAGTGCGTACCATGAAATTGAATTTTTCTACAATCTTTATCCTGGTGTTTAAAATCCTGAATTCCTAATTGTTTCATTTTGAATTCCAAAACTATAAGTTCTAAACCTGATTATAAAAACGTATGTTTTAGGATTCTCACCCGTAAAATTAGAATTCCCAAATTTTTATTATAGGATTTTTTTAGATTCTGAAGTACAACCGCGTAAAAAATCAATAATACATGGAATAATTAAACAAGATGAGAATCATGCATACCTTTATTTAATCTATATTCAACATTTCCATTTCGGTTGATATCTCAAATTACAAAAATCCGGGAAATCAGTAATGATTTTAAATTGCAATTAAAAACTTCAAACTTCTTCTGAAAAAATAATTATTATAATACATTTTTTCCAAAACATTGAAAATATAAGTTGAAGAGGAAGATAACTTTTGCAGAATTCATGCTAAATCTTGATACTGTATGTTTTGCTGAAAACTCTTGATTCCGCGAAAATTCTGACGGGCATGCAAATTTTTGTAACGATCGTTATTATAGACGTTTGCGCGGGTATTGCATTTATATTCCCGTAGAAAATTGTACGTCGAAGTCGGTTGAATAGAACATATGCTCCGATCGCGGCTGCGGAGTTTTTGCGGAGTGTATTGAGCGATCGAGAGCCTCGAGGCGTGCGACGGCGCCGGAAATCGCTATGCGAGGAGGTTCGAAAGGTCTTGCTTCATTCCACTTCCGGCTTGCTTCTTCAATACGAAATCCGCCTTTTCAATCCTCGATTTCTAGTCGTGATTTTTCATCAATTCATCAATAAAATTTCATATTTATATCTTCTAATTCTCAAAATCTATTACGGAGATTTTCAAGTTCCTAGGGTGTAAATTTATAACTTCATTTGAGCAAATGAGATTTTGAGACGCAATAAATAATATCTTGTAAATTTTTTTATTTGTTAATCATAATCAGGCCCGTGCACAGAAACCAGTATTTGGGGGGGGGGGGGGGGGTTCAACTTTTATGTTGTACTCGTAGAATAACATGCAATTGAAGTTCATTTGGTTTGTGACAGTACATGGTCCACCCATAGTGATGCAGATGATAAATGTAGATTAAAGAAGTAAATAAGTTCATTAATGAATCAATGAATAATCAAATATACAAGGCAATATCAAACATCATTTGTTTTTAACAAATTTAACACAAGCAACTCAATGATTACAGATACACAATTGCGAAAAACACGTTTATTATTTCTTTTTCACATTAAGATGTATAATGAATGCATAAAAAATAAAAAACAGAAACATATTTTTGTAGATTGCTACAAAGGTTTAAAAAACTTGATGCTTTAAACCGCGAATTTTGATCCATCATCAGTAATTTCAAGAACAAATGATGAATTCACATTCATATAGGTTTTTCATGTTTTATGTCGTTATTGTTTTTTCGTATTTTTTAAATATTCTTTTTCTAGAATTTGTATGGATTTATAGTATATTCAGAACTTGACGCTTTAGAATCCCGCAATTCATAGATCGCAGGGGCATTTGTCGAGATTTTTCAGAAAACAGTTTTTTTTAAAGAATTTAATTAATTTCATCATTCTTTCAGAGCTGCTATGAATCAAAAGATTTCCAATATTTTCATATAGATTTTATATGGAATTCTAGAGTTTGATTATCTGAGATTTAAAGTTTTGTAAATTTTTAGCATTTTCGTGGATTTTTATTTTTATTGATTATTCACTAGGTTGCAGCAATTTTTCTGATTCATATTTTCTGCGTCATTCTACGTTTGATAATTTTTCCTTGTTTTTCAAATATATACTGCTAACGTTTTCATGCATTTTTTTGTGACTCATATTTTTATTATCAATCGATGTGAATTTTTTAATATTTACATGGAATATTGATTGATTTTATCAGAATTTCGGGAGGGTTTTGAACACCCAAAACCCCCCTCTACCTACGCGCCTGGTTACATGCCTTTTTTCGCGGAAAAATTGAGGATTATTTGGAGTGACTTTTAAGGTGTGTAGTAATAATGTGATGACACTAAAGTTATAGTTTTTTGATAGTGTAAAATTTCAGTAGTCTAGTGAAAAAGGTATATAACCCCTTACACTGAGAAAAATATACAGTAAATAATACAATACTGTAAAGTAAACGGGAATTACTCTGACATATTGTACTTTCCGCTAGATAATATATCAAGTTTTGAAGTAACATAATGTAAATATTGTCAAATGATATTGTAGTTATAGATATATTTTGTTGAAAACTCCTCTACATATTTCATTTTCTACTATACTTCTTGTATTTTTGCAACATCACATTGTAATTCCTATTACTCCAGATTATTGAAAATTCCATACAGCTTTTTCGGTATGCAGATCTGTATAGGTTCTTTTGGCAATATTTCTGTATACTTCTAGGTTTCTAGTGCATCATATTGTAATATTATACAGTTTTCGAAAAAGCTGGATAAAACTATAGTAGTTCATTTCTCTCGCCTTATAAGATTTAAAATTTATCGAAATTATACAGTACAAACTGGCATGCACATTGTGATTTGTACATTTATAGTGGTTTTACTGTATAATATTGTTGTAAGTAAAATAAGTATTGCAGATTTTACAATGTGATTGTAAATACTGGAATGATAATGTAAAAATTGCAATATTATTGTCAAAAGTACAAGGTTTTTTTCTCAGTGTAATGAAACGAAGGACATCTTATTTTGAACAACCCCTCCCAAAAATTTTTGCTGTATCCCCCTCCCCTCTTTTCCTCTTCTTCCACCACAAACCCCACGAAAAAAATCACGCAAGAACATCCATTCAAACTGCAATGCCCCACAAATAACCCACAAAGATAAAGGACACGCGAAATCGATGCCCGCGTTCGATCCGACAATAAAGCGATAAATCCGTCCAAAGTACTTTCTCGAAGGGATGAATGGCGGTCAAAAAAAAAGTAAAAAACAAGAAAAAAGGGCGCTAAGGAGGCTGCGGCCGCAAATCAGTCCGTGGCGAATCGATTCGCGCGTCGGGCCCATAATGAATTCGCAACTCTCGCCTTGGGCCTTTTCGTCGATCGTACATTAGCGCTTTATTTGTTGCGACACGCGGCAAATTCCGCGTGCGGTCATATACTCATGCGTGGCGAGCGCATAAGTCTAAGTACGGTGTCATTGCAGTCAGCGTTTCTGTATCTCCGCTTGAAAACGGCGTGGCTGTCATCTCCCTCGTTCTTGTCGCTCTCCTCGTAACCTACGAGCTAATCAGAGGCACTAAACAACGATACCACTTGGCAGCTCTCGGACCCCGCTATCGCCAACTGGAGAACAAGACTTGGTTATTGTTTTATTTACCCCCTTCTTTGCTTCTTCACCCTCGAGTTGTGGCATTTATTGTTGTTGATTTCAGCAACAAGGGAAAATAGTTGGATTGTTTTTCATAGAGGAGAAGACAGAATTCGTGAAATTTCTTTAAATAATTGCAATTATTTATTATTAGGAGTTATTATAAATATATGTATTCACGTATTGTGCTTTCCTATATCCCCTGAAGGGAAGTAGTCTATTCAGGGGCATAGACAGAAAAAATTTTCGGGAGGGGTTTTTCTGAAAAATATTTTTCCTTCGGGATTTCATAATTTTTAATCTTTGACAATATGTTACAAAAGAGCGATTTTGAATGATTTTACAGTTTGGAACATGAAAGTTATGCGACTTTTTGAATCCGGAATTATTGTGCATTTTTCATGTTCGTAAATAATTAAATTTGATTGTTGTGATTTTTGATTAGTAACTGAGGTTTCAATTTTTTTACGAAGACTTTTTGTATTTATACCACTCTAAGAATTACCTGATATCAAGTAATATGGGTTTCTATAGAGCTTCCTAAAATTCGATGCTCTAGGAATCAAACTTCTACAAAATTTATCTATGTATCTACATTGATTTTTGAGCCAATTTTAACCACACAGATACAAGACACATCATAAATTTATACTATGTATAAATTCCACATTTAAGTCTCTCAGAACTTATAGGTGGAATTTTACATAAACATTATATGTTGCAGATATAAGATTCCCATAAACATATATGAATTATAAAAACATATAAGTGATTATAAGTCAACATATAGGATTAGTTGAACATGTAAGAAATTTTAAAATCTTATAAGTCACATATATGTTCCAGAATCACTAGGGTCATTTAACTTCATTGAATTTTCTAGTATTTTTATATATTTCTAATATTTTTATGCATCGCTCAGTAGATTTTCAGAAGTCGATGGTATAGTATTGAAACTTTCAACGATTTTGAGAATTTAAATTGATTTTCCAGACGACAATTTCTTTTACGGAGATTTTCAATACTTTTATTCCATGTTTTTCTAGTTTTTCTACAGTTTAAAGTATGTTTAATTTTATAAATTGTATCAATGAAATTGAATGTATTTTTATTGAATTCTATATGAATTTCTTGAATGATTTCCAAAATTGTATATAATTATAGTATTACAATAATAGTAATGCTTCAGGACAGAAATTTATTATAATCTAATAAATAAAAGAAAACTGAACACCATTTTGGAATCTAAAAAAATACGAAATACACTAAAAGTTTGAGAAGTCTGTGGAATATTTTAAATCTACGAAGGTACTAATTTCTGGAAAATCGATGGTAATAAAAAAATCTCAATGATTGTAGATTCTATAGTATTAAATTGTGCAAATATAAAATAATTTGTAAGAGTACAAAATGTTTTTGAGGAACCTAGAAAATGTCTTTATATCTTGACGATAAAAAAATATATGAACGTGAAATTTCCTGTATTGTTTATTTTTTAACCTGACATCTATAGAAAATTGAATACCAGGGCACAGAATTCTTCTAATTTATGTAGAAATCCATGTGAATATCAGAAAATCATTTAAATCCTATGAATATAAAAAAACATGAGAAAAATTTAAACAAGAAGAATTCTTTGAAACACTATAAATCTACGAAAAAGTGTACTCTCGAAAATCGTTAAAAACACTTTTTAAATTTACATAATGATTTATGAGTGTATCAAAAATGTCGAAGAATAGAAAAAACTACACCATTTCATAAGTAGTATGAAATTTAAAAAAATTGAAAATAAAAGGAATTTTCAAACTATTGAGATTCGATGAGAATATTATTTTTTAAACAACTAAACAACTATTGGATATTATGAAAAATATATCGAACTAGTAATTTTGAAGCACCTCATTCTGAGAATCTGCATTGAAAGCTCTTAAAAAACAATAAAAATAAACAAAATTAAGAAAATATAAAAAACAATACGAAATTTTCAAAAATTTAGAAATAATGATACCTATTTTTATTGCCATGTAGGTCTTCTATGTTTGGTTCATAGAAAACTACAAAAAAAAGTAAAGGTTTCCATTACTTCAATTTATTCCAGAAACAAGCAATGGAAAACCAATTTTTCTTTGTCGTTATTTATTTCAATGAAAGGAATTTTGATCATCAATCATAATAATGTACATTTTTCGACATATAGTTTCATTGATTGTTGACCTGTTGTACATACATCTTCAATAAAATTCGTGTAGCAGTTATACATTGCAATATTGGCATAAAACTCTAGTAAAATTCATTAATTTACAATCTTGAGAAAAGACTATGAATCACGGCAACACAGACATAAAAAAATTTAAGTAAACTGTTGATGAATCGCTGAAAAATACTCTTTTCAAGCAATGGAAGGTCGAACTTCAGGCAACGGAAGGTCAAACAAACCCAGTGTTTCGAAAAACGTTAGGCGTTTTATTATTCCTTCTCGTTCTGATTCGCTAATCAACAACAATTTAGTTGTGTCAGTGGTTGGATTGGGAATCTTGTAGGCTTCTTTCTTTTCAGACAAATGACCATTAAAGTCCTCACAGCGCCCGTACAAATATATAATTCCCTTATCGCAAAACTGTTCTTTCAGTTTTTCAAAAGAAATAACTGTTGTTTTGCAAGACTCGATTTGCATTGTCGCGTTCAGTGCTGAGTGATATCTCTCTAACATTTTATTAACACTGACGACATCATCTTCCGGCCGTATGATCGATGGAATGAAATGGAATAAGTCTCGAAATCGAGAATCAAATTTGGAATGTGAGAAATCGATCTGAAACACAATTCAATCATTCAAAAATTATGGATAATCAAAAGCTTAGGCAGAGAATTCGACCAAATCTGAACTCACCAGTATTGCATCTGTGGGTTGATTCAAAGTATTGTGCTTAAACATGATATTGTCTCGAGAGAAATCTCCATGAGCCCTAACAAGGTTGTCGGAATCTGGGATATTTTGAACTGCTTTCAAATACAATGGTCCCAACTTTTTCTTAAAGCTAACAATTTTTTCATAGAACCTGTCAACGAGTCAGATTATGTAAAGGACTGAAAAAATGTTTTACACATTATAAACAATCTGATGTACCGCGATGCTTCTCCAGTCGATGTTTTTATTATATCTGCTATCTCTTCAACCATCAATTCACAGTTTGTGTTGAACTCATCCGGATTCTCAGGGATCCAATCTTGAGGAATTTTAATCTGGAATCAATTATTTTAGATTTGAGGTCAAAGAATAAAATTTTGATGACAAACAAGTTGCTACTCTTGCTGAATGACTATAAATGAAATCTAGAAATAAATAAACAATCACACTACCAAATTGGATTCTTATTGGTTATGAGGAGTTGGTGAATTTTTTATTTTCTCAGTTATATTTTTCAAACTCACATTTCTATCCGGACAAGCAGAAGCTCCATGAAATCTTGCGATTACATCCATCGCAAGTAAAATATGATCAAAGTCAAAAACATCATCAGTTTTTATCGTCTTGTATCCCGAAAGAGCCAAATCTTCTAAAACCATCACCATTGGTTCCTCCATTATCATCAAATATGCTTTTGGACAAATGCGATCAGGAAGCAAAGCATTCATTTCATCTAACACAGTTGAATATATTCTTGCTTCTCTGACGAACAAATTGCCAGTCTAAAAATGAAAAAAGTTTTTGAAAATGCAATACTTCGGTCGAATGATGAGATACATACTTGCTCTAATTGCAAGTGTCGTTATGATTGTAAGTCGAGTAATGTAAAATGTCTTACAATTATTCTGAGTGCTTTGTTATCCATTATTTGCATTTTGACAATCAGAGAAGTATTCGATGGCGAGTTGGATCTAGTAAGGTTATATTCCACAAGGACGCGATAAACTACACTTATCGAGTTGTCGCCTTCTCTTGTAGCTGGTTCCACTTTATAGCTAATCACGTTTACTTGCCCATTTTCACGTTTTTCCAATGCCTTTTTCAGTAAGTTTTTCGTAATAACAAAGTATGTTCGGTTGCCAAATACTTTATTCATGAACATATGGCACCAGAGTCGAACTTTGTTATCCATTTTCCAGATGACCTGAGAATGCACCAGTCGAGGGAACAATATACCAATCTTTAAAAATGCGATGATAGTGAAGTTTAGAGTTAGGCACATTCGTTAATTATTGCAAAGAATATTAGAATAACTATTACAGTTCATGATTTTTTACACGACGCTGCACTAAGAAATTCCGCTTGCAACATGACACAACTTACCTCTCAGAATTCTCAAGAACTACTGAGAACTACTAATATCATCAACTACGCCTTAGAAATTGAAATTTACTCATTATTGGAATGATTCAGCACTTAAAATACATAGAAAATTCAGCTTTTTGAACATGTTTCAATGTCTGTGTTACTGATAATGCAACAATTGAGGAAATTAGATTTCTTAACGTAACTGTGGAAAAACAATTTAACACAATCTGTGAACGATTTCAAGTCATTAAGAAACTAATAGTTCCAAAAAATAATTTTATCGAAAAGAATTTTCATACTATTTGTAAGCGATACCCTGTGTAAAATTTCGTACGTCTCGAGACGTGACAGTGATAAGATAATTTTCATTAATGTGACTACTACTTTTTTACAAAAATATCGAGCGAAATATGTCAGAATATTCTCATAGTTAAAAAAATTTTAGGTGCAATGACCAAATCAATAAAAATACGATAGTTATGACACTAACATAATTTCCTAGATTCAGCAAACGAGAATTTTCGTAACATTAACTTTTTCGTCCCCTAATTAAAAAATTTGAAACATCTTTCATAGACCTCTTAAAATCGTGTTTGAAATTTCACGGACATGTATTTAAAAATTCGGAGAAATTCATATCGAATCTATTTCTTTTATATCAGATACATTAATCTTGCTATGTCTATAAATATTCAATGAATTTTAAGAGACTTTATTTAGAAATTTATTTATTGTATTCAATGTTATACATTTGAATCCACTAGAATTTCAAAAATTGGTTTTGTGTTAAAGAACACAAGATGGAAGTGGAACTTCAACAAAATTAATTATCAAACACACAAGCCCGTGAAATAGAGCAGGGTTTGGAAAGTTATTTAAAAAAATGTAACACGTTACGTTACTGGTACAAACGTGATAAAAGTAAATCGTTACGTTACCGTTACTTGAATAGAGATGGTAACGTTCCATTACTTTCACGTTACTTTTCAAAATAAATTGAATGTAAAATTTAAATAACAAGACGTCGAAAAATTCAGGCTGAAATGAAAAACAATATCATCATACTCGTGGTTTTGGTCTATAAATATTGTTTACTTCAGATACAATAAAAAATAATGATTAGTAGTTTTTTACACCTGAAAAAAAATCAATCAGATTGTTCAAGTTTTTGTTCTTTTTCAAGTTAAAAAATTTCTGAATATCAGATTTGATTTAATGTTAGCCAGAAGGGAACATTTGCAAATTTAATATATTCATGAGAAAACCTTAATACCTACCCAGATTTTCAGAATTTTTGGAGTTCTTAGCGTTTTTCAGTATGTATAAAATGTTGCAGGGTTTCCTAGTATTTTTATAAATTTGACTTTTTTCTGTACATTAATACATAGATTTCATTGACTTCATGCTCTATAATTCAATGTTCATTAAATTATTTGTATTTGAAAGGATTTTTTAGCAAATAGTGTCTATGAAGGTTTCATTTCCTTTGATTTTTTTGATACTGTTTCAATTTTCTACGATTTGAATGATTGTTCAGTATTTCTGAAACTACTTGTATTACTGAGGATGATAGAATGTTACAGCGTTTCCCTGTATTTTTACATGATTTCAGTATTTTTATCATATAAATTGTTGTATTCCTTTCAAGAATCTCAAATTCTAGAATTTGATAATAATGAAACAGGCGCGTAGGCAGAGGGGGTTAAGGGGGTTCAAACCCCACCCAAAATTCTGATAAAACCAATCAATATTTCATGTAAATATGAAAAAGTCACATGGAAAAACAATAAAAATGTATGTTACGAAAAAATGCATGAAAAAATAAGCAGTGTATATTTTAGAAAAGAGTAAAATTATCAAACAGTAGGATTACGTAGAGAATAAGAATCGTAAAAATTATTGAAATCTAGTAAACAATCAAGAAAATTGAAAATCTACAAAAATTCTAAAAATTTACAAAACATTGATTCTTAAATCATTGAATTATAGATATCTATACAAAATCCATACAAAAGTATTAGAAAATTTTCGATGCATACAAACTCTACAAGAATAATGAAATTAATTGAACTCTATGAAAAAATAGTTTTCTAAAAAATCTCGACAAATGCCTCTATGATCTATAAATTTTTGGATTCAAGAGCATGAAATTCTAAATATTGTTTAAATCTATAAGGATTCTAGAAAATGCAAGAAAATCTTCTTAATATTTCAAAAATACAAAAAAAGAATAACGATATAAAACATGACAAATCTATATAAACGTGATTTTATCATTAATTCTTGAAATTAGTAATAATAGATTGAAATTCACATTTGAAAGCATCGAGTTTTTAAATTTCTGTAGCAATCCACAAAATATGAGAAATCTATAAAAATATTAAGAAATCCTTCAGATTATCGTATATTATACTAGTAAAATGTAAAAAAAAAGTTTGCTAGCTTACTAGCTTACTAGTCTACTGGCCTAATAAATTACTCATTTACTAATTTACTGCCTTACTAGTTTATTAGCTTACTTGTTTACTAGTTTAGTAATATACAAGCTTATTGGTCTGCTTATTCACTCTTTTTCCAGCTTACTAGATTACAAGCTTACAAGTTTATTTGCTAACTAGTTACCTAGTTTATTAGCTTACTAGAAATCTTCTAATACATAAAAATTATGTGGATATATTTTTCAAGATATTCTCTTCAAACAATTTATAAATTTTTGCATTTTTTCGTAGGTATTTTTGGATATTTTATCCACGCAGAATTTTTCAGGTGGGTAGTGCTACTTCAAATAAAAAATACTTGAAAAACTTATTTGTTATGAATTTCCGTATTTCCTTGATTTTCATAAACTTACATATACCGAACGTTTAAACATCAGTAGGGGCGTTGGAGGGGGGGGTGGGGGTGCAGAAATATTATTGACCTAGGGCGCATAATTCTTTGAATCCGGCCCTGGCAATGACGCTTACCTGATTTCACAAATTTAGCAAACGAGAATTTCCGTAAATTTAACTTTTTCGTCCCCTAATTATAATTATATATTATAATAAAAAAAACACAGTCCAAGTGATTATTCTCTATGTAACAATAGATTATCTCAATAAATCAGAGCAGTAAAACATTTTACAGGAAATAGGAACAGAAAAAACGTTTTTCATCCCTCTCTCTTCCGAGATACATACAATCCCATCTACGCCACTGGCTTGGAGGTGAAAGTACCTTTCAGCGAGGAATTTTTTTCCCATTTCTTTTTGTCTTTTTTTTCTTTTCCCGAAAGAGAGTTTCTGCGATTCCCTCCCACCGCGGCGTCGACGTATTTATTTATAAGAAGGACGAGCGAAACCGGCGGGTTGGCTAAGCCAAGCAATAATAAGCCATAAGCGCAGTCTATCTGCATAGAATGCCGGGTAATGAGGTGGAGTCGAACTCAGGCCTGGCCGCACCCTTGCCTTCCTTTGCCGACCCACCTCTGTTACAGCGACGACCACGAGATTACAACATTGCCGGGGCTACGGGAAAAATCTCATAAAAGGAGGAAAAAGAAAGAAAGATGGTAGGGACTGAAGGTAGTGGCTGAAGGAAATAGAAAAGGGAACATTTTTCCCTTTTTCCAGAAACTACACACTGAAGACAGTATTCTTCTGTTTCATTTGATCCAACTGGAGTTTAGTTAGAATAAGCATCAATGAAAATGTCAGTCGTGCTGATCGAATTTCCAGTCGCTTCTACTTTAAAGAAATTTGGTGCTGTTAAAAGTATAGCCTATTACAGCGATTTCAGGTTTTACATATCAACAAAAGATATGTCCATGTTCGAACATTTGAATTTTTCAGTGATGACGGTGCCATAACTGAATATCTCAGTAGCACCATTTCCAACTCATTTTTTAGCAAGAATGATTAAATTTTTTAGTAGCAGCAATGAAGCTAAAGGAATTTTTTAGTAAGAGTAAGGGACATATTCCATAAAGCCAATTTTTTCGTCTCCCTTCTCACGAAAAAACACTTTAAAGTACTATAAAACATTACAGAGTCTTCCTGTGTTCATATGAATTTCTATTTCATTCAATAGTACATCTATAGTATTCACAGTTGTGTTTAAAAGTGTTATACAGTGTTACAAGGAACAATTCAGAACACTACTTAATTGTGCAAAAGTGTTTCTGTTGCGCGTAATAGTGTATCAAAGCGAGCATATTGTAGTGTTTTATAGAATTGCATCAAGTTACAAAGAAAACTATTGAGTAGTACAGAATATTTTTCATACTATAGAACACTGTTGGAGCGTTAAGTCGTGTTTCTGTAATGTTCTATTTTTATCGAGTAAAGTTCTCTGTAGTGTTCAATAGTGTTTTGCAGTGTCACGAAATGCGTTATAAGAACTACTAATGAATTGAAAAACACTACTCATCATTGTGAATCCTAATATCTTTTATTAGGCCATCGTGGATAGTACGAAACACTACATAACACTATTAAAGGTATAAGACACTGTATAAACTAAAAACATGACAGAAAATTAATTGCCTTCCAAAACACTATCAGAACTCCAAAACATTACAAAACACTACATTCTTCTATGACTACACACGCCACGGTTGTCTAAAATACTGCAGATCAGTCTAAAACACCACAAGACACAATTAGCACTATAGAAATACACAGAATACTGTACAACACCGCTGGTATTCCAGAGTACTATAAAACACTATACATCATTACATTACTCTATAAAGCACTTATTATCACAACACAACACTATATAGTACTATATAGTAGCATTCAATAGCACTTTTGAGCACTATAGAACACTATAGAGCATTATACTACCAAAAGTAATACTGTGAAGCACTATGGACTCAGTATAACACTTTGAACACTCTGAGATACTACTACTCAATTTACTACAGAACACTACATGGTAGTGCTGTGTACTGTGTTTCAAACTGTAGTGTTCAATAGTATCTTCTCAATAACACTACACAACAGAATAGAATACTGCATAACACTATTGAGCACTATACTTCCAACAATAACACTGTACAACACTATAGACTCAGTATAACACTGTGAACACTATGATATACAATTGCTCAATTTACTCCAGAATACTACAGTGTAGTACTGTGTAATATGCTCCACCTGTAGTGTTCGATATTATCTTTTCGATAATACTACACAACACTATAGAGTACTGAATAACACTATTGAGCACTATACAACACTAAAAAACACTGTTAATCACTACACTCCCAAAAATAACTCTGTAGAACACCATAGACTGAGTATAACACTGTGAACACTCTGAGATACTATTGCTCAATTTACTACAAAACAATACGGTGTATGACTGTGTTGTGTGTTCCACCTGTAGTGTTCAATTGCATCTTCTCAATATCACTACATAACACTATGAACTACTGCATAATACTATTGAGCAGTACGTAACACTACGAAACACTATTGAGCGCTATACTTCCAAAAATAACTGTAGAACACTGTAGACTCAGTATAACACTATGAACACTCTGAGATACTATAGCTTAATTTACTACAGAATACCACAGTGTAGTGCTGTATATTGTTACATCTGTAGTGTTCAATAGTGTTTTTTTGTGAAGACTAATAATAAAATACAGTTGAGGCAATTGAATCGATCATTATGTGTGTATAGGAAGTGTTTCAACTCCTTCCAGACGAGATAGTCTCGAAAGAAATTTCATGGAGCTTAGGTTTATCATCTTTTAACGTTAAGAAAAGAAACTCGTGATTTTAAGTTTGCTATGAGAGAAAAATTAAGAAATTGCATAAAACCGTACGATATTCAATGAATTTTTTAAATATTGCAATAAACTTTATTATTCACGTATTCCTTCTTGACATGTATTATAGCAAAAAGTATATGGGCTTTATCAGTATATATGAACGAACAAATGAAATAATTTTGTTGGTCATTTTTAGAAAAACAATATATAGAAGCTTTTCTTTCATATGATTATAGGTTGTGCATGTTGCGATTATTGAAACGTAGAACCACATAGTTTTTATCAACTGCGTTTTTGATAATGGAATTTCTACGATCGATTCATTTATACTGCATTCATGAATAATTTTTAGCATGTGTTTTCGCATTGTTACACAATATATATTTCAAACATTATGAATTTTTATGTGAAACAACTTAAGAATGTCTATAAACTTGATCACTATATTATTTTAGAAAGTCACTGTAGCACATTACGATAAATGCCTCATAAATAAGCTACATTTGCTTCCTTTCACTGACATAATTATTTCTATTCATATAAAAACAATTAAAATATATTACCCTTCAATTACAGATTATAGGTATTGTTGAAAGTGATTCAGTTTATAATACTCACTTTATTAGGGTTATCATATATAATAATAATGTTTTTAAGAAATGATCTTATTGTTTACATTTTTCAGTAAGAGAATCAATTGGTTCATTTTCTAAATGATTATAAGTTTTTAAACGTCTGGAAATTTGTAGAATATGTATGAAGAGATATTTAAAATGTTTTAATGAAGTGATGTTATTGTGTACATTATTCAGAAAGAGAATTTTGATAAATTAGATCATTCATTTTGAAAAAGCATGAACTTCGAATAATCAGATTTTACGAATAACCTAATTGAGAAAACATATCAAAATTGGCAAGTAATATAATAAAATATCTTGACAAAAAATACACTTTGACTTGAAAAAATAAGAACAAATTCTGGTTTAGGTTAGGATACAAATAAATGTTTCAACACAACACAACTAAATGTTTTCAAAAAATGAACGGCCACGCTAAACTTATTTTCCTTTTCCAAAACCAGACTTTCTTTTTAGGTAAAAGAAAACGGGAGTCTGACCAAAAAAAAAAAAAAGAAAAAAACAACTGTGCTTGAATTTGATCCCGTTCTCCATTACTTTCTCATTCTCGGCTTTTACCACTATGCTATGAAATGTCTTTTGAATCGTGGGTTTACAGTAACAATTCAAAATGTATGCAACTCTTTATGTCAATTCTTGAAAATTTTTTGACATATATTCGTTCTTACATGACATTTTTTTTAACTGCTTTAAAAAATGTTTTATCTAATTTGACACATGTGTGTGGTATGATGGAACGATTAATTTTTTGAAATTTGAGTGACTTCCAGAGATTGATTTATTTTAAAATGTTAACTTTGAAAACGAAATTTTAATATCAAAATTATAGTGCTATACATACTTCGAGTTCTAAATTTCTGGTACAAATTTTTTATACATTTTTTTATCTCATAAATGTTAGATATTGAATTTGAAATAATATATTTTGAGCTCACCAACCTCGAGATGAATGTGTTCCACATTATATGTTATTTCGTTTTTGAGTAAGTATATTTTTTTTAAATTCACAAAACGTAGCAAATTACACGTTGATAAATCACTGTACGACCTTGGGCTCGATACGATGAACACAGCTAATACATCAACACTACTAGAGCTAATCTTGTACATTAAAAACACTCATAAATCACACTGGATTCATTTTATTTGAAGATATCCGCGTTTTTTTGTATTTAAATCGATCTATTTAAAAAAACATTACAAAAAATCGAAGTATTTAAAAAATCGAGTTACGAACGACAATCGAGGCATAGCGAAGGCCATATATCGATACATGACTTTCAAGAAAATGGCTTCCCATCAGCTGTTCGTCGAAAAATTGACTCACTGGAGAAATTGAGTCTAACGAAACAGCTGATGGTCAATCGTAGCAGACGTGCCCAAAAACATATGTGCCTTTCTCTCGCTCATCCATAAGAGCGTGCGCGTTAGAAAAAGACGAGACGAGATTATTGGCGTAAATATACACACGGCGGTTTTAAGCGACGGATGAAACTCGACCGCGTTTTAAGATTTATTTTCAAATAAGTAATATGAATAAATGTTTATATGATTTTGCAGGATGTTTGAAATCTTTATGTTTCTGTTTTTTTTTTTTTCTAACAGAAGAAGTACAATGAAATTTCAAATCCATCAAAGTTCTTAGAAATACACTAAAACTATAGTTTTCGAAAATGAGGTGTAATTTCTGAAAATCGTAGCTGATTTTTTAACTTTCTAAGAAATTCCAAAAGTATTAATTCTATATTCTATCTTTCAGTCAAAGTTTATTTCATTCCAGGATTGTAATTTTAATTTTCAAAGTACATACTTGTTGTATCGATAGAGATTTTTCGATACTCTTAACAATGTACAGAATCATGTAGAAATATGTGCTTTTTTTCATTTTGAGGTATGACTTATAATTAAAACAAAATATTTAAAGTTTCCTAAACCATACATATAATTTTTTTGTTATTATTTCAGTGTTCTTCATATTCTTCTCTAAAAATATTTGGATTTTTTCTATATGTACCTTGAAAATCAAGAACACTTGAAGATAAAAACAAGATTTTATCATAATTTTGAATATGCCAGTTTCTGGTGATTTTCCAAAATACTTTGAAATAGACAATTGAATTACTTTAATCGTTTAAGACAAAATCATCTTGAAAGAGTGAATTTTTTTTCGAAAAATATTATCTCCTGGGAAAGTCTATCATTTTGTATTTCGCATTACTATTTGTTTCGCTTAGCGGAAAATGCGTGGGGCCCTATTCTTTCGCGAGCTCAATGACTCGATGCTGATTGGGCCTGGAGACACTGCGAGGGCCCCGATGACGCGTGACGGGGCCCCGTAAAATCAGGGCGCAGCGATCGTACAACGATGATTGCACTGATTGAGAATTTCAAGAAGTAGGACGAGTCTAATGATTTTTCGTGATTTGGCTTGTTAGTGATTAGCTCGGAACGCCTTCCTATTCTTTTTCCTTTTTTTTATTTAGACATTATGTTTTTTATTTGTTTTTGTAATTATTTTTTGATAAATGAAAGTTTTAAAACTTTTCAGAGAGAAGTTTTTCTTCATAGAGTTTGTCTTATAAATGATTTAAAAAAGTCTGGTGCAAAAATACTGTCACGAAATTTACAATAATAATAAGAATTGTACTTATTTATCACCTTACAAAAAAGTAAAAATAAAAGGAAAGAATTTTTTTAATAAATCAAAAGATACGTTCCTAATTATGTAGCTTACAAAAACTGCATTTTAACAAAAAAAATACGACGTTATTAATAAGTAATAATATCTATAAATATAATAATGCAACTTGACATGGTTTTTTTTAATGATTTTCTGGATAGCATTTTGACATTATCAAATCATTTCTATAGTTTCTTAACAAATTTGAAGTGA
Source organism: Platygaster robiniae (assembly GCA_028476575.1). NCBI lineage: Eukaryota > Metazoa > Arthropoda > Insecta > Hymenoptera > Platygastridae > Platygaster > Platygaster robiniae. Next base: position 30,013,727 of record CM052023.1, read on the forward strand.
AGCCAAAATAAAAATATTTTGTTTCGAAATTGTTTAGATAATTTTCTAGAAAACGAATCAGAATATTGACTTATTTACTTATTATATTTACTTATTATTCGTAATAATTGTTTTAAGTTTTAGTTTTTGTCGACGATTTATAACATTTCTATTTTTTGAAAATTATTTCGTTTCAATAAATAGTGGAAAATAAGTTCTGTACTTTGGGAAACCTGGGAAGAAAGCCTCACGTGAACGATTTTTGACGAGACTCAAATTGCTTTCACGTGTAGGTGGATACAAAAAAAGTGGAAGAACAGTAGACTCAGATGTCGAACATCGAAGTACATGGTACCACGCACTCGCAAGGGCGTTATTTAATGCTTGCACAACGCGCTATTCGACTAGGAGATTTCACGAGAAAACTCAGACGAGCGAACATTTGCGGCTCTTTATTTAACAATTTCTCTAACCGATCTGTTTGTTCTCACGAATCACTCATGAGAAAAAGAGTCAAAGGCCTTAAAGAAAAAACAGCCTTTTCTTTGAAATTTAAAAAAAAGTCATTTAATGAGTTTTGGATGAAGTGGCAATGAATAAATAAAATCAGGGGCGAAGGCAGAAAAAAATTTCGGGAAAGGTTTTTCTGAGAAATATTTTTCCTTCGGGATATCCTTATTTTTATTCTTTGACAATATGCTACAAGAAAACTATTTTGAAATATTTTACATTTCGGAATTAAAAAGGTATACAACTTTTGGAATCCAGAGTTGTACATTTTTCATGTTCGTGAGTAATGGAATTCGATTTTTGTAATTTTCAATTAGTAACTGAGGTCCAAATTTTTTTACTGATACTTTTTGTATTTATGCAACTTTTAGGATTATTTGATATGAGGTAATATGGGTTTCTATAGGGCTTTCTGTAATTCCATGCTCTAGCAGACTTATAAAAAAATGTGTATGTTTGAATTATTGATTTTTTATCAAATTTTAACCACAAAGATAAAGCGTACATCATTAATAATATTATTTTCGTATGGTATGTTATACATCAAATTTTGTAGTATTTTCTGATATTTTTTATATTTCTAATATTTCTATGGATTGTTCAATAGATTTTTAGAAATAGATGCTATGATATTGAAATTACCAACGATTTTAAGAATTTGAATTGATTTTTAAGGTGACCTTTGACAAAATTCATTCTATATTATTTCAGTATTTTTACAATTAAAAGTATGTCTAATTATGTCAATTTTATCATTTAAATTGAATGTACTTCTATTGTTTTCTATATTTATGAATATCTAGAATAATTTCTCAAATTAGATATAATTACAGTATTATAATAATAATTATGCTTTAGGACAGAGAGTTTTATGAATTTCTCAGCAAATTATATCGAAATATTTTTTATGTATTGAAAGTTTTTCTAGTAAACTAGAAAGCTAGTTAACTACTAGACTAGTAAACAAATAACCTAGTAAACTAGTAAACAACTGAAAATGTAAAATATGAAACAAATGAAAAAGTAAATTAGTTAACCAGTAAACTAGTAAACTTGTCAAATTTGTAATGGTAAACTGCATTGTAAACTAGTAAGCTAGTAAACTAGTAAGCTAGTTAAATAAAAAACTAGTTAGCTGGTAAACTAGTTATCTAGTAATCTAGTAAGCTTGTAAACTAGTAAACGAGTAAGCTAGTAAACTAATAAACAAGTTAGGGAGTAAACTAGTTAGCTAATAAACTAGTAAATGAATAAATTACTAAGCTAGTCAACAAATAAGCTGATTAACTAGTAAACTTATTTTTCGCATTTTTTTAGTATAATAAGTGTGAAGGGCGAGATGTAAGGTAGCTCACAAACGACATCAAAATTTAACAGAATACTTTTTAATATTTTTGACTCCGAGTTTTACAAGTAAAAGGTCAAGTTTCGCGCGCGGACTCCATGTGTGTCTTGGCCAGACTTACCACTCGTTTTTATACAGTTGGAGTGGAAAATTCTGGAAGCTTAATTTTCGAGATAAAATGATAAAATCCATTTGAAAAATAGTTAAGAAATATTTAATGGCTGTAGTATTATAGTTCTGTACAATTAGAAAGATAATGTTTCATATAATGCGATGATTCAGCATATTACCTCGCAAACGAATCAGAAAAAAATGAACTGCTCAGACATCTATGTCCGATTCACATTCTGTCGATTGCAATATGAGCATGAAATCTAGCTTATTAATGAAAGAATAATGGATACAATGATAAAAACCAATTGTATAATAAATCGAGTCGTATAAATAAAACGACGAATAAATCTTTCTTTTTTTTGAAACTTTGTAAAAATTATGTGATTTTATAAAGTCGCTACATACGCATAATATACTCAACCCTGGATAATGTCTAAGTATTTTTATGGATTACTTATATATTGTTGTAGATTGCTACAGAGATATTCAAAACTTGACTATTTATAATGCGAATTTTGATCTGTTCTCAGCAATTTCAAGAATTGATGATGAAATCACATCCATATAGATTTTTCATGTTTGATGGCGTAATTATTTTTTCGTATTTTTGATATATATGAAAGATTTTGTTGCGTTGTCTAGAACTTTTTTAGAGTTATTAGTATATGTAGAATTCGATGCTCAAGAATCGCAAAATTAAAAGATCGTCGAGGCATTTGTCGAGATTTTTCAGAAAACAGATTTTTGATAGAACTCACTTAATTTCATTATTCTTTTAGAGTTTGTATAAATCGAAAGATTTTTAATACTTTTATATGGATTTTATACATATTTCTAAAATTCGATCTAAGGTTAAAAGTTTGGTAAATTTTTAGCATTTTCGTAGATTTTCATTTTTTTTTTTAAATTTACTGTGTTGCAACAATTTTTCTGATTCGTATTTTCTACGTCTCCCTACGTTTTGATAATTTTTACTTTTTTATTTAATATATACTGCTAATTTTTTCATCCATTTATTTGTAACTTAAATTTTTTTTGTTTATCGATGTAACTTTTTTCAATTGTACATGAAATATTGATTGATTTTATCAGAATTTCGGGAGGGGTTTGAACCCCTAAAACTTTCTCTGCCTACGCGCCTGAATAGAATTTTTATTTGAAAATATGTTAAAAAATGAAACAATTTTATCTCAACCAATAAAGAAGGAACAGATTCAGCAGAATTTGTTAAATAATACTGTTCAGTTAGTATGGAAGATTTTCGAAAAAAATCTGAAATTTTTAAATGTATAGCACAGTAGAAAAAAAACACCGTTCAAATGTTGGTACATTCTAGTTTTTGAATTTAACTCTTTTTCGTAATTGATTGTTATATATGTTCAAATAAATATAACTTAAAACGTCAAAAGTTATTAAATTCGAAATTAAAAAATGTTATATCACGTATTGGAAATAAAAAAATGTGTACTTGAATAATTTCATTCTAAACTTGGAAAGATTGATTTGATTTGATGAATTCGTAACTTTAATAACAAATTCAGACTAATAATTTCGAACCAAATATGAATAATCAATAACTTTCAATTTCCTAGTTATAATGTTATTTTCTAGTTATTTACTTATTTGTTGATTACTATATCATCAATTTGGTATAATCATTCTTACAGTTATTCATCATTTATCTGCTTCGTTATTTATTTTGTTCCAGTAATTTTTTGTAAATTATGTAGTGATTAAATTTTTTTGGAGAACACCTCGAATATAAATTGGAACTCAAAAAAATGCGAATTCGATGAAAAATCTTGCTTTTTCTTGAAATAACTGAAGAAAATAGATATTAGTGTTGTAAAAAAAGTTTCTAAATAACGCAAAATAAGTTGGAAACAAAAAACAAAGGCGGAAAATGAGATGTGTATAAGTGGAGGAGGAAGAAGAGGAGATGAGGAAGAAGGTCTGCGAGGCTGGGACCGCGCAACCCGCCCAACCTGGGTCGCCCACTGTCACCATTAATAATACGTCTCTCGTCTCGTGATGTATCTCATCTCGGCTGGCTCGTGTGGTATCCCCGTGTGTCGTGCCTTGTCGGTGTTTTGCCTTTCGGTGTTGGTACCCGGTACCCGCGACTCCGGGCGAAGCCCCTTCTGCAGCGCTATACCGCTCCTTTTCACGTACGTGTATATCACATGCGCGAGAAAAGAGAATGCAAGTTTTAGAAATCGAAAGAATTCTGTCACTTGGAATTTGCTAAATCGACAAAATAAACGGGAAGAACTGAATAATTAAACTATAAATAATAGTAGGTATACTTCAAATGGGTTGATTTTTGTATATAGCTCATAATAGAGTGACACAGTTAGCCATACGACAATCATTGACTTTTTGAAGAAAAAAATTATGTTATTTAAAAGTTATGTGTTTTTCTGAAGTTTGTAGTCTTTTTTTCAATTCTGCAATAAAATTCGCAAATTCTGCAATGAATTTTCAATCCAGAACATTTATGTGTTCAAAAGTTCATTTTTTTTCTGATAATGACTACAATGATAAAAAATTCTGTAGTTTCATATGATTTAACTTAATTTTATTTGAAATAGGCGTCATTGATAGTGTTAGTAGGGCTGATCGAATTTTGAGTCGCTTCTACTGAAAAAAAGTTGACGCTGAAGAATGAATAATTTTCCCATTTTGACTATTCTTGATTTTTTATAAAAATAAACGATGTTTTCAGTTCACCCAGCTGAAGTTTTCAGTGATGACAATGTCATAATTTAATTTCTCATCATTTTTTTCAGTAAGAATGATTCAATTTTTCAATGGCAGCTATGATGCAAACAGAATTTCGCAGTTGAGACAAACGTAATTTACGTAATGTCAACTTTTTAGTCTTCTTATTTAAAAAACGCAGTTAAAGGAACTAAATCAATTTTTCTCTATGTATTATATGTTATGAATGCAGTAAATTTAATTGATTAGAATTTGCTCAGAATCGAACCTCATGACGTGAATTATCAGACTAATATGTAAATAAAATATCTTACTATGAATTCTGTAAAAATATGCATTGCCAAAACTGACGATAATATAGTATTTTATAATGTCTGCCGAAAGTAAATCATTATGTAAAACCTTCGTTTATCGTTTAGGAAGTAGTCTTTTTTCGTTCGTTTTCAGAATAAAAAATTGTCACTTTACTCTAAAACGACTGAAAAAGAAATACTCTCGAAAGAACAATTATTTGCTTTTCTAGGTGAATTCATGAAGAGCACATTTAATAATGCTAATTAACAATTCATTCAAATGACTATAAAAATTTCCAATAATCATTGGAAATTCCTTATCCAAAATATACAGATCACAAATATTTTTGAAACCGAAATTCTTAGTTTTTTTAATAGCTGAATGAATACTTATTATACTCTTTATTTATTTATTATAATACTTATCATTTATTAATGTATTAATTTTTTTATTTTCTTTACTTTGCGGTAAATTCAACAGACCAATGTTAAGCGAAAATTTGTGAGTTTCAAACACTAAACAATGTGATAAGAAGAAATTTTTCAGTAATTAACGCTAATTCATAAAAATGCACCTCATTTGGTTTCATGATTCCAAAAATCTCCGCAATTTTCGAAATGTCATACCCAAAATGTTATAGTAACAAATTTTTCTGATCTCGCAAAATTTTTTTCCTCATAATTCAAATCTTATCCTAGAACTTTTTTTAATTTATTTATTCCTGGCCTTTCTTTTTGTCTTTAATTTTTTAGTAAATTTGATTAAAAAAATCGTCATGCGAAGTTTATTAGATATGAATTCTAAATAATATATTTTTAGTAAGTCGATAGAAGTGAATTCTATTTGGTATTTTAAAATTTAAATGATGACTTCTTACTTAAGTAAATTTTTTAAATTTTTGTATTTCATACTGTTCAATTTAAAGTCATGATAATTTTGAATATAAAAACTTATAAGGAACTGAAATTTTCTATAAAATTTCATCGAGAAAATCTTGTAAGAAGAAACCCTTATAAATGTAAACCGAAAATTTGTAGGTTTCAAACACTCAATAATATAATGAGAAGAAATTTTTCATTTTGTAACGCTAATTCAGAAAAATTCATCTTATTTGGTTTTACAATTAAAAATCTCCGCAATATTTAAAATGTCTGACACAAAATGTTTTAATCAGAAATTTTTTTTAACTCGACAAATTTATATTTTTTATTATTAAAATCTTTTCCCAAAACTTTTTAATTTTTTCATTCCAGGCCTTTCTTTTTGACTTTGATTTTGTAGTAATTTCGATGCAAAAAATCGTCATACGAAGTTCATTGAAAATGAGTTCAAAATAATATATTTTTGGTAAGTTGATAGAAGTGAGTTCAATTTGTTATTTTGAAATTCTTCTTCTATTTAAACTTATATTTTTTTTACTGTTTGCATTTCAAATCGATCAATTTAGAGTCAGTAATTTTGATTATAAAAATTTTCTACAAGAATTCATCGACGAAATTTTGTAAGAAGAAACCCGTATAAAATTTTGTCGATTGATTCTTTTCATGAAATTTTAGTTGATATAATGTTTTTACAAGGTCACTTCAGAAAAACTAAAAAACTCATAAGAATTTTATGAAGTCACCTCAAGAATCGAATTTCCATTGCATTGTTATAAGGATCAAAATTGCAAGAAATATTTCGCAATTATTGACACATCGTGCGATATATTTTTTAATTCCAATATTGTATGATTAAAAATTCTTTTTATGGCAGTTGTTTTTCCTAAAAATGCAGTGAATACTGAAAATAATTAAATCCATGAGTTTTTGGAACAAATTCCGTATTTGGTTAAACAATTATCTATCTCTTCTCTTCTTGCCCCTTTTTTTTATAAAAATATTAAAACTTAACTAATTTTAGGTCAAACCTTCAATGAAAGAATTTCATCAACTAGACAGAAAATCTCTTTAAAGATAACAATTCATAGATTTTCAAAACAGAACACTCTAATTAATCATATACTACTCTTATCAATTATTAACTATCGAAAAAAAAAAATTTTTTTTCGAACACTTAAATCGTATTTGAAATTTCATGGATACATATATAAAAATAATTTCAGAGAAATTTGTATTGAATCTGTTCCTCTCATATCTGATACATTTATTTGAATATTTTTATATGAATTTTAAGAGACTTTATCTAATAATTTATCTATTACATTCAGTGTAATACATTTGAATCCACGACTTGCTGTTCCAATATTATTTACTGATTCAATAAAATTTACTGATACCGGATTCTCTGTAAGAAGGAGATGTTGTATTGATTGAGTTTTAGTTGTTCGAATGTTAAAAGATTGTTTGTCGTATTATATAGTTCTTGATGAGGGTTGAAATAAATAGCCGAAAGCTCGAAGTAATTTCTGAAATAGTGTTTTGTCAATAAAACCCAAAATTATTATCTTGGCTCCAAGGAATCGTTTTTTCTAGAATTGTGGACTTAAAAAACAAGTTTATAAACGAATTATTTTAATTTCAAAAGATTTTAACGTCTGTTATACATTACATTGACACTTTCATGTCCTAGAAAGTTTCTTATTTTCATAGTCAGTGTCTACTTCATAACTTCAGTAGACAATTTAAGAGACGACATAAGAAATCTGCTTCAAAGGCATTCCCTTAAATTCAATAGAAGAAAATTTTCCCCCAGACTAATCAACAACCAGAAAATCACTCGACATATTCTTGCAATGTTTCACTTCCAAGCCTGGGAGGGGTCGAGGGTTTCCACATTCCCAGCTCCAGATGAGGCTCGCGAGCGATATGATAATTATACAAATAAGTACTTTTACTCCGCGAGGAATCCGATATGGACAAGCAGGGAGGTGTTGGGGGGGGGGGGGGGGTAGCATAAAAATGCAAAAAAAAAGATCGGTGCCGATTGTGTTGGGATAGGCGCGCGTAATGACGTGTACATAGCACGTGCACTATTACGACCCACGTAAACGTGCACCAAGTCTCGCGTGTCACGTTTGACAGTTCGCCTTCGCGAGCAAAGACGTCAGACCTCGGCGAGACGAAGCTGAGAAGCATACTTCTGCAGCCACGTGGATGCTCCAAGGCAATAATCTCGATAGATCGAGGATGAGTTGTTATTATTATGGTTTCATTATTATTCTACTGTACCAATAATGAGAGGCAAGAGAAACGTCTTGGGCGATTGCATGGGTTTCAATGTTCGGCCGACTTTCCAGGTAACGATAAAACGATGATAAGTTGAACATCTGATGAACAAAAAAACCAATAGGCTGAGGTAGAGTAAGGCAGGGAATGTATTTTGATGAAGAAGGTATTATTGAGAAGTTTTATAGAGGGGATGATCAGCAAGTAATAATCAAGATCATTTGAAATTAACATCTTCATTATACCTTCGATCATCTTCATTCCTTCATCAAAACACAGAGGAAACATGAATTCCATGAATCATAGAAATACAGGTTGTAATATTGTAGAACCAAGAAGATTGCGAAATTCATCGATGATTCTTTGTTTCATAAAATTCACATACGTCGAGGGATTGTTATTACATGTTTTGAAGTAGATGTTTCTTTTCAATATTCCGCAAACAGACTGCTTTGATGCAGGATTGTCGCGATCCAGGATTAAGATTGATCGATAAGTTATCGGGCTACTGATGGTGATTGACGTGAGAATCGAATTCGTTCAGGTTGCGAATACATGGGCTTCATCCTGCACTTTGTAAGATCTAGAGATTAACGAATATTGATCTCGCGAAAGTTTCGAAGAATGAAGATTAGGAGGTTCAACAATCCTATCCATTATAGCCCCTCCTTAGTCATGAATTTCAGAAGGATTTTTTGCGAAATTTTTTTGCAATAGTTGCATGGGTGTAGGTAAATAAAATTATGAGGGTGATCTCTTGATCTGAATCTGTTGAATTTAACAGATTGTCTGTTGTATTCTATAGATTGCCTTGGTACAATTTTTACAATGTGAACTGTAAAAAAAGTAATAGATTGAATTTGACAGAGATATTTGTTGAAAGTACAGATTTTTCAGTGAAAATTTTTGCAGATCGCAATCTATTGAGATTTAACAGATTCAGATTAAGAGAGTGGATTTATGAAAAAAATATGTTTTTTTTTCGAGGTTTTATAATCTGAAATCTTTGAGGATAGGTCACAAGAGTGTGATTTTTCAACTTTCTTAATTTCAGGATTTTGAGTTTATACAAATTTTGGAGCCCAGTTGCATATTTTCTATTTACGTATTTTATGTAATGTAGGTATTTAATTCGATTTTCGTTATTTTCGTGTCATTGAGGTTTAGATTTTTTTTTATTTCGAGTATTTTTCATCTTTTTGCAGTATGTATGCAACTTACAGGATTTTCTGAGATTACCACAGATTTTTTACAGCTTTCTGAAATTCGATGCTCAAGGAGTCACAGTTTAAACAATTTTCAATATTTTTATAGATTTCCATGAAAATAATGTCCAATATTATTTAGAAAATTTCGTAGGTTTCTTGAACTCGCGTATTTTGTGTTATTCATAGTATTTGGTTGAATTTTTTGCTTTTTTTTCAAGTTCTATAGTATGAAAAATGTTACTGATTGGGAGTATTTCAGTAGATTTTTCAGAAAACAGTATATTTTAAACAATGTTCACATACTTTTTATTTTTTTTTTTTTATATTTATGGTATGTATTTATAAAATTTTAAAAATTTCTTGTATTGTTATAAAATTCTATGTATTAGAATTACATGCTCGATGATTCAAAGTTTCATAAATTTGTAAGAAAGTTAAATCTTCATAATTTTTTAGTATTAGTAGATTTATAAATTTTTTCTATATAGATTTATAGTAATTTTATAGATTGGCTGAAGAATGTCTAAAATTTTATGCTGTATCATTAAACAATGTTTGATTACTTTTTATGTTTTTCTAATATTTATGGTATTTATACAATTATTAAAATTTCTTGTTTTGTTTTGAATTACTATGTAGTTTTCTAGAAATACATGGTCTAGGAATCAAAGTTTCGTGAATTTGTTAGAAAATTAAATCTACATAATTTTTCAGTATCAATAGAATTCTATATTCCTCTGTTTTTTTGTTTTTTATATAGATTTATAGTATTTTTTTAAGATTGGTTTAAAGATTACTAGAATTTTATGCTATATAATTGAAAATGTTAATAGTTGTGAGTATATTAGTAGATTTTTTATGAAACATTATCTTTCACACAAATTTCAAGTAGGTTTTTTTTATTTTTAAAGTTTTTGCACGAGTTGAAGAATTTCTGGTATTTTGATGAATTTCTGTGAGGATTTCTAGAATTACATGCTCCAAGATTCAGTTTCAAAAACTTATAAGAGAATTATATCAACATAATTTTCTATAATAAAAAAAAGCACATATAATGTCGCATTTTTATGGTACTCATGAAAGTTTGTAGGATTATATAGTATTTTAACACAACTCGAGTATTTTTGTTGATTGTTACATGCATTTTTAGAACTCGATGTTTTGAAATTTATATTTCAGTAGATTTTCAGTACTTCAGTAAATGTCTTACAAAATAACGTTAAAATAAATTCTTAGAACTTTATAAGTATCTTTTTTCGTATTTTTTAGGTATTTATAAGAATGTGTAACGTTTTCTAGTATTTTTACAGATTTCTAGTATTTTTATGAATTGTTACCTTTTTTTCCCATTTTTGATGCTTGAGAATTCGACATTTTTTGGGTCTTGAGCATTAGTTCGAATGATACAGAAAACAATATTTATCAATATTACTTGGAGTATTTTTTGATTGTTCATATGCTTCGAAAGATTTTCTTGTTTTGTTTCGGATTTCTATGTATTTAAATTCATACAGTTCTATACTCTGGAATTTGACATTTCTAAAATTTTATTTCTTTTATATATTTTCATTTTCCTCCATTATTTACTAAATCCAAACATTTTTATAAATATCTTCTTACGTTATCTAAGCTAAACATTTATCATTAAAATTCCATCAAAGAAAAATTCTTTTTAATCAAGGATTATTATTATTTTTGAGTCAGTGAAATTAATAATTCTAAATTTTGTCTTTGGTTATGTTCTTTAAATTTTAGCACATAGTATTTGAATAATTTTTCTTTGCCCTGTATGTTTCATTTATTTTTTTTCCAAAACTTCACTCACGTAATCATGCATCACTAAAGTTTATAATTTTAGCAAAAATATTACTGTTTTTTTTTTGTTCCATAACAAATCTCACATATACCGTTTTATATAGATTTCTTTCAAATCCCACATGCACAAAATCAATATCGAAGATGTGCTATAAAAAATGTTGTATGAAACGTAAAATTTCCCTGTTCCCTTACTCTTCTACTGTAAATTATGATTATTACCTGTAAATTGTTATTTTATTATTTCGTTGAATCATTCAATTCACAATAATTGAAAATAATAAGTATATTCCAATAATATTCTATTTGATAAACTTCTATCATAATTTGACAGACCCCAACTCTTGACCAGAACAATTTTTTGTGTTGATTCAACCCCTTTTTCTCCCTCTTCCAAATATTCGCAAAAATTTTTTTTGCCCACGCCCCTGCGTACCTCACATCCGAGAAAGCTCTCGCGGTAAATAAACATTTCCCCGGTAATGTGGCCTTCGAAAATCATAAAATATACGGACACATGGTTGAGTGCCGTTCTACCCTCGAGGTGCGTTCTCTACTTTCGTGGTATAGGAGTCGTTCGAGTAGGACGTCTTCCCATTATACGCTTCGTAATTCCACTATCACGCCCATGTTAACTGTGTTTCTCTTCTCCAACGCTGAATAAAATAAGCGCTTTTATATATCAAATCGTGCGCATCGTTTCCTGATCCCGCAGCGCGGATTGAAAATAAAACATCGCCTTAGCAACTGATTAACCGCTGAAACATAATCAGCCCGTCGTTTAATAAATTGATGTTTTCATCCGATCCCGACAGGCCGTTATTAATTAACCGTTGTTTTATGCGCCCCGGCATTTTCATCCCGATTATTTCACGTTCACATTCGAATAGACGTTAACGTTTGCATTTCGAATTACTTAACTCGGAGTTTAGTGCTTCGCGGAGAAATATATGGCGCCAATCAGAACTGTGAGTCGGTGTGTTTCGAGAAGAAGCAGTTTTTTGATTTTTTTGGAGGTGATTTTCACTCTTTATTGAGGCTGAATACTGTCACTAAAACGTGGAGTGAAAGTTCACACTTGTAGAGTGAAATTCAACTCTGAAAGGGTGAATCTTCACTCTTAGAAAAATTTGATCTTACTCTTGAATTCTAGTCAGATTCCTTTTTGAAAACTTAAGTAAATTTCACTCTGGGAGTAGTAAAATTTCACTACATTTGAGTGATTTTTCAATCTAAAAAAGGGACAGAGTGCATTTTCACTTTAGATTGAGTCAAAATAGTGCTGCTCAAACTGTGAATAAAAATTGAGACTCAGAGAGAAATATTTACTCTTAACGATTGGATCTTCACTATTAGAAATATAAAATATCTCCATTGAATTTTAGTCAGACTGCTTTCTAAAGACTGAGTTGAGTTTCACTCTAGAAGAGTAAAAGTTTACTTGTTTCGAGTGACTTTTCGATTTGAAATAAAGTAATATAGTTAATTATTACTTCACATCAAGTCAAAAGACTGTCACTCAAATATGAAATGAAAATTGACATTCGTATAGAAAAATTTCACTTTGAAAAAATGGATTTTTACTCTTAGAGGAATTGAATTTCACTCGTAAATTCTGGTCAGATTCCTTTATAAAAACTGAGTTGAGTTTCACTCTTCAAAGAGTGAAAAAAAGTGATAGAGTGGATTCTCCATCCACATCGAGTCAAAAAACAGGAAGTGAAAATTCAGACATACAGAGCGAAATCGTACTATAAAAGAGTGAAAATCCACACTCACAGACAAAAATTTTACTCTGAAAGAATAAATCTTTACACTTAGAAAAATTGAATTCCACTTTTAAATTAAAATCAGATACTTTTACAACAACTAAACTGATTTTTACTTGGTAAAGAAGAAAATTTTTTACTTTCAAGTAACTTGTGAATCTAGAAAAATGATGGAGTGAATTTTCACTGTACGTTAAGTTAAAATACTGTCACTAAAGCAGAGAGTGAAAATTGACACTCATAGAGTTTTTTTTCACAGTAAAATAGTGAAAATTGGAAAAATTTAATTTTGATTTCTAATTTTAATCAGATTTTTGTATAAAAACTAAGTTGAGTTTTACTTTTAGGAAAGCGGAATTTCACTACTTTTTAGAAATTGTTCACTCTAAAAAAGTGATGGAGAGGTTTTTCACTCCAAGTTAAGTCAAAATACTGCCACTGAAACACAGAGTGGAAATTGACATTCTCAGAGAGAAAATGTATTCTGAAAGAGCGAATCTTCACTCTTAGAGAAATTAAGTGTCACTCCTTAATTTTAGTCGGATTCTTTTTTGAAAATTGAGTTTAGTTTCACTCTCAGTAGAGTGAAATTGCAATACTTTCGAGGGACTTTTCACTCCAGAAAAGAGATAAAGTAAATTTACATAGAGTCATAATAATGCCCCTCTAACTGGGAGTGAAAATTGACTCTGATAAAGTCAAAATTTACTTTGGAAGAGTGAATCTTCACTCTAGAAGAAATTGAGTTCTACTTTTCCATCCAAGTCAGATTTCTTTCTAAAAAAAAGTTGAGTTTCACTCTGGAAAAAGTGTATTTTCACTATTTTTGACTGACCTTTCACTCTAACAAAGTTATAGAGTGAATTTTCACTTTACATAGAGTAAAAATACTGGTACTCAAAAAAATTGAACCCCAAAGAGTGAAAATTTACTTTCAAAGACTAAATGTTCACTCTTATAGAAATCGAATTACACTCTTGAATTCTGGTTAGATTTTTTAATAAAAACTGAGTTAAGTTTCACTCTAAAACGTTATGGTGTGTATTTCTACTTTATATCGATTGCAAATACTGTAACTTTAACAGAGAGTGAAAATTCACACTCGTAAAGTGAAAAATTCACACTGAAAGAGTAAACCTTATCTTTTGAGGAAATTCAATTTCAACCTTGAATTTCAGTCAGATTCTTTTCCAAGAACTGAGTTGAATTTCACTCTCAGTAAAGTAAGATTTCAATACTTTAGAGTGACTTTTGACTTTCAAAAAGTGATAGAAAATATTACTACTCTTCATCGAGTGAAAAAACTGTCACTCTAACAGGGGGTGGAAATTCTTACTCTTAGAGCAAAAATTCACTCTAAACGAGTAAGTCTTCACTCTTAGAGAAATTGAATTTTACTCTTGAAGCCTAGTCAGATCTTTCATTGAAAATTAAATCGAGTTTTACTATGAAAAGAGTGAAAAACGAGTGATTTTTCACTCTAAAAAAGTGGAAAATGACTTGTTTGGAAGTTTGAATGGCAGTATTTCAACTGAGAATGAATGATTTTTAAAAATAGAATGAATAATAATCGTGGAACGTTCTTACAACATTTATTTATTATTTGTAGTATTGTATAGTTCAAAAAAAATTTTGTCAATTTTGTCATTTTCATCTTATTTATAACAATAAGTAAATTTAATGAAAATTTTGAAATTGTACGAAGAATTTGATATCAGTTTGTGGTAGATAATATTCGAAAAGTTAAAATATTCGGACTGTATTATATGCCAGTAAACACACAAAACAATAACAAAAAGAACTATACAGATTTCAATACTATAAAAATTAAATGCCTTTTTTGAAAATGTGAATGAGTAACAGCCTCTTTATGATATCGCAGAATGTTCAACAGAAGTATTGTAAAAAATACAGTACATTTTGGATTTTTTACAACAAAATATATCTACTACTACTACAGAATCATTTGACAATGATACCAATATTATTTAACAAGACATGCAATAAATAACCAGCAGAAAGTCCAAAATTCTACTGTATTAATTACTAGACTTTTCCTAAGTGTACGTAAAGAAATAATGATGAAAAATGAGAAATTTTCATTCCGGACGTTCGCGACGCTCCTATTTTATTTTCGTCGAGTCAATGAATTGCAAAAAAGCTTCGTCAATATTCAATCAGCTGCTTCTCGGAAGTGGCATCTTTTGTAACATTGTTTTTTCTGCTGGTCGATATTCCGTGACGCGTTCGCGCGATTCCAAATTGAGAAAGTTATGAGCGATGGGATGTGATTGGACTCGCAATCGTTTTTCCATTTCCGGAGCAAAGGCCATTTTTCGTCGCGAGGAATGACTACCAAATTTACCCAAGTTTCGCTATGATAGCTTACATTTTTTCTCTGACTCTTGGTGTTGTCAAAATCAATAAATGACAAAATTATGGTTATTTGGAAATAATGATCGAGAGGAATTCGTAATTTTTGAATGAAATTATAAAAATCGTAGCTCTAAAGTGAAGTTTTTTTGAAGAGAATGCTCAACCTTTTTTTTTTCAAATTAGAAATAAATACTACAATCTGTCTTTGAAATGAAATTTTCTCATTTCACAATGTGTAATAGAGTGTATTTAATGTTTTGTGAGACCACGATTTATGAGAAATACATCCTACTACTTTCACGTTCATATGATTTTCTTTCAAATTTCACTTAACACCTTTTGAAACTTCACCCTTCAACTTCAATACATGGAAATTACGAAGTCCGAGGTCTGTGTTTATTTCTCGTCACGCGATAATCGTGGAAAATCCAACGCTACTTTTTCTTCACGATGAATCTAACACGTAATTAGCTCCGTTACGACTCCCCAGGTCTCTCCCATCGCGGGATGCACGTTAACCGGTACCGTAAATCAGGAACGTTACGCTGCCTCCCACGCATATTACTCAGTGCGCTTAGCATATTTTTGATTTCGATGTCACGCTGATTAACATTTAAAAGAATCTCGAATGAGACTTCAAAAAGGCGACACGAATTTCACCTCAATTATACTTGTCAATGACGCTGAAATTAATAATAAGTGACCTATTATTTTTTAAATATGACGAAAAAAATTTATCGCATATTGCAAAACTCAATTTATTAAATGCAGGAAAATTTGCTTTGTTAACAATTTAATTTCAAAACTTTTACAGTTTCTGACACATTGGAAAATCGTGTTGCATAAGAGAATTTTTTCAAATTCAAACAGCAAATAAATTTTTTGCAGAAGGAACAAAATACTCTAAATCATACAAAATTGAACTAATATTGTATTGAAATTTAAATCATTCGATTTATTTTTTTCCCTCATTTCTCAAGTCGAAGACATTCTTAATTTTTACGTAAGTGTGTAATTAATTTATTCCATCTTTCCTGACTTTCTGCGGAATATTTAAACACTTCTCAGCCATTTATTCAATTTATTTAAAGTTTTTTCTTTGTTCTTAGACAATTTTTAGACTACACGTGAAATTCTTGAAAATATGTTGTTAGAATTTGGGATCATAATGAATGTTTTTGAAGTGCATAAGAATAACGTTTTGCAGTATATTGTATCTTCGAGATTTTGCAACCGTGATAAATTTTCATCGTATAAATAATGCGAGGCCTAACTTGTTAACTTTGATCAATTAAGGCAGTGAAATATGTTTAGGAAACACGAGAAAACGCAAGGTATTCTCACATTCAATCATAAACCGCGATCTCTTCAATTTGCCCGCGCCCGCGAAGCCAATCGATTAACTGTCATGAAAAATTTCTACGCTGGTAATTATATTTTTATTATTAGATAATTACATATTGAAAGTCATTGTCGTATAAATATTTAGCTCCCGGTTTTTGCTACTTGGATATTATAGCTGAAATTTGCTTGTTTGTTTGTTTTTTTTCTATGATGTTCGAAAAAACAGATTACTAGAGTTGATTCAAAAGTTTAATTTCTAATAATTCAAAACTTAAATAATTAAAAAGTGAAAATTTAAGTAATTCGTATATTTTAATAAAAAAAAAAAAGAAACTGAAAGATTTGTTCCTGAATTTCCAGATTGAAATATTTGAAATATTTCAACAAAATCCCAGAATTGAAAACCAATAATCACAAAACAAATAATTTAACCTAGTTTATAAAAATATTCAAAAACATCTCAGAACTCAACAATTGAATTTTAGAAAGTTTAAAAACTTTTTTTTCTCCCCTTACGCCCGATGCTACCAAAATTTTCAAAATTCTTCTGATGTATAAACAATTTTTACTGTTAATAAAGTAATTTTGACTGTTTTCTAACTCAAAAAATGTAGTGTAAACATTTTGGAATTTTCTGAATATTTGTAACACAATTTATTTGCTTAAAAGTTACAAATTACGGGAATTGTATTTTCAAAAATAAATAAATTTTTTTTCATACCCTACATCATATGTTTATTTAACTTACATGATCTCAATATCAATTTATTTATACAAATTTTAATGCGCATTCTACGTATACATATTTTCTAAAATAAGAACTTAAATTTTTTGTCTCAAGATATTCATGCATTGGTTTTCGAAATTCGATTTTCAAATGAAAAAATATTTAGATGTCTTGATGATGAAATTTCGAAAGAGTTGAAACTTGGAAACTTACAATAAAACTATAAAACTTTCAAGCTCTGAACAATGACAAACCTTAGATTTTGAAATATATCATAAATTAGAAGAAATTCCTTTTGTTAATCAAAAATTTGCAAACATTTTTCGTGGTTAAAAAATTTGAAATCTTCCTTTTATTTACTACGATTTAAACACTTTCTACTATTCTATTCACATTTTTTTTGTTTTGCAAGCAATTCTGACTTCTGATAAAAGTAGTATTTTCGAATTTTCTTAAATGAATTATTCAGCTATTGTAATATGTTTATAAGTTTTAGATATATACAATATTTTTTCGAACGCTATTATTTTTATAAATGTCTAATGGGTGAGTTTTCATAATAATAATAATAATAATAATAATAATAATAATAATAATAATAATAATAATAATAATAATAATAATAATAATAATAATAATAATAATAATAATAATAATAATAATAATAATAATAATAACAATAATAACAATAATAACAATAATAATAATAATAATAACAATAATAATAATAATTGATAATTTCAAGATTTTCTTATATTTCTTCTTTAACTTTAACTCTATAATAGAAAAGTATGGAATTTTCTTAGAATACATGTTTTTATTCATCAAAATGTAGTAAATTCACAATAGAACTATCAAATTTTAAGATTCTGAGCTTCATAATGATACAATCTTAGATCTTATAATATGTAGATGATTTTGAAATATAAAGTACCTATCAGTTTCGTTAAATTTACAAACTTTTTTCACCATTTCACATTTCTTAAATTCTCTCCCCCCTATGCCTTAATGATTGACCCAGCAAAATTTATACAATTCCTACTGTTTTGTAAGCAATAGACCTTTAGCATAAAAAACAAAAATGCTTTTTGACGCTTTTAAATAGGTGACAATTTTTATCAAGAAGAATACTTTCAATTAATTTAAAAGTAACGTAATTTAAACGATTGAACTGGTGTAAAATAAATTTTTATCAGGTCATAATTTCTGAAATCATTTTCATTGACTTCAATGAGTCCTTTCGAAAATTTGCCTTAATTCTTCTGAGTTAGCTCCAAACTTTGTGAGTTATAGTAATAATGAAATTTAATTCACTTGTTGTTTGATTTTGATCTAATTATACTATATTGTACTTAAAATGTGTTATACTAAAAAGAGGAAAAATTATGCTTTAAATAAAAAATACACTATATTTATGATAAAATTCAAAATGATTAAGGGGTTATATACCTTTTTGGGCGGACGGATTGCGAATGGTTTGAAGTATCTTTTAAAGTATGTAGCAATAATGTTATGACACCAAAGTTATTGTTTTTTAAAAGTGTATTGTCCACTAAAAAAAACAAGTGTTTGTTCGTAAAAAAATATCAACAATTGGCGGAGTTATGGCCCTTTCCCCGAAACAACTTTTTTTTAAGTGGCATGCGTCGACCACGATGCAAGTTGAACAGGTCAAGTTAAATTAGAAAATTCAAAACATTTCATTAGTCCAGAAATGTATCTAGTTCTCGAACGATTGAAAAAATGGATATTACGTTTTTTTCTGTATACAAGAAAGTTTTCCAGAAAATGTTTGGACTCTGAAAATTTTATTTCAAAATCCTTATCTGCAAATTAAAACTGTTCAATAAAAAATCGATCCAGCAAAGCATTCACCTTTCATTTGAAAACATTACCAAAAAATGTGGAAAATGTCTACTCCTACTGTTTTCCCATCCCAAGAATGTACCTAAGACTTTTCGAAATCATTACAATATCGCTACACGATTCCTCTGCTCAGCAGGAACGTGACATTTCCAGAATCGAGTGAGAAAATTCAGCCCGCGCGGCCTTTTAGCCGCGGAATATTTTCTCCGTTTTTCTCGCGACCGCCCGCGCAAACACGTTAGGCTCTCGGCTATACGCGTTTCGCAATGATAGGTGATAAACAAATAACTCTCCGCCGATCGAACGCACTCCTTTCTTTCGCTGTAAAGCCAACTGTAGCCGAATGTCGAGCGCGAAATCCGAGGAGAAAGAACGGGGAGAAAGATGGAAAAGATACCGTGATGCAATTTACGACTCGTATCTTCGCCCCTGACAATCCGATAGAAATTATGAAGACAAGAAAATGATAATTCAATATACGACGTGGCAATAACCCGTGGACTCGATATTTATGTGACAACTCGTCGGGAGATTCATCATTTCGTCGGGGGTTTTTTTTCCACGTCAATTACTTGGATACTCAAATCTATGTTTTTTTTCCTTCATTTGTAAAAAAAGGTAGAATCTTTGTAAACAAATGAACCATATATATTAATAATGCGGATTCGTCGATTTCCAGTTAGTTAAAAATATTAATATATCATTATTAATTAATTATAATATATTAATCAATATATCAATATTATGAATATATGAATATGTTAATACATTGATACATTAATATATTCTACTCAGTGACAGAAACAATTTGGCATAATAAATAATATATATTAATTCTACATTTTTATTTTAGAAAACTAAAAACAAAACTTTAATTTTACAATTGGAAGATAATTGTGCAATCAGATTTTCATATTTTTTCTCACACTGCAGTAGGTTCCGAGTCATCTTAATTTTTTCTTGCCTCGTTAAATAAATTCATGATAATGTGATGTATAATTATATTGTATGAATGTATAAATCATTATAGTCATATAATGTTCATATATATGATGAGATGATAATTCATGAATATTTATTAAGACAAACTTATGCAGATCGAGTATGCTAAATAAATTTTTGTAAACTTGCGGTAAACTCGATGCATACATTTCTTGCTGGAAATTTACCAGAAAAAACTCATAAAATGTCAGTAAACATGAAATATGCAATTTCTCATTGAAATTTATATCTTTTAACAGTTACTGACAGTTGCGAAAATTCAGTATTTTATATAATGTAACTCTTTTCTTATTCGTTAGATTTGTCCTTTAGATATACTGTAAAAAAATATGGTGAGAAAAAAATAAGATGATTTAAAACAATAATTATTCTTGATAATAATTGTTAAACAATAATCATACTCTAGAATCATTGTGAAACATTTTACTTTTTGCTTTGATGAATTGCTTCATTGGTTACATTTTATTGTTATCAGTGCCAAATTATACTGTGACAGTAGATTTAATTGATATGGCTAAGAAATAACATATATTGCATTTTATACCATACTATTGTTAAAAAAATTATTAGAATTTCATATTGTAATCTCTTTTCATCCACATTTTAGGCAAAGGTATAATGTTTTCTCAGTATTCATATTTGCAAAATTCTTTTTGCAATATTTTTCTAGGTTTCTAGTATGTATATAACTATTGTGAATTTCATTTGAACACTGACATCGTAAAAAGCATACTGAGATTTTACAGCATTATATACATTTTTGCTGAATATTGTTTCTTACTGTATTTTTTTGATGAATATCAAAAATCATGTTTTACGAACTTGAAAAATTAATAATTAGGTATCTATAAGAGTTGAATTAAGAATGAATATCAAACTATACATAGATATTAAATTCTTTTAGTACCTACAACAGAAAAAAAAATTTATATAGTACAATTCACATTCTCGACATAATAACTTTTTTTCATATAATCTTTTTTTTAAAAAGTATACATTTGTTTATTCATTTTATTGAATTATTTATTGAAAATTTACA
The DNA here is from genome assembly GCA_028476575.1 of Platygaster robiniae. Lineage (NCBI taxonomy): Eukaryota > Metazoa > Arthropoda > Insecta > Hymenoptera > Platygastridae > Platygaster > Platygaster robiniae. Next base: position 30,035,003 of record CM052023.1, read on the forward strand.
CAAAGTTCTTAGTTCAGCATTGTGATTTTTACTATACACAACATCGTAATGAAGAAGATAAAAAGCACGAAATTAGCAAGAGTATCATAAAGTCTGGAATAATATTTTGTTGAAGTTACAATATTTAAATACTTTTAACCAAAAGTGTTATAAAAATTACTAGATTTTTTTTTTTTTTGTTCATTTAGAAAAATATCTAGTAATCGTAACAATAGAACATTGTAATTTGGAATAGCTCTGAAATATTGTACTTTTTTACTGTTTATTGCATTTTTTATATTTTTTTGTTTATAGTGTCAAATTATATTGTAGTAGCAGATAAATATACGTAGAAAATCAAAGATTTTTTGCATTTTATATTATACTTCTATTGTACTTTTTTCTGCTAATCCACACTTCTAAAAAAACTAAATTGTTTTTCCAGTATTATTATCTGTATAGTTCTTTGTGACATATTTTCATGCACTTTCCAATATATAATATTGTGATTTTTATTTATCTTCATCGTAAAAGTATACTGTCGATTTTACAATATTATATGAATTTTTTCGAGGTAATACTTAGTACAGTATTTTGTTTTTATCCACAGTTTGTATGCTTATTGAATAAAATTCCAGCTTGAATTAATTTTTTAATTTTATGCATCCCTTTTCTTGAAAACTCTTACACACATATTTTTTGAAAAATAATAAATTTTTTCATGCAAAAATATCACGTGACAATGTCTTGAAAAATTACAAAAATTTAACAATACATTTTAAAGATGAAAAACTGAAGTAAGAAAAGCAATACAGATGTTAAAAACACATTGGTTTATGTAAAAACTTTTTTAAGCCACTTTTATTTTTTGTAACTGTCATAATTTACGATTTTACAAATTGAGATCTAAAAATATTACAAGTTTCTATTCTACAATCGGGATTTGAAAATTCCTTCATGGACATTAACACACGATGAGCATATTTATTCGAAACAAGAAATATTTTTAAGTTTATCGTTATTTTTGACAAAAATTGGAAAACATTTTCGTTACAATATCGCACTTTTATAAATATGCGAAAACTTTTTTGGAAAAAACGAAATCTACATAAAAAATTTTGGTGTACCAAGTTGGCTACATTTCCCTCCAAATTAATACTATAATTTGGAGGGGAAAAATAATTATAAAAAAAATAAAAAATATCATTATATATCACGAAGAACTTTTGTTTCTGAAGTACAATAAACTTCTTCTCATAACAACAAATTCATCTCTTGAACTTTTCTTCTCACACCGATGATATGTAATTTAATATCTTTTATTTTCAATATTTTTAGAGACAAAGGAAAACGGTACATCGTGCTGATTTATGTAATAGTTGTTTCCTTGATATCGAATGTTATGTTGAATTAGAATGATTACTGTGATTGCAAGCGGAACTATTTGACTCTGAGAACCATGATAATTTGACGTGTGGGATGAAATCATCTTACAGTATTAGATTTCATTTATTTCTAACTCGAATCGTTTTGTAGTTTCACGCTTGAAATGAGAGATGTACATAGTTGCCTTTTGTAAAGTTTTATAGAAGAAAATATCTTCAATTTTTTAAATTCTTTTGCAATCAAAACTCACATTTACGTATAATTATCAAACTATCAATTTTTTGGGGCATAATGTAATTTAATTTGCTGACGGGGGAAAATTATCCGATACTGTCATAACTTGTACTGTGTTATGAAATATGAAGACTTACTAATTTCACATATGTTTTCCCTATGAACATAATTTCAAAAGGTAGAAATAACTTTTGAACATAATTTTCTGGGGGTCAAAGTTCTCGATACATAAAGAATTTTACGAGAAGTGATGAAAAATTGCGTGAAAAAAAAAGTATACAAGGATACGCATAAAAGTGCGTGTCATGTATAATCGAATAAATAAAGACGTTCAGCTCGCGGGATACGAACGAAAAGAGAATAAATTAAAGGGCGTTTCCCGGACAATAATTGCATGCATCGATATAATTAATTGAGGTCTGTCAGACGTTCCGTATGAGTGCATGAGAAACCTCAATATCCTTGGCCGATTTCGCCCGAAGACATACGAAACGTAATTGCAACGCTTTATAATAATATTTCGTTAAAAGTGATTTTCGTTGCGTAAGCGTTTTCGCGACGTGTTGCGAGCATGATTTCGTGCTAAGGATTTCCGACGAGAGGGATAAGTATATCTCAAAAAATTAAAGAATTATTGAAATGGTAACTGATACATTTACTGAGAAGTATTAGGCAGAAAAAATTAATAAAAACGCATATTTATGTACTTTATCAGGAAACTTCGGGATTTTTTTGAAAAAATTTTTGATCATTGAAATTATTTGCATTAATTTAGACTTTTTTAAATACTACTGAAAAAAAGTGATTTATTTCTGTATCAGAAATTTCTAAAATTCACCATTAGGAAAATTTTGGAATTTGTCATCGAATTCTTGTATTGGAAGCAAATTGTAGAGCAACAAAGTTCCATTATTCAAGTGTTACTTTTGTGATAAATAAAACTTCGGAATTGGCAAACTCTTCACGAGAATTTTAAACAAATACTGTTATTTAGAGAGTTGCCAACAATGACAATACAATCTACAAATTTTATATCCAGCTTATTAAATGGAGGGAAATTGCCCTAACTCGAATGATTTTTTTTATTATAAATTAAATTACAATTCTAAAACATGGGAGTCCTGTAAGTTGTTTCCAAAAATTTTAGTATAAAGAGATCCCTGAAATTTAATTTTAAGTGCATCTCAAAACAAGAGTTATGAGCTCATTTTTCTAACTTGAAGTATTTTTTCGACCCTTCCTAAAAATTTTAAAGATTTTGTTTTTTCAAAATAAATCATTTCGACCAAACATTACTAATTGACAAAAATTAGGCAGAAAAAAATAACAGATGCATAAATATACAACAGATTATAGAAACATGCAAGATTTCGTTAAGCATAATTTTATTATTGAAATAATGTAGGTTTATTGAAAATATTTGGAAATGTCATTATAAAATCCTGTCAAAAGAAAGGTATTTCATTCTTTTGTGGAAAATTTACAAAATATGTCATTTTTGGAAGGTTTTAAGATAATTCATCTAATATTCGTAACTGAAAGTAATCTGCTGTAAAAAATAAGTTTCAATAGCTTGTTAGCTAAGAAGTTGAATTATTTAGATATCATACTATATTTGAAATTTGAAATTTTTAAAACTAGAAGTTCGAGCTATAAAAAAAAATGTCACCAACTTTTAAGCTAGAAAGTTGAAAAATTAATGCGATACTATTTTTCATACGAGATAATTTTTCGAATCCACGAATTCTCGATGATTATAACATTAAAATTATGTTATTTACAGAGTATCCAAGAAAAAATAATAAAATAAGGAAATTTCGTTTCTAGATTATAAAAACATGGAAAAATTTGTCAATAGTTCCTATTTTATGAGTTTTAGAAATTATATTATATTTGTACAAAAATGCAATTGATTAAGAAAACTTGTAAAATTTCTCAATTCAGCCTAACTCAGTAACTGAAATGATTAGGATGTATTTCGACTTTTCTAATATGTCATCAAAAGATCTTGGCAAAAAAAGCATTTTATTGATGTCTACAAAATTTCCGAAATTGGTTAGGAAAGTTTTTGTATCAATTTTCTAATTTTTTTCAATCAAATATAATCTGATATATTTCATCAATCCTTAACATTCTAGAGCACAAGTTCGATTGTTAAAGTATTATTATTTTCAAAACTTTTGACTTCCAAAATTTCTAGAAGACAATTCCATTAAAATCATGTTATTTAAAGGATTGCCAACAAGAACAATGTAAATTTTACATTTCATTTTCAGAATATGAATAATGAAAATTAGCAGTGATTTCCAGGTTTTTATATTTGTAAAATGTATTTGTGCATGCAAAATATATATTGTACAGGAAAAACTTGTAAATTTTCATGATTTGACATAATTTCGAAAATGAACACATTGAGATTAATTTGAATTTTCTAGGATGTCCTTAAAAAGTCCTGGCGAATACAAATAAATTTTTATGTTTGTGAAGAAAATTCTCAAAATTCGTAACTGAGAAAGTTTTTGTAAGTGTAATTGAGTTTCTCAAAATAAACCTAATTTACTACAAAAAAAAGTCCCAAATAATATACTTTCATGTTATTTTTTTCTGTACATACTTAAAAAAGCTGTAGAATTAGCAAAACCTGAAAGAAAATTTTACAAAAATCATGTCATTGAAATATATACCAAGAAACACAACAAAATTTCGAAATATTTTTTACAGACTGTATAAAATATAAAAATTTTGCTAATAAATCTAATTTCCAACATTCTAAATAATTTCTATATCTAAATTTTTAACGTATCTGTCAACCAATGTATAGAACTCAATTCTCCAACTTGCAATTATAATTATAATCTGAACCTCATCTATAATTTTTTTCTGCACATACTTAAAAACTTTAGAATTAGGAAGACCTCAAAGGAAATTTCACAAAAATCATGTCACTGAAAGATATGCCAAGAAACACAACGAAATTCAAAACATTTCTGACAGACTACGAAATGAAAAAAATTTGCTGTTGAATCCAATTTCCAACATTCTAAATAATTTTCTAATATCTAAATTTTCAACAAAGGTATCGAGCTCAATTTTCCTACTTGCAATAACAATCTGAACCTCTTCGATAATTTAACCAATTTCATTCTTTCAAAATAAATCATACAGTAACGGTACAAAAATGAGGCTCGACTTTGAATCCATATTGTAGAAAAACAAACCAAGTTACATCATACCTTTCGCTTTAACTTTGTTCATCTAATGTTTACAAATAAAAAATGTGCTTTTTGAAAAATTATCTGGTGAACAACGTAGGATTTTTGCGATAATACTATTTTAGTCAAAATAACGCACTGCTTCAAAAAAAAGCAATTTTTCCTCCTCAAATAGATACACTGTTAAAAAACTTCCAGAAAAGTCTTGGAAGTTTGTAACCCATATTCTGTATGGGGTTTTTCCGATAAATCGATCTGGAAAATTTTCCACACACTCTAGAAATTCCTCCATAAATTATGGAGAAACTTCCATATTCACGGAAAAATTCCCATAGTATATGGAAAATTTTCCAGATCTATTTATGGGCGAAATCCCATACAGAATATGGGTTAAATACTTTTATGGAAAATGTACCACATTTTTTACAGTGTAGCTTTTTTGTTAATTTGACGACCAAATCTCAATAAACCATGTTCCAGTAGATTAATGAAGTCTTCAGAAAGGTGTTTCGCGGCCGAAATTAGAGGAACAATCCAGCCATTAGAATACTTAACGAGGACACCGCGTACTCATATGCGGTGGGACGAATAGTGCGCGGGTGTGATGATGAATCACGGCGCGCGCGCCCAAGAATATTAAATTAAATCTGCCCAGCAAAAAAGTTTATCTTTCTCCGAGACAGGGACGGGGCTGAAAAAAACCTTTTTTAATTTCGTTTCACGTGCATTAGCATATCCTCACTCGATCTCATTGCCCCCTTTTTTTCGACTCCGTCTCGTTCGTCTAGGCCTGACGTGTCCTCGATCTTTATCCGGCGCTTGAGCGATAGCGCTCAATCGTCCACATTTCTTGCCTCTGCAATACGATCTTGTTGCGACAAATTTTCAGTCCAACTTGATTATCATTGTAATAAATACGTAGATTTAAATGCTAGGGGTCGGTGAACTTTTTATTTGTTAAATTTAACCGCGTGGATGGGCATTTATTGTGACGAGAATTATGACTGGTCTAAAGAAATGATGAAAAGTGTGTTAATAGTTACAATGTTTGAAATTTCGGAATAAACGAATGAAGAAACTTGTGGTTTAATGGAGAGATCTTGAGATATACACCTTTTTGATATCAGTTTACTGAAAATAGTTTTTTTTAAGAAATAAATACAAAATGAAAGTCAAGAATGAAGGCAGGAAATTGGAAAATAGTTAAATAATAGTCAAAAAATCGAATACCAGAAAAAAAAGTTAATAAAGGTTCAAATATTTAATTAATGAAGGAATTTCTACTCATCATTATTAGAAAATGTGCCATATGAAACACTTGTTTTTTTAATCAATTTGGGGTCCTGAGTACGAGGAAGACACTCATTTATTTTTTTACACAAGCGTTATTGAAACATTAGCAGAAAAACGTTTTTTTTTTTTTATATGCATGACTGAATGATTCTAACATATTTTGAAAATTGATGGTTAAATGAATCGAACAATGAATTTACATACTTCGAATTCAGAATCGCAGAATTTTCAAGTTCCATTTAACAGATTTCCATTGAAATAGTTTCAAATTTTTCTGGATTCTATTTCAATAATTTTTGATCAGCATTAAAATAATCATGGAACATTGAAATTATTATTGAATATCTTTGATGACGTTGAAGAATTAAAGAATATTTCATGATTCTCAACATTCGGAATTTTCGAAATGAGTAAGTAGATGATTCTGGACCTGATACTAAAATAACATTCGTAGGAAATACTTTTTACCAACATTTTAATAATGAAAGGTTCTATAACTAAAAACTGTGATTCTATTTGAAAAAGCATTCAAAAAAGTTGTGATTGGTAAAAATGATGAAAAATTTTATGTACTTAGGAATTTTCCGAACTGAATACAAGAATTTACGTAATCACCGAATTTCAATAAGAGAAATTATGAATCTGAACTTCAAAATCAAAGACTTATCATAATTTAACTATTTTTCAATGTAAATATTATTTTTTTTACTAATATTTATTTAGTTTTTGGTTTATTTCGAGTTATTGAATTTTGATCGATAACTTTCAAAGGATTTAAAATATAAAATAACATATAAGAGATTTGAAAATTAGGAAATTAAAAATGATGAGGATTTATTTTTCAATGTTTGATGAATCTAAAAATCAAAATGAAAAACTTTTTTTTTTGAAATTTTTTAATGGAAATCTTATTGTTATTCACTGTAATTTATTTAGTTTTTGGACATTTTGATCGTTTTTTATTACAATTTCATGAATTTCGTAGGATTGATGGAATATAAAATTTATCATCAGGGATTCGAAAAAGAAGCAATATTAGAATGAGAAGATTTTTTTTACAACACTTTTATCTAATTTGAAAATGATGAAATTGCAGTCTAAAAACATTTTTCTTTGTACAATTAATTTTTCAAAATTTTAGCCACTTGAAAATTTTTCCCTTCAAAATATGCATACTTCAAAGGTTCCGAAAAAATATCTTAAATTTTCGATAATTGATGTAAAAAATACCTTCTAGAATTTGCATATAGGAACTGGCACAGTACAAAAATTATCAAACATGAATCAAAATATGACAAAAGTACTTTTCCTAATTTAGATAACAGAAAAATTACTCATTCTGAGTTGCACTCTATTTTCTTGTTTTATTACTAATTTTTTACTCATCAGTTGATATTTATCAGTAATTTTTCGTAGTCTTTTTTCATATAAATTTTTTGAATTTTCGATTACTTTATATCAATTATTTGAATGAAACAATAAGTTGATAAAAAAACTGTCACGATGGATAACAAATGAACAATTTTATTATCAGTGAAACCTCACTTATTGATAATTCATTGTGACTCATTAGTGTTTGCCATAGTGACTAGGATTTTTACAAATTATTTATACAACCTTTCATAAAATCTTTGTAGGTTTGTTTTTTTTTTTGAAGAATTCCTTTCTATTCTAAAGTGAATTTATAATAACTTAATCAAAATATCAGTGTCTAATGAAGTTTTTAGAAAGTTGCTGTGTAATAAAAAATGGATTTCGATTCCAAAAAATGAAGATTTACTAGGGATTTTTCTGAAGAGTCTATTAAAACCAAGTAACTGGGGTTATCAATAATAGAAAATAAAAAAAGGTGCCACTAATTATTTTTTTCTTTTATCAATGAATAATCAGTTTCCACCGATTCACTCCAAAATCCAACTATCCATCTATCCAACAACTCACTATTATGATTTTATGCACAATAGGGTGTCACTTATTTTGTCGATGTCGAATTTTTTTTCCATTCCGGGACTTTCTGTTAATCAAGATTTAAGACAACATTTTTAGCAAAGTTTAAAGCGAATCGGACCTGATTAACACATGCCATAAAGTGATTGAATTTTTGAACCGGATTTACATGTACTTTTTCATATACTTTGTTCAAAAAATTAATAACTTGTGCAAGACTTATGATAAACGTTCGAAACTTGGCATAGTTCGAGTGTACAATGTAACGTTTAAAACCAAATTTTTCTGGATTTTTCCATCACTATTATCTATGTTTTACAAGAAAAATTTGATCTTGAACTATGCCAAGTTTCAAAGGTTCATCATAAGTTCTGCACCAGTTATGAATTTTTGAAGAAAATGTATGAAAAACAACATGTAAACAATACTTTTCGATCTACAAACACAATTCCTCGGTCTGCGCTCCCAGTCACCACAACTGTAAACTCCTTTTTTTTCCCAAACGATCATTCAAAAGACGATCGTCTTCGAACGGATTCTCTTTCTGCAGGACGATCTTCTTCGGGCGATTTTCGCGCGCAGGATGTTTCCGAGGGGCTTAATACGTAAGATAGGTATACCGGAAAAATCGTGGAATAAAACGCAATAAAAGGAAAATCAGTTGGATAAGCCGAGGTGGATGTATGTGGCTCAGCGTGGATATACATATGTACCGCATTGCCCCGGTGTACGTTACATGTAACCGCGTACAGTATAGAGTGCATGGGGGCGTACATATGGGTGCGCCCGTGCCTTCAACCAGCCACGGGCGCAGGCCATCATTTAATATTTCATTTTGTATTTCAACTACGGAGGAGAGACGCTAACCCAAAGGGCCTTTGAAAAACAAAAAGTGAAAGAGCGAGGGGAAGGCAATAAAAAGATCGAGGCGATAAGAGTGCGTGTGGCTGTGATTAGAAAATTATGGTCGATTTTTTTATCTGGTACAGAACAAAGCGTACAGCGTTAGAATCCCAGTGTATGTGCTCAGGAAATGATGAAAAATGGGCTTCCAAGTCGAATTTCCGGGAGAAATGTTATTGATGTTGCTGGGATTCGAACCCACGCCCTCGGGGCGTTTGACGGCTGATTAGACCATTGACCTATGGTGACAATTTAAGGGAAGGGTTTTTTTTTGGCGAGGGAAGCATGGGCGTGGGCGGAGGCTGGTTTTTAGGGGAGAACAAGAGATTCTGGAATTTGGGTGGAAGAATTTATGACGTGTTTCGTATGAAAATAAAGAAAGTAAAAGTGATAATTTAAAAAGAATCAAAATAGAAACAGAGAAATGATCGCAAAGATAATCAAAGTAGGATAAAATGAATATGAGTAATAAATAAAAATCTGAATTATAGTAAATGCACTTACTGAAATATAGAGGACATACCAAATGTTTTTATGTAAGTCCACGAAAGTAGATATAACTAAAAATTTGTAACATTGCCAATTTAAAAATAGTAATAATGCTGGCTCCAGAAGAATTTTTTTAAATAGAATTCTGATTTATAATTTTTGGCTAGTATAACGTGAAAGTTATGATTATAGTTAATTATTTCGAACTAGCAAATGAAAAACAAAAAAGATCAGAATTTATGAAAATGCTAAAAATCTAAAAAAAAACTTTGAATCCTGGAACCTGGAACATCGAATTCTAAAAATCTACATAAAAATCCTTAAAAGTACTGAAAAAATCTTTCGAATGATGCCGACACTCAAGAAAACTACAAATAATATATAGAAATACGAAAATACTATAAATCTATGAAATACTAAAAATTTATTGTTAAATAATTTTTATATTGAAAAAAACTTCAAATCTATTGATTTAAAATGTATGATTTTCATGTAAAATAAAAGTAACATACAACATGTAAAATTTTTGAGTATAAAAAACAAAAAAAATTCAGAATATTCTGGAGTCCTTAGTTGAAACAGCGGAAAATGTTTTGATATTATCAATTTTCATGACCATTAGATTTATTAGATTTATTTCGAAAACCATGGATACATCACTTTTCGTTTCCTTTATTTTCTATTATACATATAAGATATCTATGTAGATTATAACAAAGTAAAAAGTCAAAAATTGATGGTTTATAGATTATAGTGACATACGAAAAAATGTATTACAGTAAAAGAACTTGAAAACCTCGAATTTTACAATATTATTGAAGTTTTCATAATATTGATATGATTGAATAAGAGTCAAAAACAACTACCAATCTGTATAATGCCAGAAATTGATGCAGGTATTCTTTTTCCAAAAAAAAGTATGAAAATTTTGATAATCCATCAAAAGTAGAATTCCAGTGCACCAAAATCTGAAAATCTTTACAATAATCTTTTAAAATACTAGAAATATATAGAAAAACTAAAAAAACTTTCAAAATCTCATCATTAACAAAGAAATGTAAAAAATGAAAGATATCTATCGATAATCAGAAACTATGTGGATTTAATTTTCTTAAATATTTACAAAACTTTTCAGCTTAGAGCATAAAATCCTAGAAATTTCTAAAATAGCCAGAAAATTCTTCTGATTAAACATATAATTAAAAAAAAATCAATAAAACGAAAAGTACGAAGAATCTATATGAAAGATACTGTTTTTTGTAAAATCAATTCAAATACTCAAAATCGTAGAAATTTTTTATTCTGCATCGAATTCAAGAAATCTCTAAAGCAATGCATTAAAATACTAGAAACCAATGAAAATACTAGAAAATGCTACGAAATTTCGTCAATAACAAGGAATATGGCAATTTCAGAAATCTATGAAACATACTCACAATTTGCCTACTGTATCAAAAATCTATCAAAATGTTGAAAATTTTAGAACCTTGATTCCTAGATCATAGAATTATAAAATTTATAAAGAAATCCATCAAAATATCAGAGAACCTTTCGAGTTTCATAAAAACTCCAAGTATATGAAAAATACTGAAATAATTTAAAAAATCTGTAAATTATTGATACCTTTATCACAAAAATTGAATTCAGTTACATTCAAAAGTATATTAAAAATTTGTGACTCTGGATTTCGAGAGTCGTATAACTTAAAGTCCCAAAATTCGGAAGATAAAATCCCATTCTCTTAACCAGATTGCCAACGAACAAAAATTATGAAATCCCGAAGAAAATATAGTTTCCAAAAAATCCCTCCTGAAAATTTGTTCTGCCTATGCCCTTAAGTGTATCAGTAGATTTTTCCTTCGTAAAAGAAAGAAAAATATCGTTTCTCCATGACAATATAATATGGAATCAACTCCTCATGGTTATTTTATTTATTGAGAAATATTATTCTCAGAACTTATAATAGAAAACTTGAACTTTCCGTTTACACTGCCATTCATGCCTATGAATCATAGATCCCCACGATCAATTTCATTAAACACTTTCGATCAATGGGGAAAAAATTCCGATTGGCGTTTTTAATAATAATATACCCACTCACATCCCAGCCTCGGCAACGAATATCCAGAACGACAGGAAAGGACGGAGGATGAACGAAGATGAAAGTGAAAGTCGCGCAAAACGCGAAAGTGATGTGTACGCGTACGATCTACGAAACGGCGATAACAATAGGCAATCGGCCAGGGAAAAATTACGCATATATTTTAATTTTTTTTTCAGCAGAACAAAGAAATATGAAGGTAACAAAAAAGATATCAAGAATCTAAGCATTGTTTTACATTATTTAGTCCCTTTTTTTTTTCGAAAAAGAACTATATTGTCTCAATGGAAAAAATTTTTTTGATTGGAAAAGGAGTGTAGGGTAATGGTGCAAATAGGTGGTGGCATTGGATTCTGAGGACAAGGGTTCGAATCCTGGAAGTGACAACTTTTTCTAATGGCATTTCTTTTGGATAAATAATTTTTTTGCAAATTTTTAATGAATTTGGTACATAGAAATGGTGTTTACAGTCTTTTTTTGGGAATACTAGAGTTTCTAAAAAGGGAAAGAATGTTGACAATAATGATAACGTTAGTTGTTCGTCAAGATAGGATGAGTATGAGTAAGATTTTTGGGTAAATTAATTCTTTTGCTCAAAATACTTCTTAATTATGTATTTTGATATATAATTGGGATACTCAACATTTTATTTTATTGATTATTATAATAGACCCTTTGATATCCATTATGTAAAATTTGACGTCTTAATTTTGAGTCGTTATTTGCTGTATGTAAAGCCCAAACTTACTATAACTCTTTTACAGTCTCGATATATTATTTAACTATCCATGATTGCATGTTTAGAATAAAAAAGATGTGTTCCTTTTTTTCATGCTTGCAAAAACAGCAGGATGATTCAGGTAATTTGTAAAATTTGAATCGGTAAAGTACCCGAAAATACCCACGGGAAAACGTATCAATTTACGAATATTACTTTCCCTGAATCTTTGGAACTTTTCAGGATTTACAATATATATACTTACGTCTTATTAAATTCAAGATTTATATTTGAATTCCGTGAAATAAAATTATTCACTAGCTTCCAACGATCAAGCATTCATTTTGAAAAACTATAAGAATATTACACGAATTCTGTAATTTTACGTGAGTTGCAAAATTTTAAACAGTCTACGAAATTCATGAACTTGGATTTTTCAGAATTATCAATGATCTTTCGAATTTTCCAAGTTTTCCAAAACTGAAAAAATCAAAAATATGTATAATACAATCTTTTTAAAACTCTTCGAATTATTTGAAAATCTGCCGAACTAATTCATTTGCTTCAGAAATTTGGCATAATTTTTAAGTTTTTCATTTGAAAAATGAAAAAAAAAAAAACAAGCAAACATCATCATTTTTCACAAGAAAGATGGTAAAATTAACAAAATCTACAAAATTTCTTTGATGTTCCACACATTTTTTCAAACGTATAAAACTTTTACTATGTATCTAAAATTTTTCAAAATGTATACGACTATGTTCAGAAATATTCAAAATTTTCCGAAATTGATACAACCGTCGAAAATATTTAAAATATTTCGAAAAGTATAGAACTGTTGATAATGATCAAATTTTTTTTAAATGTATACAACTGTTGACAATATTTTTTTATAATTTTTTAAAATGTATACAACTGTTGAGAATATTGAAAAACTCTAATGTTAATTATTTGTCGAAATTTCCAAAATTAGAAATGAAATACATGTTTTTCAAAACTTTTCATAGTTCAGAAATATTTGTCGGAGTAATGAGAATATTTTCTAATTTTATTTTAACTTTTCGAGTTTTTATAATGCTCATTATGAAACGAAAAAACTTTGTCGTCCATGTTTCGAAGAAATACAATAACGAACACTATATACAAAATTTATGAACATTTCTTGAAATTTTATGAATTCTTCGAAACTTTTCGAATTATACGAAATCGTTTAATTTTTCAATTTTGAAAATTTTTATGCTGAAAAATATAATCCATACTTTTATAATTTTTCCAAATTTCGTACGAATTTTACTTTTTATTTAATTTTTTGATACTTCACAAGTTATTAAGATTTAGATTCAAAATTGTAAAAAAGTTCGCTTGAAAATATATCCAAAAATAAGTTTTGTAGATCATCGATTGATTTCTAAAAATTTTATCGTGATATTACATTTTTTCAAGAAAAAGTACGATTTCTAAAAATTCAAGGATAATGATAACCTTTGTACTCTGGAAGGTGCTTAAAAAAATTTTCCAAAATTATTGAATCCTAAAAATTTCTGATACAAAATTTAGTAAGATTCTTAGAAATGTTGTATTTTAGAATATAAAATTAGGTATACAACGATTTTAATTCGTTCATAGGTTTCTTATTAATTTATTTTTCTGACATCAAACACTCAATAATACTACATCAAATTCTAACCAAATTCAGAAATCTTTCGATTTCTATGTTATAAAATTTTCAATGTTATTCATTTGATGAAACTTTCAAAATAAGAAGCAAAATACATACTTCCCAAAACTACATAATATTTGTCGAAGTAATGAGAAAATTTGCTAATTTCATTCTAACTTTTCGAGTTTTTCAAATGTTCATTATAAAACGAAAAAACTTTGTCGTCCATGTTTCGAAGAAATACAATACCGAACACTATATACAAAATTTATGAAAATTTCTTGAAAGTTTATGAATTCTTTTACACTTTTCGAATTATTCGAAATCGTTCAATTTTCGAAATTTTTTCAATTTTAAATATTTTCATATTGACAACTGTAGCCCATATTCTTCCAAATTTTCTAAATTTTATACAAACTTTACAAGCTTACTTAAATTTTATCTAAATTTTTGATACTTTACAAGTTTTTCAGATTTGAATTGATGAATGAAAAGAAATCAGCTTGAAAATATACTTCCAAAATCTTGGTTTGTAGATCTTCGATGAATTTTTAAAAATTTCTTCGTAATATCACATTTTTTTAGAAAAACTACATTTTCTAAGAATTGAAGGATAATGATCATCTTTGTACTATCTGAAAGGTGATTTTCAAGATTTTTAAAAAATATAAAGAATCAAAAATTTTTTATAATAAATTTAGTTTGATTCTTAGAAATTTCGTATTTCATAAAATAAAATTAGACAGGTATACAATAATTTAAATTCATTCATAGGTTCCTTAAAAATTTATTTTTCTAACATCAAATACTCGATAATACTAAATCAATTTCTAACCAAATTCAGAAGTCTTTCAATTTGTATGTAATTCTTGAAATTCCTAATCTTTGAAAATACGTCCTCAAAAAGCTAGAACCCCCAATTAAATCACCACATTTCTTCTTAAATCAACATTACAAAAATTTGACGTCAAAAAATTTAAAATTTTTCATTCAAATAGAAAATCAGTCCTTTCGAAAATAATTCCTATGAATTTTGAAAATGAAAACGTTATAAAAAACTTCACAGTATAAAAATCGCTCGGTTAAAAAAAGCTAAAACAGCTAAAATATAAGACTCCGTAATTTTGCAGGAAAAAAATGGCGAGGATTGACGCCTCAGGACAGGCGACCTTACGTTGAAGAGGCCGAGCGATTGAGGGTCATACACATGCAAGAGCACCCGAATTATAAGTACCGGCCCCGACGCAAAAAACACGCGAAACGGGCACCTGGTGCGCCGTCTTCACCTCCGTCTGCGGCCAACATCGCTTGCGGCAGGGCTAACTCCGCGGGTTCTTCAATTCATCATCCCATGTAAGACGAGAAAATACACCATAAAACATTACCTCGCAACCTGCAAAAACTACTCCTCCAACGTAAAACAATAAATAAACAATGACTTTTACAGATGAAACTATAAAGTTGGATTTTTTCTTCATAAATAATAAACATTGATGATATTGTAAATGGAGACTACATAATTGAACAATAAAATGATGTCCTGAATACACTAGTTAGGTTCGTTATATGTGGCCAGATGACAATGTTACCACGATGTTACTGCACTGTTATCATATGTTATATGATGTTATATGATGTATCATGATGTTATATGATGTTTCATGATGTTATATGATGTTATATGTTGTTTCATGATGTTATATGATGTCATGTGATGTGTCATGATGTTATATGTTGTTTCATGACGTTATATGATGTGTCATGATGTTATTTATATACGTTATATGATGTGTCATGATGTTATATGACGTTTCATGATGTTATATGATGTGTCATGATGTTATATACGTTATATGTTGTTTCATGATGTGTTATGATGTTATATGATGTGTCATGATGTTATATACGTTATATGTTGTTTCATGATGTGTTATGATGTTATATGATGTGTCATGATGTTATATGATGTTATATGATGTTTCATGATATTATATGATGTCATGTGATGTTTCATGATGTTTCATGATGTTATATGATGTTTCATAATATTATATGATGTCATGTGATGTTTCATGATGTTATATGATGTTTCATGATGTTATATGATGCCATGTGATGTTTCATTATGTTTCATAATGTTTTATGATGTTATATGATGTGCCATGATGTTATATGACGTTCCATGATGTTATATGATGTGTCATGATGTTATATGATGTTTCATGATGTTATATGATGTTTCATGATGTTATATGATGTTATATGTTGTTTCATGATGTTATATGATGTGTCATGATGTTATATACGTTATATGTTGTTTCATGATGTTATATGATGTGTCATGATGTTATATACGTTATATGTTGTTTCATGATGTTATATGATGTGTCATGATGTTATATGATGTCATGTGATGTTTCATGATGTTTCATGATGTTATATGATGTTTCATGATGTTATATGATGCCATGTGATGTTTCATGATGTTTCATAATGTTTTATGATGTTATATGATGTGTCATGATGTTATATGTTGTTTTATGATGTTATATGATGTGTCATGATCTTATATGATGTGTCATGATGTTATATGATGTCATGTGATGTTTCATAATGTTTCATGATGTTATATGATGTGTCATCGTTATATGATGTTATATGTTGTTTCATGATGATTTATGATGCGTCATGATTTTATATAATGTGTCATGATGTTATATGATGTTATATGATGTTTCATGATGTTGTATAATGTTTCATGTTCTTCCAGTCATAAATTTTGTGTTTTTTATTGTTATTAAATCAGGTCAAAAATGGAGAACTTCCAAGGCATGCCCCAGATACCTTGGGGCGGTCATTCTCCGATCTCATCCCTTTATCACCACCAGCAACAGCAGCAGCAACAGCAACAGCAGAGCATGCAGGATTATAAGTCTGAGAATAATTCGCTCTACGGTAGCCCTTACACACCAATCGTTCACACGCCTGATATTTCTCCGGTCGCTAGTCCCGAGCCAGACGGTAAGAAAAGAACCATTCATAAAACTCGAGCCTTACTCTTAGTTCTTGTTTCTTTACGGTGTTAGTGGAGAACGAACATAAAGGAAATAAATGGCAACGTATTTTGTGGATTGACACTGAATTCAATGAAAAGAATACATTTTTCCTGGGGATGGTTTTAAAAGTGAACAAACAATAAAAAAAAAATTATCATAAAATTGGAAGTAGTTTTATAATCAGGGTATAGAACTAACGCGTTACAAGTAATGATGACCGGAACGAGTCCCTTTTTTTCGGTAACGAGTAACGAAAATCCCGTTATTTTACGTTACTTTTATCTGTCGCATTCAATTTTTAGAACAATGTGTAACTTTTGAATGTTCTAAAACTGAGATACTTATAAGTAATTTTTAACTTACTCATTTCTGAATGACAAATTCTATATTTATAATTTTTAATGGAACACTGTGGAGTATTAGTAATTCGTGTAAAAATATTGACGGAGAATATGCTTTTCACTTTTGAAAATATATAAACATACTTAAAATCTATAGATCTCGAAATTTTTAGCAGGCAGAATATGTAAGATCCAGAGACCCTACTAGAAAATCTTACAGAATATAAGAAATACGAAAAAAAAAAAAAAAATTCGAAAAATACTAAATTTCAATAAGTGTTATGTTATTTGATTCTTCCAAAATTTATGTGATTTAACGAATCGAAAAATTTTAATTTCTAGAGCTTTGAATTTTAAAAATATATGTTTATAGAATTCTATAAAAATATAAGAAAATTTTTCAAATTGCATATGTAATTGGGATTTGGTGAATTTCTTTATAAACTACAAAAAATATTGAACAATTTGAAAACATCTTTTGTTAGAAATAGGACTGCCTAGCAGGCCAGGGAAGAGATGAATTTCAAATAGATAAGTGTTTAAATGATGTTCATTTATTATTCTGAAGAGTTTTCGGATTGTTCGAAAAAAACATTTTTTTCAGCTTTTTTTTATTTATTTCTAGAAATATAAAAAAACAATAATTATATGAACATAAAACATATATCATCTGGACGGTATAATTTTTAGCTTTAAGGCGATATGTCGTATTTGTTCTTTAAAACGAGTTGATAAGTTAGTTTTTAGCTAGTTAGTTAGTTAGTTACAATAGTTCGTTAGTTAGTCCGTTAGTTAGTCCGTTAGTTATTTAATTAGTAATTTATTTGTTATTTAGTTGCTAATAAGTTGAAGATGTGAAAGTTGAATAATTGCCGTATTTTTTATTAGGAAAATTTTATTAATTTAACTAATAAGTATTAGGAAAAGTCTCGGGATTGATCAATATCTGATCGTTACAATAGTTTTGGAAGCATTTGTTCCAATAAAGAGCAGATTTTTTTATTTTGGTTGAATCTCCTTCGTTGAGGTAGCCTCTCTTGACATGTTTCGTATCTACGAAAAAAAAGTCAAATATTTTTAAAGGGGCTAACCAAGAATAATTTCATCTCGTAAAATATTTGAGGGCAGGTTTCGGAATGTTTTCAGCAATTTTCATTCGATGGAAAAACGAACTCGTCTAAAAATCATAAGACTGTATTAAAAAAAAATTTTGTGTAGGTGAAATGTTGAAGATCTCTTATATTTTGAAGGTTTTAGGGCAACTTTTGATAAATTAAGAAAGTATTATAGTCTCTTACTACATTTAGTGAAACAATGAAGGTAAATAAATAATTTGGAATTTTATTTATTAAAATGAAATCAAAATTATGAATAAATTGTAATAGAATGTAATAATTATTACTCAAATAAGATAGGTATGAACTAGGATGAGTGAAAATTAAGTTTTCATGTATATAATTTTCGAAAAATGTTTTGTTGCACAAAATAAAACATTTTGAACTTATTGATCCATGAATTATTCGTTACATATAAAACTTGCAACAAGTATTTCAATGTTATCTTTAAATTATAGAACTTCATAAAAATTAGGTAAAACTAACACCCTGGTGTATGAATATCTAAAATCTTTGGAGAACAAAAGTTCGAAGAAAAATTAATTTTAACTCCTATATATTAGAAGTTTGAAGAAATCTCCGAAGTCTATGAATCTGAATGAATTCGAATATTTTCCTAATCATTTTAAGTATTCCGAAATATTGATGGATTCTGTAAAATTTGTAAATCATTGATGTCGACTGAATTTTTCCAAATGAAAAAAAAACTCATCTCGAAATTATCTCAGGAGCAATAAAAATTTATATATACAATCAAACAATTTCCCGCAATTTTCAAGCATTTCCAGAACTTCAGGAAATGGCGGAAAAAAAGTCAAATTAGTTGGAAATCAAAACTTACTAGTTCTATTTCGAAAAGTGAAACAGGCTATGTTGCCACTGCAATACTTTGCTGACCAACTTGGATTGGTCACTTGACGTCGTCATTGCATTCGTGGCATCTATACCATACTATAACAAAATGAGTTTAATGAAAATATATAAAAGAAATATTTCATTTCTTTGAAAAATTTGCGACATGAATAAAATTTCAGAGAAAATGATGGATGATCCTTTTTTTTTTTTACAATTCTCGAGCTTTCAGTAATGACTCCACAATTTTATTAATACGTTAAAAAAACTTTCAAGTAAAAGAATTGTTGAGAAAATTAAGAAATTACGTTTCTTACAAAATTTGCTTTGGTTTCAATAAACTTTTGTATATAATCCTGGAATTGCGTCTCAAAAAGTCAAGATAAGAAATATTTTAACGACCTCAAATCTCTGGTTAGAGGTAATTCTTTTTTATTTCGTTCCGATTTCAAAAAACAAAAGTATTACTTCGATAATTTGTAAAAAAAAGCAGAAACTTTACAATAAAATCGTAAAAACCATGAAATAATACAAAAAGTCTAGTCAACAGATACTGAGAAAATTGTCATATATAAATACCTTTCACACGTTTCTTAGTTGCAGCAATGGTGAAAAAAGAGCAAGAAAGATGACGAATATAATATTCAAGACCTTCATCATATTTCACGTTTTTTTCTAGCTAAAAATATTTTCATAAGTGAAGTCAAAAAGGAGAGAAAATATTTTCAAACTGGCTTTCGAGAGCTCTAGGTGCGTTATTTATAAATTTTGTTCATAACATATAAATGTTGATAATTTTAGGCAAGGAAGTAGATAATTTTAACGACTTTCGAAAAATGATTATTTCACAATAACTTCGAGCTTCTAATCATACAGGTTCTATTGCCTTGAAAAAAATGTAAAATCTTAAAAATACACTCAAGCAAAGGAAGTCTTTATATGCATTGTTATCAGTCGAATTGTCTTTAACTTCATGTATATTTCACTTTTACTTGGGATTCATTGAGTTTTTTTATCAACTTTAAAAAATATTGAATGATTTGGAAACATCTTATTAATTATAATCAGATCGAGCTTTATTCATTGATTTTGAGAAACTGATTTGTGTGGTAATTTTTATGCAACAGCTATTCACGGAAAATAAAAAAAGCTTAGTTAATAATAAGTGAAAAAACTCCATTCAAATTTTCGAAGTAGAAAAACAAGAGCCTTACACTTAGTTTTTTTTTTTTTTTCCTGAATAAGTGTAGAACAAAAAACAAATAAAAGGTAGCGTATTTCTTAAATTGACAATTATTAATTTCAAAACAACATTTTCCTGTAGATGATTTTCTTTTTATTTAGGTTTTTTATTAAGTGAAAGAAAATTCCAGAATGTATCTCAGGTTAACTTAATTTTGTTATGAATACTTCTACAGTATTGAAATAACTAGAAGTTTTATAAAGTGGGTTGAGGATTGAAAGGAATATTTTGAAAACCCTTAGAAGACGGTCGTTTGCAAACGACGCAAAATCCCGACCCCGAAAGAGATCTCATGGAAGGCACTTCGAAACAGCATAGCGAGATGACGGATCAGGCGAAGCATTACCCGTACATGAGCGCCGACAATCAACTGCACCCCACGCACCCGAGCGGCGTCAACATTTCATCCTGCGGAAATACCGATTACACCGATACGCTCACGTACAAAAAAGTGAGAAAAAAGACATTTTTCCAGCATTCGTCCGATTTTCTGTACATATCCCTGAAATTTTCGGAATTTTATTTTCATTTTATACGTATATTTTGCGAATTTTTCGTAATTTTTTAATCATACTTTTTAAACAACGAATTTTGGCTCATAGAAATTGATACTGAGTATTTTTTATGAAACTTAAATTTTCATCAACAAAAAAAAGGGTTAAGAAATTATTATATCATGAAAGTTTCCTCTAAAACTATGTTTTGACTTTTAATTCTTCAGAGTGGAGCTTGACATACAAAAACAAAAAAATATATAAATAACTATCGGATAATTTTTATCCGAGAGTTCAATCATAATTAATAAGAAAAATTTTGATTAGAAAAATTTTGATACATAAAACAATAGATGATCTGCATACGATGTAAAATTTTACAATTTTACGAAATCTCCTGAATTTTCCATATTCAACATAATTTATTAACGTTTACTGAATTTCTGAAAACTTAGGAATTTTTTTTAATTATCGACGATCTTTACATTTTTCGAGACCATCAAAATTGTCAGATTTTTATGAAACTTTTCAAACTTATTGTGAGATACCAGGACGATGAAATTTTATATGATTTTGAAAATTTGAAAAATTTTCCAGTGTCTGTAGTTCAACAAAAATTTTACATTTCCCACAATCTACGAAATTGCCCAACATTAACTAAAATTCTACACATTTTTCGAATTTTTTGATTATTTTTGAACATCATTAAAATTACCTCTGTTCCTTATTTATCAAAATTTACAAAAATTCTTCCCTCTTTTTAAATTTTCCAAATTATCGACGGTCTCTGAATGATGAAACATTTTTTGTTTTTTAAATACCCTCAGAATATAACAATTTTTTTCTGGTTTTACGAACTTCCAAAATTTTCACCAAACCCAAAATTACTAAAAATTTCTAAAATTCTATAAATTTTTCTAATCATAAGAGTTGCTGATGATCAAGAAAATTTGCACAGTAACTCAACTGTTCAACATTCTGAAAATCTACAAATTAATCATTATTTTGTAAATTATTCATTATTTGCGAACTTTTTTAGATTTTCGTTTGTATCTTCCACAGTTTTTATAGTTAAACCAATTTTTTGAAATTTTGTACAATCTAGAATTTTCAATATTGATTTATTTTTCATAGATTTCCAAGTTTCAAACAAAATAAAAACGATAAAAAACTTGTTGAGTATTATTGAAATTTGTCCAATACATAAAGGTATTTTGTAGAGTAATAATTAAGTATAATTATTCGAGCAAATGTTTTAATTCGTTGAATTTACTGCTCAACTTAATTATTCGAATATAAACTTAAAAATTTCACAGTTTAAGCGTTTTTTCTCAAAATATATTATTTTTCAAAAAAAGCCCAAACGTCAGTTACAGGAAATAAAAATGTATAATTCCAGTTATAACTTTTTTTAAAAATATTTCTTCTATAGCGTTACTGTCAAAATCGACAAGACACCAGTTTTTTCTTTTCGGTTGAATTTTAGTCGTTTCGTAGTGGAAAATTGTTGAAAATTCGGTTTTTTTAGTTTTTTTATTATTCAACCTGTTGTTTATATTTTCCTTTAATTTTGTCCCTAGTAATTTTAATACTTATAAAAACCTTATAATAAAATTAAATTTTTAATAAGAATGTATGGTATAGAACCTTATAAGAAAAAAACCTTATAATATTTTTGATCAATTGTTTATAACAAAATTTCAGTTTCTTACGAAGTTTTTACGTCACCTTAGAATTGAATTCTTATAAGGTTTTTATAAGTATATCAAAATTACTGGGGGCAGGTAAAATTCTAAACCTAAATTTTCGATACGAATTCCCTTGCAATCGTGATTTTTATGTAAATGCAAAACTTTTTGGTCTTTCAAAGTTCGATATTGCATCAGCAGTTTTTTTTTCCATTTTTTTTTCGAACTAGTGGTTAGAATAAACAACATTCAGTATAAAACTCTTTTGGGCCGAATTCAATGTTTTAGTAACTACAATTTTTCAAAGTCTTCCATTTTTTCAATGATTTTCGTGCATCTATTTCTAGTAATTTTATGATTCAACTAAAAATAACTGGATTACATAATAATTTACTCAAGTTCGTCAGTAAATCGAACAATAGACAAAGTTACCAAGTAACCTGACAGAGAATCTAATCAACACTGTTGTATAAAAATACGAACAGTGCTTTTAAAAAACAATCACCCAATAGACTCCAAATCAATAATAATACCACAAGAAATAAAAAATATTTGAATCATAGATTTCGCGTACGTAGATGAGCCTCCAATAAAAATAGAAAAAACATCTCAAATAGACGACAACTCCATCAAGTCAAAAACAATCTGAAAATTCCTCCCCTCCACCTACAAACTCCATGCGTAATTGAAAAACTCGTGTAATACCGTGAAAAAACATTTGCCTCATTTGGCCCAGGTAAGTTACGTCTACTTCGAGAGACAGACATCAAGCGTGGCAGCGGTAGGCATCGCAAATGGAATGATGGTCTCTTGCAACAAGCTGCGTTCCGGCTTCGAAAACGTCGGATCCGTGACGGGGACGTTTTATCCTCCGGTCGCTTCGCCCCACGACCAGTCCATGCATTACCCCAGCTCTCAATCTGGAAAACCAAGCACCTACTCCATGCAACAACCATCGGTAGAAAACAACTACAACCAGGTGCAGTGTGTCAATAGGCAACAACTTCGGGGCTCTGAAGGCTGTTCTGGTAAGACCGAAGTTATAGTTTCATCATCATGCTCTCCAAATCTGAGTCTAATGATTCAGACTGATACTTTTAGACTTCTCAGAAGGTAGATAATTACGATAAATGTCTGAATTGCATTTGAGAAACTTATTGTGTTTGTGACATAAGTTTGTTGGTGAAAAATTGTCCTATAGGACGAACACAACTGGTAAACCAATTAGAAATCCAATTGGAAAAACTGTCACTCTTTATGTTGGTTTCTCAATTAGGAAACAAATTGAAAATATTTATCTTCTCTTACGATCGCCTTACTTTAGAACGTTACATTTTTTACGGTAACGATAACGTAACGCGTAACATTGATTGTCACTTTTGTTCGGTAACGAGTAACGAAAATCTTGTTATTTTACGGTACTTTTATCTGTCGCATTCAGTTTTTAGAACAATCAGTAACTTTTTAAGGAATGCTCTAAAACTGAGATATAAGTATTTATTAACTTCCTCGTTTTTTAATAAAATATTCTTTATTAATAATTTTTAATGAAACAACGTGGAGTATTAGTAATTTGTATAAAAATATTGACGAAGAATATGCTTCATTACTTGCACTTTATTACTTTGCATAAAAACGTATAAAAGTACTTAAAACATATAGATATCAAAACCTATAGCAGGATCTGTAATATCTAGAGATTCTGCTAGAAAATCTTATGAACTATAATGAATACAACAACAACAAAAAAAAAAAGAATACTCGCTAAATACTAGATATTAATAAGTTTCACATTATTCGATTCTTTAAAAATGGATGTAATTTCAGGAATCTGAAAACTTCGATTTCTAGAGCTTTGAATTCTTAAAATACATGTTTAAAAATGTCTAAAAAAATGTAAGAAAATTTTTCAAATCGTATAACTCTTTGAAAAGTACAAAAAATATTGAGGGCACTCTAAATCTATAAAGAAACTGTTATCTGCAAAATCGATCGAAATACTTCCAAAATTTCGAAATTTCAATTTTTTCCTCATTCTGAAATTTCAAAGAGACAGCTCTAAAAAAACGAAACATTCCACAACATTCTAGAAATACTTAGAAATACGACAAAAAAAATACTTAAAATGTACAAAACATTGAAAATCTTTCGAATTCCAGAAATTCATGCAGCAATATATGAAAATAATGAATGATCCTTGAAATCAGAGAAAAACTGAAGAAATACAAAAAGTACTGGTACAAGTAAAAATCTATCAAGACTCTGTTTTCTGGAAAATCTTGTAAAACACGGAAAATTTCATCATGTACAAATTCTTGAATTGTATGTAACGATTTGTATTATAAAAATACTAAAATTATGTAAAAATACAAGGAAATTCGTAGCACTCTATCATTCTGAAAAATACGTATAGTTTGTGAAATACTGAACAATTTTTCAAATCTTAGAAAAATTTAAAAAGTATCAATAAAGTCGAAGGAAATAAAAATTTCCATAGACACTATATTTGCTGAAAAATTCTCTCAAATACAAATAATTTAATGAAGTTTAAACTCTAGAGCGTGAAATCTATATATTACTGTACAGAAAAATAGTACAAATTTATAAAAATACTAGGACATCCTGCAACATTTTATACATACTGAAAAATACAAAAAAAATTCGAAAATTCTGAAAATCTGGATAGTTACTGAGATTCTTTAAAAAATCTACTAAATTTGAAAATGTTTTCTTGTGGCTAAAGTTGAATCAAATTTCATAATATTCAGAGATTTTGTAAACTTAAAAAAAATATGAAAATTTGAACAAGCTGATTGATTTTTTTTCAGGGTGAAAAAGTACGGATTAACATTTTTTATTTAATCTTAAATAAACAATTTCTATAGAACAACACAACGAGTACATTGTTATTGTTTTTTTTAGCCATAGTTTTTCAATGTCTTCTTATTTACATTTAATTTCTTCCAAAAAGAACTTGAAAGTAATGGGTGTTACTTTTTTTAAGTGGTAACGGCAACGATTTACTATTTCTTTCCAAGTAACGGTAACGTAACGTATCACTTTTTTCATCTTTGTAACGGTAACGTAACGCGTTACCTTTTTTAAGTAGCTTTCCAAACCCTGTGAAAATGTACAACATCAGATTCTTGTTGAAGTTTGTAGATGAAAGTCGTATGTATTTTCATTAATTTTGGGTTCAGAGAAAAACGGCTAAGAAACTTTCATTTTGAAATTCCATCAAAAATCAGATACTCTGGACTATTGAAATGTATATAACAGTCTAAATCATAAAAATACTAAAATTACGTAAAAATACTACAAAATTATGCAAAATTCTACCATCTTGAAAAATACGAATAGTTTCAGAAATACTGAACAATCTTTCAAATCGTAGGAAAATTAAAAAAAGTATTAAAAAAAATCAAGGAAAATGAAAATCTTCATAGACACTATTTGCTGAAAAATAGTCTCAAATACAAATAATTTATTGCACTATGAATTCTAGAGCATGAAATTCTTAAAATCAATGCATCAATGTACAGAAAAATAGTACCAACTATTAAAAATACTAGAAAATCCTGCAATATTTTATGCATACTAAAAGATGCAAAAAATTCAAAAATTTGAAAACCTGTATTGAGATTCTCTTGATAATCTATTCAATTTGCGAATTTTACCTTGTGGCCACTATTGAATCAACTGTCATATTCAGAAATTTCGTGAAGTTGAACAAGCTGATCGATTTTTGTTTCAGGGTGAGAAAGTACGGATTAACGTATTTTATTTCATCTCAAATAAACAATTTCTATAGAACAAAACCACGAGTACGTTCATATTGTTTTTTTAGCCATAGTTTTTCGATGTCTTCTTATTAACATTCAATTTATTCCAAAAAGTAACTTGAAAGTAACCAGACTTAACCATTTTTAAATTGCATCGGCAACGAGTTACTATTTCTTTTCAAGTGATGTCAACGTAACGAATTACTTTTTTCATCTTTGTAACAGTAACATAACCCGTTACATTTTTAAAAATAACTTTCCAAACCTTGATAATCACCATCTCATATTCGAATATAAAGTAATTCAAATTTTGAAAATTCGCGCGCTCTCCCCAAGCGCTCACCAGATGGCTGCTGGTTTTTTTTTCTCATGTTTCAAGTTTTGTGTAGAATGCCTAAATCAAGTGCATGTCTCATGTTAATAAATATGAAACTTTTTGGCGTTTAACTCCGCAGAACACGGGATCGATTCCCACCCGGGAGAAATTTTTTTTTTATTAAATACCCGTGTTATACAGCTTCATTGTGATTACTTTTTGCTGTATATAATGAATTATCTTTTTATTTTCCTGAAATATATATTAATAATTATCATCGACTGGAAGTACTCCGTGAGCTCGTGGCGAGTAGTCTGCGAGCTCGCTGGCTAGTTCGCGGCGTGTTCGAAAAGGGGCGGAAATAATGAAAACGCTGCGAGCTCACATGTTCACTAGGCAGCTTCAACTCTGAAAAAAAAACCTGTCTCCTTCCAGGTGTTCCTCACAGATATCAAATGAGCAACCACCACGAATACCAGCCGGAGTCCACATCAGGTCACCAGCAGGTCGTCATGGGCCACATGGAGTCTGCCATGCACGAGCAAGAACAAGAGCACATGGACAAGTACTTCAAGTACCCGCACCCAAGTAGCGTCGCCCACTCTAGCTTGACCCCTCACAATGTCCTTGACAGCAACCACAATTACGCCAGTGATTTGCGTTACTACAACACTCCAGCTTCCTCCCAACTCGACATGTCCAGTTCGCAATGTCTCGTCGACGAGCAGAACAAGGATGGCAATCTCAGTAACAACCCCGGAATTGGTCATGGCCTTGAACATTACCATCCAGGTATGGAAGTGCCCAAGTACCAAGAGCAGCACCAGCAACAGCAATCGCAAAATCAGCAACCCCCAAGTATGGAACACGCACCGAAATCGGAGGATGATTTCAGCGTCATCCTTGCAGACGTTCGGAAAACTTGTTATAGTAGTTAGTCATGAGATTTTGAGGTTACCAGATGTGTGGTTTCATGCTGAGAAATTTTATTTGAGGTTATGATTGGTGAGTTTGGTTGGAGAAGTGATTGGGTAATGGCTGGGGCTTCAATTGGCTCGTACAATTGGTGGAAGGGTTGAATCAGTTCATGGATGTTCAAGGACGTTTGTAATTGGATACTTGGGGTATATTTTGCACAGAAAACTACTTTTTTTAGAAAAAAATATAAAATATGCCTTTGTCTTCGATAGGATGAGATTCTGATTTGGAAATTTAATTGGATTTTCAAATGAATTCAGCCAGTTTCCATGAACTAATTGGTTCGTCCAGTTGGATAACCAATTGCATTTTTACTGGTATCTTCAAGTAGGTTTCTAACTGAACATTCTAATTACATTTTAACAAAATAACTTACAGCATGTCAAATTCAAAATACAATTTCATTTCCATTCTGAAAAACAGTTGGATTGGCTTTTGAAAATCCAATTGAGTTTCAAAACGAAAAAAAACAACTGTATCTGTGACATAGATGTACCTTGAGTTATTTTGTAAAAATGTAATTAAAGTGACTCTTGAATTTCCAGATAAATATTCAACTGATTTTCTAATTGGATGAACCAATTGGATTCTTGAACTAGATTCTACCAAAAAAAGTTGAGGCGTTTTAATGTCACGAATATGATTTTATTTTCATTCAGTACTTTGAGTTCAATATCTGATTAGAATTTAAAATTAAATCCAAGAGGTTTCCATTAAACAATTGGTTGGATTTCAGTTGGTTCGTCCAGTTGGAAAACCAATTGGATTTCCTCTGGGATATTCAAGTAGGTTTTCCAATCGAATACTCCAACAACATTTTAAAAATTAATTAACTTACAGCATGTTGAAGTCAAAATACAATTTGATATTTATTCGGAAAAAAAATGGAATTTCCTTTTGAAAATACAATTGGCTTCCGAAATTGATTTTTTTAAAAATTGAAATCTAATTTTTTTGTAAAAATATTACCAAGGAATTATTGGAAACGTACTTAAATTTCCAAGTGACAATCCAATTGATTTTCCAATTGGATGAACCAATTGAACACTTGATCGAACACTCATTTAGAAATCTAATTCAAGTTTCAAATGAAATGCGATCGGTTCTCACCAACAGATAGGAAGGAATTCAATTGGTCTGTCCAGTTGGAAAACCAATTGCATTTTCACTGGGATGTTCAAGTAGATTTCCAATCGAATACTGTGACTACATTTTCAAAATTAAATAACTTACAGCATATTGAAGTCGAAATATAATTTGATTCTGATTCAGGAAAACAACTGGATTTCTTTTTGAAAATCCAATTGAGTGTTGGAATGGAATTTTAAAATAAAAAACCGATTGTATCTGTGACTTTGACACAAATTAAGTTTTATTGTAGAAATGTAGTTGAGAACTAATTGAAAATGAACTTGAATACCCAGGTGATGGTCCAATTGATTTTGTAATTTGATGAACCAATTGGACACTTGAACAACATTTTAGCAAAAAACCCAAGGCATTTCAATGTCACGAATACAATTAGATTTTGATTTGGAAATCTGGTTTGAATATCTAATTGGAATTCTAAATTGAATCTGAAAAGTTTCAATGAGCTAACTAGTTGGATTCTAATTGGTTCGTCCAGTTGGAAAACCAATTGGTTTTTCACTGGGATATTCAAGTAGGTTTCCAATAGAATACCCAATCTAACTAAATTTTTATAAAATAACTT
Source organism: Platygaster robiniae (assembly GCA_028476575.1). NCBI lineage: Eukaryota > Metazoa > Arthropoda > Insecta > Hymenoptera > Platygastridae > Platygaster > Platygaster robiniae. The sequence goes on from CM052023.1 coordinate 30,064,504, forward strand.
TCAGCATGTTAAAGTAAATATACAATTTTATTCCCATTTGGAAAAACAATTAGGTTTTTTTATTGAAAATCCAATTGGCTTTGAAAATTTGATTTTTTAAAAAATTAAAATCTAACTGTATCTGTGACATAGACATATCTTGATTTTTTGTGTGGAAATCTAGTTAAAATGACTAATTGAAAATGTACTTGAATTTCCAGGTGATAATCCAATTGGACACTTAAACAACATTTTAATAAAAAAAAAGTGAGGCGTTTTAAAGTCACGAATACAATTAGATTTCTATTTGAAATCAGATTTGGATATCAGATTGTATTTTCAAATACAATCTGAACGGTTTCAATTAACTAATTGGAAGGATTCCAATTAGTTCATCCAGTTAGAAAACCAATTGGATTTTCACTTGGATGTTCAAGTAGGTTTCCTATTGAATAATCTAACTACATTTTAACAAAATCACATTCAGAATATCAAAGTTAAAATACCATTTGATTTCCCATTCGGAAAAACAAATGGATTTCCTTTTGAAAATCTAATTGGTTGCAGAATTGAATTTCAATATAAAAATCCGATTGTATTTGTAACAGAGATATATCTCGATTTTTTCTGTAAAAATGTAGCGAAGGACTTATTTGAAACGTACTTGAATTCCCAGGTGAATTAATTTGCAATTGATTTTCCAACTGGAAATTGAAAATCAATTTTCGACTTTGACCAGAATGTCTGGTAACCCTAATTTCTAAAAACTCGTAAGATCGTTGAGGAAATGCAGAAAAATTGCATTTAATTCAAAATTGTAAATTTCAAGAAAAACATTCTCGAACTGACTTGAACAACAATTATTGATAATACACAATACATTTATTGATTGATCAAATCATTATATAAAAAAACACGTTGGACGTTGTTTGTTTTATCGTAATTCATTTTTTTTCTTACCATGCCTGTAAATAATCAATACATAAATTGTTATAACAGAAGATTAATTAAACGAATTTGGATATCATGGATAATTATTTAAAAATTGATACTTCGTCGAAAACGCGATGATCTCCAAAAAAATTATTCTTCTTATGAATGATAATGTCCGATTCGAATGAAAAAACGACTGAAATTTTGAGCGACCTGTTATTGTTGTACTTTTTTGTACGCTACATAATCCAGATGAAGAATTGTGGTCATAGCAATAAGAATAGACTGTTTTTTTGTAGATCTGATTTTGGAAGCTTATTCTATTCTGAAATAGAGATTCATTTTTGTATTTAGTAGCACAACTTATAAATAGGAAAGCCAGTCAGTTAACAATGAAAATTGGTTCTGAAAGTCCAGATCAAAGTCTACAATAAATAAACAATATTCTTTTTCATCTTCTAGATACAATGAAGAAATTTCAGTATTGAAAAAATATTTTGTTGATTGACTGGCATCTAAATGTCGAATCCTCGGATTTTGCTGTTTAGAGATTCGCCATGAGAAAAAAAATGTTGTATGTTTTCAAATTTTTCCAGTGCAAGACGACGGAAATCGTGAATTGTTTGTATATATCACTTCGTTTCAGTGAAATAAAATATATCTTTCTTATGTTATCGTAGTTTTCGGATTTAGTTGATCGCTTTTGTACAAAATGTTTATGAAAGAGTAGTACTCGATCGAGCAATAAAATTACCATTCAGTACATCGAAAATTGTTTTTTTCTTGAACGAATAATTTTGGAGTCGAAAATCATTCCTTTTTTTCATTATTGAAATAACAATCTAAGTCATAAATTAAAAATTTTATAGCCTAACATACATTTTTTCATTGTAATAACAAATCACCAAATCTTTCTTCATTTTATATTAGCAATTAAAAGAAAGTCAAAAATATGGTAACTTTTGTACAAAATAGAGTGAGTGCAGAATTTTATAAAAATAACGAAAACAGAATTCATGATGCATGAATTCTTGCATGCATATTAATGAAGAAAGTCAATTATATTAGAAAAAGAATGTGACTATAGAAAAATAATTAAAATAATGAAATACACTTTTTTTGAGGGGGAGGGGGGAGGGTAAAAAACTACAAGAAGTTTTCCAGTTTGATTCAGTGTATTTATAAAAAAGACGCATATAAATTATGAATAACACAATAAAGGTGAGTTATTTTTTATTAACGATGAAATAACGTGGTTTAGTTATTTATGATAATTATATGTTCAAATTCGGAAGCGTAGGCAGAAAAACTTCTTAGTGGAGTTTAATATGAAAATACATTTTTTAGGAATTTTCAGGTTTTTAATGTTGAACGATCTAGTTTCAAGAGTGAAATTTGAAAATTTTTTTAAGTTTTCAAATTTTAGAGTAATCTTACTTTTAGAGTAAAGAGTGGATCATCTGGAATTTTTTTACTCTCCATTTACATATATTAGAAGTAGGTAACCTATGGGAGTTCTAGATCTCTACCGCACTACCATGTCGCGCTACGGTATCGCGCTACAGTGTCGCGCTACGGTGTCGCGCTACGACAACTCGATGACTCTGATTTAACCGGGTTGTGCACTCCAGGATAACAAATCGCATGTATTGCATGACTGAAGATTATCAAAAATGAAAATTTTTTTTACTCGCTTTTAGATACTTACAGTGGTGTGTTCACGGATTCGTTATCGCTAACCACGCAATAGCAATATCGAATATTCTATTATGGTATCTCTTCATGGTCCGTGCTTTGTTAGGGATCTCTCCATGGTCGGTGCGATATGCTATCTCGGAGTGCGCAAACCGGTTAAATCAGAGTCATCGAGGTGTCGTAGCGCGACAACGTAGCGCTACAGATCTAAAACTCCCATAGGTTACCTACTATTAGAATCATATATTTCGATTTTCAAAATATCTGAGTATTTAAGTTTAAAATTATTCTCTTTGAGTTTGTGGAATAAATAACTTTGAATTTCATTGTATTTTGATGTTTTTATACAACTGATTCGAAATATCTCAACCTTGTAAATTCGACCAAATGAAGTTTTATACACATTACTTTGAATATTTTTGAATGATTAATAAATTTGTATTTGTCTATTATGATTGAATATAAAAATCCAAAATTTTCTAGTATAAAATTAATAATGTTGAAATAATAAAAAGGTTCGATTCGTATTTTTAGAATTCACAAAAATTTTGCCTTCTGTATACTCAAATTTTTATTATTACACAAAAATCTTCAGTTGTTAAATAAAACAATTAGGAAGTTCGTAAAATATGTTCATACTCAAAAATGACTTTGAACTCCCAAGTACGAAATACACCTTGATTTGAGTATATACATATTTTTTTTTACTATTTTGACTTATCATCTAGTTCTTCCTATTTTATATAAAATATATTCAAAATATAAATAATTTTATAGTCATAGAGGGTGCTGACCCTTTGAATATTTTTATGCCTACGCCCCTGATAAAATTACAAAAACCAAATCTCGACTAATTTCATGTGACTAGAGACTTCAGTGAACCAGTTGGCTTACAATGAGCCCATCAAAATTTTTATTTCTATCATTATTACGATTTTCTTACAATTTTTCTCAACAATTGTTTAATGCCAAATTAGCAACAAAAAATGTTGAATGCCCTTAATATTAATAATAGTTATTGTTATTTTTCAAGTCCCAAAAGTTTTTAACAGTTTTTTGCAGTTTTGATGTTTGAACAGATCAGCTGTTGACTAAATTTTTGAAATCTCACAAAAGTGGGAATTTTTTACAGTTTAACAATTTAGAGCAATTTTGGAAGTTCAAAATTTTGAAGCTTTTGAAGTCAAATCTGTCAATATGGTAAAAGTGTAAAAATTATCATAGTTGAATAACTGTAAAAATTTGAGAAATATCAAAAACTTTTCGCAATTTCAAAACTGTTCAAAATACGTTAAATCTGCCATGACTTTTACTTTAAAAAATCTGTTGAAAGTGGTAAAAACGTTTAAAAATGTAGTCTATAAAAAAAATGTCTTACTGTAAGCCTGTAAAAACTGTAAAATTCTTCGATAGCTGATTCTGTATTAGTTTATTATCATAAACATTATATAATAATAATGTGAGCTTTTTTTCTAGAAAACAAGAGTCACTGGTTCACTGTTACATAAAATTTCATTAATTTCCTCCATATACTTTACAATCACAAATTCATAAACAATTTCCAATCGTCATACCTTATTACAAAAATCCCTTATACAAAAAAAACCTATAAGAGTGCAGTTTCATCAAAACTGGCTACAAATTTTTTCCCGAAATTTACATTTTGTCATGATAAATATTCCTGCTAGTTTATTTCTCAATAATTCAGATCACACCAAAAATCACTACTATAAAGCTAATAAATAAAACTTTTCGTCATAAAAAAATTACTAAATTTCAATCAAATTCTTTGACTAAATCACGTTATCTTTTTGATTGGTTCATACCTAAATGTGCGATAGAAAAATCAATGTATATTGAGCCTCAACCATACTGGTTATACTCGTGAAAATCTATACATAAAATCCTAGTCTAATAATTTCTCTAAATATCGATCGTGTTATGAAAACCCCCTTTAGGCTAATTAAATTTAATGAGTATTTTTCATTCTTGGACTCAAAAACTGATCACTTCATTATTCGTTGAATAAATCGATACAAAGTGCATTTCTTTGAACAATAATGGCCACAGAGAAAAATTTTCGTTTTTTACCAAGTTTCCTGATTCACTAAAAATTGTGGCCATATGAAATTTTTCCCTTTTTGATTTTCTCCTTCAAAATTGCGATGGACAGATTTTTCAGTCTTTTTTCCACGCTGGTGCAATGGTGTTTACGTTACTCCATAATCATAAAAAATCTACATACATTTGCATAATATCGCCTTATGGTAAATATAAATTTCTAATCTATTTTTTTTAATTCTAGGACAATTCTTTCCTAAATAACGAAACTAATTCTTATTACATTCAAACTTGTCATCTCATTACTATTCGCACGTGCAAGTTACAAGGTAAATTTGATTCTAACAATTATGAATTTTTATAGGAACTCTTCGTGCAGATGGAACTTAAAATTTGATTTCCAGAAATTTCTCTAGTGCAAGTTACATATCAATTAGAAAAGTTTTTTTACAAAATTAATATAGTTCGCAGAAGTAATAGAGAGTGAAGTTTTGAGTATTTTTCAGACTTCCACTACGTTCAGTCATATCCAAACATTTTTTGGAATGTGCAAGAACGACAAAAATATAGGATTTCGTGATACAAAAATATAGGAATCAATTGAAAAGTAAATATGGTAAATAAAATAAACTACGTAATTACAAAAAACCTTGCTTATTTCAGTGGAAAAAAGTAATTATATCAAAACTTTGAAAACTTTTTATTTAATTTAAATAATCTCGAATAAATAATTATATTTTATAAATGACTCAACCAAAATTCTTCGATATTTTGATTCTAGCATAACAATAGTAAAAAAAATTTGATTACATGTGAGTTTCTCGTATATCTATTTCGAGAAATCGGAATTTTTCTAATGTCATTCATCCCAGAGACAATTTTGTTTCATACGAGAGTGGTACGAGAAAATGAAACATTTTTTGCATGTCTTGATGCCACAGCGATAAGTGTTGGCAACTTTTTTGTTGTCGCTTTTATTTTTGCAAAATTTCAAACCACAGGGGTACCAGCCTATGCAAAGTTCCAGGGAGCATGTGCAAGGGGCCCAAAAAATTGACGTGTCTGCACATTTTGTCACTGTTGGAGGCCTTGTATCGTTGATATTCAAAAGGTTTGGCAAGACTGTTGTGAAATTCCGCACGATTGCCATGAGAGCGATTTCGGAGGAACCTTTTTGGTACAGATAAAAAGATTCGAAATTTTCAGTAAGAGAAAAAACATACATTTTATCATGTAATATGAAATTGTAGAGGTGATTCAGATTAGTACCTTTTTTTTGACTGACAATTTTTTGTACAATTTATATTGAGATTTATGGAACAAGTAATTTCTCTTTTCGTTGAGATTTTTTGTAATTTTATGAGATTTTGTATAGGAATTTTTTTTTTTTCATTTCTACGTGTTAATTTTTTCTTCGTAATTCAGAAACTGATCCAAATATTTAAAAATTAAAAATTAAATAATTTTTTATTGCATAAAAACATTGATAAAGAGGTCATTGTTTTTAAAATCAGATTAACTAGTTTTAAAACATACGTATTTTTTATTTTGGGCTTAAAATTGTTTTTTTTTTTTTTTCAAGAAATTCAGATTTTTAATTAGGCTGTCCAATTCAGAGTAACCCCACTTTTGTCGAAAACTTTTTTTAAATCCTAATTACTCATTAGGAAATCTATGGATTTCAATCATTTTTGTATGAAAACGTTCGAAACTGTACGAAATACATGATATGTGAATTGAAAATATTTATCAAAGCGTTGTTAAATTGTTATTAGCGTAAATGAAAAAAGTATAACAAATTTCTGAGTCAATAAGTTTTATACTGCATCATTTTTTTTCTCTATAAATTTTCCTATTTTCGTGTAATTTTATCGACAAGCAATTATATATGGGATGTTTTTAGTTTAACAACATTTTTGAAATTTTATACGTAATAAAAACTATACGAAAAAATAAGAATTAATAGAAATTTCCAGTTTTCGATTTCTCAGTCAAAAAATTTTTAGACTGTGAAATCGTAAACTGGAATTATTTTATTGAAAATTCACCCAGTGACAAAACTTGAAATAAATGATAGAAATTTGTTTACCTCTTTAGATTCTGCTCAATTTTAAAAACTTTTTGGGTTTCTATATTTTGATTGAAAAATGGAAAAGAAAACACGTTTTTTTGCAAAAAAAAAATCATATTTAACATAGTATACAAGATTTCAAAGCTATCTCTGAAGTTTTGTACATTTTTTGAATTTTTATAGAATTGTTACCAATCTTTCTAATTTTTTATGATTCGATCCCGATTTTGATTAGATAATTGTAATGCACACATAGTAGTCGAATATATGAATAATTTTTTTTTTTATCAGAAAGAATTTTCTGAATCGTTGTAAATACAGCAAATTCTTTGCTTTTTATAATCATTCGTATCGAAAACTCTTTGAATTATTAATATAATACAAACTTTTCACAACTTCCCAATTTTGATAGAAATTTGTCCAACTCGTTAAAATTTTATATAGTTTTCAATTATTTTTCAAGTTGTTGAACTTTTCATCTGAAAATTGAATAAAACAATTATGTTTATTCCCAAAAAATACGATAGTAAATACAATATGCATTTTTCATGCATTTTTTCTGGAATTTCACAAATTTGGCTATTCTGTAGAATCATAATTATTGACAAACAAAATATTTTTCGATGTTGTTCAGGTTTCAAAGTTTTCTAAAATACGAACATAAAACATATACTTTTAAAGATTTTTGTGTATATGTATATTTTTAATGAACATTTCCTAACTTAATTTTTTATTACCAGGAATATAACATGAAATCAATTTTTCGTGCGTATATACCAATAGTATGTATACCATATACTATTCTGATAATACTGAATATAATATAAAAAGCGAATGAACATTTTTTCACTCAATTTTTGAAATTTGATACGTAATACAAACCACACAAAAATTACGAATTAATAAAAATTTTCAGCTTTTGAGTTTCCAGTCGAAAAATTTTTTGACCGGAAAATTTTCGAGTAAAAATTTATACTTCATTACGCTAATAACATTTCAACAACGCTACGATAAATATTTTTAATTCGCTATTAATAAATTTCGTACAATTTCGAACGTTTCCATACCAAAATGATTGAAATCCATCGATTTCCCAGTGAGAAATAAGGATTTAAAAAAAAGTTTTTGACAAAAGTGAGGTTACTCTGAATTTGACAGCCTAATCGAAAATCTGAATTTCTAAAAAAAACCAATTTTCAGCCCAAAATAAAAAATACGCATGTTTTGAAACTAGTTTACGTATATATTTCAAAAATTTGATAGTAATCGGTGATTTGGTCGGTGACGACCAAACTGATTTCAAAAATAATGACCCAAAGTTCAATCAACTCAGCATATTCTTAAATTGTTTATAACTTTTATTGTACTTTTGAATTCCCCAATTTATGGAGACCTCAAAATATTCAAATTACAACTGAAACAGAAATAGAAAAGTTTGACAATCTTCATTTACCAGGACGTTGAACCCATTGTTTCATGTCTTCAAGTCTTGTATAAGTGGACTCCAACGCGTCGCTGCATATTGAAGCCACGTGCTTCGAAATAAGGGACGACTGCGGAACATCCAAAAAAAGATTCATCGTGTTATTTGTATGACCTTTGTCTTCCTCTGCAACGCGAATGGTGCCAGGATTTTTTTGCCTGAGCTTGGCCATTGCGTCTGACGATATAAAATCCATTTTGTAGAAATGATTTACAAAGCACATGGTTTGGAACTGATTTTGTCCACGCTCTTCTTCGCCCAGAACCAGGACTTTTATAACCTGAACTTCCTGAAACAAGCATCATCAACAAAATTTAATGATTAATTCATTCATTTATTTCTAAGGCAACATTAAAGTGGAATCATCAATCAGTGACAATTGTTGTTCGGTTGAGAGCTAGAAAGTTTATTTTAAATATTTTCTTTTCGTTTATGATCGTGTTGGATAAGTTATTCGAATTATTATATTCAGGATTATATCAGTTGGAGATGTATATTTTCAATTTCGTCAGAGAGAAAAATTGAAGATTAGGTCTAGAAGTGGCTCGCTTGAATGAGCACTTAACGCGTAATCAAGAGGTAATGGGTTCGAATCCAGGTTTCGGAAGAATTTGTTTTACATGGTATTTTGAATACACCAAGGTAATCGAGAAAATAAAACGTATAAAAAGACTAAAGAATGATTTGTGAGGATCATTTGAAGAATTTTCAGAGGATACTCAAAATAAAGATCATGAATTTGACTTGAGTGAAATGTTCAAAATTATTTGGATACAGTAGAAACCAAAACGTAAAAAATACTAAATATTGCTGATAATTCTAAATAAACCGCGAAATTCGCAGAATTTTGGAAAAGGTCTATTATCCTCGAGTGTTATGTTACTTATCATATTTTTAACAAAAAAACGCATGATAACTTTTTTTTTTCATTTTTCCATCAACAACTTAAAAACCTGAAAACTATTTCAAAATCAAGAGAAATTTAAATAAGTTGGCAAAATTGTCAGAACATTCAAAAAATCTTTGATAGTATGTATTATGTTCGTATTTTAGAAAATTTTAAAAACTGAGCAACATCGAAAAATATTTTGATTGTCAATAATTATGATTCTACAGAACTGCCAAATTTGTGAAATTCCAGAAAAAATGCATGAAAAATTCATATTCTGTTTACTATCGTATTTCTTCGGAATAGACATGATGTTTTTTTCATTTGCAGATGAAAAGTTGAAAAACTTGAAAAATTATTGAAAACTATATAAAATTTTAACGAGTTGGACAAATTTCTATCAAAATTGGGAAGTTGTGAAAAGTTTGTATTATATTAATAATTTAAAGAGTTTTCGATACGAATGATTATAAAAAGCAAAGAATTTGCAGTATTTACAACGATTCAGAAAATTCTTTCTGATAAAAAAAAATATTATTCATATATTCGACTACTATGTGTGCATTACAATTATCTAATCAAAATCGGGATCGAATCATAAAAAATTAGAAAGATTGGTAACAATTCTATAAAAATTCAAAAAATGTACAAAACTTCAAAGATAGCTCATGAATCTTGTATACTATGTTAGATATGATTTTTTTTTTTTTAAAAAAGTGTTTTTGTTTTTTCATTTTTCAATCAATATATATGAAAACCTGAAAAGTATTCAAAATTGAGCAGAATCTCAAAGAGGTAAACAAATTTCTATCATTTATTTCAAGTTTTGTCACTGACTAAATTTTCAATAAAATAATTACAGTTTTCAATTTTACAGTCAAAAAATTTTTCGACCCGGAACTCGAGAACTGGGAATTTCTATTCATTCTTAATTTTTTTTTATCATTTTGTACTACTTATCAAATTTTTAAAATTTTGTAAAACTAAAAACATCCCATATATAATTGCTTGTCAATAAAATTACACAAAAATAGGAAAATTAGAAAGGTTAAAAAAAATGTTTATTCACTTTCTATAATGTATTCAGTATCGTATTTCTTAAAAATTTGCATTTTACTGTATTTTTCATGTTACGAAAAAAATTCGGGAAACTTGAAAAGTATTGAAAAACTGCGGAAAATCTTGACGAGTTGAAAAAATTTCTATAAGATTTGGGAAGTTGTATATATAGTTTCCATTATGTTTAAAATTCAAGAAAATTTATAATTGTTTAAAACCTCTGAATTTTCAATTATAACGATAATTTCGGTTGCACAAAATAGTTATCATAAATTCGACTAGAATAATGTGAGCATCACAACCATTCGTTCACAGTAAAAACCAAAAAATAAAAATTTTCAAGATTAGCGATAGTTCTGTAAATTCAAAAAAATTGTAGAATTTTAGAGATGATAGTTTTTAATTCTTGTATATTGTGTTATCAGTAATATTTTTTCAATAACCACTATAACCTTTTTTTCTTTTTAAATCAAAGACCGCAAAATGAAAAAACTATTAAAAAATGAAAATTCTCAATAATTGCGAAAAATTTTAGTAAATTTCAAAAAACATTAAAAAGTGTGGATAAGGAACGGGTAAAAAAAATTTTTTAACTCAATCAACATCGAAACTTTTGTTGCTTGGGCATAAGATTACAGAATTTGCAAATGTCATACATTTCTGAAGTCGATGAGCTGAGTAACGAGAGTGCCATCCGAGCGCTGAAATTCCAACGTTATCAAGTCCTCTGTTACATTTGAGATAATGGTTTCCAGGAGTATGTCTCCACCCTGAAAAAAAAAGAAACCAAACGGAAAACTCCTCAAATCTTGTGTAAAAAAACTAGTTTTATATCCCTCTGTACTAGAAAACTCATGTCTTTCATTCATGTAATATATTCAATTCATGTAATATACTATTATTAACCTTTTTTTATGAAATACATAGTGTAATTTCGAATAGTTGCATGGAAAAATGTAGAGCTACTTTTTAAAACAAGTTTTTATTATTTCTTATTTCTCCTTTTTTGCTGATATGTATGGTATAGTAAATACGAGTACAAGAAACTAACTATTAAATTACATATGAAATATGTATTATCACTTTATTACGTAAAATATTGTAATTTTCTACAGATAATAGGACTACACTAGTGATTTCGAACCTTATAAGAAAATGAAATTTCTTATAAGAATTTATTGTCTTATAGGGTACACCTTATAAAAACATTATAAAAAACGGAAATTTCTCATGAGAATGTATTTAATAGAATATTATAAGAAAAAAACCTTATGGAAATTTTTTGATTAATTCTTTATAATAAATTTTAGTTTCTCAGAAGGTTTTTATAAGGATCCATGTAACGAGGCTACAAGCAATGAAAAATTTATAAATGAAAAAACTTAGAGATTTCCGATGAATTCTTGTATTTTACGAAAATATGATTAGTTTTTTTTCACGTACACAATGTACTTCATTTAACATTACATCATTATATATAAAAATCACTTACGGAACTTTTATGTAAAATAAACTTTGAACTTACGAACGTACAAAAATTTTACACCACATTATTTCATTTAACTATAAAATCATTCATTCATTACAAAAACAAGATGAGTTTAATATAAGCATGAATTTCATAGGAAGTTTTTAATAGATGAAAAAAAAGACAGTTTTTTTATAGAACAACAATATTATGTGGATGATGAAACTGCAGCAAGTCTTTGAAACAAAACTTCACTTTTTGAAAATACGTAACTTTTATTTCAAAGAATCTATAACATGTTATAAAACAAAATGTTTTTGCGAATTTGGTTGTTTTTAAGAATTTAACAATAAAAAATTTTTTTTTCCTTCAGTTTGTCAAAATTGGGGTATTTTTAGATAACAAAAGACAAGAATATATGTTTTGAGAATCGCTCGTTTTATTTTCTTATTTTTGGCGCAAAAAAAGCTAAAAAGTAAAACCAATGACTCCTAAATCACATTTTATTGTTTTTTTTTTCTCATAAAAGTAAGTTGTTTTGACCAAGATTAAAAAAAAACAGGTAATTCTTCCAATTAGCTAGAAGGTTGCTCATGGAAAATAAAACCGAATTAGGCAAGTTATGATTACATTATTTACGAAAAAAACCGAAACGTTTTTTTTTAAATTATTGTAGTCGTCATAAAACATACGTAAGTTTTCGAGTTTCGTATATACTATATATAGATATACTAAGCATGCGAATGACGTTACTTTATTTTTGAAAACGATGTTTTTTCGTCAATTTTCGAAATATAACAAAAAGAAAAAATATTTCTGATATTTTTTGATCACCTGACTATATCTGCAATGCAAAAAAATTATTGCAACGTCATAATTACTCAAAAATGACGGTAAAACTTGCAAAAACCTTTGGATATATACGTTTTCTAACTGTAAGTATTTTTGATAAATCACATTTTGTTTTACAGTGTTATACATTATTTCTATTAAGTATTATATTAATCATATTATGAAAAATGAAATAATAAGTACCAAATGTAGATATAATAAAGTTCGTCATTATTTATCGTAATCGTTACGTAAGATGTTAAATAGAAATCAGCCAGTAGATCGAAATTTTCAGTCAGAAACTCCAAAATTTGATAATTTTTATAAAATTTTCTAAAATTTATGAATTTTTTAAATGTTCCTCTTATTTTCGAATGAACCCGAAGAATCAAGTTATTCCCAAGAGTTTTTAAAGTAAAGCGTAAGAATTTCTGACAAATTTTTTGATGATTGTAAAAATTTTCATACATATTGGAAAAATTGAATCATTTTTCAATTTGTTCAAGTTTCTTTGAAAAAGTTCGTTATTCCTTCGTTAATTTAAATCTCTCGTTCAAAATAATTTTCCGAAATCATGAAAAACGAATAATTTTCCTGATCCACAGTTTTTCGTCATTTCGAACGTGGGAAGAAGAATTCTTTGAAAAAATTGATACATTGTTACGACAGGAAAATGAAAAATGAAAAATGATACTAAATTCTGCATTTTTGAAAAAACTCCCCCTGAATTCCCAAAATTAGTTTAATACTCCAAAAATTAACTATATCTTATTTAAAAAATATTTTCAGAAGATGCTTAGAATGATAAAAATTCAAATCTCAGTTATTCCCTACCCCCAAAAACTCACCTGGTTTTTCACATTTATCAGTAAATTCGTCTCGCAAAAATCGCAGAGATTTTGCAAAATTACGAGACTTGCCAATAATTGCAGTTGAAGGTCCATTTTCCAGACTGATTATTTCCATAAAAACGGTGTATTTTCAAGACAGAGTTTTCTGTCTTGTCACTGTAAATCACACACGAACTGATACTAACTAATGATTATTTATTGAGAGAGGAAATTTCAAGTAATCTTTAAAAAACGCGGAAGGAATCATTAATTGTCTACAGGAATTTTAATAGAGTGATTCCACGTTAAATTCATAAAACGTGATTTTCTGGGAATCGTGTAGATGACGCCAGGGTATCTTAAAATGCTAAACGTAAGGGTCGTTCCACGTGAAATTTTCATGAAAAAATTAATTTAGGTCAAATTTTTTTCTAAGAGTTTTTCGAACTTTGAAAAAGTTTGAATGTGTGCAGAAAAATTTTACAGGTATTGTCTTGATGTTTTTGTGATAAAAAACGTTTGAAAAATTTGTTACTTAATTCTAACGATACTATGTTATTTAATAATTTAGGGACATATTGTGATGAATAATATTGAAACAATTCAGAAAAAATTGTTATAGTGTAGGAAATAATTTTTTAATTCAATAATCGTAAGATAATATATACAAATAGATAATTTCTTACATTGCGAACTCTAAAATTTGTTATAATGTTTTCCACTCTAGTGATTTTGAACCTTATAAAAACCTTATAAGAAAAAGTAATTTTTTATGAGAATTCAATTTCTTTTAAGGTGGCCTTATAAAAACCTTATGAAAACCTTATAAGAAACTGAAATTTCTTATAAGAATGTATGCAATGAAATTTTATAAAAACAAAACCTTATAAAATTTTTTCGACCCATTCTTTATAAAAAATTTAAGTTTCTTATAAGGTTTTTATAAGGTTTTTATAAGGTCATCTTATGAGAAATTGAATTCTTATAAAAAATTACTTTTTCTTATAAGGTTTTTATAAGGCTCAAAATCACTAAGGCCAAGTTTTCGACATTCTCGAAATTCATAAAATAACACATATTATTAGGAACCTTCTAACTTCAAACTTATCATAATTTCTAAAAATTTTCAATATTTTTCGATTTTTCAAAATTTTGACTACAAATGTTACATTATCTTGAATATTTCTAAGAAATATAAGAATAATCAAAATCTTTAGAATTCATTAATATTTTTAGAAGTGTAACTAGTTTTTCAAATTCTTTGAAATTACTCTTTCTTTGCCAGTTTCTAAATAATATCCCTAGTAATTCAGATCCTGATAGAAAACTTATGACAAATGAAATTTCTTATTAGAATTTAATTTCTTATAAGGTGGACCTCATAAAAGTCTTATAAGAATTAAATTTCTTATAAGATAAGGCCAGCTTATAATTATAAGGTGACCTTCTAAAAATCTTATAAACTCAAATTTATTATAAGAATGTATTTGATGAAATCGTATGAGAAAAAAACCATTTAAAATATTTTCGATCAATTATTTTTGAAAAATTGAATTCTTAAGGTTTTTATGAAGTGCACCTTATAAGAAATTCAATTCTTATAAGAGATTTCATTTTCTTATAAGGTTTTTCTGAGGATCGAAATTACTAGGATACAAATTATGTACACTGTATGTATTGTTTATGAATATGAATATTTATATACAAATTTATATATTTTAAAGTTCATGACTAATATACAGCACACTATACTCGGACCATGAAAGAATACTAACGTATATTAAGAATTTCATTTTTTATTTAAGATAATGTTTTCAAATAGTGATCTCAGAGATTTTGATCTTGAAAAAAAAAACTTTATCAAAGAATGAAATTTCTTATAAAAATTTCATGTTTCTTACAAGGGTTCTCATCAAAACATAAGAAACTAAAATTTCTTGCAAATAATTTTCCGACAAAATTTTATGAGGTTTTTCTCTCATAAGATTTGAGCAATAAATTCTTATAAGAAAAATTCAGTTTCTGATTAGGTTTCTTTAAACTCACCTTATGAGAAATTAATTCGTTTAAAAAAATTTCGTTTTCTTATAAGGTATTCAGGACGATCAAAATTTCTACCCTAGCAATTTTGATCCCTATGAAAACTTTATTAGAAAAAAAAATTTCTTATGAGAATATAATATCTTATAAGAATCCAATTTCTTTTAAGAATTCAATTTATAATAAGGTGACCTTATAAAAACTTTATAGGAAAAAAACTTTATACAATTTTTTCGATGAATTCTTAATAATAAATTTTATTTTCTTATAAAGTTTTTATACGAATAAAAATCACTATAGTACAAAATATTCGAAAATAATTTCATTATTACAAAACAAGAAGACGAATTTTCAATTTAAAGAAAATCTAAAATGTAAAAAAATTACCTTTCAATGACTATGAGTTTCAAATAATATTTTTGAGTATTTCAGGAGTTTGAGGCCTCTCAACAGGCTGCAAGTCAAACGTAATTATATGTGTATAGATCGGTATCTGAAACAAAATTTGTTTTTTTTTTTTTTTTTTTTTTTTTATATCCATTTAAATTTGATTCCTCGAAAATGTTTCTGCGAATTCGATTGATGAATTTTAGGATTTTTATAATTGATTTTCTCAAACACTTTAATAATATATCGAATTTAAGAATGCAAACATGTAAAAAATCTCGTTGATAAATTCAAAATTTTTATGCAGTATAAAAAATTTTTAAAAAATGATTCTTCTGGAAAGTCGAGAAAATTACTGTGAATCATAAAAAGGTACTGGAAATCGTGAAATCTTGAATTGTTATAAAAACAAAATTTGTTTCTGACAGAATAAATATTGAAAGAATATCAATAAATTCTGAATTGCTACGTATAATTTCTAATTTTCTGAATCAAAGTTAAGTTTTTTATAGTAAATAGGTTTTGACTAGTAAAAAAAAATTACTCTATTCGCGTGTGAATTAATTTTTTGTAAATTTATGGAAGTTTTTATTCTTTCCTCTGTTAAAAATATTTAATCTTTGTCCCACACAATTTTAAAATTCAAATACTTTGAGACTACAAATTTTATTTTTTAAAACAATAATTTCAAAAATTTTTCCACTATGGATAAACTATGTTCTTACTTTATACCCAAAAATTTCTACAAATTTTCGAATGTTACTCACGTATGACAACGAAGTATCCAAAATTGGTGGAGACAAATTTCGAGCAATATTTGTGTTTTCCATTTCAAAAAAATGTCCTAAAATTGGCTTTTGGAGTTCTTTGCCAAAAAATTCATCATCACTCTGTTTGGCGATTGACAAAAATTTCTGACCATCTTCAAATTTTGGTGTTATTAAATTCTTCAAGTCAGTGCTTTCAACATTCATTTTTTAGTATCTAACAAATGCCGATGTTGTAATTCTTTGGATTTTACCTTGTTTTTATCTTTTAAGACTAAATTGTTGAAAAATAACTGTTTTTTCCCAACATTGTTTCACGTATTATCACTTTATGTCCACTTGAAAATAGTTTACTGCCCTGAAGCAGTTTTATTATTTGATCGATATTCTTTCGCTATAAGTCGTGCATTCGGAGAAACGCAATCTCGTTACATAGTAACAATGAACAAAAAGTTTACATTTTTATTGGCTACTTTATTATATTTAAATAAGATTTCTCAACAATATTTCTTCTAATTGTGTAGAAGAAAGAGAAATTTACGTGAATTTTGAAGAATCTTTTCTGTCGAATTCACAAAATTAAAAAAAAACAGCAAGTAAAATGAATTTACTGAATTCGATTATTATATGCCAAATTTCATTTCCTAGAAACTGAAGAAAAATTACGTCTCCGATAAAATAAATGCCACGCTCCAATTCGAAACCTTCTTTTCTTACGTCAGAATTTCCTAGTCCTGAAATGAAATATCGTAGAATCCACCCTTACGAGATATATATTAACGGAATGGTATTTGAAGACGTCATTGTTAAAAAAAAAAATATATAGTCCTGACCCATTCTTCTGCATATCAAATAAATGCTGCCATTGTAGAATGTGGTGAATGTTTTTTATCCTTTCCAGACGACCATAAAAATCCTTTCATGACGTATTAACAACAAAATTTTATTCCGTCGTCATAAAAGTAATCCATGGATCAGTTTCAAAATGTTTATTGTGATTTTTACTGCAAAAAGTTGTGTAGACGATTTTTCAGGGAAAAGGATTTTGTGGTAGATTCAAGTGTTCTGAGAAAACTATTATAGTAAGATGTGCAACAATTTTTTTATATATTTATGTATGTATTTTGATTCGAAGAAATATTTTTCTATGGTCTTTTAAATGATCGTACTTTGTACATTCTATATTCTTCGTTTGAGAATTTTGTTTTTGGGCATTCTCGCCTGTTGGAAAAAAGGACTATACTATGCAATTTATGAATGTGGATTTAGAGGTGTGATGAAAATTATTTATTTTGGGCTGTTTGAAATTGAATGGAAATCATTTAGCATTCTTTTGAACGGAGCTATTAACAAATGCCATAAAATTGACGTTTCTAGAGTTGAGGATTCTAGAAAATTAATTGACTTTGTTTATTTTTGCACATTTAGCTTATTTAATTCGTATTTCAGAATAATGAGATTTTCTGTTCTAGGAGTTAAAAGTCTGTGGTGTATAATTCAAATTCTGGAAAATCATATTTTTTTATCGAAGATGCGATAGTTTGATGTGCTAGAACTATAGATTTTCAGATTACATACTATTTTTTAGACTTTGGAACTTTTTTATTCTAGAATTATGAATTGAAAGAATAAATCTCACAGTTTTTGGCTATGGATTGGGCCTACACTATGAAAATTGGTATTTCTGAATTCTTAGCACTACAATGTAGATTTTTAGAATTGGATACTCATGAGTTCAAAATTTAATTATTGTATAGTATACATATAATTCAAAATCCTAGGTATCAGAATCGTGCAAATCTACATTGGAACATTTTGTATTGCCAGAATTAAGATTCGAAAATTTAGAACTCAAGCATTCCAATTCCCTACAATTTTCACTTCTGCATTCTTATGTTAATATTCGACAAATTTGATATTACGCTATTTTTAATCTATGATCTGATAATTTCAAACTCAGAATTTGCAAATTTCGAAATTTCAAAATGGAATTCGGTTTATGTGTTTTTGGGGTCAATTATGGTTTAGGTTGAGTTTTTTTCATACTATAGGTATTTTTTGAAATTCTTCAGTATAATTTGAAAAATTCAACAGATTTTCAAGAATTATTATGGATTCATATTCCGTTTTTTTAAATCCAATGCTCTAGGAATGACGGTTCTGCAAAATTAAAATATTTATGTAGATTTTGAAGAAAGTTATAACTACAAAAATTTAAAGCATTTTATAGATTTCTAGAAATTTCGTGTTTCCTTAGTAAAAAAATTTGATGCTATTTTCTGGTGTCAATATATTTCTAGTGTTTTTTGGATAGTTCTATAAATTTACAGAATTTTATACCTAAAAACTGAAGTAGTGTAATATGAATTAAAATGAATTTTTCAGATGAGAGTATCTTTTCAATAGATTAAAAATAATTTTTTTTTGTTTCGTGTAGTAATTAGACTACCAAATGAATTTTCTAGTATAAATATGGTTTTCCATATAGATATATTAGTATCATATGTACCCATGTTTTGGGTTTGAGAATTTTATTAGGTTTTTAGAAAATTCAATGTACAAACCTTTAAGTATTGAAAGGTTTCTACTATTTCTCGTAATTACTATTATTAATGTATTTAGCAGTATAAATTTCCAAAATTCGCAGTTCTAGAATCAAAATTTCCATCGATTATTAGTAGCTTCACAGATTTCTCGTAAATTCACTTCATATGGATTTTTCATGTTTCATAGACTTTTCGTGTTCCCCAATTTTTTACTTTTTTATTTAAGTATCTGTCGATTCCCGGCATAACCGACAAAGTCACTTCTGCCATAAGGTTGAAATTTTATCAGAATATCATGTAAAATGAGCCTTATGGCAGAAGTAACTTTTGCGGTTATGCCGGGAAGCCACTGATATCATTTGTTCACATTCTCTAGTATTTTAAAAAAATTTTAATATGACTATCAATTGCAATATACAATTTTTGAAATTTTTTTGTTCTAGAATTCTAAGTTTTATACGTACACCTCAGATAGTTGTTCAGATTTTTCGAAAAATAGTTTTTTCAAAGAATTCTATTACTTTTCATATTTTTTCCGAAATTCTTATGATTCAAAAGAGTTTTTGGTATTTTTTCCGAATTCTATGTAGATTTCTAGAATTCGATGATCTAGGGTTCAAAGTTCACACTATTTTGTAGATTATTATTTTTCTCTATCATTGACAAAGTTGAAACAATTTTTCAAGTTTTCTACTTCCCACGTTTTCCCTACCAAACATTGATGATGAGCAGGGCAACCGAAAATATTTTCGGAAAAGAGCAAAATATTTATTTGTTATTTACGAGAAAAAGGCATGAATATTTATGAAAGATGCTGAATATTTATATTAATTCATTCTCTCTAAAATTCCATGGATACTTCAACTAAATGAACCATGGTACACTTTGACCTTTTTATTGATTGAAATATAATATTTCATGCCGAAAAAGATTTCCGAAAATAAAAAAAAATCATCGTCGATCATCAAAGATCATTTATTCAGGATATGTAGCCGCAACTCGTTTGATAAAATTTGAAGAACTTTCTTTAACTTTTAGCATTTCGTGCATCCAATGAAAATTTCATTGCCCATATATCAAACAAAAGTTTTTCATTGATACGAGGAATATTTTCATTAGCTCAAAACACGTGATTCTTGTACCAAAATGACAAGTTATTAAGTTAACAAAAACCTTACATATCCCAATAAATAAAATTTGCTTGATATATGGACGATAAAATTTTCATTGGATATTTATTTCCGTTAAATTTCTGTCAGAATAAAAAAAAAATAATAATGAAAGCAGCACCAAATTACATTCATTTGCTACTTTTCGTTTGTCGAATCGCGAGATTCATTCATATTCGAGGGCAAAAGAGTCAGGCATATTTCCTAAAAACTAGAGTATTGACAAAATATGTATAATATATATCATATTCATTTATTGACGCTTACAGTCAAAAAATGTATTTAAATATTTTTTATTTAAAAAAATATTTCCGGTTGCCCTGATGATGAGAATTTTGTTGAAGAAAAAACTCCATTAAAGCTAGTTTTATTGCAATTCTTAGTCAGTAAAATTCATGATTCTAAATATTTATTTACTTCAAGAACCTTAATGGAACAATTTAAACGTCCTTTATGCTTCAGTAAGTATATTTTTGATAATTTTCATTCTCTTCATTATTTGATACTATCATTCCAATAAATTTTTCATAAAATAAGTATGTTTTTTTATTTCTACATCAAATAATTATCACGACAATGCTCGTCTTCCCATTCCTGCGTAAAATTCTCAAATACCTCACATTCCCTTAATCTATATCTTGCTTCTCAAAATTCTCAATGACTCCCATCAACCTCATGTTCCATGTTCTTCTCCTCTTGATTGGAACATTCATACACTCGTGAGGGGGTTGAAAATTCCGGTAAATGTACAGGGATCGTGTGCTTGATAGATTTTTCTTCCAGACTTCGATTTTCGGCGTTGATCCCGTGCAAGTGAGAACGAGGGTGCGGCGATGAAAAAGCGTAACGTGCTTTTATCGATCACGTCGGCCATGTTCACTTGGCCCGGTCAGGCGCACTTCGCCTCCTCCTCGAACGAGTGAGAGCCCGTGTCAACGATAGATTTTCCCGACTTTTTTCGACGTCGCGTTCGTTTTTCCCCGGGTTTTTCCCGCGATGATGGACTTTTGAGATATTCGTTGCGCGAATTTCCGCGAGTTTTCCTTCCCCGGTTTTTGGTGTGTGTGTTTTTTACGACATCGTCCCTCGCGAGTTGCTGAGCCTGATCGCGCTCGAATCTACCCCGATGCTTGGAGCAATAACAGTGAGTACATTTCCAATGAAAATCCCGAATTTTCCTATTTTCCGGGCAAAGATTTTGAGAGGAATGTAGAATTTTCGGGGGATTCTTAAGGAGTTTTTGGGTGACATGTGTGTTTTCCGATCACGTTGAGCTTGTTAAGGGTTGTAACGTGTGTGGACGTCAATGACGTTTCAGCTCGATAATCTTGCTTCAAGACTTTTCGCTGAATTTTCGAGAACCTTGGAAAGTGTTCGAGAGTATTCTTGAGGTGCTTTTTAGATGTTTTGAAACAGTTTTTGAGAAGTTGGGGATTTTTTGGATTTTGAGGGGTTGAAAGTTTTTGAATCTTTTTGTAGATATTTTATGAAGGAACTTGATTTTGGGAAATGTCGAGGTTTTTTTTGGGTAATGATTTTATCTTTTATTGCAGGAAGGTAAAGTTTTGGAACTTATGCTGAAAAAATTTGAAAATTGAGGCATTACAAAGATAGTCGGTTTTTTTGAAGATTGCATGAATTCACTTGATAAATGATAAGAAAATTGTGAAAATGATATCAGTATGGGATGCAGAAATGTGAATTCAAAAATTCTAAATTATTTTTCTTTAATTACTTTCATTTACGTTTTTGAGAATTTATGGAGTGACTGAATTTTCCTCTCAAGATTTTCGAATATTTTCAGACACTTTCCTTCCATGTCTAATTGGTAAGATTTTCCTATTTTTGAATTTTTGTTATTTCCAAATCATCAGAGAGCCAATTTTTATATTTAACTTTTAAGATTTTTCAAAAAATGTGTATTCTTGTTAAAAAACATTTTCAGACTACTGATTAAGGATAAAAAATTGATGATTATTCAAAATTGAAAAAAATTACATTAGACATCAAATTATAGATTTGTGAAATTAATAATTTCATGTTTTTGTGTTCTTAGTTTAAAATACAAAATCTGCACTTCTTGATCAATTTATGTTTATTCTGAACATTGAAAATGTATAATTATGTAGCAGAAGATTTAATAAAATTTTTAAATATATTTCAAATGTCTGTCATAAGAACAACATTGACTTTGATTCATAGAATTTGAAGTAAAAAATCTTGTTTTATCATCTCAAAATTCACTGAAATATTACAAACAGAAAAAAATTTCATTTTCAGAGTCTTCGATATGAATCCATACAAAAAATCATTACAAAGTATAATGATTTCATGAATTCCAAGTGAAGAAAACGAAATAAAAACAAAATTTGTGAATAACAAATAAATCTACCTTTAACCTTTTGATATTTTCATAATCTTTAATAAAATTGCTTTTCAAAAACTTGTAAACAGTCTTTATTCATACACAGTTTTCAGGTTGTACTTAACCCTAAAGAAAAATACTTTTTTACAATCTTTTTCTTTTAATAAAAGTGGGCGAAATTCTTTATTTTTCAAGCTCTCTTCAGATCAGATGTTTGTACAATGAATTTTTTTACGAATTTTAAGTAAATGTTTTGCCAAGTGTTTTAATCAAATGAGGGAATCAAATACTGAGATGAATCATACTTTTTCTTAAAGTCAACTTGTACTGATTATACTACAAAATTCTGAAAAGTTAATGAAAACTATATTTTTAACGATTTGATAAGTATATGATAGTCAGACCTCACAAAAAGATACAAACATTTTGAAAAATTTTCAAAAATTTCAAAATTTTTTGAAAACCCATGAATTCATTCTTCTAAATTTTACAAAAAATAATTAAAAATATTGTCATTACCGAGAATGCTGTTTAGTTTATAATTTTTTTTTCGTTTGAGAATAATGAAATTAATTATTCAATAATACCTATGAATTTTAAGGAATAATATATAGATACATCAAATGATATTTTTATTAAAATTCATGAATTTCGAAATTCTACGTTTTTTTAGAGAAAATGGATTCATAAAATAACAAGTCAAAAACCATTACAAAACTTCACTAAAATAAAAAATATTTTAAAATCATGCGAAAAATCTCAAGGACAGTGATAAACGATGAGCAAAAATAAAATTAAAATAAATTTCGACAAAAATACTATCCAATTGATAATGACAAAAAAAGGAAATAAAATTCTTTCATGATTTATCAGCTTAAACAATTTGATATGAATGATGAAAACAGAGAAAAATATTTTCATCCATATCATCGATTGTAAAAGATTCCTGAAAAGAACAAAAAAAAAAAATTGTCAAAATCTTGGATACAAAAAGAATTATTGATAACTTAAGAAAAAAATCTTTTTCTATTACAATTCAGTACTCACTACTTTAAAATTACAAAAACTAGGTTCAAAGGATCGCAAAGTTAATGAAATAACATCAAAAGTAACTTTCAAATACCAGCAGTTCAAATCCTAATCCGTTTTCCTCATTGACTTTCTCGAGTGCAAACTCAATTTTTCCCTGAAATCCTACGAACCAAGAGTTCGCTTCAAAACGCTCTACAATGACAAACAGACAAATGTTGACGAAGTGTGTCAAAGGTGCACATAATTTCCTTTGTACCCTGCAATTTCCATGTTCTTTGTTTACGTCATTCAAACATTCGTTTTGGTCTTAATATCAATCCCTTTCAGTGATAGAATCAGCGTGTAGTCAGACCATATATAAAGTATGAAAATGATGTATATTTGATTTATCGAAATTGGTAGATTGAAAATCAATGATTCACATATCTCTTCCCATTTCATTGGATATGATGACAATATAAGATTCTTCGATATTTGAACATTTTTCAATGTTAAAACGTATTTTTTAGAGGAACTTCGATTTTTCCCTTTTAATTGTCCCTTTGAATCTTTGAATCTTCTCAAATTGCAGGGTCAATCAGAAATTAAGGTGTGTAAATGGCTCCATTTCCTGCTCATATTACGTGACACTGCGTAATTCGATTGATGCACGTTACCCTTGAATGATGATTATTATCCCAGTCCCTGGAAGCTCATGGAGCTGCTTTGCCAATACCGCTGTTCGAGTGAGAATCGACTTTTGCAGGGTCTTCACTCACTTTAACACAAATATCTGTACATGAGATCCATGAAATCGGAAGAGGTTTACGGAAATGTTATCAATTTTCCGGAACGTGAATCTTCCGGAAAAACGAGATTTGAGGGAAGGAGCAAATTTTTGTGCGTCCAAAAAAGAATGGATAAAAATGGAATTCAAGGATTTTGAAAAACGAATTTACTTATTGTATAGTGTACTATGTTATTTTATTTTTTTTTTAGTTTTTTATTTTTTATTTATTTTTATTTAGTGTATTACTGTAATATAGTGATATGTAGGTACTAAATTTGTTTTAATGCTATACCATAGAAAAGAAAGGGTGCAGCTGTTTGTCCAAAAACATTGCATGGTGATGAAATTATAAAGATTTGGTTTTTCTAATCGTCTATTACTGTATATAATATACTGTATGTAATATACTGTATATTACTATGGTGTGTATCAAGCATAGAAGTATTATTTTTGTCATAATTTTATTTATCTACATATTTTTCACTTAAGCTGTTATGCGATACCATAAATGAGTAACATTGAAAAAAAACTTTTTAAGTAAACAATACAGAGTCCAATATCAACTTTATTTCATTTTGATGTTTGATATGAATTTTTTCATGAGGATCTACATATTTCTATTTGAAGATTTTATTCATCTGAAAAAAACATCGAAATACGCCTGTTTGAACGATCTTTAACCATGTAATTTATGCATAAAGTTTTATTACATTCGGTTTTTCATTTTTTTTTGTTTCTTCAAAACAAAATCTCCAGCCTTCGTATAAAACACTAAAATTTAAAGAAATTATCTGAATTTGAGAAAATTTTGTGTCGATTTTATTCTCCACAGCAAAATAAAAACTTGGTTAGCTTTCAAGCTTCTAAATAAAAAGCTCGAATATATTGGTATATATATTACTTACATAAGTAAAATAAAAATAGTGATGTTTGAAGATATGTAAGATAACAATTCAACAAAATGTAAATGTTGAAAGATGAAAAAACCCACAATACAAACTAACGTTTTTATCAGGAAGGTCTGAAAGATAACTAAAATTTTTTTGACAAAGTTTCCTGGTCACGAAAAAGTTTTTTTTGGTTATGTTCGTTTTCAAAGTTATTTCTGTACGATAGCGTATTCTTTGATTTTTGATGTTATGCGGTTTCTGTAGTTTTACGGAAGTTCCAAAATTTTACGAAATTTTCAGGGTTAGAGAAAATGTCGACAATTTTCCAAATTTAATTAGAATTTATATAGCGCACCAAGATTTTTCAAAATTTTTCGACACTATTCAAGTTCCGCAGATTTTTATTGAGAAATGAAAAGGTTTATCATGTCTTTTGCAAAGTAGCATGATAATAAATGGAATCCAAAATATTTATAAGCAATGCTCATTGAGCATACTCAAAATTATAAAACTTTATAGATTTCTCGTATTTGCGTATTTTTTTGTATTTATAAGTAATTGTAACGTTTTATGGCATTTGTATAAATTTATTGTTTGTAGTACACGTTTTAAAATTTGACGATCTTGAATTCGAAATTTCATAGAGCTAAAATATTGGTTTTGATTTTTTAGAAAATTTTGTGTTTGTATGATTCATAAGATTTTCTGGTATTTATGGATTTTTCTGTAAGTTTCTGAAATTCGATGCAATAGTATTCAAAGCATTGTAGATTTTTCAAATTTTCGTAGATTGTGTTTTATCTATATTCTTAATTGAATTAAAACAATTTTTTTTTTTTCAAATTATACTATCTGAACGTTCACAATTAGAATTCTGTTTTTAGAAAACTTTTGAATCCAGGATCCAGAGAAATTTATAATTCAAAATTTTTGCTAACCTTGAGAACACATGATATATAATTTTCGATGTCCTTTAGGTTTCAGTGAGTATATTTGCAGTAATTTATACTCATTTTTTTTTTTTTTTTAACTATCATTTCCATTGAGTGTTTTTATTTTTATTCTCATAATCTTATTTCGATGCATTTTTTCGTATTACAATCACCTAATATTCAAATTTTTTTATAAATAAAGAGCTGTTATAATTTCTAAACAGATATGTTTTTGTCTCTATATTTTTTTAGATTTTTTCAGATTTTTTAGATTTCAGGTTTTGTAATTTAAAATAGGTTTTACTGCAATAAAGTTGTGAAAAACCCTGTGATTGATATTTTTTAGTTCTAATATTAAAAAATTGTTAAAAAAAAATTTTTTTGGCCAAAAGGTAAAACTTTTGTCCCATCAAAGCGATGAAAAAACAACATATTAAAGTCTCGCTGGAATCTAAAGATCACGTCCCGAATGAACTGGTCGACTTGAAATGGAAATTTATTTCACTATAATGTATACTGAAAATTTTGTTTTTTATTTTTTATTTTTTTGTATAACATTAATAAATCGTATTTATGACTCCATTTCTTATAAGATACCAGACATGACTTGTTTTTTATATATATTTGTATGAAAATTTTTTATAATTTTTTTAAGAAGATAAATTTTTTATAACAATTCGTTTATTATATTCTACTCCAAATTTATGATCTTACGAAATGACTGTACTGATTTGTCGAAATAATTTATTGGAACCTTTTACAGCGGATACCTAAATTTGAAAAAAAAAAAAGTAATTATTTAACCAATAAATATTGAAAAAAACAATCTCTATGTATCCTGGTCTCTATGTTTACCCAAAATAATATGAAAGTTCATCTAATATAACAATTTTGAGCTTTGCAATTCACGTATTGTATTGCCGCTAGACTTCACAACCCGGGAGATAGCATACATCGTGTTCAGTGCAGCCCGTTCTGTAAAAGTAGAGCATGGTTTCATACTGAATGAAATTCTCTTTAAGGTGAAAACGTCGCGTGCCGCGTCGATTCTTGACATTTCCTGATTAAAGGCTTTTAAATTCTAGATTTACTATCTACATTTGTATATCAGCACAATACGAGAATAACAATTTGTAAATCTCAAAAATTTAATTAGTTTCTATCGTAATTCATCAATATTACAAATCTTGGGAACAACTTGGTTTTCGAAGTGAAACTTCTTCATAAAGGGATTTTCAAGATCAGTAGAAATTTACCATACAAAGTCAAGCAGTTGAGTTTTTTAATAACAAGTGAATTAGTAGAACATATCGTAATAAGGTAATTCAGTAGAATATGATTGACATGTAAATCAGTAGACTTAATCAATGATAAGTCTATCAGTGATGCACTTAATTAACTGATATGAACAATTTATAATCTACTTATTGGGAATTTCTTTTTTATTTGAATTTGAAACTGAAATTCGAACGCGCAAAAATAATATGATCTACAAAGCAAAATTAAATAAGTCATTAAAAAGATAAATGAAATTTTCTCGAGAAGAGTACACACAAAATATCCATAATAACCCACAATTAAAAAAAATTTGTTCCATATTTTTCTTATGCCCGAAGTTTGTATTGATTGAACGCTCTTTAGGTCATTGCAGGATGACTCCAAATTGCAACTGCTAAAAATAATCTACTTGAATTAATTAGAGTTACAAAGTAAATTTTTTTACCTCTTTACAATAATTCACGACATCAAAAGCAAAATAAGTCAATTTCATAAGACTTATAAGTGTATTACGACTACGTTTATAATTTATGAAAATACTCTTCCTTAGAAAAGGTAAGAAAATGCGATTTGCACTTGTCAAAGAGAATGTGATTTTAGCTGAAAGCTTGATGTATAACATTCTTGAGACTGTTATAAAAGCTTCATATTTTTAGAGTGTCGATTTTTATTACTGTTGTAAAACATGATTATGAAAAAAACAAACAAAAATATACCCAACTTGAAATAGACTGGTATCGAGAATAAAATTATCATTTAATTTGAGTTTTTTTGGTTGAAATTCACATATTTGCAAATAAGATTTGAGAAATAGAAGACACAATTATGTGATATTATTTCAATTTTTTGAAATAAACTTTCTTGTAATAAAAAAGAATGTATGATAATGAATAGGGAAAAATTATTTTACCAGATTATTGATTGAAAGTTGATTCTGTTGATGAATTATTGGATTATGTCAAACGCCAAGCACGTCACAAAATGCGTTCAGTGACTCCAGTTTTTTTCCTGTCGTTTTATCAGCTTGGGAAGGGTTAACACATCGATTGTGGAACACACCTGGTGACAAAGAAAATTCCATGGGCAATATTTCAAAATGAGCCTCTTTTTGCAAAAAAAAGCAATAAACTGTAATATTATAGATTTATAAGAACCGATTTCATTAAAAAAATTATTGCTTTTTTTCTGGGTATGAGAATACTCATTCAATTTTGAAAAAAAGTGTCTTCATATTTTCAATAAATATATTTTTTTCAAAAATGAATCAGTAATGTCATTCGTGTAAGTAATTGAAAAAAAGCTCCCACGATACATTTAAAGTAATTGACGAGGATCCTGAGACATTAAGGATTAAGAAAAAAATTGTTATCCTAATGGATCGTGATCAAGTCTCTCTGTGGGAGAAAAATTGGAGCTTTTTTCCTTCTTTTCGAAGGATCTTAAAGCTGAGTGGCTGAAGTGGAAGCACCCTATCAGAATCAGCCCCATTATTCGTTCTAAGCTTGGGTCTTCCTACCCTCGAAAACGTCCAGCCTATTATTTCTGATACCGAACCCCTTACTTCTTCAACCCCCCCTCCCCCCAAATAAAAAAGCATTCCTTTCACCTTCGTAAGTCGATTATGTTTTTTGGAATTGGCCCTGCAAGGAAAATCTATAGAGTAAGACAATAATAAAAAATTGGATAACATCAAAAATAATTTTTTTTACATTACTCAATATTTTATTATGATGAAAATCTATTTTTTTATGTTCCCTAATTTAATCACATCTAGTTTTAATGGAAATTCGACGAATGGTTCTACATATATTCGATTATTTACTCTAAATAAGTAATGAATGCTTTTTTTTTAATTTTATGCATACATTTTTGAGAGCATGAATATAGTTTATTTTGTAACTAAAATATTGAACTTGTTTTTATTTTCAAATTTCATTCTATGCTGCTTGTTAAAATTTTGCAAGCAGTATCATCTATCATTATTCTAATGATTATACCATTTCATTCATTTGACGAAATTCAAACAAAAAAATTTTGCTCAGCAAGTAACATTTACTTTTAAATAGAATATTTTTATACAGATTTGTTGCATTTACTTTACTGAAAAAAGTTATAAATGAATTAATGATTTTATGTCACAGATCCAGATTATTGTTATTTCTAAAGGTCTTAACAATTGATATGCAACTACCCTTTCGTAATTTTTGCTACTGGATTTATAACTTTGATCAAATTTTCGATTGATAGAATCATAAAATTTAAATTTCGATGGTACTGTATTCCTGCACTAAAAAAGATATAAAAATGTGTTGAAATGAAATATTCATAGAAACTTTTTTTTTAATCATAACGAGCAAAATCAAACTATCATTTGTCTGAAATTAAATTTATTTTCGAACAAAATGAATCAAGATACTCGAATTCTTGTTTTTTTATCTCAATCATAAAAATAATCTTTTAAAGATGATTATATTATGAGGTATCATACAATAAACTGTTGAAAAATATCTTATAATAACAAATTCTTAATTCCACAAATAATACCAACCTTCATTCAAAATTAAAAACCTCTTAATGAAAACTTCAAAATTCTCAATTTTTCTGCACCCAAACATCCAAATTCACAAAAACTTAAATAAAGTAAGCTCGTTGCATAGTCACAAAACGAATATAAATATCTCAAAAAAATTTAATTTATGCAAACGCATGGCGCAGTAAAAAAGTATTGGTCGTAAAAAAAAGTCATTGAAGTTTCTGAAATGTGAAAACTATGTTTCGGTCGATCACAGTCAGTCTACGACTTTCTTGGAAAGTTTTAAAGTAATTTTATGGAGTGTTCGTGTGGATCCCGGATTTTTATGTCATAGGAAAATATGAATTCAACCAAAGTAGAGCAGGGGAGTTCAAAAATATAAATTAGAGAAGATTCCGATAAAATGCGTTCTTCCATATTTTTCTGAGAGTAAAAACTAATTGAAGATATTTTTTGTTGTTTTACAGCAAGTGGATGAATGCTGTAGAAATTATTTGTTTTTATAGAGACTACCTTTTGACGTCATTTTTACTCCTACACAACTTTCGATATCGCGCGATCGCTCATGCTGAAGCTCATCTAGAAAATGCGCTGCAATTTTTCATTTCTTCGTCGTTTAGAAAAAATTACGTAACGTGTATTTTTCCGTAATTCTGCATTGCAGTATGTGAGTATGGAAAATATTTACATTCGAAAGAAAAAAAAAGTTCTTGTTGTTTTGGATATTTGAAAAATCTTAGACCAAGTTTCTATTTCATGTATGGGATCTTTTTATTTATGAAATCTAATACATCTCTTGAAAAAAATACACAAAAATAAATTTGTTGAATACAACGTATAAAATACATAAATTTAAATCTAATTATTCTCTTTATTATCCATCAAATCTTATATCATTTTAAATATTCAAAATAGTAGAGTAAAATAAATGTATCAAATATATTCAATATAGATGCAATATCCTAAGTTAAATGTGTTCAATATGTTGCATTCAAAAATTTATTTTGCAATCATATATTTATTATATTTCAAATTAAAATATAATATGCAACTATTCAATATTGAGAAATCTAGCCTCTAAATCACAAAAAAAATATATAGATAATAGTTTTTTTTAACAGCTAGGATCAGAAAATCTTAACCTTTTCATTTTAGAAGAGTTGATAACATTTGCAATAATAATGAAATAAATCCTTTTCTAATGAATTATTGATTTGACGTCAATAATTATTCTCTGATGCACAGATTTCAAATTTTTCACTCAAATCACACAGACTTTTACAATACCATGCAGAATTTCTATATTCCACAACTCCTCTTACGTAAAATCACATGCATTGTTATTTCCCCAAAAGTCGAAAACAAAAATGACGCATGTGCGCTTTCTTAATACATTGATTACACAAAAAAGCGAATGTCTTCCAACAGTCGTAATGCCACGAGTCAGCGTATTTCATCAGTGACTGTGCGTCCGCTCGCGGCAGTTCCGAATTTTTTTCATCGTGAGTTATCCATTTTGCGTTTTGATCGAACGCAGATTGCTTTTCATCGAACCTAAATTAACGCAGATGAAAAAAAAATACGTGCGAATGAAAAAACTCTATAAAATCTTCCCCGGAAAAAGTGTCTCGTGGTTCCTAAAAATTTTTTTAAAGTGGACTAATAGACAAAATGGAAATATAGTTCTGCAACGAAAATGAAACCGGTTTTTTGATGAAAGTTAGCTTGTTGAAATGTGAGTGAATTTCGGAAAGTTTCACTGGGTACGCAGTGAAATTTATAAATTTTGTAAATGAAATTCGTATATTTTGAGAAGAAAAAGTTTTACAAATTCAAAGAATAACTTTCGCAGCCCTTAAAAGGGCTACAAAAGGGCTGTTGAAAAACCATGTATATCAAGTACTTTATACCATAAAATTTCATGAAAAAAAGCATTCCATAACGTAAGGAAAGTTTCAGTGTCGGTGAAATCTGTCGAGGTTCAAATGTACTTAGAAATCATGTGATAAACATGAAATTCATTTACTTTGAGAACAAGAAACTATAGGAATTCGGAATAGTAACTTTTATAGCCCTTAAAAGGAATGAACGTGTTAAAAAATGCTGTATATCAAATACGTCATACTATAAAATTTCTTGAATATGAAACATTTCGTAACGCAAAGAAAATTTCAGTGTCAGTAAAATGTGTCAAAGCTCAAGTGTATTCGTAAATCATGTGATGAACATGAAATTCGTCCATTTGTAGAAAAAATCCATATGAATTTGGAAGAATAACTTTTGTAGCCCTTAAAAGGAATGTACTTGTTGAAAAATCCCGTATATCAAGTACATTCTACTATAAAATTTCTATACTAAAAAACATTTTCTAACGTAAAAAAAGTTTCAGTTCAGTAACATATGTCGAGGTTCAAGTGTGTTCATTAATTATGTGATGAACATGAAATTTGTCTATTTCGAGAAAAAAAAAATCACATAAATTCGAAAGAGTAACTTTCGTAGCCCTGAAAAAAGATGTACATGTTGAAAAATCCCATAAATCGAGTACTTCATACTATTAAATTTCTTGAATACAAAAAATTTCATAACGCTAAGAAAGTTTTAGTGACAATAAAATCTGTCAAGGTTCAAGTGTATTCAGAAATTATGTGATAAACATGAAATTCGTCTATTTCGAGAGAAAAAAAATACCATACAAATTCGAAAGAGTAACTTTTGTAGCCCTTAAAAGGGATGAACGTGTTGAAAACTCACGTATATAAAAAACTGTACAGTGTAAAATTTCTGAAATAATAAACATTTTATAACGTAATGAAAGTTTCAGTGTCAGTAAAATCTGTCGAGGTTCAAGTGTATTGAGAAACTATGTGTTGAATAGAAAAATTTGTCTATTTCGAGAAATAACCATATGAATAAGGAAGAGTAACTTTTGTAGCCCTTAAAAGGGATGTATGTGTTGAAAAATCCTGTATATCAAGTACTTCTCACTTTAAAATTTCTTGAATAAAACACATTTGATAATGTCAAGAAAGTTTCATTGTCAGACAAATCTGTCGAGGTTCAAGTGTATTCAGAATCCATACG
This sequence comes from Platygaster robiniae, assembly GCA_028476575.1. Taxonomy (NCBI): domain Eukaryota; kingdom Metazoa; phylum Arthropoda; class Insecta; order Hymenoptera; family Platygastridae; genus Platygaster; species Platygaster robiniae. The sequence goes on from CM052023.1 coordinate 30,097,595, forward strand.
ATGAACTTAAAAGTCATCCATAATCTCAACTGTGATTGTAATTTTGTAAAAAATATTGTAAAAGGTTCAATTTACAGTCTGTAACTCTCGATTTCCGATTTCACAGAAAATGTCTCCAATGGTGAAAAGGGAGGCTGTGGAGTCGACCACTCCACTGGCAGCTGTACCCCCGGCGCCACCAGCGCCACCGGCGCCAACGGTCATTCAAAACCTGACGTCGACGTTAAAGACGATAACAAATCCACCACCAGAAGAAGTTTCAAAAGCTTGTAAGTACGATAAATTCTCAAAATTCATGTTCTATAGAAAACAAAATATATACACTGGACGCTCAAATAAAGGTCTTTCTCCGTCCCTGCCACAAAAGTGGAGTTTCCTGTCATTCTTTCAAACAACACATCTCTTACGTGTGATAAGCACCTCATTATTTCTGATAAATAATTTTCAAAATTTTTTTTGTACTTCACAGCAACTGTCGAACCCTCCACCACTGTCAGCTCGGTCAAGGCGATCGAAACGAAGATAGAAAATATCGGCAAAGACATCGCGGGTGACATGGGCATACCAACATGGAGCCTTTTGACAATTTTCATAGGTTTGCAAACTCTTTAGGGAACTGTAAACAGTGATCAACAAACACATCAGCGAAATCTCTTTACACTGAAACATGGATTCCGGGATAAATGTCACTTTTTTGTACTGTACAACGTGATACATACATAATATTCATGATACAAGATTTATCAAGAACGGTCCTTTGGAGCAATTGCCATGGGGACAATAATGAAATCTTCCAATTCAATCTTCAAGCTTTCAGTCTGTACATAATTCTGATCTGGAATGAAAATTTGTCTTTAACTGTGAGAGACTTTAATTTGCAATCTACTATTTCAATTTATAAAAACGGTATATTCTTGTAAAACTAACAAGTATGTCTCTAATGAAATTGATAATACTCTATGTTTCTGGCCAAAAGCTTGAAGATTCAATTGGCAGAACATATGATTGTCCCCATGACAACTGCTCTAAAAGATCGTCATTGACAAATCTCATATCTACCACATCCGAAACACGTATTGCACCCAAAACTCTGCACAGAACTAATTTGATTGAGTTGTCTCTGCAGTAATCCTTGGGATAGTCAGTTTTTGCGTGTACCGATGCTGTCGCAAAAAACGCGCGAAAGATGGCAAGAAAGGCCTGAAGGGCGCGGTAGACCTCAAGTCTGTGCAACTTCTGGGCAGCACGTACAAGGACAAGGTTCGTTCAGCGAACGTCCGTGCACGGCTCTTAGATTTTAGACTTTTGGTCTACAAATGCGGAATCCACTCGCATGATTTCAGGTTCAGCCGGACATGGAAGAGCTTACCGACAATATCGAAGAACCCGATGAAGCGGAAAAACCGGCCGAGGTTAAGCTCGGTAGATTACACTTCAAAGTAAGTGTAACGTCCTCGAATCGATGGAGAATCTCTAATTTCCATCATTAGAATATTTCAGATGTCGTGTCGGTGTGAATGTTTTCGATGTTTGTACAGTTTTTTCGGTGACGTTTTACTTTCCCTAACAGCTCGAGTACGACTTCAACTCGAATAGCTTGTCCGTGACAGTGAATCAAGCAGAAGATCTTCCAGCCTTGGACATGGGCGGCACTTCTGATCCCTATGTCAAGGTCTACTTACTGCCGGACAAGAAGAAGAAGTTCGAAACGAAAGTACACAGGAAAACGTTGAGCCCTGTTTTCAACGAAACTTTCGTGTTCAAGGTATTTGCAGATGTTAGAGTGGGTCTTGCATGTCTGGAAATTCCATCTGGTCTTCCAACCATTGAATCGGATACTTGAATCATTCCGAATCCTTGGTTTTTGCAGAACGTACCGTACGCAGACGCGATGAACAAAACGCTAGTCTTTGCGATCTTCGATTTCGACAGGTTTTCAAAGCACGACCAAATCGGCGAAGTCAAGGTACCTCTCTGCCAGATCGACTTGGCGCAAACGATCGAAGAGTGGCGAGAATTGCAAAGTGTCGAAGGTGAAGGTGGACAGGTATGTCGCGAACAAAATCCGGCGAGTTTCGCCACGTACGTCGCTCGCAATAACGATTGCGAATGTCTATTGATTGTTCGTTTCCTTCAAACTTTACCCCCCAAAACACGTTTCGTTCTTTTCTTCCCTTCCATTTAATGAATGACTCCTGGACTAAATGGACACTGATCATATAACGAGCTTGGTTCTAGCTTTTGATGTTCGATTCTCATGTTGGAATGGTGGTAAAAATCTGTCTTCGCAGGACAACAAGCTCGGTGACATCTGCTTCTCGCTGCGATACGTGCCAACCGCGGGCAAACTTACGGTCGTCATACTCGAAGCTAAGAACCTGAAGAAGATGGACGTCGGTGGTCTTTCCGACCCATACGTGAAGATTGCACTTATGCAAAATGGCAAACGGCTGAAGAAGAAGAAGACGTCAATCAAAAAGTGCACACTTAATCCGTACTACAACGAATCCTTTACCTTCGAGGTTCCCTTTGAACAGATCCAGGTAAAAAGAAAACGAGTTCATACAAAAACGCTACTCCGGCAAAGGCGTCTAATTAGGCGCAGGTCGGGGAACTCCCGGCTAATCCCGACGAAACTCGGCCACATCGTGTCCTAGGCCGCCGTGTTCTGCATGGTGCTCCTGCTTCTCAACGGACCTACGACCGAGCCCACGAGTCACCGAGTTTCGTCCGGGTGGGTTGGGAATTCCTCGACTTGGGCATGATTAGTTTGCGTTGTCGGGGTTCGAATGGCAAAGGATTCTGTGTGACACCTTCTTCCACGTGACCCACTCGACGTTCGGTCCCCATTAGCCACGTGACAACGTTTCGGACATTTTCGAATAAGTTGCTGGAACGTTTCTTCAGTGGCCTAGAATTATTTGTTTTTGAGTTGCGATCAGTCAGTTGGGACCAAAAATCTAAGACTACTTCCCCTCTATCCAATATACCAGATGTAGCCCTGTGAAGGGCTGCTGGCCTTTTCAGGGCTACATTTTCTGTCGGGAATATCCCTAAATGAACCATCAATCTTCACTTTCAAGATGGCATTTTTTCTACGCCACTGCAGAATAGATTATACTTTTTCGAACCTTTCGAAACTTCCCACAAAATGTTTCGTCAACGTTAAAGAAACGTTGATAGTACCCTTTATGGCTAATGGGTTGTGTCTCTCAGCTCTCGCGCTTTCACAAACCAAGGAAACTCTAAACTCGGAACAACAAATATTCTGAGAATGAGAATCTCTGTGAATGTCTTTTTTGTTTCGGCTTTTTGTGTTGGGTTCCACGCTTTTTGTGCCTCGTCCTTTTACGAACGAACATTAGTTTGGCATGTTGGACGTTTGAAGGTCGCATTTCCATAATAATGATTCCATGAATAAATCATCATCGGAGGAACTGACGGCATATTCGGAGAATATTGACAAGAAAAATTGGAATCATTTTTATGGAAATGTTCTCCTGTTGTTCACGTTAACATCCAGGTTACCTTCCATAGTATCCCTCCATGATTTGCATAATAGAAGTCAAGCATTCAGAAATTTAAAACTTTAGAATTCTGAGATTGAATTTTTATCTGGAAATTTCCTTTTTGCATTTTCTACTTGTCATCACTTCCAGGCAGTCACTGTGAATAATATCGAGTTAAAGCAATGAGCCTTAATTACATCAAAGTCATGGAGACCATCCTGCTTTGCTATTAAACGTTCAATAACAAATTTAGAAAGTCGTCCATTTTCCCAGCTTGTTGCTTCAGTCCATGTTTTGTGATTAGATAATAAATAGAATGCCAATCTAGAAACAGAAAATGTCATTAAACCAGCAAGAGTAAAACGCCAAGCGCTACACTCACTCAACCAAAACCACTCAAAACCCAATTATCAAACAAGGAAGCTCACATGCAGGAGCAAAAAACCGAAAGTGAAGTCTCGTACTAAATTTGCAACCCAACAATTCGAGACATAAGTCGAAAAATGTGGGTCCAAGCGTTTCGAACGTACTTTTCACTCAGTTAATTGACGTTTCTTGAAGAAATGATACATCTCCCATCCAGACCTTTCCTATGTACACGAATGCACTTGGCGACTGGCTCTTTATTCTCATAACTTACTCCTTCATCTTGAATGAAGTTGTATTTTATGCACAAGAAGAACACGATCATCATTCTACAGAACAAACCGTTGGCAGCCTGTGTAGTGCTGAATGTACACGATACATCGACGCTTTCTACTTACAAATGTACACGAAACTTTTGTATACCTCTCTGTACTTTTCCACACGACTATGTTGGGTGTTTTGCAAATAACACCCCTCTTTTTACAACTTTACACGCCAATTTCTTTCAATAAACTTGGATTCATAGCTCGTGTAGCCCAAAAAAGGGCTACCTTTTCAGGGCTACATATTTTAATAAGTCACTTACTTATTATTTCGTATGATGATTCCATCACTTTTCATTCACATTTGCAAAACATCCCAACTATCATTTGTATACAAAACTTTTGTACCTGAAAATCTTGTAGATCACACAACGAAACATTATAACCTGGAAATATGTACAATATTCTTGTATTATGTGTTATTTGTTTCTACGGCAACACTGAAAACTTGACAAGTACAATGAACAAAAAATCTTGAATGTACACGAGTTAATTCTAGAACTTGTTGACAATAAAGTGACAGAATTTTGCATTCAATGATCATAAAAAAAATTCTATCACGTGTGTTTCTAGGCTTTCGTCGACTCAATACATTCGCTTTGAATGTTCAATTTTGGGGTAATTGGGGGATCATAATGAAATGAAATCGTCCAAATGCGAGTTGATTGGGTGGCGAAAGTTCAATCAATGACAATTGTTACCGAGGAAATTTCCAGTGATATTTTGGGAAATGAAGCAAATCAATAGATAGGCTGTAAATAAGGTTTTTATTTTCAAATAATTGGTTTTCATGGAAATTTCCTCCACAATTTAGTATCTGTTGAATCACATAGGACTTATGTGTTCGTAGTTGTTTGCCATGAAAGTACATTTAGAAGTAGCACCTGTGTCTGTGTAGTGTGATTAACTGTAAAAAATATTAGGTTCTACTGAATGGACACTCTGGGATAAGAATTCAGTGAATATTGGCCACTTGCAATTTTCACCTGATTTTCAAATCAGTGGAACTTGATATATTTATTACATTTTGGTTTCACTATGTTCGTTTTGTGTAGTCCATGTTTAGTACAACAAAAAATGTGTCAACGTGGATATATGTATATGTTATTTGTGTACAAAACTCAAAATCGTTTTTTCTTGACCAATTCATGTAAGAAGTGCATTTAAAATAATTTTCCTCTGAGAAATCAAGGTTTCAACATACTTATTTGGAAACCATTGAGATTAGAAAATTGAACAAGAATAAACGATTACATAAACCGAATGATTATGCATTCTTACAGGTAAAAACAGGTATTTTCTACATAAGCCACTATAATTACGCAAAGCGAATTCTCTGTGCTGGCTGATTTCGATTTTTATGAGAATGGGCAGAATTTATAAATGATATGGTTATGCAATAATATTTCTTGAAAAACCTCCTCATTAAGTTGAAGTTTGTATCTTAGACATTTATACATAAAATTCTTGTTTTTTAGTAGATGGTTTAAAAATTTCTACCCTTCTGCTTCGTCAATTTTCTTTCAATTAGTGTTGTTCATTTCTTCAAGACTTCTTTGGACTAAAGAATCTATGTTTGAAGCGCTTTATTTTTTATCCTTTTTGGAACTTGCCAAATTCACAAACTTGTCTTCTTGCATTTTTCAAAAGATTTTGTCGATTCTCATAAAAGTCGAATTTACAGAGATCGACAGAGATTTCACTCCATTTCCATAAATACTTAATAATATCACATATGCTTTTATGTCGTGACCATATATTTTGTCAAAAACCAATGTTCAAAACGATCGATTTCTCTTTATAGAAAGTGCAATTAGTCGTGACTGTCGTGGATTATGATCGTATCGGTACATCGGAACCAATCGGACATTGCAAGCTTGGATGTAATGCGTCAGGAACCGAACTGAGACATTGGTCTGACATGTTGGCATCTCCGAGACGTCCAATAGCCCAATGGCACACGCTTAAAGACCCCGAAGACGGCGACAAGAAGGATTAAATGAACCCCCAATAAACCTACAAGGTCTATATTCTTTTACCCATAAAATACTCAGACGAAAAAATTATAAAATGATGAATTCCTCCAAAACCAATTCCAATATTCCCAAATTCCAGGAAAAAAAGCGAAGAAAAGTAACCAAGCATCTGCAAAAACCCAATCTGTCGTCATGAATAATAAACGAGGAGGAAGAACAACAATACAATAAGATACGGCAAAAATAGTATTATAAACGATTTGTTCCCATCAAGTGTAGTGTCTTGTATATACATACATACCTATATATCAGCTATACTACTTACTATAGATGTAATGAAAAGTGATTTCAACAAGAGTTTCAAGACAAAAACGAACGATTGGTTCGGAAGCATGCAAAATTTTCGCGAAATCCTTGCTTCCCTTGTTGGTCTCGCTTTCACTGATATCACGATGAAAAATTGAGTCGTTCGAATTTTACAAATCCATCAATCATCACGGTTATCGCATCGCGTAGACATTTCGAAAAAAAGATACCAGGCGTTTGATAATAATGTTACTATAATATACAGAGTGTCCGAAATAAGATGGAACGACCTAGAGCAGTGCATTTCTTGTGAAAAACTGCAGAGAAAATTCCGTTGCCGCTTTTTTCTACAGCGAGAACTGACGGAGTTATCAACCGTTGAAGTTGAACCAATCACAGCGCGTTCCGTTCGTTCCGTTCTAACGGAACGCGCTTAATCAGCCCTGCGATTGGTCCAACTTCGGACGTCGATATCACCCTTGGTTTTGAGTTTAGAAAAAAAATTCTTGAGAACTTTCTTCATGGATTTTCGCAAGGAATCTCCTGTTCCAAGCTTTTCCATTAACTTCGAGACATTTTGCATAATGCTCAATGCATGATGTGCAGACCAAGAACTGTGTTTTTACGAGCTAAACGCGCGCTTGTAGCAAATGATGCATGTTTCATGATGAATTGTCCGAAACTACTGCACATTTATTCTGAAAAATTGGATAACTATCTATGTTTCAAAAATCGGTGGAAATTGCAAACTTTAAATCTAAGTTTTTTTTTAGTTTTGAATGAACAATAAATTTCACAAGTTCTTCGTCGAATCACCGTCTGCTTGGAGCATTACGAAAATTACAAATAAAGTTGTATCAGGGATTTCTAGATCTGTATCGTTAAGGTTCATTGTCGAATTATCATTGACGCACGAAAGTTATTCGCGAAAATAATTGGAATTGGACGCCAGCGTTTTCATCGGCCATAAAGTACATACAATATGACAGTTCGTGTTATTTCTGAAACTGGCCTATTTCTACGTTCGGATATTCCGAAAAGAAATCATTCCGCACATTTGTGAGAAATATCTGCAATAGAGATTATTAGGATCATCAATTGAATGCTGTGAATTTTCACTTCTCGCATCCACATTGTCTGCTTGTGGTGCTTTGATTGCTTCACTGACAGTTAACGTCATTTTTTAGGGTATCATCATTTGAAGAGAATGATGAAGAGTAGGTTTTTTTCCATTTTTGGGGGAAATGTAGATTTCTGGATAATTGTAGTTTCGACATCGTTAGTTGGTTGGATCACATGATGAGAGTGAAATTGGTGGTTGAAGATCTTTGTTCTTGCAAACGTGTAAATTGTAAATTTTCAAGTTTACCAAACGAGTGTGCCTTTTTCATTGGAATTCGATTCGTGGCACGGATGAAACAAATTTGGACTTTTTCACTATATTTATAGACTTTTAAAAAGTTTGGATTAGAGTTTTTCGTGGATAAGATTGTGTTTTTTCAATTGCAATTTTTGCTTTATTGTTGTGGATCTAATGGTGAAATGGTTCTGACGGATTTTGGAAACTAGTTTGTCAAAAGAGAATAATTTTTGTCTTTTAATCCTTGCTTTTCTCTCTTCTTATAGGGTTTAGATTTCTCAATTTGAAAATCAAGTTCAGTTGTTCTGGAATTGGGATCCCATTAATGGCCTAGGAATGTGAAGTTTACATTTCTTGCCTTAGACTCCCTAAATTGCAATCCCAAAAATCTGAGACAAAAAAACTATCATTCATCTCGTTTTGGATTCAGATATTTCAAATTAAATTTTTCACACAAGGAAACAATATTTCTAAAACATCAAATAAATTAAAAAATACTCGAAATTGCATTAAGATTTTCTCAAAACCCGTTTGAACCAGACTTATTAAAGTTTTCCACGCTTGGATTTTTCTTAACTCCTTTGAAGACATAAAAATATATACTCCAGAACATTTTTATACCTCTTAGATTTCATGATCAACAACCAAAAGGATTCAAACATCTGCGATCTTCACTAGAACTAACCTAGCATAAATTTAACCACGAACTTACATTTTTTTATAAAACATTGAAAATCCCTCCATAAATAATATACTACTCAAATATCATAGCAACAAAAAGATTATTTCGTGAAAAAGCACGTATATTTGTAAGATATACATTTCATATTTCCAAGATGATTTTCGTGATTGAATTATTTCAGGACCAATCAAGTTGAACTTGTACAAAATCATTTCACTCTAGCAAAAAAAATTCAAATTAGAGAAACAATTCGTCACATAACTTTCAGTAGAAAAAAGTAGATCTAGAATTGTGACATCAATCACGTCAAGTTTGTACAAAACTGAGAGTAAGACGTTAGTTTCATGATATCATGCAACTCAGAATTTTTTCTAGCTTAAATTTGAGCAATCACATTTTGTAGCCCTTAAAAGGCCTCGCCCTTTTTTGGGCTACGTAAGACATTTATTACGAGTTTGTACAAAATTAAAAGTAACATGTTAGTTTCATCTAACCATGCAGTAGAAAAAATAATTTCATCTAGAAATAAACGAATCATATAGCTCTCAGTAGGAAAAAGTAACCCCAAAATCAATCACGTCGAGGTTATACAAAACTAAGAGTAATATTAGTTCCATATTATCATGCAACGCAGGCTGTTTTTCTTTCTAGCAAAATTTTCTTAATTTGAGAAAACTGATTCCAAGCCATCACTTTTTGCAGCCCTGAAAAGGGATCGCCCTTTTCAAGGCTACGTGTGACATCTATCACGAGTATGTACAAAATTAAAAGTAACGTGTTAGTTTCATGTTACCATGCAGCACAGTACTTAATATTCATGATGAGCTGAGTAGTGACTTTGTGTCGCACTAGACGATGCAGTATCGATCGAAATTCTTAGCTACGTATAATGACGTACTATCAAGGCAGGAACTAACGATACCGACATTTTTCCCAACATTTATTCTTCTACCTTGAATTTTCACTCTAGATAGAGTTAAAACACTTCTTCTTACATCAAACATTTTTTTTTGTAACTTTAGCTTACGAGTTTAGACAACTTTTTTCAGTTTTCAGTGGAAAATGATGATTTTTCAATGAATTCACTCAGTCTTTCAAAGAATAGCTCTAAACTGTCTAGAAATGACTTAAAGCTTAACGAAACTCTGATTATGAAAATTCTCCATTCTGGAATATGGGGTTTTTCGGTCATCGCCTTAAGCTTCGCATTTAACATATGTCATCCGTCGAAAAAGTTACATTGATAATAATATAGCACTCGAAATGAAATATGATCATCGTCATTAAAGTACGTATCGATAGGCACAAGTTGAGTATTGCGAGGGTTTAGTTCTTTTGCATCATCCATGTTTCGTTTAAACTTTTGCTGAAAAAATAATTATAACTCTATGTTGTACAGTTATACGTTTATTGAAAAGAAATTAAATGAAAATTATTACTCCCAAATCAATTGAAATACATATCTGCAATTTTCTCATTACAAATGATTTCCACCCAGGTGTTTAAATAAATATTTTCACAAGAATGGTGCAAGTGAACTAAGGCCTTAAAAATGAAAAAGTGTAGGTGTAGACAGCAGGTCGAATAAGCGTCATCATTAGGATAAAATAATTAAGGTATAAATAAGAGCCGATATATGAAAATGTTATAGCTTATAGTTGAAATGAGTGATAATTGTACATTGAAATACGAAAGTGAAAAAGCATGCGAGCTCACGATAGAATGTACGTGGATGAATGAGACAGAGAAAAAAAGTTGCATCCTTCCACATTGCACATTCGGAACCATTACCATTCTAATTTATGGTTAATATATATTTTCATCGTTCATAACTTATTCGTTAAAAAGAACTGAACATGTTGAAGACCGCTTTGAAATCTGCATCGCTTAGAGTTTTACGAGACGCTTTTTTATTTGATAAAAATCAGCAGGTGTAGGATAAATAAACAAAAAAACAACACATGGTTATTCTCGATCGTAGTGTAAGATCTGCGTTATTTATTGTAAAATAAATATTTAAAGACGTGTTTGTTCCTAGTTGTGCAGTCCGTACGATGCTCCTTGACGAAGTATATTATATATAAACAGCATTATATAATTATAAATTCGCGAGAACCATGCACAAAGAAACAAAAAAATATTAATAATTTTTTTGCGACGTCCCTGGACGTGGGGAGCGCGTGTGCACTGGCCGACACGTTGTCATGGAGTGAAAAATATATCGATTGATCTTTCAAGAAACAAATTTAATGAGGAAGACCGATTATATATATAGTAGATCGATATATGTTACAAAAACTGTGAGCTACGAAAAAAATTTATCAACCAGTCTTGTAATCATTCCATTTAGGTAAATCCATAGAAATTATTATTATATGGTGAAATTATTATGTAATAAATATTGTTGTTAACATAAAAAGGAAAAATTGTGTTTTTGGATAGCGCCTTCAATTTCGAGAGGATGCGGATTTATCATGATCATATTTTTTATAACAGGGTTTGTAAGTAACGCGTTACTTGTAATAACGATAACGGGAACGAGTCACTTTTATTCGATAACGAGTAATGAAAAACCCTTTATTTTACGTTACTTTTATCTGTCTCAATAAGTTTTTAGCACAATTTTTAACTTTTTAAGGGGTTATATACCTTTTTGGGCGGACGGATTGCGGATGGTTTGCAGTATCTTTTAAAGTATGTAGCAATAATGTTATGACACCAAAGTTATTGTTTTTTAATAGTGTATTGTCCACTTGAAAAAACAAGTATTTGTTCATAAAAAAATATCAACAATTGGTAGAGTTATGGCCTTTTCCCCTAAACAACTTTTTTTTTGAAGAGGCTTTTGGTGACCGCGATGCAAGTTAAACAGGTCAAGTTGAATTAGAAAATCCAAAAAATTTCATTAGTCTAGGAATGTATTTAGTTCTTGAACGATGGAAAAAATTAATGTTACGTTTTTTCTGTATGCAAGAACGTTTTCCTCAAGATTTCGATTTTTTGAACTCTGTAAATTTTATTGAAAAATTCCTTATTGCAAAATAGAAACTTTTTCATAAAAAAGTGATCGTTCAAGAACTAGATATATTCCTAAAATAATGAAATTTTTTGGATTTTCTAATTTAACTTAACTTTTTCGACTTGCATCGTGGTCATCGCAAGCCTCTTAAAAAAAATTTGTTTCAGGGAAAAGGCCATAACTTTGCCAATAATTGATATTTTTTTATGAACAAATACTAGTTGTTCAAGTGAACAATACACTATTGGAAAACTATAACTTTTGTGACTTGGCATTATTGCTACATACCTTAAAAGTAACTCCGAACCATCCTTAATTTTTCTGCACAAAAAGGTATACAACCCCTTAAGGAATGTTCTAAAACTGAGATATAGGTGATTTTGAATTTCCTCTTTTTTGAATAAAAAATTCTATATTAATAATTTTTAATGGAGCAATGTGAGGTATTAGTAATTTGTGGAAGAATATTGATGAAGAATGTGCTTTTTTACTTTTTATTAGAAACTTTCACAGTTCGAAGCGTTGAATCTTAGAAATTCGCATAAAAATGTATTAAAATACTTAAAACCTAAGGTTCTCAAAATCTATAGCAGGATCTGTAAGATCTAGAGATCCTGCTTGAAAATTTCATGAAATATAACAAATAAAACAAAAAAAATACGAAAAATAATCGAAATACTTGATTTCATTAAGTTCCATGTAATTCGATTCTTTGAAAGTTGATGTGATTCCAGGAATCGAAAAACTTCCATTGCTCGAGCTTTGAATTTAAAAAAATACATTTTTATAGAAGTCTATAAGAATATAAGAATATTTTGCGAATCGTATAACTCTGTGATAAGTAAAAAAAAAAAATTGAGGGCACTCTAAATCTATAAAAACACTGTTTTCTGCAAAACCGAACGAAATAATCCAGAAATTTCCAACTTTCAGTTATATCTCTTTCTGGAAATTCAAAGAGATATCTTTGAAAAAACTCAAGGATTCCGCAACATTGTAGAAATACTTAAAAATACAGAAAGAAAACACGAAAAGGAAAATACGTGTAAATACATAAAACATTGAAAATCTTTCGGATTGCAGAAATTCATACAGCAATATATAAAAATAATGATCGATCCTTGAAATCATAGAAAAACTGAAGAAATACGAAAAGTAATGAAATAAGTAAGAATCTATCGAGACACTGATTTCTGGATAATCCTGTCAAACTCGGAAAATTTTATTATGTTTAAATTCTAGAATTCCGAATTCTGGGAATGTTTGTATCAATTTATATTATAACAACACTCAAATCATGTGGACATACTAAAACATTCTGCAACATTTTCTCATCCTGAAAAATTAAATTATAGTTATAGAAATACTGACCAACGTTTCAAATCGCGAGGAAATAGAAAAAGTTTTAAAAAAATCAAAGGAAATGAAAATCTCTATAGAAACTATTTGCTGAAAAATACTCTCAAATATGAATAATTTGATGAACTTTGAATTTTAGAGCGTGAAATCTATGCATGTACAGAAAAATAGTACAAATTTATAAAAATACCAGAAAATCCTGCAAAATTTTATACATACTTCAAAATACAAAAACATTCAAAAATTTTGAAATTCTAGGTAGGTATTAAGATTTTCTCAAAAATCAATTAAATTTGCAAATGTTTTCTTGTGGCTAGCATTGAAGCGAATGTCATATTCATAAATTTTGTGAACTTAAAAAAATATAAAAATTTGAACAATCTGATTGATTTTTGTCCGGGTGAAAAAGTACGGATGAACATTTTTTATTACAACCGAAATGAACAATTTTTTAAGAACGAAACCTCTAGTACGTTGATATTGTTTTTTTCAGACTGAGCTCCATTTTCTTAAGTAACTTTCCAAACCCTGATTTGTCAATAATTTATACAAGTAAAACGTAATATTGAAAAACCGATGTAACAGGTAAAATTCAAACAACTCTGACTTTTGAGGAAAAGACTGATCCATCATTCGCTCCTTGACCTCTTTTTCCATGAAGAATATTTTTCGAAAACCCCAAATATTCTCGAAAATAAATCAGCCCACCACCAGGAAGTAACAAAATTTCAGCTCATGAAAATACGGAAACGCGGTTTCCCGAACATATTCAACCGAAACGCGTAGAAAGTATTTCCGTTTTTCCGAGACAATCGCGATCGTGAAAAATCGGGTTGGGAAATAGGAAACGGTGGTTGAGAGTGCAAAAACGCATGAGCATTAAAACGAGATTTTTTTAGTTGGCTCAACATCGTAGGAAAATTGCGGGAACATGGAGTACAAAGGCAGTGCTTTCACGTGACACGTGACTCGTGCGAGCGCACGCGTGTAATAATTAATTATGCTATGTTTATGACTAACGAGAAGCCGACGCTACTCTATAATGATATTAATGAGCTGCTTCAACAGGCTTAATACTGGCGGGAGGACGATTGCTTCCGACTTGTCCGTTGTTGCTTTTTTCCGGGATGCCCGCGTGCGTATGGTTTGTACGCGTTTGTTGATAGATAAAAGATTCCTCGAGCTCTGCGAACCACAGATGCAGAATTTTTCATAATTAGCATGGGAAAATCTGGTACTTTTTAACAAATTTATGATCAAAAATACTTAACTTTTGTAATTTTTACAATATTATTGCAGATTTTTTCATTTGTATCGTACTGATTACAATTTTTTACAGTAAGAATCGTTATACAGTAAAAATTGCTGTATGTACGTATGAGAAAAGTTATAATATTCAGAATGGGAAATTTCAGTTCAATGATTTTACTTTTAATTATGATTTGTGTCTCCAGTTCGTAAAATGGAATCATTTTTATACCTTCTTCAAGAAAATACAGTAGTAATATGTTTTCTGTAAAATTTCAATGATATTGTAAAATTTACAGTATACTCTTACAGTCTGACGTCTAATTCTACAAAAAAAAATTCTTTTTACTTTCTACTACTCTATTTACTATTTTTTTATACGATTGACATTAATTCATTCTGAAAATTCAAACACGAAAAACACGGTTAGATATAGTTGCGAAAAAAATGTTTTCTTCAATAAACCATTTTTTTCGTAAACTATAAATTTTTTTTTTCAACAAATAATATAAACTTGAATTTTTTTACACTTGGAAATCTGTGTTTTTGAAACATAACTTGCCGAAATTTATGACATTTTCTTAACCTAATATATCAATATTTTTTCATATTCAAGGTTGTACAAAAATATGCAAAATTACCAATCATTGCACTACGACAGAAAATTTTTTATTTTTGAAATATTACGAGAATGTAACATGGTTCCTGTATTCTTACAGAATTTACAAAGTTTATTACAATCTGCAAAATTTATCATTATTTTCTGAAATTGTCCATACTTTTCGAATTTTTTAGAACTCTCGACAGTGTTTAAATTTTTGAACTCTTTTTATTTTTGGAAATTCTAAAAATTTCAAAAATAACACAAACTATTTGAAACTTATAACTAATAACGAAACTTATAAATAATAATACTGATAAAACTAATAATAACTTATAAAAACTAATAACCAATAAAAACAAAACTAACAATAAAAACTATTTGAAGCTCTTGAAATTAAAAAATATATGTCCAAATCATTGGTTTTTTTCAATATTCTAAATACTTTTCAGGTATTTGAGAACTTCAAGTAAAGAAAGAAAAAACATCGTCACACATGATTCGGAAAAATATAAAAACGAGACTGATAACACAAATTATTCGAAGCTCTTGAAATTTAAGAAAATATATCCAAATCATTAGTATTTTTCAATATTCCTAATACTTTTGAAGTTTTTAAGAACTTTAGAAAAAAAAAGAAAAAACATCATCATACATCATTCGGAAAAATATAATAACGAACTCAATCTACGGATTGAAAAATATTTTATAATATCCTACATTTTTTTTCAAATTTATTAGAATTAAAGACAATCTCAAAAATTATAATTGTTCGATTTTTGAAAATTTTACGAATTTCAAAACTAACACAAACGTAATCTTAGAGATTGTTATTTTAAAATTCTTTTCAATTTTTTAAAATTTTACAAACATCGAAAAAACATTGTCGTGCATATTCCAAAAAAATATAATAAGTAACCTGAGCTAAAAATTTGTTTCGATTTTCTAAAATACTACAAATTTTTCAAATTTCATAAAATTATACAATAGACAAACTGAATAAATTTTTTATTCTTCACTATGTTTAAGAATTTTCAAAATTTGAGGCCTCATACTTACTATCAAAAACTTTTAAAATTTCATAACGAAATTTGTCCAACTCGTTGGAATTTTTCGAAACTGTTTTATTCTTTTTCAAGTTTTTTTAATTCATGTTAAGAAAAGAGAAGAATAATCATGCTTATTACGAAGAATCATGGAAATGAACACAATCTGTGAAATTTATGAACATTTCCTGAATGTCCACAAAATTCTCAAACATCAAAAAATTATTCGAAGTATTGGAAATTTTCAATGTTATTCAATTTTTCGAAATTCGAAACAGAAAACTATTAATAACAATTTGTCCAACTCGTCATGATGTTCGTACTTTTTTAATACAGAAGATTTTCAGATTTTCTCGAAAAAATGGAAAAAAAATTATCAGACATACTTTACTAAGATGTAATAATGGATACAAAATCTCAAAAATCACAAACGTTTCTTGAATTTCTACGAATTTATTCGTTTTCATAGAATCATTGGTTATCTTTTGGACTCCAAAACTGTATAAAATATAAAACATGGCACAAAATTTTCTAGAAGTTCCTATATTCAACATTAATCGTTCAAATTGTTAGGATTTTTCTTCATTTTTGACATACTCATTTTTTTTTTCATATTTTCATAAAAAAAAAAAAAAATAAATCTTCACTCATATTATTGAATCTCAATGACCACCAACCGAAAAAATCACGTTTTACAGCTTCTACGAGTTTCCAATAAAATTCCATGGAATATTTTTTTGGGTCAGATTATTGATAAAATAACTTCAACAAACTCCTATTGCTACATAAATCATACGAAAAGTTGTTTGATTGTCGTCATTTAGCGACACGAGGTTACATTAATCGATGAAAGTGCGAAATATCTCGACTCGCCAATTTCGAACTCAAACCAGTTTCTCACTTTTCCATATGGGACGACGGAAAATCACGTTTTTTATTCTAATTTCGGCTTGACATATTTCCACATTAAAATATTGTGAAAGCGATACATAACTTCTTGAACATTTTCATGTGAAAATTCCAACGCGCTATGATTTGAAAATCACTCTGCATAAAGTTTTGTGATTCTGGTACAAGTTCGTTGGGAAAAAATGTGAAGATATTTTTCTGTTTAAAATTGATTGTTTTTAAAATTGAAGTTTTTTTATGCGGAATTCCATTGTTTTTGTCTAATTTTAAATACAAGAAAATTGTTTTCAGGTTTTTTATGATTTTCAAAAGTGTAATAATAAGATTTTGTAATCATTTAGAAGAATCATTTTCATGAATATCTTCATTTCTAGCTACTTCCATACATGATAACAATAGAAATGCAAAAAATTCAATAAACAGGCTACACTCCTTTTTTCAAACAATCTGAAAAACATTTTTTTCAAATATCTAGAATGGAATAATTACATCACTCACGCGCGTAGGAAGAGGAGGGTTTTGGGGGTTCAAACCCCTCCTGAAATTCTGATAAAATCAATCAATATTTCATGTAAAAATGAAGAAAATTGTATCGATATTCAATAAAAATATCACTTACATAAAAATGCATGAAAATGATAGCAGTATATATAATATTTATAAAAAAGGAAAAATTGTAAGAACGTAGGATTATGTAGAAGATATGAATCAGAAAAATTGTTGCAACCAAATGAATAATCAAGAAAAATAAAAATTTTCAGAAATGCTAAAAATTTACGAAACTCTAAATCTTAGACCATCGAATTTAAGAAATCTCTATGATATCCATATAAAAGTATTATAAATCTTTCGATTAATACAAACTCTACAAAAATAATGAAATCATTTGAATTGTATAAAAAAAATGATACATGGCAAATCTCGACAAATGCCTCTAAGATCTATAAATTTCGGTATTCTAGAGCATCAAATTATAAATATGCTATAAACCTATGAAAATTCTGTGAAAAGTTACAAAATCTTCGAAATATTTCAAAATTACGAAATAAGATACATGATATACAACATAAAAAATCTGTATGAATGTGACTTTATCATTCTTTCATGGAACTACGAAGAATACATAGAAATTCGCGTTTTAAAGCATCGAGTTTTTAAAATCTCTGTAGCATTCTACAAAAATATAAGTAATCTATAGAAATACTTGGAAGTCCTTCAAAGTTTCGTATATTATTTTAGAAAAATGTTAAAAATAAGTTGACTAGTTTACTAGTTCACTAATTTGCTTATTAACGAGTTTGCTATGTACTTTACTAGTTAACTAGATAACTAGTTTACTAGCTTTTTTATTTAACAAGCTTATTGGTTTACCAATTTACTATTACAAATTGGAAATTTTACAAGTTCACTAAATAACTAATTTACTCGTTAACTAGTTTGCTAGTTTACTATTTTACTTTTTCACTTGTTTACTATTTTACTATTCTACAATTCCAGTAGTTCAATAGTTTAGTAGGTTATTTGTTTACTAGTTTAGTAGTTTGCTAGCTTACTAGTTTGCTAGTTTACTCTTTTTCTAGCTTAATAGTTTACTATCTTACCAGTTTACTTGCTTACAAGTTTGCTAGTTTACTGGTTTACTAGCTGCTTAGTTTACTAGGAATTTATCAATATATAAAAATTGTGTAGCTGTAATTTTCTTCGAAATTTCTGAAACTTTCTGTCCTAAAGCATATTTATTAATAAAATGCTATAATTATATATAATTTTAGAAATTAATCTAGAAATTCATATTTAAAACAATAAAAATACATCCAATTCAATTTATACAGTTCATACAGTTGAACATACTTTTAACTGTAGAAATACAAAAAAAATATGAGGTGGATGTATTAAATATCTTCATAAAAGAAATCGTCGTCTGAAAAATCAATTTTAGTTCCCCAAATCGTTGAAAGTTTCAACACTATAGCATCAATTACTTGAAATCTATTGAGCAAACCATGGAAATATTAGAAATATACATATAAAAATACAAGAAAATACTAAAAAATTTGATAAATTATATACCATACGAAAGTAGTATAAATTTATGATGTACCTTTTGTCTATGTGGTAAAAATTGGCTCAAAAATCAATTGAAATACATATATACATTTTTTTCCAAGTTTGATTCCTCGAGCATCGAACTTTAGGAAGCTCTATAGAAACCCATATTACTTGGTATCAGGTAATTCTTAGAGTCTTATTCATACAAAAACGATTAGTAAAAAATATTGTAACCTCAGTTACTAATTAAAAATCACAAAAATCAAATTCCGCTATTTACAAACATGAAAAATGTAAAATTATTCAAAAATCTCTCTTTCGTAACATATTGTCAAAGATTAAAAATTATGAAATCCCGAAAGAATAATATTTTTCAGAAAAACCCCTCCCGAAAATTTTTTCTGCTTACGCCCTTGACATCACTTGATATTCGATTATTTTTCTTCCTATCATAAAAAGTAGCTCTCAAAAAAGAAATAACATTTTCAAATCACTCAAGGATTACATTTTTTGATCTCATTGCTATGGGTTATTTTATGTACGTCACTTACGTATGTGGCGTATCTTCTCCCATCAGGATGTATTCGTCCTGCGTCGGGTTGCACCATCCGATCAAATACGAAAATAGGTTTGCGCATGGGGCTGCCCAAAACCCCAATTTCGATGTTATCGACTCGATGAAGTACGGCGTTACTTTGGTATGATCGCAAGACAACGTTTCTGACGAAAATTCAAGATTTTACGCAACTTAACAATAAAAAATATCAACCTCTGACGTTGAAATTAATTTCATCCATGATTTTTCAAGTTTCGAGATTTGAATTATTTTTTAAAAATTATTGCTATAATCAGTGACAATAATTTTTATATTTCCAGTCAAAGTTGAAATTTCACATTGCCAACTATATCATTATAAAATTAATTATTAGATGAAAAAAGATAAAATTCAAATATAATGTACTTATTACATTATTTCTATGATTGTACTTGTCATTTTTCGTCTTTTTATGTTCATAGTAGAAAAAATTATGAAAAAAACAATAGAAACTTACGAAGCAGCGACGTCGTTGCGCAACCTGGCTGACTCGAGCCCCCGTTCACGTAAAAGTCCGCGTGTCCGTTTGGGCCCCACTGGCCCAGAATCCCGGCCCCCGTATGAATCACATCTACGAACAGGGCGTCCGACACGTCCAGGTCCCTCGATCTGTTCCCGTTCATGTAAAAAAATATCGTCGGATCGAGGCCTGGAATTTGAAAGGTCTGATCTAATTTTTTCAGGAATTGATATTGAAGAAATACTTGCTATGATTTTTGCAACAATGAGTAATCTGACTGATGAGTGATCTGCTGAAGTTTTTTCGTGAGTTAGTTACGTTTTCGAAAACTGAAGTAAAAGTTAAATTGAAATTGTTTATTTATAATACTGTAGTATGGAATATCGTGAAAGAAATTAATGTTAAATATGTGAAAAATTCAAGACATGTTTGTCATAAAGGATAATTTTATGTACAGAAATCTGGAACTCTATGTTCTAGAATTCAATCTAAAACTCATTTTTGGTATTTTATTAGGTATTTGAAAAACAGTGTCTTAATTGATTTTCAGTATTTTGCTGACTTCTTCCCAGTAATTTTGATCCTTGTGAAAACTGTATAAGTAAATGAAATTTATTGTTTTAATTCAATTTCTTGTAAGGTGCACCTTATAAAAACCTTGGAAGAAACTAAAGTTTCTTATAAGAATGTATTTGGTAAAATCTTATTAGAAAAAAATTCATAAAGTTTTTTTGATGAATTCTTTATTAGAAATTTCAGTTTCTCATAAGGTTTTATAAAGATCAGAATTACTAGGGCTTGTACTTTTAGTTTTTTTCGTATGTATTCAGATTGCTTCACAGATGTACAGAATTTGATGCTCTAACATTCGATATTTTATAGTTTATTATATTTTTAACAATTTTTCATTAAATTATGTCTGTAGAAGTTGTGAAAAATTTAGTGAATTTGGTTGTAATTCGGAATATTTTACGAACTTTCGAGTACTTAAAAGATTTTCATGGTTTTTGTAGTATTTTCCTAAATTTTAAGTAGTTTTATGAATTTGCTATACAGGTTTCTAGAATTCAATTCTCTAGAATTTAAAATTCGATAAATGTATGAAAATTTGATGAAGTTATCGAACAACAGTATAGTCTACATTAGTGTCTCATGCATTTCAAGTTTTTTGAACATTTTCTTTATTTTCTTGCAATGATAAAATTTTGTATTGGATTTAGCAGTATTATTGCAGATTTTTAATCTTTCTATGAATTTCTGTATAGGTTTCTAGACTTCCATGCTTCAGAATTTTATGCATTGAATATTAAAGTTTTTTGAGATTCTGTACATTTTATTGGAATTTCAGAAAACAATATTTTCATAGATTTTATAGTATTCTCAGTATTTATTCAATGAACTGGACTTTTTGATAATCTTCCTATAAATTTATATATTATTATAAAGAATTCGATCCTCTAGAATTAAAAGTTCCATAGATTTTTATATTTTGTCGAGCAGTAATATATAGTAGTATATATAGTATATACAGTGGTGTATAGAATATATAGTAGTACATAGTATATTGGATATAGTATATAGTATATAGTATATAGTAATTTTATATTTGGTTGAGGGTATAACATTTACTTAGATTTGAAGAATTTCATAGATTTTACACATTTTTTTTTTTTTCACACACATATGCTTCTTTTACTATCTCTTCTATTTTGACGAAACAACATTTTTTTCATAGGTTTCTAGTCTTTATTTTTATGGATTACTACGTATATTTCTGGAATTCTGTTCTTTCATTTTACAGAAACTTTTACAGAAAACTTTTCAGAAACAAGATTCAACTGCTACATTTTATTTAACTATTTTTTTTTTTTTTTATAGCTCGACGAAGTGCAAAATTGTTGATAGCTCTCAAAAATAGTGAATATTTCGAGCCAAAGAAGCAATAAGTAGTATGCTTAAAAAATACAGTGCTAGAAAATAACTGAAATTTCACACAAGTATGTTGAAAGAGTTGCAGTTATTATTTTGAATTGTTTTCACAATTTTTCCATACTCTGTTTCTTTATCATCAATCAGATGCCTGGAATTCAAATAAAAAATTAACTTTACTGATTATACGATATTTATTGAAATATATGATTTATAAAAAAAAATTAAGATAATTTGATATGTAAGATACAATTCTTAATATTCTTTTACATAATTTACAAATAATATTATTTATACATTCATCAATATTATTCATTTTATATTTATAGTAAAATATTGATTTTATGTACAATATTTATACTATTTATAAATAATCATGATCTGTACTAACATAAATACGAAAAAATTATAATAATATCATTGTATTACATATGTAATTGATAAATTTGTGTTCAAAGTTCAAATAGACTAGAAAAAAAATTGCTTCGACTCCATGTCAGTTTCTTCATTTTCCTGGAACAACACAACCCTGAAATAGCAATGAAAAACATTTCTCATAATATTGGTAATCAATCATAATTCGAAATTCTCGATCAAGTTTATTTAATGTCTATGGTCGAAGATTCAGTCCCATTTTTGGACCCCTTGTCAATACGACTCAGACAATCGAGAAAACAGTTTAAAAAAAATATCTTGAAAAGCAATTTTCATCGTGGGGTATTTCTTGCACTTGGTTTTACAACACAAAAAAACAACAACGACTTGATTATGAATTTCAACTAATAATGATTGATTACTAAGAATATTTAGAACCTAATTAAAATTTACCATTTTTTCGTACAGATACTTCTTGTATTTCCTTCACTTTCAATTTCTCCTGGCTAAAATGTAACTTCTATCGAATCAAATGCAATAAATATAATGTTTTAAATGCATTATTCTGAATTTTCAATCACAGGTTAATATTTACCTGTAATTCTTCCTAGTTTATTGTCTGGCAAATAATTCGAGATAAGGCCAGCAATGTGGGCACCCACGCTGTATCCAAGCACGTGAATATTTTCCACTGCAGTACCTCGTGGATGGTCCCTTAAATACCTTACTAACTGAGCAATACATTGCGCTCCAAAATCTGGGCCCCATTGAATTTGCGACAGGCATGGTTCGCGAACCAAAGAACCATAATCCACGATTATTATATTGTATTCACCACGAGTGAAATAAGCTGAAAAAAAATTATGACTTTTTTTATAAATAACATTTGTACTCCAAACTCATACAGAAATTCTGAAGTCTCGAAAGCTAAAAAAATTAGTTTTAATCATGATTTTCATGATGCGAATCAGAAAAACTTTAATGAATTTGAAACAGATGGGATATTTTTAAACTCTTTATTTCATTTCAAAATGCAAAATTTACTTAAATTATATATTACTGTTTACAGATATAACTGCATGATAGTCCAAAATTTAAAAAAGTCAAAATCTCTAAGTTGGATCCTCAAATCCAAGATTCCAAATTTTTTTATTATTCTTTCGACAATTGATGGACGTTACGAAGAATGGTAACTTTAGTATTTTTCTCTAACAAACAATTTTTGAACTAATCATGAAAAGTAATTGTTAATAAACAGTTTTATCTTTTTGCAACCTCTGGATTTTTAATTTCAATCGAACAATGTTGATCAGATTTTCCGTTGTACACAGCAATTATTTCGATTCGAAAAAGTTTAAACACACTCTAGCATGGTGTATACATAAAAAAAGAAGGAAAATTCTGTTACACTCAATTTTCCGAACATTCACCTTTTCGAAGGTCCGTACTTGGTGATAAATCTCTCCCACCTCCAAAACCATGTATCACAATTTTTGTCGGATGCGAACTGTTGAAATGGGAATTAGCCAAAGACACAAATCGTCGCACGTCAAGAAGCAAAGGATTTTTTTGAGTTTCCCTGTGCAAATGGAAATAAATAACTCTCGTAAAACTCTGAACTTTTTCTTCACATTTCTTATACATAATTTGTGTGTGAGTATATACAAGGATCTGATGAGTTCAACAAAAAATGAATGATTTTATTCGATACTTCGTATGTAAATATGCAAAATTTTTTTCAAGCTCATTTCCATTGTGCATGATTAATTTTATTTATTCTTACTTACTTCAGAATCTGAAAGACATGATTATTTTTGCAGGTTTTGAAGAGCTAAAGAATGCCAAATACATTTCTAGAATATTTTTTCTAGAAAACAGAAATTACTAATTCTAGAAGATATTATTCTTCAAGGTCGATTAATTAAATTTTGAATAATTGAATATAAATCCAGAATACAAAATTCAAGAACTTTAAATTACATACTTGTAAATCCTGGAACAGAGAATTGCGGGATCGTGAATTCTACAATGGAGAAATTCAAAACTTTAAAATTTTCTAGACTTTTACAATGCAGAATGCTTGATATAAAATTTCTAGTGTCACAGTCACAAAACAACCGAATCCCAGAAAAGTAAAATATGTATAACTGAAAGCCAGATAAAATTTCTCTTCTTACACAACGTAATGAACGTCCTTTTGATTCGTGAAAAATTCCACAGTTCAGATTCTTGTTGAGTCACATTAATCATCTGCCTGTGATTATGTAAAAACAAACTTTCAAGCTATGGGAGAGTAAAAGTGAGGAGGGAGAAGCAATTTTTGATATTCAATGTAAAATGATGATTTTTTTGTTGGAAGTTCACATTTTACAATGTAAAATATCAATCTCTAAGGATGTACATGATAAATCCTAATTTTTAGGAATTTCGAAAGTAAAAACAATTTAGATTCAGTCTCAAAAATCTAAGTTTTCATAAAACTTAAGCTTCCATTGTACAATAATTTTTTTTTTTCAATTTTTGTTGTTATTGGAAGTTCACATTCTACAATGTAAAATATTTATGTCGAAGGATAAATGTAATAGATCCAGTGTCTTAGAAATTTCAAAGTTGAAAAAAAGTAAAATTCTCTCTCGAAGTTCTAAATTTTCAAAAAACTCAAAATACAGCAATTGAAGAAATGAAAAATGATAAACGTTGTCATCCTTAGCTTTGATGGAAAATTTATTTATTTTCAAGTTATTATTATGTTTTTTATAATTTCTTTTTCCTTGGAAGTTCATCGCGTTTTACAATGTGTAATATCAATGTCTACAGAAATATATAATAGATACAAAGTTTTGAAAATTTCGAAGTTGAATATTTTTTGAATTCTGTCTCGAAAATATAGATTTTCAAAAGACCTCAAACTGGCTTGAATTCAAAAATCCAAGAAATGAAAAATAATCAACTTCTTTGTCCTAACATGACTTAAAAAATTTATTTTTTTAATATTTTTATTGATTTTTTTTTTGGGAGGGGGAGGTTCACATTTCGCAATATGAAATATCAGTGTCTAAAGATATAGTATGTAATAGATCGAAGTTTTGTAAATTTTGAAGTTGAACATACCTCATCCATATTCTGTTTTGAAAATCTAAATTTTCAAAAAACTTCAAGCTCAAAAATTAAAGAAATGAAAAATCATAAATGTCATTATCTTCAACTTGAATATTGTGAAACATATATAATTTTTTTTATTAATTTATTTGTGGGAAGTTCACATTTTACGATGTTAAGGATCAATGTCTAAGGATGTACGAAATAGATTTAAAACTTTGGAAATTTCGAAGTTGAATGTACCCAATTCGAATAATGTCTAGAAAATCTAAATTTTCAAAAACTTTAAACGCAAATATTCAAGAATTCACAAATCATAAACGTCATTATCCTTAGTTTCACTCAAAAAATTTCTTTATTCTTTATTTTCTTTTTGATTATTTTTCTCAGAAGTTCACATTTTACACTTTAAAATTATCAATGTCGAAGGTTACGTGTAATAGATCCAAAGTTTTAGATATTTCGAAGTTGAAAATAAGTTGAAATCGGTCTTGAAAATCTAAATTTTTAAAAAACTTCAAACCAAAATTCAAAATACAAAAAATCATAAGCGTCATCATCCTTAGCTTTGATTGAATATTTTTGTTTTTTATTTTCTTGTTGGAAGTTCACATTTTACCATGTGAGATATCAATGTCTAAGAATAGATATGGAATTGATCCAAAGTTTTAGAAATTTCGAAGTTAAATATGATCCAAATTATGCCTCGAAATTCTAGAAAATGAACAATCATCTTTGGCTTCAATTGAAAGATATACGAGTATTTTTTATCTATTAATTTTTGTTGTTGGAAGTTTACATTTTACAATGTGAAATATTCATATCTAAGGGTACAGTAAAAATATATTGAAAGTTTCGAAATTTCAAAGTCAATAAAATAAAAACGTCATTATTCTGGTTAACAATTCGATATTTTATTTCTCAATTAATTGAATTCTTGTCTAATTGTAAATGAATTTCATACTAGCAGAAATTTATCGAATTCTCTTGTTAAAACTAATCAACCCCCCCCCCCCCCCCCCCAATATTTAAACAAATCTGACACTAATGCTTTCATAACTCTAATTTCAAAAACTGTCACGGATTAAATTAAAATAATGTTTAATCCCATCATCCACTTTTCTTCTCTCACTTTTCTGAAAGTTCCAAAGTGAGAGTAGCCGCAAAATTTTTGAAATATTACACTCTCCGTTAATTTCCTGGTTCTATAATTTGAGAAAGATGCGAAAAACGCGAAAAGTTTCACGTCCGTGAAGTTGGCTTGTGACGTAAACTCGAAAAGCATAATAATCAGAATAGGATCGAGTGTGTGCTGCAGCACGAGACGGAGAAAGGTGACAAGATTGAGGTCACTTTCAGTTTTCGAAGGAATGATCATGATCTTGAAAGTAAGAGTTCAGCCGAGAAACAATGTGCACTCGGTAAACGCGGAATTACGAGGATGGTTGCTCAATATTTACCTTGTGTAAAGGTAAAATTCGATTTGTGGATGGGGACACTTGAAAGGTGCTTTCACGCAGGAAGTGCTGTTGAAGAGATCTTGGATGGTCTTGTTTTGAGCCGTCACATCTTCTGAGAACAATCAAATAAAAATTTCCTTTAATTAGTGTATGAAAAGGAAAAATTGTTTTGAATTAAATGGAAAAAAAGACCTTAGTACATGCATTGAAATATTACAGATTCTGTAATGCGAAATTCATTTTACATCAAAATGTATTCTGTCATGGACTTTTTTATGATGTTTTTGATGTAGAATGATCAGAGATTTGATATAATGGAATAACTTACATACTTTGCTGATAGACAAAAGTATGCCTTCAGAATATGTATGCTTTTTTTTTATTATTTTTTTCATTCATCGTTATACTTGGAAATTTCTTTTATTTGTTTCTTATGACGGACTTGAGCAATTTTTTATTTATGAATTACAATTTTCGATCTCGAAGTCAGAATGTCAACAGACTTTCACCATGGTTAACGAATGGTTATTTTAACATGACTTTTAATTAATAACCACATTCTTACGGTTCATTCCATTTCTGAAAAACCTGATGAACAATAGAACTGTAAGAACTGTGTTCTTAGTTTTTCACCAAAATTATCCTTAACTATCACTTCTCATGAGCTTCTGCGTAACACATTACTCAATATACAATAGCTTGAAAAAGAACCAGAGCGTTGCACGAGACGAGAAAGTTATAATAAACGAGTTTCAAAAAAATGTCTAACATTTTTAGATATTTCGGAATTGTGTCTTGGGTCTTTCTTAATCCAATTTGCGAAGTTCCTAATGATACATCGAAATCGAAATATGCCGAAATAAGGTCCAAAAATCGTGAAAAAACGATACAATGACCTGAAATCATATAATAAATCAATAATAATTATGTTTACACATATAATTATGTTTTGAATTGGCCAGAAACACTTCTGTGTTTTAGAAGCTTTCAACTTCAAAATTTTCATTTATTTTAGAGATTCTGTAGAAAATATAAAAAATTTTTGTGTAATCTCAAAAAGCTGTGGAAGATTACGATCGAAATTCTGAAGAAACTTATTCCAAAATTTGCAAAACATTCATCTGATTCCCAAAATTCAGGTGTTGTTTATAAAACCCTCAATAAATAATTATTCTTCTCATCGAGATCACTACAAAAATTTTGTAAATAGCGATTCTTTTTTCTGTACTTACGGAAATTAGAATACACGAAAATCATCAAAACTAGTTTTGAAATATAAATTAAAAATATATAAGTGACTAATATAATTGAAAAATAAATTCCAAAAGTCATGATCAATTTTCACAAATCAGAAGATATCTTGAAACTTTCGTAATATTTAAGTACAAACTTACAAAATTTTGAATATCTGAACAATTTTTCAAATTTTTTGTCATACACAGATATTCACAGCAAATATAGTAAATTCATCTCAATTTTACAGTAAATCAGTAAAATATTAGTCTCAAATACTTTTCCAAAAGAAAAAAAAATCTTATTTCTTTTCTAACCTATTTCATTTTCTTTTTATTTTCTTTCTTTTCATTTTTATTTGCACTTTTTTCATTTAAACTGAGAAGACTTCATTCAACTTCGAAAAATTTCAATCACCGAAAAAGCAACATTCGACAAAGTAAAATGTATAATAATTTTTTTGTTTCATTATTAATTTATTTTGAAAAATAGATAACTTACAAAAATATACATAATATTCTCTATATACCAAAACACTAATCTATAAACATAAAATAACGTTCAACTTTTGCAGCTTATGGAGAAACCTCAAACTCGTTTTTCAACTCATGCGATTGCTCACTCGCTTCGCTCGTGCGAAAAACTTCACATTCGTTACAACACTCCCTTTTGCCCCTTGATACCAAAAGTACTATTCTTGAAACTTACGTTATAGTCCCTTTAAACTTTATTTATGTTTATATTGTTATACAACGTAATAATTGCTAAAAAAAATCTCTCCAATTCAGATGTAATTTATGAAATAATCAGAAATCCACCTATACTTCGAATTCAGTCACAAAGAAATGTTTATGAATGATAAATATTTTTAAGGATTGCAGAAAATCGTTGATAATTTTGAAAACTCTTGAAAAAAAAATAACATAACTATTATATACAATATCTACATAATAATCATATAATTACACTTGTATAACATATCATTCATTTGAAATAAAATTAATGTTGAGTAATAATGTATAAAAATTAATCATTTATAAAATCTAAATAATTGACTATAATTTCCACTTACAGCAGTTATTATTATCATGACAAAAATTTTACGTTGTAAATAATGTAATTGAACCTCATTTTAATAAAATAATATGTACAATTTGAATTCGAAATACTTTTAAAAACGTCTATTATCATAGGAAAAAAACAATTTCTAAAACTAAGATCCATTTTATTAAATAATAACGTCAACTATCCCATTAAAATCGATTTATACAATAGTCTAAAAAGCAACCAGAGCGTTGCAAAAGACGAGAAAATGGGTAAAGGTTGACCAGGTCGACGGGTTACCGATCAAGGATGATTGCATTTAATTAACCGGTTTTTTATAAATATTTTTTTTCCTTCTCGAGAAAACGGAACATGAAAGAACAAATGCACCGAACACATGAAGTAAAAAAAACAAGTGTATTTCCATCACCGGAAATACTCGCCGGAAGCGAGCTTCGGAAAATTATTCCTTGTAATTAATACAGCAGGGCTGTAATTTTCGTTTTTATATAAAGTGCATCCTCTGCATTCCCCGTGCAAATCGCTCTGTTCGTAATTATGGAAACAATAAACGTGTCATTAGCGCTGCATTTGAAAAAAAATGCTCCCCGTGCAATATTTAATGAATAGAAATCTCCGTTGTAAAAAGATTGCGTCATTTGTTTTAGAAAGTTTTCAAGTATCATTCTTGTTAATAACTGTGTTATAAGTTTTGATGTAAATGTTTTTTAAGGTGATGAATATATAATGTAAGGATATATTCCGGATGAAATTTTCCAACTTTTTATTATCCTAAGGCTTAATTTTACAGAACTCTTGCGAATACTATCTTAATTCTTTAAAATGAACTATGATTTAAATAGTTGAAATTAGTTGCAATTGACTATTAGTTTAACAATAGTTTTTATTACTAATTAATAATAATTTATAACTATTGGTTAGTAATAATTTTTACTCTACGTCTTTAATCACTCCAGAAGATTAAATCTTCACGCTAGAAAAGATTGGATTACACCCTTGAAATCTAGTGAAATTTCACTCCAAAAAAGGAGTTTTGTTTCACTCTAAAACGAGTGAAACTTCCTTTCATTAGAGTTACCTTTTTTGAGTCACATTCCTCTCTAAAAAAGTAGTTCAAATTCCCTCAAAAAGAAGTGAAATTTCAATACTTTCGAGTGACTTTTTTTATATGACTTTTTCTCTATGTATTTAAATTCCACCCTAAAAGGAGTGAAATTTCACTACTCTCGAGTGACTTTTGAACTCTAGTCACATTCTTCTATAAAAAATTAGTTGAATCTCACTCTAAACGGTGTGAAATTTTACGACTTTCGAGTGACTTTTCTTCTGTCGAATTCTTTGCTACAGAATAAAATTTTTTTCGCACTGAAGGAAGTAGAATTTCACTACTTTCGATTATTTCGCTCTGAAAGGAGTGAAATTAAACTATTTTCAAGTGACTTATCTTGAGCATAACACCTCTCTTCAAAAATTTTTAAAATTTACATTGTAAATATTTTAGTTTCACTACTTTCATGTGACTGTTGTCAAGTAAAATTCCTCTCTAAAAAAGTAGTCAAGTTTCACTCTAAAAGGAGTGAAATTTCACTACTTTTGAATGACTTCTGCATTAAAGTCATATTCCTCACTAAACAAGTAGTTGGAATTGACTTAAAAAAGTGAATTTTTACTCTATCGGGTGACTTTTCTTCACTCGAATTCTTCTCTAATAAAGCAGTATAATTTCACTCTAAAAGGAAGTGAATAGCACTACTTTCGAACAATTTTTCTGTAGCCAACTTCCTTTTAAAAAAAGTAGTTTAATTTCACTCTAAATAGAGTGAAATTTCACTACTTTTGAGTGACTTTCGCACTTCAATAACATTTTTATCAAAAAGAGTAGTTGAATTTTACACTAAAAGAAGTGAAATTCTACTACTTTCGAGCGACTATTTTCTAGAAGAAAATTAAAAACTTCTGAGTTACTTGTTTCTATTCAAATTCTTCTCTATAAAATTAATGTAGTTTCACTCCAAAAGGAGTGAAATCTTACTATTTTTGAGTGACTTTGAAATTGTCACGTTCCTTCAAAAAAAGTAAAGTTGTTTAATTTAATAATAAATGAATGAAATTTTACTACTTTCGAGTGACTTGTCTCTAGCCTAACTCCTCATTTTTCAAAAAGTTTAATTCTACTGAATAAGATTACAATTTCACTACTTTTAAGTGATTTTCCTCTATTCACATTCCTCTCTAAAACAGTAGATAAATTTCACTCTAAAAGAAGTGAAACGTTACTACTTCTGAGTGAATTTTCAACTCTGGCCACATCCCTTCCTAAAAAATATTTGAATTTCACTCGTTGCAGAGTGAACTTAATAACCAACCAGTATATACAATACAATATTTTTTAGGGTAATATTGGGTTATATATAAATGCAACATTTATAGCCAACCAATTTATGGTAATACAATGATAAATTAATCAGTTATGCATAAACATAATTTAGTACTTAGTATTTAGTTAGTAGAATATTTTTGGCGTGCAAATCAGTAGAAATAGTCAATTCTTACTATTATTCAGTCAGTAAAGTATTCCAAAATGAATCAAACAGTAAAATAGATAATTGATGAGACTGTAAGTGATGCATATGAATAATTTGTGATATGTAGCTAGAATGTGAATTTTCAGCAAATCAGTAGAATTCATCAATAATTAGTCAATCATTGGATTGTTTCAATAAATTGCCAACCAGTATATCATAATACAATGATAAATTAATTATCTTTGCATATCCATAATTGAGTATTTTGTATTTAGTCAGTAGAATATGTTTGGCGTGCAAATCAGTAGAAATAGTCAATTATTAGTCAGTCAGTATAGTATTCTTATAATGAGCCAAACAGTAAAATAGATAATTGATGAGACTGTGTGTGATGAAAATCAAAAATGTGCGATTTGTAACTGAAATATGGATTTTAAGCAAATTAGTAGAAGTTGTCAATAATTAGTCAGTCACTGAAGTGTTTCAATAAATCGCCAACCAGTATATCATAACATAATGATAAATTATTCAGTTTTGCATATCCATAATTTAGTATTTAGTATTTAGTCAGTAGGATATGTTTGGCGTGCTAATTAGTAGAAATAGTCAATTCCTAGTCAGTCAGTAAATTATTCCAAAATGAATCAAACAGTAAAATAGATAATTGATGAGACTGTGTGTGGTGAAAATCAAAAATGTGTGATTTGTAACTCGAATATGGATTTTAAGCAAATCAGTAGAATTTGTCAATAAGTAGTCGGTCATTGGATTGTTTCAATAAATTGCCAATCAGTATATCATAATACAATGATAAAATAATCAGTTTTGCATTTCCATAATTTAGTATTTAGTATTCAGTCAGTATAATATGTTTGGCGTAAAAATCAGTAGAATTCGTCAATAATTTGTCAGCCATTGGATTTTTTCAATAAATCGCCAACCAGTGCATGGTAATACAATGATAAATTAATCAGTCATGCATATCCATAATTTAGTATTTAGGTGACTCTTCCCTATTCGAATTCCTATCTGGAAAAAAGTTCAATTTCACTCTAAAAGGAGTGAAACCTACCTACTTTAGAGTGACTCTTAAACTCGTCACAGTCCTCTCTAAAAAAAGTAGTTAAATTTCACTCTAAGAGTAGTGAAGTTTCACTCATTTTCACTCTTGAAAATTAAAAAAACTACTCTAAATTCAGAATGCAGTATCTTGACTCAATCCAGAGTGAAAATCCACTCCAAGGAAAGAAGACAGATCATATCACCAAAATCGGTACCACAATGTCTCACGATTTCAGGACGATCTCGAGAAATCAATCCCAAACAAATCACTGAAAAATCGCGATCGATTTCCGAAAGATCGGAGATATTGCAAACCGGTAGCAGGACTTTCATCGTGCGTACTTATTATTTATTATTTTTATTATTATTATTATTTATTAATTACGGTATTGGTGGAAGACGCCGAGGACGAGAAGAAATCGCACGACACTCACTGCCATCGCCCGCACTCCGTAGGTTTGTGATCAAACATCGAACAGATCGCAAGTACGAAAAACCAGAAAAAGTCAGCTCCGCGCAATGTCGCGTTCGATTGCAAAATGCAGAGAACCATCGGGACTCGAGGCTATTTAGAAAGTGGCGCGCTTCTCCGTTTACGTCCTCGCCGGCAAAATAAAACGCCGCGTGATACGCGGGATGGGGGCCTACTCCACAGTCTCACATGCTATATATTTCAACATTATCGTAGACAAAACGAGTTACGAAAAACGAGCGTTATTACCGGCGCGTAAAGTCCGCTTTGGAAAAAGCAATGCGTGACCCTTGCCCACAATTACAGAAAAAAAACGGTAAAAACTGGAATTAGAAGGCTTAAAATTGAAGATCTTTGGTCCTTTTTGACTATATTAAACCTCCCAACCTTTTTTTTGAAGTCTCCCAAAACCTTTATTTCGAGAAAAAAAAATTATTATATCTGGGGTATAATTATAACTATTGACTATTTAAGTATCGAGTATTTTTTCCAAAAGTTTCAAGTATCAAATAATAGAAACAAGTTTCTAAGTTATATGAGACTATTGTTGAATATTTCTTTCAACAAATACGATTTTTTTATCCTTCTCTTGGAATTCTGTCAATTTAGACATTAGTTCTTTAACCTTAAAAAATTTGAAGGTATTTGAAACAAAGAGAATTAATCATTTTGAGGATATAAAAACAAGTTGGAGAAAGTTTGTTCGATGATTAAGATCTGAACTCAGCGCATAAAGTTTAAATTTTTCTGAACAAAGTAGTAGAAAATTACGTACAATGTTTTTTGTTCAATATCATGCCTGGTGGGTATATTTATTTAATATCTGCAGTTTCATATTAAATTTCTATCGAGAAATTCTTTATAATAATTTCATCTTGATTTTTTTTTTAATTTTCTCTCGATAAGCACAAAGATCACCATCGCACCTGTTTTATATTATAGAATATTATGTTTTTTCAGTAATTCAGTAGAATTTGAAATTTTCATACAAGAGCGTAGACACAGGGGGGTTTTGGAAGTTCAAACGACAACCAAAATTCGAGTGAAATTTTTTAAAATTTATTGAAAAATCAAAAGCAACGATGATCAATATTAGTTAATTAGAGTACGAAAAAATGTATCGAAATCGTAACAATGAGAACAAAAATAAAAACACTCCATGAAGATGGTAATAAAAAAAAAGAAAATAGTACAAATTATCGAAAATATACTCACTGAAATCTAAAGAACATAGAAAATTATGTAACACGAGTTCTTAAAGTTAGGCAAAATTTAAAATAATACATTTTTCTGGATCCTGGATCCAAAAGAATTTTTTTCTAAACAGAGAATTCTAATTGTAAACGTTCTGATAGAACATATAACTTAAAAAATGGAAAAAATTGTTTCGATCGAATCAAGAATATAGATAAATAACAATCCACGAAAATTTAGAAAATCTAGAATACTTTGAATACTATTGCATCTAAATAAGAAATCTACGGAAAAATCAATAAATACCAGAAAATCTAGTAAAACAAGATCAATTATTCTATAAAACTCAAATAATTTGTATAACTTCGAGTATGCTCAATGAGCATTGTTTATAAATATTTTGAATTCCATTCATTATCATGCTACTTTGCAGTATACATGATAAACCTTTTTACTTCTTAATAAAAATATGCAAAACTTGAATAGTATCGAAATATCATGGAAAATATTGGTGCGCTAGATAAATTATAATTGAATTTGGAAAATTTTTACTGGTTCGTTTTTTGTTTTAATTTGTATTGTACATGAAAAAAAAAAACATTAAAAAATTCACCGTCCTACTTAAATAACTTTGAAAACTCATGTTACAAAAAAAAAATCTTTCATGACCAGGAAACTTTGTCAAAAAATTTTTAGTTATCTTCCAGACCTTATTGATAAAAACGTTAGTTTGTTTTCGGAATAACGAGAAAGAAATAAAATATCGAAAAGAATCTTTGAAATATCAGTGAAAAAACGACGATTGTGAGAAAAAAAAGATGATATCTCCAAAGGCTTCTCCATGTTATGTTTTTTTATTTCTACATTAACATATTTTTGATTTTTAATCCTACATATCTTCATACATCACCTTTCTTTTACTTACATAAGTAACAGATTTTAATTCAGTAGTTTGAAAACTAACCAAGGGCTTCTTTTGTTATGGACAAAAAGTTCACAGAAAATATTCTCAAATTCCGATGATTCTCATGAGATATGGAATACGCTGAATTCCAAAAAAAAGGTAAATTTTTCTAAAAGTGCGTAAATTTCCGGAATTAATAGGACGAAAATTTATTTACATAAATCAAAGTCATTTTGAAATTTTGACTGATTCAAGTAGTATAAACTTAATCATTATATAAACTAACCACGATCTGTTCAGCCTCAAATGAAAATATTTCTAATCGTCTTCGCATTCTATCAAAAATGTATTAGTAATTCATCATCTCCACAAAAATTGCACACTATCAAACAATAAATTTCAATACCAAACAAGTGAAACAGGAAAAAACTTCACAGGTAAAAAATCGTGACTAATTTTGAAAAGAGAGGTTTACTTTTTATTGTCAATAGCCATTACAATCTTTACAGTACACTCAAGTTGGTAATGAATAACGAACCAGATAACAATAATTGCCTTTTTCCACTAACTTTTGATGAACATTGCACACATTCAATTATATTCGCTGAAAATCTCTCGATCTCAAAATCGAGTACAAAAAATTCCTATCGATTTCTTCTGTTGCATAAATTTTTCTTAATGTCAGAAACATGGTAATAAGGCCTCAAAAACGAAAAAAGAAATCTATGGAGATACAATTTGGTGATTTTCCACTACAGGGTTTTTTTCAACAACTTCGAAATACAATCGATTATCAACATCTCTTATTTTTAACGTGGAGAAGAATAATGATCTACGTTATGTAAATGGGAAAAGTGACTTCATAAATTAACGATGTCACAGAAATCTGAAAAATTCATACGATCGATTCGCACATTTTCTATTCAACTGTCTTTCATTTTCCGAATTTTCCGATTATTTTGAAAATAGATTGATCATAGAAGAATTTTTTTAATAATGTTCGAAAATTTTTGCCGCATTGTACTCTATTTACGAGAGCATAATTTTTATGAAATACTTATGCACATCTACTAAAGAAGCCATTCGCAAAAGCGCACATTATTGCAAAAGTTCCTAAAATCTTTATTGTCATTTTAGCATATTATTTGCATTTTTTTTCATCACTCTTATCGCGTTATTGTCCGCTTCATAATTGATACACTTGGATGAATACATTTTTTATCTGCTTTGCAAAATATTGCTAATACACATTTATCAAATTAAACTCAACACCATCAGGAAAGTGATAGCATTTTTATTAAATAGAGTATATTTTCATGTCGATTTTTATATATTACGATTGTGAAAAATAGTTTCGATCAGGAGCATAGCCAAAAAAGTTTTATTTTGATTGAGGAAAATAGCAGGACGACAAAAAAAATTTTTAAATGATTCAAGAATGATAAATACAGAAAATGTTGAAAACTCTCCACAGAATATTACGAAATTCTCAATTTTTTTGTCATTAATAATTTTCAGCCATCTTATAACAGAAGATTTTTTGATTTTCAAAATCTTAAAGATGTTTCACTTTTTGTGTAGTATTACTGTACAGAATGAATGGACGTTTTCTAAAATTTGATATATTTTCGGAATTTAAGAAAATATTTGACGGTCTTTGGATTTCTGATGTTTTTTACTTTATAACTTTTAAAACTTAAAGCACTATGCAAATTATTTAACACTTTCCAAATTTTACAAAAATATATACAACCTCCTAGGATTTATCGTAATTTTTGAAATTTTTGTAGCTTTTTAAATTTTAGCAAGAAACAGAAAAATATTGGGGTACGTTTTTCGAAGAAATATGATGTACATAATCCATAATTTTTATGCGAATTTCTATAAATGATTAGAATTATTTTTTAAATTCACAGATTGTTATTTAATAAGAAAAAAACATTATTATTCTTTTTTCGAAGGAATATATGATGAACACAAACTAGACAAATGATTGACAAATTCTGATATTCTAAAAATTTCTCGAATTCTATAAAAATATCAGCAATCATTAAAACATTGAATACTAGGATTCATTTTTACTAAATTCTCCAAATTTCAAACATCATACAAACTATTCAACACTTAAGAAATTTTATATACATTTGTGGAAAGTTTTTGAATTTTTCGTGATTTTCAATTTTCCAGTTTCTAGGTTTTCTCTAACAACAAATGAAAGACACATTACAAAAAAAAGTATTATAAGCATAAACGATTAAATGTATGAAAATTTTCGCGAATTCTGTTAAGTTTAACAATTTCATGTAATTATTTACGACATTTTTGAATAAATAATCATACTTTTTAGAACTCTGAAAATTTCATGGTAATGTTTCCAACTTGTAAACAATTTTTCGTATTTTCTAATTAGTTTTCAAATTTTTTGGATTTATTTTGAAATATGTATGTCATGCATATTTCAAGGAAATATGGTCAGGAATACAATCTACAAATTTTGTTAACCCTCTAGTAAATTCTAACAAATTTTCAGATCTCTTTAAGTAGTTTCTGGCGTTTCTATAATTTTTAAAAAAATGTCAACATATTACATGTATACTAATTCAAAAAATTTAGAAATTTGCAGTTTCTTCAAAATGGATTTTCATACATTTTCCTTAATTTACAAAATTTTTTATTTTCTCTGAATAACATATTTGAAAAAATAAAGAAATTTTATCACGCATACTACGAAAAGATAGGGTGATGAGCTCAATCTACAAAATTGATGAACATATTCACAAATTTTTCGTTTATTTCAGAATCATCCACAATCCTAAATTTTTTGGAGTAATTTAAAAGTTCCGATTC
This sequence comes from Platygaster robiniae, assembly GCA_028476575.1. NCBI lineage: Eukaryota > Metazoa > Arthropoda > Insecta > Hymenoptera > Platygastridae > Platygaster > Platygaster robiniae. The sequence continues at coordinate 30,135,568 of CM052023.1, forward strand.
TTAAAATTATGATCAATCTACGGAATTTTTGAAGCTCTCTCGATTTCTAATTGTTTAAATTACTCAAAGATTTAACGAGATTTAAAAAAATACTTGTCGAATTGGAATCAAAAAATTAAAAAACAAAATATTTACCACATACAACCCTCTTCTACTATTTTCTGGCTACACTCCTTATTTCAATAAATTATTGATTATGTTCATTTAGATGGTCATTTGGACAACTGGCACGAAAAATACATTGTTCAAAACTAAATACCGATTCTCATTACATCATATCAAAAAACATTCTACTTTTCAAAAGCTATACTGCGTCAAACCATATTACTTCAATTATTTATTTAAAGCGTTTGACAGTCGCAAAAATTAAATCCATCCATCTACTACGAAAATCCAAAAACAAATTGCATCGACCAAACTTCTTTTCTTCCAAAATTGAAGTTTTCAACTTCAATCGACTTGCATTTTGGAAAAATTTCAGAACTTGAATCCTTTTATTTTCCTACCCTACTATTCTGAAATTTCTCCAACACATACCTTCACATTATTATTATTTTAGCCATTATACAGATAAACTTATCAACCAGCGAAATTTGTATTGTCGCACGTGCTACGTCTCCTTTACAGCATAACATTAATTAGCATAAATATATTATGTACAAATAAAAGCTAATACAAAATAACCATTACCTTTCATCAACCGCTTTACAATTTTTCGTTAGAGGTATTAAATTTCTAAATCTAATTATTATCTTCCAGTGCCAAGTGCCTCGAGGAAAAACTCGGTTTCAATATTTTCCAGTATCATTTATTGTTCGCGAAGACACGTGGCACATGAATTTTTTATTGTCGTATATTAATAAACTTCTACATTACGTATACGATAAATATTAATAAATACGTATTAATAAAAAGTGGACACAATGGACTCGTGATTTCCCACGTTACGTTTTTACTGTCGAATCTGAAATTTCCGACTTTGACGAAATTATAAAATATGTCCACTTTTTACTACTGGATGATGAGTAGTCTTCGTATTTCGGTAATTTTTACAAGTATTATTAATATTATTCTCGGGTCTTCCTTGACTCTCTCTTGATCATACATTTACTCTTATTTGTGTAAGTATCTCTGTATTATTGTTCGAACAGCATTAGAACTTAACCTAGGCTTCCTCATTCTTTACCTTTACATACTTAATCCTTCGAAAAATTACATGGTTTAATACACCTGCAAATGACTTTAGGCCAGCCACTACTTCAATGCAAGGATACGTACACGTATGAATACATATACACATACCCTACACACAATAAATAGATGTCTATCGCTTTGTGGTAAATTTGTTTTTCATTTGCTTCAACATTCAAAAACTTTCAGTGCTTGATTTATTTCAAGTACTTGTGTTTCTTTAAAACCCTCTATCAATGCAGTTCGAAAATAATAAGGTGCATTTGTTTTATCTTTTTTTTGTCTTCGGTATTTACTTACTTCTTGCGATTCTTTAAAAAAAAGGTTTTCTGTTGAGTTCTCAAATTTGGTGTTTTGATATAACAGAAACAATTAATCGAGAAATCAAAAATCTGAATCGAAATTATTGAATTTCGAAATTCGAATATTTTATGAAATATGTACGTGGAACCAAGTTTGAAATTAAAACTTCTAGTTTTTAGTGATAAACTATGTTTATGATGGATTTTGATATTCACAGGTAATAGTTGTAAAAAAAGCAAAGAAACTTTAAGAATCTAATATAATAAAAATCATACTCTATAATTTCAAATACAATAGACATTAACGTGTGCCTTTTTATGAAAATAATGATTATCATAATGATATTGAAGCAAATCATTCAGTATTAATCTTTCTATAAAAAAAATTATACCATTACTGTCATAAATCCACTCTTGGTATGTATATAAATATTTTGATCAATTATAACCTAAATCAGTAATTTGTGGGTACAAACATCGGGAAAAGAATTCACATTTTTATATTTTACTCAGGAAACGATGATTATCTGTAATTATATCTATATTTTCATTGTTCTATTTCAATATTTCTTGAGTCAGCAATCTTCCTTGTGACCAAACTGAATATTTACAAATTTGTCTCCTCCCTCTTCAACTCCCAAAAAATGTCAAATTTCGCCATTTGTGTAAATCTTGCACTGAAAGTATTTTGTGAGAAATGTTAGCAATGAACGAGTAAAAAAATAGAGCATCAACTCTGGAACGGTTGCAACTAATTCTGTAGCTTCCCGCCACAACCGAGAAAGTCTCTTGTGCCGTTAGGCTCAGTTTACATGTTATTCTGATAAAATTTTGAACGTTATGGCACAAGTGACTTTCTCGGTTATGACGGGAAGCCACAGAATTATAATATCATTTCCTGTACTCTTCATCATTTTTCTACGAAATATACCAGATTACGTAAAATAGTTTTAAGTATGTGATTTTTGATGGAATTTCAAAATGAAAGTTTCTTAGCTGTTTTTCTCTAAACCCAAAATTAATGAAAATACATACGACTTTCGTCTACAAATTTTAACAAGAATCTGATGTTGTACATTTTCACAGGGTTTGGAAAGTAACTTAAAAAAGTGTAACGCGTTACGTTACCGTTACTTAAGAAGAAATAGTAACTCGTTGGCGTTGTTTGAAAAAAGTAACACCCCGTTACTATCAAGTTACTTTTTGGAATATTTTGAATGTAAATAAGAAGACATTGAAAAACAAGGGCTGAAAAAAACAATATCAACCTTTTTTTCTATAGAAATTGTTTATTTGAGATGAAATAAAAAATGTTGATCCGTACTTTTTCACTCTAAAAAAAATCAATCAGCTTATTCGAATTTTCATACTTTTTTCAAGTTTACAAAATTCCTGAATATTATGGAATTTAATTCAACGTTAGCCGAAAGGAAACATTTGCAAATTTCATAGATTTTTCAGATAATCTTAAAACCTACCCAGATTTTCAGAATTTTTGAATTTTTTTGCATTTTTTAGCATGTATAAAATGTTTCAGGATTTTTTAGCATTTTTATACATTTGTACTATTTTTCTGTACATTGGTTCATAGTTTCTACGCTCTAGAATTCAAAGTTTGGTAAATTATTTGCATTTGGATTTTTTTTCAGGAAATAGTGTCTATGAAGATTTTCATTTTCATTGATTTTTTTCAATCCTTTTTCAATTTCCTCACGATTTGAAAGATTGATCAGTATTTCTGAAAGTATGAAATAATTTTTCAGGATGAAAGAATGTTGCAGAATGTTTTAGTATGTCCACATGATTTGAGTATTTTTATAATATAAATTGATACAAACATTTCAAGAATTCGGAATTTTAGAATTTAAAGATAATAAAATTTTCCGAGTTTGACAGGATTTTCCAGAAATCAGTGTCTCGATAAATTCTTACTTATATAATTACTTTTCGCATTTCTTAAGTTTTTCTATGATTTCAAGGATTGTTCATTATTTTTACATATATGCTGTATGAATTTCTGGAGTTAGAAGAAAATTCAAAGTTTTATATGTTTACACGTATTTTTCTTTCTGTGTTTCTGAGTATTTCTAGAATGTTGCAGATTTCTTGAGTTTTTTCAAAGATATCTCTCTGAGTTCTAGAATGAGATATAATTAAAAGTTGGAAATTTTTGAAGCATTTCGATCGATTTTGCAGAAAACAGTGTCTTTATAGATTGAGAGTGGCCTCAATATTTTTTTACAGAGTTATACGATTTTCAAAATTTTCTTATATGTTTATAGACTTCTGTTAAACTATTTTTTTCATTACATTCAATAAGATTTTTTTGCAACATCTCTAGATCTTACAAAACCTGCTATAGATTTCGATATCTGTAGGTTTTACGTATTTCAATATATTTTAATGCGAATTTATAAAATTCAACGCTTTGAACTGCGAAAGTTTTTAATAAAAAGTAAAAAAGCATATTTTTCGTCAATATTTTAACACCAATTACTAATACTTCTCATTGTTCCATTTAAAATGATTAATATAGATATTTTCATCCGAAAATGAAAATGTTGAAAGTTACTTATATCTCAGTTTTATAATATTCTTTAAAAAGTTACAAATTGTACTAAAAACTTAACGACACAGATAAAAGTAACGTAAAATAATGGGATTTTCGTTACTCTTTACCGAAAAAAGTGACTCGTTCGCGTTATCGTTACTTGTTAATTAATGTCAAGCGTTACGTTATCGTTAAAATAAAACATGTAACTTTTCATAGTATTGCGTTACCAGTAACGCGTTACTTCGAAACCCTGCTTTTTCAGAAAAAAAATTACAAAATGTGCTGAATATCAGGCATGTCTGAAGTATATAACAAAACAGTGCAACCGTTCCTGAGATCATAAATCCGACCTTTATGTACTACTAGCATTACACGATCCATATTTTACGTCGTTAGAAAATATAACTATGTAAATTATATTATGTACAATCACTACTCAATATTCTATACCATACATTCTGGATTTGCAGATTTCAACGAGTGCACAAAAGTTATTGAAAATGAAACGTGATTCATGTCTTGTAAGCTTTGGAACTTTCATCGTTTCGTTTATTGTCAACCTTAAAGTTCATAAAAAAATTATTCACGATTTGTAAAGGGTGGATGTTTCTTGAATCTGTCAGATTAATCAGGATTCGATCAGGTTTATTTATTATAGAAAATCTGATAATGTTCTAATCGGATTGTATTTCTCTCATGTTAGGAGCATCTCCAGCTACTGAAACTCATACTTCATGGAAAGCTTGCATTGAAACAAGCTTAATTTTCATGAGCAGAAAAATTCCTTTGAGTGCGGCCACGAAATGTATTGCCTTCATTGACACTGAATTACAATATGAACGACGCGTATGACAGGATTAAGTCCGTGGCTAATACACAAAATATTTCGAAATTCGTGAGAAAATGAGCAATAAATAATTTCTCTAACTTCCGAACAAAATTAATTACAGATAAATAAAAAAAATTCTTCGGAACTGACGTAAAATGTATCTGCATAAATAAAAATTCCTCAAACAATGATTTTTAACATGATCCACAACATTTTGGAATTTCCGAAAATCATCCACAAATCATTATCATAATTCCCCAAATTCCGAAATATTTTGCATGATTCTTGTATATACATATGCAGAATTATTCGTACAATTTTTATGTATATGTAGATAAACTTTCAATATAATATATGTAATATTCGCTTCAAAAAGGTGGCGGATAAATTGACTAATTACTTATTCTGGGCAGAGAAATCAACTTACTGCCCCGCCCAAAACCTCTCGAAATGCGTCATATGTGTATTTATATATATTCATTGTATCAACATTTATATATTTATATTCACGCTCGTTACATAAATATATAAATATTCGCTCGCAAAAAGTACGCTACGTTTTCGTACCCGACAAAATTCATTCAATAACCGCGAAATTCATAGAATTATAGGAACTCAAGAAATTTTCTTCATTTTACGATAGGGTGCACATATTTACATGTAGGTTGTACGAAAATCAAGTAAACTTACCTAATTCAAATCTCAAACTCAACGGTATAACTTTATTTATATTTCTATATTATTTTCCATCACAAATTACTAGTATTGTTTCCATTCTTTGCAAGATACTTTCATACGTTTATAGGTTTTTGTTTTGTGCATAAATGTGTATCGAATCGTTTTTTAGTGTTTGATTACGAAAAATGTTGTTTTAGGGTAGTTTTTGTGTGTGTATTTGTATTTTTACTCACTTCGATCAATATGAGCATAAAATTTATTTTACGATTTCAAGGTACCTCGTGTACTTTCATTTGATTAAACTTTTTTACTTTCGAACGATCAGTCTTCGAACGTTCCGATAAACGAATCTCTCGATGAAATTCAGCCGTTGATTTTTATTGCGTTCCGATTTCAGAGCTTTTTTTATTGTCGATTTGTCGCTTTTTTGTACGAAAATACCAGGGCATTTTTTTAGCATTGAACTGAAATGTTTCATAGTAAGATTTTACATTTAAAAAATTTGAGTTTATTTCCTGATGTATAGTAAGAATTTTTTAATGTCAATTCAAGATTATCTTATCAAAATTACTGAATGCAGTAACTGTAGAAGTTCAACAAATAGTAACTTGAAAATCTATAAATTATGAAAATTTGTTTTATTTACGAAAAATTTAGAAAATCTCAAGTTTCAACAAAAATATTCGACTGTATTACTTCACAATTCAACATTAAATTAAACTAAAAAAATTGAAATTCAATACTTTTACAATATTTTTTTCTCCCTGAAAAATGCCCTGATAAATACCTAAAAGTTTCAGTCAACCGCGCTCTTTCTATACTTTCAATTATAATGTTTATAAAATATTGCAACAATCTATATAAAAATCTCAATAAAAGTGCCACATTTATACAGTGCAATTTATTGTCGCTGCAGGAACGAAAATATCATAATAAAATAGACGAATCACAAAATTCGCATTCAGCAATAAATTTCGCCACTAAAAATTGTCTTTTTTATTGCCTTTTTTTAATATTGTGTAACGATTTGGCATTATTTATTGTCACTTACTTTATTGTATATTATACTTTCAATGTTCGTGAAAAAATCCACGTAATCCAGGTGTTGAGTTTGAGATAATTTTTTTTTGCAATGACCTTATGAACCTTTCAACAAATAAAAAATACAAAACTTGCCATCACAGTTATAAATATTCTCATGTTTCTACTGCCTATTTAACATTTTCTCGAAAATATTGCCCGTCTGGCAAACGAATACAATTTCTATAAATTTGTTTACTTTCGAATACTTTCATTTCGTAGTTAGCTTTAAAAAAAGGCAGCGCCATTTTCTGTCCTCTTAGGCATCTTCGATTTTCACAATTTTTTATATTTTCTTTTTTCGTCATATTCCCAACGTGTACGCTGACTCTCGTCGATTATCCGCTATTATAAATTCCTTGTCAAAATCATCTTTGTCGAATTTTCAATCACTAACAATTCCGAAATTCCTGAATTCCCGACAAAGATTTTTTTCCCTTTCTACTAGTTAACAAAAATAAAGTTCCCTAAATTCCAAAACTCTTACTTGGATTTTCGGGAAATTTCATCTTGTCTCGAACGCTGATTCGATGCAGATTCTTAAAAAACCGAGAAAACGGTTTTCTTACGTATTGACAGTTTCCCTTTTTGTCAAAATAAAAATGAATTCCGTTAACTTGAAAAAAAAAAACTGCATAGATCCAAAAGAACCCGAATGTCATTAAATAATAGTGAAACAAAAAATTATTCACAGGCTAAGAATTTCTCAAAATTATTATAAAAAAATTTCACGGAATTCATTTTTATTATATTCGCACGGTTCTGAAAGTTTATTACTGGTAATTAAGGTGTTTAAATGCTTTGCAGTGGCGTAGCAACGAATTTATTCACAGATCCATAAAATCGTAGAATTTTGTATGTAGATTGGAAAATTTCTTGATAGAATAATTTAATCACACTACGACTGTTTTGTATTTTATCATACTGTAAAAGTATTTTCAATGCATAAATTACTACGCCACTGGGAGCATTTATATTATAACTTTGACCATCTTGATGAAGATAATTCTTGCCTTAATCCCACTGCTGCTGACTCTGAAGAACGTCGTGCGAGTTATCATCCCTCGCTGGTGGTTGAACGTAAGACGAACTTACGTCGGAAACGAAAGGATTCGTCGAATGGAAGGGGTTGCTACTCTGCGTATCCGTCGCCCCATAATTAACAGGAGGTTGTTGATTGTATTGACCTTGTTGCTCGTAATCATTCCAGCCTTGATTCGGGTCTCCCAAAGAAGGTTGTCTCTGAAAAAACAAGGATTCGTCCCATTCATGACATGTAAGACTGACAGGGGCATTCTATAATTTCCTCAAACTTCCAATATAATTGAATATACCAACTGGAACGTAACATTTTTTACTGTGACGATATCTCGAACGATCACTTTTTTCCGGTAACGAGTAACGGAATTTCTGTTATTTTACGTTACTTTAATCTGTCTCGTTTAGTTTTTAGCAAAATTTGTAACTTTTTAAGGAATGTTCTAAAACTGAGATTATAAGTCATTTTCAACCTCCTCATTTTCAAATAAAAAATTCTGTATTAATAATTTTTAATGGAACAATGTGGAGTATAAAAATATTGACGAAGAATATGCTTTTCTATTTTTATTAGAAACTTTCACGGTTCAAAGCGTTGAATTTTAGAAATTCACATGTAAATATATTAAAAACTTGAAACCTATAGATATCAAAATCTATAGCAGGATTTGTAGGATCTAGAGATCCTGCTGTAAAATCATATGAAATACAATAAATACGAAGAAAAAATACGAAAAATACTCGAAATACTACAATTTACTAAGGTTCGTGTTATTTGATTCTCTAAAAATTTCTAGAATTTCAGGAATCAAAAAACTTTAATTTCTCGAGCTTTGGATTATAAAAAATACATGTTTATAAAAGTCTATAAAAATATAAGCAAATTTTGCGAATCGTATAACTCTGTGAACAAAATATTAAGGGTACTCTAAATCTATAAAGACAATATTTTCTGCAAAATCGATCGAAATGCCTCAGAAATTTCGAACTTTCAACTATATCTTTTTCTATAAATTCAAAGAGATGTCTTTCAAAAAACTTAAAAATTCCACAACATTCTATAAATACTTAGAAATACAAAAAGAAAACACGTAGAGAAAAATACGTGTAAATATATAAAACATTGAAAATCTTTCAAATTCCAGAAATTCATACAGAAATATATAAAAAAAATGATCGACCCTTGAAATCTCAGAAAAACTGAATATATATTATACAAAAAGTACTGAAATAAGTAAGAATCAATAGAACACTCTTTTTTGGAAAATCCTGTAAAACTCGAAAAATTTCATTATGTTTAAATTCTAGAGTTCGAAATTCTTGTAATCTATATGTTAATTTATATTGTGTAATTAATAAAATTTTGTGAAAATGCTACGAGATTTCGCAACATTCTATCATCCTGAAAAATACGAATAGTTTTAGATATTCTGAACAATCTTTCAAATCGCAGGAAAATTGAAAAAGTATGAAATAAATCGAGGAAAATGAATATCTTCATAGGCACCATTTCCTGAAAATTACTCTTGAATACGAATAATATAATGAGCTTTGAATTCTTGAGCATAAAATTCTTGAAATCTATATATCAATGTACAGGAAAATAGTACAAATTCATAAAAATACTAGAAAATCCTGCAACATTTGATAAATGCTGAAAAATGAAAATAAAATTTAACAATTCTGAAAACTTAGGTAGGAACTTAGAATCTCTCAAAAATCTATTAAATTTGCGAATGTTTCCTTGTGGCTAACATTGAATCAAATGACATATTTAGAAATTTTGTGAACTTGAAAAAAAACTGAATAATTCTGCGACATTCTAGAAATACTTAAAAAAACAGAAAGAAAAATACGAAAATAAAAATACGTTTAGAAAAACTGTAGAAATACGAAAAGTAATGAAATAGGTAAGAATCTATCGAGACACTGATTTCTGGAAAATCCTGTAAAATTTGGAAAATTTCATTATGTACAAATTCTAGTGTTCCAGAATCTTGAAATGTATGTATCAATGTATATTATAAAAATACTCATATCATGTGGAATTCCCGCAACATTTTTTTATCCTGAAAAATTATTTTACAGTTTCAGAAATAACTGGTCAATGTTTCAAATCGTGAGGAAATAGAAAAAGTATTAAAAAAAAACATGCAAAATGAAAATCTTCATAGACACTATTTGCTTGAAAATACTCTCAAATGCAAATAATTTAATGACCTTTGAATTCTAGAGTGTCAAACCTATGTATCAATGTACAGAAAAATATCTTAGAAAATCCTGCAACATTTTATGCATACTGAAAAATGCAAAAAAATTCAAAAATACTGAAATCTGGGTAAGTATCAAGATTCTCTAGAAAATTTAATAAATTTCCAAATGTTTCCTTTGGCTTACGTAGAATCAAATGTCGTAATATTCAGAAATTTTGTACACTTGAAAACAATATAAAAATTCGAACAAGCTGATTGATTTTTTATCAGGGTGAAAACAAACAGTATGATGATTTCTGAATATAATATAAAAATATCATAATTAGAAAGTTCGTAAACTTGAACAAGATAAAAAAATTTGAACAATCAGTTTGATTTTTTTCAGGGTGAAAAAGTACGAATAAACATTTTTTATTTTATCTGAAATCAACAATTTCTACAGAACGTTGATATTGTTATTTCAGCCAGTTTTTCGATGTCTTCTTATTTACATTCAATTTATTCCAAAAAGTAACTTAAAAGTAACGGGACGTTACTTTTTTCAAACAACGCCAACGAGTTACTATTTCTTTTCAAGTAACGGTAACGTAACGCGTTACATTTTTAAAGTTACTTTCAAAACCCTGTATAAAAGTATGAAAATATTGTGAATCCACATCATTATTTCAAAGCATTATAAGTAACTCATTTTCATTTTGCATGAAAAAGGTCTCCAAAATAAGCCTCTAAATTTAGAAATATCGATCTTTCATGATCCAAAAGTCGTTGAAAATTCCTTCAACTCACAATAAACTCGGACTGCATTGTTCTGGGTGGCGGTGGAACCGCTGGTTTCGATTGATTCAGCTCGTCCATAGCATTCCAGGCCTCTTGTTGCTCCAAAGTTGGATCAGCCCAAGGCTGCAGTTCCCCAGAGCAGAAGATCCCGTAGAAGGTAACCCCGAAAAAGTGCACGCAAGCCGCGATGATGAAGACGATCCTCCAGCTGTGGGGCGATTTGTCCCTGGTGATGCTGTCCACGAAAAACGGGACCATGAGCCCGGCGATCGTCCCGATACCGTTTGACATGCCCATTAGAATACTCGCGTATCTGGAAGCATTCGAACACGAAATCGCGAAATTATTCAAATACCATGATTCGAGTCTGCAATGTGTATAAAAGATTGGGGTACAAAAGTTCCAATCCAAAAGGTCCTAGACACGAAAGTTCCAAAACACAAGAGTTCCAAACTACTAGAAGTCCAAAATACAAAAATTTTGAAAAATATAATCATCATTTTATTTTACAGGTGCAAGTAATATCCAATAGTTGCTAAATATTCCATTTCGTCGTTTTCGTCAGCATAGTCTCGATACTGTGTTACGAATCCCAATAGTCGATCCTCAATGTTTTGATAATGACTGTTTTAGAAAACAGTCATAAAAACCACATTAGTTTTTCCTCCGACACTTCCAATACATTTTTGTTTCGGTGCCAGAAAATGACTTAATATATAAAAAACCGTTACATTGCAGATATCGCGTTTTCCCTTTAAGAATGATTTCGCCATCCATCACTTAAAATTTTTAATGAAGATATTGTAAAAAGTCAAAACAGTTAAAGTTCGGAGAAAGGTAAAATATTCACCGAAAATTTTGACAGATTTGTAACGAATAACTATATATTTTTACAGACAAAAAAGTATACAAATGACTGTCGATACGATAAATACTTCAGGATATTAGAACTTCAAGATATTGGAACTTAATAATTTTGGAACGCGTGGTTATTGGAACTTATTAGTTTTGGAACTTTTGTCCCTGAACGGTATATAGCTATATTTAAAGCAATATTTTCAATAAGTAGGTCAGATACAAGAATTTGAATGAAAATTAGCAGGAATTTTACGGTTTTTGAGGTCTTAATCCCTATTGAAAATTGAGTAAAATAAATTCCTATTGTTTCTTTTAATAGTAAAAAAAAAACTAAAAAAAAGTCGTGAGTGATAAAAAAAAAGAATAATAAAAAATTTTCCGTAAAAAATCATTATGATGATAAGAATGCGTTATTTAAAAAAAATGATAAGAATAAACGATAGAAGAATGTTAAAATTATCAGAAATGTACTTATTGACATCGAAAGGTCACGAAAAAATGTTACGAGTTTGCAAAAGAAGAACTTTTTCTCAAATAGAATTCTAGCGTTAAGTGTTTGTTTAGGATAGCGTAGAATATCATCATTTAAAAATTTTTATAATCAAATAGTGAATGATAGAAAAAAAATCAGAATCTACAAAAATGCTGTAAGCCTTAGAAACTTGAAATCTTGTAATATCAAGTTCTGGAAATCTACATAGAAATCAGTAAAAATATAGCAAAGGTATATAGCAAAATTTTTAAAATACTAGAGATTTAGACAAATGATATCAAATGCTACAAATCTTATTCATACTAAAAAAATACAAAAATAAAGTAAGTCATTAAAATAATGGAAATAACAATGAATGTAGATCATTTTCTTCCAAAAAACTATAAAATTACTCAAAATCTATTGAAATTTTAATTCTATAACTTCGAATTCTAGAATATCTATACAGCATCTACGAAGATAAATTTTTAAAAATACTTAAAAAACCTTTCAAATTTGTTTAATATTGAAAACATGCAATAAATACTATAAATCAATTAAAATACCAACAAAATTTTCGAATCATACAAATACTGATAAATAATACTATGAGTGACAGAATACTGTAAAAGTACTTCTTAATGAAAAATATCAACAAACACTAAGTTCCATAGAACTTTGAATTCTAGAGCATTGAATATTAAAAAGTGTGCCTGGCAATTGATAAAAATACTTCAAAAAAGTAATATTCAAAGCTACAAAATTTAATGCTTACCAAAAAAATACGGAAGTACAAGAAATCTATAAAATACTGAAAAAAAGTGGATATGTACATAATTATTTCTAAAAACCTATAAAAAATTACTAAAAATCTATAGCAAATTTGAATTTCAAAACATCGAATTCTGGAAATCTACACAGATACCAGAAATCCTTAAAAATACCTAAAAATCCTTTCAAATTTCTTGAATATCGAGAACATACAATAAATACTAAAAATCTAGCAACTTTCAAAAACTATGTATCTAGTCCAAGTACAGTTTTCTCAAAAATCTAATCAACTTTGAATTCCAGGTCATATAAATATAGAAACCTGCGTAGAAAACCAGAAAAAAACCAGGAAATTCTTGAAGTTGTATAACTACTGAAAAATACTAAAAAAAAACAAAAAGTACTGAAACTATGTATAAAAGTAACATTTTTTGCGAAATTAAATAAAATACCTAGAATTACTAAAATTTCTAATGTTAGAGCATCAAACTTTAGAAATCTATAGAGCAATCTAAAAAAATACTGAAAATATAAAAATATGCCAGAAAGTACTACTTATTTAAAAATGATAGAAATCAATCAAATATGTACTAAAGGGTTTTAGTATCTCCCAAATGTCTTAAAATATCAAAAATTAAACAACTTAGAACAAAGAATAAAAATACAAGAAAATTCTTCAAATTGTATAAATACTAGAAAAACACACGCAAAAAATAACAAAAGGTACTGGAAATCTGTACTACAGATACTTTTTTCTACAAAATCAATTCTAAAACAAAGAATCGTTGAAATTCCAACACGATAGCATTGAATTCTAGCCATGTATAGAGGGAGTCAGAGAAGTACTAGAAATCTATAAAAGTAGCAGAAAATACTACGAAATTTGATGAATTACGTAAAATTCAAACATTTTAAATATTATTTTCTGAAAAATCCATAAGAATAATAAATAATTCTACAACTTTGATTTCTAGGGCATGAAATCCAAAATAGCTCTATAGAAATCCATGATCAGGAAATCTCTCAAGATTTATAAATACTGAAGAAATATGAAAAACACTGAAAGCATTAATAAAAAAATCTAACTTTATGTGACTTGAAAACTTGAAAAATCAAGTCCCACAATATTAAACACGTATATGAAAAATACAAAAAAAAATTCAAATCCCAAAATTCTGCAGAAATATCATGAATTTTTCTTACTATGTTGCTCTGAAGTGAAAAACATTTTTATTGTTTAATTTCAAATCTGGTGATTAGGTTTTATCAGGCATACCTTGGAGCAATATCCAGGTGGTTGACGTTGAAACCGGAAATGGCGAAGCCACTACAGGCAACACCGACAGCCAAGGCTAGAGTTGCAGCAGCCCCATTTCTCTGGGCTGTGGCATTAGCAACAACCAGGAAACACAAGGCTTCCATTCCGAATCCTCCGCAATTGAACAATTTTCTGACAGCCGTTGTCGACAAGATTCCGCGTTTTCTCAAGTGGTCCGCCAGCAGGCCACCCGAGGGTACGATCAACGTCATCAACAAGTGCGGTAACGATCCTACCAGACCTGTCTGTTTTCATACAACAACCATTCATTTATTCATTTCCATATTTATATTAATAAGCAATATGAAGGAATAGTCATTAATTATTTTTATACAACGAATATTTCATAAGTAACGTAAGTTAGCGATAAGCATCATCAGTAACTTTTTTATGTAACAAAATAAACAGAAATAAACAGACACAATCAACGTTTTTCTTAATTCAAGCAGGCAGATGGGAGTTTTGGGGGTTCGAACCCCTCCCGAAATTCTGATAAAATCAATCAATTTTTCATGTAAAATGAAAAAAGTTACATCGATAAACAATGAAAATATAAGTTACAAAAAAAAGTATGAAAACGTTAGCAGTGTGTATCTAATAAAAAGAAGAATTATCTGAACGTAGGATTAGGTAGAAAATATGAATCAAAAAAATTGTCGCAACCCAGTGAATAATCAAGAAAAACAAAAACTGACGAAAACTTTGAATTTTAGATCATTAAATTCAAGAAATTTATATAAAATACATGTGAAGGTATTGAAAATTTTCGATCTATACAAACTTTAGAAAAATTAATGAAATTATTTTAGTTCTATGAAAAAACTTTTTTCTGAAAATTCTCGACAAATTCCTATACGATCTATAAATTTTGAGATTCTGGAGCATCAAACTCTAAATATGCCATAAATCTACAACAAAATCTTTTACATTTTTCAAAAATACGAAAAAAAAAACAAAGATATAAAACAGGAAAAATTAATATGAATATGATTTATCGTTAATTCTTGAAATTACAGACAAAAGATCGAAATTCGCATTTATAACCATCGAGTTTTGTAAATCTCTGCAGCAATCTACAAAAGTAAAAGTAATCTGCAAAAATACTCAGGAATCCTTCAGGGTTTCGTAGAATATACTAGAAAAATGTGAAAAATGAATTTACTGCTTTACTGGCTTATTAGTGTATTAGCTTTATAATTTCCTAGTTTACTAGCAAACTATTTTATTAGCAAACTTGTTTAATCGCTTACTTGATTACTAATTTACTAGCTCACTAGTTCACTAGCTCAATAGTTTACTAGATTACTAGTGTTTATTTAACTAGCTTACTAGTTTACTAGCTTTCTAGTTTACCAGTTTTCTATTTCAAATTTGACAAGTTTACTAGTTTACTAAATAACTAACTTACTCGTTAACAAGTTTGCTACTTCACTATTTTACTGTTCCACTTGTTTACTATATTACAATTTCAGTAGTTTATTATTTTACTAGCTTACTAGTTTACTAGCTTACCAGTTTACAAGTTTACAAGTTTACTTGTTTACCAGTTTACTGGTTTACTTAATAACTAATTTACTCGTTAACAAGTTTGCTACTTTAATATTTTACTTTTCCACTTGTTTACTACTTTACGATTTCAGTAGTTTATTAGTTTACTAGCTTACGAGTTCACTAGCGTACCAGGTTACAAGTTTACAAGTTTACTTGTTTATCAGTTTACTAGTTTACTAAATAACTAATTTACTCGTTAACAAGTTTGCTACTTTACTATTTTACTTTTCCACTTTTTTACTACTTTACAATTTCAGTAGTTTATTATTTTACTAGCTTACTAGTTCACTGGCTTACCAGTTTTCAAGTTCACTAGCTTACGAGTTCACTAGCTTACCAGTTTACAAGTTACAAGTTTCATGCTTACCAGTTTACTAGTTTACTGAATAACTAATTTACTCATTAAAAACTTTGCTACTTTACTATTTTACTTTTCCACTTGTTTACTATTTTACAATTGCAGGAGTTTATTAGTTTACTAGCTTACCAGTTCACTAGCTTACCAGTTTACAAGTGTACTAGCTTTATGGATTACTAGTTTATATTTAACTAGCTTACTATTTTACCAGTTAACTATTACAAACTTGACACGTTTACTAGCTTACTAAATAACTTATTTACTTGTTAAAGAGTTTGCTAGTTTACTATTTTACTTTTTCACTTGTTTACTAGTTTAGCAGTTGACTAGCTAACTAGTTTGCTAGTTTACTCTTTTTCTAGCTTACTAGTTTACTAGCTTACAAGTTTACTAGTTTACTAGAAATCTTTCAATACATAAAAATTATGGAGAAATAGTTTTCTTAGTAATTTATAAAACTTTCTGAAATGTACAGAGTTTATATCATTTAATTCCGAAAATCTTCATAAAAATCTATCAAAATACTAGGAAATGCAATAAAATTTAGGAATTTCGTAAAAATACAAAATTAACCGAAAGTCTAGAAATCTGTTAAATATTTGAAATCGATGTAAAAAACTGAGTCAAAAAAAAAGTCGTTCAATATACGAAGGTTTTTTTTGAACTTTGAAATCTAGAGCATAAAATTTTTCAAATTTACATAGCAGTCCGTAAAAATATAGGAGATCTAGAAAAATCAAAGAAAATTCTACAAAATTTCAAAATTCTGAAAAGTATAGAAAAACCAAGAGAAATAAGAATTTCTGCAGCACTTGAATAATATAAAGATATTATTTTTTTTAAAGTATATGTAAATAATAAAATTGCTTTTAACTTTTAATCATTCATGAAAATGTGCATGAGAATCCATCGAAACACGGAAAAATTCAATAAAAATTCATATATATATATATATATATATAGAACTAACACAAAATCTAGTAAAAGTTTTAAATATCGGTGAAATACTTGAAATCTATGAAGAAACTGTTTCCTGGTGAATTAATTAAAATACTAAAAATCTCTAAAATTTTAGATAATCGAGTGCCGAATTGTAGAAACCTATATTGTTCGTTTTTAAAAGTACAAAATATTTCAAAAGATCCTAGAAAATTCTGCGAAATTTTTGTAATACTATAAACTCTAAACAATACTTCAAATACTATAAAGAGATAAAATAATGAAAATGTATGGTAGATATCATATCATTTCCTCAAAGTATACAACTACTGAATATTGAAAAAACCTTGAATCCTAAAGCATCGAATTCTAGATAACTAAATGAAATCCGATAAGAATGCCAGAAAATCGTCCAGACTGTCAAAATACTGGAAATTACAACAAGTCCTAAAATCACTGCTTTGGAAATATCGTTTAATGGTAAATTCTTCTAGAATATTTAATAATTTCCATATTCTAAGTCATCGTATTCTCAAAACCTATAGCACAATCTACCAAAATCCTGGAATCGTATGAAAAAACTAGAATATCTTTCAAAAAATATTATAAATTGTAGTAATAAAAAAAATCCCAAAGTTCTAGATATAAATGTAGAAAATTCCTGCAAATACGAAATAATCCTTTGAATGCTATATATACTGAAAAAAATGAGAACTGAGAGGCGTTTTAAATGAAACGTTATGATTTTATTTAAAAAATTAAGTATATATATATATGATATAAAGCAAAAATTTTATCTTGCAAATCGATTGATACATTAAAATAGATATGTATATACATTCATGCTTCCGACCCTTGACTTTGCTCTTCAACGTGAAATTCCATTGCAATGCCCTTGTGAAATAGTATATGAATAAATATGAAATAGTTAATATGAAATATATAAATAATTAAATATGATATAGTAAATAAATAAGTACTTACCTCTATGAGAGGCATGTTGAAGGACTCGTGCATGAATCGAGCCTGAAAAAGGACGAGCAGGTAAAAGTTCCAGGACCTGCAAAAATTGGCGACAATGATGGCGTGAACCGGCATCGATGTTGCGAATTTTTTCCACGGGGTTGAAGAAAAACTAGGAGGTTGCATTTGATTTTGGGCTTGTCCGAGAGAATCTTCGATGTACTTCAGCTCACGGGCCGAAATGCATGGATGTTTCGACGGTTTTTCGAAGGCAAGCCAGAGCCAGAAACCATACCAAATCAGGCCACACGTACCTTGAAATATTTTCAAGAATCACACTGCATTTCTATTTTTAATAAAATATTTTTCCAATGTTTCTCAAAAAAAAAATATTCATAAAACCTTTTTGTAAGGGATTAAGAGAGTAATTATTTACCATTTACTATAGTTTTCATTGTTTTAATAATCATACAAAAAAAGTTTTGTAGCAATTTTTATGAATTTGTGACTGGGGAGAAATAATTTTGAATTCCTTTGTTTTACATATTTAATGAAATTTGTTTCTGGTGTAAGAAACAACATGGACTGCAAATTTTCTTAAATAATTGTGTTTGCAACTGAGAAACTAGATGGTTTATTGAAGATATTGAATTTTTGAAACTTACCATAGAAATAAAACGAAGCTTCCCAATCAAACCATTGCCCTAATAAACCTGAAAGAGGCAATCCTATCACAACTGCTGCATAAGAGCCACAAAATGCCAAAGTTGCTAATCTGGATCTTTCAAATGGTGGCGCCCAATATTTCCATATTCCATGACAAGCTGGATACGTGACACCCTTGAAGAAAAATTTTTTATTTTTTTTCTTATATTGGTTATAGTAGATTGATTTTTCTTAGGCCTTTGTAAATTATTTGAAAGGTAATTCTGAAGAGCGAAGCAGTATGAGGCTTTCTGGTGTATAATAACAAATTTTATCGAAATTTATGTGGAATAATGAGGATTTTAGTAAATAATTCTAGATTACAAAAAATTTTTTAGAATGATTCTACATTGTTCAGTTTGTTTTGATTCTTTTTTTTCTTTTTCAAAAACAAGCCAGGTAGAATGTCCAAAAATACACTTGAAAATGCTTCGATTTATATTTTTAAATAATCATCAAATCTTTTAGGCATTCACAAAATTTATTAATATTTTCTGAGATTCCAGATTTTACTTGGAATCTTCAAAAACATTTACTATCTTCATAGGATGAATAATTTTTTTTTCATTTTGAAAAATTTTAAAGGTATTGCACGGTTTTACTAGCTTTAGAGAATTTTCCGAAATTTTCTACCTTCTACAAAATTTGTGAATGTTTTCTCTTACAATCTCCAGATTCTCAAACTTTTACAAACTTTTCAAAACAATTCGAATTCTATAAAAAGTTGCCCTACTTACTAAAATTTATCCTAATTTTTTGATACTTTTAAGGTTTTTCAGGTAATTATGAAAAAATGGGAAAATGTTATCATGTTTATTTCAAGGGTACATGATATTGAACATTATCTAAAAATTGATAAACATTTTATGAGATTCTACAAATTTCGCGAATTTTAGAAAATTATTAAATTAACAGTCTCTTAAATATAATTTGTTTTCTTTTTCAAATTTTTTGACTTTTGAAACATAATACGATCAAAGTATTTGACATTTTAAAAATTTCATAAAAATTCTTCGATTGAATCAGAATTCTTCGTTTTTTTTTAATACTTGTGAAGTGTTTAAAATTTTCGTCAAGAAATGAAAAAAAACATGATATTCATACCAATTTCGAAAAAATATAATAATTAACATAATCTTTAAAATTTGGGATTATTTTTCAGAGTTTTGAAAATTTCAAACATACTGAAACCTATTCCCAATTTCCCAAATAATATGAAAATTTGTTCATCTCAATAATATTTTCATAGCTTCCTAATATTTTTTCAAATTTTTCAAATTAATATTTAAAAATCAAAAAACATTCTCATTCATATTTAGAATGGATATTACATTGTAAACACAATTCGCAAAGTTTATATACGTTTACTGGAATTCTTCAAAGTTTCCAAATTTTTGCAATTAATCTGACGATCCTTCAGAATCATTAAAAACTTTGAAAACTTTTTACTATTTAACAAAACTCTAATGATGCCATGGAAAAAAAGTTTGATTAAGAAAACTTTTAATGGCACAATAAACTTATGAGAAGTGAACAGTACGAAAAATTCAGGAAAATGTTCGTTATTTCGAGTTTTTCAGCGTTCTGAAAAAATCTTCATTTTTCGAAAATGGTGAAAAAACGTATAAAAAAATTCGCGTAAAATATTGTTTTCACTTACGTTTTAGCTGTGTAGAGTTTTGATAAATTTTCCTGAATACTTGAGTGCTGAATTTTTGAATATTCTTCTGAATTCCTAAATACGCTAAATTTCGGAATTTTATCATGTATACGTTTCTGAAAATTCTCCTGTATTTCTAAAATACTCGAATAAGAAATTTTGAAAACTTTTGCCATTCAAAATTTAGTGAAATTTTCTAAAACATTTAAGAATGATAATCTTATGGATTTTTTTCGACAATAATATAGTCTTTTCATTATCAAATTTCTAATTTCATAAAATTGAAACTCCGTGAAATAAGGATGAACTGAAAATTCTTCCATAAGGTCAACTAGCAAGTAGATAACCTGAATAAATTTTTTTCAGAAATTTTGTTATTCCCTGAATCGACCTCATAAAAGTCATAATAAAATCTTCAATTTTCATGATTTCTTCACATCATAAAGTAATTTTAGACACTCTTCAAAATTTCAAAAATCCCCAGAAAATTCACAAATTATCATACAACATTCACAAATAATTCTTCTTCTCGTAATCTAATTTAAAAATGTATGAAAAATTTCGAGAAACCTAATTAAGTATACCAGTTCAATATTTTTAGAAAAAAAATTCAAAAATTTTTAAAGAATTTCACAGAACTAAAATCTGCTCGAGAATTCGTCTTACAAAACTAAGTTTATAGGACAAAAATGAATTCAAAATGTAAGATAAATAAAAAAAATTGTTCTTACCTCCACAAGACCTTTGCAAATTTGAACCATCATGTCCAGGATGGGATCGAACTTGAGGGCACCCGGAACCAGAAGATTCAAAAACGAAGATATGGCGATGGCAATGCCAAAAATTTTGTTCGCTGGATAAAGCGAGGCCAAAAATCCACCTGGCACTTGCGTTAACAAGTATCCCCAAAAAAACGACGAATCCAAGGCGCTTTCCGTCCCCACTGTCCAATTAAATTTCAACTGTCCCGTTTCCGTCGTCTCATTCTTTATTATAATTTTCGCCATTCCCATATTACACCGCATTCCAAAAGATATTACAAAACCTGCAAACCCAATAACCACAAAAAAAATTTATAATCTACCTCTTTCAAAAAGTAACAAAATTTTTTTCGATATCCCAAAATCTCGTATATAGATATTTATTTTTGAGATTATGAAACAAAATTTTCAGGTTACAATATATTTCAAGTTCCTCATATGCAACTGTGATTCCATGGCATATAGTAAGAGTCATATTAATCTAAAAAATAGAAAATCGTTAAGAAGGGAGTAAGGAATAACTTCAAAAAAAAACACACTTTATTTGCTGACTTGTCACGGATATATAGTTGAAGCAAGTTAATTCAAACTTTTTTAAAATTATAATACACCATCTGAAGAACATTCAGTTACAATTTTTTGATTAAATATTGGAAAATCAGCCAGTGACAGAGTATTTCCCAAAACATCTTTTGAAAAAACCGTTTTGTGCGGTGAACACGATAGCTCAGTGTAGAATCATGTGAAATGTAAAATATTGTAAAATTTACTTGAAATGTGAGTTTATTCTTCCCCCTCCATCGTTTTTTCCTTTCTATTTACGAATCAAGGTGGTTTTTCACCTACAAAATGCCGAAAAATTCAGAGGAAAATTGCAGTTTTTGCTTTGAACGGCCACGAACAGTTAAAAAATGTAAATAAAATCTTAAAAACAACGGAGGGGGTATAATAAACTCATATTCTAAGTAAATTTGTCAAAATGTTCTTCACATGATGCTTTAAAATTTAAAAAGAGTTTACATTTATTATTTCCAGCTATATCTCCATGAAAAAGCAGCAAAAGTAGTGTTTTTTTTTCTAAGTTATCCTTTAATCCCCCCTTAAAGGTTCTTGAAAATTTTGAAAAATAAGAAATGATGCTAGATTGAAGTAAGAGAACATTGATGGAAAATTTGACATTATTGTAGAAATTTCGAAAAAAATGTGTGACAAGGTTTTTTACATGGTACTTACCTAAACAAGCTAGAACTGCAATTGTGTACCTCTTCGATAAGCAAGGTAATTCTGGCATACAATATGTATCGATATGACGTAATGGTGGTCTTTCCGGTTCCGGTAAAGAATCCACTGAGGCTTGTCTACCGTGCCCCCTATCGTCCTGGAACCCCCTGTTGTCCCCCCCTTGGCCCATCGCGAATTCTTCGTAATTTCCATCGTGTTTTTTGAATCTGAAACAATAAACAGCTCATTTAAATAATTAACTGTCCTATTTTTGCATTTTTATTTTAAAATTACCTATATTTTTATTGGCTTTTCTTTTTCTTTCTTACAGAATCATATTTTACTGATTAGTTTTTTACAATTCGACATATAATTGCGGATTTTGTCATTTCATGTTATTTATTACAATACTCTATTTAAAAATTTTTATATTGTAAAAACTTCTATACACATATCCACGTTTTTGATAGATTATAGATTATAAGACAAGATAAAATGTTTAGAATACGAACGAAAGTGTGTAAATCGTTTATGCAATTTTACTCGTGCACAGAATTTAATATCAATTTATTTATTGTACCTTTTATTATTTATGCCTTCAGGTCGTCAAATATAATTTTACATATACTTCCAGAAAATACCATATCTTTCAGTATTTTGCGAAAATTCATACAATATTTTACGGACTGCCATACACTTTTAAAATGACGAAAATCAAAAAACTACTGTATAATGTATTAAAAATGAAAATATACCAAATAGAACTATACAGATTTCATTACTAAAATATTGTGACTTGAAACGATTCCGGAATGTTTTACAATATTATAGCTGAAAATGTAATGTTAATATTGTTTATTAGAATATAGTATGGTAAAAATCATTAAACTGTACCAGCCACTATTAATATGCTGGTTTTCAATTATTAATGTTAGAATATTTAAAACGCTCAGTATCCGAATTCTGCTACGAAAATCGTATATTCTACATACTATGATTGTAAACAGAATTTAGTATCTGTCTATGATGAAATATTCATTCAATAATTTTCATTTTCATTATGTTTACAGTTATTACAGTATGATTTTTCAATAGTACTAATAAAAAATACTGTACTAATCAGTATTTATCGAGAATTCATATAATATCGTAAAATCTACGATATATTTTTGGAGTGACAATAATTCAAAATAAAGACATAGTATACTAGGAAGACCACAAAAATATAGCGAAAAAATTGTACATAATTAAATACTGGAAAAACTATATGCTTTCTTTTGAAATTTGGATTAGTTGGAATCACAATGTGATATTGCAGAAAGTACATCAGAATTGTAGTATCTGGAATTTTTACTAAAACATACATTTACTGCTACAATATGATGTTACACTGTAAACAATATGTTTCAAAAAATGCAACTAATAACTAGCAAAAAGTACAAAATTTCAGATCCATTCTGCAGTACAATGTTCTATTGTGATAATAACTAGATTTTTTTTGTAAAGAATTTGGAAAACAAATCTTATACATTTAGGAATATTTATACTTGAAAGTACAAGATTATTGTAACTTAAGCAATGTTATTACAGGTCTTACAAGATTATTGAAGAATTTGACATTTCTATTTTATTTACTACAATATTGTATGGTGAAAATTGCGATATTTTTGATTGATTTTATAAAGAAGTTAAAATGTTCTAAATGCAAAGTGTACCAAGGGAAATCGGTGATTTCTTTTGCTTCAAAATGTAAGGAAATTTTTCATAAAATTTAAAATATTGGACGAAAACATTGATGACATTATTGCATAATTTCACACTTGAACATTTTTCCGATAGATAATAGACCTACCTTCAGAATTCTACTTCAAAATAAAAACTTAATAAAATGTTACAAAGAAATGAAAACGAAAATATTCTTATGAAATTATGTGTGATTATAAGTATTTTAGCAATCTAGTGATCCGCGTGAAAGCTTGATTTCAAGTTGTATTCCAAGTTGTTGAACATCTAGTTAAGAATTTTTTGTTTATTATTTTCGTTTGGAATATATAACATCATTAAATGGAACATACTACAGTGGCTTAAGATTAAGAAAATTGAAAATATATTGAAATTTTAGAATCACTTGTTAATTACAGGCTGGAAAATCGGAAAAAAATTCACACTTACGAATCGTACGTTTTTGCATGTAACGGTTTTTACAGAATGTAGTTCATACCTTTACCAATCAATGAAAAAAAAACGGAAGGAAACAAAAATGATGCAATATGGAAAATATTTACTCAAACTGCATTTTAACACTTTTTTCATTTACGCTAATAACAATTCAACAACGCTACAAGAAATTTTTTTTAATACATTATTCATAAATTTCGTACAATTTGGAACGTTTTCATACAAAAATTAATGAAATACATAGATTCTCTGATGAGAAATGAGGATTTAAAAAAAAGTTTTCAACAAAAAGGAGGTTTCTCTGAATTCGACAGGGTAATCTGAAATCTGGATTTCTTGACAAAAACCAATTTTAAGCCTTGAATAAAAAATAAGTATGTTTTAAAGCTAATTTCCGTGACTATTTAAAAGTTTTAGAGAAATCGGTGATTTTATCAGTGACGACCAAACTGATTTCAAACACGATTGTAAGAGAATGTAATTTCTCTTAAATAACCAGCAAAAAGTTTAGTATCCCATACTGACTACGCAGTACAACATTTTACTGCAAGAATAACTAAATTTCCTTTAACAACCACCCCAGTAAACAGCCATAACTTCATAGCTTTTTCGTCCAGGGAATCCTGATCAGTGACATCTCGAAGCTCTGAAAGTTTCTTTGTGATTGCCAACTCACCCCGCGAGCTTCTCGGTGGCTTTGGCTTTGATGGAATCGAAGGCCACAAGACCCGCCGTCACGAATCCGGACATTTTCCAATTATTGGGGTTGCTTCAGTCCACGTCTTATCGCGATTGCGTTGTTGATACGCAGCCCCTGAAAACAATCGTCGCTTGAAATTAACGTTACGCAAGGGACGAACCCTGATTTCAATCGTCGCTTCTCAACAATCGGCCCATTAATTTTCCAAGTAATTGAAATCATCTTCAATTTTTCGATATTTTCAGTGCGCAATCAAGTATGGACCTTTTTTCCACAGATATAGTATCATTAGAACCCGGTTTCAGTTAAATCAGTGAAAGTCGTTCACTCAATTAATATTCCGATGATTGTCATCGAATTTCTATGTGCGTGCTCTTATGGAAGAAAACTATTGGCAACTGTTGGCAAATGTTAGAAACGATTTGGAATTATTGGGAAACTATCGAGAAACTATTGAATGATTTCAATAGTTTTAATAGTTTCAAAAATTTCCCTTCTTATAGTTTCCATAGTTTCAATAGTTCCTATAATATTCCTGCCGATAATTTCAATGATTGAAATAGTTTCAGTGTTGTTAAATCATTGTAACTATTAACTTCAAAGATTTTAAATCATTTTCAAATCCAATTTGAAATCACAATTTGATGATCATTTGCATGAAAATTGTTAAATTACAATTTTTAATGCAATTTTCATATTAAAAATGATTTTCAATCACTTTCAAGATTTTCAATGATTTTCGATCATTTCGATGATTTCCAGTCATTAAAATAGTTTCAATGATTTTCAATCATTTTCGAATCCGATCTGAAATCACAATTTAATGATTACTTGTATAATAATTGTTCAGGCACAAGTTTTAGTGCAATTTTCAAAGTAGAAACAATTTTCAATAATTTTCAAGATTTTCAATGATTTTTAATCATTTTCAAGATTTTCAATGATATTCAAGATTTTCAATAATTGAAATAGTTTAAATGATTTCCATAGCTTCAATAATTTATCTTCTAATAGTTTCCATAGATTTCATAGTTTCAATAATTTATCTTTCAGTATATTTCATAGTTAATGTGGTTTCGAAAATTTCCCTTCTTATAGTTTCCATACTTTCAATAGTTCCTATAATATTCCTGCCAATTGTTTCAATTATTGAAAGATTCTATGATTGAAATTTTTTCAATGCTTCTCAATCATTTTTAAATCCGATTTGGAATCACAATTTAATGATTATTAGCATGAAAATTGTTAAATCACAATTTATGATGAAATTTTCAAATTAAAAATGATTTTCAATTACTTTTAAGATTTTCAATTATTTTCAGTCATTAAAAAAGTTTCAATCATTTTCAAATCCGATTTGAAATCACAATCTGCTGATCATTTGCATAAAAATTGTTAAATTACAATTTTTGGTGCAATTTTCAAATTGGAAACAATTTTCAATCATTCTCAAGATTTTCAATGATTTTCGATCATTTTAATGATTTTTAGTCATTAAAATAGTTTCAATGATTTTCAATCATTTTCGAATCCGATTTGAAATCACAATTTAATGATTATTTGCATAAAAATTGTGAATGCACAAATTTTATTTCAATTTTCAAATTAAAAACAATTTTCAATCATTTTCAAAATTTTCAATGATTTTTAACCATTTTCAAGATTTTCAATGATTTTCAATCATTTTTTAATCCGATTTGGAATCACAATTTATTGATTATTGGCATAAAAATTGTTAAATCACATTTTAGAGTGAAATTTTTAGATTGAAAATGATTTTCAATTACTTTAAAGGTTTATAATGACTTTCAGTCATTAAAATAGTTTCAATGATTTTCAATGATTTTCAATGATTTTCAAAACTGATTTAAAATCACAATTTAATGGTTATTTGCATGAAAATTGTGAAAGCATAATTTATAGTGCAATTTTCAAAGTGGAAACAATTTTCCATCATTTTCAAAATTTTCAATGATTTTTAATCATTTTCAAGATTTTCAATGGTTTTCAATCATTAAAATAGCTCAAATGATTTCCAAAGCTTTAATAATTTATCTTCTAATAGTTTCCATAGTTTTTATAGTTTCAATAATTTATCTTTCAGTATATTTCATAGTTACTATGTATAGTTTCAATAATTTCCCTTCTTATAGTTTCCATAGTTTCAATAGTTCCTATAATATTCCTGCCAATAGTTTCAATGATTAAAAGTTTCAATAATTGAAATAGTTTCAATGATCGAAAAAGTTTCAGTGATTCTCAATCATTTCCGAATCCGATTTGAAATCACAATCTAATGATTATTTGTATAAAAATTGTTAAATCACAATTCATAATGAAATTTCCAAATTAAAAATGATTTTCAATTACTTTCAATATTTTCAATTATTTTCAGTCATTAAAATAATTTCAATGTTTTTCAATTATGCTCAAATCCGATTTGAAATCACAATATAATGATTATTCGCATGAAAATTGTGAAAGCACAATTTTTAGTGCAATTTTCAAATTAGAAACAATTTTCCATCATTTTCAATATTTTTGATAATTTTCAATGATTTTCAAGATTTTTAATGATTTTCAATCATTTTAAAGATTTTCTATGATTTTCAATCATTTTAATGATTGTTAGTCATTGAAATAGTTTCAATGATTTCCATAGCTTCAATAAATAATCTTTCTAATAGTTTCCATAGTTTTCATAGTTTCAATAATTTATCTTTCAGTAGATTTCATAATGTTTATAGTTTCAATAATTTTGAAAACTATTGAAATATTCGAAACTACTGGAAACTATAGGATTAGAAAACTATTGGAAACTATCGATCAATAGTTATCAATAATTTTCAATAGTTTTTTTTTCACAAGGGTGATGGAAATTTTTTCCACAAATCCCGAACGTCATTACACGCCGAAGGCTGATCGATACGATAATATTCTTTTGGACATGGAGAAAAGCTACTTTCTGATATCCGTAGGTATAGGAAGAATTGAAAGCCGACTTCTTTCAGCGATTCCTACCCTTGCTATATCGCTCGAGGGTGATTTCGCAGCGGGGCTGTTTATTTGGAGTGAACCCTCTCGAGCTCTAATCCCCGAATTCCCTGGGGATGGTCTTATGGCGATGCTAAACTGCGATATCGAGTAATTTTAAAATCTCTCGGATACATCTCTTTAATATGCCCAGGCATGAAATACGTAATACGTGATCATTTATGAATGTCGTCATGCATATAATATGTGGGATCAGTGGCGATCCCTTTGAATTACACTTGGTAATTAGAAATCATGAAGAAATGAAGTATGGAGGTTTTTGGAAATTTAGATCAGGATTTCGAGTTGGGGATTTTTTTGAGGAGAGGGAGTGGATGATGGGGGTTTTTAACTGAGGGTTTTGAAATTGACATCTTCTTTGCGTTTAAATGCAGAATTTTGGTAGATTCCTGAATTCTAAAGTCCTGAGAGTATTTGGTGTCAACTTTTTTCAATTTCAGAAAAATATGATGCCGAGGAATAGTGGGATTAGAAATCTTGTTTTCAATTATCCAAACTTTTAAGTTAATAGCAAAAAAATCAATATTTTCACTTGGAAAGAAAGTTAATTAGGAAAGTTTTGCTAAAAATTAAGACAAATCGAGCATCATCAGGAATCAAATCAAAAAATATCAAATCTTGAGAACTCATTATAGAAACTTTAATTATCCAGGACTTATCTATTTTCAATTCCAAGGAAAGAAAATTAATAGATCAAGTAACCGAAATTCAATAATTATGAATTTAAAATTAACTTGGAAAAAGAAATCATGAGATATTCAAATTTTTGAATTTACGTATATTTTAACAAGAATGATTAGTCCTAAAACTTTGATTCTTATTTTTGAGCAATTGGTTTTTTGACTGAAAATTAAAGAATGGACATTTTATTACACTTAATATTCTAAATTTTAGCTCTGAGATTTTGGATTTTAAAATTTTTTCCACTCCAACAACTCTAATGTCTGATTTTTGGAATTTCTGATTCCCAAGTTTCAATTCTTGAATTCACTTTTTTCAAAATGTGTACCATTTTAATATACTACAAGGTTCAATTTCACTCATATAGAAAAACTCGAAAAATTGATAAAACTCTGTTACAAACTGTCACATATTTTTGAGTCTTTCTCGCTAATGATGAAGACAACAATAATTTTCTGAAATTCGATGATTTGTTGCACAAGAGTAATTCAATTTGGTCTAGAATATTCTTGAAAATTTTCAAATTTAGCTTTCAGAACCAGCCCATTCATAGAAATCCAATATCTAAATTCTAAACTCAAAATTTCAATGCTCAAGTTTCAAATCATTCAACCAAAAAAATTCAAAATTGGTACCATTTTAGAAGTTCAAAATTTTCAATTCAAATTATACGAACAATTAAAGAACTCGATATTGTTCTATTTATAACTGTTGCAAATTTTACAAAGTTAGTTAATAATGATTACAAAAAAGCTTTTTCGAAAGTTGATAAATGATGAAAATTTTCATGTTTTAAATCATTAATTTAAGTTCATCTTACACCATATTACTGTCTTGAAGTTTTAATTTCGACCATAAAAAGAACTAAAGAAATCGATAAGGCTCGGCTTGAAACTGTCGCAAATTTTTAAAACATTTGGAAATAATTCCGAAAAAAAAAACAATGATTTACTGAAAATAAAAAAATTTTATGATTTCCTGGTTCCATATCATCGAATCCAAATCATTCAAAATTGTTACTATTTTGATATTGCAAAGTTTGTAATTTCAATCATAAAAAAAAAACTTAACAAATCGTTATAGTCTGTTTCCAAATGTCGCGAAATTTTTAAAATTTCTTGGTTATGATGACGAAAACAATGATTTTTTGAAAATTTACAAATGTCCCACTTTCCAAGTTCCAATGATTTACTTTAGTTCAAAATGGTTACCATTTTTATATCTCAATGTTTTCAATGTTAATCATAAAAAATTTCAAAAATCGTTATAGTTTGTTTCAAAATTTGATCAAGTTTTTAAATTGCCTTGGTGATGCCTAACAAAGATTTTTTTGAAATCGATAAATATTAAAATTCTCATGTTTCAAATTCTTTATTCTACGTCATCTGAAATTAGCAAAATTCTACTGTTTTAAAATTTTCATTTCAACCATAGAAAGAACTAAAGAAATCGATAAAGCTCTTTTCAAAACTAACGCAAAATTTTTAAACACTTGGTAATGATTACGAAAAAACAATGATTTTCTGGATATCAATAAATTTTCTGACACCAAGATTCAATTCATCGGATCCAAGTCATTCAAAATTGTTACTATTTTGATATTTCAATGTTTTCACTGTTAATCATTAAAAAAAAAATTTTTAAATCGTTTCAGTTTGTTTCAAACTGTTGCGGAATTCCAGAAAAAACCATTCTTCGAATTTCGTTAAGCTCTGTTCAAAGAAGTCGCAAATTTGTACAATTCTTGGTAATGATTGCGAAAAAACAACGATTTTCTGTAAAGCAATCAATTTTCTTACTCCTAGGTTTGAAATCTTCGAATACAAATCATTTAAAATTGCTACTATATTGATAACTCGAGTTTTTCTATTTTGATCACAAAAAATCTTAAAACGATTGTTGCGAAATTTTTAACTTCTCTTGGTATTGATTGACGAAAACAATGATTTTTTGAAAATTCACAAATGTTCCAAGTTCCAAATCATTTACTCTACTTTATCCAAGATTAGTACAATTTTACTGTCTTAAACTTTTGTGAATAATTCAAGAAATCTACAAAGCTCTGTTTAAAACTGTCCCATATTTTAAAAACACTTGGAATTAGAATCACGAAAAAACCGTAATTTTCTGATTCCCAAGTTTCAAATCATCGAATCCCAGTCATTCAAAATTGTTACCATTTCAATGTCCGAATTTATTCAATTTTAATCATAAAAAAAACTTCAAAAATCGTTATAGTTTGTTTCAAACTGTAGCAAAATTCTAATTTCTCTTGGCAATAATTACGAAAACAATGTTTTTCTGGAAATTGATAATTTGTTGCGCAAGAGTAATTCAACTTGGTCCAGAAAATCAGGGTAAATGCGACCACGTGACGTGTATACGCAGGCCCACGAAAAGCCCGTCGTTATGCGCGTGCCTTTTACTCTTTCGAAAAGCACCATCGCAAAAATCGACGACTCTCCAAGTCATGTAGTAATATCGATCGAATAATAACGCGACACGTGACGAACAAAAGGCATAAAATGCACGACACGTGTTTTTGCTGATTGAATTTTATAACCCCGGAGCGAGGTAAATTGAGCAATGAACGAACGAGTAAAAGGCGGCGTTAATGGGTGTACGAAAAACGTCGCAAAATCGAGGGGAGAACGAAAATCAACCCTTGTTGCAGAAAAAGCATGCAAAACTGAAATTCGACCATGTTGAATTTAAAAAAATTGAAAATTGTTGCATTGGTTGCAATTTATAATTTTTGAGTCGTGGAGTATATAATATGTAATAACAATGTTCAAATTTTGAGGATACAAGATTAAAAAATCACTACTGGAAAATTTTAATATCACTCTTATATTCTAATCAAATTACTCTCTAAAATAATGAGTTGAGTTTCACTCTAAAAGTTGTGAAATTTAACGACTTTTGAGTGATAGTATTTTGACTGGGAAATTTAGATAGCAGGAATCTTAGAATTAGCGATCTGAAGAAACTTGAGACATTATAAATTTTAGGGTTTGAAAATCCTAAATCTCTTATCTCTAAGAACCACATTTTGAGGGTATATAATTTTTTTCTTGTTTATACAACAAACCAGTTAAATATTTTGCAATTTTTCCCAAGCATTCTACAAACTTATATTTTCAATCTCAAGGCCTAAAAAATTGGATTCGAAATTTTACAAGGAATCAAAAGTTTTCGAATCTTTTGCCAAAAAATTATTTCCTTTTTATTCAACTGTTTTATTCAATCATCAAAATAAATGTGTGCATGCAGCTTTTCCACATTTTTCATGAATAATGCAATATTTCGTAAAACGCTACCAGAATTATAATGGAAAATGAAAAAAAAAACTGCAGGATAACATCAAAAGGTAACTGGAGTGAGAGATTCACATCCTTATTAATTTCCAGAACTGAGAGAAAAATTTCTAGCTATATTTCAATTTTATGTGCTACAATTTCTTTTACAGATAAAATAAAAAGAAATTTCTGATTTCTCAATACTCTGGCTTAAATTTAAAGGACAAAAAAATGCGATGATAACATTTGTTTCTGGTATTTATGTGGTTTCATTTCAAGATTATTATTGAAAAACTTGATTTGACCTTCTTTAGTCATCATTTACAATGTAATAAACAATTACAGAGATGAAATTCTTCAGTCAATTTTATTTCGGTAAAATGTTTGACCGATCTAAACATATCATAAACAATCATAAAATAATGTATGTTAATATAAAATATGTCTTCATTTTTTTTCGTTATCTTTACTCGAATCAAATTAATAAAATCGATAATAGAATTTTCCAACTTTCACCTGTCATTGTGATTCATTATAGAATCTCAAAATTCTCTTTGTATCAAATCGTTATAAAAAATAAAAGTAAATGAAAATAAATCTTTATTCATTATACAATGTTTTAAGGATAAATCACAAATCATATTAGCAAAACATTTTTTTTCTATCCTTATTCCCAAAGAGAAAAGTCATAAAATAGATTTACCCTCTACTTTTTTCTGTCATTGTAAAAATCATAAAAAATATGAAAACTATTATTAAAATACATCTTCATAAATACTTTAAAAAATGTAGTCTAGATCTTGAATACTATAGAGAAATAATTTTTTCAAGTAAATTTTCTTATATTCTTGGATCAGCCTTTAAAAAAATCAATCAGATGGATCGAAAAGCTGGTGAAATTATATTTATGAAGGAAGGAATGTAGAAATACTGAAATTATTACAAAAATGTTTAAATAGATGATTTCTTGACACAGCAAAAACTTTCATTGTAATAAGTTTGTGACCCAAATTTTCAACAAATTAAGCTTTTTCTTGGAAATTCATCATCAAGTTTGTTAAAAAATTTGTCGAATTTTTTTATTTTTCATACCTCAAATTTTAATGTATCAATTTAGAATGAAAAAATTATAAAATTTTTGGAAATTTTCCAAAGCCGGATTTTCTGCATTTTAAATTTCATCTCTCAAGTTTTTCGGGAATTTCGTAGTATAAAAATCTGAGTTGCTAATCCGGAGACCCAAAATTTAGAAAATTTTATTTTTCAATGAACAACTTGCCGAAATTCTTTGTGCTCCATTACTAAACTTGTTATTTTTAGTATTTCTTCATCTGAAGCTTAATATTTCAAAAAATTTTTTATATATTACAATTTATTTAAAATATTGCATCAGTCGAATTTTTTCTAATTGCCAGTCTCTATTTTTTTCAATTTTCAAACTTTTATCTTCTTCCAAATTTTCCACATTTACGAATCCTATCATTCAAATTTCACTTGCCTCAAATGACACTATATTCTCGGTATTTTATTAAAGGGAAAAAATTCTTCCATACTGATGCAAATAAAGACATAATCATATTTGATACGAATCGACAAAAAAAATCCTTCATATGAAATTGTGATCCTGTTTTTGATGAAAAAATCTAGATGAAGAAAAAAGTAAATTTGATTCTAGAAAGACAGGTCTGAACATCAGGGCGTTTAATTTTATAAAATTTTTCACAATAGATATAAAAGACACCCTAAAAACATGTTTAGATTTCTCTAATGATCTAAATCTAATTATTCCGAAACTTTTTTCATACTATCAAATAGTATCAAGAAAAAAATCCCAGCTGTGGTGAAATACGTTTCTCCCTTATTTTTATGAAATAACACGTACTTTGTAGGAAAAATTTTGACATCACCTAAAGATACGTTACAGATTTTTACGTTACAGCAGAAACTTTCATTAAAATAAGTTTGTGACCTAAATTTTCATCAAATTAGGCTTTTTGTTGGAAATTCATCATCAATTTTGTGAAAAAATTTGTCGAATTTTTTTATTTTTCATACCTCACATCTTGATGTATGAATTTAGGATGAAAAATTTATGAAATTTTTCGACATTTTCCAAACCTGGATTTTCTGCATTTCAAATTCCATCTATTCAGTTTTTTAGGAATTTCATAATATAAAAATCTGAGTTGCGAATCCTAAGACCCAAAATTTTGAAACTAAACTACCAAATTGGCTAATTTTGAAAATAAACCACCCTTTAACAAAATTTCATTTTTCAATGAACAACTTGCCAAAATTCTTTGTGCTCCATTACCGAACTCGTGAATTTGAGTATTTCTTTACCTGAAGCTTGAAATTTCCAAAATTGTTCAATATATTCCACTTTATTTAAAATATTGCATCAGTCGAATTTTTTATAATTTTCGGTCACTATTTTTTTCAATTTTAAAATTTTCAACTTCTTTCAAATTTTCCGCATTTATGAATCCTATCATTCAAATTTAACTCACCTCAAATCACAATATATTCTCAGTATTTTATTAAAGGATAATAAATTCTTCCATACTGATGCAAATAAAAACGTAATGATATTTGATACAAATTGGCAAAAAAATCCTTCATATGAAATTATGATCTTGTTTTTACAAGAAAAATCCAGGCGAAGAAAAAAGTCTCCACGTCTCAATAGATAGAATAAATACCCCAAAAACTTGTTTAAAATTCTACAATCATCAAGATCTAATTATTCCGAAACTTTTTTCATACTACCAAATAGTACCAAGAAAAAAATCCCAGCTCTTGTAAAATACTTTTCCCCCTTCTCACAATAAAATAACACTTACTTTGTCGGAAAAATTTTGACATCCCCTAAAAAAACCTTCCAAAATATAACTCTCCCTCTCCTCAAATTCAAAATCAACCCCCCCCCCCAACATCCTACTTCCCCAAAAAATCAACCCCTAATCCAAAAACCCTCCCCAAAAAATATTGCAAAAAATTATGCAACCCCCCTCCCCTCACTATTTACACATTTTCCGGGGCGGGATCGATTGCTCCAAATGCCGAAGGTCGAACATCTTCACCGTGCCACATTTTCACCACCGGACAAAAATTTCACACGACACGGGAAACTTTTTCACAAAAGCACTTTGACCTATATTTCATTTTCCTTTTCTTCCTCCTCATTTCCCAACCTTTTTAAGGTCAAGCACAGGTCTAAAATGACGGGGGTTGTTTTTGGAAACTCGGGGGTAAAAACGGGGGGGGGTTGAGGCGAGAGGGGGTTGACACCCCCGACACTCACCAATAATTAAATCCAGATTGAATTGCGCGGAGCGGGTTCGTGTGGCGCGCGACGAGAACGTCGTGGCGACGTTGTCCCCGACGAGGACGAGGACGGGGTGAAAATCGGTAGGCCCGGGGCGCCAGCGCACCTCGGGGTTGGCGTTATTGGCCGGGGCGCCAGGCGCATCGATAACGCCAGCCAACCGCCAGCTTGGGCACCCCTTTGGGGATCGACCCCAGGCGGGGCTTGCGGAGGGTATTTTGCAAGAAAATTGTTAAATTTTAGCAACAACAGTCGCGCTAAATGCGGTAATCGGCGAGGGACGAGATCGGCACCGGGGAACGTCCCGGGGGTTGATATGCCCGGTGCGGGACGCCGCCTCAGGGACTGGGGAAGAGGGTTCCGTGCGCGGTGGTTGGAGGCACGTGGGTCGAACGACGCCAAGTATGAAGATCACTAAGAAAGAAATATAGTTACTATTACAATACTGTACAGTGAACGGGAATCAGTCTGACATATTGTACGTTCTACTAGATAATATATCAATTTTTGAAAGAACACAAAGTAAATATTGTCAAATGGAATTGTAGTTATGGACATATTTTGTTGAAAATTCCATACAGCTTTTTCAGTTTGAAGATCTGTATAGGTTCTTTTTGAAATGTTTTTGTATACTTCTGGGTTACTAGTGCATCATATTGTAATATGATAGAGTTTTCGAAAAAGCTGGATAAAAGTAATGTAATTCATTTTTTTCGTCGTATATGGTACAAATTACAGTTTGTTTAGTGAAATTTGGATTTCAAGATTTTCAATTTGCCGAAGTTATACAGTAAAAGCTGGCATACATATTGTGATTCGTACATTAATAGCATTTTTAATGTATAATATTGTAATTAGTAAAATAAAAATTACAGATTTTACAATATTATTGTGAAAAGTGCAATATCATTGAAAAAGTACAATATTATTGTACTTTTTACGATATGTACGGCAGAGAGTACAAGATTTTCTTCTCAGTGCCAGAAATATTGAATATATTGCAATTTTATAATCACTTGTTAATTACAGGCTGGAAAATCGAAAAAAATTCTCACTTACGGACGAAACGTTTTGGCATGTAATGGTTTTTACAGAATTGAGTTCAACCTTTACCAATCAATGAAAAAAAAAAAAAAACAGGAATGAAGAAACGATGCAATATGAAAACTATTCACTCAAAAGTTTTTTACACTTTGTTCGTTTACGCTAATAACAATTCAACAATGCTACAAGAAATACTTTCAATACATTATCCATGAATTTCAAACGTTTTCATGCAAATAATTATCGGCATCCATTGATTTTCTGATGACAAATAAGGATTTACAAAAAAGTTTTCGACAAAAGTGAGATTACTCTGAATCCGACAGCCTAATCTAAAATCTGAATTTCTCGACAAAAACTAATTTTCAGCCCAAAATAAAAAAATGCATGCTTTAAAACTAGTTTACGTGACTGTTTAAAAAATTTGCACTGAGAAAAAAATATAGTAATGATTACAATACGGTACAGTAAACGGGAATCAGTCTGACATATTGTACGTTCTACTAGATAATATATCAATTTTTGAAATAACACAATGTAAATATTGTCAAATGAAATCGTGGTTATAAATGTATTTTGTTGAAAATTCCTCTAGATGTTTCGTTTTCTACTATACTTCTTGTATTTTTGCAATATCGTATTGTAATTCCTATTAATCCTGATTATTGAAAATTCCATACAGCTTTCTCGGTATGCAGATCTGTATAGGTTCCTTTGCGATATTTTTGTATACTTCTAGGTTACTAGTGCATCATATTGTAATATGAAACAGTTTTCAAAAAAGCTGGATAAAAGTAATGTAGCTCATTTTTTTCGCCATGTGTGGTAATAATTACAGTTTGTATAGTGAAATTTGCACTCTAAAATTTTAAATTTTCCGAAATTATAAAGTAAAAGCTGGCATACATATTGTAATTTGTACATTAACAGTGGTTTGACTGTATGATATTGTATTGAGTAAAATAAATATTGCAGATTTTACAGTATTATTGTAAAAACTACAATATATACGGCAGACAGTACAGGATTTTTTTCTCAGTGCAAGAAAGGTGAAAATATATTGACATTTTTTTATCACTTGTTAATTACAGGCTGGAAAATCGAAAAAAATTCTTACTCACGGACGTAACGTTTTGGCATGTAATGGTTTTTACAGAATTGAGTTCATACCTTTACCAATCAATTAAAAAAAAAAAAAAAAAAAAAAAACAGGAATGAAAAAACGATGCAATATGAAAACTATTCACTCAAAAGTTTTTTACACTTTTTTCATTTATGCTAATAACAACTCAACAATGCTACAAAAAATATTTTCAATACATTATCCATGAATTTCGGACGTTATCATGCAAAAGTTATTGAAATCCATTGATTTTCTGATGAGAAATAATAATTAAAAAAAAGTTTTCGGCAAAAGTGAGATTACTCTGAATTCGACAGCCTAATCTAAAATCTTAATTTCTCGACAAAAACCAATTTTCAGCCCAAAATAAAAAAAAAAGCATGCTTCAAAACTAGTTTGCGTGACTATTTAAAAAATTTGCACTGAGAAAAAAATATAGTAATGATTTCAATAAGGTATAGTAAACGAATGTCACTCTGATATATTGTTCTTTCTACTAGATAATATATCAATTTTTGAAATAGCATAATGTAAATATTGTCAAATGAAATTGTGGTTATAGGTATATTTTGTTGAAAACTCCGCTACATATTTCGTTTTATACTATACTTCTTGTATTTTTGCAATATCATATTGTAATTCCTATTAACCCAGATTATTGAAAATTCCATACAGCTTTTTCATTATGCAGATCTGTATAGGTTCTTTTTGCAATATTTTTTTATACTTTTTAGGTTTCTAGTGCATTATGTTGTTATATGATACAGTTTTCGAAAAAGCTGGATAAAAGTAATGTAGTTCATTTTTTCGCCATGTATGGTAAAAATTACAGTTTGCATTTTGAGATTCTACATTTTCCGAAATATACAGTAAAAACTGTATAATAAATATTGTAATTTGTACACTAATAGTGGTTTAACTGTATAATGTGGTAAAAAATAGAATAAATATTGCAGATTTTACAATATTATTGTAAAAACTACAATGATAATGTAAAAATTGCAATATTACTGTAAGAAGTACAATAATATTGTTCTTTTTACAATATATAAGGCAGATAGTACAAGATTTTTTTCTCAGTGATGTTTCGAGAATTCATAATGTGGTTTTTCAGTAAAAAATAAAAAATTTTAATTAAAATGTATTTTGAATACTGTTAATCAAGGGATCATTATTTTAAAAATCAGTTTGGTCGTGACGGACCAAATTACCGATTTCTCTCAAATTTTTTAAATAGTCACGTAAACTAGTTTTAAAACATACGTATTTTTTATTTTGGGCTGAAAATTAGCTTTTGTCGAGAAATTCGGATTTTAGATTAGGCTGTCAAATTCAAAGTACCGTCACTTTTGTCCAAAAGTTTATTTTAAATCCTTATTTCTCATCAGAAAATCCATGAATTTCAATATTTTTTCTATGAAAACGTTCGAAATCGTACAAAATTCATGAATAATGTATTGAAAATATTTCTTGTAGCGTTGTTGAATTGTTGTTAGCGTAAATTTAAAAAGTGTCAACAATTTTTGAGTAAATATTTTTCATATTGCATCATTTTTTTCTCCTCGTTTTTTTTTCATTGATTGGTAAAGGTATGAACTACATTCTGTAAAAGCCGTTACATGGCAAAACGTTTCATTCGTTAGTGAGAATTTTTTTTCGATTTTCCAGCCTGTAATAAAATTTTAATATATTTTTCTTGCACAGAGAAAAAAATCTTGTACTTTCTGCTGTACATATTGTAATTTTTACATTATCATTGTAGATTTTACAATAATATTGTAAAATCTTTAATATTTATTTTATTTATCACAATATTATACAGTGCAACCGCTATTAATGTACAAATTACAATATGTACGCCAGTTTTTACTGTATCATTTCGGAAAATTTTAAATCGCAAAGAGCAAATTTCACTATACAAACTGTAATTTTTCATCTCTCACTTTTTAAACTTTTTCAATCAGTTGATATTCACTGTTTCGAAAAAATATTATTAATTAGCTTCTAGGTAAAATATCTTGAATATTAGGTGCCTTAAAAACCCGATTAGGTCATCAGTTCACACTCTTTAAAAATGAACAATTTCTACTTTTTCATTCAGCAGATATCCACTGATTCGAATAACTCCTTAAATAACTAATTATGAAAAGTTAGAATAAATATTTAGCAAGAAGGTTCCAGTGGTTGAAGGCACGTGAGTCGAGCGACATTAGGTGTGACGATGTACCAAAAATTACATTTCATGATTTTTCGATACTATTCAAGTTTTGCAGATTTTTTTTTAGAAATGAAAAGGTTTATCATGTATATTGCAAAGTAACATGATAATGAATGCAATCAAAAATATTTTCAAGCAATGCTCATTGAGAATACTCGAATTTCGACGAATTTTTCGAGTTTTATAAAAAAATTGATCATGTCTTACTAGATCACATCAAGCGAAATTAAACCACATGGTGACCAAATTCCGCAAACGACGTCCATATAAAAGTGTCTGTAGAATTGAATATGAAGAATTTGAAAAAGCAATCGAGTTAGTCAAAACATTTTAATTTCACTAATTTGTCCGTTTAAAACAGTAATTTCTATTAGTTTCTCTGTGAAAATTTACTTTTCCTTCTTGGAAGACAGCTTCCTTTAAGAAAAGTGAATATGAACAAGAAAACAGTGAAGTTTCACTTATTCTAACTAAGAGAAAAACAGTGGAGTTCACTGAAAAAAATATAGTCTTAATTCTTGATTTTTCTTATCATTTGAATTAGTGAAATTCACTGATCAAGACACTAAATGTAACTGATCAAATGTGAAATCTACTGAAAAAACTATGAGTTGATAAAAGTTTATATCGATTGACACTATTTGAAATGCTTTTTTAATCATATTTTTTTATTTTTTTAATTGGAAAAAGACATTTTACATTTAGAAACGTTGTGAAATGCCGGTTGATATTTATTGCTTCGAGCCACGTGGATTTGCCCCAAGGGAGTCCCAAGTGTTGTTGGCCATTCAACAACGTGTGTGACAAATCCTCGAGCATGTTTCACTGAATTCCACAATCTACAGGGATTTGAGAATTTACTAGAAAACTATAAATTTTTAAATTAAGAAGATTAAATAAATCTCAGACATTTATACTTGGCAAATTTCTTAAGTTTTTCAAGTTTATAAAACTTGGAAATTAAGATTCGAAAATTGAGAGATGATAAGAAACAATAGTAGAAAATTTGGTTCGAGTGAAACTGATGGCAACTTCGAATTTGGGAGTAGTGAATTCCAAAGATGAAAAATTTCAGTATCATTTTTTTTATTTTTTATTTTTGTAAAGCCAAAATATGAGAAAGTAAATACAAGAGTTCCAAAACTTCATAGAATTCGACTTTGTGAAATTATCTCCTTTACATGATATTTATTGATAGCTTAACAGTTCTTTCTTATATAATATATGTTCGAAAATTTATTTATAAATATTACTCCTCACCAAAAAACAAAAGGTGCTTACGATTTATCATTGAAGAATAAAAGACCCAATTCATACTAATTACAATATTGTATTAATTATTTTTTATTCGCCTCGTTACTCTTCAGCTGTTGTGAATTGGGGGATAGACAAATAGACAAACCTTGTAAAGGTAAAGTGATTAAAGTTTGGGCACGCGAATTGCGAATTTAGAGGTGCTGCATTATGAGTGTAATACAATTCTCTAGGGGAAGCCTCCTGGAACCTAATCAAATTTTCGTAATAGACTCAGGGACTAGCTCTTTCTCTTGAATTGTCCCTCTCAACGCAGTGCTTTTCGTACTTTGTTTTGCAGTTTTCCAGTCAACAGTAATCTATAAACAAATCAATAATGTTATTATCAATTTTGAAAATTTGAAACAGATCGAATTCGATTATCGTGATGATTTTGAAGACTTTTACTGCACAATTTTGCGAAAGTATTAGTTTTCTTTACTTTTAGTTTTTATAAAACATTTAATTAAAAAAACAATCATTCAAATTTACTTGCTACATATTGAACCAACTGATTTTTCTAATGAAATTTCTAAATGTTACTGATTGCAAAAGTATTGATCAAGAGGAATACAAATTCTTGATCTTAATCTAGTTAAAATCAGTGAGTTCCATTGCTTCATTACTCCAAACAGTGGATTTCAACTGACGTCAAAAATTACCACGAATTCAACCATCTCTTCAGTAAATTACAGTAATACTAAAATCATCAATGTTATCAGTGCTGAATGGTAATCAAAAATCAGAAAACTTGTTTTAATATAGTCTTAACTTTTTCTTGTAAAAATATAGAAAAGATTGCAATAAATTCTTCAGTATTTCTTTCTCTATCTAGCTTTGAAACTAAATTTTCTGCATCAGTAAAAAATGATTTACTAGAATTTGTAAAAAATGACGAATTAGTGGCACCTTTGTCGTAATTTCTATTTATCAAACAGTATTAAATTAGATTTTTCAAACTTATAATTAGTCATTTTTACTGATTGTAATAGTTCTTTCCTTTCTCGTTACTTCAGTCGAGTAATCATTAAAAAATAAGAAAACCAAAAATATCACTTTATATAATTGAAAAATGACTAACAAAGGAATTAGTAGAAAATCAATGATTCAAAAAGAGAAAATGGAGCTACTAAAGATTACTAATTTTTCACTGATCGAACGAAGGTTTCATTTCGACGATTGACTTTTACGGCGTAAATACTGTTTAATGGTCAGTATTAAGTCACTATCGGTCGGCGATAGAGTACGGGGTGGAAATAATTTTTCACCGCTGACAGGTCGAGGCTGCCCTTACGAAAAAAAAAAAGAAAAACATCGTTTTCACGACAGTGTAGAAACAACTTTGACTTTCAGTGCTTTCTAATTTTATCGTAGTGTTGCTTATTTTCCAAAAATATAAGCTGAATTTTTTTCTTCTAAGCAGTGAATTTTTCTGATTTTTAGTGGAAAACTAGTGTATTAGTATTCAAGTAATGAATATGCAGTGAAGTTGGTAGATTTCACTGATGGGAGAGTGAAATATTTAATTATTTGAGTTTACTGAAATTTAATTAGAGTGGTTGGTTTTTATAATCAGTGAATATTCATTCATTGAAATAGTGGAACTAACTTATAGGGACTGGAAATTTCACTAATTGAAACAGCTATTTTCTTACATTGTGTTGAAAATCAACCCTTTGAATTCCAAACAATAAAATTTCACTGATTATTAATGTATATCACTAGAAGATCTAAGCTGCTTCAAGAACAGCACTTTCTCAAATTATTGAAACTTCAATGATTTTTTTTTCAAATTTTATGCATTATTTTTTTGTGGAACAATAACATTTCACTCATTCTCAATAGAAAATATGTATAAAAGTATTGGAGTCATGGATATGCATTTCACTGATGGAAGAATTCAGTAACAAGTTACTTGAGTTCAATAAAATTCCATCAGTATAGTCAGTTTTTGTAATCAGGGATATTCATTAATTTGAACAGTGGAACCAACTCATTGGGACTCAG
The DNA here is from genome assembly GCA_028476575.1 of Platygaster robiniae. Classification (NCBI taxonomy): domain Eukaryota; kingdom Metazoa; phylum Arthropoda; class Insecta; order Hymenoptera; family Platygastridae; genus Platygaster; species Platygaster robiniae. The sequence continues at coordinate 30,178,732 of CM052023.1, forward strand.
AATTTCACTAAATAAAACTGTTACTTCCTTAGTTTTTGTTAACAATGAACCCTTTAAATCCCAACCTCTAAAAATTCAGTGTTTTTTAATGTATATCTCCAACGATAGAACAAAAAACTTAGCTGCTTCAAGTACGTCAAATTTAAATGACTAAATCAATTTACGTCCAGCATTTTTTCCAATCAATGAATCTGTAATGATTTTTTTTTTTCAAATTGTACAATACCATATAAAAAAGAATAAGAATATTTTATCATAATTTGCACATTACTATATTTTCTGTAAAAAGTAGAGTATTTATTTTTAGTTGATCAAATAAATAGAAAAAAAGTCAAAGATGAGGTAGTGTTGTTTTTAACAATGAAATTCAACTGATTTCTAATATAAAATATGCATAAAAGTATTAAAGTCATGTATACGCAGTAAAACTATTATATTTCATTGATAGAAAATGAATTATCCAATCACATACGCAGTTCACTCAAATTTCATGAAAATTCTTAGTTTCTCTAATCATTGGATATTCAATAATTGAAATAGTAAAACTGACTCCTTAGATATTGAGATTTCACTAATTTAGAACAGTAACTTTCTTATTTCTGGTAAAAATCGATGCTTCGAATCCCAAACAATAAAATTTCAGTGATATTGAGTGAACATCTCTCATAATGAATAGGATAAAAAACTAATCTGTTTCAAATAAATTAATTTTTATCTTCTGATTCAGTAAAAAAAAATTAAGTTTAATCAATAAATCTATAATCTTAAAATTTGAAAAAATAGAAGTTCACATTGTAAAAATTAAAAATATTTCATTTTGATTATTCCATTACTATGTTTTGTAATCAAAAGCACCAAATTTTTTTGTGTGACCAGCGTGTACAGAAAAATGATGTAAAGTATAGACTTCATTTTTTCATGAGAGTAACGATAAAAAATTTTCAACAATGTGGTGATATTGTTACTTATTTTTAAATTCAACTGGTTATACTTTTATTTAGTGTTACAATGAAATTCAATTAATTTCTAATAGAAAATATCTATAAACGTATTGAAATCACTGATGAGAGAATGATTTAATCAGTCACCCAAAAAATTCACTGTAATTTTATTAGAATTCTCAGTTTTTCTAATCAGTGGGTATTCAACAATTGAAATGGTAGAACCAACTTCTTAGATGCTAAGATTTCACTGATTTAAAACTGTTATTTTGTTATTTTTAAAGAAAATCAATGCCCTTCAGTAATTTTTGGTGTACGTCTTTCCCGTAGTAGAATAAAAAACTAAACTGTTTCATATAAATAAATTTTTAATTTTTAATTCAGTTTATTGAATGAATCTATAAAAACTATACTTCAAAAATTAGAATTTGAAATCGTAAAACCAGTGGAAATATTTCATTCTGATTCTTCCATTGCTATATTTTGTTATAAAAAGTGCCAGATTTTTTTCTTGGTGTGACCATCGTGTAAATGAAAATAGTGTGAAGTATAGACTCTCTACTTTTTTATGCGAGTAGCGATGAAAAATCGTCAAAAATGTAATGGTATTGTTACATTTGTTTAAATTCAACTAGCTTCCACTTTTTTAGTGTAACAATGTAACACAACTAATTTCTAGTTGAAAATACGTATGAAAGTATTGAAGTCATGGATACGCAGTGAAACTATTGGATTTCACTGATGGTAAAATGAATTATCTAGTCACTTAAGTTTATTAAAATCCCATAAGAATCATTAGTTTCTCTTATCAGTGAATGTTTATTCATTGGAAGAAAAGAATAACTTCTTATACATCAAGATTTCACTGATTCAACACAGTAACTTTCTCGTTTTGTGGTGAAAATCAAAGCTCCAGATCCGAAACAGTGAAATTTCAGTGAATTCTAGTTTACATCGCTAATGGTTATTGTAATAAAATAAAAAACAAATCTGTTGCATAAAAACTTATTTTCAATATCTAATTGAGTTAAAATACGAAATTCAGTTTGTTAAATGAATCTATAAAAACTATATTTCAAAAAATAGAATTTGAAATCGTAAAACCAGTGGAAATATTTCATTCTGACTATTCCATTGCTATATTTTGTTGTAAAAAGTGCCAGATTTTTTTCTTGTTGTGACCATCGTGTACAGGAAAATGGTGTGAAGTATAGACTCTTTACTTTTTCATGAGGGTAGCGATGAAAAATCGTCGAAGATGTGGTGGTTGTTTCGTGACTTCTACGGGGGAGAAAGGTTGTTTCGGGAGTTGGAAAGAGGGCGTGGAACTGGAAACGAGACGATAACGGTGACCGTGAAATCCGTAACATTAAACGCGAAGCACGGCCTGATGAAAATAAAGTATCGGGCAAAGCAGAGCAGCATCCACTTCTCGCAGTCGATCGATATTTCATGGCAACCGCGAAGGGTGCCAACCCCGCCGACTCGTGTTTGTAACAATGCGAATAGACGATTTCTATAGCTCGCGGATTCTCACACTCGAAATTTTGAATCACACAGAAAGAAGTGTTTGGTTCCAGCAACCATTCGTTTGGTAAATTATGGGACAAACAGAGTTTTGGGTATGACAACTAAAATTTTCGTTCTGGTGACTTGTATAAAATTTTCATAACGTAAAGTTTAGTTGAAGAAACTTTTATTTTGGTTGTCATAGTCAAAACTTTGATTGGTTGATATTTGAGAAAAAGATTTGTTTGTTGGAAGTAAACTTTTCTTTTCATACAGAGATAGCAAAAGTTTGGGATGGCACTTGAAAAATTCTGGATGAGTAAAAAACTTGAAGATGCTCACCCGAAAATGCTTCAATTCACAAATTTGGGTAATAATTAATTATTGAAATATTTGAGAATTTCGAAAATTTATCAACATTTTCTGAATTTTTAGAATTTTACTGAAATTCATCCAATTATTAACCAACTTTCTGATTTTAGAAAATTACATGAATATTACATGGTTTCTGTATTTTAACAGAGTTTCCGAAATTTCTTGTAGAATTCAAAATTTATAGAGATCTACTGCAGTACTGCAAATTTGTCGAATTCTTACGAATTATTGACCATCTTTTAAGTTTGAAATGATTTTTGTACGTTTCCGAATTTTCTGAATTTCGTGCAGAATACAGTCCATTCATGACTTCCAAATTTTAAAGGATATAAAATTTTTCGTTGTTCATTTAATACTTGCATATTTCGAAGAAATATTATGATATTGATCACATTTTACGAAATTCTGAGACATTTTCTGAAATTCTAAAATTTTTTTAATTTTTAGACAATCACTGACAAGCTTTAACATTTTTGATGTATTGAAATTCTCAAACTTTCAAACATGATACAAATTTTTCAAGACTTTCAAAATATGTTAGAAATTTTTCCGAGTAATGGTGATTTTTGAAATTTCTAATATTTTTCAATTTTTCTGGATTTTAATGAAGAATGAAAAAACATTACCACCCATATTTTGAAGAGATATGTTATATGCATGTTTTGAAATTCTACAAATTTCTCGATACTCAAAATTAACTGACAATCTTTGAAATTTTCAATTTTTTTCGTTTCGAAATTTGAGGAATTTCTAACGTAATACGAAATCCGCTTCAAATTTCATAAGAATTTTTCCAACACTGATTAGGATTTTTCGTGATTTTTTTATACTTTTCAAATCCTTTTTTTTTATTGAAAACGAAAAAAATTTTTCATACATTTTCCTAAGAAAAGTGAGAAAGAACACAATCTACAAAATTTATAAACATGTTCTGAAAATCCACAATTTTTTCAAATTTGAAATATTATTCGAAATGTTTGAATTTTCAGTGTTGATTTTTCAAAATTTTTTGAGTTTCAAACGATGTACAAACTGTTCTAAAATTTTCAAATTATACAAAAATTTGTCCAACTTATTGAGATTGTTCATCATTTTTGGTACTTTTCAAGTTCTTCATTTTTTTTATAATTTACAAAATTAATGAATTTTGTCTAAAATTCTAGACGTGTTTCGAATTTTGCAGAGTTATGCATAATCTCTGAAATAGCTAACTTTTTTGTGAATTTTTCCAAATTCAAACGTAACTTCCTCAAAAATAGAAAAATATTGTCATGCATTGTATTCTGGACAATTATTTTGATGAACACATTCTACAAAATTCATGGATATTCACTGCAATTCTACGCGTCTTTAAAATGTTATATAATTATTGTGAACTTTTAAAATGCTTATTACTTTCTGATTTTTTTACACTTTTGGATGTTGAAACATAACACAAACTGATTACCTAAAATTTTCTGAAATTCATAAAAATTAGGATTTTTCAGAAAAAAATTCTGATACATATTCCGAAGAAAAATGATAATGTTCACAATTGATCTATAAAATTCATGAAATATTCCTGAAATTCTTCACATTTTTCGATCGTAATGAAATTATCGACAACCTTCGAAGTTCTTGGTGTTTCTTTATTTTCCAATATTGAAAAATTTGAAATATAATACAAATTATTCATTAGCTTTTCAATTTTACAAAAATTTGTCCAGTTTATAAAAATTTCCCTTTATTTTCCGATGCTTTCCCAGATTTCCAGATTTTCATCATGCATATTTTCTAGCCCTTTTGTTCTAACAAAACAATCATCAAGGTCATAAAATTTTTCAATTATTTTTATTTATTTCTCTTTACTTTATATCTCAAAAATCTCAAACATCACGAAAAAATGCACTAAAAAAGCCTTATTTCATAATTTTTCTTATTTTTACAAAATTTTCAAGTCCTGGATTGATCCCCATGCTGATTCCCTTTGCTTTTTGAATTGGGCCTGAGTTTGGGTACATTAATTGGGCCTGGTTTCGCAGTGAAATCAGAATAAGTGTACGAAAAACGCTGTTTAGGCTTCATTTTAAGCTGATTTTTTGAGGCGGAATGATGATTCTTCGAGTTTTGGTTATTTCCTGTTTCAGAGTCGTTTGTTGCATATCGTGTTGGCTCGCTGCAATACTGTCTCGAACAGCATTTTCTGCATGAATAAAAATATAATTTTCAAATACGTGAAAATAGTTTTTGATAGTGCTCAACAGAGGCGTAGGCAGAAGAATATTTCAGGAGGGGTTTTTCTGAAAAATATTTTTACTTCGGGATTTCATAATTCCTAATCTCTGACAATATGCCTACAAGAGAGAGATTTTGAAATATTTTACATTTCGGAATTTAAAAGTAATACAATTTTTGGAATCCAGAGTTGTACATTTTTCATATTCGTAAATAATGGAATTTGATTTTTGTGATTTTTAATTAGTAAATGAGGTTTCAATTTTTTTACTAATACTCTTTGTATTTGTACCACTTTAAGGATTGTCTGATAGCAAGTAGTATGGGTTTATATAAAGCTTTCTAAAAGTTGAAGCTCTAGGAATCAAACTTCTGAAAAATTTAAGTATTTAAATTGATTTTTGAGTAAATTTTAACCACACAGATAAAAGGTGCATCATAAATTGATATAATTTTTGTATGGTACATTATTCATCAAATTTTGTAGTATTTTCTGGTATTTTTATATTTTTCTAATGTTTCTATGGATTGCTCAACAGATTTTTAGGAATTGATGCTATAGTTTTAAACCTTTCAACAACTTGAGATATTTTAATTAATTTTTCAGACGACAGTTTCTTTTATGAAGATTTTCAATACTTTTATTCCATATTTTTTTAGTTCTTCTACAGTTGAAAGTATGTTTAACTATATAAATTGAATATATATTACATTTGATGCATTTTTATTGTTTTCTATATGAGTTTGCAAAATAATTTCTAAAAGCATAGGTATAGAATTTTTGTATTACAATAATAAATATGCTCCTGGACAGAAAGTCTTATAAGTTTTTAAGAAAATTAGTTCTCATGTATTGAAAGATTTATAGTAAACTAGTAAACTAGTAAACTTGTCAAATTTGTAATAGTAAACTGGTACCTAGAAAGCTTGTAAATTAGTAAGCTTATTAAACTAAAAACTAGTATTCTAGTTAACTAGTAAACTAGTGAAATAGTAAATTAGTAAACAAGTTATCTAGTAAACTAGTTAGCTAGTAAACTAGTAAACTTATTTTTCACATTTCTTTAAATTACTATATATAATATACGTAATCCTGGAGAATTTCTAAGTATTTTCAAAGATTATTTATATTTTCGTAGATTGCTACATAGATGTCAAAAACTCGATGCTTTAAAATGCGAATTGCGATCTACTCTCAGTAATTTCAAGAATTAATGATAAAATTACATTCGTATAGATTTTTCATGTTTTATATCGTTATTCTTTTTTCGTATTTTCGAAATATTCAGAAGATTTTGTTGCGTTTTCCTCAATTTTCATAAATATATAGTATATTTGGAATTTGATGCTCGAGAATCCCAAAATTTATAGATCGTAGAGGCATTTGTCGAGATTTTTCAGATAACAGTTTTTTACATAGAATTCAATTAATTTCATCATTCTCTTAGAGTTTGTATGAATCGAAAAATTTTTAATAATTTTCTACGGATTTTGTATAGATTTCTAGATTTCGATGATCTAAGATTCAAAGTTTCGTAAATTTAAAGCATTTTCGTAGATTTTTATTTTTTTCCATTATTCACTAGGTTGCAACAATTATTCTGATTCATATTTTATATGTAATCCTATGTTTTAGTTATTTCTACTTTTACATTAAATATATACTGCTAAAGTTTTCATGAATTTGTTTTTAACTAATTTTTTTTATTGATTCTATCAGGATTTTGGGATGGGTTTAAACCCCCAAACCCCCCTCTGCCTACGCACTTGGTGTTCAATGATTAGGCAATGTTTTTGGTGTTTTTGGTGATTTTCCATGAGCTTCAGGGTAAAAAATTTTTTCATTTCCCAAAAAGAAAATTGAACTTGAAAATTTTCATTACATTCAAGTTTCCTGTAGAATTAAGTTGAAAATATTATATATTTATGTAATTTTTCGAAGAGTTCTTCAAGTTGCAGAAGTCATTGAACAGGGATCAAAAAACTTGCGTTTTTATCATTATTTTTTTTTTCAAGTTTCATTAATTTTACAAGATGCTTCTTCCTTTAAGTCAAATAAGAGAAAATATCTTGCAACAATTATCATTTTTACATGTTTTGTTGTAAGATAGTTTCTGGGATTGTAAAAAAATGTGTAACGTAATACTTGAACGACCCCAAAGGTCCATTGGAAATGATTTCCGGGTGGCCCCTAACCTTGTTGGCATAATCGAGGAACGATGATGGCGTTTGGAGCGACCGCAGACTGGAACAGTCTCCAGGGAATGCGAGAAGGTTGTGGAAAAGCTTCCACAGTAAGTCGATCCGAAATTCGCCAAGTCATTCTTCGTTGGTTTTGACAAAAGTCGCCGGACGTGACGGCATTTGTGATCGATTTTGGAATTTTTGCACTTACTCGATGACGCGTTTTCGGTGCTATAATGACGACCTGATACTTTTCTCGGTGATCTGAATCTGCATTCAATAGAAATTTCATGACATTTGTACAGAGAGTTTCATTTTTTACCCAACTTTTATGCTTGAAAATTTTTTGTTAGGACTATGAGCTCAGGTCAAGTTTATGTGAATGTAATTGGATTTTTCAATGTTTTTTTCACTTTTTGAAATTCTCGAGATTTATGAATTTTTATTGGAATTCTCAAAATTATTGAGAGTATCTGTATGATCGAATATTTATTAACTAAAACGTTCTCTTAATTTCTACAAATTTTCGACTTTTTCAGAAGTATTTACAATATTCGAAACAGTCATTTTTTCAATTTTTCAGGACTTGCAACATTTTTAGATACTTCTCAAAATTCTGCAAATTTTTCGTATTTCTCAATACATTTATCATTTATGGAATTTTCATAGCTTTTTAACTTTTATACATATTATTTTCAATTTTTTAAATATTGCACGATCTTCTTAGAACAAACAAATTTTAATTTTTCGAGAATTTGACAAATACTTCCCATTTTTGTAATTTGAGGGAATTTCCGAAATTTACCTCTGTCTACAAAATTCACAAAAATTCCCTAAAATCCTACATATTTATTTTTATCAGTGTTAACTATTTTTGATTTACAATAACTTACAAAGTTTTTTGATTTTCATTGTAATTTTTATAATAATCACGATCTCTGTAAGATGGAACTTATTTCGATTCTTCGGAATTTCATGTACATTACAGTTTCTGCAAATTTTACAGAATTCTTCAAATTTTCGATAATCTTTGAAATTGATCAACCAACATCTCCAAGAGTTGTCAAACTTTGTCGAATCCTTTGAAATTTTCACATTCTTTGAAATTTCTGATGTTTTGTACTTCTTATGAATTTCGAAAATTCTAGATTTTCTTTCTGATTTTCCAAATTTCATTAATATAACAGTTCCAATAATTTGACAGAATCCTTAGAATTATTTTTCACAATCTTTAAAATTTATGAACATTTCCAAAAATTCTTTGAATTTTTCGAATATTCTCGAGTTTCCACAATCCTTGCAAATTTTGAGTGTTTTGTTTTTCATAGTATACAAAATTTCTAGATTTTTATTTGAATTTTACGAGTATTTACAAATTTTACAGTTTCAGTAATTTTACAGTATTCTTAGAAAATTCCACGATCTTTCTTATTGATCAACATTTCCTCAAATCTTCAAAATATTTCGAATACTCTTGAATTTCTACAATTCTTGAAATTTTGAATGTTTTCTTTTATTGTTCGAAAATTTCCTAAGTTTCTTGATTTTTATTCCGAGATTCCAAATGTCATGAATATTGCAGTTTCAGTAATGTTACAGAATTGTTAGATGTTTCCACAATTTCAAAAATTTCAAACATGATACAATCTTTTCAAGACTTTCAAAGTATGTTACAAATTTTTCCAAGTAATAGTGGTTTGAATACTCAAAATTAACTGACAATCTTTGAAATTTTCAATTTTTTTCGTTTCGAAATTTGAGGAATTCCTAACGTAATACGAAATCCGCCTCAAATTTTATAAGAATTTTCCAACGCTCATTAGGATTTTTCGTGATTTTTTTATACTTTTCAAATCCTTTATTTTTGATTGAAAATGAACAAAAATTATCATACATTTTCCTAAGAAAAGTGAGAAAGAACACAATCTACAAAATTTATAAACATTTTCTAAAAATCCACAATTTTTTCAAATTTGAAATAATTATTCGAAATGTTTGAATTTTCGGTGTTGATTTTTCAAATTTTTTTGAATTTCAAACGATATACAAACTATTCTACAATTTTCAAATTCTACAGAAATTTGTCCAACTTACTAAGATTGTTCATAATTTTTGATACTTTTCAAGTTCTTCGTCTTTTCATAAAAAGAATGAAAAAAAAACGTGATCATGCCTATTTAAACAAGTATTATAATGAACATAATTTACAAAATTAATTAATTTTTTCTAAAATTCTAGACGTGTCTCAAATTTTGCAGAGTTATGGATAATCTCTGAAATAGCTAACTTTTTTGTGAATTTTTCAAAATTCAAACGTAACTTCCTCAAAAATAGAAAAATATTGTCATGCATGTTCTGGACAATATTATTTTAATGAACACATTCTACATATTTATGGACATTCACTGCAATTTTAGTCGTCTTTAAAATGTGATATAATTATTTTAAACTTTTTAAATGTTCAATATTCTCTGATTTTTTTATATTTTTGAATGTTGAAACATAACACAAATTTATTACCTAAAATTTTCTCAAATTCATAAAAATAAAGATTCTTCGTGTTTTTTTTTTTATTCTGACAATATTTTTTAACAAATTTTTTTCTTATTCTAACAATATTTATAGAAAAAACCAAGTGCCCAAAGACCTTAACACACTAAGTCTGCACGAAACAAATACCTCAATTCAGAAAACCGACTAAATCTGATGAAATCTCTTTCTTTTCCCAGATAAAAACAACATCCCCATTTTTACCTTCCACAGGAACAACTCGAAACCAAAGAACAACTGCAACTATTATCGTAAGCACTATCAACAGACCGCAAACTCAGCAAATACGATCCCTTGCACGAGCATTTCCTCCCTTTCCAGGACCCAACATTTTCGTCCTTTTCAGACAATATTTTTTCCACCATTTCCCGAATGAAGTCCCTGACAATGTTGGAAAAAGGAGCGCACAATATATTCGGGATCGTCGATTTTTTCGCTTTCTTCGATTTGTTTTTGCGGAAACTCCGACAAGTTTCCGGCACAGTCCCTTCATACGTGCTCGTCGAATTTCCCAAAGCCGTTCTGCGATGTATAAAATACGTCTGAGGGCACTTCCTCCGATCCCCATTATTCGAAAATTCGCAATTATTCGAATTTCGACGTTTCGAACATCGCCATTTTTGAAAAAACTCGGAACTTTCCGAGCCAAAAGCTCCGTCTGGCTTCTGCATTTGAACGAACGTTGTTCTTCGTCTCATTGCGATTATGGAGTCGCTGGTTTGAGAAGAATTTGAGGTTATTTCTGGAATTTTCGTGATCGAGGTTTGGGCGGAAGTGCAACGTAAAATTAGGTTGGGTTTCAAACATCGACAACTTTCTTTGGTGAGGATGGTGTTGAGGAGACTCTCGATTTTGGTTTGAAGTTGGAGATTAGTGGCTGGATTTTTTTGGGAGCTTGGTTCTCGCTTTGCGTTGAGATTTTCGAAAGCTTCAATGATTTTCACTATTTTTCGCTCTGGTTTTTGTTCAGTTTGTTGCTCTGTGAAATTAGGAAACAGGTGTCGTTTGACGTTCTTTTGATTTCTTAGAGTGAAAATAATGACACTCGAACTTGGAGTGATTTTCACATTTATGTGAGTGAAATTCAATTCAATTTGTAGAGATTTTAAGGGTGAAATTCAACTCCTTGTTTGACTTTCGATAATTTGACTCAATGGATTTAGGGGTGCAAACCCTTACAGTTATTCGGGGAGAACTAACTATCACTTCATATAAAAAAAAAGTAAATAAAAATTATTCACGTACAGATAATAAAGGATAATAAATGAAAATAATAATTATGATGATAAAAATGAAGTAACCTATAACAGTTATAATAATTAGTGATAAAAATAAGGGGACATTGACAGAAAAGTATTCATTGAAATCAAGCAGACATTACAAATGGTGTCATGTAGTAAGTTATCAAACTCTCTCAGTTTGAATTGGTAAAAACTCTAATTAATAGTAGAATTTTACTCATTGAAGAAGTGAAAAAGCAGCAACTGAATTTTTAGCAAAATCTACTGATTGAATTAGTATAATAGCCAACTGATTAAAATCAGAAATATTTGACTGAAGAAAAAAGTGAATAACTATCTTCAAACTTCAATAAAAAATTCACTACTACAGTAAGTAAATTTTGACTTGCCATATTCGTGTATTATGTCTAAAAGGTAAGTGTGATTCAACTAATGAAAAAGTCAATTTTTACTAATATTTTGGTAAATAGTTACTGTTCATAATAATAAATATTTACCACTGCAAATATGGATTAACCTAACCTAACCTAACTCATTATTGTTTTATAATAAAAAAATCAAAGAATAATAATAGACATATACAGAAATTTGTTAAAATATTTTTTCCTCGAAACATCAAGCTCCTAACAATGTTTTTTAAATGAATTTTTTTACAACTAGGCACATATTATATGTAATTTAGTAGAATTTAACTATTATTTGAATCAATTTGTGCAATTCTACTGATTTATTAGTAGATTTTAGAATTATATTGGAATTTTACTAATTCGAACTGAGAGAGAAGTTGAACAAATCCAGATATTATTTATTACTTTAACTCAAAAATAACAACAATCTTTACTCCAGAAGAATTTTTCCTGAAGCAACATTCTAATTATAAATGTGTGGCTTTGATTAGGTAGAACATGAAAATTTGAAAAATATTTTTATCCCAGTATATATTTGAGCAAAGTTAGAATCAATTCAAATGCTAGAAATCTGAAAAACTTTTATTCCCAGAGTAGAGCATTGAATTCTAGAAATCTTTATAGAAATACATAAAAATACCAGAAAATTTTTCGAATCATAGAAATACTGAAGAAATACTAAAAGTAATAGAAAATACCTACGAAAGCACTGTTTTTATGAAAAATCTCAACAAACATTTAAATTTAAAATCCATAAAACTTCGAAATCGAGAACACCAAATTCTGTTACATTTATATATCAAACTATAGAAATACTAAGAATCTATAAAATTACCAGTCAACGCTGAAACATCTTGTAAAGACTAAAAAATACGAAAATGCAAAAAATATATGTATCAATTACTAGAAATCTATGTAGATGTAATTTTCCCAGAAATCTATGAAAATTACAGAAAACTTATCGAAATTCGAATTCTAGAGCATCGACTTATAGAAATCGAAACAATAATTACAAAAATACTAACACATCTTTGAAAAAATTCATAAATACCAAAAAAGCAAGAAATGCTAGAAATTTCAATACTCAATAGCTATGAAGATTTATCAAAGAAATTATTTTATAAAATATGTTATTATTTTCTCACTATTTACGAAATTTTGAATCCCAGAGCATAAAATTCCAGAAATCTGTAACGAAATTTAAAAAAAAAAAAACAGAAAAATTTTTCAAGTGTTAATATAGATACGAAAAAATAGAAAAAAAAAACAAACGAACAGTATAAAATCTTTATAAAAGATATCATTCTTGTAAAATGAATTTAAATACTAAAAATCATCGAATTTTCAGTACTATAGCATGAAATTCTAGAAATATATTGAACAATCTATAGAAATACTGGAAATTTAAAAGAATATCAGAAATAACATAAAATACGAGAATTCTACATCTATGAAATACTTAAAATCTATGAAAATAATAATTTTCAGAACTTTAATTTCTATAACATCGAATTCTAGAAAGCTGTATAGAAATCCCCAACAATATGAGAAAATCCTTCAAAATGTATGAATACTGATATATTATGAAAAATATTAACAGTTGGGTAAGAAATCTAAACTTGAAAATCACGCAAAGACATTATTTTATAAATCGCACACCTTTTTCAACTTCTCGATTCAAGTTCGCATGAAAATTTTTTTAACGTCAGTAAGCAAAATTAAATGACTCATATATCAGGATTTAGCTGAAAAACGTAGAGAAATTTCACTTCTCTCAGAGTGAGAATAATTCATTTCTTAGAGAGGAATTTGACTAGAATTAAAGAGTGAAATTCAGATTCTCTGAGAGTGATGATTCACTCTTTTGGAGTGAATTTTCCCTCCAAATTTGAGTAGCAGTATTTTAACACATTGTAGAGTAAAAACTCACTCTAAGAAATTAAGAAAGCAACAAAAAATTCTGAAAAGCCAACCTCCAGATTCTTGATTAATTTCAAAAACTGGTTCTTCCAACCGGAAATCGTGGGGTGCAAGTACATCTGGCCGCGAATTCGTTCCTTCATGCTCAGTTGAAGTCGTGACTTCCTTGGCTTCTTTTTTATCCCCGATATAAATGTACACGTTGGAAGTGCACGTTTCGCGATCTTTTTTTTCCAACGCCATTGCGGAGTTTCCATTAGCTTCATTTTCCTTATCAACTGGGCAAGATTCCGATGAGATTTCTCGATCCCTTTTTCGCCCCAAGCGCTCACAACGAGAATGGATTGGCGCTTTCAGAAATTCCGAAGCGTTGTCTTGACAACTTTCGATCTTAACTCGTTCCTCCTTTTTTTCAATTTTCCAGCCATTTCTTTCGTAGTCGTCGCGACTTCTCTGAGAATTTAGAAAAATTCAAATCTCTGGTTTTTGAAACCTTTTTTTGTCCAAGTAGAAAGAACTGTACCAAAAAATTGTTTTTTTTTTTGAGGGGGGGGGGGGGGGGGAAGAGGGAATTGTGTGCATGAAATGTACGAAATTTAATAATGTATTGCAATTATGCAAGTCATACTTATATGAATTTGAAATGATTTTATAAAGATAATCTTTCAAGTTTAAAACAAATCTCACATTATGACGAAATCTTAATAGCGAAAAAAATGTAGTTGATTTTTAGAGTGAATTTTTACTCTACATCAAGTACAAAAACTGCCACTCAAACTGGGAGTGATTTTTTTCTTATTTAGCGTGGAAAGTTACTCGAATGGAACGAAATTTCACTCTTTTTAGAGTGGAACTCGTTTCATTTTTTAGAGAGGAATTTGAATAGAATTCTAAAGTGAAATCCATTTTCTCTAAGAGTGACGATTCACTCTTTTAAAGTGTGAAAATTCACTCTACGAAGTTCAGAGTAGAGTGTCAAAATTTTTTATAATTAATCTAGCAACTCCTTAACTTTTTTGATTATAATCATAATTAATTAATAATAAACAATTATTATTGTACTGAAGTTTTCGTTTTATTATCACCCGATATCAGTGGTGCTAAAATTTTTATTAGAAGTCTATGTCACGATTTCTTTATTCAAATGTACATTTTTTTCGTTGTTTAATTTTTTCAATGTTCGATCAAAAATTGAGAAATAATGTTGTACTTTTAGGTAAATGCATCGCAAAAATTCATATCATATTGTAGAATCTAAAATATATTTTTTTAGACTTTTTCCAATATTGTATCAATTACAATATAATACGGTAGTAAGAACACAAAAATATAGTAGAAAGAACTATACAGATTTAAATACTGGCAAAACTGTATGGCATTTTCTGAAACCTGGTAGAAATGGAATAACAATATGACGTTGCAAAAAATAAAAAAAATTATAGTAGAAAACAAAATATGTATAGAAGTTTTTACAAGAAAATATATCTACTACTACAGTGTCATTTAACAATGTTTACTATATATTATGACAAAAACGACTATAAATATCTAGCAAAAAATACAAAATTTTAGACTCGTCCCACAGTACGATACAGTATTGCAATAATTACAATTTTTTCTCACAATCAGTGTTGAATTGATTTTTCGTATACACTAAGAAAAAAGTATGGAACTTTCTGACATATGTATGGTACCATGTCCTAGAATATTATAAGTTTTACAATTTAATACTGCAGATTCGACATTACTATTTCTAATTTCATCATTCTTATTTTACTCGTTACAATATTGTATTGTAAAAGTTATTAGAGGGTGAAAATTACAATGTATATGCCAGTTTTCACTAGATATTTCCTGAGAATTTTAAATGTACAGAATGCTAATCGTACTATATAGATTGTAATTTTTACTGTAGCAGTACACCGAATTTAATATCTGTCTATAGTGAATCATGACATACAATATTTTACCTTCTGTTACTTGATTCTGAGTTCGTATAATATGATACTTCATGTATTAAGAAAAATCATACTATCGAAAATTCATATTATATTGTAGAATCTACAGAAAATTTTGGCCTTTTTTAATATTGTATCAATTAAAATTAGATTCACTAAAAAGAACACAAATACATATAAAAAGAAATAATACATCTCAATACTGACAAAACTGTATAAAAAGTATAGTGGAAAATGAAATATGTTTAGGAGTTTCAACAACAAAATATGTCCACTACCACAATGTCATTTGGCAATACTTACTATTTATAATGACAAAAATGCTGTAAATATCTAGCAAAAAGTACAATATTTCAGACTGATTTTACATAACAATACAATATTGTAATAATTACTATATTTTTTTAGTGCTTGCTCGTTTGATTTTTCGTATGCACCAAGAAAAAAGTATAGTTGGTACTTTTCGAAGTATATATGTATGGTGAAAAGTACTAATATAATCCAAGTTTTACAATAATATTGCAGATTTGACAATATTATTGCAAATTTTGTCTTTTTTATTTAAAGTATTACAACATTGTATAGTACAAATTTATAAATTGTGGAAATTAGTACACGTGTGCAGTTTTTACAAGATAATTACAAAAACTTTAAAATGTGCAGAATGCTAATCGTACTATATAAATTATAATTTTCACCATATTACTACACAGAATTTAACATCTGGTGTATAGTGGACCATCAAATGAAATATTTTACCTAATATTATTCGTTTTACAGTTCGTATAATACTATATTTATATTTCATGTACTCAATGAAAATTTTGTTCCTTGGAATATATGGTTCGCGAAAATTCATATATTGTAGAATCTACAATACATATTTTACTTTTATGATTTACTATTAAGTACACAAATATATAGCAAAAAGAACTGTACAGATCTGAATACTAGCAAGACTGTAAAGCATTTTGTATTATCTGATTGGTAGGAAATACAATATGATATTGCAAGAAGTGCAAGAAAAGTGTAGTAGAAAACGAAATATGTATAGGAGCTCTTACAACAAAATATATCTACTGCTACAATATTATTTGACAATACTTACTATACATTCTGAAAAATACTGCCATAAATATCGAGCAAAAAGGACGATATTTCAGACTGATTCCCCAGTACCATTAAGTATTGTAATAATTACTTTTTTTTCTCGGTGTATAGAAATGAAACGCGATCAGATTAAACTTTCCTTAACCAGTCAAAAACCCCGGGGCTTTCTTGGAATTAAAATCCACATGTTCAATTAGGTTCACCTTCCGAGTGTTGACTCGTCCGTTTACGCGACGACATTTCTCGAATGCGTCTGAGCTCTTTATCCTCGAAACAGGATAAGCCACCGCGTGACAGCAGTCACTTGTTTCCCTGAATTCCTCGCGAGAGTCCCCGGGAACTGGATTTTCCTCGAGGAAGCGGAGAAAATTCTCGGTGGGATGTGGCCACTTCGATCCGCCGACTTCGTGCTCGTGACATTCCCCGAGTCGCAGGGGCTTCCTCGCAATTTCACCAAGATCTTCGCCAGAGCACTCGACATTAATTTGCTCGGCTTCCGAAGACGTGACTTGCGTGCACGATGATTGATTACTTTCGGTAAAAACGGAAATGTTTACTGTTTCCGAATAAATGTAAGGGCTTTTTTCCAATTCAAATTGGAGGTCTAGAGGATTTTTGTTGTACTTTTCTCTGATTTTAGTGGACCTTACAATTAGATAGTTTTTTCATTCATTTGTATGATTTTCTTAAGTTTCGAAATATTTGAAAATAATAGAAATTAACATATTCAAATTGATAAAATAACATTTGGTTTCATATCCTCTATTTATAATACATTGAATATATCTCAAAACAAAGGTTGCCTGGTTAAATCTTTACTTGTACTACTGAAAAAACAAAAATACTCCCCATCGCTGCAAGAAAAAAATAGCAGGATTTGGAAGTACCTGTTGTTCTAAAACGTTACATTGTTACTGTAACGATAACGGCCACGAGTCACTTTTTTTCGGTAACAAGTAACGAAAATCCCGTTATTTTACGTTATTTTTATCTGACTCGTTAAGTTTTTAGCACTGTTTGGAACTTTTTAGGGAATGTTCTGAAACTGAGATTTTAGTAATTTTTAACTTCCTAATTTTTGAATAAAAATTCAATATCAACAATTTTTATTGGAATAATTGTTAAATTTAATGGCAACTTTAAAGTGGAATATTAGCAATTTGTAAATTTGCGAAAAAATACGAAAAATACTCAAAATACTAGATTTTGATTAGTTTCACATTATTTGATTCTTCAAAAATTTATGCGATTCTAGGAATCAAGTATCTTTAATTCCGTGAGCCTTCAATTCTAAAAATATATGTTTATAAAAGTCTATAAAAATATAAGAAAATTTTTTAAATCGTAAAACTCTGTGAAAAATACAAAAAATATTGAGGGCAATCTAAATCTATAATGAAACTGTTTTCTGCGAAATCGATCGAAATATTTCAGAAATTTCGAACTTTCGACTATATATTATTCTGGAAATTTAAAGAGATATCTTTCAAAAAACTTAAAAATTCCACAAAATTCTATAAATACTTAGAACTACAGAAAGAAAATACTTAATGTAAAATACGTGTAAATATATAAAACACTGAAAATCTTTCGAATTCCAGAAATTCATATAGCAATATATAAAAATAATGAACGATCCTTGATATCATAGAAAAACTGAAGAAATACGAAAAGTACTGGAATAAGTAAGAATCTATCGAGACACTGTTTTCTGGAAAATCTTGAAAAACACGAAAAATTTCATTATGTTCAAATTCTAGAGTTCGAGATTCTTGAAATGTATCGCAACAATTTATATTATAAAACTACTAAAATTATATGAAAATACTAAGAAATTCCGCAACATTCTATCCTCCTGAAAAATACGAATAGTTTCAGAAATACTGAACAATCCTTCAAATCGTAGAAAAGTTATAGACACTATTTGCTGAAAAATACTCTCAAATACAAATAGTTTAATGGACTTTAAATTCTAGGGCATGAAATTCTGGAAATCTATATATCAATCTACAGAAAAATAGTACAAATTTATAAAAATACTAGAAAATCCCGCATAATTTTATACATACTGAAAAATACAGAAAAATTCAAAATTTTTAAAAATCTGGGTAGATATTAAGATTCCCTCAAAAATCTATTAAATTTTCGAATGGTTCTATGTGGCTAACATTGAATCAAATGCCATATTCATCAATTTTGTGAACTTTCAACTATATCTCATTCTGAAAATTCAAAGAGATATCTTTCAAAAAACTTAAAAATTCCACAACATTCTATAAAAACTTAGAAATACTGAAAGAAAATACGTGATGTAAAATACGCGTAAATATATAAAACATTGAAAATTTTTCCAATTCCAGAAATTCATATTGCAATATATAAAAATAATGAACGATCCTTGATATCATAGAAAAACTGAAGAAATACGAAAAGTACTGGAAAAAGTAAGAATCTATCGAGACACTGTTTTCTGGAAAATCCTGTGAAATTCAGAAAATTTCATTATCTCAAATTCTAGGGTTCGAGATTCTTGTAATGTATATAACAATTTGTATTATAAAAATACTAGGAAATTCTGCAACATTCTATCATTCTGAAAAATCGAATAGTTTCAGAAATACTGAACAATCTTTCAAATCGTAGGAAAATTGAAAAAGTATCAAAAAAATCAAAGGAAATGAAAATCTCCATAGACACTATTTGCTGAAGAACACTCTCAAATACAAATAATTTAATGAACTTTGAATTCTAGAGCATGCAATTCTGGAAATCTATATATCAGTCTACAGAAAAATAGTACAAATTTATAAAAAAAACCAGAAAATCCTGCAAAATTTCCTACATACTGAAAAATACAAAAAAGTTCAAAATTTTTGAAAATCTGGGTAAGTATTAAGATTCCCTCAAAAATCTACTAAATTTGCGAATTTTTCCTTGCAACTAATATTGAATCAAATATCATACTCAGAAATTTTGTAAATTTGTAAAAAATACAAAAATTTGAACAAGCTGATTGATTTTCTTTTCAGTGTAAAAAAATACGAATTAACATTTTCTATTTTATCTGAAATGAACAATTTCTATAGCACAAAACCACAAGTACATTGATATTGTTTTTTTCAGCCATAGTTTTTCGATGTCTTGTTATTTACATTCAATTTATTCCAAAAAGTAACGTGAAAGTAACGGCACGTTACTTTTTTAAGTGATAACGGCAACGAATTACTATTTCTCGTCAAGTAACGGTAACATTTTATTAAGTAACTTTCCAAACCCTGAAAAATAATATACATCTCAAACCCAAACTTAAAAAAACATATACTTGTTCACGTACGGAAAACATTTGCAATTAACCCAGTAACTTTGTTCCTCAAGAAAATTGCACACATTGACTAAAGGTGGGTGATAATCTTGAATTTTCCCTTTTCCATAATTGCAATGGATTTCTTCTGAATTCTCATTTAGCACCATGGAATAAATCAAAGGAGAACCCTCTTTTGCCAAAAAATAGTTCACAGCTTGTTCGAAAACATCCTCAGCGTTTGTGGTACAACATTTTATGTATAGTTCGTTTATGGGGTTCAAAAAATTCAAGACACTGATGATCCATTTTTTCAAAGTTGGGTACGTCTCGCCATAGACAAAATTTTCGAGCACGTAGAAGATAAAGTGGTCCAAAGTAGGCACGAAAAATGGCTTGAGCTTGTCCACGTAGTATATGTACTTATTCAGATTGTAGGATTCGTTCTTTCAAAGAATATGAAACGTCAAATATTATACGGAAAGAGTTAATATGAGTTTTGAATATACAAGATATTTTATTGAAATTTTCAGAGAATTTTTGTGAAGAGAAACTTGTGGAGACACGGTTGTGAAAATCTGATTGGAAGTTGTAATTCAAGGACTTAGGCGATAGGGAGTTTTAGGGATTCAAACTTTTTTCCAAATTCGAGTAAAATTATTGAATGTTTAATGTAGAAATATAAAAAAGGTTAGAAAAATAAATGAAAAATCACAAAAATCCAAACTATGAAGAAATAATGCATAAAAATAATAATGATAATGATAGAAATTGAATAATCAATAAAAAAAAGTTAATAATACATTTATTTCAAAAAAATTAAAAATCATCACAATTGTGTTTACTGAAATTTACAGGACGTATCAAATAGTTCCACATAAGTTTTCTAAGTTAAATATAATTAAGTATTCTTAATGTCTCTAACTGAAAAATAATACATCTCCTGGTTCTGGAAGAATTTTTTTCTCAAAATGAATTATAATCATAGATGTTTAACAAGGATATCGTGGGTAATGAAAATCTACGAAAATTCGAAAAATCTAAAAAAGTTTTAATCCTAGAGCAATTAACTCTAGAAATCAACAGACAAAATTATTCAAGAAAATCTTTCGAACTATACAAAGATTGAAGAAATATGGAAAATGGTAGAAATCTATGTATATATTCAAGATCTATAAAATTTCGAATTCTAGAGCATCAAATTCTAAAGAACGTATTGTATAGCAATCTATAGAAATACATAAAATCTATGAAAATATTAAAAAATTGTATGAAATTCTATAAAAACGAAAAAAATACAAAATATCTAGATAAAACTTAGAAATATAAGATTAAAAAATAGTTGATAAAAAATAAATCTATCTAGATACGATTTTCCCCGAAATTTGTAAATATTACTGAAAATCTATCAAAATTTCAATTCTACAGCATCTAATTTGATAATAATTCTGATGACTGTAATATATTAATTTTAACGTACCTATATAATTATGCATATTATTTGATTTGTATATTAATTTATATTACACTTATAATATTAATATAATAACATAATAGAATATGTACAGCAAAATCTGAAAAAACACAAGAAATCTATAAAAATTCTATAATATGTATACCCTTACGAATTTCATGAATAATAAAAAATTCGGGAATTACTAGAAATCTATTGTAATACTCAAAAACTGTATCGATATAATTTTTTTCAAAAATTGATAGAAATTTAAATCCTAGAGCATATGATTCTGAAAATCTATGTAGAAATCTACATAAAAAAACTAGATGATTGTGGAATTGTATAAATACTAAACAAATACAAAAATAGAAAATGAAAAGTAATAGAAAACTTCATAAAAGATACTTTTTTCTGACAAATCAATAAAAATACTCAAACTTGTTAAAACTTTCATTAAAACACCAGAAAATTATTTAAATTGCGAAAATGATGAAATTATGAGAAAAAAAAACCTTGAACTGGATATTAAATACAGTTTTTGAAAAATCAATTGATTTCTCAAACTCGATGAAATTTGAGTACTGTAGCATGTAGCTCTAGAAATATATAAAAATACTAGAAAATTCTTTGAATTGTAATGATACAAAAAAAACACTAAAAATACTGAAAATCTCTGTATAATAGATACTGTTTTCTGAAAAAACAATCAAAATATTAAAATCATTGAAACTTTTAATACCATAGTATCAAATTCTAAGAATACTAGAAATTTTTAAAAATACTAGAAAATAGAACATATTTCTCTGAATAAAATATAATAAATTAATTCCAGAAATCTATGAAATGTTCAAAATCTGTGTTAATATTATTTTCTCAAAAATGTATAGAATTTTGGAACTTGGATTCCTAGAGCATGGAATTCTGAAAAACCCAATACAGAAATCTATAATATCAGGAAATCCTTCAAGCTCTATAAATAACCAAGAAACATGAAAAATACTAGAAGTATTAGAAAAAATTCAAAACATCAATAACTTGTAAATCATCATTCATTCATGTAAGTCATCAAAAGTTGAAAATAATAAAATCCTGGAGGAAATACGTATTTTTCAAAAAAAAATTTTTCCTTCCCTTCAGAACACCTATATTACACAACACAAATTTTCAATTGACAATTTTTGTACTCTCAAATCCAAAATCCAACGATTTTCAATTTTTTCATTCTACATAATTAAAGTCCTCGTTCTGTTAAAAGTTTTCTTTCGTAACCGAGTTAAACCGAAATTTATGAGTTATGAATACAAATTTGTGGGGATGACAACATTGTGATAGGTTATATCATTAACGTCAGAAGTATCTCGAATCACCGAAAATTGCTGAACTTGATCGCGTGACGAACGCGTTCGCTCGTTAGCCATTGTACGACCCCCTCAAAAGCTCGCCCAAACTTTCGCTGTTTCCGCAATGACTCGTCTTCGCGGGGGATTTTAATTCTGGCTCCTCATTTACGGACATTTTGCGCGATTCATGAAACAAAAAAGACGACACTCGAAACTCCCACTGCATGATTACATTTCTTACAATTGTTTTTCCTATTTTGTCAGATTACACTCTCCAGACTTGAGCCAAGATATAAAAACAAAAATGACAAAAATAGTCTTGTACCGTTTCATTAAAACAGTTGTTTGTGCTTAAAATGTCAAAATTTTGAGGTTACTGGATCCGAATTTCAGTATTCCCTTTTATTTTGCTTATGTGTTTTTTTCGTTTAGAGCAATAATTATTGGAATGTCATTTGTTCTACAAATATTATATTGAATTTGAAAAAATTACTTCATTATTATACAATGAAGTCAAATACTTGATAATTAGTTACTTGTATATATACGATGGTGTTACATTCAATTTTGAAGTTTCAGGTTGTATTGATCTCACTCTAAAAATCTCAGGTTTCTCAGGACCTCGAGGACTTTGTTCGAAATTTTCCTCTTCTCATGCGTGAAAACGAAGCATTTTTGCTCCGATGCTGGAGTACTACGTACTGCGGGACGAGGGGAGTCTTTACGCTTCGTCTCAGCATTCAGTATTGATCCCAGAATGGCAGAGAAACTCATTGAATGGAGTTCCCGCATCATCCAGCGCCTCGGGAATAAAGATGTCTGTGTCTTCGAGCACTACCTATTATCGGGCAAATTTTCCCTTTACTTCCTCGTTGAAATCAGGGTTGATCCAAACTCCGCATAAACATCATATCATTGTATTTCGAATTGAAAAAAAGTCTTTCTTGCATTAAACCAAATATTCAAATACAAGGCTCATTTTTACATGCAAATTACTAGGAATTACAATATGATATGTATCTCTGAAAAGAAGCATGGCATAAATTGCAATATATCTTGGAGTTTGTAAAACATTATATGCCTAACCCTACAAAACTATTTAACAATGTTACCAATACAGTATAGCAACAAAATACAATAATTAACTGGCGAAAAGTAAATTATTGCAGTGGTAGCACAATAGTTTTATTGTAATAGTTACTAGATTTTTTTTCAGTAGATATTCACTCATTCTAGAAAGTTCGATTTGCAATTCCATACACCGAGATACACTGGGAAAAGAATTTAGTACTTTTCAGTGTATTTATGGTAAAAAGTAGTAGAGTAATGTAATTTCTACGATATTACTGCAGACTTTGTGATTTTCATCTTACTTATTACAATATTGTGTAGCAAAAATTATTATATATTGCACTAGTTTCAACAAATCAAAATAAATACAACAATAGTAAAAATGCTTAGAATGCAAAATTGTACTATACAGATTGTATATTTTACTGTACTATAGTTACGCAGAATTTAATATCCGTGTACAGTGAAATATTGATTCAATTATTTTACCTTTTATTATGTATGTTTCTAGTTGGCACGATACCGTTTTTGTTGCATGAAAAAACATATTTTACGAACTTCAAAAAAATACCGTACCGATTAGTATTTAGCAAAAATTCATATATGGTAAAATCTACAGTATACGTTTACAATATCAATTATTTAAAATTGGAAAGAAATATACCTACTAGAAATTACACAAAAACATAGCAAAAAGAACTAAAGAGATTTTAATACTGGGAAAACTATATGGCTCATTTTTAAATGTAGATTACTAGGAATTACAATATAATATGTATCTCAGAAAAGTAGTATCACATAAATTGCAAATATCTTGGAGATTGTACAACATTATATTTCTAACCCTACAAAACTATTAGACAATGTTAACAATATAATATAGCAACGAATACAACAAATAACTGGCAAAAAGTCAATTATTTCGCAGTAGCACAATATTTTATTGTGATAATTACTACATTTTTTCTCCAGAGGATATTCACTTATTCTAGAAGGTTCGATTTTTAATTCCATACATCGAGAAAACATATCGACATACTTACGATAGAAAATACTAGAATAATGTAAATTTTACAAGATTGCTCGTTCTACAATATTTTTGTAGATTTTGTCAGTTTTATTTTATTTATGTAGCAAAAATTGTTATACTGTACTCATTACTATATTGATGCCAGTTTTGAGTGGATAATGTAAAAAAAGTTGAAATGTTCAGAATTCAAATCGTACTGTATAAATCGTATATTTCACTATGCTAGTACACAGAATTTTAAATGAATGTAAAAAATTCCAATTTTTACAACTTTTGTTACTTATGTTTCTAGTTCGTACACTATGATTCTTCATATACTTGGAGACTATACTCTACTTATCAGTATTTACCGAAATTTCATACAATACAGTAAAATATACAACATACTTTTACACTGTCGGTCATTGAAAATTACAATATATTACAACAGAAAGTACAAAAAAATATAGCAAAGAAAATTATACAGATTCAAGTACTGAAAAAAATATATGGCTTTTTCAAAAA
This sequence comes from Platygaster robiniae, assembly GCA_028476575.1. NCBI lineage: Eukaryota > Metazoa > Arthropoda > Insecta > Hymenoptera > Platygastridae > Platygaster > Platygaster robiniae. The sequence goes on from CM052023.1 coordinate 30,203,843, forward strand.
TGTGTATACATAGAAATTACAATATAATATCGCAAAAAGTACAAAAGAAGTATGGTATAAATAGCAATATATGTTGGAGTTTTTACAACATAATATTATATCCAATAGTACGAAAGTATCTTACAATGTAAACAATATAATATAAAAAAATCCGTAACTAGCGAAACGTAAAATATTTTAGATTGATTTTTAAGTGAAATATTTTGTTGTAATAATTATCGAATTTTTTCCGAGTCTATTTTTACTTAGTTTAAAAAGTTAGATTTGCAACTCTGCAAACTGGAAAGAAAATGAAACACGTGCTTTATTTCGACATGATTATGGTGTAGAATGCTAAAATATTGTACATACTACAATATTATTGCTCGTTTTGCAATATTTTTGTAGATTTTGTCATTTCTATTTTGCTTCATACAATGTCTACAGAGAAAATTGATGTACTGTACAAATTACTATATGTATGTCAGATTTTAGTAGATAATATAAGAAAAGTTGAATTGTTCAGAATGCAAATCGTACTGTATAGATCTTATATTTCACTTTACGTGTAAGCAGAATTTGAAATCTGTATAATTAAATAATATTTACGTGATTATTTGAACTTTTATTATTTATATTTCCAGTTCGTACAATATAATTTTTCATATACTTTAATAATATACTGTACCTATCAGCATTTACCAAAATTTCAAATAATAGAGTAAATATACAATTCACTTTTACAATTTGACACTTTTACAAGTTGATACTTTTTTTAGATTGTGTTCATTATCATATTTTTTCTAAAAATGCATAACATTGTTTTTTTATTCTCAATGAAAATCTGAAAAAAACTTCAAAAATATCTAGACAAGTTTGAAGAATATTAATGTGTTCGAAGAATTTTTATGAAATCCGAAAAGTTTTGAATAATTTACATTATGATTGAAATTTCAAAGCTTTCGAGAAAGTAAAAAACATTGAAAGTTTCAAAGATTGTCAGTAATACTCTCTGAGAAAAAACTAGTGATTATAAATGTTCACTTTTTACTAGTTATTCATCGTATTTTTTGCTATATTATATTGTTATTACAGTAAAATCGTTTTGTAGAGTTAGATATATTTTGTTGTGCGTACAAACTCCAAGATATATTGCAATTTATACCATAGTTCTCTTGTACTTTCTGCGATATTATATTGTAATTCCTACTAGTTTATATCGAAGAAAAAGGCATATTATTTTCACGCTATTCCAATCTTCAATGTTCAATGTTCAATGTTCACATGAACATTGATTTTTAACCAATGAAGAAATCAATCTCATTTTACATGCTAACGAATGAAAAATTAGGCACATTTTTTTAAGGATGACTGAATAATGACTTTCATTGGAAATCATGGGTCGAAAGTGAAAATGCAGAAGGAGTAAAGACCGAATATTCTGGTTTCGCAAAATACCGCGTCGTCGTTTGCATGCTGCGTGAAAGCTGTGATCTTCAATTTGCCAAAGTGGTGCTTTGCGTCGATGTGGAAAACCTTTGTCCCCGGCCGCTTTTGCCGAGGGGTGGTGAAATGTAATATATCGCGGTTCGAAGGGACTCTTCCGCGATCTGTTTTCGAGGTTCCCTTTCAAAGTCAAATTCGATTGTCGGCGCGTTTCCCTCGCAAATTCGCGTGCATTATCCAAAACGGAAAACTAATTACTCATTCGCTAGGCTTTTTTCGTCCGAAAAACAACTCAGGATTTATTCAGTCTAAACTTTTTCGCGATTCGAGGTTAAATCATTGATCGTCGAAAATTTCCACAATTCACGAAATTTTTCAACATTTTCCAGAATGTTGGGTTTTTATTTATATTTGAAAATTATCGACGATATTCAAAAGATTGAGGATTTTTTGATTTGAAAACATTTGAAGGGTGGAACACAATTTTTTCAGTTTTAGGGAATATTGAAAATTTTCTGATTTTTTACAGATTTTTCAAATTTTTAAAAATTGTTGATAATCATTGACATTGTCAATGTTTCTTGAAGTTTGGTAATTTGTTGAATTTCAAATATGTTATGAATTATTCAATATATATCAAATTTCATGAAACTTTGTCCAAATGTAGGATTTTTCGAAATTTTTCTATACTTTTTGGGTCTTTCAGGTTTTGATTGAAAAATGAAAAAATATCATTGTCATTACGAAGAAAGATAAAAAGAACGCGATCTAAAAAGATAGGCAAAATTTTTCAAAATTCTTTCAATTTTACAAATGTTCTAGAATTATTGAGAATCTTTGACACTTTCAAGTTTTTTTCAATTTTTTTGAAATTTTGAATGTAACATACATTTTTTATAACTTTCCAAAATTTATGAAAATTTGTCAAACTCAGTAGAATTTTTTGGAATTTTTCAATACTTTTTGGGTTTTTTAGGTTATGATTGAAAAATAAAAAAATATTGTTGTTTCGAAGAGAGATAAAAAGAACACAATCTGAAAAGTTGATGAAAATTTTCCGAAATTCTACATACTTTACAAATGTTCCAGAATTATTGACAATCTTTGAAACTTTCAAGTTTTTTCAATTTTTTCGAAATTTCGAATGTAACACAAACTTTTTATAACTTTCGAAAAGTTATGAAAATTTATCAAACTCAGTAGAATTTTTCGAAATTTTTCAATACTTTTAGGGTCTTTCAGGTTTTTATCAAAAAATAAAAGAAATATCATTGTTATTTCGAAGAGCGATAAAAAGAACTCAATCTAAAAAGTTAGTGAAAATTTTTCAAAATTCTACAAATTTCACAAATGTTCCAGAATTATTGATAGTCTTTGAAACTTTTAAGTTTTTTCGAAATTTGGAATATAACACGAACTTTTATTAACTTTCCAAAGTATATGAAAATTTGTCAAACTCAGTAGAATTTTTCGTAACATTTTGATATCTTGAACTCTTCTTTATATTCGTACAAAAAAAAATTAAAAACAAAGTTTTCATGCATATTTTGAAGAAATATGATGAACAGAATTTACGAAATTTATATATATTTTCTGAAAGTAAATACATTTTTTCAATTCTATAGAAATTATTGAAAATTTTCGATGTCTGAATATTCTTGGTTAAGGTATGAATAAATTTTGTTTAATATTCAAAAAATTGTTTATTATAGTATTGCCATAGCCAAGATGGTAAATTCAAAAAATTTCGATTATAAACTTATTCATTTTTAATTTAAATCTTTTTCTTGGATTCAAGATTTTTTTTACAATTCAACTTGCCGAATTTGCATACTTTCAAAACCCTGAATGATTGTGATTCGTATTTTTGGATTCCATGAATTTTTGGATTTCGTAATGGTATCAGTCAAAATCTACTCTGTTGGATCTGAATTTTGAATATGTATACAAAATTAGGTGTAGTACAATTTTCTCAAACCACGTACAAAAATTTTTTATTTTTCTATTTGATTGCAAAATCTAAGATTAAATTTAAGATTCAAAAACCACGAGTTTTGTCTATTCACAACAAATCCCCATTATTGTAAACATCTCCTTTAAGGACAAATTCAATCTCTTCTTTCTAACATTCCTCGTAGTAAAATTTTATATAAATTTGAAACGACTTTTAATCCAATTTTCATTCATAAATCAAGTGTCATGCCATGAAATATACCGTTTTTTTTTTTATATCTATCAGAAAGATTGAGTACGAATTCCAGAAGAATGCAAAAATAGTTTTTTCTTTCGGCAAAATAAAAAAAAAAACATTTAACTTCGATTTGCTTTTTACGCTAAAATCAATACCTTGGTACGTCCTCCCGCCGAGAACGGCGCTTTCAAATGGAGCACGCGTAAGAGAAAAGTCAGGATAAAAACTTCAAGTGTCGAAAATCTAGTTGAAGATTCATCTCCGCTACTGACAAAGTAAGTTTTTCAAAAAATATACCTAATTTCATCGCCATTGATCGTGAAAAATACTCATTTTCTTCAAATCATGTCTGAAAACGACAATAAAGAGAAGAAACTTCATCTCGTTGATTTTTCTTATCTATTAATGTTTCCTAATTAAAAATGGTCAAATTTTCAGAAACAAGAACAATGTTGTGTATTCCAATACTGTCTATTTTGGCTGTTTGCCACGCATCGAGATTCAACGATCCATTGAAGGTATGTAATAATATTTGAAAGACAAAAAAAATCTTAAAAAGTAGTAAAAATAAGTCATTCTGAAATTTCGAACATTTTTTTCATACAAATCATCTTTAAAGAATTGGGAAAATATGTCGTTCAAAAATTACTGTTAAAAATATAATGCTGAATTTCTACTTATACACTTTTCAAAAAAAGCCACAAAGTTTTCCCAGTATTTTAATCTGTATAAATATTTTTGCTATATTTTTGTGAACTTTATAGTATAATATATTTCAATTTTAAATTATTAACATTGTAAAAGTGAATTGTATAGTTTACTCTATTATTTGACATTTTGGTATATACTGATAGAGACAGTATACTCTTAAAGTACATAAAAAATCAAATTATACGAACTGGAAATATAAATAATATAAGTTCAAATAAATAAGAAGATATTATTAAATTCTACAGAGATTTCAAATTTTGCATACAAGTATAATCAAATATACGATCTATACAGTTCGATTTGCATTCTGAACAATTCAACTTTTCTTATATTACCCACTAAAATCTGACATGCATATAGTAATTTGTACAGTATATCAATTTTCACTGTAGACATTGCATGAAGCAAAATAAAAATGACAAAATCTACAAAAATATTGCAAAACAAGCAATAATATTGTAATATGTATTTTAGACAATGTTAACAATATAATATAGCAACAAATACAACAAATAACTGGCAAAAAGTCAATTATTTCGCAGTAGCACAATATTTTATTGTGATATTATTTTAGCATTCTACACCATAATCATGTCGAAATAAAGTATGCATTTTTTTATATTATATTGTTTACATTGTGGAATATGTTCGTGGTATTGGATATAATATTATGTTGTAGAAACTCCGAGATATATTGCTATTTATACCATACTTCTTTTGTACTTTCTGCGATATTATATTGTAATTTCTATGTATACACATTTTTGAAAAAGCCATATATTTTTTTCAGTACTTTAATCTGTATAATTTTCTTTGCTACATTTTTTTGTACTTTCTGTTGTAATATATTGTAATTTTCAGTGACCGACAGTGTAAAAGTATGTTGTATATTTTACTGTATTGTATGAAATTTCGGTATATACTGATAAGTACAGTATAGTCTCCAAGTATATGAAGAATCATAGTGTACGAACTAGAAACATAAGTAACAAAAGTTGTAAAAATTGGAATTTTTTACAGTCATTTAAAATTCTGTGTACTAGCATAGTGAAATATACGATTTATACAGTACGATTTGAATTCTGAACATTTCAACTTTTTTTACATTATCCACTCAAAACTGGCATCAATATAGTAATGAGTACAGTATAACAATTTTTGCTACATAAATAAAATAAAACTGACAAAATCTACAAAAATATTGTAGAACGAGCAATCTTGTAAAATTTACATTATTCTAGTATTTTCTATCGTAAGTATGTCGATATGTTTTCTCGATGTATGGAATTAAAAATCGAACCTTCTAGAATAAGTGAATATCCTCTGGAGAAAAAATGTAGTAATTATCACAATAAAATATTGTGCTACTGCGAAATAATTGACTTTTTGCCAGTTATTTGTTGTATTCGTTGCTATATTATATTGTTAACATTGTCTAATAGTTTTGTAGGGTTAGAAATATAATGTTGTACAATCTCCAAGATATTTGCAATTTATGTGATACTACTTTCCTGAGATACATATTATATTGTAATTCCTAGTAATCTACATTTAAAAATGGGCCATGTAGTTTGCCCAGTATTTAAATCTCTATAGGTCTTTTTGCTATATTTTTGTGTAATTTCCAGTAGGTATATTATTTCACAATTTTGAATTATGGGCATTGTAAACGTATACTGTTGATTTTACCATATTTCATGAATTTTTGCTAAGTAGTAATTGGTACAGTATTTTTTTTAAGCTCATAAAATATGTTTTTTCGCATTAAAAACGATATCGTGCCAACTAGAAACATAAATAATAAAAGGTAAAATAGTTGAATCAATATTTCACTGTACACGGATATTAAATTCTGCGTAACTATAGTACAGTAAAATATACAATCTGTATAGTACAATTTTGCATTCTAAGCATTTTTACTATTGGTGAATTTATTTTGATTTGTTGAAACTAGTGCAATATATAATAATTTTTGCTACACAATATTGTAATAAGTAAGATGAAAATCACAAAGTCTGCGGTAATATCGTAGAAATTACATTAACTCTTCTACTTTTTTACCATAAATACACTGAAAAGTACTAAATTCTCTTCTCAGTGTATTCGGAATTGACAGTCATCTGAAATCCTGAAAAAATCGTTAATATCTGACATAATCGAATTCCTTGTGATCAGGACCAGCTTTTCACTGATTATCTACTACGTGACATAATTGATCGAATGGGAAGCGAGTTGGCGGCTGATTCTGATGACGTATTTATGGATTATCGCGGTCTGCACGTCCCGAGCGAGTATGATAATGTGAAAGAAATCCCCGTACAACTCGATTATGAAGCTTTGGAAAACGTCAACCCCAATCCAAGCATCAGGGACCAGGAATATTTACGACACAGTTCGTTGCAAAGTTACCAGCGCGTTAACAACGATAAGATTCATCACGAGATCCAGCAGAGTGGAATCAAAGGGATGAAAAACAAGGAAACAGGGAACAACTTGCCTGCTTATTGTACACCTCCAAATCCGTGTCCCATCGGATACACAAGTACATGATTATTTTATGTAAATTATTAGTACGGTCACTTCAAACTTTTTTGATTTTCTTATAATGTAGCAAGGAGACACAAATATTTAAAACTGTGCAACAGCGAACGTTGACTTGGCATTTTCAACAAAAATCCTTAGATTTATTACATATTTATTACACAATATATGTAAACAATAATACAGAAATTTGAGGGTTTTTCAACGAACAAGATAATTACGCCTGACTAAAGTCGAATTTTTCTACTGATTCTGAGATACGTTTTTATTTTTCCAGTTTTATACTTGAATTTTTTTGTAACAAATGTAACGACTAATAAACATCAACATAGTCTTTTGCAACAACAATCCCTAGATATATTGTATATTTTCCACAAATATATATAAACAATAATAAAACAATTTAAGGGTTTCGAAACGAGCCGGATAATGACTATGTCTGACCTATGTCGGATTTTTCTACTAATTCTGAGTTACATGTTAATTTTTTTGTTGTAAAGTTCACCTTTTTTTTTTTAATTATATATTTGTCAACTAACAAACATTGACAAAGTTTTTTTTAACAACAATCTCAGTATATGTTATATATTTCAGGAGTATACATAAACATTATTACAAAAGTTTAATGGTTTTTAATTTTTTTATGATCAAGATAATTACGGCTGAGTAAAATCTGATTTTTCTACTGATTCTGAGCTACATTTTTATTTTTCCCGTTTTAAACTTAAATTTTTTTGTATAACAAATGTGACAATTGATAAACATCAACATAGTCTTTTACAACAAACACTCCCTATATATGTCTTATATTTTTCACAAATATATATAAACAATAATACAACAATTGAAGGGTTTCGAAATGAGCCAGATGATAATCATGTCTGCCTAATGTCGGATTTTTCTACTGATTCTGAGCTACATATTAATTTTATAGTTTTAAACTTGAACTATTTAATTTTATTTAATATGTGGCAACTAACAAACATCGACATAGTATTTTATTACAACAATCTCTGTATATATTACATTATTTCACAAATATATATAAACAATAATACAAACATTTAAGGTTTTTTAATAATCAAGATAATTACGCCTGACTAAAGTCTGATTTTTCTACTGATTCTGAGCTACGTATCAATTTTTTCAGTTTCAAACTTCACCTTTTTATTTGTATTATATACGTGTCAACTAACAATAATTGACAAAGTATTTTATTACAACAATCTTAATATATATTTCAAGAGTATACATCAACAATATTACGAAAGTTTAATGGTTTTTCAATTATTAATGAGCGAGATAATTACGTCTGACTAAATTCGAATTTTTCTATTTATTCCGAGCTACATTTTTATTTTCTCAGTTTTATTCCTACATTTTTATAACAAATGTGACAACTAATAAACAGTAACATAGTCTTTTGCAACAACTAACCATAGATGTATTTTATATTGTTCACAAATATATACAACAATAATGTTCATGTCTGACCAATGTCGGATTTTTCCACTGATTCTGGGCTACATATGAATTTCATAGTTTTAAACTTTAACTATTCATTTTAATTTAATATGTGGCAACTAACGAACATTGACATAGTATTTTAATACAACAATCTCTGTATATATTACATTATTTCACAAATATATATAAACAATGCTACAAAAATTTAAGTGTTTTTAAATGAGCCAGATAATTACGCCCGACCAAAGTCAGATTTTTCTACTGATTCTGAGATACGTTGTAGTTATTTGTTCAGTTTTTAACTGAAACTTTTTATTTAAATAAAATATGGTTAAATTGATTTTTTCAGGGGTATAGGCTGAAAAAATTTTCAGGAACCGGTTTTTCAAAAAATGTTTTTTTTTTGGGGGGGGGGATTTTTACATTTTTTGATTTTCGGGATTTGAATATCATACAGATTTTGAAGTCCAAGGTCGCCCATTTTTCTTGTTCGTATTCAATATGATAGAATTCGATTTGTGTGATTTTTCTTATATGTACTTTTCGTATTTTTTATAATTCGTGAGTATTCTAGTTTCTAGTATAATTATGAATGGTATATAAATTTCTATAATTTGATGCTCTAGGAATCAAAGTTGCAAATTTTTTTTTTCAACTTTATATAGATTTCTGAGGAAACCATATCTGCAAAGATTCTGAGTATTCAATAGATTTATAAAATTTTAACTAACTTACTAACTAGTAACTGTATTATTTTTTTATAGGTGCTGATAATTGTTTGGAAGATTTCGAAAACACCGCTACGTTTAGCCGTGATTTTCAAAACGATCAAGATTGCATGTGTGACAAAGAGCACATGTTCCATTGCCCTGAAGATTCTGAACCAGAAAATACTGAAAATATATCCAACGATGGTTTTGCCAACCTTGTTCCACATTTCGAGGTAAACTTCCATAATTCTTCCATCTCAAATAAATCATCCCTATATCATGCAAAATCGATTATGCCACAAAGTAAGATATTAAAAACGCGATTTTTCAATTTTTCTTTCAGGGTAAAAATCCATATCTAAACGGAGAAAAACTACCAATTGCTGCGAAAAAAGGAATAAACGTAATGTATTAATTAAATTCTCTCACTGTATTTTAATCGTCAAAGATAAAGAAATTCCCATCAAATATTTATAAAATCGACTGTTGCAAAAATGTTTGTTATTATACATTGTGATATAGAAATACTTCACTTATTGTAAACCTGTAATATATATTTTCTCGACGTACATATAAATATATGTGATGCACCCTCGAAAATTCAAGAAACCTTGATGTGCAAAGAATGAATTTACAATAAATTCAGTACACTATTCATGCCCATTATGCAATTTTCTCGTCAAGACTTGAAACTATTTTCAAAAGAAAAAAATACATGTTATTATAATTCTTCAACAATTTTATTCCAATAAAAATGTCATGGCGTGAAAATTTGGGCAAAAATATATGCCATTATTGTGTAATACATCGACGAATGGTAATTTTATGCGCAATAAATATTTTTAAATATCACGTTTTTTGACTAAAAATTTTTACGTTAACATATCACTCATGATTGTTTTTTTCCAAAAAAACATAAAAGTGATATTTTCTGACTATAGAAAAATATGTACAATTATTTTCTAATAGAAAAATTCTATTATGGAAAGATTCTAAGAAGTCTTCCATGCCAGAATTCATGACATAAACTTAACAATCTTGCATTTCCAGATTCTCACAAAAATGCATGAGTTATAATGGAAATTATTGTTTGTAACTTGAATTTAAATTACCTATTTTGTTTTTATAAAGTAATTACTTACAATAATTTCCATCAATAATCTCAGTTGAGATTATAGAATTAAAAAAAAAAGAACTGTTTATAATTTTACGAAATACAGCACTAAACAAATTAATGAACTTTACATCAAATTTACATTTACATCTCCCACCTTTCCTACTCGACTCTCTGTTACTTACCATTTGCATCTTTTCTCTCTCTCGGATTTTAAAACGAAGCAGAAATCTCTCTAGGCCCAGCGATATATGGGAGTAGGTAGGTAGGTACTGATCAAATTTCTTCTTAAAAAAAAATGTCGAACGTGAATGCTCTTATTTTTTAAAACTTTTCAAAATGGGATAAAAAGTCGTCATCGCTTCAGTTAGCTCTGATCGGCGTTTGGCACCTGAAAAAAAAATGCTACCTAGAATTGGTTCATCTTGAATAAAAAAAAAGTCGAGAATCGTTTTTACTTACCAGTCAACACTATTTTCCCATTCACAAAAATTAGGAAAACAACTCTTGGTGACACCATCCTATAAATAAGTCCAGGGTACAATTCCGGTTCGTAAGTACAAAAATTTCCATGCATTGAACTCATGGATTCCAATTTGATTGGGAATTTCAAGTCAACAGTGGCAACTATATTTTGTATTTTGAAGTTGGTGCATCTGACCTGAAAAAGTAATGATTTAAAATCAATTAATACTCTTGATGAGCTTATTGACAAAGAGTAAACTTTTGGTAAATTTCATCTGTTTATAATCCTGCCGTCCAAAGTATAAGTGTCTTTAACTGGATTTTACAAGTTTCTTTTGCCCAAAAATATCAATAAAAAAGAACCTTAACATTGAATGTAGTTAACGGCTTTTATAAAAAAATTAATTAAAAATGTAAATTTTGTAAATTGATGATTGTTATGAACAATATGGAATATTTATATCTATAGAAAATAAAAACCAAAATACTATGATTTTTATGTCAAATATTCAAGTTTAGACTAAAAAATTACCAAGAAATGAAATAAAAATTGATTAAAACTATTTTTGAGAAGTCAAAAGTATAAACTTACCTGAAAACCCAACTTTTGAATGATTTTGGCAAACTTTCTTGCTGCTAAATAAGAATCTGCTTCACTTTTCGTTCCAGTGCAAACCACTTTGCCAGATCTAAATACCAGGGCAGTCGCTCGTGGACTGACAATTCTCATAATAACTCCAGTAAAACGTGCAGGATTATACTCGGAATGACGAGTTCTCATAGCAATTTTCGTCAAATCCAGTTCTACCGATAAATCAATCGTTGAAACAACATTCCTAATAAAAGAAAAATATTTCATGTTAACTGCAGACTGCTACATACATAGAATCGAGTACAATCTTGTGCAGTCCAATAAAAATCTTTCAACTTTATAAATTCTTACATTCATCGAATAATTTCAAAAACTTATTCCAAAAATCTTAAAAAAACTAAAAATTACACAATTCTGAATTTCTATGAAATTCACGTAATATTTCTTGAACTTACAATTTTTATATTACAAAGTTCTATATTTTGGGGAAACGAAAACGTTTAAAAAGAAAAATTTTATCAGATTTTAGTACGTTTATTCGAGCTGTAAAAACTCGAGATAAATCTGTTTTAGTTTCCTTAGTGATTTATAAGTTTTTGTAAACAACATCATTATACATAATTGTAAGACTTATTTTTTTAATTAATTTTTTGTTTACTTACTGAAAAACTGGTTCCTGATATTCCTTTCCACTTGGTGCAGGTGTCATTGGCACCATCGAGTACTGGGGATTTTGTGGTTCTGGCGGTTTTTGAGCCTTTGCTAATTTTCGTGGTACAGACTTTTCAACAAAAAAAAAAAAAAAAATACATTTGCAATGTTTTGATGGCCGCATTTATTCATAATTCTAAGTATTTTTCTATTATTTTTCAGTTGGTGTTTTGGTAAATTTTGTCTGATTTGTTTTCCCATTATCAAAACTTTTTCATTGATATTTATTCATAGCTTGTCAGAAATAATCTATAATTTCAATATTTTTTTTTGGAGTTGCAAGAAAAAAAGTTATTGATTATTTACCAGAAAATTTTTATTTATTTGAAAAATTAAAAGTAACTCTTAATTCATAAATATTAATTTATAAAAAATGATAGTCAATTTCGGAATAATTTGAAAATAATGAATAAAAGTTTATGAGTAAACCCAAAAAAACATGATCAAAAAACTACGGCGGTCACGAAAAAAAAATTTTTTGTTATGCTATACTTGGATAAAATTTCATTTTTTTTTTTTTATTAATTACACTCTTTCATATTTTTTTCACTTTTACTTCCTAAAAAAAATTCTTACGATTTCAATTAATTCAGAATAATCTATGATCTCAGTTTCTTCTTACAAGTCACAAAAAAATCAGTTACTCATTATTTACCAGAAAATTATTAGTTGCCCGTAAAATGATAATAAAAAACTATTTATTATTCATTAATTTATAAATACTGGATAAATTATAAGTTACCAGGAAAAAGCTCGATCGAAAAATCGCAGCAGTTAAAATAATTATGTTTTTTGCCATACCATATTCTTCTTTAGGTTTAATTTCTTTGTTCACTTTTCTCATTCTTTTTTTTTCTTTTTGATAAATCAAGAATCAAACATAGGCAACTCAAGCATAAATAATATTGAATTTATATGTCAATTAATTTTTCCAAAAAACTGAGCTTTTACTATTTGTCTTTACCAGTTTTAAAATACTCAATAAATTTCAATGATATTATTTATTTTTCAAGTACTATAGTATAGCTCTGTGAAGTTGGTACCCCAACATTTGAAAAATATAAATTTGTTATATACAGTCGATTGACCATCGTTTGACCATTATTGACCACCAAAAATTTTTGTTTGCCCACTTTTCAAAAAAAAGTCATGGCAAAAATATTTTTCGGGGGCCAACTTCACACTAGCCCCCGCTTTCGTTAAATGTAAATAAATGAGTAAATATTGAAGTCAACACATTTCAAACAAGTGACCATCTCATGAAATCGTTTGACCACCTTGGAAAAGAAAAAAAAAAAAAAAAAATTATTATTATTATTATTATTATTATCATTATAATTTTTACAAAATAATCGGACAAAAAATGACAAAGCCAAAAATAAAACTCGCTACAATCTACGGTCGTTTGACCATTATCGTATATCGTAAATTACGTTTTGCCACTGTTAAACAAAAACTTGCAGTCAAATAACTTTTCGGCAGCTAAAATCATATAAGCCCCCGCGTTTCCATAATAGAGTTTGAACGAGTTGAAATAGTAAATTATGCATTACGAGCGATTGACCATTTAATTAAATCGTTTGACCACCTCGGAAAACGTTGTAAAAAAATCGGGACCTAATTTTTTAAACAATATCATGCAAAATTTTTTATTTACAACAAAAATATATTAAAAATTGCTTTTTTTAATCATGAATGGCTTATTAAGCATTTTTGAAGATTGACCATCTTATATCATCGTTTGATCATCTTGAAAAAATTGATCACAATTAGTGACTAGAAATTTTAAACAAATTATTACTGGAAATTTTCAACTGTAGACAAAAGTGTGGGAAAAATACATTTTTTACAGAAGAAGTATAACAGCGATGAACCATTTCATAAAATCGTTTGACCACATTGCACAATATTATAAAAATCATCAGCAAGTCAATAAAACATGATTTATAGCGGTAATACTTAAAATGCTTAATTAATAACAAATTTTTGAAAAAGCGTGGGTAGGCAAACGACGATTTTTTATATCTTGATCAATAAGAGGATTATTTATAGGATTCTATCGAAAAATTTTAAATTACTGTTTTTTCTAATATAAAAGTTCAACTTTTCCTGTTATTTACCTTTATACTTAATTAAATAATTTATTTTTGCAACAAAGTAAGGTGGTCAAACGACGAAAAATTGTAAAATGGTTTAGAACGTCATATATAACTTAAACATAGATTCCTCGTGTGTCCATCATCCGAAAGTGAATTAAACATGATTAATAGCGGTAGAACTCAAAATTCTTAATTAATAACTGATTTTTGTCAAAACCGTGGGTGGGCAAACGACGATTTTTTACATCCTGATCAATAAGTGGATTCTTAATGAGATTCTTTTGGAAAATTTCAAATAACTGTTTTTTCTAATATAAAAGTTCAACTTTTCCTGTTATTTACCTTTATACTTAATGAAATAATTTATTTTTGCAACAAAGTAAGGTGGTCAAACGACGTAAAATTGCGAAATGGTTATAAACAACATATGTAACATGAAGAACATGGATTCCTCGTGTGTCCATCATCCGAAAGTGAATTAAACATGATTAATAGCGGTAGAACTCAAAATTCTTAATTAATAACTGATTTTTGTCAAAACCGTGGGTGGGCAAACGACGATTTTTTACATCCTGATCAATAAGAGGATTATTAATGAGATTCTTTTGGAAAATTTCAAATGACTGTTTTTTCTAGTATAAAAATATCATTTTTCCTGTTAATTCCGTTTTTTCTTAAATAAATTATTTATTTTTGCAACAAAGTTAAGTGGTCAAACGACGACAAATTGCGAAATGGTTATAAACAACATATGTAACATGAAAAACATGGATTCCTCGTGTGCCCATCATCAGAAAGTCAATAAAACATAATTAATAGCGGTTCAACTTAAAATTCTTAATTAATAACAAATGTTTGCAAAAACTGTGAGTGGGCAAACGACAATTTTTTGTATATTGATCGAGAATCAGGTTTACCTTAAGATTCAATAACAAAATTTTGAATTTTAGTTTTTTTATTTTTTCAAAATCATATTTTCCTCAATGAGGTACACTTTATTAAATAAATAATGAATTTTTGTAACAACTAAGGGTGGTCAAACGGCGAATAATCGTACATTAGTTGAGTTTTTTATAAGTTACTGGAAAAACATCGATTCCTCGTTTGTCCATCTTCAGAAAGTGACTAGTCAATGAGAAACCGCGTTTTGACGTATAATCCTTAATTAATAACAAATGTTTGCAAAAACTGTGAGTGGGCAAACGACAATTTTTTGTATATTGATCAAAAATGCGATTCACCATAATATTTAATTGAAAAATTTAAAATAACTGTTTTTTCCGGTATAAAAATTATATTTTTCTTAATGAGAAACACTGTTTTTATATTAATGATTAAAATTTATAACAACCAAGGGTGGTCAAATGGCGAATAATCGTACATCAGTTCAGTGTTTTATAAGTTACTGGAAAAACATTGATTCCTCGTTTGTCCGTCCTAAGAAAGTTACTCAACAATAAGAAACCGCGTTTTGACGTGAAACCCTCAATTAATAACAAATTTTTGCAAAAACTGTAAGTGGGTATACGACAATTCAACAAACCTGTTTAATTGGTATGTTTGTATATTACTGTTGTTTATCTTGTACTGCTCATTGTATGTAACGTTTATAAATTTTATATATTTGACGAATCGGCAATAATTTTGTCGCCATGGTCAATCGTTACCAACTTTGCAAACGAATTTAGGAGATTGGGAAATGTATTTTTACAGTAGCGTGAAGCTGGTACCTGGTAATTCGTTCTTTTGAAAATATATTTAAAAAAATCTTTCGTGGGCGTTCGTGTTCAATCGATGGACAATGAATTAACGTTAAAATATTTTATTATTATAATTTCGTGGTGCTAGCGTTACACGGGTATTTTAAACGAATTGTTGCTAAAATTTTCCATATGTTGACACAGATGCTTGAAAAAATGCATTTCTTGACAGAAATTGTAATACAGCAATGGACTATTTCATAAAATCGTTCGACTACATCGCGAAATGTGAAAATATCACGACACAATTTTTGCAAATTATTGCAAAATTTTTTATTCACGGACAAAGATATATTTTTAATTGCTTTTCTTGATTGTAAATGGCTGATTCAGTATTCTTAACAATTGACCATCTTATGAAATCGTTTGACTACCTTGGAAAATGTTGTTCAGAGTTAGTGACTCTATGTTTCAAACAAAATATTGCGTAAATTTTTCATTTGTAAACAAGGATGGAAAAAAATGCATATTTTGGTATAAAATGTTTCACGGCCAATAACCATATTATTATGATATCGTTTACAACACGTTACACCTCTAAAAATTTGTAATACCTCAAAAAACAAATTTCAGAATTTTTTCCATTCTTTCAAATTTTGTGTAGAATTTTTCGATAAAGTATTAGGTTCGTTGCGGTCAATTGCTTTGAATCATCGAATTCGGAAAATATATTAATGTGCTCTAACTGTTTTGGTACTCTCCAGCTCCTTATAGAGAAGGCCATATTATTTTATCTGGTCTTGTTGTCCAGTATTTTCTGCTGTTATATTTCTAGTGTATTGCCTCTTTCCTATAAAACGTACGACTTGACGCTAAATTGCGTGGAATGGTTGCTTATACTACAATGTATAATCATGGAACATCATAGATTGTTAGAGAAAATCATAACGATTATTTACAACAATGCGATGTATTTTCAAGAGACAAATTAGATCGATATGAAAGGGTTCGATGAATATAAAGAAATATATGAAGTTTTATGTAACGATGAAAGTTTCAAGGAATCTCTGAAAATATGACCTTTTAATAACAATCCCAGGAAATGATTAAAAGTTATTGAAACTATGGGAAACGATGGATAATTGTTTGCAGGTATAGGAAATAATAGAGAACCTGCTGAAATGTCATCAGCTGTAAACATTTTTGTTATGTATGTAGTTATGCCTAGCATGCTATCACATTTATTTTACAGAAAACGTATAACTGGTATTGACAAGAACACTTAACATCAGTAAGAACAACTTGAATATGTATCTTTTGTATTATAAATGTTTGCAATAGCGTATTTGTCTTACGTACATACAATTAGACTAAATGTAATAGAAACGACAGGCTCCGAGCCAAAAAGGTCTAGGTAATGAGATAGTATATGTAGATCCAGATGAGTGTATCCTCTCTTTTGTGTATTTTTAGCTGTGAGCCTGTCAAATGGTCCAACTCCCTATACTTTTTGAAGTCTTACAGTACGCAATAGGAACTTGTTACAATCAATACTTCTTGAATCTATACCTACACTGAGATTATCCAAACGAAAAATTTCAAACTAATGCAATAAGAACTTGTTACGATATGTACTTCTTACATCAGTTAGATTGAGTTTCATTTTAAAAAATGTAACTTTTCTGCCATTATTTCGATCACAACAGACAACAAAACATGAATTTAAATAAATAATAAAAGATAGTGCAATGACCAATAACAAACTTAAATCAATGTAAGTCATGGATGCATTTTGAAATTTCCCTAGAGAAGCTTTTCTATAGAGGAAAATGCATAGAGTTTATGACAGTTTTTAGGTCCTAACTTTTACATTGTTGCTCCTGCCCTAACAAGTAAATTTAAGATTTTATGTTTTCGATGTAGATAAACGTACTTCGCTGTAAATTTTTTATGAGAAAAATTTTCCACCTTCTGAATATTCGTTAAAAATATACAGTGCATTTGTAATTTGAGAGAATTTATCTTCGATTATAACGACTGTATTACTTCTGATACGACGTTAATTTCCAAGGTACATGTCCTTTCAGTAATTCATTAATTTATACTATCTGACTTATAGAGCTGTTGTTAATAGAATAAGTTATTATTTAAGCAGTCAACAAGATTAATATGTATTTTATTCAACGTAACTTGAAAAATGAAATAAATGACAGCTATGGATTTGCTGAAATAGAAAAAATCAAAGCATATGTTTCATTTAAAACTATTAAGAAATTGAAATAAGGTATGTGAAGAGTGAAATGATCAGAAAAGGTGGTAGTTGTGTGCTAACAACAATTTTTTTGAATTTTTTTTGAGCAAACATAAAGTGCGATTGAAAAATTTTGTTAGATAACTCTAGGATTTTGATTAGTTTTACACGAGAGTTTGTAAGTGATTAGTACGCTGTTTTCTAACAAAATATTTAAATTTTTGAATAAAACAGAATAACTATTTAATAGAGATTCTTTTCAGGATTCTTTAGTCGTATCAGTTCTTTGCTCAAATCATTATGAATATCCCAATGACCGGTAAGCCTTCTGCAATGAGCGATGTAGTGACCGATTCCATTCTGACTCGATGGCGGCACGAATTGAATTGCTCCACTGAGAATGTATGTTTTGTTTCCAATGAGCAGCCTGATTGGGATTTCAGAGAGGGCGATTTTTTCAGGAACTGTTTGATTGAACATTGCATGGGTTGTTCTGTCCAACGCGAATTCGACATCAAGAATAACGTGTGCCACAGGATGTGTTGTTTTTGTTTTTTCTGTTGCACATTATCGACATGTGTATTTTTTAACCTCAAAGTACTTCTGAACAAAACTGTTCACTCCTTAGGTAAAACCGTAATTGGCCACCTGTTGAGCATCGACTTCGATTGTCGTTACACGTCTCATGGTAACATCACAGTTTGTGCATGTTATTCGCATTGAAGCACTGGGAAAATCTGGCAAAATACGATCGATGAAAACTCCTACGTTCGCAGCACATCGCATAATATTATAATCGTCAATTTCAAAATGAGTTGCAAGAAACTGGCCTCTGTCGATGTATAAGTGCGACGTTGGTCCATTGGAGACGTACTGTTGCATTAAGCCAACCGTAACATTGTTGTCATCCAAATTGTCGATGCTTTCTTTGTATGATGAATTGTCAACGTACGCTGTTGAAATGATTTCCACAATCGAATCAAAGGGGCAAGTTTCCTTGACTTGCACTAGTCTGTTCCCAATCGGTACCGGAGGTAAAAGCATTCCATTTTTCAATATTAATTTTTTCTTTCGTCTCACTGGCCTGTTGTGGATGAATTGGATGTCAGGGCACTTTGTCAGGTATTTTCCTCTCGACTGTCTCTTGACATCTTTGGTTTCCTCAGATAAGTTGTCAATCTCGTTTTTGTCACAATCGAGCTTGTGAATCGTTTCCAACTTTTCGATTTTGATTGGAATAGGCATATTGCCGGCGTGAAGCGACGGTACTTCTCTGTCACTTGAAATGATTTCGAGTTCCTCCCTCTCAAGCGATACATCAGAAACCATCTTGCTCAATATTGGACTTGCCAACTTTCTGTCCCTTTGAATTTCCTTTTTGGTGGCATTCTTTGTCTTCCAATTCTCTTCCTCATGTAAGTGTTCGTTGTTTCCCTCGTTAAAGAAAGAAGTTTCATCTTTGTTTTTGATGTTCGAGCTTTTGTGTCCCATTTCTTTGTCACAATCTTTTTTGATTTTCTTTGAAAAATTATTCTTCATGAATTTTGGGACTGTCGCTTTTTCTCTTTTGGCAGCAACGCGTTGAATTTTACATGCAGATTCAATGGAACACATATGCGCCACAAAAAATTTGTCTGCTCCTGTTGGTCCATTGAAAACTTTTAGGTCCGAGTGTTTCAGATTTTTGAAGTATGTCTCTGAAATAGCTAATGTACCAACATCGTAATCCGAGTTGAATTTGGATTTCATGACGTTTGTCCAAAGTGGAAAAAATCGTGCTAGTTGAATTAAAGGTTTGACCAAATCCTTTAAGTAATAAGCATTTGGTTTTTGTGAGTCTTGGCATTCCCGCGCTTCTTTGTTTGCAGCTTCTTCGATCGTATCGATCAATTCCTGTACATTTTGATTGACGTCTTCGGGCTGCAGAACTTCGGGCTCCAGAACGTCGCAATCTGCTTCTCCGTCGTATTCATCAAGATCTTCATCAAATTCGAATGTCTTAATTTTTTTGAAAAGAAAAGCTTATCTCATCTGACTTAGCAGTTCCTCCCCCTGTTGGTCTAGTCCTTCGCACTCACTTTGTGCTACAATCAAAATTGAAGTCATCATCTCCTCGAAGTCTGTGAGTGATTCGCATGTTGTGGTTACTGCAATGCAACGAACATAAAAGTCTTTCAAGCATTTTGGCTTTCCGATGAAAACTTTTTTTCTGCACAGCATCTTTATTAAGTGGGCTATGTCCAATCCCAGGTAACATTTCAGAGGTCGCTGAAGTTTTGTTTCATGAAGCAAAAGCATGCAAGATGTTATGTATGCAGATAAGCGGCATTCGTTGAAGGACAATGTAATGGCGTTTAGAAGCGCTAGCGAAAAGTCACAGACGACTTCTTGCGGGACTGTATTCGTCAATTTCAGAAACATGCTGAGCCAGTATGCGAGTGAGATTGTATCGTGATTTGCCGAGATCATTTGGTACACTGGCAAAATTTTCTCTCCATTTTTCAAGACCATTTGGTACAAAAATACACTCTTGATATCCCCGTTAGGTTTTTGCATTGATCTCACAACACTTCCTGTTCCATCGATGGAAACCCTTTTCACAGTTTTGATGGTATCCTTGTACAGAGCAATTTGCATCGGCGAAACGTAAATAGAGTGAAATTCATCAAGCCCAATTTCTTTGATGCAGCCTGCAAACTCCCCTTCATACTTCATCTTATACAGTGATTCTATTACACTAAGCCCAGCTTCAACGCCCAGATATTCGTTCACTGCTTCGACTCGGATTTTTCTGATTGTTGGTAAATTTGAAAGATTATTTGCCTCAGCATCACCATACTTCATGTCCCTCGTTGCTTCTTGTAACCATTGAGCTGGCTTCTAAAAAATGGTCGTTTGACCACCTACGCTTTTCGCAAAAATTTGTTATTAATTAAGGATTTTGAGTTCTACCGCTATTAATCATGTTTAATTCACTTTCGGATGATGGACAAACGAGGAATCTATGTTTTTCAAGTTATATATGACGCATATAACCATTTTACAATTTTTTGCTGTTTGACCACCTTCCTTTGTTGCAAGAAATAATTATTTAGTTAAATATAAAAGCAAATAACAGGGAAAATTGAATTTTTATATTAGAGAAAACAGTTATTTAAAATTTTTCGATTGAATCCTATTAAAAATCCTCTTATTGATCAAGATGTAAAAAATTGTCGTTTGACCACCTACACTTTTCGCAAAAATTTGTTATTAATTAAGGATTTCGAGTTCTACCGCTATTTATCATGTTCAATTCACTTCCAGATGATGGATACACGAGGAATCTATGTTCTTCATGTTACATATGTTGTTTATAACCATTTCGCAATTTTACGTCGTTTGACCACCTTCCTTTGTTGCAAAAATTAATTATTTAATTAAGAAAAAAGGGAAATAACAGGAAAATTGATATTTTTATACTAGAAAAAACAGTTATTTAAAATATTTCAAAAGAATCTCATCAATGATCCTCTTATTGATCAGGATGTAAAAAATCGTCGTTTGCCCACCCACGGTTTTGGCAAAAATCAGTTATTAATTAAGAATTTTAAGTTGAACCGCTATTAATTATGTTTAATTCACTTTTGGATGATGGACACACGAGGAATCCATGTTTTTCATGTTACATATGACGTTCTAAACCATTTTACAATTTTTCGTTGTTTGACCACCTTCCGTTATTGCAAAAATTAACTATTTAATTAAGTATAAAGGTAAATAACAGGAAAAGTTGAACTTTTATATTAGAAAAAACAGTAATTTAAAATTTTTCGATAGAATCCTATAAATAATCCTCTTATTGATCAAGATATAAAAAATCGTCGTTTGCCTACCCCCGCTTTTTCAAAAATTTGTTATTAATTAAGCATTTTAAGTATTACCGCTATAAATCATGTTTTATTGACTTGCTGATGATTTTTATAATATTGTGCAATGTGGTCAAACGATTTTATGAAATGGTTCATCGCTGTTATACTTCTTCTGTAAAAAATGTATTTTTCCCACACTTTTGTCTACAGTTGAAAATTTCCAGTAATAATTTGTTTAAAATTTCTAGTCACTAATTGTGATCAATTTTTTCAAGATGATCAAACGATGATATAAGATGGTCAATCTTCAAAAATGCTTAATAAGCCATTCATGATTAAAAAAAGCAATTTTTAATATATTTTTGTTGTAAATAAAAAATTTTGCATGATATTGTTTAAAAAATTAGGTCCCGATTTTTTTACAACGCTTTCCGAGGTGGTCAAACGATTTAATTAAATGGTCAATCGCTCGTAATGCATAATTTACTATTTCAACTCGTTCAAACTCTATTATGGAAACGCGGGGGCTTATATGATTTTAGCTGCCGAAAAGTTATTTGACTGCAAGTTTTTGTTTAACAGTGGCAAAACGTAATTTACGATATACGATAATGGTCAAACGACCGTAGATTGTAGCGAGTTTTATTTTTGGCTTTGTCATTTTTTGTCCGATTATTTTGTAAAAATTATAATGATAATAATAATAATAATAATAATAATTTTTTTTTTTTTTTTTTTCTTTTCCAAGGTGGTCAAACGATTTCATGAGATGGTCACTTGTTTGAAATGTGTTGACTTCAATATTTACTCATTTATTTACATTTAACGAAAGCGGGGGCTAGTGTGAAGTTGGCCCCCTAAAATATTTTTGCCATAACTTTTTTTTGAAAAGTGGGCAAACAAAAATTTTTGGTGGTCAATAATGGTCAAACGATGGTCAATCGACTGTATATAACAAATTTATATTTTTCAAATGTTGGGGTGCCAACTTCACACAGCTCTATAGTATCTAAGGTTTTTTTTATTTTATTGACATAATATAATTCTTCGTTTTTTAGATTAGATGTTACAAAGTCACATGGAATAATTAAATTAGGGTAATATGAATTTGTAATTGTTAAATTAATTATTATTTAAATTGAAATCAAACAAACAAAAGGGACTGCATTTTGTACTTATAGATGAACTTAATCAAAATAACCTTATTCATGTGGTCAAAAATTAAATGACAAGAATATAAATGAAACAAACATTATTTTTACAAGTGTCTCGTAAAGGAGATAGTCATTTGAATTATTATAATTATAATTATTATATAACAATGATTATATTATGAATATAAATTGATTTCTAATATACAATCAAATTATTAAGTTTCATATTACAATCATGAATCACGAATAATATATTTTCATGAAAGTTTATTTATTCATTTATTTACTCCATAAAAAAATATAACAAAATTAATGTCGAAAGTTAACGTTAAAGATATAGAAACATTGATTCAAAAATTTTGGTTAAAAGTGCTAACTGTAATATAATTATAATTATATTCTTAGAACAATTAAAAATCACTTATCGTTATTATTATATTATCATAGTTAGGAAAATATTATTATTATTATATTCAATATTGTAATAATTTATTATGAGGAATTGAATATACTAATTTGATTCTAATTTATTTATTTATTGCAAATAAAAAATTATTAAATAAGTTTCGATACACCTCAACACAAAGTAACCTAAATATAAATTCAGTCAAACATTTTAATGCATGGATGATGTAATTCGAAAGTGAGTGACACAAAAAATTTTGTATAATTCTTTAAGTAAATCAAATTGCAATCAATTGGAATATATATTGAATTATCGGTAAAGAAACTTAAATCTGCCGGAAAAACATTCAGCATAATTTCTAATTTGTCGCCACGGTTTTCAAACCTAACCTACAAATTAGGTAAATTAGTCATTTGTTATTTTTTTTTACCGTGAGCGGCGGAGCCATTATTGTCCCGTCTTCAGTGGAGTTTTTTGCACTAGGTGAATTAATTTCCATTTCTGTTGATATTTCGATGCTGTTTACAGCCGTTTAGAAAGTGACTATTCGCCTATATTCGCATCGAAAATCATATCGCACCAAATTGCATCAAGTGTTGCAAATTGTCAACTGTTGTCAATGTGTCAACAATTCCAACACTTTTATGCAAACGAGCTTGATGAGCTTGTCAGAGCTTGTGACTGCTTGTGAATTGTTGTGAATGTAGAGAACTTATGGCGTTTTCAAGTGACCGATCTGGAGCAGATCTAGAGCTAGTGTTCACTAAATATCGATACATATCGATATTTGTATCGATACTCCAACTACCCATACTCCGATATTTTTTCCGATACTACATGGCTATATATATATATATCATATATATATATATATATATATATATATGATATATATAGGTATATATGTATTCCGATATTTCGATATTCCGATACTATATCGATATTTAGTGATCACTATCTAGAGCATATTTTTCTGCTGATACGTCCTCAAAAACGTTTAGATCTGCCTAGATAATAAACAAAGTCACACATATATGTGTGACATATATGTGACACAAATTATATATGCGTCTTGTGTGAATACAGAATGGGAAGTATGCATAAATATATAGTTAAATCTAGGGATTTTTTTGCTTATCATGCTGGACAACCTGTATAGCAACCGCATGTGTTTGATGAAGTTGTCAATATTTTTTTTGTTTATGTTTATATTTTCAGACATTTTCAGAGGAATCAGGAGTTTCTAAAAAATTTTCGCGTTCTTTGTTTAAATAAAAACTTTTAAACATCTAAATTTACTTGCAACAAGAAACGAAAGTCAACCTTTAAAACGTATAATTGAATTTTGCTTTTGGCATTCATTTTATATTGCAAAATGTCTCAGGTTATAATAGATAACCTATTGAATGGCAAAATTTCGGCAGACGAAATATTGCAATGGCTAAAAAGTCGAGATGTACACGTAAGTTTTTGTTATTTATTCATTTGCAAATTTTTCTGAAGATTAATTGAAATTACAGTTATGTATTGACATTGTTTTTTTTTGTTCTGCTGTTTAGGGCACCAATTGGGCAACTTTGAATAGCATCTGTTCCAGAGCTGCACTTGTTGCCCACTTCCTCACTTATGTGAGAAATCAATTTACGAGGTAAGAAAAATATTCGTTTGATTAATATTTGAGATTTTTGAAAAATTTTTTGCAATTTTTTTTTACCACAGTTTGACATTCATAACTTTGCAGCATTTCTGATGTAAGAAACATAATATGTAAAAAATATATGTATTTACATGTATATACATGAAATTTGAAAGTAACACATCACTCTTAACCGTTCTATATTCTACTGTAACGATATTGTAACGCATTGCATTGATTAACGAGTAATGATAACGGGAACAAGTCGCTTTTTTTCAGTAACAATTAATGAAAATTCCATTATTTCACATTACTTTTATCAGTCTGATTAATTTTTTAGAACGATTGTAACTTTATAAGGAATGGCCTGAAACTGAGATATGAGTAATTATTAACTTTCTTATTTTTGAATAGAAAATTCTATGTTTATAATTTTAAATTAAACAGTGTGAAATATAAGTCATTCGTGTGGAAATATTGACAAAGAATATATGCATTTTTTACTTTTTAATATAAACTTCAATAATTCAGAGCCTTAGATATTGGGAATTCACATGACAATATACAAAAATACTTATTATATATAGGAAGATCTTGAACATCTACTGATATTGCTAGAAAATCTAATGGAATATAATGATTACAAAATAAATACGAAAATAAAGTTTTCAATTAGTTTTGGGTAATTAGATTCTTCAAAAATTTATGTAATTTCAGGAATCAATAAACTTCAATTTTTTAAGCATTGAATTCTAAAAATATGTGTGCATAAGTCTATAAAAATACTAGAAAGTTTTTCAAATCGTAAAAGTACTGTAAAAATGAATTAATTTGTGAATCATTAAAATTATTCACAAATTTCAAAATTTTCATTCTAGAAAATATTATTACGGAAATTCCTAGAGATATGTTTCAAAAAACCTTTCTATGTAAAAGTAATGAAACGCAACTTCTTTTAGTAGTAACAATAATGAGTTACTATTTCTTTTCAAATAACGCTAACGTAAACAATTACTTTTTTCACATAAGTAAGGGTTATGTAACACATTACATTTGTTTAAGTGACTTTCCGAACCTTAATATATATATATTTAATTTTATATATCACGTATCATATGTGATGAGTATTTTTTCAACAAGTAATAATGAATGAATATTTTTTTTGTAATATTTATTTTATATCCATTTGATTTTTTTTTAATCATATACAATTGATTATGTATTATTTATTTTATTATAACATATAATAATATTTCATGTTAATCGATTCAGTATCGAAAAACATTTCATGATTGAAATTCATTACACTGTATAACAAAATGAGAGCCTTAATAAAAAACCTGAACAAAAATCAACTTTAGAGGTTATTTAATACCTCTTGAACTCGAACTCGAACAAATATATATAATCACAGATATAAAGATCAAATATCTGAAACAAAAAAACAGAGAAATTTTTATTTTAACAAATTGGAATGACGATTCTCATTCACTTTCCAAGAACAAATTCTTTATCGTTCACACGCCACGGGCGATATTTGTGTAGTATATGGAACCTCAACAGATTTATTTCGCTCGGAAAATGAATAAGTGATGTTCAGAATCTCTTAGCCAGTTTGTTTATAGCCTTTCCGATGTGGAGACTAAAAATAATTATATTTTTCTGAAATAAATGGGAATCGTCTTTCTTATTTGTTAACAAAATATGTTTCCTGATTATTTATTCCAGAGATAATCCTTATCTCTGAAAACATATCTGTGGCTTCCAGCCATAACCGAGAAAGTCACGCATGCCATAAAGTTCAAAATTTTATCAGAATATCATCTAAACTGAGCCTTATGGCACAAGTGACTTTCTCGGTTATAGCGGAAAGCCACAGATATATTCGTTTTTGAATATCGAAAAACGATTAAAAATTGCCCATGTTGACGATAAATATAATGTGTTGAGAATAAATTAACGAAAGGACCTCAGATTGCAAAACTCTTCAGGAGTTTGATTCAAGAGGTCTTGAGTAACCAATATAATTTACTTTTGGTTTAGGCTTTTGTCTTGGTGATGTACAGTGTTATCGACTTTGAAAAATGATTGTTAAAATAGTAGTATACCAATATTCAGAAGAAAAATTAAATCTCAAGATAACATAAGTTTTTTACTCTAATTAAAATGAATTTTTTTAAATACATTGATCAATTTTATTCAAACTTAAAATCAAATTTTAAGAATCAAGTTATCACACTCATGGCCATGTATTATCAAAAATAATTCTTGTTTTAATCCTACAATTAATGTTATTTGCAGCCTGCCTAAAGCTTCCTTGGATCGAGCCCCAGAACAACGTCCAACATCAACACCTATAAACAAACCAAAAAGCAGGGAAATAACATCTAAACATGAAAACTCGTTCATCGACAGCCACTTAAAAGAGTCCAGCCCTGTACACCCTTCCAAGGGCAGAAGTCCCAGGGTGAACCCAAAATGGAGTCCACTGTGCTCAACCCCGACATCAAGAGTGGATTCCTTGGATTCTGGGACCCACTGGAGCTCGAGAAACAACACATTCTCAAACTGTTCGAGCCCGACTTCGCCTTTCTACAGCGACACCTTGAACCACTCACCCAGGAACGACAGGTAGGAATATGTGATACGATATCGATATATCAGAATAGAAATATTTTTTTTTTATGTTGATATTTCTGTTTTGATATTTAACGATGGCAAAAGCTTTTCATATTTAAAAACATGCTAATGTCAAATATTCCATTATTTAATTGAATAAATAAATATAAGAATATATTGATAAACAATGTCAAATTATTCCTTACTTTTTTTGAAGTTCCATCCAATAACATTCATTGACGATATCCTTAACTATCGAATATATTCAATTTTAATGGTCTCTACGTTAAAAATTGAGAATTGAATAATAAATCATTTTAATACATCAGATGACCATATGTTGATATTTTTCATATTGATTTTCATTCTCAACAACAGGAGGTCATCGCCTAACACGTCTTCGTCTAATTTCAACAACTACCAAAATGGACGGAAATCCATAACTCCTTCCAGGACCTTCAACCTGATTGATCATCTTGTAGACAACAAACAAGGTCAAAAGAAAAACAAAAACAAGAGTAGGAAGAAAAATAATGGATTGAACGAGGTCAGCAATGAAGACAAAATGGTCAAGAAAGTGATTAATTTGAGTGACGAGAACTTTCCTCAACTTGGCGAGAAACCCAGCAGAAAGAGTATGAGGGTCAATCCTACCAAGTTGGATTGCTCCAAAGAATCTGAAGGTAAAGTTGATGATGCTTTGTTGGATTTTTCAGGAGTTTTGAATAAGATTGAAGTTACTGTCAATCCCGAGAATTTGGATTCCTCAGAGACTTAAAGTAAAATTTTTTTTTTTTTTTATCTCTTATGAAGTGAGTCATTATTCCTTCGTTTTTGTTTGAAAAGTATTCCTGTTCTGATCGTTTATAAGTAATGCAGCGCGAATCAATAATTATGGAGATTAATTGAAAATGAGGGGAAAAAATTTCACAAGTAATTAATGGAAGAAATTTCTTCATTCCAGATTTTGCAATTTTTTCCAATCTCAGAATTTTCAAATTATATTATTATTGGGGTTCAGTGTTGCACATTTTTCATTTTTATTATATAATTTTTCATTTGCGTCTTATGATGGATAAATGATGATTCCTTTTCCTAAAACTATAATTAATGTTAATTAACGTACTATCAGAACACCTCAACATTCCAGATCTTTAAGAAAATTTACTTTTTTTTACAGCAGTCGAAGGCTCCGCATTTAGTACCCTCATTCGACCCCAAGATCCCCAATTCACAGAAGCAAAAACCGCTGAAAAACCCGAGGAAAAGTTGTCATATGAGGCAGAAAGAGACCTGATGAAATTGCAGAGACAAACAAAACCTGAAGAGATGCCCAGTCCAATAATTCATAACCCAGTAGAAATTCTCACAAAGAATCCAGCAATGATAACGCCATCCTTGGAAAATGTCGACAACATTGAAATACTCGACATTTTGATACACTTGTTCAGTGGTTTCCTGGATTTCAACATCGTAGTGAATCCAATTTCAGAATTATATTTCGTCATACATTTGCTCACTCTGAAATACCCTGCAAAAGATCCTGAAAATTCTGAGAGTGAAGAAATCTCGTCTTTGTCGAGTCTGAGTGATACGAGTTGTGAGAATTCAGCGTCCACTAAGAAATTGCAGGATTTGGAATTAGAGGCTCTGAAACAGGATCTTGGATGTACAGAATTAGAAAAAAATATTTTGATTGAGAAAAAGAACAATCCTGACGATTTGGAAGAGGTTGTATTGAAGCCAAAGAGAAAGAAAGTTGGATATTGTGATTCTGCGCATAATTGCGTTTATTTTGCGTCATCCGTTCTTGACAAGCAACGAGAACTTCTGAATATGTTGGACAAGGACACTTTGAAATTGCTGGTTTCCAATGAATACATCGGGGCGTTCAAACCGGAGCTGAGTTTGTATTTGAGGGACACTTATAACTCCAAGTTGGACAAGTTTGTGAAGGTCAAGGGAGTAAAAAATGCAAAGTAAGTATTTGGGATTTGTTTTTTTTTTTTAATTTGAGAAGTTATTTGGTAGTCAAGCATTTGAGTATTTAGGAGATTATTGAGAATTTCAGGAAATGATTGAGTGATTCTTTGTTTTTAGTCTATTAATTTTTTATTGATGAATAGTTTTTTGAATTTACCATAAGTAGAAAGTATTGTTTGTTTATCAAGACATTCCACACACAGCGACTAATGAAATTTAAGATTGAAGTTCTAAAAAAATTAATATTAATTTGATATATTAAATAAACTCTGTAATGATCTTAATATTTGTAAAAAGAAAATATCATTTATTTGATGAAATTTCAGAAATTAAAATTAAAAATCTAATAAGAACTTGTTATTTTGAAAACGATTTCAGGTTGGACGAAACAATCGTATGTTATCGGAAAGACAAGGACTCGCGTGAAAATTTCCCAACAATGATCTCTTACCAATCATTCAGAAAACAACGTGACCTTTTTTATGAAATCATGAGTGATTGGGAACGGGAGCATCTCCAGGCAGACTGGCAGTTCTCTGAAAAATTAGGACCCAAGGTTCACACGCTCTTGACAATCCACAACGAAGCCTGCAATTATGACCATTTTGCTAGACTGTTCGTATCTCAACTGCTAATATCGTGCGTTCAGAACGGGCAACAAGTGAGTTGAAAATCATGTATATTTTATTATCTACCATGATATTTTGTTTATTTCAGTATTTATTACAGTATATTTTTTTATTTATGATTTATGATGGTATTTTCTATTAAACTCTTTCTCAAATCAATATATGGTTTTGTTTTTCTTACATTTTCAGGATGAACTCATAACTGAGCAAGACGTGAGTCCCCTGAGATCCCTGCAACTTGAAAAACTGACGCGCCTCAGCGAACGATTAGTCAGATCATCATCGACCTCGAACGGCCCTGTACCGATGCCTTCGTTTCCTGGTTCCCAGGAATTCTTCAAAGATTTCATCATCCATGCGAAGAATGGTATATTTTACATGTTTCTGGAAATCTATCTGCTTGAAAAAATTTCGAAGGCAAACGACTATCAATTCACCAACGTTGAGATAAAAAATGAAGGTAAGTGTCAAAGTCAAGATTTCCGAAAAAAATGCATTGCAGTTTTGTATGTATTTTTGTACAGTGTTTTATTATACCACAATTTTTTTCGTTAGTGTTTGAATTTTTAGTATTTCTATTGTTTTTGTGCTTTACTCGCAACTTTTGCTATTTTTTGAAATTTTTTGCGATGTTATGAATTCTTCATTAATTTGTTTTTATTTTCTGTTTTATACTGTAATTTTTTATGCATTTCTATAAGTTTCTTATTTTTGTGTTTCTATTGTGTTTCAGTGGTTTATTTAGGGGTCGTGCATATATGACTTGACCCTCTTAGGGGGTTAGGGGGGGGGGGCAAAATGACCAAAAATCGTGCGACGTCATATATGCGTGACCCCTTACTATTAAATGTAAGTAATAAAATTGTCAAATAACCCAATTTTCTTTTGCTTTTCAGAAAATATCGTAGATGAAAGGGCGAAAGAAAACTTTTTCGCTTATGTGTCGACCCTAAGGCTTTTGGCAAAAATGTTGGGATATCTGATATCCTTGCCATACAGACCGGAGAGTTCCCCACAGTGGCCTGTCCAACTAGCCTTAAGAAGTCGAGTAAGTAACGTGTTTTAATGATTCATATTATTATAAATTATTATTAAAAATGATTATAAATTATTATTAATATTAAAAATTATTAGAAATATAACGCTTTTGTCTTATATTTATAATAATAATATAATTGGGTCTGAATTATTATTTTTTTTTTTTTTAGAGAACTACCCCTTCATTTTTCCAACAACGCTTGGAAAATTCAGCCAAACAGGGGAAACTTTCGTTAACTTTACCTTGGATTGTCGAATATTTGGCGATGATGGATGCCAGTACGCTCTGTTCAGAAGAATACACAACAATCCTCGAATTCCTGTATTATCTGTACCGCCAAGCCTCTGAAATCTCAACCTCTACTAGCGAACAAACTCGAACCCTCATTCGATTTTCCCTCGGTTGGCTCTTTGAACTGCCACAGTTTCCAAAAGACCTTTATTGCCGCTCGCAGTCAAATTATAATTACGAGAAGGCAAAAATTTTGGGCCTCCAAGTAGAAGAAAATTCTACCACATCAGAAAACTCGAATAAAAATGGGTTTTTCTTGGACAAATCAAATGTGATCGATGATGAAGCGTTGTATTCGTGTTGCCCGTTTTTGTCGGAGTTGAAACTACTTTTGCAGTTTGGGAATACAAATTTCAATAGCACGAATGCAAATCGTCACATAAGGCCTATTTCCACTGAATTGAAACCTATGGGACCTTTTCACAATGACATTGAGGTAATTTTTTTTTTCACTTTTCGAACAATTTTGATTTGTTTATGAATTATAAAAATTTTCAGACAGTTTTTTGTTATTTTTATGGAATTATACACTGTATCAAAGCACTTTCTGATTTTGTCACAAATATAAGTGTCATTAGTTAAAATTTCAAGAATTTTTGACTTTTTTCAGGTATTCTTACATGTGCACGAGTTTTTAATATTATAATGTTTTTTTTTTTCAGCTCCAGATTGAAGAAGCATTTTTCCATGGACAACCAACCTCGGTGAAAAAAACAGTAGATTTCATTTATGAAAGAGTGTCTTCTGCTTGCATAAAACATATCTGCAACACCATAATTCCAGCAAAAAAACAAGAATTGGCGAAGTCAGTTAGAACTCTCATCAGAAAACAATATCTTCCTCACAATCAGGAAGAAACTACAGCTATAAAGGTAACTTTATGTCCCTATTTTTATAATTTACACATGTATTTCAGGAAAAAGTTTATTTATTTCGAATTGTATAACTAATTAATTTTTCATCCATTTAACTATTTATTCATGAATAATTTAATCGTGACATAATATTTTCTTTGATTTCAGGAGGAAATAGCGGAGGAAATGCAGAATCTCCCGCGTGAACTCGCGAAGGAAGTTCGTGAAAAATGTCACACCGAAATCACCGCGATGTGCGACGATCGAATCTCTACAAGCATGGAAGCACTTCTTCCAGAGGACACGCATGAATCCGTCAAGTCCACGTGCCAGCAAATCTCCAAAAGAATGGCCTTGGAACGCATTCATCAATGGGTTCAGTCTCGCGTTGTTAATTATTTGACCAAGGAAATGGAATCAGAAATCAACAAACTTGCGATAGCCAGCAGTGCCTCAAAATCTGGGAGAAAAATCATTCACAATGTGGAAGCTGTGGGTACTACGGAAACCATCGTTCAATTGCGGGTAATTTTCATAAATTAATTCTGAAAGATATGAATGAAATAAAATAAATCATATCAAATAAAAGAAATAACAAACAAATAATAATCAACGTATAAATTGTCACAAAAATCACAAAACAGTCACATCATTTCATTCATTCAAAATTAATATAATATCATTTGGCCAATATTTTTTATTCGCTTTTACTACATTTGACAATCTACAATCGTCATAGATTATTTTGAAAATTCAAAATGAATATTCATTTGGGAACATATCTTTGATCTTTTATTTCAAGAAGTCATTCAATAATCAATATGTTCTATTGTTGTAAATTAATCGAAAATGAGCTTTCTATTTATATACGAAAAATTTTTGTTGCAGAATTGTTTATGGGATTTGCAAGAAAACAGTGGTTGTTCATTGACCCCAGAATCAATAATAAACACTTTGCAAAATGTCCAGAGATGTTTGACAGAACGAGAAGACAAGACGCGCAATGCGGAAAACATGCTAATTACAATGAGTGTTGACTGTTGTATATTGTTAAGTAAGTATTCGAAATGTGAATTTACTGGTTCGTCAATAATACGAAAAACTTTATTGTTATTGTGATAATCTTGTTTTTCAGTGGGAACTGATAAGAATTTGTTCGATGCTGGAGTTGAAAAAGCTTTCCTCAGATTATGGCGCCTTGAAAAATTGAAATCTTCGGAGTTGGATTCCTCTATTTTGAGCATTTTATCAACTAGAACCGTCGAGCTGCTAAAGAAGAAACCGACGGAAGTTTGGCTCCTTTTTGGGGGTTTTTTAAAGAAATTGTTAAAGAAGGCTATTTTGAATATTGATTCTCTGAGCGAAGAATGCGTTGCCTTGTTCAGGGAAGAATGGGATAATGTGAGCAAAAAAATTGTTCATTTGTGGGTTGAAATAAATTTTAATGAGAATTTTATTGGATTGTTTCATGCAAGAGTTATTTGTAGGTGAATAATTTTTGCAATTTTTACTAAATATTTTTTTCAAATTGTTAAGGGTTTTGAGGAATGATTACTTTACCAAGAAATTTGTTGTAATCGTTTATGCTTACGATATTGTTTCAGGTCACCTTGCAAAATGTATCAAAGTGTGTGTCAGAAGCTATATCAGGATACAAGTCAACCAACGAAGACGCCGAAGAAATCCAAACTTTATTGGCTTGGGTGGCCAAAGCATACAATGATGTTGAACATTTCAGTTGAACAAATGACATCTGCGACAAATTGTAAATATTGTAAAATTCACAACTGCGATTTTGTACTCAATGTTATGTAAATTTTTTTTATTGTGATTACAATATTTTTTTACCTTTGTTTCATAATAATGGTATTATTTTTTACCTCAAAAAACCATGATTCAACATTTAAAAAATTCCAACATGGAAAATGTACTAAATTGAAATTTTCAATTTTTAAGAAGTTAAATTTTGAACTTCTGGAATTGATAAAAATGTACACTAATTTTTTGAACTTCGAATTGATGTTTCAAAATGTCGCATCATAAAATTCTTGGATTTAAAACTGTGCGTTATTCGATTTGTAAAGATAATACAGAACCCCCAAGGACTGAATCTAAAAAAGTTTTAATAAATAGAACCAAAAGATTTTATTAAAATTCTTTATTCAGCGTTGCACTGGCATTGGAAAAAAATTCTTCATACAGTTTTTGCATGTATTCACGAATTCTTGTCTATTCAAATGATTTATTTAAGATTCTAATAGAAAAAAATCTCGTGTGTTCACAACTTCCTAGATTTTCTTGATTCATGACATTATTTCAGTAACTTTTGAAAACCACCAGCACTTATTTACAATATCTATCAGCTTTCATTTTGCTTCGCCTATCCAAAAGAGTTTCATGCAATACTCCTTCGGATTTGGCTTTTACCAAATCAGACCTTCCCTCTTTCTGTATCCTCAATTTTTTATCCTGGAACTTTTGGAATTTTCGTCTGAAACATGAAAAAATATCAAGATTACAATCATATAAATGACATTTGTCTGACTTTTGAGTCAACTTTTGTGAAATTGTTTATATCTAATAAAAACTTCATAGAAACATCGTTGCTCTACTTACACGTAGTTGACTTCCACTTCATCAATAGATCCCTGCTCTTCAACAGGTATGCCTTTGTTAGGGTCATCGACACGTTGTGTGATACTCCGTATGAAAAGATACTCTGAAGCCCCTGCTACTTTTTTATGACAGACAACATCGTCTTCGTCATCTACTGAAATGAAGTTCCCAGCGTTGCTCAAAATAGCTGTTTTTCCTTCCTTTAAAAAATGATAAACAATTAGACTTGTTTTCGTTATGGTCTTCAGTTTCCAAATTAAAAATATATTTTGGTACGTTTTCACGAAAAATTTCACAAGTGAAATATTAACTCCCAACTTTGCAATTGGACATTGAATTTGGATAACCTTTTATTTTAATCTCCTAATTGTTTGAAGTCAAATTTTCAGTTGAACAATCAGAACCTTTTTTATTTAAAAAAATATTTATAATATATAATAAGTAAAACAGATGTATAAGATACTATGATAATGTATAATATTATTGTATAAGTAAATAAAATCGTTTCTTATTTACCTGAAAAATTGGCTCCCATTGTTCCATGGAACCAACTGCATCACTGCGTCCAATAACGATTCCATTTTTGTCGATCCCAATGTATTTACCATATCCTGATTTGAGTGCAATTTTTGTGTCATTTACAGGAAAAGCTGTTAAGATTTCTTCAGGAGATGGAGGATCGCCTTCGTCATGTGGGGCTCCCAAAGTGAATAATCCATTATCTAGAGCTTTCAAGTAACACTGATTGCTGAATTCAATAGCCACAGTGCCAGTGATTTCAGAGAAATTAGTGATTTTCCACCATCCACCTGGAATGAAAATGATTTTGATCTTGCTTCAAGCCTAATTAGAATGTCTGCGGATCAAGCTGTAATTCTATAAGTAATAATAATTAATGAAATCCTATTCATATCAAAAAATATCATAAAAGTATAAAAATTATATTAAAATGAGTGTTAACAACAAAAGAAAATATAAGAATTGTTGTCATCATTTACTATAATACACAAGATAAATGTGTAACTATAATCTATTAATTATTATAATCAAATTATAATTTGCTTTCTTAATTATTTATTATAATCATTTACTATGATCCATAACATTCACATGTTAATAAAATAAAATTACAACGTATAAATTAAAATGTTAAAATAAAAATTTGTATTATAGTCATGATAATTAAAATTATAATAACACATAAATTATCATTAAATCATATATGTTATTATTCAATTACTTAATTTATTTATGATTCAACTAGTGTAATCATTTGGCAAAAGTGAAAAAAAATCATGGAAAAATGATTCATATGTTCATATGATGATAATAAATAAATTATATGGTAAAAAATTAAAGTCACAAAAAAATG
The DNA here is from genome assembly GCA_028476575.1 of Platygaster robiniae. Classification (NCBI taxonomy): domain Eukaryota; kingdom Metazoa; phylum Arthropoda; class Insecta; order Hymenoptera; family Platygastridae; genus Platygaster; species Platygaster robiniae. Next base: position 30,240,270 of record CM052023.1, read on the forward strand.
AAATACTAATTATAACCATTCATTATGACCATTAACGTCAATATGCTGTTTTCATCGTTATTACATTCAAACAAAAATTTACATAATTATCGCAATAAAACATTAACTATTATGATTATAATAAGATAATATTATATTTACTAAAGTATATATACATATGATTCAATTATGATAATCGTTTATATATTTATTGTAATAATAATTATTTATCATAAAAATACATTAAATCAGGTTACTAATATATGCATATCAATGTCAATTTACCATGTTTGACACTGTCCTCATCTTTGACTTTTTCTTCTTGTTCATCTTCGCGCTTTCTTTTGTGGGTCTTCTTCTTCTTTCTAGTAAAAAAAAAAAAAAAAACAATAAATTTTCAATTAGATTCCAACAATACTAGAGTTTTTTTTATTCCTCAACTGATGAGGTTTTCTAAAATAAATTTCTCTGTTCAACATTATGAAAATAATTAACAGAATTAAACCAGTAAAAAACAATGCTATTTTTTCACAAATTGTTGAATAGTACGTTTCATTGACCTTTTTTGTTTTTCAGAAATTTTCAGTAAGCGAGGGTGGTATTTGGAAAGAAATTTCAAAAATAATTTTTTTTCTCATGTTGGAAATTTGACACAAGAACAATAAAATTAGAATTAACAATGGATTAAATTTGAAACCCCGTTACATTAACTTGAAATTAATAATTACATTTGTTTCATTAGTAAAATTGTCAATTGAATAAATTGAATTTATAAATAAAATTAGTTTATGTAATTGAATATTCAATAAAGTAAATTGTATTATTTAGGTCAACTTATTTGAATTGTTAATTAAAATTGTATGATAATGTATAAATATATTATTATGAAGCTGAGCAAAATAATAAATATAAAATATATGTAAAATTATCGTTGAACTGAAAATTTATGAATTTATTTTATTTAATACATTTGATTAAATTAAATGAATCAATTTTATTATTTACATTAATAAATTTATCTTTAAGTGAATTAAAACCATTACTAACACCCCTTCACCCTAAAAAGTGTTTTACTGAACCACTGTAATTTCGGTACTAAAATCATGTCTTTGGCCCCCCGATTGAAAAAATATCTACTACACCACTGCCTTTTGTTTACATACATAAAGTTGTAAAAATGTAAGGTAACTACATACTGCTTTTTAATAATACAAATTGTTTTTCTAATACAGTTATATATATTAATAAATTGAAATGATTCCATGAGCATATTGTAAAATTGAATAAATAATATTCAAATAAAAAAACATATTTCTTACTTTTTTTTTTCTCCTTTTAACACGAGTTTCCCAGCCCGAACTGCGTTATATTCCATTAAAGAAAATTTTTCCAACGAGTGAAAACACTGAAAATTGTTCTGCACTAACAATGACTATTTATGTTTTGCAATGATATGCGATGTGTTTTTTTTTTTTTTTTTTATTATTGCTTACATTAATCAGCTGTCTTAAGCATCATAATAAACGACGTCACGATCACAATCATACAGCTTCTCAATTGTGAGTAGTGTGACAATTTGTAAATTTGTGACAACGTTGTGAACACAATTGGAAACAGCACAGCTGGGCACAACTGCGCATAAGGACGAACAAAATAATATTTCTGCACATTTTTGACAGTTTGACAAACATCGACCAACATTGGCAAAGAAATCGCAAAAACAGCAATAAATAAGTTTCTATCATTTTTTTCGGTTTTTTATCAAGAAAACGTGACATCTCAACCATCCAAAACATCATCATTAACTGAAAAATGAGGATAAAAAAAGAATCAAGTTCGAATACGAACAGAGGGGTAAGTTTTTGTGCTTTGTTATTTTTATTTATTGGATTTTATTTAGCCGATTTTATGAACAATGGCTTTGCAATTTCAATATTCACTTTCAGTATTTTCAATATGTGTTAACATTCAACTACAATATTCATAGTATTTACGCATTTGATAAAGGTAAAAAACCTAATGTTGATGCTTGTCTTTTTTGGTGAATTATTTGAATATTAAATACATTCTTTCGGCAAAAGTTTAAAAAATGTGTGGTTATTTTTCAAAAATATTTCACATTTCAATAGGAAAGCATGTCTTTTTTTAGACACTTATAATTTCAAAGATTATGTACAGAATTATAAATAATTTGTTACATAGTGAAACATTAAAAGGAGTAATGATCGTTTATACGAACACAATAATAATATTTATAACAATAATATTATTCTATCATCAATTACAATAATTTTATATCAATAAGAATATTACATAATTAATATGATGGTAAAAGAAAATAAAGTAGTGTATTGAAGAATGAAAATAATATATGAATTATTTTCTTTGTTCTAATATTTATATTTATTATAATGTTATATTTATTGTTATAAATATAATAATATTTATAAAAATAATATTATTCTATTATCAATTACAATAATTTTATATCAATAAGAATATTACATAATTATATGATTGTAAAAACAAATAAAGTAGTATATTGAAGAATGAGTTGTACAATATTTGAGTTGTTTTCTTATAGTTGAATTTTAAATTTTTTGATTGAATGATTGTCTAACAAAAAATAATTATTTTATATTTTATAACTTAAAAATTTTAAGTAATAAGCTCCAATTCTACAGTTCAAAGTATCAAGTCTTCCTGATTTCACAAGAATATTTTTCATTTTATACTAAAATTTTTCACTGACGAAAATTTTGGTTTCCAAGTTTTGCTTATTTAGAATTCACATCAAAAAATGAAAAATTTCAGGCTATTACTTAATTCACACAATGTAGAGTTTAATATATTAAGTCATTTGGATTTTCCAAGCCTTTTTGCCATTTTTACTCAAATTTTCACTACTTACGAAAATTTCGCTTTGTTGAATATGTACTTATTGCGAATTTATATGAAAAAATAAAAAATTTCAGACTTTAAATTAAATTACATATTATTCAGTTTAGAATATTATGTCTTTTAAATTTTCCAAGTCTTAGCCATTTTATGCTCAAATTTTTACTTCTTTAACAAAAGTTTTTCTTCGTCGAATTTTATTGTTTTCAAGTTTTACTTGCCTAGAATTAACATGAAAAAATTAAAATTTTTAGACAATCCCTTAATTCACACATTGTACAGTCTGAAATTATAAGTATTTTCTTTTAGATTTTCCAAAACTATTTGCAATTTTATACTCAAGTTTTTAATACTTTAACAGACATTTTTCTCTATTGAAAATTTTATTTTCCAAGTATTACTCATTTAAAATTTACCTTTGAGAAAATGAAAATTTTCAGACTCTTACGTAATTCATACATTTTATCGTTTAAAATCATAAGTTTCCTTTTTTTTATTAACCTAAATTTTTATATCTTTTACAAAAGTTTTTCTTCGGTTTAAAAAATTAAGTTTCAAAGTAACTTATTCGAAATTCACATAAAAAAATTAATATTTCATAACAGCACTTTATAACACTATTTTCTTTTCTCTTTAGGAAAATGCTCGCATGTCTTTTCAAACTCTGCAGCCTTCCGCAACGGACAAGGAAAATTTGGTTGGTGGTGGGCGAGTTTTACGATCTTCTACCACAAAAGAAGATACTGTCAAACTGTAAGGATTTATGAAGAGAATCATTTGATATACTTATTCACTTATTATTCAAAATAACAGTGACAAACTCACGTTTAAACTTGCAGTCAAACAATTACATTGATATTACATTTTTAAAATTTGTTCTTATTTTTTAACTTTGAAACCTGCATGATATTCTGGTATTTTGTATTTTTAAATGAAACGAAAAACAATTTCAAAATCATGGATTTATTTATTAAGCCACTCAATATGTAAATACATAAATCAACACCAAAATTTTTCGCTAAAAGAAAAACAATAATTTAATTTACCAAAAAAGTGTCGATTTAATAATACGCATGCAAATTTTAAATAACTCATTTCTTCATGCATTCAAAACAAACTTTATTTGCACGAGGACTTTGCAATCCCTAAGTACTTTTTTATTTTTTACTCTAAATAATCTATTGTTTTTTTTCCTACATAGAATATTAGTACAAAATATTAATAAAAAAAATGTTTTTTAATTTTTTCAGGAAGACTACAGTGACTGCTGCAAAAAATACATCAAAAGAAAAAAAGACAAAAGGAAAAACAAGCAACAAACATTTCTCTGATGATTTGGTTGCAGAAGGTAAAAATTGATCATAAATTCAGAAGGAATATATACATTTTTGCTTGTGAGTTTGAACTCAGGTATGATCAGGGACAGAGACGGGTGGAATTATTAATCGACGATTACAGATTACAAATTACAAGTAGCGAAAAAACACGCTTCTTCGCTACATTTATTCGAGTAATCGTGGAAAAGGCGGGCTCCTCCGCAACGTTCAATCTGGCAATCCTACAACCGCACGCTAGCGTTACAAGTAGCGAAACAAAAACGCGATGCTTCGCTACATTCAATCGAGTAATCGTGAAATGGCTCGCTACTTCGCTACATTTAATTCGTTACAAGTAATTCATTCATTTTTAAACCAGTCATATTTTCAGACTAGAACTTTTGTATTAATAGACGGAAATAATTTTTACAATTGCAATTTTCTTTTCCAAATTACTTAAAACATTTTTTTTATTAACGAAACTTGAGTTTAATACTAATAAGCTTTTAGTTAATTAGTTAAAATAATCATCGAAAATCGAACACTTTCATGAATGTTTCCATTTACTGCATTTCACTTAAGTTCCATGTCCATGAATCTACAACATTATTAGGAACATCTGTGAATTTCATAAGTCCAGTATAATTTTACGTTTTATCGATATTTTTTCACATAGTTAAATGTTAAAATCAAATCCTTGAGCCGATGAATATTATTTTTCTATACAAAAAATAACTAATCTAATCATATGTATTATATAATTTTTTTTTAATAACGAAACTTGAGTCGCTTTATACGGCAAATTGCAATGACCCTGTAATTCATCGCCGATTCGAGATGAAAAATTCACTATCTCGATGTACAAGTTTTACGTTTTGAAATTATTAATCATTAAAATCAATAACTTGCTAAGATTGAAAAAAATTCAAGGCATGTGGATCATGAATAATTTTTTCGGACATTTCGAGGTCCCCATTGCCCATTTTTACGCATATCAGCATTCCTCGTTTTCCGTGTTATTGTGTTTTTTTTTTTCAACGCGCTCGTCATTGACAAATTTTCAGAAGATAGCTCGAGTACCGCTGGTAAAACTACTTTTGTTGAGGAGAAGGTGATATCGCAGGGTCGAAGGGCTTGTTATATAGTGATAAGGGTTTAAGAAAATTTTCGAAATTTCGACAATTTTGATGTTAAGCGACTTTTACCAGAGTAGTGATGCATAAGAAAAGGTTTTAAATACATATAAGACAAATATTAAATTAAAATTACACAAATTTTTCTCAACCCTCATCTCTAAATGACGTGCCCTTAGACCCTGCAATAACACAAAAAAAAATTTGTCTGATATAGGTTTGAAAATGTTTTTCATGCATAACTACACTAGTACAAGTCTCCAAACATAGAAATAGTCGAAATTTCGAAAATTTTTCTCACCCCTTATCTCTATATGACGTGCACTTAGACCCTGCGATATCACAGAAAAAAAAATTTCGTATGATATCAGTTTTAAACTTTTTTTCATGCATAACTACGTTGGTACAAATATTCTAAAATCACAATTGTCAAAATTTCGAAATTTTTCTCACCTCCTATCTCTATATGACGTGCCCTTAGACCCTGCGATATCGAAAAAAAAAATTTTGTCTGATATCGGTTTTAAACTTTTTTCGTGCATAACTACGTTTGTGCAAGTCTTTCAACATCAAAATTTTCGAAATTTCGAAAATTTTTCTCGACATTTATATCAATTCGTACTCACCCGTTCCCGCCGGTTTACGCCCAAAAACAACCCGTTCCCACCGTTTTCACCCCTTTTCGCCCCTTTCATACCATTCTCAGCCGTTTCAAATTTAGTAAATTTCTAAAATGATATTAACATAATAATGATAAAACTCGTAAGTTTGCCCGAACGGGTGGAACGGGTTAGTACGAATATAAGTCCAGCCGTTCATACAGTTCCTACGTTTTCTTGTTCGTTCTCACCCGTTTCCGCATGTTTTCGCCCGAAAACAACCCGTTTTCAACCGTTCTTGCCTCGTTCATACCGTTCTCACCCGTTTAAAATTTGTTAAATTTATAATGACAAATAAAAATAATGATAAAATTCTTTGGTTTGCCCTAACATGTGGAACGCGTGGGTACGAATAGACATCTACCCGTTCCCACCCGTTCCTACCTTTTCTCGTTCGTTTTCATCCGTTCTCGCCCCGTTCATATCGTTCTCACTCGTTTTTAATTTGGTGAATTTCTAAAATGATAATAAAATAAATAATGATAAAATTCTTAGGTTTGCCCAAATGAATAGAACGGGTTGGTACAAAAAGACGTCCACCAGTTCCCACCCGTTCCTGCCCTTTCTCGTCCGTTCTCACCCTTCCCCGCCCGTTTTCGCCCAAAAACAACCCGGTCTCACTGTTTTCACCCGTTATCTTCCCGTTCATTACCGTTCTCACCCATTTCAAATTTGGTGAATTCTTAGAACAATACAATAAATAATGATAATTTTCGTAGGTTTGCCCGAACGGGTGGAACGAGTGAGTACGAATAAACGTCCACTAGTTCCCGCCGTCGCTAACTTTTCTCGATCGTTTTCATCCGTTCTCGCCCCGTTCATATCGTTCTCACTCATTTCAAAGTTAGTGAACTTCTTAAATGATAATAAATAATAATTAAATTCGTTGCTTTGCCCAAACGGGTGAAACGACTGAATACGAATAGACGTTCAACCGTTCCCACTCCTTCATATCTTCTCTCGTTAGTTTTCACCCGTTCTTGCCTCGTTCATACCATTCTTACCAGTTTTAGATTTGGTGAATTTCGAAAATGTTAATAAAATAAATCATTATGAATTTCGAAAATGTTAATAAAATAAATCATTATGAATTTCGTAGGTTTGCCCGAACCGGTGGAACGGCTGACTACGAATAGACGTTTAACCGTTCCCACTCGTTCCTACCTTCTCTCGTTCGTTTTCACCCTTTCTCGCCCTGTTTAAACCGTTCTCACCCGTTTTAAATATAATTAATTTCTAAAATGATAATAAAATAAATAATTATCCAACTCGTAGGTTTGCCCGAACGGGTGAGTACGAATAAACGTTTACCCGTTCCCACCTGTTCCTACCTTTTCTTGTTCGTTCTCACCCGTTCTCGCCTCGTTCATACCATTCTTACCAGTTTAAATATGGTAAATTACGAAAATGGTAAAAAAATAAACTATTATAAAATTCTTATGTTTGCCCGAACCGGTTGAACGGGTGATTAAGAATAGACGCCCACCCGTTCCTGCCTTTTCTCGTTGGTTTTCACTCGCTCTCCACCCGTTTGTAGCATTCTCACTCGTTTCAAATTCGGTAAAGTTTTGAAATGAGTAATAAAATAATTATGATGAAATTCGCATGTTTGCCCGTACGGGTGAAACGGGTGAGTACGAATAGACGTTTACCCGTTCCCACCCGTTCCTACCTTTTCTTGTTCGTATTCACCCGTTCTCGCCCCGTTTTTACCATTCGCACCCGTTTTAAATTTAGTAAATTTCTAAAATAATAATAAAATAAATAATTATACAGGGTGTATCAAAAACCGCGGACCAAAATTTTCCTGATTTTTTTTCGGATTTTTCTAAGCCAAAAATTCCTCTACGACTTTTCGCGAAACTAAAAATTTCCGGAGAAAAACGCGTATCAAGTTGACCAATCAGCGCGCAGCTTTGACTTTTACTAAAAATGACAGACCCAAAACGCGTTGTTTGGTTAACGACAAATTGTAACACGAATCGCGAAAATCAATAATTCGTGCCGGACTCGTCGACCGCGATAATAAGTGCCCGCGAGTGCCAGTGATTTTTTCTAATTTTTCAAAGAGAATTGTACGAGTGCGTGTGATGGAAGTTTATTTATTATCCCCAAACTCCCAATCAAAAACGCACGTTCTTACTTTTAAGGGGGTAGTACACTACTTTGGATTGTTTTTTTGGTATTTTTTTTTTTATCAATTTTTATTTGACAATGAATCTTTTCTTACATATCATAAGGCATATTATGAACTCTAAAAAAAATATTTTTCAAAACACTTTGATGTCATTATATCTAAGAAATGGGTGGCCGAATGACGTCCCTTTTTTTTACGGTGGACATGATTTCTCACGTATGGATCATCTGAAACAAAAAACTAAAACTAATTCTTAAAGAGTATAGGAATGGTTATTGTCCCTACCTCAATCATGAAAATACGTTAATAAATAAACAAGTAATAAATATTTCTTTTTTTTTTTTCAATTTTTTCCCATGTTTTTTGGTATGAATGTTGTTATAATGTTATTAATAATAAATATGAAAATTATGTTCGAGGTACCGACTATAGACAGGCGTTTTTTGAACATAAATGCCAAAATTTGGTGCAAATCGGTCAAGTAGATCGGCTAGAATCATGTCCACCAGTTTGAAAAACACCGTTTCGAGAAAAAAGCGTTTAAAGTTCGAGGTAAGAAAAATGCATATAGAGATTTACATGAATGTAAAAAAATTGACTTACCCCTAATCGGCTATGCCTGCTCCGTATAAAATTCCCTCGATATCCTCGTACAGCTCGTCCTTGCGTGATCTGCCAGCTCTGATGTTCGTCCGGTTCTCCTTTGCGGCTTCGCCGCTACGAGCTTCCGAGTTGCGAATTCGACACTCGTTGTTGCGCGTCGCGGTAGCTAGTGCGCCTGTGCCAATTTTCACGCCCATTACTTCCATGATTTTGAGCAAAGGTTCCAAGCCTTCGTTGAAGATGCAAATCGCACAAATCGTCGCCAACTCCACGATTTCTTTGCCGCAAAAGAGGTGTTTGGGAGCCAGGTGCCACACAGTTGAGTTGAAAGATTCATTATTGTTCTGTGTGTTTGCTCCCACACACCGGCTCAACAGGTCGTCGGTTGAAAGATCCTCGTATATTTTCTTCAACGCCGGTTGAATATTTTCGTCCAGTGCCGGAGGGTGATGGAAATCTTCAACTGTTCCTGAAGCCTCAGCCACTCTGTATTTACACCACGAAGTTTCTCCGCGAGGACAATATTCGTGCTGAGGATGCGTGTCAGTGAAAATTTTATGGTAAAAAGTAGCCAAAATCGCGTTTCGCATTCCATCTACAGAATTTGAATTTTCTCTGATTGCTCGTTCATAGTATGAAGAAAGCTGGAGCATGATTTTATTTGTGAAGGCGGCAGTCTTGATTTTTGGTGCAGTTTTTTTTGCCTTAGTTGTAACTGCTCTGCCTCTCGAAGGACGTTTTGTGGCGATTTTTTTTTCTTCATTCTGTGCGACTGTTTTCTGTGACTTTTTGATCTGTGTGAGATTTTTCTTAGCTTCTTTCGCACGTTTGTACATCCTTTTCTTTACGTGCAAAACACACTCCAACTTTTTGACTTCTACTTCTTCTCCATACGGTGACGAATCTTTCAAACACTTGAAGGTCTTAGTGTCACCGTCACCAATGTAATTTTCATAATAAACCTTGTGCGTTTCTAAGGATCTTTCGAACATCTCCACTACTCCATCTACTTCCATTTTTCCGGCACTACCAGAATGATTCGCAGAACAGTTAGCCTTATGTTCCTCGTACCAAACGTCATTGTCAATGTCATCTTTGTTTCCATCTCTCATCTCGCACATTTTACAATAACGAGATTTTACAATAGCGTCAACAACTTTCCCCGTAAATTTTCCAATCAAAGATACAATCCCGATGAGTGACGTAAAACCGCGCTTCGGCCAAGACCCGTCACCCGACACAGAGAGATGATTTTTTACATTACCGGCAGCCTCGTTCCTCTCCTGCTCTTCTTTGACGGCTTTTCGCAACACTGCCTGAACCACTGCACGCGCGGCGATGAAAATGTGTTCGAGATTATCATAATACGCTGTCTTCGTCAACGAAAGTCCAAAGTCCATGTATCCGCAAAAATTAGCGATGCCACGAAAGCCGATCCCGAGTAGGCGCATCACAAAAATAAATCGACGATTTATTTCGTACGTCTGCCCGATCTGAGGGCTACTTGGGATACACTGTTCTTCGTCACACTCACATTGCACCACTAATTTGAATCCAAGTCCTTTTGCAGCTTTTCGCGAAAATTTCACATCACTCTTGCACACTTTGCACAAAAAAAGATCTTGCAGAGCGAGAAAAACACTGAAGTTCACAATGAAGTAACTGATTGTATCATTGACATTGACGTCAAAATCTCCATCTCCCGAACAGATTTTTCGTGCTGATGCACTAGTGTTTGAAGTATCTTGATCTCCCGTGTGTTGGTTTCCACGAAAATGTCGTTTTCTTGTACGATCCGGCTTCCGAACACTCGTTCTTTTCCGTTTGCGGTCCATTGCGCACGAGGAAATAACCCGCACTAAACCAACCGTACAAAGATATATCAAATACGATAGTTAATTGGAACACGTTTTTTTCGACACACGGATGCGGATTTACTGTCACGGATTACAACGTGAGAACAAACGATTTGGCTCCGAGCGCCAGGTGTGCGTTTCAAGCACCCTGAACGTCGTGCGGTGTTACAGTTTTTGGGCCTCTTCCGAGACCTTTTGCGGTAAAAGTAGGTTTCTACATTAATTTTAAAGATATAAGGAAACAGAAAATGCAAAAAAAAAAAATCGAATTTTTGAAAAAAAAAGTAGTGTACTACCCCCTTAACAAAAAGGACAGTCTCCGAAATCGCCCTAAACCTGGATAAAACGATTAAATCGTAAGTAGATTTTACAGTTATCTCATAATGTAAATGTTTCTGACATGACTTGACAATTTCGAAATTAGAATCACACGCACTCGCACAATTCTCTTTGAAAAATTAGAAAAAATCACTGGCACTCGCGGGCACTTATTATCGCGGTCGACGAGTCCGGCACGAATTATTGATTTTCGCGATTCGTGTTACAATTTGTCGTTAACCAAACAACGCGTTTTGGGTCTGTCATTTTTAGTAAACAGCGATCAGCTGATTGATAATGACAGATGATGGAAAAAAGCAACAACGGCGCTCCGTTCGCTATGCTTGACGTTGAGCACACTTCCCCTCTAGTCAAAGCTGCGCGCTGATTGGTCAACTTGATACGCGTTTTTCTCCGGAAATTTTTAGTTTCGCGAAAAGTTGTAGAGGAATTTTTGGCTTAGAAAAATCCGAAAAAAAATCAGGAAAATTTTGGTCCGCGGTTTTTGATACACCCTGTATAACCCGTAGGTTTGCTCAAACGTGTGGAACGGGTAAGTACGAATAGACGTCGACCCGTTTCCACCAGTTCCTACCTTTTCTCGTTCGTTTTCACCCGTTCTCGCCGCGTTCATTCCGTTCTCACCCTTTTCAAATTTGGTAAATTTCCAAAATGATAAAAAAAATAAATAAATATATAACTCGTAGGTTTGCCCGAACGGGTGAAATGGGTGAGTACGAATACGCGTCTACCCGTTCCCACCCGTTCCTGTCCTTTCTCGTCCTATCTGATTCGTTCCCCCCTCGTTTTATCCCAAAAACAACCCGATCTCACCGTTTTTACTTGTGCTTGCCACGTTCATACGGTTCTCACCCGTTTCAAATTAGATCATTTTTTTATAAATTATAATAAAATAGATAGTCGTAAAATTCGTTTGTTTGCTCGAGCGGGTAGAAAGTGTGAGTACGAATAGACGCCCACCCGTTCCTACCTTCTCCTGTTTGTTTTCACGCATTCTCGCCCCGTTTTTACCGTTTTTACCCGTTTTAAATTAGGTAAATTTCTAAAATGATGCTGTAAATATGCTCACAAGGTTTTCCTAAAAATGAAGGTGTTTGAGCCGTATGATGATGCAGTCATAGCATCTTTTCCTCGGAATCGTAACCCAGAATTCTAAGAACATTACACATTTACTGTAAACTCGTTGAAAACTCAGTGAGAACAGTGAAGATCCAGGTGCTTCTGCGCATTATCAGCTGTTTACGCGATGTTTGCAGGATGTTGCCGTAAAGATGCTCACTAGGTTTTCTCAGGAATGAAGGTGTTTGAACATTATGATGATGATTTCAAGTCATATTTCTCTCGGAACAGTAACCCGGAATTCGAAGAACATTGCAAATTTACTGTAAACTCGTTAGAAACTCAGTAAAAACAGTGAATATTCAAGTGCTTCTGCACATGATCAGCTGTTTACGTGATGTTTGCTGGATGTTGCCGTAAAGATGCTCACTAGTTTTTCTCAGGAATGTAGTTGTTTGAGCAGTATGATGATGATGATGAGGCATATTTTCCTCGGAATAGTAACCCAGAATTCGAAGAACATCGCAAATTTACTGTAAACTCGTTGGAAACTCAGTAAAAACAGTGACGATTCAGGTTTCTCACCCCTTATCTTTATATGACGTGCCCTTCGACCCTGCGATATCACAAAACAAAAAATTTTGTCTGATATCGGTTTAAAACTTTTCTTCGTGCATGACTACGTTAGTACAAGTCTTTCAACATCAAAATTGTCGAAATTATGAAAATTTTTCTCACCCCTTTTCTCTATATGACGTACCCTTAGACCCCGCGGTATCAAAAAAAAAAATTTTGTCTGATATTGGTTTGAAACTGTTTTTTATGCATAACTACACTAGTACAAGTCTCCGAACATCAAAATCGTCGAAATTTCGAAAATTTTAATCAACCCTTATCTCTATATGACCAGAGATGGCAAAATTATCAATCGAGGATTACAGATTACAAATTTCAAGTAGTGAAAAAAAACGTGCTTCTTCGCTACATTTATTCGAGTGATCGTGGAAAGGCGCGCTACTCCGCTTCATTTAATCAGGCGATTCTGAAAAAGCGCGTTACTTCGCTACATTTAATTCGTTACAAATAATTCATTTATTTTAAAACCAGTCATAAATTCAGACTAGGACTTTTTTATTAATAGACAGGAAGCTTTTTTACAATAGCAATATTTTTTTTTCTTCATATTACTTAGAACATTTTTTTTTATTAACGAAACATAAGTTTAATACTAATGATCTTTCAGTTAATTAGTCAATATAACTATCAAAAATCGAACACTTTCATGAATGTTTCCATTTACGGCATCTCACTTAAGTTCCATGTCCATGAATCTACAACATTATTAGGAACATCTGTAAATTTCATAAGTCCAGTATAATTTTACGTTTTATCGAAATTTTTTCACATAGTTACATGTTAAAATCGAATCCTTCAGCCAATGAATATTATTTTTCTATAAAAAAAATAGCTAATCTGATCATATATATTATATAATTTTTTTTAATATCGAAACTTGAATCGCTTTATACGGCAAATTGCAATGACCCCGTAATTCATCAGCCATTCAGAATAACAAAAATTTACTCTCTCAATGTACAAGTTGTTCGTTTTGAAATAAAATAATTATTACAATCTAGAACTTGCTGAGATTGAAAAACATTCAAGGCATGTGGATCATGAATAATTTTTTCGGAAATTTTGAGGTCCCCATCGCCCATTTTTACGCATATCAGCATTCCTCGTTTTCCGTGTCATTGTGTTTTTTTTTTTTTTCAACGCGCTCGTCATTGACGAAATTTTCAAAAGATGGATCGAGTACCGCTAGAAAAACAACTTTTGTAAAGGAAGAGGTGATTACGCCGGGCCTTTAGAGAGGTTCTCATTCTCCTCACGGGCGACTTTCCCTGGATCTTCCCACCGCGCTTAAGTCGTGCGCTGATTGGCTATTGCGCGTGATTACATGCTCGCCTATATTTTCGAAAATATTGCGAGTTTTGAAAAATTGCAAAGGAAAAAATGTCTTCGAATTGCGCAAGGAATCCATGGTTTTTTTTTTTGTACCAAGGTTTCTGGGACACCCTGTTTAAATGATAATTGAAGTCGAGACAAGGGTGTTTATGAACATTACTGATTCTTCACTACACTGAGAAAAAAAAATGCTGGAAGGGAAACGATGGATCGTTTTGATTTCGTTTGTTTCGGCCTGAAACAATTATATTAAAGTTCAAACCAATAATACTTTGTGACTGAGATGTAGCAGTATTATTGGTTTCAAACGATTTCTATTCACAAAGAGGCACAATAAAAATACATTTCCATTAGTCACAGTGACTGTCTAGACCGTCTAGACAGCCTCAGGACTCAGGTATTTCAGGAGACCCGTTATCGAGGTTCGAGTTTTGGATTTTTTCAAGTCACTTCCAGTAAAGTAAGATAATATATATGATTAGATTATTTATTTTTTGTATAGAAAAATAATATTCATCGGCTGAAGGATTCGATTTTAACATTTAACTATGTGAAAAAATTTCGATAAAACGTAAAATTATACTGGACTTATGAAATTTACAGATGTTCCTAATAATGTTGTAGTTTCAGGGACATGGAACTTAAAGTGAAATGCAGTAAATGGAAACATTCATGAAAGTGTTTGATTTTCGATGGGTGTTTAACTAATTGACTAAAAGCTCATTAGTATTAAACTCAAGTTTCGTTAGTTAAAAAAATGTTCTGAGTAATTTGAAAAAAAAAAATTTGCTATTGTAAAAATGTTTTCTGTCTATTAATACAAAAGTCCTAGTCTGAATTTTTGACAGGTTTTTGTTAGATTATTTTACCTTCTAGCCACGAATTCTTTCGAAATAAAACCCACTTTTACTCACTTTGATTTCTTTATTTCTCCGCTGCTCGTTGAACACAAAAACAGTACAAAAAAAAAAAAAAACGCGTAAAGTTATCTATTTGTTCCTTATCTTTTTATTTGAACTTATCTGGACGCCTGCTCGAAAAATACAATGAACTTAAAATTAGTTATATAATATACACGGTCGATGACAGCAAAAATAGCCTATCTCGTTCGAGGCAACATGGTGGCCGACTCACGCGCCACTTTCCAAATCGTAACTAGAAACAGCTGAGGCACATTGCGAGCTGCCAATTTTAACACTCCCTCCCGAGCAGTGTCGCCTCTAAAACCTCCTCGCCGAAGTGTATCCCGGACCCCTCAAAAATCTGTAACAATCAAAACAAAACTTTCCTCATTCATTCAAAACCTTCGAGCGCAAATCTTTGAAGAGCTCCGAGCTGAGAGATTTCGTCATTATGTCAGCCTCTTGGTCCTTCGAGCGAACCCATTTGATTTCTACTCGATTTTCTCTAACGCATTCTTGAATATAGTGTTCCTGCACATTCACCAAATGTCTCATTCGAGTGTGCCCAGTCGTGGTAGCGCATCGTTCGGCAGCCATGTTGTCGCAATATATTGTCATCGGAAAAAATGACCTGCCCAAAATCCTTCTAATCGCCATGTCTAATGATATCGCCTCTTGGCATGCATTCGACATCGATATATATTCTGCTTGACAGACCGACAAACTACACTGGCTTGTTTCTTCGATTTCCACCCCATCGTGTCGCCAAACAACTTAAGAACGTACCCTCCAGTCGATTTTACGCCCGCGCAGTCCGCGAAACTGGCATCCGAAAAAATGACAAAACTGTCGGTAGCCCCCGAATATCTCAGGCCCAACTTTCTTGTCCTATTCAAATATCGGAATACCCTTTTTACCCGATTCCAGTCGTCACCGGTTGGCTTCGATTGCTGTCGACTCAGAAAATTCACTGCAAACGAGATCTGGTCTCGTTGCCCCTGCCAAGTACAGGAGACTGCCTATAGCCTCTCGGTACGGAATCTTCAAGTTTTCTTCGATTTCGGGTACATCTCTGTCTTTTTTCTCGTCTTCGTCCAGTTCCAATCGTTTAGCTTCTCGATTCATTACCTGTCGAGTTATCGTAGGGGTCTTGTGTCTCTTCGAATCCTGAAAGCTGAAACGCTCGAGTAATTTCTCCACGTAATCCTCTTATGTAAGGGTCATGATTTTGCGAGTTCGATCCCTTCGTATTCTTATTCCAAGAAATTCCCTTGGTTCTCCGAGATCGGTCAATTCAAAAATCCTACCCAATTCCTGTTTCACTTTACACAGTCGAGCGCTGTCATTGCTGGCGATCAGCATGTCATCAACGTAGATCAGAAGTATTACTGATACCCCATCTGACTCCCACAGATAAAGGCATGGTTCCTGGTCGTCATTCACAAATCCAAGTTTCGCAACTTCTTTCGAGAATTTTTCATTCCATCTTTTTGGGCTTATTTTTAGCCCATACAGAGCTTTGCGAAGCTTGCATACTTTTGTTCCCCTTTTCTGTTCTGAGCCTTCTATTCCTTCTGGGATCTCCATGTATATATCCTCAGTGACTTCTCCATTCAAAAATGCTGTTTTCACATCGAGTTGCTCCATTTCCAAATCAAGCCTATTCACGATAGCAAGCACTGCCCTTATCAAAGGTACCCGCGAGACTGGAGCATAGGTCTCGCTTGCCTCGTATTTCGTCCTATCTTTGAAACCTCGAATAACCAATCTCGCTTCATGTCTGATCGAATCATCCTTCTCATTTTTCTTTTTAAAAACCCACTTCGAGTCAATGATATTCGCTTTCCCTCCATCTTTCGAATTCTTCGGTCGATCAACAATGTCCCAAACCTCATTTTTCTTCATCGAACTCAGTTCCTCTTCGATAGCACGCTTCCATTCAACCGCTTCATTCGAGTCAATTGCCTCTTTAAATGATGTTGGGTCTCCGTAAAGTTTCACCATTAAAACTTCCATGGCCTGTTGATTTATGATGCTTCCGACACAAACATCCCTTCCAATCTCGTCAGTTTCTTCGTCCAATTCTCCAACCATTGTTGTTATAAGTCTTTCGGTCTGTTTTCTTTGTCTTTTTGTCATTCGGCTGGGACCTTGATTTTCTGTCTCTTCAAGACTCTCGTCAAAATCCGTTCTCTGGGATCTTTTCCCTTCGCGAGGTCTTGATTCTTTCTCATTCAGTGTCTCGCTGATTTTTCCTTCGAGTTCTTCTCCCTTTTGTTTACTTCCGAATTCCGTAAACTAATCCTGTTCTCTTTCGTCTTCAATTGTTTCCTCTGGCAGTTCCAACTTCGAGTCCTTTCCAAATCGATTTTTGTACACCAGTCTCTCGTTAAATCTCACATTCCGTGACTCTATTATTTTCCCCGTTCTGGGATGTAGCAACTGGTAAGCTGTCTCGGTGTATCCGACGTGAACCACTCTAATTTCTCTCCCAGAGAACTTCGTCTCCGGCGTACCTTGTTTCTTGACGTAAAATTTTGCCCATCTCTGATCAGGGATTTCGAACAAAACTTGAAATTCAATCCCTATAAAAGACTACAAATTTTTGAATAAATTACCTGTCTTTTTTCTCCCCAATCGAGTTGTAACTTATACAAATTTAGAAAATATTACTGAATTTCAAAACCATTCAACTAATTTTTTCATAACTATAAAATCAATTGATAATTAAAATAGTCATTCAGTAACATAAAATTGGATATGTTTAGCTTGAATTGATAATTTCAGCCAACATTTATTAATCTGTTGAAAAAAAAATACATATTCGTATTTCTTACATGTAGCTTAAAATATATAAACTCTAATCTAATTTTTCATTTCGTGAAATTGTTATAGAGCCCAGTCAACAATACTGGAAAATGTTAGCAGAGAAACGACTGACATCACTTTCTGCTGCTGTGAAAGAAAACGAAATGATTCATCTGCAGAATGAAAAATTGCGGAAAGAAATAACGATATACAAAGAAATGTTGGAGGAGGCTCAAGAGACTATTGAAGGCCTCAGAGTATGTATTTTCATATCAATAACGTAACAATTTTTCCTTTTTTGAGAACATTCATTCACTCTTTGCAATATCCAAATTTTTTAATGCATGTAATATAACTATTAAAAATTTATAATTGTTGAGCTTTTAAGTTCAAACAAAATTCAGAGTTTATATTACCATGTAAAGGGCTGAAGTATGGAAATTGTTAAATAATGAAGTTATTATTAATTTTCTAGGAAATGGTGGACGGAGGTAATGACATCTTCAACTGTCAAGAAGATTTTCCATAATTATCAATATCGGCACGTTTCCAAAAAAAAAATCTCATTGATTTACATTCCACTTTATATTGAGCAACACAGATTAGCGATGATAATAAACAATTATTCCATAAAGAGATAGCGCGTCAAAATAAATTTTCAGATAAAATGTGAAACATGTTTTATATTTGTTTACCATGCATGGTAAACAAATATCAATTCAGTTTCTAAAGCAGCGAGACAAAAATAAAAATAGTTAAATATTAATGAGTGATTTGTAACTAGTAAATGTAATATACTCAAATGTGAAAAAATGTATGATACTCACTTTTTTACTGCGTATTGTAAGTGAAAGCGATGGTTTATTCGAATATTTGGTCTAAATTAAATTTACTGACTTGAGTTAAAATTAATAATAAAGTAAAATTTTATGTGAAATCATGATGTTTTTTATTTTGCGTTTTCCTACAATTTTTTTATTGGCACTTTAGTTGACTTGATTTTTTTTCACTTGAGAAATTCTATGATTTCATTTTCTTCATTTTTATGATGAAATTGGTTTTAAAAAAATTATTCCTTGTAATTCGCACGAGGCCGCGTAGAAAAAATTACTCCTAATAAGCACGAGGCCGCGTAGCGCCCTCGTGCAGCTAAGATTAGCCCGAGTGTATCACGAGGTCCGTACCCTGATACGTACTGTATTTTACTCGACGAGAGCAGCGAATTCTGGCGGCTTGAGTATCCTATAGACTCGCGAAAGTGTCCACAAGCCCACGAACAGCTGAGAGCACGAAAGTAAACAAACCCAAGGTGAATCTAAGAAGAATACATAAGGAGAGGAAACTCTTACGTATCTTGCGGCACAGATTCTGTTTTTTCGGGGCGTGGCGGACTCCGCGCCAACTGACGAAAACGCGTTACTGCGCATTTCCACGTGGGATCCCACTCGCTGTATTATGACCAGGGGTATGACTCTCTCCGCCGAAACGCATGTAAAGCTGTAACCTATTAACGTCCTTGTTGAACTAAACCACCAGAGGCGCTGGCAGTTATGTTGCCCGAGAGAAAAGTATCGGACCTCTCTCTTTCGGTTTCTGATTGGTTGAAAGCGATCAATCAGAATCCTACGAAAGAGAGGTCCGATACTTTTCTCTCGGGCAACATCACTGCCAGCGCCTCTGGTGGTTTAGTTCAGCGGGGACAATGATGGGTTAACTTTTTCAGCGACCTGTCATACCCCTGATTATGACAATGTCAAAATACACAGGACTCTCCCTATAACGTCCGCGCGCATGCTCGAGCCATTCTCTACAACGGCCGGAAAAAGGGGAGCGAACTACTCCTCACAACTCCCCACTCTCAGCTGACCTTGAGGGCCAGTTGATGTCGGGCGGGTCAACTGATCTACGGCGCAGACGAAAGTCGCGCAGTTGTTGCAATGTTTACATGCTTTAGCGAGAATTGCGAGAGATGGCGAGAGAGATTGTCTCAAGCGGTGGGGATAAGGTAGACGGGCTATCCCGCCGTAAAGCGGAACGGTCTTTCGCCGCAATAGAGAGCGGACGTAGAAGAGAAGGACGTTATAGGGAATGTCCAGTGTACTAACAAAGTGACTGAGCAATCGACGAGAATGTCAAGGTGCTTCACTTTTCATGTGATTTTTTTATCTACGTTGATAAATACAAATTCGATACAAAATTTTATTTCTTGAAAATCATGTCGGATCGCCTCGAAAGTTGAATTGGATAAGTCCGCAAAACCTCGTGTTTGTGCACTGTTACTGTTTTCCATCGTAATATACACTTGAAATAAAAAAAAACTATGTTACATTCTACAAAAAACTTGGGCACTGTTTATTTTTTCAGAATAAAGATGTTTACGAATAATTGTCACCACATGTCAAATTGAATAAAGACATGATAAGAGTATATTATTAGATCACGCTCACATTTCTGTGTACTGCGGTCAGTAGAAATCGAATTGGTGATATATCGTCTATTTTTTTTTTATAGGTATTTTAAAAACCCAGAAAGATTTATTTTTCTCTCGGGTTAATTTATTTGATGTAACGCAATGTATTTATTTCTTAATCACAGGTGATCGCAAGGGTGTGAACCGTATTCAAAGTGAGAGCAGCTGAGAGCGACGAGGAGAAAACATCTAATATGGGAAGGGGATGCGCAGTAACGCATTTCAATATACGCAATATTAAATTCACGCGGAGTTCACTCCGCCTTAAAAAAAGGGGAAATGTTAAGAATCTGGTCCCGCGACGAAGCATTGGGGTACATAGCTTCGTGCTCAAAGCTGTGAGTGGGCTGCATGTGGGCACTTTCGCGATGGTCTATAGCAGGCCTATGCAACTCGGTATCTCAAGCTTAGGAATCCCGATTCACATAAAGTGAACGGCACTACGAAGGCGCCACCAGTCTAAGCCGCAAATGGCGGTTTTAATCCATGTATAGACACGAAATACACTCGCGATTGCTTATGCGTGGAGGTGGTTGAGCCCCGAGTGGAAAAAAAAGTCGGAGAAATATCACAGCGATATTTTAAATTATCGCGAGATAATCTCTATAGTGATGTCGTCACGACATCAAATCGTCACGCTCGATAATATCGCTGCTATGTTTTTCTCACTATGTTGATGCGATATTTACAGAAATACATAGATGCGACGTTTTTGGATAAATATCTTTGCGATGTTTCATGTCATACTGTAAATATAAATATACATGTTAGATAATTAACCCAGATAGCAAACATGATTTCACACTTTAGATCATGTGTGAAATAACTCGCATGATCTCATTATGCCAAATATATGAAATACGATCTGTGAAATCATTCCCGTGAGCCTAAAATGACATCACACTCACATCATCAATGTTAGACAATGCGCATGCGTCAAAAAATCATGCGTGATTTCAATTCTTTGTCATTTTGAAATCAGAAAATTTTTTGCTTTATTATCATGGTAGAATATTTTTTGTTTGTCCATGTGCCATGATGTGCTAGGATTCAGTGCCAGTGTAACTATCGCATCGTGGTCTCTCGTGTTTTCGTTTTGTTTTTATTTTTTTAAATAATTTTTTGTGGTTTTCTTCGAAAAATTTTTATATCTTGTGTTCTGTGATTTGTGATAAACCATAGTACCGCATTCCTCGAAATCAGTGTTTACCTGGAGGTTAGAACCATTTTCGTTTTATTATGTGACAGTTCTAATTGTCATAACTTTCATCGACATTTTTTAAACTATATATTTGTGTAAAAAATGTTTAAAAAATAAACGAAAGTGTGGTTAAATATAATATTGATTGTCTTTTCTGCATTAGCATATTATATATTTTATAATATTATGATGCTTAATAAAAATGTGTTTACAATTATTGCTTTCTTTGTGAATTAATACTGCAATAGAACAGAAACAAGCATTCAAATTTTCCTGCGATGATCATCTGCGCAAGCGCATCCACGAGGGAAAAATCTAAAAATCACGCGTGATTTCATATTGACATAACACTGAATCGGTAACGGAGGTACAAATGTCTGTCACGCGTGATTTCTTTTTTTCACGTGTGATTTGCATATGATGTGAATATGAAATTATTTTGTTATCTGGGGAAGTCCGGATTGTATATAACTCAGAGTACACAAAATGCCGTAAAATTCGAATCCAATATGGAAATCTTGGGTAAAACTTTCACGGCATTTTGTGCGCTCCAAGTTATATCATCCGGTACTTCAATTATTGTCGCATAACGTGTAAGGTACAAAAAAACGGAAATTTCACTCTCTTACAGCATATTTTATTATGAATTCAAAAATTTTGAACGGGCACAAATCACGTAAAAATTATTTGCTTGCGTAAATCGCGGTAGATGAGTCGAAGGATTTCAAAGAATTTGAGCTGAGACGTTACTTTTCCAACCTGTTGCCAAAGAGAGTGCCATTTTTGTTATGCACAAAAACATATGTCAAAAAACATCTTCGCGACATTCTATCAGAAATGTACAAAAATCATATGCTGAAAAATATCTTTGTGACATTCTACTAAAATTATACAGAAATCATAAGCTAAAAAACATCTTCGCGATCGCGAATATCGATATTCTACCACGAATGTCTAAGAATATCTGACATATGATGTTGCTCCGATATGTTGAGATTATTTCCCGACTTTTTTTTCCGCTCGGGCGCGAGCGCGCTCACACACTAATAAAAGTGTGGTAAAAGTGCGGAGAGAGGAACTAACGAGTTGCACATGGCTGGTCTATAGGATACGAAAGCCGCCATTTTCGTTGCTAGAGTCGAGTAAATATATATTAATTTGAAAATTAACGGTGATTGCATTGTTTTTTGCATTTCAAATTGAGGATTTATTTGCAATTGAATTCCATTATAATTTATTAGGAATTCAAATTTTCCCACGTTTTTGCAGATAGTATTTTTTTACAGCCAATATGACGGCATATGAGAAACGTGTATATATATATATATATCCACAATCACAAATATCATATGATTCATTTGTCAATACAATTGTTTGTTATTGTTGATTATTATAAAAACAGGATTCTCAATATGTGCAATTTGTCGCCAGATTGGTATCCCAGTAACTACTGAATATCAATAAAAAATTTTTATTCATATTTTAAATGAAAAACAGTGATATTTTCTTTTTTAATGTAATCGATGTTTTCAATGAAGTTTAGAAAATAATATTTATTAGTTTTAGTGAAAACATATTTTGGAAAATCTGATAAGGATACAAAAATGGTTAGTATCCTGAAAAACAGTAAATTAATGAAAAGTATTCAAAAATTAATTTCTAAATAATGATTTTTTTGTTTACCATTTCAAGTCAAATATCCAAAAAGACGTGGAACTGCCAGCCAAGATTCCAGAATTGTTGCTGGAAAAACATGCCAGCTACATTTTCTCACATTCAACAAATAAGGATGATTATGTAAGAAAATTTTTTTATGAATAATTATGTATGCATAGTCATTTATTAATTTTTTTTATGACATGAATTTGTGTTAAATTCTGTAATATTTTTCACTGTTTATTTTTTTATTCAATTTTTTCAGAAATATTGTGGATATAATATATAATTGTATTATATATTATTTTCATTAATATTGTTAGTGTTCAAGATTTTATTTAATTATAATATTTTTATATAATGAAATATATGAAGTTGTTACATTACATAATCTGTGTAAGGTGTATATAATTTTATAACGATACTTTTATGATATTTTTAATATCATATTTATTAAATTATAAAATTGGTACATGATTAGAATAATATATAATATGCCATTTCTATAATGTATTTTTAAAAGTTGTATATCTAAATAATCTACATGATTAAAACAATATATTATAGTATAATATTTTTATACAATATAATTTGAGTATTAAATTAGTTTAATCATAATTTTAGAGTATCAAAATTTCATCTTTTAATACATAATTGACATCGATTTATAATTTTTCTCATAAATTATTTTTTTCAATCATTAATGAATTTTCATCATTATTTAACAATCTTAATCCTAATTATATTGTAATTCTACTTTTATTCAATGCTTGAAGTATATTTATAATTTTTATTATCAAATATTTCATTTCAATAAATAATGTATCTCAATTCTTCTACAGTACTAATTATGAATTTGTTATATTTTCTTCAACATTTTTACCTACTTTAATTTTTTGAAAATATGTACACATATTTTGCGTATTATAATATATTATCATATAATATGCTATAATTATTGTCATCATAGATTATGTTACATAAATTCTGAGGTATACATGATTATTTAGTCATTCTTTCATATTATTTTAACAACTATGTCTAGAATATATTTTTGATATATTTCCCTATTTATTTGATTTTGGTAATTGATGTTTTTTCATTATTTTCATTGTCATTGTAAAGATTTTGAATAACGAATTCAATTTTGAATATTAAATTTAACAGATGGCAATCCAAGCTACAGAACGTATCACTAGAACAATACCATCTTTTTTAGATATATTGTACAACAGAGCATTTGCGAATGTCAGGCATGTATTGGGGCCTCACAGCCTTAGATCTAATGGGAAAATTGGATTTTTCACGGAATGACGAAATCCTTAACTTTATTTCGAAATGCCAAAGCGACTGTGGAGGCTTTAGAGCATGCATGGGTCACGATCCGCATATTCTGCACACGCTCAGCGCAGTGCAAATGTTGTGTATGCTCGACTCCTTGGACGTCATCAATGTAGAACAAGTTGTAGAGTATGTAAAAAATAGGCAACAGCCAGATGGGAGTTTCACTGGCGATATTTGGGGAGAGGTCGACACGAGGTTTTCTTTTTGTGCTGTTGCAACTTTGTCGCTTTTGGTAAATAACTTACTTTTTTTTTTAAATAAAAGTGAATGTAAAAGTCATTAAGAACTTGAATTTTTGTACAGTAGGGTAAATTTTTTGATAATTGAAATCTTGAATGTTTCAGGGTCGACTGGATGCGATTGATGTGGAAAAGGCGGTTGATTTTATTAAAATATGTATGAATTTTGATGGTGGATTCGGTTCGAAGCCAGGATCAGAGAGTCATGCTGGTTTAATTTATTGCTGTCTTGGACTTTTATCCATAACAGGTTTTTAGAATAATTTATATTTATTTTTGTAAAGATTACAATATTGTAGCTCAATCTCAAGTTCTGATGATCATTTTTATGGGTTTAAGTGTAGGAGGTCTGACAAATATTCATACTTTCGTGCACATATATTTATCATACCTCCTTAATAATTTTTCCAAATTTACTTGTTATTTTTTTAATGCCGTTAAACAATTTTGCAAGATTGATGTATCAAATTTATCACCAAATAAATTTTCCAGGTCATTTACACATTGTTGATGCAGACAGACTTGGGTGGTGGTTATGCGAACGACAACTTTCATCTGGAGGATTAAACGGTAGACCAGAAAAACTGCCTGATGTGTGTTATTCGTGGTGGGTCCTTTCATCGCTTACCATTCTTGGAAGATTGCACTGGATCGACAAGGAACGATTAGTAAGTTTTTCAATCAAATTCAAACAATTGTAGATTAAATTCATCAATAAAAAAAAATACATACAATTTCACCAAGTTTTCTAAATGTATCATCAATTTTTGCAATAAAAATCAATTGTCATTAATAATACTATGTCCAACTTTGCAGGTGAAGTTTGTTCTATCATGCCAAGACACAGAAACAGGAGGCTTCAGTGATCGTCCTGGTGACATGGTGGATCCATTTCATACCCTTTTTGGGTTGACAGCTATTTCACTCTTGGAAGCTGACACGACTTTGAAAGCTGTAAATCCTACATACTGCATGCCAGAATACGTCATCGAACGCTTGAATCTAAAACCTTCTCGGCTTGACAAATAAGATTCAATGATTTTTTCAATCGTGCAAATGTTGAATTTTTCAAATAAAAACACCGTTCATCATATTTCTCTTATTTCTCAATCTAGATATTCAATCTATTGTTGATTCAGAGTTGATTTACAGCAAATTCATAAAATTTTTGAACAACGTTGTGTTTTTCACCACCACGTCAACCTCTTTTGGTTTTAATTGCGATCTTGGTGTTCTATTGAGTTTGGCCAATTCTGAGTCAGCGCAAGGAAAAGGCGCTGTGAAAAAATAGTTGTGGTGCAGAGCCTGTAAAAAAATAAACATTCTGCAAAGAGATTCAAAGGAAATAATGAACAAGTTTATATCTACTTGTTCAGCAGTGAGTCGTTTTGCACTATCGTATAACAAAATACTGCGTATCAAGTCCACTGCTTCCTCTTGTGCATCGGATACAATTTGTTCCCACAAAATGCCTTTATTGAAAGGGAACGTTATTTTGTTGTAATCAGGAAGTGATGTCAATTCTGGCCAAGTTTCTGCAGTTGGCGAACCTAAATGTTTGAGAACAATGGCCAATTGTTCTATATCATTTTCTCCCTGGAAAATGTTGTTTTAAAAAGCCAAACGAAATTCGGGTACTTGATGGGGAAGTACGGATTTGATACCGGAAAAATTGGTGAATGGTTCAACATTTCTCCAAAAATACATCCAACAGACCACATATCAATGGATTCGGTGTATAACCGTGCTCCGTAAAGTAGTTCGGGTGCTCTGTACCAACGAGTTGCGACTTGATGAGAATAAGGTCGACTCAGACCTTGCCACAATAATCTACTTAATCCAAAATCTGCTATCATTAATATGCCTTCAGCGTTTATTAATAGATTTGCTGGTTTTAGGTCCTGAAACCAAATACTTACTCACTGCCCAAAATACTATTTAGTTCAATAAATTTGATGAATGTTTGAATGTCAATATTTTTCAGTTGTAAAGAAAAACAAATATTTTCTTTTAAGAAAAAGAATATTTTTATGTTGTGTTCTTACTCGATGCATTATTTGTTTGGAGTGCATGTAAGCTACACCTTCGAGCAGCATTTTCATGTACGTTTTTTTCTGGGCAGTACTTAATGGATTATCGGCATCTTTTAGTAACTCTTCCAATCCCGAAGGCATGTATTCGAATATCATCACAAAATCTAGACCTACTGGAAAAGCATCCAAGAGTTCTGCGATCTTGAATAGAAATTCATCGAATTTGCTTTCACTTTGTATTTAAAGGGGATGTAATAGTCATATCTAGGTCATAAAAAATCTGTGTCTTTTAAATTGTTTCAAATTTTATAAAATAAATTGTTTGAAATTTTTAGATTGTTTCAAACAAGTGAATAATCTACGAAAATGCTGAAAATCTAAAAAACCTTAAATACTAGAAGTCTATGTAGAAATCCATAAAAATAAAAATACTAAAAGTAGTAGAATTCAATGGAAGAACTGAATTTTGAAAAACTTAAACAAATACCTACAATCTGTAAAACTTTGAATTCTAGTCACAATTTTGAAAAACATGTATAGCAATTTACAAAAATAGAAATCTTTAAAAAATATGAAAATACAAGGAATCTATAGAATATAAATAATCTATACAGATGAGATTTTTCCAGGAATTAGTGAAATTATTGAAAATGCGTCGAAATTTGGATTCTAGTGCATAGAGTTATAGAAATCTATAAAAGCATGTTATCAACCAAAAACTGTAGATATATTAAAAATTTTAAAAACATTTAATCTTTTAAAAAACCTACATAGAAATCCATAAAAATACTAGACAACTATTCAAATTGTATAAAAACTAATACAATGAGAAAAATGAAAAATACTGGAAATATGTACAAAAAATTATTATAAATATTCTTTATAGAGAAAAAAGTTGTCTAAAATATACAAATCTACATAGCAATTTATAAAATACTTGAAATCTGTAACAATATACTTAAGAATCCTCAAAACTATAAATTCTAAGAAAACGTAAGAATTACTAGAAATCTATTAATACTCAAAATCTAATGCAGATATTACAGGGTGCGCCATATGAATTGGGTCAATGAAACAATTGCATCACTTTGACAATTTTCAACCGATTGGCTTCATCAATACCGTTTACTAAACTTTAATCCAGCACAATTTTAACCATGTATCGATGCAACATCAATCATTGGTCCGTTCTTCTTCAGACCTGTTGAAACAATTAATGGCGATCCATGTAGGTGGATGTTGGCGCACTTTGTATTGCCGCAAATGCGTGAAAAAGGTCTGGAAAATTTCTGGTTCCAAGAAAATAAGTGCTACATGCCATACAGAAAACGCAACAATAGACTGTTTGCGGTAGAAATTCCCGGGACGTGTTGTGTTAAAAAACGGGGATATTGACTGGTCGCCAAGATCTTCAGATTTGACTCCACCGGACTTATTTTTGAGGGGATTTTTGAAGAGAAAGTTTTACACTAATAAGCTGAAGACCGCAGAAGAGCTGAAAGACAACATTCAAGCCGAAATGGCAGCTACATCATCCATGATGTTGGGAAATGTGATGGAAAATGCGAAAAAAAGAGCCCATTCTTGTATTAGCAATAATGGAAGTCACTTGATCGATATTGTTTTGGGAACTAGCGGTGATAAATAGTAAAAAGTTTGTCGTGATGATAAAAAAATTTTTTTTGAAATGCATTGAGAACTGTCGAAGATATTTATGCATTACATTGACCCGATTCAGATGGCGCACCCTGTAGTTTTCATTGAAATTGATAAAACCTTGAATCTTGGAGCACATAATTCTAAAATTCTACATAGAAATCTATAAAAATACTAAAAAAGTATCCAAACTGTATGAATACTTAAAAAAATTAGAAAAAGAAAAAACGAAAAATACTAGGAATCTGTATGCAAGATACATTCAAAGTTTTTTAGTTCTAAGGGAAATATATTTATTCGAAAATATAGAAATCTATATAGCGATTTTTAAAAAATACTTAAAATCTATAAATATACATAAGAATCTCCAACATTTCATTATCATAAGAATGCTATAGATCTAATACTCAAAAACTATGTAGAACGTTTTCTTTTAAATCTATGAAATGTAAATCCTAGAGAACAAAATATTCTAAAAATCTACACAGAAACCCATTAAAATATTGGAAAATTATCCAAATTATAAAAAAACTCAGAAAAAGAAAAGAGTAAAAAAGACAAAAATTATTAAATTCTGAGGAAAATATATACTTATTCGAGAATAGAGAAATCTATATAACAATCTTTGAAAATACTTGGAAGTCCTTAAAATTTTAGAAATACTAAAAAAATAAAACAATTAATACCCAAAAAACCATGTAGATATAGTTGTCTTCAAAATTTATATAACCTTGATTCCTAGAGCATATAATGTATTGAAAATATCTTTTGTGTAAAATCCATCAAAAAAGTGGAAAATTTACATACAACAATTCATATGAATACCAAAAAAATATTATGATTGTGTGAATCTAAGACAGTTATTAAAAAAAAAAAATTCCAAAAAATCTGTATAAAAGGTATATAGAAATTTATAAAATTTGGAATATTCCAAAAACACTTCCTGAAAATTTTTCTGTGAAAAACATAGGTCAAATACTGGTTTTTCCATGACTTAAAGATGACTATCACATCCCCTTAAACATACATTACAGTTTTGTAATAAAAAAATATTTTTTTGCGTTTATAAAATCTTACATAAGGATGTTTCAATTGCTGCAGAATTTTAACTTCACGCAAAATCTGAATTGGAATTCCATCTTCAGCCCTTTTGAGTAGCACTTTTTTTATGGCTACCTTTCGATTATTAACAGTGTCATGTGCTTTTAACACTAAACCATGAGCACCTTCTCCTATTCGACCTGTGACCTTATACCTATCCATTTTTTATTTCTAAGAATTTTGCAGTTGCAAAGAATGAACGAGTTCAAAACTTTCTGTTTTGTTTACGATTCAAAACACCGGTTGCCATGGCAACCCTGCGCATGACAACGGAACTGTAGCAGACGATATTTTTCTGCTTATACGTGCTGAAGAGTGCTCAAATCTGCTTGGTAATTGTTCACTCGAGAACAATGCAAACCAATGCAAACACTGCTGTCACAAAAATAAAAGAATAAAACGTGAAAACGTTAATTAATTATGTTAAAAAAACCTCTTTTAAATTGTATCTTGTGTTTTGATATCCATTAGAACCAGAATTGTAAATAATTAATGAAAAATTCATAATTAATTACTTCGAATTTTGAATTACCGGATACTGACTAACGTAGTGTCGTGTGCTGCACACATACACACACACTTACTACTCGTCTGTGCAAGTCTGTGCTCGTTCACATCACAAATTGTCACACATTGTAAACGTAAGTCGATTCATTCATTTTTCGAAAAAAAACTCAATACCTCCCGGGTGCGGAAATTGCACGGCATTGCACGGAAACAAAGTGAAGGGGTTAGGAAGAGATTATTTATTAGAAAGTGGTCATTTTTAGCTTTTGTTTATGGCTTCCATGGAAGAAATCGATAATTCTTTTGAGCTACCTGACAGCGGCATGGGCAGTAGCGATGCCCGATCTCCGGAAATGAAACCCACGAATCCTTACGACGATGACGACGAGGAGGTAATTTGTTAAAAATAACGTGGACCTCTCATGACCTAATGTCCTGTGGCAATTTTAATCGGCACTTAAACAGGGTTTTTCGAGATGTACCGATTTTCCGAAAGTTTTGTCATGAAAATGTCAAATTTTTGTTATTATGTCACTGGAATGATACATTTTAATCGGGAGTGTACTTTGATTTCTGGGTCAAAAGATTCTAAATTATTATTTAATTTTTGTACCTATTCAATTTACAACTTAATAATAATAATATATTATAATCATCAATATTCTATGGGAAATACTTCTTATAATTATGAAATTATTATAATATTCATTATAATAATTAAAATTGTATATCTATAACAATATAATAATTATTATATTACAGTATTTATAATTTATACAATTATTATTTCATAGTTAATAATATTATAATAGATAGAAGAAAACGATGACAATTTCATGACAATAATCAAAAATTAATAATTCACAAAATTTAAGGATTTTCGACAACTATATATTTTATATTATTATACAGAAAACATTCTTTTTCAGTTGATGATATTGAAGTAGTGTATTTATAACAAACCTACTTTTACGAAAAACATTTTTATAAATAATTGATTAAAATTTTAGTAATAAATTAGGATAAGGTTAAAAAACCTATTGATATCAAAACAAATTTGTAAATAATACCTCACAATCTAACACCTTGTTAGCTATGAGAATTAAAGAAATATCACTGAAAAAATTCTGCTCAAACATGAACTTTTATTCTGCAATTGAATCACTAAATGATGAAACGATATTTTATCGTTTACAATCATTTTTGTAAATTTTTGTTCTATGAATGTAGAGCTTAGCCTTTCAAGTTTTTAGGCCAGAACTGATAGGTCAATTTAATAATTTTGAGTAATTTCATTATTCCGTGTAATTTTGTAATATTCTGATATTTCATAATTTTGTGATATTTTGTGATATTGCATGTGTAACTGTGTCATATTCCTTCACTTCCTGGTTACCCAACGTTCTAACTGAGAATTCGAAATTTTTTTAAGCTATAAACCATCCGCAGACCATGACGAAAGAAATAAAAAAATTTCAAAAATCTGTCCAGCCGTTTTTGCGTGATGCAATGACATGCAAACATACATTATGCTTTATATATATATATGGATCATTATATCAATCATAAGCATTTACTTTCAACCAAAAATATCAACATTTTCAATTAAATGTTTGAAAATCTTGTATTGTAACTTTAAATGTGAATTTACTGTAAAATTTTACATATTTCAGATTGTTAATTTTTGAATAGCTTCAATTTTCAACATTTTATTGAAATTGATTGAAATATTTTTTTGGATTTATAAACGAGTTTCATTATTTGTTATTTTAAGTTACATAATATGAATTTCATTATTTCAAAGTTTTTAATTTAGAAATTTCATAACTGCGCATTTTATGTATTTTATTGAAATTCGAACATTGTTTATATTTTTGAAAATACTGCAGGTCTTATATATTATACATTTAGTTATATTTGATTTTTAAATCAGTTATTCAGACATTTTGTAAAAAAGTTATGGCTTTTATACTTATTAAGTTTCAACCAAAAATGTCAAAATTGTTGATTGAATGTGTTGAAATCTCTGATTTTTTTATTTTAATGTAAATTCATTGTAATGTTGAATGTGAACTTCTCTATAATTCTAAATTTTCATTTTTGAAGAGTTAATATTCAGGAAATTTTCGTATGACTAATTTTTTGCAGTTGATAGTGAGTTTTTAAATTTTTTATCTTGATTTGAAATGAATTTCATGTTTTGTAATTTTTCAACTTGAAATTTTCATTATTGCAAATTGTGTTTTTTTTATTTAACATCAAACATTATTGTGTTTGTTTTTGAAAGAATTTCAAATTTTATATATTCTATACATACTTTAATTTGGTTTTTAAATTATTTATTCAGACATTTGATAGTCAAGCTATATTATGTATTTATAGCTATTAACTTTTAACCAAAAATTTAGAAATGTCGATTAAATGTGTTGAAATCCTTGAGTTCTTATTTTAAAATAAATTTATTACAAAAGTAAATGTAAATTTTTATGAAATATACACTTTTAATTTTGAAACAGTTCAGATTTTTGATATTCTAGATAACTCATTTTTTAAGTTGATAGTGATTTTATAAATTTTGATCTTGAATAGAGATGAACTGCATGATTCTGAATTTTTTAATTCAACATTTTCATTATTGCGAATTCGGCTTTTTTTTTTGATAATTTAAATATGTATCAATGTGTATGTTTGTTGAAAATATAGCATCTATGTACCTGTGGCTTCCCGGCATAACCAAGAAAGTCACTAGTGCAGTAATGTTTGAAATTTCATCAGAACATCATGTAAACTAAGCCGACACATACACACACACATTACAAAAAGTCAAAAAATTATAAAATTTTGCAAAATTTGCCAAAAGTTACAAAAATAAAAATCACAAAAGGTTACTAATTACGAAAACTCATGAAAATTTTCGAAACTATGAAATACAGGATCTTCTCAAGTCTGCTTAGCATCCAAAAATCATCTATTCCTCATACAATTCTAGGACATTTTATCCTTTGCATTTTTTGAAAATTCACAACAAATTAACAGTTATTAACAATTCAATTTTGTCTACTAACTTTTTGAGAGGTGGAGCTTTTCATAAAAGAGTCTTCTCCTCTTTCTTAGCTTACTCTCATGGGAATACTGGGATCCCTGAGGTGTGTATAATAAAATGTAGCCTAATTGCTTCTCTTATCTCTTTTTGAAAAAATTAGAAGATACTGCATTGTTGAGGTGACAGTTTGACAATAGTACATTACGTCCCAGATACAGATGTGTGAATTTGGAGCACATCTGTGCCTATTATGCGAGGTATTTTACTCCATGATAACCAAGAAGTCACGTCAAAATGTCAGTTTTGAAGTTAAAATGGCGTAAAAGAATATTATAACTTAAACAAAGGTTAGTCGACCAACACTTTGATTCCTAGAATTTTTTCTCTAAAAATTTTTTCGAAATAAGAGACATCATTATTCTACATTCCATAACAGACCTCAATTATCCCCACTTTTCTATTAGTGTAAGCTTAGAAAGAGTAGGGGCGAAGGCAGGAGGGGCTTCAATTAAAAGCCCCGCCTTGCCAAATGGTGAGTAGACGAAACTAAATTATTAATAACTATTTGAAATTTGCGAATTTTGAAAAATTGTAATAGAAGAAAGTTTCTTAGAATTTCATGAGGCATCGATGGTTTTCTGATGATCCGCATACTTTGGGGCACACTGTATAAGAAATAAATTATCACAAGTCACAATATGTCATAATAGACAATCATCACAAAATTCCACGAATCACAATATCATACATCTTCAAATATTTCCATTTCATTGCTTACATACAGAATGTTAAAAATTGGTCCTTTTTTTCAGTAAATAATAACCCATAAAATTATTAAATAATGGAGGGAAAAAAAATTGGCGCTCTTTAAATGGATGGATATAATAGAATGTTATTGTAGATCATAGATCTAAAATAATTTTTAAATGAACAGATTCGATAAACCTTAATTTCTACAATGATACATGATTTTAAAAATCTTTAAAAAACATGGATTTTTTCTAGGACGAGACCTTAGTTGAACGTTTGGTTGGGCTCACGGAAATGTTTCCAAAACCAGTCAGAAACTTTGGATACAATTGTGGTTCCTGTTTATTTAGTTCTATCAAAGGTATGATCATATTTATATTATTATTTATAAAAAGAATCTTAGATAAAAAATAATGATACTTCTGTCACTTGTCTTATGCATTTTCCTCATATAGAGCAACCTAGAAACATAGTAAAACTGTAGTTGAGTCAAATTTTCCCAAGTGGACCACTAAAAACGGACCTATCGATTTTGAAGATCTTTTTCACTTTTTCCAATAGCTTGAAACATTATAAGTGCTACCACAAAATTTTTTGAGAAAATTCGCTATTTCTAAGTAGTTATTTATAAACAAATTTTAGGCTAAGTTTTCGTAAAACGGCTATATTTCAGTTTACTAACAGTGTGATTAGAATGAAATGTAAAACATACATATAAAAATGTCTAAACAACTATTTACGAGTAAATTCATATTTATATTTTTTTTTGTTTATAAAAAATTTTAATTTTTATAATCAAATGCAAATTTTTCAAACTTCTCATATAGGTAGAAAAAAATTGAAAAACTCGTGGATGCGGCAAACATTCAGTTTTAATTAAAAAAAAAAAAAATTTTAGTACAATTCACAAACAAAAAAGTTGTCAATTTTTTTATGCAAGCCTGCACGCGCTTGGGTGCTACCGAGTCGTCTCGTCGGCGCCAGTTATAACCCTCCTTCGTTAGCTATTGAGTATCAATATTTCCTATTTTTATATGCATTATTATACAATATAATGCTTACAATGTCATCAAATGAGTCAAGAAAAAATAAACAAATTTTTTGTTAAGGTTTTCTGTCATTCAAGTTGTAAGAAAAGACGCATCATCAAGAAAAACGCCTTTGTATTATTTAAGTATTTGTTGTACAACGTCGCTGTTAGCTGCAGAAAGTACTTTGCATTGAATTTTTTTATCACTAATCGGTTTGTAACAATGAAAGGCTCGTGTGTTTTTCACGAGTTTTGCTGTTGCAAATCGCGATTCCAATTTTTTTTTGTGATTTTCGAATTCTTCAACTGTGCAGAAACCAAAGTAAATTTTATTGAAAAATTCAGTTGCACACTTGTACAATTCTGTAGTATTTGTTATTTTTTTGGAATTTCTGTTTTGTAAACTAGCGCGGTAAGCATTTCTTTTGACGCACCCTCCAATTCGATCACACGCCCCTTTTCCATGTAATGTTGCAAAGAAATGCCACTCGGCTTCTATACCAAAATCTTTTTTATGGTTCAACAAATTCACAAAATTAAATCTGTTTTTACATTGAGAGCCTGCTCCATCAGAAAAATAGTAAAGTTTTCTAATATTTCTTGATTCAAATTTCTTTTTCAAGAAAGAAATCATTTTGCTGTTGTAAAGATGAACTCCTGTTGAATCGTGATTCACATACTCAGAAAAAACAACAAAATTTAAATGTTTTTTGACACCATTTTCCTAAAAATAGACGACATAAACGCGAAGGGTCGATTGATCTTTTGACCAATGCTGCGACTGAATTGCATCTTGAATATGGAAAGAATAATTTTCTGAGAAATCAAGCGTCACTATGAATTCCTCCTCATTGATTGTATCCTTCAGCTCTTCAAGATAAGTAGCTTGAGATTTAGCAAGAAAATCGTGTTTCAAAACGGTTGGTAATTCTTTGGCCAGTTGATTAATGGAAACATCAATATTTTCACTTTGCTCCAGGATTTGGCACCTGTAAGAAATTAAATACACCTTGCACCATGTTTCGCATACTTACAAAAGTCATTGCATTAAAAATAATTCACGCACCTGTCTGTTGTAAGCCATTGATTGAAGGTCACTTTGTCTACTTTTTTGCTTCTTAATTCTGATTTCAAGTCACTCAAAACCATATTTATATCAGGACATTTCGTGCATTCTCCCAAACGACATTCATTAGTTGGCTCTGGGCAAACCATTTTGTTGAAGTAATCGCGATATGTGGAAGTGAAGTTGATATTTTTGCGGAGAAACTCTTGTTTTAAACCAATGAATCGCTGTCGGAGATTCTCGTGAATTTTGCACACGCAAACATTGTGTGTGCCTTTCGGTCCAGCCAAAATGCACTGGGGTGGTCGCAAGGCTTTGAATGTTGATAAGGAGATTTTCGTGTTTTTGTTTTTGACCAAAAAATCTTGGTGAATATCTCGGATATTTCCCAAAAGCAAACGTTTCTGCACAAAAAAAAAGATTTGTACGATATTGGATGAGTAGGATGCAAAATCATTTTTCAACAAACCAATATGTAAATCAATTTTAATTTTTTTTTATTGAATTCTCTTATTACTCTTTTTGGGTGTATATTTTACTAGCTTCGAAATCAAATTGTTTTTTTTTTTCAATTTGTTCACGATGTAAGTTTTTCTTTGTAAGTTTGATTTAAAAATACTGTCAATCAGAAAAAGATTGAATTGGAAAAAAAAAGAATTTCATTGAAATTGATCGAAACATCATAAAATTTTCATCATTTTCGATAACAGTGACTTTGCTAGCTTTCGATACAATCTATATTAATTGTAACAATGGAGGTGAAAATAACCTGTAGATATCATATATTTTACTGTAATTCCATTAAAAACAATGTGTTGATTCACACAAACATCTGTGTTGTATTCGCCAGTTTCTCATGTGGGATTGAGTTATTAAATCAAATCGATTCAAAAAATAAATTCTATTTAAGGCAGTTATAAATCATCAGTTATGATAATTACATGAAATAAATACCCATGATAAGGCTTTTTATAAAATGTTTTATGCTTATGATTTAAAACCTCGAAAAGCATGAATATAAATTTCCAAAAAAGTTTATTTACCGTTTCATGTTGGCGTTTTCCATCAATAACGACAGATTTGACATCTTTGGCACCTGACATCACGCAGCTCACTTCGTCTGATAGATAAAACTCCTTGACTTTGTTTATAATTTCGGTTTCCAAGGGACGGCCTTTCTTATCACAGGGTGTAACTCCGTATCCTTTGGTATCGTGCAAGTGTTTGGCTGCATTAACTATCCGCCGAGAAACACCAAACGTCCGAGAGATTTTTCGTATACTCCACTTTAATTAAAAAGTGGTAAGGAGAAAAATTTTTTCTTTGCGATTAGCCGCCTTTGACAACGCTAATTTCAAATCTTTGACTCATTCGGTCATCTCATTTTCTTCGGAAGAAATCGCAAAACTTTTTTTTTTTTTATTGTTTCCATTTGGATCGACTGATCTTCATTCGACAGATTTAGTTCTGACGTTGATGGATTAAGAATCATTTCTTTCAAAGGCTCGAGTAATTTGCGTCTTTTGTGCTGTTCATCCACTCTCTTGCACCCAAAATCAGGATCATTTTCACTTGAACTTGATTCTTCATCTTTTTGTTCTCCACACTCAATATCAGCCACATTTCCAGATGCACTCTCAGAATTTGCACAGTTTTTTTCCGTTTCTAGGCGCACAAAATTGATATTTTCTTTTTGTCGATAAAGCTGCGCTTTGCACTTGGAACAGACGTGTAAACCGTATAAAGCACTGAATCTGGAGTCCTAGTTATTCGAAATAAAAGATAATTTTTCACGAAAATTCATATGACGTTTCTTTTTGAAAGGATTGCAACACTTTTCCGGCGGGGACATCTTTCGATTTCTTAATTTTTTTAACTTAAACGACACAACTTGGGCAACGTTGGGTCAAAAATGATCTACTGAAATTAATTTTTTCCCAAGAATGAAAAGAAAAACCAGTTTTTGATAACTTTCCTGAGTTATCTACAGTGTGATGCTTTTTTTTAGACAGACCAAGGAAAATCAATCAATCATGACTCAATAGCCAACGAAGGAGAGTTATAACTGGCGCCGACTAGACGACTCGGTAGCACCCAAGTGCGTGCAGGCTTGCATAAAAAAATTGACAACTTTTTTGTTTGTGAATTGTACTAAATTTTTTCTTTTTTTAATTTAAGCTGAATGTTTGCCGCATCCACGAGTTTTTCAATTTTTTTTCTACCTATATGAGAAGTTTGAAAAATTTGCATTTGATTATAAAAATTAAAATTTTTCATCAACAAAAAAATATATAAATATGAATTTACTCGTAAATAGTTGTTTAGACATTTTTATATGTGTGTTTTACATTTTATTCTAATCACACTGTTAGTAAACTGAAATATAGCCGTTTTACGAAAACTTAGCCTAAAATTTGTTTATAAATAACTACTTAGAAATAGCGAATTTTCTCAAAAAATTTTGTGGTAGCACTTATAACGTTTCAAGCTATTGGAAAAAGTGAAAAAGATCTTCAAAATCGATAGATCCGTTTTTAGTGGTCCACTTGGGAAAATTTGACTCAGTTACAAAAAAAATCCCAAAATTGAAAAGATCTTATTAGACATTTAAAATTTTGTAGCAGTTCATTTGACATTAAAATCCTTAATTTGAAAATCTAGAATAGTAATAAATTTATAAGATACCCTTTCTCCTATCAAAAAACTGTTATATATGACTAGTCCCTTTGCTTAAATTCTCCAGGTTTCTACAGTCTCTCATGTACGGCAACGTGGCTCATGGTGAGCTCGTCCATCATACTTTTCGCGCCCGTGTTTTTCGAAATTGAACGCGCACGAACAGATGACGCATTGAGACACCAGCAAAAGCAAGTTCTGCTTGGACCCAGCTCAAACGTTACCCATCCTGGTGGCCCCGGCCTTTCGATGTCCCCGCCCATTCCTCGATAAAATCTTGCCAGTAGTTATTTTTATTTGATCCTTCGACTGGTGCCGACTTCACAACCATTGAAAAAAATGATACAATCATAGATGAAATTATGCCCTAGTTGATCCTAACACAATTACGCAACACGAAACTCGACGGTAACAGTTTCGTAAAATATTTGTCCAAGTTGCCACATTCGAAACGATTGATCGCATTTTTGCCATAGAAATAAAATAAGTGCAAATATACTGCCAGTCTTGATACGTTGGTCTTTTAATGTGCATTTGTTTTTTGTAAATTGTTTAGACTGAGCTCGTGTAGTGGAATGGTGTTTTTTTTTTTATTAAAAAAAGATGTGTCATTAAAAAAAACCATGGATTTTATTTTCCCTTCGAAACGTTTGACACTGATATCAAAACATGTAACATCACCGGGATTTCAATGTTGTAGTCTTTAAGCATAAAAATAAACATTTGACCCCAAGGTCGATATCTTTACTTGAGTAAAACAGTATTTTGTACATTGAAAGTATAAATTTCATCTGTATATGTACATTTCTTTGAGAAGGATTATTGGACTGTAGCAAAATACATGTGAATCGATATTTTACATTTACAGATTTGCATTTCGTTTTAGCACTTTCGAAATGCCTTTTGGTTTGGCTGTAGTCTTTCATGGTTTTTTTTTCTTCATTAGATTTAAGCATAGTTAAACCTTGAAACATCTGACAACGCGTATAATGTACTGACGGCAAATGGGACATTCTGCTAATCGCTTTCCACAGTCAATGCAGCAAGCCACGTGGCCACATTCCAAAAAAATGCACTCGATTGGAGCATCCAGGCAAATTTTGCAGAGAGTATCGTCCATATTTGATTGCTCTATTCCTGAAAAATCAGAAAAAAATGGGGATTTCATTTTAGGAACTGAATAACTGGAATTAGAAATCCTAAAGCTGAAGGATTGGCATATAAATATTTGATTTGCCTTCTCTCGATTTATTGTGCTCAGTCCAAAGTCTCGAAGCTCGATCCAGCAATTCGTGCCTTTCTACACAGCCTTTAAAATCCACCCGATTCACATTCAATAAATACTTCAGTTGTTTGGTTGTGAGAAGTTCGAGATCCGTTGATTTTTGGATGTCTGATAAATTCAGTTTATCTGACCCCTGAAAACGAAATTCTGGAATGAAGCTTTTTGTGTAGTTAGTTGAAAAAGTGAATTTTTTTCATGCAATTTTGAAGGTTTTTCATCCTGGATTTACATGATCGTCAATACAGATATCTCCAAATCCAAAACTTCACGTTTTTATCTAGCTAAATGTTTGTAAAATGTATTCCTACATTTGTAATTATTCTAGGAGTCTCCACATTAACATCTGGGGATGTGTCGCTAGACTCCGTTATCACAGGTTCTGGCCCAGTATGAGAGCTTGTCGCTCCTTCCAACAACTCCTCGAATTCAACTCGAGTCTCCATGGCTGCCACATTGATTAACTCCGTTTCTCCCTCATGTTCTACAACCGCTTCCTCGCTTAACGAAGGTAAAAATTCTTCAACAGGCACACTTTGCTCATTTGCATCATTAATCTCGACGACCTCAACTTGAGGCAAATCACTGTGGTTACACAAACTGGAATTGGGAAAAGTGCTGACATTTGAAGCATGACGACTTGGATCGCAATGACACTGTCTACGTCTGGCATTTGACGAACTTGTAGTATTCGTTGTCTGAGGGTTTCTTATACCAGTCGAATTTTCATTTTGGGCATTCGGAGAGTTTCGGGGAATATGCCTTGATTCTGGGACTGGAGAAATTTCAGGTTGGTTTGAGTTCACGTTGACTAAAGTTGGTGGACTGCGAGATCCACGATAAGGTTCGAAAAGGTTGGGTGAAAAATCAGTGTTGCGTCTGAAAATTGAATTTTATGTAGTTTGAGGAATTTCACATAGATCTGTTTTTGTTGATGGAAAAATCTTTACTGGGAGCGTGTTGAATATTCTGGGATGGTGTTGCGTTGCTCATTGATTTCATTGTTTTGCACTTCATTCCCGTTTGCGAAACGCATTAAAAGGTTTACCAAATCTTCTTTTTCTGAAAATCATGTTAGAAATTCGTAAATTGGAGATTGCAAAGTGCCTAAACTAACGAAAAATGGTAAGAAAATAATGTTTTTAAAATGTGAAAATACCTATACAGCCCCTGACAGAAACTTTCTTAGCTTCGAGGTATTGTCGGAGATGCCGTGATTTCAATTGCAGAATTTGACTCTTTATAAGAGGTCTTCTGGATAACATGCTGCAATTGTCACAGCTCAAAACTTTGTCATATCTTCGGATAACGCAACTCCCACAAAAATAAACCAAACAGTCCATACACTGTTTCTGTGAAAAAATTGTTTGCATGTTTAGTACAAGTTTTTATTAAATACGAACTTTGCGATTCCAGAATTATAATTTTTTAATAAATTATTAATGGAATGGCTCGAATAGGCCTCAATAAATTAGTGCAATATTCAAAAATGATTTCTTTTTAATTCAGATAATTAATCCACTCGCGCAGTACTTGAATGGCCATAAAATAGTTATAATGAATGCATAATAATGTTCATAATATTTATCAAGTATATTATAATACATAATAGCAAAAAGTACACTAAAATAGACCAATGTCAACATCACGAGTTCAACAATATTTTGTATACAGCAAAATTTTCATTCACATTTTTTAAAACTTGAAAAATCGTTTCTTGAAAAATTCTTAGAGCCAGTTTTAGGGCAAGTAATACAAATAAACATTCAATTATTTTTATCCTAAGTTAAGCATTAATTATGTTTTGTTTTTTCACACAAGCTGCATTTTTAAGCAATTACAAAAACTAGTTGACTAATTCTCAAAAAGAATCCAAAAATGTACTCAAATATTGAAAAATCCCAAAAAGTCAAAACTTGAAGTAAAAAATTGATAATACAATACAAAAGTCGCGAATTGTGTTGCACATTTTTTTAAAAATCTATGTATTTGCTTAAAATTTATGGAAATTCAAAAAATATGAAATTACCTAATTAATTGAAACTCATTAAAATACTCAATATCTACGAAAAAACTGTGTTCTGGAAAATAATTTGAAATACTAAAAATCTATAAAACTTTGAAGTTTACAGCATCAAATTTTCTAAATTTACGTAAAAGTCCATGAAAATACTAAAAATCTAGAAAAATATCGGGAAATACTGGGGAATTTCATACATGCTGAAACAAATAAAAAAGACAAAAAACAATATCATAATAAAATACTGAAACTTTATACGTACATTATTTTCTCAAAAATTTCTGCAAATAATAAAAAACCACTAAACTTTTATTCCTTGAACATGCAATTATGCATTGGTTTTTTTTTGGGAATCCATTAAAATACTGTAAAATTAAATAAAATTTATAAACATTGGAACAAAAAAATTATACTAAATATTTGAGAAATCTGTGAAATACTTCTAATTTTGGAAAACTATGTTTTCTGGAAGTTTATTTAAAAAAAATACTAAGTAACTCTTAAATTGTAGATTTTTCGTGTTCATATTTTTTCGTATTTAACATCAATGTAATTTCAAGAGAAATTCTATTTTTTTTTAATATTTTTAACATTTTTGTAATTTTTCATATAGACTTTGAGAATTCGATGATTTAGAATTCAAAGTGAAGCAAGTTTTGAGTATAATTTTTTTTTTTTGAAGATTACTTGTATTTCATGCATTTACAGTTCTTTTAGCATTTATCATATTTCTTCAGTGTTTCTACAATTTTGACGATTTTCTGGCATGTTTATAGATTTTTCGAAAGATTTACAAAATTCGATGATTCAGCATTGAAGATTTTGTTGAAATTTAGTAACTTTGTAGTTATTTAAGGAAATTATGTCTATATAGATTTTAAGCTATTCTATCGATTGTTAGTATTTTTAGTGTTTTCCATATTTTTCAGTATTGCACAAATAATGTGTTAATTTTTTCCTAGTTATTCACAGATATTTATTATTTTTAAACAATTCAATTTGATACTAGATGATATAAAATTTGAGAGCTTTTTAATATTTCCATAAATTATTCAAAAAACAGAATCCTCCAAGATTATAAGTCTTCCACAGAATTCTTTAACTTGTAGTACAATTTGTATTATTTCAATATTTATGAATTTTGTCAAATTTTTTCATATTTTGACAGATTTTTATATAAATTTTTATAATTGGATGCTCAAGGGATAAAAGTTTGATAGATTTTCATAATGATTACTTCAATAAACTTAGAAAAATAAATCTGTACGGAATTCTAGTGTTTTGTTCTCCTATCATTTTCAGTATTTTAAAAATTATTCAACATAAATGGCGTGGAATGAGAACTTCCCTAGTATTTTCTGATATTTTTCTTGATTTCCAGTATTTTTATACACTGCTACGTAAGTTCTAGGAATTCGATGGTCCAACCTCCAAAATTTTGGAGATTCATACCATTTCAAATTATTTATTATAATACAGTTATTTCCTATATTTTTGGCGTTTTAAAGATTTCTAATTAATACTGGATTTTACATATTTTCTAAGTGGTATTGATTTTAAATGTATAAATGGATTCTTAAGAAAATTTGCAAAATTATTTGCGATTTTTTCGTTATCGACAAATAAAATTGATGAAATTTTGACTTGCTCTACAAAATTGCTTCTTTCAAAAACACTTATACAAAAAGTTTTCATTTGGCCACTTTTAACAAAAGCTAAAGTTTTAAGGTTTTATTTAGTATAATTTATTATATTATTTTACTATAGATAATATCTACATATACTTATGCCAAATGAAATAATACATACACAAATATTTCTATGATTGAATTATATGTGGCGTGGACTGAAGAAAGGGTACTAACAGCACCAAAAATCAAATTCGAAATAGTCAGTGATTCTGAGTATAGAAATCTTGCTCTATCAAACAAGTCTACTGATTATAACAAATATTTATTTTACAAAATACAATTTATAATTGTTTATAATACTGAAATAGCATCACATTGATATATTTATTTTAAATTATTTATCAAAAATATATAAAAATGAAAAATATATTATAAGAAAATATATCAATATTACATATATATTTGTACATCTCCAGGTAGAAAATCTTGTATGAACCTCGACGCATTTTCCATCCTCGGACAAGAATGATATTTTGCAGTTCTCGGCTAGCGCCTCGGACGAAAAACTATCGTCCTTGTTCTCGGAACAGCAATAATGCGCAGGGGTACACAATGTACTATTATTACAATATTTACTACAGAATATTATATATTATATTAGATTAGATGAAATAAAGACTGCGAAATTAACTAGGGTCATAAAACTAAAATTGCAATTGTGGAATTAACATTCAATGAAATACCTTTGAAAAAATCAAGAAAGTAGCAAAATTATATTGGTCAATTCATAAACTCAGTAATAGTAATCAATGAAAAATAGCGAATAGTTCAAAACCTTTCGTTTAAAAAGTGTGAATTTCGCCTTGCAAGCTTCACATGCCATGGTGTTAAGAATCTCTGAAAGCAAACACATGAGCATTAAAAATAAATAATAAAAACCACGTCTCCAAAAAACCTAACAACCCATCTAACATGTACCTTTTTTTTTGTTCATTAGCAGCATCAATATCATTTGCTTTTGTTTTTATTGCCGTGGCATGACTGTACACTAATTTTTCGTCCGGTAAATGCATTTATTTAACACGCGACCTTCATTGTATGAAAAACAAGTTGAATTTGTCGAAACAGTCGTGTTGTCTAACCTTCTTGTTTTTGTACGTTTTAATTAGTATCGATCTTTCTAGAATTTTCGCAATGTTTTCGAACAACAAGTATTTGATAACGGGAAATATTCAAGAATCTCGGCCAAAACAACGTGAAATTTTTTTTTTAATTGACCACTGAACCCTGATCAGCACCCTTCAACAATTTTTAACAATACGAGTCGAGTTTGGCTAATTTTGCACCCTTCTAGGAAAAATTTACAACTGATTTCAACAATTCGAGCATTGCGAAATTAAGAAGAGACATATTCGTGTGTGTTGTCAGTGTATACGTATACGTTGTGATTATTGAATTTTATTATCGCATATTTAACTTTTCTACAGACGTGTGTATATATGTGACGATGTTTTTATCAATTATTGCGTGTGTTTTCTTATTTTCTCAATGTTTTCGTTTTTGCC
Organism: Platygaster robiniae; assembly: GCA_028476575.1. Lineage (NCBI taxonomy): Eukaryota > Metazoa > Arthropoda > Insecta > Hymenoptera > Platygastridae > Platygaster > Platygaster robiniae. Next base: position 30,285,197 of record CM052023.1, read on the forward strand.
ACGAAGCTAAAATTGTAGTTCATCATCCATTGGCATCCATTTTGTGATCATTTGTATACTTGTATAGCATTGTTTGTGGTTTGTGTATGTATGTATATATATATATATATACACATAGCAAGTGAAACAACTAAAGTCGTTAAAGTTTGACTCAGCTTATTCAAAAATACCGTTAAACCAGAAATTTCCAGTGATTTCGAAATTTTAAGTTCACTAAATACTTTTAGCATGATGTACTGAGCAATTTTGAAAATTCATAATGTCGATAGTAAACAACTTTTTAGGCAAAACTTAAGTTTTTAAAACCAATTCCAATCCAAAGAAAAGTTCCCCATACACTGAGAAAAAATATAGTAATTGTTACAATACTGTTTTGTTCGGTGGAATCAGTCTGAAATATCCCAGATAGCAAAATAATTTCATATGCACATCATATGCAAATCACACGTGAAAAAAAGAAATCACGCGTGACAGACATTTGTACCTCCGTTACCGATTCAGTGTTATGTCAATATGAAATCACGCGTGATTTTTAGATTTTTCCCTCGTGGATGCGCTTGCGCAGATGATCATCGCAGGAAAATTTGAATGCTTGTTTCTGTTCTATTGCAGTATTAATTCACAAAGAAAGCAATAATTGTAAACACATTTTTATTAAGCATCATAATATTATAAAATATATAATATGCTAATGCAGAAAAGACAATCAATATTATATTTAACCACACTTTCGTTTATTTTTTAAACATTTTTTACACAAATATATAGTTTAAAAAATGTCGATGAAAGTTATGACAATTAGAACTGTCACATAATAAAACGAAAATGGTTCTAACCTCCAGGTAAACACTGATTTCGAGGAATGCGGTACTATGGTTTATCACAAATCACAGAACACAAGATTTAAAAATTTTTCGAAGAAAACCACAAAAAATTATTTAAAAAAATAAAAACAAAACGAAAACACGAGAGACCACGATGCGATAGTTACACTGGCACTGAGTCCTAGCACATCGTGGCACATGGACAAACAAAAAATATTCTACCATGATAATACAGCACAAAAATTTCTGATTTCAAAATGACAAGGAATTGAAATCACGCATGATTTTTTGACGCATGTGCATTGTCTAGCATTGATGATGTGAATGTGATGTCATTTTGAGCTCACGGGAATGATTTCACAGATCGTATTTCATTTGTTTGGCATAATGAGATCATGCGAGTGATTTCACGCATGATCTAAACTGTGAAATCATGTTTGCTATCTGGGATTGTACTTTTTACTAAATATTTTACAGCAGTTTTTGTAATAATAATATATAGTAAATAACTGCAATAATTTGTTTTGCCGTAAACTCCTATACGAATTTCGTTTTTGTACTTTCAAATACTTTTTTCACGCTCGCAGCACGGTAATCACTTATTCTTGTTCTTACTATTGTCCCGTAAAAAACTCGTTCTCGCCGCGCGCCTTCTCGCCGTTTTCTATGCCGCTCGACCTTCGAGCGGCAGAGAAACTCGTCTTTTCACGACACAACAGTAAACAAAAGACTAAGTAGTTTCCTTGCTGCGAGCGTGAAAAATATCTCTCGTGTCAAGGATCATCAAAACTCGCGTTTTACTCGTGCGATTTGCTCACTCGCTACGCTCGCTCGCAAAACTTCGCACTCGTAAAAACGCTCGTTTCTGCTCCTTGATACAAAATATACTATTTCTTACTTTTTGCAATATCATATTGTAATTCCTACTTTACTAGATTTGACAAAATGCCACGCATTTTAGCCAGTTCCCAGATGTTTATAGTTTTATTTGCTATATTTTTGGGTATTTTTGGTATACCATATTGTATTTCAAATTCAGCACTGAATACTTTTAACACGATATACTGAGTCATTTTAAAATTTATAATTTCGACACAGCAAACAACATTTTAGGCAAAAACTTAAGGGGGGAGATACACCTAAACGGCTGAAATCGTTCACAAACTTTGCGTGTGGATTGCGGGAAAACTATAAATGATAGGAACCCCAAACTTGGCACAAATGAAGTTTATTTAATATACTACAAAGTGATAAATGTCATTTTGCAAAAAATGTTGCCTCGATCGCGAATCCAAGCCTTCAAAATCGCACCTGCACATTTTACAGAGGCAAACGGTGGGACTTGTGCAGCTGCGGGAACTCAATCTATAAAATAATAATTATACAAACTTTTTGGGTATTCACGTCTTCTATGACTTGACATTCTTGGTTAAAAAAAAATGGTTCAAGCAAATAAAAGCAAAAAATGTGAAAAAGTTAAACTTTTTTTTGTCATTTTTTGCAAAAAATTGTTTAAACAAATTTTTTTGTGCAGAATCGGGAAATGTCAATTCATGAAGCATTGTTTTAGGTTTAATATTAAAAAAAATTGTGAAAATCAGTCTAGCCGTTCTCTCTCTACTTGTCCCACCATTTACAAAAAATAATTTTCGGAAAAACACGTTCAAAGTTTCCGCGTGAAGAGAAGAAATTTTTTAAGACATACGTCTCATAGATATTGGTACAAACTTCATTTGTGCAAAATTTGGGGTTCCTATCGTTTATAGTTTTCCCACAATCCACGCGCAAAGTTTGTGACCGAATTTCAGCCGTTCAAAGTCACTTCTGCCATAAGGCTCATTTTACACGATATTTTGATAAAATTTTAAACGTTATGGAATGTGTGACTTTGTCTGTTATGCTGGGAAGGCACAGATATTGTGATTGATATTATTGGAAAAAGTCGAAAATATATTGTAGATTTTCCAATACATGAATTTTCGCTTATATATATATTTATTTATATATATATATAATTTTCGCTTGTATATACTTACACGTATAATATTTTCTCTTAGTATATGAAAAAATATCTAATTATACGAACTGAAATACAAATGATAAAAAGTAAAATATAGGGTGTCCCAAAGTCGGCGGGTCATCAGAAAACCATCGATGCTTCATGAAATTCTGAGACACTCTTTCCTTTACAATTTTTCAAAATTCGTAAAATTTACAGAATAATTAATAATTCAGTTTGGTCCACTCACCATTCAGCCAGGCGAGGCTTTTGATTGAAGCCCCTTCTCATTCTAAGCTTGCTTTATTAGAAAAGTGGAGATAATTGATGTGTGTGATGGAATGTACAATAATAATGTCTCTTATCTTGAAAGACAATTTTTACTCTGACTCGGCTATGTTTTATTTATAAATATTCTTTTGTCCAACTGTCACCTTTACAATGAGTCAAAACACGTCAAGTGTGTCACGAAAATTCCACTACATCACGGAATTTTGAAAAAAAATAGTGTTTTGTATAGTCTTCATGAGACTCATTTTACCATGTAAATAATTCGTCAAAATATTGTTATTTGTTGCTGTTATAAACAATTAAATTTTTTTGTAAGCCTAGATTAGAAAATTCATATCTCCGAAACAACTCAATAAAATCAAATGAAAATTTTTTTCGTCACTTCGTATGAGTTTGTTCTGTATTATAAGTAAAAAAACATCCAATAACTGTTAAAAAAGATAATTGTTAACTTAATGGTTTATAAACATTTGGATTTTTGAACGCTTTGCTAGTAATACGAAAAATGTTTACCTATAATAATCCATTAATAGAATTTTGTTGTTTTTATCCATTCCAAATATATACATTTTTTTTCGCTCAATTCACTATCTCCGCGCTCGACACGTTCCGCAATATTGCAATATGTAAAAACCATGTATTGGTTCCTTTTCGAGGGTTTAAGAAATGTGACTTTTTTACAACGTGGAAAAAGTAATCACTCTTTCCACTTTTGCTATGTATAAATGCTATGTGAAAATATACGATCATTTTTTGCTCGTTAAATAGCGAAAAAAAACTGATACTTTTTCGATAAATTAATAGGAAGTTACTATTATTTGCAATTTTTTTGAGTTTTTTCCAAGTATTAAAGACTTCTCAGAGTGATTAGAAACTTCCCGGAATAATTCAGAATTTTCAGGAAGTATCGTGGTATTGAAGTTGCAGTAAACTTCCTGTTAAAAAGTTTTTCACTTCAGTTTCAAGCAGTTTTTGTAAAAGTTTCAAAATATCACATGATTTCTCGATTTCCTTTTTTCCTAAAAAATAGTTTCGTCTTTTTTTCTCTATTTGGAGTACAAATTTTCCTCTGAAAATCAGTCAGATCTCGTTTTTCGAGAATATGTAAATTTCATGTTTCGATCCAATCTAAAAGTAATATAATACAGTTTTTTTGAAAAGTGTTCACATCTGTATATATTTCTTTAAAAAATCTAAATGATACAAATGAAAATCAAGAAAAAGGCCGAGAAAAACAAAAAAGTCAAAATTCTTGTATAGGGAATATAGTGAAAGAAAAAATAGCACGTTCATTAATTAGGATAAATAAAATTTTTGAATCATGCTACAGGAAGAAAACTCTTTAAATCTCTTGGAGTGAAATCACACTCGAAAACGAATGAAATTCTACTTGATTAGAGTGAAATTTTCACTCGAAAGTTCGATTTGCAGGATTTGCCGGATTTTCACTCAAAAAAATTATTTACAGAAAAATATGCTTATTAGAGTGTTAAAATAATATCTTGACAAACTGATCAACTTTTTAAGTAAAATACCAAAGATGATCAAAAATGCTGTCAAGCAATTTAGGAAAATTCAAAAATCAAATCAGCAAAACCAGAGAATAAAAAATGAAAAGTGTAAAGTATCCACAAAAAACATTATGATAATATTGCTATTGTTTTCTACTCGTTTTTACATGATTTTCGCTCTTATCTTTTTTTTTCGACACTTGAACATTTTCGAAAATAACTATACGAGCAATGCGTCTCATATTCTCGAGGCGCACTGACAAAAAATCAAAATATTTCATGAACAAATGCATGTTTTTGATATTTTCAAACTTTTGCAAAAACTGCATGAAACTATATAATGAATAGTTTTCTCACGGAATGTTTTTAGCAACTTTATTATCAAAAAATCAAAAAACTTCTTCGCTTACTGAAATTTTGAAAACACGATTTCAACTCGCGATAGTTCATAACAAAAATTAATTTTCATCTTGTTTGAAAATTTTACTTATTATATACTTTGTTTTGCATTTGTATTAGTAATTTTTCAAAACGATTGCAAAATTATCTTTGTGAAATGTTTCTCCGAAGTAACCAAAAATAGGCTTTTCTGAAGTATCATAAAAATGTTTTCAAAAGCTTTCATTACGGTTTCAATGTTACAATGGTGGTTCAAAAATTATACAAATATTGCATACATCTTTCTGAAATATTACTAAAAAATTTGGGTAGTGCAACCGAAAAATGTTATGTTTCAGATACATAACATTGATTTACGAAATATCATAGAAATCTTTCAGAAACATGACGTTGTAACAGAAAGTGGTTTTTTATATATTTCAGAAGTCTGTCTGAAATAATTCTGAAACACTTCTGTTACATTACTGAAAGATAAATATTCCATATGAAAGATTTCTGAAAGAAAATTTTCCGAGTGGGTTGTGCATGTATCATTTTAAAGAAAAATCACCTAAAAAAAGGGTTTGATCAAGGTGCAGCTAAATTTTCGTTAATTTCACGAGAGTGAACTCTTTTCATTGCCTGAACGAAAATTTTCTTAATACCAATGGAAAAAAAGGAACTCTCATAAAATCGATGAAAATTTCAGCTACCTCAACCAACCCCTGTTTTCTAAGTAGTTTTTGATATTATTTTAGTTTCAAAAAGAACCGAAACCATCAAATCGAAATTTTTCAAAATATATTATTATTTTTTGCCACTTAAATTCATGTAACGATAAATGTGCACCTTTAGTTCTACTATTCAGAATGTTTTTATTCAAAAAAAGCTAAACTAGTTATTGCACTTTCAATTTAACAAACATTCCCTATCGAAACAAAAAAAAGTCGTTTATAGATTTTGAAAATCTATAAAAATACTTAGAGAGGAAATGAAAGCCTTTAAAAATCAATTGATTTTCTCGATTCGCAATAACTTGTATAATAAGTTCAAAAATTTTATGATAATTTTTTTCAGATTCATAATCGGAAAAGTTGATCAGGTTACACGTATTTTTTTTTGACATGAAAAAGGTTCTCGAATACCTTTCGAAATCCATCCCGATTTGAGAAAATTATTAGAAATATCAAAAGGTAGAAATATCCCTGCTGAAAATATCATATTGATTTTCCGCTTGAAAAATAAATTAGATACCCTTTTTAGAAATTCACTTAGTTTTTGTTCTATTGGAAAATTTTGACAAAAAAATTTGTGTCATCAACTCAATTAGTTGTCCATTTGGGAATCTAATTTGATTTCTATTTGGAAAACTAGTTGAATTTGTGAGTTAAGTTTTTTCGTACAAAATTTTCCAATAAGACAAACCCAACAGGAAAACCAATTGAAAAATCATTGTAAATTTTCAGCAGGGATACGATTCAAAACCTATCGAATTTATTCTATTGATGAAACTTTTGAACAATTATTGTTTCAATTTACGAAAACATTAAAACACTGTTCTTTTTGTGGCTGCCTACTTTTTAACTTGTTGTACAGTAAAACCAGTCGTGTTGTAACTCTCTTTATCTTGACTTTCACAATTCCTTTAGAGTGAATCCACACTCTAGAAGAAGTTGAATTTCACTCCAAAATTCTAGTCATATTTCAGTCTAAAAAATGAGGTATTTCACTTCAAGAGGATGAAATTTCACTACTTTCGAATGACTTTTCACTCGAAGAGAGTGAGAAATGAGTTTGAGTGGCAGTATTTTGACTTGACGCAGAGTGAAAATTCACTCTTATAAGGAACCCTATTGAAACACAATATTCTAAGAATATACTAAGAATATTTTCATAAATATTCTGAGAATATACTAATGCCCAAGTAGTTCTTCATAAGGACAATGTTAAAAGGAATATATCCCCCCTGGTGACAGGGCTCCGAGAGACTTCCGAGAGAGTTCCGAGAGACTTGCATATGATTTTCATGGTTTTTCAGGTCACTAATCATGAACCTAAGGTCAAATTTGGAAAATTATTTTGCTTAAACAATTTGTATTAACAAATTATGAAAAAAAAATTTACTAAGATGCATATGCATTTCATAGTTTTTTAGGTCGCTGATCATGAATCTGAGGTCAAATTTGGAAAATTATTTTGTTTAAGCAATTTGTTATAACAATTATAAAAAAATACTTACTAAAATGCATATGATTTTCATGGTTTTTCAGGTCACTAATCATGAACCTAAGGTCGAATTTGGAAAATTATTTTGCTTAAACAATTTGTATTAACAAATTATCCAAAAAAAATTTATTCAGATGCATATGCTTTTTATGGTTTTTCAGGTCGCTGATAATGAATCTGAGATCAAATTTGGTAAATTATTTTTTTGAAACAATTTGCTTTCAAAATTATAAAAAAATACTTACTAAGATGCATATGCTTTTTATGGTTTTTTAGGTCGCTGATCATGAATCTGAGGTCGAAATTGCAAAATCATTTTATTCAAAAAATTTGTATTAACAAAATAATTTCGCAATTTCGACCTCAGATTCATGATCAGCGACCTAAAAAACCATGAAATGCATATGCAAGTCTCTCGGAACTATCTCGAACAATTGTCCGAGAGAGTTCCGAGAGACTTCCGAGAGTGGACTCTCGGACCCCCGTTGCCAGGGCCCAGAATATTCTCCGAGAATATTCTTGGTACATTTTGTTTAACATGGGCCTGATGCCACTACTTGGACAACTACTTGGCCATAAGAATATTCTAGGAATATTTTTGAGAATATTCCTGAGACAATCCCAGAATATTGTCTGTCAATAGGGATATTCTCCGAGAATATTTTTGAATATTCTTGAGAGAACATTCTTAGCATAAGTATTTTTCTTTTAAAATTATTAGCCTGATGCGACTACTTGGACATTAAAAAAATAATAATAATTTCTTGAAGTTTGTAAAATCACAATGTTGGTGTACATTAAATCCTATCGGAAGGGTTTTTTTTCAACTTGCTTCGTATTTATCAACTGAATTTTTCAATACTATTAACAAATATGTTAACCAATGTTCATATCAATATTTTTTTAAATATATGTAGATTTTATGCGATAATAACGTAAATTCAACGTAATACAATACATGCTGGCAATGCTGAAAAAAGTTACACAATACAATAAAGTAACCGAGAAAAAATATACCATGTAAAATGAAAAAAAGGCGTTTAGCAAGGAAAATAAAAATTTTTCAAGGTACAGCACTAATGTAAAATTGAATGTTATTTTCAAACACGTGTACAAAAAGCCTTATATTACTCGTTCACAGTACAGTCAGAAAGATGGTATTTATCATAAAAACATTGAAAGCACAAATTTTTCGAGCACCAAGAACAAATGATGAATGGTGGTTGATCAAAATCACATTTTTTTTCTGCATTGTCAAGGGGAAACACACTTGATAAACACTGCGCAAAATGTTCTTCTCGGGGGTCAACTTCGATGCAAACCAAGCATATTTCAACATTCCTGAAAATGTCGATGCGCTCAACTGATTGTGGATTAGGGAATGAATTTTTATAGCATTTGGCCACGATGACACTTTTGGTTGTTCTTTCGAAAGTTCGGGGGCATTTTGGATTCTTTTGGTGACATTTTTTGATTTGTCGATAAAATTAAACATCACAAGGCTGATATAACGGGGTGCACTTTTCGGGAATGATTTTCAGGGTGCGAGAAACTTATTTATTTTTTCGATGAAAAACGGAATCGTACATCGTGGAATCCGATTGCCCTCCCCATGAATTGACAATAAACAAAAATTCATTATTATACACAAAGTTAACAAAAGATTTGTACTAAAATTACTTGGGCACAATTTGAAACCCTACGTCGGAAATGACTTTGTATAGTATGGTTCATACTTAATTTATTTTTCAGTGAGTTTTCAGAATTCTTGATTTCATTTAGTTTGATAATCCCGAAATTATCCAAAACCGTCTGTAAATCGCCGAGTGAAACATGAGCGTCTGATTTATCCAGAATTTGGAAGTAACGCGTTGCTCTAAAACGTTACATTTCTTACTGTAACGATGACGTAACGCGTTTCATTAATTAACAAGTAACTAACATCAAGTTTTTAACATCAAGTATTTAACATCAAGTTTTTAGAACAATTTGTAACTTTTTAAAAAATGTTCTGAAACTGAGATAAAAGCAATTTTCAACTTCCTTATTTTCGAATAAAAAATTCTATATTCATAGTTTTTTTGAAATAGAGTGAAATATTAGTAATTTGTGTACAAATATTGATGAAGAATATGCTTTCTTACTTTTTATTAGAGCTTTCACACTTCGAACTTTAGCAGGATCTTTAAAATCTATAGATCATGCTAGGAAACTTACGTTATTAAGTGAATACTACAAAAAAAAAAAAAAAAAAAAATATATAAAAATACTAAAAATACTACATTTTCGTAAGTTCCTTATAAATGCTACTTGATTTTTCAAAAATTTATGTAATTCCAGGCATCAAGAAACATCAATTTCTCGAGCATTGAATTATTATATAAAAAATATACATGTACATATACTACATAGAAGTCCATGAAAATACTAGAAAATTTTCCAAGCCGGAAAAGTCAATTTGAAAAGTATTGAAAGCGTTATAATTCTATAAAAAAACTGTTTTCTGCAAAATCGATCGAAATACTTCGAATCTGTGGTTCTCCGGAATTTTACCGAATTAAGTAGCCACTTTTGCGATAAGGCGCATTTTATATAAGATTCTGATACAATTTTAAACCTTATGGCAGAAGTCACTTATTCGTTTATGCCGGGAGGCCACAGAAATACTTCAAACTTTTAATTTTAGGAAAACTCATTCTGGAAATTTAAAGAGGTATCTTGACAAAAAAGCCGAAAAATTGTGCAACGTTCTGTAAATACTAGGAAATACAAAGAGAAAATTCATACAGAAAAATACAAGTAAATCTATAAAACATTAAAAATCTTTACAACTTTAATAACTAGAGCATCGAATTCTATAAATTTATATGGCAATATTTGAAAAAACTGAACGATTCGTGATAATATTCAAAAACGCTCCGCTATTTTCATCAAATTTCTTATCATTTCCCTTGAGGGATCTCTTGGAGAAGAATAATAATTTTCACTTATTTTTTACTTTCTTCCCTCAAATTACTATATTATTTCCATTTCTTCTTCTAGCTTTCGGCTTACAAGTTTTTTGGTCCTCTTCTGGAAAATTCTGACATATGTATTAATCAATCCGTCTTAGTGGGTATATGTATGAACCAGCAAATCGTTAGAAAAACTGAAGAAATACGAAAAATGCAACATTTTACACATCCTGGAAAATACGAATAGTTCGAGAAATACTTGACAAAATCCTTCAAATTGTAGAAAAACTGAATAAGTATATAAGTACCAAAAACACTAAAAGAAACAAAAATCAACATAGACACTATTTCCTGAAAAAATCCTCTGAATTACAAAAAAATTAATGAACTTTGAATTCCAGAGCATGAAATTCTTGAAATTTGTATAGCAATGTACAGAAAAGTGGTACTTTATAAAAATACTATGGGAAATCCTGCAGCATTTCATACGTACTGAAAAATACTACAAATCTAAGGTAGGATAAGTCTATTAAATTCGCAATTTTTTCCCCGCAGCTAACATTGAATGAAATGTCATACATTCAGAAAAAAAATATAAAAATTCAAGCAACCTGATATTTTCTTAGGGTCAAAAAGTACAGACTAACAAATGCCTGATGATTTTCCTCTCTTGAAAAAATTATTCACAAAGGACTCGTCCTAATGAACAACCCCAATAATCAAATGATCCGTCATTTATCCGTTTCATTTGACTGTTCATATGGATAAATGGGCATTTTGGTCAAATGACTCGACCAAATGGGTTGACAAATGGATTTCCAAATGATCGGCCATATGTCTGACCAAATCGAATAGCAAAATAAGATGGAAAAAAGAATGTTTGGGATCGTTTTGAAAAATTAAAAGTGTTCAAGAAAAAAAAATTGCGTCATGATTTTTGTTTCTGTATTGATGCTTTGGTTTATGCGGCGTATTATGTAAAAAAAATGTATGCAAAAACTTGAATAAACAATTTTAAAATCAAAAAATCAAACATGTGACCAAGTCATTTGACTATCTGATTGTCCATCTTATTTTGCTGTTTGATTTGGTCAGACGTTTGGTCGATCATTTGGAAATTCATTTGACCAAAATGCCCGTTTACCAACATGAACAGTAAAATGAAACGGATAAAAAATGACACATCATTTTGATTATTTGTAGCTGTTCACAAATCTCGAAAATACGATGTTTTGTTGAAATTAAACGAAAATTGAACACGTCTCATCTTTTTCCGTCTCAAATATCTTATTATATCTGAAATAAACAGTTTCTAGAAAAAAACCACAAGTGCGTCGTGTTTTTTCATCCTTAGCTTGTCGATGTCTTGTTATCTACGTTCAATTTACATAATCCAAAAAGTAATGTGGAAGTAACGGAACATTACTCTTTTTAAGTGATAACGATATCGAGTTACTATTTTCACTCAAGTAACAGTAACGTAACGCGTTACACTATTTTCCATACTTAATTTTATTTACATGATTAATAACTTTTCAACATTGTTTATTTTGTGTATATGTAGTACATGATAATTATCCTACACCGTTTGTAAATCGCCGAGTGAAACCTGAGCGTCTGAATCACCACAAAACATGATGTAAATGTTTTGCATACAAAATCAACTTTGAAAAGGAGATTTCGGAGCTTTAAACAGCTTTGGATAAACATTTCTTCCCCCCCCCCCTGACGCTAAAATTCCCCGCTGCAACCCCCTCCGACCCTCTAAAAAAGCTCAATTCCACATCAACACATCGCATGCTCCTCTTCCCCCTCCCCTCCCCTCGCCCTAAACTAAACTACTCGTATTCGCCATATCCACAGCCTCCAAAACCACGTCCTCACACCGGAATCCGACAAACAACCCCCTCCAAAAAAACCAATCCTCGTTTCCCCCCCTCTAAAACCTCAAAACCCTAAATAAACCGTACTCGGATTCGCGAAAAAAACACGAAATCCCTTCTCCTCCCCGCCCCTTCCACCCCCTCTTCGCGGATCCTCACCCCCTACAAAAGCTCAATTACATCCCGGAATATCTCCCTCTCTCTCGCTCTTTACTACTCGAAACTACATGAACCACCCATCAATATTCCGAGAGGAAAAATCCAGAATAGAATTCCCGAGATTCGCATACCCCGAAGGCCCAAAATCATCCCCCGAAAAAGCCGGAAATTCCCCCCGTCTCGCCTGGTTATCGCGCGTTCCTGCGTTCACCGCGGGGCGGCGCCAGCTGCGCGAATTTCCGTACTCTCGAAACTGCGACGACAACGCCAAAGGCAACCCCGCGCGATTCTCCTGCCACGGAACCGCGGGCATTTGTTCCCCGTAGACGATTTTTCACCGTTTCCACGACGCGCTGCGCCGCGATTTCCAGCCCCATAAGTGAGTAGCGCATCGCGGCCAACCGCCCAAAGTAGCTTTTTACCGGGGCCCCGCGCCATTTTTCCGCGACGATTCGTCAAAGTTGCGTGTCCGCGGAGAGGAAACGACGACGGGACGGGCAACGCGAGAGAGAGGCAAGATATCGGTTCGCGTTTTTCATACGCCCCGCGGATCGTTTTCGTCGCAGTGGCCATTATTTTTCGGCGGAAGGGCTGCTTTTTTTACGCGCAAGGGAGAGAAAAACACGGTAAGGGTGCGGGAGGGCGGCGGAGGGGGGAGGGGTAATAGAGCGCTCGTCGAGGGGGGCGGGAGGGTGGAGGGGAATTTTCAGCCGGATCGGACTGACGTTTTTCATGCAACTTTTTTTTTCTCTCTCTCTCTCTCTTCCTCCCGTCCTCGCGGTTTGGAGTTTTTTTTCTCTCTCGTCTTTTCGAGTACGGCGCGAGGATTGTTTTTGTTTTTCTTTTTCGGTGGTTGCGCTTTTTCGAGAGGCTCGGGAGGAGTCGTGAATCCCTCAGCTGACTCGGGAATTTTCTCGCAGAGGCCCCTCGGGTATATTTATTCAAAATGGTGATACATTGTAATGCGGTTACGGTGTGGATATACGTATAGGTGTGGGTTCCAGTGCGATTTTTTCGAGGGTTGTTTTGCTGGGCCGGGAGGGGCGGGGAGGGGGTGGGTTTGTATTTTTACACGCGTTCGGGACGGGTGGTTTTTTGGGATTACCTTGATGCATTCGAGATCGTGGATGATTGTTGGGAAATTTGTTTATTGTTATTATTATTATTTGTATGTTTATTGAGAATTTGGGGGGGGGGGGTTGTAGTGGAGTTTTTGGTGGGTGTATTTGTTTTTTGATGTGGGTATTTGAGAGTGGGAAGAGAGTGAAAGGTGTATGCATGTTTTTTTGAATTTTTTTGTAATTAGAAAGTTTGTTATTTTATTTTTGAAAATTGATTTTTGGTTCGATTAGTTTGAATCCAAATTTTTGAAATTTGACAGGTGTTTTTGACACAGTTATGAAGGTTCTGACAAGTTTCAAATTTTTTTGAATTTTGGAAATGTGTCTCATTTTGAGACATTTTTATCAAATTGTGAGACTTGCCGGATTTTTCAATTTGTTTCAATTTTAACTATATTTGATAATGATGTAATTGGACGATTTTACAGTCAATTAAAAATTTTTTAACTCTAGAATAATCAAAATTTGTTGGTGAATCAATGAAATATCATGATTACTGTTAAAAAGGCAGCGATAAAAAATTAAAACTGATTTTCGATATTTTAACTATTTCCAGGCTTTTTTGAGTTTTGAGATGTTTTGAAAAATCAATAATTCATAGGAATTTCAGAAAAAGGTTTTGGAAATTTTTTTAATGCTCTTAATTGGAAACTACTTTTTATTTTGAGGAATTTTTTCATATCGTGAGAATAGACAGTTTTGTCATGTTAAAGATTTCAATAATTCTTCATGATAATAAAATTCAACGATATTTCAGTCAATTTTTATTATTCCTAATGCTTTTGGAAATTTTTTGAATTGTAAATAATTAAAGTTAACTGGTAAATTGATAAAGTATCGTTGTTACTGTCAAAAACCAAGTGATAGGAAATTGAAAATAATTTTGATTAGTTTTACTATTTTTGAGCTTCTTTGAGTTTTTATATTTAGAAAATTTTATAACTCATGGCAACTTTATGAAAAAGGTTTTCAGATTTCTTTCAATTCAAAAATGTATTACATTTTCAGGAATTTTTATTAGATTGCCAGACTTGACAGTTTTTTTTTGTAAGATACCAATAATTTTTGATCATGACGTATTTAAAAAATTTTCAATTCAAATATTAATATTTATAATAATATTTTGAGAAATTTTTTAAATTGGGAATAATTAAAATTGATTAGCAAAAAATTAAAAAAATCATTATTATTATCGAAAACACTGATAAAAAATTGCAACTAATTTCTAATGTTGACCATTTTTAGGTTTTTTTTGAGTTTCTAGATGTTTTTCAAATTTTTTTTATGCTTTTTATTGGAAAGTATGTTTTATTTTGAGGAATTTTTTCACATCATGAGATTAGACAGTTTCTTAAAGTTGAAGATTTCAATATGTAATTTTTCATAATGATAAAATATAACGATTTTCCAGTCAATCGTTATTTTTCCAATACTTTTGAAAACTTCTTAAATTGGAAACTATTAAAATTAACTGGCAAATTGATAAAGTATCGATGTTACTGTCAAAAACCTAGTGATAAGAAATTAGAACTTATTTTGATTAATTTTAATATTTTTAAGCTTTTCTTAATTGTTTATGTATGAAAAATGTTATAATCCATATCAATTTAGTATAAAATTTTTGAAAATTCTCTTTATTCCAAAATACGTTGAATTTTCAGGAATTTTGATTAGATTGTCAAACTTGACAGTTTTGGTTTTTGTTTTTTTGTTTTTTTTTTGAAGATTTCACTAATTTTTGGTAAAAATGTAGTACAATGATATTCCAATGAATTTTTATTATTTGTAATAATTTTTTTAATTAGGAATATATTCCAAATCGAGTGGCGAATAGATAAAATTATTATCGTTATTATCATCAAAAACCCAGGGATAAAAAATTGGTGTGATATTTCAACAGTGCATCAAGGGTGTAGGTGGGGGAGTAGGCCATTTAATTTGTGATGAAAACATGCCTATAACCTTCACATGAACATGGTCAATAACTGTGCAAAATTTAAGGACGTTTCGTGCAGTAGTTTTGAAGTTATAGACGCACAACATACAGACTTTCACATTTATATATATATATATATATATATATATATAGATTATAACATTAATTTATTTATAATCTAGTGTTGAAAATTAGGTAGTATTTTTTTATGTGTGTATCCAAGATGGGAAACAAAGTGGAAGGAAGGTGTATGCGTGTTTTCTAGAATTATTTCAGCAGGGACTTTTTTTTGATTAGAAAGGTTGCTTTCATTTTTCAAAATTTCGATGTAGGATTTAATTAGTTTTAATCCAAATTTTTCAAATTTGACACTTGTTTTTGAAACAGTTATTAAAGTCTTGAAAAATTTTGAATTCGAGAATTTATGCTTTTTTTTAGAAATTTCAATTGAATCGTGAGACTCGACAGAATTTTTATTTTTTTCATATTCCAATACTTTTTGATTATTATGATATAATTTAGCCATTCTATATTTGATTTTTTTTTTTTATATATATTTCTTTGGGAAATTTCGCTATGTTGATATTGAGAATAATAAAAATTGACTAGCAAATTGATAAAATATCACTTTTATTGTTGAAAACCCAGTGATAAAAAATTAGAACTAATTTTGACTAGTTTTACTTTTTGCAGGTTTTTTTGAGTTTTCATGTTTAGAAAATTATATAATTAATGGTAATTTTATATCAATGTTCCGAAAATTCTTTTTTATCAAAACATATGTTAAATTTTCAGGATTTTTTATTAGATTGTGATATTTGACAGTTTTGTTATTTTGAAGATTGCAATAATTTTCGATAATGATGATGTAAATGAATGATTTTCCAATAGATTTTATTATTTCCTATATTTATTTGGGAAATTTCTTTAATTGGGAATAATAGAAATTGACTGGCAAATCGATAAAATACCGTTAGCATTATCAAAAATCCAGTGATAAAAAATTGCCAATGATATATGCAATTGTATAATTGCCGGTTTAAAAAAATTTTCGAATCGGAAATATGTTTCATTTAGAGTAAATTTCATTAGATCATAAGGCTCTGAAGATTTTTTGAAGATTTCAACATTTTTTCATAATGAAGATGTAATTTTACGATTTAACAGTCGATTTTTCTTATTCCTAATGTCTCTTTGGAAAGTTTCTTCAGTTGAGAATAATAAAAATTACCTGGCAAATAGATAAAACATTTTCATATTTTATCATTTCTGAGAAAAACCCAGTGATAAAAAATTGCAACTAATTTTGAATAGTTTTACTATTTTTACGCTTTTTCGACTTTTAAAAATTTGTTCTTTGAATGTAATTTAGTGTGTAATGTATTTCATTATATATTTCAATCTCCGAAATTAAGCAAAATTAATCATGTAGATTAGTTTGTTCTTTGCAAAATTCTTTTAAATTTTTTTAAAAATGGAGGATATTCAAAATTTACTAGGAAATTTCTTTAATATTATCATGATTATTTAGACTTTCAGAGTTGCAAAATTTCAAATGATTTTTGATAAGTTTTGTTACTATTTACAGTTTTTGAGCTTTTTTGGTTTTGTAACGTTTCTGGATGTTTTGAATATTTTATAATTCATACTTAAATTGTTGACGAATTATTGAGTATTTTTGCTTATTATTTCTAAATTTTCATTTACAATTATATTTTTATGTAACATAATAATTTTACATTATGTCTGTGTTATTTTTCTAAAATGAAAATGTTATAGATTTATAAAATTTTAGAAAGCTCTAATGTCAACATAAAAACTGTGACAAATTTTAAGAAATATATATTATTTTGTAGAAAAATTGAGTATGTTGTGGAATTTTCACTTTTTTTTACCGTTCCAAGAACTATTTTTTGGAAAAATTGTGAAGCTTTTGGAAACGTTGAATATTTTTGGATGCCTTGACAATCACCTAATTGAAAAATGTAAGCGTTTTAAAAGGATTCATCTATCTTGGACAGTTTGAAATTAAACTCGTAAAGTTTTTAACTTTTGGACACTGAAAATGAGAAATTTTCAAGTTTTGTAGGAAAATGTTTCAACGTCTGATAATAGAAAAAAATATATGAAATTTGACGTACTTTCGAAATGGGTATAATGATAGTTATCTTAAAAATTGAATTTCTTAAAGTGAAAATATTTTTTGCAATTTTTTCAGTTCTGAATTTTCCATAAATACGAAAAACGAGTATGTGAAGTTCGATTACATAATTGATAAATTTTGAAAAGACTATAAATAAGTGAAAAAGAAACATTGATATTTACATATATTTGGTAAATATTTCTATTTTCGATGTTGAAAAATCTTAAAAACTCGATGTAATTTTTTTCGAAAAAATTTTTAGTACTAAAAATCTTTGCAATCAAAAAATGTTGACTAGTTTTCAGTGGCTTTTGAATGTCCTGAAATTAAGAACTCAAAATACAGCACAATTCTAGAAACTTTCGAAAAACATAAAGTTGAATAGTTTAAATACTTGCAAAGTTTTTCACTTCTAGAAAAAAATGTTCAAAAATCTAAACAAAAACACCTTTTTTCAATTTTTAAATAGTTTGTAAGTTTCGAGGTTTTTAAACTCTCAAATAATTTATGACCTACAAAAACTTTCAGAACAATATTCATTATTATAGTAAAAATAATAATCACGTAAAAAATGAGAATCTTCAAAATTGAAAAACCTTTTGGAAGTGCTAACATTTTTAAAGATTTATCAAGGTATACATTTTATGCAATGACTTATCAATTGTCTATAAATTTATTGGTAAATTGTGAAATAATGAAAAAATACAAATAATAATTATTATTTTAATAATAATTAGCTTCTCGTAACTTGTATGATTGTATCGATTAAAATGTACTACTTGTTTTGAAAAATTATCAAAATATTTTGTAAAACGTTTCTGGAAAATTGTTCTCTACAATTGTCATGATTTTTTGGTTGTGAAATGTGTGAGAAAAAATGTATACACAGTTATGACTATGGGTTTTCGAAATAATTATTGTTTGAAGTAGAGGAAAGGAGCACCATTTTATTGATACGTGCACATAATCACGACATGGAATGTAGCTTTCAGCTCTACCGACATTATCAATCTTTGATGGTGTCGCTTTTAAGTAGAAACAGTCGGTACTGAGTATGTAGTTCTATATACAGTGATGCATATATGTCATTCATGATTTACATTACATACAATTTTTTACCTTGAATCATTTATACTTTTGAAATATTTCATTTCTTTGTATTTATGTATAAAATGTTTTTTTTTTTTAAACAAATGTAATACAGGTTTAAAGGGTTGTTTTTAACAACTTTTTCATGTTGAAACATGAAATGTTTTAATTTCAATTTATAATGCTAGATTTATATTATGAAAAAAGGGTACAAAATACATATGAAATGATGATTAGAAATAAGGTTCAAAAACTGAAAAATAAGTGTTACAGCTATCAAAAAAAAGGCATGTCTTTCATGGAAAAATTACCATTAATTTAGAACTTTTCAAGTTTTTCATGAAAAACTCATTGATATTTTATTGATTTCGACCAAGTTTGTTCAACGTTACTTGAAATTAACTTGAAACTGTACATAGTGAAAATTGTTGTACAAAGGAGAGTATTTTTAAACTCAAGAATTATCGTTTGTAAATCCTTGTAAAAAAACTTTACAGGTTTTTATTCAACTCTGATTTTATTTGGGAAATAATGATAACTTAATTTTCATAATAAAACGAGAAATGATATTTTTTTCAGGAAACAAAGGAATAGTAATTTATGTGCTTGAGAAGTTATTTCGAAATTGAAAAGTTCAGTGTTAAAACGGATGTAAATTTTTTTTTTAATTTATTTTATCCATATTTATTCATAAAGTGTAAGTTTTATTTTCAGTACTTTTCGTGTCGATCCATCATATTTTTAACAATGCCATAAAAAGTTGTCATTGAAAAAAATTACTGTCACAGTCCAAAGCAATTTTCTGTATTTTAGAATGCATATTTATTGATTGCCTCTACTATGCAGTACGCGGAAATCTGGCATATAAAAACTAGTTTGAATTTGTTAATGTACGTTTTGAATTTCATAAACAATTTTTGTTCAGCAGGCACGTAAAAAAGAATTTTTAAAGAAGTCGAACTTTTGAAGTATTTCTAAAGATATTGACCGTCCGTTTATTAAATTATAGATAGGTTTCGTTCTATTGATGGAGAGTTTTTTACAGTGAATTTTTATTTAAAACTATTCGAATTGTTTTTTTCTAAAGTTTTGAAGTCACAACTTTTTTTAGAAATTAAAGTGAATTAGGTTTAAGTACTTGGTAAAGTCTAGAATGTCTTTGAATAACTCGAAAAAAATGGAAATTTGTGAAAAACTTAATAAATTAATGAATAGATATCTTATTCTAGATATTTAAAGAACTGTGAAATTTCTGGGCTGGTTTGTAGAATCCCTGAAAGTTTTTCATGATATAGAAAAAATGTTTGATGTTATAATTAATTAAAAGTATTTTAAATATCGAGGATCATTAAAGAAATATAAAATGTAATGTAAATTGTGAAAAGTAGTAGTTTTAATGCAATTCAAGTTTTTGGAATAGTTTTATAGACAGAGAATTTTTCTGGTCATTTTTTTTTTTTTTTGTCAATAGTGATATAATTTATTTTTTTTAAAGCCTCTAAAATTTATCGGTCTTGGAAATAATCTGGTAAACTGTATATAAAAATGGGAGTATTTTTATATTTTGCAAGATCCAAGGAAATATTATATTCTCATCTTTATTGAGCCTTCAAAAATCCTCATTAAATCGAGTTTTGAAAGTTACGATTAAATATCGAAAATTGAATTATTAATTTCGATTCATGTATTTCTAAGGATTTCTCAAATGAACAGAAACGTTTAAAAACTAACAAAAAAGATGAAAAACTGGTTTTTCTACTTCACTCAAGATTAAAGTAAAAAATAGCTAGTAACTTTGTGTAATGTTTGTTAAAATTCAATGTATTCATTACTTTAACTATGACAGGCAACGGGAACATATTTTTTTTAATTTTTTATACTTTTAAACGTTTGAAACTTCAGGAGTATGAGGAATTCGAAAAAATATTTAAGAATGCTCACAAACTTATGTGACTTTCTCGAATAAACAGAAATTTTGAAAAAAAATGTTCTTGAAGTTCCAAACATTTAAAAAATAGACGAAAACTATACAAAATTTGGTTTTTCATCTCCACCCAAGATGAAAGTAATAAATAGTTAGGTTGGATTATATTTTTTCTAATTTCAATGATTATTTATTACTTGAACTAAAAAAGGTTGTAGGAACAATTTATTCTATTTCATTTGTTTTTGAACGTTTGGAACTTCAGGAATATGGAAAAAATGATTATACTTATAGTAATCGAAAAATCTATAATATAAAATAAACTAATGAATTGACTTAGTGCATAATCAAACAAAATATTTCGTAAGAACACGAGCAGGAAGTTAATTGATATACAATAAAATACCCGCAACAAAAGATCTTGATTATTGCCTGTTATTTTTCTGTTTTATAAAAAATCTAATTTTAGGAAATCATACTCTTCAGTTTTACTTTCATAACTGTGCCATTGTTAATTTTTTTTCCTCTTTTATGTATATTACTCGCCTATTACTATTGCTCACTTTTTTGTTCCATTACTTTACCATCGCCTTTTCTTCAAAGTACCCCTTTCAGAGAAGTGAAAAAAAATTTTTTTTTTTTTTCGTTGTTCCAGAATCCTCATGTTGGTGGAAGTGAGATGGCATCCAAGGAAAAAAAGCCCTTAGCATCTTCAAAAGCAAAGCAAAGGTCAAACAACAACGCCAGTTTACCTTCCGCAAATGACACCAAGAACAAGCGTGTTCGATCCGTCGTTTTTCCAAAACGGCAGATCGAATGGCAACGGCTCATATCCACAGCCGTCGTCACGGGAAACTCGTTGCCGGCCAAACTCGAGCCAGGTTTGCCACGTAAGAAAATTGAAAACCTGGTGCGCCAGCAAAAGCTGAAAAACTCCAAAAACGCGAAATCCACGATTGTCAAGGCCAAAAAGAAGGTGACCTTGAAGGCACTGAAGCTCACGGGTAACAAAACTGCTCGTACTGGTAAGAAGATAAAAAAAGAGACCCAGGATTCAGACGGGGTCAAGGTCAAGGTCGAGGCCGAAGCAGAAGACACGAATGAGGCGGAGGAAGGAACGTCCCCAGAGGAAGAAGTGGCCAGTGAGGTGAAGGTCGAGGGTCAAATCGAGACACCGAAAGGCCCGAAAAACAACGTCAGGGCGAATGGCAAGAAGAAAGCCGAGGCCACGCCAAAAGTGCCCAAGACAGTGAGGAAGTCCTTGAAGGGCGCCGAGCCCAAGGTCAAGGCCAACAAGAGCTTGGTCCACGGGTGTCGAGCCGACGTAACTGAGAAATGCTCTTACGATTTGACCATCGAGGAAGTGATAGCTTCCTCGTTGCTGGTGCTGGACCTGAGGGAAGCTGAAACCAAGGTCGCCGAGGAAGTCGAGGAAGACTCCAAGAAAAAGGATGGCCTTCGTAATGGGAAACTTCGCCAGGTCGCGAATCTCGGGATTCGCAGGAGGTCGAGTTCTCATGACCAAGATGAGAAGCCTGAGGTCGAGTTGGATTTATTGGAGAGCAGGCTCGATACTCAGGAGGGGCAAGTGGAGAACAATAATAATGGGGAGCGGTCAGACGAAGCTGGGCCCACTCTCAGGTCGAAGAAGACCAAGTCGAGAAGCGTTTGTCTTGACGACGAAGACGTTCAGAAGAGTGCCTTAGAGAAGACGGAGTTGAGTAGGAAGGATAAGGCTGGGAAGTTGGCGACGGAGAAGGGCAAGTGCCGCAGGAGCAGCCTTGACCTGGAGTCGAAGAAGGTCGAATCTTTGGAGATTGGGGAGGGTGGTCCTTCGAAGATCGATCGAATGATTGAAGATGTCAAGTTGAAGATCGCGCAGTCCATTGAGAGCAAGATTTTGGAAGACAAGGTGCTGGGGATGCTGGGGAAGAACTACCAGGTGAAGGCGGAGGAGGTCGTGGCGCCTATAAACGACACCAAGCCAGGGTATGTTTTTTCTGGATTTTTTGGGATTCCTGTTGAAGGGAATTGTTTGCGTGTTAGTTACTGGATTTATTTTTACTTTTTGTATGAATATCAGCATTTATGATTTTTCAAGGCCAAATTTTACATATCAGTGTGATTCAATATTGGATTTTGGGTTTTTTTTTAATTTTTCTTTCTAGGTCCCAAATCATTCTGTTGGATTTATTCGGTATTCATTATTCAGAGGCCTTCAAACTTGAAATTAATTATTTAGCTATATTTTCAAATTTGGAAATAGCGTTATTCTCGACAAAAATTGACTGAAAATTAGTCAATTTTCAGCCAATGAGTTACTGTTCTCGACTTAATAGTACATTATTCTGCGAGTAGTATTTGTAACAAAGGTTTCTAAAGTCAGTAACGTCCTTTTAAAAAATTAGTTTTTGTGGCTCAAAACCAATTGGTGAATGCGTAAATACTACTGATGGACGTGTAATTGTGCGTTCATTAGTTGGTTATGAGCCACGTAATATTTGTATTTGAGGTGGCGTTACTGGCTCTAAAAATGCTTGTTGCGAATAAAGGAGTTGTTGAATTGTTACATTTCTTGTTCAAATTGCAACATTTTTCGATTTTCTACTTCTAGAAGTTGAGTTTATGGATTTTTCAATTGACAAACTTTTCAAAACAAAATTGACATTTAAATTTTCCAGATTTTTTATTGAAAGGAAAACAGAATGTTCTTATGGCTCAATAATCATATGGTTTGACAAAAAAGGATAGATTTTTATAGAATGGTACAGGGAAAGAAATTTTTGGTTGCAGTAACTAAGGCAGTTGGTAAAATATGGACTAACTAAATTTTTTGATGTAACAACCCAAGTTTAGTAATTGCAAGCAAAGATTTTGTTGTGATAAGCAATTTCATGGTTGTTATATTCAAAATTTTTATAATTATAATTATAAAAATTATTAAATATAAAAATTTATAATTTATATTTATAATTATAAAAATTATTAATATTCCAATACATGCTTTGATTGCTGCAATCGAACATTTCTTATCTTGCAGAAAATCCAAGAATGAAGAATTTAAGCTCATCAATTTTGAGAAATTTATGACGTAATGTACAAAGACTTGGAAATTCAATGTTTTAAAATTGTTTTTTGAGACTCTGAATTGAAGGAACGTATGAGAATTTCAAAATATTTACACCTTGCAGTTTTGTAAGAATCAACTGAATTGAGTGAACGGCAAAATAATAAATATTTGATTTTTCGGCAGTTCGAAATGTCAAAAAATTGAAATTGTATACTTTTAGACACTTGTTTTTAAAAATTTAGACACTCTAAGTCCCAAAGTGCAAATAATTCTTGAGAGTTTACTAATTTTAGTAAATGATATTTTAAAACGTGAAATTGAATAATTAGAAAGCAAAATTTACAAATTTACGAACTTGAATATTTCCAAATTCAGAACCTCTGGAATTTTAATGTTTAAAATTTCTAACTACATTTTTGCTAGATTCGACAATATTAAAGGATTTCCAAAAACCGAGAAATCCAATATTGAAGTTTGTTGCAAGCTTTTTATTCGACGCTCTTGTAACAGAAAATTTTCTACTCAATTTTCGTTTCTGGAAAGAAAATGTTGAAAACTCTGAATTTTGAAGATTTTTAAGTAAAATTTTAATTCTGGTAAATATTCATTGAAATAATATTTAATGTAAATATCGTCTCAACTAAAAACCTTTTCGTGAAAAAGTCACGTTAAAAAAAAAGTTGAATTTAAGGTTCGAGACTGAAAGTGGCGGAACGAGCAAGTAGAACATATAAATATTGGGGTAGCCAAAAGAGGGTAATCTCTGACTTTGTCATCACTCTCCTTAGTTTGTATTCGGGGTGCTTAAATATAATTATTCTCATAATTCTTACAATAATAAAATAAACTTTTCAGCGTTTATGAATATCATTTTCATATCGATTATTTTTTCAAGAATATATTGTTAAAATTAATTCATAACATTGATGAGAAAAAGACAGTTTGATCGGAATTTCATCGGTGGTTTTCCTACTTTTTAAATGCTTCTTTTATAATATTGTTTTGTGTAATTTTTGATTTTGCCTGATGAAAAAGGTTTATTGAAGTATGTTTATTGATTGAAATTTTTTTACTTTGAAATTGTTCTATGAAAGGGAGACTAAAAAAATGTCGAAATACTTTATTTTTTGAAGTTTTCTTCACATTTTTCTCTTGCTGATTTTTCATCAACTTGTTTTTTTTTTTTTTTTTTTTTTTTGGATTTGTTTATTCATAACTTCGGAATTTGATATAATGGATTTTGGATTTTGGATTTTGGAGTGAATTTTTTTTTCGTGAGTGAGAGTATCTAACCGTTAGTCTTTTTCATCGCCATAAAATAAAAAAAAACACACAATTTTACTGAACTTCTCGTCAAATCTAGAAAAAAATGATAAACATAAATAAACTTAGACCTAGAATATTAAAATTTTAGAATATTCCTATTTTCAAGTTTTTCGGTTTTTGAATACTTGATAACCAATTTTTTTTTTTTTTTTTTTAAGGCACAATTTCATATTAAATAATGTATAAATTTGTGGGCTCAGATTGTCATATTTGGCTACTTTGATGTTTTAATCATTATATTAAGACATTTTTTAAATATGATATTTAAAATTTATGGAACTTGAAAATTTCCCAGATTTTCAAGTTCCAAATTTTTGCATTTACATTTATGGTCAACTATAAAAACAAATTGAAAATTTTTCATTTTCTAAAGCCTGACTTGCAGAAATAATCATATAAATGGAACAATGTTTTTAAACTTTTATCCAAATTTTATAATTTTCTGATAAAAGTCCTTCCATTTGAATAATTTTCAATGAAAATTTCTAATTTTTCATCAATATAAATTATCTTGTTTCTGCGTTTTTAAATTTGAAGAATTTTGATTCCGAAAATTGACTTGACCCGAAGTGTAAAATCCGAACTATCGTAAATTTCGTGAAAATTAAGATGTTTAATATACATTAACTAGAATTTCATGATATATTTTAAACCCATTTTGGTTACACGCATTATTATTGTATGTTAGATAAAACAAACTTTTTTATATTGTTACATGTAAATGAAAATGTAATTTACAATAAGCAACAATTGATTTTTTGTTAATCATACTTGAATATTTTTTAAATAATGCAATATTTCAAATTCGTAAATATGTAAATTCTTATTTCTCAGATTTCCCAGCTGCAAAATTTGAGCATTAAAAAATCCTTTTTTTTTCGTGGGTTCATGAAAATGATAAAATTTAAAAATGAATTTTAATTTTTTTATTTTCTAAATCATCTGGCTTGCAGAAACATCGAATAAATGCAACAACATTTTGAACTTTTATCGAAATTTGATAATTTTCTGATAAAAGTCCTTCCATTTGAATATCTTTGAATGAAAATTCCTAATTGTTTGTGAATATATACTATCATTGTACTGCGTTGTGAAACTTGAAGAATTTTTAATCCAAAAATTAGGTACATCCCTAAAATAAAATTTTGTCCATTTTAATCCATTTTGGTGACGTACATTACTATTGTATGTGTGTAATTAAACGAAAATTTTTATGTTGTTTTTTGTAAATAAAAATGTACAGTTTAAAGAGCAAAAGTAGAATTGTTGGCTTTTGAAAAGTTTTGATTTTAGAGGTGACATGATATTTTGATACCGAGTCGCCAATTTATATGTTGGAGTGTTGGAAATATTTCTTTCTTTTTTGTGTCTCAGGCTTGATGTAAATGAAGAAGAAGAAGACGAAGATAAGAAGAGCGAAAACATGGGTAAAGACGACGTCAGAGAGTGCTCTCTGCCAAAGGTCGCTGACACTGCCAAAGAAATCGAGAAGCTAGTCATGGGCGACGTTGAACTGGTGGATGCCAGGACCGATGAGAAAAACAACGATCCACCACCTGAGGTGAATTCCCACGACGTCGTGGCCGATGAATATGACCTGCAGAAGGAGCTTGGTCCCGACAAAGTCCTTAATCCTTTCGCCCTACCCAATAAAAGCGAAGAGACCCTCGAAGAAACCCTGGACAACGTTAAGAAAGTCGAAACCCCAGATGACGCCGAACAAGTTGAATCCCCGGACGAAGATAAGAAAATCGTTGAAATTCTCGAGGAGACCAAAAAAGTCGAGCCTGTGGATGAGGTCAAAAAAGTGCTCAGAAAATCCCCGAGGACTTCGACAAAAACGACGCCTGAGAAGACGAAAATTGTCCCTAAAACGTCCTTGGAGAAGGTACCTGCACTAGAAATCGTGGGGACTGTGAATGAAGAGGACTGCACCTTGAATGACAAAACGTCTGAGAATATGGAAGTCGACGACCCTCGTTGGATCATTGGAGATTCCGGGGATATCGAAACCTTGGAGAGTATCACCATGGAGGTCGAGAAGTTGGTGAACATGAGTGCAACGCCCACGAAAGAGGCGGAGAACAAAATGGCAGATGCTGGGGATGAAAAAGTCGTGCCTGCGGAAGGGGTCGAAGAAAAACTTGCTCAGGACAAGGAAAGTTTACGTCTCGAAGAAGTTCCTGAAGATGGCTGTGACGGGGCGAACCCGGTAAAGACGATAAAAGCGGAGAACGCGAAGCAGGAACAGGGAGACGTGAAAAAGGAAGATGAGAAGAAGCCGGAAGAGGGGAAGAGAGTTCTTAGAACACGGGACAAGAGCCAGCAGCAGAAGAAGAAAATGCAGGAGGAGTTGGAAGCGAAGGCTCCCGAGGACGAGAAGGCGGAGGCAAGTGCGCAAACTGCTGAAGAGGGCGTTCAAGAAGCTCAGGTTCGGACTCGTCGAAGCCGAGAGTCGAAGAGAAGACGCGAGGAAGTCCAGAGTTCACCCAAGTCTCGACGTAGCAGAAAAGAGACGAAGAAGTCGGAGCAGCAAAAAGAAGAGACTCTCCTGGATAACGAGGTTGCGGAGATTAACGAGAATCAAAGCGGCGATAGTAATGCTCAGAACGGGTGTCGAGGATTTTCCGAGCCTTCCACGGATAAGGGAGCCCAGGTTCCGGGGGGTCGTTGCAAATCGGAGAATGATGTCAAGAGTATTTGCAGCGGCGAGCCATTTACTCCATCGGAGAATCTGAGGAGTGAAGAGTGCAAGTCCAACAAGTCTTTGGAGATGGTGCAGAAGGACTTGGACGAGGCTTCCACTTCCGGGGAGTCCTTGAGTAGTGGGGTGTTGAAGATTATGGAGACGCCTGAAGAGTTGGCCATGAAAGAGAGTATCTTGGGAATGTTGGGGCTGCGGCCCTCGGAGAAGGTGAGCGAGCAAATGAGGATGAAGAGGATGGAGCAGTCGACTTCTGGCACGTTGAAAACTGTGATCAGGGTGCAGAAGGACAAGGAACGCGCTGGGGAGAAGAAGGGGTCGCGCTCGCCTTTGAAGATGGTGCTGAAGCAGCAGGGGCGTGGCGAGAGCGGGGACGGTGACTCCTTCGACTTTTACACCATTCAAAAGGAGGTGAGTGAATGGTTTTTTTTTTAAGGGATTGTTGGATAGGGGTGAGTATTTGATATGCAGTACGGTGACTGTTATTTTTGGAATTGTCGATTTTTGGTCTTGGAATCGAGTAAAGTATAAAAAAAATTTTCTGTAAGAATTTGTAATGAGAAATGCATGTTCCACATTAAAAATTATTGAAAAAAATTATCAGTTATTAATTATAAATTTTTAATGTGGAACATAGAAAAAATAACATGTATTTTCTATTTTAAACTTCCATCGATTTGTGGCACATGTAATTGTTATTTAATTTGACTAATTTTTTTTAGCACAATTGGTTTTAAGGCAGAGTATGGAAAACATTTTGACAATGCAAAAATAACAGTAGAAGATTTATAAGAAAAAAATTTTACTACAACCTTATCAAAACTTTGGCTGAAATTATTATGAAATGTGAACTAAACAAAAATGTTATGAACCGATTCGAATATATCATAAGGTTCAAGGGAAAAAAATTCGTATACCAAAAAGCTGGCATTATACAATTTTAAAGGTGTGTTGAAATCCATGAGGTTTCTCTGTTCGTAATAAATTTTCAAAAATAGTTTGTTTGCCAATTTAAATCTAAGTCAACTTCTCAAATTTTCTATTTATTGAAGTGTGAATCTCACATTTTATAGATTTCTATAGCCAACATTTGGAAATAACCTGCGATTTTTTTACTTTCTGATATACAAAGTTTTGGGTTTTCAGGTTGTTTATTCTGCTTTCAATTCCTGAACTCGAAAAGAAAGATGATTTAGGAGTCAACGAATTCAAAATTTTTCAATTTTGAAAATCGTATTTGATGATTTTCCAGTTACGAAAGTTAAATATTTAGATTCCTGAACTCCTGGACGTGAAATCAGACAATCGCAAAATTCAACTAGTTTTTTTTTGGCATATTTTTGAATATGAAATTTTAGATCTGCAAGTCAGTTAAGTTAGATCATCAACTTGTATTTTCTATTTTTTATTTCAAATTGTATTTAATTAACAAAAAATCAAATTTCCACAATTTTTGGATTTCTAATAGATTTTGTTAATATCTCGAACATTTTATCCTTTTTTTTATTTTCTAACTAAATTTCAAAAATATGGATTTCAAGTTCTGATACAATGAAGTCATTGAATGCAAGAAACGTTTACTCTGTGGGATAAAATTTATGAGCATTTTCAGATTCATTATGTTTCTTTTCGTAGTTATTGCCATATTACATTTTCGAGTTAACAATTTCATAGTTTTAGAATTAATTATTATGTAAATATATCAGGTATTACATGCAAATTTTTATTTACAATAACGTGTTTCCCGATTTTTGAACCTTGAAAACCATGTCTTTCAGTTTCTGTTTGAAAAATTTCAAGAACACAAATTTCCAAACATGTTTCTTTAAAAATTTTTCACATTCTATAGTCCAAACAACTTTTTAAATGTAAGCACTATAAATACAGAAAGAATTTTTTGAATATTTTTCACTTTTATTTCAATTTTCGTTATTATATTTGAAATTATTAATTTATCATTTGGTTTTTTGTTGAATATTAAATTCTTATGATATAGTATCTAATTTTCATTATATTTGAAATTGTGATTCAAGGCAAAATAGTTAAATAGAAATTATATTTGTAAAAATTTAAGGTTCAAAAAAATTATTCAAGATTATCAGTTCAAAGACAAAAAAATTTTTGCATGGAATTTTTCAAAATATTTTGTTCAGTTTTTTTTGGGTTTTTAAGAATTGGAATGTATTCCAAAATTCAGAGAGAATTTCTTCAACGTCTATAGTCAAAACGGGAAATTTTAAAAGTGTGTTGAAATTTTCGTGAATTTTCTAAATTTTTGTTACCATAGGTTATGCTAGGTTGATGTTTTGTTTTTATATTTTCGTTATTTTTGTTTCTTTAACATATTTATTTGTTTTCTTTTTGTTTTGTGTTTTTTCAGTTGGGAACCAGTGGTTTGGGCGATAGCAGCTCTGGTGCGAACCGAAAGTTCACTACTAACCACAGATATAATAGCGGTAATCTTGGTTGCGGGCTTAACTATACCATTTTTAACAGCTTGTTCATCTTCATTCATGGGTGGTTAGAAATCAAAACAGGCCAAAAAATGTTTTTCAATTTTGGAATAAGCTGTGGATTTAATTATTCATCATTTTTAAAATTTTTCATGGCATCAACTTTGTTTATTTTATTGCATTAATTTTCATTCGCAGTTGGGAATCTTGTAGAAATACACAAAAAACGTAGATTTCAGGTTGTTAGAGGGTTATAAACTATACGGAATTACCCAGTTTAAAAATGGGATCCTATCAGTCTTTCGTGAAAGATTCTGGAAATGCCAAAAATAATGTACTCAAAGCCCTGTTTTTATTTCGAGCCTCTCGTATAATCTT
This sequence comes from Platygaster robiniae, assembly GCA_028476575.1. Lineage (NCBI taxonomy): Eukaryota > Metazoa > Arthropoda > Insecta > Hymenoptera > Platygastridae > Platygaster > Platygaster robiniae. The sequence continues at coordinate 30,315,566 of CM052023.1, forward strand.
TCATCTGGTGAAAATTCCCATTTTCCTAATTTCACAGGGAAAGGTTGTGGAAGTCTTTTTGCTCTAGTTTTCATTCCTTGCACTTTTTTTCGAAAATTAATAGATTCTTAACTCGAAAATTCGATGTCTACCATTAGTGAACTTGGTAGAATTTTCTAATTTATTTTGAAAAGTTCAAAATCTATCAGGCTGAGAAAATTTTGGAATCATTGTCTAAACTTTCATAATAACTATTAGGAATTTAATTTTCTAGCTACAATTGATACTTATTGGAAAATCAAATTGCGTAGGAATTGATTACAATTTTTATCAAAGTTTAATTGAGTTGACAATTATTTTTCATATTTTTGCAACTAATTTAATTTTAAGTTATTGAGTGCATTTATCTTGAGTAAAATTTGGACGATTGAATAAGAAATCTATGATCAGAATATACATCTAAAAACATTTTTGTAAATGGTATCGAGAATAAAGAATAATGAAAAATGAAGAATTTAATTAAACTATTAAAGATTTAATTAGTATTTTTCTATTTGTTGTATTTTCGATTTTGGTTTCAAGCCTTGTATTTCAGTGCATCGTATTTTTTTTTCTTTTTTATGTTTTTACCTTTTTTTCAAAGAGTCAGGTGTTTTCTACGTTTTCGAACAAATTATCTAATCTGCCATTCTATTAACTTCATATTTTATGTATTTTTTATCTCCTTTTTTTTCATATGTATAGAGTTAACTTTTTTATTTCTTATATTTGTGATAAATTGTGTAATGGACGATTTAAAACATTTTTGCTTGAAATTTCACTTTTTGTTATAAACTAAAATGATGGAAGATTATTAATGAATGATTCAAAATGAAGAAAAACAAATAATTACTTGGATTAGGATTTTATCAATACTTTCTTTAAAAATATTTTTGAATTTTTCTAGTTATTTATTTATTCAGTATTCAAAAAATGTCTTACTCCAAGAAAAAATAAAATTATCGATCCTGGACAATTGATAAAATAAAGGGATATGATAATTAATCGAAAAAAGGTGTGAACTGAAAAAAAATCATTTTCCATAATTTTTTTGTTCTCGTAATCTTTATTCATACTTCACTTCATTTTCTTTCACCCACGTTTAATGACAGTCATCACTATTCAATCACGATATTACGAAAATCTGATTTTTTTATGATACAGAATTGATTGAGATATTATAATTATATATAATTATAATATTTAGATGAAAAATTAGTAAAATATATTTATTGCAGATGAAATTAAATTCCTTAGCTCACCTTCCCGATGTTTCATCACACTCGCAAAATGCATTTAACAAATTCTGTCCGCACGTTGTAGTAATTAATTGGCACGTAAAAATGTGTTAGACAACTTTTCTTGAATTCGCGATCTTTTTTTTTTTTGTTGGAATTATCGTCCGTACAGAAGAGGATAATGAGGAGAGTCCTTCGAAGGATCGCCATTTAATTGTGATTCCGGAAAAAGCCTCGTCCTTTTCCATTCATCCGGGACGATTGTGCGCTGACGTCTGTTGTTATTGTTTCGGCAAGTTCGGCTCTCTCGACACGCCAATGCATTTAGCGCAAATGAAATCCGACGATAGGATGAAGAAAATTTTGAATGTCGAACGACATCTCACGAAAGATTCCTGTCTCTGCGACGCTTGCTATCGTCATGTTGACAGAAAAGTAAGATACTCTTTTACTGAGAACAAAATTTGTGAGACGAGGTTTATAAAGAAAACTTTATTCGAAAAATTGTAAAGATACAAAATGAGGGGATTTTTCCAAAAAAAATTTTCGAATTTGGAAAGAAACTCGAATTTTTTCAAGTATATGTAATTCTTCATATGGAATTTGAATTCTAGAACCGTTATTTCGTTCGTACAAAATTCCTTTAAAAATATGCATTATCTAATCATAATTTTCAGTGCTGCTACAATATTCATTTGGGTTTTGTTGTATAATTTTACTGCGTTTCAGCAGCTACTCATATGCGGCGGTATTTCTATTTTTATGTATATTAAAAGGGTGTATGCCCGTGCGATGTTATAAATAAATAATTTTCATTACAATTTTGGATAACTTTGAAAAATTATATAGAAAAATGTCCAGATTTAGGGTCTAAGAAAAGCCTTTGAAAGGTTCGCCCAACGTAAAATGGTTATTAATTACAGAAACTGTGAACTGTTTGCAAATGAAAGATGTTTTGATCGTGATTTTATGAATATTTAAGCCATAATTTGAATTGCAAATATCGCACACGCGAAGGTTTTGTACTGAAGAAACAGTTCTCTTGGCGTATTAACATTTTGAAAAACTCGAGAGAGCATTTTTTGTTAATGTTGCAAGGAAAAAATTGATTCTGAAGTGATAATTTTTAATGTTGAAAATCGATGGTTTCTGATGATTCCAGGCACATGTTAGTCCAGCGAATGTGCAGCCAAAACCACAAAAGCAGCATCGTCAATTGATGGTATCGAAATGTTCAGCGCGTGACTGCAAAGAAACTTCCAAGCACAATGTCAAACGCCGTTGGTTGGCGAAAATCAAAGGATGTTTATCGAATCAAGTGAGTCTTTTTGTTATGAATTGCGGTTAATTTATTGTAATGGAGTTTTTACAATTTTGTTTTGGATTTTGAATTTCATGACGTTGATTCTTGAAAATTTATGTAATTATGCAGATAAAGGTAAATCCATGCTATTTATTTGGTACTAGTATTCCAGCCATATTTGTTGGGATTTAAAAAGTTGGCTTATTGAATTTCTGAATAATTACCATTATCTGTTTCAGGTTGATATAGATTGGGAGTCGAGTCAACACTCGTCGATGTCCTTTTGCGCGATTCATTACCCTATAATTGAAAAATTCTTGACATGCGCGCTTTGCAATCGCCGCCTGGCGAAGAACCAAACACATGTACTGCCATCTCACGAGAATGACGAACTGAACCAGCGCCTCGCGCAACATGGGGTGCCCGTGCCTTTAATACCTGGCACTTTCCTGTGCAAGCTCTGCCGCTATTTCACGACTCTGTTACTCAAAAAGGAAGTCGAAAACATGACTTCCAGCACGAAAACCTTTTACATGAATTACCGTAGAAGGTAAAAAAATTATAAATTCATGGATATTAGGGGTTGTCCGTAATTACGTAACGCAATTTTCAAGATATTTTGACTCTTTCTTCTCTCTTTTACAATAGCACGAGTAAACACACAAAATGCAAAGATTTTTATTGTACACGCAGAAGAGAATTTTATGTACCTCTGGCATAGAAAACGCGTTTCTCTGCCAGCTCGAGATCTCTAAACGCGTTTTCTATGCCCTCGGTACATAAAATATCGTTCGTGCCTGTTACGAAATATACTATTTGTTATTTTGAAAATACCCTAAATTCCAAAAAAAAAAATTGATTTGCACGTTTAAGAAATAGTAGTTTGTTTGAATTTTAAAATTGTTCAATTTGTGACTAGTTTTTCAGTTTTTATTTGAATATTTTTTGAATTTTTTAAATGTGGTTATGATTTACTTCATCAAATATTGCCTAGATACTTTTGTTGTATTTTTGAAGTTCCGATTTGAAAAATTATAAAAGTTTCAATCCAACAGTTCGAAAGGTATAGAAATTTTGAATTTTTGTAACAATTTTGTCATTGTTCATCTTATTTTTGGAATCTTGAATATAATTACTCAGTTCTGGTAATAAGCTGGGAGTTGCTTCAATTGTTTTTATTTAGCCAAGTATCTGAAGATTTTTTGCTTTCTTTTTGAAACTCTGAATCAAATATTACTCACACTTTAGTATCGCAAGTACGAAATTCTACAAATTTTTAATTCCCTCAACTGTTTTTGAATTTTTTACTGAAATATTAGGTGTACGCAATCAAATAATTAAAAGTTTGACTCAATATTACGAAATTGCTTCAAGTTTAGGATTTTCTTGATCCTTTTTGATTTTTTGCTTCTGTTTTTGAATACAAAATCAAACTATGTACTGAAACATCAATCAAGTTAAAAGGTAGAAATTTTAAAAGGATTCTTCGTTATATTCGTTATTTCGAAATTTTTTGTTATATTTCCCAAATTTAAAATTGCATGAAAAGTTTGCCTTGAATCGCTACATATTCCAAATTTTGCATTTAGTGTTCTGAATTTGGGTTCTAAAGTGAAAATTTTTGTTTTTTTTTTTTTAATTCTTGTAACTTTTTTAAATGTTGTTTCCATTTATACATGTAATTCAGAATTCAATTACTTGATATTCGGAGCATAAAGTTCAATATAACTATAAATCTCACTTTTATTAATGATTTTTATTTTTTCGTTCAATTTCTTAAATTTTCAACCGAATTACTCAAATTTAGGTTTAAAACTACCGAAAGTTTCGAATCTAACATATAGTTTTCTGTTTATTTATGTATTTATTTATTTATTTATTTTTTTTTTTTTTCAAAATTCGTATTGTAATTTCTGGTCGTTGGAAAATTATTACAAACATTGAAATTTGTGTATAATGTTTAAAGTTTTTGTTACATTATTGAAATTCAAATGTTACTACTATGAGTTTATGTTCCAAAGTACAAAATTACTAAAAACAATTTTTTAATTTTCGTGATTTATTATACAAAATCATTGACGATTGTTTCAAAATTATAAGTGTAATCCTTGAAAGTCAGAATCATATTACTCCAAGTTCGATTTTTTTTAAATTTATTCTATTCGTTGAATCAAAAACGAAATTTTAAGGACTTGGGATCAAAATCACTTGTTTCAAATTTTGGGGATTTTTTTCATATTCAATGCATAGTATTTTCAAAATTTTATTTACATAGTATTCTTGAAATGGAAAATTTATAAATTTCTCATGCCTTCCTAGGAGCGTTATCTAATTTATGGATATCCCTTTAGAAAATTTTGCCACCTTTAGAATTCGAGGAATGAAGTAAAATAAAAGAATTTCTGCACTTTATATCGATCCTGACAGATGATCGAGTGACAGATGACTGTATAAAACTGTACAATTACCCACTCTTTGAGATAAGAATAAAAAAAAATTTTCTGAAAATAAATATTACACATTACTTACCAAAAAAACGAATTGAAAAATCCAAAAGTATAAATCGGTATGATCTATATAGGTGATTCTGAGGTTACGACAATGTGAGAAAAAAATAATAGAGCTTATGTTCACCATGTACTATGCCTCGTTCCTGCCCTCCGTATTTAAAATAATATTTCGATATCACAGCAAGCTGTAACGATTTATTATAATTTAGTTGCAATTATTTTCAGGGTTCTCCAACACCACGAAATCGATGTAATCGGCAACGATGACGACGAGCCCCCGAAAGATAAAGACAAGGTGCTCCAGAAGAAGCCCGTAAAATGCAACCAAAGTAAAATTAGCGGTTCCCAAAAATCTTTGGAAAACAGTGGAAGTTCGGCATCGGAAAAATCGACGCCCGAGCCACCGTTAAAAAACACTGAAAGGATCGGAGTCTCGAATTCGCGAACTTCCAGTGACGCGAAAAGCGAGGAAATACCACAAAACCATCACGCAACGGTCAAAAAACTTGCTCCATTTTTGAGCATCGAGAGCACCATTGAGAAGTTGAAAAAGCGAAAGGCCATGAATGAGCAAATGAAAAATTGCGGGACGAATTCGGCGGATCAGAGCGTGGACGAGGTGGTGGAAATTTTGGCGATGGATAAGGAAGTGACTCTAACGAGGTTACCGAAGAGAGCGAGAACGAGTAATGACATTAGTCCAGTGGTGCAGAGACTCGGGGCGAATCCCTCGATAAGCGTTCGCACGTTGTTCCCCGGTGAAGAGGACATGAACCTGCACGCGAATGTGGAATTTGGAAATGTCAGAGAGGTGACGCCCCAGGGTTGGGAGAAATGCTCGACGATGATACAGTACGATAGGGACACGAAGACTTTGTGGCAGGAGTTGCAGAGACCTTACGGGAACCAGAGCTCCTTTTTGAGGCATCTTATTCTCCTTGAGAAGTATTATAGGTGAGCTTTGTCATTTGTGTTTTGGATTGGGAAAATTTTCATGGGGATATGAGAATTTTGGTATCTATGTATTTTAGGTCATTCTTCCAAAAATAAGCTAACCTCAAAAAAAATTGTGTTCGGGTGGTTAGGGATATTCAAATTATAAGTTCCTAAAGAGCTCCACCTAACCCAAAAATAATCCGAGAAATGAGGAGGTCACATTATAAAATGATTATTTCAATTTTTCAGGTTAGGTGCAGCTCTTTAGCAACTTATAATTTGAATAACCCGAACAAATTTTTTTTGAGGTTAGGTTATTTTTGGAAGAATGACCTAAAATACATAAAAACCTAAATTTTGCACTAAAAATTCTGGTATTTATGTATTTTAGGTCATTCTTCCAAAAATAACCTAACTTCAAAAAAAATGTGTTCGGGTTATTCAAATTATAAGTTACTAAAGAGCTGCACCTAACCTGAAAAATTGAAATAATCATTTTATAAAGTGACCGCCTTATTTTTCGGATTGTTTTTAGATTAGGTGGAGCTCTTTAGGAACTTATAATTTGAATAACCCTAACCACACGAACACAATTTTTTTTTTGAGGTTAGCTTATTTTTGGAAGAATAACCTACAATACATGGATACCAAAATTTATGTGAATTATGAGTCGGGATGAAAAATGCTAAAAGTTTTTTGGGATTCATGCAATTTTCTGAAATGTTTTTGGATATGTTTTTTGCAATTTTCAAAAAGTAAATAATTTTTCACCAGTTGGTTTAAATTTTCTATGGAATGAAAATTCTGGGCAACTGGATTTTTTTTTATGAGAATCAGTTCTTTTTTCAAACAGTTTATTTTTCTCAAAAATTATAACAAGTGAATTTTTCATTAGTTTTTGAGATGTTTTGTTTTGTTTTGTTTTGTTTTTGTTTTGTTTTTTTTTTTTTTTTTTTTTTTTGAGTCGAAAACTTATGTGTTGAAATAAAAATTTATTGAAAAAAGCTATGAATATTTCATCGTAATTATGAAGCAGGATAAAAAATATTCGTGGTTTTTTGAGATGTATGCAAATTTCTGAAATATGTTTGGTCATGTTTTTTTCAATTCTCAAAAACTTTGAAAAATTTTTGCAGTAGTCATTTAGAATATATCTCTATAGAATGAGAATTCTTGTTAATTGGAAAACTGTTTCCTTAGAAAAAATTTAGTAATGTTTTTAGGGCGAACATTATTGCTGTTTTTATTTTTTCCTTCTTTTGCATAGACAGGACATACATGTAAGAGGAACGTGAGAGAACATGAAATTATGTCCAGTGCTTTTACTAGTATAGACATAAAAAAATTCCTTTTTATTAATTTAAACTTTTATGTATTCATAAACTGTCGCATGTGTATTTCAGGATATTGTGAATTCATTCAACTTTATTATTTTGTGCAAAAATTTTGAGTTTTGGAAGTTCTGATGAAAAATTGTTAAAGTGATGAATGATTCAGTGAAAGATGTTCAAATTTGAAAGTCTCATGTTTTAAAGTTTTAAGATTTATAATTATGAAAATTGGAAAGTTTTATTCGAAAATTTCATGAATACTCTTATATTATTTTGAATTAATTTAGAATTTCAAGGATTACAAGAATTTTTTCTATTTAATATTCTGAAATGCGGATTACAACATAAAGACATTTTTAGTTAACATTATTTCTGCAAAATTATTGCTTAATTTTTACTTGAATTATATGCTGTGAATTCAAATGTGCAAAACTTTTGGCGTCTATTAACATAATTTTTTTCAGAATAATTGGAAAATTAATTTTTCCCAGTTTAAAAGAACAATGAATGTATTAGTTTTAACTTATAAAATTTTGGTAGAAAGACTTGTTTACTTTTTTTTTTTGTTGAATTTTTGAAAATGTTGGAGAATGATTAGAATATCGAAATTCTGTAATTTGAAATTGAATTAGACAATAATATGTATGTAAAAGAAAGTCGATTATTTTCAAATTTCGAGATTGAAAATAATTGATCAGAAAAGTAATTATTTGAAACGTTTCTATAACTGGCATTAATTGTATTAATAAAAAAAAATTTTCCATACCTTAAAAATTCTTATGTAAATCTACGAAAAAACTTTTTATTCCAAAATTAGCGACAAATTAAACTGAGAAACGTAGTGTCAAAAAATTTGTTGTTATTATAATTTTTATCTTGATGTGATATCCACAGAATTTAAGACATATCGAAAATAAAAAAATTTCACCAAAAATGATTCATATTTTTAAAATTTGCCTTTTTTTTCTATTTTTATTGACTTTCTATTATAGAAAAATCTCCCAAAATTTCTTAAATTTTCAGGAAAGTTGGAAAACGTATTTCAAACAAACCATATTATGAAAGTGCAAAATTTTTGAACGATTCATATATAATTTTTTCCTCAAAATTTATTTTTTTTTAAATTTTTCGAATGTTTCATAACAACGAAAATTTTATTGTTCAATTGTATTTGACAGAATTTCTTGATACATACTGTATTTTATTCACCGAACCTGAAAGAAATTTGTACTGCAGTAGAATGTAAGCCTCCGTGGCGCAATGGCTAGCGCGTTCGGCTGTTAACCGAAAGGTTGGTGGTTCGAGCCCACCCGGGGGCGATTTTTTTTTTTTTTTTTTTCGTTGTTTTTATTGCAGTATTTTTTTATTAATTCTTTGCAAATCATTTCATAAATATTTTATTAAATTAACTTTTTTTATTATTGCATTTCAATAAATATTGACTTAAAATTTTTTATCGAGTGTTGAATTATTTTCAATTCCTATTCAATATTAATTCAATGATTGAATAAATAAATTTTATTATTTCTTATTTATTATTTCTTATGAAACTCAACTTAATAATTAAGTAGTGCAATTTAATTTATTAATTATTTAATATTTTTCTGCTATGCTGGAAAAGTTATTTTTGTACTTTTTATTTATTGTTGGATTTTTTAAAATGTTCTTATTTCTTCATTGATCATTTTTTTGATTGCTACGTATGCTTGAAACATAAACTTTTTATACTTTCTATTTGATTTTCGAATTTCGTTCAGTTTCTTTATTTATTCATTAACAATAAATTTTTTAATGATATGTTTGAAACATAGATTTTGTATAGTTCCCATCGAATGTTCAACATTTTTTCGTTTCTTTTCTCTTTGCTTGTTTGTTTGTTTGTTTGTTTTTTTTTTATGTAAAAGTTATCAAAAACAAAATAAGGAATGTGTATGTGAACGTTATTAATCATGAATAAATAGGGAAATGGATCGAAAAATGTATAAAATTTTGTAAACATGTTTTTAGTATCTTCGGAAATTCTCTTTCACGTACAAGAATTATTCAATATATTGTTGTTTTGAGGCTCATCTGGAAATATTGCTAGGTTTCATTCAGAAATTTAAAAATTTAAAAATTTTTGATTTATCAAAAATTTAAAAATTTCTAAATATTCATAGTTATTTATTTTGACACTGTTATGTAAATACAATCAACTACATAATCACGAAAAATTTCAAAACACTGTCAACTCTCGACCTTTCCTTTGAAAACAGGCAACTCTTTGTAACTTTTTCTCAAAACCAATGCAGCTTTTAATTACATTTTCTAGGAAAAGTTGTCCTAAATTTCAGAACCTTAAGATTTAGCACTTTAAGAATAAACTGATATGGAGATATTATTATCAAAGTTGAAAAAAAAAAAACTATTGATATTGAAATACACTTAACTCCGGACATAAGTATTTTTGATACAGTTATGCGTCGAAAAGATTTTTTTTGAAATACAGTCAACTAAATAAATGCCCTGTGAAGGCAGTAAAATTTCAAAGTTGGCCATTAATCCTTAATACGTATTTTTTAAATGTAACAAGATGTCGAGATAAGTGCATAAAATATAATCAACTATTTGATAGTATTTTTTAAATTATTCAACTTCTTATATATCATTTAAAAACAGTTCATTTTTGATAACTGTCCTTTGTATAGTCAACTTTCGAAAGGTGTCTTCTTGAAACAAAGAATTTTGGTTTTCATAATAAAAAAATTTTTAGGTTCAAAAAACCATTAAGAATGTTGAAATTCCAAAATACATTCGGCTTTTTTTACTTGCCCTTTGAGAATATTTTAGGTTCCGTATGTTTTCTATTCCAGTAAACTCTCAATAAGAAGGCATACCACTCCATAAGAAAAGAAAATCGAATTGTATTTTCAAGTTTTTTGCAATAGTTTTGTAAATAATTTAGCACACTGCCTGATAATTAAGATCCATAAAAATATAAAAAATCAGTAGAAACAATTTTGGAGCATGATTCCACAATTTTTTGAATATCGAACTTCGCTTGCTCCTACAAATACATGTGCCTAAAGTTCCACATGTTTGAAAATAAATTAGAACAAAAAAATTGTTTGCATTACCCTTCATAGTTGGAGAAATGAATATAATTCAACATTGCTATTTTTCATTTTCATCTCGAGGGGAAGTGGAAAACCATTGATTTATTTTCTTTTTTTTTTTATTGCAGATCTGGTGACCTGGTCCTCGCCCCGAACGCCTCACGCAACGCCATAAACTACTCCACGTCCGTGCAAAATCGCCTGATCTCCTTCGAGGGCCCCGAAAAAATGGACGAACCCATCATGGAGCCCATCCCCGATTACAGTAATCTCCAACGCACCAGCGGTGGCTACGTCCAAGAACGACCACCCGCCGCATCATCCGTCGGTCCCAAAATTCTCTCCATCAATCGCAACGTCTCCCTCATCAAAAAACCCCCGCCCGATCTCCAACGCCTGAACTTACCTTCGACTAGTTCCACCTCGCAAATCAGCAACCCCTCGAGCAAACGCAAAAACGACTCCCCAATGCCAATTTACTCGACCAGCAGCGGCGGCAAGGTCTTCAAGCTCAGCGAGCCCGAATACAAACGTTTCCAAAACCTGAAGAAACAGAAATCATTGCTCGCGACGTCGAGCGCGACGAAAACGCAGACGTCGCCGTCGACGGGCGGCCACGCGATGCAGAACATCCAGTTTCAGAAGCATTTGCGCATGCAGCAAGAGATGCTGGGTCGACAATCGCGAGGTGACTTCGAACCCTTGATTTGCGACGCGATGAACGCCGCTGCTGCCTTGGCAAATGAGAATCGACCGACGCAAAATCTTTTGCACAACCTGAATCTGCCAAAGTCGATACAGGTGACGACGGCGAAGGCGCCCGTGCCGCTCTCGATACCGATGATGCCGAAAATTCCCAAGTCCCTGACGGTGATACCACAGACGATCGCCAAGCCGGTTGACAAGTGACGAGCCCTGGTGAATTTTAGGTTAAGGATGGAGCGTTGGGGTGCCAATGGATTTTGAGAGTCCTGGTTTTCGAGGTTAGGTATGATTTTTTTTTTTTTAAAGATGGACGATGATGATGATAGGGAGCGCATTTAGTTTTCTTTGGGGGAAGAACGTTGTTTCGATCAGTTATCAGATTCTGAAAGATGTTGACAATGAAAATCAAAAATTAAGGGATTATAGAGGAAATTAGTATCGGAGGATTTAAGGAGTAGAACTACTTGACTTTACACTGTCAGAAATTTATCTATTGGATTTGAGAGATGGTCTTTGAAGCACGGAACATGGGTCGCCTGTTGAATTGTCTATTGACGTCATGGATGGATTTATTAAAAAGATAGGCGCTAGGAAAATAATGTACTTTTCATGAAATTGAAGTGTAAATTTAAAATATGAGACTTTGAAATCAGTTTGATTCTAGATGATTTATATATTTTTCATATTTTATTAGATGTTCTCTTGAAATCGGGTTTGAAATTTCAGACATGTCTGTGTAAAATGCTTGAAGGTATTTGAAAATTATGTGTACATTGAATTTAATAGACATATTTTTAAAGAGAGTCCCTTAGGATTTTAATAATTTTAATTAAAAATAAAATGATTGATTGAAATAAATAGTTGAAGTCATCAAAATAAACAGACAAATAATGAATTCTTGTAAATGATGTAATGTCTCACTTCGAAACATTTCATATACGAATATATAGCGAAACAAAATCATAATTTAGTAATTCTTTGTGTTTTTTTGCCTATTTAAATAGTCATTTTTTTTTCTTTATCATTATTATTTTTTAAACTAACTTTTGTGCATAATTTTTTCTTTGCTCAGAATTTTTATGGTTTTTTAATTCATATCATGACCAGTATTTAATTTATGTGTATTGATCATGAAAGTTTCACCTGTAATTTTAGTAATATCACAATGATATTCTTTTATCTTCTTCTCTAAATGTCTTTTTGACTGGCTGACGTATTTTTTGTTGAACATTTTTTTTTTTTCAAAGGTAGGGGTGTTTTTAGTACAAGAAACTTTGAAAAAATTGTACACATTATTGTTCATCAAGCAAATAAAAAAACTATGTACACTATTATGATGACAAAAATTTTTTCTCAGTTTTCTTGTAAAAATTTTTAGTTACAGTACAAGAAATTTTGGAAACATTATTTGGAGGGCAATTAGAGATGTAAAATTATTTTTTTGGGCTGAAATAATTATTGAAAATATCAGAAATAAATCTCTTGATTGTGTAAGGAATAATATTTATGAATTTTTTCATTTTTGCTCTTCCAAGTACATACATTTTGCTTTTATTTTACAGCTGTATAAAATTAAGCATTGTTAGGTTGTTTGAATTGAATGAAAATTTAATTATTTATCAATTGTTGAAAAAATGTATGGATAGGATTTAACTTTTGACTTGTTAAAATCAGTGGCAGATATTGTTTTTCATTTGAGGGGCCGAGGGGGTGATGAAAAATTTCATTAAAGTCATTATTGCAGAATTCAGGATTCTGGTATTTGCGTTTAAAGAATTTGATAACCTGGTTTCAAAAGTGAGAAATTTGACATTACATAATTTATGATCCTGTAATTCTCTATTCTGAATTTGACAAGTCTGACTTTCACATTTTTACGATTTCATGTTTATTCATAAAAGCTCTCTAGGATTGAAATTATAGAAATATATATTATTTAATTCAAGGTATTAGAATTGTAGGAACCTTTATTGTAGAATTTGATGTCAGATAAAAAAAAATTTGAGAAACCAAAATTTTGGACTCGTATTTTTAGAACCTAAGAATTCAATACTTTTTAGAATTGCAAGTTTCGAATTTGAAATTATTCTGAATTCTAGAATTTTATATTTATAAATTCGTGGATCAATATTCTATGACTCAAAATTCGAGAATAGTATTCATAAAAATTTTGAAATGTTTTTTCATGCATTGAGAATTTTAAAAATTTGAAGATTTTGGAATTTCATGTCACAGAAATGAGCTTTTTTCAAATTTATATTTTGGAATTCGAAACCCTCAATTATGTGCTGATTAATTTATAACTCTAGAATTATATATTTTGAAAATGAAAACTTCAGGATTCTACTTTGGAAAATGGCAAGCTTCAATTTTATTTGAACATGAATATTTACACGTATGGTATTGAATGATATAAACTTTTTTACAGTGTATCTGCCATTCGTTTTTGGATTATCTACAATTTTGTATTTTCATTCAATCTAACGAACAATACATTATGATATATATATATATATATATATATATATATTGTCAATCATTTGTTATAACTGACGAGAAAAATTTTGAAATTTTCAGGTTGTAAGTAATCAGATCGAGATTAGGAATCCATTGGTACTCCACGCATCCTTGAAATTGTGAGTTTTTGTGCATAAAAATAATATGAACTTTTGTACATAGTGTTCAGAATGTTTTTGGATTTTGTTATTCGGCGTTGTTCGAAATCGACGTGCTCCAATGCCAAAGCGCCGGTTTTTTTCTTCTTTTTTCTTTTTGTTTCTCTCTTAAAATGTCGGACGACGTTTCGAGTTTCCTGGTTTTCTTTTTCTGCCTTTTGGACGTGATACGCATCGATTTTTGAGGACGAAATTCGGGACGCTCGTGCCGACGAAAATTCGCAACCAAAGCTTTGGTCATAGAGAAATATCAAACGAAAGTTTCTCGGAAACAAAAAAAGTGCCTCAACGAGAAAAACATAGTTTCTATAATTGTTACTCGCGTATATACATAAAACTATGAAAATTCTATCGCGAAAAGGGAGCTCTAATGGAACATATCTGGTACTGTTTTTTTTTTTTCCTAGGACAATGCGAATTTTGGCTACTTTTAGAGAATTTGAGGTTGGGTTTTTTTTTGAGATTTATTTTTGTATGATTTTTAAAGTAATATTTCCTATTGAATTCAATTTCCTTTTTTCTAGTATATTTTGAAATAGTTTTCAATTTTGAATAGCATGAATTATTGTTATTTTTTATGAATTCTGCAGTTGTTTTCACTGTAAGATAATTTATTGAGAATTCAAGTGCTACACTTTGAGAAAACCAAACCTGAAATTTGACTCAAGTAGCAAAAGTGAATCCATGAAAATTTTTTGATGCCTACGCTTTGCCTATGGATCCTTGGATTGTAATTACACAATATGTACACAAATTTTACGTATTATATTGCGCATGTACCATAAGCGCATTGTGCTTATTTATTACTTTACCATTAATTCACTACCATTAAAGGTGATTGTTGGAGTGGTCCATTTTTTTTGGTCTAGGATGGATTTTTGATGAAATGGATTAGTTTCACTATTGCGTTTGTTTGTACATAAGAGGAACGAGAATGGGCAAAGTAATTTTGTGCGTTGCGGGACTTGCTGGTGTGCATGCAAAAAGTGGCCTGAAAAATTTTTGATAACATTTTATATCTACATATTTTGATTTAACGTGCATGTGTTGAGGAAAAATTTGTTTGAATTTTTGTAGTCCTTTAAAATACCAGAGTCTGAAAATTCATTTTTGACAGCAGATATTTTTTCAGGCTACTTTTATACGTTGATTGGTGTTTTTTTTTTTTTTTTTTTTTTGTTATTTACCAAAGTTAAAGAGATTTCGCAACAGGAACAATCGTCTCGCGAGTGATAGACTGTAAATAGTGTTTCATGATGCTCATAGGAGAACCAAGTGGTTGAAAAGAGAGAGGGAAATTGAAACAAGAATTTTGTTTGTGATTGGACGAACGAGAAATTGCTCAAAAAACATGGAGGCGCTTTTCCAAAACGTGTCAGAACTCTTGAACGAATGTTCCACAAAAGCTCCTGAAATATTTTTGGGGAAAATAATATTTTCGAAGCAAAAAAACGAGTAGTTGAATATACTACCAGTGATATTTTCGAAATTATTTACGTTGACGTTGTTTCTCTCTCTTTTTTTCTTCAACGTGTAAAGAGTTACGAAAATGCTAGAAATCGGAGATGAAATTCTGATACTTATTAACTTGAAGAAAAACACGTTCTATGGATTATTAAAGAAAAAGGCACGTTGTGTTAATTTATATACACATAAAAACATAAAATGATAATATAAAAGTACCCGACGATAAGCTACATTATATATTTTACTAAGGATATTTTTGATATATCTATACATATATATATATGTATATGTCAGGTAGAGACGTTAATGGCTTAATAATCGATTGTTGAGTACGTTCATGTTTCAGAGCAATTTGGGGTATGGAGTTGTAACGGAAAAATTAAAGTTGAATCCTGTTTTTTCTCGGGTCATACATATGGAACGCGCCAAGTAACTGGGGAGGATAGAAAGAAGAAGACTGGGAAAAAAGATGCAGATATATTTTCTTTTTCTTCTAATTTCTAACCTTTTTGCTCATGATCCTTGGTTCGTTTGCATCTTCAGAGCTTGGTACATTGAAAATGAAAACTTTATGGATTGTTGAGAAAAAGTATTGTAACTTTTGCAGTCATGAGAAAAGTTTTTTGGAAATTAGTATTTGTTGTTTGCAAGATTCAATTCTGGAATCATTAGATAATTTATAAAATTGAAAAACTTTTCATTTCAATTAAAGAATGGTAGTCATGGAGTTTATCAATTCTGAATTTTTTGTGCATGTGATTCTGGGGATTTCGAATATTTGATGTCTAAAATTTTTTGATTTATACACATTTTCAAATTATAAAATATTGAATCATAGAAGGCGCACATTTTATTTTTCAACTTGGAAATTTCTGTAATTTACATGTATTTGAATCAAAGGCATGAAGAAACCCTGAAATTTGTGATAATTTGAGTTCGAAATCCCATCGATTGAGTAAATCATATTCAATATTTGTATATTTTTAATGTAGAAAGTGTTTCAAAAGGATTGATGGCTCGAAATTTAGAAATCGGAAAATTCTAATTCTTCAATACATGAATAGTAGATTAGAAAATGACCTTTCTTGAGCTCATGACAAAAGTTTGCGAATGAAAAATATTGAAACCTTCCACCATCTAAACCCATGATTATCCAAAAGAACTTTTAAAAGCCAAATTTGAAAATGAAAATTTTCAGTGCCTTATAATTTATATCAAAAATCACTGGACTTGTTTTGGAAAATTGTAGTAAAGTTTTTCCCAGTTTCGTGAACTTTGTAGAGAATGTTTCACGCAACGGAGTGTTGAAGTTTTAAGGAGTCTATTTTTCTGACTATGAGATACATTGCAAATTATAATCATTGAGAACAAGGCAAGTAGGAAAAGGAAGCTGGAAAATTCTGGTGGTGTATTTTCACGGTTTGCATGTGATGGGGAGAAATGTTGTCTTTATTGTCGATGCACGAGACGAATGTTGTGTGACAACAAATAATCAGTGAGGAAAAAATACTTTATTTTTGAATTGGGGGTAATAAAATATTGCTAGACGGGCCAAGTTTTTTTCCGTCGTTGACGTCACGCGAATTACTTGTTTTTAATTTTTATCGTAATAGTTGGTTGCCTCGTATATGCAAACAGGGACTCTTTGGTAATTTTAACGAGAATTTTTGATGGGACCCTTGATGTATGATTTTTGACGATTTTTTGCGTTTTTTGTCCTTCAATCATAGCGAATGGAAAATATACTGTAACATGGGAAATTTGTCATTTTCACGAGCGCACGACACGAATATTACGTTATTTATATTAATATTAACGGCGTTATAATTATCTGTAACAACCTTTGTTCATTTAGTTGTAATATCTGTTAGTTATTTAGTTCTTTATTCTTTGTATATACATGCAAGACTTAATAAAAATGCAAGACGATGGAATAAAAGACTTGTTTTTTAGAATTTATAGCAAGAAATTTAGGAAACAGGAATTGGCAGGAAGGAGGATGCAGAGATGTCGCCTTTTTTATTTTAAATGATTTTTTCTGATTTAATGTAATTTTTTATAAGGTCATTTTATACAGTATTGTTATAAAATGTGACTTTGAAAGAACTGTACAACTGTTTTTACATGTGTTGCTGACTGTTGAATTCAATAGTGATAAAGCTTGATACTCCTGGGAGTTTGGAGCGAAGAAAATTTTTACATATGTCTCACATTAGAATGGCTCAATGGTATCGTCTTAGTTTTACTCGCCGAGGACCCAAGTTCGAATCCAACCGGAAGGCAAAGTTTTTTTCTGAATTTGCAATGTGTATACTGGCCAATACCCAATAAATTTGCTATCCCCTAATTAAATAATTATTAGTTCTGTTTTAAGAATGATAGTACAATCCTTCCTAATAAATTTAATACTAGAAGTTGATCCACTTTTGCTATTTGAAAAAATATTTACAGCTAGATTTTTATACGGTTCGGTTTTTATGAAATTAATTTTTTCATTGATCAATTACATAAATGTAAAATAATTATTACAAATTGAGTTGAATTATTTTATATAAAAGCATTTATAAAAATACAAATTAGTAGGGTTGAGTTTGATTTAAAATTACTAAATATTTTAGTTGAGTTTAGGAATTGCAGTGGATCGCAGAACCAACTTTGGAGTTATCCCCTAGTAACTTGGGTTTTTATAAACACCTTGTAAAATCTCGGTTTTTTAAATAAAATTCTAAAAATTTTTTTCTAAAAAAAGGGAATGAAAAAAAAAAATTGCATAAGAAATTTTATAAAATCCCAAGTTACTAGGGTCTTTTTTTTTATTTTACAAAAAGTCTGAGAGAAGCATTAAAAAAAGAAAAAAAATCGAAAAATTTTTTTCTACTTTAAAATGCCACAAGAGATTAATTATTTTATCTGAAGAAATGTAAATGAAATTGTTTTTTTAATTTTGTAATAAACTAAACATGTAGTAAAAAACTATGATTCAAAATTTCTAATAATTTCTTGATAAGCTAGCAATAACACGAAGTAATTCGAAATAAAAAAAAAATATATAGAATTTGACAAATATTTGCAGAAAATAATCATTTTCATAGTTATTGATATTAAAAAATACATTTTCAGAATTATTTATATACGATAAAATTATATATTATTTCTGTAACATTATTTTAAATAGCACGTAAGGGGGAGAAAAACCCTCCTCTTAAAAGACGTTGATCCTTCACTGGTTTGTGTGTTATTGTTTGTTTCGTAGACTCTTTCTTTCTCAAACATAAAAACATAACTGAACATAACTGTGTCACCGTTGTTTAGTGGAATTCCACTACGCAACAAGGACAAATTTATGTTTTGTTCGATGCAAGAAAGAGGCAAATGCTGTCATTGACATTCTCATACGTGGCGCATCAATCAATTTTATTCCATTTGCATATCCAAATAATGACCATTTCCTGTTTTCAAAATCATCAATCAGTAAACAATCGAAGCACCATAACTCCAAACACTATTTCATTCCTAAATTCATCAACTAATAATCTGTAAACAGAGAAAAAAAAAGGAACAGCTAAATCTTTCAATCCTTTCAATGCATATATATTGCATATGCGCGCGAAAACGGCCATTCACAAATCACAGGCCTGCGCGTTGCACGTTCACACAGACACACGAAACACACATTGACTCATCACGCACACATTATCGAATCCCGTTAACTGAGTTTCATGAAGTCCAGTCGCTTGTTGGCACTTATTTGTACTTGTTCCCGATCGCTTTGTATATCTAAAATAGATTCCTATCCCCCCGAGAAAAGCTGTTACTGAAAAAGTTACGCTCCTGAAATTATCCATTCCCTTGTCCCTCTCCCCCCAGTCGCTTCCCCCAGTGTTTCGTGTAAATTGTCGCTCGCGCGTGTGGCTAAACATTTCTGGAATCCATCCCGGCAGATAATACGAAAGTTGGAAACGGATAACCTGGAAACGTCCTCGACACGGCAAGTAAACGCGTGAAAACATTTGTAAAGTAGGACAGCCGAGAAGCGGCTTTTTCCTCGGCGGCGCTCGGGGTGTGTTTTAGTCGACGCTTGTCACGGCTCGAGTCGCACGTTCCCGACAAAAAAAATCGCGGAATTTACTTCGGGGAAAGCGCGCAACCCGTGCCCGAAGATACTGAAAATCCTCGTGGGTTCTGTGAGGCAACACCGAGTCAAGCAAGCTTGGTGGGGTCGGGGTAGGTTTAGGAGGTGCGGGACAACACGAGAGGTGGTGGTTTGGTTTGGAAGTGGTGGTAAACGGCGCCACGGCGCTCCCAGAGTGGCCCCTGTCCCCGTTCGCCGTTTTGCCCGCGTGGGGGTGCAAATAGCCCTACTGCTCTCCCCCGACGCTTGTACCTTTTCGCTTTTTTCTCGCCTCTTCCCCCGCGCCATCGCTTTTTTTGCCAATTTTTCCCTCCTCCCTTCTCGCTCTCTCTCCCATCCCATCCCTCCTTCTCCCTTCACCCCCCCTCATCGTTCCTCTCTCATCGCGTCTTCCCACCCTTTTTCTTTTTTATTTCCGTTCGGAGAACATTTCGTTACAGGTTTAGAGCCCGATGCATCGAGATATTAAACGCGTTTCCCTGAGATTTTTCTGCCTTTTGGACTCGGGAAGGTCGTAGTTTCGAGGAGAGAATTTTTTTCTCTTCCTCCCCCCCCCCCGTCACTGTTATTGCGTCGTTTCAAGATGGCGGCCATCTGATGAGGGAACTTTTTTCCGAATTTAACGCGTTTCTCGAGATTATTCAGGCTTTTGAACTCAAGAAATTCGGGTTCTACATGTATTGGAGAGATTTTAGTTCCCGCGGCTCATTTTTAGCGTTCTTTCGATGTTCTGGGAGAATTGGAATGTCTCAATCCCCTCCCCCCTCACTTCCCCCTTCGATGTTATTGCGTAGTTTCAAGATGGTGGACAGTTGATAATGGTCAGTGTTGTAGCGTGACGAAATTGATGGATGATGATTTTGGGTAGGGCGATGGTATTTATACAGGTTTTCTGGGAATTTTGGGGTATTAGGGAGAGAAAGGAGATGTTCTGTTTGGATTATGAGAGGTCAGGATTAGATTATGAATACGTGGAGAATTTGATGACGTTGCAGAAGCGCTATTGATAAGCTTTTTTTGCCAGCGTTGCCAGACAGGGGAACTTTTTCTCTTTCTAACGTCAAACAAGGTGTAAAGTTGTCTTTGTCTTTTAGGGGAATAATAATAAAATCTGGCATGACTGTTTTTTTTCTCTGGTTTTTATCAGGTTAGGTGAGTGACGTAAAGGGTTTTTTTAAATAAAAATGTATTAAAAATTTTCAGAGTACAATTGTTGTATGAAGGTTATTTTAGAAATAGACGTGAAATATGTTGAAAATAGTCACTTTTTTTAGGAAGATTTAGGATATGCAAGCGATTTTTTATTATAATAATATAAATATTTCATAAATAGTAATTTTATATTTTTCATCATATTATTTTAATTTCCTTAATTTTTCCTTGAAAAAAAGGGTTTGCAGGTTCATAATTTTCCTGAAAAATAGAACGTTTCTGAATATTTTACAAATTTTCATATTTGTATGAATATATTATTTTATTGTATCAATATATTATATTGTTATTTTTCTTATACATATCCTTCAATTGACTATTTTTTTAAAAGAAGTTTTTTTGTTCAATTTTACCATGTGGGATAGAAAACGAAGGTTTATTTTGGAAAAAGGTTTTTTTTTTTTTTTTTTTTTTTCAATTCTTCAGTCAAAATTTTTATAGGAACCTAAGAAGCTGGAAGAATCGAAAATTTTTTCGAATTTGTACTTGCTATGCCAAGTTTAAATTTTCATCCAGTAAGATTTTTTTTACATTGCTGTGATGACGATACAGGTTTTATAAAAAAAGTTTCAAAATTCCATGACAATTATTGAAAACATTTTTGGATCGAAGAATTTATGAGAAATTTTTGTAGAATCTATGTACTAATATTTATGGAATTTTTGAATTTGTGATCTTTAAATAGATTGTGAATAGAAAGGATAGAAACTAAAATATTTTTCACAAAAAAAAAAAAAAAAAAAAATACATGCTTTTTTCAATGATTTTTATAAGACATGTAAATATAAATGCTGAAAATTATTTACATTCATTAATTATATGAGTTTTCGAATTTTCTGCATTTTTTTAGGAATCGTTTATGATTTTTATTATTTTAGTTAAAAAAGATTTAAAAAATCTGTTATTCTTAGAATTGGATTAATAATTATTTAAAAAAAAGTAAAACAAGATAATTAATAAAGTAAAAAGTATTTTTAAAAAATCTGAATTACTAAAAAAAAGTTCAAATTAAAAAACTTTTGAATACATTTACATATTATTGGAAACTAAAAAAATTGCAAAAATAGAAAATTAGAGTACACTCGTTCCTGAGGACAACGAAGATCGTCCGTCCTATTTTTCTGATGCTAACAGATCAGAATTGAAAAAGACGTGAGCATTCGTTGTCATTGGGAACGAGTGTATTATAAACTTTGAGTTCTTGAAATTCATCAGTCTCGAGATTTGAAATATTAATAAAATTTCCAGTAAAAAAACAATTTTCCAAAATTCAAAATTACAGAAGTTAAAGGATAGCAATAAAAAAAATATTCAGAAAAGATCATAAATCAAAGTATTTTGTAGAACTTATTTTTTTGTGAGAATTTTGACTTTGAAAGATTTTGAAAATGTGCTAATTTCATAAATTAAAAATCATTGAGTATAAACAAATATTTAGAGTCAAATTCACAAAAGTTTTAATCCGAAAATTTATGAAATTTTCAGGTGTATACTTTAACATGAGATTATTGATATAATATGAATAATTTACATGCGAGATTATAAAAATGTCAGGAATTCAATTTTTAAAATCAGTAATTAAAAAGTATCAAATAACCATGAAATAAATTTCAACAATAAAAGTAAATAAAAAAAATTATTATGTAGATTTGGATACTTAGAATTCTGAGAGCATTGTTGCAAATTGCCGAACTGAAAGAATTATAAAAATTGAAATTGTTAAAATTCTGACAGAAAACTAAGAATTCCAATTTTAAAAAATCACTAAAACGTCAACAAATTTTGATTCAAAAAAGTGAAAAATCATCACAAAAATTGTTTCTTTGATCATTCAGTAGATTTCAATAAAAAAAGCTCTCTCATTTTAAAATAATAAAAATAAATATTACATGTTACAAATAATATTCTATTGAATGTAAAATTTTTTATTGAATACTAATTGTTATTGCTATACATTTAAAATATTATTGATATAATTACCTTAATCAAATAAATCTATCATCAGTGATAAAATGTTAAAATGCAACAATATTCAAAAACTGCCACAGTTATGTATTTAAAACTGTTTTAGAGCTTTTGCTAAGTTATTCTTTGAGACAAATTTTCGACCGTAAAATGTCGCCCTTCATTTTTTTTATACTGCTCTCTAAATCTGAAACAGTGTTAAATGTCCTGCACTGGTGCAAACAGTGCGCATTTGACTGCATTTGATATTTGAACATTTGATTGTTTGCCAGTGTATTTTCACTGTTTTCCAGTCACTTTTAATTGATTGAACAGTTTTTTGAGCCATTTTAACTGTTTTGAATTTGGAGAGTGGTTTTGTAAATTTTACAGATTTAAATTATTTCTTTCAAAAATTACAAAAATGTCAATATAAAAACATTGAAAGCTGTAAAACTGGTTATTTTTTAATGTCTATGAAATTTGATTAATTTTAAATCAAAAACTTTTGAATCAAAAATTTTAAATTTAGACGAAAAATTATCATAGTAATGAAAATTTTCAGTCCTTACTATGTCAAAAATGGAATAGAAACGTGACAGTTGTATGAAAATCATGAGTTTGTAAATTCTATAAATGCCCGAAGGAGAAAAATTTAGGAAACTAAAACTCTAGTTTTTTTCTTCTAATCTTAAACTTATGAATCATTAAATTCATGTTTACAAAGAGAAAATATTTTAGAATTTTTATAAAAATGTGTCCGAAGGGCCAAAAGTTTATGATATTAACGAAGACAAACAAAAAAAAATTATTTCCCATCTACACTGAAGATTAAAGTAAAGAATAGCGAGAAACGTTTGTTAAATATGTAATGTGAATGAAATTCGAAACGTTAAAAATTAAACGAAAAACGAAAATGTACGTGTATTCAAGAAATAATTTTTCCTGATGCTTTCATGAACTTTTTGGTCTAAACAATAAACTTTATACTCACCAACAAAATATTTTACACAATCCTCTACGTGACGAGAAATCGAAAATACCTTAAATTTTTCGTTTCGTTTAATTTTAAACGTTTGAAACTTTAGATACGTAAATATGTATCAATAATAATTATTTGTTACTCTTATAACAAGAGATAATGAAAAAAAAACTTTTTTTTCGTGGAAGCATTAATACGTAGTCTGTAACTTGGAATAGATATTATTGTTCAATGTACATAGGGTAGGACTGAAATTTTTCCCAAACGCCAAATACTACATTAAAAAATTTCGTTTGCTATCATTCGAAAACTAAACTTGGTCACAAATTTCATATCAACGTAAGATGTATGTTTTGGAGAAAAGAAAAAATATCAATGTAAAGAGCATGCGAGTAGTAGTGAACCCTTCACGTTCACACAGAACGAAACACGTTTTGGCTTTGTTTATTCAGCAACAGCTTAAAAACTATGTAAATAAGTAATGAATAAACACCTCTTGAATTGAAAAAAATTTGTTTCGTTTATTTCTAAACGTTTGGAACTTGAGAAACATCAATAAAGTGAGGACAAATGTAGGGACTGGTAGGGAGCACCGATCAGATTATTCTGAATGATTTCGAACTGGTGAAGCAGCGAGTTTGTAAGTCACTCGACCTCCCTAAAGACACGGCGGTTCGCGATTCTTCTCCCGGGGAGATGTTGTTGGGCTCCCTACTTTTTGGCGCAAGCACCCTACTCCCAGCACCCATCTCGCCGTTGGTAGTTTGCTACACCTCTCTTTTCGTTCTCTTCCTCCACCACCTTCGCCTCCTCCTTCTTCTCTTGGTCACCCGAGCCCAAGAGGAGGGCGGCGGAGAAACACAAACCGAGGAAAACAATATACTATTGTTATTCCCTTTTTGCCATTTCATCGCTCTAGTTTTTTACAGCCACTGAGTTACGAAACTTGCTGGATTGACTGGATTCCCTTTCAGGATGTGCCACAAGTTCCAAACGTTTGAAGAAATAAACACAAAACATCGACATGAGCCAGACCTTTTGGATTGATCGTGATAGGAATGGATCTTTGTTGTTCTTGAATCATGAATTTCCATTCCATATTGTTGACGAATGTTGTAGGACACGATTGAGCCCTTGTTAATATGAGCTAAAACCGCATATTTTACCCTGAAGATGGCCTCGATATAGACCGAAAGCTTGGCTAATAAAAGTGCAACATTGTCACAGAATTTGATGGTGGATTCATTCTCCTACTATTGCTCCGGTTGACCGCTTTTTTCTTGGAGAACAAAACATTGATTTTATATTTACACTCGAGGTTGAAGTAGGATGTACCTGAAGCTCCAAACGTTGAAAATCCAACGAACATGAAAAATATATGAATTTTTTAAATTTTTTATTATGATGGAAAGTGTGACGAACATTTTTTTGGGGAGCATGAAGTTTGATGTTACGATTAAAAAGTGTTAAAAAGCAGCTATAAAATTCTTTTCTCCTGTATCAATAGATGAATTTTTTTCGTTTAATTTTAAACGCTCGAAACTTCAGGTACATTAAATGGGAAATAGTTACGTTGGATAATATTTGTTGAATATCAATAATTATTCATTACTCTAATTATGAGAGATAATTGGAATAATTTTTTTCTTTTTTACTTTTGGAATTTCAGAAACATTCTGATGATCTTCAGTTGAAAAATGAACAATGCCATGTAGTTTTGGACTTTATTTCTGAAATTTGTTTCCTTAACATATTTAAGGGAATAGGTTTATATACTCTGAGTCGAACTAGAATAACTGAAACAATAAAACTGGCAATATTTATATATATTTTTAATGTAGCATAATTCGCAGAATATCTTATTTAGTGAAAAATGCTTGAAATTATGTGTGCAGTACCAAAAATTAAAAAATTCTTATAAAATTCTAAGAATTTGAAAATTTGTAGAAAATCAATTTCCTTTCTGAGCAAAAAAGATACTTTGGGTCATTTTATAGAATGTGTTACAAATATATGTTTTTTCCTGAAAGACAACAAATTGTCAAATTTTTTTGCGAAAAGTCTTTGAGATCAATGAAAATTCACAAGAAATCTTGGAATTATTTCAAAATTTTCTTTAGATCCATGAATTTTCTTCTTTCCAGTTTGCGATGTCTTCATTGTAACAGTTTCGAGCTTTAAAACTTGGATTCTTTAATTTGATTGATAAAATATAAAAAATAAGCAGTTGAATAAAATTTGTGAATTTCGATTTCTAAAATTTATTTCTATATGTATAATTATCACGAATGCTCTAAAATCCTCCCAAATAATGAATTCATTTTCTGACTCAAATAAGTCAAACTGAAATAATAAAACTAGCAAATATGATACAAATTTACATTGAATAATGTAAAAGTGATATTTAATGAAAAATTATCCGTAAAAAAATGCTGGATGTTACGGTTTATTGAAAAAGAACAATTTTATTTATTTCTGTAAAATTCTATGATGTTCTGTAAATTCTAGAAATCATAGAAAGTGAATGAACATTTTTTCAAACGGTCATTTTGAAATATTTCACATTTTTTAACCATTTACTTTATTCTCTACAATTCCTTGTTTCGATAACCACACTTATCTGAAAAATTTGGTAATATCTTCCAAATTTAAAATACGAAGTATACTGAAGTTGCGATGCAAAACCCACTTTAATTTATAAATATGAGTTCAAGTTGGTATGATAAAAATTCCAGACTAAAAAATATATGAAATACTATAAATTTATAAAACTTGACGTATAAATCTAAAAAATCTGTAAAGCAATTCTTAAGAATACCGAAAAACCCTAAAAATTGTATAAATACTAAAGAAACAAAAATATTGAAAGAACTATAAATCTAGATAGATTTATACCATTGATTTTTTTTTTTTTAATTTTGCGACAAATTTTTTTTTTGCACGACAAAAAAGCGACAAATTAATCACTTTATGCCATCTGCCATTTCGCATATGGTAGTGCTAACTTTATAGAGGTGAAATTTCTATATTTCGATGTACTAAACAAATATCTAACGGATATATAACAGATATCGGCTCGCATTCATTTTCATATATGTATGCTTGTCAACAAATGTCAACAAAAAATTGTCAAAATATAAAATCGAGGTCGGGCGTTCAATAATTTCATAATTTGGTAAGTATAAAATATAATGTTAATAAATATTATTGAACAATAGTACATGCGTTTGAAAATTGTTTTTCATTTTCGTACATAATTGTAACGTCTTTGCATTTTTATTATTTCAGTAACTTGAAAGATTTGGAAAATGTCGTGCGTCAACTTCGTACGCATCAAAAAATTTGAGACTTGGGAAGGACAACTAAATGAGTCAGACGTAAAAGGAAATTAATTTAATTTTTGTACTGCAAACCCTTTTTTGTTCTTGAATGAATGCATGGAATAAATAAAAATATTCTGCCTCATCACTAATTGTTTTTTATCCAACCTCGAACCTGAAAGCTTATTCAATATAAAATCCTATCTATCAAAAATATACTGTCAAGGTGATAAAATACGACTTTCTCGGTAAAATAATTCTTTGATGTGTGTAAAAACAAACAATAGAGGATTATTTTTTAGAGGAAGGTCATATTTTATTGCATTGAAAATCATTACATCAGTGGAGAAAAATAAAAATATGGATATATTAAAGATATACTACGGATATACTTGATACATCTGATGGGTGTATGTTGGACAATTAATTCTCTACGGTACAATCGCCCTCATTTTGTCCGGAAGCGTTACATTCGTATGTACGATAAATATCCGTCGGATATTTTGTTCGGATATCCGCGTACAGATTTCGTACAACTGTCGGATATTTTTTTTTCGATCGGGTAACGATACGAGATATTTAATACCAGAATCTCTCGAAATTGTGATATTCAGCATATAGCGTAATCATTTTTTTGTTGTTTTCGTTTACTTTCAAACGTTCGGAACTTGAGAAACATCCCGAAATGAACCGTGACCGGTTCGACTTGATGCGAGCCTGTAAAGCCAAAACCGAGTTTTGCCACGGAATTCTCGCTGTGTTGCAGTATAGATCGCGGATTCGTCCTCCCCGGTCGCAGGGCAGCCGGGCTATGGCGCTGCCCTTGGGCTCTTGTCCCCGCTGTTCCTTCTTGACCCCCTACTGCCGCGGTCGCGAATCCCCTCGACAACTCGCGGCGGCGGCGGCGGCGGCGGCGGCGCCCACCCTCCGCGCCACCCTGGCCTCCCCATTTAGGACACCAGCGGGGCATTGGAGTGGGGTCACCACCGCCACCGCGATTCCTGCAGGGGATACCCCGGTGGATCCCCCCAAGATATGCCGTATCCCCCCAGATCCCATCCCGCGGCCTTTCAGTGGGAGCAGGGTGAAGTGGGGGCTCCTGGAAGACACGCGTATCGCAGCCGCAGGTAGCAGCGGGGGGCTCTGATCGCCCACATTCGGTGTTGCACATTCCACCACCTCCTGTGTCTTCTTGGCGTGGGTGGGGGGTAGCCACAGTACCCACCCTGGTCTTCTCCCTGACCTTCTTCTGAGGGCTGGGGCAAGAGGAGGGAGAATCTGGATTCCGGCACTGACCTTGAAATTTTGCACCTCTCCTCTCTGTTGACTCCGTTTCCATCCCTTCCTCTTGTTCCCATGGCTTTTGGATGTATGAACGAATGGGCCAGAATGGGTTTCAGGGAGATTTTGGAAGTGGAAGTCTGGGCTGCATGGGATTCTTTGGGTTCTTGGTTCGGTTTTGACGACATTCATGAATTCCTAGAAATATTAAGACTCATTGAGCGCAATTTTCGACACGTTTCATACCAGAAATGTGATTAGGGTAATTAGAGAACACAAATCGTCTTTAAATCAAATATTTATTTGATTAATGAATCCGATATGAGGGTTTACTTTGAAAAAACCTTTACAGGAAGTATTTAGGGGGTCATTACCAACCATTCTAGATCGAGTGTGATGAATTAATGAACGAATAGACAAATGTAAAAAATCTATGTAAGGTGCAGCAGTAACCCAAAGGCCCTCAAGGGGCACAGAAATAAGACTATTACTACCAACCATTCTAGACAGGTTTCGTTTTTTTAGAATTTCAAGTTTTTGCTTGAACCTCATTGAAAATCATCAATAAGGAGAAATATTTTTTACGTCACTTCCAAACATCAACCACCAAACCCAATATTTTTTTATCAATTACATATATAATATTTCAATTCCAACCAACTGGTTTCTAAAAATTTTATTTTTTATCCGTTGCAGATTTCTTGATTCGGAAGTATGAATTTCACCCCGTTTCCGGGCTTTACGCCCACGGGTACAGTTCACCAATTCGCGACGGCCAAGTTTGCCCAGAACTTGACGACTGGCGGCCAGGTCTTGGGTGTCATCTCAGGTGGAGAAGGCGGAGTGCATTACCTGAGGCCCGTGGACCCCAACGGTTTCACCGTGGGCCAGGGTGGTAATCAGCAACAAATAATTACACTGCCAATTACGGTGCCTGGCAAGGATGGCACGAGCCAGCAACAAACAGTGCAGATCCAGGTACTCAACCCTAACGTCGCCCAAGGCAGCAACAGCGGTGACCAAACCAAGTTCCACTTTTCGCCTCTGTCCCTGAGTCAGTTTCCTCAGGGTGGTGCCACTGTTTTGACAGTTGCTTACAGCCAACAGGGATCGGATGGCATGCAGGTGCAGGTGCAACCGCAGAATACAATCGCAACCACGCAAACGTGAGTACCTTGAAAAGCAAAATGGGATTGTTTTATCTAGAATGTCCATGAATTATGTAATGTAATTTTATGTATTTTTGGACTCGTTCCTTTTTGTGTCACAAACTGTCACATGGACTTGAACCCCCCCCCCCCTTTTTCAAGGTGTGACACAACGCAGTATTCAAAAGAATGTATACTTTCAGCTTTTTCTTATTTTATGAAATGTAGTATGATATTAAACTGACAAAAAAGATACAGATTTTTATTGTACTGAAAACAATTTTTTCAAAAAGCTTATGCAATTTGGTAAATTATATTGATGCACACAGAAATGCTTAGGAGAGAGGTTAAAAAAGAATTTTTAATATTTTGAAACACCTGTAATACCGAAAAAAACTGATTTTCAAGTTTCGAAAATAGTAGTTAGTAATTATTTATAAATTTTCCAGTTTATGATTAGTTTTACAGTTAGTTATTTAAATAGAATTTGAATTTTTCGAACATGTAGTTACTAGGACATGAGTTATTTACTTATTTAACTATTACATTGATAACTTTTTCCTGAGATTCATATTCGAAAAGTTGTCAAAGTTCAAAAGGTATGTTTTAATTTTTGTGATAATTTTGTCATTGTTTGTCTTATTTTTCGAATCTTGAATATAATTAATCAAATTTCTGGTAACAAGTTCAAAATGGTTTCAATTTTTTCACATTTTGCTAAGTATTTTGAGATTTTTTGTTTTCTTTTTGAAACTCAGAATTAAATATCGCTAAAAGATAAATACCACAAGTAGAAAATTCTAGTAATTTCTAATTTTCTTATCTGGTTTTGAATTACGTAATTTAAATAAGACGTGTATGCAATAAAATCACTAAAAGTTTCAGCCCAATATTATGAAAATGCTTAAAGTTTAGAATTTTCTTGATTGCTTTTGATTTTTTGCATTCTTAAACCTAATATTTAACGGTGGAAGTTTTAGAAGGATTCTAAATTTTGTTAGTTATTTTCCAATTTTTTGTTTTTTTCCCAAATTCGGAAATGAATGACAATTTTAAGTTAGAAGATATATATATAATTACTACAGTTCTAAATTTTGTTAGTAATTTTTCATTTTGTTTTTTTTTTTTTTTTTTTTTTTTTTTTTTTTTTTTTTTTTTTTTTTTTCTTGCAAATCAGAATGAAATTTCTGGCAATTTGGGTTTTTCATTAAAACCTTATGTTTTTAAAAATTTTCATAACTTTCTGAAATGTTATTTCTATTTATTAATGTAATTCAGAATTCAATTACTTTAATTTTAAGATGAGCATAAAGTTTAAATATAATTATAAATTTTCACTCGTGTACATGATTTTCAGATTTTTCTTTCTATTTCTTAAATTTTAAATCGAATTACTAATGAAATTTGGGTTTAAAATTGCAGCAAGTTTCAAATTTTGCTGATGATTTTTTTATTTTTAGTTTTTTCAAATTCGTAGTGTGATTACTTGAGGTTGAAAAATTTTCACAAACATTGAAACTTGTGTATGATATTCTATTATGTTATAAAAATTGAAAATATAAATCCGAAAAGTTTAGGTTTTAGAGGTACAAAATTACTGAAAATTGTTCCTAATTTTCGTGATTGATCACACAAAATCATTGGCAATGTTTTCAGAGTTTTCCGCGTAATCCTTTAAAGTCAGAATTATATTACTCCAAGTTTATGTAAAAAAGTAAAAATTTTGTATATAGTTTAAATTATAATTAAAGGTTGCAAAGCTAAGGTTAATGATATAATTGAAAATATTGAAAATTTCGAATGCTATTAATTTTTAAAAAATTTTTCCTATTCGTTGAATTAAGAGTTGAATTTTTATGATTCGGGATAAAAATTACTTATTTTGAGTTGTGATAATTTTTTTCAATTCATAGTATTTTTCGAGTCTTATTTACATAGTATTCTAGAAATGAAATGTTTA
Organism: Platygaster robiniae; assembly: GCA_028476575.1. Classification (NCBI taxonomy): domain Eukaryota; kingdom Metazoa; phylum Arthropoda; class Insecta; order Hymenoptera; family Platygastridae; genus Platygaster; species Platygaster robiniae. The sequence continues at coordinate 30,346,823 of CM052023.1, forward strand.
TCATTTTCTCATGCCGATCGAGAGTACACGAGTACATCTCAAATTTGTTACGTAACATTCTGCTCGACTCCCCCCCCCCCTTACTAGGAGCGATACGTCATTTATGGATAGCTCCCTATAGGGAGCAGGAGCAAGAAAATTAGAGGATTCCGGGTTTGGAGAAATATGAATGATTGGCGTCCAAAAAGGGGTAATCCACATTTCAATAAGTCTCTTTTTCTCTTGCGTTTTCAATAAAAATGCGCCTTATTGAAAAGTGGGTTACCCCCTTTTTGGACGCCAGCCATTCATATATTGATGGTCATTGATAAGAAACAAAATTATCTACTCAAGTTGATGAGCATGCAAAATGTTGTTTCAGGTCTGACCAGACGACGCAAAGCACTTCAACGGCGGTTACGACCACGGCCCAGCAGACGGTCCAGCAGATAATGCAAGTGCCAGGTGTGCCTGAGGGTCTGACAGTGGTGGCACAGATACCTCAGGATTTGATATTGCGCGAAGGCATGGAGGATTCGAAAGAGGACGTGAAGGAAGGCACAACTCCGGTCGCTCTGATAAAACGTGGCGGTGTCAAAGGTGTCGCTGCTAGCGCCAACCAGGTCGCGAACCAGGGCACGACGACGGGGAACGCGGCAACCGGGACCGAGGAATTCCTTACTTCCTTGCCTCCTGGTTGGCCGAACATTACCGCAGGCGGGGCCACGATTGGGGATTACCTGTCACGTCTCCCAAACTCTCTACCCATGAGCTTGCATCATTTTTTGAAATTCTCTGCTGAGACGATAAAACGCGAGGCCACGATCGAGTCGAGTCCCCTCAGCGGTGACGGTATGGACGCATCCGGTAGCGCCGTGTCAGGGGAGCATGGGGTGCAGTTAACTGTGGCTGGTGGAGAAACGGAGATCATACCCGAGGTCACCGATGATCAAGAACCTGGTGCCAAGCCTAAGAGGAAAAAGAAGTATAAGAAGAAACCACCAAAGCCTAAGAAGCCAAAGCCTGGTCAGGTAAGCATGGGAGGATTTTGTTTTTTTCTTTCTTCGGTGATTGGCTGGAGTCAGGTTTCCTATACTCCAAGGGATAATTCTTGAACAAGATGGCGCTAGTAGTATGATTTTGAAATTACTATCAATGTTGAAGATTCTGAATGTGTCGAGGTTGAATTTGAAAATTTTTCCAGTTTCTCGATTTTTATTAGGATTTCAAGATCATTGATGATCCGTGATAGACCACAAATTTTTTTATTTTCAAAAATTTTTACATTATTATAAATTTTCTCAAGTTTTAGATTATATCTAGAGCTTTTTAAAATCTATGAACGTTTTTTTTAATTCCTTCATTAAATCATTAAAAATCTTCATATGTGAGGCGATCCGAGAAAAGGGACCTACTATCCAAAAAGCAAATTTTACAGGACGGGTGATTGAATGAATCAAAATACACAACGGTAAATGGGATGAAAGATTTTTAAAAATTCATAGCTTGCAAAAAAATCAAAGTCAGTAAATTCTGATTGCACATAATTGAAGATTGGATTAAAAACTTGTAGAATCACTCAGAATCGGAAAAACGATTTTTTGGATAGTAGGTCCCTTTTCTCGGATCGCCTCACATATATCATTTTTTATTTTCAATTATTCAAAATTTGCAATTTTAAGCGGTCTCTGTAAAAAAATTGGAGAACATTACAGTGTCTGTCGTTTAATATTTTCCAAAATCCACACAAATTCTTGACTCGTACAAATTGTATTATTTTGAGTTTTTGGATGTCTTCTACATTTCCAACGTTTTCCAATTTCTTAAAATCCACTGTGTTTCTATGTAATTATTGAAATTTCCAAAATCATCTGTACGACAAACATTTTTCAATATTTTCATGATTTTTAGAATTTTACACAGTAGCTGTAGTTTTATGTAATATTACATTTTTGCATAATCTAGAAAATTTTTAAACACTCCCTGAATATGTTTTTCAAATTGTTCAGAACTGTTGACAATCTTTCAAATTTTCGATGCCTTTCAATTTTACAAAACTGTTAGAATTTATAAATTTTTGTTGAAGTTTTGACAAATAATGGAGATACTTTTATGGAAAAAAAATATTTTTATTCATTAAAAAGATTTCTTTATTTCACAGTTTCTATAGTTTTATAGAATTTCTAAAATTGTTTACATAAATGTCTTTAAATTTTCTGAATTGCCTAGAATTAGCAAAGGTCTCATATTTTCAATGTATTTCAATTTTTCGAGATTTTCAAAGTTGTAGATTTTTTTTTTCAACTTTTACAATAATCGATAACTACCGTACAATTGGCAAGTTTTTGATTCTACAATGTTTAGAATATTCAGCGTTTTCTATAATTTTACAGAGTTATCAGAATTTTCTACAACTCCAAAAAGTTTTCGAATCACTCAGACATACAATTTACCATCTTTAATATTCGAAACGTCTTTTAGTTTTTTTAAATTTTCATGATCTCCGAATTTTCATTAAACCGTTCTAAATATTGGCAATCTTTGTACAACGGAGTTTTTTTATTTTTCAAAAATAAACAGTTTTTTCCTCGGTGTCTGTAATTTTTTACTTTATTAATAGAATTCTCCACGATCTTCAATATTCATCATTATTTTCTGAAATTATACGAAATTCTTTCATTTCTACAATTGTTTATAATCTTTATATATTTATTCTTTTCAACTATTCATATCAAACAGTTTCTTAAGTCGCATCGACGCTTGACAGAATATTTATTATTTTCCGAAATCCTCAAATATTATTAACATTCCCTGAAATTACACAAAGTAGTTGTTTTTCGGTTTTTTATAATTTTATGCGTTTTTTGATTTTTGTTGAAATTTTGAAATTATTGACGATCTTTCAAGAAACTTGTTAATGTTCTTAAAATGTTAAGTAATATTACAGTCCACGTAATTTACCAGAATTTCCTTTCATTTAAAATATTTATCAGTATTTTCTGAAACATAATGAACGTGTAATTATTATTATATATTTCTTTAATTGGATATTATTCATAGACTATGCAGTAAATGTATTATTACTCTTAAACTCTTGATGAATTTTACAGCTTACGTAATGTAACAAATTTTTCTCCAATTCACATAATGTATCATCACTATCTGAAATCTTATTTATTTTTTGAACTTTCTAGAATTAGTATTAATAATCCTTGACATACTGAATGAATGAAATACGACACGTAACGCACGAAACATCATCAGAACTTTCATTTTCATTGTTTCTCTGGTTTTTGGTAAAGATGAAGCAAAACACCATGCAACTATTGGAAAGCAACAAATTTTTATGTAGAGTGTAGGAAGCCTGGTCTGAGTTGACGACAGGTTAATGTAATGAGACTATTTTTTATTTTTGCTTTTTAGGTCAGCATTGTCACTGCCCTTGACGGAACGACTCTCTTCTGTTGTCCCCAATGCAACATGGCCTACCCAGATAAGGAACTTCTGGAGCAGCATCTGGTAGGTCACAAAATTGAGAGGCGTTTCATCTGCGACATCTGTGGCGCTGGCCTCAAGCGCAAGGAGCATCTGGAGCGACATAAACTGGGCCATAATCCTGACAGGCCCTTCACCTGCACCGTTTGCATGAAGGGCTTCAAGAGGAAAGAGCACTTGAATCTTCATTTCGTGATTCACTCGGGGCAAAAAACCGAGGTTTGCACCGAGTGCGGCAAGGCCTTCTACAGGAAGGACCATTTGAGGAAGCATACAAGGTCGCACCTTGCTAAACGAGCCAAAGAAGATCCCTTGGCGGCGGCCAACCAGGAGGCCCAGAACCAGCAACAAGCGGAGTTGGGAGAGATAACACAGGTACAATTGAATAATATATTATCCTGTGAATTAATCCAATTCGTGCGATATTAATCTAAAACAGTACAAGTGTCTTGTTTCGAATTTTGTTTTCCTTGGGATATTTATATCCACGAATCATTGGCACTTTGAGGTTTAGTTAAAAATTAGATTTTGCAAAATGGAGTTGATGACCAGGTCAAACCAGGCTCGATTTTGTATAGAATCTTGGAGAATGATAAGCCTTGTGGCAAATGCTGCGTAGTTGTTGTTTAGGGCTTGCTTTTTATTTTTATTATGTTTGGCTTTTTTCTGTATTTCTCACGTTTGCTGTGTCGTCTTGCAGCAAGGTACTGTAGGAGAGCTCCAGTCCACTGGCAACGTTCAGGAACTCCAGCAAATACAGATACAAGTGGGCCAGGGCTCGAATGCCCAAATTCACCAGATATCGGTCGGCGAGGCGTCGACTGTTGTGCTGCCCACTGCTGCGGAAACGGATGCTATGACCATGTTACATCAACATTAACGAACTATGACAAAAATTGTGGCGACGAAACGCTTAGAGGGTAGTTTCGAATTGTTACAGTCGAAATCCGAGCGTTGACAAGAGCTTGGGACAATTTTTCCGATTAGTCCAGTGGTTCGGGTGTGTTATGAATGGCGCTGTTTTTGTCAGAGAGTTTTTGGTGTATTGTAAAGATATGCTAATAGCGTTTTCAATTTGGGAGTTTGGCTGTTTTTTTTTCTTCTTTTATTTATTGTTTGATTCGTGTTTTCGATTTGAGATATTATTTCCAAGCCACGAGCTTGGCTGATCATGAAAATTTGCAGATCAGAAAACAATTTTTAATAATTGTGCAGTCCACAATATCGTGTGATATAGTATGATTATGCAAAATAAACAAAAAGTATATGATAATCTGATTTGATTCTTTTATACATTGCTGCATATTTTTCTGAAGAATGTATAGGAAAAACTCGTAAGAAGAAACTTTCTTCTTGTCCATTTTTAAGTTTTCCTTTTCGATTCTGGTTTTTTTTTCTACAAATTTTTTTAGATTGCTCGAAGCACGCATTCATATCAAAAATGCAAACGATGTATGTATGTATGAAACGTTCGTGAATCGCATGGTGAATATATTTATACATATTTGTTTTTGCAAAGTGTTTCCTGGTATGTGATTTTTCCCACTAAATCCTAGTGGATTTTTAGAGTTTGGACACCAACGCTGCAAATTTTCAAGTTATATGCAAATCTTTTAAGATTTGATGGGAAAAGTTGTCGATATTCTTGAAACACGGAAGAGAATATACGTAAATGCAGAGTATAAATGCGAATCGCGCCGCGAATGTAAATAATGAATGAATATTTCGTAAATCCGCAGGCAGAAGACTGGACTGTGCAAATACGAGACAAACGCGTTCCTCCAAAGATGAACTGTTCTTTTCAATGCGCGAAAATGTACGCTGAAGTTGTAAATTTTTTATTTTCTACATCAATGTAACGCGCATGTTTACACAAGCATTCGAATTCGTATTTTTTCAGTTACGATTTTTCATCCACTAGTCCTCATGATTTCCAGCTTCTTTTCTTTTTAATTTATTTGTATATCGTGCGAGAGAGCGACTTCCGGTAGAAATGTTATCTTATACAGCCAAACGGTTAATAGACGAATTCTTTATATTTTCAATAATAATGAGATGCAGATATTTTGCGCTCGAGGATCTTCAATATCGAGTGCACATAAGAAAATTTTTGTAATTGTATCACAATTTAAGGCAGTGGAGGGTAAATTTATTGGAGAAATAATGGTTATTTTATTAACACGTATAACTTTATTGTAGTTGTAAATGTAGTTGGTAACGATACTAGCGTGTAAGTCATTTTCACTGTTACTTACTTAAATATTGGAAAACAAATGAAATAAATCTTACATTTAATATATCGAATTTTTTTCTTTAACATTAGTAAACAAAATTCCAGGGTACAAGAAATGGGCAGAAACAAGAGTCTTTTTCGAGGGACACTTTATTTCATTTTGTCCAAAAAATGTCGTCTTTTCGCAAATGGAAAAAAGTCCCTCAATTCAACCGATGGACATAAAATTTACCAATTCTCAAAACACACAATAAAAAATTTCAAGTTTCGTTGATTCCATGATTGCAATCGTAAAAACTATACAAACAGATTCTGAGCACGGTCACCTTGAGAAGGTGAAAACGAATGGAAAAATTACATCCTAAAAATCGTCCTTTCACGTGAAAAAAACGGGGCGTTACACGATCTGAATCCGACACTGGCCCTGAAATATCCCGAAGAAAATATCCGATGCAAAGAATTCAAGCCCCAACATAAGCTAGCCAACATCAACTGTTTTATTTACAAACCCACCCATTTCGCCAGTTGCGATTCGGTAAAAAAAACGAAACTCAATTTATAACGATAGGAACAATGTTCGCCTTCTGTTCCGCCATTTCACTGATCGCTTTAAGCACCGCCAGCATCTCCTCCGTGCACTCGGGCTGTTTCTCCACCCAATTGCAAACGGTTTTCATGGCCTTCAAGACCTGCTTTGGCGTTTCCGTGTCCACGATCATGTCCCCCTCGCCCTGGTTCAAAATCAGACCCGGGTACGAGCCGTCGATCACGCCCTGAGGGTACTCCTGCAGCGCCACTCCGCCCTGCATGTTCCTCAAGGTCGCAGTTTCGCCGACATCAGGCAGCACGTCGATGGGCCCCAAGGCCACGTTGTTCTGAGGGTACATTATGTAGTAAGTCGTCGTGTAGGGGCTCTGCCCCGAGTTCTCCGTAGCTGCTTCGACCTCGACCACGTCCTCGTCGTCCTTCAAGGGGTCCTCCAGGGGATCCAGCATCTTGCGCTTTCGAACCTGGGGCGTCAGCTTCGAGTTGGACGAGCTACTCAATTCTTCCTCCAAGGCCTCTTCCATGTCATTCCCTTCCACCTTGGACAATATGAAAGAATTTGCTTCAAAACCCATTTTTGCATCCCCAAAAAATTTCAAATCATCCCCAATAAATTACCTCCCCTTCCACCTCTTCCTCTTCTTCCTCCTCTTCCTCTTCGTCCTCGTAAAACTGTTGCAGCACTAGGTTCAAGAGCTCGTCGTCTTCCAGGGGCTTCCAACCGCTATCGGTTTCCCTGCTGTTGAACCAGTTGACGATGTCCTCTGCCTTGCCAATGTACTCCGGCATCTCGCTGGAGCTGACGATCGCGTCAATCTCGCTTTTGTCGACGTTGGCAAAGTTGTTCTGCTCGTCCCGGAAGAGCTTCCACATGATGCCCATCTTCAGAGGCTTCCAGGCGTTCTCCAAGACGGCGCCACTCACGCGTTGCCACTCCATGTTCAGGATGGTGCAGCAGTGCTTGGTGTCGAACTGGGATAGGAAGGCGTCCAAGGAGCTCTTGTCTTCGAAGTTTGCCAGCTCTTGGAGCAAAAGTTTTTTGTAAGACTTTTTGAGTTCGGTGAAGACGCCCTGGTTCATTGGTTGCAAGGACATCGCGATCGGGGCCAGGTAGTGGACCTTGAAGTTGTCGTCTATGGTGTTCATGATTTCCTCGCTCGGGTGGATCGGGGCCGTGTCCAGGAGAAGCAGGACCTTCCCCCTCGTGCTCGTGGCAGTTTGCTTCATGTTGACGTGGGGGATGAAGACGTTTTTGTACCTTGAGTTTGTGGGAAATTAGGTGAAAATGTCAGGGGCGTGGGTAGAATAAATTTTCAGGAGGGCTTTTTCGAGGAAATGTACAGGGTCATCCAAACTAACCTGAACACCCGAAAAATATAGATTCCTGATGAAATTAAAAGACTTTTTTATCCTTTGCTATTTCACAAAAAACTCAAAATTCAAAAAGTAATTCAAGCTTAAAATTTAAACAATAAAAGCCCTCTCCCGACGAGTCGGGGTCAAACTCACCGAAACAAATTTTTCCCGAATTTTCTTCATATTTTTCTGAATAAAAAAGTCCTTTGCCACTTTTTACAAAACTCAAAATCAAAAAAGTTATTTAGGTCGCTTTCAGGTCGCTTTCAGGTCGCTTTTGTTATTCAGGTCAGTTTTAACCAATCAGATTTCTTAGATTTTATGCTCAAATAACTTTTTTGATTTTCAGTTTTGTAAAAAGTGGCAAAGGACTTTTTTATTCAGAAAAATATGAAGAAAATTCGGGAAAAATTTGTTTCGGTGAATTTGACCCCCACTCGTCAGGAGAGGGCTTTTATTGTTTAAATTTTAAGCTTAAATAACTTTTTAAATTTTGAGTTTTTTAGAAAATATCAAAGGATAAAAAAGTCTTACAATTTCATGAGGAATCTATATTTTTCGGGTGTCCAGGTTAGTTTGGATCACCCTGTATTTCCTTTAGAATTTTATAATTTTTAATCTTTGACGATTTAGGTATGAGAGTACGATTGTTTTATTTCTCGAATTTGGAATTAAAATTTATATCGATACAGATTTCTAGTCTTTTTTTTAAGGGTTCCTAGTATTTCTCTAGGATTTATAGTAATATTATAATTTAATAGATTTCTAGTCGTATCAATTTTTATAGATCTCTAGTATTTCTATGGATCGCTCTATAGATTTTTAGAGTTTAAATCAATTTTTCAGAAAACCAAATCTTTGATATAGATTTCAATTATTTTTTGTTATTATTATTGATTTCTATACATATTTCCAGAATTCCATGCTCTAAAAATTAAAGTTCTAAAATTTTTAATACTTCTTATGTATTTTTGAGAAAATAATATCTTCAAAAATTTACGGTATTTCATAGATTTCTATGATTTTCTAGAATTTGGTAGGTATGTGGCAGGATTTTATGGTGTTTTTATAAATTTCTAGAATTTCTATAAATCGCTCTATTGATTTCTAGAATTTGATGCTATAGCGTTGAAAATTTCAAAAACTTCGCGTATTTAAATTGATCTAAAAAAATCTCTAACGCTGATTTTCATTAGTTAAAAAAAAAAATTATTTTTCTTATTTTTCTAGTATTTATACAATTTAAAGATTTTTCTAGTATTTTTATGAATTTCTATGTACTGCTCTAGAATTCAATGCTGAAAGAATTGAAGTTCTAAAAAATTTTTTACATTTTCACAGATTTTGGAGAAAATAATAGGCACACAGCAATAAACAGATTCTACATATTTTATAGATTTCTGGAATTTACGTATTGAATGTTAAAAACAAAATTTTGTAGTATTTTCTGGTATTTTTATCAATTTACAGTATTTCTGTGTATCATTCTGCAGATGTTTAGAATCGAATGGTACAGCATTGAAAACTTCGACGATTTTGAGAATTTAAATTGATTTTTCAAGAAAAAATATCTCCGATATAGATTTCCAGTAATTTTTTTGTACTCTTCAGGATTTATGCAACTTGAAGAATTTTCATTTTGCATGTTTCTTCTAAATTGGGTAACATTTTCTGGTATTTTCATGAATTCCTCGTATTTTTGTGTATCACTCTATAGGTGTTTCAAATTCGATGCTACAGTGTAGATTTTTATAGACATTTCTCTAGGATTGATAGTTTTCATAGATTTTCAGCATTTGATGCTATAGTATTAAAATTTTCGACTTTTTCGAGAATTTAAATTGACTTTTCAGAAAACATACCTTTGATATTGATTGCCAATACTTTTTTTTCATTTTTTAGGATTTATATGATTCGAAGAATTTCCTGATATTGATTTTTATATACATTTCTAACATTATATGCTTTAAAACTCGAAGTTTAATAAATTTTTGAAAAAATAATCTCACCGGTTTTGATCATTGAGAGATTTCTATTATTTCTTGTATTTTTTAGTATTTATGAAACTTAGAAGGATTTTTTAGTATTTATTAAGATTTCTAAAATCCAATGCTCTAGAATTCAAATATCGATCAATTTTTAGTAATTTTATAGATTTTTCGGGAAATACATCGCAATTGATTTTTTGTGTTCTAAAAATATCTTGTATTTTCGTTTTTTTAATTTTATAAAAGTGTTTATAAAATTTTGTAGCATTTTCTAGTATTTTTATGAATTTCTAGTAGATTTTTTTAGAATTTGATGCTGTAAAATTGGAAGATTTATACATAGGTCTTGAGTATTTGTTTAGATTTTTTTTATAAAACAGTTATTTTATAGAATTCTATCACTAAGTATTTCGTCAGAGTTTTTTGTTTTCGAAAGATTTTCTGACTTTTTCAAAGATTTCTATGTATATTTTAAAAATTTCATTTATTTTTTTAATAGAATTATTAAGATTTCTAGCATTTTTGTAGGTTCGAATTTTTTTTTTTCATTATTTCCTAGGTTGAAAATTATATTCATATTTCTGTTTTCTACGTTATCTAAACCAAACATAATCAGAATTATTTCTAAGAAAAAATTCTTCTAGAACCAGGATTTTTGTTATTTTTGAGTTCCTAAAATAAAGAACTTTGAACATTGTCTGCTTATTCGATAATTTTTACTTCTTTCATTATAAATTATTGTTATTATTATTGTCACTACTTTTTTCACTTCTACATGAAATATTTATCAATTTTATCTAAATTTCACCTCAACGTGGTTAAAAAATTTTTGTACTACGAGTTAACAATTTAAAATCCTCCGTAAATATTTTCCTTTTTTCATATTTACCAATCCAGAAAAATGTCCTCCGTCATCCAATTTTCCTCTTGACTTTTGTATACCAAAGTGCTTTCGTAGTCATATGGTTTTTCCTCGTCCTCGCAATTTCCCACTACCAAAAGGGGAATTCGATCGTTCCCAGTGGCATTGGAGCAAATCATCATTGTTATCAATTCTTCCGAGGTTTTTTTTCGATCAGCGAGGTTTTTGCAGGGCAAAGAATGCCACCTCAACCCAAATTCGTCTGCGCTGTAAATATTTTCAGGCTCGTAGCCATTTTCTTCGATGAATCTTTGAAATTCAGTTGTGAAATTTTCCGCGGCATCGAGATTAAATGTCAGAGATTCTTTGGGTCCTGAAACTTTGATGTTGCGGCGTTTTTTGAAAGACTGTAACCAGGCTTCGCTTGCCTGGAAAAAGTAGTAGTTTAAGTGTTACATATTTTATTATTGCAGTAGATAGACTTGAATATTCAAATTCTAAAGGTAATTAACAAATAATTATCCAATACAATAATTAACTACCATAATATACTATTATTATCAATAATTGATATTAATGTATTATTTTTACTGATTTATTCATTAATACAATCATTTAAATGATTAGGAGTCAAAAAATTTCTTTTTTATAAATAATACATCTGGATCCTATCATTTTTTAAACCAGAACAATTCAAGTTTCAGAATTCATCTTTTTTTGTAATTAAATTTTTTGAGTCCATAGTTTCAAGATCTAAAATCATATTTTTAATCTTAATAATTCGGATGATCATTAGAGGTACTGTTAATTTAGAAATAAAATTTTAGTAATTCTGAAAAAAAATATTTTCTTTTGGTTGTTTGATAAAAATTGTTTTGATTTTTAAATCTCCATATCATGGGACTGTTCAATTCTTCAAGTTAACAACATTGATTTGAAAGTAAATTGTTTACATAATTTTTGAGGCAAAAGATTTTTCATTGTATTTTTATATAATTTATTTTTCATATTATACTTGTAGAAAATAATTGATACATACATTTTAATAATTAATATTCGAAAATTTTTTTTCATATTTAATGCATCTAAAATTTATCATTTTTCAGAACAGAACAATGAAATTGTATATTTCATGATTTTTTGAAATCAAATTTCTGGAATCCTTTATTTCAGGACCTCAAAACATATTTCAGCTTCGAAAATTCGAGTCATATTTTTCACAACTCCAGGAATAAAATTATTGTAGTTTTTAATGCCACTAGGTTTTTAGTTATTAAAAATTTTTCCTATATGATGAAATTGTGCCCATTGAATTCCTCAACTTTACAGCACTGATTTCTATGTAAAATGTGCCTTACATAGTTTTTGAAACACAACAATGTTTCGCACTTTTTTTAACATTATTTATTCATTTATTTCATTTTTATGTACATTATTGTATGTTTTTTATTACTTCTATTTTTTTATTTATATTAATTCATGTAATTTTTTACTCATGGAAAATGATTGATTAATTTATTTAGTCCAATGATTCGGAGTCGAAAAATTTCTTTCTCATAAATAATGCATCAAAAATTTATGATTTTTTGAATCAGCAATTTAATCATCTCAAATCATATTTCTAACTTAAAAATTCGAGTCATTATATTTTAACTTTAGGAATAAAATTTTTGTAATTTTAAAATGACACTAGCTTTTTCTGTAATTTATTCAAAAATTTTTGATCCTCAAATTTTCATACTATGTGATTCTTCAATTTTTCAAGTTGATTTTAGGGGATTACAAGATAGATTGTGTGGGCGTTTTTTTCAGTAATTTTTGAAGCATTAACATTTTTCTGCTGCATTTTTTAACATTATTGAAATATTTGTTCGTGTTTTTTTATATTATTTTTCATTGACATTAGTTTGTCATTTTTTACTAATGGAAAATGAATGATTGATATATTTGTTTTAATGATAAAATTGAAATATTTCTTTTTTACAAATAATATATTCAAAATCTATCATTCTTACAAATTTAACAATTAAAATTTCAGAACTCATGAATTTGCCGAATAAAATGTTTTGAATCCACAATTACACTATCTTAAAACGTATTATTTTTAACTTAGAAAATTTGAGTCTTCGTTATATTTTCTTTTTTTTGAAACAAATTTTTTGTGATTTTGAAATGAACCGGTTTTTTATTTCTTGAGTAATAAATTTTCAACTTTTCATATTATGTAAATTTTCAATTTCAAGTTGATCCCTATATGATTTTTTTTTTTTATATATATATAATTTTTGAATTTTAGTTCACATGATATTTAAATCGCTAAAATTTTTTCCATCATTTTTATATATTTTCCTCTACTCATCATATTTTCAATGATCTTACTGCATCAAATTATGTTTGTTAATATTATTTTTCATATTTTATTGTTTTTATTTATATTATTACTTTTATTCATTCACTCAAGGAAAATCAAATAATGACGTTCTAAGCACATAAAAATGGGAAAACTTTTTTGTAAAAAATTTTGCATGTTGAAAAAACTAGATTCTGAGTTTCAATTACCCTCAGGAACTAAATTGTCACTTTTTATTTCCAGAGATCATCAATTATTGAATTTTCAATTTCCAAAATTCTCCATTACTTTTATCAAACTTTTTCAAATAACATCCAATCGTCAGAATATTTTCTGCTCAAAAAACTCCAACTCAAATCAGAAAACTCAAAATATTCTGGAAAATCGCTCACTTTGAATGCCGTTGTTCCGGTCAATTTTTGGTTGAATTCCACGGCTTTTCTTCGGAGCATCGAACTCGTTACGGTTTCTCCAATATGCCGCATTTGAATAAACCACAAATAAATCGCCTCGTCGACATGATCATTCTTCAAGGGCCTCATTTTTTCACGAATTGTTTAATCAAAATAAACAAACAAGCGAACGAAAAGTCAGGTATCTAACATCGGGTTCGCGGAAGTTAGTTTGGGCTCGACGAAAAGTCGATTTTTCATTTCGGTTTTTTCCCCGTTAGCGGCAGTTTCGATAAAAAAACGCGGAATTGAAAAATGATCACAGAATTACGGATGAAAATATTTATTTTGGTGAATGCAGTTGAAAAATTGATCAGCTGAGTGATTTACTAGATTCATTGTCATTCACAATTATTTGTGATTCACAATCACAATGTTAAGTTTTACATTGAAATGTCGGAATGGCGGCCATCTTGGACACAAACACAGCACAAACCATAGCGTTTTCAAATGACTGCTCTCGGAGTGCTCTGAGAGCAATTTCTGGGAAGATCTAAGCATATTTGAGCACGTATTAGCAGAAAAAGAAGCTCCAGTCTGCTCCGGATTGGTCACTTGAAAACGCCACAGTACTACTTGGCGTACACGAAGAAGGAAAGACGAAATTTTTTGAAAGTCTTTTTGTTCTGTTTCTCTGCATACGTTAGACGAAGAAGGAAATACTTAGTTCTTCTTATTACACATTGCAAATGTCACACTGACTGAATATGTGTCAATTATATATATGTATGTAGTGTATTGTTGTTACGAATAATATATATATGTATAGCTGAAATTGTGAACTTTATTTACATATTTTCAGTGACACTTCTATTGATAAAATATCTACGTTTTCGACAGCATTTTAGTTTTTCTTTGTAAAAAATAAGTGAAAAATTTTTATTTTCACTATGCTCCGTTCAATACAGTGCGAATTAAACAATTTGTCAAATCCTGATGGATCAGCAATGTTAATGCAAGGTAAATTATAAAACAATGTTAATTAGACGTAAGCAATAAAATATTTATTTCTTTCTGGCGATATCAATTTATTGTCATTAAATAAAAATATTTTTGCCCTACAATTATCGTCCTTCTTTGAATTAAATTTACGTTTTTGAGGTTCTGTTTTCCATGTTTATTTATTTTTGTATGTTTGTATATATCTTTCACTCATTTATACATTAATCCAATTATTTCCGTTAATTTATCTAGCATATTTTACCATTTTTAATAATTTAATAATACATGTATTTTTTTCATTTACATAATTTATTTTATTTCATTCACTTATCCGTTTTTTCTATTTATTGGTTATTTAAAAAAATTATATTTATTCCGTTGACTTATTCATCTGCTTTAACCTCTTTTTTTCTATACATTCATTCATCCTAATCAATCATTTTTGTCAATTTAATACTGTATACTATTTTTTTATCATTCATATAGCTTATGTATTTATTCATCTTTATTTTTATTAATTTTTTTATTATTCATTTATCTAAATCATAAATCTATTTTCATTCTATTTAATCATCTAGTTATTCATTTCCTTAATTCACCTTTTTATTTATTTTTTTTTTTCATTTTTCATGATTTTATAATATTACTATATTGTTAAATAAACATTTTTTCATTCACATACTTTATTTATCTATTCATCTCGGTTCTTCTTTTTAAATTATGTATTTTTTTTACTCTTTTAACATATTTGTCTTTCTAATTCATATTTTTTTACCATCTTTGTTTGTTTTTATTTATTTATTGATTGATTTATCAATTCAGTTCATTTTTTAACATTTTTCATTTTATTTTTTTTGTCGTTAAAAATTGTTTTCTTATTTTTTAATTTATTTTTACATTAATTTCCATTAAATTATCTGTCTCATTTTATCATGTATAATAATATAATGACGTTTTTTTCAAATTCACATACTTCATTCATTTATTCATCTATTTCACTTATTTTCGTCTATTTTTGAAAATTTTATAATACTTAAGGATTTTCAATTATATATTTGTTTATTCACATATTCCATTTATTTATTCATCTTTATTCTTATTTATATATTTTTCATTTTATTAACTCACTCTAACATATTAATCTTATTTAATCCTGAATAAGTAGGAATTGTAAATGTGTGAAAAAGGCTCTGATTTTGATAGTTTTATTTTTTGTTCTAAGCTGTAAGAATGATTTTATTGTGATATTATCTTTGTTTAATTAATGCTTAGATAATTTGGAAGTCAAAAGACCTTTTGACAATTTTTATGTGTTAGCATGAATCATAGCATTCATTTTTTTTTAGGTGATACTTGCGTCGTTGCTGGAGTTTATGGTCCTGTAGAGGCAAAAATGCATAAAATGCAGTACGACAAAGCCTCTATTGAAGTTGTATTCACTTCAAGCAAAGGGCCCTCGAGTATGTTTAAAACTTTTCAATTATTCACAATTTTTCATTTCATTTTCTAAGAAAACACAAGAAAAACTTATTTAGGCTGAACAATAAAAAAAGTTTCAGTTGTTTAAATTGCATCAGGTATATATTATTACTCAATAATAATCTCTTAATTTTACAGTAATAAGAAATTTTGGAAAAGGAGGAGTTCAAAATCAATTTTCAAAATGACTTTCGGAAAATGTTGATATTTAAAAAAACCTAACAATTTTTCTAGAATTTGTATTATGAGTTTGTATCTTTCTTGTATTTTTTTTAAATGATTGTGGCTTGTAATCAAATTAAATTTAACTTTTGATTTGGAATGAAAAGCCGGAATAATTTATGAATATTGGAAAATAAAATTATGATATAATGAATTCAATTTCTAAAATTTTACAGGCATAAATGAGAGATTCCTAGAATGGTATGTGAAGGATACGTGTGAATCTGTAATTATCAGTACTTTACATCCAGGATCAAAAATTGCTATCAACATTCAAGAAATGCAAGATAGTGGAGGGGTAAGAGAATCACTTGAAAAAAATTTCATTTTCATTTGTACTTTTTATAACCCATATTACACTGTTCATTACAAATATGATCACATTCATAAAGTTATTGATATTTTTATTTTCTAGTATTTTTATATTCTAGTGAACAAAATCTTGAAGTATCAAAAATCATTTAGAACAATTCACCTGGAAAAAGTCACCAAAATTATTCAAATTCGAAAATTTTATGTCCTTGATTTTGCAAATGTTGAACTCTTAGAAATTTATTCTCAAAAATGTTAAAATTTTATTCTGTAGTGAAAATTGCAAATGACATTGTTTAAAATCCCCAGAAATAGTTGAATTTGCTATATACTTATTTTGAGAGAATAGTTCCCAGATTTCTACAATGTTTTTTGAAAAATTGAGGAAAGTTTTTGATGTCAAAAAATTGATGAATAAATCATAGAACCATAAAATTTTTTTCCTAAATTTCAAATAACGCTATAATTTGAAATGTTAAGCATAAAATTATGAAAATCTATATGGAAATTTGTAGAACTAGTAGAAAGTTTTATAAAACTTTATTTATACTAAAAAATACAAAAAATACTTGAAAGTTTTTGATACATAATATTTCATAATAGATGTTTGATATAAAATATAATTATTATAATTATAAATGATGATAATAATTCTGTGGCTTCCCGCCATAACACAGAAAGTCACTTATGCCATGACGTTTAAAATTTTATCAGAATATCATGTAAAATGAGTCTTATGGCATAAATGACTTTCTCTATTATGGCGGGAAACCACAGAATTTATAATCACAATTATATATTATAACTATACATATTTTATAATTATTCACAAAATTATGAATACTAAATATTCGATGTCAATAAATAACTTACGAATAAATATAATGAATAAATATAGAATATATTCACGAATATTAAAATGACTATGGTATAATTTAGAAAATTTTATAAATACTAGAAAATTCTTGAAATATTAATATCTCTAGAAGTTTTTGGGCGAACGAAGGTAAATGATAAACGATTTGTTTGAAAAAAAATTATAAAATAAATATAAACATACTATAATTACAAAAATTATATTCATACGAAAAAAAAAAATATACTAGTTATTTTTGAATGAATAAACATTTCATGATATATTATTTGATTTGAATACAATGAATATGATTAGAAATAGTTATTATGATCACAATTATATGATAATTATGAATATATTACATGCCTTCGAAATTTACAAAAATTCGATGCATGATAATCAATAAAATTCAATAATAAATATTAAAAAAATATATAAAGTAACTGTACTAATACATATATACTATAAATGTATTATTATTAACATTTGATGAATACTAATTAAAAATAGAAAGATTAAAAATAATATAAATTTTTGAATGAATTGATAGTTCATGCTATATGACTTGATTAAAATATGATTGAAATAATAACAAATAATTATTAAAATATAATGTTATAATTGTGATTATATTATAGTTATTAATTATATGTGAATATTTAATATGTACTCATTATTAATATACATACAAAATATAAAAATGTTATAGTTATTGAAATTTTATGAATACCAAAAAATACTAAAAATGTTAAAAATACTAGACATTTTCGAGTGTATAAGTATTTCGATATTATATGAGTTGATTAGAGTATTATGATTATAATAATTTTTAATTTTTATTATTATACACAATTTATAAATACTCAAAAAAATTACAAATTCCAGAAATGTTTGAACGAATTAATATTCGTCATATATTTTTTGATAAAAATGTAATTATTATAATTTAATTATAATTATAATTATATTATAATCATTAATATAGTAATTTATATTATCATAAGATACATAATTTTATTACAACAGATAATTTGAATGATAAAAGAAATAGTTAATAATTTTTCTTTGTAATTTTTTCAGCTCCTCGCCTGTGCAATGAACGCAGCCTGCCTAGCATTAATAAATTCAGGCATTTCCATGAAGTGCACCTTCGCTGCAGTGCATTGCATAATAGACAAAGATTCTGGGGAAATTATTCTGGACCCAGATGCAACTCAATTGAAGGTAATTTTTCAAAATGTGTATACGATGTAAATATTCATATGATTCAACGTATTGACAACATTTCTAATTTTTTTTTTTTTCATGTGAATACACTGTAAAAGTTTTTTTCCCTTTTCAGAATGCTCGAGCGACTTTCACCTTTGGCTACGACAGCGTGAAAAAAGGGTTGATATTCTGCAACACATCAGGACGATTTTCGGAAGGAGAAATGCTATCATGTTTAAACAAGTGCAAAGAAATTAGCCAGAGACTATTTGAATACTATAGGGACATTGTTAAACAATACGCGAATCTTATTTAACTATGGGATGTTTTGGATTATTTTTCTAATAAAATGTTCACCGTTCATATTTGTTTAACAACGTACTCATTAATCTATTCCAAGTGAATGCGTTTCAAGAAACGAGTGTTTATTGTCATTTGGCAGATTCAGTTACTGCATGGACGAAGAATTTTGATCTTTGTTTACACGATTGACGTAATGAGAATTTGCATTTCAATGCAGCTTTTACTGGAAATAACCCTGAATGGTTTGAAACTCCACATTTTAGGGTATAAAAATCATTCGACATTTGAATTTCGTTTCATTACACAAGTGGAGTGCGTTCAATTGCGTTTGAAATGTACGTGATATATTTGTTGCTTGCTACGTGTTCTGTGGCTTTGGCTGCGTTTAATGGAACGTTAGATAATGAATTGTCGAGTATAACACCATTGAAATTGAAAGCTGGTGAGTTGAATTTTATTGTGGTTTTTTACTTATGAAAATTCTTCGAATTTATTCATAGATTGATTCGTGCATTTTATTTCCATACTCATAATATTTTGATTTTTTCAGTTGCTTGCGCATCAAATACAAAATTCTACGACCAATGCAACACGTGTATTTGTAACAATGATGGGACACACGCAGAATGCACAAATTTGCAATGCGAAAAAGGTTTCGTTGATTCCGAAGGAAAATATCAAGTTCCAATAGGACTTGCTGGTAAAGTTAAAAAATTTTCTTAAGTTTCGAAAAATTGCTGATCAACAAAAATTTTTATAATAAATTTAAGACCGAACACAATTTTTTTTTCAAGATTAAAACTTTTCGTCTTCATATGCTTTTTTTTCAAATGTGATTATACAAAATAAGGAATGCTAATTGCAAAAATATACATTCTAGCTCGAAAATACAAGTGCGGTCCCAACACAACTTATCGTGACAAGTGCAATCATTGTTTATGCAATCGTGAAGGAACAAATTTGACTTGCACTAATTTCCGGTGTCCTCGAAGAAACGTCAGGACACAAGGAAAATATCCTTTGCCTGCTAGAGTGGCGTGTAAGTTACACGTCAAAATTATTTAATTTCATTTAGAATTTTCATAGTCTCATTTTTATCTGAATTTTGGGCACTTAAACAATTATTTTAAACTTTTTTGAATGATATCATTATGAAATACAAAGTTGAAAAGATTCTTTATTATACGTAATTACGGCTTGAATCTTGGCAGAAAGAAAAAGTAAGAAATATTTGACTAATTATTTAGTGTAGTCATAAAAAAAGAGTAAAAAAGTTTTCATTTTAAACATTCTTAGTATTTTCTAGTCTCCAATAAAATTCATTTCTGAAAAATAATTTCTGCTCCTTTGCTATCTGGGTGTGTAAATAAGATTTTACTAAAAAATTTTCTGTTGTTTATTTAGTGCAACCAGTCGTATGTTACCCAAATTCAGTATTCTACAGAAGTTGCAATACGTGCTTGTGTAATTTATCTGGCACAAATGCAGTTTGTACGAATTTGAGGTGCTTTGAAGGAGCTTTTAACATTTATGGGAGGTACTACATACCTCTGGGAATAATAAGTAAGTTTATTGCAATATAATAATTTCAAACCATTAATTATATATGATAAAAAAATATTGTTTGATCCATTTGGTTCAGTTTATATTTATATTTCCAAATCATTTCATTGTTCTACGATTTTATTTTTCAGGTCCTATTTGGATATGAAAATCCCACCAACCAAAAAATGAATATTTTAAAATAAAGAAAAAAACACCTTTTTCATGTGAATTTTCCTCACTAACACGAACATAAAAAAATACTGTTTTCATCATCGAATGAAAAATTTGATAATGTTATCAAATTTCCATATTTCTTTTTAATGTCATCTTTTGAACGAAAAAAAACTGACACTGCAATTATTTATGTAAATAATATGTGGAGCTCGAAATAAACTGTGCGACAATAAAAAATGCATTTTTATTTTTGAAGACTGTATTTCCTGTATTTTTCATAGTTTTTCAGAATTTGCTTTTAATAGTTTTCGTATGGTTTTCTTCTATTATATGAGATATTTCATTAGTTCTCCATACATACGAACTTTGAATTTGAAACATTTGTTTAAAAAAGTTTGGTAGCGTAGTGGATTAAGTTGCGTGCATATAAATAAGTCATAACTGCGAGCGAGACCAAGTTCGAATCCCAACACAGGAAGACATTTAAATGCATAAAAATTTATAGTTACAGTTCTGTAACAAATAAATTGGTTTATAAAGAAAGTGACACTTACTTTTATTTAAAATAATTAGGTTTTTTTGTCATCTAAGCCATGTAAATAATAAAAAAATATATGATCAAGAATTAGTACTGCAAAGGACATAATTTTTGTGAGCCTCATATTTTCAACTTTTTGGCCATTTCTCTCATGGCTTTTTTGTTCATTTTAGTCGAAGTTGGGTTCCTTGGTATTTTGTCAACAAATTCAACGTATATGAGTTTATTTTCAGCTCCCAAGGTAGCGGATAATTCGATCAATTCGCTTGATAAACTTGCCTGTAACATGAATTATTCTTCAATTAAATTTGTTATCTCAGTATCATGATTTTGCACATATCAGCGACTCATTTTCAGAGGAGTCAACAGATTTTTAGCAATCTGAATTACAGAAAGATTGAAGAATTTAAAGTATTTTTTATCGATTTTGATAAAAAAAAGCCATTACGAATTTGGTTAATTGTAAATGTTCTTCATATACAGATTATACTGTATGAAAAAGAAAAAAATATATTATAAAAAAAAAATCCTGTCGAATACGAATTATGTAATGATAAAAAAACAGGTGGATCTTTCAATTTCTTGTTAGAAGTTGAAAAAAAATTTTTAACCCTGGCGAAAATGTTCCGACTTAAAATAATCGGGCTATAGTCGTAACATCGTCGGACGTAACGACTGTATTTTTGTACTCCAATTTTAGGTAAATCCCATCATGTAGTTTGCGAGAAATTGCCAGAAAAGAAGCAAAATTACATTCTTAAATTAATTATTTGTATATTCCTCGGGAAATTATGATTTACTAAGTATCAAAAGTAATCACAACGACATAACCTCAAAAAAACATTGTTTCGTCTACTCAAGCGCGCAAATTTTGAAAATAGTTTCGAAATTTGAAAACTTTAGTTCTTTTCACTCATAAATGAAATGAGCGTTTTGCTATTTAAGTATTATCAAAATATATAATGATTGAGTATTTCAATTATAGTATATTAATTTTAATGTAATAAATTAAAGTATATATACGTCAATTATGACATATTAATAAAAATATGTTTTTTGGTTTAGAATTATTATTGATTGATAATTTATTTGATAATACTAATTAATTTATCATTAAATAATAATTGGATTATTTAAATAATAAATCATCAACTAAATAATACGTAATTAATAATTAATTTCTTGATTATTACTTTATTATTTATTATGAATTTAATATTAATACATTTTTTTTCTTATATACATTATACATATTGTATATATGATAATATAATTGTGTTATCGATTTTAATGTAAAAAAACATATTATAATCGATAAACATATAAACAGAGATAAACAAACTTCGTCGGTAAAGTCGCATTGTTCTGTTTTGTTCTGTTTTACCCAGCCCTAATACTATTTGTAAATTTTTATTTATTTTCAATAAGCACAATTAAAAATGTCTTATTTTTTCTGGAATCAATAAATTTATCACTTTTACTTATTTTCGCAGCCACATGACCCCGTAACGTCCCATCAGACGCAAGGAAAAAAATAATAAAATTTATAGTCGTAACTTCGTCGAGCGTAACGACTATCTTACGACGATTAATCGTCGTACTATCGTCGGAAAATAGTCGGATTTTTTTCACCAGGGTATAACTTACATTTTCGTGATTTCCACATTTTTCGGCAAATGCTATAGGTTGTTCGCCCTCAATTTTATGGGGTTTTCCTACTACAGCAACTTCCATTACATTAGGATGATCTTCCAAAAGATTTTCGATATCAAATACATCGACGAATTTTCCTGAGCGACGTACAACGTCTTGTATTCTATTCGTTATGTAGACATATCCGTCAGAATCACAGTACCCCAAATCTCCACAGCGAAAGTAGCCTAGAAAAAAAAAAAATACTTAAACAATTCATGTAAATTATTACAATTATCATACATAAAATTAAAATATTTTATCTTAATCTCCCATTACTATATTTTAAGTAATAAATTTTTCATAATTTTTTTACCAATTAAATTTTTTTTTATGAATTTTTAGTAAACTATCAGTGCAGTAGGAATGACTGTTTGAATAATTAAAAACTACTTAGTTATTTTGTTAAGAGAATATCTAAAAATTTTTGTAGGTAAAAAACAAGAGAAAATTCGGAACCTTCGTCATCAAAAGTTTTCTCTGCCAATTCAGGCATCTTGTAATATCCATTCATACGAAAAGGGCTTTTCATACAAATTTCTCCAATTTCATTGGGCCCTAATCGCGATCCAGATGCAGAATCTATAATTTTTACACTGACTCCTCTGATGGGTCGACCAACTGAACGAAAATTTGTGTGATCTCGTGTCGCTCTTGGATCAGATATTAATGATCCTGATTCAGAAGTTGCTACACGAATACAAAAATTTTTCATGTAAAATAACCCAAAATTCAAGGGATGATTAACATTTTCTGAATGTGTTACAATTCATTCCTGAAAACCATGAAATTAGAAAAAAACTCTGCTTATTTTTCGAAAATAAAAAAAATGATCAAGATCTTTAAACTCAATATTAACTCTTGGTTCATTTATGCAATTAAAATTAGTAGTTAAAAGGTTTCTTTTCATTCTGTCATGCTTCATTCGAAAAATTCTTACTCATATGCTAGTATCAAACTCCTCCTTCATCATCGAAAAAAATCCGAAATTTTCTTCAAAAAATTGATATTTTATTATAATTACCGTAAGACTGCATTATTAAAGTATGTGGTAATAATCGAGAAAGGTCTTGTAGTAATTTTGGTCGAACTCTAGATGATCCAGTGCTCAATAATTTCAAAGATGATAAGTCATACTTGGAAAACGGTCCGAAACGATAAAACTTTTGCAGCATCCAAGTAGATAGTGACAATGAGGTGACCTAAGTTACAAAATTAATTTTTAGTCTAGCCTGTCTTATTTTTTTGTTTGAAAAAGTTTTGTACCAGTCAGAGTTTCGTGAGAGTTAATTGGGGGATTATCCAGGGACGACAGAAGATGTGAGAGGATGATGGGAAGATTTACAAAGTCCAATTTTACCAAATCGTCAAAACTTTTCATGATCAATATTTTTTGAAATTCTATAAGTTTTTCGAATTTCGTAGAAATATTGACTATTTGAAACATTTTCAACGTTTCGAAACAGGGCCGTAGGCAGAAAAAATTTTCGGGAGGGGTTTTTCTGGGAAATAGTTTTTCTTCGGGATCTCATGATTTTTCATTTTTGACGATATGGTTCCAAGAGAGCGATTAGGAAATATTTTATATTTCAGAAAAATATTCAAAAGTATATTGAAAAGAACATGCTTTTTTACTTTTTAAAAAGTAAAAAAGCATGTTCTTTTTAATATGTGAAAGTTTGTAATAATTATTACAAACTTTCACATTTCAAAGCGTTGAAATTTCGAAATCCGAATGAAAAAATATGTATATATAAAAAAAATAAGAAAAATACTCGAAATACTTGATTTTAAAAAGCTTTATGTTATTTGATTCTTGAAAAATTTATGTAATTCCAAGAATCGAAAAACTTCAGTTTCTCGAGGTTTGGATTCTAAAAATATATGTTTATATAGGTCTATAAAAAGAAAAGAAAATTTTCCAAATCGTATAACTATGTGAATAACACAAAAAATACCGAGGGCATTTTAATCTATAAAGAAACTTTTCTGCAAAATCGATCGAAATAGTTCAAAAATTTTGAACTTTCAATTTTATCTTAATTTGGAAATTCAAAGAGATATCTTATAAAAAACAATCATTAATTTTACAACATTCTATAAATACTTAGAAATATAAAAAGAAAATACATAAAGAAAAATACGTGTAAATATATAAAACATTGAAAATCTTTCGAATTCGAGAAATTCATATAGCAATATATAAAAACAATGAACGATCCTTAAAATCATAGAAAAACTTGAGAAACACGAAAAGTAATGGAGTAAGTAAAAATCTATCAAGACACTGTTTTCTGGAAACTCCTGTAAAACACGGAAAATTTCATTATGTTCAAATTCTATAGTTTAAAATTCTTGAAATATATGTAACAATTTGTATTATAAAAATACTAATATTATGTAAAAATTCAAGGAAATTCTGCAGCATTCTATCATCCTGAAAAATACGAATGGTTTCAGAAATACTGAACAATCTTTCAAATCGTAGAGAAATTGAAGAAGTATCGAAAAAATCAAAGGAAATGAAAATCTTCATACGCACTATTTGCTGGAAAATCCTCTCAAATACAAATAACTTAATTAACTTTGAATTCTAGAGCATGAAATTCTTGAAATCTATATGTCAATGTACAGAAAAATAGTACAAATTTATAAAAATTCTAGAAAATCCTGCAACATTTTATACACACTGAAAAATACAAAAAAATTCAAAAATTATGACAATCTGGATAGGTATAAAGATTCACTGAAAAATCTAGGAAATTTGCATATGTTTCCTTGTGGCTATGGTTGAATCAAATGTCATAATATTCAGAAATTTCGTAAACTTGAAAAAAATATAGAAATTTGAACAAACTGATTGATTTTCTTTTTAGTGTGAAAAAGTGCGGATCACCTTTTTTTATTATATCTGAAATAAACAATTACTATAGAACAAAACCACGAGTATGTTTATATTGTTTTTTTCAGCCTTAGTTTTTCGATGTCTTCTTATTTACATTCAATTTTTTCCAAAAAGTAACGTGAAAGTAACGGGACGTTACTTTTTCTAAGCAATAACGGCAACGAGTTACTATTTCTTTTGAAGTAACGGTAACGCAACGCGATAAATTTTTTAAGTAACTTTACAAACCTTGCCTAAGAGTATCAATCCCTAAGGAAACCTAAACTTTAAGTGAGACAAGGGCAGAAAATTGTTTTAAAGAAAATAAACAGACTTTTTAAAAAAGCTGCTTTTTTTAGTCCAAATTAGAATTTTACAAAGTTGCCCTAGGGTAATTTTGTAAAATAGTTACGAGCTGGTAAAAACTCTAAAAACTTGTTGAACTTCTTTCTAAAAATATATTAATCTACTTATATTATAAAAATAAACTCCGTATAAAAGAAAACTGAATTTTCTTAAAAAAATTGATTTCGAAGTGTTCAATATAAACTAATTAAGAAAAATATTTCAAAGACCTTGTATTTTTCAACAACTGCGCAAGTTTCTTCAGGATCAAAATTTCCATGTAGAATGCTCGTTGCTCCCAAAGCTATGGCTCGTAAGGCAAAATAAGTTTCGGATAACCAGCCCATTTTCCCATACCACAGCCATACTGCTTCACCATCGTCCATTCCTGGCATCTTGTCCATTGCTGGCAAAAACGAAGCATGAGGAAATTCTATTGCTTTCGGGTTTCCCGTTGTACCAGAAGTAAAAATGATAATCGCTGTTTCTGATGGTTGTGCAAGAGAGTTGCAACAAAAAATGCCCAATTCATTAACGCTCTTTCGTTCCAAAATTTCGGACAGAGATTCGAAATTTGGATGCTTCTGGAAAGAGACGATTTTGGCTCCCAAGTTTTGTTTTTTTACGGATGCAGTGATTACGTTGAGATTGAAATTATCTGAGAAAATTAGCTTTGGTCCGACGATTTTCATCCGTCTGTCTACAGCATCTGTGTATATAATAGAATAATATAAAATAGTTGATATGGAAAAAACAATGAAGAAGATGTTATCATCTTTAGTTTTAGGTGAGTCAAAGGTTAATTTGATTACGTACCTTGATTTTCATCAGAGAACCAAGGGCTTACGACGTTTCCAGCAAAAAAGCAAGCGGTGTATACGACGACTGAATTCAGGTTACGATTTGTACATATTACAATTTTATCCTTTTTTTCGAGATTTTGGGTCTTTATCCATAGAGCACAACGAATGCTCAGTTCCATCATTTCTTTGTATGTGTAATGGGCTCCTGAATTCACGTCGATCTAATAAATTTTGAGTTCAATATTATAATTTTATTTTTAATATAATCCAGACCCGTGCACAGATACCTGTATTTGAAGATGGGGGGGGGGGGGGGTTTCAACTTTTATGTTGTACTTGTAGAATAACATGCAATTGAAATTGATTTGGTTTGACAGTACATGGTCCATTCAAAGTGATGTAGATAATAAATGTAGAATAAATAAGAAAATAAATTATTTAATTATCCAATAAATAATCAAATATATATCAGGAAATATTAAAACATCATTTATTTTCAACAACTTCTTCTTTATGTATTGAATTTTTGTTATGTTTTCAACAAATTTAACACAAGCAACTCAATAATTACAGATACACGATTGCGAAAAACAAGTATATTATTTCTTTTTCACATTGAGATATTATGAATGCACAGTAAAAAAAAAAACTTTTTATTACTAAACTATACACATATTTTATGATTTAAAAGGTTATACACCTTTTTTGAGGACGGTTTAGATAATTTTTTAATGTATAAAGCACATAATTTTTTTTACATAGAAGTTATATTATTGTGATAGAATATTGTCAAATTTACATAAAAACGTTATTTGATGCAAAAAATACCAACAGCAAAAATATTAAAAATAAAACAGCAAAAAATCCGGATTAATGATATTTATCGGTTAATAATATAAATCCTAAAGACCTCAAACACATAAGCCTTCAAATTCAAACACTTTAATAGTACCCATCACAAACGCAGTCAAAAATTTTTACAAAATAAGCGTCACCCGATTGTGACAACTTGTGATCAGTGGTATATATAACTCTCGCGTAAGCATGTCGTTCCTTCGAAAATATCCGATTTGACGTGTTTTTTTCGGAATTCAAAACCTCGACTCGCATTTTCCGAGTTTCCTCGCGTTTCTCGTTGGATCCCGTGAAAATTGAGGAATGCCGCGGAATAAATACGCGGAAAATCGCGTGTGGAAAAGGCGGGGGTGACGCGCCGCCATTTTGAATTTTAACGGTCCTTCGTTGCGACGCTTCGGTTGCTATGCGTTTACGCGGGATTTTTTCCTTTTTTTGGAATCATTTGGGTGTTCGCGACAGGTGTAAACACAACTAAATAAACAAATTAAATGCAGTGCAAAAAGGAATAAGTGCCCTTTTGGATGCATAACATTGATGATGATATTTGCATCAATTCGCAACGACAACAAAAAGGTCAGAGCTAATTTTGAATTTTTGAAAATAACGGTCTTTTAAAATTGTGATTCACAAAATTCACAATGCAAGATGGTGGACGATGGCGCCAATCATCACTTTCAATTCAAATATTTGTCGTGCACCAGTTTTTTCTTTTGGTTACACACGCTGCTTTTTTTTTACTAAGTGGTTTTTTCGAAAAGGAATTTCTACGAATTTCAATTTTTTTTTTTTTTGTTAATTATTTTATCGAGAATAGTGAAGATTTTTATATTACCTAAATGAAGCGTGCATATATCATTCAACACGTATGTTTTTTATACTGATACCTTGGAAATTTATTTTCACTTATGTTTCTAATAATTTTTCCTTGATTTTTCTTATCATTAATTAAAAAGAGACGCTGGCGACTGATCGGTTAAAGAATACGTTCGTCTCTGTTTAACCGACTCCTTTCCAATTTTTAACTAGAGAAGTTAATTATCAATAAAAAATTAATTCAAATAATTTAATTATTTGTTAAATCTTTTTTTCACTTGTGATGAAACATTTGCTCGTGTCCCCTCTTAAGGGGGGAATACCAATTAAATGAAAAAAAAAGTCACTTGACTTTGGGCGTGGATAGAGAAAAAACTGTTATTACGCGTAATGTAAAATTTTGTATGTAGGTTGCGTGTTATATTAACTAACAATATAACAAAAAATTTTCGCGAAATTGGCATTTACCTTCTAGTTAGAGTCGCGAAAAAAAGAGTACCGCAAATTTGCGGTGTGACAAATTGCAAATCTACGGTTAAACTAATTTGCATAATTTTTTGCTAATTACAGAGGAAACAAATATGCTGCCCTTGACGAATGATTTTTTTGCAAAAAGTGCTTTGTTTTTCCATAAAAGTTCGCAAATAAAAAACAAAACAGTTAGTAAAATGATTATTTGTGTTTATGAACGAAAAAAAATTTTTTTTTGCAAAATCTGAAAACGTCAAGGGCAAGTATATGTCATAAAAAACTATTTTATCCACACTTTTTTGCTATAGAAAAATTTCCTGAGGCCCTATCTGTCACACCGCAAATTTGCAGACTCTTTTTTTGCACGCTTGTAACTACAGGCTGGATGCGAATTTTGAAACAAAATTTTTTCTATATTGTTGAAAACATAACATACTGCATACGTAGACAATTTATAGATTACTAGCATTGATAATTTTTTTGCTATCCTCGCTCGAAGCCAAGTGACCATTTTTTCTATCTAATTGGTATTCCCCCCTTAAATAATTCTTAGATAAAAAGAAATGCTAATCATCTTCAAAACCACGAAGAACTAGAATTATATAGAAAATTTGTCACGTAGTGGTAGCGCCTATTGTAATGTGGTGGGGGTATATACTTATTGATATGTATCGAGAACTATCAACAAGGCAACGTAACTATCGATATCTATCGATGGATTTTTTCATTGATAATTAACATACCTATTATATTCTTCGAATATTTCTGTAACTCCGGAAATCAAGAAACCTCGATTACTCGAACATTGAATTCTAACAAAATATGTGTATGGAAATTATAAAAATACTAGAAAAATGTTCAAATTTTAAAAATCTGCTAGAAATTTAAAAAATATCGAGGACACTCTAAATCTATGAAGAAACTGTTTTCTGCGAAATTGATCAAAATACTGCAAATATTTCAAACTTTCAACTCTAGGTAATATAATTCTTGAAATTCAAAGAGATATCTTCGAAAAACCTTGAAATTTTCCAACATTTTAAAAATACTAGGAAATACAAAAAGAAAATGCATGTATAGAAAAATACAATTATATCTGTGGAATATTAAAAATCTATACAACTTTCAAAACTAGAGCATTGAGTTTCAGAAATTTTTACAGAAATATACAAGAAAACTGAACAATTCTTCAAATCGTAGAAAAACTGATGAAATACGAAGGATACTGAAAGAAATATGAATCTATTGAGACACCTGTTTCCTGAAAAATTCTTTTAGAACATTAAAAATATAATGAACTTCACATTTTAGAGCTCGATATTCTCGAAATCCATTTATACAAATTTATATCAAAATGCTTAAAGTATACAAAAATACTGGGAAATCCTGCAACATTTTATGCATCCTAAAAAATACGAATAGTTTCAGAAATGCTGAACAATCCTTCAAATTGCAGAAAAACTGAAGAAGTACGAAAAATACTAGAAGAAATAATGATCTATTGTGACACTATTTTCTAAAAAATCCTTTAAAAGCGTAAAATTTATTAAACTCTAAATTATACAGTTCGAAATTCTCGAAATCTATAACAATTGAAATGCAAATGCTAGAAATATATAAAAATACTAGAAAATCCTGTAACATTTTATAGATCTTGAAAAATACGAATAGTTTCAGAAATACCGAAAAATCCTCCAAATCGTAGAAGATATATACGAAAAATACCAAAAAGAAATAAAAATCTATTCAGACGCTGTTTTCTGAAAAATAGCATGCAACGCAAGATATCAAAATTTAGGTATCATTTCTTTGGGGTGAAAAATTTTTCACGGTATAAGATTTTTGTAGAAATATTGCTGAAGAAGAAAATTAAAGCTATATAGTGAAATTAGTTTCATGGATTTTGAAATTTGTTGGTATACATATTGATAATAAACAAAATATTTTTTTTTGTTCGAAAACTTATAAAAAAGCTCACATAATATGACAACTATCGAGTTGAGAAATAATTGATTTACTTTCATGATTATGGAAGAAATCTTGAGAATTTGTTGAGCCCTTAAATTATCTGTTCTTCCTATAAATAAAATCTTAACTGATGAACTGAAACAAAAATAGTTGATCGAATGATTTTTGTGGAAATTATAGAATTTGAAGAAAATTAAGCTTAAAAATGATTGGGAAATTGCATTTTGACTTCAGGAATTCGTAGTTTCAATTGAACTAATTTTGGATGATAGCAATTAAAACTGAAACTTGTCTATTTAAATAATTGTTAAGAAAAAAATGTAAAGAAAATCAAAACTGATGCAACGTTGAAATTTTCACGTTAGAACTTTTTCCATTTTTTTATAAAAATCACGATTGCAAGAAAATGTTTTTTGAAAAATGAAGTTTAGAAGTTTAGAAGTTGTTTCGTTTAGAATGAAACTTGATAAAATGGAGAAAAAATTAAAATAATCAGGTAGTTTTAGCTTGAGTTATTTAATTACATAAGGAGAAAAAGTAACACATGGAAATTTAGGAACATCAACTTTTTATTCGAAATTTCGAAAATTTCCTACGATGAAACAACTGAAATTCAAGTCAAAGCAAAAAATACATTTGATTGAGTTCGATAGAGAAGTTATGAAAAAATTGTTTGCAAAAAAAACTCAACCTGAATGATTTGGAGGATTAAAGATGAAATTAAAGTAAAATGAATTCAAGGTATTTTCGTCAAAGTTCTTTTTAATCATGTCAGTAGAATTTTTTAGCAATAGACTATTTTTGAAGCGTTTTCTATAGGTATTCATAGTTTTTACAGTTTTTCACAATCAAAACAGTTCCTAAACAGATTTTCAAGAATTTTTTTAAATCTTCAAACAGATTACAACGAAATAAATATTTTTGACAATAAAGAAAATATTATTTTATAATTTAGTTTTGCCAAATAAATTACTAGCTTTCATTATTTTCTCTAAACCGAGTGTATCAATCATCGAAATGCATACTTGTCCAATTTTTTCTGGATCATTTTTCAACTTGTTGTATAAACATTGGCCAATGTTTCTATATTGAGGCTTTTCTCCTTCTTTGGTTTTTTCACGTGAATCCATTCTAGAACACGCAATGAAAGTTTTCAAAAAAATTTTTTACAGTTCATGGAAATTTTTTGCATTTCAATCTCCTATTAAAGATGAAATTGTTATATATTTTACAGTGTTCTTTGTAACTTTTTACTCACATTTACATTTATTGTTCACGTTTTGTCGTAATTAGTAGAGCAAAAATTTCACTTTTACAAACGTTTCAGCTTCTGTATAGACGTTTCAAAGCAAACTCACACTTTTTTTTCTGCTCGCTTTATCGCAAAGACAAGAAGAGATATGATAGTTGCGATTGCCTTTCTCAAAATGAATGTATTCACTATTTGATTATTAGACAATAAAAAATTTTCCAAGATATAGAAATGATTCAACTGGACGAAATTTCTGGAGGTGGAATAATTGTGACCAAATTTTTCCAGCATATAAATGCTGCATGTTTTCACAACATCAAATATCTTTTCTTCACGAAATTGATTAAGTTGTTTATTAACAAAAGGCCTGAAATTCAATTTGTTATCACGAAAGTAAGAAAATGAAATGTAGAAATAAAGTTAATCCTGTAGATTTTTTGTAGAAATAAAAAAATCCGTTCATGTCGAAACATTAAAAATTTCCAAGCTCTTGAGCTTCTAAAATTCTAAATTATAAAAAAGATAGCATTATTTATGAAAATTTAGGCTATTTTGTGATTTTTGCAGCCAATTTTTATTTTCTGGAAGTTGATAGTAAATAAATGAATTTGTTTAATTTTGCAAGTACTGTAACTGTCATTATTGAGTAAATATACATATAGCGAAACGTAAAGAAGCTTTATCACGTAGATAAGAAAAAAGGCCAATTACTTATATAAGCCTACTGCCAATGTTATGCAATATTTATATTTTTGAATATTTTTCCATGCATAAAATAAATAGTATTTTCCCTTCCAATGGAAAACAAATTTTCATGCATACTTTTTACTTTTTACAAATATTGCTTAACTCATTTTTTCAGTTTTGTACGCAGTTATTAAAATTACGTAATTAATGGATCCAAATTTCACGTTTTTTTGAATTTATACATACCTTATCATCTATAATGGAGGTGTTAGTTGAAAATTGTAAAATTTGGTTTTTGCAATTATTTATAGATATTTAACTGCTGGATATTAACTGTATAAGGTTACTTATGCTCTGACGATAAAGGCACCAATGATAGATAACGCGGTGAGAAAATAAATTCGTAATAAAAATTATTCTGGAAGTTCGTTTATTAATTTCAACTATTTTTTTCACTTATATTCCAAATAAACTTTTTTACAAAAATTTGTCAATTATAATTGAATTTTTTGTATTTTTTTAATGTTAATTAATTTATTTACATAAATCTTGAACCTTTGGTCGGATTTACAAATGCCATGTTGATCTTTATAAGATATTAGAATTATTATAGAAGTTTCAATGGTTTGATTATAGAGTGAATCCTAGAAAAGTAATAATTTCTTCTGTTTTCAAATGAGGTGTTATACTTAACAAAGAGTAAAAAACATGAACTGTCATTTCATATGTAAAAGGAAAGGAAACTGAAAAAAATTTTTTTTCACTTTCCTTTTTAACAAGAGATTATAATAGAATATTTTTCACTCATTTTACAAAATATAAATTTATTTATTTTTTACAAACTGTTTTCATAGAAGTCATCCATTTTTTTTTTCGAGAAACGAAGTTACTGAACAGAAATTCTATTTCAATAATTTGTAAAACTATATAAAAGTCGATTTTCAAATTTTCAAAGTTTTCGAAAATGCAAATCCATGTATGCCAAGTAAAAGCAGTTACATACTAAACAAGTTATTTACGAACTAATAAAAATTTGACAATGGAAAATATAATGATTGTCTTTAATTTTTATGTATCTTTCGTCATAGTATACGATTTTTCCTAAATCAAATTCTTTCTTTGAAAAAGTTTCACTTATGCAAATTTTTTGTAAAAGAACTATTTTTGAATTCCTGAATTGCAATCCAATAAAAGGTTGATGTTATACAGTTGATCAGTAAGAAGTCTATCATTGATACATTTTTGTATATAACTCAGTAGAATTACAATCAGCAGATCTGAAAAATTCATGAATATAATCAACGAATCAGTAAAATACACTGATGGTGAATCGATTAGTAATGCATATCAGGAATATTTATTAACTTAAGTTATTAAATAAATAAGTAGATCATTAAAATTCGTTAGTAATTAGTCTATAAGTAAAGTAAATCAATTGTAAGTCTATCAGTGATGCATATCAATAATTTGTCAAACAATACACTATTTATAAAATACGTCAATCTGTTGAATAGCATATCAATGAAAAGTCTTTCAAAGATGCATGTGAATAATTTCAAACTACATAATCAGTGAAATGTCAATGTCTAATGAAAAATATCAGTAAAATTTGTTATAGTAAATAATAAATCAGTGGAGTATAATATTTAAAAATCAGTTTATTTACGAGATGAATTGAACTATTTGTCAACAATATCATTTTGGAAGAATATCACTGGTTTTAATTCTACTAAAACGAAAAAGCAATCATTAAAAATCTAGAGATATGAAGAGGAACATTTAAAATACCTAAAATTTTGAATTTATCAACACATTAAGAAAAAAATTTTAAACTTTCTGGAATGTGTACGGTAAAAAGTACTAGAATATTGTAAGCTTTACAGTAATGTTTCAGGCTTCACAATATTCTTAAAAAGTTTTTCACTTTCTTTTACTCATTACAAAACTATGTAGTAAAAATTGTTATACTGTACAAATCACAATATGTATGCCAGTTTTAACTGGACAATTTTGGGTAACCTACACAATGCAAATTGTACTGTATAAATTGTAATTTTTACTATACTAGTACACAGAATTGAATATCCGCATATATAGTAAAACAATACATAAATATTTTTAATTTCAAAAACATATTTGACTTTTTCTATTAGTATATCAATTACAATATGATATAGCAGAATGTACACAAAAATATAGCAAAAAGAACTACAAATATCTGAATACTGGCCAAACTGTATGGCATATTCTGAAATCTGGATTAGTATGTAGGAATTACATTATGATACTGCCAAAAGTACAAAAAAGTATAGTAGATTATGGAGTATTGTACGGGAGTTTTTACAACAAAATATATCTACTGCTACAATATTATTTGACAATATTTACAGTATATTTTGAAAAATACTGCTATAAATATAGAACAAAAAGGACAATATTTCAGACAGGTTCCACAGTGCAATGCGGTATTGTGATAATTATTATAATTTTTTTTCAGTATTCTATTGATTATACGTATGAGAAAAGAGTCTGGTAGTTGCTGAGATATGTCTGGTGAAAAGTAATAATATATTGTGAGTTTTATAATAATATTGCAGGTTCTACAATACTATCGCAAATTTTGTCATTTATATTTCACTAACTACAATACTGCATAGTAAACATTGTTATACTGTACAAATTACAACATTTATGTCAGTTTTTACAAGATAAGCGTGGAAAATTTGAAATCTACAGAATGCACATTTTACTAGATAAATTGTCATTTTTCCTATACTAGTTCACAGGATTTATTAACCGTGTATAGTATACCAAAAAATAAATATTTCACCTTTCATTATACTTTGTTCTTTAGTTCGTATAATATGATATTTCATGTACATATTAAGAGAAAATATTGAACATATAAATGTATAAATCACAAAAATTCATATTACATTGGAAAATCTTCAATATCTTTTCAACTTTTTCCAATATCGTATCAATTACAATATGATATGGTAGAAATTACACAAAAATGTAGCAAAAAGAACTATAAACATCTGAAGACTGACAAAACTGTGGAGCATTTTTCTGAAATCTGGATTGGCAGGGATCACAATATGATATTGTAAAAAGTACAATGAAAAGTATAGCAGAAAACGAAATAGGTATAGGAATTTTTACTATAAAATATATCTACCACTTCAAAATCATTTGACAATATCACCATACATTATGACAAAAAAACTCCTACAAATATCTAGCAAAAAATACAATATTCCAGACCGACTCCACAGTACAATACAGTTTTGTGATAATTACTATAGTTTTTTCTCAGTTCATCATAATTTCGAAAATTTTTCGCAACACAATGGAGGTATTCTATTTAAAACTTACAAAATAAATTCAATGTTTTAACATGACCTACACCAAAAACGTCAATACTCGAGCACCAAGCTATGATAATTTCAGCAACGACGTACGATTGAAACCTGAGATGCAAAAAACTCAATCCAAACTTGATTTGCAGGAAAAGTTTTAATGACCCTCACACTCTTTTATAATTTGAGCTCGGTACATTTTCTTTCCTGGCCGATCACGAATCTAGATAAGCCCCTGCGATTCCGGAATATCAGTTTCCTAATTCGCTCGAATGAATAATGGGATCTTGATTAATTGTCCTCTTCGAGAGGAACCAAATTCCACTCGCCAGGCATCTTAAAAGGATGCAGCAACAAGTGCAACGAGAAAACCACGTATGCTCTGTTTTCACTGAAGTTGGGAAAATTGGGTTTAAATTGAAATATGATAAAATTTGAAAGAAGTTTCAAAAACTCAGAAAAGGCTTCTTTAAAACCGATAAAATTCATGTACATAATTGATAAAAACTTGGATTATTATAAAAATAACTTTTATTGTATCAGAATATTACGTATTGTATGTTAATAAATTTATTATATTCTTATGTTGTAATTTCTTGTAATATGCAGGGTTTGGAAAGTTACTTAAGAAAATGTAACGAGTTACGTTATCGTTACAAAGGTGAAAAAAGTAACTCGTTACGTTACCGTTACTTGAGAAGAAACAGTAACTCGTTGCCGGCATTACTTCAAAAAAGTAACGTTCCGTTACTTCCGAGTTACTTTTTGGAATGAATCGAATGTAAACAAGAAGACATTGAAAAACTAACATCAACGTACTCGTGATTTTTTTCTATAGAAATTGTTTGTCTCGTATAAAAACTAAAATGTCAATCTGTACTTTTTCACCCTTGGAAAAAAATCAATCAGCTTGTTCAAATTTTTTCATTTTTTTCAAGTTCACAAAATTTTTTAATATGACATTCGATTCAACGTAAGCCACAAGGAAGCATTTGCAAATTTAATAGATTTTTTAAAGAATCTTAGTAGCTACCCAGATTTTCAGAATTTTTTTGCATTTTTTAGTATGCATAAAATCTTGCATGATTTTCTAGTATTTTTATAAATTTGTACTATTTTACTGTACATTGATAGATATAATTCATGCTCTAGATTTCAAAGTTCATTAAGTTATTTGTATTTGAAATAATTTTTCAGCAATTATAGTGTCTATGAAGATTTGGTTTCAGTATTTCTGAAACTATTTGTATTTTTCAGGATGATAGAATGCTGCAGAATTTCCTTGTATTTTTACATAATTTTGGTAGTTTTATAATATAAATTATTGTATACTTTTCAAGAATTTAAACTCTAGAATTTGAACATAATGAAATTTTCCGTGTTTTACAGAATTTTTCAAAAAACAGAGTCTCGATAGATTTTTAATTATTCCAGTACTTTTCGTATTTCTTCAGTTTTTCTATGACTTCAAGGATCGTTCATTATTTTTATATACATGCTGTATGAATTTCTGGAATTCTAGAGATTTTCAATGTTTTGGGTTGAATATTTATGGAATGTTGTGGAATTTTTGAGTTTTTTGAAAGACATCTCTTTGAATTTCCAGAATGAGATAAAACTGAAAGTAAAAATTTCTGAAGTTTTTCGATCGATTTTGCAGAAAACAGTTTCTTTATATATGTAGAGTGCCCTCAATATGTTTTGTAATTTTCTCAGAGTTATACGATTTGAAAGATTTTCTTATCTTTTTATGAACTTCTATAATCATAAATTTTTAGAATTCAAAGCTCAAGAAGTTGAAGTTTTTCGATTCCTGGAATTACATCAATTTTTTTAAAATCAACAAACATAAAACTTATCAAAATCCAGTATTTTAAGTATTTTTTGTATTTTCCTTTTTTTTTCTTTTTGTATTCATTATATTCCATAAAATTTTCTAGCAGGATCTCTAGATCTTTCAGATCCTGCTATAGATTTTGAGATCTATAGATTTCAAGTTTTTTTCAATATTTTAATGCAAAATCTAAAATTCGATGCCTTGAACTGTGAAAGTTTCTAATAAAAAGTAAAAAAGCATATTCTTCGTCAATATTTTTACACAAATTACTAATGCTCAACAATGTTCCATTAAAAATGATTAATATAGAATTGTTCATTCAAAAATGAGGAAGTTAAAAATTATACCTCAGTTTGAGAGCATTCCTTAAAAAGTTACAAATTGTGCTATAAACTTAATGATACAGGTAAAAGTGACGTAGAATAACGGGATTTTCGTTACTTGTTAATTAATGTAACGCGTTACGTTATCGCTACAGTTAAAAATGTAACGTTTTAGAGTAACGCGTTACTTCCAAACCCTGGTAATATATTGATATTATGTTATAATCTAATAGTCATGTAATGTTACATATGGACATTTTCTATGGCTCATTCAATGGGTAATTTACAAAATAGTCCATATGATTCAAAGAAAAGCCTTGACACCATCTTCCAATTTCCACGAAAAAACGTTTCTGGCTTGGTAATAAGTTACGTTCTCTCGTCTGCATTCTAAGCAAGTACCCGCGGAGTGAGAACCTGTCGAATAGTGTTTCCCAGTATGTACCTGCGGTCCGACTATTTGACGGACTGGGAACTTGCCTGATTTACGAGCGAGAACCCCTTTTGTACGAAATTCGCAGGGAGGTCGTGCAAATACACGCATTTCGGGCCAAAACCTACCCCCCGCAAAGACACGGCCCGTCATTTGCATCGAGCGAAAGTTGCAGGACCCATAACTTTTCCTAAATGAAAGGCTTTGTCCTTCGACTCAACCCGTTACGCATTTCTGCCCCGAGAATTTTTCACCGATTTTCCGCTCGAATTTCACCTTCCCCGACCACCAAACCATTCGAGCTTGAGTGACACTTGGAGTTACGCATTTTTTTCCCATTCGTCTAAGCTGTCAGTTTACGAGAGATTTCAAAGATAGACCTATACGTAGTACATGTATAATTTTATTTTCTTATTCGAATTGAAAATGTCTTTGGGTAGCTTTTTATAGTCGGCATTGAAGCCTGGTAAGCGAAAAAAATGTACGATCATTAAATAATAAAATTTTGTGTGTATGAAAATAAAAAAAATGAGAATGAATATTCCAGATATCATTGAAATTTCTTTGACTTGAACTTTTCGAATATTTTTCATTTCATACAAAAATAATAGGGCATGTTGCGAGTTTTTAAAATTTTATAAAATTTTGTCCAATATATTAAGATTATTCGTACTTTTTTAACACTTGTCAAGTTTTTCAGATTTTTATTCAAAAATGAAAAAAAGAAACTAGAATACTTAGTATTTTTTATAATTATCGTAGAGGTTTCTAGAGTTTGATACTCTAGAAACTAAAATTTAGTAGTGTTTCACTATTTCCATAAACTTTCAACAAAGCAGTATTTTCATAGGTATTGGGTATTTCACAGATTTTAAAACTTTCACTTCATTTTGTATTTTTTATAATTATCAGAATATTTTTTGTATTTTTTTATAATTATTAGAATCTGGTTAGATTTTCTAGGGGTTTGATTGATATCTTGTATTTTTCCCATTTTAATACAGATTTCTGGACTAAGATACTCTAGAATCTAAATTTTATCAGATTTTAAGTATCTCAAAAAAAAAAAGTTTAGCACTCAAAAAGTTCTGGACGTAAGCAAATTCGTTTAATTCGTTTCAAGATTCAGTTAAAGGTAACTTGTAGTGATTATGTAGAAATTCAAACAGTTTTCTATTTATTATAATTTGAGTACGAATGTATTTTTCAAAAACTTATTTCAGCGACAAACTATGTACTCACAAGCAGCAAACATATGAAAAATATTGTTTGTTTATTATCAGGTCTATCTGTAGGAGAAAATTTTGTTTAGACATTGTAATTCCGTTTTATGGAAAAAATTTGCAACGGCAAACTTTATTTATTTTTCAGTTGCGCTCTAATACCAAGCTTGTAACTGAGGTCAGTTTTTACAAAAGTTGCTATATTGAAGATCTAAGATTCAAAGTTTTGTAAATTTCTAGCATTTTAATAGATTTTTAGTTGTCTTGATTATTCACTGGGTTACAAAAATTGTTCTTATTCATATTTTCTGCGTAATCGTACGTTTTGACAATTTTTGCTTTTTTATTGAATATATACCGTTAACGTTTTCATGCATTTTTTTGTAACCTATATTTTCATTGTTCACCGATGTAACTTTTTTCATTTTTACATGAAATATTGATTGGTTTTATCGTATTTTCGGAAGGGATTTGAAGCCCCGAAACCCCTCTCTGCCTAGGTGCCTGAAATTGACAATATTTTTGTACTTTAAACATATACTTACATGTCAGAAAATACCAGAATTTTTCTCTCATCGTGTAATCAAAATTCAACGATCAATTATTTTATGTAATCGGAAAAATTTGAACGCTACGTCGCAAGCTCGCAGCGCTTTTGTTCTTCTCGCTCGGTGCCTAACCTTCAAAGCCCGGCCAGATGAGGAATTCGAGTCGTTATAAATCTCCCTCGACGGACGCGACGAGGAAAAAGGCGAACCCTTCCGATGCCACCCATTGCGGAATCGCAAGGTCGACCCTGGTATATTGATATCGTCCCTTGTTCCCGTTTGCTCGAATTTTCAACGCTCAAATTTTCGTGTCCTGGAAAAACGGGCGCCCCGGAAACAGACCGTGATTGACACTTCTCAGGCCGTGGGAATTCAGGTTTCGTAAAACTAGGAGTTGAAGGAAAAAAGAGAAAGCCATGAAAAATGGCCGTCACTCTGGTGGTCCTTGGGTCTTGTGTCAGTTGTGTGTTTTTGGGTCGAAGGGTTGAAGATATCGGTGAAGAATTTCGGGGGAAGGTCATGGTGGAAATTGAGGCATTTTACGGGTCATTCAAGCATGGGAATCCGAAGTGATGAATTATTTACTTATGGTGATTGGAAGGTGCGATGATAGTTGGTGAAATTTTTCTCTGACCGAACTATGTATAGTATATTTATAATTTTAGATTTTGACTCAAGTTTACCAATGTTCATGGTTCACTTTAAGAATAAATTATAATAAATTAGCTTGATTATCAATTTTATCAGTGTTTCCATGCAATACTTTATTTTTTCACGAAAATGATGAGTATTTACGGATTTCTATTTTCCGGTGGGAAACAAAGCGAGCAGTAAACAAGCAAATTGTGGCTTATTTGTGGGCGTCACGTCAGTAAGAATCCCGAGCATCCGCGAGTTTCTAAGATGTAATAACAAATGACACTTTCGCTGAGAAACATGCAAGGCGAAACGAGAAAGTCGCACCACCCAGAAAGAGAGCACCACCCCGAGGCAAATGGAAGGGTTCCGAGGGTCTGGCACTTTCCAGCGAGGATTAATCATCCAGCCCAATGTCTTTGCCTTCGACTTTCCTTGGGTTTTCAATTGCCTTCACATTTTCCAGTACTCCACAAAATCTCAACCACGTGTACACTCATTCCAAAGGCTGAAAACTATTAACAATGTCGGGTTTAAATAATTAATTATGAAGAGGGTGCTTGCCAAAATATTGGGATGCTAGGGTGATTTCTGTTCTCATACTAAAATATATCACTTTTCATAAAAAATTACAATATTTCATCTCTAACTTACCTTAGTATTTATTTTTTTAGTATGTAAATGATTTCAATGATTATTTCATATTTGCAATAATTTTAAGGACTTGCTTTTTAGGATCAAATGCTCTAGGATTCCAAGTTATGTAGATTTTTAATATTTTGACTGTGGTTTGGGAAAATTACATTTGCACACATTTACAGTATTTCATGGAGTGCTAGTATTTTGGGAATGTATTGTATGTAATAGTATTTACAAAATTTTTAAGAATTTTCTAATTTCTTCTATGTGTCTAGAATTTTTTAAAATTGTAGTATGAATGTTGAGAATTTTACGATTTAAGATTATGAAATCATTATAATTCCAGTATTTTAAATTTCTTAAAATTTCCAAAGTTAACCAATATTTCGCAGATTTCAAATAATTTTTCACAGTTTTTATGGTTTTTTAGCATTTTAATGGATTTTTATGTGTAGAATTCGATACTCTAGGATTCAAAGTTTTATTGATTTTTGATTTTTTCATTTGGGAAAATTATATCTGCATACATTTGAAGTATTTTATACTGTCTTTCAAAAGTATTTCATTGAGTGCTCGTATATTATTAATAATATATTTTATTTAATAATATTTACGATATTTCATAGCATATTGTCGTTTTTTATATATTTCTAGCATTTACTTGGGTTGTAATATAAATTTCGAGAATTTGACTATCTGTTATTCGGAAAGAATTTATTATTTTCCAGTATTTTAAAGTTGCCCAGGATTTCTAAAGGTAACTAGTATTCATTCAATTTTTCAGTAATTTTAGTATCTATTGTTTTTTTCAGTATTCTCACAGTTATTTATGATTTCCTGGCATTTTATTGAATTTTTATACAGATGTGTAGGGTTTGATGGTCTAGAATTCAAAGTTTTTTAGTTTTTTTATATTTTCATTTGAGAAAATTTATCCGTGTACATTTAAGCTATTTTGTACTGTCTTTCAAAAGTACTTTATGGGGTGGTAGTATATTTGGAATTTATTATATGTAATTAATATTTACACAATTTTGAAGGATATCCTAATTTTTTATATGTTACTAGCATTTTCTAAGATTGTCAAATAAGTTTAAAGAATTCGACTATTTTTGGAATTCGAAATGATCAAATTTTCAAAATTTCACAGTTTTCCAGGATTTTCCAAGGTAACTAGTATTCCATTCCAGTAATAGGATTTCCAGTAATAGGATCTATCGTTTTTTTTTTCAGTTTTCTCACAGTTTTTACCATTTTCCAGAATTCGTATGTAGAATTGTAAAGTCTAGTTTCTTATATATTTCTACCATTTCTTCAGATTGTCGTTTCAGTTTTGAGAATTTTATGATCTAGAGTTCGAAAATGATTGAATTTTCAATATTTCAAAGTTTCCCAAGACTATTCAAAGATAATTAGTGTTCCATAGATTTCCAGTAATTTGAGGATCTATGTTTTTTTCAATATTCATACAGTTTTTACGATTTCCTATACAATGAAAAAAAGGATTAGTTAAATGAAATATAATATGGTAGCTTTAATAAATCGCATACTTGGATATGGCGAAATAAATGTTTAGTTGAATCAAACCAATGATAAATTTACATAAACTATCTAATAAAGTTCAAGCAAACTTCTGTATATTAACAGTTATTATATGTGAGGCGATAAGAGAAAAGGGACCTACTATCCAAAAAGCAAATTTTACAGGACCGGCGATTGAATGAATCAAAATACACAACGGTAAATGGGATGAAAGATTTTTAAAAATTTATGGCTTGCAAAAAAATCAAAGTTAGTAAATTCTGATTGCACATAATTGAAGATTGGATTAATAAATTATAGAATCACTCATAATCGGAAAAACGATTTTTTGGATAGTAGGTCCCTTTTCTCGGATCGCCTCACATATGCGTATTTGCTATGAATATCAACGAATTAATCGCCATCAAGTAAATACCATGTTTATGTGAACTCCTCAAAAAAGTATGTAAAATACTTGATATATTAATAGTTACCATATTGCTGTTTGCAAGAAAATTTCAAGTAAGTTGGCTCAAGTTCAAAGTTGGTTGTTGGAAACTAAGATTGACCTAGGTTTTTTACAAAAAAAAAAAAAAAAAAAAGAACTGACGTGTGTGTTATGTGTATATAACCCTAAGTGAATGTTTTTTT
This sequence comes from Platygaster robiniae, assembly GCA_028476575.1. Lineage (NCBI taxonomy): Eukaryota > Metazoa > Arthropoda > Insecta > Hymenoptera > Platygastridae > Platygaster > Platygaster robiniae. The sequence continues at coordinate 30,390,610 of CM052023.1, forward strand.
CCTATTTCTCGGAATTAGTTCCTAATTCTGTAAGAACATGAAGTTTTTTCCGTCTTATCTGAAAGCGCGCACGCGTGGGTACACGTTGATCATCCATCCACGTAGAGGCGATAGTTACCGCCGCTTGACTTAGGGAACTCGATGGTCGATCTCAAATGCAACAGCTCCATTGGACCCATCGACATTTATTTTGCTCAGGCCGAAAGATATACAACAATTTGAGTGACTCGAAAAGTAATTAAACTTTTATTCCATAACATTGAAGATTCCGGAAAGGCCACACTCCACGAAGAGAAGCTCCATTATTTTGTTAAACAGTGAAAATTTATTTATCAACTGACACTCGCAAGCTTGTCTGAGCTTGTTGATATTGTCGAAAATTTTCCACAAGGATTTCTAAAGGTTGATGGATGATAAGGATTATGGTACCCTTGTGAAAAAAAACTATTGAAAACTATTGGTAACTATTGATTAATAGTTTCCAATAGTTTTTTAATCCTATAGTTTCCAATAGTTTCCAAAATTATTGAAACTATAGACATTATGAAATCTACTGAAAAAAAATTATTGAAACTATGAAAACTATGGAAACTATTAGAAGATTAATTATTTAAGCTATGGAAATCATTGAAACTATTTCAATGACTGACAATCATTGAAATGATTGAAAATCATTGAAAATCTTGAAAATGATTGAAAATTGTTTCCACTTTGACAATTGCACTATAAATTGTGCTTTCACAATTTTCATGCAAATAATCATTAAATTGTGATTTCAAATCGGTTTTGAAAATCATTGAAAATCATTAAAACTATTTTAATGACCGAAAATCATTGAAAATCTTTAAAGTAATCGAAAATCATTTTTAATTTGAAAATTTAATTATAAATTGTGATTTAACAATTTTCATGCAAATAATCATTAAATTGTGATTTCAAATTGGATTTGAAAATGATTGAAAATCATTGAAATTATTTCGATCATTGAAACTATTTCAATCATTGCAACTTTTAATTATTGAAACTATTGGCAGGAATATTATAGGAACTATTGAAATCATGGAAACTATAAGAAGGGAAATTATTGAAACTATAGTAACTATGAAATATACTGAAAGATAAATTATTGAAACTATAAAAACTATGGAAACTATTAGAAGATAAATTATTAAAGGTATGGAAATCATTTAAACTATTTCAATGATTAAAAATGATTGAAAATCTTGAAAATGATTAAAAATCATTGAAAATTTTGAAAATGATTGAAAATTGTTTTTAATTTGAAAATTGCACTAAAATTTGTGCATTCACAATTTTAATGACTAAAAATCATTAAAATGATCGAAAATCTTGAAAATGATTGAAAATTGTTTCCAATTTGAAAATTGCACTAAAACTTGTGCTTCCACAATGTTCATGCAAATAATCATTGAATTGTGATTTCAGATCAGATTCGAAAATGATTGAAAATCATTGAAACTATTTTAATGACTAAAAATCATTGAAATGATTGAGAATCATTGAAAATCTTGAAAGTGATTGAAAATCATTTTCCATATGATAATTGCATTAAAAATTGTAATTTAACAATTTTCAGGCAAATGATCATTAAATTGTGATTTCAAATCGGATATGAAAATGATTGAAAATCATTGAATTTAATAGTTACAATGATTCAACATCACTGAAACTATTTCAATCATTGAAATTATTGGCAGGAATATTACAGGAACTATTGGAACTATGGAAACTTTAAGAAGGGAAGTTATTGAAACTATTAAAACTATTGAAATCATTCAATAGTTTCTCGATAGTTTCCCAATAATTCCAAATAGCTTCTAATAGTTCCCAACAGCTGCTAATAGTTTTTTTTCATAAGGGTAGCATCCTTTTCATAACTCGTTGAACAATATCGTAACCGTCGAAGAGCCATTACACTCGAACGATGCGATTCGGCTGGTGCTGTTTTCATCAAATTGAATCGAGCAAGTGACTATCGGGATAAAAGTCTTCTTCCTTGGAGTGAATGACACTGACAGGCCAGGAGAACGAAAGATGGAAGCGCGGCGTTCCTCGCTCATCCGTTTGTCCCCTCGTCCACCGCTTTTCGCGACGTCGCGCTGGCCTGTCCGCAAACGGGGCGAAGCAAGACTTCAGTACTTTTATGTACGGAGTCTGAATAACAAATCTGTCCAATTCACATGTCGACATGAAAGAAGATAATATAAACGCTTCGTCGATACATCCTCTGCAAAACCTACTTTATGTTTTATTAATGCCGAATTCCGTACATTCGTTTTTCGAAGATCGAAGGGCCCGCACCAAAAGTCACCTCGAGTCATGCAACCGGAAAATAGATATCTGAACTGATAAAATTGAAAAGGATCATGTATCCAACATATTTTATTGTAAGAATTATTGAATATTTTTCTATCTGACGACTTGTCAGAATTATATGAGATCAGTTGTTTTTTGGGAAATTTTCGCTAGGCCGCATAACGAAATTGCGAAATGCATGCACGGTTTTCTATGAAGTTATAAGAGTCTGGGAATAGGAATCCCAGGGGATGTTAAAGGTCAGCCAAGATGTTCCTCTGCGAGAACTGACGCTTATGGGATGCGACGTACAACAAGCGCTAATATTCTATCACATCAAATATCGTTTTGGCTCCTCACGAGCGAAAAAATGGATCGCTGTTATGCTGGGGAGAAACTGAGTTTTCGGTTGAGGAAAATCGATTAGACAACATGTCCTACTCTGTCAATTCGAATTAGTGAAATTTTTTACTAATTCAATTAGTAGGTCAGAGACAGTTAGAGATCCACCAATGAATTTGTACATTTACACAAGTTGACTAAAAAAATAGTTGAATTCTACTAAATTATATATAATATGTACCTAGCTATGAAAAAAGTTCATGTAAAAAAAATTGTTAAAAGCTTGATGTTTCAAGGAATAAATATTTTAGCAAATGTCTAAATATGTCTATTATTATTGCTTAATTTTTGTCTATGAACCAATAATGTGTAAGTAGCATTTTAATGCTATTGAGATAACCAAGAGTTGCAGTGGTAAATATTTATTATTATGAACAGTAACTATATACTAAAGTATAAGTAAAAATGGACTTTTTCATTGGTTGAACTATACTTATCTTTTAGTTATGATGCACGAATACGACTAGTCAAAACCTTCTCACAACTGGATTTCTATTAGAATTTAAACATACTTTTTCTTCAGTAAAATATTACTAATTTGATTGGTAAGCTATATCACTAATTCAATTAGTAGATTTTTATTAAAACTTTAGTTGCTCCCTTTTCATTTTCTCAATCAGTGATATTATACTATTATCAGTAGTTTTTTACCATTTCAAACTGAGAGTACATTATTGATTAGAATTCAGGTTATTCATCAATGAAACTTAATTCAAACATTTCTTTCTCATTGACCCTGACTGAATAACAAATTTTGAAAAATATCCCCTCTTCAATAAAATCTTTCTAATAACCTAATCAAATTTCAAAATGAACATTTCGTTCTCTTCGATCACGTAATTTGTGGAAACCACAAAATTTTTTTCTCAAATCATACTGCCAACTTTTTAATAAAAGTTTGTAGAATTTTAGAAAATGTTTATGAAATTTTGAGATTGCATTCATTATTCAATATCTATCTTCCAAATGCACGATAATTTACTTTTCACTTTTGATAAAAAAATGGAAAACTTGAGAGCTATATAAAATTACAAATAATCTTATTAAGTTCGACAAATTTTCGTAAAGTTTGTGAAGTTTTCAACAGTAACTGTTTGTATTACGTTTGAAATTACCGAAATTTTCAAAATCTCAAAAGACGTAGAAAATTAAAAATACGTTCAATAATTGAATGGTTTACATAAAAACTTCTAAAATCCACAATTTCAAAAAATATGGTTAAGTCTTATAAACTGTGTTGATCATTTTATTTTCCTAGAATATATGCATTGTGATGTTTTCTTTCATTTTTCAATAAAATCTGAAAAAAAAGTTAAATAAATTTCCATAAATTTTGTAGAGTTTCCAGAATTTGTTATTTCATCTTAAATTTGAAAGTAAAAAACATTTAAGATTCCAGTTTTTGTCAAAAATTCTAGATAATTCAATAAGTTTGTAGATTCTAGAAAATAGTCAGAAAACAGGTAGGAAGTGAAAAAATTTGAAAACTTCTTTTTACAAAACGTTTTCTCCGACTGAGAGGTTCCATGATTTTATAAATTTTCATAACAATCTAGAATTTTAACAGTTAATACAGTAAATAAATTCTGTAAATTGCAAGAAATTTCCCGTACATAATTTTTTTCGACACAATGACGATTCGAGGTGTAATATATTCACATAAAATGAATGTTCAAAAGAATTGCAGCCAAGATAACATTCTCCAGAAAAAAATTATTTCTCCCAACCGTGTATCCATCTATTGTGCTACACATATTTGATCATTCTAATTTCCTGCAGTGGAGCATCACAATATTCATAAATATTCCCATCCAATCGATATGAATATTCTACAGATCAAGAACCACGATAATTATAATATCATTGAAACCATACTGGAGAAGATCATCAATTTCTCGCGATCACAGCTTACACACGTTCTCACGAAACGATCGCATTGTCGAACACGAGCCCTTTCGAAAATAATTTTCTATTCAGCGAGGAATGCCCGAAACGTTATCTCGGATAAGCTTCGATTAATGACGCGCAAATGGATTGTGATCCCGGGGCGATGCTTTGTTAAGGAGCAGCGTTCGTGGCCCTTCGAGCCGGATACTTTGCGGGTGAGAAACGAGCGCGTGCTCTTCTTGATTGCGGGACAATCGGTTCGAGGTGCGTGGTTTGTTTTGAGTAGTTTTTGAGCAGGCAGAATTAAAAATAAGCTTGTTCGCATAATTCGTCATTTATCATGTATGCTCCGATCCAGGCCGGTGCACAGAAACCTGTGTTTGGGGGGGATTTCAACTTTTATGTTGTACTTGTAGAATAACATGCAATTGAAATTGATTTGGTTTGACAGTACATGGTCCATTCATAGAGAGGTGATAATAAATGTAGAATGAAAAAGTAAATAAATTAATTAATAACTCAATTAAGAATCAAATATAGAAGGCTACATGAAAACATCATTTGTTTTCAACAACTTCTACTTTATAATATTGAATCTTTGTTATGTTTTCAACAAATTTAACACAAGCAACTCAATAACAACAGATACACAATTACGAAAAACACGTTCATTATTTCTTTTTCACATTTAGATCTGTAACGAATGCAGAGTAAATAAAAAAAGAAACACTTTTTATTAATACACTACGCACATATTTTATGATTTAAAGGGTTATACACCTTTTTTGAGGACGGTTTGGATGATTTTTTTAATGTATATAGCACGTAATTTTCTTACATGGAAGTAATATTATTGTGATAGAATATTGTCAACTTTAATATATATATACAAACATTATTTGATGAACAAAATATCAACAAATGGTGGAGTTTCCCAAAATTTTTTTTTGAGGCTTGCAGTGACTTCAATGCAAATACAATGAGTCAACCGAAATTATAATATACAAAAACGTTACATTTTTTAGTGTAATGATAACGTAACTTGTTATATTAGTAACGATAACAGGAACGAGTTCCTTTTTTTGGTAACGAGTAATGAAAATCGTGTTATTCATTTCACATCTGTCTCGTCAAGTTTTTAGAACGATTCGTAACTTTGTAAGAAATTTTTTGAAACTTGGGTGATAGTAATTTTTGACTTCGATATTTTCAGATAAAAATTGTATAATTTTCGATGAAACAGAGTAATATGTTAGTAATTTATGTACAAATATCGACAAAGAGTATGATGCTTTTTCATTTTTTATTAGAAATTTTCTCAATTCTGGCAATAAATTGTAGAAATCTGCATATAAATACATGAAAAGACTGAAAACCTTAGTTCTTAAAGTCTATAACAGGATCCACAAAATCTATAGATTATGCTAGAAAACCTTAAGTAAGTTTATGAATATAGAAAACAAATGAAATACGAAAAACACAAGATATTATTTACTGTTTTTTAAAAAGCTATTAGATCCTTCCAAAATTTCTGTACTTCCAGAAATCAAGAAACTCCGATTTCTCGAGCATTGAATTCTAATTATATATGTGTATAGAAAACCATAAAAATACTAGAAAAATGTTCAAATTCGAAAAATCTCTAAATCTATAAAGAAACTGTTTTCTGCAAAATCGATCAAAATACTGCAAATATTTCAAACTTTTAACTCTAGGAAATCTAATTCTTGAATTTCAAAGAGATATCTTAAAATATTCCAATATTCGATGAATACTTGGGAGTACAAAAAGAAAATACGCGTATAAAAAAATACAAGTATATTGAAAATCTATACAACTTTCAAAACTGGAGCATCGATTTCCAGAAATTTATACAGAAATATACAAGAAAACTGAACAATACTTCAAATTGTAAAAAAAACTGATGAAATACGAAGGATACTGGAAGAAATATGAATCTATTGAGACACCTGTTGTCTGAAAAATTCTTTCGGAACATGAAAAATTGATTGAAATTTACTTTTTAGAGCTCGAAATCCTCGAAATCCATTTATAAAAATTTAGATTAAAATGCATAATATATAAAAATACTATAGTGTCTCCAAGAATTCTTGTTATTCAAGTATTTTTTATATTCTTGAGAAATTTATAGAATTCGGATGATTATCTTCTATTTTCATGGATTTCTAATATATAAATTCTCTAGAGATTTATTGTTTTTTTTTTTTCTGTATTATTAGAACTCATAGAATTTTGTCCGATTTCCAAGTTCCTTTGTAAAAATCCTATACGTATTTTCCAAAATTCAATACTTTAGATGAAACGTCTGTACCTTCATGAAATCATTTTGTCACCATCATTTATTTACACTACCGATTATCATGGCCCAAAACATTGTCACGACTCTGATCCTGCCTTCGTATTGATTTACAGTCGCATTAGGAGCGTAGCGATTTTCCCAAAATGCCTGGTATTATGCGCGAGGAGACATAAATCAATGAAATTATAAATTACAATAGAGAAGTGGGGCGGAACGGCCACCTGTTGAGAGGAACGGGTTGAAAGAGGTGAACCTGTAGAAGGGGTCAGGGGGAGGGGTGCAGCTATCCCGACCGTACTTGGCACAAGTGAATTGGGAAAAAGTATATTTAGCCATATTTTATACATTGCTTGATGATTTTTTGTATTGGTAATATTTAGGTATACCTATTACTCATTGATTAAATAAATAATTTATTTACTTACTTATTCTACATTTATTATCTACATCACGATGAATGGAACATGTACTGTCAAACCCAATCAATTTCAATTGCATGTTATTCTACAAGTACAACATAAAAGTTGAAACCCCCTCCCCCCCAAATACAGTTTTCTGTGCACGGGCCTGAGTAACAAGATATAGAGAGTCATGAAAAATCGATCACGACCGCGAGAAAATATTGGATTTTCCGTTGGAGCGATATCGGGAATTTGCATAAAGTTGGCGGGGCACGTAGCTCGACTCCCACGTATGCGGCGTGGCTGTCACTCAGAGGAAAAGGAAAAGACTTGGAAGCGACCGAGAAAGGCCTCCTTGATCTCAAACCTCCCTGCAACCGTGTATATCTACACCCCGTCTTTTCTGTCTTGCCCAGCATTCCTGCATAGTATTACCCTTACGCGTTTCGTGCGTTAAAGTAGTCACCGGGGACCTTCGGTGCCCAACGGTATACCCGCGTTTTTCGCATGTGGACGTTCAAGTGTAGAGGATATTTGCATGAGGAATCGCGTCCGTTGGCCAATCGCTACTACCAAGTTCATCGAAGGTGTGTAACAGAGCTTACCCACTTCAAATGTAATGGCAGAAGAGCTATCAACAAATTTCAGATGTGTTTTCTATATATTTTTATAAAAAATGTGCGACTCTGGGATCCGAAAATTGTATGACTACACTGTCAGAAATTTTCCTATCTTCGAAGCAGATTTCCCATGTGATCCATAAAATTGTCTGTTGAAGTTATGCATGCATCTACGAAAAATAGACACTGTTTATGAAAATAATAAACCCACTATGTATGAAATCGAAGCGGTGATGTAATACATAACACGTACGTACATAAAAAATTGCAAGTCTCGACTCCAAAAGTTGTATAACTTTACAATCCCTATATTCGATAAAATGGAGCAGACCGTTCAGTATCGATGAATTATGAAATTCTGTCTGATAATGCCATCTTGGCCATCTGAACATACTGTCAATCACGTATCATGGTCCTTCGAGCCGGATACTGGCATCGTAAATAAGCGAGAACCGCGGCTTTTCCTCAACGCCGAAAAAGAAAAATTCCTGTTGGCTTTCAATGTCAATTCCGGAAATCGAGTGAAAAGTGGAGCGAGAGCCTTGCAACGGTGAAACGTATAAATAGAAGTGCGGCGCATCCAATCGAATCAGGTCATAAACGTTTTCGAAACGCGACACGGAATAGATTCTTTGGTACATGAAAATGTATGTCCATAAAAGGACATCATCTTTAATAATATCCTACTGTACATGGCATCATATATGGTACATATTTCTTCTCCATACTTTTAATCGAAATGATCTGCCTTCAAAAGTTCCTAACTTCATAAGTCTCTAGGATTTGTTCATAGTTCCTACGGAACTTGAATAGTATACCAACTCATGCGACATGATTATTGAGTTTTCCCCCTTCTACCAGATGGCTGAGAAAAATCCCACCAATTCGTGAAAACGGGACGAGATGACGAGGCAACAAATGAAAAGCTTCACTGAAGCTTCACAGTTCTTTTTCTTCCTTTTCCAGAACGGTCACCTTCATTACCGAGCTCCTTGAATCGTTTGATTGCTCGAGAAACCAATGAACGTGCAATTCTAAGCTTCCAGTTGTGTGCTCCTAGCTGATGCAAGGCTATAATAGTTAGCGATTACTTGACATCGTTAAACAAAGTATTAACCAAGAGCTGAAACAGACAATAACAATTTTTTTTTACTCCAGTACACATACAACAATCGCAAAATAAGAGCAGTGGCTGAAAAACTTTACCTTCGTCTAATCGCAGAAAGAACTTAGTATACACTTATTTTTTGTCATCCCGTAAGTAGATGTTTAAAGACACACGTAACAAAATGTATGAAAAAATGCCTTTGTGGCGGTCGGACCTTAACGCACCGTAAATTGCTTTCGTTATCGCGTCGATTCGAGCCCGCTGTTCGGGGTCGATTTCTTTTTTGCGAGCAGCCCGATTTTCACCAAAGCGAAACATCTGTTGGGCGATGAAATATAATTAATGTTCCCGGAGTCTTGACAACTCGCGTTCCATTCTCTCTCCTACGCTTATTTTGTCGCTGGCGCTGGTATCGACATTCTTCGCGGTGTCGGGGCTCGAGGGCCCCGTCAGCCCCCTCGCGACTCGGCACTGTGATCCTGAACCTTGACTTTCCATTAATCACGCCGCGGTATCAATGACTGAGTGACTGACGGCGAGCAAGAGAAAGATGGAAAATATAGTCCTTGCTCTGTTTGCCGAGCCTGCTCAAGGATTCGTGTGAAAATGGTATCGAATAACACTAGTTTGTTATTTTTGATGATAGTTTCATCAATTTTTGTTCATTACAATTTAGATAGCAATATTATATAGACATAGTAAAATAACATTCTATCAACATTGCTATAATTTAATTATATTATATGTGAGGCGATCCGAGAAAAGGGACCTACTATCCAAAAAATCGTTTTTCCGATTATGAGTGATTCTATAATTTATTAATCCAATCTTCAATTATGTGCAATCAGAATTTGCTAACTTTGATTTTTTTGCAAGCTATAAATTTTTTAAAATCTTTCATCCCATTTACCGTTGTGTATTTTGATTCATTCAATCGCCCGTCCTGTAAAATTTGCTTTTTGGATAGTAGGTCCCTTTTCTCGGATCGCCTCACATATTGCTTATAATCGTATATATTTTTGAAGACAACTGTCAAGTATTGTTTATAAATGAACACGGAGAGAAATTTGTTGATGTCGCATACACAAATATGGAATAAAAAAGTCAATAAAAAAGTGATAATCCTGGCGTATCAATAAATATATCATCAATATATATATTTGCCGTGTCCATATAATGGACATGATATCAATTAACGCGGAATCAATGTCATATTGTTAGAGGATCATCTCAATTTCGAAGACATATAAATTACGTTTGTTCATGGAACAAATGTAAATGTATATTACATCAAATGTGGCGACGTCAATTGTGACATTGATATGGCATCTAAATCATGTCTCTTCCTGAAGAATTTCTAAAATCACCATAAAATCGCGGATTTGTTGCCGTATTTTAGATTCCAAGATTTTACCAATTGATATTCAATGGCAAATCAAATGGAAGTTTCTAAAAGGAAAATTAACGTATATTGTGACTTATGAGGTTGACCAATAAATAAAGATCTGTCTCGCAAATTACATGGATAACTTGTACAGTCACGAGCAAGCTCCTTATTCGTCCCAAATGTGTGAAAATGAATTTTAAGTTGGAAGAATGAAGATTTTTACAATCTACTTTTGTCAAGTTTCCCGAGGATTAAGTTTAAAGAAGAAATGAAAATATTTATCTTACACATTGATGAAGCGTGGAGAATCGATTTCCTGATTTTCTCAAATGTTCAAAACGTTACATTATGCGGCAAATTATAGTTAAAATACCGGGTACCAAAAAATGCAATGATTTTTGTGTTGACGGTAACTTAACTTGGAAAAACCTAAGATTTCGGAAAAAGTAAATGAGCTGCAAATTTTTCTACAGCACACTAAATTGGGGCAACTAATTTTATTGGTCTTGAGTTGTTCGAGTAATTACAAGAGAAGTTACGCGCAAAGACGTGACAACTTTATTACATTTTAGCTAAATCTTATATGATTAGGAATGTTGAGCAGCGGTTAGTTTTTCTTTTGCATAGCCGAATTGCGATCATTTTGCGGCAAATTATATAATTAGAGCTTTGAAAGTTGTACAAGGTTTGAATTGAAAATGAAACAGAACCTTTAGCTATGTATTTTCCCAGGAATCATGATGATCGAAATCTATAAAATAGAAGAACGTATTTTTTAAAGTTCTACAATTTTTCGAGTAACTTAAAATTGTCAATGATCTTTATGATTTTCGAACATTTTTATTCAACTTCATTTCCGAAATTTCGAACATAATTGAAACTACGTATCAACAATTTTTAGGATTCCGTACATTCTCGTTTTATTCTATTCATGCGATTTTTCGTCTCTTTATGTTTTCTCTTAAGTTAATCAGACAATGATTAAAAAATGAAAACAACTGTAAACTATTCAGATTTTGAAGAAATATGATAAATCATAATAATTATAATTATAATTAATACAAGGTACATAAAATTTCTGATACTGTTGAAATTTTTCGAATTTTCTAGAGTTTTCAATAGGGTTCCCAATTTCTGTCGTTTTTGAAATTGTAAAATTATCCGAAATCGTAAAAATGGATTATACTGTTTGGAAGTTTGGAAATTTTTCCAAAATTTGTACAACTCACAACAATTTGTTATAATTTCTTCAATTTATCTAAGTTCTTCGAGATTTGAATGAAAAAATGTAACACGTTGTTATTTATATTATTCAATAACATTATATTAAACTGAAATAAATTAATGTGAAACTTTGGATTCCAAAAGTTGTACAACTTTGAAATTTCGAAATGTAAAATATTTCAAAATCGCTCTATCGTAACAATATTGTCCAAGATTAAAAATTATGATATCCCGAAGGAAAAGTATTTTTAACGAGAACCCCTGCAAATGTTTTCATTCACAACTTACAAAAAAAAGTTATCAAAGAAATAGCATTTTTGTTCACAGATCTGCGTTATGGATGAATATTATCACTTATGCAATTACGTTTCGCGCCTTGGAAACGGTCAATTATATGCTAATTTCGGGCTGCGTATGCGCGAGGCGATCGGCGGGTAATGTGTAAAGCGCTGTCTTTTGCTGCATCCCACTCGTAAATAACTCAAGACATTGTTATCTTCGGGCCCTTCATCCGATTATTCAAAGGGGCCCACGATATTTTCGGCCCCTTTCACTCTTTTCTCACTTTTTTTCCCCCTTCTAAAGTCTTTTTTCCACCCTCGTGTCACCATATTCGCCTGGCAGGTGCGTTGCTGGCTTTCGTACTCGAGACACCTTTATTTCGATCTCTATAAAAGCCATTTTTTGAAAATTCTGCGAAATAAAAAAATTGTCCCTCCATTCTGAAGATTATATTCTACAATTTACTAGTATTTTTTTAGTGTCATTTTCTTCTTGAGTAAGTCTTGATCGTTTTTTGCTGATTTTATGTTCTACCTTCTTTTCCGTGGTCACATTCAACGTCCATTGGAATTTGTGGTTTTTTTTATTTTGACACAAGCCGCGCAGAAATGCTCAATGGAAACGTCATGCGACGAAAAAACAGGAGTCACGATCAGCCTCACTGTTTGTGCTACCGATGTAAGCATGACGTAGTGGCTTTTGAGGATGGTCGAGAAGGTGCTTTTATTGCAAGGTGATCGTAACTCTCGCTCCAGTGAGGCGCCATATCGCTGCCGAAGTCCATTGGACTGTCGATCCAACTTGTTTCTTTTTCTTGTTGATGATCAGAGCTTCTTATTTTTCTTTACACATACATGTATAAAGAATTAAAATCCAGCAACGAGAACAAAGAGAATAGAATATTTTGCCCAATTTATATTTTTTCCCAAAATTTGGGGTCAGATCTAACACATCTTCAGGGGAAAAAAAATTCTTTTTGAAAATTTTTGAAATTGATGGAACACTTTTATTTATTACATACGAAATGATTATAAGGGATTTATGAAATTTCTACACATGAAAATACGTGATAATTTTTACATTGTAGTTTGACGAAATATTCGAAAATTTTAACAATTTTTGAAGTTAATCAACGTTGAATGGGATCCCTGATTACATAATTGAAATTTTCGAAATCTTTGTGTGTTTCTGTGGAAGATGCATATGCACCTGCAAAATTTATTTACGTTTTTTGAAATTCCACAAAATTTTCGGGAATTAAAATATATTTGACAGTTTTTTAAATTTTCTAGTAATCAAAATTTTAAACATTATGCAAACGGTTCAAAAGTTTATCAATTATAATAATAAATATATAAATATATAAAATATATAAATATATAAAATATTTAAATATATAAAATATATATTTTTCGGAATTATTCAGATTTTTCACAATATTTTAGAATTCATTATATTTTTCAGGTTTTTTTAAACAATGAACAAAAAAAACATAATCATGTATGTATATTTAAAAAAATATGGTAGTGAATATAATCAACAAAACTAAAGAACTTTTTTAGAAATTCTGAAAATTTTTCGATATTCTTCGAATTGCCGCTATTTTTTGAAATTTTCTGTTTTAATTTTTCGAGATTCTAAACATTCTGAAAAATCTTTTAACTTTCCATACACTATAAAAATTTCATAACTTTTTGAAATTTTTGGCAATTTTTTAATACTCTCCAAGTTTAAATATTTTGAGAGTAAATATGATAATAAACGGCTGAAAAAGTTTATAAACATTTTCTAAAATCGAACAAACTCAAATCGGGAATCATTCAGTATCTTAAAAAGTTTTCTCGATTTTTTTCATTTTGTAGCATTTTATAAATTTTAAACATAGTACAAACTATTCTAAACTTTCCAAATCCTACAACAATTTGTTAAGCTCATAAAGTTTATTCGTAATTATGAAATAATTAACAAGTTTTCCAGATTTTTTTTTTTATAAAAATTTTAAACTATTGAGACTTTAAATATTCCATAAAAGTTTTACCAGCTTATCAAATTTTTCGAAAATTTTGGAAAACTTTTCTAGTTTTTGAAATAAAAGAAAAAATCATAATAAGAAAAAGCATTGTCATGTATATATATATTATATAAAAATTTGACGATATATCAATCGACATTATCTATGACGTTTCCTGAAATCGTACAAATTTTTAGAAAATAAAATTATCTGTAACCTTTGTAATTTTCAATGTTTTTTTTTTTTATTTTCCTAATTGGCACAATTAAAAATAACTGTTCTGCACTTACAGAAAATTTTAATTAGGAAACATGAATTTTTTTCTACTAATAGAATTTACATCAAATCATAAGTATTCCCAAATTTCAAAATTTGGATTTGATACTTTGAGCACTTAAAAAGAATTCTTATTAAACATTCATTTTGTGCAACTTGTTTATACTCGAATTGACAATTTAAAAACTTCATAAAAGTTGTAATAATTAGAAATTTAGAATTTTGGATCCTTCAGATTCTACATATTTTACAATTTATTGAAATCTACTTATTGATTCAACGAGAACTTCACTTTCAGAACTAGCCGTAACATAACGAACTCTTGAAATTTCCCAGGTACAAATTTTCCCTCCTTTTTCATTTTCCGAATCTTAATTTTCATTCATTGAATATTATACCATCAAGTTCTTCATTACCTGAATTCCCTTCAAATTTCAAAAATTGCCAAATCAAGAACATTCAGTTCTTGAAAATTAAGAATACGTTTTTGTCTTGTGCCTGCTAAAAGAAGAAGACTTTTTTTTAGTTTTCCTGAGAATGTAGCACACGAGCTTCGCTCGCATGGTCGAAAGTTCAAATGATACGAAGAGATAAAGAGGAACAGAGGGATCTTGAAAAGCGAAAGGAAAAAAACTATCGTAATACCACGAATCGAGGCAAGTCGATGTCGACAAAGAGGTCCCATTGACTGACATTGACGTACGTCCATCGTGGCCGCAAAAAGTCGCTGTCTCGCTAACAATGAAGTGGCTTATCAGCGGAGAAACCGAGGGTCGCTATCGCGCGACGCTCGAGTGGAAGAGCGACTGAATGAAATCGGAAAAGTCAGAAAAATCGCCCAAGTTTTCTTTTGGATTACAATTTTTCCCCATGAAGAACGAGTACTCTGTTTTCAAAAAGGATTACTCTCTCTGTTTGAATTGGTGAAATTTTTAGTGATTCAATTAGTAGGTCGGTGGTAGTCAGAGATCTACTAATAAATTAGTAGAATTCCACAAGTTGACCAAAACAAAAAGTTTAATTCCATTGAATTATATATTATTTGTACCTAGTTGTCAAAAAAGTTCATGTAAAAAACATTGTTCAAAGCTTGATGTTTCAAGGAATAAATAATTCAACAAATGTCTAAATATGTCTATTATTTTGTTTAATTTTTACTAAAGTATTAGTAAATATTGACTAGTGAAAACCTACTCACAATTAGATTTCTAATCTGAATTTTTACTAAAACTTCAGTTGCTCCCTTTTCATTTTCTCAATCAGTGAAATTCTACTATTAATTAGTAGTTTTTTTCCAATTCAAACTGAGAGAGTATATTACTGATTAGAATTCAAGTTATTTATCAATTAAACCTGATTCAAACATTTCCTTCTCATTGACCCTGACTGAATAATAAATTTTGAAAAATATCCCCTCCTCAATAAAATCTTTCTAATAACCTAATCAAATTTCAAAATGAACATTTCGTTCTCTTCGGTCACGTAATTTGTGGAAACCACAAAATTTTTTTCTCAAATCATACTGTCAACTTTTTAATAAAAGTTTGTAGAATTTTAGAAAATGTTTATGAAATTTTCAGATGTCATTCGTTATTGTATATTTATCTTCCAAATGCAGGATAATTTATTTTTCACTTTGATTAAAAACTTGAAAACTATTTGAAATTACAAATAATTCTAATAAGTTTGACAAATTTTAATTAAGTTTGTGAAGTTTTCAATAGTAACTGTTTGTATTGCGTTTGAAATTTCCAAAATTTTGAAAAACTCAAAAGACGTGGAAAATTTAAAATGTTTTGAATAATTGAATGGTTTATATAAAAACTCCTGGAAATCCACCATTTCAGAAAATATTAATAAGTTTCATAAACTGTTTTGATCATTTTATTTTCCTATAATATATGCATTATTATGTTTTCTTTTATTTTTCAATAAAATGTGGAAAAAAACTGAAATGAATTTAAAAAAATTCTGTAGAGTTTTCAGAAGTTGTTCTTTCATTTTAAATTTGAAAGTAAAAACATTAAAGATTCCAGTTTTTGTCAAAAATTCTAGATAATTTAATAAGTTTGTAGATTCTAGAAAATAGTCAGAAATTAGGTAGGAAGTAAAAGAATTTGAAAATTTCTTCTGGCGCAATATATATGCGCGGAATTCCGCATATATACATTCCGAAAATTTCGAACTCAAGAATTTGAGCATAATGAAATTTTCCGTGTTTCAAAGAATTTTTGTAGAAAATAGTGTCTCGATAGATTTTTACTTATTCCAGTACTTTTCGTATTCATTCAGTTTTTCTATGACTTCAAGGACCATTCATTATTTTTATATATTGCTGTATAAACTTCTGGAATTGGAACAATTTTCAATGTTTCATATATTTACACGTATTTTTTTTTTTTTTATACTAGTAATGGTCAACTAGTTATGAATAACAAGTAGTAGATAATAAGTAATGGATAAGTATTCATATAGAGTGTTGTGGAATTTTTGAGTTTTTTCAAAGATATCTCTTTGAATTTCCAGAATGAGATAAAATTGAAAGTTCGAAATTCCTGCAGCATTTCGATCGAGTTTGCAAAAATCAGTTTTTTTATTGATTTGGACTGCCCTTGATTTTTTATGTATTTTTCACAGAGAAACACTATTTCAAAAATTTTCTTATCTTTCCATAGACTTCTATAAACATATATTCTTATACTTCAAAACTCGAGAAATTGAAGTTTTTCAATTTCTGGAATTACACAAATTTTTTAAGAATCAAATAACATGAAACTTATCGACATTTAGTATTTCGAGTATTTTTTTTTTCTTTTATTCAGTATGAAATTCCATAAGATTTTCCTGCTATTTTTATTTTTGAGATCTATAGATTTTAAGTATTTTTATTTGTTTTCATGTGAATTTCTGAAATTAAACGCTTCGAATGGTCTAATAAAAAGTAAAAAAGCATATTTATCAATATTTTTACACAAATTACAAATACTCCACAGTATTAGTACTCAGTTGTATTACACAGTAGTAATACTCCATTAAAAATCAATAATATAGAATTTTTGAATCAGAAATGAGAAAGTTACCAATTTCTTATATCTCATTTTTAGAACATTCCTTAAAAAGTTAGAAATCGTGCCAAAAACGTGTTACAAGTGCGTTACTTTCAAACCCTGAAAAATATGCATGTTCATATATTCTTATCACCCATGATAATGACAATTAGATGCTGATATGAATCTAAAAAATAGTAGAAGAAAAATTAAAGGCTAGAATGTATATAATTTAGATGAAAAGGACTTTGAAAAGTGATCATTTGCAGTTTAGAAAAAAAAAATTTCCCCTTGCATCTCTTTTGCTCGTTAATGACCTGGCGCAGATCGCGTATGATAACAATTGCGCAAGGCCCGCAAACTCCGAAATGAAGTGCCGCTCGAATGGCGAGATTTATGATATTATTATGAAGTGTAATTTCGTGGAAGAAGCCCGCGATCACGCTCCCGTGGTCAACTTGGGTTATCCAAACTAAACAGAAATAGAATTCGCCACTCAGAAATGAGCCGCCTCGTCGCGAGACGTCAGGTATAAATTACTTAAGCCCGTCCGGTTACACGAGTTTTTCCACCCTGTATTTATTATTAAATCCCTCGCAGAGGAAATGATTCACTTACCTGCCAACAATGTTGTGAAACTTAAATGTTCATCGCTCCTTCATCCAAATGCTGCCATTCATCTCGTGCAAGTTCGAAATTTTCATAATGGCACTGTCTCACAAAAACTCAAAAGTAAAAGTGAAAAGTCGAGTTCTTCATGTCATACCATTTAATAATTACAATTTAAATTATATAATTATACGCCCTTAGTGTACGGTGCTCTAGGTTACGTAGTTGTAGTAAGTAGGTATTCAGTTAGACTATTACGTATATTACATGGAATGAAGTAACACTTTGAAACGCTGCGCGAACGTAATACTTTGAGCTTAATTTATTGAAAGAATCGAAAAAAACCGAAAAAACCATTGAATGAAGAAAATTGAGGGTGGAAAAAAATTTTCAGTAGGTACGGATGCGTGTTACACGACACGCGGCGTGAACAACAAAAATCTCATATATAACGAAACAAACAAAATACAATATCAACACAAGATGGGGCCCAAATCTGGGCCCACTCTTCATATAACCGTCATTCTATCATGAAAATAACCTTAACTTTCTCTAATTACAATAATAATAAAATCATAGAATTATTCTCCAATCGTTAAAATACGTGTAATTAAGGGTACGAGGCGTCCAAGGAAGAGCTGAACGTGAAAAAAATTAATTCGGTGAACTTTTTTACTATGCAACAGGAGAGACTTTGTTTATTGTAAAATATATCATCGGCTGTTTCTTCGACACCTCGTTAAACAATTATGTAACATCGTGGGTATTCTTGTCTTAAGATGAATAATTATGTACAAGTTAACCAGTTTTCTGCCCTCGAATCGCTAGTATACATGAAAATCCCTGTATGCTTCCGAATTTGCATTTCTCGAATATAACACCACTAAACGGCCATTCAAACATATTTTTGGTGTTGCAGAATTATCCGTTAGTTATTAAAAATTATCACAATTTAAATTTGCCGCGTTTTCAAGTTGCACAGCGCAAACTCGTTCACCGCTTACCCCCACTTTCGACTATCACGTGACGCGTGGTCTGAGTAGTGGGAGCGCCTTTTGGAAGACTTACGGTGAACGAATTTTTCACTGAAATCATAATAAAACAACATTCCGAAGCCAATATGAAACACTTTTGATTTCAGAATGAAATTCCTCAATCAATTTTGAGGAAAATATAATTTTTAGTGGGTTATGGAATTATAGGAGAATATTTTTGGTATTTCAGAGTAGAAAAATGTTTTTGTAATGGCCGTAAACCTAGACTCGGTATCACAAGAAAAACCCAAAAAATCGACTCGCTCCCTATACAGCTAATTTACACGTCCTTAATTTCACCGGGAACAATAATTTTTCGTTTTTTTATCTCGATCGATTCGATTAATACGGTTGTTCTCGCGTGAAGACACGCTATATTGCACGTCTGCGCACACGCACTTTGCAGCTTTTGGAAAATTTATCGCCATGGCATTTTCAAAAAGAATGGTAGAGATTTCAAAAAATTATTCGAGACAGATGACGAAAGTTTTATTACAATTTTAGGTAATGTACTAAATGAATGAATTGAAAAAAAAAAACTGACTTTCAAACAGTTTCCTGCAGAAATTGGCTACGAACCTTTAAAATTTGATAAAAAATTCATTTTTCATCACGTAAGATGATATTCAAGAACGGAGATTCCCCTTTTTATCCTTTTTCGGATAAAATACGAAGTTACCGAAAAATTAAGGTTTCTTGCAAAATTTGAAGACGATTTTATCATTGCCCAGGGGCGTAGGCAGAAAAAATTTTCGGGAAGGTTTTTTCTGAAAAATTTTTTTCCTTCGGGATTTCATAATTTTTAATTTTCGGCAATATGCCTATAAGACAGCGATTTTAAAATATTTTACATTCAGGAATTTAAAAGTAATACAACTTTTGGTATCCAGAGTTGCACATTTTTCATATTCGTAAATAATGGAATTTGATTTTTGTGATTTTCAATTATTAAATGAGGTTTCACTTTTTTTTACTTATACTTTTTGTATTTATACCACTTTAAGGATTAACTGATATTAGGTAATACAAGTGTCTATAAAGCTTAGAAAATTCGATGCTCTAGGAATACAACCTCTAAAAAATATATATATTTGAATAGATTTTTGAGCGAATTTGAACAACGAAGATACATCATAAATTAATATTATTTTTGTATGGTATATTATTTATGAAATTTTGCAGTATTTTCTAGTATTTTTATATATTTCTAATATTTTTATGGATGGCTCACTGAATTTTTAGGAATCGATGCTATAGTATTGAAATTTTTAACAATTTTGAGAATTTAAATTGATTCCTCAGACGACAGTTTTGATACTTTTAAACCATATTTATCAAGTATTACTACAATCAAAAGTATGTTTATTTGTATAAATTGTATCAATTGAACTAGATGTATTTTTATTGTTTCCTATATGGATTTTTGGAATAATTTCTCAAATTATGTGTAATTTTAATATTATAATAATAATTTCGCTCCATACAGAAAGTTTGATTAATTATTAAGTAAACTATTTCTCCATGATTTTTATTTATTGAAAAATTTCTAGTAAATTAGCAAGCTAGTCATCTAGTAAACTTGTAAGCTAGTAAACTAGTAAGCTAGAAAAAGCGTAAATTAGCAAACTTGTTTACAAATAAATTAATTATTTAGTAAACTAGTAAAGGTGTCAAATTTGTAATAGTTAACTTGTAAACTAGTAAGCTAGTTAAATAAAAACTAGTTATCTATAAAGTTCGTAAACTTTTAAGCTAGTAAACTAGTAAACTAGTTAACAAGTAAATTAGGAAACTTGTAAACTGGTAAGCAAGTAAACTAGTAAACTTGTTTACTGGTAAGCTAGTAAACTAGTAAACTACTGGAATTGTAAAATTGTAAAATAGTCAACAAGTGGAAAAGTAAAATAGTAAAGTAGTAAACTCGTTACCAAGTTAATTAGTTATTTAGTAAACTAATGAACTTGTCAAATTTGAAATAGGAAACTGTGAAACTAGTAAGCTAGTTAAATAAAAACTATTAATCTAGTAAACTGTTAAGCTAGTGAACTAGTGAGCTAGTAAATTAGTAAACAAGTAGGCTATTAATCTTGTTCGCTAGTAAAAAATTTTGCTAGTAAACTAGTAAATTATCAAATTAGTAAACTAATAAGCCAGTAAAATAGTTAACTTATTTTTCACATTTTCTAGTATATTATACGAAACCCTGGAGGATTTATAAATATTTTTATAGATTACTTATACTTTTGTAGATTGCTGCAGAGATTTACAAAACTCGATGGTTATAAATGCTAGTTTCGTTTTATCGTCTGTAATTTCAAGAATTAACGATAAATCACATTCGTATAGATTTTTGATGTTTCATATCGTTATCCTTTTATCGTATTTTTGAAAAATTTCAAAAACTTTTTTGTAGATTAACAGTATGTATGGAATTTGATGCTCTAGAATCTCAAAATTTATAGATCGTACCGGCATTTGTCGAGATTTTTCAGAAAACAGTTTTTCCATAGAATTTATTAAATTTCATTTTTCTTTTAGAGTTTGTATTAATCAAAAGATATTTTTAATGTCTTTCATACGGATTTTGTAAAGATTTCTAGAATTTGATGATCTAAGATTCAAAGTTTTGTAGATTTTTATTTTTCTTGGTTATTCACTTGGTTGCAACAATTTTCCTGATTCATATTTTCTACTGAATCTTACGTTTTGATAATTTTTACTTTTTTATTAAATATATACTACCAGCGTTTTCATACATTTTTTTGTAACTTATATTTTCATCGTTTATCGATGTAACTTTTGTAATTTGTACATGAGGCATTGATTGATTTTATCAGAATTTCAGGATGGGTTTTGAACCCTCGAAACCCCTCTCTGCCTACGCGCCTGCCTTTGCCACATTTTTTAAAACGCAAAATTGACGGAGATATGAGCGATTGAAATTATGAGCGCGCCTTAAGCTCGTGGTGGCGCGCTTTAAGCTTCTTCCACATGGGGTCGAAGCGCGTCCTATTGGTCAAACGCTCTTATTTTCAATCGCTCATATTTTCGTCAATATTAAGACTACACAAATATACCAAAGGAAATATCGTCTTAGAATTTCGTAAGGAATCTAAATTTTCCAACCTCTCCATTATTTTCAATCATCCTGTATAAAAACACGATTAAAAATACTCTCATTGATTACTTGCCCAACAAAAAGCAGTGAAGGCTTATAAAAAAAATTTTATATTGCAAATTTTCCCGGAAAGGTCAGAAAAAAATCCATGGCAATAATAATCGAAAGCGTGCGTCTTACCTTAACAATTTTAACTACATACTGTGAGGAACAACGTGGCTGCCTTCGGGAAAAAAGTCGCTTCAAATATTTACAAACAAAGGGAGAAAAACACGAGGGAAAAGTTGGAAAAGTGTCACAGCTCTTCGGCTGCCCACCGTTTCACGAACGATTTTGAATTATGTAAGAACACCCGCATCACTTCACGACGTCAAGTGGCTAACATTTCGAGAAAACTCGTTAGTACGCGCAAATTCAAATAAATAAATATTTTACCTAAAAAAATATTTATCCTCACTACTTTTTTTCGGCTCATGAACCGAAAATCTCGTCAGTCGTTTGCACTGCGATAATTGAGTCGCGCTCAGTCTGAATAGAATTGTGGTTAATGAAATAGTTGCTGGCCAATTTAATTCTAAAATTTGTGATTTTTATTATTTATTTCAGCAAATATTTTACCTTTTGTTGGAAGATTTTTTTGAATTTTTTAGTTATATCGACCAGCAACTTCCTGTCAACGAGGATGCCCTGTACTACTGTAACTGTATTTTGGCCAAGAACATCTTGAGCATTAGCAGGTACCTTAAACCCTATTTCGTAGACGAAACGCGTTAATATGAACTATGTTTCTAAAGATATTGCAGCGTTTTTCTTCACAATATACACACATTGACCTCAATTAAGTCTAATCAAGATCCGCGTAATTTGTGTATAAATCTCTACGGACAACTTTGGAAATTAGACAACAACGAAACGAATTTTGCGTGATTACGCCAATTACGATTACACGCGCGAGCACTTGAAAATACGCGATGTGACGAGGAGAATGAAAATCTTTTTTGTTTTGCTGGTATTTTTCCGAAGTGTCACGTGTTGCGATTCGCAAGATCATGAGGATAAATGAATTTTTTTATTTAAATGTGTAGATTGAAGGTTGGCATAAGTTTTTATGGGATTTTTATTTGACTATGGAAGTATTGTATGCAGATTTTTAGTTATAAGAATTGTTAGATTTTGAACGAAAAAAATCTGTGTGCAAGTTACTGTAAATATGAAGAGTCGAAAAAAAAAATTGAAAAAATGTTGAATGCTGAAAATCTTGGATGAATTCTGCTATGATACGAAAACTTAATAATTGCAAAATATACCAAATCGTCGTAACTTTTTCCACTTTATAAAATTTATCGACTTTTCCGATAATTCACACAGTAAAATTTTGTTTGATTTTGAAAAATTAAAAGGATGTTTTATAGTTTCTGTACTTTTACAGTAATTTAAAAAATTTTCTACCATCATTGTATTGTGAATATATTCTGATAAGTAATACGTAAATTTGTTTAAATTTTCAGAAATATGAACGATCTGTGGAATTTTTATCGGTTCTGAAGTCTTCAAAATTTTGAATAGAATACGAATTATTTCAGACTTTCTAAACGTTTTGCAAATTTGTCGAACTCAATAGAATTTCTCGTAATTTTTTATTCTTGAGTTTTTTAGATTTTTATAGAAAATAAAAAAAACTCCACTGTGACTGTTCAAGATATATATGATAATGAAAACCATCAACTAAATTGACGAAAATTTTTCTAATTTCTTGCACTTTTCAGAAATATCAACAATTTTTCAAATTGTTAGCGTTTGTAATTTTTTCAAAAATTCAAAGTCTCATGTCAATAATCTATTCAAGACTTTCTTAATTTTGTAAAAAAATATGCACATCTCATTGAGATTTATTGTGATTATTGAATAATTTTCAAGGTTTTTAGATTTTTATTGAAATTTGAACAAAAGTTATAGTGTACAGATGGAAAAATGTAATGATGGATATGATCTAAAAATTTATGGAAATTTTCTGTGATGTCACAAATGTTTCAAAAATTCTCAAATTTCAAACATGATACAAAGTATTCAGAAGTTTCGAGATTTTATGAAAAATTTCTACCTTCGTCAGAAGAAATAGGGTTTCATGTAATTCTATGAACTTTTCAAAATTCTTCAGATTATTAATAAAGAAAAATTTTTTAGCACACATCACAAAAAAGTATACTAGTGAACGCAATTTACAGTGATTATAAAAATTTTCTGTAATTTTTCAATTCTTCAAATTAGTTAGAATAATAATTTTGCCAAAAGTTTCAGATCTCTTCATTTTCCAAAATTTTCGAAAACTTCAAATAAAATAAAAACTATAAAGAACTTTTTGAAATTATGATCGATGTTAGTAAGATTCTTCGTTTTACTGATACTTTTCAAGTTTTCAAGATTTCAAATAAAATCATTATCAGTATAAAAATTTAGGAGGAAAATAATATTGAACGCTATAAAAAAATATTATGAACATTGTCAGAAATTTCAAAATTGTTCAGAGTCATTGATAAGCTTTGAAATTTTCAATGTTTTGTCACATTCCAAAATTTTAGAAAATTATTATGTGATACAAACCAAGAATTAAAAACTTTTCAAGTACATAATATAATAATAGTAATTTGTCCAGCTCGTTCAGATTTTGAGTATTTATAAGACTTAAAAGTTTTTTGTGTTTTTATGAAACATTTAAAAAACCCATTATATTGCATATTACAAAGGAATATGATGATGAACACAATCTACGAAATTATTGGCTATTTTCTCAAATTCTAAGAATTTCTCGAATTTTTCAAAATAATATATTATCTCCCAAATTAATGTAGTTTTTTTAGATTCTCTGAAATTTGGAATATGTCAAGTAGGATGCAAATTGCTCGAAATTTTCAACATTTTATAAAAATTTATCTAACTGAATCCCTTATTCGTAATTCTTTTCATTGAAAATCGAAAAAACTTCATCATACATCTATACTTCGGAAAAATATGAAAATAAAAAAAATCAATGAAAGTCAGGAATACATAGTTCGATTCTACAATTTGAAAATTTTTTTTAGAAATATTGACCATCGGGTTCTCAATCCTTTAACATTCTCCAAAATTATTCTCTAAATTTGAAACTTAATACAAACACCAAAAATTTTCAAAAATTCATGTCAATACATTTCACGTAATCAAGTTTAGCGGATTTTTGTTTGAAGAGAAAAATAACATCATTCCACACATTTCACACTAAAACTCTAAAAATTTATTTAATTTTTTAGAATTATTCATCATCTCTCTAATTTTCAATATTTTTTGATTCTTCAAAATCTTCAACATGTAAATTACTCAAAACTTTCTAAATATCATAAAAATTCGTCAAACTGAATGCAATGTTCGACATTTTTCGAAGCTTCTCAAATTTTTCAGTTAATTATGAAAAAACTAAAAAACTTTATCATTCATATTTCAAAGAAGAAAAAAAAAATGAACAGAATCTAAAAAACTCCCTTGAAAAAAATTTTCAAAAACATCAATGATCTTCAAATCGTCGATGTTCGTAGATTTTTCAATATTTTCCCAATTCAATCTATAATACAACCTATTCAAAAATTTCAGAAATTACAAAAAATTCGTCCTACCTTTACATATTTCTTCTAATTTTTCATTAATTGCCAGATTTTCCAGAACAAAAAAAAATCATGCAACTCTGCCTTTTTGCATGATAACAAGCCCTTCCTCATTTTTGCATCTCCTCACCAATGATACTAAAAAAAAAAAATAAATAAGATCAACGAACCAGGTATATATCAGCAATTGTTTTGCACATCGCGGTTTCCAAGTCCTCGCGTTTCGAAACAGTGTGCAGCCAAACGAGACGGAATAATGAAACGGTTATCTCCCTAGTTGCTAAACTTATCCTATGGATTCGGTTACCTCGCCCGCTGAGGCGGACCCTCGCCATACCTTTTCGATATTTTGCTCGAGGGTCCTTCGGAGCGCGTCCAATCCTCGCGAATGCACAGCACATAACTGCAGACTTTCAAATTTTCTCATCCCAATCATGCCCTCCTTCAACCAAAATTACAATCCCCAAAAATGCAAAAAATGACCCAATAAAAAAATCAATCATGCAAATTCGATATAAATCAAGTTACTATTTCTGGAAAAAAAAATTTCCGAAATTTCCAAACAGACGTATTTTAGATACTAGAAAACTCAGGTTCAAGAATTGTAGTATTTCTTTGATTAGTTGTAAAGTTAGGAAGATTTGAAATCAAATTTCGTGGTTAAAAAGAAGAGCATGGGGTTGGGAGGCTCGTATGAAGGTGATGAAAACCTTGAGCCTATTGAGCCTAGAAATTCTGCTCGCCGTACATCCCCGGGAAGCGGACAGCGTGTGCCCCGAGCTCGGCGGACGAGAACTCGTCCTATGTGGCCAAGTGCGCGAATTGCCCCGGGTGCGGGGCAAACTGGTAGGGGTGTCCGTAGGGCGACATGTGATATGGTACAATGTTCATGCTCGCCATCTTGTGCTCCTTCTTCCATTTCATGCGCCGGTTCTGGAACCAGATCTTGATCTGGCGCTCGGTGAGGCACAGGGCGTGGGCGATCTCGATGCGCCGTCGCCTCGTGAGGTAGCGGTTGAAGTGGAACTCCTTCTCGAGCTCCAGGGTCTGGTACCTCGTGTACGACGTCCGCTGGCGCTTCGTCTCGCCGTTCGCGTTGACGGTACCTGAAGACACGAATTTCGATTGTTTTTGGGTTAATTTCATTGCATCCTGCACAAAAAACAGTAGGTTCAACACGAATATACGCGCACTGAGAAAAAGAAATTGGAGCGTGTTGAATCAACACGCGTTAGAAGTTCAACTTGTCATGTTACTTTCTTTAAGGTTCCGATCTATAGATTTTTAGATAGAAAAATTTGTGACATTTGGTGACTTTGTAAGATTTAGTGACATTTCGTGTGTTTGTGGCATTTCGTGATCTTGTGATTTTGTGACATTCTGTGACATATTGTGATTTTGTAACATTGTGTGCTTTTGTGACATTTAGCGAATCTCTCATTTTTACAGAATCTCAAAATTCCTCCCTACACTCGGACTTACATCTTACAGTCTTACAGTTTGCAGGCTTACAGTTTACAGTGTTACATGTTACAATGTAAAAATCTCCAAGTTACTCCCTACATAAATTTTATTTCCTGGAATGAGTTACACTTCTGAAAAGTGATAATGCCGCCTAAGAAGTTTTACTTCAGTATTACACTCTTACACCTTACAGTCTTACAGTTTACAGTGTTACATGTTACATTGTAAAATCTCAAAATTACTCCCTGCAATCAAAAATATTACACTCTTACATCTTACAGTTTACAGTGTTACACGTTACACTGTAAAATCTCCAAGTTACTCCCTACATAAATTTTATTTTCTAGAATAAGTTACACTCTTGAAAAGTGATAATGCCGCCTGAAGTACTGTACTTTTTGCTTGATATATATAGCAAATTTTGTCACAATATACATATAGTGCATGATATCAGGACATTTTTAGACATTTATTAGAATATTTATTCCTTGGAACATCAAGCTTGTTTTTTACATAAATTTTTTTTCACAACTAAGTATATATAGTTTATAATTTAGAAGAATTCGACCAATTAATTAGTAGATCTCTGACTATCTCTGACCTACTATTTGGATGAATAAAAACTTTGCTAACTCGAACTGAGAGAGCATGTAAGAAATATAAGACATTTTTATTGAGGGGTTATTCCTGTTTTTATTCCATTTGATGCTACACAGTTATTTCATTTTTATTAATAATTGGAATAATTAATAACAATACCGACAGAATACTAATTTCACCAGAAGTAACTAAAAATTATTATTCAACGAATGAACATTGTACCGTCTCAGTTCAAATTACTCGAATTCGACTGATCCAAGGTGAAATTTTTCTGAATGACTAACGAAAATAACTAAAACGAAACTAACAAAAGGAAACTAACAAGAACCAACTAACGAAACTAACTAAAAAAATAAGTAACAAAAAAAAACTGCTAACGAATTCAATATCCAAATTCAACTTTTTAAATACGTCAAAATGTCGACAAAAGCACATAATTGATCGAATTAGTAGAAATTTTATCTGTAAATTAGTAAATATTAGCAGATTTGTTAGTCGAAATGTTCACTATGAAAAGTCAATCTATTTATGTGTAGAAATATTAACTTTGAAATAGCCTACATTTCCACAAGAGCAAATAGTCAATTGTGACTGATCAAATTAGTAGGTATTTTAGCTGTAAATTAGTCAATTCCAATGGATTCAAGAATGTTTTTTACATGAACTTTTTTCACAACTAGGTACATACAATATACAATTCAGTAAAACTCAACTATTTTTTCCAATTAACTTGTGGAATTCTACTAACTTATTAGTAGATCTCTGACTATCTCTTTCCTACTAATTAAATGACCGAAAATTTCACTAATTCGAACTGAGGCAGTACAGGATGTTTCGCAAACTTGGCAGGATCTGAAACGAAGTTGGCCAGTGAGATTTGGGAACTTATTCCCACTGATTCCTCGGGATTTTTCGGGAGCTGGCGGAACCGTGTTAACGCGAGAGAACGACGTATGACGAGCTCGTTAATTATTTCAACGAGTCGTGCTTAATATCGCGGCCGTAGCGCTCTCTCGCTTGCCAGTCATTTTGCCTATTTGCTTAGCACGCCTCGCTCGTAAATAATTTCGCGGCGCTATTATTACGCGCCGCCCTGCGCCGGTTAGTATTACGGAAAACTCGTTCGGCCACAATTTATTCGTGCCGGCCAATGGCGTTAATCAGGCCCAAACGGTCGGCCCGTTGCGGGAAACGGGGCCTTTTTAACGCGCCCTCGCCGGCTCTCTTTGTCGAAACAAGCACGAGGAATCCTTTTACGACGGGGCATTTTTTTCGATATCATGGCGGCGAACCGAAATTTCCATACGGCATTGATTCTTCGAAAATGGAGTTCGTAGAGGAGCCTACATGGGGAAAAAGTTGTAGCTTGAAACACTGTAACTCCTGTACTCTTTCAGGTTGAATCAGTAAAAAGTTATTCGTTTTTAGTAGCGCACTTTTCTCTTTTTTAAATTTCAATAATGAGTTGTATATTTTCCATTACACGTGATTTGACAAAATTGACTGATTAATATTATCAAGGTAAACCATGTATGGCTATTTTTCAAGTAAAAAAAACACTCACTTTGTGTAGATAATTAGGTACTCATTGTTGAAGAATAATTACTGATTGGGAAAGAGGAAATTGTGCTACTAAAAGTTAGCGATTTTTCACTAATTTAACTAGAGATGAGAGCAGATAACCACACTGTCAGAAATTTTTCTCATAATTTCAAAAGACTGACTTTGAAAGAGATTTCCAATACTGTCTATTAGATTGTCCATCAAAGTTATAGACGCATCTTTGCGAAAAATAGACACTTTCTTCGAAAATAATAAACCTTAAAAAAGTGCGTTTCTGAAAATCAGTGATTTTTCACGAATTCAACCTGAGAGAGTACTGAGAGAGTAATGATTACATACTCTTGTGAATAAGAGTCATTGAATTAACAAATTAGTGATTTTCTACTTATGACTATTACTTTTTCAATAACTGTGATATTTTTTTGTTGACTATTTAAACTAACAATGAGAGAGTTATCTTCAGCAAATTTCTGTTTAAAAGTACTGGAATTTCGAAACTTTTACACTATTGTTGCAGGATTCACAATTTAATTGCACTCTTTCAGGATGACTTTGCGAAAAGTTACTAATTTGTAATAGTGCACTTTTCGCTTTTTGATCACTAATTGTTTATTATTTTTTAATCATTCATAATCGGTTAAAGTTAAGCAATTATTCTATGAACACTAAAAAACAATAGCATAAAATTTCAAAAATCCAAGTATTTAAAAAATCTTTTCAATTTCGGATCCGAAGACATTAAATTCTAGATACCTACGACTGTAAAAATACAAAAAAATATGAGAAAATCCTCCAATCAGAACTAGAAATTATGAAAAACACTAAAAAGCTAGGAATTATTTTCGGAAAACTCCATCAAAATCCATGCAATACAAAGCCATATTGATATTTTCTTTGCAATTATATCTGCATTAAATATATGCTATGGGCCAATATTTATACTTTAAATTTCAATTTCCATCCTTACTAGACAAAAATTTTAAAATAGCACGAAAGTCATCTTCCACAATTTCAAATTTTCCCATTCCACCATCGAATTTTTCGTTTACAGTGGAATATCTCCCCAAAAAACTTTGTTTACGACGCCACTTGTGCCACTGGACGTATTTCATCCGGTTTTGATTTTCTGCCCCTCGTATATTCAAAAAGCATGAGCCTCGGTAGCGACTTGCTACATCGGGATGAAGGCGATAAGAGGCCGGTTCAGCCATTAAACCCGGCCTCGGATGCCGATTCCTGCACGTGGGTACTCGCTCTTTCTTCCCCCGGCTTTCGCGGACGCTATTCATAGAGCCCTCATTATTGCTGCAAATGAGCCGCCTCTTTAATATCCGCGTTGGTGTTCTGTACTGCACGCGTTTCTCACGCGACCGCTCCAAATACACTTGTTTTCTCAATGCATTTCCAAAGAGATCTATATTTTTTAGAAATATTTATACTTCTCCGAAAGAACTATACAAACACGACTAAATTTTGATTATTCATTCATCTATTCTCTCGCATTTCCTTTAGTTAAATTTCACTGTTTTTAGGTTTAAACGTTCGATGAAAATCAAGGAAATACAGAAATTCATTAAAAATAAGTTTTTCAGGTATTTTTTGATTTGAAGTAGCACTACCCACCTGAAAAATTCTGCATGGGTAAAATATCCAAAAATACCCATTGAAAGTGCAAACATTTATAAATTGCAGTTTCATCGACTTGTTGAACTTTTTACAATTAACAGAGTTTATAAAAGTTGTGCAGAGTTTTCAATTTTTAGTGAAAAATTTTTGATTTTTGAAGTTGCAAAGATTACACGCAGTTTCTGTAGTTTTAAGTTGATTCCGAAAATGTCGAAGATGATTCACAATATTTACGTGCGTGAATTTTATGAATTTCTACAAATTTTTGTAATTTTTCAGAATCATGGACAATCTTTTGAATTTCGAATGATTTTTGTTTTATAAAAAATTTTCAAACTTGGAATGGAATAGACTGTTCAATTTTCCACTATTGCGGAAAATTTTCCGAGCTTGATTTTTTCATATATCTCAATACTTTCCAAGAATTCTAAACTTGTATTAAAAAAAAGTTTCATAATGCATATTTCGAAGAAAAAAGAGGAACACAATTCGTAATATTCATAAACATATTCTGAAAATTGCAACAAAAATTTTGATTTTTCTAGAATTCTTGACAGTTTTTGAAATTGTCAATACGTTATGATTTTCCGTAATTTTCAAAATTTTTGACATCATTTGACAAAAAATTTTTGTTGGTGTTGTGTTTTCCTGAAGTAAAATAAAAATGTTGATTCTTTTATATTAGGTTATGTAATTGACAGTTTTCGAAATTTTGATGTGTTACGATGTTTAAAAATGTTTAAAGTTTTGAATAACATCAAACCTACTATTGAACACTTTCAAAATTTTATAAAATTTGTCAAACTCGTTAAGCTTTTTTTTTTTATTTTCATAAATTCTCCAAGTATTCCAAATTTTCGTTGAAAATGTAAAAAATATTACAATGCATATTTTAGAGAAATATAATAAGAAACACAAATTTACAAAATAATATACATTTTCTTAAGGTGCACATAATTTTAGATTTTTTTTTGTCATTTCATATAATTTCCAATGCATTCTGATTTTTCAGAATTGTCTAAATTTCTAACGAAGTACTCACTATTAAAATTTTCAAAACTTTACGAAAATTCGTCCAGTTCACCAAGATTCCTTCCAATTTTGTAGTACATTTCAAGTATTTCAATTTTTTGTTAAAAACTCGAAAAAAACACTATAGTGTATATTTAGAAAAAACATGATTCTCAAAAACTTATTCATATTTTCTGAAATCGTACCAATTCTGCAAATTTTCGTTAAATATTCACAATTTCAAAAATTCCCGACTTTTTTAAATTTCAAAAAATTGAAAAACTATTACTAAATTTTCAATGATCATTAAAAATTGTCCAACTCAATAGGAACTTTCGTAATTTTTCACTGTTTTTCAAGTTTCCCAGTTTTTAATTCGAAAATGTCAAAACATTATCATGCTTATTTCCACAAAATACAATCATAACACCCCTCCCCCAAAAAATGGTCATATAAAACCCACCCGGAAAACTCCCGTTCTGTCGCCCCTGTATCTCACTTTTTTTCTATTTTCATTAAATTGAGTTTTCCTTGAGATTCCCGACACTTTCCTAAATACGTTCGTGGACGCACAGAAGATTGTTTGTTCGTTTGTTTGTTTGTTTTTTTAAAATTCTCTTTACTTCAATTCCAAAAATTTCCATTCTGCATTTTTTACTATGTGTGTTATTAAATTCCGAAAGTTTTTCTCCCACCGAAAGGCCTATTCTTTTATAATATCTTGATGGATTGATGGCTTATATCCATCAAAATTCAAATTTCCTCACAGACAAATACTCAAACAGAAAAACCTGGAATTTTGTTCATAATTACAGTACAAACTTTTTTTCGCCTAGATTCAGTCACTTTTACGTGACCCATTCAAACTATAGACCTTCAATTTTTTATGACCCTCTGGATTCTTCTTGCTCTGAGTTTTCAGAGGTTCACAAGTGCGTTCGACGCGGTTTCCGTCGGGTTTTTAAAGAGTTTTATCGTCGTCTTGAGAGCGTTCATTATGTATTTCGCGTCTGAGAACGTCGCTTTGCGAGTGTCGGCACGCCGATTATGCACACGATTTCGAGGATACGCGCCACATATCGGGCGATCCGACGATCTTGTCGTGATTAATTGACCCCGTGTTCCGCCAAAGTCGTACCCGCACCCGGCCTGAATTCGCGCGAGGTCAAGGTTACACGGAAATGGACTTTTTTGCTCATTACTCGTGTGAAGGAATGAGCCAGTTTTTGAAATTACTGCTTTTTGTTGGGTATGAATGGAAATTTTGTTCTTACAGCACTATCCGAGGTTTCGGCGATGGCAAATGCAAATTAGTTATTTCTGACATATTTGTGGTGAAAAGTGTTATTGTATTCTAAGTTTATCAATTATATTGCAGATTTTACAGTTCTATCGCAAATTTCGTCATTTACATTGTACTTATTACAATATTTTATAGTAAAAATGCTTATATTGTACGAATTACTATATGTTTGCCAGTTTTTACCCAATTGATTCAGAAAATTAAAAATATAAAAAATGCAAATCGTACTATATGAATTTCTGTTCTTGCTATTCAATATCCGTGTATTCGTGGAATATTATATAAAATATTTTATTTATCATCATTTGTTTTCTAGTTACTATAATATGATATTTCATGTGCTAAGAGAAAATATTGTACATGTAAATATATACGTTACCAAAATTCGTATCGTACAGTAAAATCTACAGTATTTTTTCTAATTTTACCAATATTGTATCAATTGCCATATGATATACTAGAAAGTACATGGAAATATAGGAAAAAGAACTATACAGATCTGAATGCTGGTAAAACGGTATGTAATTTTCTGAAACCTAGATTAGTTAAAATTCAAATATGATATTGCAAAAAGTATAAAAAATTATAATAGGAAACGAAATATGTGTAGAATTTTGTACAAGAAAATATATCTACTACTACAATATCACTTGATACTCTTTACTACATGACAAAACTGCTATGATACACTGATCAAAAAGTCTGGTACTTTTTGACATGTGTATGTTAAAAAGTACTTAAATTTTGTAAGTTTTACAATAATATTGCAGGTTCTACATTATAATTGCAAATTTTTTTTTATCAATTACGAAATTGTATAGTATCAGCTGTTATATTTTACAAATTACATTGACATTTTTTTCTAGATTTTAATGAAAATTTGTAAACTATAATATGCCATTCGTACCATATATATTGTACTTTTCACTATATTATTTGTACACAGGATTCAATATTCTTGTATAGTTAAATATATAAAAAAAAAAAAAACATGCTTTTGAATACTTATAATAATATATTTCATGTGCTAAAAGAAAATATTATACGTATACGCATATGCATCACAAAAATTCATGTTATATTGTAAAATCTTTAATATATTTTCCACTTTCTTGAATATTGTATCAATCACATTATGATAGTAGAAAGTACAGAAAAATATGAGAGAAACAACTATAA
Source organism: Platygaster robiniae (assembly GCA_028476575.1). Taxonomy (NCBI): domain Eukaryota; kingdom Metazoa; phylum Arthropoda; class Insecta; order Hymenoptera; family Platygastridae; genus Platygaster; species Platygaster robiniae. Next base: position 30,425,033 of record CM052023.1, read on the forward strand.
AGATCTAAATACTGGTGAGACTGTATAGAATTTTCTGAAATCTAGATTAGTTGGAATATTTAGCAAAGAGTAGAATATTTTAGAATGATTTTACAGTACAATACAATATTGTAATAATTGCTATAATATTATCTCAGTGTTCCATTGATTAATCGTATACACTGATCAAAAAGTCTGGTATTTTTTGCCATGTGTATGTTAAAAAGTACTTAAATTTTGTAAGTCCTACAACAATATCGCAGGTTTTACATTAAAATCGTAATTTTTTTTTTTTTTATCAATTACAACATTGTATAGTATAAATTGTTATATTTAAAAATATACATTATCAGTTTTCACTAGATATTCAATGGAAATTTGCAGACTACAGTATGCAATTCGTACCATATAAATTGTACTTTTTACCATGTTATTTCTGCACAGGATTCAATATTCTTGTATAGTTGAATATAAAAAAAATATATACCTGTTTTTCAGTACGTATAATAATATATTTCATGCACTAAAACGTGTAATGTTATATTTCATGTACTAAGAGAAAATATTGTTCATGTAAGTATATGCATATCAAAAATTCATATCACATTGTAAAACAATATATTTTCGACTTTTCCAATATTGTATCAATTACAATACGATATGGTAGAAAGCACACAAACGTGTACTAAAAAGAACTATACAGATCTGAATACTGGCAAAACTGTATTGTATTTTTTAAAATCTCGATTAGTAGGGATTACGGTATTATGTAGCAAAAAGTACAAAAAAAAAAAAATATAGTAGTAAACGAAATATTCATGGGAGTTTCTGAACGAAATAAATTGACTACTAGAATATCATTAGAAAACATTTATTAGATAGTATGACAAAAACTGCGATAAATATTTTGCAAAAAGTACTTTCTACGCAATTTTCTGCACTATTGAAAATTTTTTTTGGAAATATATAGAAAAACAATGATATCTAAGAATCTTATTACTCTTTAAATTTCCAGTACAGAACACACCTGAAATTGATTAAATAATGTATGTAAAAATTCTGCAGTAGGGAATAATACATTTAAAAAAACCGTACTATTTTTTGATAACTTTTTTTTCTTCAAAACTTATCAATTCTTAAAACTTCTGAATACATGAATTATTGACGTAATCTTGTGCATATTCTTCCTATAAATAAACAAAAATTTTCAAGAATTAGGTGCAAATCATACTTCAGAAAATCGTTTATTTTAGCTTGCACTCCAGTCGAAAACGCCCAAATTCAATTCGTTGACATGCATCGTAGCAAATTTTGTAAAAGAAGACAGAAATTTTCGTTCTATAAAGAGAACCGACACATCGGTAGTTTGACGCGACATGAACTTGCGCTTAAGACAACGAGGCTGAGCGACAGATGCCCAACTTTTTTTTTCAAACCAAAGCAACAAGACGCCTCTTCTTCCTTTCTACACGATAAAATCTTCTAATGTACATGTTTGTCTCCTACAATACTTAGTTTTTTGGAGCAACAATAACCAGATTCTAAATATAACTGCATTTCATGGATCTTATATAAAATTTCAAGGGTAAGGAAAAACTTGGGTTCAATGTTATACAGTGGACTCTCGATTATGGGTTTTTTTCGGGAATTCCCTCGAATCTACAATATGAACTTCAGTTGAGAACAAAATGTATTTAGGACTACGACACAATTTGTGATTGCAGAATAAATTAAATTCATAAATAAATAAAACAAACTTTAAGTAAAATAAATTAGAAAATGATCACAGAGTTCCTTAATTTTTCTGTAAATAAAAAAAGATGATGGCCGAAAGTGCCGGCTTGTACCAAAGGTCGTCCAAGTCGGCAAAGGTCGAAATAGTCCCACGCTCGAAAATCGTCAACGCCTTCGCGTCGCGCGTTCACCGCGTTTAAATCCCCGCCGCACGTTGAGGCCTGGTTTTTGCAACGGTACATCCTCATCCCTACCCCTTGGATGCATATCTGGCCAGTCATCTGATACGAGCGCGTTTCTGGTCTTATCACGTTTTCGCCATCAAAAAATGCCCTCGGAAATCATCAGCGGAATTTTCGGCATCCCCTCGGCTCGAGTTAATCAATGCGAGGCGATTTTGTGTTATGTAGCAGTGTGTGACCGGTTTCTTTCACGTTTTTCAAAAATAAATAAAAAATGGGGAATGATGACATTGAAAATGACGTCAGATAAAAATGACTATATTTATATAAAGTATGTTAAATGCAGGGTTTGGAAGTAACGCGCTACTTGTCATGCGTTACTCTAAAACGTTACATTTTTTAATGTAACGGTAACGTAACGCGTTACATTAATTAAAAAGTAACGATAACGGGAACAAGGAACGAAAATTTCGTTGTTTTACGTTACTTTTATCGGTTTCATCAAGTTTTTCGAACAATTTGTAACTTTTTGAGGAATGTTCTGAAACTGAGATATAAGAAATTTTCAACTTCCTCATTTTTGAATAGAAAATTCTATAATGCAACAGTGTGGATTATTAGTCATTTGTGTACGAAAATCGACGAAGAGTATATGCTTTTTTTACTATTTTTTATGAACTTTTACAATTTAAAGCGTTGAATTTCAGAAATTCGCATAAAAATACTCAAAATCTATAGATCTAAAAATCTATAGCAGGATCTTCAAGATCTACAGATCTCGCGAGAAATCTTATATGTAGATATAATGAAACTAAAAAAAAAGTAGGAAAAATACTAGATTTCAATTAGTTTCACGTTATTAGATTCTTCAAAAATTTATGAAATGCCAGAAATCAAGAAACTTTAATTCTCGAGAATTTGATTCTAAAACTATGTGTATAGAAGTCTGTAAAAATAGGAGAAAATTTTTCAAATCGAAAAAGTACTAAAATAAAAAATATATTTAGGGCACTCTAAATCTAAATCGATCGAAATACTTCACAAATTTCAAAATTTCAATTCTAGGAAATCTTATTCTTAAAATTCGAAAATATATATTTGAAAATACCACAAAATTCTACAATATCATAAATATTTAAACATACAGAAAGAAAATACGCATTAAAAAGAAAAATACGTGTAAATATACATATGAAACATTAAGAATCTATCGAATATCAGAAATTCATACACCAACATATAAATAATGAACGTGAAATCATACGTACCTGGAGTTCCATACGTTTCAAATAAAAAAAATAAAAAATACATCAAATTTTGATTTTTTATAATGATAGGAAGTGTGAAAAATATTACTTTGGGGAACATCGAGTTTGTTGTTACGATCAAAAAATTTTCAAAAGCAGCCAGAAAACTTCTTTCTCTTATATTAGCTTATTTATTAATTTTTAGTTAAATTGAAAACGTTTGAAACTTCAGGCACATGAAATCATAGAAAAACTGATGATATACGATAAGTACTCCAAGAAGGAAAAATCGATCTTCGAGACACCGTTTTCTGGAAAATCCTCTGAAACACGAAAAATTTCATTGAGTTTGAATTCTAGAGCTCAAAATTCTTGAAATGTGTACAACGATTCAGAAAAATTATTCAAAGTATGTAAAAATACTAGGTAAAATTCTGCAACATTCTATTATCCTGAAAAATACGAATTGCTTCAGATATATTGAACAATCCTTCAAATCGTAGAAAAGTATCAAAAAATCAGAGGAAATAAAAATCTTCATTGACATTATTTCTTGGAAAATCCTCTTAAATACGAATAATTTAATGAACTTTGGATTTTAGAGCATGAAATACTCAAAATCTATATATAAATGTACAGAAAAATAACACAAATTCATAAGAATACTAGAAAATCCTGCAGCATTTTATACATACTGAAAAATACAAAAAGGGTTGGGAATTCTAAAAATCTGTGTAAAAAAATTCTCTCAAAAATCTATTATAATTGCCAATTTTTCCCTGCGACGAACATTGAATGAAATGTCATACTCAGAAAATTTTCAAACTTGAAAAAAATATAAAAAGTGAAACAAGCCAACTGATTTTTTTTTCAGAGTAAAAAAGTTAAGTTGAAAAGTCAAAAAAGTTTTGTTGAAAGTCAAAAAAAATTTAACACGTCTGGTCTTTTTTTCATATCTGAAATAAACGGTTTCTATGATAGAACAAAACCATGAGTACGTTGATATCGTTTGTTTATCCTTATTTTTTCACATTCAATTTATTCCAAAATGTAACGTACAAGTAACGGTAACGTACCGAATTACTTTTTCCACCTAAGTAACGGTAACGTAAGGCGTTACACTTTTATAATGCAACTTTCCACACCCTGGTAAAATGAATTGCATAAAAAAATTAAAGAGCAGAAAAACGCATTACTTACAGACCCTGATGAATTTAATGTTCAATTTGAAAACAATTATAATGAAAAAGAAACATGCAGATAACCCACAATTTCGTTTAATAACCCAGCCGCAGTCCTCGTAATGAAATTTCCTCGAGCACTTCATAATTCACTCACTGATCACGCCTATATTTCACTCGTATCCAATCCATCATCGCGAAAAACGCGGAAAATCGAAAAGAAAGTTTTCGCTCTCGGTGAGAATTGATAAATAGCGTCTTGCAAATTACCCAGTTTCGATATGCGAGGAACCTGACCGTTTGGTTGTAAGAGCGGTCGTGACAGGATCGGGCGTGCCAGCTTACATCTACATGGCGTTAGATCTATGGCTTCTCTAACGCGCCTCAAATCTACAAGGCATTGACATCGCCGACAAAGTGATGCCCTCATAAATAACCGCAGTGGTTTTACCTGGCTATTATACAATTACGATTACATCTCGGGGCCTAGGTGGTCTCGGGCCTCGCCGGGGTTCGGCCATCGGCGAGATCGTGACGGGAGCCTTCGTTCCGACGCGCACTTTGCAACGCTGAGAAACCGGTGTTGCGAACTCGCGAAATTGCGCGGAAGTTGGAGGAAATTTTCATACAGCTTCCGTGATGTACGGATTTTGCCAAGTCGAGAAATTTGAGAAACATCGTCTGCAATTGTTATTTAATTCATGGGTAACATTATAAAAGATGAAATTTCTGCTGCAGACTGAAACCTAAAATTGTAGTGTCCAAGGTGAAATCTGTCTTGTCAAAGTTTTTATTTTCACATCGGTTTAAAATCGGACAATTTTATGTCAACCTCAAAGTTCAATTGAAGTTTGTTGTTTTTGAGTCTCTATTATCTAAATAATTAGTTTCTGTTTGAGAATTTTAAAGTTCGAGTAGAAAAAAGCTGTATTTTCAAAATGGAAATATCAACGGCTATGGGAAACGTGAATCTCCGATGGCGAAGGAGGAGGTTCAAAAAAACAAAATATACTGTCCAATAAAAAATCATACTTAGGGGTAAAGCATAATTTTTGTTTTCCAGGGTTTGGAAAGTTACTTTCAAAAATTTACGTTACCGTTATTTGCACGGTACCTTTTGGAATAAATTGAGTTTAAATAACAAGACATCGGAAAGCTAAGGATAAAAAAACAATATGAACGTTCTCATGGTTTTGTTTTATCATAGAAACTGCTCATTTCAGACGTGTTAAATTTGTTTTGACTTTCAACAAAACATCGTATTTTCGAGACCTGTTTGATAGGACGAGCCTTCCAGGAGTAGTTTTTTTATGTGAGGAAAATTATAAAGCATTTTTTAATCATTACTTTTCGACCCTGAGGAGAAAATAAGTTGGCTTGTTTCAATTTTTATATTTTTTTCAATTTCGAAAAATGCCTGAGTATCGCAATTCATTCAATGTCAGCTGCAGGGAAAAATTTGCTAATTTCATAGATTTTTGAGAGAATGTTTTCTACTTTTCTGCCCAGATTTTTAGAATTTTTGACACTTTTTCTATTTTTTAGTACGTACGAAATGTTGCAGGATTTTCTAGTATTTTTAAAAATTTGTACTATTTCTCTGTACATTGATACGTGTATTAATTTCGAGTATTTCATGCTATAAACTCTAAAGTTCATTGAATAATTTGTATTTAAGAGGATTTTTCAGGAAATAATGTTAATGAAGATTTTTATTTCCTTCGAGTTTTTTAGTACTTTTCTACGATTTGAAGGATTGTTCAATATTTCTGAAACTATTCGTATTTTTCAGGATAATAGAATGCTGCAGAATTTTCTAGTATTTTTACGTATTTTCAGTAATTTTTCTAAATTGTTACACATATTTCAAGAATTTTGAGCTATAGAATTCAAACTCAATGAAATTTTGCGTGTTTTAGAGGATTTTCCAGAAAACAGTGTCTCGATAGATCGATTTTTCCTTCTTGGAGTACTTATCGTATATCTTCAGTTTTTCTACGATTTCATGTGCCTGAAGTTTCAAACGTTAAAAATTAAACGAAAAAAATTTGTAAGTCAATATAAGAGAAAAAAAATTTCTAGCTGCATTTTTGAAAATTTGAAAATTTGACTAAAATAATTATAGTAATGGATTAAATTAATGGAAAAGAGGAATGTTGAAATCAGACCATTTTGCGATTTTGATATTTTTGGAGATTGTTGTTTAAATCTACACAATGAAAGTAATTGATGAATGTAAATTTTTAAGGTCAACACAAATGTACATTCTTTGTGTATTATTTTTTTTATGCACATAATTTTTTTATCGAGAAACTGTTTTCTGGATAATCCTCTAAAACACGAAAAATTTCATAGAGTTTGAATTTTAGAGCTAAAAATTCTTCAAATGTATATAATAATTCAGAAAAAAGTACTTACATATATTCTTAGCTGCATTTTTAAAAATTTTTTGATCGTAACAACAAACTTGATGCTCCCCAAAAAAATATATTTGTCACACTTTCCATCATTATAAAAAATCAAATAATTGATGTATTTAATATTTTCGTTTAATTTTAAACCTTTGAAACTTTAGATACATATGATTTCACGTTCATTATTTATATGTTGCTGTATGAATTTCTGAAATTCGATAGATTTTTAATGTTTCATATGTATATTTACACGTATGTTTTTTTTACTACGTATTTTCTTCCTGTTTTATTAAATATTGAAAGAATCTTGTAGAATTTTGTGGTTTTTTTAAATATATTTCTTTGAAGTTCCAGAATAAGATTTTCTAGAATATTAAGTTTGAATTACGTGAAGTATTTCGATCGATTTCGTGAAAAACAGTGTCTTTATAGATTTAGAGTGCCCTAAATATTTTTCTTATTTTCACAGTACTTTAACTATTTAAAAAATTTTCTGCTATTTTTACAGACTTATATACACATATAGTTTTAGAATTCAATTCTCGAGATAATGAAGTTGCTTGAAGCCTGGAATTACATAAATTTTTGAAGAATCTTATAACGTGAAACTAATTGAAATCCAGTATTTTTCGAATTTTTTTCGTATTACATAAGATTTTCTTGCGAGATCTTGTGATCTATATATTTGTTGTATTTTTCTATATTTTTATGCAAATTTCTTCAATTTAAACCTTTAAATAGTAATATTCTAGAAAATCAAATGACAAATATTCCACACTGTTGCATTTAAAATTCTAAATATATAATTTTCTGTTCAAAAATGAAGAATATCAAAATTACATACATGTAGCTCAGTTTCAGAGTATTCCTTCAAAAATTACAAATTTAAACTGCTTGATTCGAAACTGTTGTTTTCTACCTAATACTATCCGTATTTTCGAAAAATCGGTCAGTGGGGGTTTTTGGGGTCACCGGTATTTCGCGAAAAGGGTAAATTTTTGGCCGGCATCGATGGCAGCTGCGATGGAACAGACGTACCAGAAATCAGTAGTTCGCATTCAGCAACTGAATGACGCAAAACACGCCTAGGTAAATTTAAATTGCCCATGGACTAGGTGGGCTACTCGCGCTTTTGGCACACGAGAGCAATGGCGTAGAGATTGTAGAGACTGGCCCGGAGCCAGAGTCGCGCGTTCGTCGCTTCGTCGTCATGTCGTACGAGCCTCGTGATCTACACGACGGAAAAGACAGAAATTGTTTTCCGCGCCTTTTTTCACGCGTCGTCGGCTCGGAGATTGACGACCCAATTCCAGGCCCGCCACCGCGAACAAGGGAATCCGACAACGTGCGAACGTATTTGCGATTTACCGAGAATTCGAACGGATTTGCGAATTTGAGGTCTATTTAGGAAAAAAGCTTCAAGTAGTACAAATTAGTAAAACTGTGTGAGAAATCACTTAATTTAGTTAGACAACTACACTGAGAAAAGAATCTTGTACTTTCTGCCGTCTATATCGTAAAAAGTACGATATTACTATAGTTTTTACGAAAATATTGTAAAATCTGCAATATTAAGTTTACTTATCACAATATTCTACAATAAACCGGTAATAATGTACAAACTACAATATATATGCCAGTTTTTACTGTACAATTTCGGAAAGTTTTAAATCTTAAAATGCAAATTTCACTATTCAAATTGTAATTTTTACCATACATGACGAAAAAAATGAACTACATTACTTTTATCCAGCTTTTTCGAAAACTGTATCATATTACACTATGATGCACTAGAAATCTAGAAAGTATACAAAAATATTGTAAAAAGAACCTATACGGATCTGCATACTGAAAAAGCTGTATGGAATTATCAATAATCTGGATTAATAGGAATTACAATATGATATTGCAAAAATACAAGAAGTATAGTAGAAAACGAAATATTTACAACATATTATTTCAAAAATACAATATGTCAGAGCGATTCCCGTTTACTATACAGTATTGTAATAATTACTATACTTTTTTCTCAGTGTATGTTATTTAAAAGAAATGTAATCTCTGAGTTTAAATCAGTCATGTTTGACTTACTCTAGATGGAATTTGACTAATTCAATAGACATTAGTAACAGATAGTGAAATTTTACTTTTCGAATTATTTTATCTATGGGGATGAGAATATTAATTGATGATTACTATATTTAGGATGATATATTTATTATTTCAAAGTTTTTGTATAAGAAACTAAATTGACTGCATTTTTCTACATTTTTGTAGATAAATGAAGGAATTTCTTTCTACTATCGTCTAATGCTTTTATTTAATTTTTTCAAGGAGATTTTGTAATTGAATCAACTGCAAAGTAAAAGAGTTAAAAAAATTGGGAGATGGAATTCAGGGGTGTAGGCAGAAAAAATTTTCAGATGGGATTTTTCTAAAAAATATATGTCCTTCGGGATTTCATAATTTTAGATCTTTGATAATATGAGTACGATAGAGCAATTTGGGAATTTTCAACATTTTATACTCAGAATTTAAAGCTTACACGACTTTTGGAATACAGAGTTGCATATATTTCATGTTCGTCAATAATGGAGTTTGATTTTTGTGATTTTCGATTAGTCACTGAGATTTGAACTTTTTTTACTAATTCTTTTGATATTTATATAACTCTAAGGATTATCTAATATGGATTTTTTTAGATTTTTCTAGAATTTGATTCTCTAGGAATTAAATTTCAAAAAAATTTCAACATTTTGATTGATTTTCCTACGGCCTGTCTTTGATACAAATCCTCCAGGGTTTTGTATATTTTACTAGAAAAATGTGAAAAACAAGTTTACTGGTTTACTTATTACTTGTAAACGAGTTTCCTATTTTGCTTTTTCACTTGTTTACTATTTTACTATTTTACGATATCAGTAGTTTACTAGTTTAATAGCTTACTAGTTTCATTGAAATCTTTCAATACATAAAAATTATGTAGATACAATTTTCTCAGAAATTTATACAACTTTCTGTCCATGAGCATATTTATCAACTGAATATAATAATTATATAGAATTTTGAAAATTATTATAAAACTTCATATAGAAAACAATTAAAATATATCCAATTCAATTTATACAATTTATACGATTAAACGTACTTTAAAGTGTAGAAATAATAAAAAAATATGAAATAAAAATATTGAAAATCTTCATGAAAGAAAATGTCTGAAAAATCAATTTACATTCTTAAAATCTTTGAAAGTCTCGATACTATATCATCAATTCCTAAAAATCTATTGAGCGATACATAGAAATATTAGAAAAATATGAAAATACCTGAAAATAGTTCGAAGTTTGATAAATAATATACCATATGAATGTAATATAAATTTATAAAGTACCTTTTATCTGTGTGGTTGATGAAATTTGATAATAAATCGAATCAATACATAAACTTTTTTAGAAGTTTGATTCCTAGGGCATCAAATTTTAGAAAGCTCTATAGAAATCCATATTACTCAAAATCAGATTATCTAGAGAGTGGTGTAAATACAAAAAATATTATTAAAAAAAATTGAAACCTCAGTTACGAATTGGAAATCAAAAAAGTTGAATTCCATTATCTACCAACATGAATAATGTGCAGCTCTAGATTCCAAAAGTTGTATAACTTTTGAATTCCGAAATAAAAAATATTTGATAATTGCTTTCTTGTAACTATATTGTCAAAGGTTAAAAATTATGAAATCCCGAAGGAAAAATATTTTCACAGAAAAACCCCTCCTGAAAATTTTTCTGCCTACGCCCTTGAGGTTCATTAATAAGCTCTTTTGTTGCTTCCATGTTCGTCTTCAATTTGTAGCTAAAAATGTTGGAAAATGAAAGAACAAGCAAAAAATAGTAAAAAAAATCAGAAATTCCATAGAAATTGGCATTTTTGTATTATTTTTTATCTTTTCAGACGCCCAGTCTGTTTGCCCGTCCCTGAAAATTATGGCGTCAATAAAACCCAATCATAATCTTCTTTCCTTTTTTCAACTAGACGTATTCCATTGAAAAGTCAAGTCAAAAAATGAAAAATTCTATGAAAATTGGTATTTTTGCATTTTTTTTTATCTTTTCAGACGCACAATTTTATTTTGAATTATGATTCATTTACAATTTGCAAAAACTGTGTATTATTCAAATTTCCGAAAATCTAAAAATGTGAAATCGCACAAAAATCGTTGATAATTTCAAAAATTTCAATAAAAATCTACAATCCTGTTGAGAATAACTCAGTATGCCTCTGAATTTCGCTTAAAAAACTTCATTCATCATGATTATTTAATAATAATGATAATTTGAATTATTTGATTGAATTCTATGAAAAAACTGTTTTCTGAAAAATCTCGACGAATGCCTCTACGATCTATAAATTTTGGGATTCTGGAGCATCAAATTCTAAATATATACTATGAATCTATAAAATTTCCAGAAAACGCAACAAAATCTTTTAAATATCTCAAACATACGAAAAAAAAAACGATATGAAACACGAAAAATCTTTGTAAATGTAATTTTATCATTTATCCTTGAAATTACTGAGAATATATAGGAATTCGCATTTGAAAGCATCGAGTTTTTTGAATCTTTTGTAGCAATCTACAAAAATACAAGCAATCTATAAATATATTCAGGAATCCTCCAGAAATTCAGGAAATCCCGAAGGAAAAATATTTTTCAGAAAAAACCCTCTCGAAAATTTTTTCTGCCTCCGCCCCTGAAAAAGGTAATTTTTCTTGACACACTAATGATTTTGATTTTCACTAAATTAACATGATATCGATTTTAACGAAATTCACACAATATTATTAAAATAAATTAAATAATTATAAAAACTCTTTAACAGCGCATAATTTTTGTTACACTGAGAAAAAAGTATAGTAATTATTTCAATACTGTATAGTAAACGGGAATCACTCTGACATATTGTATTTTTGAAATAATATGTTGTAAATATTGTGAAATAATATTGTAGTTATAGATATATTTTGTTGTAAAAACTCCTCTACATATTTCGTTTTCTACTATACTTCTTGTATTTTTGCAATAACATATTGTAATTCCTATTAATCCAGATTATTGAAAATTCCATACAGCTTTTTCAGTATGCAGATCTGTATAGGATCCGTTTGCAATATTTTTGTATACTTTTTAGTTTTCGAAGAAGCTGGATAAAAGTAACGTAGTTCATTTTTTTCGCCATGTATAGTGAAAATTACAATTTGAATAGTGAAATTTGAATTTTAAGATATTCGATTTTCCGAAATTATACACTAAAAACTGGCATGCGTATTGTAATTTGTACATTAATAGCGGTTTTACTGTATAATATTGTAATAAGTAGAATAAATATTGCAGATTTTACAATATCATTATAAAAACTACAGTGATATTGTAAAAATTGCAATATTATTGTAAAAAGTACACTAATATTGTATTTTTTACAATATATACGGCAGAAAGTACAAGATTTTTTTCTCAGTGTGGAATATAAATTGTATAACAAAAATTATTTTGTTTATTTCATAATATGCAAAAGATATTTTAGAATATTCAAACACATAGTGTCCTAAAATAAAATTGATAATAATAAATATTTAAATTGATATATCTAATATAAAAACAATAAATTTGACATAAATTTCTTCGAAATCCTTTTGATGTACGTGTACATCAAATTTCAAACACGATTTTAAGAGAAAGTCTACAAAAGATGTTTAAAATTCCAAATTCTTTCGACAGTGCATGCCAAATTGTGACTTCCCCCCCCCCCCCTTTTCTCCTGTCCCGTCAAATTCACCCCGAAAATTGATTTTGTATTTCGGTTTAACTGTATAATATTGTAATAAGTAAAATAAATATTCCAGATTCTACAATGTCATTGTAAAAAGTACAACGATATTGTAAAAAGTGCAATATTATTGTAAAAAGTACAATAATATTGTACTTTTTACAATATATACGGCAGAAAGTACAAGATTTTTTTCAGCGTATCTTCTGTTTTTTTTTCTTTGTTCATTTATAGCTCGTGTAAGATTTTCCAGGGAAGGAAAAACCACATTGATGAAAGTTTCTGGTGGACGCGGAATCGATGTACACGACGAAAAGCGTGCATCCAGAGGTAATGCATTCTGAGATTGTTTGGTTTGTTTGAGTCGCGTGTGTCGAGCGATCGGACCGCCGTGTGATGGATGACGACACGCGGACCTATTCCCCGTCCCCGTATACATTACCTGCCTTTTCCTTCGGCCTTTCGTTTTTCTTGCGACTCTCAAGATCCTGACACTCGCATGCATTAAATTCCGGGCCATCAAGTATTAGAACTCGAACGTCACATACAAATAGAGACACCCCACGTGGAAATATTTTTAGATTCATGGGAAAAATCGGTGAAAATAGGTATTATTTCTAGTGGACCACCGAAGGAAAGATGGGGACTTAATCATTGACAATATATAATTTAACTGATATGAATATTGAATTAACTGAAAATAAGTAGTTTACAACATAAATCATTTTTTGTTAACTATCATATCTACAATATATAATAATAAAATCAAGCATTGAAAGTATCATGTTCATAAGTTTTATCTTTGAAATTTCGAATGTTTTTAGAGCATCGTTTTTCAATTTAAAATGCTTCTGAAATCATTCAAATATTGCCTGAAGTAAAAAAATACCGATAATTTCTTTCTTTTTTCAAATTTCAATTACCCCAGTTGAAATTATAATGCCCAATCCAACCAAGAAGAAAACGTTGACTTACTTCAACCGACCCCAAGTTAAAAATTTGAAAACTCCGTCGTTTTCGCGTCTTTTTTTCCTGAGGAAGAGATTTCGCGATGCAACAAGATTGGTTGCAATGCGCGATTCTAAAAGCGGAAAGTTCATTAAGACTTTTTACCCTGGCGCAATCGGCCGGCATCTCTTTTCGCGGTAAAGAGACATAAAAGCAAAGTCCCGTCGGCAGCTGTTTCTCGTTTCGTATACGTGGCTAAACCGCGGTACAAAGATGACCGCTCGTTAATTCCACTGATTGGGCTGTTCCCCGAAATACAAAATCAATTTTCGGGGTGAATTTGACGGGACAGGAGAAAAGGGGGGGGGGAAGTCACAATTTGGCATGCACTGTCGAAAGAATTTGGAATTTTAAACATCTTTTGTAGACTTTCTCTTAAAATCGTGTTTGAAATTTGATGGACACGTATATGAAAAGGATTTCGAAGAAATTTATGTCAAATTTATTGTTTCTATATTAGATATATAAATTTAGATATTTATTATTATCAATTTTATTTTAGGACACTATGTGTTTGAATATTCTAAAATATCTTTTGCATATTATGAAATAAACAAAATAATTTTTGTTATACAATTTATATTCCACACTGAGAATAAAATCTTGTACTTTCTGCCGTATATATTGTAAAAAATACAATATTAGTGTACTTTTTACAATAATATTGCAATTTTTACAATATCACTGTAGTTTTTATGATGATATTGTAAAATCTGCAATATTTATTCTACTTATTACAATATTATACAGTAAAACCGCTATTAATGTACAAATTACAATACGCATGCCAGTTTTTACTGTATAATTTCGGAAAATCAAATATCTTAAAATTCAAATTTCACTATTCAAATTGTAATTTTCAACATACATGGCGAAAAAAATGAACTACATTACTTTTATCCAGCTTCTTCGAAAACTGTATCATATTACAATATGATGAACTGGAAACCTAGAAGTATACAAAAATATTGCAAAAAGAACCTATACAGATCTGTATACTGAAAAAGCTGTATGGAATTTTCAATAATCTAGATTAATAGAAATTACAATATGATATTGCAAAAATACAAGAAGCATAGTAGAAAACGAAATATGTAGAGGAGTTTTTACAACAAAATATATCCATAACTACAACATCATTTGACAATATTTACATTATGTTATTTCAAAAATCTAGCAGAAAGTACAATATGTCAATGTGATTCCCGTTCACTATACAGTATTGTAATAATTATTATGCAGTGCATACAATCAAATGGCTGTTCATGAATTAGAAAAATTTCTGTTCAAAAAAAATTTATTCTCTCGAAATCCACTTGAATTTAAGGAAATTTGAGTACACATTTTCAATGAGAAAACAGTAAAAGGTGAAATGATTTTAATGTCTGCTTTATATTAAATGGACACCATTATTTCATAGGTTTGTAATTTTCATAGATATCCATAACTTTAATAGAAAATTTAATAGACAGTACGGGAAATCTATTTCAAAGACAGTCTCTTAATTTTAATAGAGAAATTTCTGAGAGTGTGCTTAAAGAAATTGAAAGTTTAGACGAATAGGAGAATACTTCAATTTCTGAGCATAATTTCACCCTATCCCCTTTTTTTTTTAATTTCGTTGTTACTTAGTTATTCTAAATTCTTCAAATCAAAAAAAATAATTAGGCTAGATTATAATTTGTTTAGACAATACAAATATTGCAGTAAAAACTATTAAATTTTTTCAATGTAATAATTTTGCATTATGAGCACATAATTTGAATTTTTCAAATGCCAATATTCTCAAAAATTAATATAAACAGTTGTGATGTTTATATTCAATTTCAATTTTTGTAGGTTTGACCTGCTGCCAATAAAATTGAATTTTCAAAATGTTAATTAATGTTTTACGCTTGGCACTAGAAATTATTATCAAAATTTCGAATATTTTATCTGCGAATGGTAAAAGAAATGAAGTTATTAAAAATTCTCAAACCACAAGTTTTCTGAATCTATCATTTCATAGTCTATTCATTTTTTGTTAAACAATATTTCGCACTTATTCAATGGAGTTACTGATTCAAAGTAATTATCTCAAAATGATTTTAGTGAATATCTGAAATGAATTTTCTGACATTTGATTTTATTCTCTCAAAGCATAGTCAAGAGGAAAACTTTCTTAAAAAAATCTTCAAGTCGTAGATAACATTCTTCAAACGTGTCCGAATGAAAAAAAAAAACAGACTATGATTCATATCAAAGGAAGTCGACATTGAGAGCAGTGACAAAATTTTTCGATTACGCGTGATAACATGAAATGAATAGTTCTAAAATTATATGCAGAGAAACAAGTTTTAGGTAACTTCTATTAACTTATGATTTTTTAATTTAGAAATTAATGATTTTACTCTGTCGGGTTTGAAGAAAAAATGTACACATTTTTTTTTCTGAAATTATGATGAATTATTCATGTAAATACAATCGATTTTATATTAATAAGAAAAGTAAATAAAAAAATGATAAAATCACACGTAATATTACAGATAATGTCCTTTTCCCTCAATTTCCATTGAACGTAAATTCATTTTACCCTCCAAAATCTCACTCTAAATCAGTACTACCTAATAATTCCATTTTTCCATATTAAAAATCCATGACACGTCAACCTCAGGGCAAAAACCCGGTTATTATTTTTTTTGCCCGAGGTGAATAAAAGTCCCTGGGTCCGTCATCAATTGACAACGGAGTCACCCGCTGACCGAAGCCCGTGCATCTAGATGTGACGTGTGGGGCACGCATCGTATTCTCGTCCGAGTTTCAGAATCTCTCTTTCTATATATCTTCCTCTCTTCCTCGGGAAAATTAATGACTCCACCTTCAGCGGGAACAATACGGAGTCAGCTGCGAGTTGTACGTGCCTGGGTGCAGGGTTGCACGTACAAAACGGCGACGTCGATGCCAGGGCGTAAGGCCCCAAGACTGGTGTGGATCGATTTTAATCGTATCGAGGGCAGCCGGAATGCGAACATATAATTTTAGCTCCGCAAGAAGGGCTCCGTACCGCGAGACGCGACCATTCGTCATGTAGCCATTTTTGACTTCCTCGACATTTTTTTTTGAGCTCGAAAAGGTCAGGATGATGAGGAAAATTTCAGCAGTGCAGCATGAGAATATGATGCAGTAAGAACAAATTCTTCAGTTTTGTTTGGTAATTTTCTTCTATAATAATTATCTTTTGCACGATGTTTGGTCTGTATATTTAGCGGGGTAATGTAATAGTACCGTATATTTACATATTGTACTTGTATATTAATAGGCATTTTTATGTCTGTGATGGATCAATTTTTGTAATTTGGTGAGACGAAGGTTGGAAAAAGGTAAGCGTACACTGTAAAAGAAGTTTGTAAATTTCTCATAACGCAGTATGGTAAATTTACTATACCATAATAAAATTTTGCCCTCGACAATAGAACTTTTACTACTCTTCTCATGAATTCTTTCTATGTCTGGTATATGAAAGATAAATATAGTAATTTTACTGTAGAACAATATTATTTTTACCTTCTTGATCAATTTTTATAAATTGTCGAGACGAAGGTTGGTAGAAGGTAAACGTAGTAACAAAAAAGATTTATCAGCAACAATTCAAAGTTAACTTTACTTTGTGAAGTCCTTAACTCTTAAAAGTCTTCTGAAATTAGTAATAATATTACCCTACACTGTAAAAGAAGTTTCTTAAATTCTCATAACGTAGTATAGGAAATTTCCTATACTTCAAAATTTACTATACCATAATAGAATTTTTTCCTCGACCATAGAACTTTTATTACTTTTTTCATGAATTCTTTCTATGTCTGGTATATGAAAGATAAATATAGTAATTTTACTGTGAAACAATATTATTTTTACCTTCTTGATCAAGTTTTATAAATTGTCGAGACACAGGTTGGTAGAAGGTAAGCGTAGTAACAAAAAAGATTCATCAGCAACAATTCAATGTTGACTCGACTTTGTGAAGTCCTTAACTCTTAAAAGTCTTCTGAAATTAGTAATAATATTACCCTACACTGTAAAAGAAGTTTGTAAAATTCTCATAACGTAGTATAGGAAATTTCCTATAACTCCAAATTTACTATACCATAATAAAATTTTTTCCTCGACAATAGAACTTTTACTACTTTTTTCATGAATTCTTTCTATGTCTTGTATAGAAAAGATAAATGTAGTAATTTTATCATGGAACAATATTATTTTTATCTTCTCACTGCACTAAAAATATCTTACCCAAATTCAAAACATTTTTCATTAATCATTGTTTATTGTTCAATTTATTCATTGGGGTTTTTTTATTATTAATAACTGTTTAAATGTATTTTTTTTCAAAACCCCGTCATTTATTAATTTTTTTTTTTCCCTACGTTTCGATTGCTAATGCGCAATCTCTTTTCAGGGTGTATTAATCTTTATATCATTTTCTTTAAACAGTTATTTTTCATTAATTTTTTTAATTAAATGGTAAAAAAAGTTGGTCAATTTTCCCATGCCTTGTATAGTAAACTTCCGAAAATCTTTATTTTTCTTTACTTCATTTGACATTTTCTACGACCATTGCTTATTTTCTTTATTTTGCTCATGCATTTTTTCAATGTTCCGTATAGTCAAAATGAATATATTAATTTTACTACAAAAAGATAGAAAATTTTAACTTCTCCTGAGCACAAAAAAAAATGTACATGCCCCGTATTGTAACCACTATTGGAGATATTCTATACTCGAAGGAGGTAAAACTACTATACTAAAGTATGGTCAATACTATTTATATATAGTAACGCTACTATACACTTGTATAGGAAAATTATTAACCCTGGAATGGGTTAATTGCTTCCAATAGCCGTAAGGAAAAAATACCATAAATTTTTTTAACATTGTACAATTAATTTTTTTTTTTAATTATTATATTTTTGTTATATTATTATGAAAATGATACCAGGGATTAGAATGCACTAAATTTAAAAATGTTATAAAAGTTTGATAACCTTAATTCAAAATAAACAATTTATCAATGCGTAATGAAAATAACTAATACCGGCAGTACAGTTTTTCACGAGGTTATAATGAAAATATTGTTTATGAAAACATGGTAGTGAAATAAATATTATTGACTGAAGTTAAAAATTCTGTTCTGAGATTTCTTTTAGCATAAAATTATTTGTTGTTTGAATTCCAATATCCTTGTACTAAATAAGCAATAAGAAGAAAATCGAATTTATCCGAGTGTAATCAAACCGACAACTTAAAAATAAAAATTATTGTTTAAGAAAAATTGTGTTGTCAATCACAAAAAAAAATTCCAATATGTTCAATGCAAGAATTTTAGAATTTAAAAAAGCATGCGATAAGTAATAATCAAACTATAAGAAAAACTTTCGAGAAATTACGATCTGTATTCGAATTTTATTGTCAAAACAAAAACTTTAAATTTCAAAAAACGCCTAAAAGTTTCTTAACATATATATAAAAATAACATGTAAATAAAAAACAAAAAAGTTATTTTTGCTTACTGCTGGCATTCGCAAATTTGATATTTCACCGAATTCCAATCCACGATGGCATTTTTTTTAAAGAATGATCAATTATCAATTATCAATGATTATCGATAATAAAACTAATTAAAGAATGTTTTAAATGTATCTTTGTAGATTTGTTTACATCTTGCAAAGTTCTAATGATTGAATTTTCAATCTTTTCTATTGACTAAAAAGCAATTAAATCGGTTTTTCTCTGTGGGAGGTGAAAATGCAAAATTGAACTCGATCAATGTGTCATTCGGTTACAATATTGTAATAATTAAAGTTCAAGGACGAAATTTGCAAAAATATTGTAAAATCTGCAATATATTTCCAAAACTTCTATTATTCCAGTACTTTTTACCATACATATGTCAGAAAGTACTATACATTTTTTCCCCAGTGTATTCCACAACCTTTATCAATTCTCCAAGTTCTTCTAAAATTCCTTCTTCAAGTTTGATGGAAAAGAACAAATGTTCCTTGTTTTTGGTTTTTCTGTCTTGGGTTTTGATTCGTTCTTTGTGCGGAGCTTTTTTCGGGACGCGATGACAGGGACTAATGGGACGCGCGTTGTCTCGACCCAGGTCACGTGGAACGACGATTAGCTGGGGTAAGGGATAGAAGGGAATATGAAAATCGTACGATTATGTAATGCCTGAGTGAATGATAGGGTGTCTTACTGGGTATTTGTTGCCACCAAGTGGCTTTATGCAGGAAATGTCAAAGTTTTTTCAATAGGTGACAATTGCTTAATTTGTCATTTGCGTAGAACGGCTTTTTGAGATAATGAAGGAATGATAAACCACCTTGGAAACATGGAGACTGAATGCAGTTTGAGTCATTGCATGGAATGATGATTTTTATGCTTTCAGATGATTTTATTGCATTATTTTACTCGATATAAGTTCACTTCTCGATGAAATATGTGGAAAATTTACAGATGGAATGTGTAGAATACGGCAGAAAGTCTTTGTGAATTTGACAGATATGTCTGTTGAGATTTGACAGATTCGGATTAAGGGAGTGATTTTTGTATTCTGAGGCTGCTTCTATTTGGGTTTGCTGATGGATACCGCCACAAAAATAAGATGAAAGGCGGGTTTGGGTTCTGAGACAATGTCGGTGAATTACGCGACATTTATACAGCGGGACAGGGAGCGATTCCTCTTGCAGGATTGTCCCTTTTGATCGTCCAGTGCGTTTCTTTAGCTTAGCCGGTGGTAAGAGATGAGGCCTAGGTTGCACATAAGCCTCTTCGCGAGCATTTATTTATGGCTCGAGGTCGCTGGAGTACGCCCCTACAGCAAGAGCACTTTGCACAGTTTGCACTCCCTTGCAACACCTACGGAATGAAGTCGTCGTGGGCCTCCGACACATCCGTCTTTGATTTCCTTTGGCGCGGATTTAGCCCTCGCGTACCAAAGTAACCAATATTTACTTTGCGCAGAAATTTTCGCAAGGAGGATCTTAAGGAGATTCTGAGAAATCTGGACTGTAAATGTGAATATTAGGACATCAAAGGTGGGAATAAGGATTTTTTTTTTCAAATAAGTGTTCTTGAAGTTTGGTAGATTTTATATAATTTTTACTGAATAGTTGAATCCTAGAAAATTTTGAATGGTATTACGGAATTGAAAAAGACCCTGAATTTTGGGAAATTATTTGATTGCTTTTTCTTTTCTAAACACAGGGAAAATTACTCGAATGGCATTATGATGATCTTCGGAAAATTCTATGAAATCTGGTCTTTCAATTTGAATTGGTAAAAAACTACCAAATAATAGTAGAATTTCACTTGCTGAAAAAGTGGAAAGGGAGCAACTAAAGTTTTAGTAAAAATCTACTTATTGAATCAGTGATATAGCTTACTGATGAAATTAGTAATATTTTACTGACAATGAAGAAAAAAGTGAATAACTATATCTTACTATTACAGTAGGTAGGTTTTGACTAGTCTTATTTGTGCATTATGGCTAAAAGATAAGTATAGTTTAACTAATCAAAAAGTCGATTTTTACTAATACTTTAGTAAATAGTTACTGTTCGTAGTAATAAATATTTATAACTGCAATTATTGATTATCTAAGTAGCATTCAAATGCTCCTAATTTATTATTGTTTTACAGTAAAAAAATTGAACAATATTAATAGACATGTTTAGATATTTGTTACAATATTCATTCCTTGAAACATCAAGCTTTTAACAATGTTTTTAACATGACCTTTTTTACAGCTAGGTACATATAATATATAGTTTAGTATAATTCAACTATTTTTTTTAGTCAACTTGTGGCATTCTACAAATTTATTAGTAAATCTCTGACTACCTCTAATCTACTATTTGAATAAGTAAAAATTGTACTAATTACTTACTGGTTGAGACAATCATTTTCCATGGAATAGGCAGGCACTCTTGGAATTTTTCAGCATTTTAAAAATATCTTACAAAATGAAAAATGTTAGAAATTTGGGTATAGTTTTATTAAATTGAAAAAGATTCGGAAATTCTGAGGAATTTTTTGGAAATTTTTCATTTTCTAAACAAAAGAAAAATCAATAAAATGTCTTATGATAATATCTAGGAAAATCTACGAAATTTTAATTGCGAATATCAATATTTCTTGGTAGAACAAAATTAATTATGACGTCAATGCTAGATATAAGCATTTTCTTCGAAATAATTTCAAAATTTGTGAGATATTTAATAATTTTTACAGTAATATCGATTTATACAGATTTACAGATTTATACAGAAAAGTCTCGAAACATTTGCAGACTCCAAATCCCAATCAAATTTTGATTACTTTTTATTTACTAAGCACAGGAAAAATCACTCCCAATTCCTATGACGATCTTTAGGAAATTTTATGGAGTTTCAACTGTGAATCTGGGTAATATGTGTATTTTTATCCCAGTGAAAAATGAATAACGATATCAAAGGTTGTAACAGTAATTATTTTTAAAAAAATCTCGAAGTGTGTTGGATTTTTAACAATTTTCACCATAGTATTGACTTCTAGAAATTTTGAGATAATCTTACAAAATTCGCAATGATTACTCCAAAGAATTTTTTGATTTCTTTTTACTCCCCACACACAAAAAAACACTCCAATTTTCTACATCTTCTATTTTATGAAACTTAATATGGTTGAATAATAAGTTTATTTTATGATGAGTTATTTGAACTAACACTGTACATTTTAAAAATTAATAAAGTTTCTAAATTTGTATTCAAGAACTGGGAAAAGTCTGCTATTTAATTTAAATTCAGTTCTTTTATATTTTTTCTCTAATGAATTTTTGGACCTCATTTTTTTCATGGAGTTGACTGTAAAATAAGAGTAAAAGAGAAAGACCAAGAATCAAAGAAATTCAAATTATTTTATTGATGGATCAAGATGATATGAAATTAAAATTTCAAAATATAGAAAATTTGTTATTTTTAATGAATTTTGCAAAAAATCGACATTATTATAACAGATTAATCAAAATTTTTAAATTTATACACAAACATATATTCTTCGTTTATTATTGTCCTTGAAGGTATGAATCAATTGATTTTTCGAAAATAAATCTTTGGATCAGACATTGTCCTTTGAATAAGATTATTTTTTGTTTGATTTTTTAGTTATTCAAGCAAACATTTGCTATTTTTGGATGATTGACATATTTTGTAGTACAACATTTTAATCTATAATTTTCTAATAATAAGAAAATTCTATTTCTTTCTATTGTAATAAAAAGTAAATTTTATTTATTGATGCGAACTGACCATTTAAAGTAATAACAAAAATTCACAATTTTAAAGATTCCTGACACAAAATATTGAAATCATAAACTTTTTTCAATCACGAATTTTCGTTTTTGATAGATTGAACCTACCCACTATTATTTTTCTACTTCTCAATAATTAAGATTGTTTCAGTTTGCAGTAAATTTGATAAAAAAATCTACATCGAAAATTTATTGATGTAAAGTCCTGAATTGGTTATAAAAGAAAATTTATTTATAAAGACATATTTTAAACAAATGTAGTCTTTTGTTGTGTACACTAAATTTGGGATTAAAAAAATCGTGAAAAATTTTTAAGATCCTGCATTTATATTCAACCAGTCGATATCAGTCAGGTGTATATTACTTTTTTTTTTAAGTCTAAGTCACAATTTCTTTTCTCAAACCCTCATTCTTGGTTCGATTTTTCTATCATTTTACCGAAAATTAGTAGTTTTTCAACTATTCACACTTTTTTGATCTTGATTTGAAATTAGAAATTGTAATTTCTGTAATTCCCTTTATTGCAATAACAGCTTTTAAAAAATGCATTATATTGCAGAAAATGTAGTATATAACAATTATCTATAAATCGAAACAAATTTCAACTTTCGGTGAAAAAAAAATGGTCGATCTCTAATTCCTCCACTTCTTTTTTCTACGTGTGCCAAATACGATGATCTAGTCCTATAATTTAGAAACCAAACAACTACTCTACAAAAAAATTCTCCACATTCTTCATAAATTCCTGACTGAGTATTTTTCTTTCCGCGTTCATCATCTATTTTTTCCTCTGGCTGTCTAAAATAACCCAACCAGCGAATAAAACCCACGTTATCGAGACGAATTAATCACCCACTTTTTTTACTCTCCCCAAAAAATACAAAAAAAGTCTCCTAATATGGAGTACTCAAGATACTCTTGTTTTTCATTATAAGAAATTTGAACTTTAAAGACTCATAAAAAAATGTTCTCCTCTCAGAGACCCAGATTCACCTTTTTTCTTTAACTTTCTTTAATCCTTCAGAGACTAATTAACACTCGTTTCGAGACTTGAGATACTTTTCAAATTCCAAAACGGAAAAAAATCAAAGTAACATTTAATGATACTTCTATTTTCTTATCCCAGGACCTCCACTTATTTTCCCCTCAAGATCCCCTCTTATCGGACTAAATTTGGCAACATTCGCTTTCCGGAAGTCGTCATTAATTCCCGGCGTTACGTTCGAGGGTCTTCTGGAATCGGGCGCTCATAATGGTCCGTATATGAGAAGAGCGTCGAATAAATCACGCGGGATCAACGTTTCTCCGCGCTCACGTCACTATCTTAAATTGTTGGAGTGCTTCGATTAAATCGGTTGTACCGCGGATTCGTGGACGCAGCGAGATTATTAATGTCCCGCGATTCGCGATTAATCGATCTACCCCCTCCCCCCCCATTTGCCTGTCCCCCTGCCCCTTTGTCTCCATGAACCGCGTTCTCTCGCAACGGGTGAGAACAAACGGCCAAACATTGCGCGACTTTGATCTAGCGTTTGCACGGTCCGAACATGATATTTACATTTGCATTTTTTTGCAATGAAAGTCATGAGATTAGGAGAAATTGTTGTGGATTCTTGGGAAATTATAAGGGAACATTGGTACACCATAGAAATACAAGTTATAAAAAAATGCATGGAAGTAATATATATTTACTTGAAAGGGAAAATTATCGAAATGAAGGGATAGTTAGAAGGTATGAATTTCGAAATTGTTTCAACTCAGTAACTAACGAGGAAAAATTCAGATTTTGGAAATTCGTGACAATCTGAGTCTACTAAGAACTAAAAACTTTGAATCTTAGATCAATAAATTGACGGATTGAAAAATTTGTCGAATTAGAAAAACTGTGAAGAGTTACAAAAAGTGATGGGAATTTATGAAAAAACTGTTTTCTGAAAATCTTAACAAATGCCTAGGATTTATGAAATTAATTTCGAATTCAGGAGTATCAAAGTCTACAAAGCGTATGCATAATATAGCAATTCATAAAAATTCTAGAAAACGCAACATTAGTTGTGGAAACTAAAAAAATACGGAAAACAAAACAAATAAAACATAAAAAATCTAAATTAGTGTCATCTTTTCATAAATTTATAAAATTATAGAAAATAGATGGGAGTTTTCATCCTTGAGCATCGAATTTTTTAAATCTACAAAAATATCAGATATCTTACAAATTTTTCTATATACTAGAAAAATGCGCAAAATACTAAAAATCTTTTAATTTATATTACATATGTAGACAAAATTTTATTAGAAATATATAAAAGCTTGAATTCTAGTGAATATTTGTTTCTGGAAATGATTCTAGAAATTCGTCTAGAAAACAATGAAAATACATGCTATTCAATTTATTCAATTGAATGTTCTCCCAACTGCTTCAATATTGAAAAAGTATAAAATTAGAGTGCAGGAAATTTATGAAAAAACTGCATAATTTGATAAATATGACATACTGTACGAAAATTTTATAGATCTTTAATATAATCCAAATCTGTGTACTCAAATTCCCCAAAAATCTTTCATAAGAATAATATTTTGTTGAACTTTGATTCCTAGAGCATCCAATTTCATAAAGCTAAATAACAATCTATTGAAATATCGAAAAACTATGGATAATTATGAGTAATGATATTTATAAATAAATTAATCACAAGCATGTATGAAAGACAAAGAATAAACGGAAATGATGAAACTTTTTTTGCTTGTTTCATTCTCTACAGCTTTACTTAATAAAATGTAATTATATTGATCCGAAAAGTATTTACTCTGAATATAACTTTTCCATCAATAAATTTCAAAAATTTCAAAAACAATTTTTCTGATTCATATTTTCTGCTGAATCTTACCTAAATCTATCATAGCATGTAATCGTAATCTTGTAATCGCCTAATAAAAAACTCATTCAATACTGCACTTCATTACATAATATTCAATTCCACCGTACAAAATTGCAAGTAATAATTTTCTGACAATCACTCAGAAAATTACAAATAACTGGTAATTTTCCTGTACCTTTGAACAATTTTCAATTTACACGTAATAAATCGAATCACTCGAATCACATGTAATTAAGTAATTCGGTATGGATTGATTGAACTATGTACATACAATTATTACGTTGATTGGAAGCAGCTCATTACACATGATCTGAAATTTGTTCTGTGATAAATGTAAATTTACTCATCGTCATCAAGTACGTAATGGCAATTCCGCTTATCGAATCTTGTCCAAGAAAAAAAATTAATGCGCAATTGATTATATTCTTAATTTGTAGGAGCTTGCAAACGAATTTATCATGTGCTTTTGAGAATTATGATTTATCTGGGTTTTTGTTTTATAAGCTGGGAAAAGCAAATCTAATTTGTGATTTCGTGCAAACAATTAATGACATTGCCTGGTTTTTGAATTGCATTACATGCATTCGTAAAAATTACTTGGAATTCGATCAGAATTTTTTATCTTTGTTTCAAGGACATGAGACTTTTTTGATTTTTTGTTTTGTACTCAAACTTGTGAAAATACTTACTTCATTTACTTTAAGTGAAATAATAAAATTCTGGAGTGACACAACGATTTTAGACTCTGAAATTTGAGTAACGTTAATAATCATTTAATATAAAATGAAGAAAGTTACGATATTACGAAATAATTTATAAAATTAAAATTAGAAATTATAGATAAAAAAATTTTTTTAATTTATCAAATAATAAGAATAAGAAATAGTATTATCTTGTACTTACTGAAATCGAGAAAATTCAACCAATACTTAAATGTAAGTTCTCAAAGTAGGACAAAATCCAGAATTCCTAATTTCACTAACTAAAAAATAACAACAATCCTAGCTTCAGCTTCGTCAAAATTAAGACTAAGAAAATTGTCATTATAAATTTCTAGCTAAGATAATTACCATTTAAAAAAATTTTGTAATTCATTGCGTAATGAAGAAAAATTCAAAGTTACTAAAATGCTTTATATCTAAGAAAATTTTAATTACTGGTTCCTCAAATTCTAAAAAGTTCATATGGTAGTCCATAGAAATATTGTAAATCTTTAATATAGAATGTAGAATTCTGTAAATCTACATGAAAATC
The DNA here is from genome assembly GCA_028476575.1 of Platygaster robiniae. Classification (NCBI taxonomy): domain Eukaryota; kingdom Metazoa; phylum Arthropoda; class Insecta; order Hymenoptera; family Platygastridae; genus Platygaster; species Platygaster robiniae. The sequence goes on from CM052023.1 coordinate 30,452,062, forward strand.
CATTAAAAATCGAAGAATCTTTCAAACAACATTAACACTTAAAAAGTATTTAACATTGTAATAGAAATTTGCGAAAGTAATGCTATAGTTAACTATTAAACTTGTAAAATAGTAAACAAGTGAAAAAATAAAATAGTTAACTATCAAACTCGTTGAAAAGTAAATTAGTTAATTAGTAAACTAAGAAACAAGTTAGCTGATAAACTAGTAAACGAATAAATTATTTAGCTAGTAAACAAGTGAGCTGGTAGACTAGTAAACTTATTTTCCATATTGTTTTAGTATTATACATATAATATACTTAACCCTGGAGGATTTCTAAGTATTTTTATAGATTACCAATATTTTTGTAGATTGCTACAGAGATTTAAAAAACTCGATGCTTTCAAATGCGAATTTCGATCTATTCTCAGGCATTTCAAGAATTAATCATAAAATAACGTTAGTATAGATTTTCTATGTTCTATATCGTTATTCTTTTTTTGTATTTTTCAAAAATTAAAAAGATTTTGTTACGTTCTCCAGAATTTTCATAGTTTCATAGTATTTTCAGAACTTGATGCTCTAGAATCACATAGATCGTAGAGGCATTTGTAGAGATTTTTCAGAAAACAGTTCTTTACCGAATTTAATGTATTTCCTTATTATTTTAGAGTTTGTATGAATCAATAGATTGTTCATACTTTTATACGGATTTTACACATATTTCTAGAATTGGATGATAAGATTCAAAGTTTTGCAAATTTTCAGCATTCTCCTAGATTTTTTTTTTTTAATATTCACTGGGTTGCAACAATTTTTCTAATTCGTACTGTCCACGTAATCCTACGTTTTGATAATTTTACTTTTTATTTAACTTTCACTGCTAAAATTTTCATGCATTTATTTGTAACTTATATTTTCATTGTTTATCGATGTGATTTTTTCAATTTTACATGAATTATTGATTGATTGATCTACAATTCAGTTGAATCACAATTTTTTCGTCAGTGCATTGTACTTGGAAGAAAACCTCCTCGATTAATGCTCGCAAAAAGTCCCATTATTAATTTTTCCCGGAAAAACTTGCGAAAAACGCGGTCTCCGATAGAGTCAGCCGGGGTTGGAATCCGTCAGCGTGACGGACCGATGAAGAAGCCGCGATAAAAGCGAGGCGAAAATACGGAAACGCGACGTCGCCGTCGTCCACCTGCCCCGCGCCTCAAGTCTCCGCGGATGATAAAACAACGTGCTCACATTAGTCGGCGCGTGATTTACTGCGTGCCCGGTACGATTCAGTCAGCGGGGAATTTGACAAAGAATTAATGGTATTATGATATCGTGTGTGAGCCCGTGTATGCGAAGCCATGGTCCATAAATCAGGGGCCCTTTGTGAGCCCGGGGGCCCAATGCTTTCGGGCCCTCGAAAAAACCTTTTTTCAAAATGTTGTACGACGAAAAAAAACCACGTCAATAGTCAAAAGACTCTTGACTTGGATATTGGCATTTCACAACTTTGAGTTATGTTTGGGTTTGATATCTTCTCACGGAAAATTACGTCGAGTTTTTGAAAATTTATTTGATAAGCAGACGTAAATTAATAAATAAGGGATAAAAGGGCCATCGATAATTTTGAATGCTATTTTAGGGTATGATGGTATCTTTCTTTTTTATTAGTTTTTTTTATTAACATTACAGTTTAATATTTGACGTAAGATAAGGTGATTTTTGTTTACTTAACTCAAATAGAGTAAAAATGAACATTGGTTGATATTTTGAAATATATATCGAGTTAAAACAGTTTTTTCTTGCAACAATGTTTTATGTGTAAGCAAAATAAAGCGTATGAATAATAAATGAATGAACAATGTAGTATTTAAAACGATTCAAATTTGAAAATTTTACAAATGCTGACAAACTATTTAGCAGCTTATGCGATTAAATTATACTTATAAAATGAATGTGTAACATCTTGAAAATTTGTATAATTTGAATAATCCTCATAGACTACAACAATTATAAAATGTATGATTATTCTGGAACCAAAATCTTTAGAATCATCAATTTTTTCTTACAAGAGGGAAAGTAATTTTTTTTTGCTCTAATAGAATGACAGGATTGTATCATAAAACTGAGAAAAAAGTTAAGTCATTATTACAATAAAGTATTGTATTGTGGAATCAGTCTAAATAATTATACTTTTCCTAATTATTAATTGTATTTTTCATTAAGTAACATTCTTACATTACTGAATGTTATCGCAAGAGATGAATTTTGATACATGTACAAATTTCATAATGTTTTGGATTTTGTATCAATTTTTGTTTACTTGATTAAAATAGAGTAAAAATGAACATTGGTTGATATTCTGAAATAGATATCGAGTTAAAACAGTTTTTTTTATGCAACAATGTTTTCTGTGTAAGCAAAATAAAGCGTATGAATAATAAATGAATGAACATTGTAGTATTTAAAACGATTCAAATTTGAAAATTTTACAAATGCTGACAAACTATTTAGCGGTTTATGTGATTAAATTATAATTATAAAAAGAATGTGTAACATCTTGAAAATTTTTATAATTTGAATAATCTTAATAGACTACAAAATTATAAAATGTATGAATATTCTGAAACGAAAATCTCCAATATCATCGATTTTTCGACGTTTCAAAATATTGACCAAAAAAAAGTCAAAAATAAAAACAGGGGTAACTATTAAGTAATGACCTTTTTTCTAACAAGAGGGAAAGTAATTTTTTTTTGCTCCAATAGATTGAAAGTCTTGTATCATAACACTGAGAAAAAAGATAAGTCAATAATAATATTATAAGATTACAATAAAATATTGTACTGTGGAATCAGTCTAAATAATTATACTTTTTCCTAATTAATAATTGTATTTTTCATTAAGTAACATTCTTACATTACTGAATGTTATTGCAAGAGATAAATTTTGATACATGTTGTACAAATTTCATAATGTTCTGGATTTTGTATCATTCTTTGTTATGCAATATCGTATTCTTATTCTTACTTATTCACATTTCAAAAAAAGGCATGTAATTTTACTATTATTCAAATATGTATAATTCTTTTTGCTTTTTTTTCTACTTCATACGGTAATTCATAATGACTGACATTGCAAAAGAAATTTTTACATTTCCATAATTTTTTATATTTTGGCTGAATGCTGATAGGACAAGTATTTTCACTTACAATTAGTATATGAAAAATCATATTGTAGGAAACAAAAACATGGATCATGAAAATTGAAATAGTATAATTGATGTTTCACTATATGCAGACATTCAATTCTGTTAAGTAGTGAAATAAAATATGCAATTTTCATACTACGATTTATACTCTTAAAATTTTAACTGTTTTTGTGTTTGTACAAAAAAATGGCATACATATATATCGCCGTTTGTACAATGTAGCCATTTTATTATAAACTATCATAAATATCATGAAATGTCAAAATCTGCAATAATATCTTAAAGTTTATAATATATTAGTTATTTTGGCCATAAATATGTCTAAGACTACTAGAACTTTTTCTCAGTGTTTGTCTTTGAATTCTTCAGAACTAATTTCAAGAAGTTCTTCATAATTGAAAAATGTGTGTCAACTGTGAAAATTTTCAATTATTTTTCAGATTTCCAGTTCAACAATCGTCCAAATTTTGTCTAAAGATTTGAACAAATGTTAAGCTTGCTCCATCTTTAACCCCAAAAATTACTCTGATTCTCAAAAAATGTTTACAATTTTATATCCATTGACACACTGTTAAAAACTTTTGTATTTATTTTAATAAACAGTATTGGAAGTTTTTTCACGTAAATGTATTCCTGAAATTCAATAATCTTTTAATGATTTTCATTACAAATTCAAATTAACTTTATATATTTAACATCCTTATTTATTTTAATTGAATATACGAGTTTGTGATTTTTAATAACACGTTTACGTACAAAAGTTTATGCAAATTTTTTACAGTGCAAATTTTGCATTTTTCCTGATACCGCAATTTTAAAAAAACCTCAATTTCCGATGTCAACTTTGTGACCCAATGTCTTATAAGCAAATTCGATGTTGAATCACATCAGGAAAAAACCTCCTTCCTCCGATAAAAAACAATATTTCCGCATTCAATGTACGTGCTCCAGGAGATCCTTGTAAACAAAACGTCTCTGGATTTGTAACATATCTTTGTTATGATTCAACAAAACCGATGCTACTTGTATATTTTTTCAAGAGAAGCACCCTTGCTTTTCCCGCGAGATGACGTATACCAGAGCGAAAGAAAACGCTTTCCGACGGGTTTTATTTTCGTCTGCAAGGTTCTTCAGCAAAGAATTGAATAGAGATGGTTACGTACTTTTATAAAGAATTTTTATTGCATTATTAACTGAATATTTACATGAAATGACACTCAATTCTGGAGAGTAGTTGGATAACAATTTGCCGACAAGTTATTTTGGAACCTCCTTGTGTACAAAAATATTGAAAAATCTGTTATAAATATTTTCAACATTGACATTTCTTTAATTGTTCTATAACTTCAATTTCTATTATTTTTCAAATATCTTCAAAGTTTGTCATAAAAATAAGTTTGTTTAAAACAAATTCTTTTTTCTCCGAGTGTCATCACAGTTTGACCCACATTAAATCAACAATCGTTATAAAATTACTCTGAAAAAGCACAATAATTAACATCGTTTTGAAATATTGACGTTCCCACGCGACTCGGAAGTGTTTACCTTTTCTCGGTCGTACTGAAAAGGGTCATCGAGATCGGTGATTACGAGCAAAGTGGCCCGAAATTGGGTAATCATTTGCTCGTGAATCGGCAGCCCAGCGCTAAATAAATAGCACCGCCATAGCCGAACGCGAGCTTTCGCCGTGAAAGCATAATTGCAGTACGTTCGTCGGGTCATAAATAAAAGCTCCTTCTCCCAAAGTCACGTTGGTGGCAAAAGGGTGGAGGCCTATTCTCAAAATGCAAAATTTATTCACACTTTTCTTCAACTCACATCGTGTTTATTTTAATTATATCATCCAATTATTATCATATATACATAAATATATATATTTTTCCTTTTTTCATGTCTTCTGTCTAATTATTTACATCCGTTATTCTTTCACATTTTTTCCATACTGTCAATGAACTTCAATTCAACTTACTTTTTATACCATATTCGCAATTTTGATAAACTTATTCATTTACTATTTTAATGATTAGTCATTAGTCATTCATTTACATAAAACACTTCGAATAATGGCGTTTCTATAAATTCGTAATTTTTGATTTTATTTTTATCAATAAATAATTGTGAACCATTCAGGAACTTTTATGCTACTGAATAATAAATTCTATGGAAAAACTGTTTTATGAAAAATCTCGACAAATGCCTCTACGATCTATAAATTTTGGGATTCTAAATATAGTATAAATCTATAAAAATTCTGGAAAACGCAACGAAATTTTAAAAGTGCTTTGGGAATACGAAAAAAGAAGAACGATATAAAATATGAAAAATGTATATGATTGGATTTTATCAATAACTCTTGAAATTACTGAAAATTGATCAAAATTCTTATCTTAAAGAGTCGAGTTTCTTAAATCTCTGTAGCAATCTACAAAAATATAAGTGATGTATAAAAATACTTATAAATCCTCCAGAGTTTCGTTTATTGTACAAAAAAATATGAAAAATGAGTTTACTAGTTTACCAGTTTTCTATTACAAATTTGACAAGTTTACTAGTTTACTATTCCACTTTTTCACTTGCTTACTATTTTACTATTTTACTATTTTACAATTCCAGTAGTTTACTAGCTTACTTGCTTACTTGCTTATTAGTTTACTAGTTTCCTAGTTCACTAGAAATCTTTTAATACATAAAATTTACGTAGATACAATTTTCTTCAAAATTTGTAAAAATTTCTACCCTCGAGCATATTCATTAATATAATAGAATACTCATACAATTTCAGAAACTATTCTAGAAATTCATTAAAAAGAAAATAGCAACATTCGATTTAATTTATATACTTTTGATTGTAAAAATAGTAAAAAAATATGGAATAAAGCTATTGAAAATCTTCCTAAAAGAAGCTGTCGTCTGAAAAATCAATTCGAATTCTCAAAATCGTTGAATGTTTCGATACTTTTAGCATCAATTTCTAAAAATCTATTGAGCGATCCATAGAAATATTAGAAACATACAAAAATACAAGAAAATACTACAATCTGTGTATGAAATTACTACTAATTGCGTGAGTAAATTTGCTCAAAAATCAATTTAAATTTATAAATGTCTTAAAAGTCTTACTCCTAGAGCATTGAATTTCAGAAAGCTCTATAGGAGCCCATATTACTTAATATCAGATAATCCTGAAAGTGATATAAATATAAAAAGTATTAGAAAAAAAAAAGTAACTACATAAGTATATGTTACATACGAACATGAAAAATGTGCAACTCTGAATTCCAAAAGTTGCGTAACTTTTGAATTCCTAAATGTTAAATATTTCAAAATCGCTCTCTTGTAACCATATTGCCGAAGATGAAAAATCATGAAATCCCGAAGGAAAAATATTTTTTCAGAAAAACCCTTCACGAAAATTCTGTCTGCCTACGCCCCTGAGAGAAAGAGTTTCATGTAACAGAGGTTTTTGAGATTTTAGTGTTCCCTATGATTCGATTATTTAAGCCAAAAATTTTTGTTTTTGTGTCTCAATATAAAATTTAAATGGTTTTGACTAGATTTTTATTTTTTTATTGCACTGATGACTCACTTAATTAAAAACTGCTGATTACTTTTATTTTATTATTCAAATTATCGTTATTAATATCTTAAAAATATAATCATTGAATTTATTCCCTCGAATATATAGTTTGTAAAATATTTATACTGAAAAATATGTTTTGCAGCCGAATTCAGCTAGTTACAGTTTTTTCTTCAGTAGTCGAAAAATGCTCTACATTCGACAGTGGCTGAGAAAAACGCCCTACGAGGAGTCCAACCACCGGAACAAGCCCGCAGTGGGTTCTATTTGACTCCAGACGCCCTGGCCTTGGGACTCCTCATTGAATGCCAATTTCGGCTCTTTACTTTACAATGGGAGGCTACGTGTCTTGAATGATATTGGTCCCTGTAAGAGCAGATGCTCTCGTGTTAACGGGAGACGTAATTTCATGGTGGATTTTGAAATTTCGGCGGTGGCTTTTTAGTTATTGTTTCGGTGATCAGAGGAACCGATGGTGTTTATCGAGCTGGTCGGTGGTGGTTTTTTTCGAAGAGGAGGATGTTTGCATAAGGAAATTATACCCTGCGTTCGGCATTTTAAATTATGCAAGCGTTTTTTTTCAAAAGGTTTTAATCTTACTGAAATGTGAGTGAAGAATAATTATGTGCAAAGGGAGTAGGCAGAAGGGGGTTTCAAGGGTTCGAAATTCTCTCAAAATTGGGGTAAAGTTTTTGATTATTTCATGCAAATATGAAAAAAAATTAATCACACTAAGTATTATATAATATGAATAGGGAGAATAATAGAATATTGCAGCGAAATTATAATAATGATAATGAAAATAAATCATCGAAAATCTACTCTCTGAAACCTAGAAGACATAACTAATGGCTTCATGTAAGTTCTCAAAGTTGAACGAAATTCAGAATTCTTTATTTTTGTCACTCAAAAATAACAATTATCCTGGCTTCAGAAGAATTAATACTTGAACATAATTCTAATTGAGTTTAATTTTTTGACCAGAATGACGTGCAAAATAAAAATTCCAAAAATTGTTTTCTTTTGGGAAATAATAAAAAAAAGTAATAATCGATGAAAAAGGTAAAAATATGAAATAATTTCAATCTGGAGCAGAGAATTTTGTAGATGTGCAGAGAAATCCATGAAATATCAGAAAAACTGAAAGAATGCTAAAAGCGATGAAAAATTTTCAGAGTAGGTACTGTTTTCTGGGTAAATCTTAACAAAGACCTAAGAATTTGAAACCCTTAAATTTCGGAGCATAAAATTCTGAAAAATGTAATCTATAAAAATACTGGAAACCCAAGAATACTAAAAAAAGTAACAATAATCTACGAGGAATTAGAGTCTATACAGTTGAAATTTTAAAAAATTTATGAAAATACTAAAAATCTAATGACGTTCAAATTCAAAAACATCAAATTCTAGAAATCTTTAGGGCAATCAACAAAAATACGATGACTTCTATTAAAATTCTGGAAAAACCTTCAAAATGTATACATAAATACCACAAAGGATCAAAAATGCAAAAAATCTAAAATATAAAAAAATTCTAAGTAGATATAGTTTTATAGAAAATTTATAAAAATACTGAAAATCTTATGACATTTTAATTGTGGAGCATCAAAATTCGAGATATTTTCAGGGCAATCTACAAAAATACTAGAAATCTGTGCAATTACTAGAAATATCTTCAAAAATGAGAAGATGTATAAAAAATTTCAAGAAACATTAAAAATTTTTCAATACTTAAATACAATTTAGTTATGATTTACACAAAAATTTATAAAACTTCGCTTTCTAGAACTCATATTTCTGTTAATCTATACAAATAGAAACGCATAAATAAATATAGAAAATTATTCGAAGTGCAATGTTATAAATTAAAAAATTAAATTTTAGGGCATCGAATTCTAAAAAACCCAATCTATAGAAATAATAGGAAACTTAATATATTCGAAAAAGCTAAAAAGTTTTACGAAAACCAAAAAATACAAAAAATACAAGGAATCTACAAAATGAAAAAAAATATATTAAGTTGTAATTTTCTCAAAAATTTGTAAAAATATTTAAAAACTAATGTTTTCGAATTCTAGAGCATCGAATTCTAGAAATATTGAGGGCAATCTACAAAAATGCTTGAATCGATAAAAGTACACGCTAGAAAATCCAGTAAAAATTCATAAACACTAAAAAATTATCAAAAATGCAAACAATCTAAAAAATGAAAAAATTCTGGGTACATCTAGTTTTCCTAGAAATTTGTAAACATACGGGAAATCTGAAGACATTTCAATTCTAGAGCATCAAAATCTAGAATTATTTAGAGCAATCTACAAAAAAAAAAAAAAAAAAATCTATACAAATACTAGAAAAACCTTCAAAAGGAATTGATAGTTGTTGAAAACTTTAAGAAACATCAAAAATCTTATAATACTCAAAAATAATAAAGATATATGGTTTCAAAAATTTACAAAACTTGGAATTCTAGAGCACATACATAGTTCTTGAAATCTATACAAATATAAATCATTCAGTAACACTAGAAAATTATTTATTCGAATTGTAATATTAAATACAAACAAGAAAAAAAAACTTGAATTTTTGAGCATCAAATTCTAAAAAACGTTATTTTTAGAAATACTAGAAATCTAAGAATACTTTAAAAAGCTAAGTACAACGTTTTACGAATAACAAAAAATACGAAAATGCAAGAAATCTAAAGAATAGTAAAAATCTATAAAGAATTAATTTTTTTCAAAAATTGATAAAAATACTGAGAATCGAATGATATTTTAACTCTAGAGAATCAAATTTTAGAAATCTTTAGGGTAATCTACAAAAAAAGTAGAATCCATAAAAGGACTAGAAAAAATTTTAAAAATTATGACACTAGAGACATACCAGCAATGTAAAAAAACAAAACAAAAAAAATTAAAATGTAGATGCAGATGTAGTTTCTCCAGAAATTAACGAACATACTAAAATTTTAATGATATTTTAATTCTGGAGCATCAAATTCTAGAAAACTTTAGGACAATCTGCAAAAATACTAGAAATATATACAATTGCTTGAAAAACCTTCGAAAATGAATTGATAGTTGAAAAAATTAAAAAACATTGAAAAATTGATAAACCCAAATGCAATGTAGATATGATTTTCTTAAAAATTTATAAAACTTCGAATTCTAGAGCACATAATCAGAAACCTATACATGAAGATATCCATACACACTTATAATTTCTTTAAATTGTAGATACAAACAAAAATTAATAGAAATTTGTATAAAAGATCATTTTTTCTGTAAAATAAATAAAAATGTACAAAATCGTTTACATTTTCAATACCATATCATCGAATTCTACTACATATTAACAGAGTAATCCAAAGAAATACTAGAAACCTATAAAAATAGTAAAAAATATTACAAAATTTTTGGAAGTAACATAAAATAAAAAAATTCTTGAAATCAATATGTGAAAAACTCAAAATCTGTATCAAAATAGTTTTTCCGAAAATCTGTAAAAATTCCAAAACTTTTTCTAACATTGAGTTCTAGAACACAGAATTCTGCAAAGATGTATCGAAACCCATAGTAGTTAACAAAAAAAAAAAAAAAAAAAAAAAAAAAAAATTTACTCATACAGTTGAATTATCAAAAATACCAGAGGTGTTATAGAAAAGAGTTTCAACTTCAGTGACTCAAAAATCACGAAAATAAAATTTCATTACATAAAATACCCGTTTTACGACAAATTGTGCGACTCTAGACCCTGAAAATATAATAACTATAAAATCTCAAAATTCTAGAAATTGAAAATACATCAATGATCGAGTGTCATTAAATAAAACATATTCAAAAAATCATCAATCAAAAAATCAAACTTCATTCTCTCGAAAACAAAACACTTATCCAATTATTTTTCTATCCAATAAATTTGTTGACTTTTTTCTTACACTACCAATGTTCAAAAACAAACTATCGCAATTTTTTCAACTTTTTCCCTCGTTTGTTGTACCGCGGGACTTTCATTTATAAATACAACACGACTCGAGCCTTACATACATATTTCATTTCAAATAAATTTGTCCTTGTAACGTTTTCTTTAACTCCCTCCTTTTATCATTTTTCAGTTCGACTTTTCGAAATTCCTCCATTTTTTAACATTTTCTGAATCGGTACGTACACGCGTGTACACCTATATGCTAATCAGGTTTACGGGTTATGATAATTTTCATCGAATGATAATCCTTCTCGGTTCTTTTTTTTCGGCCTCGGCGTAATGTATGCGAACTCATAAATTTTTCATATTTAACTTTGAGAAGCGATAAATTTTAATCTTGGGCATTCAATGACCTTATATTTCATATTGATTATTCATGAGTCAAATAAGCAACGTTTTCCAATTTTTTCCCCAGAATTCGAGGCTCGGAAAAATAGAGCGGAAGGGAAGTGTATCGAAACTTTTTCAGATCCGAAATGTTAATTATTCATCCCCCTGTGGCGTTCTACAAATGTCGGATTTCTGTTTCGTGACGTTTTTACAAATCGGCGAAAGCGCCTTATCGGGGCTTTTTCTCACCGATTTGGGTCGGTTAAATATTTTCCAAGTTCTCAGAAAAGGAGGTTCTAAAGAGATTTTATTTCTGGGAAATATGAAACAAAAGTGTCAAATGACAAGTTATTCAACAAAAAACCTCCATTACAGTCTTTGCACATTGCAAATCTGATAAAAAATAAGAAGATCAAGAGTTGTCATAGATGATTTGCAACGTTATCCAATGAGAAGACTAAATAACATTCAATTTGTTGCAAACTCTGACTAATTAAAATAATTGATTCTGCTACATTGCAGGATTTTCAATGCAAGTAATTTATTTTTCTGCAAGTCAAAACTTGCAAATCATTGAAAATGCAGATGAATATTTGATCTGCATGGGATTAATATTGAAAAAGATGTACTTTGAGAAATTCCTATTTGCGTCATCGGCGATGCTTCGTTTATTCATAATTACGAATAATGAAGCGAGCCAACAACCATATCACGAATTTGACGAAATAATCGCAACTGAACAACGAAAGCACACGAAGGCGCATGTGTTGATAAAGCTCGCGATTCAATCATGGAAATTAATCAAAAGGCGTTCGTCACGCGAAAAACTTACGCAACGCCTGCTCCAATTTGCAAATAAGACTCATCGTTCCCGGAATTCATACGCGAGTTAATAACAATGTAACGTCAGTGTGGATATTTCTGAAAAAAATACTGTTATCGAAAGCATTTCACGCATTTCACCGCGATTTGGATGCCAACGAGAATAAATTTGCGTGGATGGAGCTGTTAGAGTGATCCAATTTTTGGCTGTAAATTTGGAAAAATTTGATATCTTTTTGAAATGATGAATGCATGGAAATACTAACTGAGATGTTGAGATTGAGATTTTTTGAAATTATAAAAATTATGAACGAAACTCATTGAAATTTTCTGTTATTTTCAAGCACCACCATAAATTTTTACAGATTTTGGAGAACATTTATTTTTAAAGCATTTATAAAGAACTGTAAAAAAAATAGATGAAAAAATTGACGTTCCTGAAGTCATTTGAATAACAATGATGATAGTAAATGTCGGAAAAAAGATAAATAAACAAATTTTTCCATTATTTTGCATTACTGTATTTTCTAGAACTTTCGCCATTTTTTCAGTACCCTGTTGAATTTCTTCTTTTTTTACAGTTGCTTATGAAAATGAGGACTTTGGGAAAATGAATAGTAAGAATTTTTATTGCTGATGACATTTTAATCGAGAAATATTTGACAATTTTTACAAATTCACAAACTGGTGAAAAATCGAAGACGAAAGTGCAAAAAAAGATAAATTTCAAAACGTAAATTTTCTTTGATTTTCGAGTTATTGCATGAATTGTCATTTTCTCTTCAGAAACTAACTTTTTTGAATACATATTTACCAATTTCTCAGCTTTTTCCTCGATTAACTTAATTTTTTACACTTATTTATGCAGAACCGTGAACTTGAAAAAAATTAATAGTGAGAATTGATGTTTCTGAAGTCATGAAATCATAACAAATTTTGAATACTTAAAAATTTATGAAGTTATAGATGATCATAAAAATTGCAGTCTCAAATGCTCGAAAACACAAATCTTGTAAAGAAAACGAAAAAAACTTAATTTTCCGTATTTTATGGAATTTTTGCCAACTTTTAAGTATCATTATGAATTTACTCGATTTTTAAATTTTCCTACGAAATTGAAAACTTTGAAAAAATGAATCTCAAGAATTTTCGTTTCTGAAGTCATTTCAATGGTAAAATACTCAAACATTTTTTATAGTTGAAGAAACTAGTGTAAAATTTAAGTCAAAAATGTCAAAAAAGATCAATCTCAAAATAGAAGACAAAGGAAACTTCAATTTTCTGTTATTTTTAAGTTCTTTCGTAAATTGCCATGAATTCTTCAGAACCTAATTTTTTTTTATTTCCAACGATTTCTTAGCTTGTCCCTGAATATACTCATTTTTTTTTACAGTTAATTATAAAGTTCAAAATTTTAAAAAAAATGATTAGCAAGAATATTTACGTTGCTAGAGTTATGAAGTCACCACAAATTTGGAATACTTTGAAATTCATAAATTTCGAAATTCTCATCAAAATTGAAGTCTAAAATGCTAAAAAAGATAAATCTAGAAAAGAAGACATAAAAACTAAATTTTTCGTTATTTTATTCCATATATTTTTTTTCATTCTTTAGAACTTCATTTTTTCGAATTCTCAACAATTTTTCCGCTTCTCCCTGAATCAACTCGTTTTTTACAGTTAAATATGAAATAAAAAAATTCAAAAAAAAAAAAAAAAAAAAAATTAATAGCAAGAATATTGATATTGCGAAGGTCATGAAGTCATCACAAATAAATTTGAACATTTTCATCAAAATTGAAGTCTAAAATGCCAAAAAAGACAAATCTGGAAAACAAGACGAAAAGAACTAAATTTTTTTTCATTGTATTCAATAAATTTTCATTTATTCTTCAGAATTTTTTTTTCGGAGTTTTCAACGATTGCTAAGCTTTTTTCTAAATTTACTTATTTTTGACAGTTCTTGATGAAATTATAAGCTCAAATAAAAAATTGAAAGCAAGAATTAACTTTGTTGAATTCATCGCAATTTCAAAATACTTCAAATTTTTTACATTTGAGTAAGAAATCGAAGTCTCAAATGCCAAATGAAATAAATTTTGAAAACAAGACGAAGAAAACTTAAAGTTTTCTTTTTTTTCTTTAATAAGTTCCTACGAATTTTTCAGAACCTTGTTTTTTGCATTTTTCATCAATTTTTGAGCTTTTTTCCAGATTTTCTTATTTGATACAGTTATCTATTATATAAAAATTTTAAAAAGATCAACAGCAAGAATAATTGATGTTGCCAAAGTATTTTCCGATAAACAAAACCTTAAAATTTTAACAATTCAAGACACTAGTAAAAAATCAAAGTCGGAAATTCTGAAAAATATAAATGCCGATAAAAAACAAAAGGAAAAAATTTCAGACTTTGGTGGAATTAAAAGTTTACCAAAAAATGCAGAAGAAAACCAAAAACGAAGTATCAATAATAGTAACAAACACAGTTTTTTAATTTTGTTTTCATTTTTTATCGCTTTTCTTTTCAATTCGACTGTTCTGAAAGTACATTGCATAATTTTTTGTTTGAACTGTAATTTTTTATAATACAAATATCTATATACAATATTATTATAGTGAATAAAATTTGGTTTATTTTCAAGGAATCATTGATGAATAAAAAGTATGTTTGTTGTTGCAAAAATCATTGTGTGACAATTACCTGAAGCTGTTAAAAATTACCCCGTAGTTAATGAAAAAAAAAGAAAAAAAATCCATTTTTCTGAAGGAATAACAAAAGTAGAATACTTGGAGATTTTTGAAGTTTAAGGTACATTAAAAAAATCTGAGTAAAAAATGTCAAAAAAGCAAAAAACACGAAAACAATGTTAGTGAAATTAAGCTGGGATTGAGATTCAACTAAAAAGTCAGGAAGAAAACTATAAAACAGAAAATAATATCGTTTATCACTAACACAAATTTTTCTTCCATTTTCAACGTTTCTTTAGCTCTTTTTCTCATTTTATAAATAAATAACTAGATCTTCCAAATTTTCAACTAGAATATTTTGTTATTATTAGAATAAACATGTGTATAGTTGTTCAAAAGTAAAGTTTTTTACGTTTTAAAGCAACTATCAACAAAATTATAATTATTTTTTTTGCGAAAACCTCTGTGTCACAAATAACCTCGTATTACAAGGTGAAATTTGAAACAATTTTAGTAAATAATTGTTCGTAGCAAATATGTCAACAAACATAAAGTCAAATTTTGCTTTTCGGTTTCTAGCATATGAATAAATATTTAGAAACACAAACTAACATGTAACAACAAAAATAAAACAAATGGCACTCTGCCAAACTTCAACTTCCTTTATAATAAATTTCCATCGAGACAAATATTGATAAAAAAATATGCTCTCAATCAATAAACAATCTTGCATGAAATAACTTGGTGTAAAGTATTTTTTGCAAGTTTGTTGAAATTTCTGAAATGATCGTTATTTATATTGTTGACAATTATTTCATTCCTCATTTAGTCACTTTAATCAGTAACATAATGAGCCAGAAATAATATTATTTTATAAATCCTTGATCGATTTGATGCAAATAATAAATCCTAACTATTGAAGCTTCTTTAAAAAAAAAGAATGGAAGTTAGTAAACGAAATATTTTCGTTACACGACTCCCATCGACTGTATTTTTTGTCCACCCTCCGAACAGGGGGAAATGGGAGTTCCAACGTCAGGGATATTCGGAACACGTGTCTTTTGCGTCTCAAAACCACTCCTAATACGACTCGCCCACACACGTACGATTTCCATTTCTCCTCAGAACCAAAGTCATCCGCAACAACAGTAAGAATAATTATGCACTACAAGTTGTTCACATCGATTTATTGATGAATTGCGCAGAAATTCCTCATGACCAATGATGGATGGTCGTGACGAACTTTTTCGCAAAATCGTTTGATTTGTTAATCATGATAGAGGTTTATATCTCGTTCTGAGAAATATGGGAATTACCGTAATTTCTGTTGTCATTATAATAGAATGAGGGATGGATTATGCCAAGGATGAGAATAAATCTTGTTCAATAGAAAATATTTTATTAGTAGTTCATCGTTTGAGTTAGAATCAGAAAATTGCATTTTTGAAAAGTCGTACTAGGTGAGAAGTGTATTTTTCCATTTCAATCGATATTTTTTTAATCACATAGAAATAAAAAAACGAATATTTTAGTAGAAACATTGATACGAAGAAAATTCAAAGAAATTCATTTGGATATGCTAAAAAATGATGAAATTACAGATTTATGCTCAACTCGTGTGCAGTGGAAAATATTGCAATATTTTGTTTTTAATAATTCTTTGTTAAGGATTGAGACAAATTTCGTTTTATTTTATGAATAAAATCTTGATAATGATTATAGGTATTTTACTCAGTTTAACTGAATTTTATAGTAAAAAGTTTATAGTATTTTATGTTGATAAAAACTTTTTTTTTTTGTTAGCCAGGGAATCCTAACAAATTCAGTAGCTAAAAAGATTGTTATAGGTCCTGAAGAAAAAAAAAATAACACAAAGTAATATAATTTTTACATTAATTAAGATACGAGTTAGAGGCTACTGTATAAATATACGACTTCTGTATAAAAAGCACTTTTGTTTACATTGGCTCTCATTTATACAAAATGATAAAAATATTGTATTTTCTCATAAAATTAGCCTTACCATTTATAACGATTCCTGTATTTTTTGATGATATGTTTTTTTTCTCATGACTTTTAAATTTTCTATCTTGTTCTTTGATACATTGTAAAAAAAAAAAATAGTAGCTGTAAAACATGCATTGTGCATTAATATTTTTTTATGACTTTCTCTAAATTATTCTGTATCTAACTCACAGAATAAAAATGAAGTTTAATGCATGAAAAATTGAATTACGTTTTTGTTATGCTCTCTTTGATTTTACAGGATTTAGGCAAAAATTGATCATTATTTACGAAATTTTGGCTGATATTGATGAAAAATTTTTCAAAGTCTCAGCATTTTTTCAATGTATTAACAAATATTGAATATGAATTTCTACTTGTCATGCTTCTTAATGGATTTCAATCACAAGTAGCATTGAAAATGGAAAACTAATATCTAAAATATTGAAAAATTTCAAGTTTTTTTCTGTGATTGTGAATTTAAATTCGCACACTATTTTTCGAAATGTTGTATTTATATTCATTTAAACATTGAAATTATTTCATGATTGTGAAATGATTCACAAATCATCGGTAGAAAAAAGTATTGAAAAATATTAATAGTCAACTCTTCTGAAATTCAAAATAATTTATTCCAATTAGAAGGCCATCCAATCAAACTTTTCGTATTCAGTAAGCTTCATTTTTTAAAAATTTCTACAATTATACATCAACGAAAAATTTCTTTTAGTTCAATTATTTACACTTGCAAACTTTTTTTAATTTAAACTCAATTTTTGGAATTCTTATTCATGTTTTTTAAGATGTTTCAATGACTTTTACTTGTAGTAATTTTACGGTACGAATACCTTGTTGTGAAATTTTACTATAATTTTACTATACGCAGTTGGAATTTTTCAGTTTATTTGTACTAATATTCTATATTTTAATAAAATTTTCCTGTTCAAGTATACATGAAAGAATAGTAAATGTGCAGTACCATGGTATAGGAAATTTCTTTATTTTTTTTTCAGTGAGGTTCAAGTAATTTTTTACCCATAAAAGGAATTTAAAATATGAATATCTCATTGAAAGGTACTTTAATGGGTTCGTGTTACATGTACATGAAAATTACAAGTTATTTTGAAAAATTTGTAGTAAACGTATAATTGCTAAATAATTTAATAATATTTCATAATTTTCGATCTTTGACAATACAGTTACAAGAGAGCAATTTCAAATATTTGACACTTCGGAATTTAAATGTTATACAAGTTTTGGACCCAGAGTTGCATATTTTTCATGATCGTAAATAATGGAATTAGATTTTTGTGATTTTCAATTCGTGACTGAGGCTTCAATTTTTTTTACTAATGCTTTTTGTGTATTTATACCACTTTAAGGATTATATGACATTAGGTAATATGGGGTTTTATAGAGCTTTTTAAAATCCGATGCTCTAGGAATCCAACTTCTGAAAAAATTGATATATTTGATTCGATTTTTGAGCAAATTTTAACCACACAGATAAAAGGTACATCATAAATTTATATTAATTTTGTATGGTATATTATTCATCAAATTTTGTAGTATTTTCTGGAATTTTTATATATTTCTAATATTTCTATAGATCGCTCAGTAGATTTTTAGAAATTGATGCTACAGTATTCAAACTTTCAATGATTTTGAGAGTTTAAATTTATTTTTCAGACGACAGTTTCTTTTATGAAGATTTTCAATACTTTTATTCCATACTTTTGAAGTATTTTTACAATTAAAAGAAGGTTCATTTTATAAATTGTATTAATTAAATTCGATGTATTTTTATTGTTTTGTATATGAACCTAAAGAACAATTACTAGAATTATATATAATTATGGTATAATTTTTATAATTATGCTCCAGGACAGAAAGTTTTATACATTTCTAAGAAAATTCTTTCTACATAATTTTTATGTGTTGAAATATTTTTAGTAAACTAGAAAGCTAGTTAATTACTCAACTAGTAAACAAATAAGCTGGGAAACTAGTTAGCTAGCAAACTAGTAAACTTATTTTTCACGTTTTTTTAGTATAATATACGTAACCCTGGAGGATTTTTCAGTATTTTTATAGATTCCTTATATTTTTGTAGATCGCTATAGAGATTTCAAAAACTTGATGCTTCGAAATGCGAATTTCGATCTATTCTTAGTAATTTCAAAAATTAATAATAAAATTACATTTATATCGATTTTCTTATGTTTTATACCTGTATTCTTTATTCGTATTTTTGGAATATTTAAAAGATTTTGTTGCGTTTTCTAGAATTTTTAATGATTTATAGTACATTCAGAATTCGATGCTCTAGAATTCCATAATTTATAGATTGTAGGAGCTTTTGTCGAGATTTTTAAGAAAACAGTTTTATCATTGAATTCAATTAATTTCATTATATTTTTTCCTAGTTTGTATGAATCGAAAGATTTTTTATACTTTTTTATGGATGCTATATAGTTCTAGAATTTAATGATAAAAGTGTTGTGATTTTTTAGCATTTTAATTTTTTTTAATTATTCACTAGGTTGTAACAATTTTTATGATTCTTATTTTCTACGTAATCCTACGTTTTGATAATTATTACTTTTTAATTAAATGTATACTTCTAACGTGTTCATGCATTTATTTACAACTTATATTTTCATCGTTTATCAATGTAACTTTCTTCATTTTTACATAAAATATTGATTGATTTTATCAGAATTTCGAGAAGAGTTCGAACCCTCAAAACCCCCCTCTGCCTCCTCATCTCATCACAAGACCCAGCAATATTCAACCCACCGAATTTCAGACGAATCCTGAAAATTCCTCAAATAATATTCATTAAACTATCAAAATCACTTCAGCCATAAATTTTTCACCCCCAGAACACCCCTCCACAAAATTAAACTACCCTCATAAAACCTCCTCTCACTTACAAAACAGCACCCTAATCAACCTCGCCTAAAATTTCACAACCCCCTAAAACCTCTCCACATCATCCCCAACGCCCCCCCCCCCCAAAAGGCCCCCAAAAACACCCCAATATATACTCACTCGTGCCGATATGCACCCTCTTCATCCACGGATAAATCTGTGGCGGCGTGCCCCCCGGATTATTCGCCTTATTCGACGAATTGTTCCCCGTACTCGACGTGCTCGACGTGCTGGACGCCGGTGACGACGCCGAAGACGCGTTCAAGGTCGCGGCCCCCTCCGCCCCCCTCGACCCCCCACTCGGCGGAGACCCCGCCATCGCCGAGCTCCTGGAGGAGCTGGTCCCCGGGGTCGACGTGATGCCCGCGGCCTTACTAGTCCCCGGAGTAGCCAAGGGCGTGGGACTGTTCCTGGAAGTGGAGGTCGAAAGGTCCTGGGGCGAAGCCACACTCGCGGAGGACCCAGAATCCGCGTATTTACAGTTGCTCGTGGAGGCCACGGGGGCGGCGGCCACTGGGCCCTGCAGAAGGCCCGCGGGCTGTTCCGGGTGGCCCATGGCGGACTGGCCCAGATGGCCCTGGGCATGGTGCTGCATCTGGGGGGCCGGGGCGATCCTCGGCTGGGGCTGAAGCTGCGTGTAGTCGATCATCCCCGATGGGGCCGGATGCTGCATGGCCCCGGCCGGGGCCGCATAGGGGTGCTGCGGATAGTGCTGCTGGGGCGAGTAACAGGGCCCGGGGTACGAGGCCCCGGCCGCGGTCCCCGGATTGTAATACTCCCCGGCGGCGGGCGAGGGGGCCGCGAGCCCTCCACCCTCACCGGGCGAGCTGGCCGAGGGCCTCTGGCCCTGGGGCCCACCGTAACACGCCGCCAGAGAATTCACGAACTGGTACGAACTCATGGTCCTCGACTGGCCCACTCTGAACAAGTCTCACTTCATGTCATCGCTCGATGAACTAACTCTCGAGAAGAACCTCGGGATCAAGAAGGGAAATCCTCGACAGCCCTTAGGGCATGTCAGCACTCGGGGAAACCGTCGGAGCACCACTTTACCGGACCCTCACGCGGAGGTTCTTGCTTACGGACTGACGGGTCTCGGGGCCGGTGCGGTAGCTGTCACGTGCTCGGGATCGTCAGCGACCCGACCAATCCCCGCCGTTCGTCAAACCTTGATTGGTCCCTCTCGCGGATTCTTCAACCCCGTTTACTCTCTCGCCGCCGACAAAGCGGCAAGGGGGCCGAGGAGGGGCGAGCGGCGCGCCGAGGGAGGGGAGCCCGGGGGTCAGGCGGAGGAGGGGGCCCGGCTCAATGGAACCAGCGGCGGGGGTGGCGCCCTTGCGGTATGACGCTTTTTTGAGGGGCCAGTGTATTGCGGATTTTTCAGGAGGCTCGACAGGTTTATGGGAGTTTGACGGCATGCCAAAGCGGACCGAGAAACAGACACGCGCGGTCTTTATTGTCCCATAAATTCAAACCTGTTGCCTTACTGCGAGAGGGAGATTGTTGGGTGGGGTGTTTTCGCGATTGACGCCCGGGCGCGGGTCGTTGATCAACTGGGGCGAGAGAGGACAGTATGCACAGGAGAAAGGTGTGCGGTTCTGAGGAAAAGGGTTTTTGGGGGTTTTTTGAAAAAGGGCGGGGAGGGGGAATGCGGGGGCTGGGAGGGGGGGGGGTTATAGGAGGAAATAGTGGGACAGTTGCTTGCCAGATGTGGCGAACGTGTGGTGTGAATAGGAGCATGGGCGTCGGAGGACGCCCCTTCTCTGGGGAAAGAGCCCCACTACGTGGGATATGCCCCCACTCGAGGGCTTTTCTGTATATTGTAGAACACGGAGCACATGCACGATCTTCTTGCTTTCATGCTGGGTTCCCTTCATTCCTGACTTGGGTTTCGGAGGCGCATTGGAGCACATTCGAATCGCGGACGTTGGCGAGGTGAGACCTGTGAATGGTCGTGGTCTGGGATTCGGGACATTGGAAAATTGAAACGTTTTTTTATAGAGGATCTGGGTTGGGGAAGAAAAGAACATTTTTTCCAATGCTGAAGGCTTCTAAAAGTCTGTCGTGTCAAGTTGTTTTCTAGAACTTTCTGTTAGAAATGTTTCTTCCCTGTTTCCCAAATTTTCGTAAAAGAGTTGAATGACACGTATTGATTAATTTCATTCTTATTAGCGAGCAGTGTAGTAAAAATATTCATATTTTTATAGGAATATTCATAATCATCGAATGTTCTGTCTTAAAATTGTGTCGAGTAGTAAATTTCTATGTGATTTTTCATAAAATTCTTGTTTTTCATGTAGAATCAGGTTCAGTCACATTTTTTACAATGGCAAGTTTTTCTCACAGTTCTATATTTTACAATCTTTTTTTCCATAATTATCTTTTTTTTTTTCTTTGGAAATCGTTGTTTAGAATAGTTTGTTAGAAGTGTTTCTCCTCTGTTCCACAAGTTTATAAAAAAGTGTTGAATGACACGTAAATATTAATTTCATTCTTATTGGCGAGCAGTGTAGTAAAAATATTCATGTTTTTTTAGGAATATTCATAAACATCGAATGTTCTGTCTGAAAATTGTGTCAAGTAGTAATTTTCTATGTAATTTTTCATAAAATTCTTGTTTTTCATGTAGAATCAGGTTCAGTCACATTTTTTACAATGGCAAGTTTTTCTCACAGTTCTATATTTTACAATCTTTTTTTCCATAATTATCTTTTTTTTTTTCTTTGGAAATCGTTGTTTAGAATAGTTTGTTAGAAGTGTTTCTCCTCCGTTCCACAAGTTTATAAAAAAGTGTTGAATGACACGTAAATATTAATTTCATTCTTATTGGCGAGCAGTGTAGTAAAAATATTCATGTTTTTTTAGGAATATTCATAAACATCGAATGTTCTGTCTGAAAATTGTGTCAAGTAGTAATTTTCTATGTAATTTTTCATAAAATTCTTGTTTTTCATGAAGAATCAGGTTCGGTTACATTTTTTTTTCAATTCTTATTTCCCAAAGAAAAATCATCTCCAAGTCCTTTTTCTACTATGTCAAGTTTTTCTCATAATCTTTTATTCCAAAATTATCTTTTTTTTTTCGAAAATCGTTCTTTAGAATAGTTTGTTAGAAATTTTTCTTCTCTGTTCCCGAAATTTATGGAAAAGTGTTGAATGACATGTATATATTCTTTTAATTTTATTGGCAAGCAGTAGACAATAAAAATCTTTCTAATTTTATGAAAACTTTCGAAATTGTACGAAATGTACGAATAATGTATTAAAAATATTTCTTGCAGCGTTGTTGAATTGTTATTAGCGTAAATGAAAAAAGTGTAAAAAATTTTCGAGTAAATATTGTACGAAAAATTGATGTCATGTTATATCCCGAGTAATGAAAAATTAAGTTAGGAAATTTCCATCAAAAATATACTGTATTATCGAATGGGACATACTAGTGTCTTAAGATCAAGAAAAGTGAAAATATATTGAAATTTCATTATCACTTGGTAATGACAGGCTGGGAATTCGAAAAAAAATTATCACTTATGAACGAAACGTTCCGGTTTTTACAGAATGTAGTTCATACCTTTACCAATCAATGAAAAAAAATGGGAGGAAAAAAATGATGCAATATGAAAACTATTTCCTCAAAAATTTTTTTAAACTTTTTTCATTTACGTTATTAACAATTCAACAACGCTACTAGAAATATTTTCAATACATTATTCATAAATTTCGTACAAAGTCGAACGTTTTCATACTTAAGTTATTAAAATCCATATATATGGTGAGAAATAAGGATTTAAAAAAAAGTTTTCAACAAAAGTGAGGTTACTTTGAATTTGACAGCCGAATTTAAAATCTGAATTTTTTGACATAAACCAATTTTCAGCCCAAAATAAAAAATACGTACGTTTCAAAACTAGTTTCCGTGACTATTTTAAAAACTTGAGAGAAATCGGTGATTTGGTCAGTGACGAGCAAACTGATTTTAAAAATAATGACCCTGTTGTCACACAATGTACGATTGTGCAATTATTTATAACAAAGAAATGACAAAGATGTGTAACATTGGATATTTGTGACAGGAATTATATGTATTGCGTGAATAAGTTAAGGAACTGTACTGAATCATATTGGAACTGTACAGATTGTATAAATAATCATATTTTTAGTTTCCTGAAGAAGGCACAATAAATGCTGGAAGCTTGAAAGAAATATTGCTTTATTACTAAGAAGATGATGAGCTCCAAATTACTATGTATAATCCACTCAAGTTACTATCAAAAAAGGATAAAATTACACTGTTTACAAAAAACTAGTTTTATTTTTCCAGATTAACAGAGTGCACGGTATAGTGATTTGCTACACTGAGAAAAAAACTTCCAGTTTTGACTGAAAGTCATGAACAAGTTCAATTCTGTAAATTTTCCGTTGATAGGCGCAGAAACTTTTCAGTTTTGGAAGAAAAAATTCATCCAAAAACAAGAATATTCCTTCTTGAAACCTATAAATCCATACGAAACTGAAAAATTTCCATTGAAAATCATGACTTCCGGTCGAACTGAAAAACTTCCTTCTACTCCAACAGAAAAATTGCAACTATTTTCTACAGTGTATTCAAAGGCCAAAATCGATTCAATTGGAAATTTTTGCGTGCTCCAGCTGAAGAATTCAACTACCAGAATGCTGCCACTGAAAAATTCAATAATTCTTACTGAAAGCAAATTTCAAAACAACACTCTTCCATCACTAGAAAATTCAGGTGTATGAATGGAAAATATCCTTTGTTGTTGTATACAATTCAAAATAGCTGCGATAGAAAGATTATTAATTCAACAGCACCAAATTGTGTTACAGTAGAAGAAACTGAAAATTCGACCAGTACAATCAGAAATTAAATCATCAAAACTGAAAATTTCAATGATATATCCCAACAAAAATTCAGTTGAATCAAAGAAACTAAAGAAATTTTCCTTGCAATATTTTGAACTTGCACAAAAATTCTTCTCCCTGTATATTCACACACTAAAAATGTAATTTAATACACTTCATCAGAAAAACCAGTGTTTTTTGTTCCGAGAGCAATGAAGTCATCACGTCAACTTGAGAGGTGATCTTGTCGGCGCAACCGGACTCGAGCGATGCAAGAAGCACCGTGATTAGGTTGCGACGTCTTTTGGGACGTCGCCTTGCAGCGTTTACTGCACTGCAATCGGAATTTCTAATAAAGTCGTCGCAAAGCGAAAAAAGCATCGAGACCTCCATGAATCACGTGCGTCAGTGAAAAAGTCGCCGGACACGTGTTCTGCTTGATTTCTTACGAAGCGGAATATATTTTGTCGTGGCGTCTCGAGTTGTTATGAATATTCAAAGATATTTAATCAATGAATTTCGATGAGGTCGATTTTATCTGCAGATTTGAGACTCGAAAAAAATTGTTCGAGGCATGACTTGGTTCGATAATGACAATGAAAGAAACCAGATCGTCACAGTTTGAACATTATAAAAACCCATTGAAAACAAATTTTGCGCAAAATCCCTCCCGATAATTTTTGCCCACATTATTCTCTGCTCAGAAAATACAATAATTTTCTTCCGAAGATTTTTTTACACGCGAAAATATTGACTCAAGCGTAAGAAGAAATTGATTTTCAAAAAAAATTGGTTCCGAAAAACAAAAAAGAAAAAAACTTTTCCGCCCACGAACCTCATTCATCAAGCTAGATTCTACGTGGTAGACGATGATTCACGCGATCTCCGAACGCTCCCGAATAAAATGCCATTTATCTGGCCTTTTAAAAATGTTTTGATATTGGACACGAATAGAATCATCTTTGTTTACGTACCGACATCCGAGATACGTGTGCGAGAGGGAAAGTTACGAATCGTCGTGCCTCTAAATTTGTTACAATGTCGAAGACGAGCCGCTCGCGGAAGTGGGACGGAAGAGGACAAATGCTGTACGGGAAGGGACGCGTTTTACGGCTGATCTCTCGGTGACAGGGGCTGAAAAATCATCGCGGCTCTCAAATTTAACAACCTGCTAATGTAGTGGGTCGAGCACGAATGATTTCTCATTAATGGCATGGGGGCCATGGAAAAGCTGTAGATATTGTATGGGATTTATCAAAGTGGGGCTATCAGTGGCTGTCGAAAGATCTATTGCATTAACAATAAATATTTACCACTGCAATTATTGATTTTTTGAATAGCATTTAAATGCTACTTATTCACTTTTGTTTCATAGTGAAAATTGAAACAATAACAATAGACATGTTTAGACATTTGTTAAAATATTTATTTTTAGATACATAAAGCTCTTAACAATATTTTTTACAGGAACTTTTTTTACAATCGGGCACATATAATATATGATTTAGTAGAATTCAACTATTTTTTCTCATCAATTTGTAAAATTCTTCTGATTTGTTAATAGATCTCTGGCTATCTCTGACCTACTTATTGAATTAGTAAAATATTTGACTTATTCGAACTGAGAAAGTAGTGTGATTTTTATGTGATATGGGAGTTTCATACAATATTGGTAAAATAATCTGATAAATAATTGGGTGAAGTTTAAATTTTGATAACTTGTTATAGAAGTACATACATAAACGTGTTTTGATCGAGTTAGAATTGAGGATATGTGAAATTTTTTAAAAATATCGAATTAAGAATACAATAATTTAAAAATTGTATTTATTGGTCGAATTGTGAAGATTTCTCATTATTGGCATAATTTACATATTAACATTTTATGAGATTCAAGATTTACGTTGAATTCTCAAAATTATCGTTTTAGCATTAGTTTTTTGATTTTGAATCATTTTAGAAATCTTGTACGATTTTGGGAGTTTTGCGGAATTTCCAAAATTTTTAACAATCTCTAAGATCTATGAACATTTACTCAAATTTTATCAGTTCTTCAAATTTTTCAAAATCATTGACAATTTTTTAATGTATCGTTTTTAAAATTATTCTGAATGTTCAAAAGAGTGAAAAAAAAAACTATGAAAACTTTATCAACATTCGAGGAATTTACCTGATTTACTGAGATTTGTATAAATTTCAAAATAGTCTACTGAGATTCTCAGATTTGTGTAAAAAAGAATAAAACATGTGAATTTCAAAGTTATATAACAAGGGGCTCATGCAGGAAAATTAGACGAAACAAAAATTCAAGGATTTTTTTAAAACTTTCAAAATCACTGGAAATTGACGGAATTTTGAATGGTGTTATATTTTCATCTTGTCTGAACTTATGCAAACTATTCACTATTTTTCAAATTTTATACATAAATGTCTAACTCATTGAGATTAGTCGTGATATTTGTAAACTTTTCAAAGTTAATAGATTTTCATTAAGAAAAAGAACAACGTTATTATGAATATACCAGAGAAATTCGATGAAGAAATCTTAACGCAATTTCTTGAGATTCTCTAATATTTTTGAATATTCCAAATTTTCGGAAAATACATACTTATGATTTTGATAGTCCCTGTTTCATAGTTTTCGAAATTCCTAACATTATAAAAACTGAGTTGAACGCTGAAATTTTTCAAACTTATTTGAATTTGTCGTTATTTTTTTTGATGCTCTCAAATTTTTCGAATCTAAAGTATGGAAAAAAAGGACACTGAATATTTCGAAGAAATATGATAGTGAATACAATCCGCAAAATTCATACTTATTTTCTTAAAAAGACTAAGAATTTTCCGAATTATCTAGAATTTTTTCGTATCTATAGAATATTTGTATTGTTTTTCTCATTTTTTAAAATTTTGAAATTTCTAGAGTGATATAATTTATCTACAACGTGCTGAATTTCATGAAAATTTTTCCATCTTAGAAGAAATTACCCAAATTTTGTAATAAGTTTCAAGTTCTTCAGTTTTTTAAATATAAATCTAAAAAATGCATTGTCATGCTTATTTTTAAAAATTACGACAATATGTAAAAGTAACAAAATTTTGGACTGTTTCGAATTTTTTCAGAATGATTGATAATTATCAGAATTGTCAATGTTAGTGAAAATTTTAAGGATTCTCAACATCATACGAACTGTGTAAAACTTTCTCTTTTTTTTTAAATTAGTCCGACTCATATGGACATTTTTCGTAATTTGTGATAATTTTTAAGTTAGTCAGATTTTTATCAAAAAATGAAAAAAATATCTGTATTTTGTGTAAAAATATAATACCCCATTTACAAAATTTACATTTCTTGCAAACATACATATTCTGAGATTCCCAAAATTTTTCGAAATCCATAAAAACATTGACAATCTTAAGATTGTTGAAGGTTTTTTTCATTTTTCAAAATTTCACCTACACATTACAAATTAAAAAATTTTCTCAAATTCTACTGATATTAGTCTAGCCCATTAAGATCTATGTAAGTTTTGATTCCTCTAAAACTTTTTAATTTTTTCATTATAAAATAAAAAAGCCATGCAAATTTCAAAGGAATATAACAATGAATACAATTTAAAAATATATGAACGTTTTCGAAAATTCCGGAAGTATTGACATCGTATGAAATTTTCAATATTTAAAACATTTTTAAAATCTCAAAAGTAGCTAAAATATTTAAAACTTTCCAATTATGGTAAAACTGTATCTAACTCATTAAGATTTCTCGTCAGGTTTGAATAATTTCCAATTTTTCAGAGTTCCTGTTTTGAAAACACACGTAAAAATTGGATATTTGAAAACCCCCTCATATAAACAAAAATCTACAATGCAATCTTTCATTCCCAAAATTTGCATCCACCAAGAATACACTGTATTGTCAATCCTCGATTAGTTAAAATCAAATTAAAATATAAAAAAGCAGGTATCCTATCAAGTTAGAATTTTCCAGTTCAAATCAAACTTGAAAATTCATTTTTCAAAACGCTAATCTTAATGAATTTATTTAATAAAGTTCGAAATATTTGATACTATAGTAACTTACAATATTAGATGAATTTTTCAAAATTTAACGAGTAAATTAATTCCGGAAAAAGCCCCCAAGTCCAAGCACCTCTGATTTGGTTACACACTTTTTCCCAATTCGGAAATTTCCATTTCGTCATTTGTCTTCCTACCGTAAAATGAAGAATTCGAGCGTTTCAGGGAGACGACGTGAATGGCAAAAGTTGGCGAAAATCGACGGAATTGGCAAACGGCGAATTCCACGAGAGCCAAAGGCTGAACGAAGACGGCGATACAAAAGTCAGCGAAGAAACAGTTTTCGGCAACGTTGTGGCAATGGGAGCGTGCCCCTAGTTTCTCGGGGTCGTACCCGAAGAGGGCGAGGGCCGAAGGGTCGATATTGCGCTTGACAGATAGTTTCCCATAGCTTCGGCAATCCATCATGGCCGGCCGCGAAGACTCGCGCTTTTTTCACTATTAGCCGATTGAACCAAGAAAAAAAATCAAGTAATTCCTGGAGAATATTGTAAGTTTTTGAATAATATTTTATTTTTCTTTTACTCATTACAATATTGAATCATTATTATTGTTATATTGTACGAATCACAATATGTATGCAGGTTTTTACTAGATAATTTCGGGGACTATAAAATCTGCACATTGCAAATTGTACTATATGAATTGTAATTTTTACTATATATTGGTTCAAATCAATCATTTGACATCCGTGAAAAGTGAAACAATGAATTGAATATTTTACTTTTTATCTTTTGTTTTACAGCTTCTATAACATATTTCATTCACTAAGAGAAAATATTGAACGTGTAGGTATATGCATCGCAAAAATTTAAATCATCATATTGTAAAATCTACAATATATTTCCTACTTTTTCCAATATTGTTTTTCACTATGAACCGATTGCAATAAGAAAAAAATCTAGTAATTCCTGGAAAATATTGTAAGATTTACAATAAAATTTTTTTTCTTTAACTCATTACAATATTGAATAATTACTATTGCTATATTGTACAAATTACAATACGTATGCCAGTTTTTACTAGATAATTTCGGGGACTTTATAATCTGCACATTGCAAATTGTACTATATGAATTGTGATTTTTACTATATACTAGTTCAAATCATTTAACATCCGTGAAAAGTGAAACAATGAATTTAATATTTTACTTTTTATCCTTTGTTTTACAGCTTCTATAATATATTTCATTCACTGAGAGAAAATATTGTACAATTGTACATGTAAGTATATTCATCGCAAAAATTTATATCATCATATTGTAAAATCAACAATGAATTTCCTACTTTTTCGTATATTGTATCAATTACAATACAATATACTAGAAAATACACAAAAATTTAGCAAAAAGAACAATACAGATTTGCTGGTAAAACTGTATGGAATTTTTTGAAATCTAGAATAGTAGGAATAACAATATGATATATAGTAAAAAATTGAGAGAAATATATAGTAGAAAACGAAATATGTATAGGATTTTTACCAATAAAATATATCTACTACTACAATATCAGCTGACAATATTTACTATACATAATGACAGAAACTGCTATAAAATATCTAGAAAAAAATACAATACTTCATACTGTTTCCACAGTATAATATAGTATTGTAATAATTACTACATTTTTCATTTAATATAAAATGCATCTGAATTTTATTTATTATTATAATACATACTTTTATGGAATAAAAATTCCATGAAAACTGATGAACTACTGAAATAAAAATATTCACATATTATATTCTAAAATTATTATAAATCATCGAATCATTTTGCTACGTATAAAATTTATTCACATAAGTACACACAGCGGACAAAATAGACTAGTTTCTCGCTGGAAATGAAAATATAAAAGTTAAGTTTACGTGCAATCATTTTTTCGTGTAAAATAACGATAATTCGTTGTCCACTTTTGTACACTTCTCTATACATATACGTATATGTACATTGTTTATTGCTAGTAGGAACATATCCTTTGTTTACAATCTACATTACACTATCTTATATATAGCTAAAAATTATTATTATCGATGAAGAAACTTATACACAACATCGGTGATATGTTAATGCATGGAGATGAAAATACATTTTTCGAGTTTTTCAAAGCAAAAAGTAAGAATTTTTTTTATTTGTCGAATTTTCATTGACCTGCATTTTTGAAGACATGTTTTATACAAGTTTCTTAGTAAAGTTAAGAAATGCAGTTTTGAAATATGTAATTTCTGTATACATATACCAAATTTTTATAATTAAGACGCGTATTATGCATTTTACATATGGGGTAGATCATGAAAAATTTTTATTGGTAGTAAGAGAGTAGTTATATTTTTGATAAATACTGCCTAGAATAAATTTTGCATGTTTCAAGTCTTTTGGAATTGAAATGCAAACGAATTTGTTTTTTTATACATAATTATTATCGAATTAGAGAACTTCTTGTTTGTACATAATCGAAAGTGACAGAACGTAATTTTTTACCATGAATCTCGAAATCTTGAAAATGATTAAAAATAATTTATTCGACATATTTCTGAAGAATTTAGAAAATTGAGTTACGTTCGAAAGTTCGAAAAGTTAAGAAAAAATTAAAAATTAGAAGGTCGTTAATAATCTTATTGAATTTAAGTAATGTACACCAAATTTCAGAAAATAATCATGAAATTTATAGATTTCTTTTCTTCAGAATATGTAACTGTGGAAATTATTTTCTTGTTTTTTTGTGTAAATCTAAGAATTTGGGGAATATCCGAATATTAGGACAAATTATTATGAGTTAGATAACTTTTAAAAATTTAAGGAAGTTTTAAGGAGTTTGTAGTATGTATGCTTAGAATTAAGAAAAATTTGAGAAAAGAATAAAAAAAAGAATTTTGTAAGATTCCCCATAATTCTATAAAATTCAAAAAATTTCGAACAGTGCAGAAAGTGTTCGTAAGTTTCG
Source organism: Platygaster robiniae (assembly GCA_028476575.1). NCBI lineage: Eukaryota > Metazoa > Arthropoda > Insecta > Hymenoptera > Platygastridae > Platygaster > Platygaster robiniae. The sequence continues at coordinate 30,483,487 of CM052023.1, forward strand.
TAGATTGTATTGATTATTTTATTTTTTTTTGAACTATCTTTTTTTTCTGTTAAAAAACCTTAATAATATTATTAATTTACGAAGGTTCTCAACTACATGGACAAATTTTTATAAAATTCGTCAAAATTTCAATATGTCTTTGGAATCACGTTTAAAATTCTGAACATTTCAAAAAATGAAAAGAGTATTAAATATCTATGAAATAGCCATTACCGGAAAAATGGTAGAATTGTAGGATATTCATGAATACAGATTTTACATTTGTTATAATAATTCCCTAAAATATGCATGTGTTCTTATTTTAACAGAAATCTGAAATACTTGAAAAGTATGTAAAAGTCACAAATATTCTTTTGGTGAGAGAAATTCTCGAAAGTTCAAATGATTTTGAGTTTCTACCACGTTTGAAATTTCAAGAATATTTAAAAATCGAAAAACAGTCGAAATAACAAATATTTTCAATCACTTTTTAAATTACACAGAATGCGTTTATGTTTATCCAGAAAATGTTTATAAATTTATAAATTTTGTTTATCATCTTATTTCTCCAAAATATTATGCATTGTTTTATCTTTTTTATTCATCAATAGAAATCTGAAAAATAAGTAAAGTATTGGAAAAATTACAAAAAATCTAAATAAGTTTTAAAAATTTCTGTAAAAAGTGTGAAGTTTTGAAAAGTTTGGCGTATTTTTGAAATATCGAACATTGAACAAAATATGTCATTAATATCAAAAAACTTGCAAAATTTCGAAATATATCTATGAAAAATTCAGTAAAACTGGTAGAATAACAAAAATAATCTTTTGTCCTCAAAATTTTTTCAAATCTGAAAAAATTCCATCGTAAGTAAACGGTTGATAATTTAGATAATCCTAATAAAAATCCAGAATCCCAGAATTTTTGGTTTTTTAAAGGTTCTAACGATTTGATAAAACAAGTATCGAAACTACTGCATTTTCACACGACCATTTCAAAGTATTTCACCCATTCAAAATTTTCCACTTGGGTGGCTCTACCTTCTACCCCACATTTTCCGCCACTCCACTATTATATCAAAATCGTAACGAAACCGTTCATCAAACAAACACCATTATTCACGGTTCTGTCAATCAACGCCTTTCTCGAACCATAGAAATTTCACGCTTAAGTCCGTTCTCGAATTCCAAAACGCGGGGGCAAAAGTCGGCGCCTCAAAAACGATGAATCAAGTCCCCAAAAAAGACATTTTTCAGAATTTCACCACTCATCTGCACTATTCCAAAAATGTCACTCTTTTCACATCTATTCATCGAAATGGTAATTAACCACTTCGCCTTTGGGAAATTCAGATCGAAAATCGCACTCTAGGACGTCCAATGTCTCACTTTTCCAATTTATCACTTCTTTGACCACACTTCTGATTTTCTAAGGTCCAACCCCTGCTGCGAAATTGAAGAGTTGATTGTACTGTTTGAAACCACGCAATTTTTGGAAGAAACTTTGAAGAACACAATAGAGATAAGAGGGGGCCTGAAATCACTGGCAAAATGAACTTTTCGTGGACAGAAATGATTTTGTACTGGTCAAAAAGAAGATACGTGTAATATGTGCGATGTATCTTCAGCCATCTTGAAATTTGGGGGGCTTGAAAGTTACAGCTGTCGTCGATTTTCACCCCACTGAATGAACGCCCTAAATGCGTGTTACAATCCGAGATGAATAAAAAAAAAACTTATACACAATAATTTGGAACTTTTACGAAAAATTAGAGATCAGTGAAATTATAATAATACGTAATATAATACAGTAAAATAGAACGATTTGAAGGAGCTTTGTTTAAACACAGATCTGTGAATTTTAGTTACTTTTTTATTAAAAAGATACCTTAATTGTTGCAATTTTTATATATTGTAAATTGCACGTATATCTAAATATAATTTGATTTGTCGCTTGCAATTTTACGGGATGTAAAAATTATATAAATTTAAGAAAGGATGGATAATAATGTATTGAATTTTTGCATAAATGTTTTAATTATTAATAGAGAATTTAGATTTGGAAAAATAAAACTACATTTATCAACTTTTTGATAGTACGTTACATTTTTATGAACACAAGAGGATTTTCTTTTTGTACAAAAAAATTGCAACTATTAATTAATATTCTAATATAATATCAACTAATAATTGACTATACTTTTTTACTGTCCATCTTATTTTCAAAGAAAATGTTTCATAATTTATAGATAATAAACTAAAATAAGTAACAAAAACAAATTATTTTGTGTTTGAAAATTTTACACATTATTATCAGAGAAAGGGTGTGTTCCAAATATCGATTTGTCAGATTCCACTTAAAAATTTGGCATGTATAAGTATATAAATATTTTGCAAAATGTCAGGGGCGTAAGCAGAAGAAAATTTTCCAGTAGGAGAGATTCATTAAAAAAACATTTTTTCTTGAATATTTTCAAGTTTCAGACTCTTTAAAATTCTGGTTTGAAGATAAGGTTTTTAAAATTTTATGAAGTCTTTGAATTTTCTTGTAATTAAGCTTTTGCAAATTGTGTATTTCTTGTTTTTTTATTTGTTTCTATATTTCAATCAAAGAAATTGATTTTCGTGATATTTTTGAGTTGTAAAAGATACAATATTTTGTATTTTGGTTAATTTCTGTGATTTACGTAAAAATGTGGAAATGTATGATACTCTAAATTTAAAAGCATAGGTAATTGTATTTTCATTTCCAAAATATTTCTTAGCATTTTCGATTCGTCAATTCATATTTATACTTGATACTTGTAGTCAAACAATAATGTAATTATTCATCTTTCATAATAATTATATATTTTATACATTATTTCATAACAGTCAATAATAAATTACTAATGTAACTAATAATGTTTGATTAATAATATTGTAACAATGAAAAAAAAATTAAAGAAATTTTTAGCTAGTTAGTGACGAAGAAAAATGCACAAATTTTCGATTATGTAATCTGTTTTTAGAAAAATGATACAACCAAAGTATTTCATTTTCCAAACAGGTTTTATCAATTTATTACAAATTTTTTCTCTTATAGTCAGCTGCTCAAAATTGAAGATAAAACTTTCTATGCATATTACGATCTTTTCATTTCAATGAAAATAATTTATTTCGGTTGATTTCAAAAGTTTATATGGAACCTCATTTTAGCTACGTTCGTAACTGTAATACTGTATATTTGAAGGCAATAATATTTCATTTACATCATGAACATACATATTTTTCTTGATATTTCTAGACAAAAAAAATGTTAATAATAATTTTTCAAATTGAATATATTACTTTATTCAATTAATGTTTAGCTGGGAAGAAAATTGAGACGAAATAATGTAATTTGAAAAGTACTTCAAACTATGGTTAAAACTATAGAATAATTAGAAATCCTGAATTCGGTTTGTTTATTAAAAAACTAGAATACCATAGTATTTTATTTGGTAACGTGTTTAATCAACTTATTGAAACTCCTCATTTTCCATACTCCCATATTGAATCTATTAATGATAATAATGGAGTCACATGAAAAATATGATTTCGAGATATTTTTATAATCGATAGAATGAGGTTTTTTACTTATCAAACTTGAATTTTCGCTATTCCATGAAAAAAATTTTTTATTTCTTAAAAGTTGCAATTCCAGTTACGTTCATTTTTTTTAATGACATGAAATTCTTCAGTTCAACATAAAATTTTATCAAAATTTCAAGATTGCTTCATATCCTAAAATCTCCCTTCACCTACACCCCTGTATTAATTTAACAGCCAGAAAGTTAAAAAAAAAAAAAACAAAAAAGAAATAATTCAAAAACAAGTTTCTATCCTACCTTCTTCAAAGTTTAATGATAACTTACATTTCGAACATTGTAGGGGCTTCAAAAAATGTTCAAGTGATCTTTTTTACTATAATTCAAAAAACATACTACATATACCAAATATTACTTTTGCATAAAATAAAAAATAAAAAAAAACCGTACAAAAATTCAAATAAAGCGAGATTTGACATATCGACTGACACAAAACACATTCAGAACACACCCTGAGAATTAAAAAAAATCGTCTTGTTCCATGAAACTAATCTTTTGAAGATAACAGACAAGAATATACTACAATCTCCGTAAAAAGCATTTCTTTTCAATGTTTCAATTGACGACCGTTTAACACGTCAAAATATTTCTGCCTTGACGCCGGAAAATTAGTAACGAATAGTCAGGCCCGACGAATTTCGGGCCCTACGGGATACCTGCAGAGCGCCATAAATTGAGTCGGCCTCTCCGGGGCTATACCTGGAAAGAATAGATATAATGAGCAAATTTTCCGGAGAATTTGCGTTAGGACAAACTTTTTCAGAAGAAATTCGAGAATCATTGTGAAACGCATCAATCTCTGAATGTCGAGACGTTTCGGATTTGAATTGAAAGATTTATGTAAATACAAAAAGAAAAAAAAAAAAACCTACATCCTGCACTGATTTTCGAGGGTTATTTTTGATTTAGAGGATTGGGCCCAATATTTTTTGGGAGCTGGAGGAAAATCGAAGTTGGTAAATTGATTTTTTATCTTGTTAAGAAATGGTGAAAAATGAAGTACACAATTTAAAAAAAAACTAGATCCTGCATTGAAAGTTGTCATCTTATGAAAAAAGTAAAATTTAAAGAGATTTACATCGGAAGAAAAAATATCGAAAATTCTTAAGTCATTCTTAGATATCTTCGAGACATCTAAAAAATAGGGAATATAATTGTGATCACTTTTAATTAAAATCACTAAAATATTAGAAATTTCAGGGTTTTTTTTTAAAAAGCAATGCCATATAAAAAATGTAATTTAAACGAATTTTAATCATATCATAATTATAAAAAAATAATTTTCTATCAATCTTAAAAAAAAAAATAAACGTTGACGTGAATTTGCATGAATTATCTCATAATTTTGTATTTTTCAATTTCTTTTACAGACTTCGAATCTATTAGTTGAAATATTGATATCACTATGTGTGTATAATTTTTGTATTGCCCAGTAGTTACTGTATTTTTCAATATTATAGGTAGTATAGAGAATCTTTTTTTTTTCTATGTCTTCTTAAATTGATTTTGCAAGCTTTCACACTCAACTTCGAATTCATGAGATTCAAAAAATTATTATTGTTATTCGCTTTTTTTTCGAAGTGACTGTTTTCATTGAAAATTAAGAGTTTTTTGTGAATAATCATTATTTAATGTGTGATCTTGAAGTTTTTGGTAATATTTAGTACGTTTCGAAAGTTGTTAGAAACTTTGAGTAATTTTCTGCGAGGTTTCCGTAGTTTTCTACAGAAACCTTAAATGATAGCTTATCACAAAAAAAAACTTCATAAACTATATAATTATTGCGTAAAATTGAATTTTTCAAAAAAATTGTCGTTGTATCTTAATCATTAATGAATATTAAATTAACATGGAAAAAGGTTTACTAAAAAAAGTAATGAGTTCGTAAAAAACTATAAACAATTGTTCAAAATATAAGAAATTACTAGATTAGTAGATATCGCACGAAATTACAGTAAAAAGACCATTAAAAAAATTTTCAAGATTTTAACGTAAAAAGGTAACGAATTTCAATGTACCAATAATTACGAAAATATAGAAAAAAAAATTGGTAAAAAAAGGAATTCTGCTGATTCCAGAGACTCTAAAAAATTCCTAGAAAATTACATACATATACATACTTTAATACTTCCTTGCTTCTTTTATGTTTAAATAGATATTGCACATTTTTTTTAATTTTGAAAAATTTTTCAGCTGATTCAATATTTTTTTTTTGTTAACGTATTGGTAGAATCTGTATATTCATACATTCGCTGCAGTTTTGAGTGTTTTTGGACCTTACAAAATTGATCAAAGAATCATTCTTATCGCACTGTTGTAATATATTTTGACATCAGTAATTATTATTATTTTTTACTATATTATTGTCAATAGAATGCATTCATTAATATGTAACGATAAATATTTACATTTTGATAAATTTAAATGCAAAAAAAAACAGGCTAAAATTTTGAAATGGATATAAAATCAATGATTATCAATTAAATAATGAATAAATGAACACTATATATATTTATTGAGACTGACATAAGAATTCTGTTAGATGTAAAATATTTTATTATTTAGAATGATGAATAGATGTTACGTATGATATAATAACAACAACAATAAGAATAGGCAGTTAATAATAAAAATTGATTCATGCTATAATTTTTGACCTGCTTTTAATTTTTTCTATTATAAATAATCCTCATAAAATTATTTGAAAACTATTATTCTATGAATTTATAGGTACTTTTCCAAGGGCTTCTTGACGTTTCATGTTTAATATAATTTTGTATTCTTTCTCATTTTTCGTTAGTATTTTGTAAATTTTTCTCCATTTTCCATAGTTAGTTGAATTCCTATGACTATTTTTTACACATGCTTATATTTCATGCAGTTTTTTATCGATAAAACATATTATTCTCTTTCATAAAGTATTTTTTTGTAGTTCCTACGCTCATGCAGAAAATTTTAAAATCAGAAAAAGGAAAGTTTCAAAGTATAGAATCTCGAATACATTAGTTTACATTTATACAAACATTTTCAATATTCTATATGATGTTTTTGTTTGCTGCAACTCCACAGATTAAATAACATATAATTTCATTACAATGAGATCAAAAAGACTTGATATGCATTAACAGAGTTGAAATATTTTTTTTTTTTGGAGGGGCGGAGAGGGGGGGGGGGATTCAAATGCTCTGACTACTGGAATATATAAAAAAGCTTCAGAATCATGAGCAACTTTGTAAAATACATGAAAAAGTTTAGTAAAATTGCACAAGGAAAATAATATAACTAATAACAATTATATAATTTTGTCTAAAGTGGACATTTTCCTCGAAAAAAAGTGGTTACAGATTCCTAATCATCATAAATAATAGACCATTTTAAAAGTTAAAAAAATTTTTTACGGGAGGGGAAGGGGGATACAAAAAGCTCCGACTACTCAAATAAAAAAAAATAGCCTCAGAATTTTACGAATTTCTAAAATACATGAAATAGTTTTCGGGAATTGCAGGATAGAAGCTTTTTTTTTCTTATTAGTTTTGAAAAAATTCAAGATAAATTGGAATGTAATATTCAAAATAAGAAAATTTATTTAGGAAAATTTAAGAATGAGGTTGTTTTTGAATATTACACGAATGTTCCGGTTAATTTTAAAAGAAGCTGCCAGGATGCAATTTTTTAAAAATTTCCCATTGACAAAACATCGAAAATACTCACGATCCATGAAGTTCCAATCTATCTTGTTCCAATTTCTCGTAGTTACGTTCGTAAATTTGAGCAGGATACGTTGATTGTTGAGGGTAAGATTGGTAAGCCGGGTAAGTTGGATGCATATTCTGTTCATGGTAATAAGTCGTAGATTGCAATTTGACATCTTGCGAAGTTGGCAGATTTTGGGACGAATCCGGAACGTGTCCTTGACTCTCATCAGACTTTGCGTCTTCGATGACCGAGGTCTCAACACCGAAATATTTTCCGTCCTTCTTCGCTTTCATTCGGCGATTTTGGAACCAAATTTTTATTTGACGTTCTGACAGTTTCAAGGCTTGGGAAATTTCCAGACGTCGTCGACGAGTCAGGTACTTGTTGGAGTAAAATTCTTTTTCGAGCTCGAAGGTTTGGTAACGAGAGTAGGTTTGTCTTGTGCGCCTTTGGCTGTTTGTGTGTTTGCCTGGAACAAAGAAGAAAATGACGTGATCATTAAAAGTAAAATGAAGGCGTAATGAATTAAAAATTTCTGACCTTTGAATCATCGAATAAAATACAAAATACATTGTACTCAATTCAATTAAAAATAAATGACTTCTCATAACAAATACATTTAGAATCATTAAATCATTTTCGATGAAAGAGAAAAATGTTTTTGTGAATAAAAAACCTGAACTTTCAACAAGAAGCTAGACCTAATTAATAGCCCCTTCCCCCACGTGAAGAAAACGACCTTCAGATGATTTTGGGCCCTACCAAATCGAACTGTAAATCAGGCTCCAAAATTTTTTCCCCACCTGCTGCTACTCGCGTTGAAAGGAATTCAGAGTATTTCTGGATCTGCAGGGTGCATACTAGATCTTTTATTACAGCATTAGAAGGCCCAAATGGGTCCCAGAACATTCCCCCCCAGCCGAGAGGCATTTATGGCACCAAGGCGAAAAAACTTTTTTTTTGGGCCTTTCGAGGTCGAAAAACTAGACGATTTTGTAGAAATGGGTACGAATTCGTTATTCTTTACACAAAATCACTAAATTAACAAAGTTTTTTTTAATTGAACCTTTTGACGTAAAAATATTCATTAATTCTTCAAAATATTCACCATAAGCTCGACTGGCCTTCATCCAAGGATAACTGACCGGATTAGCCCCTTGGTCCTCGCTCTCGGAATTCTCAGGACTCGTTTTGCCCCCATTGTCATCATCATTGAACCCATTGCACACTTGATGACTCAAATCGAAAACACCGGAAACCGTCGATGTCGCCGGGGCCTGAACGTGCGCGCCATACGCCTGATAAGGAAAACTCAGCCTCGCGTCATGATGCCCACTTTGCCCCACCTGAGAATCCATCGTTGACATCCTGCTCCAACTTTGCCCCAACTTTTCCTGCTGCCCATCATTCTCACTATCACTTTTCCCCCGTCTCAGCAACGTCTCCAATATTCCAGGATCACTCCTCGGCCTCGCCTCGTAACCCGAATGACCTTGAAAATGGGCCGGTTGCTGGTTCTCGAAGTGATTCGGATAACTGACAGGATACGACTGACTGGGCCAGTAGGGCCCATTGTAATAGGAGCTTGCCATTTTCTCTGACACTCGCAGAAACAAAGGAACACGGTTCGCGATTTTTTCGGCACCGCGAGGTGCAAAATGAACTGTTAATTGACACGTTTGTTAAGGGATTTTCCGAATTTCCCGGGACACTTTCGACAGCTCCGGCGAATAGATGTCGATGACTTAACGTCCGGCTCGTGTCTGGGGGCTGAAAACGTGCCTGGGTTTGGTCCGGGGCCGAGTCACAATGAGGCGAAATGATTTGTGTCCCCGTGACGATTTTTCGGCCCTACGGGGGTAGCGTGTGCCAATGGGCCCTCCCGAAACTTTCACCGGGTTTATTGCTTTTCAAAGGAAGGACAGAGGGGGAACTCGGGGGGGTTCGGGGGGTGTAGGCCCCCCTGGCCACGTTTTTCGCGACTCGCCCTTATCTCAGCTGCCCTTTTCGACGTACACCCCCGATCGCGGGGTGTTAACCCCTCCCACCATAGGGCACCATAGGGGCTATTGACACAAAACCCATATTGGGCGACCCCCCCGGACCCGGGGACAATGCGGCGAACGCCATGTGCGTGGACCCCGAGATTCATGACCCCGATACGGATATCTTTATCGATTTATATCTGTTTACAGAGATTCGGGTTTTTATTCTGGAGTAGTTGATTTTTTCCTTTCTTCGGGATATGGGGTAGTGGCGGGGGTGGGGGTGGGGATGGGGGAATATGGATGTCAGATGTCAGATTATGAGGTATATTGGAGTCATGCGATATATTCAAAACATTGAGATGCTGGTGGGTCGTATGGAAATGGATGGATTTTTTAAAAGTTTGTTTGTGGAGTATGGGAATTGAGGTATGTTTTGTATTTTTTTCGGTATTGATACAGCTTGAAAGATTATCTGGTATCTTCCCACAGAGGATAAAGGAAATATAATATGTATAATATTCGAAATGAATGTGTTAGAAAAATAAGATATTAATTTCTTTTTACAAGCGAAACAGGGGGGCAGGCAGAAAAAATTTTCATCCGGAATTTTATAATTTTTAATCTTTGACACTATTGTTACGAGAGAGCCATTTTTAAATTTATTACATTTCTTTTTTTACTTTGAACTTTTATACAGTTCCAAGGATTTTCTGATATTTATATGGATTTGTATTTAGCTTTCTAGAATTCGATGCTCTAGGATTCCACATTCTGAAAAATTCAAATATGTATTTTTTTATACATTTTTGAAGAAATTATATCTACACGAACACTGTTAAAAAATATTTGGTAAATTTTCCATACATGAACTGGAAGTTATTAACCCATATTCTGTTTGTCATTCATCCCATAAATAGATCTGGAAAATTTTTTATACGCTCTGGGATCCCTTACACAAATTTAGAAATTTTTTTATAGTTTATAGAGGAATCTTCATAACGTAAAATAAAATTTCCAGATCTATTTACGTGGAAAATTTAATGCAGAATATGAGTTAATAACTTCCTTTACATGTATGAAAAATTCACCAACATTTTTTAACAGTTTTCTTATAGTATGTTTTTCATGAAATTTAGTTGTAGTTTCTGGTATTTGTACAGAATTTTGGTACTTCTATGGATCGCTCAATATATTTTTAAAAATTGATGGTATAGTATCGAAACTTTCAACGATTTTGAATATTGAAATTGATTCATCATAAAACAACATCAATTATATAATAGATTTTGAAAATTCCTACTCCATGTTTTTTGTATTTCTACAGTCAAAAGTATGTTTAATTGTATATAAATTGTACAAATTAAATTGGATTTATTTTTATTGTTTTCTGTATTAATTTCTAGAATACTTTCCAGAATTGTATTATTTACTATCGAATTATGTAAAGAACTATATTAATAATTATTCTCTAGGATTAGAAGTTTTGAAAGTTTTTTAAAAAATTATATATCTACATAGTTTTATGTATCAGAAAATTTCTAATTAGTATTTGTGCATTTTTCTAGTATAATCTACTAAATTATGGAAAATTTCTCAATAGTCTTATAGATTCCTTATATTTTTGTAGATCGCTACAATGATTTGAAAAACTCGATGCTCCAAAATGTGGATTTCGATGTATTCTCAGTGATTTCATCAAATAATAAGATGATCACAATAATAAAAATTTTACATGTCCTATTAGGTTCTTGTTTTTTCGTATTTTTGAAGTATTCAAAAGATTTTGTCACGTTTTCTAAGACTTTCATTGAGTAATAGTATAATTTATCTAGAATCTTATGCTCTAGGGTTCCAAAATTTATAGATCGTAGAGGAATTTGTCGAGTTTTTTCAATAAACAGTTTTCTCATAGAATTCAATATTTTCATTATTTTTAAAGAAGTTATATGATTCGAAAGATTATCTAATATGTATTTCAATTTGGATTAAATATAAATTTATAGAATTCGATGACCTAAGATTAAAAGTTTTTTGAATTTTTATTATTTTCGTAGATTTGTAATTTCTTCGATTATATTATTTAGAAAATGGATTTACAAACTTGATACAAAATTTTGTAAAATTGTCTAGCTATTTTAAGATTTTTTTTTGTTATAGATATCTCTGTAGATTTTTGGTATCTACTTTTCATTATTTTACAAATCATAATGGGACTTAAAAACGATTAATTTTATTATTTTAATATATTTAAATTAAAATATTTAAACTTAAATTTATAAAATTAAAATTAAAAAAAAATTTCTATTATTTTCTGCATTTTTCTGTATTAATCGAATTTCTAAAAGTTTTTTTATCACATTTCGAGATTTCTAGTTTTCACTATAGATAGATATTTATGTAGATTTTTTGTTTCTGATGCTCTAGAATCTAAATTTTTATGTTTTTTTATTTTTTTTTTTAATCGTTCATAGTAAAATCAAATTATTAAAATTTTCACTAATTCAACTAGTACGTCAGAGATAGTCAGAGATCCACCAATAAATTTGTAGGATTCCCCAAGTTGACTGAAAAAATAGTTAAATTCTACTAAATTATATATTATATGTACCCAGTTGGAAAAAAATTCACGTAAAAAACAATGTCAAAAGCCTGATGCATCAAGGAATAAAATATTCTAACAATTGTCTAAATATGTCTATTATTATTGCTTAATTTTTCACTCCAAACAATAATGAATTATGTAGTAGCATTTGAATGCTATTTAGATTATCAATAACTGCAGTAGTAAAAATTACAATTAACAGTAACCATTCACTAAAGTTTTAGTAAAATTTGACATTTTCATTAGTTGCAGTATACTTATCTTGTAGTCATAATGCACGAATAAGTCTAGTCAAAACCTACTTTCTGTAGTAGTGGATTTCTACCCAATTTCAAAGATAGTTATTCACTTTTTCCTTAAGTCAAGTATTGCTAATTTCATCAGTAAGCTATATCACTGATTCAACTAGTAGATTTATACTCAAATTTTAAATGCTCCCTTTCTGTTGTTTCAATAAGTGAAATTCTACTATCAATTAGTAGTTTTTCACCAATTCAAACTGAGAAAGATAGAAATAGGTAGTGTACACGTTTTTTCTCCGTGTAACAATTCTCATGGGTCAAAGGCTGTGGAAATGATAATGAACCGAAGAGGAAGCGAAACCAGTGGCCGAAAATCGTTTACGGCCGCATCCCCTTCGTCGCTGGCCACCCCACGTGGATTATTATTTATTATCGACGATTCGGCCTTAGGAAGCGTGCGCCAATGCGTGTGATCGCCGCGGCTCTTAGCTCACAATCGACTCGCATGCGAATGCTTCTCCGCGCATTCCCAACCAGGATGAAAAAAAATTCATTAATCACGGCCTCTCTCAAAGGCATTTCACTTCATGAACGCTCCCTCGCCATTATTTACGCGTCTATTTGCGATTACCATTCGAACACGGAAACCCGGACGTTCGCACGAAAAACGTGCTAGGGAGATTTCGTTTGGCCTGTTATAAGAAAAACAAGAGAAAAAAAGTTTCGAATTTTTCACACTATCATATGCGGTGTTGTTTAGTTAGATAGAATAGGTAGAATTCAGGAAATTGTGACCTGGAACTCTGAAATTTGTGGACACTGAATTTTAATCTATGAAAATTATTTCATTCCAAAAGAAGTTGATTTCAGTGGTATAGAAAATAACAGTCTTGATTTGGTAGGATTTTGACGTATCTGGAGTAAATTGAGCAAGTACTCGAATTTCTTTTCTTTTTTTCCAGATCAGTGCACCAATATCGTTAAGAATGCTGAATTTGGAAGACGTTGTGAGTAGTAACTTCTTTGATCGATTTTATTTTGTATGTCGGGGCATACAAGAGGAACAGGATTTTTTTCATCCCCTGAAAAGTGTTGGGAGTTTGGGATGAATGGAATATACCAAGTCGTGCTGGACGTTGGAGGGAGTGCACGGATTTTGATTAATTGACGCGGATCTAGCCCAGTACATGGGAAGGAAGATGTCATTTTCGAGATTATTTCGCCCTTGAATTTCCGTGTGTGAATTTAGTGTGCTTGTTGAGTGCTGCATTAGGACGTGGAATGAAATGTAATATTCCAACCAGTTCGATAAAACTATTCCAACCGATTCAATAAAATTAATGTATTTATCAAGACTCCTTTCTGGGTGTTACAATATGCTGTAATGACGATAACAGCAATCTAGTTGCAAAAGCAAAAATAAGTCTTGCAAAAAAATAAAGTCATTACGATGATAAACATGGAGAAAAAGAATCGAAGTGTGTTTTTCACAGAGATCAAGCTCCAGACTAGGGCAGGATCCGTCAATTGTCCCCTTGATGTCCCAAAAATCTCTCTAAATCGTAGAAACTTGCGCTGCCACGCGCCCTCTCGAATTTTTACGACCGGGCATTTTACGGTAAAATTTTTACCTGCAGCTCCAAAGGACAAACAAAATTATTGCGCAGTCGGACGTAAAATGAGCCATCCAGAACTACGTTTCTCGCTCTCCGTGACAATTTTATGAGCCATAAAACTTTCTTCAAGGACACGAAGACGTTTTGTCGATTTCGCCCTCTGTGAACATGCGCCGCTCGCACGTGTTGTGACGACTTGTTAGGAACCGGAACGGACTTGTTTTGAGAAAATTGGGCCCGAAAACAAGAATTCCTAGTTTCCGAGAATAATTGATGCTCGAATAGTTTGAGGCGTGACGAAAGAATCTGTTGGGTGAAATTGGGGAATTTTTATGTAATGGAATCGAATGATTCCTTCGGAGTGAATTTTTCTGGCCCAACAAATCTCAATGAATTAAGGCCATTTTATCTTAAATCTTCCAGGTGATTCAGATTGGGCCTTATTATTGCTGTATGAAATTTACAAACTGAGAAGAAAGTTGCAATAAAAGAACATGCAAACTGTGTGGCGTAAAATGGTACGCGTCTCGCGACCGACATATGTGGCCCCAGTGCGATTTGGCCCTTGTTCTCGAAAGGGCGAAAGGGAGTTCGTAGGGAGGCGGCGTTTGCAACCATTCGGGAAAATTGGGAATATCGGGATCGGCAGACTGTTCGGGCTAGCTATTATGGAGCGATTGATTTATACTTTGTTTGCGGTACGCGCTTTGCAGCGACATACTGCGACTCTGAAACCTACCAATCCATTAAAACCAAACGCCCATTAATCGCCACCAATTGTCTGAGCATATCTGTGAACTCTAGAAGTGGCCAATTCGGGTGTTAAAATTCACCGATTGCTGGACTTTAATAGTTGAAAGGGATTTCCTTTCACTTTAATTCATCGACCGTTTAAAAATGAAAGGGTTAGCTTCTCATTTTGAAAGGAGATAGCTTTGAAATTCTTTGCGTTTTACGCCTAAACGGTGAGTTCTTTGAGTGAACCGGAGCGAAAAATTGCTCCTATCCGCTCGAAAAAGTTCCTTTCTGGGGAGGAGGATGATTTTTAGATAAACATAAATTTCTAATGATTTTTCAATTTTATGAAGTAAATTAAATTTAATAATTAACAAATGTTTCGATTTCGTCAAACAAAAAAAAAAAATTCAAAAAAACTGAATTGGATTACCTTAACATAATTTATAATAAACTGAGTTAAGAAATCAAATGTCCGTGGAATTATATAAAATTTAATTGAGATAATTTAGGCTTCATGAAATTATAAATAACTTTATTCAAGTAAACAATAAAGTTGAAGAGTAATTCATATTTTATTTCATAATTCAATTTAATTTTACCTATAAGATTTTTACTATCAATATTCGATTTAAATTTTAAATTGTAAATGACTTGTTACATAACTCTAGTTACAAGGAATGAATAAATAAGAGATTATCAATTATATGCAAAAGTTGAATAACTCAAAATATCAATGACACTGATGAGGAATCACGAATTCATATTTTTGAAATTCCCTGCCTAAAATTTCATTGCTGACGCATCTATCCAGCAGTTTTAAAAGTTTGATTCTAACTGCTTTGTTTTCTAAAACTGTTAAAAATAGAATTATGTAATATTCAACCTACAGAGTCACGTCATAATGTGCGCGCGCCTAACCAAATCACTGATTTGAGGTGTTCAGTATAGTTCATCAGTCTTCAGTATACCACGTTCGCGCCCGTTCGAGAGTGAAAAGAACAGTCGAAAAGAACAGGTTAAAGTATACCATCATTTCGTGAGTTGGAATTTTTTCTCCGTATCGAATAAATGATGGAGACAAATTCCAAATTCGCGATTGTGAATTTCAAAAACGCGGTCCGTGATATTTTGAAATATCGTGCACTAAAAAATCGGAGTGAAAACAGTGAGACATCGGGGAATACAGTGAAAATGGCCGCCACGTGTACAAAATGGCGTCAGCAAAAAAGGATTACATCGATTGACGCCGATGCTGCGATGAAACGGCCAAAAAAAGGTTAGTAAAAATTCAAAGATTATACGAAATACACTCGTCCGTCCTTAAGAGAGACTGCTTTAAGGAAGACAAGTGCAGATATCTGATGCACCGCGAAGAAAAAGGTATGCGTCTCTAACAGTTCTTTTGTTTGACTCGGGTATCGCGGCCGGCGACGGAATGTCCCATGCCGATTTTGACGGGAAATTTCAGTAACATATGAAAAGGTACGGTCGCACGATACGGCCGTGTGAGCTCAAGGTCATTAATCATCTTGGCTATAGGGAGTACTGACTGAAAAGTTGATTTCTCTCGATTGCCACGTGTGAGTTTTGCTTTATGATACAATAAGTTGGGCAAAAATGATCAAATTTTTACAAGGGGCCGTTCATAAACTTCCTGTCCTTCTAGGGGGCGGGGTTAAAAACCAAAATTTGAATCACGACGTTTACAAACGGCCCCTAATCATTGTTTCGAGTGTGTCCAGATTGAATGCCCTCACTTTCAATACATTCAAACCGGTCCCATGCATGTGAGAGGAACGTGGTATGACGTCACGTTCTCTCTTTTCACACGCATAAGACGGTCGAGTGTGTATCGAAAGTGAGCGCATTCAATCTGGACACACTGATTTTACAATTTTTTTTGGGAAAAACAACACAATATTTTTTTAAATACTTATTGCCTATTTATTTATCAATGTCAGAAGATATTTTGCAAAATTTTTTCCGAATGAAATTTTCATGATTGGGTGCACTACAGCGATTGTGCCAAAATCCGTTGTTTTTTCGCGGGCACAGTTTCTCGAAAACCATTTATCTGAACAGTCTGGATTTTCCAAGGTTTGTTTATAATTATCATGACCTCTGTACGAATGAAGGGTTTTGAATTTGAAGCAAAACTTTTTTTTCTTGCTGCAAAAACCAAAATCTCAGACCCTGAGAAATCAAACATTCCAGAAAAATGACCACTATTTTCGTAGAAATATTATTATAGCGAAACCTTCTCGTTCACGCGGAGCGTGAAAGTATAAACCAAAGGTTTTTTTGTTTTTTGTATTAAAGATGAACAGTTCCTTATTTATCATGCTCCCCGCACGCGGTGTCAGAAAATTTGTGTTTTGCCACAATGGTTGTAATGACCTTAATTACGAAAATTGTTTTCTTAAAAAATGTATAAAATACCCTGAGACACGAAAACATAAACAGCTCTGAGTTTTTGGAAAATATTCGTTTGGTTTTCTAGAAAAAATCGAAAAAATGCCCTTTATTTCTCGAGGGCAAGTGTATACAACTCCTTAAAATAAACATATTTAATTTATACATTTATAAACCCTACAAATTTATAGGAAATGCTTCAATCATGTTTGTGTACGTTCAGGTTTATCAGAAAGAATTCAATTTTGGAAGAAAAAAATTGTTGGGACTAAAAAAATGTCGAAATAACATTTGAATCAACTGTCCTATTCAAGATTATTGAGCTTATTATCATTTCAAACTAAAAACTGAATGTTTCTCGACTCAAAAGTGTGTATACATGGTGAGTATTTTAATACATCCAAATCGAAACTTGAAAATCACATTAGTTTTCCTATTTTATTATTTAAGAAACAAATTAATATGATCAACGACAATTTTTTTAAATCAGAGTGCAATTATTGCATTTATTTGTTGATTCCTTTTCATGAAATTAGGTGTCACAAAATAAGTTTGTTCATGAAATTTTAATTCATGTTCATCAGTTATAAGATTGTATTAAAAAAAACGCACACATTTAGATCACAAAAAAATTTCGCGATTTCGTATTATCATGAAAAAAATTCGAAAAATTGTAAACCTTCAAATTCCAGAATTTTATCTGTTTCTTCCAATGTTATTTCCTGATAACAATTAAGTGGAATCAGAAATATTTGATAGGATTTTCTAATGACTGACATTCGTTGCTTGGAAATTATGATTTTGTAAAGTCAGAAAAACTTTTTGCTGTCATTTTTACGCTTTCATTTACAGAAATAATATAATCAAATTCGTTTAATTCGGTTCAGATCAGTTACTTATGATATTACATAGAGAACATCATAAAACTGGCACGCAAGTGTAGACCGTTGAAAGTAAGAATATTGTAAAAAAAACAGTAAAATTCATTTAACATGTACTATCGTTTTGAGGATCAATTATTCGAAAATTTACTACTATAATATTTTATACGCAAAATACAAATGTCCGGCAATTGAAAACGCTAGGAGATGAATTCGAAAATTCTTGACATTCTATAGGCTATCGATTCGATCTTGTAGAGAATTGGCATCGCGCCGGCCTGTTTCAGGAGTCAGTAGCGCCGGACATAATATTAACTCGATGGTTGGGCGTAACTATAATTTTTTTATTGATAATAAACTGGTTCAACTAATCGAGGCCGCTGTATTTGAAGGGATACAGAAAGGAGCTTTCATCCTCTGCTACTCCGGTGCCCTTTCACAAGTACATTTATATCGAATCGAATACCAGTAGCATGCCAATAAACAAACAAATCTTATTCGTTCCCAACAACATCAGCAACAAATTATATTTCCGTACAACTAATAAGCAGCGAATTTTAAGCAAATCGTTTTCGTAATTGCTGAACTATTTAAATTTTGTATTCCCGCTTTCACAGAAACGTAGTTAAGTGGCCTATTTTTTTTTAATGAAAAAAAAATAGCGGAAAATTGCTTTCTTTCACAACCTATCAGCGGAAAATTGAAAGATTCCGGTTTTCATTGTTAAAGGGATATGTTAGTTAATTGTCACTAAATTTCCATTCCAACTATTCCTATTATTTTCAATTTGTTTCGTACTTTACAGCGTCTATAAAATTTTCTATTCATCTTATAGATTTCTATTATTTTTATGGATTTCTAATGTCAATTTTGGGAATCTTATACTTTGAGCTATACAGTTTTATATTTATATTATAAATATTTCAAATGATTTTCCAAAATACAGTCCTTTTGTGGATTACCTGTCATATTTTTTGAATATGTTTGCATGAAATTCGAATAAATTTTTGAAATATTCATAGATTACTACATAAATTTTCAGAATGAGACACATATCTTTATTTTTATACGTTTCGTTTATTTTTGCAAACTTGATTCACTTTTCGTATTTTTGGCACTTAGAAAATTTCATACGTTTTTCTAGTTCTTTTGTGTAATCCTGTGTTAAGATTTCTAAAATTCATTACTCACAAGCGGCGGGGGGGGGGGTGGGGGTTAAATAAATATACTGCCACTAAATAAAAAGACTTCTACATTGAGACCATTTATTGTATAATTTCAATAATTACGTATAACTATCCGGTATATTATGATTGTATTTTCATTATAAAATTATTTTACTATTATACCTCATAATAAATACATAATTATACTGTTATCTTAAAATTTTCAAAATAATGATGAAAAAACCTGTGTCTTTCCCATGTAATCTCTATGTCACCATTGCGGGCGGTCGAATGAACCTCCGCTAGGGCGGAGCGCAAAAACTGCCAACTCATCTTCAGAGGGCAGTCTCTTCCTCTGGGAAGTGTCCAGGATTCCATTGACAGAATCGTCTTCGAGTCGGCGCTTATGCCCGATTTTTTTTCCCCACCACGCGTCGATGTCGCGCAAGTTTGCAAGTTTACTGGGCCAGTTTTTTCCCCGGGGTACAGATGGGGAACGGGAAACGAGGTCGTGCGGTTTTTTTTATTTCCTACCTCGTTCAATTTGTCATTGCCTAATATGGATGAAAGGATTGAGGTATATGTGCATGGGCGTAGACAGAAGAGTGCTTTTAGGGTTCGAAATTCGAGCAAACCGAAGTATCATTTCATGAGAAAACAAAAAAAAGGAATAATGATAAACAAAGAATACGAGCAGAAAAATATTCGTAATGATGATGAAAAAATATTTTCCCTCTTACTATGACGATAATTCGTCTTCTTTGAAAAGTGTTTCGTCAAAATTTCCTTACATTGTGTACTCCCGAAAAAAATACAGAATTCTGTCCCTATCTTTGGGAAATGACCGTTGCTTGTCCGAAATAGCCGCGGAATGGTAGAAATGAATCAAGTACGACGGGAAAGTCATTTATCAAAATTCCAATGTCGGCGAGATAACCGAATGTAATGACGGTTTTCGCGTCGTAAAATGCAGGGGCTAATGGAAGATTCATTGTAAGTGCGAATCGGCAAGTCGACGCGTTCTTGCATCAATGTGGCAGGATTGACACTTGGAGCTATGATAAATAGTGTGTCCAGTGCCCCAGCTATTTCAAAACAATTTTTTTCGATAAGGGCGCCCCTGAATGAAACTTCTGTGTGCATTTCTCTTTGTGTTTAAAAGGTACATTTGTTTATATTGGCACAAAAGATTTAAATTGCAAATATTGGGTACTATGATTCAAGACAAGAATCTATAAGAATTAGAGAAAATTAAACCTAATCAGGGGCATAGGTAGAACATTTTCGGGGGTGTTTTTCGAAAAAATATATCTCCTTCATTGTACATTTTTCATGTTTTTTCATTGGAAGGATTGTCAAATATAATACGATGATTATTTTTATAGAGCTTTCTAAAATTCGATACTCTGGAAATGAAAGTCCTGAAAATTTTCAATATATTTGTAGATTTAAAAAAAAATTATACTTTAAAGATTTTCAGTACCTTATGGACTTCTGGAATTCTCGTT
Organism: Platygaster robiniae; assembly: GCA_028476575.1. Taxonomy (NCBI): domain Eukaryota; kingdom Metazoa; phylum Arthropoda; class Insecta; order Hymenoptera; family Platygastridae; genus Platygaster; species Platygaster robiniae. The sequence goes on from CM052023.1 coordinate 30,503,943, forward strand.
TTATATATATTTCGTATATAAGATATTTTTATAGAATCGTGTAACATTTTTGGGCATTTTTAATTTTTTTAGATTCTTAGGATGTGATGGTATTGTATTACAAATTACAATGATCTTGAGTGTTTTAAATAATTTTCTAAATACAGTTTTTTTCACTAAGATTTTCAATGCTTTTTGCAATTTTTTCATATTTTTGTTCTAATCAAAGCATTTGAAGGAGATTTTATTATGTTTATGAATTTTATTATAGGTTTCTAATTGTATGCTCTAGAACTCAAAGTTTTATAAATTTTTCAGAAAAATATGTTTACATACCGTTTGAGTATTGAATCATTTCCAGTATCACTTGCGTTTTCAATGTATTGAATTAGCAGCTGTGTGTGTTAAGTAAAGAAATCTTATCGATTCATTAGTCAAAGTATCATAATTTATTTCATATCTACAGATTTGTTTCTTGCGTTTTTTTATTATTTATGGAACCTGGAATATTTTTCAGTATATCTCACGATTTCTGGTGATTTCGTATATAAATTTCTTGTATTCCTGGATATTCATAGTATTCATAGAATTTTGTAGCTTTTTATTGTATTTTTAGAAATTGTGGGTGTTTTTTTAGATTTTCTAGAAGTATGTATATGTAGATTTTTCGAATTCGATATGTTAGAATTCAAATTTTAGCCGATTTTTAGTAATTTTATAGATGTTTGGGAAAACTACCGATTTTCAGTGTTTATAGGTTTCTTATACTTTAGTATTTGTTTTAGTATTTTTAGGATTTCTTAGCTATTTCTTGTATTGTCATGGATCATGTGTATTTTTGTAGATTTTTAAAAAATACCTACATTTTAAGAATCCGAGTTTGTAGAATTCAAATATAAATCGATATTCAATAATTTCATAGGTTTTTGGGGAAATCACACCATCATAGATTTTACGTGAGATCTAGATTTCTTATAGTATTTTGATAGCATTTGTACGATTCTATAATTTTTTTGTATTTTTATAGATTTCTTGTATTCATATAGATTGATAGGTACGTAAGTTTTTTTAAAATTAGATGATCTAGATTTTCAAGTTGATTATTTTTCAGATTTTTTAGAAGACAAAACTTTGACAGAATACTTACTCTAATTTTTAGTATTTCCTCAGGCTTTGGAAAAATGAAAGATATTCTGTTATTTTCCCAGATTTCTACTGTAGGTTTCTACAATTCAATGCTTCATTGTTAGAATTCACCTAGATTTCTAAAACTTCCGTGAATCCTAATATATCTATATAGTTTCATTAAGTTCGAACAATTTTCCAAATTACCAATTATTTATGATTAAAATTTTGTTCAAGAAAAAGTTCTTTTTGAGCCAAAATCATTATTATATTTTTGTCATTAAAATTGAGAGTCATGAATATTGTTAACTTTGAGTACTTAAGTGAAACCATTTGTTATTTTCTCAAGATTTCACTGAGTGCTTGTATGATGGTTTCTACTTGATTCATTTTTCCTGCATTATTCTTCTAAGTTTGTATTTTTATTATTTGTTCTTATAATTTTGATTATCTTTAGATGGAATATCGATTTAATTCCAATTTCGGAATTTAAACCCTCTACCTACGCGCCTGAACTAAATACTTGGAGTATTTAAAATCTATACAGAATTTTTATTTCATTCATTCCCCTTTCAACTTCAACTTGCCACTCGTTAGTCCAGAGATATATTTCTAGTTTCAGTGAATTAGTTCCACCTCAAAAAATGTCAGCGAAATTTCCACGCGAGCCCATGAATGAAGAAGATCCATGTTCGTTCTCGTTGCCTCTTTTACGAGCTGCTAATTCGGTAAGCGGACGGCTCGGTGGGTTTTGAATGCTACGAGCAAGCACCCGTGGAGATAATTACGCACACAGTGCTACGAATTTTTATCGTCCTGTCTTTTTAATACGGAAGCTATGCCGCTGCTCGCGGAACTTTTATCATCAACAGCTCTCCGGTTGGGCTTTCAGCAACGCGAGGGTTACACATGTATCATGAAAATTCTTACGTGGCATTATCGATGGTCCTGCATTTGCGCGGTTTCGCGAAGCTTATATACGTGAAACTGAGAAAAACTGTAATTTGTACTACTCAGTTTGAATTGGTTAAAAACTACTAATAATAAGTAGAATTTTACCAATTGGCAAAGTGGAAATGGAGAAACTAAAGTTTTAGTAAAAATCTACTAATCGAATTAGTGACACAGCTTACTGATGAAATTAGCAATATTTGACTAAAGAAAAAAATGAATTACTATCTTCAAACTTGAGTAGAAATCCACTACTTGAGTGAGTAGGTTTTGACTAGTTCAATATTTACTAAAACTTTAGAAAATAGTTACTGTTCATAACAATGAATATTTACCACTGCAATCATTGATTATCTAAATAGCATTCAATTGCAACTAATTCATTATTGTTTAATGGTGAAAAATCGAACAATGATAATAGACATGTTTAGACATTTGTTAAAATATTTGTTTCTTACATCAAGCTTTTATCAATGGTTTTTACATGAATTGTTTTTACAACTAGAATCAAATTATTTTTTAGGTCAACTTGTGGAATTTTACTGATTTATTAGTAAATCTCCGACTATCTCTGACCTACTAATAAAATAGTACAAATTTTACTAGTTCGAACTGAGAGAGTGGGAAGCAGTTTTTTTTTTAAATAATTATAAATATTCGGAGGAGAAGGTTGGGAAAAATTTTTCGCAAGGGTTTTTTGAAGAAATGTAAGTACAAATTGTTCGGGATTTAATGATTTTTAATCTTCGAAGATCTAAGTATAAAAGGGAGACTTTTCAATCATTTAAATTTAGAGATCCTGGAGTTATAAGATTTTTGGAATCCAGAGTTTCCTATTATACTTATTCGACATAATACATTTCAATTTTTGTAATTCCTTAGTCACTGAGATGAATATATTTTTTGTTCTTGTTATACTTTAAGTGGTTTTCTTATTTTGTTAGTAATTATACAACTTAGATAAATTTCTTACATAATTATTAATCCTTTAAATGACTACGACTTGTCGAATTTAATGCTTCAGGAATTAAAGTACTCAAAATTTAGAAAATTTTTATTCTACAGGTTATTGAGAAACTAATAATCTACACAGATTTAAATTTAAGCGTGTGTTAGCTAATGAAAATTTACGTGGCATCCTTTTCTTAACAATTGTCACAAATTGTTCATTTCCATGAACGTAATATCCATTTTTCTCTCTCTGCTATAAATATTTGAAATTTGATGTTAAAATTCAAAAATATTAACGATTTTGAATATTTACATTGATTTTTTTTTAAGTAGATTATACTTTGACTTAAAAATGTCTGCGTTTTTCAATATTATATATGTTTTTTTTTTTTGTATTTTCACAACGAGAAAAATTTACAGGTATTTTTATTGAGTTCGGAAAGTATAGATTTTTAGTGTGATATGTTTTGGGAGTTGAGGTTTTAGAAACTCTCAATTTTTTAAATAATTTCATTTATCCTGTTTTTGACTAGGAATGAATAGATTTCTTGAATTTTTGGTATCTTCAAGCATTTATAAATATAATAAAGATTTTCTAGTGTTTTTCTAGATTTGTAGTATTTTTCTAGATTTCTTTACAGATGTCGCGAATTTGATGCTATACGTTTTATTTGTTATTCATTAAATCTTGCATTTTTTCTGGTATTTTTATACATTTCTAGTATTTCTCTACATTGATCCTTGAATTTTTACTATTGGATGCTATAGTTTTGAAAATTACAACGATTTTGAGTACTAGAATTGATTTTTTAGATAGCTCTTACTTTTATTCAGACTTTCAGCAATAATAGGAATTTTTTTTGATCGTATTTTTACAGTTTTCACACAATTGTAAGAATTTTCTCTTATTATTATGGATTTCAACATGGATTTTCGGAATGGTTTGCTCTAGCATTGAAAATTCTGAGTTGTTACAGAGATTATATCTCTACCTAATTTTCAAGGATGAATGAATTTTTAGAATTTTTGCATTATTCTAAATATTTGACAAAATATGAAGGACTTTCTAAAACATTAATCATTTTCTAGTTTTTTCGAAGATTAATAGTATTTTTTTGAATTTCTACATGAATTTTTAGAATTTGATGTTCTGGAATTCGAATTAAGTTTAATTTTCAGTTTTTTTCTAGATCTCTGGGAAAGTTGCATCTAGATAGATTTTTAGAACGTATATATTTAATTTTTCTCGTGTGTTATCGTATGATTCCAAAATTGATAAGATTTTGTACCTCTTTGATACAGATACATGAAAGAGCTACATTTATAGATTCTTAGAGTTTATAGCTTCTTAGAATTCCAGTATTGTCTGTATTCATCAAATTTGGCATTATTTCTGGTATTTCTATACACGTCCAGTATTTCTCCACATAATGATCCTTGAGTATTTACAATTGAATGTCATAGTATTGAAAATTTTAACAATTTTAAGAATTTCAATTGATCAATACTGTCTAATTTTCAATATTTAGATGGAACAATTTGATCCTCACTATAAATCTCAGTAAGTTCCTTTTTAATAATTTTCTGCTACGCACATTTTTCATTATGAATTTTTACTCTGATTATTTCTCTTCCAATTATTTTTATCATCATTTTGATGAATTCCTTTTTCACTATTCGTATTTTCACTATTCATTATTTCTTTTCGTTAGTTATCTTATTTTAACATTGAATGACAATGTATTTCACCTAAGTTTGCCTGCACTTCGTGAATACGTTACTACATACCGATACTGTCAATATATTTACTCGAATACCTAAAATTCAAGCTGAAGTTATGTGCCCTTTTTAAAAAAAACGTCGTCATCCTGCAAACAAGTCCCTTTTTGGGATATAGGACTTTCTGTCAAACACCTTCAAAGTATTTTCATTTGCCAAGAACTTTTTCGTGGGTGCGCAAAGTAGCCGTAAAAAGCTAATGGGATTTAGACACGAGCCCGAAGTTGATCGTTTCACCATCAGGGCCCGGCACGATAAAAGATCCAAATAGAAATTCAATTGATCCAAGCCGGTTTCGCCGGATCATTTATCTCGGCCCTTCCGGCACGTCTGGACATCCGTCTAGGTTGGACATCGGTTTTCGTATACTATCTTCCTGGTTTGTCCCGCGACGAGTCCATTCGTCGCGATGCAAAAAAGGAGACAGCTGTCCGCTCGACTGCCAAACTGCCCATTAATTACGCCTTTGGGTTAAACGAAACATTATTCGCCTTTGCCATCTCTCTTTCTAACGCAGCAAATAATAGTCACTTGCTTGGATTGTAAATGAATTCGTTTTTTCTACATGGACGTTGGAAAAAGCAGACGAGATAATGGACAAGTTGTGTGGTTCATGGTTTTTATGAACAGAGACGTTGCTGAGGAATTTTGATTTAGGGGAGGAAACTCAAATGTCAAAAAAAGTAAGATAGACATTTATTTACTTCGAAAATTCGTATTTTCAAGACAATTGAAAAATGGCACGACCTTCTTGAATACTTTCTTCAAAAGCTGTCTTGATGGAGTCTTTGGTTCAAGAGCTGCAGACTCGAAAGAGGACATTTCACGAGCTTTTTTGTAATAACTCTTCAATATTTTGATGTTGTTTTCTTTCCACTTATTATAACTAAGACCGTCTTCATAAACTATATGGATAAGTGTATACTTTACGTCTCTTCTGTCATCGGCTGCAATTTTACTGTTGACAATACGGAAGTCCATACTAGGGTACATTATAACCTCGCATTCCTCGTCAGAGTCAGATCTCGCTTGAGCAACGTCCAAATGATAGATCGGTCCAGGATTCGCATACTTGTACACAACCCTAACTTGGTCATCTTTTAACTCATCTTGCCATGACATGAAGCCCAGTCCGGTATGCTCTTTTTTCGTGAATGACACGAAACGGTCACCAGTTGTATAAATTTTATTTTTTAGGTAATCTTCTATTTCAGCTTTGCTTCTTATTTCTCCTCGCCAAAGAGCATTACCTCTTCTGATTTTCCTTTCTATGGACTTGTCGGTGAAATCAAACTTCAGATCAACGTCATGATGTCGCATTCTTTCTCCAACAGATATCAATGCTCTCACTATTTCGAAGGATGTGTATGGTAAATATTCTTGTCCGATAGTATCAGGATATAAATGTTTGTAAGCCCAGGTCTTGAATAAGTACAGTCCTACAAATTCTCTGAAGGTCATTGGTGGTTCTGCCAACCGTGTAGCGTGGTTGAAGTCATTAAAAATTTTGGTTGAATGAAGTAGTAGATCATCCACTTCTGACTAAGGGTAATACTTTCTTAGGATTCCCATCATTTCTTTAGTATTCAGTTGTTTTATCTTCTGGACATCGTATACTTCTTGTCCATATGGATCACTTGAGGCTGAGGTTGTTGTTGGTTCAGTTGGATGGCTGCAAACTTTTTCGCAGAAAAATGTTGATGTCAGTATTATGAAGATTGGTAGCTTCATTTTGTAAACAAAAGTCTTCATTCTTGTTTTTCTTCTTTATATCTTTTGAAGAACTTGTCCTATGGGCTGCAAAATTTCAGAGAATCATGCACAAACAAGTGACTGGAAAAAGAATACATACAACCTATTAAAACTAGTACACAAGTACAAAGGATAAAATAATACGTAATTAGGCAGATAAATTTTCTATTTTACAATTTCACGTTCTACTAGAAACGTATTTTACGGGAATTTCTGATCATAGTTTAGAGCAATCTGTTATTCAAATCACTTGAGAATATAAAATAAAAATAGTCCTTTAAATCTGTATAAAAGTATCTTCAAAGTTTTGTGTGTACACTGATGTATGATTCAATGATAAAAGTGAATAAATATAGAATTTTCGAGTTACAAGGAAGTAATTATGAAATCTTTGACAATTTTGGACGAAATTCAATCAGCAACCTAAGTTTCGAATTTGTTTCAGTTGATTAAAAAAGAATGTCAACGTAGAATCAGGAGAAAATAAATCATTGATAATAAAAAGAATACAGAAGATTAAGAGGGAGATATGTAAAATATTCTTAGAATTTTATTCAATATTGTGTAATAATGTGTGAAAAATCCATGTAACCAATGTAAAACCAGTTAACATCCGAAATATGTATAGAATGCAGTATAAGAAGCGAAAACAATATCATTCGTCTTACAAAACTAGTAAATTGACAAAATCAACTGAAATCAGAATATAGAGAAAAAATAATAAATGAAGCATGAAATAAGTCTAATAATTCTGATCAATATGAACTGAATTAGGAAAATGAAGTAGAGTGAAAAGTTTCTTAATGAATTTTTTGCAACCGTCTTCAAGTCTTGAAATGATAATTCTTTTTTTCTAAGCCTTCATAAGTGTTGAAAATGAATATTTGCTTATGTAATATTTTTATGTATTTTGATGTATAATACACGCATCACTGTATTTTTACAATAACGATTGCCTTTTGAGAACATGTTATAAAATACCTGCAAAAATTTTCCTGGTTCGAAATAGTTTTTTCCCTCTTCAAAAGCAGGAAAGATGAACTTTTGACTGTATAATAGTGAGTGTTTAATTGTATTTTTGCAAACAACTGGCTCAAACATTTATATATTTCAGTGTAAAAAATTAAAAAATTGCCTGGAAGTTTCCAGGCCATTATTGGATAGTGTTGATTGTTTATAAAACTGAAAGCAATGATGCATATATCATGAAAATATATAATCTTAATGAAAATTATTATTTACCGAAATGATATGAACGAAAAAGAAAGCGATGTTTCGGTACATAGTCATAAATTCGTAACTCAGGAAACAATATTTTAATGATGCCCATCCTGTTTTTGTACAATCATAATGATTGAGTTGCGGATCAACGTTCTTTTATCGATGAGTATTGCACTTTGAAGCATGAAATTTCTACAACATTAGATTAAAAAAAAAAAAAGAATAAGAATATAAAAATTGAGTTTTTAATTTGTGTATTCGTGATCTATTCTTACCTGTTACGCCTTTCGATATCACGGGAGAATCACGATAGCAAGAAAATTTTTCCAGAAAAAGTAGATTCGAATATTTTTTTTCTTAGATAATGAAACCTTTTTTTCAAAATGATAAAAAATTACATCAATAGGACGATTTTCGGTCGAATTTTTGAATTACAAAGAAAAATTAACATTTGACAATTACAAAATTAAATCAGTTTTTTTGCAACCGGTTATTTATAAATTATTTACGTCGAAACAAATGAAATTCAAGCAACAAGAAGAAACACGCGTCTTATTGATTTCTTCAGAGAAGTTATTGAAAATTTTTACTCCTAAATCAAATTAGTCAAATTTTACTGATTGCTACTCATTTTTGAGTATTTTAATTAGTAGTAATCTGGTTACTTATAAATAATTATAAATTACTAAATCAAATAGTCACATCTGCTTACTATTTAAAATAGTAAAAAAAACGACGCATGAGTTTGTAGTTATTTACTACTAAAATTGTGTAGGAGAACCAACTCTTCAGTTATTATGTGACTCGTGAAATAGTAAAAAGTTACCAATTAAGAAGTTGATTCCTACTTATCAATAAGTTGAGTGTTACTAATTATTTAGTTACTATCTGACAACTGAAAAAGTAAAAAATGCTCGTCACGTGAAATTATCACCAAATAATGCAGGATATAAATTAATTTTTAGTTTTACTACACCAATTCATTGGCTGTCTTTTTTGCGCGATGTTTTCCATCAGTAACTTTCGTAAAAAAGTTATCAATTCTACTGAAATATAACGTACGGTAAACTGAATCGATGCAGTCATCTTAAATGAAGATTCGCAATGAAAAATTTCGAAAATTCACCGATTGGCAATATTTTTAATGAATCTTTATTCACGTGAAAGTTTCCTCAGGTAGTGCACTATAATTTGACCATCAACAGCAACTACTCAAGAATCAGTTGGTATTTTTTGCTCTTTATTCGTTTGGATTATGATTGCTAATGAAATTTTTCTCAAAATTTTCCAATTTAAGCTTCCATAAACGAAAATCTTAAAGTGAAACAAAAATTAAAGCCGGTCATTATGGTATAAGCTTTTTTTTGTAACAAACTATTTTAAAAATCTGAAGGATTACATGTTGTGTTACACTAAGCATAAAGATTATATGTATATTATTTTTATAAATGTATTTATCCTGTTGCAATTTTTTTCAAAGTTGTCAAACTGTTTACTACATATACTACAATATCATTCAAAAATATATTATAACAAAAAATGCAATCATTAACTTGCAAAAATAACAACACTTCAGACTGATTCCTCAGTCAAATGCCCTAATTTAATAATTTCCAGTTTTGTTTATCACATTATAGTATTAATTGAAAAAAAAAACTCCTCACTTGCGATAAAGCTATTTATCTCCCACGTCAGTCATGACGCTTCCGAAATCACAATCGCTTCTAATGATAGCCTCGATAATTGTATTCAGTGAGCAAGCTTTGTATCCTGAAGAACACCTTGTGAGAAAGAAACGCAACAAAAAACATACGAAACGACCTCGCTTCCCGATCGACTCGTCCGAATACATTTCGGCATCCGATCATTCCGAAATCTCCGTATAATCGAAGGAACGAATCGGAACAGTTGGAAGGTCAACGACTGGTTTTTTTCTGGCATCACATATCACGAAAAAGTGGAATAAATGAAGAATATAAAAAAGCTATCTTTGGAGACTCCACCATAAAAGGAATCCATAAGATTTGAATAAAATAAATGATGAAACCTTCAAGAATGAACCTGTCATCAAGGTCAGAATCACCTGATCTGAACAGATGACTTCCATGATCGATGAAAGCTTCCCCATACGAGATATCTCATCCAATCAGGCTCTACCCCAACATTTGAATTTCCCGAGGCGATTTTCCATAAACAGCGATTGTCCCACGTTAATTGAAACAACAGGACGGAGCGATGCTCCAGATAAGATCTGATAAGGACGTTAATGAGGGCCTTGAAGCTCATTTCGATATCGCGATCGGGTAATAAAGCAATCAATCACCCCATCATCGCGAAAATAATGGCTGCTTCGACGGACGATTATTTAATTTCCTGTCGAACGATAAAATCGGCCGGATCTTTACGACTTTGCGCGCTCGCCCCTCCCTTAATTATGGGCGAGGAACGCGAGTTGGCTGTGAAAAGTGAGACGGACGTTTCGCGGATCCGATGGATGTTTAGGTAGCTCGGGGCGAGCTTCAGGTGGCTTTTATCGCCTTATTAGACGGATCCGTTCGGTTTTTATCGGAGCGGCGAATCGCTTCTCGCGCTCTTTCATGTTCGTCTGGAAAACTATAGCTGGCACTATCGCGAGAAATAATAAAGATGTGCAACGCATTTGCGTAATTTTCATGTGCGAGTAGATAGGGTCTTTAAGGGGGTCGTCTACTTTTTAGGCCTCATTTTTACCCGAACTTTTCCAATGGATTAAAAGAAAACTACTCAAGATTTTTCAATGCGGTTTTTTTCTAGTTGTAGGTTTATTCTTGAAAAATTATACATATATATTCATATTCGATTATTCCCACCCCCTTGGCTAAAACACGTGGCTTCCGTCGAAATCGTATAGACAGATGGTGTGACCGACTTTGCGAGTTTAGAGTGTCTGAAAATTGAACAACCAAACATTTTTTTATTTGTTATTATTTCGATCAAAAGTTGACACAAGCTTTTTGAATTATTTTGTTTTTTTTTAAAATGGCGGACCTTTAAATAAAAAGTATCGTTTTTGTCATGGATTTTCGCCACTATTTATTTATTTAATTACTTAAACAAACAAAATATCGCAAAAAGCTTGTGTCAACTTTTGATCGAAGTAATAACAAATAAAAAAATGTTTGGTTGTTCAATTTTCAGACACTCTAAACTCGCAAAGTCGGTCACACCATCTGTCTATACGATTTCGACGGAAGCCACGTGTTTTAGCCAAGGGGGTGGGAATAATCGAATATGAATATATATGTATAATTTTTCAAGAATAAACCTACAACTAGAAAAAAACCGCATTGAAAAATCTTGAGTAGTTTTCTTTTAATCCATTGGAAAAGTTGGGGTAAAAATGAGGCCTAAAAAGTAGACGACCCCCTTAAGTCTTACTGTCAGGCTAGATTAAAGAGGAACGTGTATGATTTCGTTTTTTTATGAAATGTCTTCAAGATTTTATCAATGAATGAAAAAGGCAGAAAATATTTGTAGAGTTATTTTGCCTCAATTCGTCGAGCTGATTCAGGTAGAGTTTTTTTACGTTGTCTCTTAGATTGACTTAGTCGAATAATTATTTTTTGAAATAGTAGAACGTGTTTCTACTTACGCAACAGTCATTTTTCGTGATTCGAAACATGTATATTACTATAACATTAACATGTATATTATTAAGCTAGTAAGCAAGTAAACTAAAAGTAAACTTATTTTTCACATTTTTCTAGTATAATATACGATACCCCGGAGGATTTCTAGGTATTTTCATAGATTACTTATATATATGTAAATTGCTACAGAGATTTAAAAAATTTGATGCCTTAAATGTGAATTTCGATCTATTATCAGTAATTTCAAATATTAATGATAAAATCACATTCATATAGATTTTTCATGTTTTATAGTGTTATTCTATTCTCGTATTTTTGAAACATTCAAAAGATTTTGTCGCGTTTTCTAAAATTCTTATAGATTTATAGTATATTCAGAATTCGATACTCTAGAATCCCAAAATTTATATAACGTAGAGGCATTTGTCGAGACTTCTCAGAAAACAGTTTTTTCATTAAATTTGAATGGTTTCATTATTCTTTTAGAGTTTGTATGAATCGAAAGATTCTTAATACTTTTGTATGGTTTTTATATAGATATCTAGAATTCGATGATTTAAGATTCAAAGTTTTGTAAATTTCTTGCATTTTTGTAGATTTTTAGTTTTCTCGATTATTCACTGGGTTTGAACAATTTTTCTGATTCATATTTTCTACGTTAACCTACGTTTGACAATTTCTACTCTTTTATCAAATATACACTGTTGATGTTTCCATGCGTTTTTTTTGTAACCTAAATGTTTTTGATGAAACTTTTTTCATTTTTACATGAAGTATTGATCAATTTTATCATCATAAATGATTTAGTACATAAGTTCTCAATCAAAAAATATACAAAATACATCTTTCCTTTCTTCCTCCTCCCTCTTCACACCAAAACAAATTAAAAATCCTCTCTCCTACCCTCCCAAAACAAATGCATCGACTCGCCCGACGACGTTGAAAAATCCTCTTTCACTCTTCCGTAACTCACGAAAGAGACTCTCGCGAGGTCTCTGTAAAGAGCAGAAATGTCAAGTTAAGCCGCGGAAATATGGTCAAAATTTGTCAAGGTTCATAAATAGAAGCGGCCGAATAAGACGCGAAAATTCATCGGGAATTCGGCTCTTTTGAACTGCGGCCTCCAACGGGAGATGCAAAGAATGGGGAAAGGGGTTGGCGTTTTTGGCCTGTAAATAGTACCGCGAACGGAAGCAACAAATAATGGCGCGAGGTGTGGACGCAAATCGCGCGTGGCCCGTCATACACTTGGCCGGGGAATGCGCCTCGGCGCGTGCACACGTTTGCGGACGCGCCCCATATAATCCTGGCGATGCTTTTCGAAAGCTCCCTCCGCCTCGGAGATCACGCTTGATCCGATGCGAGGACCGTTGCGGTGTCATTGTGTCGCATTGTCGGGTACGCGTCCAAGACAAACTTTGGCCCCGGCATCGACGATTTATCGCGCCGACACGTGCGAAGTCGGTGGCGACACTTTGGAGAAGGTTCCGCGGATTCCGCGGATCCGAGCTATACACTGCTCTATTACAACTGGAATAGTTCAACCAGGGTATCGTTTCAGTCTCCAAGAGTATCTTGGGCCTCGGAATCAGTACCATCGAGTCTCCAAGAGTATCCAAGAGTATCCAGAAAACAAATTTAACAGGACGGGCCATTGAATGAATCAGAATACACAACGGTATATGGGATGAAAGATTCATAACTTGCGAAAAATTCAAAGTTAGTAAATTATGATTGCAGGTAAGTGAAGATTGGATTAGAAGCTTGTAGAATCACTCATAATCGAAAAACGATTTTTTGGATAGTAGGTCCCTTTTCTCGGATCGCCTCACATATTTTCTTTTTTTTCAAGCCTTCGATGAATTATTTTCTGTCCTTGTCAGAATATATTCTAAGGATAAAATCTAGTATTCTTTTTCCATTCAAATCTGTCTCTGTCGTTTGATAATAGTAGAATTCAGATACGCATTCTATTCGTCCTCAAAAAGCATGATATATTATAATCTTCGTCAAATCAGCTATCAAGTCAATCCCATGAATTGTGCCAAAAAATTCATTCCTCGTCAAATCACATTGTAACCCGGGATAAAAAATCAGAGTATCGTTTTAGTCACCAGGAGTATATTGAGTCTCGGAATCAGTATCATCGAGTCTCCAAGAGTATCCAAGAGTATCGAAGGTTCCGAGAGTATACAAAATTAAAAAAAAGGCGACTGCGAGTCTCCGAGAGTAAAGCAATTTTTTGCACGAATCTCCAAAAGTCTCCTACAGTCACCTTTGATCTCCGATTTGAATACTCTATTTCTTGAAAGCCACGACAAGAGTATCCTTTGAGACTCAAGAGTATCTTGAGTATTTTGCCAAACGGAAGAATTTGAATGACCTATTTGGAGACTCTAAATAATCTGGAGGCTAAAGGATACTCTGATTTTTTATGCCGGGAGTATCCAAGAGTATTGAACGGGCGCGTAGGCAGAGGGGGGTTTTGGGGGTTCAAACCTCTCCCGAAATTCTGATAAAATCAATCGATATTTTATGTAAAAATGAAAAAATTTACATCGATAAATAATGGAAACATAAGCTACAAAAAAATGCAGGAAAACGTTATCAGTATATATTTAAAAAAAAGGAAAAATTATCAATACGTAGGATTACGTAGTAAAAATGAATCAGACGAATTGTTGTTAATCAGTGAATAATCAAGAAAAATAAAAATCTGTGAAAATGCTATGTAGAAATTTGAAAAACTTTGAATCTTAGGTCATCATATTCTAGAAATCTATATGAAAACCATATGATAGTATCAACAATCTTTCGATTCATACAAAACCTAAAACAATAATGAAAGTAAAAAATGAAGGTATAAAAGTGACAAAATGTTTTACACATGAGATATTGTTGACCAGAATTATATTCTGATGCAAGTAGATTGAATGATGTCATGATAATTTTGTTATTGATTAATTTGGAATTGTATTGATTATTGTTTTAATTATTGTAAATTCAGTTTCCTAAAGAGGGCAAGAATAGAGTGCCGAAAGCTAGAATGGAAGAGATGTTTATCTGGTTATTGATTGAATATGGCTCCAAAATGATCGAATACAAGATGAGTTATTATAAATAATATTGGAGCGTTGTAAAAAAATTTCATAATAAAAGTAATTTAATTCTATAAAAAAACTGTTTTCTGAAAAATCTCGCCAAATGTCTCTACGATCTGTTAATTTTGCGATTCTAGAGCATCAAATTCTACATATTCTATGAATGCACGAAAATTCTAGAAAGCGCAACAAAATCTTTGAAATATTTTAAAAATACGAAAAAAGAATAACTTGAAAAATCTATATGAATGTGATTTTATCATTAATTCTTGAAATTACTGATAATAGATTGAAATTTTCGTTTTTAAGCATCGAGTTTTTAAAATCTCTGTAGAAATCTGCAAAAATATAAGTAATCTAGAAAAATACCTGAAAATCCTCCAGGGTTTCGTATATTACACTAGAAAAATGTGAAAAATAAGTTTTCTAGTTTACTTGTTTTTGTTTTACTAGTTAATTAATTTACTTGTTAACAATTTACTAGTTCACTAGCTTACTAGTTTACTAGCTTACTGGTTCCTCAGTTTACCATTACAAATTCAACAAGTTTACTAATTTATTAAAAAAATAATTTACTAGTTAACGAGTTTGCTAGTTTACTATTTTTCTTTTTCATTTGATTACTATTTTACTAGCTCACTTTTTTTACTGGTTAGGTAGTTGACTAGCTTACTAGTTTGCTTGTTTACTCTTTTTCTAGTGTACTAGCTTACCAGTTTACTAGAATTCCAGTTTACTTGCTTACCAGTATACTGGATATTTTTCAATACATAAAAATCATGTAAAAATAATTTTTACAAGTTTATATCCTGGAGCATCATTATTAATATAATACTGTCATTGTGTATAATTTAAGAAATTTTTCTAGTTTACAAGTTTACTAGTTTACTTGCTTATTACTCTAATAGTTTGCTAATTTACTTGTTTACGAGTTTACTTAGTCCACTAGATTACTAGTTTACTAATTTACTAATTTACTAGCTTACTAGTTCTTTACTTAACTAGCTTACTAGTTTACAAGTTTATTAATACAAATTTGACAAGTTTTCTGGTTTCCTCATTAACTAATTTAATTTTTAATATGTTTGATAGATTACTATTTTTCTTTTTCACTTGTTTACTATTTTATAATTTCAGTAGTTTATTACTTTACTAGTTTACCAGCTCACTAGTTTACTAAAAATTTTTCAATACATAAAAATTATGTAGATACAATGTTTTTAGAAATCCATGAAACTTTCAGGCCTGTAGCATAGTGATATAATACTATTATTATTTGTACATAATTTTAAATTCTTCAATTCTTCAAAAAAGAAACTGTCGTCTGAAAAATCAATTCAAACTCTCAATATCGTTGGAAGTTCCAAGACTGTAGCATCGATTTTTTAGTCTATCGAGCGATTCATAGAAATATTAGAAATATATAAAAATACCAGAAAATACTACAAAATTTGATGAACAATATACTATACAAAAAAAAAATATAAATTCATGATGTACCTTTTATCTGCGTGGTTCAAATTTACTCAAAAATCACTTCAAATGCATAAATTTTGTAGAAGTGTAATTCCTAGAGCTTCAACTTTCAAAAAGCTCTATAGAAATCCATAGTACTTAGTATCAGATAATCCTTCTAATCATACAATATTTTCAAAAAAGATGATAATAAAATTTAATAAATCAAGAACTATTCTTTAAGTTTCGATTCACCATCTAATATTCCAATAGTTTCTCAAGAAATTTCGACTTCCTGCAAAAAATGACCGATCTCCCATTCCTCTTCCTCATTTTTCTACAGTAATTTACCCTAACCCAAATATCATCGACCCAAAAAAAATAACCCCTTCTCTTACGGTTCTTACACCCAGAAAAAAAGACAAAATTTCATTATACCGCGTTTAACGCTATCCGGCTCGAAGGACCACAACCTGCGCGCGCATTAAAAATGGCGGTGATTGCGATAAGGTTTTGTCCCGACGCGCGAGTAATGGCACGGCGAATCGTAGCGTCGAAAGCGGACAATTTTATTATTCCGATGGCACTCGGAACGAATGGGTCGCGTTTAAAAAGGACCGTTGACACCTTCCGAAAAAGGCGAAGGAAATGCTGGGCGATGCATCAGGCGAGTGGAATGATATGTTCGTACGAAAGCGAGCGCTGCCACCGCTCAGCTTCTGTAAGTCCGGCCGATCCGTTTCGCGGAGTGGATCATTTTCATTCGCTCCTAATTACCAGTCGCGAATGACTCGAAGACCGCGAGATACCGGCCACCACCTTCTCATTAAATCGCTCGCAGCTCAATATTTAATGCACCCTGAATCGTTTCATCATGCTCAGTGCAACGTGGTGGGGTGCAACTTCGGTTTTTTTTTCCAGGGCGCTCTCATTATAAAGAGGAAAGGAAGAAAAACAAAAAAAAAGCAGATCTAGTACTTGTTTGCAATACGGTTTTTATTATTTCTTGAGTTGCTGTAGAGAAATGTTATGAAGTAGGTATACTGATGAAATCAGCAATGACAATTTATTTTATGAACTTTTTATGGAATTCACAATTCAAAAATAAGATAATGTCGAAGTCGGGAAATTGATCACTCGGAGCTAATCTCAGTTAATTTAATTTATTCGATCAATATTTCGGCCACGCATGGGGCCCTCATCAGGATCCTTCAAAATCAAACCATTGAAACACTTAATATACAATGAACAAAAAACTTTCCAAAACAAAAACATATAAAAAAAATTGTTCATACTCACAAAAAAGTTTGTTTAAAACCCAAAATTAAATTATTATGTGTGAAATGTAAGGTCAAATTTGACCATCGTCGTAATGAAAACTTTTCAATCACAATTTTCTTATATTCCAACATTCTTAGATTTAAAAAATTCCAAAAGTCAAAGTAATAATCTTATTCCCAAAACAAATTGAAGGCTAAAGATAACAACACATCCTCAAAAAATATCCAAATATTTATCGTAAATCAAACTTAAATTCTTTGTATCTTTTTGCCTGTTAAGTGTATTGTCAATTTTCTGAATGAAAATCATTTCCGAAATATCCCTCCTCAATTTCTTACTCTCTTTATCCAAAATGCTAACATTTTTCCAATTAAAATCATGCCCTGTATTCAACTTATGTTTTAAAAGAACACTGTGACTCGAAACCGGTAGTCTAATGTTATTTTCATGTTCTTTTATTCTTGTTTTTAGATTTCTTTTTGTTTGTCCAATATAGCAAAAGCTACAGTTGTTACATTCAATTTTATAAACCACTCCTTGTTGGTCAAAAAAATCTAATTTATCTTTACCTCTTCTAATAATACTATGATTTAATTTATTATTTACTTTATTGATAATTCCTACATCATGTGTAATAAATATTCTCTTCAATCTCATATTCAGATCCTCAACGAAAGGTAATATTAATTTCTTCTTATTCCCTATATTTTTTGAAATATTATCTCTTTTTTGATCATTGTGATTAGACTTCAACAAATAATCAATTCTTTTTCTCATATATTTTTCAATAAATTCATCCGGATAATTATTCCTATGAGATACAATGAGATTAGCTTCGAGTGATCAATTTCCTGACTTCGACATTATGTATTTGGAACGGAGCATAGAATCTTGATTTCTTATATATCATGCAAAAATAAGATAGCTTCATTTTTTTTTTATAAGTTGTATTACATTTCTTAACCATCTCATAAATTACGTCACTTATTTTTCTAAATATCTAATTGTCAGGGCAAAAATAGGTTAAACTGTTTAAACACCTGCAATTCGTGCAAAATTATTCAGTATTACATACAAAAATAAAAAGGATAGTAATCATTAATAAAAAAAACCACACAAAAAGAATAATGCATCGAAGAATGATAATTATAATACAAATGGAATAATGAAAAAAATTATACATGATAAAAATAGGTGAATATTATCGAAAATTCACTCACTGAAATCCAATGAATAGTGTATATGTTGTATGAGAATCTTATTTATAAAAAATAATTCCATGTTAAAGTGGAATATAGAGATATTAAATTAACGTAAATTATAATGTCATGAAATGCTAGAAAGCTGAAAAAACTGTATTCTCAAGCATCTAATTTTGGAAATCTACACAGAAAACCATAAAATAATAGCAACTCTTATGAGTCATACAAACGCTTAAGAAATACAAAAGTGGTAGAAGTCTTTAAAAGTACTGTTTTTCGAAAAAGTCAAACAATTAATTGAGATATGTAAAACTTCCAATTCTGAAGTATGGATTTCTCAAAAACGTAATGAGCAATCTTGAGTTATACTATGAATCAATAAAAATATAATAAAACTCTACAAAACCTCACGAATACTAAACAATACGAAAACACAAGAGAGACCTGAAAAATGCTAAAAGTCTTTGAAGATTTTTTTTTCCAAAATCTATGAAAATAATCAAAATTAATCGAAAATGAAATTCGAAATCATGAAATTTTATGAATCTGAGTAGCAACCTGCAAAAATACTAGAGAAAAAAAAAAAAAATTGTAAAATATCTTCCGAAAATTCATCAACATTGAAAAATTGCAAGAAGTAGAAGAAATCTATTAATTCTCAAAAACTATGTAGATAATGTTCCTTCAAAAATTTCAAAAACTCCATCCTAGAAAATGTTTTCATACAAATCAATGAAGAAAATAATAATATACTAGAGAATTCTTTAAATTGTAAAAAATAAAGACGAAAAAAAAAACAGTGAGTACTGAAAATTTGTATAAAAGATACTGTTTTCTAGAAAATGAATTTATACACTCAAAATTGTTAAATTTTTTAGTACTGTACCATTAGATTATGAAATATATAGAGCGATCCATAAATAAATACAAGATATCGATAAAAATATAAAATTTTACGAAATCTTATAAACAACGTAAAATTTCCTCAAAAATAAATTGAAATATTTAAAACCTCTAAAAATGTTAGTACTATAGCATTGGATTATAAAATCTTTAAAGTGATATAAAATTACTATAAATCTATGAAAATATCAAAAATTACTCCGCATTTACATTATCAACGTAAAATACAAAGATTCTGAAAATCTATAAAATACGTGAAATCTGTAGAGATATCATTTCTTGAATATCAGTGAAAATATTCAAAATTGTTCAAACTTTGATTTCTAAAGCATTGAATTCCCTAAAGAGAAATCCATAACAATATCAGCAAATTTTTCACGTTGTATTAATACTTAGGAAATGAAAAATACTAAAAGTATCACAAGAAAAAAGCTGCATTTCGGTTAATACTTAAAAACCAAGAAAATCGAATCTGAATAAATTGTTGCATAAAAATTAGTCGACTTTGGACTCCAAAATCCCAAAATCCTAAAAATTGAAAAATCGTCCTTTTGCAACAAGATCGTCAAAGATTGAAAATCATTAGATCTCAAACTAAATATATTTTTTGATGAAACCTACACTCCTGCCAATTTTCTTAGGCCTGAAACATTGAGAAGTTACATCATGATACCATCCACAATCAACTATTATTCCAAAGGGATAGTTCTGTATCTTGGGACTAATGAGTCCCAAGATACAGAACTACTGTGGCGTTAATTGCAACTGGTAATTTGCGAATAAGTCAGTGAAACTCGTTCTCAGTGCATGAGAATGGTCATTTCCATGCTAACCTGCAACTCCAAGTTTTATTCTCGGCCTGATAATCTGCTTTCACGTGGAGTCTTTCTCGCTTAAAAACATGTCATTAGTTTCTCGATTGAACTTCTGATAACTCATACTTGAGCGTCAAGCAATATGTATGCATATTGCGGAGTCATTACGCTTGGTCTAAATGCAGATTATTCAACATTACAATTCGATCGCTTGCTCGACGTGCATAGGAATGAGACTAGATGATGCAAAAACTTGTGCATGTCGATGGATTTAGTAGATAAATAGTTTGTTTTTAAAAGAAAAAAATAGAAATTGTTTGAATGGTAATAGAAATTTGCAATGTAGATATTTTTAAAATCTTGATTTGTCTCAGTTCGGATAGTTTGAATATTATTGTCATCAAAACCTACATATTTAATTTTGTAGATTTTGAGTATTTCATAATAATATAGACTTTTATTCTCAGTTTTTTTCTGTTTTCAGGTATTTATGATATTTTGTATGACTTTCTTTTATTATAATAGTTGTTTTTTTTTATGGATTCCAAAGTATATTTCTAAAATTTAATTCTTGAATATTAGAAGATTTGATAATTTCTACTTTTTTTTAAAATATTTTTTATTACAAAACGATGTACAGTTTCTTTGTATTTTCTAGATTCCTCGTTTTCTAAGGAAAAAAATTGGAATTTTTCAAGAATAATTAGTATCAATTTTAATAGATTTCAGAGTGTATTCTTAGGATTCAATGCTTTTATATTAAAATTCCAACAGATTTCAAGAAACTTTTGCACTTTTTGAGAACATCATAAAAACATAAAATTTTTTAACTAATAAATTACTCGTATGCACCGTATTTTAAGTACATATTTATATAATTTTGCTCGATTTTCTAGTATTTCATTGGATATGTAATATTTTTATTGATTTCAAAATTAGTTAATAGACTTCGCTAGTTTAAAATTAAAATTTCATGCTTTTCTAGTCTTAAAATTAATTTTCCAAATAACAGTATTTAAAAAGATTTCTACTCTTTTGAGGACGTCGAGTATTTGAGTACTATAATACCCCAGAATTCGTATGATATTAAGGATTCTACGAATTGCTAATAAATTGCTTATTTTCTTAATTTTGATGCACTGAATAATACTATCAATATTTTTTTTATTTTTTTAAAGAATGAATAAGATATAGTAGGATTTTTTAGTATTTCTATACATTTCTCATATGGATTTATAACATTACGTTATTAGTTCGAATAACAAATCATTTTTAATCAGAATAAAATGTATCAGTTACATCGAGAAAAAAATATTGTAATTATTACAATACTGTATAGTAAATGGGAATTACTCTGACATATTGTATTTATTGCTAGATAATACAGCAATTTGTGTAATAACATTGTAAATATTGTCAAATGATATTCTAGTAATAGATATACATTGCTGTAAAATTCCTTTCATACATATTTCGTTTTCTACTATACTTCTTGTACTTTTTGCAATATTATATTGTAATTCCTATTTATCCAGACTTCAGAAAATTCCATACAGTTTTTTAGTTGACACATCTGTATATGTTTTTTTTTGCAATATTTTTGTATAATTTCTACGTTTCTAGTGCATCATATTTTGATGTGAAACAGTTTTCAAAAAAGCTGGAAAAAAGTAATGTAGTTTTTACATGGTGAAAATTACAATTTGTATAATAAATTTGAATTTTAATATTTTAAATTTAGCGAAATTGTATAGTAAAAACTAATATACATATTGTAATTGTACAATATTAGTGGTTTTACTGTAAAATATTGTAATAAGTGAAATAAATATTGCATTTTTTACAACAATCTTGCAAAAACTACATTAAGATTGTAAAAACTGCAATATTATGGTTGTTTTTACAAGATTATTATCCTTTTTTCAATATATATGGCAGAAAGTACAAGATTTTTTTCTCAGTGTACTCTCTTGGATTGTATTAGTAAAAAATTACTAATCTTCAGTGGTACACTTTTCTCTTTTCAATTAGTGATTTTTCATTTGCAAATAGTAGTTTTCTACTAATAATAAGTGATATTTCATTTTATAAGTAATCGTCTCTTAACAATAATAACAAGCAAGTTTTGAATAAATTCGAATATTAAAAAATCATCTATAATTTGTTAGAAGTTACTTATAATTAGTGTAAAAAATTACTGTTTGAAAAAGAAAAAAATGCCCTACTAATAATTAGTGACTTTTCTCTAATCTAACCTGAGATAGTACTGTAGATAAAAGTAATTTGCATGTTTTTTTGCATCCAGTGATTTAGAGCGTAATGGGATTTTAATCACTTCTTATATGGCAAAAAATCGGAAAACCACGAAATCTACATGCTACATTTTCCCTAGTTTCTTAAAAAAACAATATAGTTATAGCAATAATAAATCATATTATTTTTTCGTAAAATCCAGGTTCTCTGTTGCTCCTTTTTTTCTAATGATTTCTTATATATTAGACTGGACAAAAAAACAGCGAAAAATCTTAGCTTCAAAGTCTAAAATGCAAAATTCGATTACATTTACTACTACGTGACAACCGTTTTTAAGAATGGTTTTTTTTCTTCCCGAAAATGTAAGGTATACCATCAGATAATTATTTTTGATCTTTTTTTCAAATCCAACCATTCCCGCAGCTCAATGACAAATGTTCCCGAAACATCGTTTCATCGGCGAAAAAAATTTATGAAGAAATAATGAAAGCGTACGGAATGATACAATGATAAATTCATGAACTTCTCACACGCTTGGCGAGCGATAAATTTTTGCGGCATTTGAATGACGCGCGAATATCAGTGACGGAAGCTATTTTTTTCCTCGCAGAAAGAAAGATAAAACGCGAGAAAGTTCAATGGTTCCTGCGCGCGCGTGTGGGTAGCCGTACATACATTTCATTTGGCAATCAATAACACAAACTTTTCAACTTTTATCGCTTGCACAATGAATTTTTACGTAACGCGATTGTTTCCGAACTTTTCTCCAAGGAAAAAAAACAAGGGAGAAGTGCTTCAACGATGGGCAACGCATCATTAAGTGAAAAGCACGAAACTTTGGGAAATTAAATTGATTGATGGTGAAGAATTTATAAAATTTTTCTAATATAATTCATTAGTTTTCCATTCAGATAAAGAAATCGAAAAATGAAAACAAGCCTTTGAATGAATTTTCCTTGAATAATTAGTGCTGAAGAATATTTTTTTTTTGAATGCAGCAGACGAATGATTTAAAATTTGCCAACGGTGTATTCTTATACATTTTCCTGCGACAGGGAAGTCCGAAATTTTTCCAGTCCAGTGATACGTTTCATTTCGCGAGGTGAGATTTTGCATGAAATCAAGACTTCGTTGGCGAAAGTGGGGACGCGAAGGTAATGGCGCGTACATTATTCTGATAAATTGCCCCGCCTTGCGTCAAACCTGACTATTCGCTAACGGGAATTTCGGCCGCTCGTATATCTAATGTGTGTGTATCTATATCCACTCTTTGACACAAAGTACCATTAATTTCAAGTAGTGCCTCGTTGATTCTACAAAAGTCATAAGTGAAAAAAGGTGAAGATGAGGCAAGGATCTTCACTGAAAAAAATTGAGTGATTACTGTAATACAGTATTTTGCAGTGAAATCGGCCACTGTACTTTTTTCTACCTATTTCTTGCATTTTTTGGTACATGATATCGTCAAAATTGTGGAATGATATAGTAAAATTTATATTTTTATAACTCCAAAATGTATTGCTATTTATGCCATACTTCAGTTGTGGTACATGTATTAGAATTTGTTAAGTCAAATTTTGCTGGTTTTGAGTAATTTCTTACTATTTAAATGAGTAGGAATCTAATGTACATAGAAGTAAAAATTACTAGTTCAAATAGTAAAACTATCCTAATATTTGGAATAAAAATGACGAACTAAATAGTAGATTTTCTACTGTATAAGTTTTTTTTTAGTTACTGTTCTCATAGCAAAATGGTAAAATTTACTAATCTAGAAATCGATTTTTACCTATCAATCGGTGATTCTATGATTATTTTAACAATACAAAATTACCATCAAAATGATCATTTTTTTTTTGCAAAATAAAGTGAGCTCGATTACTGTACTTACATCTTTAATCTTGATGTAGATATATTTGATTTTAATATTTCCGTTGATTAAGTTACAATTAGACTATTCAATTATTCAATTGAAAATTGAACAGCCTTAACATAATATATTCTAAATATTTTAAATCACGTACCAATTTCATTTGTTATACAACGATGCAATTTTAAGTATATGATTAAAAAATACTTTCACTTGTATTTTTATTTTGTTATGTTGGCATGAATCAAAATGACATAAAGCCGTCAGTATTAAATTTATTGAAAAGTTAGAAATGACTATTAGATTAATCAAAAAATTTTGACTTTTCATTATTTCCAATTATTTTGAATATATTAGAAGTACTAAAATTTTTTCATTAGACTTTAATTGTCATTCTGAATATAAAATAAAAAATTTTTGAACACAGTTCAGAGTAAATTAAAATCAGCTCAAAAAAATTAATTAAATTCATCTCTAGAAAAGAAAAAAATTAAATTTTATGAAAACTTTATTCTGAGAAACATGATATGAGTAATATGTAACTGATAATGTATCTATTTTTCATAAAACCATAGGGGCCACAAAATTTTCAAACGAAAAATGAGAGGTTCCACAAGTTTTTCAAAACTTACAAGTATTTAAAAAGTATGTACCTTTTTCTGCACTCCAGAATACTTTTTTAGAGAGTTTAGAAGTATTAGAATCGAAGACTGATGTCTCGCAAAGTATTCAAACTGAAGAATTCAGTGTCCAAAAAAGATACTTTTAGAGATGCGAGTCTCTGAAAAGATACTTTATGAGAGTCAAGTCTTTTAGGAAGATACTTAAGAAGATTCCAATTTTCTGACTGAAAAATCTTTGTTTGAGAGATTAAAGAATCGTAACAATAATACGGAAATTTCAGTTCATCTAATTTTAAATTTGTCGTGAAGAAATATTATTGGATTTCAAAGATGTCGCAATCACCAAAATTGTTAAAATCTTATTCAATTCTCTAACAATCCGAATTTCTAAAACTGGTCTTTGAATTTCGGAACTGTGGAAATATATCAAGTATGCATATTTTTAATCGTTTTTTTGTACTGTTGAACTGTAAAGACTGTTTTTATAAAGTTTGAATGATCGAAAATGTCATAAATCATCAAACTGTCAATGCTGCCAAAATGCTGCCAATGATAATTTTCTTTACAGTAATAATAAAAAATAACTGTAAAATGAGGTAAATATCAAAATTAAAATAATATTTATAAGTAACAGTCCCTGCTTATTCTTGCTCAAGAAGATTTTTCTATTTTATTATAATAAATGAATAAAAATAAAAAAAATGTGAATGGATGGATGTACCATGGTATACACAAAATTGAAAGTATATTGAAAATCTAAGAAGATAATAAAAATTTCCATTGATTTCCGAAAACTGAAAAAAGTTCAACAAGTTTCTCTCTGTGAACTCTGGAATCCTTTTTGGAAAACTTTGAAAGTATTCGAATCGGAGACTCAAGTCTCATAAAGTATTCAAACCGGAAATTTCAGTCACTAAAAAAGATATTTTTAGAAAGCCGAGTCTCCTGAAAAACTATATATTTCAGGAGATTCGAATATTTTTGTAAGTGACTGAAGAGAAAATTCCAAAGCCTCTGAAAATCTCTGTTTGAGAGACTACAAACACGTAAAAGTTATACAAAAATAATTATACGAATTGAAATTGGTCAAAAAAGCTTTTTTATTCTTAACAATTATTTACATTAATTGTGTATGTGAATTGCCGTAAGTTCATGAACAAAATGAAACATTTGGATTTTGTGGCCAGTGAACTCATTTGAATTAAGAAAAGAAAAAATGTTTTTTTCTCCTCTTAATTTCCTAATTTCCCAGCTTTTGCAAAATTTCATAAGCCTGCTCTAATTTTTCCACTTTATTTTATGAAAGCAAGAAAAAGTATACCATTCGAAGATGCAAGTCTCCAAAAGACCGCAGTCACTTTATAATAGATCGTAAATGTCATCGTTTGGTAAAAAAAATCTCATTGAAGATTCTACTCCAAGCCAAAATCTCTTGACAAAATAAGACTGACAAAAACTTTGGAAGACTCTTTAAGACAGTTTCGAGGACTTTCTAGATACTCGGGATACTCAAAAAGAGATTCCGTGCATGTCCCGGATTTTTTCTCGGTTCAATCGATACCCTGAATCTCCCGCTTCTTGGATGACTGTTTAGCCATTAAATACTTTGTAATGACGTGAAAGGTAAGCGAGTGTGACGAAATCGCCGCGCTCTCGCGGTTAGTTTGATTATCCAGAAAGTAGCAATTTGAATTAGCGCGGAATCTTTTATCGCTACCGGTAGTGACTGATTCACTTACCGCCTGTCCCGGCAGGCGGGCCGCGACGATAGGACATTAGCTGTTGAATGCGAAGCTCTTTAGCCTGCGCTAATTAATGACTGGATATTAGCGTAATTGCAATGAGTCGAAATTACGGCAATCGCGCGGTTTACCACTCCGCAGAAAGAGGATGCACCGAGAGCCAGACACGCCTTCAGTAGCTGCTGATAAGAACATTTTTTTACTCCTTTTTTTTCATTTTTCCCGAAGGTTCAAATTTTTCTCAGGATGGATTTGTAATCAGGGCAATGAAGCGAATCGAAGGTATATGTAGCTGAGTTCTGCAATCACTTCAGTTTTGAATATTTGTTGTACCTAATTGGAGTCATACGATCTGAAATTTACGAAGAATAGATCAACTGATGGGAAGAATAAATGTTGAGGCAAATTTTGAAGGTTGAAGGATAGGGATTTTACTTTAATCTGTGAGTTCTCTGTATTTTTCTGTAAAAATGTAAAATTTTTCAGCGACAGCTCTTATATTGCGATTGTTGCATGTGTACTGGAGTACGAAAAAAATTATTATTGTCTGTTTAACGATGTCAAGTAATCGCTCAACTATTATAGCCTTGCATCAGCTAGGAGAACACAACTTTCTCAAAATGAACTGTTAACACTTCTAACAACTGAAAAATCATCAAAAAAATAGTTGAATCTGATAAAAGTGGGAGTGGCCCATAGCCCAGAATTTTGTCACTTTGTATAGGGAAAGATTTATCCATAATTTTTGGCTTTGTTTGCTTGAGAAAGAAGAAATGATCCAACTTCTTCCAAAGTTCTTTTAATTTTAGTGATTAGTAAATTTTTTCTATGCTTGAATAATTGTTTGCAATTTCTGATTCCAAGCAACATTAATTTTCATTATTACAAACATGTTTAAAAGATCATCATCTTCTTGATTCACTATCAGTGAAGAAATAAGAAAAATATCAGAAAGTTATCTTCTAAGGCACATAATTCCAGAAAATTTTCATAAGGTCATCGTGTTCAACTCTTCACATGGCATTTTATAGAATCTTTCCTATTTATAAATAATAGTTTTAAGGGTTGGAACCTTTTTCCAAGCAATTGCCATCTGTGAAAGGGAACAAGAAACTTTGGTGCTTGCCTTGCTTTGGCCGGTACACTATACGAATTGAACGAACCAAGTATCAGCCAACGGTTAGCTCTACGAAGAATACCTCTCGTGCTTCTCAACAAAATCAATAATTTATAAATAAGATAAAACGTTGTAAACATTCGTATTTTGGCAGAAATAGGTGAACTTTTATAACCTTTTTTGGCTGTCTACACAGAAAATGTCGATTTTAGGCTTATTTTTTATGAATTTTTATCATAATTGTTAAAATGTTATTTTACAGTTTAAAGCACGTATGAATGTATTTTGATTGATATAGAAAATTTTTTAACAGTAACGTCTTTACACATTTTTGTGTGGTTGCGATCAATTTTTCTTTTATTTTTGTATTTGCAATTGTCTATTTAATAGTTATTGATTTCTTTGAATTTTTTTACATTGCATGGAAATATTTAAGTAGTTTTTCGGAAGTTCTGATGATGGATTTTTTTGTGGTGATATTATACAAATTATGAAGAATTTTGATCGTGTAAAAAGGTACACTGAAGACTTTATGTTTTTGATGATATTAGCTTATAAAAATTTATCGAACCTTTCTTTCCAAAATTTGTGAGAAATTGTTTAAAAAACTGAAAATCTTTTTTTCACTATGTAAACTAGTGATGAATTCAAACTAAAACTCTTCTGTTCATATACAGGAAGTAGTTTTGCAAGAGCAGTATATGTTTTTTTTTAATTACTGAGAATTTTAATTTTTTTACCGAGACTTGAGTCGCTTTTAACGGCAAACTGCAATGACCCTGGTAATCCATGACCAATTAATTGATTTCAAATACATTCAAAAATTAGTAGTTTAATCTGAAAAATATTTACAGATTTTTCTATGAATACTTTAAAATTTTCCTGTTTTTTTCATCATTCATCAAAGGCACATACTTATTGTTCGTCTTATCGCATTATTTTCTTTTTACTATAACATGGAAAAAGGAGCGAAAAATGTGACCCGTGAAGAGAAAATTTTCATAAAAGCAGTTTTACAAATTTGTGTGATCGTATCATTTTTCTACAATTATGACGGTTCAATTTATGTTAAGCCTTCTATGTCTTTTTTCTGTCATTTTGTAGATGTTTCTATCAATATTTTTCTAAACTCATTGCCATGAGCTTTTTTATTCGTTTCCTGTTAATTTTCCTAGTACGCTCTACTGTTAATAATTGCAATTCTTATTTTCTTTTCATCTTTTTTTTTCATCATACCTGTAAGTATGATTTTTTTTCTTCGTTAGATTTTTCGACAAGCAATTCATCATGCTTATTAAGAACTTTTTTTCACGATATGACGTGAACAAAATCCATAACGTAGACAACACAAAATCTGTGCGAAAATAAATTTGCTGTAAATCTTGTCCAGGTCCTCAGAAAAGTCACCAAAACGTATATCTTCATGTACATAATTTATGATTAAGTTTGTCGAATAACGAAGTATCGTTTTTCCCTTTTTGTAAAATCAAAGGATTTTTTGAAGTTATTCTTTTTAGTATACGAAATTGACAGCTGAACTGAGCGCCAATTATGAAAACAGATACTTCAAGTGTCAAGAACGTTGCTGCAGTGAAAAAAAAAACAAGGAATTTAAAAATGATAAACAATATTTTCACGACTACTTTAGAGTTTTTGTAATTTATATGTAGAGTTGTCCATTAGTATTATATATATATATATATATATATATATATATATATATATATATATATATATATTATAATTGATTAATTTTGCGGTGCAAAAGTAAGCCTATCGTCGATAATAATGCCCAAATCTCTCACTTGTGTGATTCTATTTATTGCTGTCTCCCTAATTTTATATTCGGAAGGTTAACTTCTTTTTATAGAATGTTATTAATTATATTTACAAGAATTCTTAAAATTGTGTCTTTTTTTAATTGCTTTACAGAAAAATGCAAAATATTAATTATTTGAAATTTCCCGTCAACGACTACAGTTAATGAAGATCAATGTATATCCTAATTTTTGGAACTTATAAATATATTTCGCCTGCAGTTACATAGCAATAGTGAAATATTCTTTTATCAGAATATTATTCGATCGGATTAAGGTTCTTCTAATTCTTAGGTTCTTCTTATTCTTCCTTCATTATTGTATACCTAGTACTTGTGTAAAGTTTATGAATACTATTCTTGATTACCTTGAATTCCTTTATTTCAAGTACATAGTACTATAGAAATAACACAGTTATACAAAATGATTTGTCACATTTGGAATAGCTTTGGAATATGATTGGAACAAATTTTGTTTCTTGGTCCGTAAAATATAAAAAAAAAACAGAAAATCATTCGGGCACTATTCAGGACCTCTATATCATCATACACCTATATATCATAATTCTCGAATAGTTCCCTCTGTTTAAAAGTTCAAATATAAGGTCACTGTTTAATCAAACGTATTTCATGGTCCAGAATTGGACTTTTACATCTTCTAATCCTTATAGAAGCCTTCAGCTTGCCCCCAATACCTTTCTAACACCCAAAAGACATCAACCTCAAGAGCCTGCATCACTCACATGCTTTTGGTGATTTTTCCCCTCAGCCTAATTATTAACGAACGTGCAAACACACGCTGCACAATCGATTCACCGCGGGGCCAAATTAGTTGGCTGCTGGCAGACGGGCATTAAAATAATAACGCTCGTCGGATTAATAGCCAGTCATAATTAGGGAAATTCTTGAGCGGTCGGAAATTACCCTCCATCTTCCCTCTCCCACGCCGCCAAAACGAATCGTTTACTAACCGGAGAAATTATCCAATCCTTTCGTAGTCACGTTTTCCCAGTTTACACAAGGAAAATAAACGTTTAAATAGAAAGAGGTTTTGAGGGTCGGGTACAGGGGGGTGTGGTGGCTGAGGATGGCTAAAAAAGAGAGAATTTCAGGCTTTATAAGGGACGTAACGAGCCGAGGTCGATCGCATTAAAGGGGGTAAAAAATCGCTCGGCTCTACAAGGCTTCCTGCCCGAGAGTACTCCTGATTCGCCTGACGCCATTAATTGTCACGCAGTCATCTCTTTATTAAAGTCCGCGAGTATGAAAAAGTTGGGTCTGGGGAATTAATATTGAAGGCAAGAAATTTATGGGGACGTTGGGGTTTTAAGCAGATGTAACATGATTTCAAAACTATGGGAAGATTTAATGATGATTTTCAGGATGGTTCTGCTTGAATTGTTAAAAATTCTTTGAAGTTCTGTTAAGAGTGTAATACTCGAAGAGAATATAACGAATTTTTTGGAAGACTGTGTACCTGCTACCTGACATTTAACAATAATTATTTTTATCTTTGTATGAAAAAAATTGGATCATAAAAGAAATAACCCACTGATTTAGAAGAACCTTCATTGAATTCTTATAAATCAACTTAACCTACAGTACATTTCACATAGTTCACAAAATCATTAATCCCATCAGTAGAAAAAAATACGATGAGAAAACTCAGAGTTTCAATCGAATGCATTTTTCAGGGGTATTTCGCAATGATTTTATTTGATATGTAAATTCAGGATAAGCGTCGTTATCCCTCGAGTTGTAGCGATCTGTTAGGTTCCGAAGGAGTTTAATTCTGGGAGATTCCCTTGATAAGTTGGGTCGACGCGGAGGTTTCAGCGAATATTATTCTCTGTCAAATTAATTAAATTTCAAAAGGAATACGTAATTAGAATTAGACTAATGTTGGGGATGCGTTAAAGCCGGTGTTTCGTGTTTTCATTTATTTTACTAGCGCGGATTTCTTGGAATGATAGGACGAGGATGAAGACTCTAATTGAATCGTAACCGGATGGGGATAAATAATCATTGGGGCGAGTGATAAATCGTTGACATTTGTTGCTGAATCAAGAGTATATTGTATTTCTACTGTTAATTTCAAACAGTGATCTCTCAATATGACAATGTCCCGAATTATAGTAAACGCATTCAACATTGAATCGAAAGTGGTCATAAATTGCTCTTAATTGTAACCAATATCATATCAAAATTCGGAGTGATGTTTCACTCAAAATGCAATACGAAGAAAATGAAATCACGAAGGAGTGTTTGGAAGATCGCTAAATATCTCAAACACCAATCTCGATATTCCAGCGAACTTTCGACATTCCCAAGTTTCCTCTAGCAGGTAAACTTGTGGTGGATCCGGGTGAACGAAAAATGGTTCTCGAGACTTTCCAGGGCTATGGCTCCCAAGCGCCTCACTTTTCTAATCGCAGCCCATTAAGACTCCCTTCTTCTTCGGCTGGCACGCCACTCACCGCAAATTGTCTCACCCTAATTTAATCCGTGATTCTCAAACTTTCCAAACCTTCGCTACAAGGATTCTAACTTTTTCCGCTCGTCAGAGTCAGAAAACAACGCGTTACTGAATGTTTAACGATAATGGAACTTGTTTATTTTTTGGGAGATCGATTTAATTTAGCGAAATGCACACGGAGAAAAAACGAGAGTAAATCCCACCAAAAACGCACGAAGAATTACCAAACTGCTGAGAAACGCGGGATAAATTTCATGTTCGAGACAGAATGCTGAAGTCCAGTAAAAATGAACTGCCAGGGTGATAAAAATTATCAAACGTTCGGAAAAAATTACATGCTTTGAAACCTGATTCGTCCGATTTTTCGAATACTTTTTACTTCAAAATAAGAAAAGAATTTTTCGTCCTCGAAGGATTTTAAATGATGTGGTTTTGTATTTTAAATAATGAAACTCCATTATGCAAATCTTTAGTGATATAGAACCTTTAAAATCTTATCAGAATAAAAAACCTTTTTTTTTAAACATTCATTTCTGTAGAAATGGTAGAAATTTTGATGCTAGAAATTGATGCTGGAATGAAAAGAGATATTTCGGTGTTGATCCTTCATTGTCAATGTTCAGTCATGTTCCTCAATTCTTTTTCTTGTATATGGTTTTCACCCGTATTTAAAGGATTTCCACAATAATTCGCAATCAAGAAAAAATTTCATGCAGCCACCTAGTGAAGTTGAGTGAAAGTTGTTGTAGAAAGGCAAAGGAAACAAACGCACTTTTCGGCGACTATTAATAGAATTCCCCAGCGCGCACACCGACACCAACGCACGCTTATACGTGTTGCGTTTAAGAAAAAGTGTAGAGAAAGAATGTGAATACAGCCTTACGGCAAGAAATTTTTACCAAACGATCGGTACATATTCTTTTTTTTGGAATAGTCCCTGCTGATATGTGGAATCATCCCGCGTTTCTCAGCAGTTTGGTAATTCTTCGTGCGTTTTTGGTGAGATTTACTCTCGATTATTCTCCGTGCAAGCAGAGTCACTGTCAATTGGATCATTTGCAGGTGAAAGAGAATTTTGATTTTGTTTTTAAATTCGAAGAATACGAAACGAAACTTCATTGTCTGTGTTTCATTGTCTGAACCAGAATTCATAGGTGAATTTACTATTACTATTATTATTATTACTCATTGTACACAAGCAGCAGTTACAAAACTGATATTGCTTGCATTTGGAGTAATATTACATTCGAATTACAGAGATAATTATTTTATCGTAATACAAAACATAATACAAAGTAATGGTAAAAGTATGTTGTCAAGGTCCGTTATATATATAGTCTATTGAGTAGCATTGGAGTCGAGTTGATCATAAGCCTTCTTAAATGCTGGCACCAATGATAAGCGTATCACTTCTTGTGGTAAAGAGTACCATAAAGCCACCACGTGGTTAGACAGAAAGTGTTATCGTTGTATTTGGTTATATCTCATTGTTCTTAGCTTCAAGAAGTGGCCTCGTAAGCTTTAGGTCTAGGTAAATATAGTTGGGAGCGCTTCTACATTGTAATGCCCTGACAGGCATTTAAATGTCTCGATACAGTCCCCTCTTTTACGTCTGTCAATGAGCGTCGAGAGTCTAACAAGGAAAGGCTCCCAGGTCGAAAATTCTGATTGCTTTTCTTCGTGTTTGTTCAAGCAGATTTATGTCCTTACTAAGATATAGTGACCAAACTAAATTAGCATACTCCACTATCGGCCAAATATAAGAGATGTAAACTCGTCGTAATTTACTTGCTGAATACTCATCATAAACTTCCATAATCATTCGATGAGCTTCAGAAGCCTTTTTTCTTCCCGCTGTAACCGAAAAGTAAAATTCCCTACAAATGATAAAAATTAGGTTAGAGTATCGACATATCTGAAGCGATGGCAAACTATGTTACCTACCATTTCATGGCTATTGTTATACCAAATGCTAATGACATATGTCTAATTTCCAAAACACCATACCAGATATATGATAACTTGGCTGCACCAAATGAGAACCTCCACCCTCATGATTCATACTTCCACAAAACGGAATGGAGTGAACAAAATTTCAACATGAAAAATACGAACGTGGAAATTTCCATCCGGGGATTAGGAATTCTGATTCCGTGATGCGAGAGGCGCGCATTGATGCCCATGTATATGTATGCGGGGGCAGAAATTGCGTGGAATGATCGTGGCCTGAGAGTGCAGAGGACGTGGAGCATCCAGCCACCGCGGCGGGACCATCATGTCGCCCGCAGCTCATCGCCGGGTGATCACATCTCATCGCGTTCTACCATCACTCCGACCATTACAAACCGTGGGGGAGTGAGCGAGAGTGAGAGAGAAAGAGTTTGCCCTTTAGATAGGCCAGGACTCGTTCCGTCCCTTGCCTACCTCGAGCTCATCGCGATTTCATCGTCCGACGTACTATCAGCATATTCGACCGCTTAGCACCTACTTCCCTCGAGTGTGATACGCCGTGATTCATTTGAATTACACATTTCCCGCGCTTTCGCGCCATTGATTGGGTCCTGGCAGCACCGCAAGAACTGTGAATTCATTTTGATGATAGATTAAGGTCTGTGACTTCACTGCAAAAAACATATATGAGACATGTCTCCGTAGAAGACACGAAGACGCGAATTCCATGTCTTCAGTCATTAAGTGTCTTACTTTTATGTGTCAAAAAGATGTGTTCTGAAGACATCTCTAAAAGTCTTAAAAACGGCGTCAAAAAGTGTCTCGTGGCAAGACACCATTTTTCGCAGTATTGAACAGCCCAGAAACTTCATTTAAAAAAGACACGAGAATCATGTAACATGCCTTTCGACTCTTCTTTTAGTTCTATTGTTTTCCGCCATTATCTGCGCTTGGTTACACATGCTCAGAGCTAATAGTTTTTTCTTCCCGACCTCGATTGAAGGTCATTTCTCCGATGGTTTCACTTATGACGCTCTGATTTACACGAATCGCCTCGTAATCTATCTCCTCTAATTCGACTTCAGAAACTGTATCTCGCGAGTTCCGCGATAGCGTACATTTGTTCGTTTTGAAAGCAACGCGAGTTCCCTTTTCCTCAATCTATCCATGACAGCGCACGACGCGTGTAAGTTTTCCTTCTACAAGAACCCAATTTCTCAAGAAAGTTGAACGCTTGCGGAATTGGCATAAATAGAATGTGGGTGAATGTGATTGAATTTTGATTAATCTCAGGAAACTATTTTTCAGGATCAGTGCGTATATGTGTAAGAAGGGGTCTGACGAGGTTTTATGCATTCGAAACATGATTTGAAGGGTTGTATAGAAGAATTCCTATAATCACGATTGTCTTGAGGAGGAGTGGAGGTCAACAGAAGAATATTGTAAGTAGAGTCAAGAAATTAAAAGGTTTGTTCGAAATTCAAAAAAAATTACGATGTGTTACATGAAGTTCAAATTTGCTATTCAGATTATCTGACGATTCCTGAAAGAGAACTGGGTATTTTAGGTTCAGATTAGGTGTCCAGCTAAACAAACAACTCCAGGACGAGGAACAGGCATTTGAATTACTAGACAATGATGTAATTTTTTGACTTGATGTTACGATGAAAGAATGGCGGAATCAGGAATATATTACAAAGTCTAAGATAAAGTTCTGCTTGACTGTCCAGCTCTTCTGATAACTACTAGGTAAGGGACAGGTATCTTAACCACTAGACAATGATGGAATTATTTGACATGACGACAAAAATGGGATTATATCGTAGAAATAAATATTCGAGTTAATCAGATGCGTGGGCATACGGGGTTTCGGGGGTTTAAAACCGAAAGTTTGATTAAATCAATTTATACTTCATTTAATGATAAAAAAAGTTTCATCAATTAATTTTAAAATTACAAGTTACAACAAAAATTCATAAAAACGTTAGAAATATAGATTCTGCGAAAAATTGGAAATTTTAAAAAAACGTAGGATTACGTAGTAAATATCAATTTGGAAAATTGTTGCAACCTAGTTAATAATCAGGAAAATTTCAAATCTATGAAATCGATAAAAATTTAAAAAACTTTGAATCTGAGATCATCAAATTCTAGAAATTTATGCAAAATCCGAATCAAGGTATCAGAAAATTTTTCAAATCATACAAAATTCTGTAGAAATACTAAAAGTAATTAAATTCTATGAAAAAACTGTTTTCTGAAATATCTCGACAAATGGCTCTTAGATCTATAAATTTGAGAATACCAGAGCATCAAATTTTAAATATACTATAAACTCTGTCAAAGTTTAAGAAAACGTGACAAAATTTTTTCAATATTCAAAAAATACGGAAAAACAAGAACCCAATAAAGCAAGAAAAATTTTTTGAATGTGATTTCCTCATTTATTTATGGAATTACTGAGAATGGATTGAAATTAGCATTTTGGAGCATTCAGTTTTTGAATCATTGTGGCATCATATAAGAAATCTAAAAAAATACTGTGAATTCCTTAAAAGTTTTGTAGTTTATGCTAAAACAATGCAAAAAATACTACTGGAAATCTAACACATACAAACTATGTGGATATCATTTCCTTCAAAATTTTGAAAAATTCTAATCCAAGAGAAATTTATTATTATTGATTTACACATAATTTGATGATAATATAATACTATAAAATTGATGTAGATATTTATACAGAAAACGAGAAAATACAGCCAATTCAATCCCTACAATTTATACAGTTAAACATACTTTTAATTGTAGAAATACAAAAAAACATGAAGTACAAATATTCAAAATATATATGTAAGATAATGTTTTTTATGTATCTCTGGCATAGAAAATGCGTTTCTATGCCAGCTCGAGATCTCTAAACGCGTTTTCAATGCCCTCGGTGCATAAAATATCGTTCGTAACAGGCACGGATGTGCGAATTTGGCGAAACGTGGAAATTACGGTCCGAGGCGAAGCCGAGGACCGTAATTTCCACGTTTCGCCAAATTCGCACATCCGTGCCTGTTACGAAATATACTATTTTTAAATTCAATTGAAACATTGAGAATCCTTGAATGTTTTAATACCATAGCATCGATTCTTAAAAATCTATTGATCGATTCATAGAAATATTAGAACTCTATAAAAATATCAGAACTATTACGAAAATGAATAAACAACTTAATATACAAAAATTCTACATTATTATTGTAATACTTTAAAACCAAGTGGTTGTAATTTCTTCAATAATCTATCGAAATATCTTATTTTTTCATCAATTTAAATATTAGAGCATCGAATTATAGGAAACTCTATAGAAGTCCATAATACTAACGAAAAATTCTTGATCTTGTGTAAATACCAAAAGTATGTAAGTATCAGTAACATTTCTATCTCAGTGGCTAATTAAAAATCACAAAAATCGAATTTCATTATTTACGAACAAGAAAAATGTGCAACCCTGGTCTCTAAAAGTTGTGCAATTTTTAAATTCTGAAATTCAAAAAATTAAAAATAGCTTTTTTGTAACTATATTCTCAGAGATTAAAAATTATGAAATTCCAGACGAAACATACTTATCAGAATAAGACCTCCAAAAATTTTTCCTGTCTACTCCCCTGAAGTTAATATATAGAGGCGAGCCAGAAAATTGTATATAAAAAATAACTGCGATGAACCTATAACTTAAATTTTTATTAATTACTTTTTTCTTAATATACACGTTGATAAATATGTGAGGCGATCCGAGAAAAGGGACCTACTATCCAAAAAATCGTTTTTCTGATTATGAGTGATTCTATCAGTTTTTAGTCCAATCTTCAATTATGTGCAATCAGAATTTACCAACTTTGATTTTTTTGCAAGCTATGAATTTTTGAAAATCTTTCATCCCATTTACCGTTGTGTATTTTGATTCATTCAATCGCCCGTCCTGTAAAATTCTCTTTTTGGATAGTAGGTCCCTTTTCTCGGATCGCCCCGCATATTCTACCTAATATATGAATGTGCATACTGATATAAAAAATGAAAGGCGTATAAAGTAAACTATAGTCTCTTGCGATTGATCGACTTTTGTGTATGTATTTTCATGGAGTTTTTTTTTTTTTCAAGTCCACTAGATGATCAAAACTTCTCATTGCGATCGATATTTGTACATCATCCTACTCAATTTCAAGAAAAGGATTGCTGTTTTCTTTTCATATTTAAGAATTGTAAATTTATACGATACTTACAAAAACACCTAAATCAAATGACCAACAGTAAACCAAGATAGTTCCAGTTCCAATCCTCCATTACCAGTAATAAAAATACTTCAATACATCTCGTCATGCCTCATCGATACGAAGATCTCGAATTTCTCCACTTAACTCCATTAGACCGACTCCACCTGAAGTCCAGTAGTATCAAATCCCAGTTAAGCTAAATATCCTGGGACTCCAAATCGCTGATATTGTCGATCAATTAGTTTCTCTTCCTTTTTGCTTCCTGCGCCAAGTCGAGTATCTCCAATTTTTTCTCCAGTTTTCCCATACTCCTATCATCTATTTTTGTAATGAAAGAAGGTAGATGATCAAGGTTATCAGTAAAACTGAGCAGAAGCTCCTCCGAGACTTATATCCCTCGCTAACCGGCTAGGTACCTATCTCATCGCGTCGACGATTAACGTCTTCCTCGTGGCGTTTCAAGATGGAAAGCCGCGAATCCGGGGCACGCACGTACGATTCGAGGTGCTGGTTGACAGGTACAAATGCCACGTTGCGGCCAAGACGAGGAGCTCGCGCCCAGGACGCCGGTTGCGGGCCCGGCTTGAGATATTGCCAGGCAGATGCGGTCGCGCGCTGATCAAAGAAACTCTCCTCACTGAGAGAGATTAAATGGATGCTGCTGGAACGGCGAGGTCGCAAATAATACAGAAGAATTATAAGCGAGGCCTTCACTCGCGACCGATAAGTTTGCTCTTAGGCCTTGCGTGCGACCCGTTATCTGTGACCTTACATCACGCCCCGGCGTCATTACATGGTAGACTTGATATGATAGTGAGTCATCCGAAGAGAACTTGACACTTTTTTGCAGCCTTTTTATCACTGATATTGCAAAATGAAACGAATCATATCCCTTAGTTACCTTGATCCTGAATTGAAGGGCACTTCGGACTATCTGCTGAAGACATCAACTTCATCCCTGCTTTGAAGGTTAGACGCAGATTTTGCTTCCTTTACTTTTGGTTCAAGTGATAATCATACAAACTCTGAATTTTTCGTAATTGAATAACCGCTTCTCGCGAACCCTAAAAGAGATATTGCCCTGTGTCAAAGGGAGAAGCGCGCAAGTGATACGTAACATAGTTTGGAGTAATGTCACGTCAAAGCCAGCGCCAGCGAAAATATGAGCGGACTGTCGGGAGCTGCGTTAATGCCAGCTCATTTATTACTCTTACATTATTTCGGGATTATTAGTCTCCCGCGTTCGCCGGGAATCTTTATGTAATGTTTTGACTCGTGCTTAATCCGAACTTCTGTTTCCGTTGCAAACTAACCGGAATGAAAAATTCTTCACCGATCGATTCTTCATCGCTTCCGACAAGATGTAATTAGAGCTACTCATGGAAATACTTTGTCAATTCGTCAATAAACTGTATTTGTGGATGGTTCGCAGAAACTTTCTCAATTCAGTCATTTCATTTAAACGAACTGTGCTAAAGAACACAGTTCCATGCAAATACGCCATGATAAGCGGCGGAAAGAGGACGCAATCATGCAAAAGCTGGGGATAAAAAGAAGAATAGAAAAAGGGGAAAAAATACAAAAGCGACAAGGGATACGAAGCCGAGAGACGCGGAGTAAGAAGGGAAAAGGTTTAGGTAGCTACTCTCTCTACGGCGGAGGCAGGGAGTGCCGCCCTGTGTTTGTGCTCTCGCCGGGGAGTACAAAGAGAAATGGCAAGGTATTTATCAGATCTTTCTCTCTTACTCCGGTGCTTCGTCTCTGTCTCTCTTGTTGCCTCTCCCCTTCCCCGATTTCCTCCCAGCAACACCCTCAACCCCCAGACACATCGAGATCCATTTCTTTTTGCCAAACCTGCGATTTGCTTTACGCGAGGGCCGATGATGATGCCTTCCATGTTATCTCTTGGAAATCTGGTGTCCATGATAGTTAGGAGGGATGAGTCACGGAGCAGCTCAATGGGCTCGATGAAATGAAAGAATGTGTTGATTTGTGGAAGAAAAAGCTACTGAGAAGGATTATGATAATGAAAATTGATGAAAATGGAAATGGTGTGAGTTATCTTCAATGATTTCCTGACCTCATGAAAGAGGCAGAATAATTGCGACGCTCGTACGCGAAGGAGGCCGGACGCGGGCGGTTAATTAAGGCGGTTAATTAGTGATCAACCGACGACGGTAAGATTCCCAACCGGATTGGTTTTTGTGAAATTAATGCTGTTTCTCCATTTCGGCGCCTAATGGATTCTGGGAGGAGCTCGGTGAGAGCCAATCGTCTCGGCGGCGTGTCCTGCACACGGTAGAGCCTGACACCCACGAGACTCAATGTCGACACTTTAAATAATCTCGATCTGGCTCCTTATTTTCATCATTAACTGCCTCTTTAGCTCCTTTCGAGGAGGTTTATACACGCTGCTGATACTCCTTATCATTGCAACTATCGCTCATCCAGAATCTCTAGATCTGCTACTTTGGTAGCCAGGATTTAATTATTCATGAAGATACCGATGCAAAGTCAATGCAATTAGCTGCGAGTTGAAAAATCGGAATGAAATCGCGGCAGCAGAAAGTTTTCTACCAACAATTCGTTATCGGACTTTTTTATGGTAAATGTTGTGAGTGAAGAAATTTGTTAATGATATCATTTCAAGAGTAAAGGAAGTATTTGGAAAAGAAGATAGATATATCTTTTTTGTAGTTTGTGCTTGTTTATGAGTTGAAAATCATGGAAAGACCTGATAAAAATTTGAATAAAATTATTTTGATCAAAGTTGAAATTTTGGATTATGACTCAAAATGTTTATTTCATTTTGAAATTTTTCCGTTAAGAAGAAACAAATTGAAAATTATATATTATTACGAGAAAAAATATTGTTCAAGAAGTATAATCTTTATCATTCTGCAAAGTGAAAAGAAAAAATGAAAATCATAGAAAGTTTGAAAATAATTAAACTCAATGTGTGTGCCATTATCGCAGAAATACAGATAAATACCTATTTGAAATCTTCGA
This sequence comes from Platygaster robiniae, assembly GCA_028476575.1. Lineage (NCBI taxonomy): Eukaryota > Metazoa > Arthropoda > Insecta > Hymenoptera > Platygastridae > Platygaster > Platygaster robiniae. Next base: position 30,545,205 of record CM052023.1, read on the forward strand.
AAATTGATATCCTAGAGCATACCTCTAATTACGAAAATTTTTATAGAAATTCATAAAAATACTGAAGATATTATAATGTTCCCTGGGGATGAAAAAAATACAGAATAGATGAAGAGAATGAGATGTTTATGAAATATTCGAATGCATTAAAGACTCTGTTTTCTGAAAAAACTTTGGATATTCTAGGAATTTTCAAAACCTACAAGTTTAGAGCAAGAAAATATAAGTACAAACGCACATAGTAATCCAGAAAAATACTATGTACGAATTCATAAGAATTCTATGCAATACTGCGAAATTTCACAAAAGCTGTAAAATACGAAAAACCCTAAAAATAATATAAATCTCTCAAATGCTTGAATTCATATAGAAATTATTTACTCAAAAATGTGAAAAAACTGTAATTTTTATATTCCAAAACATCTGTTTCTACAATTCTACTTACAAACGCATTAAATTCAGAAAATACACGAATTTCATGAAAAATACACACACGAAAACTACAAAAAATCATAAAAATAAAATAAATACTGGAAATCTGTGAAAACACTCATTCTTGAAGATCTGCAGAATTACTGAAAATTTCGGAAATCACAGATTTCAGAGTACTAAAATTCTAGAAACATGTCATAATCATAAAAATTTACTAAATATATATGAAAAACCTAGAAAATTCTACTGGATGTCATAAATACTAGAAAATATAAAAATTATTCAAAAAAATACATTAAAATATTTAATGTCCATTAAATTCTGAATCCTGGAGAATCAAATTATCAAAATCTTTAAAAGTATTTCAAAACCTATATAATTTCTTAGAAACTGGAAGATTTTTAAATATTGAAAAAAATGGGAATTCAAGACATGCGAGCTATGAAGATATTGAGTTGAGAAAAATTGTTTAATTCTAAGAATTTATAAACCGTTGTAATTCAAAATCTAAAGATCTTCTTAACAATTCATCAATATGTTAAGAATGCAAATAACACTAGAAAATAATTGAAAATTTTAACGAATGCCTAATATCAAAGACTATGCACAATAACATATCTACAACATTAAACGTTAAATTAGTAGTATTTTTTCAAAATTTTCAAAAATTCTCAAAATCTACGGAATTTATAATTTTGGTGCACCCAATTCTAAAAATGAATTTAGAAATTAATATAAAAACAGAAAAATATATAGATATCACGAGCACTAAAAAACTTGGCAAAACATTTGAAGTTGTAAAATATTTTAAATTTTTAGAATCTAAAATAATACTTTTTTCAGATAAATTTTTCAAAAAACACTCTTAATACTAAAAAAAAAAAAAATTTTAGAATACTGAATTTCTTGAATATATGATCGGTATTGAAATTTCCAAATCTACTGAATATTCATAAAGAACCTAGAAATTTTAAAAGAATTTCATAAAGGATATAAAAAATAACAAATATTGAATATTCTAAAAAAAAATTACAGAAAATTAATTGTATCTTGAATTATCAAAAATTATATTTTTGAATTCTTTCTATTGTAGAAGTCCAATAAATTGCCATAAAATTCGCCTAACTGGTAAAATACTGGAAGAATACACAAAGTTCTATAAGTACTGTGAATCTATGGGATACCAGATATACTTGGAAGAACAGATTTCTGAAAAATTCAATGAAAAACTAAGAATAAGATAAACTTCAAATTCCATAACATACAAAACCTTCGATGAAATCTATAAAAAAACTAAAATATTCAGCACACTTTCATTGCAAGTAAGAAAGAGGAAAAACAAAAATGCTGGCTGTTAAGAATATATTTATAATTTCCTAGGAAATCTGTGAAAATAATTAATCTCAAAAACCCTGGATCCTAGGGCATCAATTCCTATAAATATATACAAAATTCCAAAGATGTACGAAATTAATCCTAAAATGACCCAAGTTACTTAAACAATGAATACTTCGAGAGTACAAAAACAAAATATTGTGATTTTATGTGCAAAGTTATATACTTCAAAAAGAAAAAGCTTAAGTTTGCAAGTATAATTCCAAAATGTCATGATGCTAGGGACACTATACCTAATGATATCCTAATTTTTACCAGAAAAATTATATCGTTTCCCTCCGTAACTCTTTTTGCGTACAAATAATAAAAATTTTTTACCTCCAATGACGAAATACAGTTTGTTTACTGCCGGCGTCACCTGGTGGAATGCCAGTGCGAGTGAGCACAAGAAAAGACACGTGAAGTTTGATAATGTTCAAAGGATACATGGATATGTGGGTGTTGAGGGGATAGCGCGTAGGCTGACAGGATTGAGACGTCAAGCGCCCGCGGTGCTTGATGTATGCACGGCATTCACTTGAACGAAAAGATCATCGCTTGCAGGATGTTGCGTCTTAGGTAATGGGCTCGAAAAGAAAATTGCACTACAGCCACGAGATTCGAGATCCTTGCACGACGTACGGATTGCGAAACACGTTGCCATTTTTTATAAAAAGGACAAGTCTCTTCAAAATAGGAAGAACAAATGATTCAGATGATGACTTATGACTGCATCAGAAAGGTACAAGGATAAGATTCTGACACATTTTTTTATGAAAAAAATTTACTATTGACAGTAGTTTAAAACAAACTATGAAAGGTTGAAAAACGATGTTCGAGTAACAATATATTCAGGCGGTTTCGAAGTGGCCACCTTTAGCATAAATACACAAGCTCAATCGTTTCACAAAATTCTGGGCTATGAGTCGTATTTCCTCTACCGCTATCCGATTCAACTCTTTTTTTGATGGTTCTTCAGTTGTTAGAAGTGTTCACAGTTCGTTTTCTTTCTCTTCCAGGACGGTCACCTTCATTACCGAGATCCTTGAATCGTTTGATTGCTCGAGCAACCAATGAACGTGCAATTCTAAGCTAAACAAAGTATTTACCAAGAGCTGAAACAGAAAATAATAATTTTTTTCGTACTCCAGCGCACATACAATAATCGCGAAATAAGATCAGTCGCTGAAAAACTTGACATTCATCTAATTGCAGAGAGAACTTTGAATGCACTTATTTTTTGTCACCTTGCGCAACAATTCTCTGGTCGATTCTACGGTTTGCAGACATGCAGGCAGCGGAACCTTCTCAAGTGACAGCGATTTGTTCACGAGATGCTTCAATTCGCTTTCCTATAGATTGACGAGCACCGACATTGATCGAGCACGAGAGACGCCGGCGTTTCCGCTCTGAGATATCCGCTCGTACGTCCCGGTGAAATGCGCATCCTGGATTGAATTCGGGGATCTTATCACTCGCGATGCCTCGTTTCTCTGAGACAACCTCGTTTTGGGCGTCAGTGAAGAAATTTGAAAAACCTCCAAGAATTATCACTAAAAACAGCCAAATGGACCACTGTTCGAAGGTATATGGTACCGAAGACTGAAGATTCTCAGAGGAGTTTTACAACCAAATTTTCCACAGTCTCCAGAAATAACTGACAAAAGACAACGGAATTCCTCATCTCACATTCTTTTATTATTCATTCAAACTAGTTTTTTTCGTTTTTTCTAAATTCGGCGTAGGGTGATTTTTCGTTCCCAGCGTGAACTCATCATAAGACGTTGGTTCTTGGATTGACGGTTGCCATCCATCGCCTGGACGTTTCAATCAGAAGACTGGTCACGGCCCTCGAGATACGAATCAATTGTGCATTTATCGATAATCGAGGGATATCGAGGAGCGGGAATATTTTTTTCGTCGCGGACACGCAATTCGCTTGTCGGGGGAACAAACGCCGAAGCTACCTGCGGACGTTCTCTCGTTTGCTGGCGCGTTACGTTATTAATGAGGGTTCAGAATTATTTGGGGAATGAAAAAAAGCTGAAGGCTGCCCTGCAAGCCAATGACAAATGCAAGGAAACAGGGGGGCAATTTGTACACGCCAGGAAACCGGTGTATATATGTACGTTTTGCTCCTTAGCTGGAGAGAAGCAGCACCTCTAGAATATCCTCTGATCCCCGCTGAAAAAAGGCGGCTTTACTCTACGATCCGCGCTGCCACGGGCCCCGTTTTAATCCCGCGATCATTGCCGAGATTAGGAATCATCTTCTTCCCACACTCATCTTCTTTGATACAACAGCATTTTGATTCATCTGTCTTTTGTCTTTGGGGGTTTGGGTACTTGGACCAAGGGTTTTTGAGAAAAGAAATTGTCGGATGGAGGGGTTGTGTTTGTTTTGGAGGAAATTCACTAAACGAAACATATTTTTTATCATAGGTATCGAACAAGCTGTGAAATGAGTAAGTGGCAATTTTGGGAGAGCACATTTATTGAAGTTATTGTGAATATTTACCATACTGTTTATGGACGATTAGAAATTACCAAACTTGAGAGAATAAAATATTTTGGATTAGCAATTTCGTAAAATTTCAAAATTTGTTGAAGGACAGTAAAAATTCGAATTTTAAGTGGACAAAATATTTTACTGCAATAATGAAAATAACGAATGATTTTCCCTCACTCAACTTTCATTTTAATTCATATGTCTAACAAAAAAATATCCTTGTGGATTTGGAAGGGTTTCGCCGTTTTACAGGAAATTTTCTGATTGTAAACAATATCTTTTTAATCATGCTGTAAAATGAGTAGGTAAAATTTTTCAAGAATCAGTGAAAGTTACAGTGAATGTTATTTATTATACTGTTTATAAACATTTGAAGGTGAGAAAACTTCAGACTTCAATTCTATTCTAAAAAAAATCAAACGATTTTAGATTGAAAAAACACAAAAAATATTGTTGAAGAGCACTACATATTTGAATTAAGAAAACACAAAAATTCTCAATATGATTATGAAGTTACCGTTAAATTTTCCCTTATTTATATTGCCTGAAACAACGACATTTTAATTTATGCCTTTTGTCTTCAACTACCTGGAGCAGAGGTGCTCGAGAAAAATATTATTGTATTGAAAAGGCACAGCTGTGATTTTATCTGTGAAATATTTTCCTGTTTGTCGAATAGTTTTTAAAAAGATTTTCGTCATGCTGAAAAATAAGTTAGTAGGGATTTTTTAAGAGCAGAATTATGAGTTTTATTGTAAATATTTACCATAATGTATATGAGCATTGAGAGATTTTTGAACTTGAAAAGTCTATACAATTTTTTGATACAAATGAACAGCATTGGATACCTTATTTTTGATATCATATGAAGATGGAAATTTCGAAGTGTATCAATGAAAATTTTTATAATTTTGAATTTACAGGTTTCAACATTTCGAACGTAAAGTATAATGAATTCATATATGAATTTCTGAATTCAAACGAAATTTAAATATTTGTTATTTAGTAAATCAAGTATAAATAATGTTCATAACTCAGCAACCAAAAAATAATAAGAAACAAATCTCAGATTGGACATTTTTGAGTAAAAAAGTTTGAAAATGAAAAATTTGCGATCTAAATTACTAAAACATAGACTATTTTGAAATTTGAAGATTCTAGAAAATGAAATGGTTGTGTTCTTGAAACCAGAACGTTGAAGATGAAAAACCATAAAATATTGACGAAATTAATATTTTTTTTAAACTATGTGCTTTTTGAATAAGAGTAAAATAACTGATTAAAAAAAAAGGTTGAAGTATCTATTAAAAAAACGGTAATACTGAAATCTTGAGCATTTTTCATTTGCAACTCGTGGATTCAATGCAATTTATAAAAATCAACAACTTCAAAATAGCCATTTCCGACAAACAAAGATTGTTTGTATGACATTAGACTTTGTTTTTTGAAGAAAGTAAAACATGTTCTTTATTTATAAAAATAAACTTTATTATTCCAATATTACAATTTATCATGTTAATCTTTCATTATCTCTGATAAACAACACATTGGAACTTATAATTTCAGATTCTATAAATGTTAAATGTAAGAATTATGAAAATTACTTACAAAACAAGATAAAAAGACGAATGGTGCTTCGAAAAATTAATTTTGAATCTCGAACAGCTAAATATTCAAAAAGAGAAATTACAATAATTTGAGACAGCACTTTCATAGAATAAAATAATGTGTAATCATGCATTTTTGCAAAGAATAGAAAAAAAAGGATCAATTTTAGAATGATAAAAAAATTAGCATCAATGAAAATGGAATCAGCCATATTTTCAAATTTTCAGTTTGAGACGTTTCGTGAAAAAGAAAGAATTAAGATGTACACAATATATATATTTTAAAAATGAAATCGAATTTAGGATTTACAGCTTAGTTGGCTTGAAAAAAACAATATTATCTATAAAAGTGATTGAAAAACTTGTAGAGTAGAGTCTAATGATAGCGGTATGTATAAAAATCACTAAAATGAAAAACGTGTAATCGTAAGCTCCAAAAGTACAATAATTTGAAAACTCCAATATTTCCAAAATTTGAAAAACTGTGCTGCTGGAAGCAGATCTGGCTGAGCTACTAAGAGAAAATAATAAAAAAAAATATTTCAATGATGAATAACTTGTTGAAATAACATCACTTTTAATTATGACATAGACATTCTCAAATAAATATTGAATCATAAGTTAATAATTTGAAAAAAGCAAATAGTAGCTTGTAGGCATTCGAAAAATCATTCATGCCAGAAAATTAATTTAGCCATAATTTGTCAGTTTAGATACTCAAAAAATGATATTGGTGATATTTATGCTCCGTTGAATTTTCTTCAATTATTCAAAATTGTAATGAAAACCAATAAAACAAACATATTCGTACATTTATGTATGAATAAATAATTTCTAAACTTTTAAATGTACCAAGGTATTTATTTTGCACAGTCCAAGACTTTCTAATTCTGCAATTCCAACAACTAAAACCACAAAGCTTGCACGAGTTATTTCGAAGAATATATTCTTAGTAAACGATTTTAAGTACCATAATGACTAAATTACTGCCATTACAAGTGGCAGACGCGAACTTGTAGGTTCCTTTGCCTTGGGAGCGCGGAATTCGTTCTTTTGTGTGTCTTAAGTGTCCACCATTACACTAACTCACGACAGTTTGAGGACTTTTGGATCATCGCGTGGGCTCGGCGCGTAACAGAGTGGCCGTTTGCGGGATGACGTCTATCAATCAAGTCCCAGCGGAACAAGACTCGTGTCCTCTCGCACTTTCTTCCATGTTCCCCGTAAGACGTAGGCGGTGTACGGGGGTAAAAATTGATAAATCTCTCGGCCTGTCTCCTACAAGCCCTACCATACTTCCGAGAACGTTGGATTGTTAAATAAAACCCAACAATTTCTCACAATACTCCAGAGAGTAATATTGGGGAAATTCGAGAAGTTCCTGTTTGATGAAATTCGGTGGAAAAGTGCTGGTTTCTGATATTACGAAGATGGCTCCTAGGTTGGAAGAAAATGTAATGAAATTTGTAGAAATTGTCATCAATGTGTAATGAAAATCCTCTGAAGATCCTAAATTTGTCTTCAGAATATTCAGGAAAATTTTGACTGGAGGTGTAATAAATGTAACATACTTTCGTTGATTGAAGGGAATTCTAAAATTGTACTTCATGAACTCATCAGGGAACAGAATCTCCAATCAAAATTAGAATTCATCGTGAGAACTTGGAAGGTATGAACAAAAACAAGGGTTGCTTCGTAGCCTGGAGTGGCCGTCGTTATTAGTTAATTTGGCAACACCTTACAAGCCCTTTTCCGACATTAAGAATAGGGAAGGAAGGGCCCTGGGAAAGCGTAATCCCGGACGATCAGCGTGCGGTGGATTCGGTCTTAATGAGCTCCTCGAATGATAAATGATAGCGCGGTGCTGGGTTTATTCGAAAGTGGAAGGGTGCAGCTCGGTTATAGGTCGGAGTTGCACACATCCATCCTCTTCCACTTCTCGTCTCACCACGTGAAGCCTTCATCTCCACCTACGGATTTCAGAACCCGCAGCAGAACTGACCGCTCCCGTTGGCCATTCAAAAGGGCGTTCTTGCGAGTCGGAATGTGAACTTCCAAAATAAGAGAATGAAAATTTATTTGGATTGCGACATGGAGAAATATGAGAAGAAGAATAATTATTATTGTACTCAAAATACTTGAGATAATTATTTTTGATAAATTTGGGGTGCCTGGAATGAGGATTCTTGATACACTGAATGCACGAAAAACTTTTCAAGATATTGATTTCAAAAACACTTGTCCAATATCCAAGAACTATTTCCCAAGTCACCCATACAGACTTTCTCATCCGATATAAATAATCCACGTCGAAGAAGCAGAGGAAGGAGGCAAAGAAGGCGGAAAAGAAATCACGGAGATCCCTATGGGGGCGCCTCGGTGTCATTAGACCAAACCGAGGAAGCTAATGCTACTATTTCCCGGATCTTGCCGCGAGCTTTATAAAAACCAAGCGAGGTCAGCATACGAGCTGTTAGATGGAGTTTCGCAAAGACTCATCCCTGCCAAGCATCGTTTCGTGACTCCAACTTGATGAGAAAAATGAGGAGAAAACGTTCGTTACTCTACTTTCATCATACCTTCAACTGTTGCAAGAAAACAAGGCACTTTTCAAAAAAAAAGTAAATTCTCTTGACTTCAATCACCATATGAATTGCTGTTCATCAACAGCAAGCCCGCGCCGACGGAAGGAGGGGGATTGTGGGTTAGAACCCCCACCCTTCATCGAGATCTTCGAAACGATTCCGATGAAATGCTTCTACTATTGGTTTCTACTTTTTGATATAAATTTTGATACCTTGCATTGCACGATATTTTTCAGAAAACAGCGTCTGAATAGATTTTTAGTTCTTTTTGGTATTTTTCGTATATATCTTCTATGATTTGAAGGATTGTTCGGTACTTCTGAAACTATTCGTATTTTTCAAGATCTATAAAATGTTACAGGATTTTCTAGTATTTTTATATATTTCTAGCATTTGCATTTCAATTGTTATAGATTCCGAGACTTCGAACTGTGAAATTTGGAGTTTATAAATTTTACGTGTTCAAAGGATTTTTCAGAAAACAGAGTCTTAATATATATTTACTTCTTATACTATTTTTAGTATTTCTTCAGTTTTTCTACGATTTGAAGAAATGTTCAGTATTTCTGAAACTATTCGTATTTTTCAGGATGCATAAAATGTTGCAGGATTTTTAAGTATTTTTATATACTTTGAGAATTTTCATACAAATTTTTATACATGGATTTTGCGAATTTCGAGCTCGAAAATGTAAAGTTCAAAAAATTTTTCATGTTCCAAAAGAATTTTTCAGAAAAAAGGTGTCTCAATAGATTCATATTTCTTTCAATATCCTTCGTATTTCATCAGTTTTTCTACGATTTGAAGAATTGTTCAGTTTTCTTGTACATTTCTGTATGAATTTCTGGAATTCGATGCTCCAGTTTTCAAAGTTGTATCGATTTTCAATATTCCACAAACATACTTTTATTTTTCTATAGATGTATTTTCTTTTTGTATTACCTCGTATTCATAGAATGTTGGAATATTTTAAGTTTTTTTCAAAGATACGTCTTTGAATTTCAAGAATTAGATTTCCTAGAATTGAAAGTTTGAAATATTTGCAATACTCTGATCGATTTTGCAGAAAACAGTTCCTTTATAGATTTAGAGCGTCCTCAATATTTTTTTAATTTTTAACAGATTTTTGGAATTCGAACATTTTTCTAGTATTTTAGTAGTTTTCTATATACTTATATTATAAGAATTCAATGCTCGAGAAATCAGAATTTCTCGATTTCTAGAACTACAGAAATTTCCGAATAATCTCATACGAAAAAAAAAAAGTAAATAATATCTACAATTTTTCGTATTTGATTTATTTTCAGCATTCGTAAAATTACGTAAGGTTTTTTAGCATAATCTATAGACTCTAGGGATCCTGCTATAGATTCTAAGAACTAAGGTTTTCAGTATTTTCATGTTTTTATATACAGATTTATAAAATTTATTGCTACAATTGTGAAAATTTCAATAAAAGTGAAAAAGCATACTCTTTGTCGATATTTTTAGGTATATAAATCACTAATATATCACTCTGTTTCATCTAAAACTATCAAAATATACAATTTTTATCTGAAAATAAGGGAGTTAAAAAACTACCTGCATCTAAGTTTCAAAAATTTCTTTAAAAGTTACAAATTGTTCTAAAAACTTGATAAGACAGATGTGAAATGAAAAGCACGATTTTCGTCACTCGTTACCAAAAAAAAAAAGGAACTCGTTCCTGTTATCGTTATTTGTTAATTAATGTAACACGTTACGTTATCGTAACAGTAAAAAATGTAACGTTTTTGGATATTACAATTTCAGTTGAATTATTTTACTTGTATCGCAGTCTCTGCAAGCCTCTTAAAAAAAAGTTGGAAAAAGGCCATTATTCCACCATTCGTTGATATTATTTCCTTAAAAAATAATGTTTGTTTATTAAAGTTGACAATATTCCATCACAGTAATATAACTTCCATGAGAAAAATTATGTGCTATATACATTAAAAAATGATTCAAACCGTCCTTGAAAAAAGGTGTATAACCTTTAAAAATCATAAAATATGTGTATGGTCTAGTGATAAAAAGTGTTTCTTTTTTTATTTATTATGCATTTTTTCTACATTTAAATGTGAAAAATAAATAATAAACGTGTTGTTCGCAATTGTGTATCTGTAATTATTGAGTTACTTGTGTTGAATTTGTTGAAAACATAACAAAGATTCAATATGAAAAGTGGAAGTTGTTGAAAACAAATGATGTCAAGATATTGCCCCATATGTTTGATTGTTTATTGTTAAAAGAAATAATTTCCATACTCTATCAATCTACATTTATCATCTACATCACTATGAATGGACCATGTACTGTCGAACGAAATCAATTTCAATTGCATGTTATTCTACAAGTACAACATACAAGTTGAAAACCTCTCCCAAATACAAGTTTCTGTGCACGGGCCTGATCAACAGGTTTAATGAAGGAGGATATTAAAAAAATGGTTTCCATAGCTTTGTTCAGAAATATAGTTCTGTGTTTGAATATCGGCAATTATATTGTTCAACCTGCAATAATATTATAATACTACAATATTCCAGTTTTTTTACCCTTAACATATCGAAAATTGCTAGATTAATTCCAAATGAAGGAAAACAGCATCTCTTTTGGAAACACCGATAAATAACACGCAACGATGTTCTCGTTCGTGTAGACGCGAAGGCGACGTTGCGTGCAGGCGATATTCGCGCGATCGCGCTGGTTTATTCGTGATGCACAATAATTCACATGGAGTAATAAGTCTCGGACTCGCATTAGCGGACTCCTTCACTTTCCCCGTGCGACGACCCGTTTAAAAGTCTCGCGCGAAACGCCGCGCCACCGCGGTAATCATCATCAACATCATCATTATTATCGCCAGCAAGAGCTCTCCCCCTGGCCTCTATTTCGTCTCATTTCATCTCGCCTCATCCGCGTCGAGACGCGTATTAGCTGTAACGATAACCGCCGCGGTAGCAAGTGCCTCATCGTACGCCAATCTTTTGCACACTCGATCATCCCGATTTTTACTCCCCGCAAATGCGATACTCCATTTTCGTCACCGTAAAAACCCTCGTTTTCGTGCCGGCCGCGGTTTTTTCGAGCCGTAAAAAAGCCAGAAGAGAAGTTTGTGAACTTCGTTTGCGGATATTTTTATTGGGTAGATTAATGCAGGATTGCAAAAAGAGGTTCATGAAGAGATGTGGTTACAAATTTCTTCGCAACTTCTGTGCTATCTCGCACTTGTGTTCGAATCGTTGAACAAAGTATTAACCAAGAACTGAAACAGACAATAATAATTTTTTTCGTACTCCAGTGCATATACAACAATCGCGAAATAAGAGCAGTCGCTGAAAAAACTTTGCATTCATCTAATCGCGGAGGGAACTTATATTTTGTCACCTTGTACAACTTTCATTCACTCTTTATCCGTTGACCCAGTGCTTTACAAGTCTTTTGACATAATTGTGGTTACCACTATCCCAGATACTCAGTATAATGTGTTCAATAAATACGTGCAGGTTTTGACTAGATCTTTGAAGTAGTCATGCGATCAATGATACAACCCGTTCCTTTCAATTTCCAGCCTTTAATCCTACCGCAATCCCAAAATTCCAGCTTCATCCCCTATCAAAAAACCATCGCGGTTACGAAAAAGGAAGCAAAAGCCCGTGCTTGTTGCGAATCCCGGACGCTCGCGAAACATAAATATGCATGTCTTCGTGGGCTTGTGACTCGTGCGTCATGATCGTTATATCTCCATCTGGCTGGAGGTGGTAGCCCGGTCCGGTAATACATTCAAAGTTGGACGTAGGACGCGGAGACAGAAGGGGGTTGAAAACTGGTCGGAAGAGGGACCAAGGGACGTGGAACCAGCCGGGGCAAAGGGGGACACAGGGAGGTTTCTCGTGTTTCATTTCCTGAGCTCCTATATAACTTTGTGCTCAACTCGACACCAGATTAATAACGGCCCCACCTATCCCATTCCATCCCACTCCGGACAACTTCGCCTTGTTGTGCGTACTCCTCGTTCCCTCCTTTTTACACCTCCTCGATTTCCCATTTTCCATCCCTTTCTCTTGAGCATTTCGTTCCCTTCTTGAAAATCCGCAACGTGTTTCTCGATCTCCCCGACTGGACATCGAACGGCCGCTGCGCGACTTGTAAGCCAGCTTCGAGTGAGTTGTCGCGAAGAATTTTTCGAAAAAAGGTCATCAATTTTGCTAATTTTGTACCTGGGGCTCTCCGTGTGACCATCCATCAGACGCTTCGATTCTTGTTAGGGATTTTTTTCAGATTGCATTTTTGTTGGGGTGGAGTTGTTCCAATGGGAAAATAGAAAATTAGAGGGGATTCAAGATGAAATGACTCATAAGTAGTTATTTTTATTATTTTAAAAGTATTCCACGTCGAAACAACGTAAATTCAATGTGTCGGGTAAATTTGGATGGAGATCAGGTATAGTTGCAACCGAAATTTGAGTAAAATTGGTTCTTATTTCTTGCAAAAGTATAACTAAGTCAACCTTACGAATAATGAAAGGACAATCAAGAAAAAATAAGTCATAACAGTTGATGTAAGAATGAGTAAAAATGATCAAAAATGGACTTGGAAATCTAGAGGACATAACAAATGTGATTTCACAGAGTCTGGAAAAATTAAGAATTTCTGAGTACGAAAATTTTTTAATACAAGAATAACACCATCTTCAGAAGAAATTTTTCTTTACTTCAAAGTTATTTGTATATTTTTTGGCTGGCATAACGTGAAAAACAATTTTGGAAAACTGTTTAAACTGAGTTAATTCTGAAAAACAACAAAAACTTACGAAAAATCTAAAAATCTAGAAAACAATGAAAGCTAAAGCATTGAATATCAGAAATCCACATAGAAATCTATAAAAATACTAGAAGATCTATCGAGTCATACAAACTCTGAAGGAATACATTAGGTGAAAGGATTCTACGAAAGGACTTTTTTCTGAAGAATTTATGTATATATTAGGAATCTACATGAGTACTAGAAAACGATAAACAACCTTGAGTATAATTAAAATACGAAAAAAAGACGAGATATATATTCCACACGATAAATTTCTACAAATGTTACCTTCCTCGAAACCAATAAAATTACTCAAAATCTATCGAAATTCGAATTATAAACGATCAAATTGTAGATTTCTGTACAGCAATCTACAAAAATAATGGAAATCCGAAAAGAAACTACAAAAACATTCCAACTCTCATCAATGCAAAAAAAAATTGGAGAAATATTAAAAATTATTTATGAGTCAAAAACAATATAGATATATTTTCTTGAAAATTTATAAAACTTTGAATACCAGGAAATTTTAAAATTATACTAACAATCTAAAAAAGAAGGTACTTAAAATCTAGATTAAAAATACTGCTTCATGAAAAATCAAAAAATATATCCAAAATCGTTGAAATTTGCAATACTATATCATCAAAGTGCCATAAATACTAAAAAAATTTGAGGAATATTAAAAATCATTTTGGACTCAAAAACCATGTAGATATATTTTCTTGAAAATTTATAAAATTTTGAATACCAGGAAATTTTTAAATTGTATGAAAACTCAGAAAAAAGAGGTACTTCAAATCTATATCAAAAATACTGCTTTATGAAAAATCAAAAAAGATACTCTAAATCGTTAAAATTTGCAATACCATATCATTAAATTATTATGAACACTAAAAAAATTGAGGAATATTAAAAACTATTTTGGACTCAAAAACTATGCAGATATATTTTCTTGAAAATTTATAAAGCTTTGAATACCAGGAAATTTTTTAATTGTATAAATACTCAAAAAAGGGAGGTACTCAAAATCTATATTCAAAATACTGCTTCATGAAAAATCAAAAAAGATACTCAAATTCGTTGAAATTTGCAATACTACATCACGAAAATATCATAAATACTATAAAAATTTGAGGAATATTAAAAATCATTTGGTACTGAAAGACTATCTAGTTATATATTATACTAAAAAATGTATAAAACTTCAAATCCTGAAGCATATAATTCTAGCACATAATTCCTACATAAAAAATCATTGATATAGTAAGAAATTTTTTGAATTGTAAACATACTAAAAATAAATATTTAAAATCTATATTAATGATACTTCTTTCTAAAAAATTAATATGAATCCCCAAAATCATTGAAATTTTGAATAATGTATAATGAGATTATAAAAATCTATCGAGTGATCAATATCGATTGTAGAAAATTTCAAAAACATCAGCATACACAATGAAATGTAACAAATAACAAAAAACACAATAATTTGAGAAATTCCTGAAAACTCAAATTCATTTTAGTTATAATTTGTTTTAAAATCCATGAAAATATAGAAATTTTTCGGAACTTCAATTTCCCATTGTTTTATCGGAAAATCCTTCAAGTTCTGTGTGTACTGAAGTATTATTGAAAATTCCAAAATAATAATAAAAAAAACCCTGCACCTCACAGAAAATTGTCTGACTCCAAAATCCTGAGAATTGACGGATTGAAAAATCGCTCTTTACTGCTACCACATCGCTAAATGATGGAAATTGTAAAATCTCGAAGAACATAGATGTTTTTGAATAACCTTCCCGACAATCTTTTCCGCCTTCTTCAAATACCATAAACAAATTTTCACGCAAAAAAAAAGTTTTTCTAAATAAAAGTTCTAATAAAAGTTACCCAAGTCTACGTGAAAGATTGAAAAATGGAATTACGCATTTGTACAGCCTCTACCTAAATGCACTTCTTGCTATGAAAATACCCGAACCAATTCCACAAGAAAAATCTCTCAAATTCGTCGCTCGCAAAATAAACACGAAAAGCTTAATCAACGTCTGCAAGTTTCTTTCGGGCTACATTCGGCACTCGATCGCTTTTTCAGTTTTTGCCAGTCAAGCGCAGCCCGAGGGCTCGTCGATCGCAACTCTCGGGACCAAAGTGAGAAATGCGGCCACTTCTATTTCGCCTTGCGTTCGCGATTTTTCCACCGCCGCGGCTGATATTTCACCGGCGATCTAAGAGTCGCAAATGGCGCCTACAATGGCTCAGAAATGGCTATTCCTTCGTTTTTCCCTGCTGCCTTTCATTCCCAACGCGAGCCAGCTTTTTCCGGATATCGATTGCTCTTGCGAAAGCTGCAACATTGTTCTCCAGTTAGCTTTCCACGACGAGTGATTGCACCTTCGACATGTGCCGGTTGTTAGGAATCAGAACTGTTGTTGGGACGTTTGATTTTTTGTTGTTGGCAGTATTCTATGGCAGTATTCTTTTTGGTCGCGTTGGTTGGCGGCATTGTAAAGAAGAGAGAGAGAAAATAAAAAGGCAGGATGGCGACAGAAGCCCAAACAAACAAAATCATTGTCCGTCATTATCCGACAAAATCATACAAATACATAGAAAGCAGTGTTTGGAAGTAACGCGTTACTCTAAAACGTTACATTTTTTACTGTAACGATAACGTAACGCGTTATATGAAGTAACAAGTAACGATAACGGGAACGAGTCACTTTTTTTCGGTAACGAGTAACGGTCCCATCAAGTTTTTAGGACAATTTAGAAGTTTTTAGAAAACGTTCTGAAACTGAGATCTTAGTTTTTTTTAACTTCCTCATTTTGAGATATAAAATTCTTTATTAATAATTTTTCATTAAACCATGAGGGATAATCGTAGTTTGTGTAAAAATCTTGACGAAGAATAGACTTTTTTATTTTTTTATCAAAAACTTTCACGACTCAGAGCGTTGAATTTTAGAAATTCGCATGAAAAGATGTAAAAATACTTAAAATCTATAAATAGCAAAATCTGCAGCAGGATTTGTATCATTTAGAGATCCTGGTAGAAAATTTCATGGAATAATAATGAATACAAAAAAAAAAAATCATATACGAAAAATACTAGATTTTGTTAAGGTTTGCGTCAGTTAATTTTAAAAAAATTTATGTAATTCAAGGAATAAAAAAACTTTAATTTCTTGAGCTTCAAATTTTATAAAATTTATGTTAATATAAGTATAGAAGAAGATAAGAAAATTTTTATATTGTATAACTTTGTGAAAAATACAAAAAATATTGTGGGCCCCTTAAATATATGAAGAAACTGTTTTCTGCAAAATCGATCAAAATATACTATAGGAATTTCGAACCTCCAATTTTATTCCATTCTGGAAATTTGAAGAGAAATCTTTAAAAAAACTGAAAATTTCACAACATTCTTTAAATATTTAAAAATGCAGAAAGAAAATACATTAAGAAAAATACGTGCAAATATATGAAACATTGGAGATCTTTCGAATTCCAGAAATTCATACAGCAATATATAAAAATAACGAACGATCCTTGAATTCATAGAAAAACAAAAGAAACACAAAAAGTACTTGAATGAGTAAAAATATATCGAGACTGTTTTGTGGAAAATCCTGTAAAACACGTAATGTTTCATTATATTAAAATTCCAGAGTTCGAAATTCTTGAAATGTATAGAACAATTATCACTATAAAAATACTAAAATTATGTAAAAATACTAGAAAATTCTGCTACATTTTACACATACTGAATAGTACAAGAAGTTTTAAAAATTCTGGAAATCTGAGTAAGTACTTAGATACTTTCAAAAATCTATTAAATTTGCAAATGTTTTCTTGTGGCTAACATTGAATCAAATGTCATATTCAGAAATTTCGTAAACTTGAAAAAAATATAAAAATTTGAACAAGCTGATTGATTTTTTTCTCAGGGTGAAAAAGTTCAGATAAAAAGTTTTTATTATATCTGAAATAAACAATTTCTATAGAGCAAAAACACAAGTACATTAAAATTCTATTTTTCAGCCTTAGTTTTTCGATTTTTGTTCTTTACATTCAATTTCTTTCAAAAAGGTAACGTGAAAGTAACGTAAGGGTTTTTCAAGTAACTTTCCAAACCCTGATGAAAAGCAAGTGATCTTACGTTTTACTGGCTTTTTTGATAGTAATTTGTAATCAAATACTACAGAGCGATCTGTATCTGGAAAATCATTTCATGCTATTGGATTCAGAGAAATTCCTATAAAATAGATATTTGTTGTACCCTAATTAATTAATACATTATTACAGTGTTAACAAACCTTATTTTTAGTACTTCATTGACTCATTCCGAAACACGAAACCACGCAACTCGACCCTCGTTCCGATTTTTCTCCGTCTCAGATAACACGACAATTCATCAAAGTCCGAAGTGTCGACACAATGTTGAAAAAATTGAGCGATTTTCCTGTAAAAAGTAACTTTGAAGCCGTCATCTAGTTTCGCTGATGACTCCATCAATGTTTTGAATGTAGCCGAGGGTGCCGCTCTTCGTGATATTATGAGCATCTTCTTTCAAGGTATTATCGACCGCTTTTACACGTTGATCAAACTAATAACGAGAGTCCGATCGACTTTTTTGCTCGAGCATGGTACTTTGGGTAAATCGGTGCGTGATCTGTCTCGATTCGCGTCGACGCCCGTGATTGCTACGTTCGGCGCAAGACTCCGAGGCAAATAATTACTGATTATAAGGATTCCCGCGTCGCGATCATGGCTAAAATCGACGATTTTTCTCGTGTCGCGCTTTTATTGAGCGATCCTGGCACTTCCGATAACATCGATTACCAAATTGAACGTTTGAAGTGGATTCAGAGTCATGAGATTACGTTATTTTATCGTTAAGTTATTATTAACAATCATTCATTGTTCCTCTATTTCAAATAATGAAAAATAATATTATGAGTTAGTTATTTTATACTTCAGGAGTTTTTAATAAATTTTTGTTATAGTCTTGTCCATTTTGCCGAACGCAACTTTTCTGACAGAAAATTATCTAAATCATTATTCACCTGCGGAGAAATGTGTACATAAAATACAATAATTTAAAAATTCTAGTTATTTTAGGAATAATTTTTTTAGGAAATAAGCCTCCAACTACTGAATAAATCTTTTCTCGTGAATTATGAATAAAACTATTGTTAACCCTTTGCGGCACGGTGGGAAGACGTATATCCCACCTAGAGTACTACCATTTTTTTCAGTTTTCAAGTGCTTGGGACTCGACTTTTATGATTTTAAATTTAAATTTACTATATTTACATGTTGGGCCTTGAATATTTTGACTTTGTTATCTAATGTTGTTCATTAAGTTGTCAATATCAATAACTAAATAGTGAAAAAAGTCACTTTTTGCAAAGACAAATCATTATCTTGAAAAGTTTTCAACGGATCAATTTGAAAATTTATTATTACATGTTTTCAATGTCGCTGATTAAGAATTTGTGATAGATTTTCAAAACTCAAAGTAGCGGATCCAATATGGCGGACCGAATTAGTTAAACTTATTCATATCTGTATGAAAATTGGCATACAGGGGTTTACAGGGTCGCTGATTACGATTTTAATACCAGAATTTCGAAATTCAAAATGACGGATTCAATATGATGGACACAATAACTATGCTATAAGTATTGGTACCAAATTTTTTGTTGTTCAAAAAAAAAAAAATTTTTCCAAGTTGATGACAACAATAAGTACCGCTCTCAGCCGAACCCGGAGACACCATTTTTTTTTTTTTGGTATTTTTTTTCATTTTTGGAATTTTTTTTTTTCATTTCATCCGATCATCAGATCCGAAACTAAACGATTCATTTATAAGTCCACTGATGACGGTCAATCGTTTTGGATTCATTTTGAATAATTTACACATTGCGGATAATAGTAAAGAACCAAAGAAAGGTGAGCCAAATTATGATAAACTCTATAAGTTGCGACCCCTATTGACAAGACTTGGTGAAACGTTCAAGAACTGCTGGAAACCAAGCCAATATCAGTCTATAGACGAGTCCATGATCAAATTCAAGAGTCGAAGTAGTTTAAAACAGTACATGCCGGCAAAACCAATCAAGCGAGGGTATAAGTGTTGGGTACGTGCAGACGAATCAAGCTATGTATGCGAATTTCAAGTTTACACCGGCAAGACAGAAAATTCTGAAAAACAATTGGGTGCAAGAGTTGTAAAGGAGCTTACACGCGAGCTTGTTGGTGGAAATCACCATGTGTATTTTGATAACTTTTTTACTGGCGTTGACCTCATGATTTCATTAAAAAAATACCAGATTTTCGCATGTGGTACAGTGCGTTCGAACCGTGCAAGATTACCTAAAGGCACAATACTGGACAAGAAAATGAAACATGGACAACACGAATTCCAAACTTCAAACACTGGCATTCGTTGGATCAAATGGATGGACAGGAAAGCTGTGTACTTTCTATCTAACTATCACGATCCACGCGATGTCACTTCCGTGAATCGAAGACAAAAAGATGGATCTCTAATAGAAGTAAGCTGTCCAATAGTATGTTCTGACTATAACAAGCACATGGGTTATGTTGACAATGCTGATCGTTTGCTATCAACATATAAGATTGATCGAAAATCAAAAAAATGGTGGCTCAGGATATTCTGGCATTTTGTCGATCTGTCGTTGACTAATGCCTTCATCATATGTATATTCAGTCAGAGACCATGGAACTGCTTCTTTATCGCTAAAAAATTTGAGATTGCGCATAGTAGATGAAATCATTGGATCAAAAATACCCAAAAAAAAAAGGAAGGAAACGCCAGTCTACAGTAGTCGGCCACCACAAACCTCAAGTGCCTCTTGAAAAGAGACGTTCTCAATCGTCTCACATGCCGGTCTATGGTGGACATTTTAGACGATCTGCATTGTGCAGCACAAAAGCCAATGAAAAAAGAAGTGAATGGATGTGTAACGTTTGCGACGTACCATTATGTTTGTCAAAAACGAGAAATTGCTTTGCGAGCTACTACACTTAAGTAGTAACTCTACACTAATGAAGTGAAATACGGTCAAGATTCACGAAAGATCATGTTTGTTGAAAGAAAGTTATAAATAATTCAGGAACTTGACTAATCATGCAAAAATTTGGAAAAAAAGGTGAAATAAAAAAAAATTCCAAAATAAAAAAAAATTCCAAAAAAAAAAAAAAAAAATGGAGACGATAGCCGCTACGACCTCGTTCGTGTCTCCGGGTTCGGCTGAGAGCGGTAGATATTGCTGTTATCAACTAGAAAAAATTTTCCTTTCTTTAACGACAAAAAATTTGGTACTGATAGTTATAACATATATATTGTTTCTGCTATATTAGATCCGCCATTTTGAATTTCGGAAATTTGATACCAAATTCGGGATCAGCGACCCCGAAAACCCTTCACGCGACTATTTTCATGAAAAAATAATTATCTGAACAATGTACGCTTCCAAGGGTTAAAAAAAATTCTGCAACGAAATACTTCATTGATTTACAAATGTCAAAATCCAACTTTTTGCAAATAGTTCTATCAATGATTCGTATAAATGTTTTTATATTGATTTGAAAATAACCAACTAAAAACTTTTCATCCATAACCAATACCATTATCAAATGGGAATTTTGCATGCTTTTGCAATTACAACTTCTTCAAGCTTTTGGTCGCATGTCAAACCAGCTCCTAAAACACCGTACCTAATGATCACATTTCGTGCGCTCTAAAATCTGATGCGATTATAATCGCTCCATCAATTTCCCTTACCCCTTGCATATTTCTATTTAATTATTTTGAAATTTTCAGAGTTGCAGTCCAGTATTGTGCTGTTTTTTTTAATACAATTTTATGAGTTCTACTAAAAAATGTGTATCTATCATTGTTAATAAATGAATTAAGTAATTATTAAAAACTTATCTATTTAACCATAAAAGTTTTCTCCAATTTTTACGTTCATGTCACTTTTTAGAATATTTGAGTCAATAATTTTTAATACTATACATTTTTCTTTTTCTATGCATTAAGTAATACATATATGATTACCTTTTCATGACGCTGTCAAAATTTCAGTGTCATCGTCGGCTGTACATAAAAAGGGCATAAACTGAATGATCGTAATCACAGACCATGAATTTAAGCAGTAAATGGTAATTTGCGTAATTTTCTATATTTTCTATGTATGGTCTCACATGTACAAAAATGCAGTCGATTATATATAAAATCGTAAGTTTCAAGAGCAAAAATGACAAAAAATTAAAAAGTAAGATAATGTTCATGATTGATATCACTACCGTTTTAATTTTTTTATAAACAATCCAATACGAAAAATTTTTCGTATTCTACGACACATGTATGACTATTTTTAATATATAAGTATTTGCTTACAATAAAAGTTACTTTTGATTGCATAAAAGCATTTATTATTATCACCGCTAACCAGTAATTTATTTTCGTATTGTGTGATTATTAACTCTGATCAAACTTTTGAAAAAATAACTATCGGAAAAACAGTTACATTTTTCTGAGACACACACTGAGAAAAAAATATAGGAATCATTACATTAGTGTATAAAATAATAAAATATTGTAAATATTTGCAATTCTATGTAAATACTCACTATACTGTAAATATTTACCATACTGTAAATACAGTTATTGTTAGAGTACCGTATTGTACTGTAGGTCCCTCTGATGTACTGTATTTTTGCTATATATTTAAAGTCAGTTTTCGACATTAAAAATAGTCAATATTGTCCAATGATACTGTAGTACTGTATATATTTTTATGTAAAAATTCCTATAAATATTCAGGTTCCTACTGAAATATTTTGTACTTTAAGCGACATCATAATATTGTAATTGCTACTGATCCAGAATTCAGAAAAAGCTATACAGTTTTGCCAGTATACAGTAGATTTTACAATATATTAATTATTTTATTGCATATATTTACACGTACAAAATATTCTCTTAATATATGAAAAATCATACTATAAGACCTGTTAAACAAATAAGGATGAAAGAAAAAATATTCTATTCAATGTTTTACTGAAATAAATTCTGTGTACTAGAACAGTAAGAATTCCAATCTGTATAGTACAATTTGCATTGTGTGGATTTTAAGTTTTCTGTCATCGTCGTGTAAAAACTGGCATACATATTGAAATTTGTAAAATCTCGCAATTCAACTACACAATATTGTAATAAAAGAAATAAAATTGATGAAATGGGCAGTAACATTCGAGAACCTGCAATATAATTGCCAAACTGCAAATTTTTCAATATTTTGTACCATAAATATGTCAGAAATCACTAGATTTTTTTCTTAGTGTATGATCAGTATGTGGCGTCTTGTTTAAGATAGTCAGATTCTCACTTTTCACAGCGATCTATGCACTTTTGATGTTTTGTCTCATTATCATAACGCTGTGTGCTTGCAAAAAATTATGTATGAAAATAAGTGATATCTTTTCCCTTCCATGAATATTCAATAAGTTTCTTGAATTTGTTGTTAATTCGCTATACAACGCTAGAGTATTTTCTTCCTCATGACAGACAAGACTTATAAGAGCAAATTTTCTAAAACTTCTGGTAAGGTTCTCGAGTAGAAGTTGTAATCCATAGGTTGTCTACATTCAGGAAGAAGTTTAGGTTTTATGTTAATCTTCTCAAATTCGAGAGATTATTTATTCACAAAATTTTACACTTCGAACATCTTTTACAAACTTTCTCTTTAAATCGTGTTTGAAATTTCATGGACACGTATATGCAAAGGATTTCCAAGAAATTTACATTAAATTTGTTGTTTCCATATTGAAAACACCAGATTTCAATGTTCTTTATCGATAATAATTGAATTTGAGAAGACTTTATTTAAAAATTTGTCTAAAAAGTTCAATGTAACATCATTTGAAATCATTTGAAGTTGTCGTATATTATATTAAAACTTTGATCTCATTATATTTTAATAATTTTTATAGACAGTCTCTATTTTTTTCATAGATACATCCATAACTGTAATACAAAATTTAATAGACGACATGGGAAATCTGCTTGGAAGACAATCTCTTAAATTCGATAAAAAATTGTCTGACACTGTAGATCAAATGCAATTCCCCCCCAAAAAGAAAACACTGTTCAGGAAAACTGACTTGGAAAAAATTTTCTTTCAAAATGGTTGAATGACACGGGCCAGACAAAGAGGCAGCGCAAGAGATAGAGTGAGAGGGGGGAGGGTTTTGCGAAGGGAGAAACGCCGATCCATCAGCGTCCCTCCACCCTTGCTTTTCCGCCACTCTCATTTTTCTCCGCGTTCCGCTCTCCATCATTCCGCGTCACATCCGCCCTCTTTCATACCCCCTCTTTCCGCCCCGACCCCCGTTTTCACCCCCTTGCACCACCCTCTCTTTCCTGTTTCTCTTCGCGCACCCTCGTTTGCCCCTTTCCGAACCACCCCGCTGATTGCACTTTCCAAATTCATTACGTGCGTCCGCTCCTGGGCGCCGCCGCAGCTTCTTCAGGATCCGGGGATTGACGCGAAATTTCGAATGGGCGAATTCTTTCGCCCGCCGCGGCACGCGGGGGAATTAGTTTTCTTAGTTCGGCTCTTCGGACAAGCGATTCTTCAACGCTCATGCAGTTTCAGAATAAAAAAGAAAGAACAAGAAAATGAATAAAAATAGGGTTGGTAGAGTGTTGGGATTCTAGGTAGTGGAGTTTGGGGTAATGTGGGATTTATAATAAGTCATCTTCTATTCGATCACTTTGGAGCCATACTCGATCAATAATCAGATAAACATCTCTTTCACTCTGGCTTTCGGCACTTTATACTTTTTCCCTCTATTTTTCGTATTTCTACAGTGATTATACAATCAAACTTTTTGTTGGAAATAAAAAAATGTATATGCTGATTTGAAGTGATTCAGGAATCCACGTAGGTTTCGTTCAAAAATCAACATTTTTTTTTGTAATAACTAACAGAATCATAATTAGAGTGGATTAAGTAGATTCGATGAAATTCGTTTTAGGCACCAAAAGAGCTCGAAAAACAGACGAAATAGGCTCCACATTGTGCTCAATAAAAAAGACAAATAATGCGAAAAAACGCAGTATAAACTTATTTTAGAACAACAAAAAAGTTTCATCAAGTTTGAAATTTTTCATGATCATTTGTACGTCTTTACGTAGAATTGTTGGAATAAGAATCGATTGAAATTCCAATGCAATCCCTTTCATTCTAGCTTTCGGCACTTTATTCTGCCCTCTTCAGGAAACTGAAATTACTATAATTAAAACAATAATCAATACAATTCCAAATTAATCAATAATAAATCATCATAACATCATTCAATCTACTTTCATCAGAATATAACTCAGGTCAGCAATATCTCATGTGTAAAACATTCTGTCATTTTCATAATATTGACTCAATAGGAAAAAAACAATATGTCGTCACAAGAAACTTCATTCGTGGGTTCCCCAATTTCTCCTATTTAAGCTAATATATTAATGGAAGATCTGGAATTATATGATTTTAGTAAGTTGGATTATGGAACAATATTTTAGTGTAGATTTGTTGACGATATTTTTATGATGATAAAGAATGATGAACTAGATACGACTTTTGAAGGCTTTGATTCATACGATGATCGGTTACAATTTACGAATGAAATAGAAAGGGATGGAAAGTTGAATTTTTGGAGTTGGAAGTTAATACAGAAAATGAAAAGCTAATTTTTGATTGGTTCAGAAAGCCGACTTCCTCAGAAAGATTTATGAATTTTCATTCAAAGAATCCGATTGTACAGAAAAAAGAGATGATTTATCCATTGGTTGATAAAGTTATTAAATTATTTGATGAAAGATTTCATAGGCAGAATTTTGATAGAATTGAAGAATTACTTTATAAGAATAATTATCCCATTGAATTTATTGAGAAAAATATTAAGACTAGAATTATTTTTTGAAAAATGTTAAATCGAAGGATGATAAAGATGATAAATTGTTGGATATTAATGATAGGGGAAAAAGAATTTTGGTTCTACCATACAGAGAAAAAGGACAAAGAAGAATTGAGAGAATATTTATTAAAGAAAATATAAAAGTGATAGATAAAAATGGTAATAAATTTAATATGGATATTATTAAAAGGGGAAAAGATAAATTGGGGCATAAAAGACAGTTTAAAAAAAAAACGTGGATTCCTGAAGCACTTCAAATCAGCACATACATTCTTTTATTTCCAACAAAACAACCATAAATTTAGTATAAAAATTATTTTGTACTATGGATTACGATGGAACTGTATTAAATTCCAGAAAAATACTGGAAAATTTTGTTGATTGTATAATCACTCTAAAAATACGAAAAAAAAATTTGAGATCTATGAAATACTATAATACTATTGAAATATGGAATTTGAAATACATACCTAGAGAAATATTAATAATCTACTGTATTTTTAATTTCAGTGCATCAAGTTTTAGAAAATTTTTATAAAAATTTAGGAAAAATATAGCAGGATTTCCGGGTACCTAACGAAATATTGTGAAGACCTACAAAAACTTGTAGAACTTGAAAATTTAAAAAAACTCAACATTTTTTACTCAGAATATTCTAGAAAATCTATAAAAATATGGAAAATCTTTGAAATTTTTATTATAAAAGATCATCAAATTCTTTCAACAAAATGAAAAATGCGGAAAACTGCGAATAAATTAATTCTGTAATACCAAAGCTTTACTTAAGAAACTCAATGCACCAGAAATCTTTGAAATGAAGAAAATATAAGAAGGTACGATTTTTAAATAATGCAGAAATACCAAAAAAATCTTCAAACTTAAAATTCTGAAGCATTTTACCATAGAAATGACAATTGATAAATCTACTATAAATATCTTAAGATACTCGAAACATACCAATAATTTATGAATATTGGCATGTACGAATATTACTCAAAATATTATTATTCTATGAAATATTCTAGATCTATGTGAATAATATTTTTACATAAACGTGTAATTTATGATCGATCTAGCAATTAATATCAAAACATTGATTTCTATTGATCTCACTTAAAAATTCAAGTAAATATTAGAAAATTATTGAAATTATAGGAATACTGAAATAATACAAAAAGTACTATTAGTATTAGAAACCTTTAAATACACGAAATATAGAAAGATACTGTTCTATGAAAAATCCATGTAAAAACTAAAAATCTTCTTCCTTTCGAATTCTTGAACATTAAGTATAATAAATTCACATAGAAATCTTTCAAAATACCATAAATGCAGAGGAATACAATAACATGTTACAGAATTTTATAATTATTGAAGAATACACAAATTAATTAATCTACTGGCAGTTATAAAACACTAGATATATTTTTATAGACATGAATTTCTCAGAAACTTAAGAAACTACTCAAAATCGTCAAAAATTTCAATCCTGGAGCATCAAATTCAAGAAATTTACATTGAAATCCATAAAAATACGATAAAATCCTCAAAATTCCATGAATACTGAAAAAATTATTACTTTTATATTTTAGAAATGAGATACTATGACTTCACAAGAAATTGCATATATTTTTAGAATAAAAAGCTCGAATTTCGCAATTTCATTTTCAAGGTATTGATATGCAAGAATAAATATTCATTAATTTGTTACGATTGAATGATCCTTGAAATACACATTAATTTGCCAATATTATTTATTACATACCAACTCATTTTTTCTCTCTCATACCTTGAAACACAAATGTAAAGGGATGAATCAGGTTTCACTGGTTCGAAAAAAATTCACTTAATTCTAACTTGAAAAATTCAGGAATCAGCACGTTTCAACATTAAAATTTCACACAGAATTTCAAGTCCAGTCATTCACACAGGTCTACAAATCTAGAAATATATAAACATTGCATAATAATATGTATAAATATCATCTTCTGATTTCATTTCATGTTCGAAAATTGTTAAGTTTTTTTCAGTGAATTACGTGGTACACATTTAGTACACGTACACATTATTATGCTGTTTTACTGAACACGCTTGTTAGTACACTCAACATCATTCACAAAAGTTGTTAAATTTTTTTCCTACGGTTTATTTAAGACATGCTTTGAAATAAAGAAAGAAAAAAATATAAATGAATGGGGACGTTACACAAGCTTATATTGCAAAATCATGTAGGAACTGATGAATTCGTAGATCACACCAATTTCAAATTCAGGAACCTAACCCTATACCCCATAATCACGAGATTATCTAAAAATCATGAAACATTAAATCCATAAGATTCTGATGTTTTTCTTTTTCCCATTCAAGAAAAACTAAAACCTCCGATGAGTCCACCTTCTCAATCACCCTAAAATTTTTTTCAATAAACCTGGAACCCATCGCAGCTCTGTAAAAACAATGGCGCGAACACGGCGCAAAAGGGTGAATGAAAATGTTGTTCGCACTCCGTAGGTTCGCGGACCATAATTTTCCGTCGATGGCGAAAGCGAGGGTGCGAAGACCGGTCAATTGTGATAGATGTTTTTATGTGTTTTTCGTTCCGTTTTTCGTTCCAACGTTCGCGAAACATGGCCGATCCGAACTGTATTCGATCTCCATTCGCGCGATCCCCGTATTTATACGTGGAAAATCCGCGCGTTTTACACCTGGCTTTTTCGATCCGATAAATTATACGAGGCCGAGTCGCAGCGGGTTCGCGTCGGCCGCATGACAGATTCTACGCGCACGGAGCATACACGCCGTTTATTTGAGCTTTTAAAATTACCGAACGAGGCGCAAACAGATTTCCCGATAATGCTTATCGATAACGCCTACAACGCGCCGTAAATTTCGCTCCATCGATTACGTCTTTTGCCGAATGCTGGGCATGTAATGGTCACGTCGTCGATGGTTTTCGCGCCTTTGTACTTATGAGGGACGGAGGAGACGTACGTAATTCATAATTCATATGTTCTTCTTCAACTATAAATTATTTCTCAGGATGAGAGAGGCTAATAATGATCAAAACAATACTCGGATCATGTTTTATTTCATTAGAAAATGCAACATGTATTTTTTCGTTTCATCTTTTCCAACAGAAGATAGCCTGATACGTTTTTTTCATCATCCTTGACGTATGAAAATGCATTTCCCAATTAGTCAAGCTCTTTTAGATTCCGTACCCCTTACATACTATTCCAGTCGGGGTGGCGTCGCAACCTAAAGTTCAAAGTAATGAATCCAGATTATATTTCTATTCGGAGAACAAAAGAAATTTGTTTCTTGTTAGAGTGTATTCTGGCGAATTCTTTTCTACGAAACCCGCACTAACGGATACACTATATTATGTAACTGTTAAAGGTTTTGCCTATGAGTACATCAGTGCCTGTAGGGTGAGATATTTTTCATAAAGATAGCCGAAAAATCACTTCAAAATGCCAGTACTGAGGTTGGAGGGATGCAAGATGTATTATACAAGTGAATTGAATTATTACTTTGCCTTTTATCAAAGTATAAACGTACTTTTATTGTGTAGGTCATGTTTCACAGATTATTCCCTCAGATTTTGTGAGGGGCTTGGTGATCGAAACAATTTTAAGAATATCTTTTGTTCCATTACAGAATCCATAGTGTAAAGTATCTTTGTTACATCTCGATCAACAGAATGGTGATAAACTAAATATGTTTTAATTGTCAGCCTTGACGTGTATTCATTAGGCATTTTGTCAAGATCTTTTATTGTCTGGAAAGTGTACAATCAACAATCAACATCGATTCGAGCATAGTAGCATTCCAAAGTTGACAAGTTATGCAAATTTTATCTATATAATTCACTGTCAAAAAGCTTTCGATGGAGTATTTAGCTACGACTTCTTTGTGAGTCAAACTCACAGAACAAATTTGTCGAATGTGTCAGACGATGCGTAAAAAACTGTTCTAACAGCGATTTTTCTCCGGAATACATATCATTTTGAACATAATTAGTTTATGGGTTTCGTGTTTTAGACTTGAAACGGATCTAAAAAAAATATTGCCAAATTTGTTACTCTGCTATTAATAACGTAATTGTCTAAAAGAAAGGTTCTGTGCTTAGGTTTTGTTAGGCACCTTATGATAAGGAAAGTTTTCAGATTATGTGTCATTGCAGTGCAGGGTGCAGTGTGTTATGTTTGAAATTTTTTGTTTTAATGGAACATAAACAGAAACCTTCTCTCCATCAGCCTGTAATTACTCTATTTTCAAAAGTCATAAGTACATACAATTTAACTTATAGAATTGTAGCCATCTCGATTTGAAAAAAATTACTTCAGTCTTAATAATTTCGAGAAAAACTCAAGAAACTGCTGCCTTCGTAGGTTTACTTTGCTAATAATTACTTTTCCAAGTAACTAGAATGAAACAGAGAGATTCATTATGTACGTGAGCTATGAAGAAACATTGATTCACTATGGTATCCTTTCAATTCTATTTTCAAAGGTAACAAAAATTATTGTACATTATGGGTGTTGTTTAGAGTTGATTGTGAAATATTTAAATAATTCACATCATGAATGTTGCACCAAGTGAAGAATGTGCTTATATATAGATTGATGTACTTATGTGCAACGGTTGGGTTATAGTTTAATGCAGCGATCAACAGAACAATTGAGAAAAGTTTCCCGAAGAAGCCAATTTTTGACGCGTATTGGGGTTTTGAAAGTGTAATAATGTGTTACAACAACAAAGGTTCAACACGATATGCTTTGCCTTGAGAACACTCTGTTTATATATTCTCCGTAATCGCTCTCTTGAAATGTAGGTAAAGGCATATCTTGAGTTATAATACCCATTGTAATATGTTTTACAATGAGCACGCCAAAATGGTAGTAAAGATACCCAGAAATGTCATCGCTTATCGATTAATAAATACATCAGTATTGTTGATCATTCGTAAAAGAACACGAATGTTATGTAACTGCACTTTTGAGGATCGTTTGAAAATAAAAATTTTTTTGGGCAAAGATATAATCAAAATATGCACATTTTGCAAGATGCTTGAGATAACATTTCATGAGTATTCAAATATCGTTTCTGGGTGAGTATCAGAGTCTCTGCCTAAAAAATTTATATTTTCAAACAATCCTCAAAAGTGCAGTTACATAACATTCGTGTTCTTTTACGAATGATCAACAATACTGATGTATTTATTACTCGATAAGCGATGACATTTCTGTGTATCCTTACTACCATTTTGGCGTGCTCATTGTAAAACATATTACAATGGGTATTATAACTCAAGATATGCCTTTACCTACATTTCAAGAGAGCGATTACGGAGAATATATAAACAGAGTGTTCTCAAGGCAAAGCATATCGTGTTGAACCTTTGTTGTTGTAACACATTATTACACTTTCAAAACCCCAATACGCGTCAAAAATTGGCTTCTTCGGGAAACTTTTCTCAATTGTTCTGTTGATCGCTGCATTAAACTATAACCCAACCGTTGCACATAAGTACATCAATCTATATATAAGCACATTCTTCACTTGGTGCAACATTCATGATGTGAATTATTTAAATATTTCACAATCAACTCTAAACAACACCCATAATGTACAATAATTTTTGTTACCTTTGAAAATAGAATTGAAAGGATACCATAGTGAATCAATGTTTCTTCATAGCTCACGTACATAATGAATCTCTCTGTTTCATTCTAGTTACTTGGAAAAGTAATTATTAGCAAAGTAAACCTACGAAGGCAGCAGTTTCTTGAGTTTTTCTCGAAATTATTAAGACTGAAGTAATTTTTTTCAAATCGAGATGGCTACAATTCTATAAGTTAAATTGTATGTACTTATGACTTTTGAAAATAGAGTAATTACAGGCTGATGGAGAGAAGGTTTCTGTTTATGTTCCATTAAAACAAAAAATTTCAAACATAACACACTGCACCCTGCACTGCAATGACACATAATCTGAAAACTTTCCTTATCATAAGGTGCCTAACAAAACCTAAGCACAGAACCTTTCTTTTAGACAATTACGTTATTAATAGCAGAGTAACAAATTTGGCAATATTTTTTTTAGATCCGTTTCAAGTCTAAAACACGAAACCCATAAACTAATTATGTTCAAAATGATATGTATTCCGGAGAAAAATCGCTGTTAGAACAGTTTTTTACGCATCGTCTGACACATTCGACAAATTTGTTCTGTGAGTTTGACTCACAAAGAAGTCGTAGCTAAATACTCCATCGAAAGCTTTTTGACAGTGAATTATATAGATAAAATTTGCATAACTTGTCAACTTTGGAATGCTACTATGCTCGAATCGATGTTGATTGTTGATTGTACACTTTCCAGACAATAAAAGATCTTGACAAAATGCCTAATGAATACACGTCAAGGCTGACAATTAAAACATATTTAGTTTATCACCATTCTGTTGATCGAGATGTAACAAAGATACTTTACACTATGGATTCTGTAATGGAACAAAAGATATTCTTAAAATTGTTTCGATCACCAAGCCCCTCACAAAATCTGAGGGAATAATCTGTGAAACATGACCTACACAATAAAAGTACGTTTATACTTTGATAAAAGGCAAAGTAATAATTCAATTCACTTGTATAATACATCTTGCATCCCTCCAACCTCAGTACTGGCATTTTGAAGTGATTTTTCGGCTATCTTTATGAAAAATATCTCACCCTACAGGCACTGATGTACTCATAGGCAAAACCTTTAACAGTTACATAATATAGTGTATCCGTTAGTGCGGGTTTCGTAGAAAAGAATTCGCCAGAATACACTCTAACAAGAAACAAATTTCTTTTGTTCTCCGAATAGAAATATAATCTGGATTCATTACTTTGAACTTTAGGTTGCGACGCCACCCCGACTGGAATAGTATGTAAGGGGTACGGAATCTAAAAGAGCTTGACTAATTGGGAAATGCATTTTCATACGTCAAGGATGATGAAAAAAACGTATCAGGCTATCTTCTGTTGGAAAAGATGAAACGAAAAAATACATGTTGCATTTTATAATGAAATAAAACATGTTCCGAGCATTGTTTTAATTATCAACAACCTCACTTATCTTGAGAAATAATATATGGACTCTTATAGCGAATACGCCTATAATGTTTAAGAAAAACATGTTCAGTATGAAATACGTGTTTGTTAAGAAACTTTCACTTAATATTCATAGGGGAGGCTGTCTTACACTCTGAAACAATCATTCTACGTAAGTCCATTAAATTTCATAAAAACTTTTTTTTTTCTCAAAAACTACTATAGGAACAGGCAATCATCTTTCTACAACATTAACACAGAACAATTACTTAACAGGTCCACTGAAAATGAGATGAGAAGAGAAATATATACATAAAAAAACTTGCAGTTTAATAGGCTTCTTTATTTGTCGAACCTTTTCAGCTTGATATCCATCAATATTGCAGTGTAGAATTGCTCTAAAGGTTCACTTAATAATCACTTATTGGTCAGCAGTAGAAAAAAAAAGGAACAATTTATGGATAGCGCCAAATTACAAACATGATAATTTGCTTTGGTAACTATCAAGTTAATAAATATAACATTCACTGAATAACATTAACGGTCAGTGAATTTTCCCAATGTATGTATCGCCTGAAACAGAATTTTGTTACAATCCAGGTTACACAACTCATGACCTTTCTTGTCTTCCATAAGTACAGTCACTGGAAAACCACCGACGACGTGACAATAACATGCTCAACTTTCAACAAAGGGCATAATTGATGATGCGAAATTCGAAAGTCTGTTATTTATATAATCAAATCACTGCTTTTAATATGAAAAGTTATATCTTAAAAGTATAAAATAAACTCTACTACGAGTTTTTACCGAAGAGATCCTTCCCCCAAAATCAATATATCTAGGTATAACATACCTAAAGCAGAAATCGTATAATTACTTTTGTAAAATTTGTCGGCCATTATATACAGTTATTGAAATTCAAATTTCAATTATTATCCTTTTTTTATTATTTATAGATATGTTCTTGATGCCTGTCTTGAAGTCAACTTATGAACGTGATTTTCAAGATCGTCCAGCTCTGTAAAAAATTAATGGAGTATCTTCATACATTTGAGTGAATGTTTTTTCATACAATATGGAAATATTCAATGTATGGAAAAAATCTCAGATTTTTATGGAATTTCTCCAGTACTTTACCACCTTTTCTCATTTCTATGCATTAATGGACAAATTTCTTTACATGAATGAGAGTTTCATACAAAAACATGGAAAAATTTTCATACCATGGTTATGGTAAATAACTTCACATACAACTTTTATTCGTAAAACTCTGATTATTTCTTTCCATCTTTAGATTCGTAGTAACCTCAAGTTCAAAGGAAAAAATTCAGGTTTTATCTTTGTTTTGAGAACTAAAATACTGATGCTTTTCTAAAAGTATGTAGCTATGAATTCTTTTTTCATTAACTCTCACCAACGTAATAGTTTATTATACGCGTAAATAAAATTTAGATTTTTCTGCTATCACTGTTTTTATCTGAGTCCTATCAGCGGAGAATGGAGCAAGTTTGATATTAATGTTATTTCTCCAACAGAAGATAATAATAGTAACTTTTTGGTTGCCAATCTTAAAGTATGTTCACTCACCATTTTTTCAAGATCTGTCATTGTTTAGATGGCGAACATACAACATCATCTCGAGTATAGTAGCAATCTACAGCTAAAACAACAATAATAAAATAAAAAAATTTTATCTTAATTTTAAGAACTGAGGAACTTATGTTTTTGTTAGTATTTTGTAATGACTTCCTAAATAAGTAACTTGCACAAAACAAATAACCTCATCAAATGTGTCAGAAAAATTTTTACTTTCTACTTCCAATGAGTAAAAAACTGCCATAACAACAAATGTTCCACCAAAAATTCATTATCTTCAACTGGCTTTTTGGACTTCAAACAGATATGCAAAATTTTATGCAAATTCTCTTTTCCTGCAACATTACTAATGTACTTGTTAAAAAACCTTGATTTTTTGCCTTGAAGTATCCTTAACGAGGATCCTGACAGAAAACGTCACCTCTACAATTGTAGCAATTTCAAATCAAAAGATATAGATTCAGTTTCTAAATTTTTTAGGAACATAAAAAAAATGATACTTTTGTTACATTTTTTTACTACGACTACTCTATTAAGTAACTCGCAATAAACAAATCAATTCATCAAGCTCGTGATTCATATTCATAATTAAATAGTATAAATTCTTTGAGTTTCAATTTCAAAGAACTAACAACTTTTTTGTACGTGTGAGTGTTTCTGAAGATTTACTGTAAATTGTTTAAACTATTTTCATTGTGAATATTGCAAAGTGTCAAGAATTTGTTTTTATTGAGTTTGATGGACTTAAATGCAATGATTGGATCGCAGTGTAACACAGCAACCAGAAAAAAAATTGAGCAAATTTTTCCAAACAAGCCCATATTTAAAGCGTATCGAACTTTGAAGAGTTTAAAAAACTGTTAGGAAATCAAGCGTTTGATACGAACTGCTTTATTTTTGAAAAAAGTACGTTTATAAATTCTTTTTTATCGCTATGTTAAATTGCTGACATATAGGGAGTTATTATTTCCATTCTGATAATTATTACAATAAGCATGTCAATATATTATAGATATCAACAAATGTCATTGTTTATTGAGTGATAAATAGAATCGCGTTATCAATTATTTGCAGCCAAGCTCGAGTTAAAAGTTCTTTAAACTGCATTTTCGAGTTGATTTCAAAATCTAGATTTTTCAGTCACAGGCCCTAATACGCAGAGAAAAATGAGCATGGAAAAAAGGATTCATTTCAATATCCCACCTAATTTTCATGTAAAAAAAATATTGGCCAATAGGATTTTATATTGCAAATTAGATATTTTTGTAACTTTTTCCAGTCTCTTTGATAAGTCAGAAACGCTGTCATTGTCTTTCTTACTGTTGCTGTTAGAATTGAAGCAATCCAAAAGTAAAAGCCATGAATTTGGATTATATTATACTATACATTTGACTGGAGAATTATGTTATTTATTGTGTCAATACTTATTATTGTGCAATTTCTGTAACAATTGGTTCAGCATTGTCCATCAGCGTTCCACTAATGCCTCAACAAATTGAATTACTTCGGGGTCAATGTGGCTAATGAATGTCGCGGCGCGCCAGCAATAATCTATACGGTCTCGCCGCGAGTCGATAAGGGACTGCGGCTGACGCTCCCCGATAACAAAAGTCGATTTTTTTTTATCGAGGACCTTTACTGTTTCACGTCGCGATTCGCGGGAAAACGGATTTCACGACGGGAGGATAATAGGGTTCGCTGGGAGTGACACCGGGCTAACCAAGCGGAATCACGAGCTCCCAGAAATCGAATCCATGCGTCACCCAGCCTGCCAACACCATCCACCCCGAGCAAGTTCTCGAGAGATTTTCAAGTTCGTCGGAAAAATTCACTCCTTGCTCTTGTCTTTGAGACTTTTAACCTTGTAGAAAGAAAAGAACAATAATTAGACGACTGAAAAACTCGGAAAGAAAGGAAAGGATATAATTCTTACAATCTTGTAAATGTTGTAACTAAGGTCACTCTGCAAGAAGATGAATGAGTTCCCTACAGGCCTGTGCTCAGAAATCTGTATTTTTTTGGGGTTGGGGGGGGGGGGGGTCAATTTTATGTTCTACTTGTAGAAAAACATGCAATTGAAACTGATTTGGTTTGACAGTACATGGATGATTCATAGTGATGTAGATAATTAATGCAGATTAAATAAGTATATGAGTTAATTAATTATTCTATAGATAATCGAATATTGTATAAGGCAATATCAAAACATTATTTGTTTTCAGCAACTTCTGCTTTAAATATTGAATCTTTGTTATGCTTTCAACAAATTGGACACAAGCAACTCAATAATTACAGATACATAATTGTGAAAAGAATGTTAATTATTTTTTTTCCACATTTATATGTATAGCGAATGCATTATGAATAAAAAAAGATACAATTTTTATTTCTTCACTATACACACATTTTATTATCTAAAGGGTTATACACATTTTTTGAGGACGGTTTGGATTATTTTTTAATGTATAAAGCAAATAATTGTATGATATAGAGGTTATATTATTGTGATAGAATATTGTCAACTTGATTATACAAACATTATTTGATATAAAAAATATCAGCAAATGGTGGAGTTACGGCCCTTTCCCGACTTTTTTTTGACTTGCAGTGACTGCGATGCAAATACAATAAGTCAACTGATATTATTATATCTAAGAACGTTACATTTTTCAGTGTAACGATAACGTAATGCGTTACATTAATTAACAAGCAACGGTAACAGAAACGAGTTGCTTTTTTTTTGGTAAGGAGTAACGAAAATCGTGTTATTCATTTCACATCTGTTTCATCGAGTT
This sequence comes from Platygaster robiniae, assembly GCA_028476575.1. NCBI lineage: Eukaryota > Metazoa > Arthropoda > Insecta > Hymenoptera > Platygastridae > Platygaster > Platygaster robiniae. The sequence goes on from CM052023.1 coordinate 30,582,036, forward strand.
TTTAGAACAATTTGTAACTTTTTAAGAAATTTCGGAAACTTAGATATGAGTAATTTTTGAACTTATTTATATTTTGATAAAAATTTTATAATTTCATAGTTGTAGATGGAACAGAGTGATATATTGGTGATTTTTGTACAAATATCGACAAAAAGTATGATGCTTTTTCACTTTTAATGAGAAATTTTCACAATTCTAGCGATAAATTTAGGGAATCTGCATATAAATACAAGAAACCTTAGTTTCGAAAATCTAAAGGAACCCTAAAATCTATAGATTATGCTAGAAAACCTTACGTAATTTTATGAATACAGAAAAAAAATGAAATACGAACAATACTCGATATTATTTACTTTGTTTCAAAAAGCTTTTAGATTCTTCGAAAATTTCTTTAATTCAAATAATCTAGAAACTCCGATTTCTCGAGCATTGAATTATGATAATATGTGTGTATGGAAAACCATAAAAATACTGAAAAATTGTTCGAATTTTAAAAATGCGTTGAAAAATCCAAAAATATTGAGGACATTTAATCTATGAAGAAACTGTATTCTGTAAAATCGATCAAAATACTGCAAATATTTTAAACTTTCAACTCTAGGACATCTTATTCTTGAAATTCAAAGAGATATGTTTGAAAAAACCTAAAATTTTTTCAATATTATATAAATACTAGGAAATACAAAAAGAAAATACATGTATAGAAAAATATGTACAGATTATCAGTAATCTATACAACTTTCAAAACTAGAGCATCGAATTCCAGAAATTTATACAGAAATATACAAGAAAACTGAGCAATCCTTCGAATCGTAGAAAAACTGATGAAATACGAAGGATACTGAAAGAAATATGAATTTATTGAGACACCTGTTTTGTTAAAAATTCTTTTTGAACATGAGAAATTTATTGAACTGACATTTTAGAGCTCGAAATGCTCGAAATCCATGTATAAATACTTACAGCAAAATGCTTAAAGTATATAAAAATACTAGAAAATCCTGCAACATTTCATGCATCCTAAAAAATACGAACAGTTTCAGAAATGCTGAACAATCCTTCAAATTGCAGAAAAACTGAATAAGTACGAAAAATACTAGAAGAAGTAAATATCCATTGAGACACTGTTTTCTGAAAAATCCTCTGAACACGTAAAATTCAATTAACTCTACATTTTACAGTTCGAAATTCTCGGAATCTATAACAATTTAAATTAAAATGCTGGAAATAAATAAAAACACTAGAAAATCCTGTAACATGTTATAGATCTTGAACAATACGAATAGTTTCAGAATTACTGAACAATCCTCCAAATCGTAGAAGATATATACGGAAAATACCAAAAAGGAATAAATATCTATTCAGACGTTGTTTTCTGTAAAATATCATGCAATGCAAGATATCAAAAATTTATTTTAAAACGCAAAAACCAATAATAGAAACATTTCATCGAAATCGTTTGAAAGATCTTTTTTTGGGGGGTTCTAACCCCCAAACTCCCCCCCCCCCTCTTCCGCACGAGTCAGGTTCCTTACAATTTTGATAGATTCATTTGCATTCAAATTGTTTTTAAAAACTTCTAGTCAAGTGTGTGATGAATAAAGTTAAAATCCTAGTTTTTCGAACCCTCTGAGCGTACGCCAGTGACAAACGCTGCCCGCATTTCTAAATTTGCGAAGAGCGAAACCCCGGCGGATATGAATTTCGAAAAGTTGAGGGCTCGACGGGGATCAAAGCGGTTCACCCGGGGGAAGGTTTCCGGCAAGGGGAAGAAAATCGGCGTCGTGGCACGAGGAAACTACGCTGAATACAAAGCAGCAGAGACGGCCATTCTGGAGTAACAAAGGTTCCACAAAAATGAATAAATATCAACGGAATAATCATTATTCTTGTCAAATAAGTTTGGACAAAAGTGAAAAAGGAAATTTTCGATGCAGAGGGATGAGATTTTTTTTTTATAGATGCTGGAAATTTTTAAATATGTATTAAAAACCATCAAAAATTGTAGGAATTTTTATCTATCTTCAGAATCTAAAAAATTTTTCATGTAATGTAAGACTGCAGGGATCGTGTGATGTTTTCTTCAATATTTGGAAGTTAAAAAGTTCTTGTCGTTTCGCAATTGTCGAACGTTCCAAAAATAAAAATAAAAACACAAAAAAATCATGATTAATTTTGAAATACTTAAACAAATCGTCGAATTGATGAAATTCAAATCATTGCACAACAAAACTCTTTCAATTTCCAATCTGTAGTGCCACCTCGTCGATTCTCAAATCACGCCACTCTTATAAACGTACCCAAAAAAATACCACAGAAACTCCAACTTCCCTTGGGCACCAAAATCATATCTCCTACCTTTTTTTGCAGACTCTGAAGACTTCTTCCGTTATTCAACAGAATAATCCTGCACCCGACAAAAAAACTGGATAAAAAAATTCGAAAAAGGGTCCATGAATGTTGCATGAAGCGAAGGTTAAAGTAAACACGGGCATTTGCGAAATAATAAACGCCTGTATAAATTATGAAGATCGGAAGTCGAGACGCGGCGATAGGGAATCTCCTCCCAGGGTGGAGTCGGGATAGAAACGAGGTGCCTGATCTGCTCATGAGTGCAGAAATCCCTTGTGGCAGCCTCGGGCTTCCGAAACATCAGCGTGATTGCGTTCGTGAAGCGAAGGGATTCCATTACTACGTTCTCCCCTTTCATGCATTTCCAGATATACGTACATTGAGTTTTCACGCTGTGATATAATATTCGGGGAATTTCAGGTCATTAAAACAAGGATTTTGGATTGTTGATCAGCATTATTAGGAATAAATGGGTCATTATTTTCAAAATCAGTTTGGTCGTCATTGCCCAATTCATCGCTTTCTCTCGGATTTTTTTTTACAGATGCGTAAAATAGTTGTAGAACACGTATTTTTTGTTCCTATTTATAATTCTTTAATTTTTCCATAGTTGTCCATGGATAAAATTTAGTAGAATTTTCTTTAGTAATATATATTTTTAAAATTAGACCCTCAATATTTTGAGGTTAAACACATCCGAAGAATTTTGATGAATCTCGTAAAAAGCAGTAGGAATCTTGACGAAATTCGGTATTTCATGGATTTTCGGTATTTTCTGTATTTTCTCAGAATTTATAATAATTGAAAAACTTTCTGGTATTTTCATTAGTTTTTATATTAATATATAGGGTTCAATATTCTCAGATTCAACTATTTTTTCAAAATTTCAGTTTTTGGTTTAAATTTTTAGTTAGTTCAGAAATTTGTTTAAAACATTCTACTGTTTTTACATTTTGACACTATCTGTATGTATTGTATATAGATTTTTAGAGTAAATGATAATTAAAGTTTTCAAAATTTGTTTTAACCCCATAATAAATTGTATCTTTAAAAAATAAATTATGTGTCATATATCTCTAGGTTTTTCGACTTTTTTTTATTTCTTTTGTTTTTTGCAGAGTTTATATAATTTATTGATATATTTCTAAATTTTTTCTGATTGGAAGTAATTAATTCTGTATGATTCAAGCTTTATTAGATTTGAAATATTTCTCAAGATTTCTAAGAAATTTTTATACGTGTAGATTAATTATGTTTCATGAATTTCTTGTATTTCAAGTATGTCTTGTATATATATACAGTATAGATGAAGTTTTTGTGAAACCTCGCAATATTTTTCAAAAATTTTCAGTGTATTGATAAATTTATGATATAAAAAAATTTATTAAATTCTATTACCCAGAATATAGGGTTTTACTGACTGAAATTTTATTATGTACTTCATAGATTTCTGTACATTACACTATTTTTTGTATTTCTTTCTTTGTTTCGCAATTTCAAGAATTTTAATATACATCCAGATTATCCTCAGCAATAATTTACACGCGATTTGAATTAAAAGCATAGGGTTATTTCGTTATTCAAGTCCTTTGGTTATAATTTAAGAAAAAAAATTTTGAACCTCTTTTCTGTGATTTATGTATGACAAATGGAGTATGTCATGTCATGACGTAAAAGAAGTTTTGGTTACGATGGAGTGAAACGAAAATGATTATTAACAAATATTTTTTTTCTTTTTTAATTATTATAAAATTTTGAAGAAATGGAACAGTAACTTGCTCTTTTTGACTTCGAAAAAACGTAGTTCTTGATTTTTATTAAAGTTTCATGGTTCTTTTTCTTTCAAATCATTACCTTTTTATAATTAGTTCGGTCGTCACTTACCAAATCACTGATTTCTCTCAAATTTTTTTTTTATACATACGTAAACTAGTTATAAAACATACGTGTTTTTTATTTTGGGCTGAAAATTTGTTTGTTTAGAGAAATTCAGATTTTCAATTAGGCTGTCAAATTCAGGATAATCCCAATTTTGTCGAAAACTTTTTTTTAAATCTTTATTTTTCATCGTTAAATTTATGGATTTCAATCATTTTTGTATGAAATTGTTTGAAATTGTATGAAATCTATGAATAATGAATTATAAATATTTGTTGTAGCGTTGTTGATTTGTCATTGGTATAAATGAAAAAAGTGTGAAAAATTTTTGAGTGAATATTTTTCATATTGCATCATTTTTTTATTTATTGGTAAAGGTATGAACTACATTCTGTAAAAAATGTTACATGCCAACATGTTTTTTTTTTCCTACTTGCAACCTGTCATAACAAGTGATAATGAAATTTTAATATATTTTCACGTTCCTTGATCTTAAGACACTGAAGTATGTTCCATTTAATAAGAATGTGTATTTTTAATGAAAATTTCGTAATTTAATTTTGCATTACACAGAATATGACATGAAATCAATTTTTCCTAAGTATCTCTTGAGGATAACTTCTATATTTATATTCACTTGCGTGGAATTGGTTTGATTGTAATATTTCTTTACATATTGTTCATAGATAATGACTAAATGATGCTAATACACAGAAATTCATAAAATGCATTTTTTACATGTTGAGATATTCGAGAAAACTCATCTATGTTAACACACCAGATTTTATATTTTTCTAGACTTCACACCTGAAAAATACTAAAATTCAAGTAATGCCCTAAATAAGATTGCAAAACTGAGATCTCTTATAAAAGTAATTTGATGTATCCATGTTGAAATGAAATAGTATAATGACGAAACGCATCTTTGTTTACCGAAAAAATATTGAAACATGTTGTATAATTAATTCGGTTGAAAATAAAATGAACGTTTTTCAAACATGAAGTAATTTCTTTATATGCATTTCTTCTGCTTTAGAATGTAAGGGAATTTTTTAGTTAAATAAAAATTTTTGATAAAAAATTGATAACATTATCGCATAATTCCACAGTTAGACATTTTTTCGATACATAATAGACCGACCTTCATAATTCTAAATAAACATAAAAATGCGATAAAATTTTTGAGAAAAATGGAAACGAAAGTATTCTTAAGAAATGATGTGTGAATATAAACATATAAGCAATCTAGTGATCCGCGTGAAAGCTTTATTTCAAGTTGTATTTCGCGCTTTTTATCGTCTAATTAGGAATTTTTCGTTCATTATTTTCGTCTAGAATATATATCATCATTAAATGGAACATATTACAGTGTCTCAAGATCGAGGAAAATGAAATTATATTAAGATTTTACAATCACTTGGTAATGACATGCTGGAAATTCGAAAAAAAATTCTCACTTACGTCACGGTTTTTACAGAATGTAGTTCATACTTCTACGGATTAATGAAAAAACAAAAAAAACTGGAAGAAAAAAAGTCATGCAATATGAAAATTATTTACTCAAAAATTTTGTACACTTTTTTCATTTACGCCAATAAAAATTCAACAACGCTACGAAAAATATTTGTAAGTCATTATTTACAAATTTAATACAATTTCGAACGTTTTCATACAAAAATTATTCAAATCCATTTATTTTACGATGAGAAATAAACTCTGAATTTGACAGCCTAATTGAAAATCTGAATTTCTCTAAAAAGAACTAATTTTCAGCCCAAAATAAAAAATACGTATGTTTGAAAACTAGTTTACGTATCTATATAAAAAATTTTAAAGAAATCGGTGATTTGGTAAGTGACGACCAAACTAATTACAAAAAAGTAATGATTTGAAAGAAAAAGAACCATGAAAATTAAATAAAATAATATAAAAGTACAATATTTGCCAATCAAGAACTACGTTTTTACGAAGTCAAAAAAAGCAAGTTACTATTCCATTTCTTCAAAATTTTATAATAATTCAACAAAAAAAACAATATTTATTAATAACAATTTTCGTTTCACTCCATCGTAACCAAAACTTCTTTTACGTCATGACATGACATACTCCATTTGTGATACATAAATCACAGGAAAGAGGTTCAAAATTTTTTTTCTTAAATTATAACCAAAGGAATTGAATAACGAAATAACCCTATGCTGTTAATTCAAACCGCGTGTAAATTATTGCTGAGGATAATCTGTATATATGTTATTTATTTTGATTACGAACGAGCCACAATTGGCTCGATCCCCTCCAATTTCTCCCTACACATCTTCTTCATCGGTTCAACACTTTTTTTTCTTGAGTGTCATTTTGCCTAGTTAGGATTACAAATGGACAGTCGAGCTTAGCTATGAGATATTCGTAAAGAATTTGCCAATGGGATTCTGATTTCGAGAGAAAAGAGTTATTGTAAGTCGAGGAACGGTTTGCATTTGTTTACTTGACGGTGAAATATAGTTCTCGATCTGTCAGTAGTCTCGTTGAGCAAAAAAATAGGGATTCCGATTCGCCAAATCAATGTAAGAATGAAATGATCGATCATATCTTTTGTGATTTGTCAGAGACCATTTAATTTTGGGATTGGTTTTAGCGGGTTTTTCGAAACATTGAATATTCATTGTTTTCTGGAATTTCGATTGTTTTTTTCAAATTTGAATTGGTCTCTCATGGTATAGTTTTTTTTTTTTACTTCATATGGTGTTAAAATGAAAAAAATAACAGACTGTTTTTCTTGATCACGTCACTACTTTAATGACTGAAGAAACATCTGCTTTAGAAAAAAATACACAGTGTTTTTTATAATTTTCCAAATCTATAGAATATTTTTGGAGACGTGTCAAATTAAAGAAATTTTATTCGAAACATATAATTTTTTGAAACCTAGGGTATAAAATAACTCAAAATTTATGTAGCAATCTACTATTGTACAAAAAGCCTATGAAAATACTAGAAATTCTTTTGGAAATATATGAGTATCGAGAAATGTAAAAAATCAAACATTGTATAAAATAGTATGAATCGGTTAATGCAGAAATAAAATGCTCGAAAATCGATGAAAGTATTTGAAATCTATAATAATTATTAATCATAGAAAAAAGAGTATACTTAAAATCTATATTGAAATCCATAAGCATACAATTAAATCTTCGATATTGTATTAATACTAACGAAACTCGAAAAATTCTCAAAGTACAGTATATCTATTGAGATAAGTTTTCTGAAACATCTATAAATACACAAAATATTAATTTTACTTCGAATTTGTAGGATAAAATTCTAGAAATATATATGTTATTATTCACAATACAAAAAATCCATGGAATGTTTTCACAAAGTCCATTAGAACCCAAGAATATAATCTTTGAGTATTTATGATCATATATCTTTTATATAATGAATTATTTTAAATTTGTAGTGTTTACAATTATTTATTTAATTTTTTAAGAATCTGAAAAAGTTGCTGGAAATTACGAAAATTGAAATAAGAGAATAACAAATTTTTTCAATCTCCATAGAAATCAGTCAGAATACTATTATAAAATCCTTGTTGATGTGTCAAAACTACAAAAAACTCTAGAAATTTTCTCATGACTGGATATTTATGGATAAGATGTATTCAAAAAATTTTTCAAATACTGAAAATTTATTTCATTTCAAAATCCAGAGCATCTGATTTTCAAAATCTATAAAATAATTGAATAAAATCCATAAAATCTGGAAAAATACTGAAAATTCTTTCAAAAATGGGCAATTTTCAACTGTGAACTAATTAAAATAACTATTCAAAATAGTTACTCCTTTATTATTTATAAAATGAGTGAACCATTCTAGCAAACTTGTTTGTAAATAATTTAATGAGTAGAATTCAATAATATCCATTAGTGTCTGCTTTTTGACTAATTAGTACAAATATTTTTGATTACTTATCCCATAATGCAAATCATAGTCCTAAATATTCAACTATGGGAAGATCAAAACTGTCTATACCAAGGACTCAATTTTCGTTAAACAATCAAATTCGACATAACGGTTTGATTTCGTCAAAAGTAAACTTTATTTTGGCAAATTTGACCATTTCCAAAAAAAGTATTAAAAAATTCTCTCTTTGTGCACTCCTGAATAATTCTTGGAAGACTTTGAAAGTACTCTAATCATCATAGACTGTAGTCTCTAAAAAGATATATTGGGATAGTCGAGTATTTTGAAAGGATACTTCAGAAAATTCAAATAGTCTTAAAAGTGATCGAAGGGAAAAATCAAAAGACTTACAAAAATCTCTAGTTAGGAGAATGCACGAATGTAAGAATTATTTCAAAAATATAAATTTTGAACGATGCATTACCATAGTGTATAATAATCGCTATTATTGGATGAAGAAGTGAAATAACTTGAATTTTGCATGAATTTGAATGCAATATAAGTTTCATCAAGTGGTAGTAGAGACATAGTATTTCTTCTTCATTTTTGGAAAATAAGAAATGGAATCTATATTCAAAATGCATATCCAAATATTCTTCAATTTCTTAACCTCTCGCGAATATTTACATTAGCCTGCTTCATTTTATAAAATTTCATCTAGTAAAAATGCATAAAATCATCCAATTTAAAGATGCAAGCCTCCTGAATACTGTAGTCACTTTTCAGAAGATAATTAATTAACAAAGTATCTTGGAGACTCTAGTATTCGAAAACTACTCTACTTAAAGCCAAAATAAAAATGTCCTAAACTTGGGAAGAATATATAAAAACAGTTTCTTATACTTTCCAAGACATGGAATCTCTATCCGATCTAGCATAAACTCCTCGGGATACTTTGGACTCTGGTGTCCTCAAAGAGAGATTCTTCTTTTCGTCCCAGGTAAGTCCCAACTCCTTGGGACCGACGACTTTTTTCGAATGCCAAAATGAAAAAGAGCGTATACGGCCACAAGATGGACGTTTCGTTCGGCCTCGCCATGTCAAAGTGACATGAGTGACATCCCCTTAACGACGTGCCCTTCCAATCCGTCGTATACGGGAGACCCTAAACTGAACTGAATTGAACGCGGCCCACCCCTACCAAAGCCGTGGCTACAACCCGGCAGAGACCTACTCGTATTATCCGCAGTGACAGCACGGCGGAGTTATTAATGGCAGCGACAGTGACAAATGACGAACTGTCGGCGCAAGCAAGACTGATATCATGGCGGCCTTCGTTCCTCTCCGCTGCCCACCCCCCGCTCGCCCCTGCCCTTCTCGTCCTTCCCTTCTAGATCACCTCATCTCGTTCTATCCCCACCAAGTTCCCTGGGTTTCTAGCTTCTTACATGATTTTTTTGCATATTGATATTTTTAGGGGAAACTTCTGCAAACTACGAAATACAGGGTGACAAAAAAATGCCGTATACAATAGGGTGGTCGTTCAAATAGGATCCCCAAATTTTTTCAGATTTTTAAAACAACGTTAACCCGTGCCGGTAGAGTCGTCTTTTAACCCCTTTAAATAACATGGGATTTTGTCTTGAAGGCAGTCTATAATTTTTCACGGCTACATGAATCGCTTTAAAAATCGGTTCGACACGGCAAGTTATTGTCGATAGTTATAACAAACTGCGAGAAATTGGCAGCAGTCTGAAACAATCATTTGTCTGTTGGTTCGAAGCCAAAAAATCAAAAATCATGGAAATTTCGGCTTTTTTCAATGAAACAAAGAATTTTACAAGATTTCAAGAATCCATGTGATGTATACCTACATGAAATATCATTCTATACGTTCGTAAGTATTTTTTATCGTTTCAAAAATGTTCAACACAATTTTAATAACGCAATTCGATAAATAAACGAATCTCTGAAGAGCTACTTCTTTAAATGAGTTTCTTACTAGATAAATGATACTTATTGGAATGAATTGTTTTGTAGTAAACTATACTATCAATAGTAATGGTCATAACGATAATAATAATAATAAAAGTAGTCATAATAATGATAATAATAATAATGATCATGTAAAGTTTTTTATTATAACACAGCACGCAATATAGTTAACTTTAAAACATCAATACCAAGTTACCAAATATATTGCTAAATATTGAATAATAAGAAGATCATGTATTTTAATTCTTCTAGGATCCATCAGTCACTGAACAATATTAACAATTCTACAAAGAAGCAGAGTTTCCATAAAAGTTTGCAGTTTTCGAAAATGGCTAGATTTGTTTGACAACCGAGACATTTACCTTATCCATAAATTCTAGAAAGTTGTTTTGTAATTACAAATTATTCAAAACTCGTATTTGAGCGCATCAAACATTGCAAACGAAATCACAGAAACATTCGTCAATCTTGAATAATATTCCTTATTGAGGTTATTATTTTTTTTATTGATGTTATTCTTACCCATTTTCAGATTATTCTTATAACAATAGTTCACGATCATTTTGAAAAACAAATAAGGTATCATTTGAATAACCAGCTTTTTCCCTTGACTAGTAAATGTATTAATTATTATTTACCAATTTAGAACTATTTATATTCTTATTATTATTTTTATTATTATTATTACTACTTTTATTATTATTATCGTTATGACCATTACTATTGATAGTATAGTTTAATACAAGATAATTCATTCCTATAAGTGTCATTTATCTAGTAAGAAACTTATTTTAAGAAGTAACTTTGTCAAACTTTCGTGAAATTTGGAATGGCATAATTTGTATTTTGATCGAAATTTTAAAGTTTGATAAACTAAAATATAATCGATGTTGAAAGCATCGCTAATTACTCAAAATCCGAAAAATTTAAAGTATACCAGGAATGCTGATGATTTATTTAGATTTTTGAAAATTTTAAACAATTCGAAAAACAAAATAACCATATACCACTGAACGTATTTCGGTACTATGGAAGTAGATATGTATTAAAATTTATTGAAAATCTATAACTGCTAATAATTATGATGAATTCTCTAATTTGTTAAAAGTTCTGACGATTGAAACAAAACGACATAGTTCTACTATAAAAAATTCATCAATTTGGATGACAACGATAAATCTCTACGTAATTTCATTATTTCTTGATTTAAATATCCAATTTCATCACATTCACTATAAACTCAATCATCACTGAATTATGCAATATTACTTTTTGTTCCGTTATTAAAAAAACTTGAAGCTTTTGCAAGTTATTTCATCATTGTACCATGCAGCATCACCGTATCCATGAACGCGACGCGTTGTTAAAACAAAAAAGGAAATAAAGCTATTGTTGCATCTCGTTGGTATTATAAAAGCGTCCTCTCGACGGGGACTGCCATTTCAAAAATGAGAAAAAAAATTCCTCGCGTACAAAGCTCTTCGTGACGCTGCTGGCAACACGGCTTTTTAATTAGAGCGGCCACTCCCCAACACCTGACATCCCGCATCGCCATCCCCTTCATCAAAGTATCATTCTCATTTTCCCGGCTTCGAAAAAAGAATTCCCGCGTCCTCTCGAATAGTTAAAAATTCATCTGCCTCGGAATTAATTGCGACCACTGGAATTTGGGCTTTTGTCACACGACAAACGGTTTTTCTTTTCATAACGAGGAAAGTTTGATTCGAGTAGTTGGTTTTTGCGAAATATTTTTGTGTGATGATTTCGACAGATAAATAGTTTTTAATGTGTCTATGGAACTTTTTAGAAATTTTTGAGATCAGCGGGAAAACTGAAAAGGAAGATTTCAGATATCATTGATCAGTTTTTCGTAATTATGTTGGATTTGCTTTCCAAGTTATAAAAAATCTAGACATTTTGAAGTATAAATTTTTTTGTTTTAACAATCTTTTGTTGAATTTGTGGAAATTGGAAAAAAAAATAAAGAAAATTGTGGGAAATCCATGATGTAAAAAGTTGTTCATTCTTATCCTGAATATTCAGTTTTCAGAGTAAAATTATGATATTATTTTAAGTATTGAAACTGCAAAAAATTCGATCTCACTAATAATTAATTCAGAATTATGACTGTCGCATGACATACATCAAAACTAGGAAATTTTGAATATTTTAAGTGTTTGGATTTTGAAGTGTTTGGAGAATTTTGCAAGAATTTCAAATTCGTTTAAAAATTTCTGATATTTTCATGAAATACTATAGCGATTTCGAGAATAAAATTTAAAAATCTATAAATTTTGAGTATTTTCATAGATTTTTTCAGAGAACAGTAGTTTTACTTGTATCATGTGTATTTTTCGTATTTTTTTGGTATATACGCAACCGAAAAAAATTTTTTTTAAATTTTCATGAATCCAAATGATGTTTTAGGGTCCAAACAATTATAAGTTTTGAATATTTTGAAATACTTCAAAACAAGTTTTTGCTATTCTTTCTTCATGTATTTTAAGGACGACTTCTATAAAGTATATTTTTCTTATTTTCAGTATTCATGAAATGTTTGTAGGATCTTCTTAAGTACCTATTTATAATTTTTTAATTTTTCTATAGTTGTCCATGAATAAAATTTAGTAGAATTTTCTTTGACAAGATATATTTTTAAAATTGGATCCTCAATATTTTGAGGTTAAACATATCCGAAGAATTTTGATGAATCTCGTAAAAAGCAGTAGGAATCTTGACGAAAATTCGGTATTTCATTAATTTTCTGTATTTTCTGTATTTTCTCAGAATTTATAATAATTGAAAAACTTTCTAGTATTTTCGTGAGTTTTTATATTTAAATATACGGTTTAATATTCTCAGATTCAACTATTTTTTAAAAATTTCAGTTTTTTTGAAGAACTCGAAGAAAATTTTTTGTTTAAATTTTTAGTTAGTTCAAAATTTGTTTAATACATTCTACTGTTTTTTCATTTTGACACTATCTTTATGTATTGTACATAGATTCTTAGAGTAAATGATAATGAAACAAAATAATTAAAGTTATCAAAATTTGTTTCAACGCCACAATAAATCGTATCTTCAAAAAATAAATTATGTGTCATATATCTCTAGGCTTTTCGATTCTTTATATTTTTTTGTATTTTTGCAGAGTTTATATAATTTATTGATATATTTCTAAATTTTTTCTGATTGGAAGAAATTGTTCTGTATGATTCAAGCTTTTTTGGATTTTAAATATTTTTAAATATTTCTAGGAAATTTTTATCCATGTAGATTAATTATGTTTCATGAATTGCTTGTATTTCAAGTATGTCTTGTATATGTATACAGTATATATAAAGTTTTTGTGAACCCTCGCAGTATTTTTTAAAAATTTGCAGTGTATTGATAGATTTATGATATAAAAAAATTTATCAAATTCTATTACCCAGAATTTAGGGTTTTACTAACTGAAATTTTATCACGTACTTCATAGATTTCTGTAAATTTCAGTATTTTTTGTATTTCTTTATTTGTTTCTCAATTTCAAGAATTTTCTTGTTGTTTCATGAAGGTACATAGAAACTTTGAAATACGATACTTTAAGATTCAGAGTCAAATGAATATTTGTTAATTTTTCATATTTTTGAGTAAATCATATCAATAGAGATGTAGTGTTTATGACTATTTTTAATATTCTTATTTTTTGGTTATGTTCAGTATTGACAAATTGTCGTAGGATTTTTTCAATCGCTCTTCAGTTTTTTTTTATGACTAGAATTTTTTATGATACTTCCGAAGATTTCTAAAATCAACTGCTGAAGTATTCTTCTTGATTATATTTTCAGTATGTAATTAGAAACTAACTTTACCGAACGCAATGTCAGTATTTCATTTTAAATTCATTTTAGTAAAAAGTAATTTTTGATACATCTAGTATTCCAGAGATTTGTTTTTATTATATAATCTTTCACATTTCATCAGTATTTATACTATGTAGATTTACGGAATTATCTCCTCTCAGAATATAAAAAATTTATATCCTATTATTCCCCTACTTCAGGCGAAGAATTGAATTCTTTTTTCATCTTCAAACCATTTCTTGCGAGATCACGAGCTTTTTTCATCTCTAATTACAAGAAAATCGCCATTGTACTGCACAAAGAATCCCAAAAACCGATGTTTGCGCTAGTTCGGGTAGCTACATGCTGAGAAAAAGTAATTTCCGTAGATTCAACCTCGACTTCCGCATAATAGTCAAAGAAAGCCTCATTTGTTTGCCCAAGGTCACCAGCTTCAAGCCCTGTCAGAGATCGCGTTCATGATGGTATCTCCGAAAAACCACTCTAAATTACTCGTATCTAGGCCCACAATGTAAAAATAGGCTAGATTCTACCCTTGCTTGTGCCACCCAAGTGTCACAGGTATTTTTCGCAATCTATCACGGTGACCAAGAAGACTTCTAGCTGATGGTGACGAAGAAAAACGGACGTTGACGAATGTCGGATCAGACAAGTGGCCTTCAGAGTCATTCTTTGTAGGATCATTTCTGATTCTCTCTCGTCTTAATAGGATATTACGTCACTTTCAGAATACGTTCTTGATGAGACTGGTTTTCATTCTATGTAAATTGAATGCAAGTTGACTTAAGCTGATACGTAGGATTTTGGTACATATGTAGTCGTTCATGATAATTTTTTTCATTTTAAGTATGTATTTTTAAAAGAATTGATATGAGAGGAACTTGTTGGATTATTGTTATTTTTTAGCAGAACTTATTTTGAAGTTAAACCCAGAATACGTTCTTCTTTTCTTTTCCTTTGAAGATTAACGATTCATATGGAAATCAATTTTACAATATGTTACAAACATGTAATATTATTAATATAATTGATCTCTAAGAGCCATTAATGAGTCAGTATCTTGATCATTATTCTTCTCTTTATTTCTTCAAGCTTTCGACCTTATAATTTTCGGTCCTCTTCAGGAAACTAAGTATAAATATAAAGTATCAATTCATTTTTACATAAATAAATATTAATAAAATCAGATTTTCACACTTACATTTCTCATTTTTGTAATGCTTTCTTTATCTAAATTGATTTGTTGATTATGGAGACTTTTGAAATTCCTTGATCAGTCACGTTTCGTCCCCCAAAGACAAAGCACACAATTAATAAGGGACACATTTTGTAAAAAGAATAGAGAATGAAGAAAAAATGACTTGGGGACAAAAAAGACATTGAATATCGTGACGTGATTGACAAATCAATTTAGGTAAAGAAAGCATTACAAAAATGAGAAATGTAAGCGTGAAAATCTGATTTTATTAATATTTATTTATGTAAAAATGAATTGATACTTTATATTTATACTTAGTTTCCTGAAGAGGACCGAAAATTATAAGGTCGAAAGCTTGAAGAAATAAAGAGAAGAATAATGATCAAGATACTGACTCAGTAATGGCTCCTAGAGATCAATTATATTAATATTTACTACAAAAAACGGAGCGAATGAATAATTATTAATATATTCTTAATTCACGTAAACATGTAATATATTGCAATTATAGAATCGAAGTCCACAAGAAAATTCTGAATTTATGGAAAAATGGTTGTAACCCATACTATTCTTGAATGCCCAGAGGCAATGGGGTTGATGGCCTGACGAAGAAGTGGGAGTGGCGGTGGTGGCCCAGGATAGGAATAATCGAGGTCGATTAATCAAACGCGTTCTTTTGGTTGGGGATTTTTTCGAAAATTTCGATACGCCATCGCGGAGAACAGTCGTTCGGGGCGTGCGACGCACCCGAAGAACCTCCTGCCGATCCGCCGCGACGCGGAAGTGAAGGCAAATAAATAACACAGCGGCAAGTCCAGCGAGTCCTGCGGGGCTCGAACCCCATCGGGAGACGCCCGATTAACATACTATCACCCTGCCCCGTTCGCGTTGCATTATTAATGTTTTTCAATTTGCAGTAGGGCCAAGTAAAGGCGACCGATAACAAATTGCGCAATTAGATTCCCTTTTCTAGTCCGATTTCGTTGAGACACTCGTGGAGCCAAGGCGACTCCTGCGAAATTGTGATTGGCATGGGTTTCATCAGGATGAAATAGTTGAATCATGAGTTTTTCATCTGGAGTTCTTGTTTTTTAGGGAGTTTCTGAGGCGAATTTTCAAAAGAATTTCGTATGCTTCTGCAAGGATTTTGGAGGGTCCCGGAAATTTAAGGTCTTGAGCAATTTTTTTGTTTTCATTGAATTTTTTTTTTCATTTTCAGCAATCGATAAAATTTTTTCATTCCATCATCTTAATATTAAGTATTTAAATAAAAAACTTCTGAAATATGTTAGCCATCAAGTCTGCAATGAATTATGTAATTTTTTTACTATATAGAAGTGGAAAGTCAAAACTTTTGCCTGGTTTACCAGGGTACGAATCCTTATTTTGCGTTTGATCAACATGAAATTTCGCATACACATAATGCATGCTCCCATGTTGCTCAAATACTTAATACCAAATTATAGATATGCACAACTCATTGATTTATCATTGTATTACCATATACTGGTTGGTGATTTATTGAAACGATACAATGACTAACTAATTATTGACGAATTCTAATGATTTGCTGAAATTCCATATTCTAGCTACATAATGCATCACTTACAGTCTTATCAATTATCTATTTTACTGTTCGATTCATTTTTGAATACTTTACTGACTGACTAATAATTGTCTATTTCTACTAATTTTCACGCCAAACATATTCTGCTGACTAAATACAGAATACTCAATTATAGATATGCATAACTGATTCATTCCTCATTTTATTACCATATACTGGTTGGCAATTGATTGAAACACTTCAACGACTGACTAATTATTGACGAATTCTACTGATTTGCTGAAAATCCATATTCCAGCTACATATCACAAATTTTTGATATGCATCACTTACAGTCTCATCAATTATCTTTTTTACTGTTGGCTTCATTTCATAATACTTTACTGACCGACTAATAATTGACTATTTCTACTGATTTGCACGCCAAACATATTATACTGACTGAATACTTAATACTCAAATACGGATATGCATGACTGATTTATTCCTCATTGTATTACCATATATTGGTTGGCAATTAATTGAAACACTTCAATGACTGACTAATTATTGACAAATTCTACTGATTTGCTAGAAATATACTTTTTAGCTACATATCACAAATTTTCAATATGCATCAAATAAAGTCTGTTTCATCGTTTGCTTCTCTATAAGAATAATTTACTGACTGACTAATAATTGACTATTTCTACTGATTTGCACACCAAACATATGCTACTGACTGAATACTAAATACCAAATTATAGATACACATAACTCATTGACTTATAATTGTATTACCATGTATTGGTTCGTGATTTATTTTAGAAATTCAATGACTGACTAATTATTGACGAAATCTACTGATTTGCTGAAAATCCGTATTCCAGCTACATATCACAAATTATTAATATGCATCACTTAAAGTCTCATCAATTACCTATTTTACTGTTTTATTCATTTTGGAATACTTGACTGACTGACTGACGATAAATGATTAACTATTTTTACTGATTTGCACGCCAAACATATACTACTGACTAAATACTGAATCCTGAATTAGGGATATGCATGACTGATTTTTCCCTCATTGTATTACCATATACTTGTTGGCGATTTATTGAAAAAATCTAATGACTGACTAATTATTGACGAATTCTACTGATTTGAGCAATATGGCGGACGGCAGTGACAAGCAGACTATCGATATATCAATTACTGTTCAGGTACTCTATCTATTCTCTGTGATTTGCAAGATGGAAACAAACGTACAGAGATACTTTTATGACATACTTTAATTAGTTTTACTATCGATATTCATTGATAATTGATCATTGTTAAAAAAAAGTACCATCGTGGAGTGGAATTTGGTGGAATATCAAATTTGCGAATGCCAGTAGTGGACAAAAATAACATTTTTGTTTTTTATTTACATGCTATTTTCATGCATATGTTAAAAAACTGTAAGGCGTTTTTTGAAAGTTTCAGTTTTTGTTTTGACAATTTGAATACAGATCGTAATTTTTCGAAAAGTTTTCTTATAGTTTGATTATTACATATCGCATGCTTTTTTACATACTAAAATTCTTGCATTAAACATGTTGGAATTTTTTTGTAATTGACCACTCATTTTTTCATAAACAATAACTTTCATTTTTTAAGGTTGAGGGTTTTCATTATATTTGGATTGATTCGATTTTCTTCTTATTGTTTATTTAGTACCGGGATATTGGTATTAAAATAACAAATAATTTTATGGTGAAAGAAATTTCAGAACTTAATTTTATATTTAGTCATTAATATTTATTTCATAACCGTGTTATCACAAAAAATAGTTTCATTATAACCTCATGAAAAACTGTACTGTCGGTACTAGTTATTTTCATTACGCATTGATAAATTGTTTTTTTTTTTTTAAAGTTATTAAACTTTTATTACATTTTTTAATTCAGTAAACCCTAATCACTGATATTATTTTTATTATAATATGATAAAAATATTATAGTGGTTATTTTTAATGGAATCATAATTATTGAAAAAAAAAATTATTTGAAGGATAATATAAGCCTTTGGATGGTTTTATCTTCGAGGGACCTGAAAGGTGCAATCATATCGATCAAATTTTGTAATTACTTAACTGAATATTTCAGTAGAATAAAAAAAAAAAAACTTAAAAGAAATGCGCTGTGATTATTAAATTTCGAGATCGACGTTTGTTGTGTTATAAAGTGTAATGTCGAATTTACATCCTTTTACAAAGTTCCTCGGAAATGAACTTAATTTACGTTAGTAGGTACATATATCAGTGTACTAATTTCAAAAGAACGTGTAGAGTTAAGGACTTTACAAAGTCAAATAAACATTGAATTGTTGCTGATACGTCTCTTTTATTACTACGCTTACCCTGTCCCAACCTTCGTCTCGACAAAATATAACAATCGATGTATCAAAGACATAAAAATGCTTATCGATATACAAATACAATATGCAAATAAACGGTACTATTAAATTAGGCTGCCAAATATACATACTAAACATCGTATAAAAGCTAATTATTATAGAAGAAAATACATACATACTACGTTTATTTTACAAGACAGCATTGCTGAATAATTTTGATATTCACCACCATTGATGGGTTCTTATCAATAAGTGACTCTGTGCACTTGGTTGCGTTTCCCAGCAACGTGCCTATCATTAAGATCTCATTATTCAAATTCAACTTTTGCATATTAAATCGAAGCCACGTTCTGCCCTTTTTTCGTAAGTACTACATGCGAAGCGCTATGAAGATAAAGCATAATAACGCGATTCCTGACAACCTAATGATGATGACCGGCTCACTGGCGTGTGCGTACATGTGATGGCCCGTAGCCGCATGCCGGGTATATAATATGGATAATGCGAGGAGGTGCCATCTTGTCAGCAACGACGGAGAAGTTGCAAAAAAACACGGAACACTGTGAAATCTTGTAAGTTTCCTGGGGATCGGTGATTTTTTGCTAACTCATCACCGTTTTTCATAACATCCTTCGAGAAAGTTACTCAGTTGTTCGTCCCATCATATCGTCCGATCCCACAAAGAAAAAACCTAGAAAAGGTAATTACTTGTGAAATATCTCATCACAATGTAGAATTTTTTTCAGTGTCTTCTCAGAATTTTATTTCAGTTGTCACTCGGAAATGTGCGACCCTGATTACATCACCACACTTTGAATCTCCTTTTTCCCTTCCCCCTTTCCTAGGAAACAGATAAATTGAATTTCTCAAAAAAACTCTAGTGCATTATTTTCATGGAACTTTCGACGAGAGTAACATTGAAAAATGGGTCTGTATCGAACCAGGGAAGACCTCAAAGAACGCGTATTAGTTTGCACCTTTGAATTGAATAATTCCTGTCCCGAATCGAAACGGGCTCCATCACATCAAACGTGGAATGGAGAACGAGACAGCTGTCACGAATCGTGAAAAAAGAGTGATTGCTGACGTTTGACGAATCGGGCCTGGGTCGCCAACTTTTCCGTTGGTATCTTTTGTAATAAGAAGAAATACAGTATCAAGTCGCTGGGCTGAAAACAATTTTCAAGTACCCTTTTTTAGTATTTAAAACAGAATTTAAAAATTTTTCTTATCTATCAATTGTTTTTCATACACTAATATAATGACTTTTAAACCTTTCTGCTGAATCATTCATTCTGTATTAAAGAGTGTTTTTTATTTTATTTTTAAATATTTAAACCAAAATTCTTAATTTTTCTAATAAATTTGCACATTTTGCAGTAAAGTTTCATTACAAAACTTTTAAATTATTGAAAAAATTTATTCTCTTTTTCAGTCTTCATTGACTGGGAATATTATGTTATTAAATGCAAATTCACCATTGACTTTTTAAGATTTCTTCAACAAAATATCAAGATAGTCAATATTTATGGTAATAAAATGTTTTTTTACTTGATTATTCTTTGACATTCGTAAAATATTGATAAGTTTTCTTTTTTTTTTTCAATTCTTCAATGTGCAGTAAGTTTTGCTTAAATGGTTTGCTCCAAAATTTATGAAACGCACACCATAAATAAAATAAAAATTATTGAATTGTAATTAACGCAAACTTCAGGAGATTTATTTGATTTGATTTTTTGGTGCTAGTAGATATTTCAGTTTTCGATAATTGTGATTCAAAATATCTGAATCATAATACAAATTTTCCTGAACTCAAAATGTCTCAATTTTATTGATTAATAAAAACCATAATTATAACTATATCAAATATCCTTCTATCTTTTTTTCTTTTTATTTACATTTCGTTCTATATTCGACGATAAAAACGCATTAAACATTATCAGATTAAAAATGAAAATTTTTTATTGATTTTCGATTGCTTTGAAAGCAAGGAGAAATATTTTTGTCTTCCGAAGTCTAGGTTAGAATTCTTTTAAAAATTTCTCAATCGTTTAACTTTTTTTATTCTTCAGTAAAAATTTGCAATCTCTGACCATTCAACTTTTTTATAATAACTTTTCAATCCTGTATTTGTAGGATTCACAATTATATTTATTTATATCATAACTTTTAAATAATTCATCTAATTGTAGCCAATGCAATATATAATAATAAAATTAATATATATTCCATACAAATTTTGACCCTCCATCCGATAGTTTCTTAACGAATTTCGATTTCTGATAAAATAAATGATCGATCCCTCATTTTCGTGCCAATTTTTTTCTAGAAGGGTACATACATGAAATTATGATTTAATCATCAAGAGACTATATAATGTTTCTTCATTATAATTTTTGTGAACTTAAGAATTTCTCGAGATGAAAAAGAATTTGAAAAATTATCAAGTTTCTAAGAATATCCAAAAAGTAGAGTAACAAGAAGACTCTAATGTATCAAAGTCATATTCTAAAGAAAAGTACTATGAAGCCTCCAAACTTTGATGACTTCATTGTAGTCATTATGAATATCTTTGAAGCCATGTCAACGAAGCGAAATCAGTGAATGATACAAAATGAACACGAAAAGACTTACAAGCAATAAAAAATCGGAAAAAGAACATGCAACCTCTCATTCAAATGAAATCTGATTTGTCTCAATTCTTAACCTACGCAGTTTTTCCATTACACAGTAGCCCCGACATTTGACGTATCGGGTCCTGGTCGGCGGCTTTTCCGTTCGTATCTTCCCCCATTACGCCCGAAGAACAAAGACATCAATTTGATGGATGCCCGAGGATCCGAGCGACTACGAGCGCTCATCGCCAGACGAAACACTTCCCTTGTTTTCCCTCGGCCCTTTTCATCCTCCCTCGATCACGAGGAAAAGGGCTCCATTATCTGCACTTCCCGGCCCAGCCCGCTTTTGTCAACTTCCCGAGAGCGCTTTTCCCATCCCCCGGAATCCATCCGCATACGTACGGGGGCCGTGATTTGCGGATTCGAAAGGATTGCCCCAGGCTCGATGTTTGCACTTCCCTTCTCACGCCGATGTTTTCCCAAATCTATGTTTAATGCAGGCCATTTTCCCGAGAAATGTTTCAATGTTTGTAAAGTGGGCGATGAAAGATTTATACCATCCAATAGAAGTTTCACAATGTAGTGGAAATGATGATGACAGGGTTTCGACGTTGATACATCGTAATGAAGAGATGGTCGCTACATTATTCAGGATGTCCGATAGCAGAAGGAAATCTTATGAATAGTTTCTCCAGGAAAAGAGGTTTTTTCAAACACCCAACTGGTGCAAATCGTCTTGGACTTCATCGCTACGACCCTCCCAAAACAAGGGGCCGAAGAACCCTCCTCATCAAGCTAAGTCGCGAACGTCGAACAATTGCTCTGCAAGAGGCAACGAAGCTAATGCGAGCAAGCACGCTCTGGCATTTGTTCGCCAAGTCCGCTCCTTTGTCCACGGTCATGCATGGCATCTTCGAGTTAGTATTTGTCACACGCAAGAATGCCATAGAAGCCTCGAGGACGCGACGTGCTTCC